>OX421941.2:0-4800000 GCA_949128155.2 Xanthia icteritia | reverse complement strand
CCATTATTATTATTACTCCAGAAACCCATTGGTCCCTTAATATCATCTAAAGCTTGACTCTGCTGGTCATAGGCCTTCAGGTCTTTGATTGCGCCAAACTCCACAATTCTGTGCCAGTCTCATCCAAGATCGACCTGCGATAGCAATAAAAGCCATTAAGAGGGAACAGGGCCTGCGAGGAACTTGAAAAATAGGTATTTGAAGAAACTATTGCCGTCGTCTTACCTCAAGTTTGCCTCCGTAGAGTGCGATAGGGATAGCTGCAGCTCAGACCGATTATATCACAAAAAAAATGACGAGATCGACGTTTCGTATTCACCTTTTTACTTCTCGAAAACTGAGCCAATCAATTATTTTTTACATACAATTTTTAAGAAAGAGTATGTCTAGGTTCCTGTCATTTTCTTTTATGTCAATTTTTTTCGAACTTGTGTGGTAGTCCACTAATCACAGCGGTAAAAATGGGGCATTTTTGTAATTTTTGGAGGGCCATCTTTTCTTTACACAATAAGTTGCTGAAAAAATGGAAATAACAAGGATGTGTCTACAGCAGACCTTGATTAAAATTAGATTTAAAAAAAAAAGATTGGTCTAGAAGCATTAGGTATTCAGGAAGAAAAAAGGGGAATACATTTGTATGGAGAATCGCAGGCCCTGTTCCCTCTTAAGTCTCTACGCATCCCCAATAACAGGTTGACCTCTTCTCATCCAAGCACCATCCTGACATACACCAGCACCTACAAACGGATACTGCATATCACGTGCATTGATATAATCAATTAGAAGTCTCGTGAGCCAGCTATCGGTTCAGGTAGCAACGCCGGAACATTTCTACCCGTTAATTGATATTTACATAGCTCGTTACGAGTGGTGGGAACCGCGGAAGCTGTTAGTAGTTACATCAGTGACCTTATAGATGATTCGTGGATTCTGTTATGATTTAAGATGGGATAGCTTCGGTGATGTAATGGGTGGTGGTGATGCTGATTTGTACGATGGGTTGTAGGAAGAAGTGCAAATGCAGACTGACATAGGAAAAACACCTTCTTGTACAAAATTAATTTAGACAGTGATTTTACATACCTTTAGGCAATAGATTCGATTTTTAGAACGATAAAATTGTTTTTTGTTCGTCTTGCAATTTATTAAAAAATATTGGACACGTTATTTTTCTTTTTATACGTAATCGAAAGATTACGGCAATACATTAAGTTAAAATGTGCCATGACGTCACGAGTATGTAGATTATAAGTACATAATCTACATACTCGTGACGTCATAAGTAAGTATACTTGTGACGTAGCAACCCATACTCCCCATTTAATTAGTTTTTATCTAAGTCATTATTTATTAATATGATAAATACAGGACAATATTCAAGACGGGTGGTTATTAATTGTGAAGAAGAAGATACTAAAACATATAAATATGACAGAAGAGAGAATCTACATGCCCAAACGAAGCATTATTGCCATCGATCAAGAATATTATTGCATTCTGGAATCCGGGAGATATAGAACTCAAGGTGTGTGTATACAGGCTGGGCCACGAAACGAGGTCCAAAGATTTTTTTTTAAAGGCCTCTCAAGAAGAGCTTCCCGATAATCCCTCCTTGTATGTTCAGCGATTATTTATAGTTTAGGAGCTAGACTTTAAATAATTTTTGGGAAATTCTCACTTGAGTTCAGACTTTTTCCCTTTCTGTGTTGAGCTGAAATTTGGCACGGATAATAATATGTTACTTGTCAAGAGAAATCTAACGAGACCAAACAAAGCAAAATTTTAGAAGCCAGAGAGGCTTCTAAAATTTTGCTTTGGAGTGGAAATTTTAGAAGCCAGAAAGGCTTCTAAAATTTTGCTTTGGAGTGGAATTTTAGAAGCCAGAGAGGGTTCTAAAATTTTGCTTTGCCCTTTGGAGAGAGGCTTCTTAAAGATTGAAGAAATGATTGATTTAGTGTTGGTACGCTACACAACAACCATATAATACCCATGACACACAAACCAAACATAATTACTCAGCATGAAGACAAGTCTTTAAGCAAATTAAATACAGCATTGGAAGTGTCTGGATGGTATAAAGTGCTCAAAGGAGCGTGATCTCCAATTAAACGGTGCCTATCTTTATATCGGCCGGCCGGTGTTAGGTCTGTGCCGTGGCTCACGACCGCACAAACTCACGACCCTAACTACGACGTTGATATTATATTTTTTGTGTATTGAGGAAGTATATTATCAATGGGGATATGTATTTTATCATTTTTGAGAGTTGATTAATGGTACGATTGATTCTTTGTTCGTTATTGCATTTAAACATGTTACTTTGTTTATACTCTTTCGCATAATAGAAGATGGGTTAGGCTGAGACTGACGCCCGTTTAGTTTACTCACAATAGGCAACACCTAAATGTAATGCCTAAACAAGAGCGCACTGTCGGAATTCCAACGCTCGGCTTAGCGCCGAAAGTTTAAAATCCAACGTGCAGTAATATTTAGGCATTAGGTACATATAAGTATCGGCTAGTGATAGTAAAAACGGGCATAAGATGTTATGTTCAGTGGGTACTAGGGTTTATGGTTTCTCGAGGTTTTTCCTTTCTCGGGTCTCGAGAATTCTCGATCTCTTTCTCGGGACTACCCGGAAACCGAGAAACTTTCATTTATGTTTAATTTGTTGTTTAAATAATACACATTCCCTCTTATTCATAAACGTTGTTTAAAGTTAAGAAACGTTTAAACGTCAAAAATGTATGATTAAATAGGCGCTAATCATTACTTAACTTTAAGCAGCGTTTATAAATAAGGGGGATTATGTTTATTTAAATTGGACAATAATCAACAAAATCACTTTAAAACAATTCGACTAGAATTGGTTGACGTTTCTGACGTGTCAATTCATGTGGAATCCTCGGATTTTATATACATTTTGTGCACATGAGCTAAATGCCTAACTACAATGCGTACATTATCCATTATCGACAAACGAATCTGTCGGGGGCGGCATCCTTAAGTAAATAATTTCTCGAGTTCTCGACTTTTCTTGATCTGAATTTCTCGGAAACGAGAACTGCGGAGTTCCCCTAATAAACCCTAGTGGATACTGAATATTATATAAATGTATTGATACCCAAAGAAAGCAATCACGGTATATAAAAGTATGAGGATATACTTGCATATACAGGTAATTCATTTCTGCTTGCTTCGTTACACTTAATGCAGGTGACTATATGCAGAATGATATTTCATGCGGGCTTCGCCAGCGTCTGACTAGAAGTTCATTCATAGAGCAAACTTCACGTACTTACGTCAACCCGCATTTAGCTGAGAATGTATTGATTATGCAGTTTGCAGGTTGCGTTCACTGTACTACTGTACTTACTATAAAATGAGAGATCAATGGGGTTGCAAATCTGATTAGCATCACCTGTTTTCTGATTAATGTATTATTTCTATGACATAGTCTCATTCAGGGTTGTAACAAAATAAAAGGACCTGTATCGTGTATGACTAGATGTATGAACGTAAACAAAGTAAAATGAGTATGTAACAATCGCAGCAGGTGGTGTTCTGTAGTTTCTGCCTACCCCCATCGTGGGAAGAAGGCGTGAATATGTAAAAGGCCCTAAATCGATCGATCTGTATCTATATCGTAATATTATTTTGCAATATTAGAATCATAGACAAATGGAGAAGTAACCGAGTGTATCGCATATATTTTTTCTCAAATACTATATAGAAATAATAGTACCTGGTCGACCGAGCTCTGCTCCAGGGACAATAGAGAATGCTCATTTAATAATATAGGATAGTTCATACTAATTCCATGCTGCCATGTAATGACACGGTAATGACATTCTAAGGTAGCCATCTTGTTCTAAACTTTGGGCGACTGTGCTCTGCGCTCTGCTAGAGTGAAAATAAGGAGAAAACGAATTTTCCCAGATATGAGACCTAGCTATACGATTTTTCGCCCTCGTAAACCTTACATTGCAAGTTTCATCGAAATCGTTAGAGCCGTTTTCGAGAACATGATAATAAATATATATATATAAAAATAATTTAATTAATTATTATTTATTTTAATATTGCTGTATAGGATTATTTATAGACCGCCAGTCAATTTTGTTCAATGGTACTCAATTACTTCCTAATCCCTATGGCAACAGAACAAGTTGATTACCTATTCAAGTTTTATACTCCATTGAGCAATTTTTTCCATTTGCTTAGCTGTCAATAAGCGTATAGCTTCATAGTCAATAGATCGTAGATATTACACTTGATAAGTTTTTTGCTGCTAAGTTGAAATGTTGTTTAATGCAAATATTATCAAGAGATACTTTGAGCTTCTTAGAAGTACGAATTATAAAGTAAATTAAAACTAAGAAAAAAACAATTATCAAGTCTGTATTTTTCGAAGGAGTAGATAGAGATTTCAGTTTTTCATAAGTATAGCAGCAAAATAATATTGTTTTCTGTTACAATATTGTGTTTTTTTTAAAGGTTTTTCTACACGGGTTCTCTCCTGGTGATTTTTTGCTGACACCCCCTCAGGAAAAGTGAAAATGAAGTTCGTATCCGCCTTAAGTAGTAACAAATACAATATTGTATTCCAATCCCTACCAATTTAGATATGTATTGTTATCAAATTAATCCAGATAAAAACAAATATCAAGTATGTTTAGCCAATCTTTCAAGAAATGTTCTGTTTTTACAAAAGTCCCTAAACAATGTCAGACCAGTTCACAAAATAGTAGGTAACCTATTTAAAATTCGTGCAGCATACCTAGCATATGTTTTCGTATAAAAAAAGATTGCAAAAACTAATAATTCATGACAAGTGCTGTGAGAACTTTAGACATTATATTAGTACTACTGTATTATGTCCTTGAATGTATGTTTTGCCGTTATTAATATTCATGTAACGTTTTGTTCATTCAAGACGTCAACTTGAATCATTATTAAGCGGATCTTTTTTGCGAATGTTTGTACAAAAATATTGTTGGTTCTATGTGTTATACTACATTGCCGACCAGGAAGCCTAACTTGAGTAGCTATAAACGTTTTTCTCGCTCAAAAAACGTAAAAAGATTGTAGGCCTCGTGTAAGTAAAAGAGATACATATATTAATCTCTGTGGAATGCGGTCCCCCAGGAAATCAAACTCAAACTCAAAACCAAACTCAAACCAATTACAGGCACTTTTGAATTGTCAAGGGGTCGGTCAGTCAGAAATACGAAGCTAGTCGCCCATTCCAAAGCGTAGTAGGTACCTATGGAGAAGAACGGGCAAGAAACTCCACGGACACTCTTTTAAATCAAAATATGGTTACATATTAATCAGGTTGGCAACCAACCGATTATCCTTTAAAGTTAAAGTTCGCGAGCACATTCGTAAGAAGCTGGCAAGTATTATCACAACGTTAATGTTTTCCCATTGTTTGTCTTATTTGTTTTAGTCTATTCGTGTATTTATGTATATTTATTTGTGCTTATATTTATATATAATTAGGCATATATATTATATTTATAGTTTGTAATAGGTATATGTGTATCTTTATATTTACTTTAAAACATATTCCTGAATTTCTCGTAATTGCACCTGCCACTGTTTGTCTCTGCATCACCCAAAGGTTTACGGGTAGAAAATGCCTATCGCATTAAGTACATTTCTATGCTTGAAGTATTAAATAAATAGTTAATTAATTAATTTTTGATCGCTGACTGTGCACACCGCCAGCGAGTACTCGTTTGCCGTAGCGATAAGAGCTATCAAAGAGAGAACTTGCGAACACGCTCGCTTGGGGGCAGAACACTCGCTGAGAGACTCACGCACGCTTGGTACATAGACAATACGCATACCAGCGAGTAATCGCTCGTCGCCGTCGTGCACTCACTGCTCGCCTTCCATTTTTACTTGCCAGTTCTACTCGCTTCGCGTAAATCGCTGGCGGTGGATCAGGTGTCTAAAGCTATAATGTGACATAGAATGTCCTTAGACATTGGGCGGAGACTGACTTGTAACATTTGTTTGTAACGTATCGAGTTTTTGTAACGCGTCGATACGAGCGCCGGATCCTTCACGGATCTTTCTCGTGCTCGAGCATTCGCCGCGTCTTGTTTATCGTTGTTTTGTAACCAAGCTCGCCTAGTATGATACATTACAAACGTTACAAGTCAGTCTCCGCCTTTAGATAAGCCAAGAAACAAATTAAGATTTCAGCTTCGCTATTCTTTTTTTTAAATAATACAACCCGAATTTACATGAAGTGAAAAACTTCTTTGAACTGTGTTTATTATTTCCACTTGCCTTGCCTCATTTAAATAATCAATCAATTTTACCAACATCTGCTACGAAAGTTCCGACACATACCTGCAACAAAAACATCAATAAATTAATATAAAACCAACAATTAGATTGCACAACACAAAGTATGGCAACAAAATAAAACCGATCACAGTATGGGTTGCCCGAGAGAAAACTTGTTACGTCACACTTGTGGCATTTTCGATCAGATACGTAATGACTTTTAATGGCCGAATTATATTGACGGACGAAACCAATGAACAGCATCTTGCTTTTAGAGTTTGACATTATGACCACAGTATAAGATGAGACAGAAGCTTAACGGTAATTAACATCACGCTAAAAGTGACTGACAGTTGGATAGGTTGCTTCTGAAACGGAAGGTTACTCGTATATTGATAAAGCGGGCTCTCCAAGCACTACTATCGGTTTCGGTGCATTGTCGAAACTTTAATAAATAAGGCAAACTGTGGTGGCTAAGCTAGTTATACATTTTAACATCCCAAATAGTCATTAGGTTATCGGTCACAGCGCACAATGTGCTTTAAGAGGGCACCGAGCTTTTTGTACACACAAACATGTTTTTATTAAGCTTTTTTGAAGTAGTAAACAATTAAATTAAAATGTAGGAAAATATATTGGGATATACAACTAGACATTATGCGCGATTTAAACGCGATTTGATAAAGTTGTCTCGATAGAATAAATTCGCAAAGATACCTCTTACCAAGTAATTTTTTCCTCTATTTTACTACTTTTTTATATAAATTAGTATTTTTTTATTATGATTCATTTACTAAAATATAGTTTATAGATGACTGGAGCTTTTATGCGCAATAGTTTTTTATTTAAGAGCAATATGATGAAGATAACAACGAAAAACATTGAAAAAGTGCAAAAGTGTGGTTATTTTCTTTACACGTAAAGAAAATACAGAGACAAAGGCAAATGGTCGGTATGCTCTTAATCATTGACGCTCAGGAAGTCCTGCGTTTTTCTTTCGCACTTATTGAAATTGGTTTCAAATAAAAATAAAATTCTAAACAACTACATTAGTAAATAAATATTCTATTTATTTATTTTCTAATGTAGTTCCATGCGTTTATGCGTTTTTCAATATTGCTGATTTGCTTGTCTGTTTGCAGTGGTCCTACTGTTCGTTTTTTTTTTCTCAAATCATAGGATCATTTCAGTCATCACTGCTCACTCTCAGTTTCAAAATCATTATCATCATCAAAGCGACATTGTCTTTTAACAGTATTACAATATTGACTGATGTCAATCAAATGACTTTTATTGATTTAACAGTGATGAATTTGATAGTAAAACCAATAGCAGTCATGGTGAAGGTAAACCATAGGAGAATTACCTTTACCATTTTACCATACCATATTAAATTTGCTATTGAGAGGAAATTGTAAAGAAAATTGTGAAGAGGAGAGGAATCCATTTTTTTTTAGAAGATGTGGAAAGTCGGTGTCTTTGGTTCTATATTATCGTGTATTGCCACCAACTTCTGAAATTAAGTTATTTTGAACTTTTTTATGTTTTTTTTTGTCGGTTAATTTTTTTTGTAAAAAGTTTTTATGTTTCATTTTTTACTTATGGTACCTACCCCACACAAATTCGAATACCACAATCTGTGTTAATATGTAAATAACAGTATCAGGAACTTATAATATCATCCATATGGACTAAGTGGGAAAAATACGTATTATTGAAGCTAACTCAAAAACTACCCAAGCAAAGTTAATAAAATGTATATGGGACCACCTCTAAACTAAACCTACCAAACAAAAAAGAATCATCAAAATCATTTCGTAATTGGCGGAGTAACCGCGAAACAAACATAAAAAAAAACATACAGGCGAATTGAGAACCTCCGCTTTTTTGAAGTCGGTTAAAAAGAATATTCATATTTGTTTAAAATCAAAATTAATATTGATAAGGATTAATGTTGCAATTATTCTATCAAATATTTCAACATAGCCTCACAGAATACAAGCTGAAGTGGCAATGGGCCGGCAATATTAGCCGTAGAAGTACAACCGATGACCGTTGGGGTAGACGTTTACTTGAGCGCGAATCGGCAAACGTGAGGTAAAACGCCCTCAGGCTAGGTGGAGCGACGATCTTCGCAGGGTGGCTGGTAGCAGCTGGATGAGAGTTGCCGAGAATCGAGCTGAATGGCGTGCAATTGGAGAGGCTACGTCCAGCAGTGGAATGCTGTAGACTGACGATGTTAATAATATGAAATTTCTAAAAATAAAAATCTGTAACCAATTCAAACAAAACGGATCTTATCTCTTACTCAATAATTATTACATAACCATAGACAACTAAATTCAAACCGACATTTTGACAATCGTTAATAATTATAACTATTATAAGTTTGTTCGCTGACTTTTGGAATTAATTACTATAGCGTGTCAATCTGGTGATTAATATTTCCCCAATGGTGATCAATTCTATTACATCAACAATTACGCAAATACGTGATTTCTAATTTAATTCTATGCGGATTGGTTTTAATTTAATTTCTAGCAGAAGAATAAATATTAATTCGTTTATAATTAAAGAATAGACATTTTGTTGTTGACTTTTATTTGAATTGATTGAGCTTAGTTCTGTCAAAACGAACCATCAACATACTTTCCATTTCCAGAAGTAATTAATTGTGATGATTACAATTAATTACTTCTGAAAATGATTGTAGTTTACAATTTTGAATCTATTCTTTAGGCATAATTTCTATATGTGGGATCAATCAATCTGCCTAGCCTTTTCTCAACTATGTAGGGGTCGGCTTCCAGTCTTACCGGATGCAGCTGAATACCAGTATTTTACAATTAATGACTGCCTATAACTTCCACAACCCAGTAACTAATAATAACATAATAATATAACTGGTAATACGATTCCCCTGGGTAAGACTAGTTGTCAGACTTTCGGGCTTCTGACGACCCGAAACGACTTTAAAAGATCCACAAATGACAGCCAGGATCAACGTTAGCGTTCATTCCGAGTAATTTCGAGGCATAGAGGAGTCTTGGTATGTAAAGATGGTCAACCATCCACGGACCAACCCCGGCAAGCGTAGCTTAACCTAATGGATGGACCATGCGGTTGTTAGTTAGCCACGAGATTTTTATACGTAATAGGATATTAGACTGATTTCGTTGGAAAAGAATTATCACACTTGAATTCAATATTGGATTAGTTCGACGCAATTAACTGCATTAATGATAGATTGTGGGTTGGCTCATTTTGGCACAACTAAGTCTAATTATTATTATTGTTTGTTTTGTTTCTCCTTTATAGACTAAACAGAAAGTTGACCACATTATATATTTATATGCATATACCTAGAGCTACTCTTAACAAGTATGCTCTTGATATCGCTTTAGCAACAAAAACTAATCTGGATCATTATGCATCTCCATGCAGAAAACAGAGACGACACGCAATTGACGATAAATGTTCAATACAAACTTACTGTTACCATCACATCAAGGAATAACACTCCTTAGCACTGAGACTTTAAAGACCACCTGTGACAATATTACTAAAATTGCTAAGCCAGGGGATTATGAACTCTATTTTATTGGAAATAAAGGTGTATTTAAACACATAGAAAGTAAATAGCCCATTGTTTCAGCCAAATGCGCTTGTCACGCCTACGGGGTAGACAGTTGTAAACTCACAAGTATGGAAACCAGACAAAGTGACCGGGACATCGGTTCCATTGTTTCAGCTTTTTGTAGAAAACGAATCGTTCCTACATGCGTTTGTACAAAATGTGAATTAGTAATAGGTAAGTAAGTAAAATGTGGAGACATTTGACATAATATACCTTACATTTTTTTTTTACGTTATATACCTAAAATTTAATTTCAACTCTTTATTAGTAGCTTTTGTGGACATGATAATTATTGAGATTTGATACAGCTGTAATAGCAATCACGTCATTTCGTTTAAAATACGTTTTTATTTTTATTTATCTTTATAGATTCTTTTCAATTTTGTGAATGTGAGAACGCTGTAGGCCTAGTGGACTGTAGATTTATTGACCATCATTATTCTGTTAAGTACCTGGTACTTGTTGAAAGACCTACACTGTCCTCCCATACATAATAACACTGTTATTTGAAAATATTGTAAAAGCCCATTATTTTTAAAAGAGTAACCGTGGAGTTTCATGCCGGCTCTTCTCCATAGGAAACAACCAATTGGAACCGTGCACCTAGCTTCTGACGTTTCATAAGTGCCCTTGTAGGTCTATATGAAATAAAAATATTTTGAATTTTGAGAACACCCGTGAACGTTGTTATAGGACTTTTACTATAGTCAACGCGCGACTACTAGTCACCGCCTGAGGTATGTGGGTGGTGAGACGGGGGAGGTAGACAAAGGCCAAGCTAACTCAGTCTGCCAATTTTGTCAATGGCGCCCTCCGCCGTCTCACCACTCGCATACCCCAGGCGGTGACTAGCAGTCGCACGCGAACTATACATATATGGGATCGTGTTTCAAATTTCTTCTAATAATTAATGGTTTTTAGAAGACGACAAAAAATAACGACGTAAAAGGAGTCAGTATGTAAGGATCGTAGCAGGTGGTGGTTCTGTAGTTTCTGCTAAATTAAATTACATTTTATTTAGAAAATGCTGTAAATCGTGAGAGTTTTCATTGCTATTTTTGTACATACGGCTACACGTCAAGCTACACATTTCCAATATAAGCTGACCTCGCATTGTACGGAAATCCTATACAATGCGAGATCCGCATAAACTGGAAATATATAGCTTGATGTGTAGCCGTGTGTACCATGGTCCTTTCAAGAGAATGTCTTAACTAATTAATGTTAATACCAAACTGATGCATAATCCCTGTTGACAGAATTTCGAGGCCAGCTTTCGCCTTAGCTTCTCAGAAATTATTTCAGTCTGCGCTTGCGTCTAAATGTCACGCGCAAAAGAATGCGATCGGAATTCTAGAGCCAAAACCACAACAAATGAAAATAAACTTTATGGATCATGTACAAAGTTGTTTTTTGAATAAAATATTTAATCATAAGGGCTTACGTTATTTTAAGCAGGCAAAAACAACGTGAATATCTGGAATAACAGTGGAATTAAGTTTTCGCAATGCTACCAAATCGGGAGGCACTGAAACAACAAATTGTGAGCACCGATACTGTCGCCGTTAAATTGAATTAAGTATATTTTTTATTAAATCATACCATTTTAAGTGATCAGACCTTAAACAATAACAATATAATAACTTAACTACTCAGCTCATTTTGTGTTTCGTTAATGGCAAAGAATTTATACACAATTATTGGCGAGTTCTGAGAAATGTATGGCGGTTTAAACGACAATTAATAAGGACTTACGATTGGCACTGTTTTTTATCGGCCAACAGCGGCAATTTGTCGGAAATTTGTTTAAGACCATGTCTTCGTAGAGGAGCCGACACGGACGCCATGTTTTATAACGATTAAAGTCTGTAAATATTTAAATACATGAGAGTAAGCACCAGGAACTTGTAATTGAAAGCCCGATCTTTAATTGAAAGTCAACTGGGAGGTGATCATTCAGAAGATACTGCAAGCAAATTACGTTTAACATCATGAACGAAATATAAATTAAAAAGTTTCCATTCAAGATAAACGCGCAGTCGACCCTATAACAGTACACTTCCATTATTTTGTTTAATTTTAAGAAACAGAATGGGTTTAGGTAAACAAAGAGCGTAAAATACTAATCGGAAGTTCTCTTGATGTAATGGTTTTTGGGTGTACATTTAAAAGTGACATCAAAAACATTGTATGAACCAACTTCTGCAAAAAATATCAATAACCAACAATGTCATGTAAACAATGACTAATACACACACAAATTTGCACGCGAGTCGTTTAATTGACGTATCGAGACAATTGGTTTTTATATTTAGTTGCGCGATCGGATCAGCGCGTGCGCACGGTCGCGTGATATGCCAGCCGTGGTGCTGTATCGGTGAGGAGATCTCACAGTGATTCTTATTCATTGGACTAGCCGTTTACCAAGTGTGTTAGTTAGCTTTTAGTCCAGTCAGATGAGGTCAATCAGTACTTAAGTAATTTAAGAATTTACTCCAGGTGATTTCTATTTTATCAGGTCTTCTATTCCAAATAGGTACCAGGCGATACTTAAGCATTAGATCTTTGATAAAACTTTTCGAGCTTAAGGCAAAAAGAACCGGCTAAGTGAGAGTCGGAATAATATTGTACGCCGAAAAAAATACGTTTCTTTTTTTTGTTGCTATAGCAGCTATAAAAAAAATATAATATAATCTGTGAAAATTTCCACTGTCTACCTATTACGGTTCATGAGACCGCATGAGACATGAGACCTACTGACAGACAGACGGACAGTGGAGGCTTAGTTATTGGGTTTCGTTCGGGTACGGAACCCTAAAAACAGCTAAACCTGCTGAACCCAACATCTTAAAGCTACTCATCTACGAGAAGAATAGAATGGATCTAGAAAAACCTGGGATTTATCTGGACTATTGTGATTTCCTTGTTAGTAGCCAAAACTTCTCCCGCTCTGGGTGGAGCGGGCGGGCATGTCAGACTCTTACTGACTAAAACCCACCCGTGTTCCTTCAGTTGCCTGTACGTTGCCAGGGGCCACGGTATCCCTTTCGGATTATCCCGCAACCCCGGCAGGCATCGGTCCTATCGGACCCCGTCAGTTGTGCTGACATCTCTTTGAGGCGCGCATGGAACACAACGCACACCTTAACCTCGCAGATCTCGCTAAGTGCCCGCGCACACGCGGTCTCGCGTGATATGCCAGCCGTGCACTACTATCGGTAGCGCGATCTCGACGCGATTCTTATTGTTTTTAATTAATTATGGAACAGAAAGGTCACTCGGTTAAGGCATGCAGCACCTACCTATACTGCTCACGATTCGTACGCAGATTCTCAGACTTCTAAAATACAGATAACATCAGATATTCTTTGTATTACAATAAGGTATGGCCGTGAAGCCTTGAACGACAGGTTAAACCTATATTATTGGATTACTGAGTGAGTCGTTCTGTGTGGGATGATATTGATAAATTGTGTGGGAAGCAAAATTATGCGTTCCAGATTTCCTGTCAACGCTAGACAGAATGAAAGACTGTAAATGGGGTTGATGGTACTGTATCTTGATCATTGTTTGTGAGCAGTTTCTAACAAAGATTAATAGGTATTATGCCTACATTATTCCGAAGTCAAAGTCAATGTTTTTAGAAAAAAATATGCGAGATAACGATCACACCGAGCCACAAAACAGCAGCTAAGAACGCTCAATCAATTACTAGCACGCAACAGCTACTTAAAAAAACAAAGACAGCTCAACGTGCGAGAACCGCCACACCGCGCCACCTCGCTAATTGCCACAACAATGTACCATGTATCGTCGCGCAATATAAATCATTAAGCGAGTTTTCGACAATTTCCCTTAATTGGTCTCGTTTCCCAATCCGTCGATACTCGATAGTGATCTCGCGATGTGTGGCCAGCCCTCAGCGAATCAACGGGGTGATCGCAGTGACACTGACCACGACATGAGAAGTAATTAGCACGAATAAGACCACACACCGACAGCCATTAAGCCAAAAAGCCAATCTGAGGCGCCTGTTCAACTTTCATCTTCGTATCGAAGTCTGGGTCGTATGAATCACGAATTTGCGATCGAAACGATTCGGTCTTGTTCACACGCCGCGACTGGATAGATACCGAGATTTAGCGATACAATGTGCGTTCCACGTAAAGGTGTATTTACGTGCGCTGGTAAACACGGTTTTTTTCCGAAGAAAAAATACTTACACGCCATGTCGTGTGCGTGGACGATGCAAATCAACATGGTCTAGTACGTGTCAGCTACACGTGTTAAGTTACAAAACTGATTTAAATGCGTACATAATTATTCAAACGTTTAAGAAGAAAATACTGGTGAAATAATTTTCAAGAGCATTTCATTATACCTACATGGTATTGCCCTGTAACAGGACAAATTACTTTTCCAAATTATACCACAGGATTTTGGAGAGACAGAGCTCAGCTTAGTTTCGTATAAACCCTTCATAAACTACGATTCAAATTGACATCGATATAAAATAGCTGTTCAAATGGTAACTAAGACGGGAACATGGCAGGAACAGTGCTGCGATGGAATTTTACTCCGTTACATTGCATGTAATGCCGCCAACTGTGGGGGCCGTTATCAATATAATAAATAATATCAAATCGGCTATGTACGAATAACTTAAGCCTAAGCTTATAAGGGCAAAGTAAAATACGGAGTGTGAATTATTAAGACTCGAAATTGGTGCAAACAATACAATGTTTCCGAATACTAAAGTTGAAAACATAACTTACGTCAAAGAAATTGCAGGCAACACTGAATATGACAAAAAAAATATTTACATAAATTGTAATTCAAAACAAAACACGCTTATAAATCATTAATTTGCAAAAAAATAAACATTCACTAATCGATCGGAAAATCGCACACATGAACGCGGCTTTAAAGGAAGAATTTAACGCAACAACGCCCACAAAACTGGTCTAAAAATAAACACTTGCATAACCATGACCATAAATAAGTGTTGTGAAAAAAGCGGAACATTTTTGAGCGCGAAACGTTCTACAAAGCACTGACAGCCGATTGATCAAACCATCATACACGATACATAGATAACTAACTACATGTAAAATGTAAAAAAAATCCTGTCCGTTCCGTGAGACTGTTGTTAGGTATCATACTGAGAGTATATTTATGTGGAAATTTTCAGTTCATTTTCTCATTGAAAGTTTTTACTGGGCCGTCGTTTCGCGGGTCTACAAGTAATAACTTATGACCCCTGTTGAACATTTGCTATTTTTTTATGGATTAGGAGTAATTTTGGTAGTAAAAATGTGAATTTTAAATAGTAATAAGTTTTTTATTTTCAATAATAATAAGATTTATTACTACTTTTTGATAATGTTATTGCAGAATCTTTCGCTCGTTACTTCATTTAAAGTGTGTCATAGCCAAGTGTCTTCAAAATATGTCTTTATTTTTCTTAATTATTTTTATATATTGGCACCTTGTAGTTATTTTTTTAATATTCATGTAATTTGTTATTATTTAATCGCGGTTTTGTATATTGTGCTACGTCTTTTGTGTGCACCAAATAAACGATTTATCTATCTATCATACACCATAGATATATATAATTAATACATCTATGTCATACACGATCCTGTCGCAAGTACGTCAAAGTATCCCAAATTGCATAATTGGCACCGAATCATCAGTGAAAGTGAAGAATCGTCTCACGAATGCTAATGCACGGCTTAATGATAGATGGCAGCGTACCGTAGAAAGCTCAGCGATTATATATTATTTATGATCAGCCGAATCTATTGTTGCGTTGAGTGATTTACAATGGCCGCCGCACGCCCGATTTGACGACTTTAAAATGTCCTCCGTCTATTGTGAGCTTTATGATATTACAAATTACTATTTTTTTGTTCACGGTTTGTGGTGGTCTGTTCATTAGAAATCAAAAGTATAATTGCAATAATAATTAAGGTTTACTTTCGAAGTGGTTATGGGCAACTAAAATTCAATGAGAGTATTATGAAAAAAGTCAGGAGGGTTTCTAAACTCAGTCAGTTAGTCAGTTTACCTATATTTTTGACAATCTTTTGACATTTACTGACGCTGAGATGAGACAGCGACCAGATTTTGAACGTTTTGAAATACGACAATCAGCTTTCTGAATTCAGTGTTTAAAACCATTTATAAATAGGTTACATAGCACGTTATAAAAATAAAAGATGCTGGCAGTCCGCAAAACAAATGAAAACTACAATGATTCCAAAATTGGACTTATGATGTTATTTCTCTGATCTTGATTGGTTATTGTTTTTTGGTGAAGTTTTTGTCGAGTGATTCTTTACAAAACACTTAATCATAATTTATTTATTGCGAAGTGCAAATAGAAAATTATTGAACTATTTCTTCTGAGAAGAAGCAGCAGCAAACATAAAATAAAATTAATTTTCCGGTGTTTTTCCTAGCTAAGGGAAAAAAACGTAAGTACTTATTTACTGTTTTTCGTAGGTACTAGAAAGCTCAACAAAGAACTTATCATCCCTAAGCCTGCTTATAAATGAGGTGACTATAAAGTACACTGAATAAAACAGCAACTGCATTTCAATGTTTAACTACGAGAACTGGTTTTTCAGATGTCATATTGTGTGACAATTCAAAACAGCACTTGATTCTACATTCAGCTTTAAAGATCATGTCTCAGGGATTGCATAACAATGACTTCTGTGTGTTCTGTATCTTAAAATTAAGACATCGTGCAACACAAAGAAACAACAATAAATGCAATTTCAAAACTTAATTCACATAATTAAGCAGTTTAATTTCCACGAAAAGCAATTTATTTTTGTAAGCCATTAGAAGGGTTTCTTTCCAATACGATAATTACGGACTGCCTACATTTTGAAATGCTTCTAATAATTTAATTGCAATAATCACCGTTGCGTGACTAAAGGGCGATTTCGCAAAACCATCCCGCGATTGTTGAACTCCATACCCTAGTCTCATTAACATAACTATGGGTCTTTTTAAATTGGTTAGCATTACCAACTATGGGTTTTAAAAAGTCCATGTCAAACGAGAAAGATTATAGAGTATCAGTATAAAATTACGAAGACTGGCCTCAATAGTAAACGTGTTAATTAGTAGTTATAGGAATAACAAGTTTAAAGTCGAGGCAATGAAAGTTTTGGAGATGGTAATAACAGTCGTCATGTCGAGCCGAGACAAATGTGTTGCGACAAGCGACAATTTGAGGTTGTCATGGCTTTGACGATGATAACGGTGGACGAGCAAATGATTTTGCATTCATCATGATCGAAACGAAATTAAAAGGTTAAACAGAATTTAAAGCCCGTTTTCTAGAATCTACTAGAACAATGCTCAAAATATCTTGATTATTTGAGTAAAATCTTTAAGTTTGTGAATCAACATCAAACTTAAGAACTTTTGTGAGCCAAGGTAGCCCGCGATATTTAAATTTTCTTACGTTTGTTTACAATTTTCCGATCAGTGTTGTATGTTGATCAAAATATGATCTGCGACCGTAGTAAAATATGACTTTACAGAATTATAATCATCAATTCAACTCTCACTTTATCGCATCATTCGCATCCCCCTTAAAGCTCTCAGTAAACCTTATAAGATTCTGCAAATCGAACTAATGCTATAGGTAATCTTATAAGATTATCTCGTATTTACATAAAAACAAGTTTGCTGTTTTAACACCATATGAATTTCTTGTCAGTTTGATGACATTGCATTAGTTTGAAAATTTACAGGTGACAAAAAAAAAAACTCATTTAACGCTGTCACTCTCAATAATCCACATATCATTTTCAAACGCAACCGAATCAAACATTGAGTTAAAAACAAAACTTTCTACACGTCAGTAACTATAAATCGTGGTTGCATCATTTGTTATTAATGTTATCACAATAATGGCAATTAAAATCTTTGAGGTGCAAACAAAATTAATGTTGACTTTCGTTGAACGTTTTCCAACAGCTGAACACAGAAATTGAAGCCTTATTTTCTCTGTTCTAAAATTCGACACAGTTCGACACAATGTAACTTTGTCTAAGGTTCAGTGTGTTCATTGTGTGTGGTTTGCAGCAGGAATTTAGCAGTAAATCATAAGATTTGAAAGGTGATATTGCGCTAGATCCAGTTTTTGTTGGTTTTATTATAGATTTTAATTAAAATTAAATTAGTTACCTTGTTGTAATGGTGTTTGAAAATAATACAAACCTCTATTTAGGTAGGTACAAGCTTTGTAATAAGGGTATATAAGATTGTGCAACTTCAGTACAATTTCGTTTTAATTTGTGGTACAGTGTAGTTAAGGAACGAAGAGAGTTTGTAGAAACAAATGAGGAAGTCGCCTCTATTTTATAAGTGACACTGTAGGAACAGAAATTGAGGCAGTCTTTGTATGTTTGTTTCGAAAGAATATAGCCATTTTATTACGATTTCTTGAAAGACGATTTAAGATCTTCATCATCCACTTACATCCGACACAGTATAGGGGTCTTGCAAATCTAGTAAACACTGTAAGAGCTACTCTCGTGGATAATGACACCCACTTCAATAAATAGAGGGTGTGTCTTTTAATACCGGAAACGCAACCCAATTGTCAATAGCACAACTATTACAACCGGCACAATTTACTCAAACGATTAAATTACTGAAACTTTTCGCCGTGTTCAAGCTTTAGCAATTTGTATCGAAATTAAGCATGACACGGCCCACACACCACGGCTGCGCTTGCGCCACAATTCGTGGCCCAGCCTGCCGCTACCGGGTTCCGTGCTTAGACAAAGCCTTCAGTTTGTCATTGTTCCTTTTAATTGTTTTGCATTGTTTGACATCTTTCGTCCTTTCACTGGTTGACCAATTACTGTGATATACTGATAATGGTGGTTGTTATTTGTTTTGCGAGAAGGAAGGAAAGCTCTAATTGCGAAGGAGTTAAGTCAAGGCTGGCGGCGTGGTTTGGATAGCCAAATTCTAAAGAACAACAAGACCTGATTGATTTTAGAAATATCTACTTACACATTTCTAACTGGGCATTTGTTTCACAGATAGATGTCTCCGCCCTGTACCTACCCTAATTACGTAATACACGATCAATCAGAATTTGAATCGTTTTGAAACAAATTGCTAATCCATTGCTTTATAAGTTCAATTTTTTTTGTGCTCTGCAACGTAAATAACGCAATGAATGTTGTTGAACTGTCAAAATGAAACATATTAGTCGTAATAGTTCAAGAAAATGTGTTGCGTAATTAGATAGCTGGAGTGTTAATGAGGTGCTATTCATCAAACAATGGGTCACTTAATATGGCATCCAGTGTGTTCTGTTGTCTGCACAGAACTGATGAACTGAAGATGCCAAACTCGAAGCCAAATTCTGTGACTCTATTTAGATTGCCATCGACATGTTAAGAAGACTGGGCATCCACATGGTTGGCTGTGCTGATGCTCGGTTTCATCACGGTCCGTTTAATTTCGCAAAGGTATATAGATAGAAGAAACGACACCGTCCTATTTTTCTATTACCAGATTACCACATCTAATTCAAAGCTGAACTTTGCAATGCAACAATCGCTTACACATTTCCTACTTTCCTATTTATCATAACAAGTCTAAAAGATTTAAATTCGCTCACTCATGCTCTGTTTACACATAATAACACTACAACAGTATTGTGATGTAACTGTCGAAATGACGCCACCAAAAGGTATTAGTATAACATTTGTAAACCTAATGCGATTATCTAATATCGATTACCGACCTCCCACGCGGTCTGTCACATATCAAACTCGATTCTCGAATCAAGCTGGATCGAGTTGCTCACATTAACACAGGTCGGCGAAACAAGCCCAGTGCAGTAGGTGTCCATATCGATAATATCATCAATGGTTTGGAAATCGACGCCGTTCACTTGCCAGCTTGAATTGTTTGGCCAACAATTGGGTAATAATTTCTGGTTATTGTCAATTTTGTAGAGATTTATTTGGATGCAATATTTTTATTGTAGTTATGATAAAGGGACATTACAAAAGAAACTTTGATTTGTAATCAGAGCATAAAACTTCTAAAACTAGATTTCCGTACTCCTACATCCCGATAATTATTGCCATAATTATAGTTAACTTTAATTAAGGTGGAGGAAATAATAAAAATGTGTAACTATTACATCCGTCGACAGATGTCTATCTGAAGGCTTTAAATTTAACTAATAAACGCTTATCTGTCTGTTGATGACCACTCACAGGAAAAGCGTTCCAAAGTCAATACCTACACGATCCAATTATCTTTATGTAAAACAGTGACATCTTAATAAAAATTCAATTCTATCGATAAAATGTAGCATAACATTGACCGCCAATGGAGCGCCCTTCCGGCGGAAACGCATCGCGGACCGGTCGAAGGCGCGAGAGTGAAAGCATACGCGCCTGCGCATACTACTAAGTACCGAATTTGTTACCACATCTGCATAACATTATGTTTAGTGCTCTTGAGTATCGAAAGTGCGAGCTCGTGTGAATAATGAGCTTGACGTTTTGATGGCCACTATGGTTTGTGAACTTCAACCTAGGTTACAGAATGTTTGCCCCGGACGTCAATCTTGAACTGTAGGTACTGTAATCAGATCTGAATGAGATAACATAAGTTTGAAACAGACAAGAAGAAGTGTGAATTTAATGTGGTGCGAAAAAGGAATATCAAATGTGGGGCGAATAAGGAATATCATATGTGGGGCCAACTTTGTGAGACGAATGTGGAATAAATCGAGAAAATCTATTTTCAGATGTGGATGACATAAAAATGATGATGATGAATGTAGGGCTAGACGAATAGAAGCATATACTTCGAATGCTTCTACTTTGATAAACTTAGGTACTGGTTTGATCCTGATGAATTCGTCTTTTTAGAGCGAATGTTACTTATAAAGTGGACTATGTTAATGAGATTGCAATAGAAACAACTGCCCGTAGGCACCTTAGTGAGTCATTAACTACGCCTTCAAGGTGTAAATACACCTTGAAGGCGTAGTTAATGGACTCCTAGAGCTAGAGACCTATTCAGCCCAATCTATTGCGTTTAAAAATTAGATACAAATACATATGAATCTAATTTATGCAGATTTATTATTGTAGAACGTCCGCAGCAATTATGTGTCTAGACTTTTGTTTTATTTGTCTGACTTTAATTATTAAAATATTAATATTCATAACTGACTACCTTAAATCGCGGACACAGTAAATAAAAATAATATCCTGCTTTCTACAGATTTCTATCAGCAAAAAATTTAATGCAAATATAAAAGGAGATATAATATCTTAATTGCATACTACAGTTGGAATGAGATGAAGAAATCTTATAATTCTTTTGTCAACCGATTATTTACAATGGTACAATGGCCGGGACAACCACCCAGTGAGGCTGTATAATTACGAGTGACATCCACATACCAAATCACTGTTATCCTTCACTGGCGTCCAGCCGTAGATCACAGATAAAATATGACGCACCCAAAATGGCAGACCGATTAAGACGTCTCGTATCGCGGAACTCGAAAACAATAAGAATCGAGATAAATGTCTCGATTAAAATAATCGAATTGACCTTTGCATCAGCCGATCCGTCATCCCAATATCTCTATATTCATGGCTGTAAAAATGACGTACGTCAAAAACCTTAAAAGGCGGCGGGCGCTGACAGAAAAATTGGTAGTTTACAGGCAGCCTATTGTTTACACAGAAAGAGATGTATCGACGATGGCTTCACTCGATACCGATGTTGCTAAGTGAACGTCTGCAATGTAATTTATTTGATGCGTTATAAGAAAATTATTGTTCTGAACACGGCAGAATAAATGGGAGTTTCACTTTATCCCTTGTTGGATCTTGGGAAATCTCAATTTGGTTGGCTGACCTTACTGATGTGATCAAACTTATTCCTTACAGAAATAACATAATTGAACACAGCATCCGCAAGATTTATATGTGCAAAACAAATCAAGATATGAGAAATTAATGTCCCGACATTTGTGCTTGGGTGTACCTATGTGACGTAGGTTTACACCACTCCTACTTATTTGCATTAACTCAATAAGAGAAAAGCGTAATAGCACAATTTACGGCAAACAGCGCAAATGTGGTCAGACTCAGCAGCTCTAATTCACTGGCGTAACCTTTTTACTCGATAAGAAACTCGATATTAAAACATAAATCGACTTTCACGAAACGATTAGCAATGAAAACGTTACCATTTTGTTCGATTATTTGTTGTCCTGTTTCGTTATCTCTGGCTCTGATGCAAATATGGTGTTCCTTATCGGTCAATAAATTTAATTGACACTTACACTTTCTATAAAGTTGGTGAATATTCAATTTGTTCTATACTTTTCTGAATGATAACAAACTTCGGAGTGGGTTTCTGTGTTTTTTTGTAATGAGGTTGGTATGTTAAGTGGTATTACGCGAACGGATAGAATAAGAAATGAGTACATAAGAAGAAGTCTTAAGTGGCACCGGTGACTGAAAAGTTATGTTGGAAATCGGTTGTCATGGTATGGGCATGTAATGCAGAGGAATGAGGAAAATGTCGTGAGGAAAGTTTTGAGTATGAATGTCGATGGCTATAAGAGCAGGGGAAGACCAAAGAAACGATGGATGGACTGTGTGGAAGATGGTATGGCTAGAAAGGAGGTGACTACCGAGATGACAACTAATAGAGAAGTTTGGAAGAAAAAGACATTTTGCGCCGATCCCAAATAAATTGGAATAAGGACAGGAGAATGACGATGTAAAGTCCCCTGGCGTTAATACGACACATGCAACTTTAGAACCAAATTGTGACAGGAACGAACGAAACTTTATATTTTTTTTTTCTAAACCTCGATTTGCCATATTTACATTCAAGTACTGTAACTGTCAATTTTTAAAAATTTTACATGTCCTATTTAACAAAAATCAACTAACTTCATGACAACCTGCCTATATATTCAGTAAAAATCACTACGTTTTTATATTAAAATTTAAAAACCACCGACACAAACATTTCCTTATTTCTCTTTCCTACTCCACCACCAGACCCTGTTCATCATCTATATATAACCTTTTCATTGAGACCATTCCAATGAGCCCAAACACGATACCTGTGCTGTAAGTTGGTACGGGAGTTGGGTATCCTGCAAATTCCAGTTGATGCTTCAGAATCAGTTCAAGGTTACTATGTTCTTATAATATCATTGAAGTAGCAGTATAGGTACCAAATTTCAAATCGATCAGACCTGTGGAAGACGCTCACATCCATTCATCAACTAGAAAAGAGCTGATAATCTTCAAACAGCTGAACCGATTTTGATGAAACATGTCGAAGAATCATCGCTAGAAAACCTGCTTTCAAATAAAAAAAAAAACACATTCAAATCGGTTCACCCGTTTAAGAGCTACGGTGCCACAGACAGACACACACATAGCGGTCAAACTTATAACACCCCTCTTTTTGCGTCGGGGGTTATTAAAAACTTGGGTGAAGTGAGCTTGACGTGAGCTGTCAATCGCAAGGTAGTCCGCGAAATTCAATTTTTTTTACGTGTTTTGCAATTTGTAGATTAAAATATGATTCGCGACCGTAACAAATATGGCTTTACAGAATCATAATCATTAGAATCAGCAATACAACTGCTTAAGTTAGAATTGGCTTCAAATGACATGATTTCATGAAAAATAGTCATTAGGGTAATATGAACTTAGAGAGTTTTATTGATGATTTTTATGATTATAATTATATAAATAAATATGTGTAAGGCCGCGAATCATATTTAGATCAACCTACAACCTGCTACTGACCTGCAAATTGCAAAAGACTTAAGAAAATACGTATTTCGCAGGCCAGTTGTCTCGTTTGCCATAAGTTCTTACAGAATACATCGGTTGAAGTGACTTCAATCACTAGCCATCTAGCAGAAGTCGTAGGCGCCGTCGTGGATATATAAAATGCTCACAATGTAAACAAGATTCCTCCAATTTCTTGTAAATTTGTACGATAAATAACATTACATGGTCGATTTGCTTTACAAATTACATTCATTTGCATGTTCTATGTTTTTTGAGACAAGTTTAATAGATACATTTTTAGTAATTACTTTGTTTAAAAAAAAGGTCTTTATCAAGTGACCAATAACATATGAGTTATGCTAATTTAGTATGAATTGATTAAATGAATCACTTTGTCGATCGAAATTAGTATCATTGGATTGTTTTCTCTATGTCAGACATCAAATTAACCAGGGATGCCAGACGTACGATAATTATTGTACATGTTACGATAATTTCGACACCGGTACCATGTACAATACAATATGTATTATCGTACGCAAAAGTACGATAATTTGCAACCCTCCTCCAAAGTGAGATCGACTATTCAGCAAAAATAATGTGACGAAACCAAGAATAAGAAATAAACTAACAACAAAAACTGCTTTACTTTCAACGAAATGCGTAAATACTCAATCAAAATAATGCGGTTATGGTTTTTAAGCAACTGAAAAAATTATATTACTTTTTAATTTCTTTCACATTTCAAAACTTCCTGCAATTCCTATCATAATCCTAGTTTTGCGAACTAGCTACGCGTTGCGCACTGCTCTGGCAGTTGTTGTACGATAATTTTCATCTGATACGATAATTCACTCGCACTCGTCTGGCAACCCTAAAATTAACTCCAATCACGGAACGAGTTACTTACAGTCGTTTGATTAGTCTGCCGTTTAGATCAACAATGACACGTGGGTTGGGTAATTTCTCCTTCACCAAATTATCAGAAAAGATGAGATTTATGCGTTTTGTAATTGACTCCTGATAATAACGATGTCTGAATAATATTTTGCAATGATTAGGAACGTTTTTTTATCAGAAAATTGAAAATTAAACGTTCTAATAGTCAATATTGTACAAAAAAGCTTTCGATGCATTTATTATCATCATATTTTAGTAAAGTCAAACTATCGACCATGTCTATTTGGAAGTCTTCTCAATATTTCGAAGAAAAAAAAACAATCCACCACAAATACAAGAGTAAATCGAGCTGGGATCTTTGTGCTCCCATATATTTGAGTCAGATTTCTACATTTCTTGGAAATCTGGTTTTCCTGAATCCGGATAAACTATAAATACTTGTTTATTGGTTGCTACTTGAACTACATAATCCTACTATACACTTTTACAAGCGTTAATGCTATCCGCATTATGTATTACTAGCTTCTGCCCGCGTCTTCGTTTGCGTGAAATTTCTTTCACATTGCCTGCCCGCGCTATACTTTTTTTTTTTTGGGTGGGTACTTATCAAATAACTTCTCCCGCTCTGGGCGGAGCGGGAGGGCGTGTCAGACTCTTACTGACTAAAACCCACCCGTGTTCCTTCAGTTGCCTGTACGTTGCCAGGGGCCATGGTATCCCTTTCGGACTTTCCCGCAGCCCCGGCAGGCATCGGTCCTGTCGGACCCCTTCATTTGCTGACATCTCTTTGAGGCGCGCGTGGAACACAACGCGCCGTCGACCCGGGCCTGGTCCTTATCGGACGGCGAGCTACCCATTGCTCACCGTCCCCAAGCCCGCGCCTACGGTGGCCGGGAATCGGCTATTGATTCCCCCGCGCTATACTTCATTTTCGCTTAACGGTCTTTCTGACTTTTTGATGTGTAACATCTTTCCTCTCGCTCTCCTGCAATCTGTGCACAGAACATATTATATTCCCTAAAATCTGTGGGAGTGATTTCGTGAAAAGGGACGGAAGTGTGTAACAGGAAGCGGGCGCTATTTTGATTGGACCAATGAGCGCGCGCGGTGCTAGTGTTGGCTGTCAGAAACGACCTTGACGACGCCCCGCCACTTTAATATTGCTTATTACCAAGATGAGATTTCAGATAATACACATCATATGCGACTGTAAGGCTCGCTCATTTTTTTTCTTTTTGCTCGACTTCTCAGGGTCCTAGCGTGTTAAATAGCCTACCTATATCTTTCCTCAAGAAATTGGCTACCAAAGGCATAAAGATTTTTTTAAATTCCGTCTGGTACTTCCAGAGATTTGCGTGGAAACAAACTGTTCAGCTTTATTATTCGTTTATAGATATAGATATAAGTCGTACTAATATAAAATACATAAATCCCTGCTAGCATCTTTATGCACTGTCTTATTTTCCGCTCGATTTGACCGATACACGCAATTACTAATGCTAATTCCGTTCATTAATATCGACTGTGGTCATTAAGGAGAACGGCTGTTAATGAGTCTCTATCCTTAATGTTTTATGAAGAAAATCTTGAGATATGGGCTGTGAAATTGAACTTGTCTTTATGTATGTTTGAATGATGACGTTTTTCTGAATAATCTTGTTTGGTTTAATTACTATTATAATCATGTGCTAATTGATCATTAAAACTACTACGTACTAATTAATTTGGAAACTGACGATTTTATGGCATGTTCTGTTGTATATGCTTATTCCTGCATAATACAGATTCGGCATTTTTGAGGTCTCCCAAAAACCACGTGGATTTATATATCTAAGTATATAAAAATCAATTGCCGTGCGTTAGTCTTGCAAGAACTCGAAAATGGCTCGAGCGATAGTTTTCTTTTTGTTTGGTTCGCCTCAATATGCCGAGAATCGAAATGTTGTTTACGTGGTACGAAGTTCTCGGGGCAGCTAGTCAGGTATAAAAATCTATTCTAATCATTAAAAAATTGTGACATTTAAGTTTCATACTCGTCATTTTTCTTCTATAAAAAGACGTTTTCTCGTCAAAAGCTCTAAAGGAAAGTTAATATTACGAATATTCTCATCAATAAAGAGAAACTTGAGGTAAAAGGATGCAATAAAAAGATTCATTCATGGCCATAGTTTCCCACTTTCGCAACTTAGACATGATCACAGCTTCAATGAAACTGCATTTTAAAGTAAATTATGTACATAATGTACCTTCATTTTACATACATAGTTGTGGGGAATTGAGGACGTCCTGTTCTTAATCGATCGACGAACTTATTCAAGGTGATGTTTTTCGACTTTTCTTTCTATTTTTGAAGTGAAAACTTCTTTAGCGGCGTCGTGCACTTTTTTTGTGATGGGTAAAAAATTTAAACTCGCGTCAGGACACGTGACCTGATCGAAAATTCGTAAGACGTATAAAAATAAAAGAACATCACTTCACTTTTATTATGGATGGAAGTTGATTTTTCTGTGAGATAAACTTTTTAATGTAAAATAATTGTAATAGTTCTGAAGTGTTAAATTTTTAATGTAATATAAATTGTCATGTTTGTGTACGATATCGCAATAAATGAATATTGTATTTTACCACATAAATTATAGTACTTTTATACTGATAATTAAAGCAATTCGTGCAAAATTATTCCCTAACCATTCCAAAATTTCAAAAATGCACAACATTAATATTCAAGTTTTCACTTCTGCCGGCACTCCCGGTTGATTTTTTTTTTTTGTCTTTTTTCTTCTGTTTTTTCTTCTTTGTACAGACGCCAGCACATCAACCTGCTACAAGCTGTCAATTTTTTAAAATAGATATTCAACTTTATCACTGAAGCATAAGGTTCAAAGTTGATTGTTAAAATTTGACAGTTTCGGGTAGGTTGACCTGCTGGCGTCTGTACATAAGGTATGAAGAGAAGTCGAAAATCATCACCAATTTTTCAAACAATTTTTTAGAAAATGTTTACTTACTGAATAATGTTATGATGGTTTATTTTAATTTTATTATAGCTTTATTATATTTATTGCAGGCGTTTGACAGTTGTTGTCAAACTCCTGAAACCTAACCTAACCAAAGCTACAATATTCACAGCCAAAAACTCTTGATTCTATTCCAATGTTTATACCGCGGATGTTGCGGATTTTCGGATCCGCAACCGAAATTGCGGAGCTTCCGCATTAATTTAGAGATTTATCCGCATGAGCTCCGCATTGATTAATGCGGATGCGGATCCGCATTAATCAATGCGGAGCTCATGTGGTTGGAAAAGGGTGAATATAAGTAAAATTATAATCTAAGAAATGGAAATTATAATCATTTAAATCATCAATATAGCTCTAAATCGTCACATTTTCACGAAATTGTCTTATATCCATCAAACAAGTAAAATTTCAAGAGCTATTTAGATTTTTAAATGATTATAATTTAGTAATTATTTTATTATAATTACCCCGAATTGAATTATGATCAACATACAACGAAAGAGCGCTGCAATTTGCAAAAAAACGTAAGAAATTAATGCCAACGTGCCGCTTTTACTTCTCCCGCTCTAGGCGGAGCGGGAGGGCGTGTCAGACTCTTACTGACTAAAACCCACCCGTGTTCCTTCCGATGCCTGTACGTTGCCAGGGGCCACGCTATCCCTTTCAGACTTTCCCGCAATTTCGGACTTTCCCGCACCCCTTAAGCATGATATAGACACATTTACAAAAATATGTTCTTGTGAAAACTTGTTCAATACTTTCTATGTAATCTACATCATAATTATTAACGATTTCCTAAGTACATCCACGTGTATTTATGGCCTGCGCCTACTAAATTCATTTTGTGAACAGTAATAAAATATTTTTTTTAAATCATTTTTTATTTTTTTATTTCTCACCACAATATTTAAACATAACATGAAGATATTGTTTAGTGATTATAATAAAATATACAATATTGTGGGAGACTGGTGCCTAAGCTAGGCTAATAACCTGTGTTATAGGCCCCCTGGTCCCCACTCCGAGTAACAATGTCAGGACGTACTAAAGCAATACAATTAGTTGCGGCAAGTACAGTGTTGTGGGAGGTAAGTAAAAAGAGGGTGTGTATGGTATGTGTGTGTGATAGTGTATGTACGAGTATGCTTGTGTGTATGTGGTGTTAGATAAGTGGACGCGTAAATGGTATTTAATAGGGAATAGATTATGTATATAGAAGGTACACTAAGACATTGAAGGACTACGAGTTAACTATAAGGACACACTCGGTGCTATCGTAAGACAACTCCTGCAGCCAATTCGTAAGCTTGATTATCAATTTACTTCTGTTGAGAGGATATATATCGAGAAGGCAATGGATTTTATTATATATTCTAGCACTGAGGACGCCGAACTGCCGGCTCCGGAATGAAGTACGACATTGAGTTGATGTACAAACTGGATGACCTTTGAGTTTCCTTAAAATTTTGTTGTCCAGAGGAAGCAAAGAATGACGGCGTAGAACGGCACGCAGAATGTACAATTGGCGCACCGTTAGGACCATTGACTCGGAGTAGAGCAGGGCAGTTGGGTAATCTCTGCGTTTGAACAGAGACACACAGGCTCTGGTATACAAGGAATAGAGTTTCTCAATCAGCTGAGTGTCTGAGTTCTTTGAAAATATATATTAATTTCCTAATACAAAGGCTGAAGAATCAGCATTGCCACGTTTAATGGCAATGCTGATTCTTTGGTCAAAGAATAGGCCAGCCCTCTGGTCACGTGAAGAGTCGACCAGCCGCTTGGCGATGTTTTGAAAAACTAAGTGGGCACTCGGACCCCATGGCCCTAGTGTTTCAACCCCAAACGGCTCAAACATATAAGTCCCAATAAGATTGGAGTATTTGCGCCGTTTGAGGTTTTCCGCACCTGCAGCAGCAGCCCCAGCACAGCCCGCCGTGCCCACCTAATACATATAAATTACTACTTTTATAAATATTTAAAGGCTTTGTCCAATCTATGTCGATTACAAATCCGACACGCCGCTTACACCGATCACCATGTAATAGGAAACTATTATCATTATGGATTTCCACTTTCAGTGCAAGAGCTGTATCATTTTAATTATTAACGATAGCTAAACTGATTGGCTAATACAGTATTTATTATTATATCTTTGCAAACATAGCCTTATCCATTCCTGTTACAACTGTTTAGTAATGCTTGCTGCGTAACTCAAGACACAAGATAGTTGTAATGTTATATTCTATGTAGCTATCTACTACTGTAATATGGGCAGAGAGAGTATATTAGATGTAGGAGCCCTAACGTAAGTAAGTAATTATTTCCATTTGCGTCTATTCTATTTTTTTTACACAGATTTTGTGCAAATAATTAAGATGTGGAACTTTGAGATGGGTTCATTCCATGCAAGCGTGAACTATCTTCAAACGCACCATCAGCGCTTGCCATCCCAGGTGAGATAGTGGTCCGCGTGGACCCTTATTCTTTTTCTAAAATAAAGTAAATTACTCCATATAACATCAGCTATCTGCCAGTGAAAGTCCCGTCAAAATCGGCCTAGCCGTTTCGGAGATTAGCCGGAACAAACAGACAGACAGAAAAAAAAGATGTTTTTTTGTTATAAGTACAGACCGTAATATTCTTTCATATGCATTTAGTAAAACGTTGTTATTTTGACATTACAAACATAAACTTCAATGTAATTTATTTGTATGTATGTAGGTATTTATTGTACAGATAGAAAAACTCATATTTGTGTAGTACACCGTTAATTTACGTATGTTACTATCCAAATTAATACAATTGTTTATTGTCACTTACAAAAACTCAGTACCGCTAAGTTTCGAAAGAAAGTTCCGAAACACAAAACACAAAACGTTCAACATATAAAATGAAGTCATAAGGAAACAGTGTAAACTTGAACTAGCACTCAGTACAATAGACTATAAAAGAGCCATTGATCTCCTTATCACAAGGGCATTATTGTTAAAGCACTCGAAACACCGTTATGGTGTAAAAACATCGATTCCTCATGGGCCCGTCGGTTTTATTGACTACAATTTTGTTGACGCGTAAAAGGAGTTATTTTATTTCGACTTGTAAAGAGGTCAATTGGTTTTCTTATTGTGTTTTCAAGTAATAAACGAGCTTGACTTTTGTACTTCCGATTACTTTTTGGAAAGTAGTTTTTATTTACTTTAAAACCTATTGACCGCTTCGTTTTATATTAATTGCCGTGCTTTCAGTGCCCAGCTAATAAATCGTCAAATAAATATGTACGACGAAAAGGGTCGTGTAATGAAATAAAAAACGAAAAATGAACCCAATGTCGCTCCCTATGTATTTTACTGTATGTACATACATAATAATTTAAAAAAATAACATAGGTTCTCAGTCGTATTTATACGACTAAGAACCTATACACAGGCGACATAGACACGAAGACATTTGTCGTATTAATCCGACTGGGGCGGTCAAATAGGTTAAAGAATAACATAACATAACATCACGCCTATATTCCCCGGGGATTACATAACTGGCGAAATGTGGGTGTAGGTACTATCTATGCTATTATGTTAAAGTCCCATGTAATAGGAGGGACCGGGAAAGCCTATTGCCATCAACCGGGCACAAATTCAGACTTCGGGCTGGCTGCTACTGAGAAATTCCTAATAGAAATCCCAATAACACTGCCTGACCTGGGAAACAAACCTTGCTCAGTGGTAGCGCTTGTGACCAATAGAGCAACGAGACAGTACTTACCTATTTTAAAGAATATTTTACAAATAACTAGCTGGTGCTTTCGGTTTCAATCACTTTCTAAGGAAACTACTACCTACATTCACACAGATAAATAGTATCCTATATTTTAATTCAGGTTAGGCACATCCTCTCTGACCCCGATGATCCCACCACACTCCTCCAGGAGAGCAGTAGGGCCACCAGTATAGTGAACATACACACCCGACACCCGTCGTTCCGACCTCGCCGCAGAGGTCCTCCGCGATCGCGACCCTCCCGAGTAAATAATACTCCCCCCCCGACCCTTGCCCGATGAAGCGCCAGCCCGTGCCGCAGCTGAGCGCGTAGCTTTAAATTCCCCCGTTAATAATAATGATCTATCCTTGATCCAGCCTGTTCCATCTTGCTGTCCTCCCGCCAGCGATGCCCTAAGCCGAGGTTCGTATCCCACAGGCCCTTAGCGAGCGCTCGCCTAGTTTTAATTTAGAATAGTTTGTATGCTCTTGGCTGGAGGCTCTTAGTGTAGAAGCTAAAGGAAAGTCCGGTTAAGCAGCCATGACCTTAGGCGTCACCTGCGAGATGCCACAGTTAAAAAACAAATTAAAAAATCTGGTCATATTCTACGTGTGTGCCAAATAACATCCAAATCTTTTAAGCCGTTTAAAATTGATGGAGTAACAAACAAACATCCAACATTGTTGATGATGATTTCAAACATATCCTACTAACTAGGATATGTGAAAACGATAGTATCAAGTGCTAGCTGTGCCCTCGCTTCACCCGCATAAGTCTCGATCCCGTGGGAATATCGGGATAAAAAATATCCTATGTCCTAAGTCAGGTCGTGGTCGTTATCCAAATCTGTTTAGCCGTTTTAACGCGAGAGCGAAACCAACTCACTTTCGCATTTAGAATAATCTCTCTTTTCAAGAGATGCATGTGCAGTAGCAACCAGCTACCATTACAAATCGCAGTTGTATGTAAGTAGGTAACTGGTAGCAATTTGCACGCTTAGCCTAGATTCGTGTTGGAGCATCTGTGTAACCTGTGTCTTATTTGAAACGTGAAGTCTCTTCTACACATAATATGCCTTTAGTATAATAACAGATGCTCCTGATCTCCATAATGAGCTGATTCGCCTTTACGTTCCAAGCAACTATCTCCGTGGTAGAAAGCACCGTCTACTAGCCGTACCCACAACTCGAACAGTGGCCCGCGCGTCATCCCCTGTTCCTCGCGCTCTGACTGCGCTTAATAACGTCATGGAAACCAATCCGAACTGTGACTTGTTTGCAGATGATCTCAAAACTGTTTTATACGCTTGTCTTCACTTTTGTGAGAGCACATAAATTTATAACTTGTGTTTTGTTTGTAATATTTTTGTTCTATTGTTCTGTGTATCTTTTGTTTTTGTTGTCTTTTTTTTTGTGTTTATATTATATTTTCTGTATGTGTTAATGTAATTGGTCCACAAACCGTATTAACATAAAAAATAAATAAATAAAAAAAGTAGAGGACTTGTGTACTGTTTTGCTACTTGAACAGTGTAAACATTGGTAGTAAGTTATTCACGCTCTGAAGACGCGAGACGTATAAACTGACCCCTATAAAAATATTTTCTGAGCACCTGCCACAGTTGTAATAAAAAAGTATGTAGACTTTAAGATGGTATTCAAAGTTGACAGCATAGTAAAATATAGTTCCGAAAAACAAATAAATACCTACAAATGATTGAGCAGTTGAGTGTGTTTTGATATCTAGACGTATTTCTTACGCTCTCAAATTAATATAAGTCCGATGAACTTAACAATTAAATAACTCCTACTCTCCAAAAACTTTATCACAAAAAACTCCATTAGATAAATAATCTAACCTTTATTTTTAACCAAGTCGTAGACGAGGAAGTGGGCAGTCCGTCAAAACGCAACGCGACTAGTTTTTATCGTAAATCGGACGACATCAAAGCCATGCGCGTGCGCCGAACCGCTGACAACACTCACGTTACGTCAACTGACGTAAGTTATGAAGTGGCCGCGTTTGTTTATAAACAAACGTTCAGTATAGCTTATAAAATATCTTAATAAGCACCGCTATTGGAAATAGGACAACACGCACTAAATAAAGCAATCAAATAATCTAAATGTGACGTCAATTACAGGAAATGGTGCCGGATTACAACGCTGAAACTAGAATGAGTCATTCGATGTCCGAAAATCTGTTGTTGTTTTCGTTTGTAGACAAACAACTGTGATAAATGAAAGCCATTAAGCTTAGGATAATGTAATTACGAAAAACAAATGATAACTTATTTATTGACACAAATACGTATGTACAATAGACATAAATGAATGTAGATAGATAAGGAGCTAGTTGAAGAGACAAGTGAAGTAAAAACATTTACGGAATAATTACCAAAACGCGGTAAATAAAGCACAGTAGACTGACTGGCCAATTTGAATTGGTGATCTGGAAAAGATCACCGAAACAAGGCAAGTAAGCGAAGACAGAAAATCTGAGTATGAAGATTGAAGGAATGTTGGATGTCATTGGGCCATACACAGAATTTACTGCGGAGTTCGTGATTCTGAATTTTCTCTTGCTAGGTATTCTCTGCAGAAAGAGCAGTGGTGGCCCAGTGGTAACGGCCCCCACTTACGAGTAGGTCGTGGGTTCGAACAAAAGCAAGCGCTTTACTTTGTGAAAATAATTTCATCACCACTGCTCTCAAAACGTCGTGAGGAAACTGGCATGTCCTAGAACCAAAAATTTGAAGACATGTGACATCTACCAACCCGCACTGGGCCGGCGGTAGATTACAGCCCACTCCCTATCGACGAGAAGAGGCCTGCGGTCCAGCAGTGGGAACATCATGGGCTGATTAGGAGGTATTCCCTTATTGGCTTTTCCCATCTGGAATTTCTCAGTAGCAGCACAGACTCTGGGTTTGTGCTCGATTGGACATGATAATAATTATTCAGATTTGATACAGCTGTAATAGCAATCACGTCATTTCGTTTAAAATACGTTTTTATTTTTATTAATTTATTTATCTTTATATAGATTCTTTTCAATTTTGTGAATGTGAGAACGCTGTAGGCCTAGTGGACTGTAGATTTGTTGACCATCATTATTCTGTTAAGTACCTGGTACTTGTTGAAAGACCTACACAGTCCTCCCATACCTAATAACACTGTTATTTGAAAATATTGTAAAAGCCCATTATTTTTAAAAGAGTAACCGTGGAGTTTCTTGCCGGCTCTTCTCCGTAGGAAACAACCAATTGGAACCGTGCACCTAGCTTCTGACGTTTCATAAGTGCCCATGTAGGTTTATATGAAATAAAAATGTTTTGAATTTTGAATTGATGGCAATAGGCTCGCCCCTTTTACATAATTGGCGAAATGTGGGTGTGCCTACTAAAGGCGTACCTCTGCCTTATCCTTCGTGGAATACAGGCGTGATATTATGTGATGGTGACTTAAAATGTCTAAATCAAATTTTGATTCGAATGACCCAACCGTCTCTGATACATATTGCAACTAATATGACACATATCCACATAGCCCCCCGCTGTCACTTAATAATAACACTATTCATATCAGATTGATAGATTGATAGTAATCTTTAATTGCAACAGTAATTAAACAGTGCAACAATACACTTTTGTTGATCACAATTGAGATGTTGAAATTCTTGAAGTCTATTTCGGCTGTGCAACGATGGTAACGATGGTGTTAAGAGGCTTACAACAGCTAAATTGCGGTCACTGTCGGACTGCATAGTAAAGAAAGAGAAGCGCGATGACACAACGCAGAACAGATGGAAACCACATTACCGCAAAATATTGACACATCAAGTGAGTTCATGCTATGGCGTGTGAATTTGCATCTAGATTGAAACTACCGTTGTATATCTATACGTATAATAAAGCTGAAGAGTTAATTTTATTGTTTGTTTGTTTGAACGCGCTAATATCTGAAAAATTCTTTTTGCATTTGATAGCCCAATTATTGAGGAAGGTTATAAGCTATTTAAAATCCCACTGCGACCCTTAGGAGCCGAACAAAAAGAAAGAATAAACGCTAAGCGTAAACCAAGTAAAAGGATGCGAAGCGAAGCGCCGGGTCAAAACAAAAAAGTCGGCGGAAAAAGAAATTTTACGCGGACGAAGAGATACAATGAAACAAGTTAGAAAAATGTTGGTATAGGAAGATCCAGGCAAAATCTCAAGGGATTATACCCTATAATATAAAACAGGGTTACTGGTTAGGTATATGTCGGCAATCCGTTAAGGGGATGTAGGAGAGGTCATTAGCAACCAAATGACCCCTCATGAGTATGCCATTTTCGGGTAATTAGACATTTTATATTTTAAAATGAATGAAATAAAAATATAAAATGTCAAATGACTCGAAAATTATTGACATTTGCATACGAGTCAAAAGGGGTCATTTGGTTGTAATTGTAAATGACCTCTCCTACATCTATAATAGATTGCCGACATAATATAACCAATAACCCTCTATATATGTAGATGTACCATCGTAGAAGTTCATATCTATACACCGTAAGGACTATTTCTGCTTGCAGCGCTCGGCCGCTATAGAACCGGGGCGGTAACAGATGTGGTCATCGTTTTCACGGGATTTTTTTTTTCAAACTGCTTATATATGAAGTTCTACGATAGTACATTAAGTATTTATGCACTTCCTAGCCTGAAGCACAGGTTCAACTAAGTTCAGGCAAATAAGCAACTGTGTTCTATTTTAATTATTAAGTTACTTATTGTAAATGTGCCCCTTTTATAAATTAACGATTTATTTATTATTATTATTATTATATAACTTTGATAATTTTACTACAATAACATTTGAGAAAATCTTACGGTTTTCGCAAAATCAGGAAGGCTTTAAGCTAACGGCTTAGGGGTTAGGGCATATTAAAATCATAAAATATAAAAAACCTAACCTATGCCATTTCATAGCAACATCTGCAAATACAATAACTAGGTTTCCTTATTATTCGAGAAGTCTTAAAACTTTCATGTTATTGCCGCTAAAACGCCCAACGATCATGTCTACTTATACAACACCATTAAGAATCCGCTGTAGGACATTAAATAAACAGATAAAAGCTGGTCCAGTAGTGTTCTGATGGCAGAACACGATAATCTGGGCTCATCTAGATACAGCCTGAATGTCACTGCGCGCCCCGTGAAAGCAACGCAAAATGGCAATAGTAATTTCACTTGTCATACCGCAAATGAGTTTTGTTCATCATTTAGAAAGTCAATCCTTGGATGGAATTAATGTTGGTTTGAGTGTATTCAGGGCGCTCTCGATTTGTGTCACTGTTTCCCCGATCACGATGCTGTTTGACTTGGTTTTTCTATGATTAGACCATGTGGGTGTATCGGATACTTACTAATGTTTGTGCTGCCAATCGAGTTGATCTGAATGAATTATTTAGGTATATCTTCATGATGTTAGTTAAATTAGTCGAATCACAAATTGATTTATTTTCCTGGCAGTATTCTGCTGAAAATGGTCATGGACTTGCCCACGGATTTTAAAGACTCAAAACTACATAGACTAACTAATTCAGATCAGAAAAAACTGTTTTTGTCATGCGGTGCAATGCCTTACTCATTTTTTTTTTCTGTTAGCAATCTTCTCCGGCGCGAACAATAACTTACCAAAGTATCATCACAATGCAAGTCTAATGCACGGCAATTGATTTTTATGTTTATAGAAGATACATTTTAATGGTGTACATAATAAAGAGTACCTATTTCATCTATCTATAACTATCTAAGTTTAAACTTTTCCTTTTCAATTCCGTTCCAAACAAATATTAAATTAATAAAGCTATACATTTCCAGTTCTAACAAATTACAGTCGCCACCAACTTGCAACGGGCGATTGAATCATAAAAACTGGTCGATGCAATACATTGGAAAACTGTATCAGCGGAAACTAAGAAATAAACTTTTATTATGACCACTCAACCAAGACCCGTATAAAATGAATTTTTCATTTAAAATATCCAGTGAAATGCAACTGCAAGAGTTCAAGATTGATTGGTCGATCATTATCGATGCGCTTAAATTGCCGCTGTCCGGATATCGATTCCATTCGAGGTATACATCGATTTCAAGAAACTTAATCTTCGATATCAATCGGTAGCGACGATATAATTTAGTGTTCTTTACTTAAAGGTGTTAGCTGAGATGGCAGTATATTTTTGAGTGGCTTAAAATAAATATCTAAGTTGTGTTAGTAATTTAAATTGAAGAAGTAAATAAAAAGAAAAGAAAGAAAATACGTTTATTATATATATTGCGGTCTTTTGTTACGTCTTTCAACCTTGATGACAATAGAAAATGGTTAGCGACAGTCATCAACATTAATATATCTCAGTCACTTTTAGATAACAAACAAGTCCTACTCGTTTAGATGTTTTGAAAATCTTTGTGAAAAAGTTTTTTATTTTCCACTTTTTAGTGACCCCCACCAATTCGTATAAGTACCACTACTTGATAATAATGTAAACCACATTGAAATGAAGTATTATAACATCATCAAAATACACCCAAGTGGATTAAATAAGTATTATTGAAGCTAACTCAAAACCTACTCAAGCAAAGTTATTATTTAATCCGAAGCCAATTTTGTTCCGAATCTAATGGACCGATTATGTTGAAATTTGGTACACACATGTGTTTTTGTGATCCAAGCACGGACGTGTGACGTAAATAAATGATCTTTGAAAATGTGAGTCACTTTTGGGGAGCCATTAAGAAAATTTAAAAAAATAAGTTTTGCAAACTGTACCGTGTGACATATCAAATGAAAGAACTTGTTGCGAGGATCTCATTTTTTTTTTAAATGTAATTTTAAAATAAAACTTTTTAAAGATATTTAAGAAAAATAGATGAATTCTCCATACCCGCCCTTATATCCGAAACAACTGAGCCAAAAAAAATTGTGAATGGTTCTTTACTCATAGATTACAGGAAATGGTAAATCACGGTACATCTTTCAGTATTGTGCGTACAAACTTACATTTGAAGTTGGAATGTACACATGTTTTTCAACTACAATGTTAAGTTTGTTTACACTACAGAACCCTTCATTGTTCGTGATACGACTCGCACTTGGCCGGTTTAAAAAAAAAAAATATATATATACAGACGAATTGAGAACTTGCTCCCTTTTAAAGTCGGTTAAAAATAGTAACTAAATACGAAATTACCTTCAGCTCTTCGCGCAATATTTTGAACTTTGGATTGTGTACGTACCTGAGGAAAAAGTAAAGTAATTGTTAAAAACCTCCATAAATATTTGATGAAAATAAAGACAAAATCTCTTGCAAAAATCTTAATAAATTGCAAAGATGTCTATCAGGGTAATTCAAGACAGTATCATACAATAACTCAAGGGACTTTTGTGTACGTGTTTAAGTGGCGGAGAAGATCTGCAAACTGATAGAACGAAAAGTTTTCTCTTTCCTGATGGCGTATACAGAGAAACTTCAGCCAAAAAAACAAATAAAATATAACAAGGTATAATGCTCGTTTTCACAAACAGTAGGCCACACCTTAATGTAAAGCCTAAATAGTACCTACTGCACGTTGGATTTTTAAACCGAACTAAATCGAAATAAACCGAACTAAACCGAGCGTTGAAAATCCAACAGTGCGCTTTTTTTAGGACACAAACATAACCCATCGTATGCTTAACCACGAGTAAGTGCGTAACAAAGTAGACATACAATATTATTCAAACGATCATTTCCTACTGGCAACCTAATGTAATATGTTTTACAAATTACCTCTTAGAAACATACTTCGTGAACCAAGAGTTATTGGGGTTACGCAACAAAAATTGTAAACATCAGCAGGTATTAGGTACTTCAGATACCTACCCGGAAACGTTAGCGTTATTTATAGTTTGACCGGCGCAAGCGCAGGTACAGCCAAACAGTAACCTTTAGGATTTGAAGGCGCCTCATAATATCTAGACTTGGCCGTAATCGGTGGTTACGCATGTAAATGCATAATGGCTGCATAACTTGATTGTGCAGGCGAAATGGAAAGGAAATCAATTTACAGAACAACGCACTTTGTTGGTGTTAATTTTCTCCTTTGGAATGCGAAACTGCAGTAATAATCCCTGGAGTCGTTATGAAGATAATAGGTTCGCTTCATTGCAGACTAGGAAATAGGAGTAATAGGACTCAGTACCTTGTGGACCGATCTCTGCTCGGGTGAAAATAGAGAATGCTCATTTTAATAGTATAGGATAGTTCATACTAATTCCATGCTGCCGTATTATGGTAGTAGGTACTTACTAATTCCATGCTGCCATGTCATTATTGTAAGGTAGCCATCTTGTTCTAAACTTTGGGCGACCCATCTCTGTTCGGGTGAAAATACGGAGAAAACGAATTTTCCCAGATATGAGACCTAGCTAGATCGATTTTTCGCCCCCGTCACCCCCTATATGTTCCCCCCCGTCACGTTCGTGAACGGGCGCCGTCAGTAGGGACTGGTCATCTCTTAGCTGCCACGGCGATTTTAATTTAATTTATATTTTTATTTCTAACGGACGCTTTTAATGTTTTGCATCGTTCTCACATGTATAACTTCAACTTGAATGATGTAACCAATATTATGTTACCATTTTATTTTATTTAAAATAGTGTCCGTGGAGTTTCTTGCCCGTTCTTCTCCATACGCTCCATAGGTACCTACTACGCTTTGGAATGGGCGACTAGCTTCATATTTCTGACTGACCGACCCCTTGACAATTCAAAAGTGCCTGTAGTTGGTTTATTTGAAATAAATGCTTTGAGTTTGAGTATATTGCAAGTTTCATCGAAATCGTTAGAGCCGTTTTCGAGAACGTGATTACATACATATATACAAATATTGCTCTTTTAATAGTATTGAATATAATGTGGACACGTATGTTATATCAAAGTCATATATTTAATGCTTCTATATCCTGTCGGCAGATTTCGCTTTCATTCACACCCTCGTGATAGTCAGACAGCCATTTTGGGGGCAGGTCTTGAATCTGAATCAGTGGTTTAATAATATCGTTGTTAGTTGTAGTTTTTTTACCAATTTAAAATTGCCTGAAAACCACCAACGCTCCACAGTTTCTGTGGCTATAAGGCAGTGCAGCTATTGATCGTAAATCAAAGCTGAACGTTGCGCGCGCGCACTCACCGGTAACAGAGACTTCGACGCGAGTCGCGGCAGATTGCAGCAACATGGACGATTGTATCGATAGTTGGGGCAGTAGGTACTAGGGGCGATTTTATCAATGAAACTGAAGGCGATCACCACCTCTAAACCGCGTTTAAGAGCTGTCAGTGTCATTATTGCTCTGGAATATTGGACACTGACAGCTCTTGAACGCGGTTTAGATGTGGTGATCGCTTATTCCACTTGGCTTTTTTTCGTCTAAATGGCTCAGTTATTGAATTCAGACAAGTGTTATCGCATTAAGCAAGTTAGCCTCCTAAAAAGTAACCTAATTAGAAAGAAAGGTTGCGATACGTCCGTCTCTATCGCACTTCAATTTTTAGAAGGATTCGGTAACTGATTCAGTAATTAATTCAGAGTAGTGTGTAAACTACAGAAGCTTTTTTAAATATTTCTCTTCCTTAATTCAGTGAAGTAGAATAGCCCCTTTACAAACAAGTCGTACGTTTAACTAGTTAATAGCTTATAAATGTACCTACCTGTTAGTTACATTTAGGTTAAGTTCATTCATACTTTTAAGTAGGTTAAAATTGCACACTCAATTAGGATTAAATTCTTAGCTCAATCACATATTCGTTACGTAAGCATTGTGTACATCAAACTAAGTAATATTGAGCACAAAATAAAGCTAGGAAACGGCTTTTATTTTTGGTGTGCTAAATCGCTTCACGCAAAACATTGTGCTTTTGTTTGGATGCAACAGTACAGGAACTGTGGGATAAGTTATAACATTTAAAACTTGTTTTCGCGGAATAAAGCAAACTTAACCTGCAATATCGCCGTAACCAGAAGGCTCCCAGGTGTAGTCCAGAACAAAAAAAATATCACAACGACAGGGATCACAAGTGACTTTCGGCTTTCTTAAGCATTTTTTTACACTCGTTGTATTCCATACAACAGGTTTAAAAAAAAAAAAAACAACGGGTTGCACTCCGGGAGTGCCGGCAGAAGTGAAAACTTGAATATTAACGTTGTGCATTTTTGATATTTTGGAATGGTTAAGGAATAATTTTGCACGAATTGCTTTAATTATCAGTATAAAAGTACTATCATTTATGTGGTAAAATACAATATTCATTTATTGCGCTATCGTACACAAACATGACAATCTTACAAATTTCCGATCAGGTCACGTGTCCTGACGCGAGTTAAACATTTTTTACCCATCACAAAAAAAATGAACAACGCCGCTAAAGAAGTTTTTACTTCAAAAAACAGCATCACGACATTTCCCGCAATATTGCCATACTATTAAATCAACATCTGACTGCAGCAGGTCAGTTCGTTTAATAACCGTCTCATTCCGATATCTCTCGACTAACAAATAATATTCTCTAATAAATAGAGCACAGTGGTGCACTATTATTTCGTATCTATTTGCTACCGGTAAATAATTGCCTTATGTATTACTTGTTTCCTATGATGGATCGCCTGTCTCTGTCGTGAGATGGGGTAGATATTGCACTGGCGAGTCTGGCAACACTTTAATGGCCGCCCGCTGTGATAGAAAATGATAATGGAGACAGTTCTTATAATTTACGTTAATTAATATTATCTGATCTTTTGTTCTTTGTACTTTCTCTTGATGACTTTTAATGGTAGATTTGATTAGTTAAAATATATTTGGGTATAATTTCGTTGCTTGACTTGAAATTTTTATTAACAGTTTTTATTTTAGCGTTTGATTAAAATCCCCATGCTTAGTGGATTATGTTAATAAGTATTTCTGAAAAATCTATATTATTATAAATTAGATTTGCATGTATTAATAAACTTGTTTAATTAATCCACAACTGAGCACAATATCGCGGCAATATCCGGACGGATCAGCGCGGGCGCACTTCCTGTGTACAACTTCACATTATACTCTTATCTAGTTCTGATAACGGGCTCATTATTGTGGAGTTTTTCTTTATGTCAACGCGTTATTTTCAACTAATTGGAGCTGTTGTTATTATTAGATTATTTGGATACCTCGGAAGTATACGCTAGTAATAGCGGTCTTATCCGTAAGGGACCATCCGTAAATTACGTCACACGTTATGAAGGAGGGAGGGAATCAACAAAGTGTGACAAACGGGGGGACCAGACATAAGCTTTGTAAGTATTAAAAATCTAAACTTCAACTCTAACTAAAAACTTTAAAATAAATCGCAATATATGTGAAATCACCATCAGGGTGCTCACACAAACATAATCTACAAGGACAGGGCTCCAAAAATCATGAAATTTGTGTGACGTAATTTATGGATGGCCCCTAAAGCTGCAGCAAAATTATCATGTTGTATTTAGATAACAACAGCCAATCAAATTAATTGTCATAAAACTAAATGGAATGGGCTTCCGACAATGGTTATCTCGTAATTTTCAGTCTATTGTTGGTCACAAGACTTTCGTTGCAAAAAATGGCGAAATCTTCCAAAAATTATCGCAACCAACTTGATTCACAAAGCCATGCAAGAATCCCGGTATCCTTGCAAAAATTGAAAATTTTTAGTTCCTCAATGTTTGAATGGTACATCGTATACTCGTAGAGCTCATTTCTGAAGACGAAATTGTCAGTCAGTTTTTTTACAAGTAGGTACTCAAATCAGAATAAGGTATTAAGATAAGGTTAAGGTGTTAGAGTAACGCATGGTACGTATTCCATTTACATAGTAAATGGAATAAGAACAAGCTTGTTCTGATTTTAGTAATTAGTCTAGAAATATAATAGTGCAAATACACATTCCAGACTACCAACACACTAAATCAGAAAAAGCTTGTAGCTACTTATTCCATTTACTATTGAGCTGAAGCTGAGTCATGATTAGAAACTCTTGTACGCAACGCATTATTTAGCAGAGAGGAAGTAGACAGCTTTTGTTGCCAGTCCAGTATTCAGCAATCAAAAATCTATGCCGGGAAATATTTCACGCTGGTAACACTAGACCCGATGGGGGTATCGATTTCACGGCCGAATAAATTGTTGCCACGATTAAAATATCAATGGTCGGCTTTCACTGTGATTGTATGCAAACTACTGTATCAATCTGCGTAGCCTTTTCTCAACTATGTTGGGGTCGGCTTCCAGTCTAACCGGATGTAGCCGCAGGCACTCAGTAACTGCTGGGCAACACGATAACCCTTGGGAAGACTGGTTGTCAAACTTTCGGGCTTCTGTCTACCAGTAACGACTGTCAAAGATCTACGGATGACAGCCGGGTCCAAAAGCTTAACGTGAGAGGTCTCGGTATGTTATGGATGGTCGCCCATCCACAAACCGACCTTGGCAAGCGTTGCTTAACTTTGTAAACCGACCCATGCAGCTGTTATTATTTAGCCACGAGCCGTAACGAGCCCCTCATGGAAACTACTGTATAATTTAAATAAACAGTGTATTTTCCCGCCGTGTGGCCCGACGCGCGAATAATCGCCGAACATCGGCGTCGAAACACACGCAACGATTTTATTTATTGCCACTCTTGAGATTTATTTTTCAATTATACAGCAATTTTTGTTTTTTATGACTGTTGTGACTCAATGTGTGCACATATTTTATTTTTCTTGACGACGTTATACACTTCAAGTCTTTTTTTACTTTTAATTGAATTTATTACTCCTGATGACAAAGTTGAAGGTGATCTTTATTAATTAGGCAGATTATAGAAAAAAAACAAATTGTACATCTCTTAAAATTAAATAATTCAGTTCGCGTCAAATAATTTTGCCGCAAAGTTAATTGACGCGAACTGTAACCAGGTGCTTTAGACTCTCACAGACGAGCAGTTTAAATTGTATAAAATGTTTGGCACAACCACATAAAACAGACGTCATTTTGTGCAATTTCCATGTTCTAGATCAAAGGCCAGCTAATTTAACTAAACAGTCCACATTACTTAATTTGAAGAAAGTGTTTCGTAGTAGCCGGTACTCCGGTAGCCAGTGATCGTGACAGACGGACCGAAAGGATGTGCATAGCTCGCATTCCTAGCACAATCTCGCTTTCACTTCGGGGAGCTGCTTCTAAGATATTTATTGCATAATTTGTATGTAGACTAGATGTTACTGCTTCGACTTTTATAGTTCAGAGCTTAACTTGATAAGCATCACGGAAGCCATTGTTTCATGTCCCTTGGACGGTGATCGCTGAAGAGTGACTGGTAGTTTAACAGGTTCACTGTCCGAGAAGTAGACACAATTGTTAAGCAATCATCATGAATCTTATATATATGATTATGGGTCAGCAATGAGAACCGTAGAAGTGGAAGAAACGAAAAAATTACAGATTGTAGAAAGATTTCTATGGCACGATGTCAGAAATGAACAAAGATTGCTCACTTTGAGAGAGATATTATTATGTCTAGGTATTCTTCGATGTGAAGAGATAGAAATGTTCATGCTAAGTGCCGGGAAAGGATTCTTTAATATATTTCTTTTTTGTTTCTTCACGGAGATCTCCAATATCTACAGTGTAAAAAGGGCTGTATCTGACCTGACATATTAAAACAAATAACTACCTAAAGGTGAAACACCTTTCAAATCTTTGGGCGTAGACGCAACCAATTTTTTGCATCGAAACATTGCCAATAACAGTAATTTAATTATTAATAATAATAATGGTGAGTCAAAAAAGTGTGCTACTAAACCTGTTGGCATAACAAATTGCGCAGTAGTTATCTGTCGCGATCGGCATGCTGTTCAGTTGGCCTCCCACCGGATATAGCCGCCATGAATAAAAAAAAAACAAAACCCATAATTTTCTTTATTATTATTGCAGTTTTTACCAAGCTATGCATTTCCCTTATTCTTTTCCATAACTGACTAGTGGAGGTCAGAAACTATCCCACGGGATCGTACTACCGGGATAAATGACTGACTTAAACAATATTATGATTTAAAAGAGTGTCCGTGGAGTTTCTTGCCCGTTCTTCTCCATAGGAACCTACGCTTTGGAATGGACAACTAACTTCATATTTCTGACTGACTGACCCCTTGACAATTCAAAAGAGTCTGTAAATGGTTTAATTGAAATAAATGGTTTGTGTTTGAGAATAGTATCCTACTTATGTCCTAAACACGGATTTTGGCCCACCGATAGACCACGGCCTACGTGGTCTATCGGTGGGCCAAAATCCGTTCAGCCGATAAAGTGTGAAAAGGTAACAGACAGACAGACAGTTAAGTACTTTCGCATATTTTTAAATATAAGTATGGATGTATGTTCGTAAAACAATGCGAGCATTCTTTTAAAGTTTGTCGACTTGGACTGCATTAATGTCTGAGCAAAACCTCGGAGAAAAAATGGCCGGTTTTGCGGACCCAGCCGAGCAGAAAGTAATAAATCGCTGCATAGAAACCCAGAAGTAGTGTTAACAACTTCATTGAGGCGAAAAACAGGAAAATAGATGATACATTACGATAGACTACCTACTTAGTTACCTAGGTAATGATGACCTAATCATGAAAACAAAATAAAAATACTTTGTGGAAAGACTCGGCCAAAAATTTATTTTAACCTAAATAAACTGTCTTTAAAAAAGGAAGAATCAAAACAAACTGCATCTATTCCACAAGAAACTTTTCTCCAAAACTACCAAAAAACGGAAAGAACTTGGAAGATCCAAGAGACATAAAAACATTCCGCTATATTCTTTCTTAGTGATGAATAAAACATTTTGCCAAAAACGTACGACGTCCGAGCGCATACCGTTTTGGGCGCAATACGACCGACCATTTATCATTACTTCTGTACCTATGAATATATGTATCCATGTTCATATGTATGTACTACTTCCGTGATTCGGAACTGACAGCTTGTCGGATTAGAGTACAGTGAACATTAATGATTTACGGACTGCGGTTAGACCTCTTGACGACTTAAATTAAAAGTAATTGACAAAATCAATGAAAATAGAAGGTTTAATTGGTTGTTGGAATATGTTTAGGCCTTCATTAATAACATTAATGAAGTTTTCGCAGTAAAATACCAAAATCATTTGGTTCAGAAGCACCAGGATTTGACAGTATAGAAATCGAAGGACGTATTGCCATTTTTGGAGTGAAAACTTCTTTAGGCGCGTTGAGCGATTTTTGGTATTAGCGCCACCGATTAGTGCTGTACTATAGAAGCTAGATGGCGCTAATACCAGTTTTAAGTTTTCGCTCCTGTCGGCAGTCCCCATGACTGCCAGTTTTATTTTCGTTCACATTCAATCTTAGTCCTATGGAACCCCAACTACATGTAGGTCCATAATCCCATCACATGTCAATGGGAAGTGACTGTAAGTATAAATAAAGACGGTAGCGTTAAATATATATCATTTAATTTGCTTGTACATGCGTGTTTTAATAACAGATGATAATTTTATGCGTGCTCAATTTCGGTTGGGTGGTCGGCAGGTCGGAAATGAGAGAGAACGACATATCAACATGGGTCTGTGTTCCGACTGCATATATTATAGTTGAGAGTAAACATTGGTAATCAACCTCAGGTGAAGGATAAGAAGGAACTTAGTCAGGTAAAACAATTTGAGCGGAAATTGTACATTACTGTCGCGGCCTGCAATAGGGGCATTGATGGAAGAACGTGAAAATGTGGTCTGGTTGCAGCCAAGGCTTGTATAACTCGATTTTTATAACTGTGCGCTTGGACCTATCAAAATCGTAGGTTGTTAGTATTGAATTCACCCACCCGGTTACCTTCTCAGTGCACCGACGCCTCTTAATACGGTCTTCACAACTCGCGTCGTCTCCACAGTTCTGCCATATTACTAGTTAAGTTGTTATTGTTATTATTTAAACCACATACACTATAATATTTTGAAGTTGACAGGCGTAAATTTGTAAAAATCGGGTTATAACATTGCCGGCCGCCTACTCGCATGTATTTGACAGCATTTTCGATTTATTTCCAAAAATGTCAAAATACAGCTCGAATTTCGAAGCATGTTTGAGAAAAGCGAAAACCTTTTGCTCGCATTTTGATGCGTCGTATAACAGTTGACAGTAAACTTGTTTTAAGTAAAAGGTCTTCGCACTTTCGAAGTAAGGAAGGGCCAAGATGACAAGAATGTCGAACGGAACTCACAAAAAGCCGAGCGTAAAGATAGCACACACTCCTGTTGTGTTTAAAGCGTACACTTACCTTTATCGAGTCTTGACGCACCAAGAAATAACGTACTTTATGAGCAGCTCTTAACCTTTCGGTTTCAACAGCTTACTACCAGATGTCAAAAACACAATAGATCTTCATAAAATTCTTAAATTTTCAAGTGAAGTAATAAAAGCACTTAACGAAAGGGTCTCAAGTGATGAAAGTGAGAGTAATTTCTTAACATCGTTATTGTTCCCTCTGAATAGGCATACGGAGTCGCCGATGGTACTAGATATGCTAATTTGTAAGTTTACCTTATAAATGAAGCGCTCAAAGGAAGTCTTTGAGTAAATTAGTGGGTAAACATTTGCGCAATATACGCACTTTCGCCACCCTTTAAGTCGTTATGGAACATCATGGTCTCATGGTTGCCCATTACGGAATGAATAGACACTCAACATGAAACTCCCGATGACGCACCACATGCTATTTTCATCCTCGTTCAGATTACGTAAAAGGTTAAAACGGCTTGATCGTTATCAATTAACACCAACGTCTAGGGTTTATGTTGCTGGAAATAAACGGGCAGAGATTGAAACTTAGCCTGGAGAACAAAAGATTAATGTACCTTTCCTTTTGTTTCTCATATTTGCTATCTTGTCAAATCACTCCTTAGATGTCTTTTGAGTAGGAGCCTTCGAGTCGTTTTCAGATTGGTTTGGCCTTTGAGAAACTCAATCTGATATCAATTTAGGGCATATCATAATGAAATCAAACCAACAGAACGTAAACAGAATTAAATTCTGCCACAAAAGAATTAAGTTAGCAACCTTTAACACTGTAATCTAGGTATTCAACCATTTTCTGTAACGAGGCCATGTGCAAACGTAGCAAACGCTAGTCAATCATAAAGTTTAATTGCGAGCGCTTTCCCTGCCCTTATGTGGTGCATCGCGTGATGTCGCTCCTATTAAGGGCTGACGATTTGCCGCCTGTCACCTTCCTAGACGTAGAAATGTTGTATTTTCCATAGCATACGGGGACAAATGTTACGAGTCATTTAGAATTAAGTGCTTTTTAATCCGTCTTGCACGTCCTCTTACGTCACTATTTACCAAATAGGTGGTATATTGACTCGCTCAGATTCTACGCTTTTTTTGCTGACATCTTGACGTAGTTAGTTATTGTTTCCTCACGTTTTTGTTTATCCTATTTTGTCATATTCTTTCCTTATTTGTTCTATTTTGAAATTCTTCCTGAAAAAATCTGTAGCACTTTTTAGGTCAAACATCTTTATTTTTATAAAAGTTGCTCGAAATTTATGCACTCCCATGCACGTTAATACTTGGCACCTGCATATTTAGAACACTGCCTTAAATATCAAAACCTGCTCTTGATTCCTACGCCTTTAGATAACAATAAACTTCAACATTTGGCAATATTATTTCTCAATGAGAATCAATCGAAAATTCTATTTGAACGAACCTTAGAATACCGGCGAAGTAAGGTTTTACGAAACATTTGGTAACAGACACAAAGGTCAGGACAGTGAAATCTAACCCAAATCCAACAATGGGGAATGGTTGCCATGAATACTGTAAAGTGCAATAGAAACGCAATCAAAATGTTCAGTTCAAGTTTGGGCGAATGGGCGAATGGGCGAAAACATTGGGTTTTGCAATTTTGAACACATTCTGTGTATCGTAAATATGTAGTTTAATTTTAATGTTTCGTTTTTCAATGTAGTAAGCTTTGTAGGTTTCACTCATTCTTGTGAAATATTACAACAATAAATTTCCAAAGAATGGTTGAAGCCCCAAGTTCCCCGAAACGTTTTCAAACAACGTTTAGTAACTGCTCAGACCAGTTTAATCATCCATCCTAATAAAATCCGTGGTAGCTGCCAGAGTCTAATTAACTCGCTGAGTACATAAAGTCATAAATAGAGCGACACATTATGCACTTCGTCATATCAGGCAAAAAGTTCGAACCAACATAAAATTAAGGGTCTTACGCGACCTCCTTTTGTAAGGACGTGGAAAAAATATCAAAAACTAGTTTGTTTATGGCCATTGTCCATGGCACTGCTAACAGCGATAATAAACATTTTTTTGCTCATTACTGACCAACAATGGCCGCGGTAAATGGTCAGCGGTGCGCAGAACGCGAACCTCGCTTTATATTGTTACTGCCCTATAATCTCGTGAATTTAACGCGAATTTTATTTTTAGTACTGTTCTATAACGCTTTATGTAGACTTTAGGACTTGTAAAGTAATTCTGTCGCGTTTTTATAGGTACTAACAGCCGATCGCGTTTGGGTCCATTTTATAATGGAAACGATTTCTGCTAGAGGTAATTGACCAATGAAGATACCTAGTTTATTTTTAAATATGCATTTCAACACTAGTTGGTAAAATATGTGTTTCTGAAATGTTTTAAAAAACAAACAATAAAATTTTCCACATTTTCTCCACAAACGCAATCCTACGAACAGATTTTGTAGATAAGGAATTTCTCTTTGTCCGCTCGGAATATCAGGGAAGTGTTAATTTCTTCGGGATTACGATCTGGGCCCCGCTGAGTGACTTATCTACAACAACAGAATACAATGAGCTGTCTCCCTAGTTTTATTTTCGCCTTGTTCAATGTTCGAGGTACTTTCGTCGCCATTTTATTTGTTTTGTGAAGGTACACAAAATGGCGAACCTTTTTTTTGTTTTTTTTATTTGGATAGGAAATTATCAAATAACTTCTCCCGCTCTGGGTGGAGCGGGAGGGCGTGTCAGACTCTTACTGACTAAAACCCACCCGTGTTCCTTCCGTTGCCTGTACGTTGCCAGGGGCCACGGTATCCCTTTCGGACTTTCCCGCAACCCCGGCAGAAAATGGCGAAGCTTTGGGTACTTTTGGTCGAATAAGGGATTGTAGAAAGTTGTTGATATTTTTGTTGATTGTAGGTCGATGGTGGGCCATACATACCTGCAGCCCTTTCCCGATTAAATTTTAGAAAAGTTCAAAATCTTTAGGTAAGTACTTTGATAGCTTTTAAATGACCTACGAAGTATGGCACGTAGGTATTGAAAATTACGTCTTCGGGTGTGGAAGACTCCTACAGTGAATTCATCGCTTTGTTTAATAATTTCGTTTTTAATGAAATTGTATTACCTTTTTTCTTGCATGATTTAATTTCTTCCTTTATCTCAGTCGCCCAGCAAGTAGAAAATCAAATATCATAAATTACGTAGTTTCCTCGGTCTACTATTCCGTGGTTCTTCGTTATCAAGCTTCTGACAGTCGACAAATCATACAAGCACCATAAGAGACCAATAAATCGTTCGACATTCGTACAGGGGCGCTATTCGTCTCGCCGCGGGCTCGACAAATTCTCGGGTGATTCGCAAGTATGGGATAAATCACGAGATATCGTCCTTAGTCGTGACAAACGGCGGAAGACACTTAGATCTTTTGGAGGCAAAAAGTTGAGTGTGCTTTTTGGAGGTGGCAATTCTTGATAAAATGAGTTCAAAGAACATTCAGGTGTATCTGCACGTGTTTCTGTGAAGGTAAATCATTTTTTGTACCAGCCAGCTCTTCTCATTGACAATCGATGTTAGGCTACAACTACACTGGGACAATGTTGTATACATGAATATATAATAGAAACGCTGTGTAGTACCTACCTAAATATAACTATCAGACGTGTAATAAAAATGCATTCTGATAATTGACCTCTGCCTGTCAAGTGACAAGTCGAGCATACTTACGTATCACAACATGAGCCCTCTTGCAGAGTAGCTAAACTAAAGTAGCTTATAATAATGAAGAAGGGAATGCATGATTCCTTAAAAATTAAATATTCCCCTCGGGCGATATGTACGGGCAATATGTAAATGAAAACTTATCTGTCTGGGGGAAATAAAATAAGAGATTTAGGGTCCATATTCTGAATAATAGCCGATGCTGCAGATTTGAAACTTTTGTTTTACATAAGGATGGCATTAAAAGATTTTATTGAGTTATTTTCATACAAATTTAAGAACGGCCATCTTTAATATTCGAATGTCATAACCGTATATTAAGAGAAAAACAATTATTTCAGTTTCTGTAGACACGAGAACATGCAACTTTTCTAACGTGCGTAAACCTGAAAACGTAGGAGTTGACATAAACAATTGATTAACAGTTGGAGAATCAGAATCTAGTATAATTCAATAAAAATGCTATCTGTATTTTTAAAATAATTCATATCAATGTTTTAGCACTCTTTTCCCAAAAGGGTTAAATCCATAACTATCTTGTCTAACTTTCATAGTACGTCCCAAACCAATGAAGGTTTATGTAAATTACGCGATACCCACAATCGCCTATTGTTTTTCGCCCCCGAAGCAGCGCTCGCGCAGCTGTTAAGAGGGAACAGGGCTGCGAGAAATTTGAAAAATAGGCATTTGTAGGAACTATTGCCGTCGTCTTACCTCAAGTCTGCCTCCGTAGAGTGCGATATCCCGACAGCTGCAGCTCAGACCGATTATATCACAAAAAAAAAATTCGAAATCGACGTTTCGTATTCCCCTTTTTTGTCTCGGAAAACGGAGCCGATTCAATTATTTTTACATATTTTTTTTAAGAAAGAGTGTGTTTAGGTTCTTATCATTTTCTTTTATGTTAAAAACTTTTCAAATTTGTCTGGTAGTCCTCTAAGCACGGCGGTAAAAATGGGGCAAATTTTTGTAATTTTTGGAGGGTCATATTTTCTTTACTAATAAGTTGCTGAAAAAAAGAAAATAACAGGGACGTGTCTACAGCAGACCTTGATTTTAAGAAAAAAAAATTAATGCTCTAGAGGCATTATTCAGGAAGAAAAAAGGGGAATACATTTGTATGGAGATTCGCAGGCCCTGTTCCCTCTTAATGCGACAGTTATTAATATTGCCTTCTTCTTGCCTAAGGCTACTGTCACTGTGCTGAGGTAGAAAGAACGTAACTGCCATTGGATGAAAAATTTCCGTACTTTTATTTACTTTTTTGGCATCAGCAGAACAAACTAAATCTACCTTTTTTGGTGGTACACCAATAAAACTTTTGAAGTTCTTCCAGAAACTTCAGTTTTTATTTATTTTTCGGTTTAAAGTTCCAACTTTATGACAGTTGCGCCTTTCTTTACTAACACGCTAGAATGTGGCTTTCTCAGTAATAAACGGAGTATGGAGGAAAGGAAATCTTTTGTAAAAACTAAGACAGTCATTAAGTGTTATGTCTAGGACAGCCAGACAGACAGAAAAGCTTCATAGATTTATTACGGTATTTTTTTAAGTGTCGCCTCCAGTAGTAGTATTTAGTAGTCCGTAATTTCTTCTATTAGGTACGTAACGTCTGAGCCAAAACGCGGAGGAATTTTGCTCATTTTATTTCTTTAGGATAATATCACACTTCTGCTTACTGGCCATTACCAATTTGCTTAGAGTATTGTATCGCCTACTTATTAATTCTTGGGAACAATCATCAAATATCATTTTTTATATTTGTTTGACAAAGTTCACCCAGGAGGAAAACTTGTTGCTAACAGAAAATCAAAAGCAATATAAAGAGCAATGGTCGATTTTCGCGAATATACCTTAAAATCTTTTTGTTTTTTAAATAGATTAGGAACCTCTTTTTATGCCTTGGCAGATAATGTCAAATTGTCAACGTTATTTCTAGCCTAACTATAGTAGAGTGAGTGCTTAAGTGCGCGCCACGAAAGAGGGCCGGCGGAAATAGAAAAACTATTTTTTTTAAATGCAATGTGATGCAATGACATAGACACCAGCACCACGTCAAATGAACTCAGTGGTGGCGCGAACTCTAAATTAATTTTTTGGCGCCTAAAAGTCATTGACAATTTCACAAATGTTTACCTACAACGCCGGCGGGCGTTTCGTTGTAGGTAAAGATTTGAGAAACTGTATTAAAAAAAAATGGCGGCCTTAGTTCCGATTTTGTCCATGCGCCAAAAGATCCGTTTACCTTTGTGAGATAAAGATTTTCTTTTTTTTCTTTATGGAAAAGAATACTTATATACTATAATACAACTATCGTGACGCAGTTTGACGCAGTTGCATTAAACTGCGTTAACTCGTGGTTTAGATAACAATTGGAAAATAATCTCACGTAATACATTACGGCCAACAAGTCGGAACAAAAACATCGGCCGACTTCTAATGGAGTTTTTTTGTATCTCTAATTGTTTATGTAAGTGTTCAAGGAGAAATATTTCACGCAGAAACGAGTACTTTTAGAAACTAATGTGCACATGGCGTGTTATAGTTGTTTGTAGTTGAGATGTTTGTTAAGCCTAATGAGTTTTGTAGTAAATATTTAAAACTTAGGACATTTAAAAAAAATTAAAGTCCGTCTTTTGATTAAGTTTAGTCTTGTTTACTGTTTCTAAGTTAGATTTGTTCTCAAATGTCATGATTTCATGAAAAAGTCATTCAATGGGACCAATATAACTTAAAGAGATGTATTAACTATTCTCATGATTATAATTATATAAATACATTATTTGTTATGGTTGCGAATAATATTTTGATCAAGATAGAAACCTGACACTGACCTGCAAATTGCAAAAAAAGTAAGAAAATTTGAATTTCGCAGGCTACCACTGCAGGTCAACCTTAAGATTGCCTGATTAAACTTTAGATATTTAATTTTTTGGACATGTTCTGTATATCCAGAAAGCTACACTGTGATTGCGAACTGCTTTGTATAGTCGACCGCAAGTCGGTCGGTGGTAGCACTTTGACCTTGAGTTGGCCTAGCGACGGCGTAGTACTGAGTTTGAATAGAATAAGAGGCCAGCTATACTTACTGGTTTTGATACCACTGACGTGAGCCCTAACGACGCTGACGTACGCTGAGATTGAATATTAAAAACGCACCTTTCCCGCAGTCAAATGGGGAAGCTGCGAATTTTTTACGACTAATCCAAGTGCATACTCTCCGAAGAGTGCTCTATAAAACCAACAAACAACCTTCTGATGGTTAATAAAATCCAAGGCTCTAACTTGGCAGATGTCCAGAATTTACTGCCAATGAGCTTCTTGGCAAGACGCTCTTTTGAGATCGAGGCGTCAAATTGACTGTTTTTACGACAATTGATGTAAGTTGGTAACATAACATAATCACGCTTGTGTTCCTCGAAGGTTAGGCAGCGGTGTACCAGTACTTATAGTACACCTAAATTACACTAGTTACGTTAAAGGTCCATGTCATAGCGGGCGAGTCTAGCGCCATCAACCGAGCCCAGACTCCGGGCTGCTAATGAGAAAAAGAAAGAGGGGAGGAAAAAGTAAGTATAATAATTTTATAACACTATAGGTATGACATAACACACACACGGAACAAAAAATATAGAAGTAGAAAACAGAGGTCAAATTATAGAGGATGAAAAACAAAACAGTGAAATAACAGTGCTGACTTTCACAGAGACAGCAACAGTACTATTTTAATTACGTACCTACTAACATAAACCATAGATAGTCATTTTAATTAAGAAGGTTTGAACAATGAACGGCGTCCCTAAACTTTTCTCAGACTTCCGATCCGATGGCGTGACCTCGTACCGAGGACGAAATTCGAAAGTACAGAAGACAATACGCCTTAAAACTGATACCATCGGCACATTTAATTAACGGAGTGGACACACGGTCAGGACAGCTGATAAGCAACGAATTGTTGAACCCTTAAAAGCTGATGGTAGAGCATAGATATCTTGTAAAATTGTAACGGATCTCGGAAAAAAGTGCTTAAAATGATGATGCAAAAATATGGCGTGATCTTCGCAATACATCAGATTTAATCGAGCTTAGATTTATATATGAAACATTGCTTTACCTCGACATTTCTTACATTTTTTTATGTGATGTGATAATCAAAGATGGAAAGACAAATGAAAACTTCAGCAGTATACAAACTTTAAATAATAGCCCAAAAAGATCAACAAATCCAAGAGGGATTGGTAGATTCAATACCTACTCAAGATATTTCGATACAAAATCTGAAGGAGGAACTCCAACTGCCGTAGATTCCGAGTTCGTGAGACTTCCCGACCGTGAATCTCGAACGTTACCAACATACGTTGATAAATTGAAAAAGGTACAAGCGCGGATATTAATTATAGCTTCTCGTACTCCGTCCGATCGTTATGGAATCGTTACCGGCTCAGAGATAATAAGCCCTGATTTATTGGCATGTCACAGATCGCCCCTTTTCCGGGTGGCTCGCGGACGATGACGCACTCCGAAGATTACGTAAACACTCCAAGATAACTTCGGGATTATTTTTAGAGTTTGTCAAAGTTTTTCCTTAGCTATTATGAAAATTTTCATGTCTGTAGAGCTAACGATGATCTGAATGAAACTATCATCAGAAGAATGATCGCTTCTTCTTTCCGTATCGACGATACATCCACATCAGACTGTTTTGGCCCAGGTGGCCACAGTTACGGTGGCAAAGGCGTTGCTCAGATCATCAAGGGTGATAAGGTGTTTCAGTATTGACCAGGACTCTAGGAGTTTTGAAAAAAACACCTTTGTTAGTTTCATTGATAGTCCATAAATTGCAAGGAAAGTTTTAGGATAAATTAGCTAAGCCAGCTCGCTTATGTAGAATGTCAATATGATAATACAGTTCAAAGGATGGTGCTGTCTATTCTATTAATATAGACTTCCTTAGTTTACTGTTACAAAACCCCCTGAAAGAAATGCGGCTTCCTATTCAAAGCGGAGACCACGTTGCGGGAATAATAAGATATAATTGGCAATACTGACAATAGTGTTGCTATATGGGTCGTTAGTAACAATTTAAACCAGTGCGGTCTCGGCACCTGTTTCGTATTATATAACGATGTTTATCGATATATCTCGATAGATATCGGACACACGATTACAATCGATTGTTTCCGAGTATGGTTGGCAGACTGCACAAGATCAGCGGGATACCTAAATAAGTTTTTGTGTCAGATTAAAAAGCCAAATCTCAAACTGATTTATACAAGTTGGCATTGTAATCGTTAATCGTAATTATCATAATTGTACATAATCGTTGAAGTCAAAATAGAAAATCGTCAAACGGGACAATAAAATTTTGTGGAAGGAGTATCTCACCTTATGAATCAGTAAGTGAATTTTCTTCAAATTATAGTGTGCTATCTTTAAAGGATACCCGCTTTGATAAATCAGAGGATACCTCCTCTGACACGGTATCCTTTTAACACACAAATAAGCGGCTATTTAACACATTTTCAGCTTCTTGCAAAAACGGACGCCGTATCCTACGCTGAGCATCTGGGTTTGTTTCAGAACCCACTCCTGCATTTCCCAAAGGATTAGGCAGTGGTATACTCCATTTCACACCCACATTTCACCAATTATGTTTAAGTAATTAATAGGCGGCGAGCGTATTACCATCAGCCGGGCCAAAAATCCAGACTCGAGGCTGCTACTGAAAAAATCCTGATGGAAAAACCCGATTACACATTTTCGATTGTCCGGGTCGGTTTTGTGGCAGCTAAAACTCATAGACCAGTTATAAAAAATAAAATATTCATTTTCAAGTAACGGACTCATATCGTTGGTAACAATTTACTTACAAACTATGTTAGTAATATTTATAAACAATTAAACAACAATAATGAAAACAGTTTCATGATCTCAAACATTTAACCATTAGTAGGAATATGCAGCTGGCTTAAAAAGTAAATGATAGGACAATCCAGTTTGCAAGCAATGACAACCAGGGGACTGTTGGAGCTGGCACGCTCCAACTATATACTATTGAATTTAAAGATCGCCATTTCTGCCAACCCTACTTTGAACTGATACGTATAGACAGGGGGCGTACCTACTGGACAGCCGCTTACATGCCATTGTTATACCCGTAAGTCTTAAATATCACTTGTTACTTTCCTTTCTCGTGAATTATGTGCAACTAATACCATATAAGCGATGTGTTGCGATCAAATACATAGGTACTAACTTCTGTTCACTTTCAGTTTTCTCGATTAACCGTTCAGTCAAAGTCAATAATTTATTTATTATATTTTTCAATTTATTTCAGTCAACCGTCCACTCAAACTCAATCATATATTTCAATTCAATCATTTACTTGCAATTTTGAATTGTCAAAGAGTCGGTCTTTGTGTAAATAATTTCATCACCGTTGCTCTCAAAACGGTGAAGGAAAACATCGTGAGGAAACGGCATGTTCTAGAACCAACAATTCGAGGACATGTGACATCTACCAGCCCGCTCTGGGCCCGCGTGGTAGATTGTAATCTACCCCCACTATGCCCACTCCCTGTCAAAAAGAGGAGGTCTATGTCCCAGCAATGGGAACATTATGGGAACTTATTATGCAAAGAGTCGGTCAGTTAGTCAGAAAGTTGAAGCTAGTTGCCCATTTCCAAACGTAGATCTCTATGGCGCAGAACGGACAAGAAACTCCAAGGACACTCTTTTAAATCAAGATATTACAAAATTCTGGGTATAATATTCTTGTAGTATATATATACTCAAACTCAAAGCATTTATTTCAATTAAACCATTTGCAGGCACTTTTGAATTGTCAAAGAGTCGGTCAGTTAGTCAGAAAGTTGAAGCTAGTTGCCCATTCCAAAACGTAGATCTCTATGGAGAAGAACGGGCAAGAAACTCCAAGGACACTCTTTTAAATATAGAAATTACAAAATCCTGAATACATTACTTTTGTTGCTTCTATATGTGAGAACAATGTAAAATAAAATAATAATCAAAAACGATTAAAAATAAGCAATGGCACATAAGAGATGACCAGTCTCAACCGACGGCGCCCGTTCACGAACATAACGCGTGGATCAGCACCATCCAGCTCAACCATTTTGTAGGGAACCGAATGATCCAACACACTCGCCACCATCAGCGAGACATTTTAGTGAGCATGACATACTCTCAACTGCCATGCTCTTTCAAGTCAACATACTGCTAGTAGGATGTGCATGGAGAGCTTACCTATGTCTAGTTGCGCGGTTCATTTGTTTCCAGCCATGCACGCACGCAGCCGTGCCTAGCTTAGCCGTGGGCTGCCGTGGAGCGGGGCCTTACCTCTAGATACCAATAGGACCACGTATTTGATTCAATATTATCGATTCTGCTGGTGATTTATTAGTGTAGTTTTCCTAACATGGTATTTATGTTGTAATTGAACTGAGATATCAATATCGCAAGAATGTGGACGCCTTAGGGCTTCTGTGTTATATTATAACGGTTGGGTTTTGTAATGTTGTAGTTAGAAGGACCATATATGTATACAGTATGCTAAAGAGGGTATAGTTTTATGGAGTGAATTAGGTAGGTAGGTACTTATGAAAATTAACAACTTTTACTATGGGACCTATTAAATAGGAACAAAAATATCAGCTGTTCCATACATTTTGATCGCTAGAATTTTTAACCTAATATCTACGTACTGTTTTTAGACGCTTGTAAAGTTTCAGATAGAAATAAGTAATTGGATTTGGTACTGGTGTTATCTTTTTTCTTTCCAGTTTTGATAGTCTTCGGGACATTAAAACTTATTTGCGATAAGCTGGCTTTAACACCGTTAAATACAACTTTGAGTAGTTTATACATAGTAAGTATCCTTTGTCCTTTTTGCCACTTCAGACAAGTTAAACCGGCCACACAATTCACATTGTAGACTTATCTCCTGTCAAAAAGAACAGGAACAATCGAATATCGATGTACAAGGGTACGAATATAGTCTGTTCCAAAAGTATCTGAAGAGAATGTAAACAAACCCTGTTCGGATAATATTCTTACGCAATCACTCACTTATTATTAGTAAATTTATCTGTTTTAAGAAGGTTTCCATTTATATTTCACCACTTTTTCCAAAAATAATTGTTTGAATTACATTATTTCAATGTAATTGAAAAATCATCGACGAAAATTGAGGTTACAAAATTAACCTTAATTGTGACATGAAAAACATATTTATGATGATTTTATATTAAAATTTCGGGTTTAAGTATTCAAATAATCAAATCTTAGCACTCGATTGTGGCACTACAAATTGGCATCCACAGGTAGGTTTTCTGATCCATTTGTTTACATTTTCGTCAGATAGTTTTGGAATGAACCATACGGAGTGATTTCTTTCTTCTCGGCAATATAGCGTGGGTGACGTTTAACAGACCATAAACTACGATACATGCTGTCAATAATAAATAAAACTTATCGTCAAAAGCACGTGCGATCCCTTCCTAGTCTGAGTAATGTACTGAGCGGAACCAATTTTAACATAAATTCTCCCTTATGCGAAACAGCAACATTGTATTAATCGATGTGTACGTAGCCGGGCAAGATATGGAAGCGAAAATTAGCATACTGGTAGTTTATCGCCCAATTTGTTTACTCTACTGGTGGACTAGTGGTAAAGAGAAATAAATCAAAATTTATCTCGAAAGTGTCATGGCATTGAAAAGTGGAGGTTTTTGATTTGATATTTAATATTTATTAGATCGTTATGGCTTATAAATGTTTTTAGACATTCATCTTCAGTTCTAGGCCATTTTTTTTCATTTTCGTTTCTAGATAAAGTTTCAACTTTCATCTTCCATTTGATTCCAATTATGTTTTCATGTCTCCCAATACTTTCAACTCTTATATTGCGGAGATTTCAATCATCTTTAATTCTTTATGCAGATTGCAGATAGATCTGTATTTAATATCACTGAGCTATTATTAAAGGAGTTCAGACCGTTATAAACAGAATGTTTTAGTAATTGAAGCGCCAGAATTGCCTGACATAAATTGGATCTTGTCAAATTAAACAATTTTATTGATGCATAATAACGCTTTCGTATAATAGTAGCTGAATTAATCAAATAACATTCGTCAAAAAATAAATCAATTCGGTATTAATATAAAAGAGAAAGGATTAGAACTGAGTATAGTGAGGCGTTATAAAAATGTAATGAATTTATGTGTTTAGAAATTCAAATGACAAAACTTGTAATGGTGTTTCCGCAGTGCGAAGTAAGAGATTCTCGTGTTGATAAAATTAATTGGTGAACGAATTTATTTCCGATTAGCTTTCTAGTATAAATAATATTATCAGAGTCCTCTCCTATGTGTTACGATCGACGTGTTAATAACTAGTTTTTTAACGGACTTAATTATATAATTTAATTAATATTTTTATAATCTCTCTCGTTAATCAGAGAAGTATTTTTATTAAGAGATGGAGTGCTACTCAAAGACGTAGTTTTATAGTGGATCATAAATGTATGGAAGTTATTGTCGGCTATCAGCCAACATCCATCCTGTCGGATCCCACGGCTATACTTATGTGATCTGAACGGGAAGTCCAATAGGTGTTACATTCACCGTTTTATTGTAAGTTTTAAATCCGACAACTAATTTCTAAAAGTCTATAAACGGTATATTATAATCTATCTAGTCTACCGTCTCGTCTCAGATCTGCATAGAAAATGACCATCAGCTTATGCTATTTTAGTCATAAACTAGCTCTTGCCCGCGGATGTCAGAAAATATCCCATGGGAACGTACCTACTACCGGGATTAAAAGTACTCTATAGGTATGTTAATCCAGGTTATAAACTATCTGTGTGCATCCAAATCCATTCAGCCGTTTTTGCGCCAATCCCTATAAATATTTTGTTATATTTTAGTTACTTATAGTCATAAATAAAATAAAGTCCTCTGCGTAAACCAGTGAAGGTTTGTTTTGCTTGTTTATTCATTGCCATAATTAAAATAATTAATCGAATTTCGTTTCGTTTGAATACGCAATTAATATATGCGAGATTTAGATCGAGAGATAAGCGCGAATTAAGGGCCGGTCGTACTTGAAGTGGTCGGTCTGAAGCTCGTTCGACGTTCATTCACGGTATTTCCTTCGCTGCGTATGGAGCAGGTACATGAATCATTTTTTTAAACCATTCACTTTTACGATATGTGTTTTTTTTACATAAATTATACCTATGTGTACATTATACGGGCGCTGTTATTGTTTATTTATATGGAGAACATTACGTAAACGTATGTTCAGTAGAGATCAAAGATTATTTTCAAGGGAAACCTACACAATTCCGAGCGCTGTAATATTCATGTAAAACACAGTTTACCTCTATCAACATCAATTTCTTGCTCCTATATTATACAATGAAAAGAAAGTGCAGCAACTCAACACTGCAATTCTTTGAACAATGTTAAACACTCCGCGGTACTCAATGACCCGAGATAGCAGCAAAACAACGCCAATACAAGATAGAAAAGCGACTTTATCGCTTGACAGATAGCTGCGATTGTCTGACATGATATTTCAGCAGCAAAAAGTGACATTAAACCCGAACAAAAGGAGTGAAAGTGTATTAACAGACGCTGGGGGCAAGATCTTATGACAATGGTTGAGCCTCGAAGTGATTATGCGTACGCCTGAACGTCTTATTACGGCTTCAGCGAAAAAACGCGCGGGAAATCTGATAGTTGTCAATGCAAAGATGGAGAGCGAGGGTAAAAAGCGCGGGAAAAGTGACGTGCGCGTGTGTGAATGTCATAGAAATCACAAGTTTACACATGATTTATTATATTAAGTAGTTAGAGAGAAAATAACAGGTTCAAATAACAATTTGCTTGCGTAAAGACTATGGTAGAAATGCTATAAGTAAAAATGTTAGCCGAGCGAAATTTGCTAGCTAAAAAAATATTGATTGCGATTTATGAAGACTACCTAATATATATATATAGATCTTAAATCAAAAATATGTAGGCATAATCATTATAGACGAGCGTGTGAACCGACCTGCCAATAATAACATCCTTCATTAATACGATCTGTTGTAAACAACTGTTACTCTATCATAAACTAATAATTAACCGATATTTTCGCCGTTACTCCAATCATACGCATTCGGTGTAAGCCTCGTTGGTCGAGTGGTCGCAAGTATTTACTGTTAAGCATGATGTCTAGCTCGGACTAAATGTAATTAGGGTTTTACATTAGAATTTTCAGTAGCAGCCCGAAATGAAATTAAATTGTTTATTCTGTAAATGGGATATCGGAATCACTTTAAAAGCATATAAAAAAAAAACCTTTAATGGAGTGCCTTAGGGTTCGTGTAGACGGCACCGCAGCCGCGCCGATATCGATTCGCGAAACTATGTAGGCTGAGCCGCCGTCGCCGCCGCCGCGCCTCCCCCGCGCCGTTGACGCTTGATTTTGCCATATCAACAGGCTGTCAACGTTGCATATACACAGCTTAGAGGCGCGGCGACGGCGTCGTGTCCCTGAGCACTTACCCATCATGGGAATACAGGCGGGATGTTATATTATGTCAAAGTGACAGTTCACAAATCGATCGACCCCACTGCGCTCGCGCAAGCATCATAATAAATTAACATGCGAGGCGCGTGTGCGGTACTTCACGGGCATTCACGGCTCATATGTTTTACGACAAACAGCTTTAGCGTTGGCTTATTGACCGACGTACATGTGCCTTCTAATGACGCGTGACGTGCTTTGATTGGTTATTATAAACCTTTACGATCATTATGATGTGAAGGTATCATAATGGGTTTAGAATATTCTATTTAATAGCTTAAGCACATTATAAATAAGTAACAGTATTATATCTTCATCGAAAACGGCTGAAACGACGCGCTTCGAAATCTTAGTGTATATCAGTACGCAACAGTCTCGAAGGCGCGGCAGTTACACACAGACGCGAAGGTTTATCTACCGAGCGGCCGTAGGTAATTATTTCAAGGTTACTGCCGAGACATAATACTGTTACTTTATTATACTGTGGCTTAGGGTTGGTTGAGGCGTGAGTTTCAGGTCAGACGTGGGTTTCATTTGATGTTAGGACGATCTCAGTAGCAAACTGCTGTAAGGAAATGGCAATAGGCTCACTCCCTATTACATGGAACTTGATATCGATATCAGAAAATGGTAGGTGTACAACACTACACCGCGGTCCGTCTACTGCCACAGACAATAAATAAACGCCTCATTTTCTTATTTTGAATTCAGTACAAGCCCTTCATATTTCAATTTCGATTTGAATATCGAACGTTTTATAGTTGTAATCATTGGTGCAAAATCTCTAATAATACCGAGTAACATAAATCGTTCGCCAATGAATAAACTCGCATACTTTATAAGGGAATATTTATTAGTTGCCTACCTGACAACTGTGACCCACATGTCGCGATCTTACTAACGAACTGTTTAACATTTCGCGGACGAGACTGTTATAAATTTTACTTCGTACAGAGGTTAAAACGTCGATATCTCTATGTACTTGTATTTATTTAAGTAGCGGACGTAAAGCTGGGTTTACATCACGGTGTTAGCGATACTGCGCATAAAACTTGAAACTTAAGTAATCCTGGGGATCGACTCAGTGGCGTGGCTAAACCTAAAGGGGGCTCTGTATCAAAGTTTAGGGGCTTTTTTACCCGACTCCGGCGAAGCTCCAAAGGATTGTGGTATTATTTTAACAAAATAACATACTGACTTGGAAGGCTAAGCTGTAATTGTGATCGAACTAAGAGAATTCAAGACCGAGCAAAGCCGGCTTGCCAGCAAAATTTTCTGTGTTGTTTTACTACATGAATGCAAGAGCTTGTGAATTGGATATAATTTTATGAATTTATGCTTACACACGTATCGTCAGGGGGTCCCGTATCATTGATACGGCTGATATGGCGGTTCGACTGGTTCGACTAAAGAAGGTTAATTTGCTCCTGTGTCTTAAACAAGCTTTATTTTATAGACTTGACACTCTAATACTGTTCCCTCAAACAAAATCACGTAAGTCAAGTTTTAGTTCTAAAATTATTACAGAAGTGCAGTATCAAGTTACTCCCAGTGGCTAGTGTTGTAATGTAAACCCCCCTTTAAGGAAAAGTTGTGATCCCATGACTTGTGTTAGTCACGTCTTATTTCGAAACTAGTTTTATAGTTTATAGCTAATAATTGTGGGATCATATCAGCAGTCTGACCTTTCTTTTCATGCACAAACGTTATGAAATTAACAACAATTTTCATGCTCGTTTATTTTAACTAGGTGTAAGCTCGAATGCGAGACCGAATAAATATCGTGAAACACGTCGTGTTGGCCCAGTGGTTAAGGCCTCGCCTCTCATGCACGAGGTTGTGGGTTCAAATCCGGGCAAGTACCAATGTGAGTTTTTCAATTTAATGTATTTTCTGAGTTTATCTCGGACATTACTGACATCGGTGAAGGAAAACATCGTGAGGAAACCTGGACTTATAATATAAGTCTGAAATCACCAACCCGTCTTGAGCAAGCGTGGTGATCAATGCTCGTGCCTTCTCTGTATGGGAAGAGGTCTTTGCTCTGCAGTGGGACAGTAACAGGCTGGTATTATTATTGTAACAGCTGCCTTACCCATCAGGGAATACAGGTTATGTTATGTCAAAGTGACAGTTCACAAATCGATCTATCCCACTGCGCTGGCGCAAGTATCATAATTATATACAATATCGATTGTTTATTTTTTTTATTTTTGTTCGGAAAAGATGTTCTATGTTTTTAAGCCAGAGGCTAAAACGGCTAAAATACACGGGAAATTAATATACAGAATTTATGTGTAGCTAATCTGTCAGAGCAAAAGGTCTTGTAATCTACGGTAATCTATAGGTGATTGGTCAGTGACTAAGAACGCTGGCGAAAGTAACAAATTACACGCAATTATTCCGCAAATGCATATTTCCCCTTTATCTACCTGCAGTGGACTGTAAACAAAAATCCTATCATCCCAACTATCTCGTATCTTGCCTTACAGTAACTGAATATACAGGAGATAATCAGTAATCCTAAACATAGTAAACAACACAGAAAGCGATAAACTCAAAATCTCCAGCTGGCTTATCCTGCCGTATCGTATAAGAAAATAAGTAAGTACACAAGTTAAATGACGATAATAATAATACAAACGATATTTCTGATAGGGAATGTAAGTTAGTATGCGGTAGGGATGCATGATCTGATAGTATACAGTATCGATACAACATCAAATCAAACAAACAACGATATTCCCACATTTTGGATCGACACAAACGAATATTATAAGAAAATACGTTTATTTGCGGTAAACATGACGCAAAAAAAAGAACACAATATCAAAAAAGAAACAAGTTTAGGGAAAATATGCGTCACATCCACGCAAAACGGCCATCGCTCAGCATAATGCTGCGACCCTATGAGAGACAGAACCTCAGCGCTGGTTTTCAGCGACAGCCGGCGGCGGATCGATACAAATACCGGTATCGGAATCGATGGATGGATCGTGTCACCTATTCATAAATGCATGTTCATAGGTCAAAAGAGCCACCAAGGAAAACGTAATTTGATGATAGTTTAATATTATTTTGATTTGTCATAATAGCAAATGAAATGTATGTGATATTTGGAGGGTCGGGTCCAAGCTATTCCATACCGTCCTAGTATTGTTTCGCATCGTTGCGCTCCAGATCCATCCAAGGTATCGATACAAAAAAAAAAAGATTTCGATACAAATAAGTATCGCACATCCCTAGTGCGCGGGACATTCGTTATGCTGGATCGCGGAAGGGATTGGTGCGGATAATAATCCCGCTGTAGCTATCCAATCGGGCACACATTACACGGGCATCAAGACGAGGCGTGGCGTGGGCGCGCCCGCCAAAAGCCTATAAATTGACGGCTAACAGACCCGCCATTATTTGAGACGCGTGCGCATTACGAACTCAAAACATTGATCGCGACACGCGGCAGTGAAAACGCTTTGAAAATAACGAAGGGCAAATTTCAAAATTCGATTAAAATAAATATACCCAATATTGGATTTACCCGGATCCAAAACCGATATTTGATTGTTATTCCGCGTTTATCAGTAATTTAAGCTTTGGCCATATACAATCAGCAGTAAACAGCAAAAATATTCAGAAAATTTACACAACAAAGGTGCACCCTTTGTTGTGTAAATTTTCTGAATAATTTGTGCGTTGCATTTTACATAATAACTACATATTATAAAACAAAATCCCACCGCCGTGTCGGTCTGTCAGAATGCGATAAACTCAAAAACTACCGAATGGATTTTCATTTTGACCAATGGACGAAGTGATTCATTAGGAAGGTTTAAGTGTATAATTCAGGGATTTGTGTAAATTGGGTTAAATATGACGATAATTGTTGAAGATGTCGGTAAAAATCATGCCGATTGGGAGCTTTACTGGCGTGCGCCGCGTAAACCAATAGAGTTATATGAAAACAATGTATAAACAATGTATTTTGTATATAGGTAGGCTATTTTTAATTCCTGTAGTACGTTCCCGTGGGATATTTTCCGAAACCCACGCGGGCAAAGCCGTGGATAAAAGCTAGTAAACTATATAAATGGAAAAGTATTGGCCACACAAGTCCGTGATTACGACGAAGTGAATCGAATGTAATTTCTTAGAGCTATTCGAAAGAGGTAGTACAGTAGCGAGCTTTGCAAGTGTATTGCATGCCAGTTTAGCTCCAGGGGAACTGCACACAAATACTAATGAAGGAGACTGGTTATTTTATTTAATAACTGCAGTAGTAAATCAAGTATCATCAATGGAGTTGTGTCTCTACGCATTCGTTTTCAACAATACAGTGAAATTAAAAGCGTTTCAGTCAGATTTTGAAGACAAAATGGTTTATTTGGATCATGCTAATATTCAACTGAAAGAATTTATAATCCTAACTATAATATTATAAATGCGAAAGTGAGTTTGTTTGTTTGTAACGCTTTCACGCTAAAACGGCTCAACGGATTTGGATGAAATTTGGCACACGGGTAGACCATGATCTGGGTTAGGACATAGGATACTTTTTATCCCGATATTCTTACGGGATCGAGACTTATGCGGGTAAAACCGCGGGGCGCAGCTATTATCAAATAAATTGTAAAAATCATGAATCATCTGACTTGAAAGTGACCGAAAAGATTAATTTATAATATTGTCTTATTAGCCAAGTGCAGACTACACTAAATTACAGTGAAAATATAAATAAATAGCAATTAATTCTCGTAATTTCCCTGGTTATAAAAACGTTTAATCAAAACAATGACGACAAAATAAGCTGTAAAACGGCCGCGCGTAGGGAGGGGCAAGAGTCGACAAGATCTTGTCGATAATAGTGGCCATTTGGAAGCGACCGAAGGCAAGTGCCCTCGTTTGTATCGCGTTAATATGTTAATACAGACATCCAGTCACGATCTTGCATCCAGTCCACGTACTACTCTTGGTTTACTTACACTGTTTTCGATTCAATTTTGACACATTTATAACGTTACTTTACACTGATGGAGGACGATAAACTCATTGAGGATCGTCAGCTCTACTAAATTTAGTTTAATCACAACTGCTATAGTAATTGCGTTCGCGCCAAAATGCATTTAGAATGCATCGTCAATATGTTTACGTATATTTCGAGTAATTCGTCTGTATCCAAATCACGATATTACCGAACTACATACAAGCATACGGACCTATTTATGCCAAATACTATCTAAAATTATAAAGCTTGAATTGCAGTTACTCGACACAACAGGAAAGCGAAACGACACAGATAAATCCACTGCAAATGTTGCTGTCCCAGTCTCAAAGATAAAAGGACTCCTAATTGACCACACTGACCCACAGAAAGCTGGAAGTCAGATAACCGCAAGAGTTGACATACTGTGATAACTAATTTCACTTGCATTACCGAGAACATTCATCTCTGATGAACTACAAAAGCTTGAAGGATAATAACAGCTTGTAAGAGGAAACTTGATGCAGATTAGACAAGGCATGTGCCTTGTTATGCATCCTTTACATTTTATATGCATGTTTACTCTGACAGGCTGCCATTTTGCATCTGCAAGTATATTATCTTTATGACGCCAAAGAAAACATGGATGGATTGTGTGAGGAGAGAATTATATGAAAGAGGGAGTGAATGATATCGTGACGGTTGACAGGGGTGAATTGAAAAAGAAAACGTGTTGTGCTGACCCCAAGTAACATGGGGCAAGGGCAGGAAGATGGTGATGAAGTAGGTATGTTATCTTATTATCTTTATGGCTATGTTTACGAGTAATTTTCTGTTAGCATTAATGATGGGGATATAAAACTTATAAGATGTATTAAAATAAAAGGCTTAGAGCAAAGCTTAATGACAGTAATTATAATCTTTAAGTTTATCATCCAAAAATATATCCACGTTAGTAGTTAATTCTGAGTAGATCAGCATAAAACAATATTTTTACGACCGATCACGAACAAAAACATCGATATATCACTAAAGAACTTTTATTTGTTTTAAAAACACATATTACATATAATTTAAATTCCCATAAACTCTGTATTTATAGGGCAATAACAGGCCGATACTAGAAAACAAACTCGTAATAAGGGACGTTATGGGTGTATAACGACTGGCAACATCCATATAGTTTTCAATTTTATCGATAAAATATATCGCTGTTTTGCCGATACAAGTGAATCACTAGATACGGACTAGAGTTATCTGTGGCGACTACAATGCGATATTTTTTAAGAGACTTAATGGTTTAATCAGCTTGTGGTAGAAAGTGGACTAACTCTAAATCCGTTTCGTAGATCTAGTACTTTTATATTGTGTAATTTAAAAGCTATGACCTTTTTGTTCCATTGAGCTAGATGCACTTTATTTGAGAAATGTTTTATTGTAATTCTTTAAGAGTATGTCGTGAAGTAGTCTCAAGTCTGAATTGTATTATAGAATTAAAATCATTTCACTGGTAGTTCCAATAAATTATACTACACAAGAGAGGAGTTGTAGGACGTAGGTTTGAACCCAAGCAGGCGCTTTTCTTTGTGTAAATTATTCCATCACCACTGCTTTCAAAACGGTGAAGGAAAACATCGTGAGGAAACCGGCATGTCCTAGAACCAAAAATTCGAAGATATGTGACATCTATTAACCCGCACTTGGCCCGCGTGGTGAATTACGGCCCACTCTCTCTCACAAAGAGGAGGAGTGTGTCCCAGAAGTGGTAACATTATAGGCCGATTATGCAATAAGTAAATAAGGGAACTCTTAACACATAACTATTGAAAACGAGTCGCGAACATCAACCACATCTATTTACGAACACTAGCTTATCTGGCTTGTCTCTGTATCCGCAGATTATCAACCAGTTACATTACTAGGGATGTTACTGAGATAACCGGAGCTACAACCACTGCATATAACGATTAGATTTCCTTCGCCCATCACTTATAACTCCGTTAATTCGAAACCAATTTGCAACTTCCCCGTACAAATGTGGCGGTGAGAGAATGCTATTGGTTATTTCCTGATGCTACTAGTTCTGGAACCGGTATTTTTCTGTATAGGGAGCTGGATTTAATCGCAATTGGATCGTGTAATCATGTTGTTACGGATAATCGGAAGTATCGGGACGTTTAGCGCTGAATAATTAGAATTTGTTTTCTACTAGCTGTTGCCCGAGAAATCGTCTGCGATTCAGGATGAAAAATAGCTTATGTCCTTATCTAAGACATGGTTTAGCCATGTGCCAAATTTCATTCATATCCCTACAGCCGTTTTAGCGTGAAAGCCTAACAAAAAAACAAACTCACTTTCGCATATTTTATGATAGGTATTAGTCAGGATTAGGATTTCTTTGTATTAGGACGTATTAAACGTGTTAAACGCTGACTCTTTGAAGCTATGGTCATTTAATCTAAGAACTGTGGACATGCAGTTCTTGTATTGACTGAGCAATGTCAGTCATTCCTTAAAATAACGACTTTAATAATAAAATTAAGATGGAACACGGCCTGCGAATCTCCATCCATGTATTCCCTTTTTTTCTTCCTGAATAATGCTTCTAGAGCATTCTTTATTTTTTCTAAAATCAGGGTCAGCTGTAGACACGTCCCTGTTATTTCCTTTTTTTCAGCAACTTATTGGTAAAGAAAATATAACCCTCCAAAAATTACAAGAAATGCTCCATTTTCACCGCCGTGATTAGAGGACTACCAGACAAATTCGAAAAGTTTTTAACATAAAACAAAATGATAGGAACCTAAGAATACTCTTTCTTAAAATGTTTATATAAAAAATAATTGAATCGGCTCTGTTTTCAAGGAGAAAAAAGGGGAATACGAAACGTCGATCTCGTCAATTTTTTTTGTGATATAATCGGTCTGAGCTGCAGCTGTCCCTATCGCACTCTATGAAGGCAGACTTGAGGAAAGACGACGGCAATAGTTTCTTCAAATACCTATTTTTCAAATTCCTCGCAGGCCCTGGTCCCTCACTGGCTCCTGATCCATTTTCAAACGATTTGTTCCGAGATCAGTTCATAAATTAAAGGAACATACATTTCTCAAGAAGCCCAATAAACTCCTCGGAGAAGAACCCCATTCCCGACACCCTATCAAACTTAACCGACTGCGCACAACTCAGTATCAATATAGTAGTTTCACCAATATATCGATCATGCCATGTAACAGCGACACATACACAGATAAACGGGTCGAGTACTTTCTACGCATGCGTGGGCGAAACAACCGCTGAACATTAATTAATGCAACTGCACACAGACGCGAATCGGGTGAAACCAGACCAACCAATGAGAAGCTACAGAAAATCCACTACGAAAAACACAAGAAAAGTCACTCGAGCATCACATCTTTAAAATACTTCAAAAATGGAATTGTTTCGGACCCCTGCGTTCATAGATCGAACACATTTTTATTGACAGTTCTATTCCTTGTCTCTGTTACATGTAGCTTCTGTTCTCATCTGTGTACTGTCAATACAGAATGAAAAGTGATACAAATAAATTTGAAAAGCCGTGAGAAAGCACTGACTCACCTGTCTGTACGCAACTGCGATGACTATGCGCTTGATATTTTATTGCCTCTACATTAAACTTTAAAGTTTATACTGACAAGTCACCTGTAAGGTAGTGTGGCTAGTTACGATGTCGTCAAATTAAATAATATTGTGAAGATATTAACACTCACCGGGACATATATGACGCGCAAAAGACTGTTTATTGTCATCAGGTCTATACTCAGAGTCGCCTGAAAGTGTTAAGATGATTGTAGCATCATCCATCCCTACCCTTATCCCCCTATTTATTTGTGGTATGACGTAGGTAAGTATTAATTGTTTGCTTTATTCTATCTCTATTTTTATAACCATCTTTCACACAATCCATGCTTTTCAAACTCATAAGGCAGCAGAAGTTTCGGTCCATCTCAAGTAGGATTAAGAGCAATGAAGAATAATGGATGGGGATTTCTAAACTATTTAAAGTTACTTGGTGAGTAAGAAGTGTAACTGACTAATGTGAGTAATCAATTATACTTGCGCGAATCCTTGCCAGCGTGGCGCCATATATAATTAAGAGGAAAAAATATTCTAAGTAAAGACATTTGACATCATCACAACATCGGGTCGGCATACCAATGAGAATATTTACATACTAGTTGACTAATTACTTAATTACCTTTAATTAACCCTGCTACAAGTCTAAACTTTATTTATTTAACAAATGAAAGTGAGCAAACTATTAACAAGAAACATTTCATATAGTAATGGTTTGTTTACATAGGCATCTTATCAGCAGCCTCTACAGTAAATAACCGAAGAATCAACACTTTTGTGCTGATATAATAGTTCTTCAAACCGAATTTCGGTCATGGCGACCAAACTCAGCGGAGAACAGCCTTTGGCGCGGGAGAAATACTCCACAAGTGTGTGCAATCTCTCTTCTCTCACTCTCATAGTCCAATGGGACGGCAATCCGACACGACCGGAGAGAGATCAGGCGCAGGGCCAACGGCTTAAACGTGCTTTCCGAGGCACGAGGGTACCACACCGCCAATTTCCAAACTCCGGGCTGTAACTAAGAAATGCCTAATGGAAAAAAACCAATAACACTTTGCCCGACCCGGGAATCGTCACGTAACGAAAAAGCGTTATGCTCGAAAAAGTCAGTTTCAAGTGTGATTTTTTTTTGTTTTTTATAACAGACAGAAGAATAGACAAAATGACAGATAAACAATCACAATCTGTCATTTTGTCTATTATTCCGTCGACAAAACCCGTTTTTACGGTGGTCATGCTACGCGTTGCTGGGCCATCTATTATAGGTTTTTAACAAGCTAAAAACTTTATGATGAACTTGATGGCTCTGTACTAAAAAATAATATAGGTACAGCAAAGTAACTTCATTCCAACCGAGTGTCCCACGATACCTTTCTTTTTGATGTGTAACATCTTGCCTCTCGCTTTCCTGCAAGTCTTTCCTCTCGCTTTCCTTGAATGAGTGATTTCATGAAAAGGGACGGAAGTGTATTACATGAAGCCGGGGAAGCGCGCGCTACTTGATTTGACCAATGAGCGCGCGCGGTGCTAGAGTTGGTCGTCAGAAACGACCTTTTTTTAATGTAGCTTATTACCTTATTGTTGTTTGTTACCAAGGTAAGATGTCAGATGTGACATCATATGCGACTACTGTAAGGATCGCTTGATTTTTTTTTCACGGTTTCATGTTTTTTCCTATCAGGGCTCAAATAACGGTATATTTTTCGCAACAGTTTCTACTTAAAACCTTAGGAACGACATGTTTCGGTTACGTTCGAACGGAGAGTTATTTTTTTTGAAGAAGAAGAACAAAATTTAAATAGTTCTCGGTTAATAAAACGTTTTTAACCCTTTTTGGGTTGATCGATAGGAAACTCGCAAGACAACCCTAATCAATACGTAAGCGGCAAGCGCATTGGAATCAATGATGTAATGAAATGATGATAAGGTACAATATAACTACACAAATTCATGCTTGTCGGTGCAGGCACCGTGCGCGGCTGCGTCCTGTGGAATATACTGGTTTTTGAAAACGTTCTCATTTCGTTTTCGTTCCGAACAAAATGTTGTACAGACGCCAGCACATTAACCTACTACAATCTGTCAAATTAAATTAATAGATTTTCAACTTTATCACAAAAACATAAGGTTCACAGTTGATTGGGAAAATTTGACAGTTTCGGGTAGGTTGACCTGCTGGCGTCTGTACAAAGAAGAACTAGAACTGTTAGAAACGTTTTAAAAACGTTATTTTAAATAACGTTTCCGAGCTCTGGTTCCTATAGTAAAAGTTGTTCATAATGATGAGTACAATGACCCATTAACAGGTTTCAGTTATTTTAATTACACGTTGTAGGTACCGTCTCATTACACAGATCCCAGTAGGTCCAACCTTTTCGCGCTGATATGATTTAACAGTGCGCCTGCGCCCATCGCCTCTAGATACTGTCTCGTTAAGCATGTTTTGTTGCTCCTGACTGGAATCAGTTAACACGCCTCGGGTCTGACGTCATGCAATAGATGAATGAGTTACTATTTATGAGTTGGGGTTTCCGTGTTGTGATTGTAAGAGGGTAGACAGATGAGAGCGAAGAGGAGCTGTGTAAGCGGCCCAGAATTATGCAGAATTGTAAAAGATGTGTAGGAGAAGATGAGATAAGGTAGATGATGATAATGTGTGAACGAGGCGAAATAATTCTCTTGAAGATTAATGATACTGTCAAAAGAAATGTAAGGCTTTAGTTATGAGGTACGGTGTCCGTTTTGTGATTGTAAGAGGGTGAACAAACAAGAGCGAATGGAAGGTGGCTGCGAAAGGGGCCCAGGATCGTAAAAGATGTGTGGAGGAACCCCAAATAAATTGTGATAAGTACAGAAGGATGACGATGAAAATCAGAAGCCATTTAAGTATTCAAATTACGCTGAGAATCAGCACTTATTGAACGTCAAAATTACATAAGACAGTCCCCCAAAACGCCCGCCCTGCACGATTTCCTAGTGTTTTAGCTGGAGAAGTGGCGCAACAAACTCCCCAGCAGTACAGCTGTATTGCTGGGGAGTTTGTGAAACTTGAAGTAAGTATCAGACCTATATCTTTGAAGATTGATGATGCTGTTAGAAGAAATGCAAGGTTTCTTGCGTCTAAGTTTTTCTGTGCTGCAGACCTATTTACATTTTTTTTTAATACTGTGTCATGTGCAAGTTCTTTTAATTTATTTTCCTATAAAAGAACTAAGTTAAGTCCGTCTTCAATTTTATGAACTAAGCTATATTTATTTGTAATAATAATAATATAAAGCTATATTTATTTGATATATTTATTTGTAAGAACGTGAAAGGACTCCATTTATAAAAGGTTATAAACTCTTTCATGTCGAGAAAGCTCCACACGACTATCAACAAAAACATCGATATTTATACTGATTGGAACGTAAAGAACTCATAGAATCGTTCTCATCTTACTTCCTTAGGATAGTTTTCAACAAAACCGATATTCTCCGTTATATTAAAACGTTGTTTACGACGTCACTTCAAAGCAGCTCCATTTACTTTTTAAAATTGATAGTTAATAAAATAATAATGACTTCTGCAGTCCTGCTTTCACCACACCATCTATGGTTCATTTCATATTATATAAATTAAACGGTTTATCTTTTGAAGATGTCTTTCTTTTCACCCCTTTGGGTTTCTCTTGTATATAATATTTCGCAGATAAATAATTTAGTTTAGCGTTTAACTTCCGTTATAACTTGTTCAATAAAGAGTTGCTCAATACACAGCAAATAATAATTTATTTACTGACAGTCTTCTTTATTAAAAAATATAAAATATTTTTTAAAGGAGCATATCCACAATAATGCAATGTAACTCTTACCTAATTGTGAAAAAGTATAAATTAGAATGATGCCGTGAGTTTCATACAACTCTCAGCAATTCTAATTTACACTTTTTAACAATGATATAAGAGTTACATTGCAATGATTGACTGTTTGTTCTACAACAAAAAAACTTACTTTTTTTAACCGAAGCATGCAAATGTTTAATTAAAATCTAAAATTGTTTGACTTACACATTACAGAATGTAAGTCAAAAGGTCACCACAAGACAGCCAAACAAAAAAATACTTTATCTATTGACATTACAGACACTTACAAATGTCAAACTCAGTAAGAGCAGGTACTCAAACATCACAATTAACTACTATTTGATCTCATAATGACATATTGACAGAATAACCTACATAATATACTGTTACGTATCGAGGAACGATGGCTATGTATTACATAACAAAGGTCCTAGGTTCGCACGCTCATTAATTAGCAGAAATGTTTAACAGCGGCGGTGAAAGCATTGTCTCTGAGACGAGTTTAGGATAGGCAATACTGTGGGAAGGCAGTGGGTGGCGTGGGCCGTGCATAATTACCAACACCAATATACCCTGAGCTCCCTTACCCCCCTTTACCCTAACTAGTTTCCCCAGAAAAGGAGAGATTGTGCCTGAATCTAGAGTTCATCATAAAATTGTCAGAAGTGGTAAAAGAACAAAGACCGTTAATTTGTCCGGGATCAAAATTGCCTTGTCCATGAAATCGATTTCGTTTTTGTTTAATCGATGAAAAATTTACAATCGTTTGTGGGATCGATTTTGGGTTTGGGATTAAATAACGACACTATTAAGTTTGATTGCACTTCGATTTAAGATAATGATCGAAATTAATTTATTAATGTCGGTATACGACACAGCAGATCATCATCTCAACATCTGCCCATCCTTTTCCCAACTATGTTGAGGTCAGCTTCCAGTCTTACCAGAACTGAATTACTACACAGCACATACGTATGAAAAATATTTTGCTAGGGCAAAAGAGTTGTACAGTTGTAAAAAAAACAACTTCAGCATACCAGAAGCAATTCTTTAAGAACTCACTCACTCGCACTAAACTAATTAGTTAGCGTAATTAATATTTAATTAACCAACTCATAATCTAAATTACGTAAACAGTCATAAAACCATTGAATCACAGAACCTAACAAAGCGCTGTCGTATCCCATACCATTCACCCATTAAAGTCTAAAGTCGATATTAAAATACTATAGCATTAATAAGGAAATAATTTAGCGAATAGTTAACGTCCCATAGATATAGGGGAGGCGATAACCAAGTTATTTACTGACACTAAAGTCATGCGCGTTTCGCTTTGAGATCGCTATTAGTAAACACGCATTCTATTTTGCTTTTATACCACACACTGGCGGATAAAACATCCTAACAAATCGCATTCAAATTCTAAATACTAATATTTCTTATGTTGATTTGCATGGGCAGTTTTGAAATGTCAGAAGCTGCACATTTCCAATAGGGATGATGCCTGTATAAAAAATAAATAAAATCAATTTAGTCCGTCAGTTAGATATTAAAAAAATAATAGACCCGTACTTTTTACTTTATCATATTAATAAAAAAATACTTAGATAAAAACGCATTAAAGTTGGGGAGTGGGGGTTGATACGTCACAAGTAAGTATAAAATCTACATACTCGTGACGTCATGGCACATTTTAACTCAATGTATCGCCGTAATCTTTTGATAACGTAAAAAAAGAAAAAAAATACGTGTACGTTTTATAACCTAGAAGACGGACAAAATCATTTTTTTTTGTCACCATCCCTATTAGTCATATTGTAGCCGGCAACTCCACGGTTACTCTTTTAAAAATAATTTGTTCGAACGTTTTCAAATTACTCTGTTTTTTTTTTATTTTATTTTGTAACGGAGAACAAACAGTAGTATATTAAAAATAAACAGAATTTAATTTATAATAAACTTAACAAATATACAACAATATATACATTACATTTTCCATAGATTACAATTTAGATTTTTACAAACTGATGGCAAACGTAACTGTAGTCAGAGCAAAATTAATTAAATGAACAAAATAAACTAATAATAACAAAACAAAACTCTTGTCTGTGTAGGTATTCTATACTACTACTGTTGATAGGTATGGGAGGGCAATGTAGGCCTGTCGACAAGTACAGTTTCAGCCTTATTTACAAAAATCTCGGTAATCACTGATTAGCCACTGTTTAGCTAAGCAATTAGTTAGCTCTTAATCAATGATTAAATTTTCCTTATTTATAAACGCTAGTTAGCAAGTAATTAGTTGCGAAACGAAATAGAGGTGAAATTATGCGTTCTGATCACAGATTATTATACAGATATTAGATGAACAGATTATAATCAAAATAGTCCTCTAAAATACAGAATTTTAAGAATAAAGTTGTCAAAACGACGATTTCTGTATCTGTCGTGACTTTGACAGACAAAAGTCAAAAATTTCATCGGAAGATTTTATAATGAATAAAATTATTTAATAAGATTATTTCATTGTTTTTGCGATGGTGAATGAAAATATCCGCCATCTTACCTCTTAGCATACTCTTAACAGTGGACCGGTGGTGTTTAATTTTGACAGCTACTAATCAATTGCTTAGCGATTATAGCTTTACTAGCTGCACCCCGCGGTTTCACCTGCATAAGTCTTGATCCCGTGGAAATATCCGGATAAAAAGTATCCTATGTCCTAATCCAGGTTATGGTCTACCCATGTGCCAAATTTGATCCAAATCCGTTTAGCCGTTTTAGCGTGAAAACGGAACAAACAAACAAATTAGTCAGACTAGTCGGCAGACGAAGCAAAAGGATCGTAGCAGGTAGCGTTCTGTAATTTCTACCTACCCCCAAGGGAAAAAAGCGTGATTTTAATTATGTGTAGTCAGAAAACAGAGAAATTGTTACCAACGAAAATATCTATTCAATTAAGCTGGGTGAACACCCAAGCAGTGTGTACAATCAGTTAGAAGGTGCAAGACAAACGGTTTTGTTGCGTACGCGCAATTTGCCATACTTGATGTGCTAGAGTTATGGAAACAAATTGCCAATCGTCCATATAAGTCGATAATTAATTGTGATCAATGGGACAGTGAAATAATTATGTTATTTACTGCTTCGCACCGCGTGTGAAAGTGATTGCGAAACAGCCGGGTCTTTTAATTTATTTGCAGGTAGGTTCATATTTTAGAAAAACATATGTCAATAGTTTTAGGCGTCGTACTAATTGGGTAACGATCGTACGAGCAAACGATGCGATTTCGTCACACGATGAAAACGATCGTGCGATGCTCCAACAGGTGTCCTTATAGCTCGCGCGATGGGCATCATACGATGCCGCTTGCCACGTCGCTGTGCTCGCGCGATGACGCGTGACCAGTTAGGACACTCAAAAGATATTTGTATTTGCACGATCGCACGATCAAACCCATCGTATGATCATATTACGCATTTCTTGTGCTTTAGGACACTCAAAAGAAATGTTTGTGTTTAATCTCGTCGTGCGACGATATCGCATCGTTTGCTCGTACGATCGTAGCCTATTAGGACGACACCTTAGTGTGCTTGACACACTTTATGAGACAAAAAATATTGTGTTCTCACGTGAAGAAACTTCGCATGAACCATTTCATAAAACACCACACCAACTTCATAAAATAAAACGTTACACTCCTTTTAGGCTCCGCCACAGTCGGGTAAAAATTGAACATTCAAGAACATTGAACTGATTTATTTGCACTTTCTGATAACGAAAAGCCTCTGCGGTCGGTCCGTCTGTCAGCGGATTGTATCTCATGAACTGTACCTCATAGATAGTCGAAATTTTCACAGATTGTGTATTAACAACAAATAATAACAATAAAATAAAGTTAATAATTTAAGCGTTTTTTGCTCGATATAAATCGTGCGCGAGTCCGACTCGCACTTGGCAAGTTTTTTAATTTATGACTCCTTATATAAATAGTACTATGGGATCTACGATCGGAGACATAAAACTAAATTCTAGAGTTAATTTCGCAACCGATTTAACTGTTTACGACTGTAATAAAACTGTGATAGACATCATTAATGGTCATTAATAGTCACGTGTGAATAATGTTCACTAATGTTTAGGAAACAACGGAGTTTTCTTTCAAGATAATTGATAGTTTTAGAAAGCGTTCGACAAAACTTCGCAAGAATAAATAAGTCCCAAAAGCTTAAGCAAATGGCATTTTATTTAAGAGGGAACAGGGCCTGCGAGGAATTTGAAAAATAGGTATTTGAAGAAACTATCACCGTCGTCTTACTTCAAGTCTGCCATCGTAGAGTGCGATGGGGACAGCTGCAGCTCAGAACGATTATATCACAAAAAAATTACGAGATCGACGTTTCGTATTCCTCGTTTTTCTCCTCGAAAACTGAACCAATTTAATTCTTTTTTACATTAAAATTTTAAGAAAGAGTATGTCTAGGTTCCTATAATTTTCTTTTGTGTTAAAAATTTTTCGAATTTGTTTGGTAGTCCTCTAATCACGGTGGAAAAATGAGGCACTTTTGTAATTTTTGGAGGGTAATATTTTATTTACTAATAAGTTGCTGAAAAAAAGGAAATAACAGGGATGTGTCTACAGCCGTACTTGATTTTATGAAAAAACAATTGCTCTGGAGGCATTATTCAGGAAGAAAAAAGGGGAGTACTTTTGTATGGAAAATCGCAGGCCCTGTTGCCTCTTAAACTTTCATTTGAATATGTTACAGTTACTAAGATATCACAGTAATCACAATACCAAGGCGGTAGATCTCTGATAGCCAACACATAAAAAACCAAACCAGGCCTTTCGCGATCAAATGCGAAAACACACCCACAAAATGTGCTACGGTTGAAGTTCATTGACTCATTGTCTAGCACAATGAAACAGTGACGCAAACTATTACGATATCGATACTCGACTCGCAGATAATCGAGACTCGTTGTATAATCGAGCGATATCGAGATACGATCGCTATCGAGGCAGACGCGTGTCGTGGGCGGCGCGGGCGCCAACACGGAGTAGGAAACAAATGGAGTGCGCACTTCACCGGTCGTTGTCAGGTGAGAGATGAAAGATCTGTTATTGGATAATTGCCGGGCATGTGGGACTTGGAGGTGGTCCATTTGGCGACTGTTTCTATTCTTGTTTCTATCCATACTAATATTATAAATGCGAAAGAAACTTTGTCGGTCTGCCTGTGTTACGTTTTCAAGCCTTAACGACTGAACGGATTTGGATGAAATTTGGCACACGGATAGTCCATGACCTTTGTTAGGACTCTTAGGACATAGGCTACTTTTTACTCCCGGTAGTACATTCCCGTGGAACAATTTCCGACCTCTACGCCGGCGAAGGCCACGGGCACAAGCTATTTCTCTATAAATTCGCGGCAAAAAGTCTAGCGAGCTCAGCACGCGTAGCATGACACCGTAGAAACGTGTTTTGTCGACGGAAGAATAGACAAAATGACAGATAAACAATCACAATCTGTAATTTTGTCTATTCTTCCGTCGAAAAAACCCGTTTCTACGGTGGTCATGCTACGCGTGCTAGTAGATGTATTACCTAGCTATAATAGCCAATATAGGCTTCCATTCTGAACTTAATCAGTGCTTTGGTTTCTTCTTACTCCGTGATAGCAAGTCCCGTGAGTTCTCGTCTCGAGACGCAAGTCGTCAACGCAACCAGTTTATGAAAACGAATAATTAACAGACATAAATAATTATTTACTTTTTTTACTCAGATGTTACGCGTCAACATAATTGATAGTCGTTCTTGTGGACGGAACTGAGAATTAATAACTACTTAAGTACGTAACTAGCAGACACCGGCGGAAGTTTCGAAAGACTGTTATTTTATTAATATCATAACATTAGCGAGCTGTGAGTCATTCGCACTACACTACACTATAATCTGTTCCATCAGATGAAAATGTAAACAAATCTTGTTCACTTCTGAAAGGAATTTAGAAAAACATTCATCTGTATTTAGAAGGTCTCAACTTTTGCCTAAAATTATTGTTTGAATAAAATTATTGCAAAATCGTCGACGAAAAGTCGTCGTTGAGGTTATAAAATTAACGTCAATCGTTGAATGATAAACATTTTTAGATTTAAAAATACAATTTCGGGTTTCAGCAAATAATACAAATGAGTGGCGTGGCATCCACAGGTAAGTTTCCATCAGGAAACTTTAATTTTTTTTTTTTAAATTCCAACAAACGGATCACCGTTTGTTGACATTTTCATCAGATACGTATGGAACAGATCATACATAGATATTTCCTGTCACTAATTATTAAATATAAAACAAACCAATAAAGTTTTATGTCTTACTTATAAGGTAAGTCAATTGAGGCACTTGGCGACTCTCCCACGGGCGAGGTGAGGTCTAACTTGAACTTACACATTATTATCTTGGCTTTATTTATTTAGCCTTAAAACCGGGGAAGAAATCTTTCCCTTCATTTCATTCCCTGGACGTAGAGTACCTAAATAATATCCTTTTTCTTAGCGTGTCGATGGCATAAATATTGAAAAGAAGTAAAATTGTTTGTTTGGTCTCGTACTCGGCAACGATAACAATAATAATTACTTTAATAATCCAATATCTTTGTTTCCATATCCTGCAATAGTCCTACACCAACTGAGGTTTGTCCTTGGGTGTACTTGCAAGTGAGAACAGGGATAATCGCCGGTTGGTGCCTCATTTCATTAAAAACGTCTAACGGGCCTCTGCGAGTTGCCTTCAGCCCCTCGTAGGCCTTCCAAACAGAGGTCTAAGAAACGTAAAAATTATAATTACTTTAATAAAATGAAGTATTTATCAACCCTTCATAATTTGGCGAGTTTCACTAAATTTACTATCTTTTACTTACATTTTAGATCGTAAGTTTTCTCTGGGATGTAGATTTTTTACTGCAGACAACTTATTACATACCTGTAACAATAAGAAAATAAAATAATTTTCACTTTCGAAGTTATTTGTACTAACAGAATTAACTCCGTCAAGTGCAAAATACATCAGCTTTGACCTGACCATGAAAAAATTCTAACCTACAAAAATATAATAACAATGGAAATAAAAATGGTCGGAAATGGTTCAACCCAACAGGCAAAGGTCGCGTGAAGGACGAACATCGAAGCCCCGAAGGTCAAGTTCAGGGTTTACTGCCGAGGTTACCGCTCGTGTATTGATCTTACTTGGCATTAGCGTGTGCTACGGAAATGAATGTAGCTTTCATGAAAATGTTACTGTTTCTGTATTTGAAGGTTCCACGGTTACAGAATGTTTGTTTATCTACTGTTAGGCAGGAAAAAGGATAGAAATAGAATACGAGGCGATGGCAAAAACTTTTCTTTGAGTAGTTTGAAGTTAGTGTCACGAAGTATTCAGTACGTCCAGCTTTTTTAAGGCAGCCCCCATACTAACACTGATGAGTTAAGTGTGCGGGACAGGCTGACAGGTGCGACAAGACAACGCGACGCGATTCTGGTAGAACAATTTCCTCAAGGTTTTCATAGAAATTGTTCTACTAGAGTCGGGTCGCGCCTGTCAGCTTCCGAACCTTTATTCATGTTTTGAAAACTATATACTTCAGGTACCTACTAGAGTCAAAAGAGGGACAAACCGCCGTTTAACCGCCTCTGTAGTCTAATGATTTAACGATTAGTCGATTCCCAGTGGGGGCAAGATTTTCTGCTCGGTTTGGTTGGTGGTAGGGCTTGTTCTGAGTCCGCCTGGTTAGCTACTATCATGTTATCTAAGTCTGTCGCCATAACAACAATTTTAACAGAATTATTGCGTTTCGGCAGTTAGAGGTAAGATAGTCAGTTCCTCTGTGGTTGAGGTTGACCTTCGGCCTGATCATCACTTATCATCAGGTGAGATGCAGGCCAAGAGCTTACCAGCCGTGAGTTAAAAAAAAAAGTTGGCACGATTTACAAAAGTGAGTAGGCAAATAACGCAGTTTCTTAGTTTTTTGGCCGCTCTATAGTCATTTTTAAAGTCGCTTTTTGTTTCCGTCAAATCAATATTTCGTATTCAACATGAGATATTTTAAGTCCTAACATATTCAGCGTTATCCTTGCCCACAAGATCAAACTTTATTGCCTCCGTAACAGCGAGTTGAGAATGTTTAATGAAAAGCTTCACATCGTGAGGTGCAGTCCTGTTTCAAGGCCAGGATGTTGATCCCGGGTCAAAGTCGACCAGGATCCGGTGCAAGGATAGGCCGACGAAATAGGTCGCGGCAAATAGGTCGCCATAGAATTTATGACGTGGAAGGAATGCCTGATACGAGTTTAAAATTAGAATTTAATGTGCCTGGTCTTGAGAGTTAAGGGTGAATGAGTAATTCGGCTAACGTATAAGGGGTTATCTCCCCCGCATGCGGGCAATTACAGCTTATGTACCGAAATTCTGAGGGATTTTGGGGAATTTCACAAGTTTTGTTTAAAAGCCACTTTACGACGAATTAGGGCATGGATAATCACTTAAGTACTGATTTATATTTACATAGACTGAACTTTAAACACTGACCTCGACCAACACATAAAGCAGTTCAATTACAATACATTTAAAAATTAAAACAATTCAAAAATATCCGCAACTGTCGCAAAAAATCAACGAATGAATTGCAAGAATTGAGTGAGGATAAAAACTGGTCGCATAAATACGGAGTAGGTTCGGCCACCCTGACCCCAACACGGTGGTTCATTTATATTCCATCGTTCAAGAAAAACCTCGGCCATACATCAATATATCGATTTAAATTGTAATATGTTTTTGTGTGTAAAGGTCCAACCTTCCGTCAGAAATCAATTGGTATTTTGTAAACTAATTGTTCTTGAATAAATATTGCTTTAGGTTGCTTGCATTGATGTGGTGGTGTGATTGTTCGGTTGGGGAGTTTTAGTTGCGTTTTGCACGCAATTTGGTTGTTGTCTTAGCCTTGATCTTGTTCATAGTTAAAATACTTATTTTATTTGCAATTTATATTATTTACGTAGAACTTACAAGGTTTGTCGAAATGAGGAGCCAAAAATCTTAGTTTTTGATTGCAAGTTCGGAAAGCGATTGCTGAAAACAGGCCAGAAGGATACGAGATAGAAGCCTAAAGCATAGGTATATCTTAAGATACCAACTATCCAATGAAGAAATATGTTCTAGATATCGATTAGTTATTATAATTGATCGCCAGGGGCAAAAAAAATGCTCCGCTAAAGCAAACACATTCTACTTTGATTCTGTAACACCACAGTGGACCGCAGTCTTTACGTATCTTTCAGATTGCAACAATGTTGCTACTTGTGGTGTTAATATTTTTGTGATAACCAATAAATAGCTGAAACGTACTTGAAATATTTTAAAACGAATGAATTATTGTTTGTACTGCGTTTAACATGAACTTTAAGAGGAATTATAATTTAAAAACAGCTGTAACCAACATAGTGCCATATAATTTGTTTTTTATTCTGCTGTGTAAAAAAATGCGTAGTGATATTCGCAAAAACAATGCAATAAGATGACCTTAACTGATAATAATGTTTGATAGATCATGACATTATCAAAGACCATCATTTGTAAATATAAATTCTTTTTTATCCCATACAGACACCTTGACATTCAAATAATACACACTAATAGAATCGAATCTCATTATAAAACTGACAGATGATATCTTGATTTTCAAATTACCAGAGCGTTTAAACCCAAAAACAGCGTGAAATAAAAACATAAAACAACGAGCTTGGAATTCGTAAAAAAACAATTTGGCAATACATTCAGACGAAATTATGGATTGCATGAAACAATGGACGATGCAAATTGTGACCGCATGCAGCATTTTATTTTTTTAAGAGCTGCATAAAAAAGACGCACCGTGTTCAATTGAATGCACCGTAAAGGGTAAGCACCATAAGCATTTTAAGGCAGCAGAACCATTGTCCGGAAAATATTAATAAAAAAAAATGCCCCGGAAATGTCGAAGTTGTTGTACAATCCTAAAAGAATGTAGAGGTACAATTGTACAAGAGATTAAGAAATGCTTGTATTTAATTCAGCTTAATTTCGTGCAAAATAAATTAAGAATTTCATTGCAAAATACAAAGAATACAAGCCTTAATGTTGACACGCACAACCCAAGAACTTACTCAAAACTCACGAGTTCCCACAAATCGCATTCGCAATAAATTGAAATACAATAGAAATCTACAATAATCGGAATGAGAGCCTTTCACTGCAATCCCAGGCGTGCAGCGAACGCAGCCATAACCACAGATGCAGTAATAATTCAAACTATTAGTCGAATTTCGTGTTCCCAGAGCGCGCAGTGAAAGTAGTCCGCTACTGGGCTTTGCTGTGCCCTAGGCGTGGTCTGTGTGACAAGCGATAAGCGTGGAATAGATAGAGGTAATCAATTAATTAATTCGTAGATATATAACCGTCTTTTGAATTTTGCAGATCCCACGAAGAATGCTTAAGGTATCAAACTCAAACTCAAAGCATTTATTTCAATTAAACCATTTACAGGCACTTTTGAATTGTCAAGAAGTCGGTCAGTCAGAAATATGAAGTGGCCCATTCCAAAGCGTAGTAGGTACCTATGGAGAAGACCGGGCAAGAAACTCCACGGACACTCTTTCAAATAAAAAAAAATTGTTACAAAATATTGGTTACATCATTAATGTTCAAATTATACATGTGATAACAATGTAGAAAGACGTGCACGTTAAAAGCGTCCGTAAAAAAAATATAAAAACAAAGAACAATTCAAAAATTAAAATAAGCCATGGCAGCTAAGAGATGACCAGTCCCTACTGACGGCGCCCGTTCACGAACATGACGCATGGATTAGCACCATTCAGCTCAACCATTTTCAAGGGAGCTAAATGATCCAACACACGCGCCACCATCACCGAGACATCTGAGTGAGCATGACATACTCACAGCCGCCAGGGCACATTCAAGTCAATGAAAGACATATTACCGCAGTTGAAGCCCGCTAAATTCAAATTTTCTTAATTGTTTTTGCAATTTGCAGGTCAATTTCAGGTTGTATCTTGATCAAAATATGATTCGTGACTATAACAGATATGTATTTACAGAATTATTATCATTGTAATCATTAATACATCTCCTTCGTTAGATTTTTTCCATAAGAAATTTGTTCTTATAGAATAAATCTAACTTTGAATTTCGCAGGCTACAACTGTGGACTTAACGTGTGACTAATGACCAGCAGATTTTCGAAATTCGTTACAATGAAGTTATTTGGCGTAAGTAATTTATAATGAAAACAGAAGTTCTTATGTTCTTCAGTATTTGCTCAACAATTGATAAACAACAGCAACAATACACAAACACCTACAATAGATCTTCACGATCGGAAAAATAAAACCAACCCTTTCCCGATCGCCACATCCTGCAAACTTGAGAGTATTTGATATATAGAAATATATAAAGAAACCCATGATTGAATATCTAACCAACATTTAAAACAATATATGAACATAAAATATACACGCGGAACTTATGTTAACATGTCTTTATCGAACCATTACCATACTATCTGTCTCTATTACGGACATCTACGGCCAGATAATCTCAGTATTACATATTAGCGACGTAACAACTCCTGTAGCTTACACCTTACGCCTATGTCAGACAAGCGCGTGCTACGCTACTACCAGCGATGTTTATCGCCTATTTATTGCCGCATTAACTTGTAAAAAGCCTATAATTTAGCCTCTCCATCGTCCAACGGTGAAAAATGTCCTTAGGGCTGCACGCACCCGCAGAAATAACGTATCGATCAGATTATCGCGAAATTGGACATCGATAAAGTGCTCGATATCGATAATTTGTTTCGGCCAATTACGTCAAATGACACTTAAGTGTTGAAAGTGACGAGGTTATGGACAACTTTAATCAATGAATTTAATTGGATATTATGCTGTTTAGCAGTTCGGAGTACATAAATGTTCATGGTAACGAGATATTTCTCAGGGTTTCTCTTGGGCGGGTTAGGGAAATCGGTCTTTAATACTCTGCTCCCACACATAACAACTTAGACTGAAGATAAATCTACCTACGCATACCAAGTGCAGGCTCAAAAATATGACAGACGGACAGATATATTGACTCCATGACAAGACACAGTACATTACAGAAACGATCTTACTTCAATTAAAGTTAAACCAATTGAGTTCAGCACTGTCAACCTGATTTCTAAATCTAACTTAGAAATTAATGTACGCTTTTGCTAAGTGGAACTATTTCGCAACTTGCATTAGCAATGAAGATTAACATATTTTCTCATATGAAGCAACAACGGTCAGTTTGATTTCGCTGAATGCCTCTAAGCAAACTTCACGCGACATATATGAGAGACATCGCAAATAGTCGTAGTAAATTGTCTTTAAAACATTCTTTATCTCTTGAAAACCCCACAATTACCATCGAGCGAACCTCTCATGCCATAAATCTGCCAACGATTCCAAGTTAAAGCAGCTAATGCGCACAGACAGACGGTTGCTCGGTTAATATAGTTGGAGTCAAAGGCATATGAATCACGGTGCGATGAAAGCCCGTGGGTGTTCGTATGAAACTTCCTGGCCCACCCACGGGTGTACCTCGAAGGAAGACTAGGAAGCAAATGCCAATAAATTGCCCGTAGCTGTGCATTGACGTAAGCCCTAAATGTAATTTTCTTAGAGCGAAAGCAATTACCTGGAATGTCGAGAATAATGTAACGGTTGAACTTGTCTAACGTGGCAGCCATCTTGAAAAATATAGGTTTATTGAGTTAGAACTTCCTTTTACGAAGAATAGACAAGATGACCAACAATTTAATAACTTCATTCTTTTCTACCCTTTGGAAGGGGCAACAATTCAATTCTTCATTTTAGCTTGTAAATTTCTTGTATTATAAAAAGTAAATTTTAATGGTTTATTTTAAATAAACGATTTGGCTTTGGTCTTTGATCACATGATGGTGCCACAGAAACAGTTTAACTTATTTCGATATGACTACGGAGAGGTTGTCACATCAAAATGAGTAAAACTGTTTCTCAGATACACCATCTACATAAACTATCGTGCCTGATTTCGCCGGCCCCTCATTAAAATCCAATTCATAAAACTATTCCCTCATTAACTCAACAAAATATTTATTTTCTTTATTTGCTCTCATGCACATCACACATTTTACAACATATGAATGTCGGTTTTTGTACATGAACCCTGTCAGGGCACTGCAAAGCACAATGTTGGTTTACTGTTGAGTTTATGAACATTAATTACCATATTTACATAATCAATACAATACATTTCAGAAAAAAAAAAAACTGTCTTTATGATGCCCAATTAACAGTAAAACAAAATACAATAACACACTTAAAGTCATATTAAGTCAGATTATATTAGTAGGTAGGTAGTCAAAAGTAGAATGAAATAATAATAAGGAATAGATAATAATTAAAATCAAGTCATGTCAAGTTTTTACAATACAAAATAAAATAGATTTCGATTTATTGTCACTGGAATAAACAGTAAAAATATGCAACTCCATGCAAAGATTAATCATTCGCTTCACGTGTGGAAATGTGCAACTGTGCAGCTATTCGGTAACAAAAGCGGCGCCCACGCAGAACAGCTCGTCGTGACGTGTGACAGGTAGCCGAGATAAATGTTAGGAAGGCTAAGCTAATAGCTGCAGTGATGAAGTGTTCGCGCCGAATGATTTGTTAGCTGAGTAGAGTTTATTTTTAGAGGTGGTTGCGTTTCTTTCTAATGCAGTTTAAAGGGTACTTGTTGTTCTGTTATTGATTTCCAATGTACCTAAGCTTCAAATCGCAAGGTTCTGTTTCAACATACATAACTTTTCTGCTCTCAAAATATTGGCATGAATAAAAATATGTTCAAAAAAAAATGCAAAATAGCTTGTTTAGTTTCGACCTCTCTTCCCAGTTCCTACTAAGGTTACCAAGTAACTCAACCAACTACCTCAGCGACTTGATCATAAGTAATTTACCCCATGATGCGTTTCATGTTTCTTGTAAGATATAAACAATTGAAAACGGGAAATAATAGATAATACAGCAGGCACTCCTTGCTGCATATCATTATTATTAGAATTCCCAACGAGACTTTCATAAGTTTCACTGAGAATACATTCACTAAGCTGAAGATTACCATCAAGGGCAATTCGAAAGGGAACTCTATGAGATAGGGTCAGTTCCCTCAAGTGCAATGTTGAGTAGGAAGCGCCTGGGGCCACGGGGAGGCGTCGAGCGAGTGGCTAACACATTTTTGAAAAATTTAATTGTTTTTGTTGAGCGCGTATTTTTCCAAAATCGTCGAAGTTACGTACAGTCAAATATTCTAAGCTTTTTGGCGCCATCCCAAAGTTACCTCCTTGAAGTTTTTTAACGTTTTCTGACACTGCATGCACAGGTTAAGATCCTGTCAAATAGCTATAGGCTAAAATTATGGCAAACTTTAGCACTCATAATTAATCATAATAAAATACAGGAAAGATCTCAGACACGAGAATTTTGCAAAGCTAAAAACCTTGTCGGAAATTGGTATACAAGTTAATCCGCTACACGCTCCGGTTATCACAATAACCGCACCTTGAAAACTTGGAATGGCGAACGGTAGATAAGAAAAAGCTGACTGCGATAAAACCGTACTCGCGCATTTCACTAAAGAAACATTTATCTTATTTGGAAATGTGCATGTACCATTGAAACTTAAGATATTGTTGGAACACAAGACTTGAACTGAACGAAAATGTTAACTAGTGTAATTACTAACCATTACAACTTTAGAATTTGTGTATTGAAGGATGGAAGACGCAGCATAGTTAGTCCCCTACTAGGTGGACCACTCAACACACTACACACTAGGTGAACGAGGTGATGGTCGCGGGAAACCGCTAGATGCGAGAAGCACAGGTCCCGTCGATGTGGTGATGCTTGGGAAGCCTTTGTCGACATCTTTCGGCTGAATGTTGATGAAGATCGAAAGATAAATGAATTTGGAAAAGCAAAAGATGGATGAAGGAATAATATTATTATGGTCACTGGCGATCCCTTGAGGGAAAAAGCGTGATGTTACATAGGAATTTCCGTGGTGAATGCAAATACTTTTCAGCACAAGTGTTTGCAATAAATCATTTTAGTTATTCAAATGATATTTAAATAAAAGCGGAAAGAGGAACCTATAAAACCATTAACAACGTTTCCACTCGGCGTGACAAATTGTTGATCTGTTTGTCATGTTTATTCATTTGTAGGTAGGTATATTTTTTATACGAGATGTTTCTTGATAGGGAAAATTATTTTCATGTAAAATGTTGCCAAGACGAGACCATATGGCTCGCATTGTCAAAAACTTATCAGATCTCATGTAGATCCAAGCTTCTAACTCTCCACGCCCTAACTCTACAAGACCTAACTTCACATACTCTACACCTTAGTCAAAATATGTGGCTTGGCCGTTTAAAGCCCGATCGCCGTCGATTTATTGGTGGGGCGTGTAGAGTTAGAAGCTTGGCTCTATATGAGAAATAATTACCTAAATGAATGAATTATTTACTATTGTATAACAGAAAAGCAACAGTGAATACATTTTTCACCTTACGCCCATGTGACGGTAGCGAAACGGCCGGAAAAGTGAGTGAGTCAGTGACGAAATCGGGGTTTTTTAGATATCAATTAAATCTAAAGTATAAGAGCTATGCAATTGAAACTTTATATGTTTAATAAGTCTACTATTGACATCATATCCTAAGAATATTGTTTATCTGATATAATCCAAACCCAAGTTATGAGGGTTTAAAAAAACAACGAAGCACTTCGAAAAAAAGGTAATAGGGTAGTGCCCTAGCGCTTCGCTTGGCTCGTCTTGGCGGGAGCACTACCGTGCCCCCAGATAAGAAATAATTAATAGGCCAGAAAAAGGTGTTAATTATTAGACTTGACATTGAAGATGTATTGTCAATAACAGCAACTGCAAGGGTACGTATACAACTTCAGAGGTTGATCCTGAACGTTGATCAAGATTTGACACTACAGCCAGGGGGTGTAATGTTATATTTCAAATTAAATTATTTTATGATAAACGAGATAACTAGTGAACTTTCACAAAACCTAAAGAACAAAACGTTAAATTACAACTACATAATTTATTACAAACAAAACAATTGCTCAGTACATTAAATCTGAAAGCACGCCAGTGTACTGACGAAAGCACTTATATTTGCAATCATTTGCATGAGGAAGCCAGATGCAGTGTAGTGCATGCTAAGATAGCGCACCAGACCGAGGGTGGCCTCGATGTGGCCTACTCCTTAAGATTGTCAGTGTTGCCACATTACACTTTCTAGATAAGGGTGCTTAAAATTAATCCAAGTACCTGAGCAGAAATAGCAGGGCAGTTATCTGTAAGTTTGTTTCAACTTAAAAGGCTTGGGATTGGTCAAAAGATAATTCTTCGGTCGCGGAATAAAATATCATAGAATAATGAGGAAACAGAAATAAGCATAGTATTATATTAAGGATCAGAATTCATCAGAGTGGACAATTTTCTCGCTGATTTCCAATGAAAGAGACTGTAAACATATCAAGAAGATGGTCAACTTCCATCTTTAAGCTGATAATATTATACGCGAACTCTGGTTCCACTAAGTGCTACGGAGGTCAGATGACAGTCACACTCAATAAAATTAATAGATTGTCAACGAAGGTACCTCATAGTCGTGCAATAGCTAAGGACACCACAATTGGTTTCTCCAACATAAACGGACACTGGAATTTAAATTCCAAGTACATATATAATATCGAAGGGATGACGATAATAATCGAACAATGGATTCAATAGCTAATCTAAAATATCTGAAGGTGCAAACGTGATACCACCAATAATTCGTTGTACACAAACACAATTGCGAGAGACAGTCGTTGATTTAAATACAATCCGATTCGAGTATTGCAATATCGATCGAGCTCGTAAATCCTACACTCGAACACACATTAAAATCGGTAGCAACGACTGTGTCGACATCATAACATTATTTATGGTTTCGTTTTATCTCGGGAACATTACGCGCGCCATACGCGGCCGGGGTTACTGCTGGCACAATAGACAGCCGAAAGCCGAGCCGGACAACCGGGCCGAGGTACCGTTGCAACCAAAAGTCTCGATATAAAATCGAAATTGTAAATACGATGGGTCAACAAGATACGATCCTCTTTAAAGCAACAACGAGAGAAAGGCTTACTAAAAACACGAGTGCGAAGTTCAATTTATTACCCCTCGGAAGTGGGAACCAGGACGGACGAAGAACAAAATTTGGTCGTAAATCAACGCATACTTAAAAACTTTAATACTTCCTACAATTACAGTGAGCCGAATTCTTAATGAAAGACTCGATGTCCGATGATGTTCGTCAAATCATTATCAGTAATGAATATGAATCGAGCAGCGGCATTAATGACTCGCGATCATTACAGCTAGACGCCCACTTTATGTCAGTGTCAGCGACTCAGCATCCAAGGAAATGATATAACAGCTTTTAAAGGTCCGTTCGATGCTCAGGTAGTAATTTCCTTCTTATCGTATGTTAAAATACAGTTTTTGCATACACTGAGACGACCGTCATTAGATAATGTAGCCATAGAGTAAATTACAGCTACTTCCACTACCACGTGCAGGTAAACATTTCCTTTATCGACTCAGCTCACCACGAATCATGCATCTGTACCGCGGGGCACAGTCTTTACAAGCTTTACGCGTACTTATAGACACGATCATTGATTTTGCTGAGATTTATGCACAGTTTAGAGCGACGTATTAAAAGATATAAAGATATGCACAAGATTACGATCGTGATCGACTGCAAAATCAATACAACGAAGGGATCGTGCACAAAGTGGGCGTTTAACCTCTGACCGAGGGCGTGGGCCGCGCTGGCGCACACGCCGCGTCAAAGAATCCATCATGGCCGCTATCTGTGGCAAATTAACCCACTAAAGATGCCACCGACGCTAACCGGCCAATATCTATGATACCTGATAGTGAGCACCTGATACTCCGTCAGAGGTCGTACACTCCGGTCGGGAGGCGAACCCTGATACCCGCGTGTGACGTGTACAAATCGCCCCTACACCGAGTACGTCACGGTTTCCAATTTACTTTCTTCCGTGAGTTGAATGGCGCTGACCCCGCAGACCAGAGGAATCGTGAAATCGATATCATGGGAAAAGCGTTATTTGCATGCTGATGAACATTGCGTGTTGCAAAACGTAGGTACAACATTATAATCTTGATTGAAAGATTATAATTTCCAATCGCTCACTTTGTACAACAAGTTCATAAGTATTAAAATTCATGGGTTTAGCTACCAACGATGGTGTAACGGCATTATTTCCTAAGGGAGAAACATTAATCTTACAGTCTATTTACAATCTCCGAAGGTAAAAGTCACCCTTCGACTGCAGGCTAGTGGCTAATGAAGCGAAATAGTGACACTGTGAACAAGACAAGCGGACCAAGCGACACTTAACGTCAGTCAAGATGACGCCTCGATCGCGGCGTCGCGTCGATATGAAACGAGTTTATATCATCGGCAAACGTCAATTACGAGCGTAAACAATTACGCAAGCGTAACACAAGTGGAGCAAGCGCCGAGCGGGAATCGTGAATGAAATCGAATGATACGGGCAATTAAGGCGCGCTCAAAGTGATTTTGAAAATAAATTGAGGATCTATCAACTTGCCGTTCTACTTTTAAGAGGACTGTCGGTCTATTCTGTAAAAATCTCACCAACTTAGGTGAAGTTAGCCTAAAGTGGGCTGTCATTGCACCTGATACTAGGGACTGACACTTTTGACAGCTCACTTCAAGCTTACTTCACGGAGACATTTTTACAGAATAGATCAGCAGCTCTCTTTACTTATTTTTTAAATATGATTCAAACTTTTATGAAACTGCTCGAATTTGAAAGTTCATTTGCATATTTTGATCATGACATTAAAAAGTTAAACGACAAGAACTTATAAGAAATCATATTTCGTAATTCATGTTTTAGTCTGATGGAAATGTCCCAACATTGACAGGCTAATCCATCAGCCACAGGAAACAGCTTAATATTGTATACAACTTCGATACAAGAGATAATGCCAAACTTGCAAAAGCACCATGTTGAGCAATTCTGACAACCCATCCATTTATGAAACTATTTATTAACAATCCAGTGTGGAAGTGCTTAGGTACTTTTGGTTAAGAATTTTACTATCTAATGCTAGTGTTACACCTACTACCAAAGGAGAGCATATGTAATGGAACCGGACAGAAGGCCAAGCCTAAGGCCAGGCCTAGAAAATCAAGATTAACAGAATATTTTGAGAGCATGTGGAACACAACACGCTATACGATAACTGAATTTTCAACGCCCGTCAATCTGACAGCATAAACCTTAGGATGCATGCATAACTCCGGCTGGACGACCTATATCGCGCATTTGCATTCAGCGTGTAAGCGCTCACGCATGGCCTTCTTTGGTAGGTAACATGTGGTTTCTCGGATGTGTAGTCACCCTAACAAATATAAATAAATGGTTTTACAACATTGTGCACACCAGCTATCTCGTGCCATTTCATGGTCCATTAGTAATACTCGCTTTAAATGGAAACATTAATAAAGAAACCATGGTGGTCTCAAGAACAAGATCTGAGAGCTGTAGCCGTAATAAAAGTAACAGCTTCCTGCTTAACTCCTTTGTAATTAAAAAACATCATTGTAAAGCCTCAAGAAACTAATTTTAATTACTGGCGAAAAAAAACTACATAAATTAAATTATAGGATCTGCAAAATACTGAGAAATATAAGCTCTGTACTCTCTAGCTTCGTCAGAGCATCGCTGAGGTGACAAGCCAACAATTTGAAGTGATAGGCGTATCAATGGAGTTTCACGGTTGTAAGCCTGACTGACGTGAACTTTCAACATAATTAATATTGTTCCGATGCCATTTATATTTGCTGACCCGAGATTGCAGAAACGGTTCATCTCATATGATTCTCATACACAACTATACATAAGTACTCTTTAATAAATTGGTCTTTCGAAATTCAATATCTAACTGACTTCGACGTCAATAGTTACGATTCGATTCACGACACTTCATAAACAAGGAGATATTGAGCTCAAAACAATTGGTATTTTACATGGTATTTAAACTGACTAACCTACAAATATTTACAAATTCACTTAATTATGGGATGAAGCCTAAAACAAGTCAGAACTGAAGATATAAAATACAACACAGAATAATAGAACAGTTTTCCTCATAAACTGGCATGAAGACTCAAGTTAAACCACGAAAACCAATAAACATGAGCTCAGAATGAAGTACAGTTTTACAACAGTAGGCGTTATTCAGACGTGCAATATCATCAGCAACAGTGTTGCTAATGAGCTAATGAAAAGCGACAATTACGGCACTTGTCTTGAGGCAACACGACCACTTCGAATTTATGTGCTAACGACTGTGTGTATTTCCTCAGTGAGTTTACTTGGCTTAGAGATTGACATAAAATCTCGATAGACTGAAAAAGTTGACTTAGGAATTTGAGGAAAGAATGTAAATGTTGGGATTACCACAAGCAAAGAGAAGCCTATGCCCAGCAGTGGGCGATGTTGGGATGTAAATGATTATAATGATGATGATCATGTTAATGTTAGAATGTCTTTGGTGTGCTCCTAAAGATAAAAAAACAAACAGTTATTCTCGAATTGGTCATATTAATTTTTAATTGTAACCAGACTTTCCATTTTTTCTTCTAGTAACCAGCCCAATTAAACGAAAAGATTTAAACTTTTACAAGAATTCTCATAAAATCCGCTTTCTCATACTACAACTTGTAAACAAATAGTATCGAGTATTCAAGTCCAAATAAGTCCTGTCCACGACAGACAGCTTGAGTAATGCTGTTAGTATCGATTTAAGGACGTATTAGCTTTTATAGGAAGACAGAGCAGCTCCGTGACTCGATGGAGATTGATCGGATCTCTCCCTCGTGTCGTAAGGTGCTTTATAAGTCTGTATTGGCCTTATCTGGTACGTTATAGCGTTGGTCAATCATCGGAGCTGATGTATTGCGTTCAGTTGCGCTTGCGTTGTGATATTGATGAGCTTCTAAATGGTTTTGACGTTTATGTTTGTTTGGTGACAGGTTTAGAGAGTCGATGCCTGAAAGAACCTCGCTTGTTATATATAGAAAGGGGTGTTTTTTTCTAGTGGGAAACTAGTATGTTCAATTATCGTTGCTTCGAACAAGTTCCCCAACAGTTTCTTACAGCGATGCCTTGCCTCAAAAGTCTCACCCACAGTGTCTGTTCGAAAGCAACTTTTCTATTCTACAAAGGCATTACCTAGTACCAGTCCCATCTCTAAATCAGTTTCGCTCATCTAAAAAGGAATGACACAAATATGTCGCAACAAAAAGTATGCCAAAAACTGTAAACACAGCTTCCTTGTCCATTATCATCTAATCTCTATATGTCAACATTCTAATTTGCCTGTCGTTCCATTTTCTGTAAACTTATCGTGACTGTGGCTCCCAGCACGCCTCGGGCTCAAATCTTAATAGATTTCTTCATTATGGGACGACCGACGTCGATATGCATTGCAGATATTATGCGCAGTAAATTATGGCCGAGTCCCCGTCGGCTAATTGTGACGCCAGATTGATATCGATGAATCGATAGCGGTTTGTGATCTCGATTCCTTGATCGGTTGTCCTGAAAATAACGCTAACGGGGTCAGAGTTTTGTGCTTTTTCTTTATGACGTTTTTTTGTAAAATAACATAATCTACCAAGTAAAATACCAGTAGCGATATCTTCTTTATACTCACTACAAGTGAAATCGCAACAGCACCCATAATCTATTTGTTTGTAAATCAAGTACGAGAATAATTCTCGAATTTCCTGAATATGGGAGCTTAGAAAGTGGGCAATATTTCATGGATCCCATTAATAAATGGTCTGTAATAGGTCGCCGGTGAGAGCGAATCGGTTCGTTCTATTGAGGGGTTAGTGAAAATCGCATAAATCAAAACTCGGATGCGCCCTGATTGCTACAGGAACAATAATTCAAGTGGGCAAAGCTGACGGCAGAGCTTTCACGTGCAATTTTAATGTTAGGTTTGCTGGTAAATTCTTTACAGTGTTATTAACGTTGTTTGAAGACTTTCAATAACGTGGAAACTTCTTTGTCAGACTTGATTTAAAAGTTTTGAAGATAATTTGTATCCGATGGTAAATCCTTTGGATCTATTTCTAATGGAAGTCGAAAGGATTCTGTTTTTATACAATTAGGTAACTTTATTTTCAAACTTTTCTTGCGTCAAAGATAACTTAAAATAGAATCCAATCATGCAGTTTCTTTAACAAAACTTTTGAACCCAAGATGACATTCAGCAATAAAGTCCGAGTTGCAAATCAATGAAACCATCAATTACAATTTCATATAGGTATAATATCTCGGAACACGATTTATATTAAAAATAAGCATTGTATGTAAAGATAAGATCTTAAACGGCAAAAAATCAATGTTCCGATCGATTACCAGAGGCATAATAGTGCAATATTATTATTATTAAAGTGACATACTGTCCTCCAGTGGCTACTTACAAATGATTGATGATCAGACCATCTGTTCTGATGTCGGATATAATGATGCTTAATTTGATAAGAAAATACGTGCATAATGTTCAGGTAAATTGGTAGTTTATGAATGAATGATGAATGTGATCCGAGCTAACGCAATGAGTCGATAATAATATTTGATCAAATACGTTTTTGTAAGTGTTGATGTTAACATCTCCTTAAATTTGTTCAAAGTTCGCTTAAAGGCTCAAAGGTTTTAAATGGACCTTGTCAAAAAGTCTATTTATTGCATCATGCATAATCAGCCTTTAATATCCCCAGTGCTAGGACACAGGCCCCCTCTCTTAGAGAGGGAGTGGGCTCTAATCTACCACGCGGGCCCAGAGCGGGTTGGTAGATGTCACATTCTTCGATTTTTCGGTTCTAGGACATGCCGGTCTCCTCACGATGTTTTCCTTCACCATTTTAAAAGCACTGGTGATGAAATTGTTTACACAAAGGATAGCGCCTGCCTGGGTTCGAACCAACGACCTACAACTCGTAAGTCGGGGCCGTTATCACGGGGCCTCCACTGCTTTATTGAATAAGAATAATTTACGAGTATTTGTTTAAAAATACTTATATAGACATTTAAATAGTATGGTGATACACTATGATAGACTTAATTCTATGATCAGATATTGAACATCTGTGTCTGAACTAGATATAAAATATCTGTATTTTAGACAACCGCGTTCTTCCCCTGTTGTAGGCGACACTTAAAAATATACTTTGTATGGTAGTAAAATTTATTGGTTCTGTGGCCAATTACACGACATCTCCTAAAGTGCAATGAAAATTCATGCTAACAACGTTCGTCTTACGACTTTAAATCCTATGTATTTAAATTACTCCGATCGCACCAAAATCATGGTCACAAACTTGAACCCCAAAATTGGTTTATCAATTATCTGATATCAAAATTATCTGGTCATTCAAGTATCCAGGAGTGGTTTTAAAAATAATTAATACACATCACACGTGCTGTATTATTGAGGAAGTAAATTATAACGGCTCATGTACCGGAAGACATTATCGTGATCATCAAGCCGGGTTGTACCATCTTGAACTTGTACCACTCATAAAATATGGATATATGAATTGATTAAACTAAAATTTAGATTGATTGTGTTGAAATTATATGGCAGGATTTGGAGTTAAAAGCTTTAAACCTGTTTGTTGTCTATAATTTTAGAAAACGCCAGGAGGCTTTAGATTTTGATTATGAAAACTTAAGATATTGAAATACTTATCTGTTAATGATTCTCAGGGTAAGTCTGGAAGGCAATCGTCAGTCATATATAGGCAAGGTTTAACTACTTACTAGGTAGTTATTAGTAGGCAGTAATTTGGACTTGGTTGAAAATAGTTCAGTAAAAATACCAGTAAATATTAAAATCAGAATATTCTCTTAGAGAGGCCGAAGTAAAAAATGCGATACCTTTTAAAATACTTTTTGCTATCACAAAAACCGCGTGAAGAAATACAGAGAATCAAAATTTTAACAATGGATACTCCCCTACAATGCTGTCGCCGTCAACAATCTGGCAAAGAGACTTTCAGTATTGATTAACATTTATTTAGGAGCAAAAATGTAGGCCACAAGATATTACAGCAGCAGTGGACTGGAAGCTGGGGCACGGGACATTCAGCTGAGCAAAATGGGTGCATCTATTTTAGACGGCTCGCGCCTTAGGCATTGCTGTTTTGAAGACCTTATTTAAAGAGCTTTTCTTGGTAAACTCTTAGGTTTTCATTTTAATAGACTATTATATCTCTTGTGTTTAAATGAGTTCAAGTTTCGATGTAGGTTTATGCAGGGCGATGAACTACGATTGGGTAAACATGATAAAGGGAACAAGTACAGGGACCAGCATATTAATCAAATAAGCTGGGTTAGACGGAGCTCTGCTGGATTCGTCTATGAATGGGCTGCAGATCTGAACATTGAGGGTTCCACTTACTAATATTTTGATTTGGTGCCGAAATTGGAATAGCTTAGGTGCTATTTTTTGCGTCAGTTGTATTATTTAAAAATATTGGACACCTAATTTTTATTTTTTTAATTTATCAAAATATTACGGCGATACATGGCGTTAAAATGTGCCATGACGTAACGAGTATGTAGATTTAATACTTACTTGTGACGTAGCAACCCCCACTCCCCAACTTGAATGCGTTTTATCTAAGTAATTTTTTATTAATATGAAAAAGCAAAAAATACGTGTCTAATCGTTTTTTATTATCTGACTGACGGTCTAAATAGAATTGCTTTTTTATTGACCCAGTCATCATCCCTAATGGAATACCTCGACAGGATATGCCAAAGAAATCTGCCTAGCTATAATTCTACTTTCAAATCCTGCGCACCAAATGTCAATTATGTGCAAAACACTAACCATTCATTACTAGATGCTTATGTAAGAATGCAAATCATCACCTTGCCAGCATAACAGATGTTATCCAGATAACTGATGTACACAAGGTAATGACGTTGTTACAGCAATCTGCGATTGGATTCGGTTCGTCTGACCGAGTGGGCGTCACGACCGTTTATGGTACAGAGAATGGTCGTCGTTCAAAACTAAATAAGCGCAAAACATTACATAATAATAATGTTCGTGTTAAGTATATTAAATGTAATAATGCATTTCTTATGTAGATTTCTAGTTATGGCACTTTTCTATTTAAAGATGTCAGGAACTGAGAAATACATAGTTACATAGTCTATTAAGAAAATTAAAACTACAATGAAAGAAAGAATCTGAATAAATTGAGTGAAAAAAATGCTTTATTATTTAAACAGAACAAAAAAACGACAGTAATCATACAAAACTTTCTTCTTTGTAATCACCAAGAGTTACAAAATATTTCCGTTTTACTAACACAACTCTGTTATATAACAAGCACTTGACAGGTGATAAAATAATTATCACCTTCTAACCAATTGGTGGTTATAGTCTGCTTCCATATTCAGATAATTAGCAAGACCAATAGACCAACGACCCGTTCGTGCCGCTTTTTAGTTATTTTTTACTCTACAATCTCCAGACCCAATGGAGCCGTCATTATTCGGACAGACGTGACCCAACCGGCTATACCTATTGAAGCTAATATAAACATTAACGTAATATAATTAAGATTCGTTTTATTAGCTCGTGTTGATGTTAAAGCTTTTCGGAAGGTTTTTGGCATATATTCTGAAATGACATGTAATTGGCTAAAATCATTGGTTTGAGGTCCTGTGCCTTGGGGGTCTTATGACTGCGTCAGTGAGCGCAGATCGCGTAGTTCAACGTTGGGCGAAAACTGAACTGTTTGCCAATAATACGCTAAAAAGAAGATAGGCCGAGCAAACGTGAAGACTTCCTGATTATGGACAAAGCTAAATTGGGAACATAGAATGCTAAACGTGCACATTCCTATGAGTAACACCTGAATCACTTTAGCGGTCATTGACCCACCAATGTACATTTTCTAGTATTCTTTATTTCAAAACCTGAAATACTTAAAGTCCGCTGACGTCCTGAATCAATATCTATCGTGATCTTCAACATGGTCCAATAAAGAAAAAACATATATAGTTTAATTCGTTTATTGTTTGTTTTCCTACGAAGAGATATTAGGGAAAGGGCAATGACCTTTATTGCCACGCTGAAGCGATTCGGGTATAGATCTTTACTAATTTGAACACAGCGATGCATCGTTTCGCAGCACATATACACGCATCGCTTCACCTGGACAGCACACCGACCGCACGAACGCGTCTAATCACATTATGCAAGCGAATCGCGCACAGAACCGATAATTCCATTCGATCTAATGTCCGATTTCTAATTCGATTGTGAATGCGTTCCGATTGTAATGATAGTGGGCCGAAATGTATATGACAGTTCATAAATAGTGGTGCTATTGCCAATTTAGTCACAATGGCCCGAGGGTGGGTTCAATAGAGTTTTCGGCTTTGTTACGGCTATTGTTACGTAAATTGAGAGGCTATTTAACTGTGCCCCGAGTGCAGTGTCAAAATTAGAAGTGTTATTAAAATAAGCACTGAAGTTGTAACGTGACCAATTGACTGGCCTTTCTTAGTCTTAATTTGTCTAACTGCCTGTGACCTAGATTTTTTAATTGCTAGGATGCAAAAAATCATTGCGTAGGTAGATGATAATTAGGCAGTACATTCCTCGTTATGTAAGACGACATAATACGATATGGGACTTTTTAATGAATCCTGATCAATTAGGAGACTCGAACAATGGAACAGCTCTCTGTTCCATTGTTCGAGTCTCCTAATTAATAAGGATAGGGATAAGCCTCTGCTTATCCCTAGAAGTGGTAGAAGTCCAAGTGCTGATAATGGCCATGAAAATTTGGCAGTTTTTTTTCGAATATTTAGACAATAGGTAGTTTAACTATGCAACCTCATGGCATAATAATACACTGCCAATAAAACAAAAAATTATGACATGATTGTATGGTCCTAAGTAAAATCTTATATAGGTATGTATATACTCGTAAGTTCTAATACGATAGAATTTGTTATACCTACTTTACAGCCTCACAGTCGAAATGTTGACACAGTTCAGTGTCAATCTATAGAAAGCTTCAGGCTTGTAAAGATTTATCACTAAACCCGAGCAGTGCCGAGTTTTGCCGAAGTGAGTTCGTGAGGTCGCGTTCCCTCGTCCATGTTCCCGTCAGACGTGACGTACGGCGCGGACGCATCTCACACCGTGTCCTTTCACTAATATTGCTCAATACAATGAAGCGACGAATTAAATAATGTGTAATAGGCGCCCGAGACAATGGCAACGGGACTTGATTTGTTACAGCGGTGACTTCGGTGGTATATTGTTGAGATAGTTTGATTGATCCGTGATGTGGTTTTGTGTACACATAGGTATAATGTACCTCTTGAAGAGAAATCTCTCTTCAATAGGTATATTTTTCCTGTGTTTATACCTATAGTGATTTATAAATTTTAAGATTTAAGGCTATATTTTTTTTTCAAAGTTACCTACCTCCAAACCGAACAATAAATCGCTGGTATTTAAAATTAGATTATGAAACTTTGCATAATGACTAAAACTAACTATAAAATAGAGAATCTATTTTATAGTTAGTTTTTTTAAATTACCATTATTTTCGCGGTAAAAAGAAATTACCTAAACTATTGGCGCCTTGGAGCCTTCTCCTCGCTGCGCTCAGTCTCGCTCTCACTCAGTCTGCGAGCAGTATGGTGCGAGCGAGATAAGGAGTGAATTTTGGACGAAGACTGGGCAATTTTTGGACGGTCGTTTTAAGTTTAACATGAATGTTAACTAAATCACTTTCTGAATTCAGAAAGTGCTTATTGGTTTTCCTATTTATATTTAAAGTTTGATGACTTCACCCAAATAACGATGTTTGAATTCTAGAGGCTCTTGCAGGAAACATCCTACTTAGTAACATCGATCTTTGTTCCACAACTTTATTCGAGCAACAATTTTAATTTACTACCACTATTCAAGTTAGTTTATCAGAATTATTACACCGTCATTTGTAAAGAACCTAATGCACATTAGCTTGCAATGTCGCTCCCATAATTTATGGTATCAACTACCAAGTATTCCCTAGAAACAGGAGGATGTGCTTGTCTCATGATAATATATTATTATACCTACTCTCGATTGGTTAGTGGGCGTCTCGGAGACAGATTTATCGCGGAAACTATCGGTCGATATCGTCGTGGTAATTTCTATTAGGTACGAGCAATTAGTTAACATAGGGCGGAAATCAGGTGGAATTGGATTAGATGTATGATTTCAAACTAATTACAATCGAGGTTCTATTAGGGATAATTCATTAACTATGTTATCTGAAAAAGGATTTGGTCCTGAGTGAGCTTAGAACTACACGTCGTTTGTTTTAATATATTATTAGCTACCTACTCGTAAAAGTTTAGGTAGTGAAGTTTTCAAATTAAACAGATTAGGTTAGTGCTCTCACCATAGATACGTATAAGAAAGATGTTTGTTATATTTCTATGGTTCTCACACACTATTGATTGTAGGTCCTTTCGTAGGTCTGTTAGAAGAAAATTCTCAGGAATTAAGAAGTACTTTTATACTCATAATTTATTATGTTGATTCTCTATGTATTTTACCGTGTGTACACACGTAAATAATAAAGTAAAGTAAGTATTAGCAATTGCAAATGATGCAATTATTGTATTTGCTATCTTGAATTTCTTCAGGGTGCAGCTAGCTTTTTAAGTACAGTCGCTGGTATATAACATGGCATATTCTCTCCCTAACATCCGACGTTTATGAAGACATGAAAGCCTGTATATAGTCACTAACACTCAACGACCGACGGCGGCAATCTAAACGAAGACGTTGACTAGGCAGATAATCGTTAATAGATCAGATCTTAATTATCCAGCCGTCTGTATTGTAGTCTATTCAACAAAACCATGTCTCTTATATATAAGAAACTAGCTGCGCCCCGCGATTTCTCCCGCACGTCTCGATCCCGTGGGAATATCGGGATAAAATGTACCCTCTATCCTAACCTAGGTCATGGTCTACACATGTGTCAAATTTCATCCAAATCCATTCAGCCGTTTTAGCGTAAAAGCGTAACAAGCAAACATACAAAAATCGCATCTTTTATCTTTTTATTTAAAATATTAGTTTAGATTTAGATAGATAAAGCACAATTTATTTTAAAAACATAGGCTACCAACATAGGTTGCCATTGGTCATGCAATGGCGCAGACAACTCATACCTACTGCTAACCAAGCATCATAATAAGGAAATAAATACTTATAGGTAACACAAGTCCTTAGTCAATACCAACAATGTATCAATCTTTACCTATCATAATGACTGCCACATAAAATATTATTACTGTTAAGTTAATATTTTTCTACAGTCAACAACAATGGCACTTTTCATCACAAAGTAACGTTACTTTATTTTTAATGTGAAAGGGCACTATTTGACCATGGCAGGGTCGACGATATGACAGGGTGACATTTCAAACAAATAACAGTCGGAACACAATGTAGTATTTCATTGAACTAAAATTCGAACAAATATTTGGGTCAATTTCGGCTGCATTCCAGAGCATGGTAAAAAGGAAATGACAAGTGAAATATTCATGTCATTAATTATTGTTAATGTAGACAAGTCATATTATTGGCTGGTAGATAAAATGTTATATTATTAAATGCGCCTAATGCAAAGATTTAAATCGTTAGATTTGTCAGAGGTGTCAAAACGAAACAAAAAACCCGACCATCTTTTGACGCGGCAGGGCGAATCTACGAATTTGAAATCTTTGGCAAAATGGCTACCGTTTTGCACAACTGTTAAATAAATAAATTGATTAATGATCGCCTGAATACTTATCATACTTATCATACATACATTCTGTTGAAAGTTTGAAACGGATATAGAAATAAGAATGTATGTATAACAATTTATTCAAATTAGGTGCTAACTTTTATAACATGCGTGCATATCCTCAAAGGAAATGTTCACACTCACAGCACGCTATTATAATGACGCAACTTTACACCTCACGTAACATTCCAAGTTGATTGACATCTGCTACAACTATAACGAGTAAATTGATCGATTATAATCGCATAATACGGACAAGGACAATCGATAAACGTGTTTATTTTATATCGATGACAGATACAAGAATATCGAGACTTTCGTTTTAAATGATTGACTGGACAAACAAGCAAGACAATAACAATGATTGATGTGTGAATGGTAATGCCTGTCATTTAGATTTCGATGTATTTACATTACAAAGGTAATGGAAATGCTGGAGAAAAAGGGTATAGATTTTATCTTGGGATATGCAGACCACCTTACGCGACATCGCGTCGATGTGCATTGCATTGTGATATTTGCAATCAACATTGTCTCGTTGCTTTTGCTGTTTCTGATTCCATAAACAAAGCTTTGTATAGCGAAACTCTATGGTATGGTATTTTAGGACAATTAGGGTAACCAAAGAATCGACTTGTAGTCTTACTTTTCACGTGAAGTTTGAGGTAAACAGGTAAACTATGAAACAATGCAGCAGCATTCTGAGACATTACCTTACGAGTATTCATAGATCTTTTCTCCCTTCCTAAATTCCTAATCACTCTTTAACTGCTGAGCATTGTGACTCCGATTCAATTTGCAACGGGTTTTCTCCATCTGGTACGATCAGTGGCCTGGTGGAGTGCGGCGATAATAGGTATCTCCAGTTGCTCGGATATTTGATTCGACCACCGTTTTGGGCATCGCGGCCTCTATATCCAATAGCCATATAATATAAACAATAGGTACCAATGTGGTAAATGGCCAATGTCCAGCAGAATAGATGATTATGATTAGAACAATGTTCATCAATATAGTTAAGTAAGTGCCTAATGTTTTTATATTAATGGGTCTTTTAAACGATGGGTAAAAGATGGTGTACAATGGAACGAGCTTAGGTACAGTCAGGGTTTAAAAAAAAAAGTAAATTGACACCCTTCGGCAATTTGCCATTTTATACCCATTTCAAACAACGACAGATGAGAGTGCTCATCGAGTATTTCGAGACATCGCCAAGCAGTTGGTCGACTCTTCACGTGACCAGAGGGCAGCCCAATTTTTATGTCAAAGTATCAGCAGTGCCAACGTGGCAACGCTGCCAGCTTTTTGGGCACTTTTTTCACTGACAGCGATGCAGACGAATTTTTTGATGTCCTTATTTTTTTTTTCTTGTATATTATATATACAGGGTCAAATTCAGGGTTAACATTAAATTAGCTAGCGAAACTCAGACCACGGTTATCACGGTGTATTTAAGTGTTGAATTGTAAATTGGATTTAAGATTTGTCAAATGAATAAATAAACTAATAACTTACAGTTAGTAGTCAAACTTAATATAAATTTTCCTGACTTTACCTACAAATCTTTATTAATAGTAATAGTAATTTATTTCCAAACTTCAGAACACTTTGCAGCAATGAGGTCTCGAAGCCTGAACTAGGACATCCTGTATGACAGGGGTCGAGGTTTCTCCAGTTACATGGATCAGCATGAGAAGGTTTAGACTAGATATAGTTTACACTTACTTTTTACAATAATTTTAAAGAAAAAAGAAAAAGAATTACAAAAGTTTTTATATATTATATAAGGTCCCATTAAAATAGATAGAAAAACTTTTAGAAATCATTCAGACCACCAAAATAAGGACGAGCTATGAATATGCTAAAAAAATTATAAGAAAAACGCATTAGATACACAAGAAAAATAAATCAGCTAACGAAAATACATTAAAAATTTTGGTTACCCGATGTCATTTATTATTTTAGGTCAAAATAAAATCACTTTAATTAGTGTTTCTTTTTGGTTGAATATCTTTGGTTAAACGTACTGAACGCTGTGTTAAAATTTGTCCATCTATTTTAATGGGACCTTATATATTACATTAATATATATTTTTTATATATATTCTACATGTAATATATATTTTATATGTATTACATATCTTAGTATTACTTACATAACTTCTGTAGGTATTCGTAATCTATTTGTAGTTCCCTTGAGCCACATCCTAGAACTAGACAAATATGCAATGGTTCACAAAAAATGACAAATTGTTGGGTTGTCGCCAGGCGACCGGTAGACGGTAACTAACCTATTTCCTTCATTTGTCTCTCATAATTAGCACGAGACGAGACACAAATAATTATGTGTAGACACCTACTTACCTACCATAAGACAATTTACCTACTGTTAGTATATTACAGTAGGCGCTCGGTAATCTGGCACCCATTTTTTTTCGCCCTTGCCGGATTATTGGATTTCTATAGGAAATGTCAGCTAGCTAGTAGTAAATAATTTTAACACAGATTTGGAAAGTAAAAAGTCTGTATTAGTTTACCTACTCGTAGAATCAGGTCGGACTGCAGAACGACATCGATCAAAGCGCGCGCTCTGTAATCCGGCGGCACTTTTGTATTTAACCTGCCGGATTACAGAGTAGGAGACGGATATCTATGGTAGGAGAGCTAAGTTAGAAAACTACGACTAAACTACTAAGACTATTGGACGTGTGGATTACCGAGCGCCTACTGTATGTACTTAAAATTACCCTTCAGAATATAAGATACCAGAGAAATATTGAATAATGCATGATTGGGGGCATAAGATCTATGTATTTATTTCTAAAAATGTTTCGTCTTCTAGATATTTTCCTTTTCCTTGGGTTTAGATACAAATCTTACATGCACAAATACCTAGACCAGATAATGCCAATCTATCCGACATCGCTATCAAACGCTATCTTTGTACACGATGTACAAAACAAACGCGTTTGTATACGTATGTACTCATAATACCTATAACAGCATATAACACAAACTACTTTCATTAACATTTATAATATTAGCATATCAAAGGCGTTTTCACTCGCGCATCGAGTATGGCCGCATATGTGCCTTTGGACGGGCATTGTGTGCGCAAGACGTGCGCGTAAACAAAATATTTGCATAATCATCGCGCAACGGATTCATTGCCGCGGGTTCGTGTCCAATGTTTCATTCGCTACGATAAACGATTTTTTCTATAAGAGTTATGTGTTTAATTAAAATGACAGTTGTTGGTCAAGATATATATGTTGCTTTTTGTAAATATAAATTAATAAACACTAAACAAATTACCTACTTTTTTAATCAATTACTTATTATTTATAAGAAAGAAAGGAAAGAAAAATAGATTTATTTGTCACAGCAACACAAAAAAAACATGGCAAAAGTATGTTCACTGCGATAGGAGTTTAATCGTATGCTCTTTTTTAAAAGGTTAGTATGCCATTCACTTTTGTTTAAATGACCTGCTTATAACTGGCAACCAGTGGGTCCCCATTCATATTTGCAGATGCAAGCAACAACTCCGAAAAGAAAATGGAGATACCAAGTGCAGTGGGGCGCCAACGACGACTAGCCCACCAAAAACAAATGCAGAAAAGGTGAAAAGACTAACAATACCTCATTACTTTTCTTTAAGGGCGCGTTTTCAAATCGGACAAAATTCTGCTGTTTTTCGGTTCATTTTGTGACAAAACTAAACCGAATTTTATATAACTAATAACTACCACATATAGATTGGTTCTTCATCTTCAAATGCAAGTAACTTTTGTGTTAAAAATTATAGTTTTTTATATTGTAAAAACGATCTTCCGATGCCATTTTCCACAAAATTAACGATACTGGGTCGAGTTTCAGTACAGTTTTTATTCTATTATCAACATATTTTGAGATTTAAAAAATACTTTAAGTAGGCAAACATACTTATTTCTAAAATCTAGAAAAAAAAATGTTTCAAAATGTCACAAATAGTCGCAAAAAAAATAAAAACCAAAACTATTTTTTTCACATATTTTGCTATTACGGATGAATCTTAATGGATTGCGTTAAGGGTTATTTTATTTTTGGTTCCTGTTTTGATTATTGCACAAACATTTCGAAAGAAACCTCAGTCCGCGCTAGACCGCTGTCGTGAGTGGACTCTGTGTTGCCTGTTTGCAGCGGTTCGTGTGGAAAAGATCGCTGTACAAATACAAAATATTCTGTAAACCAAATTTGATACTTGATATTGTGGTAAGATAATTTTATAATTACACATTTTTATTTCGGTAAAAGTAAGTAGTTTATAAATGCTTATTCGTCTGGGACTTGATGGAGTGACCTGAAGGTGTACTTCGGTGACTGCTACTGGTACTCCTCGACTAGTACAACTAGGTCTGCCGAGTTTGAGCTCGTTTTGTTAGTTATGATGAGACCTTACCACCGAACTTGATGGAGTGACCTGAAGGTGTACTTTGGTGACTGCTACTGGTACTCCTCGACTAGTAGAATTAAATCTGCCGAGTTTGGGCTCGTTTTGTTAGTTATGATGAGACCTTACCACCGGACTTGATGGAGTGACCTGAAGGTGTACTTTGGTGACTGCTACTGGTACTCCTCGACTAGTAGAATTAAATCTGCCGAGTTTGGGCTCGTTTTGTTAGTTATGATGAGACCTCACCACCGGACTTGATGGAGTGACCTGAAGGTGTACTTTGGTGACTGCTACTGGTACTCCTCGACGAGTACAACTAGGTCTGCCGAGTTTGGGCTCGTTTTGTTAGTTATGATGAGACCTCACCACTAGAATTGATGGAGTGACCTGAAGGTGTACTTTGGTGACTGCTACTGGTACTCCTCGACGAGTACAACTAGGTCTGCCGAGTTTGGGCTCGTTTTGTTAGTTATGATGAGACCTTACCACCGGACTTGATGGAGTGACCTGAAGGTGTACTTTGGTGACTGCTACTGGTACTCTACGACGAGTAGAACTAGATCTGCCGAGTTTGGGCTCGTTTTGTTAGTTATGATGAGACCTTATCTCCGGACTTGATGGAGTGACCTGAAGGTGTACTTTGGTGACTGATACTGGTACTCTACGACGAGTAGAACTAGGTCTGCCGAGTTTGGGCTCGTTTTGTTAGTTATGATGAGACCTTACCTCCGGACTTGATGGAGTGACCTGAAGGTGTACTTCAGTGACTGCTACTGGTACTCCTCGACTATTAGAATTAGATGTGCCGAGTTTGGGCTCGTTTTGTAAGTTATGACGAGACCTTACCTCCGGACTAGATGGAGTGACCTGAAGGTGTACTTCGGTGACTGCTACTGGTACTCCTCGACTAGTAGAATTAAATCTGCCGAGTTTGGGCTCGTTTTGTTAGTTATGATGAGACCTTACCACCGGACTTGATGGAGTGACCTGAAGGTGTACTTTGGTGACTGCTACTGGTACTCCTCGACGAGTACAACTAGGTCTGCCGAGTTTGGGCTTGTTTTGTAAGTTATGACGAGACCTTACCTCCGGACTTGAAGGAGTGACCTGAAGGTGTACTTCGGTGACTGCTACTGGTTCTCCTTGACGAGTAGACCTAGGTGGTCACTCCATTGAGTTCGGTGGTGAGGTCTCATCATAACTAACAAAACGAGCCCAAACTCGGCAGACCTAGTTGTACTCGTCGAGGAGTACCAGTAGCAGTCACCAAAGTATACCTTCAGGTTACTCCAATGAGTTCGGTGGTGAGGTCTCATTATAACTAACAAAACGAGCCCAAACTCGGCACACTTAGTTCTACTCGTCGAGGATTACCAGTAGCAGTCACCAAAGTACACCTTCAGGTCACTCCATCAAGTCCGGAGGTAAGGTCTCATCATAACTAACAAAACGAGCCCAAACTCGGCAGACCTAGTTCTACTCGTCGAGGAGTACCAGTAGCAGTCACCAAAGTACACCTTCAGGTCACTCCATCAAGTCCGGAGGTAAGGTCTCATCATAACTAACAAAACGAGCCCAAACTCGGCAGATCTAGTTCTACTCGTCGAGGATTACCAGTAGCAGTGTCTGAAGTACACCTTCAGGTCACTCCATCAAGTCCGGAGGTACGGTCTCGTCATACCTTACAAAACGAACCCAAACTCGGCAGACCTAGTTGTACTCGTCGAGGAGTACCAGTAGCAGTCACCAAAGTACACCTTCAGGTCACTCCATCAAGTCCGGTGGTGAGGTCTCATCATAACTAACAAAACGAGCCCAAACTCGGCAGACCTAGTTGTACTCGTCGAGGAGTACCAGTAGCAGTCACCAAAGTACACCTTCAGGTCACTGCATCAAGTCCGGTGGTAAGGTCTCATCATAACTAACAAAACGAGCCCAAACTCGGCAGACCTAGTTGTACTCGTCGAGGAGTACCAGTAGCAGTCACCAAAGTACACCTTCAGGTCACTCCATCAAGTCCGGTGGTGAGGTCTCATCATAACTAACAAAACGAGCCCAAACTCGGCAGACCTAGTTGTACTCGTCGAGGAGTACCAGTAGCAGTCACCAAAGTACACCTTCAGGTCACTCCATCAAGTTCGGTGGTGAGGTCTCATCATAACAAACAAAACGAGCCCAAACTCGGCAGACCTAGTTGTACTCGTCGAGGAGTACCAGTAGCAGTCACCAAAGTACACCTTCAGGTCACTCCATCAAGTCCGGTGGTGAGGTCTCATCATAACTAACAAAACCAGCCCACACTCGGCAGATCTAGTTGTACTCGTCGAGGAGTACCAGTAGCAGTCACCAAAGTACACCTTCAGGTCACTGCATCAAGTCCGGTGGTAAGGTCTCATCATAACTAACAAAACGAGCCCAAACTCGGCAGACCTAGTTGTACTCGTCGAGGAGTACCAGTAGCAGTCACCAAAGTACACCTTCAGGTCACTCCATCAAGTCCGGTGGTGAGGTCTCGTCATAACTTACAAAACAAGCCCAAACTCGGCACATCTAATTCTACTAGTCGAGGAGTACCAGTAGCAGTCACCGAATTACACCTTCAGGTCACTCCATCAAGTCCGGAGGTAAAGTCTCATCATAACTAGTAAAACTAGCCCAAAATCCACAGCCCACATCTTTCTACTAGAAGAGGGCTTCCAGTGCCTCCTAGCAGTCACTGAAGTAAGCATTTGTATCTAAGTATTATTTAGTAAAAATACAAACTACAATACGAAATATTTTTTGTAGATGCCTATGTATTATAAAGAATATAGAGAAAAAAAAAATTCAAAGTACCAAAATTTGTTCACTTGACTACTATTCCCGCAATTAACCGTGCGTACACTTGTGTGTGTGACCTTTGTCAATGTAGTAGTTCGATTCTATACCTATCAAATTTGTAAACGCGTCCTTAACAGTCTTACCTATAAAAACTACTGCGAGGGCCAGTATAGGTAGGTGCTTATATTTAATAGCCTATTTCCTTAAAAGAACAGAGGCAAGGAAATTGTGTTCCATGCTAATTATTGTATTTATTATGTAAAGAAAACACGCACAGATGATATTTCCTGCACATCACATCACATGATGTGATCCCAATCAACAATTAAAAAAAAGAAAGTGTCTACTGCATTGCTCCAGTAATATTTCATAAAATACCGAAGAGTTGGAAAGAGCTGCCGATTTCATTATTTATAAAAACACTTCGAGACTTTTTAGTGGTGAAGGGTTATTATAATTTAAGTGAGTTCTTTAATGAAAAAGATTTTTCAAGTTAGTATACTTTTTGTGTACTTATCTTTTGCATGCCTACGTGGTAAAATATGTACCCATATTTGCAAAATAAAATTATCTTATCTTATCTTACTAAACCCGATTACTATAAGTAGGTAATTTAATTTTACAACTGCTTCACATATAGATAGAGCTTTTCTACATTAACTCCTCATCCAAGACGGTAAGAAATACTATTACACATTTGCCCGGTGCCTAAGAAGCGTTTACTAATTTTAATCCAGTATGAGACTGGCACCCGTATAGCTGGACCCATATAGCACTACAAGATCCGAGAGATGATATAAGACCATAACATGACAACCAGCACAACTTGTATTACGCTAAGCCAAGAAAACAACAATAAAGCTTGACGTGTCGTCCAAACAATGGACTCACGCATACCCAAACGCAGTCAGCTCAGTCAGCTGTCAATCAGTCGCGCGCCTGCGTGGGCGCCGAATGCACGGTGACATTGGAAAGTGGTCACGTTAACATTTTATTGGTCAATAATATACTTGTCTGCTATAATCTGCTATAGCTTTAAAATCATACGCAATTCCTTTCATATAATCATAATATACTTAAATTATTTTATCAGATCATGTGCCGATAGATACCTTGGAAAATTTTCTGAAGTTTCATTATCTCAGTATTTTATGCTCATACTTTAGAAATCAACAAGACCAAAGTTTAGTATTAACTTGACTACTTAAAAGTGATTTATGTAGTTGCATTTTGCGCCAATATATTTGTGTATTTGTGTAAACTTGATGGTCAGTTCCGTAATGCGCCTATAAAGAGCGAAGATTTAATAGTTCTCTGTCGCTGTATATTCTCCGATGAATAGTCTGTTGTCACTGAATAATCTCAACATTGCGCATCGCCTGCAATCTTCAGGATCAACCTGTAGAACCTGTGAAATCTGCGCAATAATCAGGTTCGTTTAACTCAAGATTTGGTAAGCAGAGGACGATGTCGATTGGCAAAGGCAGCACGGGATGCTGCCGAATCAAATGTACTTACCGTACGGACTTATCGCCGAAATTATCTGATAAACCTTAATTCAGGGCTAAACTTTTCGAAGAGATCTTGAAAAGGCAGTATAAAGATTGCCCTAACATAATTAATGTGTTAGTCGCGACTACAATGTTGAAGATTTACTGACACAAATACCTACGCATCACTATAATTTTACTTTCACTAAAATAACTCTTAATTACAATTTAACTACTGATATAAATAAAAACCAAGACAAAGGGACTTAACGAAGTCCATGCAAGCTGAAAGCGGATACGGTTTATTGACTCTTTACGAGTTTTTGTCTTTTTTTACTGCGCGCACTTTATCCGGCAAGTAGCCGGTAATCCCCGGATCCTGTTACTCGTCAATATTGAGTTTCAAGACTGCCTGTAGTGTTTGACAAGCCAGTAAAAAAAAATCAAAATTTAATGGTAGAGAAAGTTGCTAGGGAGTTATATGGAAATGATGTAAAGGTGACTGTGTTTTTAACAGTAAAATCGGGAAAGAAACAGTTTGTCTTTTAAGTTAAAGAACAAAGTTATGAATCGGTCAATCTAAGCGAACAAATCTTTTACCTTAACTCGTTCACTGTTCAACACTGCCCTCATAAAAGCAGTTACCCAAATTACGCCAAGCAATGCCCGGAGTATAAAAAGACATCAACCACACCATTGCTGTATTGTCAAACTTAAACTTAAAGCAAACTTAACTCAAACTTAAAGCAAAACAGTTATTTATTTAATTTAAACGGATGACAAAATCATCCGTTTAAATAAATAACTGGTATTTCAAAACGAAAATTAGATTGATAGCTCTGACATTTTTTCCCTTTCAAAGCTACCACGGATAATATTCCAACAATTTTCCTTGAGCAACTCCCCTTTTCGGTTCAGAATAAAACAGCCAAATAAGAACTTGAAACGCAATTCCAAGCAATTTTCCTTATCAGTGAAGGGCAGAAAGGGCCACGCAGCGCACGCGCAAGCAGGTGATAATATAATAATGAATCGGTCACTGCGCAGTAAATCAGAGACTACCCGGAGGGAACCACGCCCCCCTCCCCCCACCCAGTGTTGGGCAAAATGTAATCTAACTACTGATTACTAACTACGATTACATTTTGTAGTTAGTAATCACAATGATAGATTTCATGAAATAATCGTAAAAAGTAGTTAAACATTTCGATTACTAACTACTAAAAGTAGTTGCAATCACGATTGCATGATTACTTTTTTTAACTACTTGCTGAAATTTATTAAACTTTTTTTCTTGCATATTATTATGCAACTAACATTACGATTAAGAAAGGCAACACATAGCAATATGAATAAGCACACAATTTTAACATAATATAGGTACGTCCGCGGTCCGGACCATTTTTTACATATAAACTTATATGTGGGTGATTTTTTCGAATTTGATAGCTCTTCTTCAGATACCGAGGAAAATGTTTACAGTGTCCAAAGGTCAAAGGCAGATATGATAATTTCCTATTATTTAACAGATATGGACCGAGAACTGAGTATGCTTCACAGATATCCAGAAGTGAAAAAAGTCTTTATAAAATTCAATACCCCTCTGCCTTCTTCGGCTCCAGTGGAAAGATTATTTTCATATGATAAACCACCCTAAATCTCACAAGCTTTCGGATGAAATGTTCGAAAAACGTGTTGTTTTAAAGGCTAATTTAAATGATTAAATTCAGTCTTGTAATCCAAATTAATATCCATATATTTTTTTGTTTAAATAATTTGATTAAAGTTGATTTTTATTTACCTACCTATAATTTACATAATAATAAATATATATATATATAACTACGAATTGAAGTCTTAATGATTTCTGGAATTAATTGTTGTTTTTTTATACCGCTTGTTGTTATTTCAAATCTCAATTAGCAGTTTGCTATGGCAGGTCCGGGTAAAAATATTAATCAATCAACACACGAGTATAATTAAAACTTTTTACATCTTTATATACAAAACAAATATTCTTAGAACTAAAGTAATCAGTAGTTATAACTACTTGATTACAGTAATCAGATTAACGATTACTTTAGGTAACCTGATTATTGTAGTTAGGTTTCATGTAATCATAACTACTTGTAGTTAACTATTGTAGTCGTAATTAGAAATCAGATTACAAAATAGTAGTTGGTTACGCCCAACACTGCCCCCACCTTACACTTTCAGCGAAAGCGACAACCCTGCAAAGGGCGATACTAATGTGTGTAGTAGTATGACCAGAATACATGAATTAATTTGTCATACCTAACAAGATTTGAATTTGTTGTAACGAAGAAAAAAGAACTTTCTCATCACAAAATAAAACTACAACTAAAAATCTATGTGTGAATAGATAAATTAAAAAGTAAAGCATAATACTCAGTCAGACATGGAATCCAAGAAAACCAGAAAGAGGATGACAGAGCCTTCGTCAAACCGGAGCCCCTGTGGGATATCCATTTCATTGCCATAATGTACGTAGATGTCGTACTTGTTAATTCTATAACGTTAAATAAAATAATACCGTACAACTGACCTGTATCGGTTTATGGTACAAAGCATAATGGCATAACTAGAACCACCATTCCATTTTGGAAAGCTCAGGCCTTAAGACTAAACCTACAACTCCACAGATCAATATTTTAATCTTTACTGCCAGTTTCAATTGGATACAAGCACTAATACGTAGTTTCTCGAATTGAAACAGGGTAACACAATCCAGCTATACAAGTAATTGATGGTCACTGCGCCTGCGTCGATAGCGCTTGCAGCCGTCAGCTATAGAATCCGACGGACGAATTATTGCGAAGGGCATAACAAAGATTGCGATGCACTTTCTACGGAGGCCTCTCTTATTGGGCGGAGGTAATAAGCTGTTTTTCAATTGCACGTTCGATTCCTTTCGCATTGATTTTAAATTGTTCTGGCTTCCTACTGCGAGGTTGCATTCGGTTTTCTTTTTAACGGGGAAGCGAGAAAAGTTAAAGTTTCTTGAGCCTGGCCCTACTGTATGCAGCTACTATGTGCAGAACAGATCGAGGTGACATGTCTAATATTGACCCACTACAATAATGTTTTTAATAACCCTCATGTTTTTACTATAACCATCGAAACAATTTCAAACTCCTCATTCGACAGTCAATTTAACGTATTTGTCATATATTAATCAAAAGCCACAATCGACCTCAAAACATCAGCGCGCAACAGACATTGTTAACGTTTTGCAATAGATACGTCAGTTACTAACGTATTACTAAACAACATTAGTACCAGACCCTACATAGCCCGACGTGGGTGTTATCCCATATTCAATAATGCACAATTAAAAGGCTAATGCACTCGCTAATGGCACGAATCGATATAAGTATCGATACTCATGACAAACTATCGAATAGTAAATCGATGAATACAAAGTCACCCACGCGACTACGGGCGGTCTGCCGGTTGTGTTTATTAATATACCCGATTCGAGTCTATTAAAGTGATATTATGTCAATAGATGCCCACTGAGTTATATTACTAAAGGTATTAATGGATACAGTGACAGTGAAGGACTCTGAAACATTAGTTAAATGTTGTTTTCGCAATGGTTTTTTCATAGCATTGCCAAATTTTCATAGTTGGAAGCTTTGGAACCCTGTTTCCATCTTTCAAAAATACACGTAACAAAAATCTCAGCCCTATTAAACTACACTTTAAAAAGATTTGCTAGTTTCGCTAAAATGTTAAACGTACAAAAACTACCCATTTCCTTCCTTTTAAAGTTACTATTTAAGAGTCTCAGTTTTTTCCCCAGCTCCTGATTAATCGCGAGCCACATACCTCGTACATTTAAGCTCGCAATCGGCATCTAACCGTGGTATTTATAATTGGCTCCTGTTGGCGACTTTGTACTGTTAATTGACACTACGAGATTCTCTCGATGCCGCCGTAATTACGGGGCGAGCGAGAAATTGTCTCCAGAGAAGGCATAGACCAAACGATGGCAGGGGGTAAGTAATGTCTTGAGTAGAATGAACTGAAGGAATTGCGTTATAGATGCATCATTGCTCGTAAAATTAAAAAGTTTCCACATGGTTTAATCGTAGACATATATATAACAATAGGCTTGGAAAAGGCGCTCAAGCAGACGGAAGACTAGCACTTCAAATCATAGGACAAAAAAACCACGACGGAAACAACACAAGTCCATAACCACAATTTATATCCGCCCCACATTCAAATGACAGAGCGACAATGCAAATCAAAACGCTCAAACACACTACCGTTACTTGTCATGCCACCACTTTACATGCCGGGACAATCGCCAGCCAATAAAACCAAGACAAACGATCTCTTTCATATCTTTGTTGATTGCCTGTCCAACGCAGAACGCAGTACCAATACTCAATCAAATCGAAGTAGGGCGAGTCATTAGTGGGCCCTAAACTGGGTCGCATTGTGAATTGAATATTGTGATAATTTACCACGAGATGACGGCGATTACGGATGAAATGAGAAAAGTAATAAGTGGGCAAAGTGGGTATGTTGTATGAAATCCGTACATGCGGCTCTGACTTGAGATTTGATTGGAGTTTGAAATGTGTCAGTTGGTGCAGGGCAATCTGTTGCGTTTGGTTATTAACTGTTTTGATTTTAGCTACAGAAAATTTTGCAATCGGTTTTGTAAGATCTCATACAAAATCACTGCTACCAACTGTCAATCTCATCGGAGGAATCACGCTCGTTTCCAGGAAAAACGGTAAAAGTAACTGCTAATGCTGAAGCGCGATGCAAACATGATTGGTCAACAGTTTCAATCGCCAGCATAAAGCACCTACACAGTACACAAATCAATCAAAGGCTTCTAAGAAGGTATCAACTGAATCCCACTTTTGCCTATTCCTTTTCCCACTTACATCAATTTATCTTTAATTAAAATTGCAAAAACAGTGGAGGAACATGTCGCAAGGAAAGTTTATAATATATTATGAATGTGGATGGTTATAAGACGCAAGAGAAGACCAAAGAAACGATTGACAGATTTAACGATATAGATAGTAAGAAGGCATATGAGGGCTAATAATTATCTATGGAAGAAGAGGGCATGCTGCCCTGACTTTAAATAAGTTGGGTTAAGGACAGGGGATGACGATCGTCAATTCCGAAAATTGGTCAAAGTTGTCATAAATATATCTTCATCACAGACGAAAGACGTTCACAGCTAGACACAGGCTTCACCCCAAGAGTCACCATCAAAGGAATGAACTTATGGACCGTTGTAATAACATATTACTACTTAAAACATTCTAAAACGTGATAAGAAAAGTCAACCTCACAATGTATGGTAATATTTTATCAACCTAAATATACTTTGACGATGTTGTTATGGATGGCATTGTGTTATCGCTACACTTAATTGTAATTCGATTCATACTGCTCTTACTTACTGATAAAAGCCACAGTACCTACAGGCGGAACTAAACACAAATGAAAAATATGATTACTTTCAGTTTCATTCTCAGCCTTTTCATGATTTCTGTCGTCAGTTTTTTACGACTCAATTTGAATAAGTAACAGATTGAGACAGATTTCATGCGAAAGCATTTCCTAATTAAAATTCTATTCTTTTTGCTCCGATTATCGCACAATAAGACCGGATAGCAGTAAAATGATGTGGTTTTAGGCCAAGGCCTGACTCCGCCCCGTCGCGCCGGGTTATTAGTCGGCACGTTTGGTTGGGCCCTTATCTGGGTCAAGCCAAATTCATATGGACACATAAGTTTTATAACAAAAAATTGCAGACAATGAATGTGATTATTAAAATATTAACCCTTTTAAAATTCAAGATGGAGTAATTTCTCCAGTTCCTTTATATGAGTCATGCGGTAATGACTGAATTGTGCCAAATGTTCGAGACATCGCTGTTATATTTCTTTTTTATGGACAGCATTAATCTTTCATTCTATAAACATTTTGGAATAAACAGAGAACGCATTTATGCTCTGTACTTCATCATTTGAATGTCTCAATTAAGCAAAATTCTTTCACACTTCCTGAGTTTTAAGACTTCATTCGATCCTTGGAGATCGCAATAAAACTTCTAATAATCCATTTTCCCTGGCCCAGAATCGTTCATACGTTGAATCTTGTAACACGTCATTCGTAGCTATTGTGGTGCCAAACTGCCCGGCACCCACTTAGGCTCATTATAATAAGAAAGCCGTCAATGACTCAAACCGGGAAGGAACTGCAAGCCATTCGGAGAGCGAGTTCGGTTTTAAATTACATGCATAACGGGTGGCGCCGGGGGCAAGAACAATGTGTTATTGCCGGTGGTTGTGACGATTTGGGTTCAATTGGATCAAAATTTTTGAAACCATCGCAGATTCTGAATTTTTACAAAATTCATGGATGTTTTCTAGAAAAATCTTGTCTTTCTTTTTGCTGGAACCTTGAACCAAGTTAAGTTTAGCCTTTTTGTGCCACAAAGCCCTGTAAGATGGTTCCCGTATCTGTTTAATTAAACATGTCATAAGGCACTCAAAGCTCATATCTCAAGATATATCCGTATTAACTTCAAGCGGTTTTAAATTGTACACTCCAGAAAGATCCTATTCTGTAACAGGACTACTAATTGCAACCTGGTTTTCTATTTTTCCAGTATTTTCTCTTTCAATAACATAGCCAGGAAACTGACGGAACCGTTCAACAAATAATGGAATATCATTCTTGTTTTCTTCAGTGATTGTTGTTCGTGAATCACTTGGCTATCACTTTCGCATCGATGTGTATTGAGTAAGATACAAACATCTGAATTCTGCGCGTCATCGTATTCAGAATATGATTAGCATAACGAGGAAGAGAGATGAGATAACGCCTACTCATGTAACTAAAGAAATACATGGAGGATTATTTATACATAGATGAGTTGGATGTAGGTTCTTATATTATTGGTACATTGGATGTACCATCGAAGAAGTTCATATCTATACACCGTTAGGACTATTTCTGCTTGCAGCGCTCGGCCGCTATAGAACCGGGGTGGTAACAGATGTGGTCATCGTGTTCACGGGATTTTGTTTTCAAAATGCTTAGATATGAACTTCTTCTATAGTACCATCTAGTAACCAATATTGTAAAGACAATGATTTGTTTTTAATGAGCATATGATATTGGTTAGACTGGAAGCTGACCCCAACACAGTTAGGTAAAGGCTAGGCAGATGATGTTGATATTAGTATAGTTTGATCACTATGTATGTCACCCAACTGCCTCGTTGGTCTCGTGGTTACAAGCGCGACTGCTGAGCGCGGGGTCCTGGGTTCGATTCCCGGGTCGGGCAGTGTTATTGGGTTTTTCCATTAGGAATTTCTTAGTAACAGCCCGGAGTTTGGAAGTTGGCGGTGTGATACCCTCGTGCCTTGGTGCGGACGTGTCGCCCCTGGCCCTGCGCCTGATCTCTCTTCGCCCGTGTCGGATTGCCGTCCCATCGGACTATGAGAGTGAGGGAAGAGAGAGTGCACCTGTGTCTGCGCACACACTTGTGCACTATAATATCTCCCGCGCCGAAGGCTAGTCTCCGTTGAGATTGGCCGCCGTGGCCGAAATATGATCTGGTAATGTCACCCAAATTTATGGCCGATTCCTATAATTTACGGACCGTCATTTGTTAAAATTACGACTCTTATATCTTTACGTATAATGAAGCAAAGACCTAAGTAATTATCACAGGTAAAATGAACTTACGAATCTAATTAAATAGTCAGTTTGGTTTTTTTTTTTACCATTAGTAAGTTAAACGTTTCGTTTTTATTTATACGTAGAAACCGATCATTAGCGATCTTCTTTTTAGCGCGTCGATGACAAATATTAAGTTAGATTTCCTGTTCGACCCAGAACTTAGCAACGCTAACACCATTCGCTGACGCAGACACTAGGTCATCAGTCCTCACTTGTTCCGGTGACAGGGCATGCGGCGCAAGATGGAAGGTGGGCCATGGTCTGCGGGGACACGCCGCATATACATTGAGGATTGGAACCATCCGAGAAACCCTACTTTGATGCGGCCTGCCTACTACCGACTTGAAGATTACTCTTCTCTGAAGAAAAATTATTTAAAAAAAAATATTTAAGAAAATCGCTCTTGATGTTCTATCCGGCGAGGTGGTTTAGGTTATGTTAAGCTAATCTTAGCAACACAGCGTTATTGTGGTAGCGACTATCGTTTTGTTGTTTTCGTTTGTTTTTGTTTTTGCACTTGTCATCAGCACTGCTGTTTAATCTTTAGTTAAAATGAGGACAATGGTGTGGGTTACATGTTTGTTAAAACTTAGTTTAAGTATTTCTCTGTAATCTGCAGCGTGTAACTGTTTTTTGTCCCTAATAAATAAAATAAAATAAAAGAATAAAGAATAAGTCAAATACATTTATTACGTTTGCATGGTTATAAAGCCGATTTATGTATTAATCTGCGGTGTACACGTGAAGTTTATGCAAAGGAGTTTTTACAATTAGTTACGCATGGAACCGTTACATGCATGCCTAATAAAAATGCAAAACAGTTTGCAACGTGCGCAGAAAAGTTTTACTCGATTGTAGCACATTGTTTTTCAGTTTTCCAGAGTCTGTAGACAAAGTATTGAACACATTGTACAACTTGTGTAACGTGGGAGAGAATATTATTCGAAGAACGGTAGGTGTGTGCATATTTTGATAACCATTTCAATTCGCTACATAGTAATAACGTATTGATTACTGATTTGATGAGTTAGCATCTTCATTTGAGAGGGTTATTGCAATTAGTAAATGTCAGAAGATGTGCATACAACCCTTATGAGTTCGCATATTTGATTAGTTAGATAGTAATCGTAGTATTTTTTATATGCCACTCTTACCTGAACGTCTCTCCTAGGTGGTGGCCTCATCATCTGCGGTCCGGGAGCCGGCATTCTCATTGGCGGCGGCGCAACGTGCCTATAAACCGGCGGCTGCGGCTGCGGCGGCGGTAATGGCGGCCTAGGGCCGTGCAGCACCGTGACAGCCGGCACCAGCGGCGGCGGCCGGCGCTCCATAGCTCTTTCAACGATAGCCAGGTGCTCCGACGGCCGGATCAACCGCGGCGGAGCCGGCAGCCGCAACGGGTCCGGTTGTATGCGCGGGTCGGAATGCATGCGCGGGCGCGGTTCCGGCGGGCGAACGGTTTGACGCGGCGGGGGCGCGGGCGCGCGCCTTGCCCTCGCCGCTTCCGATTCGTCTGCCATCGGTGCGCGCCAATCTGTTGACAAGGAATTCAAATTATTATATTACCTTTTTTATTAAATCGTACCAGATTGCTCAATCGATTAAGGAAGAAGGGTAAATAAGTGTCACTAACTCGCCAAGAAAAATGGGAAAAAGCTCGTCTCCATTAACCAAATTCAATAGAGAGATTAGCTTTTGCAATTTTCAATAGACAAATTTATTTTCTAGATTTCAAACGTCGGACTGAGTATTGTTTCTGAGGACTTCATATTCGAAGAAGGGCCAAACTCTCGCCCTTAAAATAACATTCGATTGAGAATTTAAATTCTAGTCAATTAATTCCTATGGGAATTCTTAACACATAACCTAAGCACAATCAATCTCACGGGAGACAAGTGATAGCCCAAATTAATAGAAAAACACGTCCCTCCTCTAAACAAACACGGGAAAACGCTTAGAATGAAAAAGGGGCCCCCACTATTGACAAGTGTTCCCAAGGCAATGAAATAACAACGTGTCACGCAATCCCTCCTTTCAATCTTGTTCACGCGTAAATAAAAGAAAAAGAAAATGTTGATGAAAAGTCGATTAATTTTCGTTAAAAAATCACAATCTAAGAGCGCGCCATCTAGCCGTAGCGCGCGGAACTCAGTAGACTGGTAGCATACGAACTTACGAAGTGATTTTTACTTTGGACGCGGCGCTTTCGGTCGGCGACGCCGTGTCTGCGCTTGCGTACATTGAACATTGAACTCTACATGGATGGTACTTAACTGTGCTTGTAGGGCAATAAAGGCATTCAAAACGATACCCACTTACAAGCTATTTTTAAGGCATTAAACGAGTATTTTTCCGTAGGATAGTCGTTTTGTATGAGCGTTGAATACGAACGCGAAATAAATTCTCTACTATCGTCTACCGATCTAAATGCATGAGACAAGGTCTTTTTCGATTTAAAATGTCTGTCTGCATTTAGTAGTGTCTAAATTTAAACGGCTATTACAATAGTATGAAAATAGATCTAGATAAATCCTCAGTCTAATAGTCATGAATAAAACATGACAATGTTGATAATGTTACATAACGGGCTCTCGTTTATGGGTTGCCATTTTATAAATCATTACTGTTGCATTTGCATAGAATATCTGATTGGAGATTTGAATTACCAGCGCAATAACGGCTTTACGACCCGTTATTTCATTCAGGTGTTAAAAACACGTCAGGAATTATTGTTCGTGATGTCATTATCAATATCTTATTGAGTCTCTAAATAAATGTTTGGTTATTTTTGAGTAGGTTAGGTATCTATAGTCTCGAGCTATGTTGATAGATTTCTAACTCTCTCACTAACAAGATCTCTATTCACTTCTTTCAATTTGATTTTGCGCCAAATTGCCTTCAACATTCAAAGTGCGCTTTTATCATTTCTAACGAATGTCATGAAATGTGTACGTAATAACGTTATCGTAGACAGAAATTAAAAAGCGTCGTCTTACTTTCCATACGTTTTCCTTCAAAGTTGACAATATGAATATTATATACAATTCTGATACCATTTCCTTCCACAGCGTTGCTATAAATATTAGCACTCGCATTTCAAATATCAGATAGCTTTCAAATTAAATTCTGCGTACATTTTACGCGTGTGTCTAGAGCCAGCAATTCGAGAGTTGAAGCCTATATTTTACGAGGAACATTATCAAGCAAACAAGTGTGTAGGGCCAGCATATCTGACACATTCAGCTTTCTAGCCGATCCACTCGGACTTGACAAACTTGACCATAGAGTTTGATATCGCTGGTTTTCTATCGATGCCACGGACGTTGGAAAACTAAACAAATCCATTACACGTGGGAATCGAGATTGGCGAAGATTAAAACATGAAATAGTACCTACTAGCAATTTAATATGAAGAGTAAGTTATTTTTAACCGACCTCAATAAAATAGGAGGTTATCAATTCGACACGTACCTATGTATGTAATATGATTGGCACTAAAATAAATTTCATATTTTTTTATTTTTTTAATACGATTTAAAAAATAGTTTTATGGTATTGACGTTAAGAATTTGAACATAAAAAATTACAAAAGTAAGGACAAAAACCAAAGACAAAAGAATAATAAGTTGTTTGTTACAAACAAAAGAACTATCGATTTTTAAATTAATCTGTGCACCTATGTATCCCAAATGTTTTCAGGAGTGTTATCTGTGCAAATTGACCAGCACTTACAACATGCCTTATTATCCCAAATTCCTCACCCACATCTCTAACATTGAACATTTAAAACACACATATAAAGATTTATAATAATCACCGATATTGAAATTCAAGTACCGATCCAATCCCTTCAAACGATAAAATAAACCACAAAAACTATCACTTGACTCGGCTTCAACCCAAAAAATCCGGTTCTCACAAGATTTATATCCAAAAAGACAAAATGGAAGGGTGGCTCGGCTACTTGACTAACAGGTCTAAAAGCCAGCAATTAACCAAACGGCTGAGTTGAAAGGTCTAATTGACAAACACAATACTAAAAGGTGGGTAGCCGGGAATGTTCATGTCACTTTACTCCATCGGCGTCTCCCTTTCAAGGACTTCTCCGAGGAAGGACGATTAATTACGTCATACATACTAATTAACGTCTTACGGCCCTTGTCTCTTTGTTTATGGCGATTGAAGTTTATAGGAACGCGTTTGCGAGGAGATATATGGACGTTTTATGGGCGGATTAATGTCACTAACGAACTTTAGCGAAACGCGGTTCGTATGCGTCGGCCGACAGATTTGCTCTGCAATTTATTTATCGCCATTATTTCTTGAGTATCTCTCACATTTTTATCTACATGCAAACCGTATTTCAACTTCAATTCAAATCTTGTGAAGTATTAACAGTTCGTCAGCTATTTATAATGGGTATTGTATTAAAACAACAGACAGCGCTACCCTGCAGCACTGCATATACTAATAAAAGTCGTAGAGATATAGATTGTCCATAAAATACAACAAAACATGCTTTTGTATCCAAATTTTATCTATACCTCCCTCGGTCCTGTTCATAATATGTACACTTGGGAGCAAATAAATCGAGCCACTACCTTTTTTCACGTAAAATGGTAAATATTTTTGGTAATATGGAACGTATCAATTCGAACTATATATCGCCTAAAAGTTTAGTTAATAACCTTTACAATGAGGGTAAATTATTGAATAATAACCTTATTGAATGATAAATTATTGGCTCTGCAAGAAAAATGGTAATTTTGATAGAAAATTTAGTAGGGCTAAAACAGTCCATAAAAACAATAAAAAACAAAATTATTGCAAAAAAAATATTCTTAATAACTGGTATTACCCCCCCGGGCCCTGATACATTCTTGTAGCCTATTAGTCATCGATCTGATCAGCGTTACGATGACATATTGTGGTATGTTCTCCCACTCTTCAAGCACAGCGACTTTAAGCTCGGGAATGGATGAAACAGCGGGAACCCTGGCTCGGACTCTCCGTTTTAGCTCGTCCCATAGGTGTTCGATCGGGTTCAAATCGGGACTTCGTGCTGGCCATACCATTTGTTGAATCCCGATCGCAGACAAGTATTCCGTAACGATCTGCGCGGTATGAGGTCTCGCATTGTCATGCATAAACAAGAAATTTTCTCCGACAAAACCAGCATACGGCATTACGTGGTTTTCAAGAATGTCAGTTATGTATCGGTCAGCTGTTAATCCACGTCTACCACTGCCATCGTTGGCGGGGTCGACGAAGACAAGTTCCGTTTTTCCGTCTAGAGAAATTCCTCCCCACACCATACAAGAACCACCACCAAAACTCACCGTTTCTCGAATGCAACATTGGGCAAATCTTTCACCAGGACGTCTATACACTCGGTTTCTCCCGTCATTGCTAAAAAGACAGATTCTTGACTCGTCAGAAAACAAAACTGACCTCCAGTCTTCTAACGTCCAATTAATGTGTTCTCGAGCAAACTCCAAGCGAGATCGGCGATGAGCTACAGTCAATTTTGGGCCAGTTGCTGGTTTGTGTGATGTTAAATTTCGTTCTTTTAGTCTTCGTCTCACTGTCCACCTACTGATTGCGACTCCTCGAACGTCACGTAACGCTTGCTGTAGCTGAACAGCATTAAGTCCACGGTCGCGCAACGAATTGGTTGCAATAAAGCGGTCGTCACGTTCTGTTGTTGCCCGTGGTCGGCCAGTTCCAGGTCGCCGAACAAAAGCACCAGTCTCCAGATACCTGCGGTATACCCGCTGTACCTTTGAACGACTCAAATGAAGTCTGCGTGCCACTTCACGTTGTCCGTGTCCAACCTCAAGTAAAGCTACAACTTGGGCAGCTTCCGTCGGTGTAGTATCCATTTTATCAGGTTATTTTGATTACACAGACACAGATAAAGACAACAATAACAAGTAATATGGGTATGATTAACAAAAACCTCAAATTTAATCTTTTCTTAACAGAGTACAATAAAAATGTCATAAGCAAATTAAATGCGATAATTTTATTCTACCCTTTAAACTTTAATAAAAATGAAATTTTGACAACTAACTACCCTCATTGTAAAGGTTATTAAATACCCTTTTAGGCGATATATGTTTCGAATCGATGCGTTCCTTAATACCAAAAATAATTACCATAATGCGTGAAAAAGGAAGTGGCTCGATTTATTTGCTCCCAAGTGTATAATAGACTAAACTCGAAAGCAAACATTTTTTCCCTGAACTACACAAATTGTACGAGAATTCTCAAGGATGCTCTCCAAAGTATGTCATACGAAGATACAGAGAATTTACTAACTGTGCTACAGTGAATATATTTCTACAAATTTCACCTACGTTAAGTATGTATCAAATTTAGAAACTAAGAGTTAAGCTACTCAACATATATAATTAGTGATCTATTGTCAACCTTTTGATTATTTATTTATTTTATAAGTCTATTTAAGCATTTCCCGCCTGAAACACAGGATTACCTAGTTCAGGCACGTAAGTCTTAGGAATATAATTTACATTTATACAAAACTGTAAAAAATTATGCCTTGTCATTTTTTGAATAAATATTATTATTATTTAATTCTTATTAAAAAGCAAATCTAATAATAGCCCTCTTGAATCTACAGAGATCTAGAAAGAACATCAAACAAAGACAATGACGGTAAAAAAAAGGTATTGTAAAAGATTACGATGGTTATAAACCAAAGCAGACAGATAAAACGCCTACTTCACACGTAAACAAACCTTGTGGAGTTCAATCACAACAGAGAACACTTGAAACAAAGGTGTTATTCACAACTATTTGCACAGCACAGCCGCAGTTCTAAACGGTTCTTGATAACCGATAGGGTTTCAGACTGACGTAGCCTCCTTACACAAGTGCAATGCACACACGAATAGGTGCAATATACACCGTTGCTATGGCAACACTGTGTACGTTTTTCCCTCCAAAACGAACGCATGCGCGTCACTTTAACCCTGTCCATGCAATCGATTAAAGGAAATCAGACTCTAAGCTGTTTAAATTAAGCTGTAGTTTAGAGAATATTGTTTGGCAGGGGTCGCGTGTCTTGCCCCACGCAAACTTATTCCTTTCGAGTGATAGCCTGCAGTAGCAATTTTCCTATTATTATTAAAATATGTATGGGTATGTAGGGGTGATTGCACGGGGGAAGTATAGCTCATTTTGTACTTGCGTAAGATTGCTTGTATCATTTTCACTACCGGTGTTTAGAGCGCGCTAGACTACCGTAATGATGACTTTGTCCATAACATAATAACTTGCAACTAGTACATGGACAAAGTGTATTACATTAGGGCTGTCCCATTCAGTAACTTAGACATATTTTGTTTCTTAATTTATTTGTATCTGTTCGAAAACCACATATTTATTTAAAGCTTGGTGCAGAATTACTGGTTGCATGGAAGAGATCGCAGAAAGCGATAAGGCGGGCCGTTGTATGTTTTATATTGTATTTTTTTTAAATGTATTTTCTGGTGTAAGTAAGTACAATAAAGTAGGTATAAGAAGTATATGAATAAATAACTAAATAAAAAACTGTTTCAAATAAGCAACTCAGTTGAATTATATTATAATATACTCAAAATATTTGCATAAAAATATCGTTTTGTTCCACCCTCTCTTCTTTTGATAACAGTTAAAAAGTAAATCTTATCCTTTGCATTCAAATTGCGACAAAAAAAATTAGGGGCCGGAAACCTAATACCTTTTCTGACATTATTCTAATGAATGATTATTATCTTTTAAATTACCATAAAGCTCCAATTTTGGTACGTACAACCCTTGAACTCGTAATAGGTATCTCAGGTATGCCATTAAATAAATATGGTTCTATGTTTTTCCATCTGTCTTAGTGGTATGTGCATAATCTGGATATAATCAGACAGATTCAAATCAGATGTTGAAGCGTTAGTCACTCTCACATACCTAACCTACTACAATCTCTACAAGGCATTGTCCATTGTTTTATCATTGAAATATTTTTATGAAATAATTTAAATGTTGCCAGTACCTACCTTATTTCTAAAACTTCCTTAAGATACGCTGTAGTTTTTAGTAACTGGCGAAACTAAGATGCCGTTGCAAATAACAGCTGTGAATGTTTAAAACAGGCCCTGCTTTTACGACAGAGGCAGTGTTTTACTATTTGCAGGAATCGTACCCAAAGGGTGCCATCGGGACCCTATTACTAAGACTCCGCAGTCAGTCCGTCTGTCACAGGGCTGTATCTTTTAAACCAGCCTGGTTCAAAAGATACAGCCCTTTCATGTGTATACTAGACCTATTACTAATAGGTCTAGTATACACATGCTCAGAGTGTGTATGGCCGCTATAATAACAGATAATAAAAATAAAGTAAAAATTTAAAGGGACCACCAAGGGGATCATCAATTCATCATACCAGAAACGTGTTACTTTCAGCGTTTATTTTTAAACTAGTGTTGAAAAAATATGTAGTGTTAAATATTGTACGGTGGACAGTCGGTGGCCGCCTTTTTCATTATTATTTTAGCGATAAAACAATTTAAAACCAATACATTCTTGGAACATGTCTCAAGGCTTTCTGACAAGAACTTCTATATGATTTGAATGTGAGAAAAGATGAATATCTCAACTCGAAAACCAGTCGGATAAAGAACAAAGAAAAATGTAGTGTCAATAAATTGAAGAGAATGATTTTGTATTCAAGTCACAGGTAATTATCGCGCAGTCGTATCGTAGAGTGGCACATAAATGAGGGTCTAGAGTGGACCACCCTAGAGAATACGTGGGGCAAATGACACCGCGACAGACGAAGGGCATTCGAAATTTAAAATGCCGTTTCTCCGAACGAAATGTTTGTCTATGACTGAACTTTGTAAGACGGACTTTTGTGTATGGCCAGTGCTTTTCTCTTTATGACCTTTGTTTAACTCAGTAAACAGTTTAAAAAGAAATCGAATCGTAATTTCAGCATTGCTAAGTGTCGAAACTCAATTTATCGCGAAGAAAGTTATTTACTGTGGCTATTTAACATTTTTACGTGTCGAAATAACGATGGGTAATAACATAATTGCACGTTCAAGTGAAAATTTCCTCATTCAATTAACAATCCTCCTTATAAAGGGGTGAAACTGTTGAAATTAAGAAAATTATAGGTAGCAATTAGTATATTGAGTACACAATGTAAGATCTTATTTATGTTATTGAAAAAATCGAAAGCTGGCAATCAATTTTCGATCCTACGTGTAGGATTCACGAACTTCAACTTTTCAACCAATCTTTTTATCCATGTGCGCGGAATCCTAAACTGCGCTTAGGTAAGTCAAGGTGCTTTTAGAGTAGTCCTCAACTAGAGAATTTAATAAATTTGTCTCCCAAAACTTTCAATATCTTAAAGCTAAACCAGCTAACCCAAATTCGTGCTTTAGACGTTAGAGACTAATATCCCTATTGAACATAGTTTAGTTTTTGACCGACCTCCAAAAAGGAGGAGGTTCTATGTTCGTCTGTATGTAGGTATATATATATATGTGTTTTTGGATGATGTTATAATAACTTCCTGTCACTTTTATTTACATTGCAGTTAGTGGTACTTATTAAAATTTGTGTAGCTGTACCACAACTAAAAGTGAAAAATTAAAAAAATACAAATAAGAACAAACAAACTCCTTCCAAAAAAAGAAAACAAAGTGAAAAATAAACTACCGAAATTAATGTTTTTTATTACCTCGAAGTACTCCATACACCTCGGCATTTACACAAATTGTTGGTCTCCACACGGCACACGAGGCATGGATTTCGCCCAGCGAAACGCTGATCGTGCGATAAGAGCTGTCGTCGGTGCGACAAAGTGGCTGGATGTCACACGGCGAATATTAACAGCTCCATTCGCCAGACAGATGTCTAGATACGCGGTGACCTTTGCCGCGGCCGCTTTAAGGCTCCAGCAGAAAGGCGCAACGCGACCGTGCGACGGGATTCTGGAAGAACAATTTCCATGAAGTTTTCTTAGAAATTGTTCTACTAGTGTCGTGTCGCGAGGGAGCCTTTACATGCGAACATGTACTGCTGAGATAATAGGGGACAATACTTATGAGGTCTATAGGTTCGGAGTGTGCTTGAGCTTTGTGGCAGTGGTGGAGTTTTTGAATATTTGGGTGTTCATTGTAGAAAACTCCATAAAATTACAGACTCCTTCAATAATCTCCTTATAAGACGAGAATGAGGAAGATTTAAACCGGTGCAAGATAAATATTGCTCGCTAGAGAAGGCATTGCTTGTAACTAACATAGGCTTACTAAGAACCTAAATTATCTTGCACTACAAGAGTTAACGATCACCATCATAACATTCACTGAAACAGAGTGAGAATAATATTCATCATCCAACCAGTAGCGATAAGCAAATGTATTTACACTAACATCATAAAAACGGATATCAATCAATATCATAAAGAAACACAACATAAATATCTTGTAGAACAATTGCAATCATTTGCAACTTCCTGCTCAAAATAAATAAATGACGTAATGCAGCAAAAACAACAATAGTCTTGTACAAGGTTACTGTGTTAATGTCCACTGTTCAATGATTGAGAGTATAGTAACGCTAATTGGTATGATATATGACCATATTGGCCATATATAATGTTACACCTGGAAGGAAGAACTATAACTTCATGTAAATACCTTGACCAGGTGTCTGTGAGGTGTCTGTCACGTTTCATTACTCATTCAAATGCACGCCACAGTCACGCGTTGATTCCCGAAGGGTTAAATACACGTGTATTATTGGATAGAAAGACTTTAAATGTAGTATAGGAATATTAGCTCTTGACAACTATAAAACAACAACGAAAAACGTCAACATTTTAGAGAATGCGAGGCATATGAATTTTCCTTTAAAAATGTAGTGTTAATTGCCTTACAAGTTGTACCGTAGGGACGACAATTCGACAATGAAAACACTGGCAATAGTAGTACATTGGAGTATTTTGAGACCACTAAATAAAATCCTCAAAATCCTAACATCTAAATTAATCTCAATCTAAATAGGTAATAGCGATGGGCCGACCGTTCTTTTTTTGTGCCTAATTGGATATTATTTACCTAATTTATTGCATTTTTATTTGTAGACTAGGCAAAGGTTAAACTTAGAAAAACATTAAAAAAAAAACTAAACAATATAGCAGAAGTGGAAGTACTAAATTAAAATTAACCGCAAAGCGTAAGTAGACAAAGTACCAGTGCATCGCCTGTAGCAAGCGGAATAAGCAGTTGTGATTCTAACAACTTGTTGAATGGTACCACTGAGTACAAGGCTTTCCTTTCATTTGAAATTTCTGAAAGTGGAATTCCTAGGGAAAAAATAAACGAATATTTGTAACAATGAACCTTTTCTTAACAAAAAACGACAAGTTTATTTAGTTTATTATAGTTCTTATAATAGTAATAGTTCTCAATCAAGAAAGCTCAGAGTCTTACGAAGCATTCAGAATCTCAGTTCAAGATCTTAATTACCGCTTTTATTGCAAGAGTTTTATTATCACTATCAAGTAATCAGATTATGCTTTACGGAGCCAGAACAAAGATGTAACTATTGGAAATGGAGTTCAAAGATTCCTAGCCATTACATAAAATATTGTGGTATTTAGCAAAGTGCACTGCTTGTTTTACAACTTTATTACCCTGACATTACAGTTTACGTTGCACGACGTGGATACGTAATGTAAATTAATATCGGTGAAATATGGCATATTTCACCGATATTAATGTCACTCAGTTACTTAATAAGCCCTATTTGTCGTAACCCATTCGCCAACGTAAGGACAGTTTCACTTAAGTTGATGTCGTATAAATAATAACAAGTATACAATAAATTAGGCGACTTAATTAAATGTTAAGGGCCGTTGTTAATTGGCTTGAATTAACGATGGCTTGTTTTATATACGACGTTTTACAACGACGAATGTTGAGGCGTCGAAAAACTCGAAACAAAGTGTGAAAACTGTCGTCACCAGATGATATCAGTAATAAAGAATGACACTGAAGATACGGAACAAGACTAACCTTAATACACACTTTCTCTGGAGATAAAATTTTTATGAATGCTGTAAAAGGATGAAGTAAGTGAAATTGGACAGCTTGGTGATGCAAGTGGAAACACTGACAGCGAAATGCACACGTAGAGAACATAAAGTGGTAAAAGCTAGATTAGGTTTATGATTGCAGCTGAGGCGTGGAATCGAACGCCTTTCTCTTGCAGCTAACAAATGAGTCGGGATGCGAGCGTGATTTATTTATTCAAATCCGATGGCCGGTGATGCTGGTCACGTCTGCACTTCGTTTGTAGTCTGGGCACGAACTGTATAGGTGTCGCTGATTTGTGATGATACGAGCACCAGTTAACGTGTTTTGAATAGTTGCCATAACTTCCGTGTATACATTAATTGATGTGAGCTTTCTTTTATTATTAACTAGCGACCCGCTCCTGCTTCGCACGGTTTTTACGACTTCACAAAACATCCAGATCTCTTAGGTAAACGTAACTTTAATACTAACGTATTATACACATAAACCTTCAGAAATAAATTCTCTAACCGATGGTGAAAACTTCATCAAAATCTGTTGCATGGTTTAGAAAAACAACGCGGACATACAGACAAACGCAAAAAGCGACTTTGTATTATAATATGTATAGATGACTAGCAGCGCCCCGCGGTTTCACCGGCGGGATAAGTCTCGATTCGGTGAGAATATCGGGATATCTTATGTGTTAATCCAGGTTATAAACTTATAATGTTGCTTCTTCTTAAAGGCGTCTTGTGATCCATTACGAGAAATGGGTTGTACTTTACTTTCCCATGGAAGGCTTGCGGGGCATTCAGATAAAGATAATTTTATTTGTCTAAACATGAGTATACATGCAAATTAAACATGCAGGAGTAGGTTTTTATATGCGAATTTAGATTTCCATTTAATATTTGCAGTGGAATTTGTCAGATTCCTGGCAAAAGCACCCAAGCAATCCGTTTTACTGAAGCTGTGATTATTATGTCATAGGAGAACTATGATTATTAGTGAAACTAGACATAAAGGAAGTAGCAGTAGGTAGTAGTACTAGTTTAAGTGGTCTTCCGTTACAAGAGAATGCAGTAGGTAGAATATTAATACGAAGCATTGTTTCCAATTTCTTAATTCTCCTCAATGAAGCCACACAACTTTACGACATCACTATTCAAACACCAAACCGATCACACTCATAACAAATGATTACAGAAATGGGAGGTAACAACGCCATAGACACCGTGGTATTCGATACGACTACGATGCCAATGTTGCCAATGATTGCTAAAGTTCAGTCACGAGCACAGATAATTTGCAAGTTTTGGCATTTGCACTAACCTCAAGCTAACAATATGCACGCAGAGCAAAAACTTTGTTATAATATTGTGTACAGTTATTGCAAGGTGAGGTGAGGGGAGTGACCCCGGGTCCTTTAATGTTGAGAGAAAAATACGGTGTCTTATTCATTTTATTTCGAAACAAAGACTTGTGTGAGTATGTAGGTATATGTGGAAGATTATGTTTTTGTTTTGCGGTGTGTAATATTCTTCTTAACACGTTGAGCGCCAACCCCAAAAACCGTGTTTTTCATTTTTGGACTGCATTTTCCGACTTTCCTTCAGACTTTCAGACATAACTTTTGATCAAAAAGTCATCTAAAAAGCCCACATAGACCGAAACAACCGTGGAGGCCAGAGGTAGGTATTAGAATTCATAGTAAAATGTATTAAAATGTGTTTCCTGGAGGACGCACTGGCCTCCTAATAAAGAGCCGCCTCTGAAAGTGGTACTTTGTGGTTCTGGAAGGCGCTCAACGTGTAACCCTGGATATATCTAACCCTGCAGGTCTGATAATAGCCACCCAGCCTACCTACCCAGAACCTTATTGATCTACCCACCCAGGAAGTTCCCTTTAAGACACTTATTGGATACGCCAGCCAAAAAGTGCTTGTGTTGTGCATGTTCGAACATAGCAATGCTGAATGGTCGAAGGTCGAAGTTTAGCTTTTAGATTTAGCTTAATCCGAGACCCCTGCTCCAGACCCCTATACAATTTTGGATTTGATTAATATTTTTATAACCTCACGTTTATCTCTTCCATTCATAACAAAGCCGAGCTTTGTCCTCACTTCTCTCCTAGAAATAGACGAGAATACATAAATTAAAATAGCAAATGGACACATAGTTCAATTACGCATCGGTAACAATACTCTTTTGTGAGATAATCCCTACACAAATACGGCATTACGTGATTAGTACATTTCAAAGGGTTCCAACCCTTTGCGTCATGTAATCATGTTACTGGAAAAGGGTTGTTTGTATTTAAAGCACGATAAATTGATGTAGTTAAGTATGCTAATGTAAGCCTTCTTTTCCTTTGTGGACTCATGAGTATGAAGCAGTGGTGGCCCAGTGGAAACGGCCGCGACTTGCGAGTAGTAAGTCGTAGCTTCGCCCAGCCTGGCACTTTACTTTGTGTAAATTATTTCATCACTACTGATCTCAAAACGGTGAAGGAAAACATAGTGAGGAAACCGGAAAGTACTAGAACCAAAAATTCGAGGACATGTGACATCCACTACCAACCGGTACTGGGCCCGCGTGGTGGATGACGGTCCACTCCCTCTCACAGAGAAGAGGCCTGTGTTGGTTTTGAATATGGAGCAGAGTCCTGTGCAAGAAAGATAATTGCATCCATGGAGGTTTAATTTTTTAATCAATTGGTTTTCAAAAGTATAAATTGCAGCGTATGTTGAAATACATCACGAAACTTTTGGAAATATTAAAATGCAGACATATATTTGTTAGGTATTCAGCCATGCATAATTAATATTGGTACGGCATGTGATGTACAAACATTGAACTGTCTGCCAGTAAGTTTTGTTTGTTAATAATAAAACAATTCCAAGGATACGCCACGTTCTCTCCGGTAAGAATTCTTTCTAAGAAACGATACAAAGAGCTTTAAGTTCGACTTTACTATCCAGCGTTAGTAATTAATACGTTGAGACTCACGTTCGGCACTTATCGGATAGTTTCGGTGCGAGTCGGGCGCGGCGCGGGTGCACCGTTATCGTAATAACCAGCTGACTCGCGAAACAATTATCCAGCTGATGTTGCGCCAACGGGATATCTAGTGCGTGAGACGAGAGACCATGGGATGCCATGGCGTGTTTGTATGGAAATGTGATGGATAACGTTTTGTAATTTTTACGCTTGCGAGCATCCGTTCCTACTAATGCAACTCCCAGAACATAATGGCGGCTTTTTCGCTGTGTAATTGGCATACATAATTGCTGTACACGTTCGTATTGCTAGACATAGTACAATGGAAGTCATTTGAATACACGGCCGCTGAGAACGTGAAGCTTTAAATTCTCGTATTTGTTTTCAAATAGCTAATAAATCAACTGTCTCGCAACTATATGTATAGCGCTATAAGGTTCTTTTGGCGCGTGGCCAAAAGCGGAACTAATAGAGCCATCTTGTTTTTTCAAGACATTGCACAAAACAATCGCACAAAATGTTTACCAACAGCGCCCCTATCAGAGTCGTTCGAGCGCCAAAAGATCCTTGTACCAGTGTATAGTTTTATATTTGCCTGTCTCTAAAACAAAGCATTTAATGACCAAACCCCATTGAGTCGTAACAAGTACCTACCTACTAAAGTCCCGATAGTAATCTCAATCGTTTCTGTTCGACGTCGATCAGCCAGCATGGGCCAGCAATGTTATCAGATGGCAATGATGGTCGGCCTAATGAAGCTGTAAGGCGACCGCCCATTTAACGAGCTCATCATTAGCACGGCTCGCGATCCGATTGCGATGACTTTGAACCTTTGAGCTAAAGGAAATTGATTGGAAGGAAAGCGAATAGGAAATAGTCAATTGAGTCGTTATTTTAGTGACGTGTCTCGTTGGCTTCGAGATTTGAACTTTTGATTATGGAATTTGAAGTACAGAAGTGCTCAGCGGTTTTAATTTGATAAATTGTAGGGAGAAGTGACCATAAATAATTGACGGAAGTACAGACGCCAGCACATCCACCTACTACAATCTGTCAAATTTCTTTACTAGATTTTCAACTTTATCACTAAAGCATAAGATTCAAAGTTGATTGGGAAAATTTGAAAGTTTCGGGTAGGTTGACCTGCTGGCGTCTCTACCTAACTATATAAAAAAGAAGATGTCAATTTGATGCGAGCCTAGATGTAACCATATTATGTGCCATAATATCCGTATCTGAGAAAATAAAACTTTGTCGATAATAAAGAAAACGATAATTTAATTAATAGATAATGCTAGAGCATGCCACTATTTATACAGTACCCACTTTTAACATTCATAATATTCTATGATAGGTAACTACTGTTATTAATATCGTAACATTAAAGACTAGTAAATAACATGCGTCCATGCGTCCAGCTGACCATAAGTTCCATCTGGTAACGTTTTATTTGGACTCAATTCGTCTATTAAAACATTAATGTTTGTATAACTTTATCGCCATCAACATCTTAGGCTAGAAATTAAGATATCATATACTATTAAACGAGCAATATTTGTTGTAATCACGTTCTCGAAAACGACTCAATATATTTGCAATATAGGGGTTTACGGAAAAATTGGAAAAATTCCTTTTCTCCTGGAGAAAGGAAGCAGAGCTCGGTCGCCAAAGTTTAGAACCAGATGGCTACCTTAGAATAATGACATGGCAGCATGGAATAAGTAAGTACCTACTATCATGGCAGCATGGAATTAGTATGAACTTTCCCATAGGTATTAATAAATGAGCATTCTCTATTTTCACCAGAGCAGAGCTAGGTCGCCCAGGTACTTAAACATACTTAATAACAACTAGTTTATTTAGTCACTCTTGCCAAGAGCCGAACAGATGTTAAAAACTAACATAACATCACGCCTGTAATTCCCAAAGGCTTACGGAGAAGTTATACGTAAAAGGGGACTTATTGCCATCAAACGGGCAAAAATCCAGACTCTGGGCTGCTACTGAGAGATCCCTGATTGAAAAACTCAATAGCACTTTGCCCGACCTGGTAATGGTACCCAGCACCTCATGTTCAGCAGTAGCGCTTGCAACCACTACATCAACGAGGTAGTCACATTTAGAACTAATGCTATTTGTGACGCCCCGTCACTTGTCCCTAAAGGTTCATGAGAAAACCAGCGTCAGACAGCATCTGTCTGGCATTAATGCTAAAATGAACCTTTTTGGCGCAGTCGTGAGGCACACATATTGTTGTCAAAACATTATTTTCACTTTTTGATTTTGTTATTTGTATGTCACGAACTGTTCCAATAAAATTAAAATCGAATAGCAGACAGCCAAACGCATCAAAGCTAACTTTACGAAGAAATACTACGTGATAAATTAAAAATACCTTTAAGTACTTTAACGTTTCTACTTTGATTTTCTAGCCTATGAAAGCGCAGTAAATTAGCAAGAGAATTCACGAGATGTCATCGTGGATTGAAAGATGACGTCATAATAATGTCGTTATCGTCTGAACGATCCTCCAACAATGACATGGGGCGGCCCACGCCACCATAACTCCACCACCCCCGTAACACGACACTGCAGTAAATACGTCAAACCTTCAACGTTAGACTTAATAAGGTGCATGCATAAAATCGATTCATATCTCCCGCGCCCTCTCGAAGCCTTCTAAATTCCAAGCGAACAAAAAGCAACTTTAAACCCCCCGAAACAAACGTCAATTTTTTTTGTATTTCCAAATGATTGAAATATAAAAAAACTAAGATCTCGCGATGACATCACTTTCACAAATTCGCATAAATAACTTGCTTAAAAATGATATCACCAATACAACTTCGTTGGGCACCCACACAAGACACGCCATGTATAGGCGGGGTGTGACTCACCCGAAACTCGAAACATTAAATGCACTTGTACGAAATATTGCATTCATATCCGAATGAATTAATTCTGGAAGCGACTGAACTTACCGCATTGTATTTTTCTTGGAAAATGAAAAAACTAAGACTGTAAAAGATTTTGTTTAACTCATGCTGCATTCTGATTGAATTAAAGAAGTAGACTACATCCTGCCAATACATAGCTTTTCATATAGTGATAAGAAATCAGGCAGGAAACGTAGGCTCAGTCCAGTTTAATTAATGTTGCGACAAATATAACTTCGTAATATAAAATTCCAAAGCATTTGCCCCATTAAAACAAATACCTATGGTCCTATACAATATTGTTTTCCCATTTGATATCTTATCGGAACTGTAATTATAATTAGAACCGTTTCGTACTTAATCGGGAAACATAAATTAACTGCCATTAATTTGATAAAATATCAAATTTTACAGCACAGTATTACAGAACATAAATATGATAACAACGACCACCTAGAAGGTTACCTAAATACGAATTTGTTTAACTGAAATATCGATAACTATTCCAGTTTGTCTATATCCAAAATATCCGTTGACTGACCTCAATAAGTCGGCACAAGAAATGGGGTGCTACCCTACACAAGAGGGGTTGAAATCAGTCCTATGAGACAACGTACCCCTGAATTTGGAAGATAAATGTTATTAATGAAAGTAAACTTACTCCAGTAGATGATAACAATTAATCATCCACTGGTCTGACATGAATTGGGACTTCACACAAATATGTTAATTATTAATAAAAGCTATCATTAGACGGAACTTTTAATTAACTCAAACAAGCAACCAATATTCTGTTTGAAATTTCAATGAAGTTAAATCAAGCGTTAATAAAATCTGTTTGTTATCACAAGTATTAAAAGTTTATAGCCAAATAAACTATTAAACTGGCGTAAAGATCTCCTTGCGAAAGAAAACTGTGTTAACTACCTATAATTATTTTGATTATTTTTATGATAGAGAGATATAATTGTGGGCTCAAAGCCAAGGATAGTACGAGGCATATCATCGAAAAAAAGAACTGGTTGATTTAAACATCGACATTCAATTTGCTTTTATAATAAACAGTCATGATCACATGATAGCCAACCTTCAGTAATTGAAGAGGCACCAGATGAAGAAGAACAATAAAGAGATGAACAAGACCAAAGCTTTAGAACAGCTTTTGATTCTTGAAATCATTTGAGGTATCACAGGCTTTGTTACGAGCATGGCTTCCAAGAATAAAAAAAGTAACCCGACTATGCAAAAATAAAAGTGATCTAAAAAGTACGAAACAAGAAAATATTATATTTCAAACAAAAATCAAGACATAAGTATAGAAATGGTCAAGGTGAGGCAATGTGGGTGCCAGGAAAACCTACAAAATTATAATGGTATACGACGACGGCTTTACCTTGACCATTTTTGTACCATTTATATCTATGTCATTACCCTTCGTTTTGGGTTTGCCGTAATCATGTAAAAAAGCTTCCTACTCTACACCAGATTTTATAATATACGTAGGTGGATGGGTAAACTGGGAAATTAATAATAAAGTTAATACTTATGCCATAATGTTACTAAACTTAAACACATCAATAATAATAATTCGAGAAATCTCTCGTAACATGTGCGCAGTAGTCTCTCCATCACGTTTCCCTGCGGTGGACGATGCACGCCCAACGCACTCGTCGTACATATAGTGATTATATTCATATATACCAAGTCAATCTCTCGACTTGCGGTCGCCAGCACCATAGGTAATCATGAAGTGTACTTTGGTGTAATAGAAAGTAAAATTAACCACATGATCGTTCTCTGTTTCAGCAAGGCCTGGATTGTGGGATGGCTTCGTTAAGAAGTAAATGTTATCATTAAAGCTGCGCAGAGAAAGATTTTTGAAAGATTTACAACAAGCACCTACGCTCGTTTGACTCGCTCGGAGATGGACTTCGAAAAATCATTTCTTACTGCACCTCTACAGCTTCTAAGGAAGGAACGTACTGTTTAATTACAAATAACATATTATCTTCTGTGATTTAGGCTGCCTTGTCAGTCTTTCAGTCAGCTATAGCTACAGTACAGTTTAATGTTTATGTTATTTCTTATAGTAATAAAGCAGAACTAATTGCTTGCACAATGCGTTAAGTATTTACATTTTGCAATTTGTACGCGAGACAGTGGTTGCTTTTCGTTGAAACATGCAACCACCTGGGACTTGGTGTCCTTTAGCCAAACGTAGTATTTAACTTTACTGAAACTGGAGTTGTGTCTAATACTGCTTGCAGTTGCATTGTTTCTAGCTTTACATAAAAAGTAAAATCAACTTAATCATTTATTTCCAGGTATCCACTTATTTATATTTTATTTTTGCTGTCTATGTTCTTACTTACGTAGGTGTTTGAAACGCAACGTTTCTATATATCGAGTCAATCCATCGTATATCAGTTAGTTCTTGTGTTAAGAGGCCGTGCACAAAATCGAATGATTTTGATCAATGTTGTCCATTAATTGTGAGAAAGGGAAAAAGTATTTAAACTAACTATTTGAGATTTGAAAAGTCGAGTTCTTTTTTTGCATGTGGCTGAAAGTGATTTTTCAAATAAGTTAAGTTCATGGAAAATAAAAAACATTCGCAACAAATTTTCCGAAAAATGACGCGAGTCTGGCGATCACCTTTTTAACCATAAACTGCTTTTTATTTTGAACATTTAAAAATATCATCAACTTCTTTATATGGTTTACTTGCATGTGGCTGAACCACTTTTTTCAACTTCGATACAAAATATAGCAAGAAAATAATGTTGTATTTTTTTTTAAAGCCTGTCAATTAAGTATTTTTCCTATTATTTAGCTATATGGTTAGCTAAATAATAGGAAAAATACATAATTGACGAACACATTGGTCTTCAGCTATCTTTGAAATAAAATTACAATTTTATTTTATGATTATACGATATCTTAAAAGTAAATCAAAATTTCGAGAGCGCAAGTGATGCAACTATTAACAGATGCTGCGACTGACACGAATGGTTTAGCACCACGAAGACTGTACTTTTGTAGTTACACAGATTTAATGTTTCAATTGTTTCAAGTTTCTTACAATTAGATAAGTTAGTGACGAAAAAGGGGTTTTTCGTGCACGGAGCCTTAAGAATGTCTGAGAAAATGGGTATTACTCAATTTTTAAACCGAAACCAACTTTTCTTTTAACACGGTTTGTTGTAACCGTAAATAAAACTCTAGCACATATTTCAAACACTAATTGAATCGTCCGCCTAAAAATACTCCACGTTCCCACTTCAACCGACGTTCTCCAAATATGGTTTTCAATGGTTAAGTTTTAGCAATCAAAGTGTACGCTATTCCTGGAGCAAATAGATAAATTAAACTGATAAGAGACGAGACGCCACCGGCAATTTGGCCCAATTAGGGCCGGGCTGGAGAAAACGATGGGCCACGATGGGCAACGATGTTGGGAGGCGCTAAAATGGAGTTTTTTAGTATTGGACTTTGTAAGGTGAAATATATTAGAGTTTTTTTTGGTTTGTATGAATTGTATGAAGGACGATATGCCAAGGCATGACGTGAACGCTGGTCAATCCGTATAGAAGAAATTACATACTAAGCTGATTCCAAATAATTCGGAATCGGATAAGGAAGGCGATGATTGATAGGGATGATAAAGAGTTCCTTTGTAAAAACTTCTGACTGACTACACGAATGAACTTCATTATGTCAAACGAGTCCTGCTTACCCCAGTAGGTGACACACCCGCTATGACGCGAGAAGTAAATAAGAAAGAGATTATTATATCGGTGTCGTTACGCATTCAAAACATACCCACAAACATAATCGTTTCATGAATCATCACGGTCAAGGAGAACATTATTTTTCTCGGCACAATATTATTTGATTTACATATTTCGTATTTATTTTCTCTCTTCCTCAACACTTGTTTAACATATTTCAAAAGTAAATAATTCAATGAAACCATACCACTGTTTATTTTGCGTCGGAATTTTCAAGGGCCCCAATACCTAGAATGAAAATTAATCAGTGCCTTTGTGAAGTCATAAAAGCCGTGCCGAAATGGTGAGCAAACTTGGTTCTCGAGCAAAAAAGCACGAAACCTTTTTACGCTTACTTGAGCGACATGTAAGAGCAATTTACTGCTAACATACAGAATTATGTGTGGTCCATGTAAGGAGCGGGAGTTGTACTCAAAATAAATAAACAGCGTCCTGCTTTCTTTTAAATGCTAAATGATCGGAAACATGAGTTTCAACAGTTACTGTACAGTACTAAATAAAATAAAATCAGCGGTCAGCTCAATTTATAGCACAGCTGGATTCATTGATGTAGGTGTTTCCAAATGACACCTTTGCACCACAATTATTAACCTTATGACTTCGTCAGTTCGCGAAGCTGAATTTTGGGCCTAATATGTTAAATTAACTTTTTCCATCGATACGGTAAGAAAAAAAATGGCAATAAACATAACTCCAATTGTCCTCAGCTCTAATCCTTATAGAATTGTACTGAATAAGTACAACTACTCGCTAGTTACCAGAGTACCAGATGGACCAAAAGAAAAAGTTCTAACCTACATTGTCGCCTTTAAAATCATTTAAATAAGTGCGCACTCAGCGTTCTCTCGTAAATTGTACCAGCGAGACCGGTTTGCGGAATATCAGTAACAACGTTGAATTGAGGAAGTCCTAATAACTTAAGTGTTCCATATTCCGTGTCGTTTGGCCGTGTTCAGATAAAATATACACGTCGCATTTTTTAGGTTACTACTGTAGCATTTGCTAAGGCTTTACGTGAAGTAGTGGGATTTAGAATATAAGTTTGGTCAAAAACCTCCTTTAACTTCGGTTGCAACCCAAGATCAGGAGTTTCGCTTGAGTTTCTGGAGCATTCATTTAAAGATAGGTATGCATAGGCGTTACGGAAGACGTAGCGTTGGAAGGCCTCCCACAGGACTGATGGACCTTGCAAAGGCCGCAGGAATCCGCTGGATGCGGGAGGCACAGAATCGGTCGAAGTGGCGGTGCTTGGGGGGCCTATGTCCAGCAGTGGACGTCTTTCGGCTGAAATGATGATGATGATGCATAGGCGTTTATCGTGGTTCACTGATTTCTAAACTCAAAGGTACCTAAGTAAATGAAGCATGCATGTTTCTTGATCGCATAGTTTATCAACATGATGTGCGAAAAACCCGTCTTTGCTGTCGCGCAGTCGGGTAAACAGAAATTTTAAATTTGTCAGCCTATGCAGTCAATCAACGGGTGTCCTACTCGCAACATTAGCCATCGATTTCAATGGTTTCGATTTGATGATAACGCATGTTGATGTTTTATTGTATTTCTCGCTAATCGCTCACAAATTATTACTATTCACGACTAATCTGTAGCCATTACAATTTTATACTTCACTTTAATGCTACACGTGCACACTTAAGTGTTATCTTTGTCACGAAGGGATTTAAAAAAAGTAATTAGGTACTATTTCAAGGTAATTTGCATATTTGATACTGAAAAGTAATATTTTGGGTAAGAATTTTCATAATAAAATAATGCTTCTAGCATTATTTTATTATATATATTTCCTCATTTCTCAGTCTGCCGGAAACCGTCATAAACCCGTGTAGTTTTATAAGTTTACAACATAAAATTACGTTTCAAAAGAGCAATCTCGTTTATAAAGACTAGTCAATATAATATCGTGATTTTGCATCGTATATACTTAGATGGTTTAGTGTTCTCAATGGCCACCTACAAGAATCTATTATATGACGTTAATAGATTGCTATCGAAATTGAAGCCATCCGATGCGAGCGTCGATCAATAAAATATCTCATCGTAGATAGAGTCACATTAACGGAGTGCGCCTACGTAACTAATGATATATCTGGACTTCGCATCTCAGAATTTTTAGATTTATCTTAAGTCTTAAGCCAATTACATTTTTATTGAACGTTGGAAATAAGAGTTTAAGTTTACTGAAACTTCGTTTATCGTTTTAGAAGTCAATGCTTTGACAGCACATATAATATAACGTTGGCAGTATATTAGTTATGAAGTTTTCAATTCTAAAGAGATAACTACAAAGACCTATTTATACATAACATAATATCATCACGCCTGTCATCCTGAAGGGTTAGGCAGAGGTGTACCCATATGATAGTGCACCCACAGGGCAAGCCTATTGGCATCTGGCAAATCCAGACTCCAGGCTGGCGCGAAATTCCTGATTGAAAAACCCAATAACACTTTGCTCGACCTGGAAAGAGAACCCAGGACCTCATGCTCAATAGTAGCATTTGCGACCACTAGACCAACAAGGCAAAATAACACAAACAAAATTAAAAATACCTAAAATACTACGGGCGTATGAAATCATTTACACATAATACAGACACAAAGCAATCTTTTCGTCGTAAATATAGTAATATCGACCTAAAAAACACATCAACACATTTTTACGCGAACACAATTACATTATAAAAAATCAATGGTCGATTTAGTGGCCTCGCACACCATTAACCATAGTATAAACTAGGGACGGATCGAGTAAATATTCTGCCGAATACTATACGGAATACTCGGGCGACTATTCAATTACGGTTTGATAAGGATTTTCAGCTTTTGACTTACCAAAAGTTAACTTAGAAAGCGGTTGGATTTTGAAACAGTTTGTATAAATGCACTAAGCAAGTATGAACATTTTTTAAAGTATGTAATTATTGTAAAAAGGTTTTTAAGTGATAATTTTTTCTCAATAAAGTAATGTTTTATAGAAATCAGATACGTCTAGTAATGCTCTTCAAATTGCTACAAATACTAGCAAAATAAGGTCTGAATTTTTTTTTTAAAACTTCCTGAATTCCAGACACTAACATTCAACGTCCAATTCAAACGAAAGCAGCAAGATAAAGCAAGAAAAAGTATTTATTGGGACTCACACAGAAAGATTTCACAAACTATTTTTTTTTTTTTTTAAATTGAAGAGAGAGTTTAAAAAAGTTATGTCGTCAAAACCAACACCACTTTTAGCCGAAACTGAATATTCAGCGAAGTATGAATCGAACATCAGCCCAACACTAGCACAAGCCATTCGGGTGTATCTGATAACATCTGGCAGATAACTCGAGAATGGCACATTAATCATACTGAATAATAACTGTCTATTAACGCGCACCGATAGTTTATTAAATAAAAACTATAGATTTTTAGCAGGAAAAATATTAGAGGGGTTCGTGGGTAAATAATAACAGCCACACGGGTCGATCGAAGGTTAAGCTACGCTTGCCGAGGCCGGTACGTGGATGGGAGACCATCGATTACATATCGAGACCGCTCCGTGCCTCGGAAAGCACGTTAAAACGTTGATCCCGGCTGTCATTTGTAGATCTTTGGCAGTCGATACGGGTAGTAGAAACCCGAAAGTCTGACAAGCAGTCTTACTAAGGGATAACGAATTACCTAGTAATTGGGTTGTGGAGGCCAGATACGCAGTCGCTCCATGTATAATACGGGTATTTAACTGCATCTGGTTAGACTGGACGCCGATGATGACGAGGAAAAATATTTGCTACATAATAAAGAGATAAACAAACGCTGATACTATAATATTAGGTATAAAGAACAATATCTAGCTTTAGTGAACGTTCTCGTTCACGAGGAATTTAGAATCCCTAGGGAAACAAACCGAGATAAAAAGTTAAATTGTACACATCATAATTAGTTGAGCTCACGATTACTGACAAATGCGTGCACTGACTGGACAGGTCCACTTGATCTGTGTGGTTTTTTTTTAAAGAGACCATTTCAGACTACATGGTCTGACCAAGATTATGTTTGGACTTTAAAAGATACTATGACCTCTGAATTTGTTTTGGCCTTTTTTCTCGGAGTAGTCAGATAGGAAAAACCCACCTCATCTAGTTTTTAAAATATGATTGACGTGTCAAAGTAATTGTACAAACTTACTTACAGAATCAAAATCATTTATCATTTTATCAATACTCCAGGGTATACTCTCCCGATGCGCACAATTTTATAGCAATCGGTAAAACCGTTTCGGAGATACTAATAATCAAACATGAATATGTATTTCTAAGTTTGGTTTAGTTACCACCCAAAATTAGGAATGTAACTTCTGAATTTGCAGATCCATTTAAGGATACGCCAAAATCAATTAAAGGCTCATTCCAAAACCCCTTGCGTGGTCTGATGACTTTTTATCGATAAGATTTTTAACGTTTTTCGGTATCGGTATTCGGTAGCGAGTATGGAACTCTTAACATTGTTTTGTTGACATGTCTATTGACTACTTATATCGTTTGACCGATAAGAGTCGAGCCTACGAGGTTATAGGTACTAAGTGACCGATTGTGCGGCGTCTTAATTATGTTAATAAAGAATGAGTAGCATTGCTTACCAATTCACCTGAAGGTGAGGTTATCACATCATAGAGAACTATGAAGATTTATGGTGAATTTAGACGAGAAGAACTTAATAATATTTTGTAATTTTATTTCTTTGGTTATCATTTGTAAGTTGATTTTTGGAAAATTTGTAATTGAATTATTTTTAGTTGACATTTGTAATTTGATAATTTAGACAATTCTTGATTTAAGTACTTATTTTTTGTTTGACATTAGAATTTAATTATTTTGTTAAATTAGAATCATTGTTATTGTCACAAAATTTGCATGCCGAAATTAAATTCAGTTGGCGGAATATTAAGAAGTATTGTGTATTTGTTATAAAATCTGTAAAATATCATATTTCAGGCAAATAAATAAATCTATCTACGTAAATAAGGTTTGAAATGACGTACACGTAGGTTTGTAAATGCAGAAATGAAAGCGGTACCAAACTAGAGTTAGCTTAGTATATAATTTGAAACCAAACTAACTAAACTATCTCTTGATTCTCTTGAAATGTAGTTTCAAGAGAGATGGTAATATGACACTAAGTGGGTGATAATGGCCCATTACCAACCACCGTAGCATCCCATTTCCTTCAGTCCACGCATATTATTACCACTTGCATTTGTAACAACTTACATTGTAGCTGCATTCCCTCTCTCAGTGAGAGGGCTCTCACTAGAAATGAAATACATGGAAATACATATCACACTGGAAAGGCAAAATTACTTAACCGCCAAATTGGTAACCTGGCGGTTAAGTAATTTTGCTTTTCCAGTGACGATATAGTCACCCTTCGTTATGAAGACAGTTACTTACATGCATGGCTTGCATGCCTCGTTTATAACCCTGCAACTACAGTTGTGGATTTGTTTTGTACTTTTGTCCCATTTCAGCATCAGCCCGTAATAGCGAGTAATAAATTTTGCTCCAATCACAACGCTTGGCAGACTTCGAAAGTGGCAGCAGTATTATCCTATCTATTATTGCAAATAATATACACGGTGTAGGGGACACCAAAGCGAATACTGTTCCATCAATGAAGCACATAATTATAGGCCCCACAGCGTGGAAATATTTCGTAGGTTATTAAAAAAAATCGACTTCCACACACAAAATAACTCGGTCAAAATGTATGGACAATTTCATCGCTTGTGGTTTTAGAATGATAGAATCGAACTGAATTCATGGGAACACCTTGTTTTTTTGTCATCTTTCTAACATAACTCCTGATTCGCCTTTAAACAAGGGATCAGTGAGACACTAAGAAGAGACGGTTTATCTCCTCTGGAGTATTTTTTCGTAAAAGTAACGTAACATTTCGAGTTATTCCAGTGCTACTCAAAACCACTTTGAATAAGTAATCAACTTATAGATCCAAGCGTGAGCCTCAAACATGCTTCCAACAACAACAGCTACTTCAATTACCCGCCGTTAGTAATAATGATATTTGTAACAACACCATACAAATCACCTTCCATACATTACATACATACTCTCATTACGCAGTCACGTTCTTACCTTTACTTGATAATACAGCTCCAAATATAGTGGATGACATCATTCGACAAAAAAGTGAATAGTATATTAATGTTCGCTGAAAGCGCTTGAGGCAGCGCTTAATTGCTTTACAAGTTAAAAGTTCGGTAACCATACCAAATTGTTTTAAGTACACGTGTCTTAAGTAAGAGATGATTAATTGTGGCTAGGCTTGTAGGCTTTAGGTCTGACATCATACTGAATAATTTATGATTGACTTTGAGATCTACTTTTCTTATTGTAATTCTTTCGCTTGTTTTGTCTTCCATTTTGGTGTGGTGACTTGGCATGTTTCAACATTTTCGTAGTCCAATATAGGATACCCCTGGAGACTTCTTTTCATAGACATACCTACTGATAATCTTTTCTGATGTTCTTCAGGAAGGTTAGGTGCGTAGTACTCGCAACCGGCGTGCGTGTATGACCAGATGTGTGAATATAAACGAAACAAAAGGAGTATGTAAAGATCGTAGCAGGTGGCAGGTTCCGTAATTAGGTTCTGCCTACCCCCATGGGAAGAAAAAAAAATATATACATATATAAAAAAATATAAAAAACTTTATTTTTATTCCTCAATTTTTCGTAATTCCGCTTGCGACTGTTTGTCTCTGCATCACCCAAAGGTTGACTGGTAGAAAATGCCTATAGCAAGTCCAACTCTATTCATTTATGTGCATGAAGTAATAAATAAATAAGAAAGCGTGAGTTTATGAAGTACACACGTCTACAAAAAATACGAGCGGTTGCTATAGATAAATCTTTGTAACAAAATGCACTTACTCATGAACTCGCCAAGCCAGAGCGCTAGCAAATAAAAAGCCACAAAGAGAAAAATGTCATTGACACAGCACAAAAACTTGAACACCATTATGATCTAGCTAATTCGCCATACACGTACCACCATTGAAGAAGGCATTGTCAGATTCAGATTGACATCGGGTATCGTAAACATTTTGGCATTCAATACTCGAAAATAAAAAAGTGTCCCTGAGAATTCCAATTTGAAACGTGACTAAATTTATTTTGTATGTTTTAATTTTAAATATTCAATGAGAAACGTGGATAGAAGCAAAGGCAAATATTATTCGTTTTTCAAATAAAACTTTAGCAAATATATAAATAAAATTAATATATTTAGGCATATTTGCTATCTGTCAATAATTTAACGTAAAGAATGCAAACAAAATTATTATAAGACTAAAGGATGACCAAAGAAATGATTGATAGAGTGAAAGATGAAATGGCAAGAAAGGGAGTTATTACTGTGATGATGGTTAACGGAGAAAACGAAATGCTGCATCGACCCGGAAAGTATTATGTTGGGATAAAGGTCGGAGAATGATGCTGCATATAAAATCATTCTTATAAGTTTCACAAGCCCGAAACCGATCATGTGCTAAATGACTAACGCCTTGCAAGTCCCTAATCAAAGCCGGTTTAAACCTGGTCTAATTAGTACGCAAGATTGGTGCCAATTAGAGCGTGTTATAAATCGGTAACGTTTCCGATTTTCGTAACACGTAATGCACTTAGCCAGGGGTAAATGACCGTAGAGAACAAATAAACGTAAGTACTCATAAAGTGCTAATTTTATCACTTGACTTGCACTTAAGTTTGATTCGATAGTTACGGCGCATATAAAAATATCATTGGTGATCATTATTGACGTTTATCGCCGTACTGCGTTGTTTGGTTACTATTTTGTTTGATAAACGGTACAGTACCCGGGCGTAAATATGACACATTAAGCTTTAGAAAGGACTTTACTTTTAGACTGACACAAAGGACCACACATATATTTTGCTTCTTTGAGCCTTTATTAACGGTTACTACTAATGTCTCGCTTATATAATAATTATTACACTCTAAATTGGGTTTACAAAATACCATTCAGATGTTGTGAGAATAATTGAATAATACTGGCCTTATTGCATTTGAAATTGAAATGAAAATAAAGTAGTGTCGCTGTTGCCTAAATTTTTTTCTTCTTCATCTAGCTGCGCCCGGTTTCACCCGCGTTAGTCTCGATCCAGTGGGAATATCGGGATAAAAAGTATCCTATGTCATATACCAGGTCATGGACTACCCATGTGCCAACATCCAAATCTGTTGTAACAAACAAATAAACTCACTTTCGAATTTATAATATTAGTTAGTAGTGATTCTGTATTCAGGCCTTTATTTTTTGGGTGGGAAATTATCAAATATCTTCTCCCGCTCTGGGCGGAGCAGGAGGGAGTGGCAGACTCAATGACTAAAACCCACCCGTGTTCCTTCAGTTGCCTGTACGTTGCCAGGGACCACGGTATCCCTTCCGGACTTTCCCACGACCCCGGCAGGCATCGGTCCTAGCGTACCCCGCCAGTTGTGCTGACATCTCTTTGAGGCGCGCGTGGAACACAACGCGCCGTCGACCCGGGCCTGGTCCTTATCGGACGGCGAGCTACCCATTGCTCACCGTCCGCAAGCCCGCGCCCACGGTGGCCGGGAATCGGCCTACGATTCCCGACACCCAGGGCGTCTCCTGCGGCGGCTAGGGGCGTGAGGGCGCGAAATTTGCCTCTCCCTCACGCGTTTCGCCTCCTCCTTCGCGAGCATTACTGCTTCGCTTTAATTACTGTAAGTAATTGGTTTTTAACCGTGATAATAAAAGTTAATAAATAAATGATTGACAACGACGGCGACTGCGACGGCCAATAATCGATGTCCCACATTTACGTGTACATACTTGTAATGCGCCTATAACTACATCATTACTTTGAACCTCGTGAAAAATATCGACAATTTCTATCTTTCTTAGAGAAAAATATTAAAGATAACTGTACTTGATTTATGACGTATGGGGTCATGGTGTTAGTAGCAGTAGTAGTTTTGTCATCAGAATCCCATCACTTGTTTAAGTGGCTATGGCTATTGTAAATCTTATGTAACGGTGTAAGTACCTAACTACTCGTATGTATGGGTTTTCGGAACATCCATTAGAAGTTACTGCAATATGGCGTTGATAAGAGAGGATTCTAAAAAATAATCACTGGAATAACTGTTTTGTAATGGCTTCTTATTCGAGAATTGCTAATCTTAGAATTACGATAGAGGAAGATAAAGTTATCGTGTTAAATAAATAACACTATTAATAATTTTGAAATATGCATGGATATTGTACAGAATGATGATGGTTAACAAACGCTTTTGGCCATCGACGGAAAACCAAATCGAAATAAAAGACCGAATTTAAATTATAATATAGATGCAATGGTTATTTAAAAACTTATAAAACCAAGTACAGATGCAAACATGGCGGCTCTGAATACGAGGCGAGAGTTCGTGTGACCGCGGGGGTGAGGGGTGGGGTACTGCGCAGCGAGTAGCCCACTTCAGAAACGCTATAAAGTTTGAAGCTCACCCATACGAAATCTCGGAAGAAACAATTTTTTCCTTATTAGAGAGCTTGTTACGTCATGTCACCAACGACTCCAATGTTGAATGATATTAGTTTAGCAAAAGTATCAAAAAAGTGTGGCCAAAAAAAATCTTAATCTTCTAACCACACAAAGCTGTCACTTGTTACTTAATTAGCATTATCCATCACCAGTCTTTTGTACTCATATACCCCATGGTACTTACAAAAGTTAATGGTATTTCGTTGATGTCAAAAACTGACGCAAACCGTGACCATGGCAAAAACTTATACATCGGAGCATAAACAAGTATTTTTTGTTACCCAAACAATGAGGTACCAATTACCACATAACTGGAATGTGTGCGTGGAGTAGGTACAAAAGCATTGATCTTAATTATAGCGCTTTGTAATTACGGCTACATATGTCTTTACATAAAAACTCATATACCCATAGATGATATGGAAAACAATGTTTATATGGAGAATCCGATGTCATCGTGTTAATAATATTATACCTAATGATAATTTTGTACGAATGTAGGTCGTTCACAAACCTAGTTAGCCAAATATAAACTCATCTAGTTCCTAGACAAAATATTTTAATTTATACCTATATTTGCCTGCAAATCCATCGGACACAATATTATGGCAAATTCTCGCTGATCGTCCAACCAATAAAGGTGTAGTCTCGCTAATGGTGGAGCTTGTGTTGGATCATTCGGTTGAAAAGTGTCCATGGAGATTCTTGCCCGTTCTTCTCCATAGAAACCTACATACTACCTATTTGGAATGGGTTAATAGCTTCAACTTTCTGAATGACCGACTCCTTAACACTTCAAAAGTTTCTGTAAATGGTATAATTAAAAAACATGTTTTGAGTTTGAATAATTGCTTTACTAAATAAATGCTACCGTGAATATTCTGATGACGTGAATAATTCGTCAACCATAATCAAGTCCAGCGGACCAATGCGATCAATATTCTATGCCACCATCGTAAAACCCATAAACATTTAATTCTTCATTTAACAGAGGTCTATTATGACCTATCAATCAGCAGACTGCGTTAGCCTGACCTGACTATAACAGTAGGCGCGAATAGGCAGACAATAACAACGAAGAAGATACAATCTTTTTAATATTTATTGCACGGCATAAAAACTAACCCGGTTATTTTTTATACAGCCTGTTAACCAGTAAAATCAAATTAGGTTTTTTCTTTAAAAACATTATATTGATTTCAACGCTTTTATAATGATCGCGCAATCTATTGAAAGAAATAATGACTTGGATAAAAAAAAAGTTTATAAGCTTTCGAACAGAAGGTTAGATTTGGTATAGCTTGAGGAAGGCAAGTAAATAAGCAACATGGACGTTACCAACATGAATAGGAGACAAGCACAAAAGTAGTTTGCCAAACAGCAATGGAGCGAAGCATTCTGGGCGTAAAACGAACTGATAGAATATGAAATACCACCCTGCGCTCCATTGAGTAGACTGCTAAGCTAAAATGAGATTGAGCGGGTCACGTCAGCCGCATGCATAGTGACCGCTGGGCAAGTCTCCTCCACACGGTGGATGCCTCACGGCGCCCGCCGTGGCCGGCCCAGGAAGAAATGGCGAGACGACCTAGACGAGTACCGCAAGGATGGATGTAGGTGGCGTTGGAAAAGGATGCTTGGAAGAATTTGGGGGAGGCCTTTGCTCAGCAGTGGGACAGTGTAGACTAACATAAAAAAATCACTGGACGTGGTAACTTCGGTAAGCATTTGATCGGAAGGACAGCATGCGAGAGCGAATCCGGGACACTCGAAAAGTCTCAACTTATGGTAGCAGAAAGAATAGGGTTTTAGTCGGTAGGAGTCCTTCATCATACATGAGCCTCTGTTCTCCCCAGATTGAGGGAATCGAAGTGGATTGCCCCACGAAAAATCAAGGGATAGCGTGGCAGAAAGGCATTATAAGTAATATCACCCAGATTGTAAATCGTCAAACCATATACGTGTAGCCTTTGGGCCAGATATACTCAAAAGTCGTACAGCGCTCTCCGCGTTCAATACAATAATGCGTTTAGGGTACTGGTGGGGCTGCCTCGCTTCTGTAGCGCTTCGGGGATGTTTGCTGACGCACACGTAGATTGCTTTTATGCGACCATGCGAAAGAGGTGTGCTTCTCTGGTGCGCAGGGTGCGGGCCAGCTCCAACAGTGTCCTGAGTATGATTGCTGGGCGTCTGGATTGCTCATACGTGAATCATTGTTGTGCCGTCTCGCATGGGGTGAAGCAGCGGTGACTCGTGTGAGTTGATTGAATATTGTCGGATAAATTAAATTGTGAAATGATACTAACATAGTTTTAAGTATTACTAACATTATTGAGTCATGGTTACTCGAATAAAGAATTTATTTATTTATTTCGGTCATTCTTGCACTTTCTTCCTCAAGACGCTATCTAAAACATCTAATCTGTAATACACGTAGGTATTTGTAAGGTGACATCATCCCAGAAAACCAAGAATCTCTCCACGCAAGCGCAGCAGTCATACTAGTCATAGATCATATAGATTCAATCGCTGATTGTTGCGAATGCTTGGCACTGGTGCTCCTAGTCGTGCCGATAAATTAACGTCGGCCGTGACAGGTGGCGCTACCGTTCCACTAAATAAATTATACCTACAGAAGTTGCATTCCGGACAATCTGTGAGTTCTGTGACCCAGTCCGGCCTACGTGCGGAGTCGATCACGCAATGTGGCACACAGATAGTAACGAAGCTTTTTTTTTTTGTATATTTTGCCAAAATCTTTAACAATTTCGTAGGTATGTTTCTATTTTAGTTTTTAATGTCGGTACACTGTTCTTGTTTTGAACGGATTCAAAAACTCTTCAATCTCAAATTTCTTTAAAATTGACTTGAGCTTGACTTCAAGAGGTCAAATTTATTCATTGTTAACTTACCGACAGTAATGATTGAGAGCCATAAAACCTACGACACTGCTACGATGAGTTGTGTACCTAAATTCCAACAAAGACCTAATTCTCAAACGAAATCTTACAACTTATTTATAGGTTTTCCGTCGCTGAAGTACAAGTTTTATTGGCGACTTTAACATAATTTAGTTATGTTACATGGGATTTAAACGGTTCCCTATCCATTTGCATAAAATTTTAAGACCTAATATAACTTAGCATAATGTTGTTTGGCATAATTATATTTTCGCATAATATAATGACGCATAACAGCTTACGCATAAATTTTTTAAGCATAATTTCTCTAACCATAATAATGATTAAGCATAATATTCTAAAGCATACATTTATTAAGCATAAAGTTAAAGCATAAATTTATTAAGCATAAGGTTAAAGCATGCAAGCAAGCATGCAGCATGCAAGCAGGCATGCAGCATGCAGCATTCAAGCGAGCATGCAACATGCAGCAGGCAGGGTTTCTGTCACGGCTCCGGCGCTGCGGGCCTCCGGCGGCCCCACGCGTGCTAATCGTCGCAGACGGCTTTCGCTCACCACCGCAGCTTCGGCTTGTTGGCCGGCTTCGCCGGCCAGCCTCAGCCGCGGTGGCTCGCTCGCAGCCGCCTGCTCCTCAGCCCGCGGGCCGCCTCGCTCCTACGCGCCTACGCGATTTTAAATTACACTCTAGGGGTAGGACAAACAAGACTACGTGGAGTCGGTTTTGCAGCAATTCGGTTCTTAGGCCTACTAACGTTATGCGAATCAAATTTATGCCAAAACAAATTAGTCTTTAAGATGATTATGCCAACATAAAATGTATGCCTAAAAAAAATATGCCGAAGTATTATTATGCCAAAACAAATTGTGCCAAAATCGTTATGCCGAAGTATATTAGGACAAAGAACATTATGCGAAAAGAAGGTATCCCGATTTAAACACAACAGGCAAAATGTGGGTGTACTATAGGTACACCTCTGCCTTACCCTTAGGGGAATAACAGGCGTGATGTGATGTGTATGTCATGTTTAAAATTAAGTTGCATTTCAGAAATTTGTCGTCGCATCACAGCTAAGTAGTAACAGCCTCACGGGTCGATCCAACAGGCAAAGCTACGCTTGCCAGGGTTGGACGTGGATGGGTGACCATCTTTACATACCGAGACTCCTCCGCGCCTCGGAAAGCACGTTAAGCCGTTGGTCCCGGCTGTCATTCGTGGATCTTTGACAGGCGTTTCAGAAGCCTGAAAGTCTGACAACCAGTCATACCAAAGGGTATCGTAATACCCAGTTACTGGGTTGTGGAGGTCAGATAAGCAGTCGCTCCATGTAAAATTCAGCTGCATCCGATTAGACTGGAAGCCGACCCCAACATAGTTGGGAAAAGGCTAGGCAGATTGGTTACAACTATTTACAACGCTTAAATAATAACATTGGACCTTTTCCACTTTCTCGTACAGTGACCATTCTCCAGGCATTGACACGTAAAAGTATGAATGTGTGGGTTTCTCGATGTTTTCCCTCGCTGTTCGAAACTGGAGCTTACACGTGTTTCCCAAATCACGTCATTATCATCTTGTTCTATCACGCGACGTCGTGTTTCTGTGTGATGTGATTATGTGATGACATGTATCTCAAGATGTTCTGGATTGAAAGCACTTGTTTATTTGATTGGTAGGCCATTTCTGTTAGAAACTACTACTTTGGCGAGTGATCTATGTGACGTTTTTAGCGCCTTGACCGTGTTTCATACCGCGTGGCTTTGATGTCCTATAAGTCAGTACAAATATCAACACCCCAGTTTATAGGGGTTAATATTTAAATCGTATACCTTTTTCCTTCCTCACGGTTCAAGTTATCTCTAGTTCTTTGTTACTATAACATCATAAAAATTTGACAAGCGTTTTAGTAACTAGACAGGCATGACACTTTCGCATTATAATATTAGTAAGTATTGATAATTATCCCTACATATTATAAAACAAAGGCCTCCCTGCCGTGTCTGTCGCGACAGACACGGCAGGGAGGCCTTTGTTTTATAATATGTAGGGATATTTTGAGTTTATCGCGTTCAGACCGACATGTCGGTCTGAACGCGATAAACTCAAAAACTACCGAAAATATTTTCATATAGTTTTCACCAATCACAAATAGACGGAGTTATTCATGAGGTGCATTTTAGGTGTATAATTCATTAAGATTTGTGTAAACTAGCTGAAATATGACGATGAAAAAATCATCTCAACTGAGACCTTTACTGCATGGGCCTCGTAAACCAATAGAGTTAGGCATAATTATGACAACAATGTATTACGGAATTAACACATAGTTTACCTGGGTTAACACATAAGTGACATAGGGTACTTTTAATCCTAGTAGTACGTTCCCGTGAGATATGTGTCGATATCCATGGGGGCGAAGCCTTGGGCAAAAGCTAGTTAAATATACAAATAGTTAAGCTAGGGAAATTAATAGTTTAGTGAATTGACCACCACTATTTGGCACGTTTGTATGAAATGGCTATAACACGGCAAATTGGCAGTGTGTCAACCTGTGAAAGTAGAAATGGATTAGAGATCTCTTAAAGCGATTGGCTCAGAACTTGACATATTTATTTAGAGATGCACATTGCACATTTGCTTAAGATTTATAACATGAATAAAGCTCACATCTTTTATGGATACTATTTTACCTGTATTTAAAGATTGGTTTTACTGCACTTGTAAACTAAACAAACATTGTTTATGGCCGTCATTCAAAGGTTAATTTTATAGCTAACGAACTAGGAATAGGTATATTTAGTGGTTCACGTTACAAACTTGTGGTAATTGTCAACTCTTATACTGCCGTAAAACCAATTAATGGAGAGGAAGATGGTGTCTACTTATAAAACTGTGCCTGTACCAAAGATTAGTATAGATGGTTCACTTCGCAAAACAATATAAATAAAAAGCGACTCTTGCTACGACATAATAAAGTGCAATTCAGGTCGCACAGCGCTAATCACCTATCGTTATAGTAACCTAGAAGTTGCCTCTCTTTCTATCGCGTAACTATTATATCTTCTGAGGCCCTAGTGTGAGTTTCTTTTAACCATTTCGACTATACGCATCGAGCGCGTTCGGCGCTCCGATTGGCAGCCGGCCGGCCTTCACCAGTGAACGGCCAATCGGAGCGCCAAACGCGGTCGATGCGTAAAATCGAGATGGTTAAAATAAGCTTACACTAGGGCCTCTGACTACACGTTACGCCCACTGAATTCGACAAGTCGAGCCCGCCGCGTACCTACTTGTAGCTTCATGCCTAAAATGCGGAGTGCACCATCTGTATTCATCTGTGCCGGTACTAAGTATCATTTATTCAAGTTAATCTTATCTTTTTTATATGCACGTGTTTCTGTGGTAATAAACCATTATTCTTTCTATCTGTTACCTACCGGTATGGTAAGTAAAGAACCTGTGGAAAGGCATCTATTTTAAAGCTTGGCAGGAAAATATGTACTCGTTGGTTTCTTTTAAATGCCTCGTGGATTTAAAGAAACCAACAACCTACCGTGACTGCTGACCATGGGGTTTGATCCCCAAGTCTGGCAGTGTCATTGGGCTTTTCATCAAGAAAGCCCGATAATAGGATTGCCTAGCCCAATATCACATGGGACATTCGCAAAAGCTTGTAGACATTAAATAAATATGTTTTATTTGTTTGAATATTTGCCCTTTGTTTTTATTTATGATTATAATCAGCCTATAATGTTGCCACTACTGGGTCACAAGCCTCTTCTCATCGAGAGGGCTGTAATCTACCACGCGGGTTCAGTGCGATTTGGTAGGGACTAGAGATGTCACATGTCTTAGAATTTTTGGTTCTGGGATGCCGGTTTCATCACAATGTTTTCCTTCACCGTTTGAGAGCAGTGGTGATAAAATTATTTACACAAAGAAAGCGCCTGTCTGGGTTCGAGCCCACGATCTAAAACTCGTAAGTCGGGGCCGTTACCACTGGGCCACCACTGCTCCTGTACTCCTGCACTTTGTATTTTCATTTACTTAATTTGTGCTTTTGGGCGTTGTGCTTTTTCTTTAATGATTTATTTATCTACATTACATTATTTTCTTCTATGTATTAAGTGCACAGTTCTGTGACTAAACGATTTGTTTATATCCTTGAACAATAAATAGCGAATCATTGACGGTCATTTATGTACCATGATACTCATAATCCTATTCATTTGAATTCATGATATGGTAATACCGTTCATGTACCGACTAAGGGGATATTGATTTTATAGTCCTTAACATAAATCAATTTAAGGAGGCCTCTACGAAGTCACAGCTTGACATTGAAAAAATCGTAAAACAGTACGCGTAGCATGACAATCATAGAAACGGGTTTTGGCGACGAAAGAATAGACAAAATGACAGATTGTGATCGTTTATCTGTCATTTTGTCTATTCTTCAGTCGACAAAACCCGTTTGTCATGATAAGCGTGCTGGAATCCTTTGGTATTAGGTTCTTAGAGGTAATTGAAAATACAAATTCGAAGATAATATGTGACATCTGTATATCGGTGAATTACGGCTCACTCTGTCTCACAGAGGAGGCCCGCGTCCTAGTAGTGCTAACATTATAGGATTTTGCTGAATTCTGTGTTTTGGTGAAAAAAAACACAAATCCTGGCAATATGAACGTCGGCTGTCTATAGAGAACACCTACCTACCAGATACCCGTCATAACAACACCAAAAGTATGACAGTGGATACACAAACCGCTATAAAACAATTAAATTTCTCAAACGCATCGGTATTAACATAGTTTCCCATGAAATCAACCTCAAGGTTAGTCAAATAAAATGGGTTATCGAACACTTCTCACGAAAGTCGATACAATCGTCGCGACGCGTATCACGTACTTTGTAAACACGCCTCCAATGAAAGTAAGGGTGCATCCACAGTTTCATATCGCAGTTACTTTTTTTATCATCTAAAAACTTATTGACCTTTTAATGATGTACGCTTTTTTTAATTAACGAACTTCTTACTTAAAACTTTATGTGTAAAAGTTAAAAGAGAGACTCATTTAAGTATTTAAAAAAAGTGTGCATTATTAGAAAGTGATGACATCCAAATCTAACTGGTTGGTTGCTACTTTGCTGATAGGCATGGTAGTTACTTGGCTATTAAGTAGTTATAAGACCCAAAAATAGCAATTATATGAGCTTCACAAAAAGAAGCGCATTCATCTTATTAGTGTTCAATAATATTCTTAGGACAGCATGGACAAATGGAAATTATTTGAGGTTCGATCAAATACATGCTTGAGAAGCAAAGTCATGCAACATGATAGGAAACATTAAGTAACTTTCTATAACTTTTGTTGCTAGCACTTGCTATTCGTGTAAAAAACTTAGAAATAACTGTTATTGAATGATTTGCGGCCCTATCCTCAGCGTTAATAAAGGTTAGTTCATGTTTCTATGATGAGATAACGTTGAGCAACATTCTGTAACAAATGTAACTGAAAATTATCAATGAAGCTGTTTTTAAAAGTTGGCCAAAATATTAGGCGCGTTGACCTTTTTTAAATTACTGTTTTTAAAAGTTGGGCGTATCTCAATCTTTGCCTAACTTTTCTCGTCTTAGATACCAAAGCCAAACCTGAAAATAAACTTCCTTAGAAATAATGTTCTACAAAAAGTAACTGCAGTGTGGATGCACCATAATGAAGCTACGACCTATTGTATGAAAATGACATACATCATGACTAGTAACTTCAAATGTCATGGAGATGATTATTTGTATGCATGTTTGATTTTATGAGCGATTAGAAGTCATTAGAATAACATAATAATGAAGGGTTTCTAGTTCGTTATGATTTGTAGTCAATCAATTATAAATATGATTAAATATCAATAAATATCTATGGAATTACTTAGCTTGATATCATTCGTAGTTGAAAAATTGATAATATTTAATTGGATTGTTCAAAGAAATAGAAAAATAGACTATTTAAGATGTATTAAAAGAACTGACTGACGCGACAGACGTTGTCCTGTTCGAATTTAAAAATCCCGTTACTAAATATCCGTTTTTCCGAATTTGATTTGATTTTTTTTACAAATTTTCTTTCCATATTAACCTAATTCGGACTACACGAAAATTAAAAAAAAAGCAAGTCAGTCCAGCCGTTCTGAAGTTCATGATGCGCTTACCAACGAACAGTATTTCATTTTTATTTATATTATTGATTAACACTATTTGCTACATAGAAAAAAAAGCAGATGTATCATAATGTAAAGAATATAATATTGATTGTGAAATTCCATTGTAAATACTAACCTAGCAGTTTTTATGTTCTTGAATACCTCACAGCTATTAACATTCCGATTTGATTGAGAAAAAAATATGTAGACAGGAAACGATGCCCGTTGCATTAACATCCATCTCAGTTTAGTTATTATCCGTATATAATAAACGAATTTATTTAAATAGAACAGACCGTAAATAATTGTTAAATAACATAAACAAAGAACGACCTTCACAGAACGAAGTATAGTCACGCGAATCTAATAATTACAAATGGTTATAACAAACTTAATTTCTTGCCTAATAATTAAAAACGAATTAAGGCAAAATGTGTTCTAAATTATGCGTTTTAGAGGTCAAATCTAAAGGACTGTCCAGACAAGAGCAGATGTGAGTGCGAACGATTTCTCAAAAATTACATTTTAATGTCTGCCTGGACTGCCTCGTTGCTCTAGTAGTTGCAAGCGCTACTGCTGACCATGAGGTCCTGGGTTCGATTCCCAGATCGGGTAGTGTTATTGGGTTTTTCCAATAGGAATTCCTCAGTAGCAACCCGGAGGAGGATTTGTGCCCGGTTGATGGCAATAGGCTCGCCCCCGATTACATACGACTTCAACATACTTTACCGGCGAAATGTGTTTCTGCCTAACCTTTCAGGGATTACAGGCGTGATGATATGTGTAAAATTTTATAATTCCAAAAAGTTTGGTTGTTTTGGATTAAAGATCAGATCTAAATAATAATCACTAATTATATCTAGACTAGAACCCGCTCAGACACATATTTAGCAATAAAAAACTCGTAAAAGCAAGTTATTAAAATAACAGAATAAAATTAACCCAAATTATGTAAGAATTAGCAGAAAAACGTTGGCATCAAATGCAGTGCAACACTAAGCGTTGCATCAGACCTGGCTCGACCAACTTAGCAGTTTACACGGTTTGGTAATTGTTGCAATTACAACATTATTATTATCTACCATTTAGTGAAAATTACATTATTTTACAAGAACGGGGATTTTCGTTGAAAAGGCTAATTGAATGTAATTTAATCTGTGGCAATGGCAAATGATAGGTTAGTTTGTAACGTTAAACTGACCGATAAAAGGATGGCCCAATTTCAGTTCATTCGTGACCCGATGTTTTTTTAAAGCATGTAGTGTTAGTTCCGTGTAAATGACAAGGAAAAACAAAAAAAAAAATATATAACCTATAAAAGACACAAAAATAATAAGGGGCTTATTTATAAACGGTGCTAAAAGTGAAGTAATGATTAGCGACTGTTAAACCTGGACATCTTGGGTGGCAGTACCTACCTCTCGGAAAATGGGTTGGTACCATCTGACGGCCAACTCTAGCACCACGCGCGCTCATTTGGGCAAAATTGGCTTACTGTTACACACTCCCACAGATTGCAAGAAATCAAGAGGAAACATGTAACACGTCACAAAAACTCTGGTCTAAGGGCCTGATCGTGGGAATCGCAGGCCGATTCCCGGCCACCGTAGGCGCGGGCTTGCGGACGGTGAGCAATGGGTAGCTCGCCGTCCGATAATGACCAGGCCCGGGTCGACGGCGCGTTGTGTTCCACGCGCGCCTCAAAGAGATGTCAGCAAGTGAAGGGGTCCGATAGGACCAATGCCGGCCGGGGTTGCGGGAAAGTCCGAAAGGGATACCGTGGCCCCTGGCAACGTACAGGCAACGGAAGGAACACGGGTGGGGCTTAGTCAGTAAGAGTCTGACACGCCCTCCTGCTCCGCCCAGAGCGGGAGAAGTTATTTGATAATTTCCCACCCAAAAAAAAAAAAAAGGGCCTGATCGTCTACAAGGGCCGTAACAAGCTATCAATCCATCATTATACAAATCACGACCTTGTTTTTAAGCAATGCACGAGTCAACAATTTGTTGCGTTATAATGCGTGTGATACGCTTATTGTATTCTTTAAGAGGGTTATCGGTAAATAATATAGGATATTAGCTGTACAATAAATTTTAAGAGCATATAACCTAAAAATTGGCAACGTCGCAAATAGCTGTCAAAAAAATTTCTGTTTTGATTAATTTGTCAATGTTACTGTATGAAATAAGAAATGTAGCTAACTAGCGAATTAGAATATTGATTATGAAATGTAATAGTTAATATCGTAACACCGAATGTTTAGTTTTAGATGTAAAAAAAGTATTTGGAAATTTTCCAAATGGCTTTTTTACACCTAAAACAATGTTGTAATTGCAATTCATTATTAATATTCTAGTTCGCTAGTTAGCCAAAGTTCTTATTTCCATACAGTAATATTGCCAAATTAATCAAAACAGAGAAATATTTGATATCTATTTGCGACGTTGCCTACAACTTCAGTCTTCTTATTGCTTTCAGAATAAACGCTCTTAATATGTGGTCAGGATGGTCCAGGAGTAAAGGGACCCGAGGGCCTGAACAAAGTGACGTTCTATAAGCGATAACAATGATAGAGAAGCCAAAAAATGAATTGAACAGAAATACGAAACGGTTTGAAAGCCGTTGTCGATTGCCACCGGTCTAGATCCTCTGCATGAGGCTGCGTTTTCTAACCCTGCACCCTCATTGCGTAAGACACTTTCAATCACAATCTGAATGATTTTGAAGGATATTGCTAACCCATTCCTTCATGACTGTTCGAAAAATTTTTCAGCTCGCAACAACGTAAATAACGCAAAGAATGTTCTTGAACTGTTACAACGAAAGCCATTGCTACTACCCCGCAGGCAAGTGACTGTAACTTATGCTGTGCTTTTTTGACTTTCTGACTTTTTTAAGATTATCTTGGACATATGACTAATTTACGATGAAATACAACCTCGTGCGGAAATCCGTATCAAAACTGTCTCAAATCTCTAATATGCAATCTGCAAACATGTTCGAATGCTCGTACCTTCTATGTATGAGTGAAGTTTGTGCCCTATAGCAGGGCAATTACAGGCCGATATTAAGCTCCATAATGTATAAAGATCAGTGGGGTATTTGCACAGATTATCGTGTTAAAAGCTTCCGCCATCTATTCGCACGGCGGCGCCACGAGCGAAGCCGATATTAGAGCATTGCACTCGTTTAAAAGGATTGGTGTAACTTCCTGCTTGTTAATCCATTGGGTACTGCGAAATTGAAGACCGGTTATTACCTGAAACAAAGAATAAAAAACTATAAGCATACAAGTTTGGTTTCAAGATAAACAAGGTGACAGTTACTTAGGAAAATAGAAGATAGGAAAATCCGAGATAGAATAATCTGTAAAAGTGGTAGTTGCTTAACACATAGTCTATGATGAAAAGCATCTTATACTTAAAGCCTCTCTCTTACAGGCGTGTCGATAATAACGCAAGCGTTATCGAGATAATGCGTCCCGATTCCTTGCACACGGAAATCGGGACGCATCGTCGCATCGTCTTTTATCGTCCGATATTTCTAACGTCTGCGTGTAACCTACACTACAGGCGGCAGGGACTGCAGGTGTATTGCGGACGGGGGGACCGCAATACACCGTACTAACGTTATTAACGCAGGTGTGTGTAAGATCGCATGCGTCCTAATACAAAATTTTCTAAGAACACATATCGGAATATCGCAGGACGGAGGAACACAAGCGTCCTACTTCTATTGCGTCGTTATTATCGCAGCAGTGTGTAACTTTGTTGCCGTCCCAATACAAAATGTACTAAAAATAGATATTGCAATATCGCTACCGATAAAACGCGCCTGTGGGGGAGAGGCATAACAAGCACTCTCCATCATCGTAAACCAATCAAACGCTAAAAAGACCCGATCAAACTTGCGTATGTAAAAAAAACTATTAACCACCATTAGCATTGTTAACAACAGCATTATCGTTCGCGCCCTACACAATACAACCAATCAGGGCTAACAAAAAGCACACTTTAAAGTGCGAGTACTTCATCATCAGTTGTTTGGCAACAAGTTGTTGGCTGATACTAGCCCACTGGGGCATTCCATCACGTGCGCCGGCGGCGATCGAGCCGCCATTCTGACAGTAAAATGATGCAAACAAAAACTGACTCGGAACATTTCCCCCTTAAATTATAGCTGACAATTGGTGCACTTTACGAATCACAGATGAAACGGTTTTAAAGGCCAATGCTAGAGGCTGAACATATCTATTGTAAAACGGAACTGAGTTGCGGCGTGATCATAAACATTCTACTTTTACCTGTTAACCTGGTCAACAATAAACAGAAAATAGAAAAACAAACACGTATTATGTGAACTATTTGTAATTAAACAATGGCCGGTAAAATAAACGTTACATGTACCTGTCATAAACGTAACCGACTTACTGATTTATATCTCGAATTTTCCTAAATAACGTTATTTATATCCGGCATTGTTATCATTGAGACTGGGATCATGAAAGCGACAGGCTCATAAATTCGTTTTGTGCCACACACCTGTTACATTTATAAACATTAGGTGCTGTCACATCGGCATTTCCCGCCAACTAATGTCGCGTACATTTGACATTAGACTGTCTATGACGAACCATAGATAAAATAGTGCCGATAAAAGAACTTAATGGTGTGTGACGATGCTGACTTTGAAGCAGAAATTACATTTCGTTTTTTCCTCATCAATAACGGATATAAAATAAAAATGTCATCAGCTAACTAGACATTCCAATTTATTGATACAATTTTAATGTGGATAAAACATATATAACAAGCAAGTAATTCCGTCCGGAAAATCCATAAACATTCATTCGTTAGCTTTATTACGTAGCTCTAGGTACCTGCCTATTCAAAATATATTGATAGCAAGGAGAAAATTCTCAATTCCAATTTTGAATTGAGAATTTACACAACTTTTTTGTTGATGAAGTTGAGAATGTTAAAAATTTATTTGCAAATATCGTAAGAAATTTTGAATTTCTCGGATTACATTGAAGGATCACCTTCAATAATACTAAAGTTGAGTTTGACAAGTTCTCAAATTCAAATTCTCAATTCAGACACCGTGGGTTAATCAACATTTTTTGTTTGTTTGAAATATATTTTCTTTTTCTGTCCTAGAACCAAAAATTCGAAGACATGTGACATCTGCCAACCCGCACTGGGCCCGCGTGGTGGTTTACGGCCCACTCCTTCTCACCGAGTGTGTCCCAACAGTGGGCACATTATGGGCTGATTATGTTATGTTGAAACAACTTTGAACTATTATAAGTCAATTTCTAAGTTTTACCACTTGACTTAATGATGTGCGCTAACGCAAACAAAAACCCCTGATTGCTATTTGCCAACAATTTGAATCTATAGTTGTCAATGTCAATTAAAGTCAATGATGATGAAGTATCTTCTAATGGCGCTGTTACGGTGTGAGGTAATAAATTGAGGGCCAGTAACAAATCTTGTAATTTTAATAAAATTCAAGTGGGAATGAAGTATTGTTTATTCGTCAGTTTCGTAACGTTTCAGGTATCTGCTCAATTAATATGTTAGGTTATTGATGTCAAGTGTCATATCGTAGATATCGGTGCAAAAAAGTTGTGTAACATCTTTCTAATTAATGAAAGTAAGTAACCATCAAATTATAGATATATTATTTTTAATTTCATCATCATCAGATCATCTGGTTCTTGTCGCCTAAAAGTATTTATTTAATTAAAGTTCTTCGATATGAAGCCAGTCAGAATTTGGCAGAATAATAAATAAGTATGATGTCAAAAGAACTCCCACAAGATCCATTATTCAAAGTTCGAAGCTACGTGGGCAAAAAACATTATATCTATGCCTATAAGCGTAACTTTGTCCATACATGTCACTCACTCCTGGAACAGAGCTAATTAAAGGATATTCATAGAGTGACAGCATGCTTGAAAAGTGTGAGAACAGCATGCATGATCCATGCATGCTGTTCCCACAACATTCATATGCATCCATGCATTCAAAAGCCTTGATAAGGCGCGTTTAAAGTAGTGATGGGATGTCAAATTCCCTTCCCTTATCGATAGCTTTTTAAAGTGTCCAGAATCTGGCAAAAACTGTTAAAACTTACGCTAACATTGTAACACTTTTTGTAAGTTAAACGCGTGCACGTGCAGTCAACGGTTTCAAGTTTCTAATCCAAAAGCTCCACGGTAGTCAAACTACGGTTATTAAGGCATTGTTTTAGTTAATTAACAGACATACCTACCACCAGCCGATTAAAGCGGTTATTCGTGACCTTGAATGCGTGCTTCATTGCTTAAACTAAAGTAGAGCTGAACCAAATAAATATCGATAGTAAATTGGTCGGAACATTCATAATTAATATACAACTAGGGCATCGTTATCAATTAATCGTTTTGCCATTGGCAACAACGGGTTGTGCAAAAGACAATTAATTATTGATTCACTGAATATTCAGACTGAGGCTTTAAATTGTAAATGAATAGGTACATTTCATTACAAGTTCTAATAAAAACGTTGGAATTAAATAATCACTCAATTCAATATTATGTATCTTTTTCATAATAACCTTGAAGGCAGTCTATTTATAAAACAAACAATAAAAAGCACCTAAGTTATCGAGTTAATAAAAGCGGATTTTCTTTCAACAACATTATTTTATCGGTGCTCATAATATATTCGCACTTGATCTATATACCTTGGTTTATCGATTGCATTGATATCTACCGTTATCGATACTTATCGGGAATCCCTAAAAGCCTTGGGCTTAAAGCGAACATCGCTGTATCGCCCGAAGCGATCGACAGCGATGAATATCGCCAAAACGTTACGAAAGTGGCTGCAACTGGAGCACTGGCCACTGGCCACTGACATCTGAGCGAAGGGAATTTAAAATAAGAACAAAAGTGGCGGGAATTGTGTAAGGTTTCGAGCGATTTCGGCAGGAAGGTTTAACGGTCTTTTTCGAATTCCAGACTCAAAACTTTCAATCTGTTTATTTCAAAGAAACTTTTAATTTTATAAGACGGAATCTCTTCTATTTAAGTAATATAATGGCTTGTGTTGCGCTGTAGGCAATTCAACTTAAAAATTGCCAGCATTATATATACAATTATTATAGTATAGTATAGGTATACTAACATCATTTTATAACATCAAAGGTGACTGACATTTCATTAGTCATAGTTATTCATACCACGGCCAATAATATTATCCTTTTATATTTTTTTATCTTAGCTTTTTTTCTCGTTAATAGTCGTGAATATGTCATACGTCAGATAATACAAAAAGCATTTTGTTCAAGATTGACTTCGTGACAAGTTTGCCGACTAATTGTTGATAAGGCGCAGAATTGCTTTTACTCAAGAAATTAATTATATTTATTAAGATAAATATTAAATACTAGGTTCTGCCCACGACTTCACCGGCGTAAAATTTCTTGTTTTAACATAAAATAAATCCTATTGCATCGCATCGCCCATCCTCGCTATTACCTCGTTTTTGTTTAGCATTATATTAGACTTTTTCTTTTTGTTCGGCTCCTAAGGGTCGTAGCGTGTTAAACAGTCTATAACCTTCCTCAAAAATTGGGCTATCAAATGCAAAAAGATTTTTTTCTAATCCGACAGGTAGTTCCAGTAATTAGCGCGCTCAAACAAAAATACAAACTCTTCAGGTCTATTGTATTAGTATATATATCACAGTGTTTAAAAGTAAGTTGACATAATTATGTATTGTAAAAAAAAAAACAATTATAACATCCTACTTGAGTTTTCATCTGGTTTCGAATTTCAATACCAGTCTGGTCTGTATGAAACATTTCAATAACTGTAGTAGGTAATTAGCAAGTGTCCCACGATTTTATGGACAAATTCAGATCATACTTTCACTTGATTCAATTTGTAGTATTTTGTTCTCATGTAATTAATACTTTCTACCTCAATTAAAGATCAAGTTCTGTACAACATGATACCTTTGATATACTTTACTTAAATCGGTATGCGGGAACAATAAAAAAAGTTAAATAATGGTGATGTTTTCAGCTTTAAAAGGTAGAAATTTTTGTTTAATTTAAAAATATTTTTCCTTAAGTACATGTTTCGTTAATCATATTGCCCAAAATTAAATGTGTACATATATGGCAGCCTTATATGTTCTTAGCTCAACAAACAATTTAAATTAACCAAAATATTATGCTGCTACAAAATCGTCTGCCGCCTGTTTAAAAAAAATAAGTGGCAGCATGAAACTGCACTTTGCGTTAAAAAATAAGGAAAAATTGACAAGACATATGTACGAGACAAGTTCTTTAAAATAAGTGATCAGCCCGCGATTGCTCCACCACACCACGGCACTCGATAAGCACCTCGACCATCGTCGCCCTCTTTTTATCCGATTATCGATAACTGCATTTGTTACCCAACATCGATAACTGAACGATAATTTTACAGAGTTTAAACAAGCTATCTGTAGTAAATAGTCGTTTAGTGTTATCGACTTGAAATTGGTGTTTGCTGTAGGATATCGTGTTTCTTAGATAAAAAGGACTTGGTTGCTTGTAGTTCATGGAACTGCATTTTAATATATAAAGTACTGTGTATGCGTAATGAAGTCCATTCCTCGTATAAAAATCTTTTCTAACTCCACAAAGATAACACAAACGGAAAAAGAGTGTAAAGTATTTCTGTTACAGAGATCCCTTATTTAGCATGTTTTACGTAACACCCACTGGCGTGCCAATTGACGTCACAATGGGGCAACAACATTAACTTTAGGGCTTTTCGTCTTTCAGTCTGTTTTGACGTTTGTGATCGCTGTTTACAGTTACGTTGGAATACTGACTGAAGGCAATTAGGAGATTTTGAAGTCAATATTGAAGCGTGGGCAGCTTCATCTAAATTATAAACTTGTATAATTTGCTGTTATGCTGTTTTATTGATTAATCTCAAATATCCCATTACTTACTTGGAGAACTTGTCAAACTCTAATTAAGCATTACTTCTTTCTAGCATTAGCTTAGCTTTGTAGGCCATGAAATTCTTTTTTTTTCTTGTATTTCGCGATCATCACTCAAGTAATGTTAAAGTCAAGTTTGACAAGTTTTCAATGACGAATTCTCAATTCAGAATCCACGTGTTAATCGAATGACCTTTTCCCATCACTTACCTACTACCTATTCTTGAGTTTTCCTGAAACTTTTCTGTAAATATTTCAAAATAGGTACTATTTGCAATCATGATAGTCATATTGAGTATTTTACACAAGTTTTAAGAAAATTGGAACCGCAGGGCGTATTGCTGGTCTTTTTTATTACTTTTATTACAATAATGTGTGCTTATTCCACGTATAAAATTCTAAGTTATTGTTAATTATTATTTATATTTGGTACGATACTTCGTGGTCAGCCGTGGTCCGTGACATTTTGGTACTCAAAAACATTATTCGTGTTTTAATGATAATGTTTATTTTTCAATCACGAAGGTTAACAACGGAAAACAATAAAGTATTTATCTTAGTATCGGAATCGAAGGTCGATGTTACTTTCATGTTTAATTTTTGTAGGCTGTAATTATTTATCGAATAACAAAATTTAAGTATAATATCAGTACAAACTGGGTCAAATGTAGCCTTTTGTAACGGTTGAATCGTTGTGAAATGAAGTATAGAATTACTAATAAATAAAAAGTATTAAATAGCCATCAAACGGTAACCATAGGTACATTTTATCCTCAAAAAGGTAAAAGGTCTCATACCAAAGAACATTTATTCATTGTGCCGATTTCGTATCGTGAATGCGATAAAATAAATAAATAACGTCAGACGTAAATGGACTAAATAATTAATTGATTAAATAAATGACCAATCCACTGGTTATGAGAAATAGGTATCGACTCGTAAAATCGACTTAGTACGATTATTTACTTAAGCTACATGCTTTTGAGAGTAAGAGTTTTAACACTTAATTTGGAATGTAAAAAATATGGAACGACGAAAAATTGGGCGACTGCGTTTTCATATTTTAAGTTTTTCAATAAAATCTTTAAATAATCACTTTCTTCGTTCACTTTCTCATGGGTCTTGTAAACATGTTCATGGCCTTTTATCCACTTATGTCGACGTCAATAACCATTCCATACTTAAAGCTAACGATAAGTTTTGTGACACATTATCAAAATGGCCTTCAATTCTAATACAGTAATAAAGCAACCATATTCTTATCACCTTGTTAAAAATCAGTTGGAAAATTCTAAATAACAGGCCCACTATCAGTCTCAATGTCAGTCTCATTAAACATAATATCCCTCTCGATTTCTGCAGAACAACGAGAGGACTGACCACAAAATGCGATATTAATATCTGCGGGTCAAACCACCGTATGCTCTTGACATTTATTTCTTTTGTAACCTATACTATACTTGCAACGATTGTGTTCGTACCTCTACCATTAGTTCTCGATCGTCATCTACTTTTCCCAACTATGATGGGGCCGGCCTCCAGTGTAATCGGATGCAGCTGAATGTCAGTATTTTACATGGAGCGACTGCCTATCTGACGTCCACAACCCTATCACTCGGTAACACGACACCCCTTGGTAAAACTGGCTGTCAGACGTTCGGGCCTCTGACTACCCGTAATGACTGTCAAAGATCTACCAATAAAGGGGACGGCTGTTAGGTAAACGTGCTTTTTCGAGGCACGGCGAGGTCTCGCTAAGAAATGGATGGTCACTCAACCACCGCGGCAAGAGTAGATTAACCTTGATCGATCGACCCGTGCGATTGTTACTTAGCCACTAGCCCCTCTCGATAGCAATCGGTATACGAGTTATATTTGCTCGTTAATTGTGCCTCTACAATGCTTCAACTGTACTGCATCAAGTCGACCTTGCAGGCCGATCACGATTCCGCACACCTGCACAGAGGTTGCCAACCATTAGTTCTCGATTAGAACTTGATCAATTTAAATGGTTATTTCAATGGTAATAACGAGAGGTTGTTTCCGGAATCTAAACACGACTCAATAAAATAAGTGTCTAATTTGCCTCCACTTAATTTTGTGTATCTTTGAAGATGTTCTTGCCAAGTTGAAATGTAAGCCTTGGTAGTAATTAATAATAATAAAAGTGTAGGTAATTCTATTAGTATGTTGTCATATGATGTCTTGTGTAAGTAACGCATCATCTGAGAACATGCTAATACCTAATTTAGATTCCTCAAGCACACTAAGGAAAATACCTTAAGTTTCAGGTTACCTGCTAAGTACGAACTAAACTCAGCCTACATAAAGCAATTTCTTGAGCAAAATAAATAAAAGTAGACAATTTTCTTGAAACACGATAGTAGAGGTCCGTTTATGGCCGAGTTGATCCCCTGTTATGAGAAATTCACGATTAAGGAAGGATCTGAGACGAATTCCTCAGCGCTGTTTAGGTCAACAGCGATAAAGACGTTTTTTTTTTCTTTCGCTGGAATTACACCGAAGGTTTACGAACCATTAAATTGTCTTTAATCTCTGTGTTGTAAAAATATTATGTCTGTACTTACAGTTACTTTAAAATATTGCAATAAATAAGGGTTTCCGCAAATAATTATTCCGTTACTTTCTGGAAATGTAACAGTTTTTTAAACTAGATTTCTCGCTTTTCGATTCGATCTCTAACATTACACGTTTATGCGGTTATCATGTTCTCAATTATCATCTAACACCATCTAAACCATGCACCATCTGGGCCTCAAAAGGCATTCGGAGGCTTTTACTGGCCTGGTTTGTACTCCGTTCGTGCACGCTAGTCTTGAGTCGAGGCCGCTCATGTTACACGCTGTGATGTGTCGATAGTAAATAAGGTTATGAATTGTCACGTCTGTATGTAGCCTTATCAAAAACTCCGTTATCTTAAATTCTCGACATAAGTAAGTTTACCGAGAATCGGCAATTTTGGTTGGCAACATCATGGACGTTGCCTACCAAAATTACCGATTCAGGATGATATCTGACGTTTAGGTTTGGCGCATAAATCAATATTTTCGGACAATTGCTGTAAGAATTAGGTAAAGCCATAAATTTAAGAAAACGATTAAAAACGAGAACTATCCTCACTTAGAACGGGATTTGAGAGCGTCTTTCTTGATTCAAGTCAATGGTTGGCCCCTTTACTTTAGCCCAAAATGTGGATTATCTTGATGTTTTTTCTTATTGAACAGCTTAAAGACTGCTTACAGGAAAGTAACAAAGAAACTCACTAGAGAAAATGAATCTAAACTTGACATTGCCCCGGGGGTCAAGCAGTAAGATTACACATGTTGTTATCGATTGCGAAACAGCAATCAATTGCCAAACACCAGAACGTGTTGATTGATACACACAATGTAGCGATTACTCGCGTTTATAGCTCGGATTGTGAGGATGAATAATGTGTGAGGTAATTATTGTGTGCAATTCATTTAAAGACGGCTCTGTCAATCAATCTAAACTCAAAATATTTTATTTCACATAAACCTACATGCACTTATGAAACGTCAGAAGCTAGGTGCACGGTTCCAATTGGTCTTTTCTTTTTATTTATTTATTTAACCATTTATGTACACACATAATTATATAAACAGACTAGAAGAAAAGAACAGAAAAATACGTACAAAGGTGATGCTTATTTCTAAAGAAATCTCTTCCAGCATACCTGCGATAGGACAGAGGGTAAAAAGAGATGTAGACACCGTGTGTAAGAGTAGAGAGAAAGTAAAATACATAAAATAAAACAAATTATATGAGAATATACTTACTTACTTATATACATACAATCATACATACTTCTAAAATAAATAAAACACAAAATGAACGATGTGGAAAGATAGTGTTCTTTCGTTTCTCTCCTCTTTCTGCCTAGCGTTTGCCACTACTTTGCCTTTACTATGCTGGGGTCGGCTTCCAGTCTAACCGGACACTTAAAGACGAAACTGTGCTAAGCAATAATACTTCATACTTCATTACAAAAGGATTTGTTATTCATTAATTATTTGGGAAGGAGTTAGGAACGTAGGACATACATGTTAGCAGAAGCAATGATGATACGCAAAATCCTTAGCTGAAAATAGATTGCTGGTTGGGTTTACCATGCTTACAGGTTTATTTATAGACGTTGCTGAATGTTATGAGTCGTTTTAACATCAAAAATGTATGGTTAGGCTGACGTCAAGAATTACTTAACTTTATGCAACGTTATTAAATACATAATACATAAACTAACGCCTTCTTTCTAAGGCAGGAACTACAGAACGCCACCTGCTATGATCCTTATATTCTCCTTTTGCTTCGTTTATGTTCATACATCTGGTCATACACGCACGCCGGTTGCGAGTACTATGCACCTGACTTTTCTGAAGAATATCACCGATAAGGTCACTATTATCTATATATTATGCGTCCTGTCCTGGCGTTACCACTCACATCTGCGTGCACGTTTTTAATCTTTTAAACCAGACTCTGTGGTGAAATCGATACTTTTTTACCATCAATTCTCAGACAATACCCAGATATACAAACGCAAACAATTATGAACTTCTAAAGCATGTATATTAATTTCCGCTACTTCAAAGAGAAATGTATGTCTCAAGTACCGTAATCCGCTTAGTAATGCTTAGAAGAATGAAAGATTTCTTTCATCTCCGGGGTTAACATACCCATTACGGAGATTAATTCAACAACAATGCAGCAAAAAATATAGCAAATTACTGCCTAAGCATTAATTTATCATTTAACCCCGCCCTCCGAACAAAATAATAAGCCTTCGTGACCGAACCCCATGCCTGCTTAATTAAACCGTAAATAATAAACTCGCGAACACAAAAAAAAGAACCAGTCATCAGTGTTGGGATTTTATCCGGATAAATACTCAAAATGGATAAATACTCAATAAATGTCCGTTTTTACTCGAGTATTTATCCAAAAAGTGGATAAATACTACCTACAGTTTTGGTTACGTTTTCTAACGTAAATTTTGTTATTTTACAAGCAAAAGGATTGAAATAAATGAAAATCTGAAAATATACATTTGTACCGTGCTTTATTAATCACTTTATTAATAACAAAAAGCCTGTAATACTCAATCATGAATATTTTCGTCAAGCACTGTTAAAGTTAGATAAAGTTATTAATTTGTGATAAGTTATTAATCATAAAATTATTGTAATATTAAGAAAATTACATAATAAGTTGAGAAAATACTAAAATAACAATAGACCCATACAATCATTATCTTTTTCGTCAAACGATGTCAATATAATATGAAAATATAGATTAGTGCGTTACTTTAATCACTTTAACAATAAGACAATATTATAATAACAATGGCTTCACTACACTTATGAATATTTTGGCAATTACTGATATTTTCTTAAATTAACTACTATCACTATTAGACGCTTGTTCATCATTATCAGAAAAGCAATTTACAAACTGGAACTCACTTCCCGATTCTCTCAAATCCACTGATTCTTCATCAGTATCTCTCTGTACTGGACATGGTGATGGAAAGTCTTCGAACAATCTCGTAGATGTTATGTTGTTGTCAAACTTACACGCACGTGCGCTCTTCATGACGCATACCTGAGCACTGCACGAGCACTACAGCACTATGCGGCGGGGGGGTGGAGGGCAAGATAAGCTAAACAAAAGAAACGGGACAAAAGGTGGGTCGGGATAGGGTATAGTAAGAACCACATTACTTCGTTTTGACATCAAAAGTAATAATGTAATAGTGTAGTATTTTGGGAAGCCCAAATAACAATAATAGTCATTAAATTTTAAAAAATAATCATCAGATTTGCAAAAAATATAAATATCCATTAATTTGAGTAAATATCCGATAAAAATGGTTGAAAACGAGTATTTATCCATTTCGGATAAATACTCGAGTAATTATCTGCCGAGAATTTATCCTTCGCCCATCACTACCAGTCATCGACGAATACTGAATTGAAATGTCAAAGTCAAATGTCAGAACTGAAGTTTCCGCTGTTGCGCCTGCGTCGCATCAAAATATTAATCTAGTAGATTAGCCTCAGGTCACATTACGCAACTCACAAACAACGGTTCGTTAAGTAAATTTATGCGAAAATTGCTCGTAATTTGTCCGAGGTCATCTATACTCAAATAATACTCTCATTTATATTTTACAGCCGCTACAATTTAGTGCAATGGAGTCATAATATACAAGCCTTGTCAATTATTAGCCAGGCAGTATTGTTAGACATAAATCAATACCGACATCTGTAGACCGTGGTTGAATAATACATAATTTATAACCTAGAAATAGAAAACGGAAATTACTGGGACAATGCATCTTACCTGTATAAATTTTGTACAGCGAATCCAATAAACCCTGCATCATTTTGATTTGTTATTTGGGCACTAGTTATATCACAATACACTTTAACAAAAACATGTCTAGACTACCAGGCTCACAATTGTCAGCACTGAGCACTATCGCTTTATTATTTTTAAAATAACAAGACGTGATCAATGGCTAACATAACTGAAAATCGAATTCTTCAAACTAAATGAACAGTCAACCAGACAGCTAATTAGTCCCACATCGGAACAAAAGCTTGAGCAGATCAATTGGTATTGGAAAAAAATAAATGAAGACACAAACCAGAAATTACTATAAGTTTCGAAGGTGAATGAACTAATAGACAGCACGGTGGCCAAATTGAAGTAACGGTAATAACCGTCGATCTTTATCATCAATCAGATTTGCGTAACTATCTTTTAGCAATTACTTCGTACACTTGAGTGGTCCAAATGACTAGTTTCGTGGAATGCAGTCAACGTATACAATTACAAGTAGTAAGGACAAAAGAAATGTGATCTAGTTACAACAAATATTGAGAACACAAGACAAGGCTACTATTTGAACCCAGCGAAGCGTACCCAAATATTTAGGTAATGAATATAAGGATATCAAAGCAATACCTATATTAAATTGAAATATAGAAACAAAATTCAACCTAGACCCCGATGACCATACAAGTACCATGGAAAATGATAAAGTTAAAGATTATGCAAGGTCACATAAGTAGAATAACGACCTGCAGTACGCCTACGGCAGTGGGAGTGGACCATAACATCATGTTTTACATGATGTAGTACAATATGGGCCTAATAGTGACGAAACTTTCGATGTGTAATAAATTGTAACAAGCGTAATAACATGTCTACAAATGTTGTAAGACTAGTAGCATCGGCATGAAAAAAAGCATCATGATTTTCATCAACTTTGTCAAAAGAGAAAATGCATATCACAAATCATTCTGAAACATATTTTTATTCTACATCTGTTACGTTATGTCTACTCTTAATATTTTCTTTATATTTTTGCAACACAACGTTATTAACTACTGAGATGCATTCTAAAAGTAACACAAATTATAAGGATCATTTGTAGGAGGTTTTACTCGGTGAAACGTAAAAACACACTTCAATTTTATTAATCTTGGCACGGGTTTTAGCATAACAAATAAACTTAACAAGCGTTTCCTAAAATCATTTATCATTGGTCAAATAGTAAGAAAATGGTTTGAAGAGTTCGCCGAAGACATAATAATAATTCAACCTGAAGCCATTCGATGGAAACATCCTAGATGTCTGACAACACAAATTTTTACTGTCACATATTGTCCATCAGATAATCCAAATGCTTGATGGCAATTAAAGTAATTAGGAGTTTTCAGGAACAAGTGACTATGGAAAACATTTACGATTAAAGATCCACGAGATAGTCACAGAAAAGTTGAAAGCAAGTCTCGAAACAAAAAACGTTTGTTTGACCAAAATAAGAACAAGTCCGAAAATAATAACCAATGTTATTTTAAGTGAAACAATACCTCGGATTGATTTACGACCAAAACAAAGAATCGTAATTAATATGAACGAACACACACACATGTTACTTCTGAACTCTTACGTGAACGTAGAAACGTGCAAGAACAAAAATAGACTACGAATAACAATGTGTTGGTAAATGAAGACAGTAATGACATGTCCACATGAATGTAAAGTAAAATTAGCCACACAAAAAAGCCATTGCGAAACGAATGGGAAGAACACAGACATAATACAAAGCGGTAGTATTGAAACTGGGAATCTTTATGAATATCTCGGCGTATTGAAAATATAAAAGATACCTTTTACGTATTTTATTTGCAATGAAACCTTCTATGAAATGCATTTAATACAAAATATCTACATCATGAATACGTGAATGCAATTGTTCAGGATCAACATTACTGACATACTTAGCCGTCTCGCTTTATTCGTGGACACTGTCTAGTCTTTTTGTTAAGGAACTATAGTCGGGTAAAATTAGAATTTCAAATGCATTCACCCGCAGTAATTCATCTTCTCCACAGCAAAAAGTAAAAATATTATCCCACCAAGTTTGTGAAGTACCTATAAAATATACATATTTGAAAGATTACTCCGCAAATAATACGAAGAAAGATTTGCGAGTGTCCCAAACGAACGACCATTTACTCTCCTGTAAATTGGAAGTGGCATGTCTGCGCTTAATCAAGCGAGCACCGGAGTAAAAATCTCGGTGACCGGTCAAACGAACAAGATGAACGAAGACTTCGAAAAAGAAAGTTCTTGAAAGTTTTTCCATATCGTCAAATTTGAAACCTGTTTAAGACAAGAAGTATTTATTTAGCAGAACACATATTCGCACTTGCATTACAACAAACTGTCATCTATCATTAATAGACGACGTTGATGGTAAATATTTAAAACACTGTCACTGTTGAAAACACATTTTGCACTCGCGGCGATCACTCGTATGTAAACCACGTATTCACGACTTCAGATGTAACTTCTAGCGAAGTTTCTATGACTTCTACAAGCTATGGTTGAATCGCACAAGTCGATTAGGGCGGGCGCTCATTGCGGATCGCGCGCCCGCGCCGTCCGCGGTCTGCCGCACCGCCGCCGCCACTGGCGTACCGGGATTATTTATAAATTCATACAGACAGGGGGTCGTAGAATTTTGCACGACGTCGTCGTGGTATGCCAAAGCTAATGACTTCAGGTCAGACCGGAAACAGAACGTCACGGTACCTTCCTCAAGTTAACGAACGAACTTAAGTATCCAAGATGCGTTTCTATTTCTATTGTCCAAATGGAAAGCGATTTATTTTTGAATACCGGATTTCCTCGCCTTTATTTTAGACTCAATCAATCAAGGTAGCTTTGTTTAATAAATGACAATTCAAATATAACCCAAATATGTGCAAGCGCCGCCCACACTAGGCCGCGAATTAATTCTAAAAAAATGTTTCGCAAGATACTTGTAACTCATAGAATTTTCCGCCGACCCTGGCTATGCCGCCCACCTGGACAGGTGTCCAGCGCGATGGCTCATATACCACGATATTACGTTAGCCACATGAGCAAGATTTAAATTAAGCAGTATGAACGGTTTCTTGTTTGACGTTAAAATGTATGAATTGCTTGCACATGACGTGCCAATGACTTGCGTTTACTAGTTTATCGTACCCTGGTTATTAATCGACCATCTTATGTTTTTGCTGCTATGATTGAAGATTCTCGAACTAAAATGTGACGAGCACTGATGAATCACCAGCAAGCAGAAAACAAAAGTCTTGGCGTTTGGCACTACTAGCAAATCATTCCAAGTTTCTTGACAAATGACAGCTAAAATTAAAACAATGAGCAAATTGAATAACTGAAGCAAAGCCAAAACTACCTGTACGTGTGATGGTGAACAATTTGATAAAGAGACAAGTATGTTAATCTGCATTTAGTAGTGCAAAAGGTACTTCTAAAAATATACTTATATTCTTTAATGTCAAGTATTAGATTACGAATAACCACTTGAATGATAAGCCGACTAGACCAAGATTTTTGTAGGTGCCCCACGAATTAAATCATACAATTAGAAAATTCCAAAAATACACAACAATTACCCATCAAATTAGACTCCAAATTCCGCGACACGTCCATACGCTTGACAGGCATCCAAAGAATGCCAACAAGCCATCTTTCACCGTAACGACGGCAAGTCAGACAGAAATGACGCCCCTGCCTATTTGTATTCTAGAATATTCATTGCGCAGTATACATCAGTATTTACGGGTTTAGTTCAGTCTCAAACAGCTGTCGACGCTGACGCGGTTTTCATTGTGGACTTTATTATTGATCGTAAAGTATCGTTAGCAACGTTTCTTTGACGTAAACGTTACGTTTCGAAGTAAACTGAAGCTCTTCTTCTTGTCGGGTAGTGTGAAGTTTTGCATAAGTGCTTGTTTCGGCCCGTTTAGTTGCAATTTTGGAATAGATTTTACGATCAAACTCAAACTCAAAGCGTTTATTTCAATTAAACCATTTACAGGAGGCACTTTCGAATTGTCAAGGGGTCAGTCAGTCAGAAATATGAAGCTAGTTGCCCATTCCAAAACGTAGTTAGTAGATTAGGTAGGTAGGAACGGGCAAGAAACTTCACGGACACTCTTTTAAATCATAATATTGTTACAAAATATTGGTTACATCATTCATGTTGAAATTATACATGTGAGAACAATGTAGAAATACGTGCACGTAAAAAGCGTCCGTAATAAAAGGTAAAACAATTAAAAAATTAAAATAAGCCGTGGCAGCTACGAGATGACCAGTCCCTACTGACGGCGCCCGTTCACGAAGATGACGCATGGATCAGCACCGTTTAGCTCAACCATTTTGAAGGGAACTTAACGATCCAACACACACGCCACCAGCAGCGAGACATTTGAGTGAGCATGACATATTCTCAGCCGCCAGGGCACATTCAAATCAATGAAAGACGTACCCAGTAAATGGTAGCTTTTATAGAAGATACATGGTAACAGTGCTCACACATGTGCCATGCAATTATACAATACTAAGACATTGACTTTATACAATTCAAAGATATTTTGCAATCTTCAGCGGCTCCAACAATTTGCTAATCAACTAGTTTATACGCCCTTGTGGAGCTGGACCAGCATTGAGTCAAGCGATTTTGTCAGTGATATAATCACCCCGCTTATACTTGGCAGAATAGTGTGCGTTTAATACAAGATTTAAATTTCGTTTCATTTAGTTTGAGTATGTGGGGAGGTATTTTATTGTAACATTTTAAATAGTACCCCATGAAGGATGGGTCTACTTTAGCCAGTCTGAAACCAGGTTGAACCAATTGGTCCCTGTTTCTAGTACTATAATTGTGTCTTTCACCTCTTTTACTGAAAAGATTAAGATTTTTCCTTACGTACATGATGTTTTCATAGATATATACGACTAGTTAGTGTGACTCGATACTGATTTTGTCGCTAACCTTGCATCATTTCATATTAGCAAAGAAAGCAATTCGATTTTCCGAATATTATTGAAAAGTATTTTGGCCTGGTCAAAACGCTCGCCTTCTTTCACTTATATACCTTACCACACCGAAAATGAACAAAAGGTGTCCGTTCTACACTTACACGGTATCCTTTGAAGACATACGTAAGTAGGGGCACGATGTAGCCTTCATCTACATGAAAATAAACGTTTCCAAATATATTTCCAGAAAAAGAAACATAAACAAATAAACAAACGCACACATTTCCAATAATACGTTGTTACCTAAGCGATAGTTTGTTTAATGTTTATGTAGTAGTATATTTCTAAGGTAATATAAACAATATGTCCGTAGGAACATTATTCGGTAAACCTGAGTTAATGTTATTGAATAACACACGTTTGAAGCTTACCTTTACGTATTGTAAAAATAAAACTTTAGCACTTTCTGAATTAAATATGGTGGAATGTGTAATCTCATGTGGGTCCTTGGAGTTCAATTTATTTAAATGGTTTTTAACACCACCGACCATCCTTTCTGAATCTATCACCATAGCATGTTTTAAACGTATATCAATCTAAATCTAATCTAAACTTGCGAACCACGTAAATGCTGCCCACATCATTCCACCGTATGATCTTAGTATTTATTCAGGGCTCTTTTCCATCAGCCCTTTTATTATTTTAAACTGAAACACCTATGTAAACTATCTACCGCAAACGATTGCTCTTTCAACATTACCTATTCTAAATCTTTTACAAGTACATGTGTTGTATAATCCAATCGGCTTTTATTCTCATTAGATAAGAGGGTCTATATTGATTAGATTGATCAATAGCTCGTACCAAGTAGTATCATTTCAAGCATCAAAACTTCAATTCGAATCTTCTGAAAAATTACGAGCTTTATCAAGGGCAGCTTGCCCTTGATATACAGACAAACGGTTATAGTGCACTTTGGGACGATTTGTTCGTATTTGAAAGCTCAAATGCCCTCAATATCTTCAGAAATTATTGAAAGCATATGCTTATTAGTAAGTAGGCAACACAAACCTATAAATAAACCTGAAGTGAGCCAGTCACCAACGGATACGTTTACCGGCGACAATTGAGCAGTGGCGTGTGCTGGCCGCTTCCTTGATGATCTCATGCAAAATTGTAGCATTTCTACAAACCGCACCATTTAGGGAACGATATTTGGGTCAGTCCAATTGTGTCATTTAGATGTGGATGCCTTTGATTAGAACAACCGACCCTTTTAATGGCTGGAACTAGGCTCTTGTAACGCGATAGCGTTTTACTGATTGCAATCATTGTATGCAGAACGTGCATTGATATTATAGGGATCATGTTCATGAATTTAAAGATTTGGATTTATCTCAAGCGTTTGATACGATGAATCATAAATCAGCACAATAATCTTCATAATTGGTTATATTTTTTATATTTGTTTTAGTGGTCCTAAATTCCTAATAAACACTGTAGGTATATAACCGGTATTATATTAACCCGTGAATCTGTAGGTGCTGAATCAGTATTTCAAACTACTCTACAGTATCCGATATGGTCTAGTGGCTAGGATACCTGGCTCTCACCCAGGAGGCTCGGGTTCGATTCCCGGTATCGGAAAAACTTTTTACTTTTTGAAGAATTAGGCGAGTTGTGAAAATAAATTTCAAGGTTTCTTAGATCTATTGTTTGAAATCAGGGGACACCAAAGGAAAGAATTCAACGATTTCTGGGATTTGTAAAGCGTTATTGATATTTCGGAGTGCGTATCTTATGTAAGTAACAGTCCAATAAATATTGAGTTATCAAATGTAGTATTAGGTAGGTTACACGTAGTCCTTCGTTTCTCGGAATTCTGAATTTCTGTTAACGCGTTTGGTAAAAAACCGTGGTTAAATATGTTTTGGTTAAAGACAGCTGTCAACTTGTCAATTATGTCGTGTCACTGTCCTGAACGTTACTATAAAAACTGTTTCATTTCTTTGAAATATCATTTCTCGGAATTTGTTCTCACTAATGATTCTACTCTCCACTCATAACTTTGCTGTCCTAACACCAAGGTTTTCTGCGATTCCCAAAAATTTTGAGAACTACAGATTTGAGTGGGTTTATTGCACCAAAAATTCTCTCACTTGCAATCCATTATTTTATACAAGCACTTTCCTGGAGAGCTTAGAGGGCATTCCTCCCTCAAACTGGCGGCCATGTTGCGGTTACAATGGGTGCGCCGGCGCACGTCTTTATTAGCCATGAATGGCGACGGCAGTAAACAATTCAAAATAGACGCGCTTCCCGCTCGCGTTGCTGGACTGCTCTCGTCCACGAGTTACAACTTTATCGCACGTGGTACTTTTGTCTACTATGCCTGCCCATTAATCTTTGGGTTGTACTCACATTCATTGGAAAGGTCAGATGAGGTCTTCAGCGGAATTGGTACGTATGATAAGTAGACTCTGTATAAGGAGACGGGCGTGATTGTCTTGTTTGATGAAGAGTGAATTTGGCTTGGTGCAGAAGCAATTTGTTGAGTACTGGAGGTCATTAAAGTTATTATCTTGGTGAAAAGACTTTGGGAGAGATAATTTCCATTACCTGCGAAATAACTAGGTACCTACTCAAGTAGCGAATGACGTAGAACACGTAATAGAACAGACAGAATTATTAATATTGGCTCATATCTGATCTGTCAATCAGACAGTCTTTTGGCAGTAGCTGGTATTCAATTCTAGGAATTCAAGGTGCAAATTGCGATTTGTATTCATGATGTAGAGCCATCGAATGGTTTATGGCTTTAGTGATCATTAGAATGCCTCGTTTGGCAAGTGGTCGCAAGCGGTACTGATGAGCTTGAGGTCCTGGGTTCGATTCCCGGGTCGGGCATAGGGTTATCTGCATTTATGCCCGGTTCATGGCAATAGGCTTGCCGGGCGAAATGTGGGTGTACTATAGGTACACCTCTGTCTATTCCTTCGTGGAATAAAGGCGTGATTTTATGTTTATGTAAAATTGATTTTTTAAGTCAGTGGTTACACTTCTTTGTACAGATCTTTCTTAAACTACCTGAGCGTAGTTGTTACTTGGGCCAGTAAGTCATAATAATAAAAAAATAATACGATAAAAATCTTATCGCCGGTTTTTTGTTCAAGTATCTTTCGAGTTTTTAGAGCATGTCTTGTCTTGGATACATAATTTGTAAGAACGAGATCACATAATAGACTAATATTCGAGATAAACTGTTTGCGAGACGAGCCTATCTTACTGGGTCACAGATAACGAATGGGAGTTTAAAAAATAATGCTAAAAGTAGATTTCTTGTTATCGACAAACAGTTAATCCATTGAGTGGTGCTGGCAGATCCAGAATTGGATACATACCTATAGCGGAAAGTTTTTCTGTCAAAAACGTTGCTATGCAGACGATGAAAAGTTATTCGGTCTTGCAAACTTCGTCTTCGTTTGTTCCCAAGTCACCAATTTTAATAATACTCTAATGACATATAATGGAATACTCTAATAACTTTAATGACAGCAATTAATTCAACTGGCAAATAAAAAAGCAATACAATAATAAAGGATAAGAATCAGTTATTGAAATCCTTGGCCGACAAAATAAAAATAAAAGTGATGTCAACTCCAGTACTCAGAAGTCAGCTATTCTTCTCGATAGTAATCGATAAGCGATTTAAAGTCGATAATAAGTGTTAAAGTAATCAGATATCTGTGAATTTTATTAAAATAAAGATAAGTACTACGTGAAGATATGTTTTATACCAAAATTGATCTGGTCCAAAAAGGTGCTTTATACTTGTAATCATTATCATTTAAAAATGCTTATTATTATTGAGCCCACGCAGTATATTGGCAAACTGGGCCGCGATACTGGCCCTTTGCGTTTCGCATGTGAATTAATTTAATTATCAATGCTAAGCATTCTAGCTAATCGAGATGTCGCAATACAGTGCCTGTTTATTGTTTACTAAAAGCATACACCAGTGTAGCAGGGTAGCAGTATCTAATACTTAATTGAAATGTACAGCATTGTGGTTCAATTAAAGATGGCCTTCTATGTTCTATGTTAAGGGGTTTGGTTTCCGCACTTAGTCCGTCAGGTGGACCACTGTGCGTGGGCCATAGCGGCCATTTGGTGGTTATTCCAACCAGCCCACCTCCCTCCAGAAGTTAAGTCCAGAATTAAGTCTCCTGGTCTGTTTAGAACATCTGTGTATGATCTGGGTGACCCGAGTGTTTATGTTCTAATCTGGGTGACGCCCGTACATTCAAAGAGCTCGTGCGCAACGGTCTCCTCAGCTTCCATGCACGCCCTGCAGAGGACTGTCCGTAATGCCTATTGTGTGGAAGAGCTTGTTTAGCGAAAAAGTTGGCCTTATAATTTCAAACTTACTAAAACATCCAGAACTCTAGAGCATCATCATTCATCTCTTGCCCTTAACTAAATTTATTTGGGATTGGTGCAGCATTACTTATACAAACTTCTCTATTAGTCGTCATCTCTATTGTCACTCTCTTTCTAGCCATATCATCATCATTTCAGCGGAGACTTCCACTGCTGGACATAGGCCTCCCCCAAGCACCGCCACTTCGAACGATTATGTGCTTCCCGCATCCAGTTGATTGGTGCAGCCTTCACATGGTCATCGGTACACCTTGTGGGAGGCCTTCCAATGCTACGTCTTCCGGTACGCGGTCACCACTCCAGAACATTTCGGCCCCATCGGCCATCTGTTCTGCGAGCAATGAGCCCTGCCCATATGTGCCCATACTCAAAACTTTCCTCACGACATTTTCCTCATTTCTCCGCATCACATGCCCATACCACGACAACCGATATCGACACAAAAAAATTCAGTCACCACTTACACAGAATTCTAGAGCATGTCATTAAGTTATATTAATGTCAACTATAAGATCGATTTATTTTCTTCAAAATGCAAAATCTGCCGTAAGATTAATTGAATAACATTATAAAGGTTTCCAGAACAGCTTAATTTGTCATGGCCTTAAACCGTGGCAACCTATGAAGAAAATGTTACATTACAGGTAGCCGTGTTAAAGTAAATGTCAAAATGAACTTTAACGTTCGTGTTTAGAGAAGGATTATATTAACTCCGCAGGTACAGTTGGCGTCAAAAATATTGGGAGGAATAGACCGTTCAAAATGATCAGAACAGACTAAGAAAATTGAACTATGAATATCCTCCGCCATACGCAAAGAACCACAGGTCGAAGTGATGATGCTTGGGGTAAGCCTATGTCCAGCAGTGGACGTCTTTCACCTGATTATGATATCCTCAGTTGGATAAAGTTATTGTCAGAATAACAACCGGATGCGAAAAGTAGGTACACGACCGGTTGAAGTGGCAAATGGCGACGCTAGGAATATGTCCAGCAGTGGTCATCTTACGGCTGAAATGATGATGATGTTAGTGAGTGGTCTTGTACTGTGCTCATTCTGCAACACCGCTTGTGTTCATCACGATCATTTTGAACGGTCTGTGCGTCCCCATATTTCTGTCGCTAACTGTACAGCAAGACAACCTTTTCGATGTACCGTCGTGTCTATTGTTTCTAAACCGATTGCTCAAGCACCTACCCTCAATGACTCGGTTCTCCGATCATGCACGAATCGATTGAATCGCGAATTGATTTAGACACCAGTACAATCGACTAGTGGCGCCTGCGCAGACGCCTGTTTAACATTACCATACAGGTTTTAGTTCGCATCTGATTGTTGGTTTAGAAATATGAGGTTATGTTTGATTAATGTCTTTGAGTTCATCTCTATGATATTAGCTACTGGCCGCACATTGATTGAAATTTCTTGATTTAACATTAAATATATTCTATGGCACTCGGAAATAGTGTACGAGTAGTTTCTAGAAGTAAAAGAATTGTTGTAATCGGATATTTCCAAAAAATACCTTTAAATCATATAAGAACATACAATTTTACCTATCTAAACTAATATTATAAAGAGGAAAGATTTTTTTGTTTATTGTTTGTTTGTACCGAATAAGCTCCGAGACTACTAGACCGATCTTAACCATTTTTTCACCAATAGAAAGCTAAAGTATCAGGAAGTAACATAGGCTATCATTTATTTTCAAGAAACTTTAAGAAAGTTATAATAATGTAACCCAAAGTAGCCAACTTTTGGCTATAAATTTCATTATTTGTCGTGGGAGTAGGTTGCTGTGGACCATTTTCCGACATCCAAGCGAGCGAAGCCGAAGGCAAAAGCTAATTTATAATATTATGTTAGATGATTTTAGACTTGGAAAAGAAGAAAAAGAAAGGAAATACCTATGTTTATTTGCGGTAAACATGACGCAAAGAAAGAACACAAACGCGAAAAAGAACAAGTTGGAGGAATATATGCGTCACATCCACGCAAAAAGGCCATCGCTCAACATAATGCAGACAGAGCCCCAGCGCTGGTGTTCAGCGACACGCGGCGTTGACGTGATGACGTCGACCGCTGCAGCAATAAATAAGAAGTAAAACATAGGCATTCGGTTTACCCTTTGTGATGTAATAGATAGGTACCATCGTAGAAGTTCATATTATTATCTATACACCGTAAGGACTATTTCTGCTTGCAGCGCTCGGCCGCTATAGAACCGGGTCGGTAACAGATGTGGTCATCGTGTTCACGGGATTTTGTTTTCAAACTGCTTAGATATGAAGTTCTTGGATAGTACAATGTTAACCCTCTTTGTTGTGATTCATCAGTTAACGTTAGTGATAATTAATGATAATAACGTGAGTGATAATTAATCCTAAATTCCTAACCTCACGGGGAACACAAGGGTTAAGAAATCCAAGGATAAATTGCGAACCAACTTGAATGGAAACTATCAAATTCTGCCGAAATTTTGCAACCCACGCAAACTGGTACTGCTGTTTATAGATAGAAGAATGAATATAAACACACTTGGACTAATCAATACAACATAGATTTTAGGAATCTTTACTTTATAGAAATCCGGTTTTGTAAAAGTTTTGATATTGGTTGATTCGATGGACTGGCGTTAGAAGAATCAATGGATTTTTTTTACTGCGTGGCTTAATAAACTTATGAACCTTCTGATGGTGCACACTTTTTTGAATAAACGAGCCTATTTTTACCTTTCTGGCCTTTTCTCACAGTTGGTCTCAGTAGCTTGCCCATAAAAGTTTTTAGAATATGAATTATTTGATTACAAAAAGAGGCGCATTCATTATAAAGAGTGTTCAATAATATTTTTCGTATAGCATAATCACCCTAGCAGAGTGTAAACATTGTTATGAGACATTTAAAAAACAAAACCTGTTAATAAAGGTTCATACTAATAGTAGCAAAAAAATATGCATATTTTAACTAAGTAATAAAAATGTTTTTGAAATATACCTACTATATTTTTGCGCCTTCTACTATATTTTTACAGGCAATGGCTTCGAAAATACTATAATTGATATAAAAAAAGTTAGCAACCCTAGTCACAGGCCTCTCAGTGAGAGGGAATGATGCGGAGATCCACCACGCGAGCCCAGTGCGGGTTGGTAGATGTCACATATCTTCGAATTTTTTGGTTCTAGGACATGCCGGTTTCCTCACGATGTTTTTCTTCACTGTTTTGATAGCAGTGGTGATCAAAATAATTTACACATTCAAAGTAAAATGCTTGTCTGGGTTCGAAACCTAGGACCTAACAACTCGTGAGCCACGGCCGTTACCACTAAGTCACCACTGATCTTATTTTCTAATTTCGGATAGCGAAACGAAATTACATATTTGAGCTTAGATTGAATACATGCCAGATTAAATTTGTATTAAATCCTAATTTATATTATAAATGCGAAAGTTAGTATCTTTGTTTGTTACGATTTCACGCTAAAAAAGCTGAACAGATTTGGATGAAATTTGGCACTCGGGTTAGGATATAGGATACTTTTTATCCCGATATTCTTACGGGATCGAGAATTATGCGGGTGAAACCGCGGGTCGCAGCTAGTCACTCCAGTGTCAGCGTAAAAAAGTGTTTTTTTTTACGCTGACATAATTTATGGAGTAATTCAAGAGTCTACAACATTTTACATAGGTATACATAAAATGTTACTTGTAAGTATTAATTGAGGAAATAACTCTTCTTTTTAAAGAGGAATGTATATTGAAGCCACTCATAGTTAAATCTAAATTAATAAAAAAATAATTTACATTAAAAGTGAGAAAATAGCCATTCGACTAATTAACTGCATGCTAGAACCACTCAATATAAGATCATAAACATTTCCAAAGTTTATCAAAACTTATGATCACATCACCGTCTCTATGGCACCCATTAATTTTTGTTGAATTCGTGATCATAATCTGCATATTTTATGTTTTTTTACAAATTAATGGCTACTGATATTGATGATTCAGAGTTATAAGACGTTATTAAAGCAGTTGAAGATGTTGTGTGGCATGGATTGAATAACTATGATATTATAGAATGATAATTGCAATGCTTGTAAAAGGCTGCTAAGTCATAAGTTCTAACATAACATAACACCAACATTATACACTTAGTTCACAATAAACGCAATAACTTCGCAATAACTTTGACTTTGACTTTACCTAATGATCACAATATCGGCCTGCAATCATTTGTTACAAGGAAACATGGCCGTTTCTGCGTTCAGCCGTAAGGTTTTTGCTGTTTGCCTCACTACATTTGGCAAATGACTTATTGATCGCAGTTATCCTTGCGAGACATCCAAATCCTTCCTATGCTTTAGTCATTCTAAAACAAAGATCAGTCGAAAATTCAGATTGGTGTCTTACCGATACCGGATCGTAACAGAGAGTAAAATAAATCATTATTCTCAAAGAAAAGAGGCTGTGCGCCTGATTATAATCCTTATCGGTTCAAAACACCGAGAATGTAGATAAATTGCGCGATTTTGAATTCGTTCTCAGCGGGAAATATTGTTTTCACACAAATTAGGTATCATTTATTTTCCTATGCCATATGTAGTCCGAATTCGAACCCCCAGTATACTGCGCTCCATGGCTCGCTAGCAAACCTCGAGCTCGGATCTCTGCTGAAGTGTCAAAGACCAGGTTTGAGCTGATGTTAGAATGGAGAGACTACACATTTTGATTTTGTGCTTCAAAGGTATAGGAGACACAGAATTAAAAAACGCATTGGAGTGAATTTTTGCCACGTTGCATTGCCAAGTTTGCATTGCCACGTCCATAACAGGTATTTTTTTTGTCCGACAGGTGGTTATTAAAAAATATTGGACGCGTATTTTTCCTTTTTTTAAGTAATCAAAAGATTACGGCAATACATTGAGTAGGCAATACGTTAAAATGTGGCATGACGTCACTCCCCGGTAGATTTTATACTGACTTGTGGCGTAGCGAGCCCCCACTCCACAACTTTAATGCGTTTTATCTAAACCATTTTTTATTAATATGATAAAGCAAAAAATACGTGTCCAATATTTTTTATTATCTGACTGGCGGACTACATAGTTTTTTTCCCAGTCAACATCCCTATTCTCCTATGAGACATAGTGGTAGATCTCCTTTTAGAAGATCTTTCATTGACCAATAGCTCCTCCAGACGCTCTCGGCAGGTCGAGACAAAGATGGCGGAACGAGCTTGACTCCTACCGAAAGGACTGGCCGACACTAGCAATAGACAGAATTTAGTTTTTTTTTTCCCTTTCTACATTCCTATACAGGCTAGTTAGAATGGATTAGATTCCTATGCTTGTAGTAACTGCAATACCAAATGTGTAATTGTATATTACACTCACGTACCTGCCATTTAGCTGTCAATAACACCGATAAGGTGTTTTATAATTCTAATTCTGACAGCCTGACAAGGTTGAAAAGTCTGACACTTGTAAGACTTGTAACGTAGCATATCTGAACATAATAATAAGTTAGGATTACTATCGTGGTATCGACCTTACGGTAGCGGTATCATAACGTGGTTAGTTGTCGGATCAAATTTATTTTTACACGGTCTACTCTACAATCACTTCTGGTACTATTAAGATAATTGTGGGTTATTAAATTAACAATTTGTTGGTACCTGAGCAGGTAGCAATGTTTTATTACAATAGCAATTATGTCATGTTCATTTCAGAAACAAGACTTGATCTTGGCAATAAAAACAGGAAAGCGAACTAAGGGACTTAGGTCCGCTTGCACTACAAATCCATACCACAGAATAAGTACAGAAGATTCACTCCGCAACATCATTTAAATAAAAAGCCACTCTTACTACAACACAATAAAGTGCAATTCAGGTTGCACAGCGCTAATTACCAACAGTTATATTTACCTAGAAGTTGCCTCTCTTTCTATCGCGTAGGTAACTCTTATATCTTCTGACTACGTTATGCTCACTGAATTGGCCCGACAAGACGACCCCGCCGCGTACTTGTAGCTTCATACCTAAAATGTGGAGTGCGCCTTCTGTACTATTCTGTGTCTATACTAATATTATAAATGCGAAAGTAACTTCTGTCTGCCTATCGGTCTGTCTGTTTCACGCTTTAATGGCTGAACTGATTTGGATGACATTTTTAGCACACCGATAGACCTGGGTTAGGATATAGGTTAAGTAGTACGTTCCCGTGGTATAATTTCCAACCTCCAAACGCGGACGAAACCGCGGGCAAAGGCTAGTCCCTAAATCCATAACGTATTTAAACATAATTATGTCTCTTTCAACTTCAAACAATTCACAGAAACAAAACGGAGTTTTACATGAGCTTAGTAATCTGTGGTTTAAGCGGCCCTTAGCAACGCTTGCCCGTCTAGATTCCCAAAAAATCAATTTCGAAAGCGATCAAATATAATAAACACGCACAGCATATGGCAGCCAATACCTTTATCTGGACTGTTATGCGTTTTTAATACTCATCATACGTTTATTGTAAACAATATGATAAAAACTGAACCTTGTACGTCCGTTTATGGGCCCAAGACGTGACATAAGGATACAACTTAAATAAAGATTGTTACGATGAGACGGTATTATAAAAAATCGAATTGAATGAAGATCATGAGGATATTTGATTCTGTTTACAATACCTGTGATGTGACGACCAAATAATATCTACCCTGCGCATCACACGATCAATCAAAATCTGAATAATTTTGAAGGATTTTGATAACCCATTGCTTCATATGTTCAAAAACATTGTCCGCTCAACAATGTAAATAACGCAAAGAATGTTGTCGAACTATCAAAATGAAACAGATTGTGATTGATCGTATGTTACGGAATTAGGGCGCTGGTCATCACATCACCAGTAGGTATGTGAAAGCAGGTAGAATTTCAAAAGCCAAAAGATTTTAAGACTCTTCAGATAGTCTCGAATCCTTCCAATTCAAATTCATCTAAAGCCAATCCCCCATTTGAACTTGAATTTGACTTTTCCCTTACTTCAAACTGTCTCTAAACTAAAACCGCAGTAGGCAACGGAAGCCTAACTAACCTTTATTCCAAACCACATGGAAACGAAGACATAATAATAAAATAACAGCTCTATGTTCAAAGGTAAAGGTCACAGTCATCGGTCAGTAAGTGTGCAATGCGTGTTAACTTCCATTTCTCTCCATATAGGGAGAGGTGACAACGGTGACACCGACACCCTTATTGTGCCTCTGAAGTCTGTAAGACGGTACTTTGCTTGTGTTTTCCACTTTAGCGTTAAGCTTTAAGACATATATGTTTGTTGTTCGATTATAAACCTTTTAAAAATTGAGATAAAGTGATATTTTTAATAGCGCTGGTTACGTTATTGTCTTTTTGGATTTGACTAAAGCCTTTGATAAGTAACATCATGATGTAATTTCATAAAATATTCAATTTTCTTATGTGTTACTTTGTATTGTACCGCTCAATATCAATACAATACAAAGTAACAAAGTAGAAAAGTCACATTTCTCACCAAATTTTTTCAATGTTGGTTGGATTCGGATAAAATACTTTCAGATATTATGCGGCCAGGATTGCTACGCTAGACAGCTAGAATGATGCAAAACAGTACAGCTTCATTAAAGACCCGTAGTTTAGTAAACATAAGAGTACAATGATTATACGGTTTTGTACACGCCCACAACCCGTATTCTGACATAACGTTTTACAGCACTCAGTTATTTTAACGGAAAGTTGTAATAATTCATAACATGTAGGCATGAAATGTGCTAACAAATTGCATGTTAGCTAGAAAAATTTACGCCAATTCCTAAAAATGTTAGGTTTACTAAAGTCAAAAATGAAAAATTGATTCTGCTCAAACATAACATTACTCACACCTCAATCTTTAGAGTAAATAACATTTATCTTCACAGCAGCCAAAATAATTCAAAGGTATTGTCTCAGTGAGTAATGTTGCTAAACTCCTAAAGTAATACGAAATGTAATATTTATATTATTGTATATTCTTTCTTGGGTTTGATAAATTCTGGAAACATAAGTGGACTCGTTATTTTATGTTACGAAAAAATTCAACGTGGGCGACCACATGTTCCAAAAAAAGTTAATAAGAAACCGCACGCCATCACAGTTATTCCTCCTTACAGCATCAGTTGAAATGAATTCTGCTCCGCTTGGAATCGATGCCCGAAACAGAAATCCTAAATAAATAAGTTAGCATTCAGAATCGTTAAAAAGATTTCGCCTGCTTCCTCGGTTATCGTAAATTTCGTGTACAATGTAGGAAAGTGACGTCCCTGTTTATTTTAAACCGTTTTAAAAATGTTACTATCTGGTTTGTTACTAGAACACTAAACAGAACACATCGCAAATAGAATAAAGAATACAAGATATAGTCAAATATTTACACAGGAAATCGCGCGTGAACGAAAATTTTTGCATAACGTAAATAACAGCAGTTATTCTATTAGCGCCAATTCGCACAAGTGTGATTATGAGCACAAACAAAAATAAGCGTATCAACCGCTGTCGAGGACTCTCTCGTCGCTCGCAAATAACATACTTGAGCTGTGAAAGACGGCAACAAGTGTATATCAAGAACATTGTCGAGTGAACCATTCAAACGACACTTTAACATCTCGCAAATCGTAATACCGATGACACGATCATTCATAAGTGATGACTAACTACACGTCCATGCAATACAAGTGTCTCATTACGTTGCATTAACAAATGCAGTAACATGATTCTTGTGACACAATGCATCAGGAACGTAAAAAATAAATTAAATATTCGATGAAGCGTGGAATTGTCAACATTGTGAGTTTGTAAGACCACCCTGCGCGGGCGTCGAACCTTAAACCTGCCCGATCAAATAAACTATTCCCGGTGAGGCCAACGATTTACGTTCCATTCGCAATAGTAAAGGCTTGTGAAGCAATAGTGGCTACACTGGACACAATGAAACGAGTGCACGGCTAGAAACAGAAAACGGCGTACGTACACCCGTGAATAAAAACGTTTCGCCATTTTACAATCCTATAAACGTCCACATCAAAGCTCTAACGACTAGGCGGACGATCAGACCGACTTTCTGAACTCACTTTTATTTGTATCAAACAACGTTTAACACGATCTGTTCTATTTCAAGGCTAAATTGTTGCTGTCTCGATTTTCTCCTTTTTCCTCTCCCTTCTTGACTTTTTGGTATTTATTGAAGCAAAAAATAGGCTTCGATCGTTCCCATGAAATGTACTGATCGAATCTCGAAACAGGTGACGGCCCTTGGGTTTTTCGGCCTCCTTTTTCGTAGTGCGCCTTTAATAAACATGAGCCGACCAAAATTTCTCGTAAATTGGTCGCCACTATCAATGATGAAGCCATTTTAAGAATATTGTAGTTGAAACATTACATAACGTTTATAACATATACAAAAGCAGTTCCTAAGAATTTGACATGCATTTTTTACGTCAAACAGTATCGCTTAATCCTTTCAATAAAAAGTGCGTCATTGCGAAGCAATTCGAGCTTGAAAGCTAACTTTAGACTAGGCATCATCAAAATCCATTCAACAGTTTTTGCTTTGTAGGAAGAAATTGAAAAGATTCAGTTGTTTCCGTAATACGATTTCCGAGAACCTTGCGAATTGTAGCACTCAAAGTAAATCGATTCCGCTAATTCTTAGAACAAGGTGGCGGTGTTGTTTCCACGGAGCTCTCTCTGGCTACCGTACAGACAGACCTTATAATTAACATAGCTGTTTTAATTAGCATTAAAGCAATCTGCGCTCAGGAATCGTGAAAACCATCAGTTTTAAACAAGACTTTCAATTCAACGTCTCTCGTTATTGAGTTCATATTTAACCTCGCTGCTCCGATTGACTGAGCGATTAATTTATTTCAATTTAGTAATTTTCCAGTGACGGCGATACTGCAAATTACTTTTGCTGACAGAATTAAAGCTTGAGACATTTTTACTTTGAAACCAACAAGTTTACAGGCATGATTTAAGACTGCTTCTTACATAAACTTTAATAAGATTATAACGATAATTTACACCTCGGACAAGCTTCAACCTCTTTATAAAGAGCTAAATTGTCTTTTAATTATGTGCCCCGAAAGCGTAGGTAATGTTGTACAACCGCTAAGCCTTGAAATCGATCCAACCACATCATAGGTATGCTAACCTACTTTATGATGGACAAGTAGATATTATTTTCCTTTATTACTAAGATGTGCATTTATCAGCTTTATATCCTAGAATGAGAGACTAGAATCCTTTGAAGGTAAGCTCTGCTGTAGCTGGAGAGTGACTTGACCACCTATGCGACATAAATCTAGACATGTCGTTAATTAGACATGTGTCAACACTGCCTTAAATCGATATTTTAATTGAAGTATTAATCAGATTTGATTTGCATATATTAGTCAGCATATATTGAAACAGACCTTTCTCTTAAAGCTTAGCACTAGTAAACGAGACAACAAGAGCAATGTTGCTGAAAATATATTCCATTGCATTTGAATTCCGAATTCTATCACCTTGAAATTGTCTGTGGTCAGTGTCAGTTTGTCCATCTAACATAAAGCTGTGGGGGTCTGTAGGCGATAGCCAACACGGGACAACGCACAGGCGTGGGTGTTACGGTGTCACCCAGCCTTGCTCCGGCAATGGACACGAAAGCGAAAGTTGCTAACCAACACATTATAGTATTCACAAACCAAATTACAAATATTTTTAACATTTCCATACATCTTCCGACATTACAATCATTTATCATGTTTCGACACCACAATGAAATACCAATAATTCAATGATTCACGTATTAAGTATTGTATCTTGTAACACTTATTACTGAACTAACTTGGTATTAAACAGCATGAACAACATCGATAAAAACTTTTTCTTTGATTATTAATCGAACAACATCTAGAAGACATTCAAGATTTATTAATTCACAAACGTGTTCTCCTTATTAAGGTTTCTGTAACGCTCAATAGAATTGGATAATAATAAATCAATTTAGATTTTATATCTGACATACATTCATGAATAGGTTTTAGGGATAAATTATTACGATTTGATAGAACGAGGAGTCATCGAACTCTATAAATAGCTGTTACGGGCTCACAATGGCCACTATCTGATCTATTGAGGTCCGACTCTAAATCGTATTGACTGGTCTCTTACAGAAGGCCAATTCACGCCGTGCGCGGCAACAAAATGTATGGGTGGACAATGGTGGTGCTCATAGAATAGGCCCGTAATTGCTTTCAACATTTTATGGAAAATATTTTCTATCAAATTTTAGATTCATGGATATTAATCAACGGCAGTTTGTATAACGCCTCTTCTCCAAAATGTTTTGAAATAGAGAGACAAACTAATGACCAATAATCCTCAAATGACGGCAAAAAACACTTCCTCATGACCAAAGATTTCACGAATGCTATACTGAAACCATTTGCAAAAAGTCATTATGGAAGCTATTAGCGTTTTACTTTGTTGTTAACAAACGGCTGGTTGCCTTAAGATGCCGTTACTACTCGTGACGAGATCTTAATTGAGCTTTTAGTGTTGACAAAGAATAATGTGAGACACGATTGGTATCGAATCCGAGTCTCCGATATAGTTGGCCCACTTTAGCAAATGGATGTCTCTGATATGTGATTGATAGACGAAAGTTATGTTTTGTTAATTGATACGTTTTACTGTTTAGATTGGTAACAATACAGTCTAATTAAACCCATTGTAGTATGTATAGCCATAAACTGCACGAACGTTGAAGTTTACAAATTATCTGACGTTTCAAATCTGAGTTAAGTCCCACGTAATCCATCTAAAATTACATCTTTATTGTAAACAAAGTGAAACAAATCTGTTCATTCGCTAACGGTCTAGCCAGCAAAAACTACACAGTTTGTTAGGATAAAATATTACCTCATTCTATCAAGAAGAACAATCAGAAATAATCAGAATCTCTGCAATTTAACGTCATTTGTATAGAGCGCGTTTACATCATATCTGACCACAGTGTTGTTATTACAAACATAACGAGATGGTTATGTTGGAATTATCCCGTTTAATGTAGATTCACATAATACTTTGTAGGTAAATAGCCATAGTTATTATCATCACTAGTACGTAGGTTCTAGAACTACAAGAAGAACTGTGTAAATTAAAGATCACGTTATTATTTACAAGATTAACAGCCGACTGATCACCTTTCAGCAGTCGCAATCCTCGGAGTGTACGTATTAATTAAAAATACCTACGTGAAGCCATGAAAGATGAGGTGCGTTGGCATTACTACATTTACTCCAGTTGGTAGACTCGAAAGTTCAAAGTTCGCAAACAAGTTAATTTTGCCAGCAGGCATCAAAATAACCAGTTTCTCTCCAACTTGTCCAAAATCCATTGAATTATCTGTTGTTCTTATGTATTGTGCAACAGCTTACCAAATCGAATCATAAGAATATTTAAAAGGTAGTGAGGAGGTCATGGCGACGAAGCATCAACACATGCTTTGCAGTTTGTGCCTACACTGAAATGATGTGATTATATCAAAACATATTTTGTTCTTAGACTAAAAAATAAACCTCGGTCAGTGTCGCATATTGCACGACTGCATGCCTTATCTCACAGTTCTGAAAGGTAACGTGAGCCGATGTGATAACATTCCACTGATTCCACGTGCAAGCAGCATAATAACTGCGAAGAAAACGCACAAATATGTTAATTATCGCTGTTCACGCGAAATTGATTACTGCGGTACTTATAATACCTAACCTACTTACTAGATGAAGTTAGTAGAAACAAATGAATACTTCTGTAGCTTTGTTCTACTTCGCAGTCCTTAGAATTCGATAACAGGTCACAGACCTCTTAAAAAATACTTTAAGGATATTTAGTACCTACTATAAGTAAATAAAGCGATAAAACCAAATGACAGCGAGCCAGACACCGTAAGTAATTCTGCAAGAAGTGTTCCTAAGTTATCGTGAAACAATAAAATGCGAATAACTTTAGCATAAAATCCATAAAAATATAATCGGGTAAGAAGATTTAAAAAAACTCATAAAGAAATAACAGGACAACAGTTAATGTACAGAGCAGGGGCTCGGGACGTAAATCGGATTATCGAAGTGAGGAACTTTTTATTGTTGGGTTTGTACAGAACAAATTAATGGCTGGTAAAGGTTCCGACTGGTTCCAATAGTGTACGTTGAGTTGATTCTATGCAATCACTTGATATAAATATAAAAGCTATCATTAAACCAAAGGATGTGTGTGGATCTATCTGTGCAAATCTTCAGAAAAAGTAAGGTCAGCGCAGCTAGCTTACCAGAAGTAAGAAGTTCAAGAGTTAAAATCATCTAGCCATGCACACTATATCTATTATCAATGGTAAAGACGCAGGCAAGCCGATAAGTCTTAACTAGAACTATCGGCCAAATAACTTGGCAATGACACAACGCTTCCCAAATACGGTTTGTTTTCACTTCATACCCAAATACGACTAGTTCTTACACCCAATCGTCAGAATGCTTTCTATTTCATTTGAGTTTTCGACGGGATTCAACCACATATGGCGCAGATCCGGTGTCCGGTGGGATAGGAAGCAGAATTTAGACCGGGGACCGAACGGAGGAGCGGTGGTTGTCAGCCAGTTAAAATGGACTGATGACTTCGATACAATTGTAGTGGAATTCTGGATAAGAATCAATAAACACTCGAAGAAAAGTAGAGAAAAGATTTCAGAATCGCGTAAAATGAACATACGTTTCAATAGTTACTTTGTGCGAGTGAAGACACTCACAATAGTTACAGTGCATTAGTGGGTACTCAAAAACACAGCATAGCACAGCGATGTCATTGTCTGATAAATAAAATATATTAATCTTACAGAACCTATCATTGTTAGAGCCAAAATCTGAAGTATGAACAATAATGAACATATCGACGTACTAATTGCATCGTAACTCACATCTTCATTTCAATGACAATGCAATTGAATACTATTGTATTCAAGATAAGAAATTCGTTTCGCAATGATATTGATTGATAGTTACAAACCTGGAATGTGATTTTACACAAGATTCATCTGTAATTTACACTTAAGAACAAACGAACCATGAAATTAAACGAAGAAATACAACGTATAATTGGGTAAAATTTCGATGCTAACACCGTATGGCGCGTATGGCGTAAACGTTTATAGTAATAGCGGGGTATTACCGCTGTGCCATGGTAATGGCTGCGCGGACGCAGCGTTATCGCGTCAAGGTCACACAGTGAGATGCGCTCGAGTCACTCAGGTAAAGCTTTTGTGTTAAATTTGGAACAGTGGAATAGAAAGGAGAGCTCAAAAATAATGAAGGAATTATTGTTTGTTGGATATCATCATTATTTTTTTCTTCACGTTCGAGTTTCGGTTTCGTTCTTTAATGACAATCATAACTGTAATTATTTTCAAGTCTCAAGAAATCAATAAGCAACAAAATAATTAACGCGTTAAACTCTGAACTGATTTTATCGCGAATCTCAACTCATTCTTACTTGACCCGAGCGTACTGGGCGCCAATGGATATCTAACCATCTGACCCGCAGCCCGCTTGCTATGAATATTGATCGGGCCTGCATTAATATGGACGCCACGACCTTAATTATATCTGTTTACAGTATGCATGATCATGCACGTGGCCGGTCGACAACAGAATGGACAAACTCGGCTACTGTATTAGTGTTTCCTCTAAACAGCCTTCTCGGCTTAGCGAGTATTCAATTAAGGATTTTAATGCTAAGATTATTCTTGAAACCTCATCAAGATAGCTTAAGTACCATTTTACGTATGCAAGATTCACGATCTTAAATCCACACATTTGTAGCCCCTTTCAAAATGTCAATCTTAATGGAAATTTTAAATTCATAAAATCCACTTCAAAGTAATTAAAGCCGTTATTTAACCTCACAAACTGGCTGGTGGCTGCACGTCCTGAATAAGTCTCAGATTACACGAAACTTTCAAAGCATTTTGTAACTGCCCTACCAGGCTTCATAAGGGATTATGCGCTTAATTGCTACATAAATCCGAAAACCGTCTACCATAATTGCAGGTAAATATAGTAATTTACCTCGCGTCAAGCAAGTTCTCGACGGAGGCTGGTGCTTGTGGAAGGCCAAATATTAGCGTGTGTGTCATAGCTAACGGAAAACATTTACTTAACGAGCCTTTTATAGGAACTGGTCGCTTCACTCGGCCACTACAGAATGATAATCTCGATGATACAAACTTACTTGAGCGCGCAGGTATTGCAGATAGGACGCTTTCATCGGCACGTTTCACTTCTGCTAAAAAGGAAGCCGTTAAAACAAGCACGAGTCGCAAATGATCGATGAACCTAAGAAACCTTTTAGTAATTTCCTGGTCCAGCCAATTACTCCACATTTACACTTCCTTGTTTGGATAAAAGTAACAGGCAGGACGTTCATTATTTACCCGTATCTTGACAATAGCGCCACTACTTCTATATAATAGCACAGGCTTTATTTATTGACAGCAATAATAACTGCCAACATTGTCTAACAAACCACTTTTAGCTGAAGGGGAAAAGGATATCAGTTTTTTCATCAGAACTGAAATTGAATAACTTATCATAGCTGTATCAGTATATACGTTTCAGACTAGATACAATGCGAGGGGTTTCAAAAAGTAATTGAGTTTTCGCAACAAAAACATACAGGCAGGACACACAATTCATCGGAATCGAGTATGATTCATCGACTGAATCAATTCGATTGATGTTATCGTGTTCGTTTTATAAAAACAGTGTACACAAGGTTTGGGCCTTAAGCCCGTAATTGTGGACATGCAAAAGTGATACAACGCGGTCACTCGATAGGGATCGCTACAACCAGCTTCATTTTTGCGGCTTATCCGGTGTATGCTACACAACCACCAACCGTCATTACGTTATTCGTATTAAAGGCTTTGTTATTGAACATAATTATGTCCTTTTTAACACTTGATTTCCTAAATTGCCAAAGTGTAATTAAAATTGGTTTATTTAAAGAAAGAGTTGAACTAATATCGTCAAGGAAGTCGGAGCCGTCAGGGACTAATAAAGGCTTGTTATGCAGAATTTTACTGGAGCATTGCACTGCAGCGGTGCGCACTGTAGGATAATTAAGGGTCGGTGACCCGGTGCAAAGCTCACAAAGGGAACTAGTGCTAAAATTCAACCTCCCACTAAACACGAGTCCGGGAAATGTGCAATTCAATAGCTGTTAGTCAGGTTTATAGTGTTAATAGCCAATATTAATAATATTCATACGTTCACAGCTCGTATCTTCAAGTGAGTCTTATTATTTTGGTGTTGCAACATCTCAAACAAAGTGTTAAGTTCAGTTTCTCACTTATCTTTAGTCTGTTTTATCTGACCGACCTTCAATATGGAACAATGAATGCTTTGTTTCTCAATTCCTCTTTAACAATTTGTACTATTTTTTGTAAGACGGGCTTCATTCTGTATGGGTTTGAGAAGAGGTCGGTTTTAGTATATTATTAAAATTGAGTGCTTAAATTCTACATAATTATCTAAAACATTAATCTAGTGCAGTCTTGTGGATCATGTCTGTTTTGCCTAAAAGTGAATAAATCCACGGAGAAAACCAACTTTCAGTCTCCTCTGAAATGAACATAAACTTAAGAGACTTGAATCCTATCAGTTTGCAATTTGTTTGAGTATAATCCACACAATACCTCTTGTATATTGTGGTACCTTTTAAGGCCTTTTCTCCCCATCCTACATTTCTGAACGTTTCTCCATGTTCGGGTAGCTATGTGATGTCACATGGTAAACGCATCGGCATTCAAGTGTCAGCCCGGGTATTGTCCAAAACAAGTCGGCCCTGTTCCCGGCTTGGTTTTTGTTCAGATACAAGAGACACCACGGCGCGTCTTAACGAGCATCAAACCAGTTCCACATATCATCGCGTCATGCCAAATCTGGTAGTAAATACTTCGACACCCCGTTTGTTCTCGGGGTTTTTGCATCACTATGAAAATAACAGCCGTTTGATGGACAGTTATACCAGATACAATGCACAAAATGGGCCCTAAAATTAAAATTCTCCATTGAATCGTGTGGATCTCTTTTATTGATATTATGTATAATTATGGACTTTCACTTGTCTGTTAATGTGACCGATGCCATAGTAATTGGTTCCGATCCGAACAAGAAACTGCAAGATTGGCGAAATTATTCTCATTATAAAACCATAGGTTGGCGTATGTACTCGTATAAAAAAGAGTATCACGCAAGACTTTCCTTTTACGTTCTTGGATCGTAACCCGCTAATTATAGAGTTCATCGGTCTCAAGTTACTGACATTGAAACTGATTTAAGAAGACCATAAGACTATTTATCATCGTCGACTAATATTGTAAGACAACTCGCTGCTTTTTGTTTCGTAACCGTTCAAGCAGAAGTTGCAAGACGATAATAAACAAATCTGTCTGGTAGTTAAATGAGACTAATAGTAACAGTATGAAGTACTTCTTAATAAGTTTAATGTTCTTTCTTATTTTCCAGTGAAATAAGGAAACTGGTGGGTTATGTGACTTGAATTTGAACGGCAGTCATAATTTGATTTACAAAAAAACTTAGCAGATTAGTTTTAAATCGCGCTTGCCCGAGTAAAATTAGAAACATAACACTTGGATAAGTGGTGTAGATACCTACCTACTTGTAGATTAGAAACTCAATGCAATTACGACAGACAATCACAGCAGCTTTTTCCTCTCTCATTGCCACTTTGACTTACTAGTTTGGCAAATGGTGAGTATGGCGGCCGTCTCATTACACTTAAGCTCTTTAATATTATTGATGTAGAATATTGCAACGCAGACAGGTTAAATAGTTATTCAAGTGAAACAGGTTAAAACGGAAATATAGGCACCGATTTAATGAATCGCATCCGTGGTTGTCGCAACCTGCGATAGACAAGTAAACTTCTTAGGCCGACTAAGTAAGCAGGCTCATTAATCGATAACTGGCAGGCCAACGAGCGTTTATCTGCGGCTGATTTAAAGGACCTCTTCCTGCCAATCTTTGATAATCACTTTTCAATAAGAGGGCAATTTGTATCGGTCCAATGTAACCGTAATAAAAGGCGGTATGTGTATCTCGATCTAATTGAATTAAGCTTGTTTATAATGTTTCAGGAATCCGCTAGATGCGGGAGGCACATAGACCGGTCGAAGTGGCGGAGCTTGGGGGAGGCCTATGTCCAGCAGTGGACGTCTTTCGGCTGAAATGATGGTAATGATGATATGTTTAAAGTGACCTTCAATATCTCTTTTCATTAAAAAAAAAAAGATTTCAAAATCTTTATGCGTAAGTTACCAGTCGCTACGATTCTTGAAACTTTCTTTTGAACGCAACTTCTGGCCGTTTCTGCATTTGTTCTTGCATTTCAGAGCCACGAAAAGTCATCTGCAAAGACGTGGAGGTTATTAAACGTTTACGACAAATGTACCAAGAAATTCTAATACAAAATTACCAATAGATTTTTTTCTACATGTTTAGTTTATCTTCTAATGTTGAAGTCGCACACGCTTCTAGCTAGTTGAGCAAACGCAGAACGCCTCGACGACGATACAGCACGCAATCTTTATCAAGAAGCTGAATGCTGCGACCTTTGTCGGTTATTCGCTAGTAACTATGCCGTGACTTCGGGCAATTAGTTCGAACAACGATATCTAGATCTCCGTGTTATTGGTTTTGTCAAGTCTGCAATGTTTAAGAATGATTGATTAGAGAAATTAACGGTTTGGTTTTTTTGGAACTTGGAACGAGTCTACTGCTCCATACGCTACTTAGGCCAGTGGAAATGAAACGAGAATTAGAACCCTGATTTAACTGTCCTATACATGATTCACGTATCTTCATGATTATTACATGATTATGCTAATTTTGATCACTCTCACTCTCAATTCTAATTTCTGAACACCCGGTTGTGTCTTCATCTCATCTACTTTCGCAATTATGTCTAAGATTAGATAGGAAACCAATTTCATAGGTACTATCTGCACAACGAAATAGTGACATAGTTACATTGCCTTTTACATAAATTATGCTGCAAATAGCCAGTACTTAATTAAATGCGGTTAGGATTGGGTGTTTTATTACAGTGACGTCATTAGCTAGGCATTGAACGCCCACCGACAATCTAGAGTGGTTTTTATCTATTTCGATAACATGAGTGGACACCACAGGTTTTAGTCCTGTGTAAAATCCGATAAGTATGATGTACTTAGGAACGAAAACATTTCGGTTTAATCAATAACGGTTAAACCAGTTTCGTACATGTAAGGGTTATAAGTGGATTATTTAATACTTCGCCCATTTATTTTAATGAGTCTGTACCTGGTACACTTCCAGGCCATATCATTGAACTTTGGAAAACTTTTTGTAACAATTTTTTTTACCACCGAATAGGCAGTCTCTTTCCTTCTCCGAGCATAAATAATGGTAGATCATAGAGTACAATCTGTTGTTTATAAAAACACAAACATGTGACGTGCTAGGGGTAAATTAACATGAGAATGGACGAAACAGCCGACAGGATGTTTGACTTAAAAAATAGAATCGACTGTTGTATTGTATTTAGCTAAGTAGATCATCTGGTGTATTGTTTTAAACAGCAACGCGCGTAAATTACCTATGTAGGTACCTAGTCAAATTACTCGCGTAAACAAAATGATTATGATCTTCATAATGGGTTTAATCACACCCATTCAAGTTGGATACCTACCAGATACCTGTACCGGTGTGTCCTGATTACGTAAAGATACTTAGTGTAGATTCAAAGCCTCTTATCTGATGCATCTTACAAAGATCAAAACGACCAAAAAAGTTGGGTATCAACTCAACTCTTCAATTTCATCAACCAGTTCCATCGACAATCTTAAACGTCTAACAACAGATCATAAAAAAAAAACATTGGGCTAATCAATGCCTCGTCCTTGTTTCACTTTAGTCCCTTTGTAATTCCTGTGGCGAGGTTGCATTCTCTCCGTGGCGTGGCGTGGCGCGCCGCGCGCCTTGCCTCGAAGGTGCAAGGCAAACTTCGCGGCTGCTACGTTCATCGCGACTTGAGACTTAACGTCAACGGGACGACTAACGTCTTTGTATTCTAAAGTTATAAGTTTATGACCTTTGTTGTTCAGTGAACATTATCTTATGAACGAGCATAAGTACGTTTGTTCAAATCTTGTATAAACTTCCCGCGTAAACAGCTTTTCGAAATTATCTTAGGTTAGAATTTTAAGTCAGAACAAGTTAGCTCTAAGTTAGATATTTCTTGGAAAGTTACAACAACAAATGGTCATTTCCTAAACAAAAACGTAGATTTATACGAAGTAGTCACAACAAGAATATAGGACAAACGATAAATAAACACTGTATTATCAGTACCGATAAAATAACTGGACGTCTTACTAACCTGATGGCTCGGCGCAGTCGCTCATAATCCAAGCTGCATTTTAACCTCAAAAGACACCTTTAGCACAGTCACGAAACGCGAAGGTCACGGTTATGCTATATTGCATAATATCACCAAGCCTTAACACCAGCAATTGAAGAGATTTACAAAAAACAATACACGACCGAGGATTACTGTTAATGCTGTTATCATAAACACACGAATGCACAGTTCGATGCACGTTTATAATTTAAAAAACGACGCGATATCCATTCAAGACTCCATCAAATCGCATATTTGAAGAGTTATCTAAATAAAACAAGCACCAGTGAGGACTTGATGTCATAAGTTTTATGCAGTTTACGAATAAACATGTCACAGCCGTGCACTGCACTCCGTCTGACACGACGAATATGGCGGATGAATTTGAACTACGCTTGCGCGGCGCGGAGCAAACGCCCGTTGTTCGCCGGGACCGGCAGGTACAAAAACATGGGCGGAAGTGCTGCCATCTTACAATTTTGTACTGAACTGCAGTGAAAAGTCCTTAGATTACTGAGTGGAGTAGTTAGTTATATAATGGCCAGATGGCAGTAAAATCTCATAACAAAAATATTATTGAAATACTTTTTATTTGATTTGATATATTTATTGTAAACGTAATTAAATAAGAATAATGAACATTTTATGCAAACTGGATTTAAATTGTTCTATTATTTACGATAAATAGACAAATATTGGAGGATTATTACATATAAAGAAAAATATACAAATCATTATGAGCTCTATATTTATTTTTTCCTTAAAAATATTTTCTCTGATTTTATTATTTTATTCATGAATTAAACTTACTAGGAAAATAGGACATGACCTACACTGCCAAGAAAATAAAAATAAATCTACTTGAGTTTTTACCCGACTTGATAATAATATTGTTGGGTATGCTCGTATTTGAAGTTTTGGTAGGTATTTCTTACCTGATGTTAAGTAAGCAAACAGGCTGTCCATGATGATGGTCGCAGTTGCCCAGAAGTCACTTTTATAACACAGCACTCGAAACTTGGAATCACACTCGACAGACTGAATCAGACTGACCATTGAACGAATAGCTCTGCTGATACTCGTGATTAATTTTCGATCAGTGCCAAATAGCAAAATGACGTTTGATCTGAGCGATAGATTTTTATAGCGAGCGATGAATGACTGACATGGTGATATCATAACGTCTTCATCACGCCTACAGTATTCCTCGAAGGTATAGGCAGAGGCTACACTCGCATTTTTTCAACTCACATTTTTCAGACTCCGGGCTGCTAGTGAGAAAATCCTAATGAAAAAACACAATGACACCTTTTCCAACCTGGTGATTGAACCCAGGACCTCAGACTCAGCAGAATCCATTCCGATCACTAGACCAACGAGCCAATGGCATTTGTTTTTTTTTTTTCGTTTCCAGATGATCACGATCAGTAATTTGGCAATAAAAACTAAAACATAATGCAATCAGTACAATAACTTCTTTATTTAAATTATTTACATCTCGTGGAATACACATTTATCATAATAGACACCATACCAAAAACATTAATAACCATAAACATTATAAATTTATTTTCTCCTAGTCCTGTGCCTAAGGGCCAGAACGGCTAGGCTGTGGAAACTTAGGTACAGAACGAACAGGGCTAGGACGTCAGTCCATAGGTTATTGCTTTCGAAGTCATAGGTGGTTAGAACTTCGGCACCGGTGCTCAGGCACGGAATTCCTCTTTCATCGGAGATGCAGGCTGTAACAAGTGAAAAGGTATTGATTAGAATTGGTCAGTAAGGTATGAAAATAAAGTTTTTTTTACAAAGGTTGGTAAGTTAATACCTACAAAAGGTGAGAAAAGTGTTGGATGTTATCTCTGACAATACCTACTTATGTAAAGTTTCACACGACCCAATAAGAGATACCTAAATTTTACCTAATCAATGTAATATATTATCATATTAATTAGAACTATTTTTTTGTAAGTCACCCACGGGGTATACCTACAAATTAAAACTACTAAACTAGTTGTAATTTGCGTTTATTTTAATATTTGTCCTCTTATACTTATCTAAACTAATATAAAAAAGAGATTTATTTTTATTTTTGTATGTTTGTTTCTTACGCTTTCACAATAAAACGGCTGAACGGATTTTAATGAAAGGTACATGGATAAAGACCATGAGCTGGGTTAGGACATAGAATACTTTTATACCGATGTTCCCACGGGATCGAGACTTATGCTGCCGGTGAAACCGCGGGGAGCAGCTAGTCTAAAATATATGTAATTTCATATTTTCTTAGGTACCCGAGTGCCTAAATCATCGCAGTCATTTCTTCCACGAATAAAAATACCCATATTATTATGTATGACCGCTTTGTTCTTTTTATAGGTAGGTTCCTACCATCGATCGAAGACTCGAAGTCTACTTGTCAATTGACTCCCGGGTCGACGACCTCAATTTGTCAAAAGGTCTGATACCATAACAATGTCGCCACGTACCTTGTTTAACAACAGGTTTAAGTATAGACTTAACACATTTCTAAACGCAACAAAGACATTGCTCCTTCTAAATACATTATTGTTATAACTTTTTGTCCCTTTTACCTGGTAGACCCTTTTTGTAGGGAATATCCCGGGCGCCATATTAATCTACCTGCACTCAAAACAGATGGCCCATTACAGGAAGTGTTAAAAAATGGGGTCTTATTGATTTTCGTCTAACTGAATTAAGAGTACCTACCTATTACAGATTCACAGATAAGATTTTTGTTTTTTTATAGAACCCTTCCGTTTAAGTTTCTCCTAAATAAGTAAGTACTTATATCGACGCTTCTCTGGGGAGTTTGTTGCGAAACTTTTTCTTTGGGCTTCGTTTTAAACATATAAGACCCCCGACTGTCTTGTGTAATTTTGACGTTCAAAAAGCGTTCATTCTCAGCGAATAAATGACTCTTGATTTGTACAATCTTTCATGCACATCACGAACATCCACAACCGGAACAACTATCTGTACCTAAGTACCATAGAAGAACTTCATATCTATACACCGTAAGGACTATTTCTGCTTGCAGCGCTCGGCCGCTATAGAACCGGGGCGGTAACAAATGTGGTTATCGTGTTCATGGGATTTTGTTTTCAAACTGCATAGATATGAAGTTCTTCAATAGTACCTAGGCGATATTTCAGCCACCACGCTAATCGGGCGTCACCATATCATATTACTACTGTCTCACCACCCCTTCACCCCTAGCCCTACATAAATTCCTACCCACTACAAAGTGTAGGTACAAACGCCAGCACATCAACCTACTACATTCTGTCACATTTCTTTAATAGATTTTCAACTTTAGCTTTACAACATAAGGTTCAAAGTTGATTGGGAATATTTTACAGTTTCGGGTAGGTTGATGTGCTGGCGTCTGTACCTACGCACGCATTTAGGACTATTTATAAGTCTCCTAATTATAACTACAAAACATCGTCTGGATACCTAAATCTATCTAAATAGTTATTGATATATTGCCAAACGTCTTGAGGGCCTGCTTAAAATATAACAATATGCTTCCCTTTACCTATAAGACGTATGTAAAGTGAACCACACCACACGTCAATAAGAACAATTTTATTGAACTACGAACACCCTTATTTGACATTATAAAAGAACTGTCAATGTCAGTCTTCACCTAAAGAGCCCATAAGGCCTGCGAATCTCCATACAAATGTATTCCCCTTTTTTCTTCCTGAATAATGCCTCTAGAGCATTCATTTTTTTTCCTAAAATCAAGGTCTGCTGTAGACACGTCTCTGTTATTTCCTTTTTTTCAGCAAGTTATTGGTAAAGAAAATATGATCCTCCAAAAATTACAAAAAATGCCTCATTTTTACCGCCGTGATTAGAGGACTACTAGAAATTCGAAAATTTTTAAACATAAAAGAAAATGATAGTAACCTAGACACACTCTTTCTTAAAAAAATATGTAAAAAATAATTAAATCAGCTCTGTTTTCGAGAAGAAAAAAGGGGAATACGAAACGTCGATTTCGTTATTTTTTTTTGTGATATAATCGGTCTGAGCTGCAGCTGTCCCTATCGCACTCTACGGAGGCAGACTTGAGGTAAGACGACGGCAATAGTTTCTTCAAATACCTATTTTTCAAATTCCTCGTAGCTCCTGTTCCGTCTTAAGGCGACGATAACCGACTTTTAATGATTTTATACTGAAGATCACGTCTAAAAGAGGGACGGCTTTAGGATATTGTCACGTCATCGAATTTTTGGTTCTAGGATATGCCGGTTTCCTCACGACGTTTTCCTTCACCGTTTTGAGAGCAGTGGTGATGAAATTGATGCCTGTGTTGGAACCTACAACTCGTAAGTCGCGGCCATTACCACTGGGCCACCACTGCTCTCGAAGGAGTAACGTTACCTATATTCGATATTGCTGCTCGTCTGTGCCTATTAATATCGACCCAAATAAGGACGTAGCATGCCTTACTGCCTAATTAAAGCCAGAATTATAGTAGAATCTTGTTGTCTTCTTCAAAAGGGTAATAAAACTGTTGAACTTACTTATATTTTGGACTCCATCCCACTGCAATATGCTCATGGCTTCGTTCGAGTACATCAGCCAGGATAGATAACGAATCCAGGATACGTATTTTGGCATTGAACTGAAAATAAACGTTAAAACAGATCAATATACAATGATTTATTTAATTATATCTACCAAGACCAGCGGGGTAATTACGTAACACACTTAGCCCAGGTTCTATTTTTTCGTACATTGGATTATCAACTCTCGGTATTGAGCTGAGAATTAGGAATCCAACAGAGCGCATCCAGCGCGTATCCCAGCGCGTCAAGAAAACACACTGTTGGATACTCAACTCTCGGCGCTAAGCAGAGCGTCAAAAATCCAATACGCGAATAAAAATCGCCGCGTTAAAAATACGCCGTGCGGACCTGGGCTTACAGTAGTAATGGCTTTCATTTTGACAGTTCAACAACATTCATTGCGTTATTTACGTTGTTGAGCAGACAAGTTTTTCGAACATAAGAAGCAATGGACTAGCAATATCATTCAAAATCATTTAGATTATGATTGAAAGTGAGTTACGCAAGTAATGTGCAGTTACTCTATGTTTTCATAATCATAATCATTTATTTGTCAGAATATGGTACATTATACACCGTAAAATCTTAATGGTTGTTTTTCTTTGGCAGAACCACTTCCCATAAGGAGACTTTCGAAGCATAGAGTAAAAGTAAAAATTTAAATATGTTTTTGTTTTAAAATAGGTATATAAATGTAATGTTAAAAAATCATCAACTCGAAAACGTGAGAATCAATAGTAGCAGGTAACTTGTAGGTACTACTCGAAACGCACGCGCCGCCGACAAAAGGAACAGCGATGCATAATTAATGTTCAAAGCAAAATAAACTCTCGCACGTGATGATACGGCATAAACTAGTTAGCACGCAACAACGCAAAAATTATTTTCAAAATGTTTTCTAATATTTTATTTGTTTATATAACGTTTGTATTACCAAGACAAAACCATTTCGCTGCGGAAAAAAAACCATTAAGATTTCACGGTGTTATAGTCTTAAGATTAGTCAAGGGTATCATCACATTCTGCCAAGTATAGCGTGCAAATATTAGGTACATACATTTATTACAGGATTGAGATAATTTATTTATTTATTAAAACTTTATGCACAAGTAAAAAAATACTGTACAAAGGCGGACTCAATGCCTGAGGCATTTTCTACCAGTCAACCTTAGGGTGGAGCAGAGACAAAACATGGCAGGTGCAACATGAGTGGTAGATAACTTGAAAATGAATACCTACTAATACATACATACATAGATACATACATATAAACCGAATAAACTTTGTCAGGAGAAATAACGATAGGTAGAGAAAACAAATCCAGCAAATCAGCGCTGCAAAGATTCTGCCAACTTTTCACGAATATGTTCACGTGCCTTCATTTTGAAAGATAACCGACTGGTTGCCATCCTGATGTTCAGAGGAAGCGCATTCCAAAGAAATACCGCCTGGACAAAGAAAGAAGAGTGAATAAAACCAGAGCGGTGAGAAGGACATCGTAGAAGACGATTGTTGGTAGAACGAAGATTTTTACTATGGGCAGAGCATAGGTATTGAACATGGGAAGTCAGGTAAGAAGGAGAAGTGGGTTTGTCGAGTATAGAATACAACATAGACAGAGCCCTCAACTCTCTGCGCTGACGTATTATCAGGTTAGTATTAACATTATTATGTTGAGACACACGCACTTTGGGTTTTGTTATAAATTGTTAGGATTTTCTACCAAAGTACTGAATACTGTCAATGTGGTGTCAAGGTTTTGAGTACCTATAAATGTGGATGCCTATAAGAGTAGGGGAAGACCAAAGAAACGATGGATGGACTGTGTGAAAGATGATATAGCTATAAATGACTACCGAGATGACGACTAATAGAGAAGTATGGAAGAAAGGGACATGTTGCGCCGAAATAAATTGGTATTCCAGCAGGATAATTATGAATGACTAGCTGTGCCCCGCAGTTTCACCCGCATAAGTCTCGATTCCGTGGGAATATCGGGATAAAAAGTATACTATGTCCTAACCCAGGTCATTGTCTTCCTATGTGCCAAATTTCATCCAAATCCGTGTAGCCGTTTTAGCGTGAAAGCGTAACAAACAAACTAACTTTCGCATTTATAATACTCGTATTAGTTTGGATGAGATGATACGTCAACAATTAGTAACTAATTGATAATAGGTAGGTCATCTTCTCAAATGACTGTCTCAGACCCATTTTAATTAATTAATAAAGGTTATTATCATTTGATTCGATGTGTTGTTCATGTCTTTAAAGAACGATGGTACATTGAAGAGCCTTAGTCTAAACTAAGATTATAAGGAGAAAAGATTTGATTGTTTGTATGTTTGTTTGTTACGCTTTCACGCTAAAACGGCTGAACGGATTTAGATTAAATTTGGCACACTGGTAGACCATGTCCTGGAATAGGACATAGCATATTTTTTATCCCGATATTACCACGGGATCGAGACTTATGGCGGGTGAAACCGCGAGACGCGGCTAGTATTAAATAATCATTAAATAGATGAATAAATATTCTCAATCACAGTTAACCCCATCAAAGTCTTCAACCCTTGTTTATAGTATTGTTTATTCATAGGAAACACCATAATATCGAGTACATGATTATCACCATAATAACAATTTATCTATTTGCGAAGATTTTCCAGCATACGAAGATCGTACCAGTAACACATGTTGTGGCAACTAAAAACAACTATAAATACTGTGGCTGATATAAATTCTGTACCTTAACTTAATGAAGAGACCGGAGGTCATCATGAGAGCGTAGTCAAAGGGCACGAGGTACGCAATGGCTATTGGCATTGAACCAAACACACATGAGAAGAATGAACCTGGAATCAAAGACACACAAATTATGATGACGGTAATCACACAAATATGACGACAAAAAATGCCAACATTGGCAATACTAATGCATAGGAGTATTTTGAAACTATCAAATAAATCCTAAGTGATGAACACTTAGGATTTATTTGATAGTTGTAGTAGAGGCACACACATCAGTCACGTCAACATCAAGTTGCCGGTCAAAAAATATAGTTAAGTAGAAGTTGTAGGACGTTGGCTACACATATCAGTCACGTCACTACCGGCGCGTCTTAGCCGACGCGCGACGTTGCGTCACCGGCAAATCAAAACTTGTATTGCTACGGCATTGTGACAAAGACAATTTGTAACCGAGGCGTTGCTAAATGACTGACTGATTGACTATCGGTGCACACACGTCCCAGAAATTGACCTGACTGATCGGCAACTTGACGTTGACGTGACTGATGTGTGTGCATGAACCTTAACATCGAAACATGATTTTTTCAAACAAACTAAATACATAGTATAGTGAATTAGTGATGGGCCAACTATGGGTTTTGACAATCTTTGACTAAACTATTGGATATATTATTTGATAAAATTTTCGTATGCAAACTGGAACGTCATTTGATACACGCAATTTAATTTATGGCCGTATTCTATTACCGTCTTCACCTTGTATACAGCCTACATAGTATATTAAAGATACTTGTGAAACAGTTCCACGCAAACAGTTACTACTACAAACACGAATGCTGTACAGCTAAACAGCCAAATGCATATTAAAATGTTGAGATATTTTAGCTTAGTCTCTGGGCGATGAGCTCAATGCAATGAAACATTGAGCATGTTAAGAGAAAGATTTAAATAATATACTAAAATAAAATTAATTCTTTTAATAGGTAGGTATGCATAGTGACTCTACTTCCTAATCGCTTACAGTACAGTAATCGCGATTAGGAAGAAGAGTGGGGCGCGTCTTCGCGGATGGCACTATCTATAATTATTAGGCAGGTCATGTGTCATTTTCGCCATAAGCCAGTTAGAGAATCAAGAGTCATCTCATCATCACCATTGGCAGCTTTTTTCCACCCAATGCTACCGGCCTCCTCCTGTTTGTGCCCAGCTTCCATGGAGAACCATCTGCGATCATCAATTTGCTAAAATATTATGGCGTTGTCCTTTCATAAGAATTCCTCCGTGGTTTACGGACTGTTTTACTTACCACAGGCAATAGCAACGTTGAGCACCAGTATAGCCAGGAAGACAGTGAAGCCGAACGCGTACACAGAACCACGTAGACCTGCGATCCAGTACACAACCAGGGTGAAGAGTGTGGGTTCTACCAGCAAGCCTGGCAGCTGGAAACAAAAATGTGACAGAACTTATTGGAGATATTCAAGTTTTTTTTTTTACTAAACCTATATATCCTTGGTAGTACCTACGTGGGTATTTTGCTTAGAACATTTAGACAGAAGAAACAGTACATATACCACAAAAAATATAGGTAATAAACAAATGAATTAAAAGACAATTTGAATTTTTCAGAACACAGACGGAAACAATTCTAATGTGTTTTAGCTTATCCTAGGAGAATTGGCCTTGGGCATTTTATTTCTCGTCTATTAGAGGTTCTACCACAATACATGCCTTATATGTTTACAAGACAAGTTCTTAATCAACAGCAACATCGAATCCACTATTTCAGACACTAATCTACATGGTCCTCATATGGCCTGACCAAGATTATGTCTGGACTTTAAAAAAGACTGTGACCTCTGAGTTTGTTTCGGCCTTTCTTCTCAAATAATTTTATTTCATTTCCAAACTCTATGATGGTTACTATACGTAGTTTAGGGAATTTTCTAATTGATGTAAAAACCGATACAGGTTAGAGTGATCATCGTAATTTATTGTGTTTAAGAGTTAATTAAAAGGCGATCTGTATTATTTTGTCCTCTGATGTTACAATAACTATTTATGTGCTAATAAACTAAACTAAATGAGGATCCTACGAGTAGGGGTTTCACGACTGGTCTGCTTAGTTGCTAACCTCACCTAACCAAAGAGTAGTCAATATAGAGATTGTACAACATTAAACAAAGTTAGTTAACTGGATAAACTAATAAAATATACGAACAGGAATAACAAGCGGCATAGATAATGCATTATTCATAGGCAGCAGGCATTTTGCTAGCCTTTAAAAATGGGAGAGGTTCGTAAAGTTTCATAATGAAAAAATACACCTGATATCTAAAGGCCTCAAACCAGTAGAATGATCATTCAGCTTGCTAACAGAGATAGATTCATAGCCCCAGTTCTCAGAAATAGTACTTTTGCAAAAGGGATTGAGACTTGCATTTCGGGGCAAAAGGCACGTATATTAACGGAACAATCGTTTACTAATGAAAACTCATTATCTAATGCTTACGATGTTATTTTAAGGAAAACAGTACTCACCAGAGCAACCATCCTCGCAGTATAATAAATCGGCGCTGTATACAACCCAGCTTTCAGCTCTCTATTTAGCAGCGGGAACTCTTCAGGGAACATGTGGAGAACAGAGTACATGGGGCTGAAAGTGTTCTCTGCGATGATGATGAACAAGGCACCCTGGACGTCCTGGATACCTGGCTGAGTCAGCCGGTTAGTACCCAAGAAGCATAGCCCTGCTGTTAGTGCTATAGCCTGGTAATGAAATAGTCGTCGTTAAAAGTTATAAAGACTTTGGTGGTATATCTTTATCCTGGACTAGAGTTGTCTTAAAATTCAAATTAAAATTGTTTATTGTGGTACACAGGTAAAATTATGGTGTTACAGTTTATAAAGTGAATTACATCTATGACCCGCCTTTAGGCATACAATATTTAAAGACTTCTGCAACATAATAGCAGTAGTCACTAATTTAGTATTAATCAATATATTAGTCAATAATAAGAAATAATAATAGTAATCAATCATTTAAAAGACTCAATAATTTAATTTAATAGTAATTGATATAGTAGTCAGTACTTTGTTACTATTTAGAACAATAGACTTAATAATATTTAATATAGTGATTACTAACAGCTATTCAACTAAAAAAACTGGAACTAATAACGATTACAATAGATTAAAATCTGTCATCTAGGTACTCATTAATATACCTTAAGAAAGATCTTAAAATTAATTTTAGTACCGCTCATATTTTGATTGTAAAGCAGGAAATAGTAGCCAAAGCTTAGTCGAGGAGGCTTAAGGGCAAGATAATGATGATGATGACCGTAGACGTCATCATAACTAAGTATATGTATAACTTTTCAACTTACCAATTTCTGTAATATCCTTACGAATTGCACTCTCGGATCTCGGATTACTACAAGTACATATCTGTATATTAACCACAAAAGCTTCGTCAGGAAGAAAGGAGGTTCGAAGGTATCATGTGTTTCTCCATTCATCTGGGAAAATATCAGTTAGCTTTAAAAAGTGAATTAAGCAAAAATTAAAATCCAAGATGGCAGCTGCGAAAATTTTCAAATTTTTCGTCATTGGTGTCGTTTTCATAGTTTCCGAGGGTGCTAAAGCCGACAGTGAGGTCAAAATGTAAATACAAGATGGCGGCTGCGAAATATTTGTTTTTGTTTTAAATCTTACGTGAGAAGGAACTTCGTTCCTGACGAGGGTCGGACCGCACACGTTTTTTTTCTCATAGAGGGTGATAAAAAGTAGAGTGTTAACCTCGGGAGCAACACTATTTTAAGCTCGAGTGACGTACATTGGATCCCTCGCTGTGCTCAGAATTAATATTCTTCGCTCCCCTCTGGATTCAAAGAAACACTCTCACCTTAAAAATAGTTGTTTGCTCCCTAGGCAAAAAATCTACAATTAGCTCTAGTTGTTGACACTTAGAAGAGACGACATTTTACACGTGCTTATTAACCAATTTTTTTGATAGCACGATTATTTGACTTTTGACCCTGAGATTTTGTATAATATTTACGATTACCGGTAAAACACACCTTCTGAAGGTACAATTCTTATTTATTATTCCTAAAAACATCGAATTAACAACTCGTTCAACTTGTAAACTTACGGAACGTATAGAATCCTCATTATCCATCAAATGGAATTCGAAATGTATTTCCATGTCAAGTTCTTTGGCTGCGTCGCTGACAGCGAATCTGTCGCAAACATTCTTGATGGCCTGTCGTGAGGCTGACTCCGAGCCAGGAGTCAGGGACAGCACCTTGATGAAATAGTCGGTGGGGTTGTACATGAGGGGGCATTGGTACCCCAGGCTAAAACAACGAAGGTACATATTATAACGCGGGAAAGTCCGAAAAGGATACGTACAAGCAACTGAAGGAACACGGGTGGGTTTTATTCAGTAAGAGTCTGACACGCCCTCCCGCAGCGGGAGATGTTATATGATAATTTAACATACAAAAAAAAAAAAAAAAAAATACAAAAATGTTACATAAGATAATGGAATATTTGGAGTGGACATTATTCTGTCATATGCGTGATTTTCAAAGACAGGTTTGACTAGTTCTATTATATTAATTAGGACATTTATAGGCTTTTTAAATCTAGTGACGGGCTATGGCGGAACGAGTTGAACGCCTAAAGTCCTGTCTATAGGCTTCGGATCAATCCGGATTGCTCCGTATTAGCTCATGATCGTGTTGAGGTGGGAAAGTTAAGAGTGCTTATCCTAAAATTTGGCAACGTTGCAAAAAGCTATCAAATATTTACCTGTTTTAGTTTATTTTGCTAAAATTACTGTATGGAAATTTGAAATGTGGCTAACTAGTGAACTAAAATATTGATTATGGAATGCAATAATTAATATCGCAACACCGAATATTTCGTTTTAGATGTAAAAAAGTATTTGGAAACTTTCCAAATGCCTTTTTTACACCTAAAACGGTTACAACATAAAAATCAGTGTTATAATTGCAAATAATTATTAATATTCTAGTACTATCTAAACTATGTGTATACAACTAAGATTTATACTACTTTGAAAAGTGTTAATACTCAAGCAGTTGCTAAAACATTTTAATTTAAATAGCCTCCTTCATGAACAATATGGCTTTACAAAGGGTCGTTCGACTACAGATGCGGGTGTTGCTCTGCTGAAACACATATTTAACGCATGGGAGAACTAGTAAAATGCTATTGGGATTTTCTGTGATCTCTCCAAAGCCTTTGATTGCGTGCACCATGACACGCTTTTGCGTAAACTGCGTCATTACGGTGTGCAAAATGAAGCTCTCAACCTTATAAATTCTTAATTATATAATAGGTCCCGATGTGTAGATGTTAATGGTGTGAAATCTTCCGGGCTACCAGTTAAGTTAGGTGTACCTCAAGGCTCAACACTGGGTCTATTCTTGTTCTTAGTCTATATCAATGACTTACCATTCTATTCAAAAGGTATCTGTGAAGTTGTACTGTTTGCAGATGATAATTCACTTATTTTTAAAGTAGACAGGAATAGACAAGACTTTGACGATGTAAACAGTGCACTATCAATGGTTACGGATTGGTTTTCGACAAATAACCTAGTTCTCAATGGCAAGAAAACGAAATGTGTAAAGTTCGCCCTTCCAAATGTTAGAAATCTAGGACCTAACATTGTCTTAGATAAAGAGTTGCTTGAAACTGTAAACTCGGCAGTTTTTCTGGGCATAACAGTATATGCCAAACTTCAGCGGGGCCAACATATATCGAGCGTAGCGGGAAGGCTTAGTTCAGCCGCCTATACCGTCAGGAAAGTAAGACAATACACTGACGTTGATACAGCTTGGTTAGTCTATTTTAGTTATTTTCATAGCGTTATGTACTACGGTAATCTGCTATGGAGCAAAGCTACTGAAATTCAAAATATATTTGTCCATCAAAAACGAGCTGTTTGAGCAATTTACCAGCTAGGATATCTCGCTCGGTATCCTCACAGTGGCATCACAATTCATTTTCGCCAACATATTATATATTAGGATAAATTACACTAATATACTAAAAACAGTGATATTCACAATGTTAACACTAGAAATAAGGACAAACTACTTTCACCGAGTTCATAAGGTTCATAATTCATTTGTTGGGCTTGGTATAACCTTTTATAACAAGCTACCTTCTTCTTCGCTAGATTTGCCTTTTAATGCGTTCAAAACCAAAGTAAAATCCAACCTCTGTTCAAAGGCATACTATTCTATCAACGACTACTTAAATGATAAGAATAGTTGGTCGCTGTGATTAACTCATGACAATGTTTAAATGTTCTTTCTCCAGAATTAGCTTATCTACTGACAGGTTATATTTGTTTATAATTTAACTTTATAAGTCAATTTATTTTAATTTTATTTTAATTTATTGTTGACATAATCTACTCATTACAATGTTTTTTTTATGAGTTGTATTGCAAGATGTGGTTAGCTAGCGACCTCGACTTTTTTTATTTTACCTCGATGGTCCTAGTTAATCAATTATAACTTCTAGTTACAGCTATAATTATGTAAGCGGGCACGCACTTTATGCCTGGAGGCTTTTATTCAGATATTATTTTAGTTTAGTTATTTTTATTTCTGTCTGAGTATAAGTTCTCGATGTTTTTGGTCGGTATATTGGCGTGTGCTAGCTGTCATATGGCTATTAATTTTATAATTTAAATTATGTTTTGTGTTGTGTAATGTAAATCATTTTGCATACTATTATATAGAATCATTTTTTTCTAACTGAACAGACAGCTGTGCTGCTGGGGAGTTTGTTGCGCCACTTCTTCTTCCCAGCTAAAGCACTAGGAAGTGGTGAACGGTGGGCGTTTTGGGGGACTGTCTTATGTAATTTTGACGTTCGAAAAGTGATGATTCTCAGCCTAGTTTGAATAAATGACTTTTGAATTTTGAATACAAACTAAAATATAGCATCGAAAAATTCATCCGCAATTAGTGTTAGATTGTATATTGTACATAAGATTTATTTGTAAAATAAGGTTTAATTAAATATTTGATATTTTAGTTCGCTAGTTAGCCACATTTCATATTTCCATACAATAATATTGCCAGATTAATCAAAACAGCGAAATAATTGACATCTATTTGCGACGTTGCCCACTTTCAGAATAAACGCTCTTAAGAGCGGCCTTCGCCCTTCAGTATAAGCTCACCTACTTATGTAACCTAGTATACCTAAGTATATACCTAAGTTTATGTTGTATCTCAGCTTCTGTCAGTATTTAACCAGCCAACTTGAAGTAAGCTGTTGGAGATGGCTTCTGGGAGGTCGACCGAGTTCGCTGATGTTGTATGAGTTATTATAATATAAATATGAATAATTAATAAATAATATTTAATTTGTTCCGATTGCTAATCCAATAAAGTTTTTAATTCGGTATTAATTTTGTTATTGATTAATACAATCTTGTATCTGTAGGTAAAATAAATCTTTTGTAGTTTTTTCGTCTTTGATTATGACTTTTATGATACAATAAATTAATTTTAATAATGTGATGAAAAATGGTGGAAACTGGTAGAAACCGGAGAAACACTGTGGTGTTTGCCTCCTCGGAATAAAGTATTGAAGTTAATTCACTCGCTAAAATTCTATTATGTTGCAATTTATTTTATGGGAAACTGAGTTTGTGTGTTTTTACGCTTTCACGATGAAATTTGGCACACATGGGTAGACCATGACCTGGGATACTTTTTATCCCGATATTCTTACGGGATTGAGACTTATGCAGATGAGACCGGGGAGCAGCTAGTTTGTCAAAAAGTTGTGGAACGACAGTAGTGTTATTTTTTGTATCAAATTTTATCGCATATTTATATAAATCTAGCTTTTGTTAAAGGCTGCTGTTTCACTGGTTCGAAAATTAACGTAACGTCTTCTTTTCTGTCAATTTACGTGAAATACGAAAATGAGACTGGAAGGATTACCCATCCCTACTAACAGTCTTAACTTAAATTCTAGCTATGATAGAATAGAATAGAATACTCTTTATTGTACACCATAAAATAGGTAGATGAATAGATATCAATTAAATTAACTCATCAGCCTAGGCTTTTCCCAAACATGTTGGGGTCGGCTTCCAGTCTAACCGGAAGCAGCTGACTACCAGTATTTTACATGGAGCGACTATCTAACCTCCACAACCCAGTTACTGCTTGTCAGATTGCCAGATTAACTACGACTCGTCTAAAATTCTAGCATAAGAAGTAAAATTCCAACTAGATGCAGAAAATCAAATGCACTGAGCTAATAAGAGAATGCAATTGTGGGACGTTGCTGAAGAGTCGGGAAGTCCTATTAAGGTCACAGCTTGGCCTAGCCCATTTAAACGATGGAACGCAATTGAATTGGATCAATACTAATTATTATAGACTACTTGTCAAATAAAAGGCTAAAGAAAAGATATACATCATCTTTGTCTACTTTCCTATCGCAGGTATGCTGAAAGGGATTTCCTTAGAAATAAGCATTGTCTTAGTACGTATTTTTTTGTTCCTTTCTTCTTGTCTGTTTATAAACTGTTAAATAAATAGATTGTAAGAGGAATTAAAATATGAAATTAATATATATATAATTAATATAATATATAAATTAATATATGAAATGGAAGGGATTGAATGCTAGTGTGATGGTTGACGGGGGAGATTGAAATAAGACACTGAGCATGAAGATGATTATGATTGTCAAATAAAATATGACCATATCAATAGATTCTATTCTATTGCCTTTTTTTGGGATGGGAAATGATCAAATAACTTCTCCCGCCCTGGACGGAGCGGGAGGGCGTGTCAGACTCTTACTGACTAAAACCCACCCGTGTTCCTTCCGTTGCCTGTACGTTGCCAGGGGCCACGGTATCCCTTTCGGTTCTATTCTAATGCTTGATAACACAATTGCTTAGCGAAATATTGATGATTGATTTAAAAGATTGTCCATGGTGTTTCTTGCCATTGTGGCGGCATCTCGCATTAAAGACCTGACGTCACACAAAATCCTAACGTCACACAAATCCTGCATCGCGCAATTAAAGTTTACCGCGCGAACACCATATATATAACTTCCCCGACATCAATCAATGGTGAGTTGTCCGTCAGACACGACATCCATCTGGTGGCAGAATCCTACCTTTTTTATGGAGGATGAGTGAACTTTACACCCTGATTCTCATATCTCTAAACCCTTTTTCTCCATGGGAACCTTAGTAGACTTTGGAATAGGCAACTAACTAGCTTCATATTTCTGAATGACCGACTCCTTTAAGAATTTAAAATTGCCTGTTAATGATTGAAATAAATGCTTTGAGTTTGAAGCCAATGATGCGATAACGTCTAACTTTTTTATCTTCATTAAATAAGCAATCTTCTAGTAATACTTGCTCTTTTGTCAGTTTTTTTTTATGAATTTAACGACATCATAATGACAGTGAAAGTCAATGATTTTTTGTCATAATTGATGTTCTAGTTAAAATTGCAACATGAATGAATGTGACGATACCTTAATAATTGCGACTTTAATCGAATGTTTAAAGTTTCCGGATTTTTTTTTGCTATTAGGAAAGGTAACAAGTAAACTTCGCCAATGATACAATAATGACAACGACTTACGACTTTATGAGGTTTATTTATAAACGTTGCTTAAAGTTAAGTGAGGTTCAAACGTCAAGAATGTATGGTTAAGCAGTTGCTAATCATTACTTAAAAACAACGTATATAAATAAACCCCATAAAGTTTAATTTAGCTTCTCGTCACAATTGCCACATCGATGTATTTTATTTATTACAGGTATTTTATCGTGTTTTTTGATGATTTAAATGTGAATGAATCTAACGAAGTCATAACTTATGTTTACTTTTCTTTATTTTTGGGGAATTTATTTATATGATTTGTTAAATGGTTGAAGTTGGTTGTTGCAAAATAGTTGTCTGTATATAATACAACTACTTAATTAAATGACTAACTAACTAATTATATAAATAACTACTAAAACAAAATGGGCGTCGAAGTACCTACTCCGTCACATTTGCTGTAATCTGGAAACGTATAAATTTATTTTTCAAGTTCAACAATTTAGCTATTTTCGTTTCGAAATTGCAACATCAATGAAAACCGGAATTTTATTCATGAATCGACTTATTAACGACGGTCACTAATTTATAATATAGAAATAATTTAGAAAAGTATCATAAATGAAATAGTCTTTTTTTAAATTAAGAAATAAATAATTATGCTAATTAATAACGATGAAGCTCGTGGCTAAGTAATAACAGCCGCACGGGCCGATCCAACAGGTTAAGGTACGCTTGCGGGGCTTGGTCCGTGGATGGGTGACCATCTTTACATACCGAGACTCCTCCGTGCCTCAGAAACCACGTTAAGCCGTTGGTCCTGGCTGTCATTCGTGGATCTTTGACAGTCGTTACGGGTCGTCGGAAGCCCTAAAATTTGACAACCGGTCTTACCAAGGCGTATAGTATTACCCTGTTACCGGGTTGTGAAGGTCAGATAGGCAGTCGCTCCATGTATAATACTGGTATTCAGCTGCATCCGGTTAGACTGGAAGCAGACCCCAACATAGTTGGGAAAAGACTAGGCAGATTGCTAATTAATAATGATAATGATAACGACTATGACATGTTTTTAACTTCACCAAATAATCAAGTCTTGTTGAAATTACATCATCAATAAAATGCGTTTTTTAGTGTTATATCATAACATCACTCCTGTTTTCCCCGAAGGGTTAGGCAGAGGTGTGTCTACAGTATATCCACATTTCGCCAGTTTTGTTTAAGTCCCATATACCTAATAGGGTGCGAACCTTTTTCTATTAACCGGGCACAAATCCAGAATAATCCATCTTTCGGACCCCGATGACCCCACCACAATCCTCCAGAAGAGCAGTAGGGCCACCAGTACAGTGCAAAAAAACACCCGATACCCGTCATACCGACCTCGCCGCCGAGGTCCTCTACGATCGTGACCCTCCCTAGTAAATAATACTCCCCCCCGACCCTTGCCCGATGAAGCGCCAGCCCGCGCCGCAGCTGAGCGCGTAGCTTTAAATTCCCCGAATAATAATAATGATCTATCCTTGAACCAGTCTGTCCAATCTTGCTGTCCTCCCCCCAGCGACGCCCTAAGCCGAGGTTCGTACCCCACAGGGGGTGCCCTTAGCGAGCGCTCGCCTAGTTTTAATTAGGTCAGTTATATGCACATATTATATGCATATAGTTATATGTTATAATTAGAATGCCCCTGGCTGGCGGCTTTGAGTGTAGAAGCTTAAGGCAGCCACAGGAAAGCCCGGTTAAGCAGCCATGACCTTAGTGGTCACTTGCGAGATCACTAGTTCAAAAGAAAAAAAAAAAACAGGGTATTCCAATCCTGCTACTGAGTAATTCCTGACAGAGAAACCTTTTTGGTGTTATTTTTTTTAAACGGTAATAATATGCTCGAATTGACTTTTTACGATTTTGCCATAAGTACTATCTAAGTTCTTGATAAGACAGGTCAAATATAATAATGGATCGGCGTTTCTATAGTATGACGAGCGTTGCCTTGGTAACATTCGGAAGTAAATCTGCACCCTTATTACGTAACACACAATCAATCACAATCTGCATCACTTTGAAGTTTGCTCAACAACGTAAATAACGCAATGAATGTTGTTGAACTGTCAAAAAGAAACAGATTGTGATTGATCGTATGTTCCGCAATTAGAGCGCTGATTCCTCATCATCATCCACGGCCTCAGTTCCCACACTGCTGAGCTAGGCCTCTTTTCTTGTGCCAAACCTGATATAAGGCGTAGGTATAGGGCCGAGATCTATATACGTTATTTATATCAAGTATTGTGCTTTCATTATAACTTGTTCTCTGACGCGATTGGTAGCACTGCATTTTGTAGTCATGTGATAGGTAGTACAGTTCTGTCAGTCGCCATTTTGAACTCTATTTGTATAGAAACAACGACGGCAAAATTCAGTGCTACCAATCGCGTCACGGGACAAGTTATAATAAACGCACTGTAGGTAGGTACTTTGGCTAAGAGTTATTCCTGTCACTGTCGCACAACTTTCAAACTACAAGTGCAAGATAGAGATGGGATTATGTCTGAGTCAGAGCACGTGCTAAGTAACGCTTATAGATCTCGGCCCAAGAATCCTAATTTTACTAATTAATTTGTTTCTAAAATAAAAAAATAATAGGTAATTCTACACTTTTTAAAAGTATCTACACTGATTTTAAAAACGAATGATTATTCAAAACAATAACTTACCTATCTCATTTGAATGAATATACTTAATTCTTGAATATTTTTCAATAAGTACACCACGATCTCATGAATCACGAATTTAGAGAGGTACCTATTCATATGAATGATGTTCTAATGTTCAGTAGTTTTTATTTATCGCTGATTTTAATAAACGGGTACCTACTAAAATGGATCCAAAAATATCTTTTGCAAGGAGCGACTAGAATCAAATCATTTTTTGTTATATATTTTGACGAACGAAAGTGCCTATTCATACTAATCCATACTAATATTATAAATTCGAAAGTAACTCTGTCTGTCTGTCTGTCTGTCTGTATGTTACCTTTCACGGCTAAACCACTGAACGGATTTCGATAAAATTAGGCAAGGAGAAGGACATAGGGTACTTTTTGTCTCAAAAATAATCCTTAAGGGGGTGATATAGGGGATGAAAGTTTGTATGGGAAATCCACCATTTCTTAAGTTAGGGATATATAAATTCAAATTTATGCTTTTGGTAAGAAATAAAAATTACACGTTTTTTTTAAAATCATCCCCCAAAGGGGTAAATTAGGGGATGATTTTAAAATTAATATGTAACATTGTTTTTTTTGTGTCTTCCTTTCAAGAGATTTAAGGGATTGGAAATATAGCATATTCCGTATGTTGAATTAAAATTCAGTCTTTATTTCGTTAAAATCGGCCCACTCTGTCAAAAGATATCAGAATTTAAAGTCATAAACTAACTTTTCTAACATGTAGGTATTATGTGTTCAATGGCGCCACTATAGTAGGTATTTTAATTAATGGTGATACTTTGGTCTGTGGATAATAATAGGGAAATGAATAATTAATATTTTAAGTAAGGCATTTAGAATCATATAAACCTGTTTTATTTATTTAAAAAAACCGGACAAGTGTGAGTAGGACTTGCGCCCTGAGGGTTCCGTCTCAAAGCTGTGCTTGCTTGGATGCCCGAATTTCCAAATCGGGATTGAAGAACAAACTTAGCTTTTCAATTGAAAAATAATTTTGAATAGAGTAATTAAATTCAGACTAAATTATACTTCAAGACAATTGTTGATCTTAGATTGAAGAACAGACTTAACTTTGCAGTTCATATAAGTATGTATAAATGACCAATTTTCGTTTTTTTTTTTTTTTACTCGACCTTGCTTCTTGCCAAACTTCATGCCGATGGACCAACAGGAAAGTACCAAATAGACTGGTTTATTTGTGAGTGTCAAAATATGTGACATAAATGGCCGTATTTTTATTGCGTTGACCTCGAATTTTAATTTTCGTTACCGCTCCAAGAGACCGTTGATCGAAGTATTTGATATCAAGTTGTATTTCAAGTTGATGCCTCCACGCATTCCTGAGAAAAAGGTTCTTGATAGACAACTAAGTCATCTTTTAACCGCATCGCGTACGCGCATTTTTTAGGGGTTTTAATTTATCATTTTGAATTACGGAACTCTAAAACAGATTTATCGGTTTTAGATGAAAGGTGTGTTAGGGTTAGGAAATAGGAAACTCTGAATCCTGGTAGCACGTTCCTGTGGGATATTTTCTGACATCAACGCGGGCGAAGCCGGGGAAAAAAGCTAGTTTTAAATAAATTATCTGACTTTGACTTTGACATTAGACATTGATCTCAAATCATGTATTAACAATAGTACTTTTATCAATGAGTTTTAAACACCGTTTTATTTCTGTCAATCGTTTGAAAATTACAGAGACAAAATAAAGTTTTTTTTTTATGGTGTGATTTATGAGTAACTAAAGATTAACTTACGGCATCTAAGACAGGCTCCAGCAGTCCTTAGATGCCGTAAGTTACTCCTTTTTTTTAATTTGTACGTTCAACTGCAAATAATTAGGTAATGTCCATAACTTATTCATGATATTTTAATGTCATGAAAATAGATGGCCTCGGCGGCCTCGATGGCGCCTAGCGTGTGTAAATATTTTGATGTAAGATAAGTATATTTAAAGCTAAGGAAAATTATTAAAAATTAAAGAAACTAGTTTTTTATAAATGCGTAACTAAACTATTTGACGTAGATACATTCACCTTCGTAAAAAATGTCCTTTAAATTACGTTTACGTCACCATAGTCAAAATATCTGCATTAATTTGGAGAATTACGCAGCTTGCTGTATGATAATATCCTGGTTCCCCTGTCTAATTATGTATAGGCCCAAGGATTCGATAACTATTCGTTACCTACGTATTACTTATGCTAAACACAGACTTGCCTCGTAAACCCTACAAAATATTAAACGACATGTCAATAGAATTTATAAACTTTGTACAAAAAGATCACGATTTTTAGTACCTATCTGTAGATTAATCAGTCCAACAAAACCCTGAACAAATAACACTGAAATTTTATATAATTGCACAGGAAAAAAATCGCAGTTCTGACTATCAAACCTTTGACGAATAGACAAATAGAATTAATATTCACACCATCATACTGTATTCAGTTAGGCCCGCTTGCACCACAACTCACTGCAGCATTTAACGATAATATTGTATTTAATAAAACATCTTTGTGTCATCTTCAAACCAATGACAGAAACAGACCAAAAGCACCTTAGCATTTGTTCAATCAATCTGCCTAGCCTTTTCCCAACTATGTTGGGGTCGGCTTCCAGTCTAACCGGATGCAGCTGAATATCAGTATTTTACATGGAGTGACTGTCTGTCTGACCTTCACAACCCAGTTACTGGGTAAAACCTCTTGGTAATACTGGTAGCCAGGATTTCGGGCTTCTGACGACCCGTAACGACTGTCAAAGATCCACGAATGACAGCCGGGACCAACAGCTTACTTTTCGAGGCATGGAGGGGTCTCGGTGTGTAAAGATGGTCATCCATACACGGACTAACCGCGGCAAGCGTAGCTTAACCTAATGGATCGATCCGTGCAGCTGTTATTACTAAGCTACGAGCCCCCTATTAACAGAAACAGAACGAAGTTTTAAATACATTTAGCGCTAAACGGATTCAGTGATTTGTGGTGCAACCGCGCCTTCTCCAATACAAAATACACCACTCATAGTCGAAAGATAGGCACGGCTGATTGTAACAAAAAAAACCAAACTCACCTCTTAAAAAAACTTAAAGCTTGTGTTGCAGTACCAGCAAAACCCACCCTCCCTTCAGCAAAGAGTACCAGCTTATCGAACTGTGCCATCAGTTCCGTGTTAGGCTGGTGTATGGTGCATATGACCGTCTTGCCCTGGGCTGCACTAGCACGGAGAAGGGTCATCATCTGGTGCGCTGAGGATGAGTCCAGGCCTGTGGTTGGCTCGTCGCAGAAGAGGAGGCCAGGGTCTGTTAAGAGCTGGGAAATAAGGTTTTATGAGATTGACAAACATATTTATTTAAAGCTGGATTTTTGCCTGAGTCACCAAAAATATGTTGACCTGCGTTTATGAGTCTCCATTTTCTAGTATACTTGAATATCAACAATCATTGAAGTGTCAGAGTCATTTTGGTTATGTGCGAGCGGCGAGGAGCGATGGCCGAGTGTGACGGTACTTTGGAGCAGTCTTAGTCACAGTTTTGCATTTGAAAGTTCGCATATTTACAAAAAAATTGATGAGCTTTTCGTGTAAATGTCAATCAATAAAAAAAATCTGCACATAGAGGTGTAAAACTAATAAAATGTAAAATATCTACTAAAAGGCTGATAAAAATGACGCTCAAAGTGCAAATAAGCAAATATTATACTTTATAAATACGCGAGTAGATAATTAAACTTATTTCTTGTTTTCAAATGTGTGTCTGATGGATAAAATTATTTCATTATTATTTATTTAGGCACAGTCATAGTCACATGCTTAAACATGTATCCACATTGCGAATTGAAAAGCAATTTTTAATATTTTTCCAAAAAAATCAAAATGTCTGAAACCTCAGAAGTGATATACCTACCTATGAAATACAAAAAGTGTTAGTAGAAATGTCATGAATTCTAATGAGAATCCAAGTCTACTAGGTCTACTGATGTAGATAAGTAGTTAAATTTTAATAGCCCGTTAGTATTTTGAGACTAGCTTAACCAAAATAACCAGACATCTGAACCAGACGGAACCAGACATCTGTATATCTGGTTCCGTATTTTATTTTAGTTAAGTTAGTCTCAAAATAAAAGCGGAGCCTGTGCTTCGCTTTCATCTTTATAATAATGAGTATCAGGTCGACCGAGCTCTGCTCGGGTGAAAATAGAGAATGCTCATTTAATAGTATAGGATAGTTCATACTAATTCCATATATATAGTCCATGCTGCCATGATAGTAGGTACTTACTAATTCCATGCTGCCATGTCATTATTGTAAGGACTTCTTCAAATTTATGAACGCGCGAGCTCTGCTCGGATGAAAACACGGAGAAAACGAATTTTCCCAGATATGAGTTGAGAACTAGCTAGATCGATTATTCGGCCACGTAAACCCTTATATTGCAACTTTCGTCGAAATCGTTAGAGCATATAATATTATAATACAAATATTGCTCGTTTAATAGTATGGGTAATAACGATAAAAATGTTTATAAATAAAAATACTGACCTTCTACTGCATTCAGATTATTCAGAAGTCTAACGTGTTTCAGTAAAAACAATAACAACAGACGAATTTCAAACTAAATGCTTTAGTACAAAATGTTTTTCATACAAATTAAAACCTTTTGGTTATACACGTAACGTAAAGTAAGAGAACACTTTTTCTTTCATGATTGCGTCTATAAAATCATTCCAGATAAATTCATGAAACTCATTAATATTATTACTTAATTAAAACAAGCCTCAACTTAACTAACATTTTGACAGTTCAGAAATAACGGCGGTGTTGATCTAGACATAAAAAAAATCAAGTTGGTGAATAATGTTACAAATTAATATGAAATGTAAAGCTTCGTGCAGACTAGCGCGACGCGACACCGGTTATTGTTATACCGTGAAGTTTTTTTAGAAATTGTATTGTTCGCGCTGGTCTGTACGAGCATTTATGCGATTGTTTGTGCAATTAGGAGCAAATTACACCGGAAACCTTCAAAAGCAAATATATTTCTTTTAACTAATACAGTATACGTATAGCAATCGGTAGGTACATGAAAGGAAATTAGTAGTGGTAGGTTCTTCGTTGCTAACATCTTTACATGTACCATTTTGAGTAGAAAATGCTATAATAGGTAAGTGACTACTCGCAGTTTACTTCTGCAGCCTAATTACGTAATACATGATCAATCACAATCTGAATCATTTTGAAACAGATTGCAAAACCATTGCTTCAAAAGTTTGAAATAAAAAACATGCGGGCAGTCTTTGGGGACTGCCGATAAAAGTGAAAACTACACGTGCGGTGACGATGACGCGAGTTTCACGCTTTTTGTTCACCCAAAAAGTACACATATATACACAGTATACATATAGCTCATGGAAAGCGTTCGGTGACGATGACGCGAGTTCCATGATTTTTGTGCACCCTAAAAGTGCTCAACGCGCCTAAAGAAGTTTTCACTTTAAAAAAAATTGCTCAACAACGTAAATAACGCAATGAATTTTGTTGAACTGTCAAAATTAAACAGATCAGTCTTAATCATTAACGAAAATGAGTTACACAATTAGATAGCTCGGCAGACACAATTTGGATAGCCAAGCCAACGACACGCTAAGTAGATATAAATAAGCAAATATTTCTTACCTCTGTCGCGAACGCTAGTCTCTTCCTCTCTCCTCCAGATAAAGTCTTCCTTCCATCCAGGCCTCCTATGAGGGTGAATCTGGCCCCATACAGGGACAACTGGCGCAAGAGTTGGTTAACTCGTCTCTTACGAGCTAGTGAGGATGTGCGTCCGTCCATGCGCAATCGGGCCTAAGGAAGGATCACGTAATGGAATTACATTTTGGAAAGGTCAAATTCTTCAAAAATACAAACGGTTTCATTGTAATTATAAATTTTTGAAGTACCTACTGTGATAACGAATCCCGATAACGAAAAGCCCATGGCTGTTAGATTGACCTTGGCATGGACTTTTTCTACATTCGTATCAGACACATTATCATCTTAACGAGTCTAATTAAATCGAGACAATTAATAATGTTCATAGAAAAAGTACTCATAAATAAAGGCTTTGAACGCCTTGAATTATGAGTAAATGGATGTAAAATAGTAATTTCTATTTACCATAATAGTAAGATGTTCGATAACTGAGAGGTTGTCGACAAAAAGGTCATCTTGGTGCATGTAGCCACTCTCTTGGTGCATGAACTCGCCAAGCTGTGTGCCGTTCATGGCGATTTCTCCATCCACTAGAGTTCCCACTGTAGAAAAATAAATATAAACCATCTTAGGATACATCCATCGATAAAAATATTTAATTTTCCTCAAAATACCATCTCAGAAATTAATCTGCTTGGTCCTCATATGGTCTGACCAAGAGTATGTCTGGACTTCAAAAGAGACTGTGACCTCTGAGTGTGTTTTGGTCTTTCTTCTCAGAGTAGTCGGATAGATACACATATGTTATTTTTGACGTTTTTTTTTTTTTACCAACTTATAGAATGTTTCTGTCAATCGTTTGAAGATGACAGAAACAAAACGATGTTTTAAATTCGTTTAGCGGTTTGAGGTGCTAGTGGGCCTTAGGTTCTTTCAAATTAAAATATTCAAAAAACTACACAACACTACAACTACAAGGGCACCTTATGAAACGTCAGAAGCTAGGTGCACGGTTCCAATTGGTTGTTTCCTATGAAGAAGAGCCGGCAAGAAAATCCATACCCAAATATCCATACTCCTTGCCTACATATCCCTAATTATATTGTGGCGAAAAATAATTATGTCAATGTATTTTTATTAATCTAGCGATAGGAACTGAACTTACATGATAAATATTCAAGAATATGTCCAAAGTACGTTATTTATAGACTGTCGCTTAGCCATCTTAGCATACATAATTTACCGAAAACACCATAATTTAACATACCGATTATAGATGTTTTAAACAACATCTATAATCGGTATGTTAAATTATGGTGTTTAAACAAATTTCCAGATTCTGTTCTAATAAATTATAAAATTTAACATGCTTAATTTACTTGTATTCAATTCATTTTTATTATAGATCAGACAAAGTTTCAAGATACTTAAAATATGAATGTATTGTAGGTACTAATTTACAGTAGGTTAATCAAATTCACAAATCTTCTTTATTCGTAAATCACATTTCATGTGTAGTCTATGAACGAATCCGCTCATACATACACTCGGAAAACATTACCCTCCTTCTGAGGCAGTCGAGTAGTAGATGTTAAGCCCCTAATTCAATTAACAGTTAATGATAAGCATTTCATGAACAATGACATTCATACGGAGTTGTTGCAAGAAGATTTTGAAGCTGATACAAAAAAGAAAGCAATAATTAATCAACTAACAGTACAAGTTTAGATAATGACAAAAAGACTTCATTCATATATTACTTTTTTTTTTGTAAGTCTTAATGAAATTTCATTACAATTTACATTCCTAAAAACCTGCTTGATCGCAAAATGCTTCCTAATTTAGGCTTAAACAAGTTTCTAATTGAAGAAAATTATAAAAAAAAAAATTCGCTGCTAACGACTATTTAAAATAGGTACAGTATTATTTCGATCCAAAACAATTTTTTTACTCGAAATTGACTTAATATAATGATGCGTGTATTTCCTCTTTTGCTGTGATTTTATTCACAATTCTGAAAATAAATGGTCTACTGGCCGTTGAAAATATTTTCTATTTTACCACAGATGAATATAGATGGGACACGATAATTGTTTAAGTACCTACTTAAACAATTATCGTGTCGTTATCGCTTCATTACACAACGAAATCAGCTTATAATGTTTCCAGTGGGAATAAGCCACGATGGACCAAACGGGTCTTTGACAGTTAGCAAAAAAAAACTTCCTTGATCTAAAATATGAAGTATTTCATTTCAACATTATTTGACAGCTTCCTGATCACTTTGCGCCATAATTTAACCGCATGCGTATACTTGGGTAAAAAAGAGGTCGAATACTGCAATATGCTACCTTCACGAATGAATGTGCGTCAAAGAGGTTATATTTTTTGACGACGTTATGATGACCTCAAAAAGTATATTTTGTTTATAATTAGAATACTCACTTTAAAATATTCGAGATTATCCGCATAGATACCTGCCGGTGGTGCGTCGGGCTGTGCATTTTATTATAATATCTAATTTACTTACGTAAAAGATCTGAAGCAGCACTTACGAAAATAATAAATAAATACATTTTATTTTGCTCTCAAATTACAACAAAAACTTAACCTATGAAGTAGAAATTATGTTTAGTTAGTTATTCCCTTTATTTATTTTTTCCTTTATATACTTGTACATAATATACAGCGTGGCAGGGAGATCAAAACGAAAACTGTTACCATGAATTCAGTACATGATTCAGAACAGTGTTGAAATTTACCGTCGGTTATTAAAAAAAAAATCTGTTGTTTCATAGAAAAGTAGTATACCTACCTACGCGGTCAAAATGTATACAACAGAACAGCAAATTTCAACGCCAGAGGGTTCAGAGTCATGTATTAAATCCATGGTAACAGTTTACAACTCCCTGCTACCCTGTACTATATATATACTTTAGTATGAGATTCTATAGGTATTATATTTATAATTTTTTATCACGTTTATGATGGTTGTACTCCGGTACATAAATGATGATCTACCAACTCCCAAACTAAGTTAAGCTTGTATTTTGGCAGTTAAGACGCAGATATATGCCAGTGACCTTGAGTGGTTAGCTTGCATGTTCTGTACTGAGCTCACGCAACGCGTCGTACGTCCAGCCAGTAATAGGACTCGCCCATCAAGGAGCGCTGTCCTAAATTAGACGCATTATTAATTTATTATACTAAAAACAAAAGGTATTTTAACAAAAAACGTATACTAAAAGATCAATAATTAAATTATCTTTAAAATGGTGAAGGTTTCAGAAAAATACGCTTGATAGATTTTACGTGATCCTTAGTTTTGTATCCGCGTTAGACATAACTTTACAAATTAATTTCACTATGTAATATAAATATAATCTAAAATATTCACAGATTAAGTTATTAAGAAAATGCTCTAATTTGACACATAATTTTTCCAAATCATTAACCTTACTCGCTTAGACGGGATCATCAGTGCAAAATCATTAAAAGTCGGTTATCGTCGCCTTAAGGCGACGATAACCGACTTTTAATTCTTCTCTTGGTTCTAAAGATGCAGAACTTAAGTATACCTACTTCTTCGAAGGCTGTTTAGTGACGCTAACAGCTTAAGATTTAATTATTATTAAAAATCCATCTAAAGTTTCAGAAGCGTATACGGCATTGAACTTGCTATATAATTAAATGTCAAACCTATTTTATCGACACGTGTAATCTTTAATTTCTACCCAAATCTACTGGAAGCCGAAACTAAGACTACGGTGGCCGCCACATAGCGTCCGCAATTTATCATTGTCACTGAAACGTCATTTAAGAAAGTAAGTTGGGTTATCCTGCAGGCCTAACATGACGCACGCGACAATTACTCGTTCTCGCGTGAGTAATTTTTGTCTATTTTGTCTCTTTTCTCGTTTTCTGACAGCGCCTCCATACAAAATAGTCGACTCCTTCTGTCAAACTTTATGTTTTGTCGACAAACCCTAACATGGCGCCTTAGTTATCTCGATTTTTGACAATTCAACACGAGATAATCTCCGATTCTTCTGTCATTAAGTCGTATTTACTCGTCCTCGATTTTGACGACGAGAACGACGCGACGAGAAGAGTAGACAAAATTATTATACAAAAAATATCTCCAAAATAACATGGCAGTTTTATAATTGTAATTATTTTAGTCATCATTTTATTTTACAATATATTAATAATGAAAATACTTAGTTTTAAACTACTATTTATATTGGAACGACGTGTTTTATATGGATTTTTTCGTTTTTTGTATTGAGAATATGAAAAATTATTACCTACATGTTGGGTATTAGGGGTTTATGAGTATCTTAAAGGGGGTTCAAAATTTCATTATTTTTGCGATAGGACACACCATTTTCGAGATATAAGCAAAAGAAAAGAAAAAAAAGTCGAGGTTTTGGTGTGAATTTTAGTTCATGAAAATTAATTTCCACACCTTTTTAATCGCGATTAAATACTTGGACAATCAAAATTTTAGATTTATATGATTTTAGAAATTAATAACTACTAAAATATAGTTAAGTTGTGTCACTTTAGTCTATTTCAGAATGGGAAATCGTCGGTTGACAGGAATAATCTAAATTTTGGTAATTTTTAGTCTAGTTTAGAGGTATTTGTGACAAGGAAATCGGTAAATTACATGCTCTGTGGAAATCGGCACCATTGAATGAATGAAACGGAATCTCAAGCCGATGTTGCTATCATAAAAATAATTTGTTTTTAATAACTTGCAACATCGGTTTCTCGTCGCGAGATATAGAAGTGTCAAAATGCTTTTTTCGAGTTTACTCGTCGTTTACGGTCATGTTAGGGATTAGAATGACGTCAGAATCGTAGACAAATTTCGACAAAACGAGAAAAAGAGCGTTCTCGCGCTTGTCATGTTAGCCCTGCTGGAGAGCTTAAAAAGAGTAAGCTAACGATTTTAGAGCTTTAAGAGCTTCTTTAAAAGAGTAACGGTGGAGTTTCTTGGCCTTTCTTCTCCATGCGAAAACTACCTTTTGAAATGGGCGACCAGAATATTTTTTATTTTTTTATTATTTTACTTTCAAACGTGCCTTATAAGCGCCTATTTGAAAAAAATAATTTGACTTTGTGCGTTTTTTGACACCTTAAAGTCAAACGCTGCTGCCATCATATTCATGACAGCCGTCCCTGCGAACCTTATGTGGCAGCCACCGCTGTCGTAAAAAACTTTACTTTTGAAAAACAAAATATTGTTCCAAATTCAAGCTAAATTAATATAAACTCACCCGGGTTTCGATGTGCCAATGCAGTCATAAGTGTAGTTTTTCCTGCTCCACTGCAACAAAAATAAATAAATCAGGAATAATATTGAAACGTTTCCTGACTGATTCAGTATCTTAAATAAGTTTTCTTATGAGTCTCAAGATACAGTATTTTTAACTGACTTCAAAAAGGATTAGGTTTTTAATTCATCTGTTTTTTTTTGTTTATTTGTTACACGATTACTAGTTTTTGAGTTAGCTTCAATAATAGGTATTTTTCCCACTTAGTCCATATGGATGATGTTATAAGTTCCTGTTACTGTTATTTACATAGCAGGTAGTGGTATTCGAATTTGTGTGGGGTACCATTACTAAAAAGTGAAAAATTAAAACTTTTTACAAAAAAAAAAAACAATTTATTTGTAAAAATATTTTTGTTTTTACAAAATATATTTTCATATCATTTCTAAATATTTTTCACCCCCTATTTTATGGGACTTAAATATAACTGTCGAAATGTGGGTGTAGGTGTACTATAGGCACACCTCTGCCCAACCCTTCGGGGAAATAAGTCGTGATGGTTGAAATAAACAACTCGCAGTTTGTTTTTTGTTGTAATTATTTACCTGTACCTAAAATAAAAAAATGTTCTAAATTTCCATAGATCCGTATCACAGTACAAACAAACCTATCATACCGTTCTATTAGACAGTTTGTAGATTAGAAATACCTCAGAGTCGAGACCTAGGCGCATGCGCAGGGTAATATGAGATGGGTTACTGAATGTAGATCATAACTTTCCAGTTGAGTTATCTGTACCGATAACTGACCGTAAGGAAATATGTTTTTGTTTCAATGCTAGAATATGTTCTTATTGAAATTAGCAGCTTTTAGCAAAAAGTAATTCAAGCTAATTTCTTCATTCAATTAGACAATGTACATACTAAAGAGTATATTTATCTATTAAATAAAATAATTGTAAGTACATACATTTTATATACATATTTTAATGTTAGTAATCAGTAAATAAACTAGATACATGCTTAGTCATTATTAAAAATGAAAAATATCTTTGTAACAGTTTTACAATTAAATAAATAAATGAGGATAAAATCACTAATATCTACAAATTAAGATATTTGTAGATATTAGTGATTTTATCCTCATTTATTTATTTAAAAGTTACTGAAATGCATCATATTGAACTATTTTCAATAGAGTAGGTGATTACTAAAATATATTATGATCCATTATCATAATCATAAATGTCATAGTAATAAGTAATAATAAAGTCACGATACATATTTGGAATAAAATTATTTTAATAATGTACAAATTGTATCCATGACGTCCAAGATTGTGTCATAATCATAAATTAAGAAATGAAAGGACAAAACAATTACTAAAATATTTTAAATAATTATTTCAAATCAAGTTTGGTTTTGTCAATGGAATGTGCAGACATCGTAAAATAACTTGACATACATTTCCAAACTAATGCTATAAATCAATACCTACATCCATACTTTTTTTTTTGGGAAATTGTCTAATAATTCCCCCGCTCTGGGATTAACAAAAGCATAAATTCAAATGTTTGCTTTTGCTAAGAAATAAAGAACTACGCATTTCAGTTTTTGTAAAATCAAAAAAAAATTAAAATAAATAAAAAGGTAAAATTGGGGATGATTTTAAAATTCACATGTAATATTGATTTTTTTGGTCTTCTTTTCAAGAAATTTAAAAAATTGGAATTACAGTCATAGTCCGTATCTTGAATTAACATTTAGTCTTTATTTCATTAAAATCGGCTCACTCTGTAAAAAGTTATTACAATTCAAAGTCATAAACTAACCTTTCTAACTAGATGTATTACAAATTAATGGTCAAAATAATATTAAAATGAATAATAAGTATTTTAAATAAGGCATTTAAAATCATATAAACCTGTTTTTTTTTTATTGCGTTTACTTGGAAGTATGATTTTCACTCCGTTACACTCAGTTACAGCTCCAAGAGACCGTAGATCTAAGTTTGTGATATCTAATTCAACTTGAGCCTCCACGCGTTCCTGAGAAAAAGGGTTTTGATAGACAACGAAGTCAGTCTTAAAGGGTTTCAATATTTCATTTCGAGGTACGGAACCCTAAAACAGATTTGTTATCTGCCTGTTACCTTTTCGGGTCGTAATGGCTGAACGGATTTAGATGAAAGGCATGCGGATAGGCCATAACCTGGGTTAAGACATAGGATACTCTGAATCTTGGTAGCACGTTCCTGTGGGATATTTTTCGGGCAAAAGTTAGTATATAATACATATATAATATATATATATATATATAATATTATAAATTCGAAAGTAACTCGGTCTGTCTGTCTGTATGTTACCCTTTCACGGCTAAACCACTGAACGGATTTCGATAATATTGGGCAACGAGATAGATGGCATTCTGGAGAAGGACATAGGGTACTTTTTGTCTCAAAAATAATCCTTAAGGGGGTGATATAGGGGATGAAAGTTTGTATGGGAACTCCAGCATTTCTTAAGTTAGGGATATGAAAATTCAAATTTATGTTTTTGGTAAGAAATAAAAATGACACATTTCAGCGTTTCTGTAAAATTAAAAAAAAAGAGTAAAATTTTAAAATCATCCCCAATTTTAAAATTCAAATGTTATATCTTCTTTCAAGAGATATAAGGGATTGGAAATATAGTCATAGTCCGTATCTTGAATTAACATTTAGTCTTTATTTTTATTAAAACCGGCTCACTCTGTCAAAAGTTATTACAATAATCATAAACTAACCTTTCTAACATGTAGGTATTATGTGTTTAACGGCGGCACTACAAATTAATGGTGATGATAATAGGAAAATGAATAATTGTATTTTAAGTAAGGCATTTAAAATCATATAAACCTGTTTAATTATTATTTTTTATTGGACAAGTTTGAGTAGCACTTGCGCCTCGAGGGTTCCGTCTCAAAACGATGCTTGCTTGGCTGCCCGAATTTCCAAACATGGATTGAAGAACAAACTTAACTTTTCAATTGAAAAATAACTTTTAATAGAGTAATAAAATACAGATTAAATGTTAATTCAAGACACGGCCTATCAATTTTTGAAGAACAAACCAGATTGAAGAACTAACTTAACTTTGCAGTTCATATATAACTATAAATGACCAATTTTCGGATTTTCCTTTTTACTTGACCTTGCTTCTCGCCAAACTTTATGTTGCTGGGCCAACGAGATGTACCAAATAGACTGGTTTATTTGCGAGTGTCAAAATATGCGTCATACCTAAATGGCCCTATTTTTTTATAACGTTGACTTGGAAGTTTGATTTTCATTACAGCTCCAAGAGACCGCAGATCTACGTATTTGATATCTATTTCAACTCGATGCCTCCACGCGTTCCTGAGAAAAAGATTCTTGACAGACAACGAAGTCATCCTTTAAGGGTTTCAATTTTTTCATTTTTGGGTACGGAACTCTATAACAGATTTATTATCTGCCTGGTACCTTTTCATGCAGTAATGGCTGAACGGTTTTAGATTTAGAGGGATAGGCCATGACCTGGGTTAGGACATAGGATACTCTGAATCCTGGTACCACGTTCCAGTGGGATACTTTCCGACATCCACGCGGGCGAAGCCGCGGCGGCAAAAGCAAGTATTATATAAATGCGAAAGTGAGTTTGGTTGTTTGTTACGCTTTCACGCTAAAACGGCTGCACGGATTTGGATGAAATTTGACATATGGGTAGACCATGACCTGGAAAAGGACATAGGATACTTTTTATCTCGATATTCCCACGGGATCGAGACTTATGCGGGTGTTACCGCGGGGCGCAGGTAGTAATTATTATAAATTAAAGTCGCTTTTTGTGTCTGCCTGTGTGACCGCGTTGTTCTTCTAAACCACGCAACGGGTTTCGTTTTCACCATCATTTAAAGAATTTATTCCGGAAGGTTTAATTAATTACATAATTAAACCTTTACATATATTAAAGAAATCTCAATGTGTTGTTATGTCGTAAAAACCAGCGGGACGGGTCGCTAGTTGATTAATAATAGCTTTTATTTTTAAAACAATTAATTAAACTTGAATTTAAATAACGCGTTCTCCACATACCGTAATTTATTTTTAAAATGTTATATTTATTTTAGAGTCCCTCCAGTTGGGCGGGTTTGTGGGGCAAAGTGGAATAATTCGACCCATTTCAGTACTTTAAAAAAATAAAATAATAATAATAAAAAGATAAACAGATTAAGTATCTTGACTTGGCTCGCGAGGTTGTCGACATGTGGGATGTGGACTCAGCGATCATTGTGCCGATAGTCGTATCAGCCAATGGCTTAATTGCCAAGAGCCTCGACCAACACCTTAGGAGGCTCTCGTTGGGCAGCTGGATTAAGGGCTTGATTCAGAAAGCGGTACTCCTGGACACGGCTCGTATTGTTAGGAGGTTCCTCTCTCTGGAGCCCTGACCGCCGGTACCTTGGACCCTGTTCCCGATACCGGTGGGCTACTATTTTTTATATTTTTAAATGTTTTTATATGTTTTTATTCTAATATTTAAAAATATAATTTATATGTAAATATTGAAATAAAGGAAATAATAATATAATAATTGTTTGTCTATTATAACATAGATAACATCACGCCTGTATTTCCTCAAGGGTTAGGCAGAGGCGTACCTACATATAGTACACCCACGTTTCGCCAGTTATGTTTAAGTCCCATGTAACAGGGGGCGAGCCTATTGCCATCAACCGGGAACAAATCCAGACTCCGGGCTGTTACTGGGCAATTCTATATGGAAAAACCCAATAACACTATGCCCGACTCGGGAATCGAGCCCAGGACCTCAGCAGTAGCGCTTGCGACCACTAGACCAACGAGACAGTCTCATATTTCTCAGTCAGCCTATAATGTTCCCACTTCAAAATGAAATGTGATATAAGGGCTCTTTATGCGACCCGCGCGTATGAAAATAAGCTGCTATTTTGTAAACTTAGGCGAAGCGAGCTTGAAGTGAACTGTCAATCCTTAGCATCAGAAAAATCTGATGTAGGTAAATGAAAAGTGATAATATAAGGGCTCTTTATGCGACTCGCGCGTATGAAAATAAGCGGGTCTATTTTCTAAACTTAGGCGAAGCGAGCTTGAAGTTAACTGACTGAACTGTCAATCCTTAGCATCAGATAGCATGACAGTTCAATTCAAGGTCAATTCAGAAAAATTTTCACGGTAAGATTTCTACAATTCAGCTCTCATACATTCGCTATCAGGTGTAGGATTAAAATAAGCATAATGGAATAGCCTATAATAAAAAATCTTGTAACTAAAATTCATGATAAGCTACCTGAAAGTTTAAAATCCCTACCAAATGACTAAAATTATTTTCTCGAAACAATTGAAATGTCTGTTAATAAAGAAAGGCTACTATACTAAATGGGCTACTATACTAGGCTAAATTGTGAATTTTGTAATAATAATATTGATTGACCTTGTAATACTAATAATTATACTTGACGTACCTACTTACGTTTGAAATAATAAATTAGCTTACTTATGACTAAAAATGAATGAACGAATTGATAATAATGGTTTATTTTAAATAAATTATAATAAATTATTTATTTATGTTCAGTATAATTAATGTAATGAATTGTAATAATTAGAATCAATATTATATTATGTATTTTAATCATTTGTAGTGCCCTTACAGAGTGCATGTCTTGATATAGTGTCATGAAATTTTTAACCAGTGTTTTACACGTTAGCAAATAAAATAAATTCAAACAATATGACTTACCTAGGTCCCATTAAAGCTGTCATTGTACCAGGTTTCGCGATCCCACTTACTAAAACAAAAACAAAAACTGTCAATACACATCATGGTGACAACATACCATCTTAGCTGGCAGCAGCTGGACATTGAGGACAAGATCTAGAAACATTACTTAGCACATATTTTGGCTTGGCGATATTCATGTCACTTTCGTACAATTGCAGTGAAAATAGAAGTGCAAGATAGAGATAGAGAACATGCCTAAGCCAGAGCACGTGCATTATAAGTGTCGTTTAGATTTATTCTTTAAAAATCTGAAGTGAAATGAGCTTGTCAATCGTGGCAATCCCGCGGCAATCAGGTGAAATCAATGACAGCTCACTTCACCTTCGTTTTCACGGTGAGATTTTTACACAATATACAGCTTAGGCGTGAGAGATCAGAGTAGCCGAGATTCGAGTTAGATGGCGAGCTATTAGAGAGGCCTTTGTTTAGCTGGGGACTTCCATCTAGGCTAATTATCTGTTGGATAGTCTGTGATCAACTTTGGACTATCAATAATAAATAATTATAATACGTTTATTCAGGTAAAGCACTGCATTTAGTCCAGCAGTTAACTCCAATGAAAGGAAGCTAGTCCTTATTCTAGCCTGGTCCGATTACGTTTGGTCGCTTAAGCTAAGGTGTCCTTAGACTGGTGGCTGTCACTTAGCGTTCTCAGTTTACCGTCGAATGACGTCACTGAAACGTTATCCATGAATGTGTTTATGTCTTTCCCTAGAGATCGTTTTTTGAAACCGTGAAGTCAAACCCTGGTGCCATCATTTTCATGACAGTCGTCACGGCTGCTACAAACGCGACTAGAGGTCGTTGAAACGAAGCAATAAGGATTATTCCTTTTTTCTATTCTAGTTAACCCTGACCAATAACTCACGTAATTAAAAATGAATGAAATCTAGTTGCGATCACATGTCAGCGTCAATCAATGTAAAAAACTTGTATGAAAATTACTTAGAGATATTTTTGACAGATTGAAACTGAGAATGGCCGCTTTCACGTTGGACGATAACGATAACGACACGATTTCGTCGGACTGGTAGTTTCATACAATTACTCGCGACAATCAGAAGTCCGAATTGACACCTATCAAAATACTTTGTGTAGTGATTGGAAAAAAAATCGGTTGCTTTAAAAACCGATTCTCGAGTCATATCGATTTATCATATTTGTAATCGACAATTTTTGTGCCAGTTGGTTATTTTATTAATTTCTCTTAAGAATGATATTCTTTGTAGTATTATGTCGTACCATTTTTTTTAAAGATGTTTTACTGCCATCATATAAGTTTGCAGATTTAAAGGACACAAGTCATTTACTCACCGTGGGGTGTCATAATGTATCGATTTTTCAGAACATCGATTCATCATATTCGATCAAAAAACGGTTAAAAACAGTCGCAACACTACGGCAACGAACCCAAAGACATGACATTGTAATACCGGTCTGTCGAAATATTAATTAACGATTAATTCGTGTTATTGAGTGCATTATTCCAATAAAAAGTAAAACTTGGTGCTTACGAATGATACTCATTGTTATAGTATATAATAATAATAATAATTAATAATAATTTTTATTCATATAAAAAAAAACGATTACAAAAAGTGTACATCTAGCCAACAGTAAAAAGATGAAGATGATGTATGACAACATAGTAATTAATTAGGAATGTGAATTTAATTTTTCGATGTTAAGACATCGAAAAATTAAATTCACATTCCTACCACATTCCATACGCGATAACTTTGTATGAACGTATACGTAAGCGTATACGTTCATACAAAGTTATCGCGTCATGTATAATGAGAAACGTCAAATCGGGTTTCTTAGATTGTATTAAACGCTTTCACAGTGTGTCAGTTTAGTCAATGGTTTCGTCGCCGACATTGATTGTCGTGCCGATATCGGCAGACTACACAGCACTTGTTCACTGCTGTCATGCCATTATAACTCGAATTCACTATTATACTCTTCGAATCGCGATGTACTTAAGCTTTTGCTGGCGCAACGCGACTATTCGACGACTGCTGTGGCATACCGCATGACAATAAGCTGTTGGTTACATTACATCTTATCACATACCTACCGATATCGTCCCGATAAAGTTGGCCGATATCGTTGTCGTCCGAGTTGACGATAATTATGTCGGTGTCGTTATCGTCGCAGTGTGAAAACGGCCATTAGAATACGAACGTTCTAAAAAATACGTGAACTGCTTCTCTTATCATTTTACTAACTAAAAGTTCCTGCAGCTGCGTTCTTACAAGGTCATTTCTAAATTAATCGAACAACAAATGCGGTTGTATTTTTTTTTTTTGCATTTGCTTCTGCCCGCGATTTTGTCTGCGTGAAGTTATCCTCCTCCCGCGCTGTTACTTCGGTTTCGAGTCTTTTTTTTTTAAGTGAAAGCTTCTTTAGCGGCGTTGTGCATTTTTTTGTAATGGGTAAAAAATGTTAAACTCGCTTCAGGACACGTGACCTAATCGAAAATTCGTAAGACGGAGGGAGAGTAGGCCGTAACGTTAATTTTCAAGTTTTCCCTTCTGCCGGCACTCCCGGAGTGCAACCCGTTGTTTTTTTTTTTGCTGACTCCCAAGTGTCGCAACGCAGCGTGGTGAGCCTATGACCTTCCTCAAAATTTGGGGTATCATTAATGCAAAAAGAATTTTTAAGTCCGACTGGTAGTTCCAAAGATTAGCTCGTTCAAACAGAAATACAAACAAGTTTGTTTGTATCTTTGCTCTTCTTCAGCATTATTATTAGTATAATATTATTAGTAAGCTGTTTAGTAGATAATATATGAACATTATGTTTTATTTTTAATAAAATGTCATCAAATGTCAATAACACAAATAGAACATTGAGCTACGTAGAAGCTTTTAGTTCGTGTTACACATTAACATAGAATTTAATCTTTATTTAATGTATTTGTAGTGTTCATCCTTGCAGAATTGAATAACTTGGATGAAGAATAAAATAGTGCAAATAAATCTGGGCAGTACTCAATGAAATTAAAAGTAAAAAGAGATAGGTAGGTTACCTACCCAATACTGGCGGACAACGGGGGGGCAGCAGGTGCGTACCGCCCCGGGCCCCCCAAATCTCGAAAAACGGACAAAAAAAATTCAATAAGAAAAAGGCCGTTTGTAGTTGGGGGACCCCCTACGTATGCTAAATATAAACTTAAGAGGAACGGAGGGCTCATTTTAAATAAAAGTAAAAAGTAAAAGTAAAAATTCATTTATTTGGATTTTTACTTTTACTTTTTAAATGTTGGTTTTTCTTAGCGAATACAGCATTATAAACCGTGAAAATAAAATCTGATGTATATTTTAACAAGATTTATTAGTATATACGCTGGTTTTAAAATCCTAGTTTTTTTTTTTAATATATTTTTTTTGTTCATGTTTACAAAATTCACAAAAAAGTTTAAAGGTTGAAAACTACGTAGTACGTACACAAGACCCCCTGAAAACACTATTTTACTTCGTTTTACAGTGCTTTATAACACGGTTTTAAACCTAATGCCCTTGACCGTCCGCGATGGTTAACTTTAGCTCAAACTTAATGTCGGTAACCCTCCCGGAGGGTTCACTTCCAATATGTATGGCGGCTTGGCGTACATGAGTTCTGTGAAGTCGACTTTTCTTGCTTCTTATCTTTCTTAAAACTTTAAGGCTCTGCTCCATTTCAATGTTTTAATGCTTTCGAAATAAACAGCATAAAAAATTAAAAGTTATAAACCTTCATAAAACCAAGCACAGTAATCCTCAAAAACATGTATACCATCGACAAGAATTCATTTAATTGTCTACAACCTTTGATTTTGTGTTCGGTATTATGGAATACAAATTCTAGAAAATCAAATGAATTTTATCTATCTATAAGCACATTTTTTGAAGCTGACTGTACCATCACAAGATTTTCGAGGCCCAACTCCGAAATATCGAAAAAAAAAACATACAAAAATGCAATATTTACCCGATGAAAATGTATGAAACAGATGTATATTTTTTTTGCTATTTCGTAGTTGTTCGCATGCCGAAAGTTATTTATAATCATGATTACTATAACCTCCAGCTCAGGCCAAATAAAAAACCAACATATATAACAGCCGGTCAGCAGTGATGTGAGGGTGGTTTCGTAAACATTATGTGCACTTAGTGAGGTGTAGTTTGATTGTAAATGGTAGTAAAATAAATGTGTGCCTGTGAGCGTGTATGCACAGAGTAGAGGTGTAGTTTTGGCATGCTTCACTGTATTGTTCGCAGCGCTATGTCTTAGTTTTTTATTTGGTCTGAGGCTAGCAGTGAATTAAAAATCACCGTGTTTATTGAATTGTAGTCTTTTTAAATATAGTGGAATGTAATACAGTAGCTTGAATAGTACGCGTGACTGCGCCTGCGTCAGCACTATTGATCATGTAATTGATCCGTGGGATTATATCGCACCGAAAATGCGTGACACAAAAAATACTCGGTCCCATACAGCAGAAAATATATCCGTTTATATCCATATCATGTTTTATTGCGATTGGTTTCTCACGAATCTTTCGAAACTGCGCAACTTGATATCAGATGGATAGATTTGTCTTTATTGCGCTGCCATTTGCAAATATATAGATAGATAATTCGTGAAATAATAATACAGAAAATTAAGACCAGCAGGGCTAACATGACAAGCGCGAGAACGCTCTTTTTCTCGTTTTGTCGAAATTTGTCTACGATTCTGACGTCATTCTAATCCCTAACATGACCGTAAACGACGAGTAAACTCACCGATGTTGCAAGTTATTAAAAACAAATTATTTTTTTGATAGTAACATCGGCTTGAGATTCCGTTTCAATCATTCAATGGTGCCGATTTCCTTGTCACAAATACCTCTAAACTAGACTAAAAATTACCAAAATTTAGATTATTCCTGTCAACCGACGATTTCCCATTCTGAAATAGACTAAAGTGACACAACTTAACTATATTTTAGTAGTTATTAATTTCTAAAATCATATAAATCTAAAATTCTGATTGTCCAAGTATTTAATCGCGATTAAAAAGGTGTGGAAATTAATTTTCATGAACTAAAATTCACACCAACACCTCGACTTTTTTTTCTTTTCTTTTGCTTATATCTCGAAAATGGTGTGTCCTATCGCAAAAATAATGAAAATTTGAACCCCCTTTATGAGACCCATAAACCCCTAATACCCAACATGTAGGTAATAATTTTTCATATTTTCAATACAAAAAACGAAAAAATCCATATAAAACACGTCGTTCCAATATAAATAGTAGTTTAAAACTAAGTATTTTCATTATTAATATATTGTAAAATAAAATGATGACTAAAATAATTCAATTATGAAACTGCCATGTCATTTTGGAGATATTTTTTGTATAATAATTTTGTCTACTCTTCTCGTCGTTCTCGTCGTCAAAATCGAGGACGAGTAAATACGACTTAATGACAGAAGAATCGGAGATTATCTCGTGTTGAATTGTCAAAAATCGAGATAACTAAGGTGCCATGTTAGTTAAGGACCAGGCCCGGGTCGACGGCGCGTTGTGTTCCACGCGCGCCTCAAAGAGATGTCAGCAGAAGTGAAGGGGTCCGATAGGACCGATGCCTGCCGGGGTTGCGGGAAAGTCCGAAAGGGATACCGTGGCCCCTGGCAACGTAAAGGCAACGGAAGGAACACGGGTGGGTTTTAGTCAGTAAGAGTCTGACACGCCCTCCCGCTCCACCCAGAGCGGGAGAAGTTATTTGATAATTTCCCACCCAAAAAAAAAAAAAAGGTGCCATGTTAGTTTGTCGACAAAACATAAAGTTTGACAGAAGGAGTCGACTATTTTGTATGGAGGCGCTGTCAGAAAACGAGAAAAGAGACAAAATAGACAAAAATTACTCACGCGAGAACGAGTAATTGTCGCGTGCGTCATGTTAGGCCTGCTGGAATCCAGGATAGGTATCTATAGTAATATTATTCAGATCAATGCGGACTAAAATAAGCGTGAAAACTGGATGACAGAATATCGGAATTACCTGTCGCAGATTCGTATGTATTATACGGGACAACTAAGTGGCCGAACGGAATTATTACAAAAGTGCTAAGCAATAATTATTGTAGTAGGATGATAAACTATGTTACTTTTACACTACAAATCACCTAATAGGTTTAACAAAGAACTGTTTTTGATTCTACTCTATACATAGTGTGCATCTGGAAAAAACGAATCACGCTCGAAAAACTATAACCTCTCTAACTGCGAAAAAGTGTTATTTATTTGGATATTAAAAAACCTACATAGGTACGTCTACCTACATGGATTAACACATTCAGTGCCGGGAGCTCTCCTGGAGGGTTCACATAGTCGCATATGGGATGCCGGCAGCCCTCGCGGAAAATATGACGTATATTTTAACAAGATTTATTAGTATATGCGTTGGTTTTAAAATCCAAGTGTTTTTTTATTTAATCTCGGTTACAAATATTCACAAAAATATTAAAAGGTTGGAAACTACGTATAGCGACAAGACCTCCTGAAAACAGTATTTTACTACTATGTACGTTTTAAACTTAATGCCGTTGACCGTCCGCGTTGGTTAACTTTAGCGCAAAGCTATTAATTAAATACGGAACCGGCAACCCTCCCGGAGGGTTCACTTCCAATGAATGTATGTCGGCATGGCGTATGAGTCCCATAAAAAGTGGGTGCAGACAAAAGTAATAATAGTTTTTCATTTACCTTCGTTTATGGTTTTTATTTTTTGGTTTTTGAATGTAGGTTTATTACAGTTAAATATATCGACTTGAGAGAAATATGTATAAATTGGAGCGGGTATCAAAAAATACGGGTCATTACACAATTTTTGGCGTAATTAGTCGAGTGCCAAGACACGTGTAGCATCGTAGTGTGACGAGTGCGCCGTAGGGGAGTGTTAAAAGTTACCTGTCAATAAAGACTAAGTTCCTATATATTATGTGCGATATTATTAATTCGTTCGAATTTACTCTCCATTTAGGTACTCCACGTGTTAGCGCTACGCCGACAGAATTCAAGTTTGAGAAACCTAACCTATAAAATCTATACAAGGAACAGAGGCCCAAGTGTGAGTTTCTTTTAACCATCTCGACATTACGCATCGACCGCGTTCGGCGCTCCGATTGGCTCTTCACCAGTGAAGGCCAGTGAAGGGCCGTGAAGAGCCAATCGGAGCGCCGAACGCGGTCGATGCGTAAAATCGAGACGGTTAAAAGAAACTCACACTAGGGCCACAGGAACTCATTGTGGCAATGGATAAGTAATTGATAAAGTGCTCAATAGAAACCCCGAGCACATGGCTACAAATAAAGCTATACATTTCCAGTATAAGCTGACCTCGCATTGTACCGAAATCCTGTACAATGCGAGGTCAGCATAAACTGGAAATGTATAGCTAGTACAAACTCGGGCCCAAGCAACAGTTCAAATTACAGTCACGAAGCCGTATGAGGATGAATATTGAATTAGTAATTAAGTAAGTGTTATAAAATACTGAATTAGGTAGGATAATATCCTGTTTAAAATTTAAATACTCAAAGAAATACACACACAATAGTATTCAATATGACACTTTTCCGAGTGTAGGCCTTAGGCCTAAAACCCGGTTTCTAAAAAACTCATTGGAAAAAATGTAAGACTAAAATCTCGTAAAATCTCTGTTAAAGACTAAAACATCGTACAATCTCTGGTAAGTATGACTGGTTGACAAAAACAACTTCAGCCGATGAAATCACTTAAACATTTGACAGTTTTTCAGAAACCAGGAGTTCAACAACTGTCACAGTAATAATAATACCAGCCTATTAGCATTGATCACCAGTTCACCACGCAATTATAGGCGATTTCAAGGAAATATCTCTAAACGAAAAAAAATATAATGGATGTACTATAGGTACACTTCTGCCCGACCCTTCGAGGAATACAGGCGTGATGTTATGGAAAAAAAAACAACTTACCATTATTTACAAGTCTTTTCAGCTTCCCATCTTTGAGTTTGGTGTGGATTGTGACGTCTCGCCAGACTAAGGTACAGGGTCTGAAGGTCGGTGCTGGTCCCAACACCTCTTCGATTTCAGGGAACAAGAGGTCATCCTTTGACCCCGTGTCCTTAATCTTTGAATTGTGGTGAATCATTTCCTATAGAGGAAAAACGCATGTTTATTTTTTGTGTCGTATTTTATTGGGCTTTATTTGACAGGAAAACTATTATTTAAATTTAATTCTTCTAAAGTTATTGATAGTATACCTACATTTTGAAACTAAGTGCCATCAAAGATTCTGAATAAGATATATTAATGTTGCTTATTTTTAAATAAAACTCCTTTGTAAATTTAAATAGATACCTACTCATCGTTTTTTATCACTTAACAAATGATTTGTGAAAGGAAAAGATTGAAAAGAATATTTAATATTCCGATTGCATTTTAATTTCAGTCTAATTTATAATGACAAGATTTTTTTATATAGAATCAATTAATTTTAAGAAATTCAGAATGAAAGAAACAATAATAGTAAGTAAGTCTTTTTTCAACATTCTTCAATTAAAAAATTCCGGGACCTATTGGATACTACTATACTAAATTTTTAATTGAGGTAGGCACATATTGATTCGAAATTGACTACATAAGGTAAAGACGGGGGCCCAGATTTGGTATTCGATTTTTAAACAGCATTCAAAATTACGCCATGTAAGATGAAGAAAAAAAGAAATAAAAAATAAAGTTTACTACATGAATGTTGATGTATACTGTGAACAACTAGTTTGTTAAACGTTTCAACTTTAATCCAACGCAAACGTATAACGACAACGTTAAAACTTTAGTGTAAATTTTAATAAGTATTTTAATTTCCACTGAACATAGTAAGGCAGAATAAGCTTACTACCGATTAAAAACGGAAAACCACAAAATACCTGTACATTCGGAGACCCGCGAAATAATTATGTAGATCTCTGAAAACTGACGACTGTTATATACTATGATTTACGATGAATATTTAATTAGTAGCCGATATAAAAATTCGCGATTCAAAAATATTCTACGCAAAGTTTATTTTTATTAAATGAACTTGCACTTAAAATACACTTGATCACTTTCTAAATTTAATAAAAGGTAGTAAATATTTTAAATGATTACACATTTTCTTACGTAAGACTCCTCAGCTGCTTGCTCTGTTGTGAAACTCAATCTGTCTCCACTTTTATTTGGGCTGGCACTCATTTTTATTATTGCACGATGTTATTACTAATTATTTAAAAAAATAAAAACCATTATCTATTTTTTTAAATTTGGAATTGGAGTGAGCTGGTGAGCTGTCAGCGCGTTCATTTTACCGATTGACCGATTGCTAAGAAGTTTTGGCGCCGGAACCATAGCGCGTCTGCCTGCCAGTGCAACGTTGATAGTTTGACATTACGACTTGCGTTAGAAAGGGACGGATGTGCATTAGAGCAGTATGTAGGTATTTTATTGGAAACAAAAGTAAAATGTGCCGACCGGTTAAGCAGGCTCCTAATGCATTGATAAAAAATGTGTGATTAATTAATGAAATTTTATGTGCTAACCATAAGTAAGTACTTTTGGATGGAAATGAGATCTTGTTATTTGGCAGTTTCTAACGTTTTCACTTTTAATGTTAGAATTTGAATGTAAACTGTATTAGTTTTATATTATTGTAGGTACCTACTTAGGATCCAACCTTAAATAGTTTTAATAATAGTTCCCCCATAGAAACCACTTAGGTACTCATAGCTAAATTGCAATGGCAGTTCGGTAATTACTTAGACGAAAATATCACGCTAAACTTTCAAAATAAACCATATTGTTATGAAATAACAACCAGCATACGGATTTCGAAAAATAATAATTTACTCTTATTTCCGATTCCACCCCTAATTCCAAATAATTAAAGAACTAACCTAACCACATCCAACCTAGAGGATTGTTACGACGCGTGACATACGGAGAGATGAATTTTTGTACTGATTAGATTTTTGCTTTGCACCCCCCGTCCCGCTGTTACCGTGACCTCTAAACCTTGACCAGGGATAGCGGGACCACCGGGAACTGGGCGCTGTTGTTTCGGCGCTTTATTCATGGGAGGTTTATGCCCATAGCCACCATGCTAGGCAAGCGGGTTGGTAACCGCAGAGCCAATCCTTTCGCAACGATGTCCCGGCGTATGTCAAGCAGTGGACTGCGATAGTCTGAGACCGCTTTCCGAATTAGAACATAATTGCTCACAGCGCTGACATCAATATTTGGCGTTCCGATTAAGATGTCACGATTATGACAGCTGAGGGCTGTCAACAATTCGGAACGCTCGTTAACGCACTCACAGTACTCGCTTAACGTCAAAACTTGCATAACATATTTCTTTGTGTTTATACTACAAATTTCTTCTTCTTCTTTGGTTAGGTGGCAAACGGTAGCCAGAAGCACAATTTCGAAATTGCCACGTTAGTTTAAAGATAGGATGCGAGTCAAAACAAAACAGCACAACTGTCATTTTTGACAGTGCTCACGGAGATATTAGTAAAAGGCATGGTCGGCGTTATCGCAAGATGGCGCATGTCATGACATCATCTATGACGATTGAAGACGCACTGTTATCGCGCCCACGTTAATACGGTACAGGAGTTAGCGCGCTCAAATCGATTACAGCGTAACTCGGAATGCACCCTGAGTTGATTGAATGATTGAGATTTTTGCTCAGTGCATTATTTCAGTGCAGTGCAGTCATTATTTCTCACATATAGAAGCAACAAGAATAATGTACCCAGGATTTAGTAATTTCTAAATTTAAAAGAGTGTCCTTGGAGTTTCTTGCCTGTTTTTCTCCATAGAGATCGTTTTGGAATGGGCAACTAGCTTCAACTTTCTGACTAACTGACCGACTCTTTGACAATTCAAAATGTCTGTAAGTGGATTAATAGAAATAAATGCTTTGAGTTGAGTTGACAAAACCCGTTTCTATGGTGGTCATGCCACGCGTGCAGTTAGAAATTCCGCTGTGAAGCTGCATGTAATTATCTGGATAGGTAGATTTCAAATAACGATAGTAGCCGTACTTACCTACTCATTAAACTCTGTTTATTTATGTCTATCATATTATCACTTTTTATTTAGGCCTAGTGGACTGTAGATTTGTTGACCATTATTATTCTGTTAAGTACCTGGTACTTGTTGAAAGACCTACACTGTCCTTCCATACCTAATAACACTGTTATTTGAAAATATTGTAAAAGCCCATTATTTTTAAAAGAGTAACCGTGGAGTTTCTTGCCGGCTCTTCTCCATAGGAAACAACCAATTGGAACCGTGCACCTAGCTTCTGACGTTTCATAAGTGCCCATGTAGGTTTATATGAAATAAAAATATTCTGAATTTTGAATTGAATTTTGAATGTTTTATATTTACTTTTTTTTCAATTATTGTAAAAAGTAAGTGTAAACTGTATCTAGTCTAAGCATTCTCATGCTGATCCATGTTACTGGAGAAACCTCGATCCCTGTCATACAGGGTCCTAATTCAGGGGTCGAGACCTCATTGCTGTAACGTGTTCTGAAGTTTGGAAATAAATTACTATTACTTTACGAACATCAAACGATATAAAATGCATTATTTAGACACAGTTTCGCATTAAAATTTTTTGGCCCAAAAATTCGGCCGGACTCTATTAATTTTACTAAGTTTTAATTTATTCACGAAATGATGTTGGCATTTATTGAGTTTAGTATATATTTAATTATTTTAATTAGGTTCAGACATATCTGCTTGCCTTGACCTAAGATGTAGCTAATTGATTTTGAAAAAACATATGAAAAACTTTCCAACCGGACGGGCAAAAATATTTTTTTTTTCGGACGGGCAAAATAATTAAAGAATATAGTTTTTTGGTTAGCCGATTAGGCCCACCAAAAATTGTAGCGTCTATTAATGAAACACATGTTGATTTTTTCCTTATTATCTCTAGATTACATTGGTAGTATTAATTATACTTCGTCTAACGGGAATACTGATAAGTGCGATCATAACCTAAAAATCCACTAAAAGAGCTATTGTTTAGGGAGTAGGTTGGCCTCATCGGTATTATAATCTAGTAAAATAGTGCACTGTTCAGTAATAAATATAGGGTGTTTTGAACGGTTCAGGAAATAAAAAATCACATATTATGTAACAAAGCATTTTTATTATGTAACGTCAGGGTCAGATGACTTAGAAGTACATAGTATTCCATCTAAAAAATATGCAGGTCACTCCACTTATCATCTTGATACCGTGTCCAATGTAAAAATACTTAAAATCTATGCGTTCAAAAGTTACCGCACATCTGCGGCAGTCATTGACAATTTCTTCGCACATTGCGTTGAAATCTTACTGAACAATTAACACAACATCCTTCTGGAGTAAATGCTGTACCATATTAAAGATTCCATATTCATTATAATCCTTTTATTACACACAGGAAAACAGAAATATCAATTTCATGCGATTCGAAAGAAACGGAAAAAAAATTAATGTATGAAGTGTTGTTGTCACTTGACACGCGTCTTTCTTTCTGTGGCTTGATTTTACTTAACTCGTTTCTCGAGTAAATAAAATAAAGGCTTTGAGTCCATTTTCTCTCGAGGTCAGTCGCGATTAGATAAATATCACCAACAGTCAGCTAATGTGGCTGACACTAACTGTCATTCTTAATTCTATAATTCAATACGTAGGTAGATAATAAACCAATAGATATATTATATTTCGTGTAATAAACCGTCAAAATATTGTGATGTACAGATGCCAGCAGGTCAACCTACCCGAAACTGTCAAACTTTCCCAATCAACTTTGAACCTTATGATCTAGTGATAAAGTTGAAAATCTATTAAAGAAATTTGACAGATTGTAGTAGGTTGATGTGCTGGCGTCTGTACAGAGTCATTTTAATATTAGTGAAAATACATGTCCTGTGGGTTAGTGCTATCAGTTGATAACGCGTAATTTGTCAGTAAAATCGTCATAGTATCGTTATTGGTTATTGACAGGTTGACAGTAGAATGTGAGTAGGAGAAAACGCTCGTTACAAAGTCGAACAAAGCCGATCATAGCAGAATGTCACTGACTGAAACCACAATGTACAGAAGCCAGACCATCAACCTACTACAATCTGTCAAATTTCTTTAATAGATTTTCAACTTTATATCTAAAGTATAAGGTTCAAAATTGATTGAGAACATTTGACAGTTTCGGGTAGGTTGACCTGCTGGCGTCTGTACCAATATTGAACGGTTGCTTATGCTGTATTTTGGTTCTTCCTATGATTCTTTTTTATACTTTTTTTTGTGTGCGTTTCAAACGTAAGAAGCTGCTGGGAACCTCCCTCTAGCACATACCTTAAATTCAATATGAATTGAGTTTTCAAATTACATAATCGGGACATCGAGTGCCTGACCAGAGTCATTCATTCTTAGGTCGGGCCACAAACTAATCTATTGTCCGTAGGCGACACGGTCTAGGAATCTTCCGTAACTGACGGATGAAACTACAGATATCGTGCTTAACGAGTAGACCTCCTGCACCATCCAGCTCAACCATTTTGTAGGGAACCGAATGATCCAACACGCGTCACGCCACCATCAGCGAGACTACTTCTCTATCCAAGATTCACCTACAAACCTATTTCCTTATCAGACAGCCAGTTATTTGTAAGTAGGTTGCATGGAACAAAAACATGGTTAAACACGTAAAGTTCTAGCTCCAGTTGGCACGTTTGTGGCTAGTGGCTCAATATACATCATTGTAGTGGCTAGTCAACTAGAGTCTGTGCAATTAATCAGACTAATTGGGCATCAGATCCAGTAGGTAGAGTCCTCTAATACTACTTAAGATTTAGGCTCTTTCCTGTAGTGCTAGACCCCGTCATTCTTCGTTCCATTTGTCTTCGGATAAATATTATCATCTTAGGATAGGTATCTGCTGCGACAACTACTAATCTATTTGTGTTTTTTTGGTAAATTAAGTACTTATTTGGGTTCATTCATGAGATGTATTGATTTATTTTTAGAAACCTATCGCACCATTTAACACGTTATCCATACAAATGTGTAGTCCATTCAACTCCTGTCACATCACACAAATTGGATAGACCTTGTCTCTGAACTTTCTTTAGGTTTAATCTATAGGATATTGTTAGAATAGGTATAGTACCGTACTGTATGGCGATCGCTGATTGGTGCAGACGGAACGATGTGAGTTTGAGAGGCTTCGGTTTTCATGTAACGTATCCGAGACATGTGACACCGCCCTACGGTCGGGTCACTGCGCACGGCCACAGGATAAAGAGATCAGTCGGACAACTTATGTACCGAAAATGTATCGGGACCAGGGGCGGCACGGCAATCTCGACATAAATAGCGATCGCTATACGACCGAATACGGTCGCAACCTCCTAATGTCGTCCCTAGACGCGCGCGACGTGCTTCACAAGTACGTGATTTTTTCGTGCTTGTCAAGCAATTTTGACCGTCCAGGTACACCATTAAGACTTTGCGACCAAATTCGGTCGTATAGCGATCGCTATCTAAATCGAGACTGCAAGCCCGCAACACTGCCGCGTGCAGCGTTGTTCGGAATCACACCTTAACACCCAAATGAGCGATCGATACCTACCACTTTCCGAGTTCAATACCAATTTTTTTTACTAGCGTCTGTCCGCGGCTTCACCAGCGTGGAGTTGGGATCGAAACTTATCCCATGGGAACGTATTACCGGGATAAAGAAGTATCCTATTTCCGGTCTACTTGTGTGCCAAATCAGTTCAGCCGTTCTGGCGTAAAAATGTAACAGGCAGAGTCATACAGTCAGTGTTACTTTCGCATATATAATACCTACTATTTGAGGAGCTCGTGGCTAAGTAATAACAGCTTTACGGGTCGATCCATCAGGTTAAGCTTGCCGGGGTTGGTCCGTGGATAGGTGACCATCTTTACAAACCGAGACTCCTCGGTGCCTCGGAAAGCATATGTTAAGCCGTTGGTCCCGGCTGTCATTCGTGGATCTTTGGCCGTCGTTACAGGTCGCCAGATGCGCGAAAGTCTGACAACCAGTCTTACCAAAGTATTGTACCTATTACCTAGATACTGGGTTGTGCAGGCCAGATAGGCAGTCGCTCTATATAAAATACTGGTATTCTGCTGCATCTGGTTAGACTGGAAGCTGACCCCAACGTAGTTGAGGAAAAAGGCAGATTTTTTAATACCTTTAGTATGGATAACATTCAGTAAAAAGCAGGTCGACCATAAATTCCTAAAAAATGAGGTTCGCTAAATAATGAACAAAGGTGCTGTTATTTTCATGATCTCGACCTGTCATGCTTAAATAATGGCCTCACAGAGATAGAGCTTGTTATCTTTTATTTATACAAATATTAAAATTTAAGTACAAACACGTGTACATGATGATTAAACGTATTGTTTCTACCACGGCAACGTAACACGGCAATTCCCATGAACAGATTAATTTGAATATTTTGAGGATGGGAATAAATTAGGTAAGCCAAAATGATGAATGAAATAATTTACGCAAGATCACTATCAATATTTCCGTTAAGAGATAAGATTATCTACTTCCTTATAGTAAAGATTGTAATCTTAAAATAATAATAATAGTTGTGAGTCAGGCTGTATAAATTAAGGGTCATTGACAAGTGATTCTTATCTTAATTTATAAGATAAGAATCACTTGTCAATGACCCTTTGTAAATCGCTACTGAAGACGTTTCGTTTATTGGAAAAAAAAATCTTCTACGTAGTCTGTAGTGATTTATAAGTTTCTAATTATAATTGACATAGATTACAAAACTAGAAATAGTATTTAAAAATGTGAAGACTTTTAATTGGCTGTCAGTCACATTTTCAAGTTGTTAGTCTGTTTTGTTTAGCTGTAAGTCTTCCAAAGGAAATAAATAAAAAAATAAAAACCAGCCGTGTGCGTGTCGGACCACGCACAATGAAGGGTTCCGTTGTTGGGATTTATTTATACCAAAAACAAACTTAACACGTTCAGTGCCGGGAGCCCTTCTGGAGGGTTCACCGAGTCGTAGGTATATGAAATGCCGGGGAGCCCTTGTAGAGGGCTCATTTTAAATGCATCATTTTTCTTAACAAATACTGCATTATAAACCGTGAAAAGAAAATCTGATGTATATTTTTACAAGATTTATTAGTAAAGATTTAGTAGTTTTTTTTTTTTTTTTTTTTTGGGTGGGAAATTGGGCACCGCAGTAGGCGGAGCCATGGGCGGGGAGGCATGTTCCCCTATCGAAGGGAACAGAGCGCTCACCACGTTCCTCACAAGCTGCGGCCGGAGACTGCGTCAGCGGGGGAGCCCATGGGCGGAGTTTCTCCCGCACCTGTTCAGAGTCTCCAGCGACTCCTCGCGGGCCACTCCCCTGGCCCGCAGGATCTCCGCTTGGAGGGCGGCCTTCGCCGCTCTGTACCCCTCGTACAGCTCCGCCTGAATGGCTTCCGTATCCGGAGGACGAATACGGAGCCTGCGGTGCCTGGTGTACCGGCGTCGCGCAGCAACGCACGCAATGCGCAGTGTCGTCAACTGTTGCGACCACCAGTACACCTGGCGCGAGGCACGTCCGGGCTGGACCCGGGGCATTGCCACGTCACATATTTCGGACATGGCCTCCCGGAACCACTCCGCCTCGTCGTTGATGTCGGCAGGCCTGTCCGGTAGTGACACCCAGGCCTGCACGATCGAGGCTTCCAGGAGGAGCTCCCGGTCCAGCTGCTTCAGCGCCCACCGCGGACCACTCGGGGCCTGTCGGACCGGCGCACTCGAGGTCTGGGCGGAGACGTCAAACCGGATGTACCGGTGATCGGAATAGGTCTCCACCCCCTCCATGACGCGCCAGTCAATTACACGCGGCGACAGAGCGGGGCTGGCGAACGAAATGTCCACCACTGATTCACCCCGCATCCGCACACACGTGGGGACAGAACCCCGATTCAGGACGACCAGGCCTGTCTTCAGAGCCCAGTCCTCCACCATCCTGCCCCGTGTGTCCGTATACCGGGAACCCCAAGCCACATTCTTGGCATTGAAGTCCCCGAGGACGAACACGGGAAGGGAACAAAACCCGACGACGACAACTCTCAACTCCGCAAGGGAGTTGTGGAACTCGGCAAGAGTTCGGCTCGGGGAGAAGTATACCCCTACCACAACAATCTCCCCGAACCGTGCTGCAACGCAACCCCGTCCTCTCTTAACAGCCTCGAGGGACGGAGTACCGGCGGCGGCCGACGAAATTAGGGTCACTGAGCCGCTCAGGTCCTCCACCCAGTCGTCCCTGGGCGGGACAAAGTACGGCTCAGCGACCACGGCGATGTTAATCGACCACTGCGCCATGCTCTGGAGCAACAGATCCTGAGCTGCGGCGCAGTGGTTGATATTCGCCTGGAGGAGGCGTAATGGGGCCATTATTGGCAGTCCATGTCAGCCCCCTCCCGTGCCCCCTGTGAGGGCCCTGCCGCGGCGGCTGCGGCGGCGACAACGACGGTACTAGAGGCGGCAACGGCGGCGGTGGTGGCGGTTGCGGCCGTGACGGCGGTGGCGGAGGGCTTGCCTTTGGCTTTGGCGGGTGGGGCGCAAGCCTTGCTCCCAATCCGGTGATTGGCCGGCTTGCCAGCTGCCGCACATACAGCGCAGTGCGGCTTGGCGTCACACGACCTTGTGACCGGCCTGACCACAGCGGTAGCAGTGACCGCTGCGGTCCACCTCCGAGGTGCACTTAGCTCCCACGTGATTGCCCACATGACAGCGGAAGCACCTCAGAGGTCTGGGTTCCAGCAGTTTGACCTGCGCGGAAACCCAGCCCACCAATAGCCTTTGGCCCTCCCCGGCTATTTTCTTGGCCGCTGACACGGGGCAGCTCACCGTAACGGCTCGCATCCCCGTGTAGTCAGGACGGATGGTGCCTGCCCTAACCTGCTCGGCAGAGCACCCCCCAGTCCTAACGACAGCGGCCACCACCTGTCCCTCCGTCACTGAGTCGTCCAAGCCCAGAATACGCATATCAGCGCATTTGGTGGGCCTGGACACTCGGGCCTCGTCCGCATTTAGGGACGCCCTAAGCCTTGCGGCCAGAGCGTCAGCGGCCGGACCGCTTGCCGCACCGGGGACCTCCAGCATCCGGGCCCCAGTCGCCGTGACCCTTACCCGGATGCCATCGGCGGCGCCGATCTCCTTCAGGTCCACCGCTGCCCCCACCTTGGCGAGCACGTCGCGGTAGGACACGCCCTTTTTCTCCGCCTCTGGCTGTAGCGTGATAACTACAGCTGCGGACTTCGGGGCGCGGAGCCTAGCCGCGACGCTTCGCTCCTTGCGCCGCTGCCGCCTCTCTTTCTTTTTGGCCGCCCTTTTCGCCTTCCCCTTCTTCCACTTTTCCCCGGCTACTTGCCATTCAGCATCAGCCGGAGGAGATTTAGAAGAAGGAGGTGGGGGCGGCCGTTTCGCCGCTAAGGCCGGGGCTCCCGCTGCCCGAGCCGGGGCCCCCGCTGCCTGGGCCGGGGCCCTCGCCGCCTGTGTAGCCGCCCCGCCCTTGGTCTGCCCCGACGAACCCGGTTTGGCCGAGGCAGCTGCGGTGGCGGCATAAGAGGTCGCCTTCCGTTGGCCAGAGGCTGGCATGCTAGTCGCCAACGGGGGGCGCAGGACGATGGCCTCTATAGCGGAAAAACGAGACCGCAGGGAAGCCATCTCCTGCCGCACCAGGGTCAGGACCCGATCCTCGGCAGGCACGGGTCGTCCCTGCCCGTGCTGCTCCTTCCCCTGCGGCCCCACACAAGGGCCGGCTCCTCGGAGCCCTGCCAGGTCCGCTCGGAGCTCCTCGTTCTCCTTTCGGAGAAGCTCCATGGCGGCTGTCAAGCGGGCGACCTCCGCCCGCATCTCGGACATTCCGTCCGACGGAGGCCTGAGGACATAGGTCTCCGCTGCCGCCAAAATAGAGGCCATGGCCGCGGGTATGGCCTTGTCTTTGGAGGACTGGATCCTCTTCAAGGCCACACCCTTGATTGCCGCTGCCACGACCTCCGCAAACCTAGCCGCTTGCTCCGAATTGGAGCCACCAGCGGCGTCCGGCTCACCACCTGCGGGTTCCGTAAGGGCCGCCCCGGTGCTGGTCCCTACAGGGTGGTGTTCCTCCGTGGCGAGCCTCTCCAGCTCAGCTGGGCTGGCCTGGCTCGGCTCGCCGGCCTTCTTGGTGGTGAGCCCTCTACCTACACCTTTTCCCCGGGCCGCACCCCGCCGACTGGAGTGGATTTTTGACCTATGGGCTGAGCCCGAGACCCACTCGTCGGCGGACGACCCCTCTCCCGGTTTGGAGCGCTTCCGGAAGAACTTCCGGTTCCTCCCTGCCGCCCCCACCACTTCGCGCTCCGAGCTAGAGCTCATTGCGCCCGATGCAGCGTCGGACTCCGACCCCACATCACTCCCCTCCTTCTGGTTTTGTTTTTTTTTAGATTTATCCATATTTGTTCCCACGAGTATTGAACTTTGTATTATCTCAAAAAAATGTGGTTCGCACTAGCGACTAATTCCTTAGCTACCCACCTCACGGTGCGCCGCCGCTTGGAGGTTTGGGGTAATTTTTTATAGAGGATTTCTTCCTCGCGGCCCGGGCGGTTAAGCCAAGACCCTCGACCCCCGTCAAGTGCCAGAGACATGACCTTGACACTCTTCGGGGCTACGAGACCAACGGTGGCAGAAGAAAAGACTTCCTCCTGCCTGCCCGACGGCAGTGTTAGTGCACGCCGAGCCCGCACTCCAACGCTGCTTAACGTGTGCTCTCTCCGAGTACACGTTAGAGCGTTCCTCCGACAGGATATTGGCATACGGGCAACGAGACCCCTTAGGCATAAAGTACCTAATGGGGAGTCATTGCCCGTACCCCAGGGTGCACCGTCCCGGAGACTGGCCTTCCCCCCGGACGCATCCATAAGGGCGACATGACCCCCTGAAAACACAATTTTACTTCGTTTTACAGTGTTTTATAACACGGTTTTGAACCTAATGCCGGCAACCCTCTCGGAGGGTACACTTCCAATATGTATGGCGGAATGGCGTATGAGTTCTATGAAAAGTGGGTGTAGTCGAGTGTTAACTTTGTAGTTGAGAAAAATGCTCTCCCATATACAACACTGTCAATTCTCCAACTGCAAATTAAAGTTTGTAATAGCAAAAAAAAAATGTGTTTCATGTTAACGATTTTCGGAATTTTTCCCTTGTATATTGTAATTAAGATTTATAACTTAGTAAATAAGAAATCAAATTAGATAACAAAATAGTTATATAAGGTCCCATTAAAATAGATGGACAAACTTTTAGAAATCATTCAGACCACCATAATAAGGATAGACAAATAAGAGTAGACATTAGATACTTACAAGAAAAATAAATCAGCTGACGAAAATACACTAAAAATGTTGGTTACCCAATGCCATTTATTATTTTAGGCCCAAATAAAATAATTTTAATCAGTGTTTTTCTTTGCTTGAATATCTTTGGTTAGACGTACTTGAACGCTGTGTTAAAATGTGTCCATCTATTTTAATGGGACCTTATATATGTATTAAAAAGCACTAATTATACTATTATCTTGTCTTGTATCACATAAATTAAATGTGTTGACAGCTTATGCAGTCAGGTTCGCGAATGCAGCCTCGACCGAAACATTGACCTTCTACAAGGTGGTCAAACTCTGTGGCAACTGCTTTATACACGTGGATGCAAAGGGGTTAAGGATATTTACAGAAAAAAAAACAAACCAGCATTCAAAGGAACCTAATTCCAAGTTGAAAGAGGTTCATCAACAGGACTGTATTTAAGATACATGCCAGTGGCCCTGAGTGGTTAACTTGCGTGTTCTGTGCTGAGCTGACGCAACGCGACGTACTTACGTCCAGCCAATAATAGGGCTCGCCCATCATGGAGCGTTGTCCCAAATTAGACGCATTATTAATTTATTATACATAAATCAAGAGGTATTTTAATAAAACACGTATACTAAAAGATAAATAATACAATTTTCTTAAAAATGGTGAAGATGCTTTATAATAAAAAAAATGCTTCATAACTTTTGCGGGATCTCAGTTTTTTATCCGCATTAAACATAACTTTACAAATTAATTACACTATGTAATATGAACATAATCTAAAGTATTCACAGATTTAGTTATTAAAAAAATGCTTTAATTTAACATGTATTTTTTCCAAATCATGAACACTACTCGTTTAGACGTGATCTTCAGTATAAAATGATTAAAAGTCAGTTATCGTCGCCAATGCTGAGAAAAGGAATTGAGCATTCTTTTACGTCTTTAGGACCAGAAAATAAGGCATAACTTTCTGCAATTTTTGTACTTTTTACGCTAAGGCTAGAACAATCCTCCAGCATGGACCATCATTTTTAAATACAGAAGTAACAGAAAACTATTTATCTTTTATTTAGATAAATTTCAATAAAGTAAGTCGGTTTCTGACATTCACTAATTATGGTTTTAATTGAGCAACTTTTCCTGTTAACATTTTAAATTATTTTAATTTAGAATCTGAAGCTGTTGATAAATTCAATACAATAGGCCACTACTCAATCGGGGTCAGGGTACAGATTTGCACTATCAAAAGATACACGTGTCTTAAACGTTCCTGCTGCTAAATTACTATCTTATAATTATGACTAATTTACATAGTCAAACTTTGCATTGGAAATGAGTGACATTTACTTTAGAAACACAAACAACTAATACTTTAAACAAGTTTGATTTTAATTTTACAGATAACTATTACGCGCCCGCTGTATTTAAATAAACAAAAAACCGGCCAAGTGCGTGTCGGACCACGCACAAAGAAGGGTTCCGAAGCTGGGATGATTTTATCCCAAAAACAAACTTAACTTTGTAGTTGAAAAACATGTTCTCCATGATAACTCCACGCGTTCCTGAGTAAATGGGTTTCTTGACAGACTGACAGACAGACGGACAACGAAGCGATCCTATAAGGGTTCCGTTTTTCCCTTTTGAGGTACGGAACCCTAAAAATACTCGATCGGTCATAGAGAACAAATTAACAGTGTACCCCATTGAAGCAGACTATCGAAAACAAAACACAACGTAGTCTGTTTTACCCAGAATTTTGTAACTATGACCCGGGTTTGTCCTTACCAATAACATCAGTTGTCGGATAAAAAGTACAGCATATCTTTGTAGAGAAAAAGAAAACCAAATAAAGAGAGAAGAGATGATTTGTTTTATTTACACTATGCCTCTGATTCGCACGGGTGCGACATGTCAAAATATCGAGATTTATCTCTACTTATTTTTTTTTGTTTTTAATTCTGCCTGTAGTCTACTATTTCGAAACCAGGTAGTACTTTTTTTAAAATTATTTATTTGTTGTAGTTACGACTTTGTATCACTCGATCGTAAACTCCTCGTTTTCGATCATTTTTTTTCTATATTGTAATTGATAGGAAGACGACTATTTTATGTCTGAAAGAATATTCCATAACAATGAAAACTGCAAAAAAAATATATGTGAAAAAGCCGTGTAGAAATAAAGATAGTTTTTTTTTAAAGCGTTTCTCATATTGTTGTCAAGAAAAAAAAAATATATATATCTCGAAAAATATAAAAAATCGCGGAACTTGGGGTATTTTCGGATTTCCCTTGGCTTGAGGTTTGTTTTTTTAATGCCGTCACTAATTGGACTACCCTGTATATTAAATAATAATTATTATATATTTATCTAATTTGACAACATTGGTCCACTGGTTAGTACAACAACAAACTTATCAACTAAGGGTTAGTATTTATTATTAATTCTCATCCCTGCCGCACGAGCAACTGGACAGTGTCTTAGCAGTGGTGCATCGTGCTGTTCAGCTAGGGTTTTCAAGATGCTGTTGCTGCTAGCCGTCGTTGTGCTTATTAAAGATGCGGCCTTCGTCCTCATAATGGCATAAAAGTCGTCAGTTCGCGGTACAGCAAACATCCCAGACGCGCTGCAGAACCGGGGCAACCTCAACAGCACCCTGAAGCCATTATTATATTGCACACGCAGAACATCTAGAGCCCTCCGCGTACCCTTGACAATAAGCTCTAAACAGAGTTATTTTGGCCTCATTACTACAAAAAGCGAATCTGTGAGCCAACATGTTGCATCTGGCTGCTAGCACCCTGCGCTCACGATCCATATCTACCTGATCCTTGAGGTCCTCGGTGACATAATGCCCCAAGTATTTAAATTGGGCGACCCTTTTAAGTGCTCGTCCATTGAGGGATATTAAGGGCTCATAATTTAAATGTTTCCCGGGAGGATTGTATAACAGGCCGTGGGCTGCCGCATATCTTTCACAGACGTTCAGCATCTCCCTGATTGAGCCAGCCGTTGGACGCAGCAGCACCATGTCATCAGCGTTACTCAAATTATTGACGCTAGCACCATCTATTTTGCACCCAACTGATCTGCTGCTGAGTTCAACGATCAACTCATTTAAATACAGGTTGAAGAGATTAGGTGAGGTCAACCCCCGCTGTCTCACCCCACTCTCCAACCTGTATGCTTCAGATAGAACGTCTCCCCAACGAACTTGGTTAAACTGGTTAGAGTACCAGTACTGGAACAAACCCGTCAACTCAGGTGGTACACCTGCTCCCCTTAGCTTATCCCAAAGGACATCATATGACACAAGGTCAAATGCCTTTGAGAGATCAAGGAAGCAGGCATACACAGGAGTACTTCTATTCTTATAGTATTGGACCGTTTACTTTAGACAGAGGATAGCACACTCGGTGGAAAGTCCAGGCCGAAACCCAAACTGTGCGTCATGTAAAGTTATCCACTTGTCAAGTTCCTCGTCCAGCAAACCATCCAACACCTTAGCAATTACAGTGGCCAAGGATATCGGTCTGTAATTCGCCTTGTCAGATACGTCCCCAGTCTTATTTTTCACGATTGGTACCACTATTGTTTTCAGCATATCGGGTGGAAAATATGAGTGACTAATGCACATCGTGAAAAACAGCGCCAGCACTCTCGGCAGATGTACTTCAGCACGCCTGAGGTGCTCAATGCTGGGACTGTCGTGACCCGGAGACTTTCACTTGGCTATTCTTCTGATGAGTTCAGCTACATGCTTGGCAGAGAAACGAATCGGTTCATAATCACGACTAATCTCCTCATCGTAATGTATTAAACTATTATTAAACCAGTGACCTTCCGGAATAAATGCTCCGCTTTAAAAATCCATTGATAGGTAGAAGATCTAAGCGTTCACACATGGTTCACAAAGATAGACACGAAAAGCGACTTTGTTTTATAGGTACCTACTATCTGCATACCTAGATGTACCTTCACTGTGTTGTTATCCCTCCATCGCGCTGTTAGTCATTACATTATTTTTCCATTTACCAATTCTGAACCAGTAATCATAGGAACCAAACGATTTATTAAAATCACACCTAAATAGATTTATTGAATTGACGACAATTCACTACTTCCTGTGGAGAGCAATAGTGGCTATAGCTTGCGACATCAATGGAAGATACTAATCTTGGTAAGTTAGGTAGCTCATAATTAATAAAAAATACATGAATGCACAATATGCACTGATAGCCGGTGGAACAGAGGAGTCTTGGAGTGGAGACCGCGTATCGGCAAGCGTAGCGTGGGACGCCCCCCAGCTAGATAGACCGACGACCTTAGGAAAGTCGCTGGGACAGGGTGTTGTAGCGCAGCCTGGGAGAAGCCTGCAATATGTGGTTAGCTAGCGACCTCGATAATTTTTTACTTTACCTCAATGGTCCTAGTTTATCAATTATAACTTCTAGTTACAGCTATATGTAAGCGGGCACGCCCTTTATGCCTGGAGGCTTTTATTTAGATATTGTTTTCGTTAAGTTATTTTTATTTCTGCTTGAGTATAGTTCTCGATGTTTTTGGTTGGTATATTGGCGTGTGCTAGCTGTCATATGGCTATTAATTTTATAATTTAAATTATGTTTTGTGTTGCGTAATGTAAATATCATTTTGCATACTATTATATAGAATCTTTTTTACTGTACAGACAGCTGTGCTGCTGGGGAGTTTGTTGCGCCACTTCTTCTTCCCAGCTAAAGCACTAGGAAGTGGTGAAGGGTGGGCGTTTTGGGGGACTGTCTTATGTAATTTTGACGTTCGAAAAGTGCTGATTCTCAGCCTAGTTTGAATAAATGACTTTTGAATTTTGAATTTTGAATTTTGCCTACGTCCAGCAGCGGACTGCGATAGGCTGAGTTGAATCAATGCAGTTCTTACCTACCACTGTAAGAAATAGTAATTTACATCCATCTGCCATCTGCCTAGCCTTTTCCCAACTATTTGGGGTCGGCTTCCAGTCTAACCGGATGCAGCTGAATACTAGTATTTAACATAGAGCCTATCTGACCTTCACAACTCAGTAACTGGGTATGATATCCCTTGGTAAGACTGGTTGTCAGAATGTTGGGCTTCTGATGACCCGTAACGACTGTCAACGATCCAAGAATGTCAGCATGGATACTGGTTTAACGTGCTATCTGAATCACGGAAGGGTCTCAATATTGTAGCAAATATAATATGTTTTCGCTACGTTTGAGTTAAAAACGCCCGGGAGTCAGACATAAATAGGATAATGAAACGCAGAATCCAGGTATAGAATACAATAAATATTCTAATTAAAAAAAGAACAAGTAAAAAAAAATGCATTGTTTTAAAAAAAACAGTCGTCAGCGTACGCGCGTGTGATTACTGAAAACTTAAAATGAGTAAAAATTTTGGGAAAGTACGCTAGGCCCATCGGCATACGAGAGCCTACGAGACCTCGGTGTTTTGCTTAACACGACCCGAGCGAATTAGCGTTGGCCAGCGTTTCGTTAAGCTCACCGTGGTTAAAAAAAAGGTCGACGTATACCATATAAAGTAGAAAAAAACAAACTAGGCTAGTGATTATGACAAAAAAATTTAGCCGCTGGTAATACAAAGGTGATATAAAGCTAGAGAAAAAAGATGTTCGAGTTTTGGAATCGCCTGAGGGTAGCGTGGCCCAGGCGGCAAGGCGACGCGCCACTGGTAGACGCTGGGAGGCGCTCGCTGCTATCGCTGCCTTGGTGTTGTCAGCAAAACCGCCCGCTTCGCCACAGAGGCGCCAAAACGCGTAGTTGATTTCACCGCAGACAGTGTTAGTGCAGGATCTGGCAATGCGCAGAGCCCTGGCGGTGGAGGCTTAGGCTGTAGGTAGGGCCGAAACCGGCCTTTTATATAGGATAATCAAAACTAACACTTGAATTCAACAATCTTCTAGTACCGAAAAAATTGTGGCACGGTACTTCACTTGGCAGAAGAGTATTATAAAATAGAGAGATATTATTATCAAGTTTTGGAACAAACAAATAACAGTAGAAAAAAAATATATCAACCTATCAGGTTGCGTAGCTGACGACTGACGCAAACAAGCACAAATCTTTTTTACTTCTCCTTCTATGACATCGATTTTGAATTGTTGTCAAACGTGCTTACTTTTTATAAATAAAACATGTTCGGCCTTTTTTACGTGTAAAGAGGCCTATCTGGCAGCGGAATGCTGTATGTAACGATGGTCACCCATCCACGGACCAACCGTGGCAAGCGTTGCTTAACCTGATCGATCGACTCGGGCTGTTTGCTTACATCCTTTCCCATTCACAACTTCATTTCGATTCACGCAACTTCCAAGATGACTTTTTTAAAGGTTTTGTTTAAAAGAAGAATTTGTTTTGTGTTATTTATTATTTAAAGAAGATTTTTTGTTTTGATTGTTAAAGATTATTTTTTTGTGTGTTTTTATAACTTTAGGTCCATAGTCTTTAAATTTGTGGAAACATTTAAACGGCAATTGTAATTTTAAAGGCCCCTCCCCATGGCTTCCAGTACTTTCAAAGAATAAGTAAATAAATAAATAATTTTGAGTATGGGACCGATGCTAAAGTACAGTCAGCAAGAATATAGGCAGTTTTCACAAAAACTTTTGTTGATTTCAGACGATCCTGTTCTTAAAAAAAAAATCTCTATCGGACCAATTGAGGTTTGAGTAATAGAAAAGTCAAATATCTAAAAAAAAAATTTGGCAGGTGGTGTCAGGGACGTATTCTCTCGACGGCTGGACTGTAGGTACAATATTTTGTTATAGTTTTTGTTACTTTTTTTACATAGTCATATTTAAGTGTGCGTTGAATGGCTTGTATTACAGGTGTTGAAAAGAAAAAAAACTCTGTGTTAAATGAGGTAGCGTTAGTTTAATATTGGGAAGTCAGATTCGTCGTTTACAAACGGCTCATACACGTATTAAAATACCCATAGATACACTTAATTAACATACGTTATTACAATGCTTAAGTTTAAGTATAAAATTATGATATTACAACAATAACAACAAGACATTTATAATTCACTCTAACAAAACATTGAATAAACTTACGTAGTAAATTGGCCAATTTTAAAACATATTTCCATTGGTCAAATATTACACTAATTTTGTCTGGTCCCAACAAGCCGTATTGGATAAAACTGACCTCAGATCAGGCGATTTCCATTTTTTTATCGAGCTAAACAGGCCATATTTATAATTATCTGTAGGAATATACATACTAACTTAGTAATATTCATGAAAGATCACTTCATTTAACTTTTTCCACTTACTTTTCAATATAACTGCTTCCGTTTATTTAGTTATTTTACTTCAAAACTGGCTAAGATGCGTGGACGGAAACCTTAATAATTTATAACGCTGACAGAAATTCCCGTCTGAACTTACAAACCTATATTACAATATTTTTACCCAATAGTTGTATTTATAATGGCCAAGGAATTAGAAGGTCTAATGTGTAAGCATAAGGATCACTTTCCTCTGCGTGCGCGGTATAGAAGAGCGAGGTACGCGAGGAATCTGAAGCCGATGAAGAGCAGCACCATGCTGACCACGTCCATTGTGAAGTCATCCTAGGAAATAAATAACAATTTTGAGTATATTAAAAAAAAAATGGACTCGGACGAGAATAGAACTCGCGACCTCTGGCGTGCAAGGAGTGGGTATCTTGTGTCAGTTGTCATGATAAATCATAAAAATGTCTGAAATACGTGTTCAAATTTTTAGAACCAAAATCTAATAGAATGCCTATAAAAGGTTTGTTATATTGCCAATGTTATTTAAGGACCTGGCCGATGGCCTTTCAAGAAGATTATCGGTATCTTGTTTAACAACAAAAAGTAACACCTCGTGAGCCACGTCAATCAAGACGTGTCTTCTTCATTAAAATAGATTTTGGAACACTAGAATCTGAGGGCCTAGAAAAAGTGACATTATATCAGGGATACCAATGATGGAAAAATATGGGACTGACATAAGGTAGCGAAAAGCATAAAGGTCTGTTCAGATATAAGGGATATCGCTGTCGCTCTCAGTAACGATACCGAATCGGTACGCGAAAAATATAAATTTCAGCGGTCAGGGGGTCTACTGCATAAGCGAAATCCGTAGTTTCAGCCGAAGTTACGCACGCTTCGCACTCCGTCTGAATCACGGACATACCGTAAGCGAGACGGAACGCGAAAACTTCCCCCAAAAATACGGACTTCGCTTAGGGAGTAGACCCCCAGGCACGAAGTGTACTCGTGTTTACTAATGGGCGGCACAAAACTGACTAACTAGAAGGTGGACCAGTATCGCTACCGAGGGCGACAGCGATATCGGTTATATATGAACAGGCCTTAAATCCCGTTGAAAGTCGATTGACACTTGTCTAGGCCCTCAGAGCCTTATTGAAAACTAATTTTGGATAAAACCCTGGTAAAGTCGAAATCCTCTTTGTAGTTTTTCTGTCTATTTTGCACTACTTACCCAATAGGACTTGTAAAAACGAAAATTGGTTGTCTTACCTCAGAAAAGCTAAGCGTATCCAACACGACCTGTCCAGACGCAGGACAGGTGAAGTTCTCCCGGGTGCAGGCGATGGTCTCCACGCCCGCCCACTGGTTGATCAGCAGCGCCTCGTTGCCGTAGTGGAACCAGGATAAGTATGATATCCAGCCCAGGTATGCAGGGACGGAACTGTTAGGTGGAAGATATTATAGATTAATCAGCATCCATGTGACTCCCGTATGCCAATTAAAGTCAAGGGCAACGTATACAAAAGGGCAGTAAGGCCAGTCCTACTATATGGATCAGAGTGCTGGCCGATCAGGAAGACGGATGAACAGAAAATTCATACCACAGAGATGAAGATGATACGCTGGTCTGAGTTTCTAAAATTGATAAAATAAGAAACCGTGGTACTTTTAAAGTCGCTAAGATAAAGATACACGAAAAACCGCTTGCGCTGGTACGGACATGTGATGATGACCTTAAGACTAAAAGAGTCGTGAATATAGAAGATGGAAAGAGGCCGTGGACGACCACCAATAACTTGGCTAAGAACAATAAAAAACGATATAATGACGAGCAACAACAAAAGAGACAACCCACGGTGTGGCGCAGAAGTACTGGGAGGGCTGACCTGAATTAAATTGGGATAATAACCAGGACAAAGAAGAAGATGGGTAACGTTTGGATATGAGCAAGTTGCTATGAACGTGTCAAATAGATTTACATTTAATATATAACTTCATATTAAATTGGCCAGACAAACATCACAGACGTGACGGGTATTGATATTTAAAGTAAATGTTCATGAAGTAGCCATAATTAATATTTGTTAAAATTGAAAAGTTGATGTCAAGTTCGATAAATGGCGTTGGCGTCGAAATAGATCTCGCTATGGTTTCGTTACCACGATTTGGTAACGAAACCATTTTGTAACAAAAGCTCGGTAATAAACAGTAAACAAGATAAAGCAAAAAAAAAATTGCTGATATTTTTGGGGTCAACGACTACAGGTTGTAGTTATTTATTTTATTATACTAAACGAATATGCATTTTATATCCAAAAGCTTATTTATATTCGTTTTGATATACCATAACTCTCCGGTATTAATCTGACCATAACAAAGAATCAACTGGCATATTAATTATTTCACAATAAAATTAATTGTTTTTTTTCATTTTTTCATACAAAATAATTCGACAGTCACGATTGTTCATGTAAAACACTTACATGAAATATAAAAAAAAACATTTAGTTCAGACTACTTTCGTCCATAAAAAAGTAATATAACAACGTCGCAATTTTTTAGCTTTAAATATGAATGGGTGTGGTTTGAATGAAAATGATGTACTCGTACATAAGAATTAAACGTAGATACACACATCGAGAATTTAGTGTTACGCTATCTTTGGAACTACATTGATTTATTTGAAATAAATGCTTTGGGTTTGAGTTTGGGTTAACATATGAGTAATATATGTATTTTTGAACCACTTTTTCTAGAACTTTTTGTATTATTTTACTTATAGCATTATAACCTTAGAGATATGGGACATCACAAGGAACACGTTGTATAGATACCAATTTACTTTGTACAAAAAACTATTTTTTGTAGAGCTATTTTATCCTATTCGCGAATTCAAGACGAATAGTAATTCACACCAATTAAACCCATTATTTTTCTTGTACTATTAAAATTAGCATTAGCTACTGGTTTAGAGTTTTAGACTAGTTAATTCACTGGTTCGAACGGGTTACGAGTCGAAACGAATAAAAGTTACGTAAGAATCAAAAATTCTAAACAAAACTGGTTTTGAGCCTTCCCACATTTGACTGGTGATAACCAATTCTACACATATGGTACTTCGACCTAGTAAGTCGTTTTACAGACTGAAAGAGAATAACTTACATTTTATAAAACAAGGTGTTGTTATAGTTACGGGGTTCTCAACAAATCACTCATAGATACTATTAGTTTTAAATACTGCTCACATCACGCTTGTTGAAAATTTGTCTTACTTAATAATATGGTCAATACTAGTACAATATAACAGCCTCGAAACCAGGTATTTTACTAGATATTCGTACTATGAACGACTATGCAAAATTTGTTTGCCAACGCGTAGCGGTTACGAAAACCATCCGTAGACCCTACGCGCGTAGCGGTCTACGAATCTTTGCAATATTGTGTAATCAACTTCAAACTTGTAATATTTATTTACTGGGTTAACATACAACATTAATTGACAAATCTATAAACAATCTAACACGAAAATATATTATGAGAATGAACAGCTCATTGGGCATCAAAAAATTCGTCCGCATCGCTGTCAGCGGAAAAAGTGCCCAAAAGGCTGGCAGTGTTGCCACGTTGGCTGGCAATGCTGATTCATTGACAAAGTCAAAGTCAAATAATTTATTTCAATTAGGCACATAAAAGGCACTTTTGAACAAAATCAAAATTTACAAAAAAAAAGAATTTATTCTAGTTACCCCTTCCAAAAGATAGTTTTCGTATAGAGAAGAATGGGCAAGAAACTCTACCGTTACTCTTTTAAAATGATTTCACAATATCTTGTATACATTAATTATATAATTATATGTAACCTAAAAATTGGCCAGCCCTCTGGTCACGTGAAGAGTCGACCGACTTGGCGATGTCCCGACATACTCGATGAGCAGTCGAACCCCACGGACCTAGTAGTTCAACCCCGAACGGCTCAAAAATATAGCTACCAATAAGGTTGTTATATTTGCGCCGTTTGAGGTTTTCTGCGCTTGCACAGCCTTCCCAGTACAGCCCGCCGTGATAGGAATATGGGATGGGACTAGGGTGTCGGTTGCATCGCAAACACTTTCAACTTGTGTTCAGCAGTGAAGGTTGTAGGGTGGTTCTGGACGGGCCCATTTATCCTGTATAATATTTAAGAAGTCACTTACCCAGTGTTGAGGAAGAATCCTCCGAACAGCATGAAGGGAATGATGATGGGCGGGCCCACTGATGCGGCCATGCTCACGCTGTTGCTTGCACATGATATTAAGTAACCTGGACAGGAAAATAATAAATTAAATTAAATATAAAAGGGAAAGCCACATAAATATTAAACAGTTCAACATCAAAATATTTTATTTCACATAAACCTACAAGGGCACTTATGAAACGTCGGTGCACGGTTCCAATTGGTCGTTTCCTATGGAGAAGAGCCGGCAAGAAACTCCACGGTTGCTCTTTTAAAAATACTATAATAAGTTTTTACAATATTTTCAAATAACAGTGTTAATAGATATGGAAGGACAGTTAGTAGATTAAACATGGTAGGTATTGATCAACATAATTCATTAAATTTAGTATCTAGAAACCATTATTTCGCGGACATTTCTGTTATTTCGCGGACATTTGTGTGGGTTACATGTTTACTTACTGTCACACTTAATTTATGATGTGTAACTGTTTTATGTTTCAATAAAGTAAAATAAAATAAAAATAATCTTTTAGACGAGGTCTTTCTAATTAATCATAAAAACCATAATGTACCTAAACAAAGTGACCTTTCGTAAACCAGGAAACCTAATGAATGGGAAGATTACGAACAGTTTCTATTCAACAATCAATTTAATTACTTTATGGAAGAAAACAAGTTTTTTATGACCACTAGCAATCAATGATCAATCAACTTTTTAACTAAAGTTGATTGATTGAGACGTAGAGACGTAAGTTGCATATTATTTAACTATTATTAAAATAATTTATACTAACAATAATATTAAATAGTGTGAGTTTGTATGCAGGGGTTAATCTTCGGAACTACTGATCCGATTCTGAAAAATCTTTCACTAATGGGAAGGTACAGTACTGCCGAGTGTCATCTATACATATATATAATAAAAGAGTAACGAAGTAAAAGCTGTTCATTGGATATATTTGAAAAAAAGTAATTGCTACGAGGTGTGGGAACGAGTTTGATGCCGAAAATATTTTATTTTTATTTTTTATCCGTTTGTCTGAATTGGCGCAAAAACGGCTGAACGGATTAGGATTAAATTTAAGCACACAGATAGTTTATAACCTGGATTAACACATAGGGTACTTTTAATCTGAAAACCAGCGCTGGGGCTCTGTCTCGCATAGGGTCGCAGCATTATGCTGAGCGATGGCCGTTTTGCGTGGATGTGACGCATATTTTCCCCCAATTTGTTATTCTCGTGTTTTTTTTTTCTTTGCGTCATATTTACCGCAAATAAACGTATTTTCTTTCTAATCTCGGCAGTATGTTCCCGTGGAATATTTTTCGACAGCCACGCGGGGGAAGCCGCGGCCAAAAACTAGTAGGATATATTTTATATTAGAAATTTTCACGCGGACCAATTCGAGGGCACTAGCTAGTTATTCATAAATCGCATTCCGTTTCCTGCTGACGTATTGGTACCACAATGTTGTAGAGCCTTAACCTCGATAGTGGCCAGTTGATGTAAATTGTGGAAAACCGCCTAACTGTACTGTGGTAGTATTATATTGCACGACACGCGAGAAGCTGCGGTCAAGAGAAATTTGTCTCCCGTTACATCTCATATTGATCGGGGAAATATCGCGAGAAAACTATTAAATTAGCTGTTGTATAATGTTGGCGGTTTGTAAAGGTATGATTCCGTAGCCGACCACATGCAGCAGCAGCAGGCGACGTGTCGCCGCGACACGACTGGTTTCTATGTATTTCTATGATACCAACGTGTCGCTAGCTACGGAAGGTATTTCATATATTTTGCCAAGTGGCTGGAAAGATTTAAATACGGTGATGTTTAGGAGTAGACTACGTACATTTTTGACAGATAAAGTGCATAAGCATAAATGAGTTTATAACAGAGAAAAATATATTTGTTTATAAATTTTTTCAATAATGATATTATATTAATTGAATGATAATTGTAATGAAAATAATAATTTAGTAATGTAATGATAATTGTAATGAAAATGATAATTTAGTCATTTAATGATAATTGTAATGAAAATGATAATTCATTCGTTGAATGATAATTGTATTAATAATAATATAATCGAAATGTAAGTGTATATTTCATAAATAATGTAAATGTTTGCATGCCGAATGGTAAAATATGGCTGAGCTTTGATATGTCATAACAACTAGTGTTTTACCCATATTTGCAATATAAAATTATATTCTATTCTATTCATAGTAATTCATAGACCAGTTGTGACGAAACCAGACACGTCGCCTGCAGCTGCCGCCTGCGGTCGCTTACGGAACGGTACCTTTTGGCGAGCTAGCCATTGCTCACCGCCCGCAGGCGACCCTACGGTGGCCGGGAATCGGCCTTGGATTCCCGACGCCCAAGGCACGGAATGGTACATTAAGTATGTATTAAGACGCTTGTTTGCGTTGCATTTGTAAAACTATCGATACAATGCCGTAGGTAACACACGTCTTGTAGTATTTTAGTTGGTTTCAATGCGACAAAAAATCTTAAAATCTACCTATCACTAAATATTATTACTAGCTGCTAGTTTATCATCACCTTCCTTATCCCATCTTACTTGGGGTCGGCAGAACACATTTTCTCTCAATTATGTATTAGGTATCTTGAAACTGTTGGTACTCCCCGTCACTTGTCCATAAGGGTTAATTAGAAAACCAGCGTCAGACAGCATTTGTCGGGCATTAATGCTGAAATGAACCTTTTTGGCACAGCCGTGAGGCACACACTATTATCGCTTTATGATTATTTTCACTTTTTATTTTTGTATTATGTGTTTCACGAACTGTGTCCAAATAATTATTATTCTTTCTTACTTTCTTTCTCTTTCTAGTCTCCCCGGGGTGTCACGCTGTCATTCACTCCCTTCTTTTTCAGATCATACCTCACACAAGCTTCCCCTCCCTCTCCATCAACATTTACATTCATCACTCTTTTAGTCACACGTTTCCTCTCATCACATGCCCATACCAAACCAAACGATTTCCTTTCAACTTTAATACCTGCTAGTTATTACCTACTAAATAATTAAGGCTATGAAAGTACTTATTTGATTGGGCACGCCACTATTGCGGCGATAAGTCCCCTCTTTGAGGAGTGGCTAGAGAGGCGCCACGGCGTCCTCACCTTCCGCCTGACGCAGGTCCTCACCGGACATGGTTGCTTCGGGAGGTTCCTGTTTCGTATCAGGCGGGAGGAAACGCCCGGGTGTCATCACTGCGTGGATCGCCCGGAGGACACGGTGGAGCATACGGTGGAGGTCTGTCCGGCTTGGGCAGAGCATCGCCGTGTCCTCGTGGAGGCGATCGGCGGCGGGGATCTCTCGCGTCCGGCCCTAGTCCAGGCCATGGTACGGAGCGAGAGGGCATGGGAGGCCGTCACCTCCTTCTGCGAAGCAGTAATGCTCGCGAAGGAGGAGGCAGAACGCGTGAGGGAGAGGCAAATTTCGCGCCCTCACGCCCCTAGCCGCCGCAGGAGACGCCCAGGGCGTCGGGAATCACAGGCCGATTCCCGGCCACCGTAGGCGCGAGCTTGCGGACGGTGAGCAATGGGTAGCTCGCCGTCCGATAAGGACCAGGCCCGGGTCGACGGCGCGTTGTGTTCCACGCGCGCCTCAAAGAGATGTCAGCAAGTGAAGGGGTCCGATAGGACCAATGCCTGCCGGGGTTGCGGGAAAGTCCGAAAGGGATACCGTGGCCCCTGGCAATGTACAGGCAACGGAAGGAACACGGGTGGGTTTTAGTCAGTAAGAGTCTGACACGCCCTCCCGCTCCACCCAGAGCGGGAGAAGTTATTTGATAATTTCCCACCCAAAAAAAAAAAAAAAAAAAAAGTACTTATTTGATACCTATATAGAAATTGATTTATAAGTATAACATTACTTAATCCAATTTAACACTTGAATTTTTATGATACTAGATTTTGATTTTATGAGCTAAAAACTAAGAGCAACATGTTTCAGTTAAAATATGCACAAGTTTGACCTTTGATCGGTTAATGCTGATCAAATTACAGTACATTTTCGCTTATAGCAAAAACTGTTCTACAAAAAAACTCACCTAAAATGCACATAACATCACGACAAGGCAGAGGTGAACCTAAAGTACACCCACATTTCACCAGCTATGTAGGTATATAACACATAGCAACCATAATAGATTCAAAGCTTAACAGCAACCTACGGTACATTCCGGAACCCATAATAAGAAACAGAAAACAACAGACAATCATTCTCTATAACAATTTATCACAGACCGACTCAAGGTCCCACTCCTACAAAATAGACGGAAAAATTTGGATTTATATTATGCACGACAAAACGACAATAAATTAAATTTCATATAACGTGTAAGAAAAACGCTGTCCGATCCGTGGGGTGTTGTTATTTGATGTGATAATTTTCAGGAAAAAAGAAAAAAAAAATTACGCCTCTTTTTTTCAATGGGGAATTTTACTGAGTTATTACATGAGGCGCGGGCGGCCGTCATTTAGCGGGTGTCTACAAGTCATAACTTATAACCCCTGTTGAAAATTTGCAATTTTTTAATGCAATTGGGATAATTTTGGTACTATATATGTGAATTTGAAATAGCAATTACTTTTTATTTTTAATAAAAATTTTGGTAATGTTATTGCAGTACTTATGTGCCCCTTTATGTTTTTTACATATTGTATATCTAATGACGTGCCCAGTCTGCATACAAAAAGTCTAGTCACTACAGCTAGTCAAAGATTGGCAACACCCTTATTAGTTTGTTTGAAAAAATCGGTTTTTAATTTCGATGTTAGGATTTATTTTATAGTTTCAAAATACTCCTATGCATAAGTACTGCCAGAGTTTTCATTTATTATCGTATTGTCGTCTCCACCTGTATAAAGTTAATCTATGACAAATTTACCATAGTCACGTTAATAAAAATGGTCCAAGATAAGGCTACATTCTTGGAGTCTTCCATTCCGTTCTGTAATCGTTGCGCAATGTTAAACCAGTTTCGGAGCGTTAAAAAAATGTGGCCATGTGGAGGTTTAATAGTTTCATAGATGCCTATTAAGATATTGTTTTTACTGTGGTTGTTGGTTTCGAGTTTATGCGTGGAGAATTTCGAGTTTTAAAAAGGGAAAAGTTAGGTTCTTGTTGCTCAAATCGTATAGGAGTAAAATATCTTGGAGTGCGTATTTGGCCTCTGTCGTCAGTGTAAACTTATTGGTGAAGATATTCTAATTACTTATTCTGAAATAGTAGGAATTGGGAATGGGTCAACACATTCTTCTTCTTCTTTAATATCTCACCCATCAAATAGTAGTAATCTAAATAAATGTAATAATAATACTCTAAAATTTGTTCATCAAAATACATATACAGGGTGAGTTAGGTAAGGAATAAGAATTGGAGCTGCTCATGAACTGTAGTTATATTGATATCCTATGTGTAACTGAACATTGGTTAAAAGTCCACCAGTTCATGTTCAGCTTTAACAACCACCAGGTTGCCAGCTCATTCAGCAGAGTTAATATGATACGTGGTGGCTCTCTAATAATTTTTATGAAATTTTAAGAACGTAAGGATATTGTGAGCCTCTCTGTTGATCGAGTTATTGAAATAGCTTGCATTGAGCTTGAGCAGTTAATTATAATGAGCGTGTACAGGCCCCCGTGTGCTTCATATGATATTTTTGAGAAGTATATCGATGAAGTATTATTAAAGACTTTTAACAGTAATAAAACAGTTGTAGTCTGTGGAGATTTCAGTATTAATATACTGGAAAAATCTGCTGTAGTAAATAAATGTATAACTTTACATGCTTTTGTCCACAGCTCCGACCGCGTGGATGTCGGAAAATATCCCACAGGAACGTGGTACCAGGATTCAGAGTATCCTATGTCTTAACCCAGGTTATGGCCTATCCGCATGCCTTTCATCTAAATACGTTCAGCCGTTACGACACGAAAAGGTCAGATAACAAATCTGTTTTAGGGTTCCGTACCTCAAAATGAAAAGTTTAAACCCTTAAAGGCTGACTTCTTTGTCTGTCAAGAACCTTTTTCTCAGGAACGCGTGGAGGCATCAAGTTGAAATAGATATCAAAAACTTAGATCTACGATCTCTTGGGAGCTGTAACGAAAATCAAACTTCCAAGTCAATGCAATAAAAAAATACGGCCATTTATGCCGCATATTTTGACACTCGCAAATAAACCAGTCTATTTGGTACTTTCCGTTTACCCAGCAGCATGAAGTTTGGCGAGAAGCAAGGTCAAGCACAGAGGAGAATCCGAAAATTGGTAATATGTATATAGTTATAATATATGAACTGCAAAATTAAGTTTGTCTTCAATCTGGGATCAAAAATTCATAGGCCGTGTTTTGAAGTAACATTTAGTCTGTATTTCATTACTATATTAAAAGTACTTTTTCAATAGAAAAATTAAGTTTGTCCTTCAATACAGATTTGTAAATTCGGGCAGCCGAGCAAGCACAATTTTGAAACGGAACCCTTAGGGCGCCAGTCCTACTCACACTTGTCCGGTTTTTTTAAACAAATAAAAGATATTTATATGATTCTAAATGCCTTACTTAAAATACTTAATATTCATTTACTATTATTATCACCATTAATTTGTAATACCTATTCTAATGCCGCCATTGAACACATAATACCTATATGTTAGAATGGTTAGTTAACGACTTTAAATAATTGTAATAAATAACTTTTGACAGAGCGGGCCGATTAATGAAATAAAAACTAAATGTTAATTCAAGATACGGGCTATGACTATATTTTCAACCCTTTAAATCTCTTGAAAAGAAGACACAAAAAACACAATATTATGAATTTTAAAATCATCCCCAATTTTACAAAAACGCTGAAATGCGTTATTCTTTATTTCTTACTAAAAGCCTAAATTTCAATTTTCATATCCCTAACTTAAGAAATGCTGGAGTTTCCATACAAACTTTCATCCCTTTTTTCAACCCCTTTAGGATTATTTTTGAGATAAAAAGTACCCTATGTCCTTTTCCAGGATCCCATCTTTCTCCTTGCCAAATTTTATCTAAATCCAAAACCCATGCTATTACAAACTTAAGACCTTCTAACCATTTAATTATAAATGAGCTGAACTCTGATAACTGTGGCCGGTTAGTCACTTTCCCTCAGAAAACAGAGCTCAAAGAAAACTAGTGAGTTTTGTTCCTGTAAATAAAAGTCACTTAGGATAATTTAAAAATAATTTAATGGAAAAGCTACCGGGTTTGCCTTATCATAACGACCCGGATCAAGCTTATGCTTCACTATTTAACCTCATTAATTCTAAGTTTAGGAAGGTTTTCACCTCAAAACATTGCCTGTTTGGACCGCGTTATATTTAGTGATTGGGCAACACCAGGTATTTATAAAAAAGTAGGCAGAGGTTATTTGAATTGTATCATGAAAAAACATATAACCATGATGAAACTTTTAAAGAATTTGTTAAGAAATATTCTAAAACTTTTAAAAAAGACTGTTCCTCAGCAAAAGCTATGCACATTAAAAATAAAATAAAATCTTCTGGAAATAAAATTAAAACAACTTCGAATATTATTAATTCAGAGACGGGAAGAACCGCGGTACTAGTGACTTCCATCTAAAAATCAATGATGTAGATATTAAGGCAGACGTGGGTTTGAAAATGTCTTCACTAATATTCCCCTTTTAACAACCAAAACTCTGTCATCGTCGTCCTCCACTTCTGCTTACTCAATACTTAAAGAATGTGTAGGTACCAGAAGGTGACAAAGTTTTTGAATTCACAATTATTACTGCTAAAGACATTATAGAATCTTTTAGAAATCTTGATGTTAAAAAAACTGCTGACCTTTGGGGATTATCAGTACATACCATGTCTTCAATAATTGATGTTATTTCACCCTTTTTAGCAATAGTTTTTAACCCTCGTATTGCATCTGGTGTATTTTCTGATCTGATGAAACTTAGCAAAGTGATTCCAAAGTGGTTCAAATCTGGCAACACAACTGATCCCACAAATTTTCGGTTTATTTCGATTTTACCTACATTCAGCAAAATCTTTGGAAAAATAATTTTAAAACAAATGTTAGGACATTTCAATGCACATAATTTACTTTATCTGAAACAGTTTGGTTTTACAAAAGGTCGGTCAACTACAGACGCAGGCGTGGAATTACTGAAGAGCATCTTCGACACCTGGGAGGAATCGCAAGATGCTCTTGGCATTTTCTGCGACTTGTCCAAGGCCTTCGATTGCGTACATCATGATACACTCATTAGGAAACTGTACCTCTATGGTAAGAGGGACAAGGCTCTTGACCTTCTGACTTCTTATCTGAACAACAGAATTCAGAGAGTCGATGTAAATGACAAGAGATCTGCGCTCACCGTGGGCGTTCCCCAGGGTCCTTTCTTATTTCTAATTTATATAAATGACTTACCTTACATATAAGGGATAATCACAAGAACGTTTTATTCGCAGATGACACTTCCCTCATTCTTAAAATCAAACGTCAGTTAGTCAACTTTGAACAAGTTAACGATGCACTCTCTAAAGTTGTGCATTGGTTTAATTTAAATAATCTTCTCCTAAACGAAAAAAATACTAAATTCCTTAGATTTTCAACGCCAAATGTCAGGCAGCTAACTACCAATGTTGAGTCAACAGTTTTTCTTGAAATAACTATTGACGGTAAATTACATTGGGGCCCGTAGAAAAATTGTCAGGACGGCTTAGTTTGGCCGCCTATGCAGTTAAAAAATTAGACAGATAACTGACGTAGATACAGCCAAAATTTTCTATTTTAGTTATTTTCATAGTCTTATGTCTTATGGGATTCTTCTCTGGGGAACCTGTGCGGACATTAATACTATCATTGTTCTACAGAATAGGGCTGTTCGAGCCATTTACAACCTAGGTCCAAGAGATTCCCTTCGAGAAAAAATCAGAGAAATAAACATTCTGACTGTAGCCTCACAATACATTTTTGAAAACCTTTTGTATGTATACAAAAATATATCAAATTTTAAGAAAATATACGATATTCATAGTTTAAATACCAGGAATAAACACAACCTTGCTGTACATCACACACGTCTCCACAGAGTAGGCAACTCGTTCATGGGCTTTTACAACAAACTTCCAATTGACATTCAAAACTTACCCATTAAAGGATTTAAAAGCTGTATTAAAACAAAACTTTGTAAAAAAGGGTACTATAAAATTAATAGATTATTTAGAAGATAAAAATTTTTGAGCGGCGGGGAGAAAGGTCCAAGGCGCCGATTATTTAGGTAATTTCTTTTTACTGTGAAAATAATGGTCATTAAAACAAAAACTTTGTACCTATCTGCTTTATATTTAGTTCAGTTATTATGCTAAGGTTTCTTGATGTAAAATATTTATTGAATACTAGCGGTTTAAGCGGTTTGGAGGTAGCTTTGAATTCTATTTATTTCGAGTTTTTGTTTTATGAAATCGTGTTTTCTTCAAACATAGTACTTAAGAGGGAACAGGGCCTGCGATTCTGCATACAAAGGTATTCCTCTTTTTTCGTCCTGAATAATGCCTCTAGAGCAATCTTTATTTTTTCATAAAGGTCAAGATTTGCTGAAGACATACCTGTTATTTCCTTTTTTTCAACTTAATGTTAATGAAAATATGACCCTCCAAAAATTGCAAAAATGCCCCCTTTTTATCGCCGTGATTAGTGGACTACCAGACAAATTTGAAAAGTTTATAACATAAAAGAAAATGATAAGAACTTAGACGATTTTAGAGGATTTTAAAGTAAAAAATAATTGAATCGGCTCAGTTTTCGAGGAGAAAAAAGGTGAATACGAAACGTTGATCTCGTCCATTTCTTTTGTGATATAGTCGGTGATCTGCAGCTGTCCCTATCGCACTCTACGGAGGCAGACTTGAGGTAAGACGACGGCAATAATTTCTTCAAATACCTCACAGGCCCTGTTCCCTCTTAAGATTAATTCTCAACTTTACCATAATATTTATTTCAAAATTAATGCTGCAGTATTTGCGATATAACGAAGGATCATGCTAAATGTAGACTCTTAAGTACTTAGCTTATCAGGTGCCGCCGTCACTATAGGCTAGCACTCTCGATAGCTCTAAATTCAGTTTGAGTAATTGATAATATCGAGATGTCATAGTAACTCCCTAGTCAAATCTCTACTTACAAATGATTGTGAAATTGACATTTAAATTAGGCTTTCATCGAATTAGTCGCGGTTTTCTCTATTAACTTAATTAATAAAACAATTACTTTAGAAACAATATTTGATAGTAAAACCGCAGGTATGTTGCACAATATTTCTTAAATGATGTGTGGTCAGTGACCTTGTTTCGGCTATAATTGGACAACACTGTATTTTTATTTCGGTGTTTTTTGTTGCTAGCGTGCACACATTTATTTTTGTTTGTAGTAAGACAATTAAATACTAGCAGAGAAAAAAACGCTAACGTGTTTATTATTTGTTGAGAGAACAAAGTGCTGGGGTGCTATTAGATTTGTTAGCACGGCCACAGTATAAATAAGTAACAGTATTCTGTCTTCATAGAAAACTGCCTAATTGACGCGTTTCGAAATCTCAATGTATATCAGTACGCAACAATATCGAGTGTGCGGCAGTTACGCACGGACGCAGGAGGTTTATCGACCGAGTGGTCGGTAATTATTTCATGCTGAGATATAATACTGATTATTTATTCTGTGGCGAACCTGTGTTGTTGTTCAATTCAGTTTGTTTTCCCAGAAAAAGCTCTTGGATAAGGCTGGGTAAAACTACCAATACGCCCTTAAAGGGAGTCTGTGTAAGGCAAGGAAATTGCTTTAAATATTATAAATAAGAACCATTGAAATAAAACCTGGTTAGCACCCGCTATTACCAAAAATCCATGACAATCAATTCCAGCTAAGGCTGGCTTAAAGTAATCACTTCCACTTGTTTAAGATCTTTAAAATAAAAGATAATGGCGGTTTTCGAGAAAGCATAAATTGATCCTAATCATTCACCCATTTTAAAGAGAGTGAGCAGTTTTCGCCGGGACAGGTTATCATTTCCTTCACCTCTCACCAAAGCAATAAAAAATCTAACTCACCAAACGAAGTAGCAACATTAGTAATAAGGGCTGCCAATCCAGACGCGATGAAGAACCTCTTCGGGTCAGGGTTGAGCCCTATCATGTAGTACGCGATGGTCGTGAAGACTAGAGGAATGGTCGCGAAGACGGGCGCCTCCGCCAATGTCTTAGAGAGGAAGTACACATCGGCTCGGTACATCCCTGAATGGTGCTCCCGTATGAAAATTGGTAGTTCTGAGCAGAAAACCTGTGGGCAAAATGGTTGGTATTAACTTGAATTTTGACAAAAATCTTACATTAAAATATGTTAAAGAAACCAGACAATGGTCTTATGGACTATCCCGATACCCAATCCGATGTTATTGGAGCAGTTCCTCTGCCAATTGAATGGAACGACCTATTTTCAGATGGCTAGTTCCGACAAAATATTGGACATCACTTCAAAAGTTCCTACTACCATACCGTACTTATACTCTCTTTTAGAACTTCTTCTTCTCGGTTCAATCTGCCTAGCGTTTTCCCAACTATGTTGGGGTCGGCTTCTAGTCTAACCGGATGCAGCTAAATACCAGTATTTTACATGGAGCGACTGCATATCTGACCTCCACAACCCAGTAACTGGGTAATACGATACCCCTTGGTAGATAGATAGATAGATAAATCGTTTATTTAGCGCACACAAAAAACAGCACAACATACTAAAACACGATTAAATAATGACTAATTAGCTATTAGGAAATAGCTGCAAGGTGCCAATATACAAAAAAGTAAGAAAACAAGACATTGTGATGACACTATTGGCTATGACACACTTTAAAATAATAGATCAACGAACATAAAAAAGTGCGGTGTGCTTCTCAAGGTTGCACCAAATGGGAGTCCAGCTCAGCATGTGCCAGGCAAATATACCTGACGTTGATATTCTGCTGAATCCCTGCAGTGACATACGGACATCGAGTAGATGAGATAAATATGCGAGTTATTGGTGTTGTGAAAAAGTGAAATGTGCGGAGTGAAATGTAAGTAAGACTGGTTGTCAGCCTTTCGGGCTTCTGACGACCCGTAACGACTGTCAAACATCCACGAATGGCAGCTGGGACCAACGGCTTAACGCGCTTTCCGAGGCACGGAGGAGTCTCGGATTGTAAAGATGGTCACCCATTCACGGACCAACCCCGGCAAGCGCAGCTTAACCTGATGTATCGAACCATGCGGCTGTTATTAGTTAGCCACGAGCTCTTCTCTTATTTTATCGCCGCCTCTTATCTCTTATCTTATCAGCAGAAAATAAGTAGCTCATGTCGCAGCTATTAGCAAGTCAGATGTGCGATAGCTACTCGTGTAGGTTTATTTCAATAGAGTCTAAAAGAAACCCAATTTTAGCAGTGCTTAGATGTATAAGAGCCGACTGATGAAGGGATCCTTACGTTAATAACAGCGAAGATGTTCTGGAAGGTCATGTTGGTGAGGAACATGAAGATGGCACCGTTGATGTTCATGACGCCGTCCTGGTCCAGGTGCTGGCCGAAGTAGATCACGCCGATCAGGATTGACACCATCTATAACAATGCAAGAGGGTTTTTGTTATTACCAGTATTGGGTAGTGGTAACGGAAAAAGTCGTACTGGATATGCATGAATCATCGTTAGAACTGCTTAAGTGAATGAAAATTGTCGTGATGCTATTATTAAACTTTGACATTCTTTACTACCAGGTCCACATTTCTATAGCAGAGGTTTTACCTTCGCCAATGGAACAAAAGGCCTCCTTTTCATTCCATTTGCGATGGTAAAGTTAATGGAATGATCCATCCTTTTCGACAGCCAAGTAACTGATGATACGACGCTGTTATAAATGTTATAATTAATTCGGCGTTTCTGGGACCTGTTCCATATATAGTGACATATTTAGTGATGTGAGTTCATAATATTTTAGCAGGAATACTCACAATAGTTTGCAGAAACCGCACTTTGATCAACATCGGCTCCTTAGTAACAGACAGCCAGGACCTCCACAGCACGGCTCTGAACTGCGCGCACCACGACGCCTTGTAGGGCGAGCGACGCGCGCGGATGGCTGTGGCTTCAGACCACGCGGGGTCTGCCCAGCCGGAGCTGACCTTGCGCTGGAGGGAAAGAAGAGGTTAAAAATGTAATAAGGTTTTTAAAAGACGATGGAGTGGGGTGAGGTCTGTTAGATGGAAGATGGAGATTGAAGATCATAATTTAATAGAATTATTTTGCAAGTTTGATTTCTCATAGCTTCAAGTAGCTTTTAGGGTGGTATTTTTGTTTTTGATAAACAAGGAAACAATGATTGGAGCCTTATGGTCGGGTAAAAATGGAGCAACGTTTGATGTTAAGGGAAACAATATTTAGCAACAATTTCTCTACTTTTGTGTCACGTAATAATACCCCTACCTAATATTCGCAGTTTCACTGGTAAGTAAGATTTTTAATGTTGAAAACATCAATATATAAAAAGAAGTACTTAGAAAAAAAATATATATATATTATACAGCCTCCTCCTTTTTTGTGGTGGTAAAAAACAATTCTAAATAACAATTAAAAAGTTTGTATCATACCTCAAAATACAGTGCATTCTCCGCCTCGGCAGCGATCTTGCAGCCGACCTCGGAGCGCGCGAAGGCCGTGCACACCGTGTCGATGGTGGTGCGCGTGGTCTCCTCCCTGCCCGGCACGCCCGCCAGGAGCTGGATGAAGTGGTCCGCCGGGTTGTAGTTGGGCGGACACGCGGCCCCTAAGCTGGGGGGAGAAGAAGTTGCTTGTAGAGGGTTGAATTGAGTTGAAAAACATGTGTTTATGGCTTTTGGAGTTTTTTGCTAGTTTTATTTATTAAAAATTTATGCACAAGTAAAAAATACTGTACAAAGGCGGACTTAATGCCTGAGGCATCTTCTACCAGTCATAGTCATAGTTAATCTTGTGGTTCAACGCTTCAATGTATAGTTAGTTACACCTGGTACTGAGTTTGGATACTTCGCACACATTTTCGAATGATCAAAAATTAATAAGTCCGATAAAACCACAGAGGTTTTCATGAAGAAACTGAAAATCCAGCAAAACAAAGACTCATCATTTTTGACAAACACTAAGAAAATTAGGATTAGGAACAACAGACCAACAATAAAGCGGATATGAACGTGCCAAAAGTATATACTACTAAGTACATAAGTGGTATAATGATTTAAACCAATTATGAGTATTATATTACGTAAAAGTGTCTTAAGAGGTTAAACCACGACATAATAAGTTAAGGGAGACGGGAAATAAGTAATTTCAACCTTTTAAGTCCTTCTTTGGATATCGCAAGGAGTTAACATGAAGCGCTCAGCACCAATTTCATTTTCCTATTTGTATTTTTTTTTGTACCGTACACCGTACCGTATGGGATGTAACATCACATTGCAAAAACTCTTTACTTAAACCCTTTTTTTTGGTTATGTTAGTGACTAAAGAGTTTTTATGCCGCCCATGGGTCTCTGCCTTGGCTTCACATACCGGTTTCCTCACGATATTTTCCTTTACCATTTTTGAAGCACGTGATAATTATACAATATGCTCATGAATCCGAAAAGTCAGAGGTGCGTGCCTTGAGTCGAACTCGAGACCTATGACTTGGCAGCCCGACGGTCACACCATTAGGCTATCACTGCTTCATTTAAGCCCTGAAATCCTCATATCAAAGGCAAAGGAGAAACCGGACGTTTCATCACTACTAGAACAAGTTAAAACTTAGCCACGAATTAATATTCTGCATCGCTCTGCTAATTCAAGTTTGTTTGTTTGTTACGCTTTCACGCTAAACCTGCTGAACGGATTTAGATGAAATTTGGCACACAGGTAGACCATGACGTGGATTAGGATATAGGTTACTTTTTATCCCGGTAGTACGTTCCATGGACATGGACGCGGGCGAAGCCGCTAGCAAAAGCTAGTATATAATACATTCAAAAAGAGTTTCAGAGACTATGTCAGAAGAGGTGTGAAGCCACTTACTCTTTAAAGAAGTCGTTAGCCTGGTCCGGCGAGCCGAGGAAGGCGACCTTCCCGTCGGCCATGATGAGCAGCTTGTCGAACATGGCGTACAGCTCCGAGGACGGCTGGTGGATCGTGCACACCACCGTCTTGCCTTTTTGTGCTAGGCCTTTTAGTACCTGGAGATGGAAATTGATTGGTTAGGAGGCATTTTGGTTGCGTGAATTATGAACCGCACAGGGTCTTCAGTCATTCTTTCAAACTCGTGTTAACTTCTGTGATTGGCTGTCTGTTATAATAACAAAAGTTAATCAAATCATTTTACATGTGTTTGTCGTTTTGTGAGTTTATTTGTTGATTAAGATAAGTTATGGAATCAGGCGTTGAGTTAAATCCTGATTATGAGGTAGTGAGTACCATAAACTAAAAGGGTTAGTCACTCGAAGCAACTCCCTTGTAAGTACCAGTAACTTAAAACCATTTGAGTGTTATTTGTGGATTAGTCGACTGCTACGAAATTTCGTAGCGGGCTACGAAAAATCTACATTCTTTTTGAGTCAATTTTTTTTCTTCAACGACGCTCACTTTCTTTCTTCCTGCTCGTCTAGATCTACCCACTAGTTCATTGTTTTATTGTATGGCTTGTACCAAAAATTAATCGTCTTCTTTACATGCTTCTGTGTATTTCTGATACCTATAGCTGTTTATAGTCATATATTACCTAATATTTAAACATTATACAGCTTTAAAAGTTTTTTTTTTTTTTTAGTTTCTTAGTCAGACTGAACTTTTTTGTAGGTTCCTACTTTTTGAAGCACTGAGTAAAACATTTTTTTTTTTTTTTTTTTTAAAAAAAACGTTGCCCCACACTAGGAATTTCTCCTGTGTCGTGGGTGCGTTTACAAACATATAAACTCACATACACAAACGGCCAGACCCGGAACAACTAATTGTAGGTCATACAAATATTTGTTCCGTGCGGGAATCGAACCCGCGACACGCAGCGCAGCAGTCAATCGCTTAACCACTGCGCCAACCGTGCCATCAAAACAACACATACCAACACATACCGTGCCAACAAAACATACCTGTAACACATTCTGCGCCATGAAAGAATCCAGCCCCGAGGTGGGCTCATCGCAGAACATGAGGGGAGGATCCGTAAGGACCTCACTGGCGAACGACAGCCTCTTCATCTCTCCTCCCGAGATACCCTTTAGCCGTCCAGGGATGCCGATAACGGTGTTCTGGCATTTCGTGAGCGCCAACTATAGAGAAAGTTTTGGATTAGATAACTCGTTATATGATTTTTTACCCCATGTTTCCATGTTATTAAGATTAGGAACCTGTGTTACTGGGGTAAAATTTGTTGCAAACTTGCTCTTAGTGTATAGTATACTAGAGCTAGTTTGCAATAAATTTGAATTACCAATCATTCGGTGATACCATTTTTTCAGGTAAAAAATTATAACGAAGAATGGATGTCACTTACCTACTAAAACACAACAAATAATGATATCTATATAGGTAACCTACTCTGTTTGCCATGTAAACACTAGGTACCTACCCAACATCATTTATCTTTAAAAATAGGTGGTATAGCTGGAGTAATAGACTCAGAAACAATTTTTAAAGACGTTTCAAGGACGATAGCCGCATGCTGATCAGAATTTTATAAACAGTAATAGTTTTATGAAAATGAAACGAGGATAAAATACACGTGCATATTTTAATGTACTCGTAGGTATTATGACATTCAAAATGTAGCTGGTTCACAAAATAATTAAGTGCCTATTTTTATTTTTTGTCGTCTCATAAAGATAAAAAAAAATATCTACTTGCTACACTTTGAGAATGTTAATCAAATAAAATATGTGCATGTAGCAAATATCAACAAAAATGTCTACTACAAAAGATAATTACTTAGACACCGTCTGGTGCCAAAAACAATGAAAATTACTGTCACTGTCTTCCAAATCGCGTCAACTACAAGGGTAAGGGCTGAAAGTTTTTGAACGGCCAGTCCGTTCAAAAACTTTCAGCCCTTACCCTTTCATTAGAAACAAATCCAATGAAAAATGTATTTAAATTGGCAGTGTATAGAGTACCGCTAGCGGCACTCTTCGGATAAAGTGCCATTAGCGGCATAATAGAGGCGCTGCCTCGGCTTGGCTAAGCCGAGGCAGCGCCTCGTAAGAATTGCATTGTCATTGTCACTATCACTGTCACTGTCACTGGTTATTTTGTTTGATTGTTGAAGTTAGTTCTCTGTAAAGCACCACATTCCCAAAACATAACATTTTCTTGTGCCTAAACGGACCCTGGCACTTGGCGGCACCGTGGCGTTGCGCTTGTGTGTTGTGTGGTCACAGTTCTAACTTAACCTACCTTTCAGCCATTTTCATTTGCTAAGCCAAGGGGTTATGGCTACACTTAAGTTTAGCCGGCTATAGATAAAAGAAATTAACGTTAGCCTTTCCTCACAAACAAAATAACAAGTGACAGTGACTAGTGACAATGACAATACAATGCTCAACAATCAAACAAAATAACAAGTGACAGTGATGGCAATGCAATGCTTACGGCACTTTAGCCGGGCCAAGGCAGCGCTACTAATATGCCGCAAATTGTAACACTTTATCCGACAGGGATAAAATGCCGCTAGGCCGGCTCTCTACACACTTCATTTTAAATTTCGAATTTAGAACTCTTTCTCTTTTTCTTTCTTTTTCTTAACCTGATGATTCTTATAAATTGGCGGCAATTTGAAAAGTGTGTGTAGCGCGTCAAAATAAAGTTAACGCGAGAAAATTTACGCTCTCTGATTTATTACGACTTTCATTACAATAAAGTTATGATAGACTTTGATTAGCCTTTTATGATGAAGCCCCATCTCGTGCCACTGTTAACAACTGGTTCAATGAGGTTAAGCGTGGTCGTAGGAATCTTACTGATGACCTGCGTGAGGAACGTCCTGCAACGGCGACAACTGACGATAACATCATTACTGTGCGGCGCATGATAGAGGCTGATAAGAGAGTGAGAGACCAACAGATTCGGGCAAGCTTAGGCATTGATATGAGTCAAGTGCAAAAAAAAATACATGAGCATTTAAGGGAAGTTATGAACTAGATGGATACCCTATAAGTAGACCGAAGACCAAAAACACCGTAAAACGGCGTGAACGTTTGGTCCGTAACTCAGTGGTTCCATCGAATGCGACGTTCCTTAGAAAGGAATGCAGAATATTTCCAAAAACTGTTACTTAATGCTTCAATCAGTTTTTTATTTTATAAGAACTTTCAGTGTCCCACGTACAACCAAATTAATTTAATTCTGATGCAATTTAGTTAGAAACAACTAATGGGATACAAAATAATGGCAGAATGACGTAAGAAAATTGCATTTTGAAACAGGTTTCAATAACTTTACTATTTAAAATGCTTGTCGTTAATGGATTACGCCCGAATATAAATATCCGAAAATTCCGGTTTATAATTCCCTATTTCGTATCTCACCTCCGTAATGACTTCTTGAACTCGCCGCATCCGCTGAGCGTACGGTATGTGTCGGTCCATCCGCACCAAAGCCTATAGAAAAAAAACAAACAAAATTAACATCATCGAATCAAAAGAGGAAGTAAAAATAAACAAAGTTCCCATAATCTCGTCTTAACAAACATTTGGAATAAATTTTTCACAGTTTTGTAGTTTTAATAATATAATAAAGAAGAAGAGGTTGTTTTTGATGTGATATAATATTTCCTCTCGATTTCCTGCAATCTGTGCACAGAACATGTACGCTAAAAACCTGGGGAACTGTTTTCGTGAACGGGACGGAAGTGTGTAACAGGAAGCCGGGGAAGCGCGCGCTATTTGATTTGACCAATGAGCGCGCGTGGTGCTAGAGTTAGCCGTCAGAAACGACCTTGACGGGGCCACGTCAAGATCATTTCTTACAGCCAACTCTCCCCTTTAATGTTGCTCATTACCAAGGTGAGATTTCAGAGATTTTACAGTTACACATCATACCTATGCGACTACTGTAAAGCTCACTCGTTTTTTTTTGTTTAACGCGCTAATTTCTGAAACTACCACACGGATTCGTTTTTTTTTTATTTGTATTTGATAGCTCAATTCATGAGGAAGGTTATGGACTATTTAACATCACGCTACGACCTTTAGGAGCTGAGCAAAAAGAAAAACAGTCAGAAATAACGCGTTAACGAAAACGCTGCCATGTGCTCCGTTACTTAACGGAGCACATGGCAGCTATAGGATATAATAATATGTTATGTTAAAGAAAGAACATGACATAACATCACGCCTGTATTCCCCGAAGGGTTGGGCAGAGGTATACCTATGTGCACACACATTTCACCAGTTATGTTTGAGTCCCATGTAATAGGGAGCGAGCCTATTGCCATTAACCGGGCACAAATCCAGACTCCGGGAAATTTCAGATGGAAAAACCTAATAACACTCCCACAAAGAAATGTTGACGTCGTTGCAGGCAGAAGCTAGTAAAGTATAATTATTTCAATATCATAGTTTGTCAAGGCTATACCGGCTTTGGACTGACTGATTTTATTTTTACCAAACCGGTTTTTACAATGTTACTCAACTGTAGAAGATACTCTACTAATAGGCAAGAGACATACGAAATCATCGTTAGTGCATGATAAATGTGTGATTCAGACAAAAAGTCTTCCCATTATTGATGTTAACGGTTTTATAAGTAACAAAGAATGTTTGTTTTGCGGCATAACTGATGATATGTTAGTTCTTCTTTATTCCAGATAAGATAAGTCATCATATATCGGGCAAGTATCGTCTACGATATAGACGGCAAAGAATTTTCGTGTGGGGCGAAACTTCGTAGGCTGAATGAGAAACATTCACCCTACATTAAAGTTTTAACTCTCAAAACAACTGAAGCTCTAGAAATTTCTCTAGTCAATCACAAAAAATAGACATTATCAATTTGAATACTTATTTTTGAATTAGCTCCTAAGCTCACCTGGAAAATCAAATGCTCCTTCACAGTCAGCGTCCCAATAAACAGATCCTGCTGCTGAACATAAGCTGACAGTGCTGAAAGCGCTTCAGGCGTAGCTGGCTGTCCATTTAGCGCCCTTGTTCCATTGGACAGCACTCCGCTTGGAGTACGGAATGTCAGCGTGTTGAGGAGCGTGGTTTTCCCGGCTCCTGATGATCCCATGATGGCGAGGAGCTCGCCGGGGTAGGCGGCACCATTTACTAGAGAAGAAGAAAACGAGATATGATAATTGAATTAAATAATGACAGAATATGAAGAGCTGTGACCTGGTTGAGACTCGCACAGACCTGCGTGTCACAAGGTGCCAATGATGACGCAAGGATAATAAGAAAGGATAAGCTTAATTAACAACAACAAACAAACATGAACAAATTTTTGTATGACCTACAAGTTGTTCCGGGTCTGGCTGTTTGTGTATGTGAGTTTAAATGTTTGTAAACGCACCCATAATACATTAGAAATTCCTAGAGTGGGGCAACGTTTTAAAAAAATAAAATAAATATTGCTACAGTTTCCGCCCCGTTGATCTTTAATGAAAGGGGTTTGAAAATCCGTGGCATATCTACTGTTCCGCCATTTTTTTAAAAAAATGGCCGCCACGCATTATACCTATATAAATCGAAAGCTAACATCAATGCAAATAGACAACATCATAAGATCAAACTCCGTAAAGTGTCACGTTTCCGAGATATTAACGTTCAAAGTTGCAGCATTAATGTCATGCAGCTATCGATTTATATAGGATTCATGCGTAGCCGCCATTTGAAAAAAAAACAACATGGCGGACAGTAGGTATGCCAGGCTGCATATAAAAATCTTCAATCCCCTTTAGATTTGCCCATCGAAGAAAATACAATACAAAACATCCACAGTTAATTATAACTACCAGAGTCCCCCATGATATATGAACAGTCTCATAATAAAGTGAATTAAAGTGTATTATGTGTCTTCTCTTAATTTTATGGTCACTCAACCGTTTGCAATATTTTCATTTGATAAGACTAAATACAGAAACGGGTGTGCAAAGTGTGGTGATGAAAGTGCTCGTGCCTTCTCTGATATCAGAAGAGGCCTTTGCCCTGCAGTGGGACAGTAATAGGGTGGTATTAGCATAATCAGCCTATATCCCACTGCTGGGCACACACACACGCACACAGGCCTCCTCTCTGTGAGAGAGAGTGGGCCGTAATCCACCACGCGGGTCCAGTGCGGGTAGTTAGATGTCACATGTCTTCGAATTTTTGGTTCTGGGACATGCCGGTTTCCTCACGATGTGTTCCTTCACCGTTTTGAGAGCAGTGGTGATGAAATAATTTACACAAAGTAAAGCGCCTGTCAGGTTCGAACCGTTATCACTGGGCCATCACTGCTCTCTGCTGGTATTATTTAAGACTAAATGGTAGCTTTCTACCAATTACCAATACTGTGCGAGGATGTGGTGAGGAAGTTAGGAAAATCATATAATTTCCGAAACGAGAATGACCACTCGTATGCCCAAGCATATTATTGCTTATCATTAATATAATTAACTGTTATCGTGTTACAAGTGTGAATGTTTCCATTGACTTTAAAAGTCCAGGAAGGCCAAGAAACAGATTTCCTTGACTTAAAACAAGGCTTTTATTGTACACTTGTACACTTAAAAGCCTTGTTCAAAACAGCTAAGCTGCCTTATCGGATTCTTGCGAATTTTATGTAAAACTAACATCCCAGCATTTTAAAACTGATAAAAATCAATCAATTTGAATATATGTTACCTGATATTTGCTAGACATTCTGTGAGACCTTGCGTCTGTTATTTCGATTGATCTTGCTTTATTGATTACAAACTTCTGCCAGCGCAGCGGCTTTGCCCGCGTGATTTTTTTATAAATAATATAGCTAACATAGCATATATATATACTCAGTGATAAATTGATATTATGGCAATCTACTATCAATCTGCCTAGCCTTTTCCCAACTATGTTCGGGTCGGCTTCCAGTCTAACCGGACTCAGCTGAATACCAGTATTTTACATGGAGAGACTGCCTATCTGACCTCCACGACCCAGTAACTGCGTAATACGATACCCCTTGGTAAGACTGGTTGTCAGACTTTCGGGCTTCTGACTACCCGTATCGACTGTCAATGATCCAAGAATGACAGCCGGGACCAACGACTTAACGTGCTTTCCGAAGCACGAAGGAATCTCGATATGGAAAGATGGTCACCCATCCACGGACTAAACCCCGGCAAGCGTAGCTCAACCTGCTGTTATGCAACCGGCTGTTATTACTTAGCCACGAGTTCGTCCTTAGCAATATAGCAATCTACAGATGAAAGTATTTTTTAAACCAGTCCAGTAGTTTTTGAGTTCATTCATTACAAAAATACAAGTATCTCTTTATAATATTAGTGTAGACTAGCTGTTGCCCGCGGCCAGAACGAAATTTCGAATTTTCCAGGCGAAAGCGTCAGGGTAGCCCACGAAATTAAAATTTTCTTACGTTTTTTGCAATTTGCAGGTCAAGATCAGATTGTATGTATATGATTCGCGACCGTATCAAATGTTTATTTATAGAATTATAATCACAGAAATCATCAATAACACTCCAAGTTCATATAATCCTATTGAATAACTATTTCATGGAATCAAGAGATTTTACGATTATTCTAACATAATTGATGATTATAATTCTGTAAAGCCATATTTGTTACGATAGCGAATCATATTTTAATATTTTAATTAAGATACAACCTGACACTGACCGGCAAATTGCAAAAAAACGTTAGAAAATTTGATTTTCGCGGGCTGCCTTGGCGCATCCCCCTTACGCCATTGGTTCCGGCCGCCATTTTAGATTTATGACAGTTTTCACGGGTAGCCAGCAGTCTGACCACCAGTCTTATCGTATTGGTGACCCTAACATAGTTGGGAAAAGGCTAGACAGATGATGATGATTGATGATCCAGGATGAAAAGTAGCCTGTCTTTCTCCAGGTCCAATTTCATAATTTCGGTTCGGTTTAGGCGTAAAAAGGTAACAGACAGACAAACAGAATTACTTTCGCATTTAAAATATGAGTATTTCCTTGATTTTATTCATCTTTGTGATCTTTCAAACAAACTAGATTACACGAAGACACTTGATACTAGCCAAAGATTATTTTCCGGTTTTACTACATATTTAAATAAGCATAGCATAGCAACAGAGGCTCGTAGAATTTAGCAGGTTGCTTTAATTAAAAGGCCAAAAAAACACACTGAACTCACCATTACTCAGCAGCTGTTTTCTCTGCTGGAACAAGCCGCTCGCTGACGGTTTCCAGAAGTTCCAGATACGTCTGGATCTGGACCTGGACTCGGTGGCAAAGGCGTTGATGTCTGCCCATGTATAGGTGACTTTCTCCACTCCTCCAATGGCCCCATAGTTGCGGTGGGATGGTAATGCCAAGGTGACTTCGACGCCACTGCCTCGAGGCGAAGGTTCTGGCGTGGGGCCATCCTGAAATAGAATTAAGAATAGATTCATTTTGAAAGCTAAGAAAGATGCTTCTGGCGCAAAAACCATCTTTCTGCAATGCAGGGTGGTTGGTCACGATATTTTTATTCACTTTGAAATAGTTGTGACACTGGTGGTGATTTTTAACCCCCGACGGAAACAGAGGGGTGTTATAAGTTTAACGTGTATCTGTCTTTGGAATCGTAGCTCCCAAACGGCTGAACCGATTTTTTGTTTTTTCTTGTTTTGTTTGTAATATAAGCAAACTAATGTCAGCGTAAGTTTGATCCCAAGTAAAACATTTTAGTTTCCTTTGAGAAAAATATTAAGTAAGTATTAGTTAAACATTATGTATGTATTATTCTTTTTTATTTTATTTAAACTCACATACACAAACAGCCAGAAACGTAACAACTACTAATAGGTCATACAAATATTTGCTCCGTGCGGGAATCGAACCAGTGACACTCAGTGCAGCAGTCAATCGCTTAACCACTGCGCCAACCATGCCGGCAATTTTACTATGTATGTTTTACTAAACTAGTAACCAAAGAAAAGGTTTTAGAACTCAAAAGACAACTCTACCTACGTTAGCAGGTTTATGTTTAAAATAGTTCGATAAACTGCTTGCTATACGGTATATTTTGCTTGCATTTCCAAACTTTTAAACCCTAGCGTCATTCAGCATCCAGTTGATTCAAGATCTTTTAATGAAATACTATTATGTATACGGAAGTCAGATTATGTGTGATACAGCAATTGCCCATACGATTTACCTCCACTCTATGAGAGGTCTATAATCCACCATGCGGGCCCAGAGCTGGTGCACCAAAATTTTTAAGAAGCGTCTTCAAAGTTTTTGTTCTAGGAGATGCCAGTTTCTTCACGATGTTTTCCTTCACCATATTCAGCTTAGTGGCATTTACAAACAACATAACAGTCTATAAGCTGTTTTTCAAGCAAATTTTTTAAGTGCAATAATTAATTATGCGCCTAAGCTTCTAAATACATTTTAATTTTTCTGGGCTAAAACTTGGCTTTGTGCTAGTCACCTATAGAAGGTCTCACACCTGCAAATAATGCATAAAAAACATTTATTTAATATCTACTTTATGACTAGATTCGAAAGTTGACATTTAGAAACGATTTTCGCTCAGAAGGAGTTTATTTTAGACAAATCTGGTTATACACCTGCCTCAAAATTTGTGAATACATCAGGCTGATTAGAATTAAAATTGAATTTACGTCTAGCATAAGAATACAATGTGGTTCCCGTTCCTAAATAGGCTGAGTGTTTAAAGGTTGGTCGAGGGATGATGTCAAACAAGAACAGGGAACGATCTTGAGTCACATAAAATGCTTTCGGAGGCCTTCCTGGATTCTCTTGCCATCTTGACAGCTCTGAAGAGAGTGTACATTTCCGATTGGAAGACTGCGTTGTGCGGCTCCAAGCTGAACTTGGACTCCTATCCGTATTCCCAGTTAGGGCAGCTCCGACTTTCCCCAATACCCCTAATAACAATAATTGTAGGACGATCACAAATCTAAATCCATAAATCAAGTAGTTCAAACCTAAGTCCTTTATAAGTTTGTACCTAAGTACAAACTTTCTTTCACAATCTGAAGTTTTTTTCAAGGGTACCTACTCCTAATCCATTGCTTCATGTGTTTGAAGTGGTTGCCTACTCGACAACGTAAATAACGCGATGAATGTTTTAAATTGTCAAAATAAAAGACATTGCAATTGTTAGTGTGGTACGCTGGTCTGTTCCAAAAATGTAAACAAATGAATCAGAAAATCATACCTGTGGATACCAATAGTGTCACTTATAAATTGAGTTCTTGTATTTGATTATTTAAATACTTTAACCCTTAATTCTAATTCACCTAGATGTTTTTCAGTTGAGGTTAATTTTATAACCTCAATTTTCAGCGATGATATTTCAAATACAATTGAATAATGATTCAAACAATATTTGTTGTAAAAAGAGGAGAGAAATAAAGTTGAGACCTGAATACAGATGAATTTGTTACTAATTTCCTGGGATTATTTACACTCTCATCAGATAGTTTTGGAATCGACTATAGATTCTAACTGAATGCAGATTGGACTACATAATGAAGACTAAGTTCTCATAAATAAGCCTGGCTATAAAGCGAGCCGTGCACCGCCAGGTAAACTAAGTTAGTTTAGTTTAGCTCGCCAGTTTTTCATACATGTAGGTGGACGCACATTTATGAAAAACCGGCGAGACACTAAACTAACCTTAAAAACTAACTTAGATTAGCTGGCGGTGGACGGATCGCTAATCATACCTTATTATAAGTATCTGGATCCTTGTCCCATGAATAAAAACTACAACTTTACAAATGTTTATAATCAATTACTGTATGTGATACAAATCATATTATATAAATCTATGTATGTATTTCATTTGTACATAACATTCTCGTAATACATACCTAGGTTTATTACTATACATAGTACTACTTGATAACCTCTTACTCAACATTTGATACCCAGTGATCTGATACATGCCTCATTCCGTGTTCCTTGTTCTGAGTAATTTGAGACTGTCCTTTGTTTTTTTATGGTATAATTATGTTATGTGCCATAAAGAATTTTTTATTCATATTTGGGACTTCTGTTAATCATTGAAGAGTCATTGTATAAGTTTTTAAGCGCAATGATTATTTTTTAATCATTGGCTTACTGAATGAAAGTAAACTGTATTTAAATTTAGATTCCTCATTTGGTTGATTATCGTCTTTTCGTTCGTAACCTACCTACGGCAAGACAGTAACAAAAGATTTTTAGGAGCTTTTGATTTTTGACTCAACCAAAGAAACCATGAAGAAAAAAACCGGATAAGTGCGAGTGCGTACATTAGTTAGCAAAAAAAGCCGAAAAAACACGTTTCTTGTATGGAGGACACCCGTTAATTTTTTATTGTTTTATTTTTATTATTTGTTGTTATAGCGGCAAAATGAATGCGTATTATGCATAGCGTGAAAATGTCAACTGTCTGCCTATTACGATTCATGAGATACAGCCCGCTGACAGACAGACGGACAGCGGAAGCTAAGTAATAGGGTTTCGTTTGGCACAATTCGGGTACGGATCTTATAAGGATTCCTCTACTTTACTTAACCATATTTTATTTAAAGTCAAAGTCAAATCATTTATTTGAAATAGGCTCTCTTGAAAGTCAAAATTAAAAAAAAAAATTAATTGATTCTAGTCGCCCCTTCCAAAACGTAGTTTTTGCATGGAGAAGAATGGGCAAGAAACTCCACCGTTACTCTTTTAAAATGTTTTACAATATTTTGTATAAGTACATTAGTTATATAATTATATGTGAGGACGATGCACCTAGAATAAAACTACTATATACCACAATAGGTAAAAATAATTAAGAATTAATAATGAAGCAACAACAGATAAATTAATTATGTGATAGATACACGGTGCTCACATATTTACAAACATGGTAAAACTAGACGATTTTCCTAAAACTTTACAATTAATAGGTCAGTCATTAATAAATCTACTTCCTTTCACAAGTCGGGTTTTTTAGCTCATATACAAGAATACAATCAAAACGTTTACCACTTCATATTTAACTCATACATTGATGCAAGTGTAGGGTTATGCGTTAAGTGTTGTAAACGACACCTTTAATCGACACTGGTGACTCCCCTCGCGATTGTATCGGATTTCCAATAAGTGTTTTAAGTTATCACGTGGAAAACTGTTGCGGTATTATAAAGTTTTTTTGTAGGTACCTACTATGTTGCTCTCAATCTTCATTTCGTGTGGTTAGTGACTAGCCTGGTGTCGAGAGTTTTAAAGCCGCCCATGGGCCTCTGACTTGGCTTCACATGCCGTCGAAAAATATCTCTCAGGCATGCCGGTTTCCTCACGATATTTTCCTTCACCGTTTTTTAAACAAGTGATAATTATACAATAGGTACTCACACGATGAATCCGAAAAGTCAGAGGTGTGCCTTGGGTTGATGCTCTCAATAATGAATTCTAAGTAACTAAAGTCAGTCTATATTGCTATGGCTTGCCGATGATATGTTTTGCAGACGGAATGGGAATCGGAATTTGTTGTTTAAGCAAGCATGAGGACGCTGTTGCCTATGAATACCAATGTACGACATAATCCTTTAAGCGCCTTTTACGACAGACATAAGGACTATCGTATTGCTTTTCGATCTTTCCCTAAGCAACAGTAACAATAAAAGAACAAAGATTTTTTTATTACTGTGTGTGCATGACTGCTAGTCACCGCCTGAGGAATGTGGGTGGTGATACGGGGGAGCTAGACAAAGGCCAAGCTAACTCAGTCTGCCAGTTTTGTCAATGGTGCCCGTCTCCCCGCTTACATCCCTCAGGCGGTGACTAGCAGTCGCGCGCGGACTATACCCAATCAATCTACCCAGCCTATTCCCAACTATGTTGGGGTCGACTTCCAGTCTAACCAGATACAGCTGAATACCAGTATTTCACATGGAGCGACCTCCTATCTGCCCTCCACAGCCCAGTTACTGGTTAACACGATACCTTGGTAGCATTTGTTGTCAGACTTTATATTACCCATGATACATTAAGTACGTCCTTCATTATCCCACGATCAATACCACCAATAAGTTAACAATACGTTGAACTCCTAATTAAGAAACCCGACGAAAAATTCAGTGTTTTATTACGACGGCATTAGGGGTGGCCCGATATCCGGAACTAGTGTCAAGTTACCAGCACGTGGGAGTTACCTAACACCATGTATAAGTTAACAGGTGCCGAAGATTAGGTGCTAAGTTTGACGCTACTTAGAAATATTAAAATGAATATGGAAGAAATACACACATCAACACGGTCTAGGGATATTTCATACTCAATTAAATAACTCGAAAAGTACTGGCCGCATTGTAATCTTTCATACACCGATTTGTTTGTAATTTATCTCAGACTAATCCCAAATTCAAATTTTTGAAAATTTTTTTGTTTCGGTGGCATAAAAATGTCTTGATGTGCAGGAGAGGGAATTTTCATTTGTGCGAAATTTAGAAAACAATACGAATTACGTTTAGTTACAGTTTTTTTTCATTTTTAAACGAAAGATAAAGTTAAAATTGAGGTATTGTAGCCATGCAACGCCAACATTTGACGAGGGCGGAGATGTTACGAGCTGTGGGAATGCTGGAAGCTGGGTCTGTTCAGCGTAATGTTGCTGAGGCCATAGGGACCCACCAAAATGTAATTTCAAGATTGTGGACACGCTATCGTGCCACAGGTGAAGTAGCGGAGAGGCACCGGGGGCCAAGTCGCATCACTACCCCCAGACAAGATCGATTTTTGCAAATTACTGCGCGAGCTCAACCAAATGCAACGGCGACTCAATTGGTCCAAAGGCTGCGAGTGGAACACCAAGTGCTTGTGAGTGACCAAACTGTAAGAAGGCGACTGCATGAAAGCAATCTACGCTCTCGTAGACCACTCCGGGTCCCACCTTTACGGAGAGGCAATCGTGGACGACGATTAGAATGGGTTCGGAACCACGTGGACTGGGGCCGTGAGCAATGGTCCAATGTGCTGTTCACGGATGAATCCAGGTTCGGCTTCCATCCAGATTCACGAAGGACGCGTGTTTGGCGAGTTCCTGGACGATGGAGCCGTCTTCAGAACCCTCAGGAAGTTCACCCATACCAAGGAGGAACAATTATGGTTTGGGCAGGAATTCGTCTTGGAGGACGGACGGATCTCGTTTGGATGCGGGGCAATATGACGGCAGAACGATACGTCCAACAGGTGCTGGGGCCCGTAATCTTGCCCCACAGAACACAAATGGGGCAAGATTTCCTGCTCATGCACGACAATGCCCGCGCACACACGGCGAGAACGGTAGCAGCTTGGTTACATACACACAATGTTAGGGCCTTAGACTGGCCTGCTCAATCGCCAGATCTAAATCCCATTGAGCATGCGTGGGATATGCTGCAAAGAAGAGCTCTGAAGGAAGTTCCTGAAAATCTGGCTACAGAAGATCAACTTTTTGCGCACCTCAGAAGGACATGGGACAATATTCCGCAGCAAGACATTGACAACCTTGTTCTGAGCATGCCGAATCGTTGCCGATGTGTTATGAACATCATGGGCGCTTTCTCAGACAGTAGTCTGAGAAAGCGCCAAAAAAAGTAGTAGTTAGTAAACTTCAAGTTTATAAACACAAATTAAATGATTTTTCTATTTTTTTCAGTTTTTACTCATAAATTAAAAATTAATTCATATACGGTTTCCGTCTATGCTTCATTTTTTTTCCATAAAATCCTGAAATTTTAATCGAAGTACCTTAACCATTAATGGTAGAATATTAAATAACGTATCTTTTAAATATATACATGTCACATAAATAATTAACACATTGATAGTAATTCGCTTTTTTAAAAATATCCCTAGACCGTGTTGATGTGTGTTATAATGCGAGCGTGGAAATGGGAAGGATGAAACCTGTTGCATCCGGAAAATCTCTATTCAGGCTCTCTTATCTGACTAGTCGAAGTCAAAATCAAAAGCATGGGTTGTGATTCTCACACGTTGTGTCTCATCTAAAGTTAATATACAGCCAAGAACTAAGTAGGTACTAGGTAAACCGACTTCAAGAAATGATGGTTTCGTTGGATTTGCTTTAGTCAAGAATGTGTCCCTGACCATATGACATCCGGTTAATTCTTTATGGTGGACGCCACGTAATGATGTGTTTCATTCTTTTATTTTTTCCTATAAATGCTATTTTATCATTACATATTATAAAACAAAGTCCCCCGCCGCGTCGTCTGTCTGAACGCGATAAACTCAAAAACTACTGAACGGAATTTCATACGGGTTTCACCAATGGACGGAACGGTTCATGAGGAAGGCTTAAGTGTGTAATTAATTAAGGTTTTGTGTAAATTGGCTGAAATATGAAGATGTCGGAAAAAGTCATGCCGACTCGGAGCTTTAATGGCGTGCGCCGCGTAAACCAATAGCGTTATATGAAAACCCCGGCAAAAATCCGGTTAGAACCGGTAGTACGTTCTCATGGGATATTTTCCGACATCAACGGGCGAAGCCGTGGGCAATAGTTAGTAATAAATATGTTGAATGAACTCGCAACGCATAGTATCAGAATATTTATTTTTTGAACGTCTAGTGACGGTCATAATCAACCTCTAAAACCAAACCATGGCATTGAAATCATGGCTACATTAAAGTAACGATTTCAATTGGGACTCTAGCATCTTTAATGAGACCAAAAACATCATGGCTCTTGAAATTAAATAGGTAGTAGGAACCTACCTTACTTTATTAAAGTGATTACCGAAAAACTGTTTTGCAGTTTGGCAAAATGTTACTGATAACTTTTGTATGTGTAATATTTTTTTGGAAAATTAAATTAAAATAATTTTAACTAAATTAAAATAATTTTAATTTAATTTTCGGCTACGCTGTTTCTACTACTACGTATCTTGACGATCTCGTATGTCATTATACATTCCATATGGAATATTTAGATTGGTGGCGTATAAATATGTTCAATACTACACCGTTTTTAATTAAACTACCTATTTCGACGTATTTTCTAACGTTTCGTAGCTTCAGTTCTACAAACCTGCTACAACATAAGTGATTCTACACTATAATCCTGCATTCCTTAATATTATTAATTTATTATAAATGCGAAAGTGAGTTTGTTTGTTTGTTACGCTTTCACGCTAAAACGGCTGAACACATTTGGATGAAATTTGGCACATGGGTAGACCATAACCTGGATTAGGACATAGGATATTTTTATCCCGATATTCCCACGAGATCGAGACTTATGCGGGTGAAACCGCGGGGCGCTGCTAGTAATATACTCGTAGTTTGGACGTAAGAAGTAATCTCTGGAAGTACTGATCCGATTTCGAAAATTCTTCCACTGGCAGAAAGCTACACTATCGCCGAATGCCATTGGGTATGTATAGTTGACAACCACGCGGGAAAAGCAGTGCTCGCCGTCCGATAAGGACCAGGCCCGGGTCGACGGCGCGTTGTGTTCCACGCGCGCCTCAAAGAGATGTCAGCACAACGGAAGGGGTCCGTTAGGACCGATGCCTGCCGGGGTTGCGGGAAAGTCCGAAAGGGATACCGTGGCCCCTGGCAACGTAAAGGCAACGGAAGGAACACGGGTGGGTTTTAGTCAGTAAGAGTCTGACACGCCCTCCCGCTCCACGCAGAGCGGGAGAAGTTATTTGATAATTTCCCACACAAAAAAAAAAAAAAAAAAAAAAAGTCTAGTATTAAAATATAAATCTAAATATAAATCAGTGTTAAAAATATCCATAAACATTTTAAGGCTAAAAAAACAAACGTATAGATAGCTATTATATGCAAATACGTACATTATGTTTTATTTACATTGTTTCTTGACATTACCTACATTGAAACATCTTTGTTCTGAGCAGAATATTAGTTTTATTTTTCTTAATATAATTAATACAAAGACATGTGAATCAAGACTGACTTGTTTTGGTTCACGTGTAGCCGACATATAACAATTATGTAGATAAAATTAGGTGGGTTGATGGAACAGGTTTTACAAATGTCTACTAGCGAACGAAAATTCCGTGTCAAATAAAAAAAATATCAATTCAAGTACCAAGTGGGACGAAAATATGGTGATGTTTTAAGTTTCTGTTACGTGTACCTATTTGAAGCCAGGCAAAAACAATACATACTTGAGAAAAGTAACATTTTGTTATAATGCTAGATTTTGCTTTACTTTGGGAACGAAATTCTTATAATGCAGAAAGCTGTGCTTGGCGCCATGGTGACCTAAAACTTCTTTCTCGTATTGATAGAATAATATGGTTTATATGGGAGAAGTTAAAGTCTTGAGTTACAGGGGAAATAACTGTATTAAATCAATATAACACTGACTTACAAGAAATGGTAAACTAAATAACTAACTTATTGGTAAAATGTATGGTAAAATGGTAATGGTAATGGTTATGAGTACGTGGTGTCTCTAATGAGATCTGAACGAGAACTGACCCACATTTTGGTGAACGAGCGAATGTGCATACTTGCGTTCGATGCAATTATACATTTTCGCTGAGTGTTCGATTAAAACTCGAACATATAATATGATGGTTTTCTTTTCTTTTAACAAGTTCAGTGCCGGAAGCCCCTGGAGGGTTCACTTTAGCGCAAACGCAATGCTAGTGACCCCCGGAGGGTCTACTATATATGGTGCATATGTATGGCGGCATGGCATATGAGCTCTATGAAAAGTGAGTGGACTCGAATGTATTAATTAAGGTTTTTTAAATTAAAACTTCTAATTTATTTATTCAAGTAACATCTAATATACACTAATATTATAAAGAAAGATTAATTACTATAGGGAAAAACTGCTGGAGCGATTTAAAAAAATCCTTTCACCAGTAGAATGCTATAGGTATTATCACTGAGTAACATAGACTATAATTTATAAAGATATCACGTGTCGAAACCGCTGGCGGAAGCTAGTCTAATATATAAAAATCTTTTTTTTTTGTTCGTATTTTATGCGCTGCTAAATAAAAAAAATCGCGTAGACTAGTCCCGGGTAGAAACTAGTTTTTAATATAAGTAGATCTATTCTAACATTCAGTACAGTTATTATTTAGTAGAGTCTATTAAAAGGTCCAGATTCTATAAAGTTTGATAAAATCTGAATAAAAATAGCTTCTACACGATTTAAGACACTACCAATATGTTACATTTGATCTAGAAGGAATTCTCATTTCATAGATATTGCTCTTAGCAACAGAAAACTTAAAGTATCGACCTTTATTGTGTCTTAATAGTGGGCTCATTTTCTTATTCAATAGGAAGTTACCCATTGAACTAAATTGAAGGCGATCAGTGGAGTTATAGACCAGAGAATATACCTAGCTAGACTCGGCTGTACCTTACCTACCTTACTTATTGAGAACAGACTTAGAAAAGAGATGTAAACAGAAGCTTAGTCGGTCATTATCACCATCATCATTTCAGCTGAAAGACGTCCACTGCTGGACATAGACCTCCCCCAAGCACCGCCACTTCGACCGGTTCTGTGCTTCTCGCATCCATGCGGATTCCTGCGGCCTTCACCAGGTCATCGGTCTACCTTGTGGGAGGCCTTCCCACGCTACGTCTTCCGGTACACTGTCACCACTTCAGAACGTTAGCTTAGTAAGTACCTACCTACAATTGACCCATAATCCTACTTGGTTTAATTGTTTCCGAAAATTACTAATCAAATGTTTTAGAATACTTCATCACAAAAGATACATTTTTTACTAAGCAATAAAGCAGTAAGCAACTAATTACAATACTGGCTTTATAAAAACAATTTTATAAAGCCAGTATATGGTAGATATTATTTTTACCCGATTGCCAAGATGAGTAAAGTTTCCACCGACCTAATTGGGTAGAAGTTTTGATAGAAACTTTTGCTGCGACAAAGATCTCGAATTTAAATTGAATATAGTTGCTTATAAACTACATTCGTGCCTTCAACAAACAGCTGTTGCGACATCGCCACAACCTAACTGTTGATCGGTCCACAGTGAAGGCCGTGATGGCCCTTCTAATGTTATCATGAAGATTTTTTGTCCAAATGATGTCGCAAGTTTAACGATCAATTTACTGATCAACTTAAAAGAAATCAACTTATTACATAATCTGAGACAAGCAAGGGCTTTTTACTAAATAGGGATATTTAAATCAAATTAGAACAATGTTCGAACTAAAAAACCGGTGCATTAGGAAACCAGTTCCAACTTTTTTACGGTTTGTCTTAGCCCACGGAATTGACGATACAGCCTTGGTATCATTTTTACTCGTAGGTAAAGTCCGGTTTATTTTTCTTTTCGCTTGAAACATTAATATTATACACTTGGGAGCAAATAAATCGAGCCACTTCCTTTTTCACGCATTATGGTAATTATTTTTGGTATTAAGGAACGCATCGATTCGAAACATATATCGCCTAAAAGGGTATTTAATAACCTTTACAATGAGGGTAGTTAGTTGTCAAAATTTCATTTTTATTAAAGTTTAAAGGGTAGAATAAAATTATCGCATTTAATTTGCTTATGACATTTTTATTGTACTCTGTTAAGAAAAGATTAAATTTGAGGTTTTTGTTAATCATACCCATATTACTTGTTATTGTTGTCTTTATCTGTGTCTGTGTAATCAAAATAACCTGATAAAATGGATACTACACCGACGGAAGCTGCCCAAGTTGTAGCTTTACTTGAGGTTGGACACGGACAACGTGAAGTGGCACGCAGACTTCATTTGAGTCGTTCAAAGGTACAGCGGGTATACCGCAGGTATCTGGAGACTGGTGCTTTTGTTCGGCGACCTGGAACTGGCCGACCACGGGCAACAACAGAACGTGACGACCGCTTTATTGCAACCAATTCGTTGCGCGACCGTGGACTTAATGCTGTTCAGCTACAGCAAGCGTTACGTGACGTTCGAGGAGTCGCAATCAGTAGGTGGACAGTGAGACGAAGACTAAAAGAACGAAATTTAACATCACACAAACCAGCAACTGGCCCAAAATTGACTGTAGCTCATCGCCGATCTCGCTTGGAGTTTGCTCGAGAACACATTAATTGGACGTTAGAAGACTGGAGGTCAGTTTTGTTTTCTGACGAGTCAAGAATCTGTCTTTTTAGCAATGACGGCAGAAACCGAGTGTATAGACGTCCTGGTGAAAGATTTGCCCAATGTTGCATTCGAGAAACGGTGAGTTTTGGTGGTGGTTCTTGTATGGTGTGGGGAGGAATTTCTCTAGACGGAAAAACGGAACTTGTCTTCGTCGACCCCGCCAACGATGGCAGTGGTAGACGTGGATTAACAGCTGACCGATACATAACTGACATTCTTGAAAACCACGTAATGCCGTATGCTGGTTTTGTCGGAGAAAATTTCTTGTTTATGCATGACAATGCGAGACCTCATACCGCGCAGATCGTTACGGAATACTTGTCTGCGATCGGGATTCAACAAATGGTATGGCCAGCACGAAGTCCCGATTTGAACCCGATCGAACACCTATGGGACGAGCTAAAACGGAGAGTCCGAGCCAGGGTTCCCGCTGTTTCATCCATTCCCGAGCTTAAAGTCGCTGTGCTTGAAGAGTGGGAGAACATACCACAATATGTCATCGTAACGCTGATCAGATCGATGACTAATAGGCTACAAGAATGTATCAGGGCCCGGGGGGGTAATACCAGTTATTAAGAATATTTTTTTTGCAATAATTTTGTTTTTTATTGTTTTTATGGACTGTTTTAGCCCTACTAAATTTTCTATCAAAATTACCATTTTTCTTGCAGAGCCAATAATTTATCATTCAATAAGGTTATTATTCAATAATTTACCCTCATTGTAAAGGTTATTAACTAAACTTTTAGGCGATATATAGTTCGAATTGATACGTTCCATATTACCAAAAATATTTACCATTTTACGTGAAAAAAGGTAGTGGCTCGATTTATTTGCTCCCAAGTGTAATTATGCCGTTTGATCACAGCATGGAATTTTTGGTAGCCAGTCTGTTTGTAAAAGAAACTTAAAATATTAATAAATTGATTAATTATGGGTTGGTTTCCCTGATTGTTATGGTGTAAAGTTTACACCATTGTAAACCACACCAAAATGTACTAAAACCTACTTAAAATAAAAACTTCCGACCTTTAACAAAGCGCTACAGAATTACAGACTAAATGGAGTGCCTAGAGACCTAATGGAGAGTTAGAAGACCCCCTAAATGTCTCTTGGTAACACAACATAATAAAACTGCAAATATACTACTTCAAATTAATTAATTCCATATGGAAATTGTGTAGCTTTCGGCGTAACGCCGCACTTCGTAACCGCCGTAGTATTAAATATTTTTCCCAAGACATTTTGTTATTAAGTTATACTTGAAACTGTATGGTTATACAACGTGTTCATTTTGATTTCCCATGTCAAAGAATCAACTAGCATTAGTTTTTTTTTTTTTTGTAAGCTGACTTCCCTTTAGACTCTTGATATGTAAATTTCATTGATAAGTACGAGTAAATCATTTTCATTCAACCACGTGTCACGAGACGAGACGTTGTCATATTTTCATGTTATCTATAAAAATAGTCTCAATTAAATGTCTTTTTTATTTTTATATATCACCTAAGGGTTTTTTACATAAATAATCGTGACATTGTCGAACAATTTTGTAAGAAAAAAAAATACATATGTCAGTTGATTCTTTGAAAGAAGCAGCTTGTATAACCCATGCAGGGGGCTTACTCTTCAAACTAATTCCAATTCCAATCTAAAGCCAATACGATTCCAATGTGAATTTTGCAGTCACGTGATTCGGTACTCTTGAAAACAATATTGTCAACATTGGATTGTAATTGGGATTGCCTCGCGATTATTTTGTTACACATGAAGTTAGCTATGTTACGCCCCGCAATAGTGTTGATCAACTCATTACGATAAACTTGTAATAGCACTTTAAAATGCTTTATCCTTTAAATAGCAAGACTAATAAATAAATATGATATAAATAGTTGTTGAATTGATTAATTGTAACGTATTAAATTCATTTGGACGTAAGAACATGATTAAAATCATAAAAGTAACCATGACTTTGGCTGTATGCGGTATGGTCTTTGCCATACTACAAAACAAAAGGGATGTCAACTGGTTTTAGAAATAAGAAGTGAATTCGTTATGCAAGTTTGTTTAGATCATTAAATTATTGTTCGCGTGGTTTCTCTTTAGTAACAATAATTTGATTGTCCTTTAAGTTACTTAACTAATATTAAAGTTGTATGCAAGTGGTAAGGAAATATACAATCATACTATACTTACTTTATAATTTAAAGTAATGTTTTACTTGATTAAATTTGATTAATTGCATTCTTTGCATAACATCCAAATATCCCCTATTCCTGGCACGTCACACAATGACGAAATACCAGTATCATCCACAAGTAAGTCTTTATTCGAATTTGCTTAGGAATGTTTAAATATTTTGAATAAGCAGTCCATCAGTTACACAACCCAGCATAAGTGTGTAACATTGAAGTGTTTTGGGACTAATCACATTTGGCTAGCAAAAAAACCGACCTTGAGCGAGTCGGACCACGTACCATAAAGGGTTTCGTAGTTGGGATGGATGGAAACAAACTTAACTTTGTTGTTGAAAAACATGTTCTCCCATATGTACATCGAAATACGTCACCGAGTGAATAATAGAAAGAGTTGGTAAAAGCAAAAAAAAAAAATTGCTCTTTCTATAATTTGCTTTAAATTAGTCTTCATTCATAGAAAACGCTTTGTTCGTATATCGCATCATCCGACGCTCATCTCGTCTTTTTTTCAATGGTTTTTTATGGGAATTATCTAAAACACTGTACATTACTACTAATCGTGTCATATTATACACATAATACTTATTGAAAACCATATAAAACGCAATACAATTTCTAAAAAGTTACACTTTTGCTATTGGAATAATCACAATCAACAAACAATCCCAACGCAATACCGGCGCAATATACAGCTGTCAAATAAAGTCGAGAGTAGCGCGCGAAGCCCGATCCCGATTCCAGTTAGTTCCCCAAAATGGACACCCAATTTAAACACAATATGGCGCTAGCGTCGAACTCAAGAGTACGAAATATCATAATTCCAATGTCGATAGATCGGATTTGAAATCAAGAGTAAGCCTGCAGGTTTGAATTTCAGCCACAAATACAAATAAAAAAGCATTATCCCATGGTGAAGACCGTTTCAATTGAATGAATGCGCTTCGTTTCGTTTCACTTAAAATGATAGGACTGGCTAGATGTGCCTACTATGCCTGTAATAACTCTATTAATAAATGGACTTAGTAACTAGTTCCAATTATCTATAACCTATTAATTTATCTAATCAAAACAAAACAACGTCATCTCTGCTAACATTTATTTGTAAAATTTTCTTATTTAAGTAATAACTTTGCCTCTTTGAGATTATAACATTTTGAACAAAGAACCTTTACTGAGAGATTGTCTTTTCACATTATAAAAATGTCTGCCTGCTGCTAATTCAATATTTCTCTAAAAGAAAATATTTATAATAATTTTATAGACTTACTGGTGGTGAATTACTGTATGCAACACGCTGGTTATCAACAGACGATGTGATCAGAGGCTCTTGCTCATCAGTCCCAGCCGTCATTTTAATTTAATTCCTTTATCACAATTTAAATAATTAAAAAATCACTGTCATATTCACACAGATCCACGGAAATATTGTTACGTCACAATTTTGGCGGGAAATTGTGGAGAAGCGCGCTTGGGTAAGTTTCGTAGCGGTGTGACTGCGCCGCTACGGACGTATAAACTAAAGCGGTCTATCGACTAATCAATGTCTCGCGGACATTAAACTATGTTTTGTCAGTCTATCTCGGCCACTAAGCATTCTTGAATTTATATGAACATGTGCAATCTTATTAACTTAATGATAATTACGTTTACTTGATGTTGGCTGTATTTCTGACTCGTTTGTTTGAAATACAAAGGCTTTCGCTTGTTGTGAGAGTGAATGAAATAAATAAAGGTCTGCAAGGCTGTTGCTAAAGTGGATAACTACTTTGTTACCTAGATATCGTAGTTTATTTTCTTCATGTTAATAACTTACAACGAGTTCTTAGCAGCATCATTCATCATAAAAGTTATTATGTCAAACATTTGTGAATAAAATTCTAGTTGCGAAGTAGATGAATAAATAAAGTAATTTTTCATTCAGAATTTACATTTCTTTATCTGAAGCTTTTGTGGAAAATGAGTTGTTAAGGTTTAACCACGTCACAAATTTATTGAATTTAAAATGTTTGAGAAGGACTTCACTTTGGTTTTAATACCTACAGAAAAGCTAAGTTTTAATTAAAACGAAAATGTTAAATGAAATGCCCGGCCAAAGCCCAAAGACAAAAAGAGAACCAATTGTTTGAATAAGTTTGAAAAGTCGTTCTTTGTTTATTTTTTCAGGTACACGTATAGAGCCTCTGAACCACTGAATAGAGCGAGATGAAAATGATTTAAAGATTTTCATGTTTTTGTAATTTTTCTAATTCTAAACTAATGAGTAAGTAGTAGCTTTACCTATTGGTAAAGTATTTTGCTCCATTTCATTTCGAATACATTTACGTTATAAATGAAGCGCTCCCGTACCAAATCATTGTAGATACATCCTGTTACAAGTACCTATGCCTGATATCGAGTTGGTACCTAAGTATGTACCTAGGTACTTACTTATGAACATAAATTCACGCCTTCTTCCCATGGGGGTAGGCAAAAACTACAGAACGCCACCTGTGGTAACCGCCGCCTTCTTTTGACTCGTTTACGTTCATACATCTAGTCTTACACGCACGCCAGTTGCGAATGCCTACTACGCACCTGTCCTTTCTGAAGAACATCACCAATAAGGTCAGTATATGACCTCCTAGGGCGTCCTCCTCCCGGCGTCCAGTCACATCTGCCTTGTTAGTCGCCTGTCATTCATCCTCTCAACATGACCAAACCATCTCAGCGAACCCTTTTCAATTTTTCTCACTACATCTTCTTTTAACTCACACCGTTGTCTTATCACATAATTCCTCAGCCTACCATTTATGACTACACATGCTTCGCAAGGAACGCATTTCCACAGCATTTATCAAACTTTCATGCTTCTTTTGCTACACCCAGCATTCACTTCCATACATAAGCGTTCCATACCAGCACACCATTGTGAACAGCCAGTCGAGCCTTTTTGGACATCAACTGATTGGTCACAACCGCATGTATAGCACCATTAACTTTATTTCCCGCATTAACTCTCCCTTCCACATCTTAATCAATCTTCCCAGCCCTTGCAAACAGACTCCCCAATTATACAAACTCACTTACTTGCTCCACACTCTTATCATTTATTTTTATATCACACACCGATACATCCTCTCCTCTTTCAAACACCATGACCTTTGTTTTATTCAGATTTATATTCATCCCTTTCCTCTTATATGCTTCATCCATCACAGTCACCATGTCTTGCAACTGTTCTGCTGACGATGCAAGTAGAACTTGATCATCTGCGTAGAGAAGGCATTTGACAGCAACTCATTCATCCACAATCCGCACTCACCCACTTTCAAATATGTCAGACAACTATCCATGTACTAGTTGAAGAGCCACGGTGACGCTACACAACCCTGTCTAACACCCCCCGAGATGCAGAACCAGTTCGTGTATGCTCCATTTATTCTAACACAAGCACTGGAATCCTTGTATAAAGATTTCAGTGCCCGTACCAAGTGCCGGTCCACACCGTTTCAAAATTAATATGAATTATTACCCAAAGACAAAAATGTGTGTAGGTATGTACTAACTCTAATGTTTTAGATGTAGGTATACATGTGATATTTACAAGTTGAATTTTATGATCTGGAAAATAAATGATTTGATTTGATTTATTTTGTTACTAATAGTCGTAAAAACTGACAGCTGTTCTACACCCCGTTCTTCCTATTACAGGCCGATTTCCACCGACATCTTTAAATATTGGTCACTAAGAAAACAAGAAAAAGACGCGAGTCTATGTAGTGTTTGCTTTGCTCAGATGTTTAGGCTGTATATTATCTTTACAAAAACAAATATGATATCTACCTGCCGTAGATTTCCATTATTATACCTTTGGTTACTTACCTACGTTAATACCGGCCTTCTGAAAATTCAATTACGAGTACCTACTCATAATTGTTTTTTTTTGGAAATTGTACCTATTACAGGTTTACCTAAATAGGCACCTAGTTAACTGACGTTATTCCTGATTTGGCTTAATAGTCAGCTAGGTCCCTACCTTATTTCAGCATGGCAACTATTGTGCTTTTTTACCTAACCTTACGTAGGGGATCCAGCAGATATCGCTTGAGCAGCCAACCCCAGCCGACGGCGGGCAGACAACCTGTAGGCACAACAAAGCCTCCCTCAGAAAATTTCCTCGAACTGTGCATGGGCGGGAGATGCGCACCAGGAGACTATTCGCTACCGGCTTCTGTAAATCCAATGCTGGTGTGCGATCACCGCTACACCGCTTAGTCGACACATACAATAAGCGATTTAGTGATATCGACATACTATTTCTTAATCGAAATACTTTTAAAATGAATATAGCTAAAATTCTGAGGGATCAGCAGTAGATTCCGTACGCTTAAGCAAATTATTATTATATTTTTAGAGGACCGTAGTTGGTATAGAAGAAACAGACAAGAGTTTTGTTTTGTTATTTTTAGTTTATTTTGTTCATTTAATTAATTTTGCTCTGACTACAGTTACGTTTGCCATCAGTTTGTAAAAATCTAAATTGTAATCTGTGGAAAATGTAGTGGGTTGTATATTTGTTAAGTTTATTATTAAGTTAATTTTTAATATTCTACTGTCCGTTAATATAGATTTTTATTTCGGAACAAAGAATCCAGAGTGTGTTAGTAACATAATATCAAAACAACTTATTATTTAGTGTTAGTACCAATCACTCTCCGCACAAACTGCATTTTTTTGCTTTTTGCTATTGCACAACCATTTCATGAAATGATCAATTCTGAGATCTTCCTACGACCTATAAACTGCCGCCAAAACTTCCGAGCTACCTTCCTTTTTGGTGGCGTGGCGCTGACATCAGTAGTTTGTTCTGTTTGTAAACATAGGTTACCTAACTTGGATCGTTTTGATGAAATCAAATAATTTCATCAAAATCGGTTCAGTAGTTTAAGAGTCTAAATCTGACACTGTGATGTGCAAATAAACACACATTTACTATTGTAATTTTCGTGAACGAACTAATTAACATTTTACAGGTTTAGTAATTTACTAGTGTTCGTCCCACGGCTCTGCCCACGTGGAACTATACACTCTACAAAATCTTGGTCAGGGTGTCATATATTTAAAAAAAATCTCCTTTGTAGGAATGCATTAAGTATATCGATCATGAGCGAGTTCATACTCAGACCCGCACTTGGCCGATTTTCGAGTGGCTGTGACCACAACCTTTTTTGATGGCTGGATCCGCGCCGGAATATGTGCGGGCTGAAGAAATTTCTGATTTGCCCCCCTTCGACCAAAAGCTGGGTACGCCCATGGCTGGATTGTATAATTTCCTGATTTTCTTAGAAACGAAGGTTAAAATTGATAAGGATAACATCGTGAGGTAACCGAACTGGGTCCGCGTATTGGATTAGATGTGGCCTACTTCCTCTCACAGAGAGGACGACGCCTGTGCCAAAAATTATTGAGTGATTAATGCAAATCCTAACGAAGTTTTCGATCCTCCTGACACAACAGCTGCTTCGGAATTGTAGGTTATGGAAATATTGCTAACCTACCTCAGTAACGTAGGTAGGTAGCTACTGAAGGAATGTATGCCTAAGTAGGTATATGATTTTTATACGACGAGCTATTAGGTTCCTACTGTAGGTAACTATAAAATTAGGGTGCTTAATCGCACTGTGTACATCATACTGATCTAAAATTAATTTGGTGTCTTGCAACTTTCAATATGGTGGCGTTATGCTATCTACTCGTTTTCTACGTGCGTCGATGCCATTTTAGTTACGTAGCACGCCTTTTTTTTGTATGTTAAATTATCAAATAACTTCTCCCGCTTTGGGTGGAACAGGAGGGCGTGTCAGACTCTTACTGACTAAAACCCACCCGTGTTCCTTCAGTTGCCTGTATGTTGCCAGGGGCCACGGTATCCCTTTCGAACTTTCCCGCAAATACGTAGCACGCCTTGAATTCGATTATTAGCACTGTCTAGAATTCTAGGTTTATTTCAGGCATTTACCTACTTAGTTCATCAACTCGATTGTGCACACTCGGGTTTTCAGGACCGACTCAAATACGGAAATGCCTACCTACTAAAATTTCATTCATATGAGGATTTGAAGTAATAAGTCCGAAATTAGATCCTGGCTAAGCCAAATATTTGTGGTGCTTCTTAAACTACTTAAAAAGGAAGATGCACAACTTAGGATCTTAATTCCTAGATTTAACAGAAAACACTACGATGAAAGTGTGCGAGTGCTTAGCCATACCTACTAAGTTAGATAAAAATAGCATCGTGTTGTAAAAATAAATAAAAAACCTATCACAATGTTTGGAAATAAACTTTGGTTTCGTGTCATGACAATGAAGGCAAAGAAAATTAAAATTAATATCAACCTACCTTGATTGAAAGACACTAGAAACTTAACCTTATTTGAATCAACATGCACAAACATGACTGTAACTTAATACCTTTCGAAGCGCACTGAATGGCGCGAAAATCGGTCACCAGTTTTCTACAGCCGCAGCAGATGAGATGACGCACAGAACCTCGAAGTCTGCACTATATCTGCATTCACCCACTTATCAGCTGTTTTTATGTAATAAAATGCATTTGTTTATCAATACCATTAAGGGCGCCGGCGCAGGCAAAGTTGCACTTATTCGATTTCAGACCCTTGGTGATAATGGTCATCTTTACTCCCATGAGAGGCAACTCAAACTGAGGATAGGGTTGAAATGATCCGTTGAACTATGTTGTAGCCGCCTAAATACTAACACAAAATTTTCTTCGCGGTGCGCAGGTCACAGATGAATCGATGTGATGTGCCCTTGAACTTGAAAGGAAAAAAAACAGGCCACGTATAATGAAGGGGTCTGTAGTTGGGACGAAAAACAAGTTCTTCCATACATTCGAACTGAAAATGTAAGTTGGTCGACTATTACTCGTTAACTTGTAAAAAAGGAGGGGGCCACTAGACTCGAACAAAAAATCCCTGAATAAGCGAACGGCCTAACAACTCACACCATGGAATAGACGAGAGAAAAAAAAATCTTTCAAGGTTTTTTTAAACACTGTCGACGTTATTACTATCATGCCAAATAACAGCTTTCTATTACTATTTCTCTGAGCTAAGCAGCGGACAGACAGACAGTCAGACAGACGGTCATGGCGAAACTGTAAGGGTTCCTTGTTGACTACGTAAACCTAAAAATAACTTGATAGAACGTGTACATAAAGGGTGTGTAGTGAAGGGGTCAGAGAATAATACAAATAAGTAAGCGTAATATAATAATTTTAATTTATTCTATAAAATGACATTTGAGATAGATGCAAATATTTTCAGTAAATTACTTTATACAATATTTAAACAAATCTATTAAACATTCTCGTTAGTAGTATGATTACAACATGACACATAACAAAGGAACTATTGTATGTAGACTTGAGATGTATCGTGATTCTTAACTATAATAATGATTTAGGAATATGGCTAATTAATGTTTGTATTATTTAATATTAAACTCGATGATAATCCTCTAACACTTATTCCTTCAATAATATTTGGTGACAACTTACTGGTGATACCCGAGCTATTTCACAATGAACCAGCTTCATATCTCCATCGTGCATTAATTCATTTAAAATATAATTCAAACATTCACGTACGCTTCACACGCACTCCAGGCGTTCTCGACAATATTCTCGTTATCATTCATAAATAAGACGACTGTAATATTTACATTGCACAAACGGAACTTGTGTAAATTAAAAAAAAAAATTGTGTTGTTGCGCGATGTAGGCGACTGAGCTGTTTACATAAATGGCTGACAACTTTACAATAAGTCAACATTACCCAAACCTTAAGATAAATAGTAAATACCACGTATTTCTTTCATTTATAATTTGAGGATGTCTCAGCCAAGAATTTATTACAAATGTTTTTCCTGATAAACACTTAAAAAACTATAAAAATACAAAGTTTATCGAAACAAAAGTAACATTGATCCATCAGAATCGATCGCCTCGCGCAACGCTACAGTTATAAACTAAATAATATTTAGCACTACATAGGAAGCAATATAACTTACACAGTATACCATGAGCCGTACATAGTTATTACATAGGTATTTATGTGCAATTATCTCAATACACTGAGTGACTTAATCGGAACAAAAATAATCGTTAATGAGTACATCTTAAGAGTTATATTTCATTTGAATATTGTTTCGATAAATAAAAACATTTTCATACACGGTTGTATATTTTTTTTCTGTGTATTATATAATAAGTTTTCATTCGGAAAAATCTCTTTTTATTTTTAATCAGCTGCGTTTACGATAAGTCTATTGTTCGATAACCCTATAAATTCAATAGATATATATGTGACGTAAAGATGAGGACATACGACTACGTATAAACGTCAGAAGAATGCATATACGCACAATTAACAACGAAATTAACCGTCAGTCCTATTTAATACCAGCCTATTACTGTCCCACTGCAGGGCAAAGGTCTCTTCTCATACAGAGAAGGCACGAGCACTGATCACCACGGTTGCTCAAGACAGGTTGGTGATTTCAGCCCTATTTATATCTCCAAATTTCTGATGTTATTGCTAATATTTTAGTGACTCTCAAATTATATTTCTTCCTATTCAATCTTAACCGCAATTCAGAGACAAGCCTAGTTCATATATGTAAATGATGTAACATTTCGAAGGTAAGCAATATGTTCGATCATGCGTAATGAAACTGGTCATGCACTTTCTAATGAGCAGACGCATCACCGACTCTGACCTGGCACGCATCACTGTGTCACAAATTCTTTGAATGTTTCATATAAAACCCGAGACACATGTCTTGTGTGGATAAGCTTGCAGGCTTCCAAAACTCAAAAAAAAACATTCAAAAGGTAAAACCACCGATCGATGTAGAGCGAGAAAAATAAAAAAAAAGAACAATTTCTACTTGATGATAGGACTTTGTGGAAAACTCATCACAACTTTGCCAACGTCTCGTAAGTACTATAAAGCCATAATATCCGCAACGGGCTGCAGCGCAACGCATTTTCATATAAAAAAGTGCGGTGCGTCTGTGGTGTGCGTTGGTTCATAGAAAATGTACGAAAGTTAAGAAAGAAGATTTTTGCTTAATCCGATCCAGCCATTCCCTTGCTGTCCGCCCACAGCGACGCCCTAAGCCGAGGCCCGTACCCCACAGAGGGTGCCCTTAGCGTGTAGTCTCTTTGTTTCTTTCTAATTTTTATGTCCTGGCTGGAGGCCTTAATTTATTGAGGCAGCCACATGAATGTCCGGTTAAATAGCAGACAATCTCCTAGGTTGACCTGCAAGAAGACAATAAAAAAAAAGAGAAAGGATTTTTGCAATGCGTTGCGGTGCGGCGGCGCGGCCCGCCCTATCTACGCAAGCCTTACTAGACCATCAACCGATACGGTCTGTGAAACAGTTCTCTTCGGTAGCCATATATTATGTCCTCATCTCTAAATTAATGTTATAATGATGACTTATTAAGTTTACTGTGACTATTTTACCTTACAATCTGTCATATCAAATACGATTACGTTTCATACACTCGCTATGGGAAACTACGGTTTCTAACGGAAGTATTTATGTTAAGCAAGTTTATGGCAATGAGATGCTTATGGAACTATATTTTAGAACTAGGAAACTGCATCAATGTGTTTAAGCTTTTTTTAATATTTAATGTCATTCAGAGTGATCGTGAGGGTTTTACACCTTTAAACAAATAATAAAAGAACAACTAAAGCAAATCAGAAAGAACCACAATTTGCATTTTTTTTTTCTGTCAAAGGCAAAGGAGGCTAACAACACTCCTATTTTTTTTTAGGAATAGTCCAAGTGGAAACAAGTCCGATGCGAGTTTTATTGGCTATATTTGAGACAGAACGGATGATTCATGTTGTATAATTTGAGACCGTACATAGCCTTAGTGACGTCTTGTTGTTCTATACTTGTTTATCCTATGCTTCAAAAGTTTTTTGTAACTCAATCTATCTAAACTTTTCCCAACTATGTTGGGGTCGACTTCCAGTCTCACCGGATGCAGCTGAATACCAGTATTTTACATGGAACGACTGCCTATCTGACCTCCACAACCCAGTTACTGGGTAGCACGATTCCGCTTGGTAAGGCTGGTTGTCAAACATTTGGGCTTCTGACTATCCGTAAAGACTGTCAAAGATATACGAATGACAGCCGGCACTAAAGGCTTAATGTGCTGTCCGAGGCACGGAGGGGTCTCGATACGTAATTGATCGTCACCTATCCACGAACTGACCGCGGCAAACGTAGCTCAACCTTCGATCGACCAGTGCGGCTGTTATCATTTAGCCAGGAGGTCCTGTTTTTTGAAACTGATTCAACAAAATTCTATGCAGCTTTGTGCAATACATTGATACAGTTCCCCTGTCCATATTTGTTTAAATTTATATCAATATTAACACGTCCTTGCATACCTAGCGATTAATAATAACTGAACTTGAGCTACATATGTACCGTCTATGTATTATATAATAACTGTATATATCTATTGCTAACTAATATGAGAAGGCGGTCAGTCTAGTATTCACTAATTGGCAGTGTTATATGGTAAATTGATAGGTACCGGTACTTGCCAGATAAAGGGCGAATCACGCAAATGCAACTGAACGCGATCTACACATCTAAACCGCGTTCAAGACCTGTCAGTGTCATTTTTATAAAATATTGACACTGACAGCTCTTGAACGCAGTTTAATTGCTGAAAATTGCCCAAGGTAGGAATATTACAGATATTTAAGTTTTTAATTTTTTTCTCTGTAAACTTCAAGTAAAGCAATATGACATTTTCAGGGCAACATTGATTTACTAATTTGAAGTTAAATATCTGTATTAAATTAAGTCTGTGACCTCGCACAGAGTTGTTATCATCTATAATAGTATTTTAACTATTTCGTTCTACAGAATGTTTTAAACATTTTATATAGGTAGTTAATTAACGTTAAAAATTCAACCTATTTTAAGGTCTTTTGCGATGTTTTATATTTTTGACGTGTATGAATGAAGTTATGACGCGTGAAGTCCTTCTGAAAGACGCGCTTTATATCTGATTTACCATTCAAAGTAACGCGGTTATCTACCTTCTATTTTAGTATTTCCTATAACCATTCTGTCTATTTTATATACTTACCATAAAATAGATTTAATTTCGACCTAATATTAAGTTTTTATTTCGGCAACCCAATGACGTTAGTAATTTGTTGCATGCGTCACAGTTACGTTCACAAAACCGTAATTTCCGTAATTCATAATTATGCGTTTTTTTTTCTATTACAATTTTAAATAGCCTATTTTTGTCTAATTGTATTCCATAATCAACTCGGTTGGCGCCTACTTAATATTAACTTAAAATGTGTAAGTTTGCATGGCAATTTACTCAATCACGCATAAACGGCTGAACGGATTTAGATGAAACTTGCCAAAGTGATAAATGGACTAAAACAGGATAATGTCAATCAGAGTTTATAAAGGAATAGGATACGAGTGAAACCGCTAGCAACAGATAGTATTACAACAAATTAGAAGTACATTGGCGCCATCTATAATATTGGCGCCAAAAACTCTATTTATAAGCACTGACACAGAAATAAATCAAATATCGTATAGCACAAGATATTTGATCTAGATAATTATAATGACACTATCTATCGGTTGTGGTTACCACAACATCGCTACTTGAAACTGGTTCTAGGAAACAGAAATATTCATATGACCAGAGAAAGTTCTCATATCAAGTCCATTGGGCAAGGAATATTAATTTATTTTTAATAGTATTTTTTATGGGTTCGTTTCTAATACGATTATTTAGAAGACAAAAATTACAATATGTAGAAGCATGGGCCAACAGCATAATTCCATTTAAAAAAAATGCTAATTAAAATTCTATATAAATTGATTACTAAGTGCTTTCATACTTAAGTTTTCGGAGAAGGAAGAAGAAAAAGAAGGAGTTTCTTGCCCGTTCTTCTCCATAGAGATCTACGTTTTGGAATGAGCAACTAGCTTCAACTTTCTGACTAACTGACCGACTCTTTGATAATTCAAAAGTGCCTGTAAATGGTGATATTGAAATAAATGCTTTGAGTTTGCGTTTGTGGCTACAGGAATCAGACGTGACAATATTGACCTAATTACTCGAGCTAAAGGATCGGTGTCACAACCGCGGTATTCAGCTCAAATTCCAGACTTCATGCGTCACTTCAAACGAACTATATGTATGTAGAATACTAGATGGTAAGACTCTGTGGTTCAACGGTACCTTGATAAACAATAATTGTGGCAAAGGCCGCGCAAAGTTTTGGTGTTATCAATCTTTAACAGTCGAATGTTTTTATCTACGGTGTGTATGCGGTGTTTCACTACAGACAATGGGTCACCTTACATCTTGCCCTGTCACCTGTCACCTGTACACGTGATGACCTAATGGCTGTGTCAGCGAACGGTATTCGCGTTGCTGAATTTGGGCCAAACAAATTTAAAAAACGATATATATAAGGTCCCTTTAAAATAGATGGACAAATTTTAACACAGCGTTCAGTACGTCTAACCAACGATATCCAAGCAAAAAAAAAACACTGATTAAAGTGATTTTATTTTTACCTAAAATAATAAATGGCATGTATTTTCGTTAGCTGATTAATTTTTCTTGTAAGTATCTAGTGCGTTTTTCTTATTATTTTTTACCATTGTCCTTATTTTGGTGGTCTGAATGATTTCTAAAAGTTTGTCCATCTATTTCAATGGGACCTTATATTTTTTCGTGTTATTTTTGCCATCGACGCGCTCAGATTACACTAACTTCAAATATCAGTTAAATTATATTGAATTATGTATAAAGCAGGGACCGAAAATCTTTATAAATTACGGTACAGGTATCGAACAATTTTGGTTACTTCTTCGACTAAGATTACCGGTATCTAGGTAACCAAGAAGAAGAAACATCTTACCGTTTTTATACCGGTTACACACACAGGCGAAGTAAGGTACAGGTAATTTTTATTTCGGTAACCGGTATTAATACTGGTTAACCTTAAAAAATATAAAGGTTGTAACCGAAAAAAATACCCGTATTGATCATACCGGTTTCGGTCCCTGGTTTAAAGTATTGATTTTGGTCTCACACATATTCAAGGTAACGATGAAACTAGTATTCCAAACTAATGAGAGCTACTGCAAGCTAATTTGTAATAAACTCAACTCAAATAATAAAGTTGATTTCACACACATTGACAACTTAACCACATAAGTCCTGTGGTTAAGTTGTCAAGTTAGTTTTATTAATTAATTAACTATTTGAACAAACCTGTATTTAAAAAAATGTGACAAAAACACTCGACCGCACAAACGTATTAATTTCTTGTCTATCTATATAATCTATTGCATGGCTCAAATTGTGATATGTCTAGTATTATTAGAGGTAAACGTAAAGGCCCTAGATAAGGCGCCCGAAGCGAGCGTCTTGTACGCTGCGTTTTGGGCAATCAATAAAATTGTATAAATTCCTATGTAACGAATTACATCAAGCGCTGCCGTCCAAGGGCGCGCGTCATGTATTACGATACATAGAAGTTCATAAAAATTTCATTAACTAGAGCCAAAGTCACTGGATCTGTCTTTTCTGGCTTTTAGAAAACGATTTTTATAAAGAAGAGTAGTTTTAATATTTTGAACCTAAGCAGGTAAAAATATTCATTCAAAATCTGCCAAAAATATGCCGCTTATTATACACGTTTAATATGCCAAATAACTTGCAGTTACAAAAACTAAGCAAAATGATTTACCGTACGAATCTTGAGAAATTCGAAAATAAACATCCATAACTCAAAGATCAGCAGAGTAGCCAAAGGTGAGCAGTGGTGGCCCAGTGGTAACGGCTCCGACTGACGAGTTGTAGGTCGTGGGTTCGAACCCAGGCAGGCACTTTAAATTGTGTAATTTAATCACCACTGCTCTCAAAACGGTGAAGGAAAACATCGTGAGGAAACCGGCATGTCCTAGAACCAAAAATTCGCAGACATGTGACATCTGCCAACACGCACTGGGCCCGCGTGGTGGATTACAGCCCACTTCCTCTCGAAAGGAGGAAGCGTCTGTCCCAGCAGTTTGAATATTATAGACTAATTATGTTATGCTGATCAAAGATTGTTGAAGTTTACGTCTAAAAAGAAAAAAGTTCATTATTCGAATTCAATGGCATTAAAAAAAAAAAGAAATATTTCCTTTTTTATGGAAAGACTTTGAATGTAAGGCTTCACCAGCACATAAGGTTTGGGAGAGCTTATAATACTTATTAAATGACTTATCTGTAGACTAATCGTTATGACTATGTATAATTGAAGACAACTGACATGCAATAACTGTATGACTCTAACTAATCAACATTGAACATTCGCTTATGAAGATTATTTGTATATCATCAAACAGATTTTGATGTGATAACGTTGTACGCCGAAACCCAGAATAACCAAAAAGTTTTCGGTGCGATAATTATTTGTTCTATCATATCCATTAATTATGGTTAAGTATTTGTCAACCTTAGCCAAACATTAACTTTTTTTGCCGACAAAAAAAAGGAGACTGAAGTCGACGCGTATTTTTTTTTCTTCGTCTTTTCCGTTGTCATTTCTAACGCACGTGGTCAACGCCATGTTTTGGGACAGATTACCTAAGCGAATATTCAATGAATATCACCTTCATTTTAGCGATGCAATCTAGAACTTGACCTAGCCGAAGTCAAAACTGTATTATAATTAATAAAATTACGAGATCCGCGCAAAATACTCTGCGTTAACTATACAGTTTGACTGGAAAATTATCAATTAACGACCGGTCATCGTCTAAATTGCAGTGTGACTAATTTGAGAGCTATGTATACTTGAATTCAAAATCTTAGATAATTTAAATTCATTGCCACTTACTCAACAATTTACTTTGGCGTTATAAAGGCTAGGTTGATTTTAGACTGACAATTTTTAATAAAAACGACCTAAATGAATTAGGTTGCAATAGAATTTGAACTTTCCCGTGTATGTCATTGAGTTTGTAGTTCCAAACTTTATAATTTTCCTAAGATTCTGAATTCAAGTTTAGGGTTATTAATTACTCGTATATTGGGTGATATAACACTATAATGAACCGCATAACAATTTACCTAAAACGTTCACTGCTGCCGTGTACCAACAACTTAACTCTAAACTATAATGATAAGGCATTTTTACTATAATAAGGTTCGTATGAATCGACTTTAGGTCGTGTATATTTTCTCTAGAACTTTCCAACGAGTGCTAATTTTATTATATGTAGTTATTGTTTAAGCTATGATAAGTTCACGGTTCTACTGGGCAATGTTGCTAAGCCCTTCGATCACCAATACCACTAGATTAAGTTCCTAATGAACAAAGACATCGCTCAAGTGGCCGCGATTGTATATCACTTGATTATAAACCTTAACACTTAAACATGAAGTTTATTATCGTTTGCAATATAATTACTGCTTCGAATGAAATGTAAATGTATTTTTTAAATAAGAACAAAAATGTTTATAGAAAAATCAAACATAACTTCTATGCAATAAGGTTGAAAAAGTTATGTTGCAAAATAAGACAACAACATTATTTGTGGTCTTACTTTCCGGTCGTTTTCGATGCGCTCATCGGAAATCTAGTACTATTGTGGATCGAAGGTTAAGCCCGTCAATTTCTAACATGCACGGCTGACAATGCGCACATATTTTTATTTTCAAAATGGAGTCTTAAATGGAGAAAATAAATTGTTTTCGATTAATACACGACAGCTTGAGGTAGCACAAAGTTATACAAAAACTTAAAAGCGAGTGTTTAATTTGATTACGAACATTTGACAATATAATACTGCTAAGCCTATGATTTAAATGATATCCCAGTAGCGACGAAATTCCTTTTCGAATATATCGGCTCGTAATTTTGATAATCGAATAAGTTAATCGATAGAAGAATATCGTCGCGTTCAAATTGCGAGGGACTTGAAGTAAACGTGCAAATATGATGTTTTCACTAATTACATCTACGCTTAAAAATGAGAGCAATTCGCCTAATATAATGTAACGAGGATCACTTTAAAAATGCACGATATTTACCCTAAAACCTTTTGAAGCACATGAAACAGAATATTCCTGAATATCTAGCTTATTTTTACTGGTGTGAAATTCGTATTTCTCTTTAAGAGCGTTGAACACCGTGCATTACAAAAGTGTCTATTACTATATTTCATCAGGCTTCAGGAGTGCGGCGGCTGCCCTTATCATCTCTTTCTCTTCTCCACAAACACTTACCATTAACTAGTATACGCATGCCTTAATCTAAAGAATAAACTTAAATTTTGTTCCGAACTCTAACACCTAACATAGCTAAATACAAATTCCATACAATTTTAACATCTATTATTTTAGATAGGTATAACGCTTCTTTTTTATCTCTTGAGGGAGACAAGACATCATGCTAGTCCAACCAAGAATTAATATAATTATAATACAAATTATGACTGCCAAATATGGCAGCTATTTGCATATATTTCCTTCTAAATCGCATTTATATTCAAATAATAAGTTATCATAAAGTTTAGTTAAACTAGACTTAATTATCAAACATAATCAGTAGTTTGATAACTAAGTAATCAGTGACGACTATTATTAACGTCAATTCCGAACTAAACATCTTAAAAGCAAGTCCTTCAACTAAATGCGCATACGCAGCGCAATTATATCACAGCCAAATCTGCCGCCGCACGCCTTACTACCGTCTGAAGGCCCTAGACATGACGTCACTAAAAACTGCATCACTTTTGGTGATTCAAATATTCCAAGAATTTCGAATATCCAAAAATGTGTAATTAAAAAAAAACTGTGGGTAATAATCATTAAAAAATCAAAAGTCATCGGTATAATTTTTCACTAATCCGTAATAATGAGCGACATCGGAATGTCTGGGCCGAAATTAAACGACATTATAGTGATACATTTTAGAAGTTTATAACTTTTTTCGAAGCTACTAAGTTAAATCGTGAATTTTCTATACTTAGGCCCGTACAGAACCTCATTATTTTTAAGTAATGCTTGAGTCTTGAGAGAGGTTCTGTAATACAGGCCTTAGAGCGCTGAGGTCGAATTAAAAGTCGAGACAAAATGTTGATATCCTACATCAATCATCAGGATAGTTGATTGGTCGACAGCAAATTAGTGCCTTTTCATTTTTTAAATGTTAGTTAACAAATTGCAGGTGGTTACAATGGCAATACCACGTGGCCTTACTCTGATAGATCTAATCTTGACACCGTATAATGTCTTATATCGTTAGTTATAATAGCTAATGACCATCTTGAGTAGCTTGCGTCATTGCACCCATCTTTTCATTACAATTTTCAGTCTTGGACAACCTCATCCCGTTCACAAGTTCAGAATTTTGTTACTACCTAATTGGTAGAAATGCTCTAAAAGTTCAATTTCCTTGCAAAAATCTTGCCTCAATACAATCCATACCAGTATTTATTTAAACAAAATCAATAAGTATGGCGACAGAGTAATATTACAATCATAGACAAGATTGACTAGTTCAACAGGATTATTTTAGTACATAAATATATCTACCAACTGATTTTCTGCAGTAAGTTTTTTACTAAAATAAAGATACCCTGGCATAGATTGTATTTCGAACATTACAATTTATTTTAAAACACAGTTGTTAAGTCATATTAATATTTTAAGTTGATATAGAGCTGACATATTTCCGTCATACATTTCCAAATTCTTCTTACAACCGTTATATAATTTGTTATACAAAATTCCGATCTAGCGATCTAATTCATTTGAAATGTTTCCACTTATCTGGATGAAGTATTAAGTAGTTCTATCCTTGTATAAATATATTATTTTTAATGTGAACGGGATTAATCCGTTAGTATATCAGTTCATTTAAGTAAAAATGCATGTGAGGGGCGAGCGATAACCACTGTCACTTAACAAATGAAAGGTTGTGTGTCTGTCACTCGATTTTAAACTAGTATCAAGTTCTAAGAAAGGCAAAAAGGGCCATGGAAATAAATACGGTTATTTCGAATAACCCGTTTTATTAAAATTGATTCTATCACTCGCCCTAAATAATCGAAATATCAACAACGGTTTCGTCACAACGACAATGTTCTCAATAATTGACCAACATTTGATTTGCCACAGCGCTGAAAACTGATTCTGCTAATTTCATAAGCTAATTCATCGCTAAATTATCTACTATTGTTTCTGGTGTAAAAAATGTGCAACAATTTTAACTATTACTTCAGTTCAATAAGGCATGACTAATTCTCTTCTAACTACTATGGTAATTAAAAAATTATCCATTATTACACATTTGATAGCACAATCTGTCCATTAAAAAACTCGAAAAATGTATACTAATGAATGATAAGTATGAACTGATTAAAATGCCAAAATGATTAATTTTCAATTACCTCGTATTATATCGCAGTTTTTATAATGAAGCAATAAGAATTGCAACTTACGTCCGCTTTTGTAAACTGGACCTTAGGTGATGGTGTTACCGCTTATCAGCGATATTCACGCACTTTTACCACTAAACCGTAATTTCACCGTATTTTATATACAATTAGGCGATTAATAACTTTACATGTACAATAAAACCAATATTCAGTGATAAAAGTGTGTGTTATAACCTCTTTTACCGTTCGACGGGTCGGCCATGTCGTATTACAGTGTAGTGTGGGCGTGTGGTGGCGGGAGCCGACGGCTCGCGGGTCACTGTCAGTTGTTCTTGTCGATGTTGTGGATGGCCCAGTTGAACGATGTCGTCCAACTGTTCTTCATGGCCTCGTTGAACTTCTGTCTGAAGTGTTCCATTGCTTTTTCTTCTGATAGGTCCATTACCTGTGACAATGTTTTGATTAAGTTAGTTGCTTTGGCAAACATAGAAAGAAAGAAAATACGTTTATTTGCGGTAAATATGACGCAAAGAAAAAAAACACGAGAATAACAAATTGGGGGAAAATATGCGTCACATCCACGCAAAACGGCCATCGCTCAGCATAATGCTGCGACCCTATGCGAGACAGAGCCCCAGCGCTGGTTTTCAGCGACAGCCGGCGTTGATGTGTCAAAATCAAAAATAAAAATAAAATAAATACAACACTTCCTAAATGATATAATATTTAAAATAGCAACATTTCGTTCCGTCGGCGACTCAAGCGCCGCAGATGCAATCATTATCAGATGCATATAGTGAGGGATGGGCACACAACTAAAAAGAAGAATTATGATATATGGTACTCAACAATGTAGTGGACTCGCCTCGAAACTCATAAATTCAAGAGATGGCACCAAGCATGAAAAATACTCTGTGTCAAGCATCACGAAACATTACGCCAAATCGGATGAGGTTTTGAAAGGATGTGGTAACACCCTAGTGTCTGAAGCAGACAAAATAATACTATGTATCGGTGAAAACGACACAAATCCTACAAACAGCTTGTGTGAATTATCGTATGTTTTAAAGAAACTACAAAAAAATACTGTTTTTCTGTTAAACGTAGTAAGGAGCCATTACCTGAATGAACGTATGTTAAACCAACAATTTAAATTAATATGTAACAGTTTTCCAAACTGCCATTTCATCAAGGTTACAGGTGCCACAGGGGATTTATTACAGGAGACCTGTGATACATTGAATTATATAATTGACAGTCTGGACTATGACGAGAAATTCCTTAGTTATAATAATTTACATGCTAATTCTCTAACTATTAAATATGACAGTGTCGATAAGGTGGCACGGCACAACGGCGTTAAAAAATGTATTTCTTCAAAAAAATGCACACAGCAATCGATTCTTAATTATTTTTCTCGGATAAAGAAGCCAAAACCTGCCTTATTAACTAAGGATAGACATATGTATCAGTCGCCTCCCAACTCAAATAAATCAACAAATTCAGATATACAGGATAATTTTTTTAATAGTCAAGGCGAATCTGAAACCTCCTACCTAACTATACTGCATCAAAATATAGCAGGAGCACTTAGTAAAGTAGATATTCTTCAAATTTCTCTTTCCGAACTTATAAATAGGAAAATTTACGTAGACATAATATGCCTATCTGAAACTTTTCTCAGATCAGGGGAGGAATCTAATTTATCTCTGAAAGGATTTAAACTAGCTGATTTCTACTCCAGACCAAACCAAAGGCGGGGCGGGGTTGGTATATTGTGTAAACATTATATGGAAACTAAAAAAGTTCCATTACTGAGTGAATTGTGCATTGAACGATCGTTCGAATGCTGTGGAATTGAAATTCCACTTTATAAATGTATAATTGTATGTATATATCGAATTCCAAGATCAAATCCAGATATTTTTCTTCGAAACTTAGAGTACCTAATTACAACACTAAGACGTAGATTAAAAATGAAAATCATCATAACTGGGGATTTCAATATCGATTCACTTAAGGAGAGTAAAGCGTTAACTGAATTTCAGAAAATTGTGCATAATTACAACTACAACATACATATTAATCAACCTACTCGCGCAAATGCCTGTCTCGATCAATTTATTAGTAATACTCAGGAAGCGTCGAGTGAGGTTCTCAAACTTGGTCTATCGGACCATGAAACTGCACAAATATTATACATCCCTTATTCCAAAAATACAAAACCTCTCATGGAATGGTTTGTATTTAAACGCGACTACTGTTCCATAAATTTAAAAAAGTTTTGTGATTGTCTCTCTAGTATGTCTTGGTCAGATGTATATTCGGAAGAGGACTTTAACACGGCATTTAACACCTTTTATGACGCATTTATACTCTTCTTCAATTTATGTTTTCCGGTATGTAAACGAAAAATCTCAAACAAACAAACTAAAAACTCTGGTTGGATTACTAAAGGTATAAAGAAATCATGCGCAACAAAGCGAACATTGCGATTTATGTATTATAAATTCAAAACATCAGGTTATAAAATTAATTACAGAAAATACAATAAACAATTTAAAAAAATTATCTTTGTAGCACAAAAACTATTCAATGTAAAATATATAAAAAAATCAAAGAATATTTGTAAAGCATCTTGGACATTAATAAAAAATAATACAATGACATATTCAAATAATAATAAAAAATTGATCACAAAAATAAAATTTAATAATACGATTTTGACGAATACTAGTGACATTTCCAACGCGTTTAATAATTATTTCATCGATATGGCCACCGGTAAAAATAGAGCAGTATCGACGATGGGACATCGCCATTTAATTTCACCGCTCAACGCCAGTTTCTTCATTTATCCAGTTAGTGATGATGAAACATTTAAAACTATACAATCACTAAACAATACTTCTTCTGTAGGATATGATGAGATCCCGACACATATCTTAAAACACACTGCAGGTTTGACTACACCAATATTAACGTACCTTATTAATATGTCATTCTCCCAGGGCACCTTCCCGGAAAAATTAAAAACCTCCGTTATAAAACCGATTTTCAAAAAAGGTGACGTAACGGGTTTAAACAATTATAGGCCAATCGCTTTAATACCAGTTTTATCTAAGGTATTTGAGAAGATAATGCATTCTCGTATGAACCAATTCTTGGCTAAACATAAAATATTAAAAACCGAACAAAACGGATTCCAAAAAGGCAAATCGACCACTTTAGCAGCTTTTAAATTACTGTCAAAAATTACTGAAAATATAGATAAACGTACACGTACCTGCACTGTGTTTTTCGATATGAGCAAGGCTTTCGACTTTGTTGACCACAATATTCTGCTCACTAAATGTGAGCTGTACGGTTTTCGCGGCCTAGCACTGAAGTGGCTGCAAAGCTACCTTTCAAATAGGACTCAATATACAGCAATTTCCGAAATAAATTCAAATAAAGAAGAAATATTATGTAAGTCCACCATTAGGAGCAACAATACAGGAGTGCCGCAAGGTAGTGTTACAGGGTCATTATTCTTTCTGTTATATATTAACGACCTACCAAATGTTACTAAGCATTTCTACTCACTTTTTGCTGATGATATTGCGGTGGTTATTACGGAGAACAAAATGATTAATTATAATTCAGAAATTAATGAAGCAGTTAATGCTATCATAACATGGCTTAATAATAATAACTTAAAAGTGAACATAGAAAAAACCTCCTTCGTTCAGTTCCACAATAGGAAATCAAATCCTGACCTTATTATTATTTATTCCGATCAGAGAATTAACGAAGCACACGAAGCTGTTTTTCTTGGTATAACAGTGGACAGTGGCTGCACATGGAAACCTCACTGCTTAAAGGTAACAAATAAGATTAATCGTTTCGCTTTCGCCTTGTGGAGACTGTGTAAAATAGCTAACCTCAAGACAGCCCTCTTAGCGTATCATGGTTACGTAGCGTCTAACATTAGATATGGCATTGTGCTATGGGGAAATTCTGTTCTTATAAATAGGGTATTTTTAGCCCAAAAACAATGTATCCGTGCTCTGTGTGATGTGCCACCATTGACTTCATGTAAACCTCTATTTAAAGATTTAAAAATATTAACTGTTCCCGGTATGTACATATTTGAATGTTGTAAATTTGTTAAAATGCACTCCGAATTTTTTTTTTTTTTTTTTTTTTTTTTTTTTTTTTTTTTTTTTTTAAAAACGTTGCCCCACACTAGGAATTTCTCCTGTATCGTGGGTGCGTTTACAAACATTTAAACTCACATACACAAACAGCCAGACCCGGAACAACTACTTGTAGGTCATACAAATATTTGTTCCGTGCGGGAATCGAACCCGCGACACGCAGTGCAGCAGTCAATCGCTTAACCAATGCGCCAACCGTGCCGTCGATTATTTCAATTTCGTGATTATTTCAACGTCTTGGAGACACTGTTACGTTTAACACAAGATATCCTGATAGACTAATTATTCCTCCAATGAAAAGCCACTTATATCACAGAAGTTGCTTTCCAATGGTTATAAGAATATATAATAAATTACCAAAATCATATAGAGAACTGCCAATCAATCGGTTTAAAACAGCGTTATTCAAATGGCTTACAGAAAAGTCATTCTATTCTGTGAATGAGTACCTAAACTTTAAACACTTACACTGACATTTTACTTTTATAATTTGACAAATGATTGACATTCTTATTCTTAATTTATTATCTATGATGTATGTTCCAATTTTATTAGCATAATTTCATTTATTTAATGTAATGTTTGCATGCTAGTTTTAGCGAATTGTTTTAGAAACTTTTATAACCCGACCAACTGTAACGTACTACAATTCTTGCAAATAAATTTCATTTCATTTCATTTCATTTCATTTCATTTCAACATGTAGCTGGTTTTTCTATATTTCTAATATGATGGGTTCGCCATCCAACTTATCAGTTTTAATAAGCCTGGTCTACGAATCTCCAGCTTCGCCCGTGAAAGACGTCGGACTGTCAATTGGCAATCACTCCATAAAATATTGGTATTCAACTACATTACGTGGAATAAACAATAAAAAAATAGTTACCAAAGTTTCACGTAGATATTGCAGATCCTTCTCGGAGCTGAGCTCGGGTAGACCCGTTGAGATCATCATTGAGAACAGTGATAGAATTAGGTGCCCGTGCTTTCGGAGGATTTTAAAGGCCTGTGAAAAATACGCATGGATAATTTCACTTTATCATTCTAAAACTAGGAATTGTTATGATTGCACGTAAATCCAGGAGCAGAAGTCTTCCAATCTGAAAGTTTTATTTTGTACTTTACAGATAGTTCACTTCGCAAAATCATTTTACAAAACGCGACTCTTGAAACGACACAATAAAGTGCAATTCCGGTCGCACAGCGCTAACTACCTACAGTTATATTCACCTAGAAGTTGCCTCTCTTTCTATAACGTAACTCTTATATCTTCTGACTACGTTACACTCACTGAATTGGCCCGACAAGACGGGCCCGCCACGTACTTCGAACTTCATATCTAAAATGCGTGAACCAGAACCATCTGTATTCATCTATGACGACATAATAAAAGCAAGTTCAGTGGACAGACATTTGTTTTTTTCTATATGTCTATTAATGAAACTATCAATTCTTTACCATCGAAGGGTGAGAGTGGTGTACAATATTTTAAATTTGAATATTTTTTCCAGTGAATTATTTTTTTTTATTATTATTTATTTATTTCTCAGATAACAATGATCCATCGAGTTAGTAAACAATTCTATAACTTATGACTAGTGTTAGTAGTTAAAATACAAAATAAATAGTAAGTATTGTGAAAAGGACATCCCCAAATTAATGCTCGGTGATCATCCTTCTCACAAAACTTTTAATAATCGGAGAGTCGATTCTCTCCGCCATAGTTTTAATACGAGTACCTTTAATTCAAAATAATATATCCTCACCGTTTCACAATGTTCTCTAAATATCTTGAAGTCGATAGGTAGGTTGTCTCCCGAGCCCTTTTGTCCTTTATTGATAACGTGTATAAAGTCGTGCGTCAGTACAAAGGGCGCGCGCTCTCGCTTGAACCCGTACCACTGCTTGAAGTGGCCCAGGAAGTGGCCGAAGTCTATGTGGAATAGCTGCAGGAAAATAAAGGTGATAATGGAGTGTTAGGTAAACATAAATGGTAGGTAACTTGTATTTTACTAAACAAATGCCTCGTTGGTCTGGTGGTCGCAAGCGCGACCGCTGAGAATTAGGTCCTGGGTTCGATTCCTAGGTCGGGGCGTGTTATCGGGTTTCCATCAGGAATTTTTCAGTAACAGCCCGAAGTCTGGATTTGTGCCCGGGTGATGGCAAAGGGCTCGCCCCCTATTACATGGTATTTAAACATAACTGGCGAAATGTGGGGGTACTATAGTGTGGCTACACCTCTGCCTAACCCTTTGAGGATTACAGGCGTGATGTTATGTTATAAAGCCGTGTTGTGTGTTTAGTCCGATAAAACTGCGAGTCGATTGCGGTCGGGCAAATTTTATAAGGGAAAACAAACAATTGTACAGTACATATAACAGCAAAATATTAAAAGCTAAAAAATGCTTACTGTACAGACGCCAACAGGTCAACCTACCCGAAACTGTCAAATTTTCCCAATCAACTTTGAACCTTATGCTTCAATGATAAAGTTGAAAAGCTATTAAAGAAATTTGACAGATTGTAGTAGGTTGATGTGCTGGTACAATTTTCTACGTTTCGACGGATAATAAAAAAGAGGTACACTGATGATACATGCAAACTAATATTAATTGAGGTCCAAAAAGCTTTCTGACCATTTTTTCACGGGGGGTACCAAAAAGCTATGGAATTTGGAAAAAAAATGCTGTAGTATTTATCTATTGGATTTGTGCCCAGTTGATGGAAATACGCTTACCCTTTACATCACATGTATCTGAGTCATAGATCTGGATTACTGGCGAAATATGGGCGTACTTATAGACCTCTGTATATCCCTTTGAGGAATACAAGACTGATGTTATCTAGTGGAAGAAGCCTTTAATTTTGTTAAGTACCTGATACTTGTTGAACGGCCTACACTGTCCTCCCATATCTATTAACACTGTTATTTGAAAATATTGTAGTCAATTATTTTTTTAAAGAATTTCTTGCAGACTCTTCACCACAGGAAACTACCAATTGGAACCGTGCACCTGGCTTTTGACGTTTCATAAGTACCCTTGTAGGTTTATGTGAAATAAAATATTTGTATTTTTGATCTATTCATTAGTAGTATTATGATGGTATTTTCTCACCTGACCACTAGTCTTGACCATGATGTTGTCCGGGTGCCTGTCCGCGATGCCTAACACGTAGGTCGCGACGCAGTAGCCGGCGCAACTCATTGTGAACTCGTCCACTGCTTTATTGAAAGCAGCATCGTTGTTCTCTGTGTTTCGTTTTAGCCATTCTGTGGGAGAATTAAGTATTTATTAGTGCCTAAAAATTATGATTTATAATTTTGTTCTGAAGAAAGTTATGTCAAGTTTCAAATGAATACACGTTAGATAAATGATTTTTTGTAAAACAGTATTTTACTGCACATTTCACCTCTTAGGGGTTAATGTTAGGGATACCGTGGCCCCTGGCAACACACAGGCAACGGAAGGAACACGGGTGGGTTTTAGTCAGTAAGAGTCTGACTAAAACCCACCCACTCCCGCTCCACCCAGAGCCGGAGAAGTTATTTGATAATTTCCCATAAAAAAAAGGGGTTAATGTTTGCCTCTTCTGTGTTTTAGGCAGTAATTTCCGACAGTCACAAAACTCTTTTACAGGACTTTAACACTGATATAGTTTACTTACATGTCCTAATATAAAAGGCATGAATCATGTAGAAAACAACTAAAAAATTAAAAAATAAAACTAAACAAGGAACTAATACAATACTCACGTAATAACGTAGACTTATAGATAGTGGAAGCGGCATTGAAGAGTGCGCTCTGCTTCTGTATGTAGGCCACGGTCTGCGCGTCCTCTACGACCTCGATCATACCTACTGCGTACTCCATCGAGATGCAGTTGTATGGGTTCATTCTGGGGAAGATAACATCAAATAAATAAATGCAATGTTTATTTCAGACACACTCTTCAGTTAGTAACAATATCTCTACAAAATAAGAAGGTACATTTTCTTTGAAAGTAAAGTTTAAAAAATCATTTTATCGCGCTTCATGCCCAGTTACCTTCATAAGAAGTTGTCAAGTTTTGAACCAGCAATTATCTTTAAAATTGTCGACCTTTTAGGTATATTTTACTAATAAAATTAAAATAAATTCGTTTACTCTGACATGCATTGCCCTAAGATATGGGATAGATATTCGACCATCTTACCGCTGCAGAACTGCCATTCAAGTAAATTATAAAACTCTTGACATCACGTGCGACCAGTGGCTACATTTACCTGGTTTTTGGCCGTTCTAAACGTGACGAGATTGGGTCGGTATCAAACAGCATGGATAAAATATTTCTCGTATAGCTTATGGAGCATTGGCTAACGTCAATAACATGCGGGTCAACTGAAAAAAATTGTAAACTAACCTAAAATCATAACTATGGTTCTTCCACAGCCTGCCTATCCATGATATGTAACATCTGTAGCGTGAACATATCCTGTCGCAGATCGTCGCCGATCTTCAGTATGATACTACTGTCGACCCCCGAGGAGTCCGCGTTCTATGTGGCTATATAATAGATACAAACTCACCTAAAATCATATCCGTGGTTCTTCCACAGCCTATCCATGATTCGTAACATCTGTAGCGTGAACATATCCTGTCGCAGATCGTCGCCGATCTTCAGTATGATGCTAATGTCGGCCCCCGAGGGGTCCGCGTTCTCGAACCGAAGCTGTAGAGGCCGCATCTTGCTGTCCATTACTCGGCAGTCATCCGGCCTAGGATATGAAACTTTAGTAAGAATTGTGTATTGGAGACTTCGATCAAGATTACACTGGAGATATAAATATTAAATGAGAAAAGCAGAAAAAAATAACGAGCGAGCCTTACAGTAGTCGCACATGTGTAAAATTCAAAATTTTAAATTCAAAAGTCATTTATTCAAACTAGGCTGAGAACCAGCACTTTTCGAACGTCAAAATTACATAAGACAGTCCCCAAAAAACGCCCACCCTTCACCACTTCCTAGTGCTTTAGCTAGGAAGAAGAAGTGGCGCAACAAACTCCCCAGCAGCACAGCTGAACATTAACATCTGAAATCTAACCTCGGTAATAAGCAACATTAAGGTAATAAGCAACATTAAGGTAATAAGCATTATTAAGGTAATAAGCAACATTAAGGTAATAAGCAACATTAAAGGGGCTCGTCAGTCGTTTCTGACGGCCAACTCTAGCACCGCGCGCGCTCATTGGTCAAATCAAATAGCGCGCGCTTCCCCAGCTTCCTGTGACACACTTCCGTCCCTTTTCACGAAATCACTCCCACAGATTTAATTATTTAGATTTATATTTTGATTGCAGAAAAGCGAGAGGAAAGATGTTACACATTTAAAAAAATACATTAAATTGCTGCATAAAATGTATGGTCGGTGGTTGTTGACATTGATTTTCAAGGGGCTACATACGTTATTCCAATTCGTTTTCGTCGTTTCTGACATTGAGTTTAGCATAATTATACAGGGTAAAATAAGCTTAAGATGCCTCAATAACGATGACAGAAAAGCTAAACTTTAGCGTAGGTATGAGCAAAGAAAACCAAATTGTTTTGACACAAACTATCATTACATTACTGTCTATAATTCACTTGACCCTAAAACCACTAACACAAAAAAAAATGTTTCTTCACAGCATAACCTCAGGCCAGCTATGTATTTTATTTACACTTACTTGATTCTTTTGCACACAAAACTAGGGTTTAGCGGCGACACAAAATCACAGAGTGTCTCGACACAGTGCTGCTCCTGCAGGTGGTGGATGAGGGCGGCGCGGGCTTGCTTTATCTCCTTCTTCTTGCGCACGCACTGGCTGGCCCCTGACACAGCCAAAATAATGTTCAGACAACGAATGAGTTTAATTGGCGAAAATATGCGGGTACATGATGGGAAATGTAATACAGGGTCGAATAAAACTAGCTAGCGAAAGCGCAAACGTGATGGGTATCGATATCTAGACATGATCAAACAAAAAATTAATTAAAATGACGATTTTTTTTTGGATAATCAACCGCAGGTATAGTTTGACGAAGACCGCTGTTCCGCGCCTTAGGAGTGCGCGGCGAAGCGAGGGGCAACGAATGAGCGGCGGGCGGGACACCGCGGGCCGTGAGCTTTGACGAATGAGCGGCCTGCACTGCCCCCCTGTCTCGCCGCGCAGACACCGCGCGAAACAGCGGTCTCGGTTAAACTATAGTGTAGTCACTACTTGAAAATCAGTTTATTTTATTTTTATTTTTTTGTGTAAACTTCACAGACGTGATGGGTTTCGATAACTAAACACGATAAAACAAAAAAAAAACAGTTTTCAGAACTCATACTTCAAGTAACAAGTAGTCGTTGACCCCAAAACATCATCAAATAATTGTTATGTTATCGTGTTTAGACATCGATACCCATCAGGTCTGTGGAGTTTTGCTAGCTAGTTTAATGTAACCCTGTACAGCACCCGGGAGTTTATAAGATGCACAGAGCTATAGAAAGTGATTGGCACAGATAGTGAAAACGTCGACGCTCTGCAACGCTGAACTTTATCAAAAACTCAATGTTATATTATTTACGTCCCAGTACCTACTGTAATTTTTACTTGTAGTATTCTGTTTTTTATTGGGGTTCCGTAGGTGCCAAACTGAACCCTATTACTAAGCCTCCGCTATCAGTCCGTCCGTCTGTCTGTCAGCGGCCTGTTCCTCATGAACCGTAATAGGTAGACAGTTGAAATTTTCACAGATTGTGTATTTCTATTGCCGCTAAAATATCAAAAAATTAAATAAAGTTAAATATTATAGGGGGTCCCATTACAAGATACGTCTTCTTTTTTTACTAAAGTATTTTAAACAATGTAGTGTTAATTATTATACGGTGGTACTAAACCCTGCCCTAAACGAGTCCGACTCGCACTTGGCCGGTTTTTTATTTATGTTTCTCATATGGCGCATTTTTTTTTCTTTTTTTTTTTTTCAAATTAGTAGTCACAGTAGTCTAAAAAAAATCCAGGCAGATATACTGTGACATCATTATGTATCGCGATTTGTTTTAATGCGGAGAAAAAACTTTAGCTCTCATACAAAACATCAAACGAATCTCGACGGTATCTGATCGCAACTAAATGAAAAGTGAAGACAGACAATACAAAGTATTACATTTAAGTTTGTCGAGACAAGTGATCTGCCGCGTGAGGCTGTTGATGTGGTCCTGGCAGCCGCGGCAGTACGCCTCCAGCAGCAGCCCGAAGCGCACGCCCACGGCCGGCACGTGCATCTCGGACCTGCGGGGAGTTGGGCAGGGTTACAGAGAAGTTACGATGACAACGGTCGTTTATAATACTACGTTTCGTATTTGTAGTGTAAGGTGATGTGACATTGACAGCTATTTATTTCGTAGCAGTAGTTTGCAGGTTTTCTTAGTTCAAGTGTCACTACTCACGCATGGTTGACCATATACTTTATAGGAAACTATGGTGTCGTGGTTTTTATGAATTTCGAATTTAGGCCACAAAAGTTCACGAGTCCACGGCCGTTGACCCCGAGATCAGCTATAGTTATTCGAAATTATTAATCTAGTCAATCTTTTTGTTCCTTAATTTTTTTAGGTTTCGATACACCACGTGTATTAAGCTTCGCAAAATATTTATTTATTTAGTACATGGACGACTTACAGCTAATAACAACATACAAAAAAGAAGACCACAGTCACCCGAGAGCCAATTATAAATCTTCACATATTATAGCCTTATAATAATAATTTATGGTGTGAGCACAAAAACAAAAAACACATCGCCTAAATTAGAGTAAGAAGCAATATACGAGGGTGAATCAAAAAAATGTTGGAATCAATATAAAAAAATGCAAAGATTTAAACAAAAATATTTTATTTTTCTACATAATTTCCCTCCAATGCAATGCATTTAGAATAACGCGTTTCTAACTTCATTATTCCTTTTGAAAAAAAAATGTTTTTCTTGACTCGAAAAACTCTTCTTCGGCAGCCATAACCGCGTCATTATCGTAAAATTTTGTTCCACGAATGTCCTCTTTTAATTTTGGGAATAAGTGAAAATCACTTGGGGCTAAGTCCTGAGAATATGGTGGGTGGTCAAGTAGATTGAAGCCAGCACAGCGGATTGCGTTGAGCGCAACTTCCGATCGATGAGCAGGAGCGTTATCTTGAAGAAACAACACGCCCAACGATAGTTTTCCACGACGTTTTTCTTTAATTCTTCACGCACTTTCGGGATTAAATTTGCATAATAGGGTCCAGTAATCGTCTGGCCTTTTGGCATGTAGTCAATAAAAAGGATTCCTTCACTATCCCAGAACACTGAGGCCATAACTTTGCCAGCGGTAGGAGCAACTCGAAATTTCTTAATGGATGGAGAGGATGGTCGTTTCCAAGACATGCTTTGTCTCTTAGTTTCAGGATCGAAATGGTGGACCCACGTTGCATCCATGGTGACAAGGCGACGACAAAAATTATCCGAATCACGCTGGAACATTTCGAGATTACGCTTAGAAATTTCCAAACGTCGCTTTTTGTTTTCGTCGGTTAACATTCGTGGCACCCATCTTGCCGACACTTTTTTGAACCCCAGTGAATCAATTAAAATGGATTGAACGCTACCTAATGATATCTTTAGGATCTCAGCTATATGTTTTATAGTTATTCTTCTGTCTTCCAAAACCAGATTCTCAACCTTTTTGACATTTTCTTCCGTAACGGAGGTTGAAGGCCGCCCAGAACGCGGGTCATCTTTACAGCTTGATCTACCTCTTTTAAATTCAGCCACCCAGTACGCAACCGTAGAATAGGTCATCATCCCCTAATGTCTGCTGAATGTCCGAAAAAATCTCCATTTTTTTCACACTGAGATATTTTATCATCGCACGTAACTCACTTTTATCCATAATTTTGGGTTTTTAGCAACTCGTTGCACAAAAAAATTTATTACGTGCGAACGAACTGACAAAAACAAGTGACAGTTTGCATAAATATTGAGTGATTGACACTCTTTAATTTGAATATTGAACTTCTCCCAAAAAGGTTTTATATATATGCAATTCTAAGAATTTTTTGATTCACCCTCGTACATACTTACTTTACTTACCTTTACTTATTATAAGGATCAGTTAAGTAAAATAATAAATTGAACATAACATTACCTTAAATGCCAAAAGAGGTAGTGTCCGATGGTCATGTTCTTGAAGGCCCTCTTCAGTAGGAACACGGAGAGGTCGCACATGAGATACGACTCGTGTTTCAACGCCTGCACCAATTGCAGGAGGTAGAGTAGAAGGTCGTTGTCACTGTGGAAGATAATACAATCTGTTAATACTGGATTCATGAAGTTGCTTGCTATGGAATGGCTACATCGTAAACACAGTGCATTATCATCATCATTTCAATCCAGAGACGTCCATTGCTGGACATAGGCCTCCCCCTGTCAGTAGTTTTCAGAGAAAAATATCTAGTCATACAGCAAGCATGAAAAAGGACGACTACATCCTAACAGCTAACTTTTAGGGACAACACTGACGGCCGGTGGCCAGATATGTGTGAATTTATAATTTAACTGACAGCCGATATCCGTAGTATAGGTGTCAACAAGTTTAATCAAGCCGTAAAAAGCAATATTTTCCCACTCTCTGACCGGGTCAAAATTCAAAATATTTTATTTCACATAAACCTTCATGGGCACTTATGAAACGTCAGAAGCTAGGTGCACGGTTCCAATTGGTTGTTTCCTATGGAGAAGAGCCGGCAAGAAACTCCACGGTTACTCTTTTAAAAATAATGGGCTTTTACAATATTTTCAAATAACAGTGTTATTAGGTATGGGAGGACAGTGTAGGTCTTTCAAATTCAAATCATTTATTGTGGATCATGGGTATATAAGATGTTGTGTTAGTTACATACATGTAGGTCTGCTATGTCCCGCCATTGAGGCATACAAAATCCATATTAGCAGTTCAGGAACATAAATTAAAATACAATACGTCAAATTGTCATGCAATACATTAAGATTAAGTTGGTTTTTAACAAGTACCATGTAACAGAATAATGATGGTCAACAAATCTACAGTCCACTAGACCTACAGCGTTCTCACATTCACAAAATTGAAAAGAATCTATATAAAGATAAATAAATTAATAAAAATAAAAACGTATTTTAAACGAAATGACGTGATTGCTATTACAGCTGTATCAAATCTGAATAATTATCATGTCCACAAAAGCCACTAATAACCTGTGGAACCTGTCATATAAAAAAAGTTGGAGTTTCTTTCCTACGAAATGTATGGAAAAAGTTTTTTTGCGGTTTCTGTCTTTTCCAGTACTCAAACCTCAGTTGGAGATAGAGTTTTTTGATCCTTATAAGAAACAGGATCGAATTGAATCAAAAAGTTTTTGAGGAAACTGCACATTTTCCTGCTGACTGTACATTTTTTTTCAAAATCTGTGAATGCAGATCAACATCTCTCAAAAAGTTAAGGACAGTCTTCTAAGACCGTATTCCTGTAGCTACAACGGTTTTGGGCAGGCAGTGAGGTCAGTAAGGTCTCAAAAATCCAGCCTGCAAATCCTAAATAAGCTTCGACCAGAATTCGGCAGATAATGGTATTTAAAAGTTCGCAATGCCAATTGTACTATTTAGCTAGAAAGTAAATCTGACCTGATCTTGCCGAGACACTTGACTGCGAAACTCCTGACGGCACAGTCGGCGTAGGCATAGTCCAGTAGTTCTAGCGCGGGCTCCACTCGCAGCATGGGCCAGTCTGCCAGCATGCGTCGCACTCTGGCCGATTCAGCCAGTTCGCCCCATTCTACGCAGGATAGTAGTTTTGGAAGAAGTTCCGGTGCTTCATTGCGGAAACGTTCCCTGGAAAATGGTAGATTAGAACATTAGAAAAAAAAAATTAAAAAAAATTGTTCCATACAGACTGGAGCATCGCAGAGAGTATGATTTTCCGATGATATAGCATAATACACTTTATTTTGAGCGACATATAATGCAAATTTGACATCGACGCAAACATCAATAGACTCCTCTCTCTCCTCGAGCGGTCGACACTGATATTGAAGTTCATTCTCAACGGATTATTTTTTTGCTTTAGTCAGCGCCGAGGTTTAACAAATTCAATCAAACATATTCTTAAGGTAGTGTGTATTTATTCCGATTGGATTACAGAATATCTAGGCTCCCAAATATATATTTTGAATGGACACTGATATAAAGACAAGATATGAAGAATTTCAATTTTCTATAGAAAACTTTTTTTATTTAAGAATATGTTTGATTTACAAATTATTTTGGTATTACGATTGTATGAACTACACATGCTCCGCCGGCCCGTTAACGCCAGTTTTTAACTAATTTTCTTACCGATTTAATTTAGTACGATTTTTAAAACATTTGTATTATTTCTTTAGAACGCCGAACTCCAAGTTCTATTAATTTTTATAGATAAACGACACACAAAAAATTGTAATTGGGTTTGCAGTGCCTAGAAATTGGTAGTCAGGTTTAAAATCCTGTTGATTAAGACAAAAAAAATCTTTATACTTTACCTCGAAGCCCAGATGTCTTTCCTGTCCTGTTCATGCATTTCATACATAGGATCCTTCTCTGCGAAAGCTCGTAGCCTCTCAAAATCCCTGCTTAGCCTCTCGATCACTTCCGGGGACACGGTCTCGATATGTTTCGAGTAGTCTTTTACAGTCTCATCTTTAGGAAATAGGACAGGGTATTGGCAGTCGTAGCTGAAAATAAAGTGTAATGAATAGATACAAAAATTAAATACACTATCATCTCATGATTCATGGTTTTTTTTAAATTTTGTTTAGGCGCGCCGTGTGATTTTTGGTATATGGATTCGCGTAGTGCTGAGCTATAGAATATAGATGGCGCTAATACCAGTATTAAGTTTTCACTTTTTAATTTTTCTCCCGTATTTTTGACATTTAGGTTTTAAGGATTCGTTTCAGGTTGTTTTCAGGTAAATATCTATGCAGTGTCACAGGGATGAGCAGCAGTAGTTTTGTGTAACATAGCTAGATCATCTATTACTGAAATAAACTATAGTTTAATTGTCCACAGCACAAGCATTCCAGTTCTTTTTGTTATCACGAATGTTTCTTTGTTACATTGTGTATTTGTGATCAATAAACATACTTCTTTATACTTACTTAGAGAACTTAACCTGCAAGGCAGCGCAGGAGTCCGTGTTAGGATTGGACACGACAGTTCCCAAAGGATGCAGCACGAGGTCATCGCCCTGCGTGTCGTCGGCGACGTGCGTCCACATGGACAGCGTGACGCCGTCTGTGCGCAGTTGCTCCTTGTAGTCGAAAATCATCGTATTCGCCCACGTCAGTCTGTTTACACCCTCCTAGAACAGATGGTGGGATGTTTTAGAAAACTATTGATGAAATGCACAAATGTCGGAAATAGCGCAAACAATATTCCTAAGAAAATAAGCTAGGACTTCTTTATCTTAATCTTTCCAAACTCCGGGCTGTTTACTAAGAAATTCCTAATGGAAAAACCCAATAACACTTTTCCCGACCCGGGAATCGAACCCAGCACCCCACGCTCAGCAGTCGCGCTTGCGACCACGAGACCCACGGGGCGGTGAAATTATAGACAGTCGAGTAAATCCAGCTTTGTATCCAAGGTTGGCAATGTATCGCTGTGCCACCATTGACAAATTCGTCGAACTGGTTCAATTGTGGGCTTGCCAATTAATATATAAGGAATATATCACTCTATCAACAGGAATACCTAATATGGAATAAAATACGAAGAATTATTCGATAAACCTTCTGTTGATGAACATCGATAACTAATAAAACAAAACATTAATTAATTTGTTGATTTTTTATACCTGGACAAAAAACAGTTCCTTTTTGTACAAACGTCCGTGATTGGCATCGATATCTAAACACGATAAAATAAAATAAAACAGATTTTTTCAACTCTTACTTCAAGTAACATCACTACCACAGCGGTGTTGAAAAAAAGAAACATGAAATCTTTTTGTTTTATATTTTATCATGTTTAGACATCTTTACTCATTACGTCTACAGAGTTTCGCTAGATAATTTTATTTGACCCTGTATATGCAGCAGTATAATCACTGTTTTAAAATCCTACTACAAACTATCACAAAAAAGTCTATATTAATCACTAGCTTTCCCCCACGGCATCGCCCGCGTGTTATGTCGATGAAAAGTAGCCTATGTCCTTTCCCAGGGTCCAAAGTATCGCCATACCAAATTTAATAAAAATCGTTTCAGCCGTTTAGCTGTTAAAGCGTAACAAACAAACATACAAAAAGCAAATCTATTCTCTTTATAATATTATATTGAAATATATAAATAATATATACCTAAAAGGCGACTAAGGGACTTACTAGAGAATGGGCAGCATCGCAACACCATACTGCGATTTCCAGCGCACCTGCCAAACAATTATGGCAAACACCCCTCCCCCCAACCCCTAAAAATGACAAGCACCAAAACAAATAGCCCCTAGTGCCCGTCTACGATGCGGGAGGCACAGAATCGGTCGAAGTGGCGGTGCTTGGGGGAGGCCTATGTCCAGCAGTGGACGTCTTTCGGCTGAAATGATGATGATGAGATTTAAACATTTATTAATTAAAATTCTACAGCATACCTTATTTGAGTCTTTTCCTCTCCTCTTGCTCTTACTCTTGGTGACCTCATAGACGCCGAAGCACACCCTGGCCATGCGCGGCAGGTTGGACACCAAGATGGGAAAGGTTAGCTCCTGGTCCCACACGGCCACGCCGTCGACCATGACAGCGGCACTCGTCTTCTGAGTCTCGCAGAGGGGTTTGCCGCCGTGGAAGACACCAGCTTGGCATATTACCTGCTAAAGGATTATTGGTGGTGCAATAAGAGAAGACTTGTTGAATAAAAAGTATAATGTATTAAAGAAAATTACGGTTACAAGTTTCACATAGACAAGAGTGACAGAGAGAGAGAGCAGAGCCCTCAGTAACAAAAATGTGAACTAACAGAGGTTTCGTTCAATGCGTTCACAAATATTTAACACCTGCGAATATTAGAGTAAATATTTAAAAAGTACCAAAACCTTTTTTAATAAGCAAACGCTCCTATACTGTAGTGTAAACTAATATTTAAACAATAATTCAGTGCTATATTATCTAATAATTATTAGTTCACTAATCTAGATACATTTGAAAATTTATACATATTAAAAAAAAACGTATACATTCACGATACGTTAAGATAAGTTTTTAAGAGGGCGTCCAAAGGTCCACCAGCGCCACTCCTTTAAAAAAATATCTCGTGACTGAGAAGGAATTATGAATAACGGCTAGCAAGGACCCTCGGTAAATGTGTCTAGAATTTTCTAATACCTTTTATAAAGTTTCATATTGAGACATGAAGCAACGAAATACGATCTAGAGGAATGTGGCCGCTTTTGTTTAGATCGAATTTTGTTGCTTCGTGTCTCAATATGAACTACTAGCCGTTTGCTTCCTTCCCAGTCACGAGATAATATTTTTTTAAAGGTGTGGCGCTAGTGGACCATTGGGCGCCCCCTTATAGGCTTCCTCTCGCCTAAAATTTTGCTGTGCCCGAAAGGCTCCGTGCCCGTTCAGATAGACGTGTTCTTGAGTGGAGACCGCGAATTGGCAAACGTAAGGTATGACGCCCTCAGGCTAGATGGAGCGACGATCTTCGCAGAGTGGCTGGTAGCAGCTGGATGAGAGTTGCCGAGAATCGAGCTGAATGGCGTGCAATTGGAGAGGCCTACGACACGGTCCATAATGATCTCATAAAATTTGAAGTTCTGACCACCCACTGACACATTGTGGAATGCAATAAATGATTGAGTATTGAAAAGTATGTGCAACCATTTTTGCTCGTATTTAGGCAGTTTATGAATGGATACACGTCTCGACTGGAATTGTAATAATTATTTTTTATTACAGGATGGGCTCTTGACCCCGATGTCGCCGGATGGAAAGCGATGGATGAGGTCTATGATAGAACGAGCGTTCCTAGGAGATGCCTGTTCACTCTCGCTTTGAAGGCAGACGGATTATATGTGAAACGGAACACAGACGCTGGCAGGGAGTTCCACACAGACAAAATTTTTGTAATTGTATTTTTATTATAAGTACCTTATATACTTTTATATGCATTTAGTAAAAAGCTGTTATTTTGACCTTAAAAACAGACACTTAATGTTTATAATTTGTATAGATGTATAGATTTATCCCATCCACTAATAAATGATTACTGCTAAACTCACCACAGCACCATTCCCGGGGTCCACGTTAAGTTTGCCGACACTCTGTACGACGCACGAGTATTGTTTGTCTATGTTCCACGCCGACTCATTCTTCTTCCGTCGCATTGTGTTGGAGTGCTCCGAGGTCAGCCGTCTCCGCTCCGGCAGGCAGTATGGGTAGTAGGGCAGGTCGCGGTTTACTATGGGGCATGATCATGTCAGTATTTAATCCCATAACCTTGAATTCCTTAATGGTAGAGGAGTATAAATTTACGGGTGGTAAAGTCTAAAAGTTTTCATAAACCTTTACTGAAGAATGGATGAAAGTTAACGTTCTACCCATTCATGGGCTACAGCCCGCTGACAGACAGACGGACGGACAGACAGCGGAAGCTTAGTGATAGGGTTCCGTTTGAAACCCTTCGAAAGCCTAAAAACAGAGTATAGATATAACTGATCAGTATAAAACAGCCCAAACACAATAATAAAACAACACAGATCACCAACTCACGCGTTAGCGGTAGCTTGTCCATGCTGACCGTCATGACTTGTGGTACGCCATCAGTGGCCAGCATCTCCTGGATATACAGGAACTGGATAAGGGGATAGTCTCCGAACAGGTACTCCTCGCGCCCGCACACCTTCAGCACGTAGTTGTGAGGATGCTCCCCTCGCATGTTCAGGGAGTTGGCTTGCTTGCGTAGGATTACTTCGATGTGCTGTTGAGGTGTGCGCGTCGCAGGGACGCTTGAGGAAAATGATACCTGAGGAAATGATAATGGTCTTGATAAAATATTGTTTGTAAGTATAGGTATTATTTGCTGGGTTCCGCTGTGAAACGCGTTATTTTTTCATACATTTTAATCGGTTTTCACCGTGTGTTCGCTTATCAAAACGTCAGTGTATGAACAGAATAAACGTAATTATTCAATAAACACCAAAAAAGAGTTGCAATACGTCTATACAAAACCTCATTCGTAAAATCAGTACACCGAATAATATCGTTTTAAATCGAGCTTGTCAAACTAATTCTTCAAAACAACTGTCAAAACTTGTCAGTAAATTTTCTTTGTCGACGTAAAATAGGAGTTAAAGAATGTTAAAATCGAAATTCAAGATAAGTTACGATGAAGAAGAAGAAGAAGAGGAAGTAAAGGTAGTGCCCGGCAAGAAAAAAGTACGCCAACAGACTAAACCAAACAAACCAGGCAAGCTTTGAGATATGTAGGCTAAAGTAATTCATAGTTTATCTAGCCGAATGGAATCTGCACTTTAAAGACTCACTAACGGATGAATGTCCCGCGATTCGTGTCGCTTAAGATGTCGAGCGCAGTCGGAATAATGTAGGTATAAGCCCACACGCTACGGTTCTCTGTAGTGTTACAGAGCAGGTCGACCCACAGTTTACTTCGCTATTCACCGTACGGTGCCATTCGCAAGAAATGATTTTCGATTCTGTTCCGGTCGCCTATGAAGTTCAAAAAAATACTGCACAGGTCCAGAGATGTAGATCGAAGCACAGGTCTATTCCAATACACGCTCCGTTCTACGTGCGCAGGCACATCTCTCTGGTAGCCACCATAAGACGACAGCTTTTCTGGTCACCACTATATGCTGTCGACTGTACAATTACTGTCAACTGACCGCCACCGCCACCATCTCCGTTTGAACAGCGTGAAGTTTGCCAATTTACCGCGGGACAGAATAGTTCCGTCACATACAAAACCTCATTCGTATAATCAACATTAAGTTACCAAAATATATTTTTTTAATCAATCATGTCAAACCTAAAGTCAAGTCAAGACAGCTCCAAAAATAACCATATTATGTAACCGGCTTGTGTATTGTTATTATGTTGAAATCGCATTTCAATTTAGTTTACGATGAAGACGATCCGCCGGAAGAGGAGCAGGAAGAACAGGTTGAGCCCTTGAAGACGAAAGTAAGCGGCCCTTTTAGGGAACTCACCAAATCAGATATCAGCATCAGATGTAGTATGCTAGGCAAGACTGCGGAAGGAGACGGGTGAGACACCTATATTCTATCCTTCCTCTTGATAGTTGATAACGTAACCACACTATCAGCTTACCTTTCTTATTTTTTTATTAAATTAATTTATTTCGGATTTTCAAATACATCCATATAGTGGTTAGTAACACAGAAATACTTATAAGAAACTAATGTTAGTAATGACAAGAAACTAAATACAAAATACAAATATAACACTATCGAAAACTCCGATACCCGTGCGCGTGGTTACTTGACTGCGTGCAGTTGTATCCAACGCTCAAGCATCGGAGAATCCCACCACTCCGACAAAACACTCAGAATGCTGTTGGTACTAGCACGCATGCGCGTTAGGACGGAAGTGCAACGCTTGCGCATGACTGCAGCGAAGCTTTCTACGTGGGCCATCTCGGCAGCCTCATCACCATCCTTAGCCTCACCATATCTTAGCACCAGATGCTAAACCCAGAAAGAACAGTTTGTAAAGCAGTGTTTTGTTGGAACAAAGCGAAACTTCATAGATATATTATATAGTTATACCGAAATTATTCATGACAAGCTGACCAGACAGACGTTGTGCTTTCCAAATTTCAATAATTCATATAAAATTCCCATACAAAATGCACTTTAAGTTTTCCCGAATTTTCCAATTTTCCCTGCAATTTTTCAAATTATACATACTTTCCGTAAAAACTTGATTCGAACATTTCAAAACAAAAATCGGTTCAGCCGTTCTGAAGTGACTTACCAACGAACAGCATTTCATTTTTGTTATATAAGATGATTATAAAAAAGTTATAGGTATATTCCTATAACTTTTTATTTCCATGTTATAATACGTCTCTAAGCACAATAAAAACAGCATCGATGGAGTTTAATTTTGTTAACAGGTACGCATATTTGAAATGCGCAATTACTGGATTGAAATTGACATCCATCAAAGCAATAAAGCGCTACCAAAACCTGATGTTCTTGGATGTTTCCCACAACAACTTAGATTTAGACGCGTTACAAGTTATTGCAGAACTACCATTCTTGATTCTTATACAAGCTGACAATAACAAATTAACCTCGGCAGCAATAAAACCAATGAAATATCTTCAATGCATCATATTGAACGACAACCAAATCACATCGGTTCACGACGTGTTCCAAGGGGAGCTGAGCACTCTGGAACTTGCCGGCAACCAAATAGAAACAGTAGCTTTCGAAAACAAGATGGATAATTTAAAAGTTTTAGATTTCAGAAAAAATATCATAACAGACATTTCGAATTTCAATTTTCCTCTTTTAGACAGCTTGTATTTAGAAGGAAATAAATTGACGACTCTTATTGGCCTGGAGAAACTGGTAAATTTAAGAATTCTTCACGTGCGTAATAATCCTATAAAGCTGCTGAACGGATTCGACGAAGCCCTCACGAAACTTACATACCTCAATCTTAGGAATTGTAGAGTTGGAACACTGATACAAATCAAGAAGCTGAGGGTATGCAACTGTATTTATATATTACTAATTTGCAACTAATGCAATGAATACCACAATTCCTGCGTGCAGTGCGTGCAGTCTTCTTGAAATAACTTGCAGATGTTGTAGTATTTGTAGGCATGCAACGCGTGGCTATACTATAAGATACTGACTTGCCAAAGCTACACGTGCTTGCTTGTACAAATTAGAGCCTTTGCTTTATTTATCAAATTTAAGAATTAGAATTTAAGAATTCTTCACGTGCGTAATAATCCTATAAAGCTGCTGAACGGATTCGACGGAGCCCTCACGAAACTTACATACCTCAATCTTAGGAATTGTAGAGCCTTTGCTTTATTTATCAATCTCCGAACTTCCCCAAGATTATACTGTTTCTTGTTCAAGAGTGTTTATTCTGAAAGTGGGCAACGTCGCAAATAGATGTTGATTAAGTTGGCAATATTACTGTTTGAAAACACGAAATGTGGCTAACTAGCGAACTAGAATATTAATAATTAATTGCAATGATAACACTGAATTTGATGTTGTAACGTTTTAGGTGTAAAAAAGGCATTTGGAAAGTTTGCAAATGCTTACTTAACTTTACTTCCAAATCTTAAACTAAATATTCTGTGTTACGATATTAATTATTGCATTTCATAATGAATATTTTAGTTCACTAGTTAGCCAGGTTTCTTATTTCCATACATTAATACCGCCAAATTAATCAGGTAAATATTTGACAGCTATTTGCGACGTTGCCAACTTTTAGCATAAGGTTCTTAATTGACGAATTCCTTAAAATCTAGGTTCATTTTCACGGGGATTGAGATAAAATTTAACTTAGCATCACGCCTGTATCATACGAAAGTTAAGCCAGTGGTGAACTGGTAGAACACCTACATTTAACTTAGCATCACGCCTGTATCATACGAAAGTTTAGCCAGTGGTGAACTGGTAGAACACCTACATTTAACTTAGCATCACGCCTGTATCATACGAAAGTTTAGCCAGTGGTGAACTGGTAGAACAACTACATTTCGCCAGTTATGTTTAAGGTGTTGTATGACAAGTTTTTTTTTTTTAGGTACTAAAAGGGTTAGAGACCCTCGTGATAAAAGGGTGCCCATACATGGGAGGGACCGGTGAGGAAGAAGCTGATGTAAAAGGGGAAGAGGACGACCCTCAACTGAGGGTTGAGACATTAGCAGCACTGCCACGACTCAAGAGGCTTAACAAATACATTGTTACTGACGAGGAAAGGTAATGACATTCACATATAAAAAAAATTAAAAAACGAAAAAAACATATCATGTCGCCTGTATTTCGCGAAGCAGAGGGCAGAGGTCTATAGTAGAAGTTTGCGAGTTATGTTGGTGGGCGAGCCTATTGTCATCAACCGAACACATGTCCAGACTCCGAGCTGCTACTCAGAAATTCTTAATCGAACCTAGGATCCTTGGCTCAACAGTCGCGCTAGAACAACAACGAGACAGTCACATTGCTTTTGATTAATCTTGGTACTTCATTTTCATAGTACCTTAATCCGTTGTGACCGTTTTAATATTTCAGAGAAGAAAGCAATCTCCTGCTGCGGCAGTGGATCGAAGAAGGCGAACTTGACGTAGAGGAAATAGAGCCAGAGGAAAAATTTGGAGAGGAAGAAGCTGTCACTGAAAATCAGTGATAGTTTAAACCCTAATTATATTCCAACAGCCCGAAGTCCTGCAGGTAGATAAACACAACACCATTTGCGGAGGCTTAAAGGGGGGATGCGCTAAGGCAGCCCGCGAAATTTAAATTTTCTTACGTTTATTTGCAATTTGCAGTTTAGGTTAGGGTTTAATTTTGAACAAAGTATGATTCGCGACCGTAACAATTATGTATTTACAGAATTATAATAATTAAAACAAATAAACAACTCTCAAGTTTAAATTGCCCTATTGTTGGACTATTTAATGATTTAATTATCTACCTAAACAATTGTGTATGCTTTCTGGCGGGACGTAGATGGACCGACATATATTTGTAAAACATTTGTATATTTTTTTACCCTATGTTCACTAAATTAATAAATGAATTTAATTGAATTGCATGGATTCATGACATTTAAACCGGATTTACATTACGAAACTAGTTGCGCAAACTTAGGTATAACTTAGGTAATAAATAACTAAGTTTGGGTCACTAGTTTCGTTATTGATTATTATTATTGATTATCGACATAAATATTAAAAACCAATTTAATCTTAATGTATTGCATGACAATTTGACGTATTGTATTTTAATTTATGTTCCTGAACTGCTAATATGGATTTTGTATGCCTCAATGGCGGGACATAGCAGACCTACATGTATGTAACTAACACAACATCTTATATACCTATGATCCACAATAAATGATTTGAATTAGAATTTGAATTTGAATATTTAAATAATTAATAAGTAATAATAAGTAATTTTGCTTTATGGTCAATTCTAATTGGGAGAGTTGTATTGATAATTATTATTATTCTGTAATTATATATTTGTTGTTGTCGCGAAACACATTTTGATCATAATACAACCTGACACTGACCTATATATTTGTTGTTGTCGCGAAACACATTTTGATCATAATACAACCTGACACTGACCTAAAGTGGCAAAAATCGTAATTCAAATTTTCGTACGAAAAGTTTTATATTTATTATAAAACTTTTGCCAGACTCCGCCATATATTATGTGCCTGGCCAATCACAAACGAGAAATTGAGAACGATCTCTTTAGGTCTCAGCTTAAGGGGGAAGCGCTAAGGCAGCCCGCGAAATTCTAAATTTTTCCATCTGGATTTTTTCAGTAGCAGCACGGAGCCTGGATTTATGCCCGATTGCTGGTTATAGGCTCGCACCCTATTACATGGGACTTAAACATAACGGGCGAAATGTAGGTGTACTATAGGTGTAGTTCTGCGTAACCCTTCGGGAAATTCAGTCGTAATGTTATGTTGTGTGTGTAATATAATATATTATGGTGCTTAAGAGGGAACAGGGCGTGCGATTCTCCATACAAATGTATTCCTCTTTTTACTTCCTGAATAATGCTTCTAGAGCAATCATTTTTTTTTCATAAAATCTAGGACTGCTGTAGTCACGTCCCTGTTATTTCCTTTTTTTCAGCAACTTATCGGTAAAGAAAATATGACCCTACAAAAATTACAAAAATGCCCCATTTTTACCGCCGTGATTAGAGGAGTACCAGACAAATTCTAAAAGTTGTTAACATAAATGAAAATGATAGGAACCTAGACATACTCTTTATTAAAATTTTAATGTAAAAAATAATTGAATTGGCTCAGTTTTCGAGGAGAAAAAAGGGGAATATGAAATGTCGATTTCATCAATTTTCCTGACAGGGGGCTGGGCAGCCCCTGTTCCCTATTAAGGACTGAAGTCTTAAATAGGTAGTCTCTTATTACAGTCACCAACGTGATAGTATTATTTGGTGATTCTAGCAAACAAAAAAACAACAGTAGGTTTACCTTATTATTTATCTTTAATTCGAGGTTAAGTATTTTGTTTTAGTTTAGTATCAAAACATTGTTTCCCACTAATATTTTAAACGACAAAGAAATGCTCTAATTCAAAAAACATCTCGAAAAATTCCTGAGATAAATTAAAACGTTACAAATTGCATCGTGAATAGGTATTATGGGCAGGCAGCCACGATTTGTTTCAATAAAACCGTCCAATTTGCGACTGGGCCATTAGATTTATGAAGCAAGCTTCTGTGGTGGAGATATAAATATAAAAACATTGGTGATTTTCATTGTCATTGCCAGGGAGATGCGCCGACAGTTATCACGACTAGAAACAACAGCTGATAAATTTATGCTATGGAATCTACATAATGACACATATTTTCGGTTCAGACCTACATTTATTTAGCTCAATGTGTTTGCGTGTTTTTATGAATAAAATCAATTTAGATTAGATTTCGTTTTACTAGTTTCATGTCAGTATTATATAAATGGGTAAAAAAAATCTATGACGCACGTGGATGCTTTATATTTCATGTAATTGCTAAAGATATGACAAGGTAAACCAATACCATTTATGATTCCCATTCCAAATATCAGAAATTCAGGACCACAAAATAATATTCCAGGAATTACCACCATTAATCGATGACTTAATATGTTTCCTTATTACATGAAATTAGCCTCATTATTTAATGCTTAACGAGTGTTGTAAAGCTACAACCACAAGTGAATAATATTGCCAGAATACCTACAAATACATATAAATATAGATTTTAGCATAAATCGGCTTTGCCAACACCTAACCAGCTATCTAATTACGCAACACATTTTCGTAAACGATTACGACAAATTTGTTTCATTCTGACAGTTCAACAACATTCATTGAGTTATTTACGTTATTAATCAGATTTTTTTTGGACTTATGAAGCAATGGATTAGCAATTTGTTTCAAAACGATTCAAATTCCGATTGATCGTGTACTACGTAATTAGGGTACAGGTCCAAAATTTTGCACCAAGATACAAGCAATAATATAGAATAGTTTTATTTTTTATTAGCATTTAAATAAATTATTCCAGCAAATAGTGCGCCTACCGCCATGGGCAAAAGGAGTTAGTTTTTGTATGTATGTATGTATGGTGGTCAGGTCAAAGTACATTATGTATCCAAAGCATCGTAAGCATAACCGTTAGCTCTCATATTGCAAGCTCTTTGTAACTTCAAATTACATAACAAAAAGGGGAAAAATACATGATTCTCGTTACTCGCAATAGTATCAACATTCTGATGCACTTAGAACTTTGCAATAGTACATGTATGGTATGTACAGTCTATACAGACTACAGTCACATATAATAAGGAATATCACACACACCAACAAAAAAACACATATGCCTTAGAAAAGAAATACCTTAGAATTACATTAAAAAACATTTCTAGTAAGCATAGTTCTTGATTTAGTCTGTTGATCAGTACAGAGCCATCAGGAGCGCGGGAGAAACGAAAACCGACTATGAGTAAACGTAGTCTCGTTTCAGCGTGACATAATACGACGATAAAATACTGTCGCGCTGCGCACATTAGACTGGCTTAAAAAAGATAGCCAGTGTCTATGACACAAAGCAAAGTCATGTCGCAATGCAGACCTAACACTCAACCCTCACTGAAATCTACTTAAGAGGGAACAGGGCCTGCGATTCTCCATACAAATGTATTCCCCTTTGTTCTTCCTGAATAATGCCTCCAGCGCAACCATTTTTATATTAAGGCATAAAATTAAGGTCTGCTGTAGATTCGTCCCTGTTATTTCCTTTTTTTCAGCAACATATTGGTAAAGAAAATATGACCCTCCAAAAATTACAAAAATGGCCCACTTTTACCGCCATGTTTAGAGGACACCTCATATCATACCAGACAAATGAAAAAGTTTTTACAATAAAAGAAAATTATAGGAACCTAGACATACTCTTTCTTATGATTTTAATGTAAAAAATAATAGAATCGGCTCAGATTTCGAGGAGAAAAAAGGGGAATACGAAACGTCGATCTTGTAATTTTTTTTTGTGATATAGTCTGATCTGCAGCTGGTGACGATGAGAGATGGCAATAGTTTCTTCAAATAACTATTTTTCAAATTCCTCACAGGCCCTGTTCCCTCTTAATATAAATTCACTGACTGACACTCATAGATTTTAAAGAGTACCTTATATGACGAAAGTATCGCATAAAGGGGTTTATTAAGGGATATAATTTCGTAATTTTTGTGGATGGATAATCCCATCGGGCACAGGGCTTGTATGAAAATAATAATAAACAAATCTCCCTGCCTACCTCTGAATTCGCGACACGCGTAACAAGTAGAAAGCAGTGTTGGTTCAGGTTTGTCTTCAATGTGGTCGGCGTGTCGGGATGGTCTGCTAGTCTTGGAGGGCACTGGTACCGCAGCCTCTCAAGCCGGGTGCTCTGCGCTCGCCTGATTAGACTCTCTTCTGCTAGGTATCGCATACGCATCCGAAAGTCATTCACCTCCGAACTTCGAATGTTGTCGAATTCGTTGAGGCCTGTTGAGGAAGAATATGGTTTTAGTAATTTGAGGTTTACCAGCAACGTATATTAGGCGGGATGTGGGAGATTTCAAAAACGCAATAGCGATGCCAATATTGGCACCTTTATTTTATTTTTCTTTATGTAGACTGGTCCAAATAGTGACGTCATAAAAAAAATTTGATTCCTCATGCCCAGGATAATTCGAAAATACCCCATGTATGTTCCGCGATTCTTGATAGTTTTCGAGTTATAATTATTTAAAAAAGGAGGAATTTACGTTCGAGTGATACAGTCGAAATTTCAACTTCAAATAAAAATTGAATTAATGATAAATGAATGACTATTTTATGTCTGAAAGAATATTTCATAACGATGAAAATTGCTAAAAAAGAATGTGAAAAGCCGTGTATCAATAAATATTTTTTTAATCTCGAAAACTATCAAGAATCGATCGCGGAACATACAAGGGGTATTTTCGGATACCCCCTGGACATGAGATTTTTTATTTTTTGTCACTATTTGGACCAACCTGTATTCTTGTAATTTGTTATTATTTAATAGTGCTTCTGTGTGTTGTGCTATTTCTTTTGTGTGCACTAAATTATTGGTATATATATCCACCTAGATGCTGCGCCGACCCTAAATAAATTGGCATAAGGGCAGAACAATGAATAATATTCTATATGGCCCACATACTGGTATTTAAAAAAAAAAAATTGGTTGCCTGTAAAGTCGGTATACGGGCGAAAGTTTTACGTGACAACGACTTTGCGTGCCTTTCACTTTTTATGTCTGTCTCTCTCGCTCTTAGGCGGGCTAACCATGCCCGAGTGGAAGGGACGCGTGCCTCTCACTCGCTCTCATTGTGAGCGCATAACGTGAGCGGAGCGTAACGCAGTTTCTTGAAGTGTCACCCGGCAAACCAATTTATAAGACGTTGTCACGTCAAAATCTTTGGTTGTTGGAAATTTGCGAGATCCTAGAAGCATATATTCATACTCATATTCATGGAATATTTTTTGTAGTTTTATAAAACACGCATTGAATGGCGTATAAAGAGAGTGCCGTACCTACTGCGTGCGGGGCGGAAAATGGTCCCAACTGCATCGTGCGTCGATGTGGTAAACGAACGGCTAATTCTATTAGTCGTTTTCCCGTCCATGCAGGGGAGTACCCGAATTTTATATAACGGTCGAGTTATCAACCCGCTAATTTCACTAGTCGGTTTTCCGTCTGTGAAGCGTCTCCAAATGCTTTCTATCGAATTAACGAACGCCTAAAGGCGTGTACGCACGAACGGACAAAACATTAACACGAAACATTTGGTCCGTGCAGACGCCAGCAGGTCAACCTACCTGAAACTGTCAAATTTTCCCAATCAACCTTGAACCTTATGCTTTAATGATAAAGTTGAAAATCTATTAAAGAAATCTGACAGATTGTAGTAGATTGATGTGCTGGCGTCTGTACGTTTCAACATAAAATTAGCAAAGCGAACACAAACACCATTCGAACACAGTTCGACTTGTGTTTACGCTCGACCGCCCCGCTCTCTTTAGTAGCCATGGATTCGCCAATGTTCGCAATGTTGCATCAAATTTCACCGACACCGAAAATGGATCGCCAAGATCGTTTTTGAGGAACACTTTGTTTGATGTTCGTTAGCGGTACGGACATGCGAACAAAGTGTTCGATCTTCGTATTCACCACGTTGTTGTTCGTGCGTGCGTACACGCCTATATGAAAATGAGTTTTAAAGAGCCCTAAACAATTTTGTTACACATTGAAGACTCTACCACTATAAGTAGTGTTAATGTTATAAGTTGTAATAACTTTAGTTTTCCAACAATCTATAGAAATATAATAAAGCTGAAGAGTTTGTTTGCTTTTTAAATCGCTAATATCTAGAACTACCAGTCGAAAAACTCTTTTTGTATTTGATAGCCCAAATCTTGAGGAAAGTTATTGGCTATTTAACATCACGGTACGACTCTTGGGAGCCGAGAAAAAAGAATAAGTCAGAAAAAACGCTAAGCGAAAACGAAGTAATAACGGGGCGGGCGATGCGATGCGTTGTGGAGGATCGGGACCGAGGGAGTTATATAAAAATGTAGCTATTTTAGTATATTGAGTATCTTACGACTTTCACGTAAACGCAAGCCATGGCAAAAGCAAGTAAATTTGTAAAAGTAAACAAAATACTGATGTAACAAGACCTTATCACATTAATGTTCATAAACAATAGTATAATCAGTAGTTTAGGCTGTCGCAAAACGTTACGACGGAAATTAGATACACATATTATGGACACAATCGTACTTGTTAGGGGTCAACAACCTTTTGTGGGTAGATGTTCATCATTCATTCATAAAAAGTTACGTAATGAAGTAATGATAATAAGGTTTATAATTATATAAATCTCCATAGAATTGGTTTATTGTGCTTGATTTTGTATCAACACTTCTGTTTAAGCCAGTTTTATCTGCCTAGCCTTTTCCAAACTATGTTGAGGTCGGCTTCTAGTCTAACCGGATGCAGCTGAATACCAGTATTTTACATGGCGCGACTGCCTATCTGACCTCCATAACCCAGTTACTGGGTAATACGATACCCCCTGGTAAGACTGCTTGTCAGACTTTCGGGCTTCTGAATACCCGTAACAACAGTCAAAGATCCACGAGATTGAAATGCAGTCATGCAGAGTACAAAATAGAATTACTGTTTATGGCTGACAGACTGGCGTATCCAATCGAAATAAGGTATATATTTCAATGCTCGGTGATCCAGAGAAAACTGCGCTGCGATGCTCCAAGGTCGATCACCGAGCATTGAAATATATACCTTATTTCGATAGGATAAGTATTAAATTCGGTTGATAAATTTAAGGTATATATTTCAATGCTTGGTGATCCAGAGAAAACTGCGCTGCGATGCTCCAAGGTCGATCACCGAGCATTGAAATATATACCTTATTTCGATAGGATAAGTATTAAATTCGGTTGATAAATTTAAAATCCTCTGCCGTCCCGTTCGCCAGTCCATTAAGGGATGAACCATTACCTATGATACATATTCATACTCACGAGTATTCTTCAATTATATTTAAATAAGTAACACTTTGTTCATGAACCGGCCTATTGTAATAAGGAGTTACAATACAATAAGAAGCCAGCTATACTGGTTTTGTTCATCACTGACATGCAACCTACTGTAGAACCAGCAATAGCCTTTTGATTATTATTAAACCTTTGAATGAGGGTAACAGTCAATGGAGACGTACTTCAGCAACCATCCCAATGAGCCAAAATACTCTTATCTAATTCACTTGAAGTCTAAATATATGTGGATATTTTTATCCTATTCTTCCTTATATAACATAACATTTAGATGTTTCCATTTTTAGATTCTTGTTTATTCCTATACTTTTCCCTACACTTTGAGGAAGACGTATGCCTGGTAAAACCAGGAAATAAATATATTTTATCAAAGGAACTTGATTGACCAGCCTTCTTCTAAATTGAACTTCAGGTTTGGAATGGTCTAAGAAGAAAATATTTATCTGCCTAAAAATAACAGTTCACATAGTTATAGATAATTACAAACTAAAGTCAACCTTAAATAAACGTTGTAAAGCTTTTTTATCAATGCAAATAATATGAATAGTAGGTATGGTATGGCTCATAAGTCGCCGACTGTTTTCCGCATCGAAACGCGTATTTTGCGTGCGGGTAGCAAACAATTCATTAGATGCGTCCCAACTCCTTGAGAGACTGGTTGTTGAAAATTTTTGGTGGTTTCAGTTATTCAGTATGTATATAGCACAAAATACTCACGTTTTCCAATCAAATGACTAATATGTGTATTCAGCAACTGTTCTCCAGGTCTTTCAATTGACTTTTTTACTATCATAAGTACACCGCATACTGGTTTAATGTCACGGATGCGCTTGTTCTCATCATCAACCTCTTCCGGCACCGCAAGAGAATTGACAAATTGGAACACATAGCTGGACATCTCGTGCAACATCCCGAAAAGGGGATAGTTGACGGCGCGGTCCCATATGTCCTGGAAAAATAGAAATATTGGTCAAAACATCCATCTGGATTATAAATGATAAAATGGCAATTTTTGTGTTAATTAACCCATGAATTGGTGTCTAATATCTTCTAGTGGCTTGTGGAAAGCCTATTACAGATCACACTTTTGTTGTATAAAAGTGTGTATGCTTGACATTTTCGTCTTTATGTAGACATTTATAGACTTAATGCTGTAACACTTTTCAATTAATTGACAGTATCAGTTTTAGAAACTTTATAAGAAAGTAGTGTGCTTATGCCAATAAATATGCTAGGGGAAAGTAAACTTGACATATTATAATGAATAAACCATAGAAAATTTGTCAAGAATACTTCTATGTCTTTATGTTATTCTTGCCATGTTGGGATACTGTTAGCCTACACCATTCCACTGCTGTACAAAAGTCTTCTCTATGAAGTCCGGATATTTAAATAGAGAACTGTTATTAACAATGATCGGAGTAGGTAGATTGAATTAGGATCATTGATCCGAAACATATATATTAATATGGACATTCCTCCGGAATTGGTTGATTATTTAAAAAAAACCAGAACTTAGGTAGGAATTGTATTAAAATGTACAATATTATATTCTTCATAAAAAAAATTAACGGCAAACAGTCACGATTCCAAGCTTTGGTAAGTAATATTTTACTTGTTGTAAAAATATTGTTATGTTTGGATGTACTATAACAATATTTTTAGTATTGTGTTTGTTTGCTTAAGCTGTTAAACATACCACCACCAACTTTGAATTGAGTAGTAATAAATATCACTACCAACATTAACAATATTTAATTGAATCCGGAAATACCGGAATTCTTTCCGGAAAAATGGCTTGTCCATGTTATTCTTTCTGTGTGCATTTATGATACAAGTACCAAAAATCAATCTACCTACTCCGATCACTGGTTATTAAGTATAATTGCATTGGTTTTGTCTTTTAGCTAAGTCATGTACCATGATTATGAAGATTTAGATGTTTCTTTAAACCATATTTCATATCCATTATATCTACCCATAGCGATACCATGATTCATAGTCATATCAGATATAGTTACCTCATGTTGTTATTCAATGCATACAGATGTAAATAAAAAGGATGAATACCTACATCATCCTATTCTCTAAATTAAACTATAGCTATTTTGTCAATGTTATTTTCCCTCCATAATGTGTGAGTATAGAAATGTTATAATGATAACAATGACGGGAAATGTTTAAAAGAGAATAATTATCATCTGAGTTTTCTACATAAGGAGTTAAATATTTATGGCTATATGAGGAATTATTGGGCAAAAAGTTATTTGGTAAGGTATTTATATTCATATCAAGCAACCAAACAAAACCCAAATAAACCAAACATAAATATGTGCGTAAAACTGTAAACATGGAATGGAATATTACAGGTGTAAGATTAATTCCAAATTTGAATCATAAATGTTACTTAATTTGGCACCACAGTTTGATGACTGAACAATAATAATAATAGAGGATTGTAGGTTACACATGTTTTTCCAAAAATCTATGACTTAGAACTGCTTACCAGAAATTCTAGAATATCTATAAAACCACCCACATGATAAAAAATAGTGCATAGTATTGTAAACAATGTAAACTACTTTCTAAATGTACCTAACAAATGTATCTGTAAACATGTTACCCAATACTTTGACCCACTTTCCAAAAATGCAATCATAATATCGTCGGCGAGAGGCGTGAGTCACGCGAGGGTGTTCCTCTTTCACACTAACCTCTTTGACATCCTGAAGAGTAGCATCCCAGCTTATTCTCAGGGGAATGTAAACAGAGTTCGGCAGCAGACACGTGAGCTCCACCACGTCCGACGGCGAGGACGTCCAGTAGTCCCACGTAAACGGACAACTCGGTGCAGGAACCATTGTTTTGGTATTATTTTCCCAGGTTACTCGAATTACCCCCGCGACATTTTACAAACTTTCACTGATAACTTGCGTCTACAGCGACCCGGTCGCTGTCCCCAACTGAAAATAATGCACACAACACATTATTCACTGTTGTTGAAACCGCAGCGATGTTGAATCATAGCATTTCCTGGTATTTTACGACGAGCATATCGCCATTCGAAACGAAACTGTCAACGATAATATTACACAAACAACATCACAACAAGCATGGAAGACTTATTTATTTAATTACCTCTTCATAAAATGTTTACATAATTCATACAGTAGTAATGTACGAACGTAAATTATTATAATATGTTTTTGTGAAATTGTAAATAAAGATTACGTGCAACAAACTATGAGCAAAGTAAATTGTCTATGGTATAGTTAAATTCGTTTTTTTTAATACTCATATCGTAACATTTCTTTGCGTTTTAAAAATAAACTGTTAAAAATGAAAGAAATTATAGCATTTTATATAAAATTTAAATTTAATTAATAATTAATTAATTCAGGCGTGACTTTGCGGAAATCCATAAACGGATTAGGTTACTAAATATACGTCGTCTATTGTATTTTTTTATAAATATTTAATTACGGTAGTAAAGTTTCGCACGGTCGAAAAAATACCGCAGCGGGATTTTATCGCGCACTGGATTTTTAACTCTCGGTGTTGAGCCGAGCGTTGAGAATCCAACGCGTTCGGACATACTCTCGTCCCAGCGTGTCGAAAAAACACACTGTTGGATTTTCTACTCTCGGCGCTAAGCAGAGCGTTGAAAATCCAGTGCACGAAAAAAAATCGCCGCGATTTTATTAAGTCCGTGCGAACGTGGGCTTACTATAATAATAAAAACACTGGCCAAGTGGTATTGGACCACACACAGTGAAGGGTTCCGTAGTATTTTTTTGATCGACCGCCAAAATAAGTTTTTAATTATTTAATACCCATACTAATAGCTAGCATACAAACAAATGTATTTACAGACGCCAGCACATCAACCTACTACAATCTGTCAAATTTCTTTAATAAATTTTCAACTTTACCACTAAAGCATAAGGTTCAAAGTTGATTTGGAAAATTTGACAGTTTCGGGTAGGTTGATGTGCTGGCGTCCGTACATACAAATGCGGATTTAATGCTATATGCATTTTCTACCAGTCAACCTAGTGATGTGGTGACGAATAGTGGTAGGGAAAATAAAAATTATAAAAATAAAGTCAACTACGACAAAAAAGTCATCTAAAAAGGTAAGACATCATAGACAGACAAATAAAAAATCCGAATTCTCGCGTGTTAGGCCAGGTAGCACGAGCGATTAATTCTCGTGGTGATTTGTTTTCGTGCACTGGATTTTGAACGCTCTACTTAGCGCCGGGAGTTGAAAATCCAACATTTTTCAAAGCGCTGAGATAGGAGTACGTCCTAGCACGTTGGAAAAAAACGTATTTTTTCCGTACGAATTTTATTCCACAACCTGGTACCTAGTTAGTACGCAGACAGACAGACTTGGCGAAACTATAAGAGTTCCTCCTAAAATGTTCTGCATAACTCGAAAGCGGGACAACGGAACGTGATATTGTCTATGGCAATGTGGCTATGTGATTTTGGATACGTTCATATTTATTGATGATACACATATCAACACGGTCTAGGGATATTTCATACTCAATTAAATAACTCGAAAAGTACTGGCCGCATTGTAATCTTTCATACACCGATTTGTTTGTAATTTATCTCAGACTAATTCCAAATTCAAATTTTTGAAAATTCTTTTGTTTCGGTGGCATAAAAATGTCTTGATGTGTAGGAGAGGGAATTTTCATTTGTGCGAAATTTAGAAAACAATACGAATTACGTTTAGTTACAGTTTTTTATTCAATTTTAAACGAAAGATAAAGTTAAAATTGAGGTATTGTAGCCATGCAACGCCAACATTTGACGAGGGCGGAGATGTTACGAGCTGTGGGAATGCTGGAAGCTGGGTCTGTTCAGCGTAATGTTGCTGAGGCCATAGGGACCCACCAAAATGTAATTTCAAGATTGTGGACACGCTATCATGCCACAGGTGAAGTAGCGGAGAGGCACCGGGGGCCAAGTCGCATCACTACCCCCAGACAAGATCGATTTTTGCAAATTACTGCGCGAGCTCAACCAAATGCAACGGCGACTCAATTGGTCCAAAGGCTGCGAGTGGAACACCAAGTGCTTGTGAGTGACCAAACTGTAAGAAGGCAACTGCATGAAAGCAATCTACGCTCTCGTAGACCACTCCGGGTCCCACATTTACGGAGAGGCAATCGTGGACGACGATTAGAATGGGTTCGGAACCACGTGCACTGGGGCCGTGAGCAATGGTCCAATGTGCTGTTCACGGATGAATCCAGGTTCGGCTTCCATCCAGATGCACGAAGGACGCGTGTTTGGCAAGTTCCTGGACGATGGAGCCGTCTTCAGAACTCTCAGGAAGTTCACCCATACCAAGGAGGAACAATTATGGTTTGGGCAGGAATTCGTTTTGGAGGACGGACGGATCTCGTTTGGGTGCGGGGCAATATGACGGCAGAACGATACGTCCAACAGGTGCTGGGGCCCGTAATCTTGCCCCACAGAACACAAATGGGGCAAGATTTCCTGCTCATGCACGACAATGCCCGGGCACACACGGCGAGAATGGTAGCAGCTTGGTTACATACACACAATGTTAGGGCCTTAGACTGGCCTGCTCAATCGCCAGATCTAAATCCCATTGAACATGCGTGGGATATGCTGCAAAGAAGAGCTCTGAAGGAAGTTCCTGAAAATCTGGCTACAGAAGATCAACTTTTTGCGCACCTCAGAAGGACATGGGACAATATTCCGCAGCAAGACATTGACAACCTTGTTCTGAGCATGCCGAATCGTTGCCGATGTGTTATGAACATCATGGGCGCTTTCTCAGACTAGTTCAAGTTTATAAACACAAATTAAATGATTTTTCTATTTTTTTCAGTTTTTACTCATAAATTAAAAGTTAATTCATATACGGTTTCCGTCTATGCTTCATTTTTTTTCCATAAAATCCTGAAATTTTAATCGAAGTACCTTAACCATTATTAAAAAATGGTAGAATATTAAATAACGTATCTTTTAAATATATACATGTCATATTATAAATAATTAACACATTGATAGTAATTCGCTTTTTTTAAAATATCCCTAGACCGTGTTGATGTGTGTAGTTTGATAATGTTTTTACAATAGAACCAAGGGCGGATCCAGGCTCCGAGTCAGGGGGGGTCACATAGCCCGACTTTGTGACCCCCCCTGACTCGGAGCCTGGAGTGAGTCAGTCCTGAGTCCAGTCAGGACAGGGTCATATCAGTGGCGAATTAAGCCTGTCGGAGGCCAGGGGCGGCAACACAAAATTAAGCCTCCCGGTCTTATTAGTTTATGTAGGTATTTCTATTTTTTCTTTTTATATTTGGCAAAAAAATATGGTGACCGCAAAAAAACAAATATAACGTGCGTAATTATAATCTACCTACACCATGGACCTCACAACCGGTAGAATATTTTTTTCAGGGAGGTGCATTTCCATCTCCTAGTAGGCTATCTACGAAAAGCAAGAATGTGCGGGAGCGAGCAAGGTTAGCTCGAAATTTTTTGCACCTCATCTCGGAATTTCCGGTTAGGATTCTATTAAACATCCTAGGAGTTGCTTTGTCGATTTATACATAATGTTCGAAAATGTAGATTGTAGCGAGCGAAGCGAGCTCGAAAAATTCATCCTCAGCCTCCAAACTGCTTCTTACTGACTAACTTTCTTATTTTGACCGTATTTGGGATATCATTAAAAAGTACTTCTTAAGATTTAGGGCCCGGGTGGTTTGTCTTGTCACTATTCCGGGGTATTTAATTTTTACGACTAGTTGCCAGCTTCAGATAAACGTACAGACGCACATCAACCTACTACAATTTGTCAAATTTCTTTAACAGATTTTTAACTTTAAAACTAGTGCATAAGGTTCAAAGTTGATTGGGAAAATTTGACAGTTTCAGGTAGGTGGACCTGCTGGCGTCTGTACATGGGCACTTATGAAACGTAGAGAGACTAGGAGCACGGTTTCATTTGGTCGTTTCCTATGAAGAAGAGCCGGCAGAAAATCCATCATCATAATTATAATTTTAACAGCACATAGTCTTACTATGCATGCGCATGTGTGACAAACCCATCTTACGTGGCAACATCTTATAAAGTATTTAATTGATTAAAGGACCATGTGTCAAAAAAGAACGTGGGATGAGAGGGCGTAGCACATCCATGAGAAGACGAAAGACATGCAGGAGCATTTTCAAAACCGGAACAAAAAAGCAGGTACCCTACCAACATACCTGCCTAATACCTAATATTTGTTTTGTGTTCCCAGGTTGAACTCATGGATATCCTCCGCCCTCTCGTGAATATACTCCACCCTCATGGATATGCTCCATCCTCTCATCCCACCTAACCTAACCTATTTTGAATGTTCAAAAACACCATGTTCGCCCTCGATTTTGACTTAGCTGCCATAGTATAAATTAAATAATACCCTAAAAGCTTTCACATGGCATGAGTTTCATCACTATTGAGAGTTGGGACCAGATTCCATACAAAGTTGCCCATGGTCCTTTATCAATGAGATTAGAAAAAATATCAGTGGTCGACCCAGACACAGCCCAGGGAGGGTCATGATCCCCCTGGATCCGCCCTTGAATAAAACAACCTAGAATACAGTTATCCGATATAAACCAAATAAATGTAATATAAGCAATGAAACATTGTAATGGAAATAGCATGTTTGAAGGAACATAATATATTAACGATGTTGTGCAGGGCGCTAAATCCGAGTACAAAAAACTGGGGACAGCAATGGGTACAATGATACAAAATCACGAAGTAGGTATATGTACTCCCTGTACAAAATAAGTTCATATAATTATGTTTTTTTAATGTTGTTGAATCATAATTGTAAAAATTTTCACCATCTAAAGATAAGAGATGGCAGCTCTGAAGCTATGTTCACTATAATTCGCCTTGGTAGTTTTCGTATCAATAAACAGTCGGCGCTCCGATCGACCCTTCACCAGGGGCAATCGGAACGCTGTCAATACGTAAAGTTGAGATGGTTAAAAGAAACTCACAGTAGGGCCTCTGATAACCCCAATACAAATGTCTGACGCTTGCCGGTTTTCACGATATTTTGTTTATTTTTGTGATCTTTCTGTGTTATGTTGTTTTGAAAGTTCGTCAGACTAATCCATATTTGTGACAAAACGTGTTTTTGTGTGTGGTTGTGTCAAAACTGAGATAGGACTACACTGGAGTCCTATCTCAGTGTTTAGGATTCTTCTAGTTAATTACTTTGGTTCATAGTAATAAAAAGATGATTACTAAATTGTATTTCATTTATCAATTCTTGAAATGAAGACTAAAATACTACAGAATCTATTGAAATTGAAATTATTTATTTCAGACAAAGCACACTGTAATTGGTATAAGTCCATATTATGTTAGTAGGTAGATACTTATAACTATGTTAATAAAATTTAAAATAATTATTATTTTGGACATGCATGAGTGACCAATGCCTCAGGATTTGGCTGTCCACTCTGTCCGCCACCACGCTCAGAAGCGTGTCGGTATCTATACCCATACTACCACCATATCAATACACATTCTATAAATAGCTATAGCTATAGCATACCAGTGTTCTATCCAAAGGTGTAGTTCTAACTATGAATATCAGATGGCGCTATTTTCTTTACGAACGCAAATGACCCCGTTCCACGGAATAAGATTAGTCTCTATTATAGTATTCTCAAAGTACTCTGTGATGTTGTGTTTGAAACTTATTTAGAGATGAACGAATTTTAACCTGAAACTGATTTGACGTTTGTCTCGTGACAAATGTGACAATAGTAGGTATTGGGCCATTATTGTTTAGCAATGAAAAGGTTTTTACGAACGTATTGCGCTAAATAAAATGTTTGAACATTCAGTTAAGGTACCAAGACATTACAAAATTGCTGCTAATATCTTTAAGCAAGTTTCTACTGAAGGCGGCAGCGTCAAAACTTTGTTGTACGACGATAAACTACGACATTTCGTAAGTATTTCAACAAGAACATGTTAATTTACTCGAATTTTGTACCTTACTACTATTAGTTTGTCATATTTACAGAGGACGAATGTGCTCTTTGCACTGATAACAGAAACAATCAAACATGGGAGTGACATAGACAAAATATTTGAGGATTGTAAAATATTAGAGACAGAGTCACGTTTAGACCCATGGCTTGCCAAAATTCTCACATCAGAACTCCTATTCGGCAAAAAAGCTCTACCTGGTAAAAGCAAGCCAGAGCAAACAGTCCTCTCGTACAAAGACCAATTTGAGAAATACATATCTGACCACCAAGATGACTTGAAGACAGAAGGTAATTATTAATTCTTTTTTTATTCTTTTTCAGATCTAATTTCGACATTAACTAAGCACAATGGCAGACTCAGGCGATACAAAAGCTCCATTTGTATCCCAACAAACGAAACAATTTGCAATAGTGTTGGGACATCTATTCATTTACAGTATTGCTATGTTTACTCTACCATTTGTCACGTTTTTCGGTGTACGGCATGTACTTACTACAAACTATCCGGGAGAAACATTTTTGGTGAATGTGTGGTCCGTAGCTTCTTCAGTAGTAGTAGTGAACATTATAATAGGTGCTTATGTCTATAAAGCATATCATGAGAAAGAATTTGATGCAGATGGTAATGAGATAGATCAGCACGCATATCCAGCCACACCTGCAGTTGCCACCACAACTGAGAAGAGCACTTTAAACTTAAAACATGATTGATGCATTTATGAACATTCCTTTTGAAATACAGTATTACGATGTCTGCTTTTATAACCGTTTAGTGCTATGTTTTCTAAATATTAGCTATATTTAAAAACATAATTAAAATTATGTGTGTACATATAATGTCATCCACGAAAATGCACCTCACTCCGTGATTACTGTACTGTAAACTGTACTTTAGTACGGAGCAGAGTGGAGCGGATTGGGGTGCGCCTTCGTAAATGGCACTATCTATAAACAAGTACTGATTTATACTAAAGTGTTTTGATGCTGTAAAATTGTTATTATATGTACCAAAATGTCATAGTTAGTTATTATTAAACATAGAAGATATAACGTCTTTGTTTTTATTTTACTTCTTCTGCCCACCATAGCCCACCCTTACAACAACTCTGCTAATTATATACAGCTGATGATAAAACCTCTTTTAAAAATATAGGGCAATCAGATGTGTATCCAGCATCTTAAATTTTACTTATCTTATGAGTAAGATAGACAAGATCACCAAATATTATCTAATCAATTTCCGTCTTGTTATTCTGTAACTCTCAAGATACTCAGCTTAACGTCTTGGGTTACAATTCTTGATTATGATTCTACTTACTACAATGCTACAGGCAACAACAACTATTTCATATTACACTGTACTTTCCACTGAAATGTGGTACTTTCTCATTTTTTTTTTGTGACTGTTGTTTTCATTGACAACAGAGTAAATGGCATAAATAAGTATTCTACTTTGTTGATCTGTCATTGACAAAACATCTCTTCTTGTTTTGTTTATCTAGTTGCTCCCAGACCGAGATACGTCCGTATCAACACCAATCTACTCACAACTTCGGATGCCATCAGAGCGTTTCAAGATGAAGGGTACCGCTTCATACGGTGCACCTCAGGGTCCTACGCTGACTACCTGGAACAGATACAGAACCTAACGGAGGAAGACTTCACTCAGGACTATCATGTGAAGACCATGTTTGTGTTCTCATCTGGAACGAAGTTGCATGAACATGAGTTGTATTTGGAGAATAAAATTATTCTTCAAGATAAGGTTGGTTATTACTGTTTTGGAAAATTAAGCAAAAGCTACAATACTCAATACATTTATTGCTTCCACATGTGAACGTAGGTGGCAGGTTTTATAAAAATATGATCATTGTGGACCCTGTCCGGCACAGCAAAGTAGGAGAGAGGAAGAGTGCTTTTTATTTTGACTACTTATTTATTTATTTAATTATGGCACTCCAACGACTTATTCACTAGAACATTTTAGGGGTACAATATCAAACTTAAACTCTAAAGTGAATTTGCCACTTAAAGGTGTGCACAGCACTTGCAATATTTTCAAGTTTTGTGATGTTACTATATATAAAAAAAAAAAAAAAAAACATACATGACATGACATGAACAGATTTGTAACATAAGAGCAAAAGAACACACAAATATAATTAGTTACTTAAAAGAAAAAAATCAACAAAAAGAAAATTCAAATAGCATAATTGATAATAAATAATATAAAATATACTTAGTTGTTATTATTCTATTTATCTATGGTTATTATTTTATAAAACTTGTAAGTGAAAATTTGTTTAAATAATCATTGATATTATAAATAGCAAAGTGTAAAACATGCAGCAAAAGGAAGCATTCACAATATTACGTTTATGTGATTGCATTTCAAAGTCAAAATCTTTTCTCTAGGAACCTCCTATGGCTGCTGTAGAAGCTTTTCCTTACAAAAAGATATTTATTTACTATCACCATTTACATTTGTTTTTACAGGTAGGAACCCAATACAACAATGTAGTCACAATTTCCACACTCAGAGACGTCACCCAAAAACAGATTAAACACCACCACCAACAAAAATAAAGTCTTTTTAAACTGCCCTATTTTGACTGACATTTTTATGAAATATATTGTAATATATGGTCAGCTAGCGACCTCGAAAATTGATCATACTAATCTTGTCTGAGCAACCGGCAGCAAGTGTGCGTTGTGTTGCGTAAAGTAAATTATTACTATTGTATAGAATCATGTTCTTCTAACTATTCAGACAGCTGTGCTGCTGGGGAGTTTGTTGCGCCACTTCTTCTTCCCAGCTAAAGCACTAGGAAGTGGTGAAGGGTGGGCGTTTTTGGGGGACTGTCTTATGTAATTTTGACGTTCGAAAAGTGCTGATTTTCAGCCTAGTTTGAATAAATGACTTTTGAATTTTGAATTTTTTTGAATTTTGACAGGGTCCAAATTTATATCTGTCGATTAAAATGGATAATCAATTAACAAGTCCCAAGTAACGAGTCCGAGTACTGACACTAGTTATACAGAGGACAATAATTATGTTATTAGTTGCATTATTATGTATTTTTCCTGTCATGAGAAATGACTTCTCTCCAGTAACTAATTCTCATACCTAACAATTTTGAAATTACCTTTCTCCTATTTACAGGCTACTGCAATGGCAGTACATCTCTTAGCCCCTCCGCCTGGGAGCATAGTGCTAGACATGTGCGCAGCCCCTGGCATGAAGACCACGCAGCTGGCGGCCTACATCAGAAATACTGTACGTTTTCCATATTCAAATTATTGTTTACCAAATCTCAACTTTATATTCGTATAAATTAAGTTGATTACAGAACGAGTAGTACCTAGTTAAGTACTACGTACTAAAAAAAGCAGTAAAACAAATAAAATTTATAGTCAAAGATTATATGTCTATAGACTGTAGACAGCCAAAGCAAAAGTCAAAGAAAAAAATAACCGGCCAAGTGCGAGTCGGACTCGCGCACGAAGGGTTCCGTACCATTATCTATAAAAACGGCAAAAAAATCATGTCTGTTGTAGCCCCACTTAAATATTTTTTTATTCTGTTTTTAGTATTTGTTGTTATAGCGGCAACAGAAATACATCATCTGTGAAAATTTCAACTGTCTAACTATCACGGTTCATAAGATACAGCCTGGTGACAGACGGACAGCAGAGTCTTAGTAATAGGGTCCCGTTTCACCCTTTGGGTACGGAACCCTAAAAAATAGCGTCCAACTGTTAGCCGCTAAATGCACGCACACTAGAAAAGAATAATGACGTGTAGCGAGTGTAAGACGTAGGTAGCTGTCACTTACACCAGCATAAAAAAGTTGGCTTGTTTTTGTAGCGACACAACTGAACTTCATTTGAGATACCATCGCGGACACTGTCGACCTTATTACCTAAGCAATAAGGTCGAAAAGTGGTCAGGCGCTAGTGTCCGCGATGGTAACTACAAAAGTCATTTCTCCTAACACTAATTTTAAAAGAAAGAAAATGAAAAGCCTTGCAGACAAGCATACTATACTACCTCTAGGTACAAACACATAGTTGACGCCAAACTATTAACATAAAATTAATATAAACGGAAATGTATGAGGTAATAAAACAAAGAAAACATAAAACACAAACCTTAGTTGCGAACATAAAAAATACAATAAAAGCACCACACGAAGTAATATTTAATTGCTTCTGCGCCGTAATGTTTGTGGCTGCAAAATATGTCACCTAGATCCTCTCGAGTGCCGGGAACTGTAGCTTGCAGCATGGCATTTATTATATGAATTAATAAAGAAAATACATTTATTTAGCACAGACTCAGCTTAAACAACTTATTCTGCAAATAAAAAGTATAAAGTGCACCATGCTGGAGTGCGGACTCCGCCATTTTGGATTTACAGACTGAGTCTCGGTCCATTGTATAGAATAGTTGCAAGTATTCTATTCTTCGCACGGCTTTTACGAGTTGACAAAACATCAAGAATTCTTTATTTTACTTAAGTTTAATATGAATGTATTATACACATAGACTTTCTGGGAGAAATTCTCTAAATTATGGTGAAAATCGCGTCGAAATCCGTTGCCTAGATTAGAAGAACAACGGTCATTTTATTTTATACTATTTACTAGCGACCCGCCCCTGCTTCGCAAAGTTTTACGACTCGACAAAACATCGAGATTTCTTAAATATCTATAAGTTTAATATTAATATATTATACACATAAACTTTCTGTAATACATTTTCTAAGTTATGTTCAAAACCTCATCAAAATTCGTTGCGTATTTTAGAAGAACAACGCGGACATACAGACAAACGCGAAAAGCGACTTTGTTTTATAAGATTATAATAGGTTGGGGAAAAAGTTTCTTCGCATTTTTTAAGAAAATTCAAAACATTTTTTAACATAGTATGTTTACATTTAACTAAAGTATGTAGGTACCATTTTGTTCGATAACTTTTTGCCATCTTGTAGGTAGGGACATGATCCCATTGCTATAGAAATTTTGGGACTTCTGATCAAAATACCGCGACAAGTGGTTTTGGCAGTCCTCCCGTGATGTTAACCTGACACTGCCTAAAGAATTCTGAAGAGACCGAAACAGGTGGAAATCTGAAGGTGCAAGGTCAGGACTATACGGCGGATGCATTAACACCTCCCAGCCAAACTCTCTTAATTTTTGCTGAGTGGCTAAAGATGTGTGAGGTCTAGCGTTATCATGATGAAAAACCACACCCCTTCTGTTGATTAATTCCGGCCGCTTTCTCTCAACTTCTTGCTTTAATCTCATCAGTTGTTCGCAGTAGAGTTCAGAATCGATGGTCCTGCCTGGTGGTAACAGCTCATAATGAATAATGCCCTTCCAATCCCACCACACACACAGCATCACCTTGTTGCGAGTTAACCCGGGTTTTGCCACAGTCTGTGAAGCCTGACCGGCCTTTGACCACGACCTTTTTCGCACGTTCTTGTCGTACGTGATCCACTTTTCATCACCAGTTATCAGCTTCTTCAAAAATGGTTCGGTTTCATTACGTCGTAATAAAGAATCACAAATGAGTACACGGTTCATTAGGTTTCTTTCAGTGAGCTCCTGAGGTACCCAAATATCGAGCTTTTTTGTGTACCCAGTTTTTTTCAAATGCGCCAAAACTGTTTTGTGGTCAATTCCCAGTTCTTCAGCTACGTCGTAACTACTAATATGCCGATCTTGCTCCACTTTTTCAAAAATGGCATCCATTTTATCCGTAATAGGGCGACCAGAGCGACGTGCATCTTTGACATCAAAATTTCCGGATTGAAAACGCTTAAACCAAATTTGTGCTACTCTCACAGACACTGCACTAGGTCCATAAACATCGCAAATTTTTTTCGCGGCTTGCGTTGCATTTTTACCTTTTTTGTAGTAAAATTTTAAAATGTATCGAATTTCTTCATTAGATTCACTCATCTTGACAGTACGAAAAACAAATAAAAATCACACATTTTCCTAATTTGAATTTGGAATTATGTTCTTTAAAATTTAAACTTTCAATGATACCAAAACCAGCCAGATACACATAGTATAGCCAAAGAGATTTTATTACAAGTTCATACATACTATAATGCGAAAAGACTTTTTCCCCAACCTAATAGATTTAACAATATTTCAATTTGTTCTGATAAAAGCCTGTTAATATGATGTAAAGTAAACCAACTAATAATGTTTTCTTTTCAGGGCCGAGTATTCGCAGTGGAAAGAAATGAGAAGAGATACCAAGTACTGCGTGATTTTGTTGCAAAAACTGGGTCTACTTGCGTGGAGACAATGCATAAAGACGCCTTGGAAATCAAGAAGGGTGATATGGATGACGTCGAGTATATTCTTCTTGATCCGAGCTGTTCGGGATCAGGTAACAAACAGTCTTATGTTGTTGGTGTTTTCCCAACTATTATGGGGGCGGCTTCCAGTCTAACCGGATGCAGCTGGAGACCAGTATTTTAAATGGAGCGACTGCCTATCTGACCTCCACAAACCTGTAACTGGGTAATACGATACCCCTTTTTAAGACTGGTTGCCAGACTTTCGGGCTTCTGACGACCCGTAACGACTGAGTTCAATAATCAAGAAAAAAAATATTGTATGTTCAGATTTAACAGAGTTTTTCCTTTTTATTCAGGTATGGAGTTCTGCGTTCACAGTTATATAGAAAGCACAAGACTCGCAAAGCTAACATCATTGCAGGAGAAATTCTTGAAACACGCAATGAACGCCTTCCCTAAAGCCAAAAGAATAGTGTACAGTACTTGCTCGTTATTCCCTGAAGAGAACGAAAGAGTTATCACTAACGTAGTGAAAACCTCACGAGCCAAGTGGAGGGTCCAAGATGTTAAAGAGTTGCTGAAAGGGCAATGGAATAACATCGGTTCGGGCATGTACGGCAGTATGGGCACAAGGTGCATGTACTCAAAACCAGAATCCGATTTCACTACAGGATTCTTTTTAGCCGTCCTCGATAGAGATCAAAAAGACATGGAGAAAAGTTTAAATGCAGAAAAGAAAATTCAGAAAGAGTGGAGAGCTATAAACAAACCAAAATCCAATAATGAAGAAAGTGATGACACCGGTAAGAAAAAGAAATCAAAGAATGCCTCGGATGAAAACGAAGTTGCTGAAGATAATACTGAAATCAATCAAGATTATATAATCAATGAAGTGGGCGTCGAAGAAAAGCCTAAGTCTAAAAAGAAGAAACATAAAGTTGATACCGATGTCAATGAAAATGCAGAACCAGAACCGAACTCGACATTAACAGCAGAAGAAACAAATGAATCTCCCAAAAAGAAGAAAAAGAAGCGTAAGAATGATGAAAATAATCAACCGGTAGAGAACATTATAGAACAACTAAGCGATTTAGTTGTGGATTTGACAGCCGAGGTTCCTAAAAAGAAGAAGAAGAAAGATAAACATAAAGAAATAGAAGCAAATGAAGATATTACGAACGCAGAAGACACTAACGATGTAGATGTTGCAAAAAAATCAAAAAAGAAAAAGAAACGAAAAGTAGATTCAGATGAAATTGAACTTATGGAAACCCAGATAACCACAATACCACATCAATCTGAAAAAAACTGCAATGAAGTTTTAGACATAAACGTTGGCGATATTCCAAAAAAGAAAAAGAAGAAAAACAAAAATTCTGATTCTTGATTTTATACTTATTTTGTAAGTACTTTACTAATAAAAATAATGAAATCACATGCGTTTTCCTAATATTTCTTGAACTACTTCTGTATTTTCTTTTCTATCACGTCCTTTTTAGTACCATTTCAAACAAACTGCTTGATACATCCTTTTAAAAGACAATAATGTGAATAAAAATTGTCAAGATTCAAGTAGCTCTTTGGCTATTACACTTTCAAGCACTCGATAGCGAATGCGTGCGTAGTATAATCAGCGTATAATGTTCCACTGTTGGGACAGGCCTAATCTCTGTGAGAGGGAGTGGACCGTAATCCACCACGCGGGCCCAGTGCAGGTGGGTAGATGTCACATGTCTTCGAATTTTTGGTTCTAGGACAAGCCGGTTTCCCCGTTTTGAGAGAAATAATTTACACAATGAAATGAAATTGTTTATTCTGTAAATAGGATATTGGAATCACTTTTACACGTCATCTTAAAAAAAATATAAAAAATTAGCTAGATGAGTTCGGCGTTTCCTATCTGACTACTCTGAGAAGAAAGGCCGAAACAAACTCGGAGGTCACAGTCTCTTTAAAGTCAAGACATAATCTTGGTCAGGCCATATGAGGACCATGTAGATTAGTGTCTGAAATGGTCTTTTGAGAAAAGAACCACACAGATCTGAGTGGACCTGACCTGTCAGTGCAAGCATTTGTCAGTAATCGTGAAGCTCAACTCAGAACTTAAGGAACACTCGACGATCAATGCCAAAGAAAGGACATTTGGGTAGGCCGCATAAACTACTCATCATAAAAACTAAATGAGATAGAAAAAAAAAATAAAAAAATATCCACATATTAACAAAATTTACAAAAAAAAAATTACTTTACAAAGTAATCATGTCATTTTATTTTATGTATGTAATGTGTAGGTAAACCCTGTGAAATCTATCGCTACGTCTAATATACGTCTGCCATACTGTTACACTGCTGGCCGCCCAAACAAGAAAAAAGGCTGACCACAGCCTGACCATGCTAGTGGGTTAACGAACGCTTTTGGAGTAAACGTTTACGAATTCAAACGATTTTATGATTGAAAATACTCGTTCCACACATAATATTTACATAGTTTTAAGGTTTTATTCATATCTATCAGTCGCACAAATTGAAAGTCGAATACTAATGTATAACACAACCAAAAATTCTAACGATTTTTGAATCGAAAATAGGTACAACTTATATTTTCAATTCAAAAACCGTTAGAATTTATGTTGCGCGTTCTACTAGGGTCTCTGATCTGTACTTTACTTGCAACTTGCAATACCTAGATACCTATCTAGCTTCATAAATTTAGTACCTGCTACGGATTAAACAACTGTTATAGTACCTACCTACCTACCTACGTACATGTGTAGGTACAAAATTGCAAAAATTAAAAAGATTCTATCGTCTAGACTTGCTAATACCACCAAGTAAATACTGAAAAAAAATCAGTTCTCGTCATACTCGATAAATCTTGGACATAAGTGGGGCAAACGTCATACGCGACGTTTATTTCGTCTAGCCATCGTTTCTACGAAATACAAGCACACCACAATTCTTTGTTATTTGGCCTTTATTTCAATTTGAACCTTATTTGCATAGCGCTAGATGTTAGATTTAGAATGAAAACATTCAGATGAATTACACGCCGTGTCACGAATGTGTCGTGCGCCCTTATTTTCTTTGCATATTTGGCGGGTCGTATGAAATTACGATTGTTATAGTAGGTTACATTATATAATACATACTGACAGATACCTATAAAGACAAAATAACTTGTAAATGTATTTCAACCATAGAGCAATAATAACATTTTGTTCTACTTTTAAATCAGTAAGGAATTATTGCTTTCGACTCCACCCACTTTTCATAGAACTCATACGCCATGCCGCCATACATTGGAAGTGAACCCTCCGCCGGCATTACGTTTGCGCTAAAGTTAACCATCGCGGACGTTCAACTGCATTAGGTTTAAAACCGTGTCATAAAACAGTGTAAAACGAAGTAAAATTGTGTTTTCAGGGGGTCTTGTCGCTACGTAGTAACATTTATATTTGTAACAGCGAACGAAAAAAAATCTGGGATTTTAAAACCAACGCATATGCTCACAAATCTTATTAAAATATACATCAGATTTTATTTTCACGGTTTATAATGCTGTATTCGCTAAGAAAAATCTATAGTTATGAGCCCTCCGAGGGATCCCGGCACTGAACGTGTTAAGATACCATTCCGTACCCAACTGCAGGCGGTAGCAGCCCGTATTCCAGTCGGCAGATAGAACATAGAAAAACGTGTTATCGCTCGAGCGTTGGCAGCACTAGTCTGCGGTCGACTGCACGTGTCGTCTGTTGCTCGACCGTAACTGCAAACGACGTGTCGCTAGCTACGGAAGGTATTTTATAGAAACCAGTCGAGTTGCGGCGACACGTCGCCTGCAGTTGCTGCCTCCGGTCGGGTACGGAATGTTACCTTTATGCGACGGAAAGGGTCGAAGCCCAAGGAGGCAAGTTGAAATTGATAGAGGTAGGCGGTAGCCAAAAAAACAGACACACATCAACTCACGAATTTTTCCCAGGTTGAAACCACAAAGCGCCATGAAATCCGATCCTTACATACTCATTTTACTTCGTTTACAGTCATACCATTACGCCGGTTCCGGGTACTAGGTATACCCACCTGACCTTTCTGAAGAACATCACCAATAAGGTCAGTAGGTACAATATGTCCTTCTAGGACGTTCGCGTCGTCCCAGCGTTTCATACAGACACAGACACATCTTATCTATTTATCCTACTTTGTAAAAAAACTTCGTGGTAACGCCATGCGTCGTCAAATAATTTGAACTACCACGATTGATTTCTGCTATCTTATTACGCCACACATTTTCGTAAACGATTACGACAAATTAGTTTCATTTTGACAGTTCAACAACATTCATTGCGTTATTTACGTTGTTGAGCAGATTTTTTTTGCAACTTATGAAGCAATGGATTAGCAATTTGTTTCAAAACGATTCCAATTCCGATTGATCGTGTATTACGTAATTAGGGTACTGATATGCCTAATTGAAAAGGCTTGTTCAAACGTAGTACGTATCTATTACACTCAGATAAGTTGATATCACTTCAGTACCCTAATTACGTAATTAATACACGATCAATCGGAATGAGAATCGTTTTGAAACAAATTGCTAATCCATTGCTTCATAAGTTCGAAAAAAACTGCTCAACAACGTATAACGCAATGAATGTTGTTGAACTGTCAAAATGAAACAAATTTGTCGTAATCATTTACGAAAATGTGTTGCGTAATTAGATAGCTGATTTGTTTTGGCGTTGGTTCTGAACGATAGTCGAATAGGACAAGCCGGTGTTGCCTACGATTAATAAAATTTATGCCTTTGATATTCTCGTAGATATAAAGACCATTACTGATGGAAACAAAGTCATTTCAAAGCAATAATTATTATTTAATTTGGTGAAATGTGTATAACATTGCACCGTAAGTATTTATGGTAGGTACCCAAAAGTTAAGATTTGTGTTTTTGTAAAAAATGTCTATCGAATAGGGATGATGACTAAAAAATATTTTTTTGTCCGTCAATAAGATTATAAAAAAAAAGTGGACACGTATTTTTTCTTTTTTTACGTAATCAAAAGATTACGGTGATACATTGAGTTAAAATTTGCCCTGACATCACGTGTATGCAGATTTTATACTTACTTGTGACGTAGCAACCCACACTCCCCAACTTTAATGCGTTTTATCTAAGTCATTGTTTATTAATATGATAAAGCAAGAAATACGTGTCTAATGTTTTTTTATTATCTGACTGACGGAGTAAATAGAATTTGTTTTTTTTTACCCAAGCATCATCCCTATGGTATATGTCGGGACAGGAGCATTATTGGCACCGTCGTCAGACATTATGTGGGCGGATATTAGGGTGATCGAGCAAAGAAGAACACTCAATGCACAATAATCACTTTTAATAATAATAAAACACAATATTAACTTAAAGCCAAACGAAACGGAGGACAGTTCCTAGACTGGGGGTTCTGTTCTCTAGAACGGTCGGAAGGCAAGTGCCCTCGCCCTGGCGCCCCTCCATTAGCTAGGCTCCGTCGTAGCACGAAGTAAAGCCGAGTGTTAGTGTTGCCACTACTCGGGTCACGTGCCGCGCTTCGTTTAGCGACCGTACTAATGACCGTCTCCGACACGGCCATCCTGCGCTAACACGTCCTCGTGTGGTAATCCTGCAATAAGGAAAACATAGCACAGTACACGTCGTTCGGTCACTCCTGACGAAAAGCTTAACTAACAACTTGAAAATTAAAATGAACTTTATCACAATGACTTTCCTTTATTTCTTTACAAATAATTCTCCTTGTCTAAAGTTCAAAATCAAACAAACTAAAATCTAGATCAGACATACAATAAGGTCAATTAAAATGCTAGAGTAACCAAGTACCTCTTCATCCATCTAATTATTACACAAAGCAGGAATCTCATTCGTGGCCTACGGCCAACATGGCCCTCCAACAAATCCCTGTTTGTTTTACTACGTTCCTCAAGAACGCCGAGTCCCACATGACTCTATGGTCTCACCAGACCCGACCTCCGCCAGAGCCACCCGCACACCGCGCATCCACGGACCGCTATAAGCAGACACCGACTTCTACCGGACTACGGCTACGAAATGGCTACTGGTACGGTCCGACCATCCGAACTAAGTTTCCACACTATCTCTTAATTCCAAATCCTCTACTTCAAACGGTACTTGACCCTCGGGCATTCTTCTTAATCTATCATGTGCGTACTTGTAAGTACGCTTAGAACATAATGCTCTCAATGTATAGCGATCTCCCTCTAACAATTCTACAACTCTGAATGGTCCCTTATATTTGGGGTCTAATTTCGTCTGGTTGCGTTCTTCGTTTTGAAGCAACACAAAGTCACCCACCGAAAACCCATCCAGTCGCGCCTTAGTGCTATCAAACCGTTTTTTGTCATATTGAGCCGACTTTTCGATTAACCGGGCTGAGTTTTCCCTAACTTGTTCGAGATCTGCGTCAGTATCATCGTCGTAAGCTATAAGACTAAGGGGGCGCGCGACTTTACCGACTAGTAATTCAAGTGGACTTGCTTTTGTTACCCTATTGACAGTACAGTTTAGTGCCAGCTGCACATCTCCTAACGCATCCTGCCAATAGAAACAAGGGTTGATTCTTACAGGTACTTTATTTCCTCTGAATCTAAGTACAATAATCAACTTTCAAGATTTACAATGCCCTATTATTAAGGCTACGTACATAGTGCTTCCTGCACAACATAAAACATTAAAATAAAAAAAAAAAAGGGGGCCGATCAACAAGTTAACACAAATTATTCTAACAATTCTGTTACTCTTTACCATAATTCATAAGCAATGCATACTCAACTCCTGAAACTTTCATTGCAATCTGTGCACCAACACAGGCCAGAATCGCACCAACGATTCTTTACATATCTGCCACCACATATGCTACAACACATGAGGGGCTCTGTGCACCAACACAGACATGAATCGCACCAACGATTCACAAGATCTATCGCAAAATGTGCTACAACACATGAAGCGCTCTGTGCACCAACACAGAAAGAAATCGCACCAACGACTCCTTGTAGACCCATCGCCACATGTTACTCATGAGGTGCGGTCTAGAGTTTCGAGTATGAGTGTACAAGCCATTCTTAATCAGATTTGGTCTCACTACCACTGTCATCAACTATGACATCTAATTCTCGAGGAACTTGGTGATCGGGTATCTTCCTCACACGATCATGGGGGTATTTGTAAGTTCGCTTAGAGTCAAGAGCCTTTAGTAAGTATCTGTCCCCGTCTAACACATCAATAATTTTAAATGGACCTTTGAATTTAGGATCTAATTTCGTTCGATTCCTTTCCTCATTTTCAATTAAAACATAATCATTAACAGCTAACTTAGAAACCTGAGCCTTATTTTGATTAAATCGATTTTTATCATACTTGCATTCTTTTCAATGTTCTGTGTCGCGTGCTCTCTAATCTCATCTAAATTAACTACATTCAAATAATCAACAGCGGTCACTAAACTAAGCCTATAAGGACTAGGATCTACAAGCTTAATTTGCAACTGTCCTGTCGTAACACGGGATCTGGATACACCACTAGAAACGAAGATGAATATTCTGACAAAAGCTCAATTAATTGGGAACGAAATTCTGGCGGAACATCTGTGTCAACTTTATCGAAATCAATTTTATAATTAGAATCGTTCCTGAGCTTATTTGAAACATCACATAACCTAACAAACAAACCTATCGTGATAAGGTGACACATAACAACTGCTATCAGATGTCAATTTAACGTTAAATCTCTGATCTAAAATCTTACGCCCAATTAAAATGTCATGAAATGAGATCTCTAAACGTTCATTGTTAATCATAATCTCTAATAAAATTTGTAGGGTACTTTGCACACTACCATGACCAATCCCGGTTAAATTTACAATGTTATTTACACGCTTGCCACTAAACTTTGACGCAACACAATCTTTGATGAGAGAGCATTCGGCACCAGAATCATAATAAAATGGGTACGACTCACCCAGTATTCATCTGCTCGGATTACTGACATAGCAATCTTAAACGCGTCGCTCGCTATTCGCCACTGCCGCAGGCACTGACCCGGAATGGCCTGTTGTGCTAGCACCTCCATCATTGCTTCATGGACATCTGCCGGACCCTTGATAGCTTCTATCAGGGACATCATATTCTGATTTTGAGCAGCCAGCAGCGTACGAAGTAAATTCTCGTCGCACCGTGACGTCATCGCACTATTCTCTGTGTTTTCTTCCGCTCCAGTGAATCCCACTTCTGATGTCGGGACAGGAGCATTATTGGCACCGTCGTCAGACATTATGTGGGCGGATATTAGGGTGATCGAGCAAAGAAGAACACTCAATGCACAATAATCACTTTTAATAATAATAAAACACAATATTAACTTAAAGCCAAACGAAACGGAGGACAGTTCCTAGACTGGGGGTTCTGTTCTCTAGAACAGTCGGAAGGCAAGTGCCCTCGCCCTGGCGCCCCTCCATTAGCTAGGCTCCGTCGTAGCACGAAGTAAAGCCGAGTGTTAGTGTTGCCACTACTCGGGTCACGTGCCGCGCTTCGTTTAGCGACCGTACTAATGACCGTCTCCGACATATAAAAGGAGCGCAACGCAAAAATGTAACTGAAAAATGTTGTGTAACTTTTGTTTCCCTTGCCACGGGGTTTTATTGGCCAGTGGTCGCTTCGCTTTCATAATCTTTCGGCAATAAAAGTTTCATAATGTTTAGAGGGTCAAAGATCTGTAGGTCATTATAAAGTAGGCAGGTAAGTAGGTAAGTTTCCTTATCGCCTTACTTAGCCTTGAGCTGACAGGTAAAACAACTAAGTAATACTTTTGAACACGCTTAGATGACTCGATAAAATATAATGATTAGTGTTTTCTTAAAATTAGGCAAATAGGTTTAGGTTAGGTGACTGCCTTGTTACATAATTATTTCGTGGCCTAAAACTTGATGTAGGTACTTACTTACTTAAGGAATAACCATGACCGTTATTGATATTTTGTTTTGGTTAATTCGACATCCTAAAAAAGCTAGATTTTAAAATTAAATAAATAAAAAATACGAGCGAGCCTTACAGTAGTCGCATATGATGACATCTGACATCTTGGCTGACGTAAATATGATATAAACGAAATTCATCATCATCACCATCACCATAATCGTCACCGTCACGGTCATCGTCACAGTCATCGTGATCGTCATCATCATCATCATTATCATCAACATCATCCCGTTTACAACCTCTCGGAAAATGGGTTGGTACCGTCTGACGGTAAACTCAAGCACCGCGCGCGCTCATTGGTCAAATCAAATAGCGCGCGCTTCCACGGCTTCCTGTTACACACTTCCGTCGCTTTCCACGAAATCACTTCCACAGATTTAATTATTTAGATTTTCATCAGGAAAGCGAGAGAAAAGATGTTACACATCTAAAAATGCTTATTTTGAGTGCTGGTAGGTAGGTATCTACAAATGGTTTGATGTTTTAAGCCTCTCATTTAATATCCATTCTAAAGTCATGATGAAAAGGCATGTTGATTTCCTAAGTGGTCCAGGTGGATCACCAGGGGTCCACTCGACGGGGGTCTAGGTTGGTGTGAAAAAAAAATGGGGGTTCACAAGTTATAAGTTACGAAAATTTATCTGGTTTCGATAGTAAAGAACAAAAATGTTGGTTTGGCTTTACCTATCAATGTAGGCAGATAATAAATTACTCAAAAAAATTAAGGGAGCAATAAAAAATTCCGAATTTTTCAGTGATATTTGACAGGATGTATTTCGGTGAAAAATGGTCGTATTGAGACTTTAAAAAAGGCATTTTGAAGCTTTAAGATTCTAGTTTTCAGATTTTTTGGCTACGGTTCTCATGCAATCCAGACAGATACATAACAGATATGCTTTGTTTTTTGGTCCACGAGCTTGAAAACATTTTTTTACCACTTACCACTCCGAATTTAGGGTTGCAACTCAGCCGCGACGTAAAATTCCATCGTTAGATCTAATCTTCACATTTTTGACGCGTTTTGGGAATATGGTAGAAATGTAGCAGCAGGGGTCCACCGAAACCAGGAAAGTTGTGAAATAGTCTACGAGAAAAAAAGTTTGGGAACCTAGAGTCTAGAGGTTGTAATTTTGATGTTCAATAATATTATATTCATCTACTCTATTTTAATAGTCACAAGCGCGACGGCTGAGCACAACCAGTGAGCACCATGTGTCTATCACATAATTAGTTTATCTGTTGTTGCTTCATTTTTAATTCTTAATTATTTTTACCTATAGTGGTATAATAATTTTATTCTAGGTGCATCGTCCTCACATATTATATAACTACTGTACTTATACAAAATATTGTAAAACATTATAAAAGAGTAACGGTGGAGTTTCTTGCCCATTCTTCTCCATACGAAAACTACCTTTTGGAAGGGGTGACTAGAATCATTTTTTTTTTTTTGTAAATTTTTGACGTTCAAAAGTGCCTTATACGGGCCTATTTGAAATAAATGATTTGACTTTGAATCATTCTTCTGAGAATACGGGCGTGATGTCATGTTTTCAAATAGCAGAGAAAACCAGTAACGAATATTCACTAATCAAAATCAAATCAAATCAAAAAGTCGTTTATTCAAACTAGGCTGAAAGTAAGCACTTTTCGAACGTCAAAATTACATAAGACAGTCCCCCAAAACACCCGCTCTTTACCACTTCCTAATGCTTTAGCTGGGAAGAAGAAGTGGCGCAACAAACTCCCCACACAACTCTCCATCCAACCAGTAATATTTTAACGTCACAACGACGGCTCTTTATCTAATAACAATTCCGTTGCTAAGCAACCCGAGTTTTATCCCCCAACTGGGCGGGTGTTATACGCGGGCGGGCGGGCCTTCATCTGACCGATATTCAACCAATCAGCGACCGGATGCCCGATATTATGACAGTGGTGTCACTAACTGCCTGTCACTCAACAAGCCTACAAACTAAAACTAACTTTAATGAAAGGGAATGAAGTTGAAAATAGCTTGGAAGGTGAAAAGGAAATGAGCTTCCGTCATTGGCCGTAGCTATTGATGTTACCACCTCATTTAGTCGTTAAAGGCTGTTTGTTTTGTTCATGAAAAGGCTTTATTGATTTGTATTATGTATACGAATACCTTATTTCTTGTAACTACCTGTTAACGTCCAAATATTACAGTGTAGGTATGTGGTGTAATTAATAACAATAACAACTTAACGAATTATATGACAGAATTGTGGAGACAACGCGAGTTGTGTAGACCGTACCTATTAAGAGGCTTCGGGGCACTAAGGAGGTACCCGGGCGGGTGAATTCAATACTAACAACCTACGACTTGGACAGCTCTAAGCGCACAGTTATAAAAATCTAGTTATACTACCTCTAATAATTTTCTGTAGCAAAACAAAGAATAATATTAAAGAATCCATAAATAACACTATCAATCTGTACAAATTAGCTTATTTACCATTTTGACTGAAAAAGCATGGTTGACTTTTACCAACCCCATGCCTAGACGCTTACTGTTTTGCAAATGGCCGCCACGCCATAGTCACAAATCGCAATTCCCATGGCGCATCTAAGAATGTATGGTACCTATATAAATGCAGGCTTAATTATAGATTGTTCGTGAATTATCTGAATTATTATAATTACTAAAAACAGAAATGAATGGGAAAACACAACAGACTGTACACTACGTTTAATTGGTAATTTCGTGCTTATTTTATATTCTCATTGTATTATTTAATGTATTATTATTATTTCTTAAATTTATGTTACGCACAAATGCAGATATATATTTTTATTTTATTACTTATTTATGTGAACATACTATGTTCCGTTGAATCACACATATTATTTAATTACATAATTACAGCACACGGGGGGACGTCAATGTGTCATTCCTTAGGTAATTGCTGAAAACCAGCGCTGTTGACGTTAGGTTCATCCGAAGTCACAGCATTTCGCTGAGCAATGACCTGTTCTTGCACAGATGCGACGCACAGTTTAATTTTTCTCATTATTTATTACAAAAGTAGTTTACTCTGCAATCGGCATTTTGTTATTGTTATGTTTTTGTTGTCATTTGCCAATGTCGCAACCACAGAGTATGTAATGTTGTTACAGTAATTACGCAATATTGTCTTTGTCTTTGTCTGTGGCCTTGACATCAACCGATGAATGAATGAATTTTATAAATAGCGTTTGTTTGTTGGCTGAATATGAGGCTTTTGGCTACTTTTGTATGTGTATTTTGTGTTTTTATTTTATTTAAATGTGCGTTTTGTTTGTGCAGAATAAACGTATTTTCTTTCTTTTTTCTTTTCTTTCTTTCTTTCTAAAACAAACAAACTAACTTACAATACTTTCTTAACAATACTTTAAAAAAAATATGCACCATGTACAGACTCCAGCACATCAACCTACTACAATCTGTCAAATTTCTTTAATAGTTTCTGAACTTTATTTCTAAAATATAAGGATCAAAGTTGATTGGGAAAATTTGACAGTTTCGGGTAGGTTGACCTGCTGGCGTCTGTACATATGTACCATTTAGTTACAATGGCATATGGTGCATTTAAAGAGATCAATTACAATCCAGGAATTGCCTGCCAATAAAGCATTCGTATGTAGAAGTATAAAACTTTAGGCAAACTAAATAAATAGGAAAAAATAATATAACGCTACACTTTCTTCATTATCCAATAATGTCGGAAGTTATATAGAAATAATTTTCTTTTCGGTAACAAGGAACTAAAAAATGGCCGAGTGTCAGTGCGTGTTAACCACCATAAAGAAGTTATCGCCAAACAATCTGCCGCAATATGTTATTTATTATTTGTACATTGTTATTATCATAAATACGTCTCATTGTGTTATTATGAGGAGCTCGTGGCTAAGTAATAACAACCGCACGGGTCGATCCATCAGGTTAAGCTACGCTTGCCGGGGTATGTCCGTGGATGGGTGACCATCTGTACATATCGATATTCCTCCGTCCTTCGAAAAGCACGTTAGGTTGTTGGCTGTCATTCTTGGATCTTTGACAGTCGTTACGGGTCGTCAGAAACCCGAAAGTCTGACAACCAGTCTTACGAAGGGTATCTATCTGCCTAGCCATTTCCCAACTATGTTGGGGTCGGCCTCCAGTCTAACAGATGGAGCGACTGCCTTTCTGACCGCCTCAACTCAGTTTCTGGGTATAACACGATACTCTATGATAAGACTGGTTGTCAGAATTTTGGGTTTCTGACTACCCGTAACGACTGTCAAACATCTACGAAAGACAGCCGGGACCAACGGCTTCACGGCCTCTATATGTGATGGATTGTCACCCATCCACGAACCGACCGCGGCAAGCGAAGCTTAACCTTCGATCGATCCGTACGACTGCTATCATTTAGCCACGAGCCAAGTCTATTGTATTATTAAACATTAATTAATTATCAATCAAGAACAACAAATTCTACAATAACAACTTTCTACAATTACTTACATATGCATCGAGCCGCTACGCCGTAGCGCGTCTACGTGTCGTAGCAACTGCTACAATAAAGTAAAGGAAATTCCGAAGATTTGAGTTTTTATGACAAACCACCACACAGCAAGAATCGGGTCAAGTACGAAACGAGCATTTTAATAGTAATTGGAGGTAACAAGCGCTTGTTTGTTCCTCAAACGGCTGAGCATTGTGGAAAAATATAAGCATTTCTGAGGTGCTGACACGACACTACTTACCATATATTATTAAGCTTTAGTACTAACTGCAGACAAATAATAAGAAGGACTGTTATTATGTCTCTTTTTACCAGAATAAAATGTTCTACCTTTTGCAAGCTACAAATAACGTGTAGCGCTACGAGAGTGCTACGGAATATTCGTAGCTTGTTGAAAGTGACAATCGAACGGAAATCAGAAACATTTATTGACTCTGCTTCTCTATGGCATCAAAGTGTTACGACTCATCGGTTAGGTTCGGTTTCTTCAAATCTAGTTTACTATTTTTTTTAAACCAGCCAAGTGCGTATCGGGCCACGAACAATGAAAGATTCCGTAGTTGGGATGAATTTATCGCAAGAACAAACTTAACATTGTAGTTGAAAAACATGGTCTCCCATACATTCCAACTGCAAATGTTAGTTTGTACGCACAATGTTGAGAGATTTACCATGCTATTTTAAGACCATAGACTTCTTATTGGTTTTTCTGTAATCTATGAGTAAAGAACCATTTCTGTGTGTTTTTTTCAAAATTTTAGGCTCAGTAGTTTCGGTTACATAAAAAACATTTGAGACCCTCACAACAAGCCCTTTCATTCCATATGTCACACGGTACAGTTTGCAATTTATTGGTTTATTGCTCCTGAAAAGTAACCCCAATATTCAAAATTCATTTATTTACGTTACACGTCCGTGTTTGGGTCACAGAAATTCATATGTGTACCAAATTTCAACTAAATTGGTCCAGTAGATTCGGAGAAAATTGGCTGTGAGCCAGCCAGACACACGAGTATCAGGTTAGTAATAAGGGTTCCATTTTTTTTTTTGGGCACGGAACCCTAGAAACTATGAAAAGTATGTACTGATCCATCTAACCTTCCAAAAAGTACTGCACTTGCCTGATACTCAGTTCAGTTCATTTACAGGCAATTGCAGTGCTTTTGGGGTTCTTCAATGCGTTGGCAATAATTTTCTTTAAATTAGTTTGTGTACCTACGCTACTTCTTCAATTGCTTCACTGTTTCTTGAAAGATTTTTGGTTAGTTTACTCCTTAAGAATCGTTTTTCATATACGTGTAAGGAAATTTTATGAGGAGTGAAATTTATACAAGCGTTAACTCAAAAGCGATACGTTTTGGATTGTGTTTTATTCGCAAATAAAATGGAGTAAAATTTTGGCACACTTCGATCTTTTCGGCCGTGCGATACATGATTACTTGCACTTTACAAAGACAAGTCTAAATTATGATCTAATTATCGTTTCATTTGAGTTTTCGTTTTTTATGTTTTTTAAGAGATGCGTTTATTTATCCTCTTTGCCTATTGCATATTCAAAGACAATCATATTAAGGAGGTGCCAGCTCCGACGCTTATATTTTTACATAATCGATCGGCTGCTGGTTGTAATGTAGATGTATTTATATTATTTTAATGACATTGATTAATCATATAAACTCATGCCTATAATAAATTATAAAGTAGCTTTGTTTGCAAAACATACCAAAGCGTCGAATCACGCGAGAACACAATATTTAACGTCCTATAGTTAATGCAAATTCACAGGGCTAGTGAGCTTGCAAATGTCACAGAGCATATTATAGGATTAATTTACTGTAATTACTATATTTTATGACTAAATTATGGTTAAGTGCCTAATTCGATATTTAATTTTGGTCTAGTAAAAGAAAGACAGAGAGATAAAGTTGAAATTATAATAAAATATAACAAAACAATATAATGTTTATTTGGACTCAATAAAATATAGTCTAATACAGTTATATTCCTAAGAACTAGGATACAAATAATGTAAGTGAGTAGACTATAATTATATGAACTCCTGAATTGCAAACTAGGTAAAAACCTGTATCTTGGAAATCGTGCTCTTCCGTGGTAGATTGGGTGTAAAAACTTACAAATAACACACAAAACAATTCCAAAATTAAATGACTTAGGAGGTACTTAACTCTAAAACTTGACGGGTGAGTTATATATGTCAGTGAATGTATGTGGTGTGTATAGTGTGGATGTAGGGTGTGAATGTGTGTAGTGAGTGTTGTGTAGGTAAAGGGTGTGAGTGTGTACTCGAACGTGTAGGTGTGTTTTGAGTATGTTAATTCTATTTTAACATATCCAGTGTGTTTTCGTATTGATATAATCAAGGCTCAAAATCCATTTGGTGACCACTATTTTACATTTGTATTTAGTTAAAGGATATGATTTATTTTGTTGTACAAATAGCCGCCTAAGAAGTTGAAAGTTCTCTGTGCAAAACGGGTGTGGCATAAGCTTTATATACACAGACTGTATGTTTTCTACGTTTCTGTTGAAAATCTGTAGAGTCATACTTTAGTAAGCCATGCATTATACACAAACATTGACGCTTACATTGTTACCATGAATTCAAAACATGATTCGATGATCTAACCCCCCATTAACCAAAGAAAATTTCTAGGCTGGGGGTCCAGAATCATGTTTGTTTGCTCGTCAACGTCATCACACTCCGTAAAAAAAAAGTTATCAAAACTAAAGCCCAACTATGACAAAAAAGTCAACTAAAAAGGTATGTAAACAATACATCACAGACAGACAAATTAAAGATCCGGAGTCACACATGTAAGGGCACAAATCGAACTCAATGTTGTTTATAACATTTTAGTCAAGTTTGGTTTGTTGTAGATGGGTTTTAGTTTATTTTTATTATTTTGGGATTATAATACATATATTTTTTTAAATTTGCTAATTAAGCCCTTTCCTTTGATATCCAACAAGGCATCATAAAAAAAAATGTTCATTACTTTTGTCCTCTAGAGGGCGCCACATTCAATTTAATGTGACGTCAAATAGCCTATAACCAGCGGACGATCAACATGCTTCCAACGATACCTCATTTGTCAATTACGATGAGGAGTTTAGAAGTTATGGGAAGAGATGAACATACATACGTACCGGTCAAAATCATAACCCTCCTTTTTGCTTCGCCGTAGTCGGGTAAATGGTAAGTGTTCTACGACAAGATGAATTGTTGTTCGTTCGTTTGTTATTTATGTCTTCTAGATGAAAAGTACTTTAATCTTTTAATAGCAGGCAAACACAAAAGAGTTTAGGAAAGAGATTTTGATCTGGCATTTATAAAAAGTAACCGCTACTGTGGTCTAGTGGTTAGAACACCTGTCTCAGACCTAGAGGTCCCGAGTTCGATTCCCAGTGGGGGCAAAATTTTCTGCTCAGTTTGGTTGTTGGTAGGGATTGTTTTAAATCCGTCTGGCTAGCTATCACCATCTTATCTAAGTCTGTCGTCATAACAACAATGTTAGCATTGTTGTGTTTCGGCAGTTAGAGGTAAGATAGCCAGTTCCTCTGTGGTTAAGGATTCCGGGTGAAGCTCGCTTCCACCTTCGGCCTGATCATCACTTACCATCAGGCCAAGAGCTTCCGCTTCGAAAAAAAAAAAGAAAAAAAAAGAGCTATAAACATCCAGAAATGTAAGGTGCCATTAGTTGGACAGCTCTTTTACAACGTGTACCCACTTTTTAATATAGGTCACATTTTTCAAAAAATCTTCATTAAAAACGTTGCCGTGTCTATTTATTAATAGGTCAAGCCATCACATAGGTAAACAAACATAAATTGTTGTCGACCAATTTAAATTTTCTCATACGCGGGATAATAATAGCTTTTAATTCAATGCAAATACGAATCTTCCATACAGTACCATGAATAAGACAAGAGCGTCGTCGCAGACGCAAGAAACGATCAGAATTGCCCGTAAAACTAAAACAGCACATAAAACCTTTACAATTGTTTTAATGATTTTTTTTCTCTCTGAAATAGGTCAATTGAATTAAAAATCAGTTGGGGTGTCTGAGGTTTTGCGCATTTAACGTTACACGTTGTATAAACCTCTTTCTTGTTGCTTCAGCAAGTAATTAACACCCATTATTAATTACCATTGCTGTTACTGGTTCCCCTCAGAATCGGGGCCAGTATAACACAATATTCCGAATCACATGCATATTTACGTGTTCTAAAAATCCTAGGAATTCGTCACCACTTATTATTCACACTAGTATAAAACGTAAGGCAGTAATTACCGTTCTAGGTTATTAAAACTAACTAGAAGAATAACCTAATTACTTTCTTTAAAATACAAGCTGTGTCCGCGGCTCTGCTTGCGATAACGGTTCAATTTGACGGCACGGTTGGCGCAGTGGTTAAACGGTTGACTGCTGCGCTGCGTGTCGCGGGTTCGATTCCCGCACGGAACAAATATTTGTATGACCTACAATTAGTTGTTCCGGGTCTGGCTGTGAGTGCTGCGGGTGTGACTGCGGTGCGATTTAAACTCACATACTCAAACGTGTATGTGAGTTTAAATCGCACCCACCACACAGGAGAAATTCCTAGTGACGTATTTAAAAAAAAAACATTTTTTTTTTAACATAAATACAGAGAAAAAAAAAGGGTTCCGAACCACCGTAGAACATTTAGGAAAAATCGCCGCAAAAAACACGTTTCTTTTATTCCTTTTAATTTTTTAACTTTATTTTATTTTTATACACAATCTGTGAATATTTCAACTGTTTAACTATTACGGTTCGTGAGATACAGACAGACGGACCGACAGCGGAGGCTTAATACCTAATAGGCTTTCGTTTGGCAGCCTTCGGGTTTGAAACGATATGTATGACCTACAATTAGTTGTTCCGGGTCTGGCTGTTTGTGTATGTGAGTTTAAATGTTTGTAAACGCTCCCACGACACAGGAGAAATTCCTAGTGTGGGGCAACGTTTTAAAAAAAAAAAAAAAACAAAAAAAAAAAAAAAAAAAAAAAAAAAAAAAAAAAAAAAAAAAAAAAAAAACTAAAAACTGACAGATTTTTCAGGTAAAAATGACTATGCTATATCTAAAGGTCATTTCTAGTGAATGAAATATTGTTAAGACCATAGTTAGGACGCCATACCTACAGAATTTTGTCAATCCCGCGCGGGACGTGGGACGTGACTGCGAGTGTCGATTGTTTAGGTAAAGATTAGAAAATTCTACGATTATTCGCACCAGTTTTAACGGCACGGTGGTTAAGCGATTGACTGCTGCGCTGCGTGTCGCGGGTTCGATTCCCGCACGGAACTAATATTTGTATGACTTGCAAGTAGTTGTTCCGGGTCTGGCTGTTTGTGTATGTGAGTATAAATGTTTGTAAACGCACCCACAATACAGGAGAAATTCTTAGTGTGGAGCAACGTTTAAAAAAAAAAAAAGTTTTATTTCTTCCATACAAGTTAGTTGACATAATCAGCGCGAGCCAATTTCGCCCCGCATTCCGCTTGATATTCTTTTCAGCACCTCTAGCTTTGATTATGCCAATATAGCCTATTATGTTTGTTTATCACATTCAATTATTTTCGTTTAAATAAGTATATTCTAGTGCCGTGGTGGCCCAATGGTATTGGCGATGACTTACGAGTTGTAAGTCGTAGATTCGAACCCAGACAGGCGCTTTACTTTGCATAAATTATTTAATCACCACTGCTCTCAATACGGTGAAGGAAAACATCGTGAGGAAACCGGCATGTCCTAGAAGACATGTGACATCTACTAACCCGCACTGAGCCCGCGTGGTAGATTACAACCTACTCCCTTTTACAGAGAGAAAAAGAAAAAAGAAAGAAAAAAAGGTTTATTTGTCACAGAGACACGTGCATACAAATAACAAAAATATAAAGAACATAAATATTTGGCAGCTGCACGTCATGACTCAGGAGGGCTGTGTCCCAGGCCTCCCAGCACGGAGAACGTTATTGGCTGAATATTTATGACGTGGTTAGCGCTCCTAAAAACTCACTCTCGGCCTATTCGCTCGATTTCGATCGTGGGATCGAGATGGCAGTGAGAACATTATAGGCTGATTATGCTGGAATCCATGTGTGACTTGACTTGGCTTTTGCCCAAGTTACTGCTGGCATTGTATACTTATAACAATTAAACTTGACTGCAGTAGAGAGAGTTACTTACGAGTAGAGCGTAACTCGTGTTCGTGTTTAGGCACGGTATGCATGTTTGGATATTTGCCCTTTTCACGGAGTATAATAATTGTTTAAGTAATAATATTAAAGTGGCATTGTTATTAAAATTATTACTTACTTAAGTTTTTTTTGCTGTCTTTACTATAAAAAATATTTTGCATTATTTGACGTACATTTAAATTCAGGTCAGAGGTAATTTAAAAATTACGAGTAATTTACAAAACCAATGAAAATATTATTTCCGGTTTTTTTCCAAGTAGAGCACCCATTTTCCGATCTACACAACATCATGATGTGAGTATTAACATAAATAATAATTAGAAAACGTAATTGGGACTCATAAAACGCGAAACATTCCCCAAAGTAAGAGGCGAAAAAATATAGACTTAACCTACATAAACACACCGCCACGATATGCTACGTTGACCGGCGGGCAACTGGTGTGCGTCAGGCTAGCAAGACCACTTATGAGTTACGGAAAACATATTTTCTTTTTGATCTTTGATTTTGTTTTTTTTAATGTCATAATGGAATAAGACGTTTTTGTCCCAAAGAACAAAGGCCTTCCTTTCTTCCACTTATCTCTATCCAAGTAGCAAAATCACAATAAGTAGCTACATAATCAACCACAAGATTGTTATATATTTAATTCATTTATTTAATAACAATCAATTATAATGGAAATTTTATTGCATAGAGCAGTGACGTCTTCCTATTATAAAACTCTTGTTACTCATCGAAAAAGTTTTTAAGGACCTATGTAGGTATTTAAGTATGTTTTTTTATTTTTTATTAGTTTAAATATCTTCATTTTTATATTAGATCAATAGTTACAACAAAAGGCGGCCTCCAAAACAACGACTCAATCCATTGCGGCTATAAGCCGGCGCGCGGCTACGGCGTAGCAATGTAGACCAATTAACTTTTTGAAATTAACTTTTCAATGTGTGAATATTTATCTAAGTATTTATTTAGATAGAAGTACTGAAGGCTAATAATTGTTTCTTTTGTAAAACCGTATCTAAGTATCTAAATGGGTATGTCCAGTATCGTCTAAGTGACTGAATTTTCTTTTTGGTTTGTTATTTCTTGCAATTTGCTGAATACAATTCTTACTTGCAAAATTCGTATGCCTTCTTCCACCCTAAAATAAATTAGCTAGAAGTCCTGAATTTCAGTGTCCTAGATCGTATATATAGATTATGCTGGCACATGGCCCCGCTACACTGACGCACACGGGTGCGCTGGCCGCTGGCCGCTCGTTGCCGCCCATTCGAACAGCCGTCACTCTGTTCCGTTAACAAAACATAACCGGACGACTACCACATTCACAACAAAAACAACCAAACACTTTAATGAACATTATTTAAAATTTTAAAACTTCCAGCCTTATGCAAAGAGCTTGAATATTAAATTTAAAAAAAAGACTGTGAATGTTTAATCTGTCGTCGCGAACCTTTTCGTAATTTAAACATCGAATGTTTTTACCCGGAAGTTACGTGGTACGCTGAGGCGAGCTCGCGAATTGTAATTCTGAATTTGAATTTATTCGAACTGGATTTTAGTGCTTGTGATTGGTGTTTTTTCGTTTTTGAATTAAAATGGCGACGACAGAGGATGCGATGCCAGTGACGGCTGTGGTAAGAATAGATTGATTTGTTATACCTTAGTGTTATTTAATTTGAGTATATAGGTAAATAAATAGGTAGAGAACCTAAACACTTTTAATAATAATAATTAAAGGAATGTGTATGCATTTTATGATGTTACCTGTTGATATTTTAAATTATATTTTAAATGAATACGTGCTTTGCATAGGACGTAAATGAATACATTTTCGTGTAGAGCCATGACTAGATTTTTTTAGGTAATGTTTTAAGAAACGTAATAAGAGTTATTTGCAAACCAAATTAAGTAATATTTTTTTAAAATGTAATTTTAATTTTGGTTGTGTTTAATTTATTCATTTATACTTACATTCAAATTCTACTTTTATCGATTGCATAGCCAAATAGACATTAAACGAAAAACACAATACAAAGAAAATCAATTCCAATTTCGGTGAATTCCCCGAATTTTGAGTCACATAATCTGTACCTAATCATAAGAACAATCAACTTATGATTGCAGTAATAACTTCCATAATTACGTGTGACTAACTTATTATTACTTTTACCGCTGAAGCTGAATCATTTTTCAGCTTATATTATAACTTGTAAGTTAAAGTAACCGTCCATTCGATGGTCGTGACTAGGCTTACTTAGTCACGCAGCTGGCTGACTCGTTAACCCTTATCTTGAAGAATATCTAACGATTTCTATACCCAAGTTAAACTTTTACAAATCATTAGCGGCTACGAACAGTGCAGTCAAGGTTTTGTGATGATTTCGGTGGTATTGGATTATTGTGTGAGTGTATATATATATATTTTTTAAGTTTAAGTGTCATTCCAGTCTTTGAAAGAGCGTGGAGGATATCGTTTTTAATTCAAATAGGTGAAATAGCCCCAAAACAAAGATTTTAATCGTAGATTGGCTCTGCCGCGTCAAAAGATGGTCGCGTTTCTGTTTCGTTTTGACACCATTGACACACACAATGTCGGAAAGATCTTGATTTGATTGTCATGGAAACGTCATTATTATTGTGTGAGCTCTCTCTTCTCGGGAATGACAGTTTATCGCGCAACTTAGTACGGTAAGGACAAATCTACGATTTAAATCTTTGCCCCGAAACAAATGGCATATAAATACAATAGTAATTGAGGTTAAGGTCACTACTGAGGGATTGAATATTTAATTTATGGGCTTTAAAAAGTTATCACCTCTTTTCTTAAAGAAGTCTTCCAGATTTCGAAAAAGTGTAGACAATGTGGATGAAGAAGTACATACCACTATTCACAATGTTATAATTTACATATTTTGGTAATTAACGAGCGTAGCCAACACAAGCGTGTGGATCGACGCCCAAAATCTGAGCTCTAATATAATTAATTCATTGTTGCTACACAAACTACGGAAAATATAGGTTTATTATTCAACTCTTCCTTCAATCTCAATGAAATATGATTGCAAATAAATCTTCTGATCAAAATTTTGACCCAAGACTGAATTTGTCCGTGCATCCCTAGTTTAAGTGATCATCCGCCTACTCCCAATCAATCACCACGTGGCCGGCATGAATCGTCAGTTCATGAATGAACATAGACAGTGGTATCAGTTGATTGGAAGTGGGTGGGTCTGTGGGGCGCGCGGCAGTCCGCGGGTGGGCCGGACCGAGGGATGTCGCGTCGCCCGCACCCCCGGCCGCGCCTATTGACGCGTCCCTGTCGCCAGGCTGCTCCGGAGCCCGCGCCAGCGCCCGACCCGCCGCCGCAGCAGCAGCCGGAACCGCAGTCCGACGATGAGCGAGAACCCGGTGACTGGCGCCCTTCCCGCCCCGGAACACCACCACAACGCAACGAAGACCACTCCGAAGGGTCTGAAGCAACTGCTAGACCCATCAGAGCAGAACCAGCGAGTCGATACGCTAACCTCAACTACTGGAAGGCTAGAAGAGTCACCTTCTACAGAAATGGAGATCCCTTCCATCCTGGTGTCGAGTTCCGCTTTAAGCCAGGTCGAGACCTGGCGTCGATGGATGCGCTCCTCGACAGGCTGTCAGAGAGGCTGGAACTGCCTCGAGGAGCCAGGTTCATCTTCGGCATGGACGGCGATAGAAAGTACAGGCTTGAGGAGTTGGAAGACGGAGCTTCGTACGTCGTATCGTCTTACAAGACTTTTAAGGTAAGATTAAATCTGTGTTTGATTCAAAATGTGTGATTTTAAGATTGATTATCTCAAAATCATACATTTGACGAGTATTATATCATGAATTAATTATTCAGAAAGAACAATACAAAGGTAGGTAGGGTTACAATTGTAATATGTTTCTGCAAGAAGTGGTTAGATCTAGATGAGACGAAGCTTGAACCACAGTGCGTGTGTTCTAAGCTTTCAACTAACGTAATCATTCAAACGTAATCGTTAATCGTTCAATCGCTCTGCGTTGCGTTTCGGGTAAGAGATAAAATTCAAAATTAACCGTCTATGTTAAGGCTTATGCTATAGCTAGCACTCTCAGAAAACTTGGTATTTTGTTGTCGAGAAATAGGTAACAAACAAGCGTGCTAAAGTTAACATGGAATATTTCTACAAATTCATATCGAACACCTTATCAATGGTACTAGATTGTGTTATGTAGGTATTTGTCCAAACTCAAACTCAAAGCATTTATTTCAATTAAACCATTTACAGGCACTTTTGAATTGTCAAAGAGTCGGTCAGTTAGTCAGAAAGTTGAAGCTAGTTGCCCATTCCAAAACGTAGATCTCTATGGAGAAAAACGGGCAAGAAACTCCAAGGACACTCTTTTAAATATAGAAATTACAAAATCCTGGGTACATTACTTTTGTTGCTTCTATATGTGAGAACTTACATTTCATAGCTAGCTAGACTCTTTATCTCTCTATTAATTATTCCCAAAATGAAAATTATGCTGAAGAATAAGTATAGAGTCTAGACGATCAAACCTCGCAATATATAATTAACACCTGCCCCACTTCTTAAACGCGAAAAATATTCAATTACTACCATTCCTTTATAAAACAACTGCGGGTTTCGTGAACGCCAAAATGTCGTAGGAGACCAACCTTGGAGATGTGGGTCACGGGATAAGAACCACGCACCTCAACCTCTTATTTGCATTTTGATTACATACAACTTTGTTTTGTAACATCGATAACATTAATTACAAATAAATTACGTTTGGGCTAAACACTGTTTTAACGTAGGGTACGGAAATTGGTCTCAATTCTAAGGGTTTTCCGAAGTAGTAAGCTTTGATTTGCGTGTTTGCTAATTTCTTTTCCAATTGAATTTGGTTTGGGGCGATGCCATATTGTTTTTAAAATCTAATCATCGTTATGTAAATAAGGACTGTTATTAAACCTAGATACTCTTATTTATTTCGTACTGTTATCTCGAAGTACCTACGTTAAGGAATTGATGGTGCATTCGTGAAATTAGTAACCAAAATTCAACTTCCTTGATTTCTAGGCTTGTCGGTCATCAATCAACATCATTACCTACATCTTTTCATCAACAGTAAATTTTCTTAAAAAATATGATTAAAAACCAAAAAAATAATCAAGTAATTTGATATGAATCTACTTAATGACCTAAAATTACACCAAATAATATAAAATAATCAATAAATTATTTCCAGTCCAGATTAGGTAAGCATACAAAGACCAAATTACAAAATCACTCAATTATCGAGACCACGAAAAACCGACGACATTTTCCATCATGGCCGCCCTGTGTCAAATGCCTACGACCGCTAAGCCGCCAACGACATCTACAGGGCAATGCACCACCTTGCACTTAATATGCATCAAGGCAACGCGTGGATTAGCCACCATTAACATTCGAGACTGGCTGTTGACGGCGGTGGACGTCTTATCTCGACGTAAAGAAAGACGTTTCCACTGTATGTTTGGTTGTTTAACTGTGCGTTTTATTACTTAGATACATTTTTGTGACTTTATTTTCTCACGCCCTAGGACAAGTGAATTGTCTCTCATTTGCTAAGTAGGAGCCGACTTAGGTGATTATACTCCTAAGAGCCGACTTAGGTGGGTATATGAGCTGTATGATCACGAGGTTTCCTTGAGTTTAACGTCTTTACAAGAATCCATGTTCTTGCCTCATGTCATGCCCTGTCTTTCCAACCGCGTCAACTCAATCTTACTGCGCCAAACTTAATTGATTTTTTTTGTTCCGAAACGGCGGAACAAAGAGAAATACTTCATTCATCGACCGAGCCATAACCGTTTAGTAAAAATTTCAGTACACTAGTAGGGTCAATATTAGCATATACACACATAACGTTACAGTACCCTCGCATTTAATACTTGTCTTTTACGAAGAACGTTTGCTGTAGACCACCGAGCAGCTACTTAGTATTCAGTGCGTCCACGACGCTCACCACAATCTGTCTTCCTTTCATATCATATCGCGGGATTAACATATTGACCTGGAAAATCAAAGTTATGGTAGATAGGCGGTGTTCTACAAAGGACAAGCCGTGGGTTCCGTTGGAATAATCCACATTAAATCTGAACAAGTACATCTGTACATAAGTTTGGTGTAGCTTTGGTCTGTAATGTATCACGAAAACGTAATGATTGATGCCAAAAGCATTATTAACCAATTTCCTCCATCTTCTTCACCGTGATGGTGCGCGGTGACACGACAGAATTCAAATTATGTTTGCTTAAAACTTCGCCACTCTCACTTCATACATCCATGTCCACACAACAGTGTGATTTATTTTTTATGTGATCACAACTCAGGAGCCCAACATACAGGATACTACCTAGTTTGGGGAACATCGTCCAAACAAACTGATTAAATAAGATAGTTACAGATAAAATACATTAATTCTAATTGTAACGTATTTTCTGGTATATTTATTCTAAATAAGCAGTAGCATCCTCGTGGCCTCCTAGCCAATGGCAACAAACCTTCATCACCAAATTCATCTGCAAAGCGGTGTCAGCTAAGGCGTTATTTATAACGGGCATTGAAGTCTATGCTTAGCAGTGGATATGTGGATATTTACGGGCTCCGGAAAAACAATACTTTAGGTACCTATTTTATAAAAAGTTTAGGTACCTAACTATATTACAAATGTCGTTATGACCCAGTGGTTAAGGCCTCGCATCTCATGGATGTACGAGGTTGTGGGGTCAAATCTGGGCAAGTACCAATGTGACTTTTTCAATTCATATGTACTTTCTGAGTTTATCTTGGTTATTACTGACATCGGTGAAGGTAAACATCGTGACCTACCTGGACTTATAGTTTAATATAAGTCGCAAATCACGAACTCGTCTTGAGCAAGCGTGGTGATCAATGCTCGTGCCTTCTCTGTATGAGAATAGGCCTTTGCCCTTCAAGACAATAATAGGCTGGTATTACTATCATTATGAAGGTTACTTCTAAGATTACAGACAGCGGTTCCCGTTCCATAACAAACGAAAGTATGCGTAGCCAATTCCATCAGCTTTTTGAGCAAAGCAGGACAATGGGCACAGTTTCAAATTCGTCACAATACCTTGACCTCAAAATGGTTTGGCCTGGTCTTTATGAAAGCCTGCGTGAATGTGACTAAGTATTTTCATAAAAGTTACAAAACAACTCGGAAATGAAACCGTATATTGCGAAACTCAATTATTGACATTTATCATAATCAGCCTATAATGGGCACAACAAACAGGTCTCCTCTCTGTGAGAGAGAATCAGCACTTTTCGAACGTCAAAGTTACATAAGACAGTCCGCCAAACCGCCCAACCTTCACCACTTCCTAGTGCTTTAGCTGGGAAGAAGAAGTGGCGCATCAAACTCCCCAGCAGCACAGCTGTCTGTTCAGTTAGAAAAAAATGATTCTATATAATATGCAAAATGATATCTACATTATGCAACACAAAACATAATTGAAGTTATAAATTAATAAATGAATAGCCATATGTCAGCTAGCACACACCAATATACCAACCAAAAATATCAAGAACTGTATTCAGGCAGAAAAAAAATTAAAAAAGAATAAAGACTAAACGTAAACAATATCTAAATAAAAGCCTTCAGTCATAAAAGGCGTGCCCGCTTACTTGCTTATAGCTGTATAGTGGGCCGTAATCCACCACGCGGGCCCAGTGCGGGTTGGTAAATGTCACATATCTTCGAATTTAGGGTTCTAGGACATGCCGGTTTCCTCATGATGATTTCCGTCACCGTTTTGAGGGCAGTGGTGACGAAATAATTTACACAAAGTAAAACGCCTGTCATGGTTCGAACCTACGACCTACAACTCATAAGCCGCTACCATCACTGAGCCACCACCATTATTGACATAAAAAAATTACATTTTTTTTATTTTACCTCATAAAAAGGCGTAAACTGTTATTAAGATTAGCTTGAAGGACATAATGAAAAATCTAAAGGCATTATGAAAGTAATTCGTCTTAATGGCCCAGTTTTAATATTTTCCGCGTCGTTAATTAACTTTGTAATAAGTGTTATTACTCATACAGGGTAATTGTAATGCATACTTCATTTGGAAAAGTGGTTCCGTATGATTATTTTTCTCATTTATGTTGTTTTGTTTACTTGAACATGGTCAATTTGAAAAGAAACTCTTGAGTAAGTAGTAACTTCCAAATATTGAAAAAAAAATTGAAGTGAAACATCAGAATTTTAATTAAAAGAACTTTGCCTATTATGGAGTCCGTTGACTGAAAATGATAATGATGACAAATTTGTGAGATGTATGTCACTCATTCGCCAACTCGTCTTGAGCAAGCGTGGTGATCAGTACTCGTGCCCTCTGTATGAGAAGAGGGCTTTGCCCAACAGTGGGATATTATTATAGCTGGTATTATTATTTATGTCACTCATTGCAAAAATACTATTCATCAGCCTATAGTGTTCCAATGCTGGACACAAGGGATACCGTGGCCCCTGGCAATGTACAGGCAACGGAAGGAACACGGGTGGGTTTTAGTCAGTAAGAGTCTGACACGCCCTCCCGCTCCGCCCAGAGCGGGAGAAGTTATTTGATAATTTCCCATCCAAAAAAAAAAAAAAAAAAAAAAAAAAAAAAAAAAAAAAAAAAAAAAAAAAAAAAAAAAAAAAAAAAGGCCTCCTCTAGCTGAGAGGGGTGGGCCGTAATGCACCACGCAGGCCCAGTGCAGGTTGGTAGATGTCATATGTCTTCGAACTTCGACTTTAAATTATTTACGTCGGTAGCACATTGAGCTACTGCGGTTTCGCTGCTATGGTTTCGCGGCGTAAATGTACTACCGGCATTGCGATAGCCATGCTATCATGGCTACTAAATAATAAAACGTAATTTTTGTTAGTGACACCCAAACACAATAAAATACGCACTTAAAATATTACGATATACTAATAAACACTTCAATTACTTTGTACAACTCCACCAAATCGCGCTTTATTCGTGCACATTTCAATTGTCACTCACGGAACCTTAAAAAACAAACTGTCATCAACACTATCGATAACGAGTGAATAAATGAATAATAAGTAAATAGAATAATAGTCGGTCACCGTTGAACGTACATAATGTATGTAAGAAAATCTTTACCGAGGTATATGGGCTCACGCGATTAAAAACTATTTCTTTGTGTTTCTTGCGATGACTATCGCAAAACGTAGCGTAAATAATTCAATTTATTATACTTTACTAGGGAGTGTTGTGTAGGTTTGAGTTATAGAGGTTTTATTAAGATTTGAGCATTGATTACGTGAGATTATAGTCACTGATTTACTGGCAGACGAGGTCGCCAATGGCGAAGATATTATGTAGATTTTTTTAGCAGGGTTGCGATAATTTAGATTCGGTTTCGATAATCTAAAATAAATAATTTTTGAAGCTGTGGACAATAAAAATAAACTAGTATTATTGATAGATAGATAGATAAATCGTTTATTTAGTGGACACAAAAAACAGCAAAACATACAAAAACAGGATTAAATAATGACTTATTCAAATCTGATTTATAATAGCAATTAGACGGTGTGTAGGTTGCGTAGCATTTTCGTAGCAGTTCGTAGCACTTGCGTAGCATCTTTTTGTGCACTTACTAAAAACTTTACGAGGTCGTACATATGTTATGTTTATTATATTTCGATAATGCACCTTATTAAATGCAAACCAAATCAAACGGATAATTGATTAATAAGTTCTAAGTGTTTTTTTTTAACTATTTTCTTATCTATCTAAGTATATATATAAAAATCAAATGTGCGTTGTCTCGTAAAAACCCGAAAAAAGCACGACCGATTGTGATGAAACTTTGGTAGGCTGTTGTGTGCGCGCCGGAGAAGATTCCTAAGAAATGAAAAAGCATGGGCATTAGCTAGTCGTTAATAAAATTAAACGCGATGATAAGAAAAAATCTAATAACCTCAAGTGTTTCAGCCAAGAACAATGTTTCATACAGCTAATACAATACTGCGGAGTCCCTAACGACTTGGGCGCGGTTCGTACAGTCACGATGTAAATGACTATAAAGTCGGACTTGTATAAGAAATGCATTATTTAATATTAATATTTAAAAGTCAAGTTATTAAATGTAGGAGTGGTAGGCAAATGAAGCAATTGTGTTGTTTTAGTTTGAAGTTTATTGCAGTTTTTATAGAGTTAATTGTTGTTTTTAAACATCGCTCGGGGCACTTCGGCTACGAAAAGATGTAGCAGCTACATCGGCGTAGCTGGTTACGCTCGTAGCCGATCAGCTACGTGCTACGGCCTACGCGTTAAGTAATGGTTGTTTTGTCTCCACTCACTGGTATATAGGTTGAATTAAAGTACCGTAAACTGCCCTAACTTTGCCTGGCGTCCTAAGTTTGCCTATAGTGAAAATGATGTAATATCTTTTTCATTTTACTTGTATAGCAATCGAAACTTTGAGATTTTATAGACAGCTTTAAGTTTCGATTGCCATACAAGTAAAATGAAAAAGATATTACATCATTTTCATTATAGGCAAACTTAGGACGCCAGGCAAAGTTAGGGCAGTTTACCGGTAGGTAAAAGGTTTTAGAAACACTTCAAAAATTTTGGCCCAGTTGCACCAAAATTGACTAAATACGTTTAACGCTAAACATATGTTAAACTAGACCAACAAGGCAGTCCCTCGTGCTCAGTAGTAGCGTTACTGCTGAGTATGAGGTCCTGGGTTCGAATCCCGGGTCGGGCAAAGTGTTATTGGGTTTTTCCATCTGGACTTTCTCAGTAACAGCCCGGAGCCTGGGTTTGTGCCCGGTTGATGGCAATAGGCTCGCCCCCTATTACACGGGACTTAAAACATAACTGGCGAAGTGTGGGTGTACTGTAGGTACACCTCTGCCCAACCCTTCGGGGATTAAAGGTGTGATATTATGTTGTATTAAAAATTTCTTTCTATCTCTGTCATCTTCAAATGATTGACAGAAACATAACGATGTTTTAAATTCGTTTAGGTCTAAACATGTTTAGTGATTAAAGTGAGCTTATTAATTTAATTAGTAGATGGTAAGGATATTTATATCTTCAATATTACAAATCTGTTCAGATGATAACTTTCATAAACTCGACGCAGTAGGTAGAAAATAAACTCTTTTTCGTCCCACCAGTACTTTCAGCAGGAAATGTCTAAATTGCACTTTTGTTCCGCTGTACGTCGTTCGTGATTTCAGTGAAGCGTATCGAAACATTGTAAGCTAAGGTACTGAACTGTTCACCAAATCGGGGATGTGGGTCAGTGTGCTGCTACTTAATAGCTTAACGTAACGTGACTTAGTGCGTTTACGTTTTCGTTTAAAGTTACGTTGAAGGTGTGCTGTGTCATTGTTTTCGGTGACAAAACGAATAATGTTTAGTGTTTTCAAACTTAATTGTCATTGTTATTTTCTTTTAAGAGACAGTGTAGTTAGCATTAAACATAGTAGAATAAGAATAGTTTTAATATTCTCACGTTTCAATTATAAACACTTGCATGACTGAAACAATAAATTATTATAAGAAATGCAAGTCCTATAAAAATATTTGCATAATTCTCATAAAAACAACATTCTAATCCCCAGCATGCAAAGGGTCCAACAATAGCAACATTTATTTAAAAAAAAAACTTCCACCATTTAAGCAAATCCGACTTTGACACACTTTGCGAAACTTTCATTAAAGCTTCATGTAATTTAATTACAATCCTCGGCTTCCAAGAATTATTACGTAAAATCTGTACCAAAAAAATTAGATCAAGGCTGGAAACTGAAGTGGCCCTTCTTGTTTACATTACCTTTAATGAGTGGGCCGAAATTCTTATCGGTTGCGTGCTTCAGTCGCCTGATCGACCACCAGTGGGCATAACAGCTCATAATTGCTTCTCGTGAAACATAAAAGAGCTTAAAGCGACGTCTGGGCTGATGCATATCTGCCTATACTTTGGTTACATTGCGTGAATTCTACTGAGATTGACCTTGGCCCCCCCTCGCCCTGCTTCTACCCTCTACCGACAAATAAAATTTCGAATAGTCTGCTTCATCCAACCGTTGTAATCGTACCTCTAGCATTCGGAGTAATATAGAACCCTATTACGTGTTTATAGGGTATCATCTCGCGTGTCATTCGTGTGTCTTATGCCGTTCCGCTGTTGCGATGGGCTTTTGTTTTGTTGGTACTGCAAATTAGTCAGCTGTTGCGAGTCAGCCTAGTACCCTATATGGTGGCTGAGAACGTAGACGTGTTTTTTCTGTGAATTTCAACAATAATACGGGAATTCTTTGAATTTATCTGTGGAATACCTTCGGTTATCTAATAATATTTTGAGTGCATCCAAAGTAAAGTGGCCTAAATAAAACGATTCATGTTTTCAAGTTCATCGAAGTAAAATCGATCATTTTATGACGTAGTTTGTATCTGTTTGGCGCATCTGTAATAAACGATTAGGTATGTAAATCAAGTTCAATAACTGTGTACTTACATGCAGATGTTAGGTTAACCGTTTCATGTGTGCACTTCTAGAACATTATTGTCTATTTAAATTTAGTTTTCTCTGAAATCACAGACTCAACTGTGAAACTAATTAATAATCTCAACCGACTTGGGTACAAGACATACAATTCAACAGTACAGCTAATCCTAAGACTCTCCCAGTTTGTGAAAACCTAAAGAATTCAATCAGTTGTCAAATATGGTCATTGTCATACAGTGTTGTTCTTCCACCAATCAGAACACTCATCATGAGTTTAACTGCGTGTTAGTTAACTATTGTGTTGATCAGCCTTTAAAAAAACACTCCTAACCTAATGTCAAAACAATAATGCACATACATACATATAGTAATAATGTGTTAAGCGTACATGAACTACTTATATGGTCAGTAACTCTATTAAAAACAACTCCTGCATTAACTCATATAAACCTCTAGCGTCGTACAATAAAGTTCTATGTAATCATAAAATAAATACAATAATGCTACTTTATAGTGCTGGGTAAGTATTGAGTACACGCCATGGCAACTTAACTTCTTTAAAACATTTTTTCCTTTTTTATGGTCACACAAAAGTGCATGGAGTCGCGTGTATGAGATTCGATCTTCGTTGACAGACCGAGACTGACGTGAACGCCTTTGCCCATTATATAATAGTGCATTATTTTTTATTAGCGTGACCATTGCATAGTAAATAGGTCGTGTATTTGCATTCGAAGGGCCTAAGAAACGGCCGTAGCAAAGTGTTTGCAATATTAAATAGAATAATAAGTTGTGTGGAAAAACGGTGTAAGTTCAATTTGTTTTGAATTCTGTGGTGGTTCAGGTAAAACGTTTCAATTATTATAAAAACTCAAGAGTGGTAGACAAGCTTCATTTCTATGCAAATTAATGCAGACTTGCACTTTTCCGGGACAGTATATCCCCCTATTGTAAGTGAAACTTCGAAACATCTTGCTCCCATATTATCTTGGGTACACAATAATGAATCCTCGCTCTAACATAACATTAAATAACACATTATTAACCAAAAACTCCACACAACGAATAACTTAAAACGTGCAATTCGCGTATCTAGTTTAATGTAAGTACATGCAAATGTATGACCGTAGCGACCGGACAGACGTCACGTGTACGTTACGGTTATCACTGCATGCAAAACGGTGGGCAGACACGAAGACACACGCGGCACTAACAGTAGGTACTTGAACTTGACTCGAGGTGTTGAACGCTAGTGACATTTACGATCAAAGTCTTTGACTCTCCAATCTTACATTGAACGAATTGAACGTCCCATGGTGGGACGTTCAATTCGTTCAGAACGTCCCATCATTCTCATGCCCTTGGTCGAATTTGTCTCTTTCTTCCATACATCTGCTATAAACCCCGGTTTCAGAGGTTAATTAACCGGAGATCTATTCGCTATTACTATTGATTCGATGTCGATATCTAGTTTCTAAACACTCAGTTCAAAAGGAAGCATTGATAACTTAAAAAAAATCCATTCCAAAATAAAAATAAAAATCTCTCTCTAATACACCAAACATTATGAAATATATATAATATAATATGGAATATAGAAAATCATATATAAATATGCAAATATGAATACGTAAATAATAACATAATTTAATAATAATCAAAATACTTCGAAGAATTTCATAATAATTACCTACATTATACATATTCAATACATAATTTCAAAATTACACCGATATACACAAACCTAATAATATATAATAAGAATGTATAATTATGTATATATAAATAATTATACACCCAATTAAACACATGTAATACTTAATTTATAATAATATGAATTGTTTGAATTCTTACTTATCCCTCCTCCTCTCTCCTAATGTTGCTGTGCCCGACAGGGTCCATATTGATCTTTTACTTGTTTATACCATCTATGTAATACATGTGGAATGCAATAAAGAATTGAGTATTGAATTTTGTCAAATGAACTGCCTCAAAAACCAGGCATTAGCCGTCTTCTCAATCGACATGGCCTTTCTAGTCATAGAATGAATGAATCGAAAGTTTAAATATTAACATGAAATGTTTTATTAGGCCATTTTGCTCGTAAAAATTCGTTAACCAACCCATGACGTAATAAGCTCGCGAGTGAGCATTGAGCTGTGAGTTGGTGGTCGGGTTCTCGTGGGGGTAGGAACAGCTACGAAGCTGTGGCGCCCGAGTCGGTACCGGTGGCTGCAGGCTGCTGACAGCTCAATGCTGGACAGCGAAGAGGAGTCACCGTTTATCGTCGTCTCCCTGCCGGTGTACTCCACTGAGCCTTTTGTGAGTGTATTTTGTTACTACTGCTATAGATTCTCTGGTCCGGCTGATTGAGAAATCCTGCGACGAGTCGAAACAAGGTAGTACCTATCATAGTTTATCAGTAATAGATATATATGGTGATATTCCTCGAAAGGTGTTTTACTAGAGCTAGTTGGCGAACACGAAGTAAAAACACTTCACAACAAAGACTGCAATAACATGGGGTTGGAACTAAATCTACTAAACTAGCGATAGTAAGGTATAACCCCTTTGAAGAAATGCATCGAATAACGTCTGTAGATTATCAAACAATCTGCAGCACAGATAGACAACATGTTATAATAGTCGCACTTAATAGTTTTCATCTTTTTCTTCAAAAAAGTTATTTCTTAGCTGTAGCCTTTCTGGCTACAATCATTATGTAAGTGGACTAAAAAAGAAAAAGTCAAGACTTGTTAACGCACAATTTTATAGCAAGGAAGGTATTTATTATAACTCTACCTAGCCAGAGCTCATTAGCGTGCAGTTATACCTGTACGGTAATATAATGTACTTTACATGAATACATACTCACAATAACTGCAGTCATTACAATTTTACTTAATAACAGCATAGGTCAACGAAGTTCACAATAAAAATCAGTCTTCACCTAACTGCAACTCATTTGTGGTTTTGTTGTTGAAAAAATCCATGAATATTTTTCCAAGATCATTACTAAGGACTTACAAAATCCATTTAAAAGGAAATGGAGTAGCTAATATTTTCTTTTCAATTACATAAGCCAGTGTTTTCCTTGAGTATTCAAATGAATTGCGTGATCCGACCCCGGTTGTCGAAAGGGCCCGTCATAAGTGAGGTTATGTCACAAATGCCTTAATGAATGCGTAGTATTTAAATAATTTCTAGTGTTTGTTGTTGCTAATGGTAGTTATTAAGTTCTGGGTAAAAGTAATGGGTACTAGAGCCTTTTGAGAATGGTGTGGCAAGGTTTTTAATAATGGTGGGTTTAGACTAAACAATCAAGAACCAGAACTAGAGCAAGAGTAGTATTTTATTGATATTCTTGACATTTTACTAGAGAGGGACCAACGAAGGAGTCTTTCGTCCCTGTTTACACAAAAAGAATTTTGTAAAAACCGACCTTAACACCTTAACGTTCTAATGCCTTTCAGCCCTAACATTCTAGCTTGGTGTCTTTTTGGTGAAAATATTAAACTTTGGATGAGCATTCAAAAATTACTAACATTTTTTTAAATACACATGATACCCATACTGATTGTGAATCCAGTCTGTTTTAGTTCAGTTTGTCAGATACCAATCTGGAATTAATCCAGTTTCCTTTGCGTATTATACACGTATTAAAATAAATACAATTACAAACCTCATAAAATGTTCGTGAGCCCTTTTAATTCAACTTCCTTATGGACATGAAATACAATTTTCCTCGTAAACGACAAAATGACTAACATTTTCAGACATATTAATTTCAAACGCCGCAGTCCACTAGTTATGCAGCAATTTGAGACGTGACCTCGACGAAACGTGCCCCTCACACGTGGTGGACGATAGATGTGTACAGACCAATTTACTTAGACCCCTTAACCATCACTTATGGCCCAAAGATTCGCGTGAATGCAGAACTTTCGCGAGGGGGCGGGGAGGCCAATTCGCTGGACTCTTTTTACGTATTCTAATTGCACGCACAGACTTGCGATAAGGCCGTCCTTGGAAGACGGTCAGTACCACCGGCCAAGGACTTCGGAATAATTTGGATGAAGCAGGGCTTTTGTTTACACGGTCAGTGGTCGGCCGGACGCCGGTGGTGCTTGTCCTCGGTGGAGACTTGTCGTGACAACATACCGCGGCTAAAGATTCGGTATTGCGCTAACAGCGAGGAGGATTTGAGGGTTTCTATCATGGTGAGCCGTAAAGTTTTTCTTTAATCATTTTATAATTTGGAAAGCTTATCATTGACGTGTTTGAATAATTTGTAGCCATAAGTCGTTTTGAATTAAAAGAATATTGGAAGGACTTAGATGGACTTGGCAAACATCCAAACTGTCTGCAATTTAATTTTATTGCGCATTTACACAAAATTAATTTATTTTTACCCATTACAAGATGTTATCGACTCATCGTATCATCAGAAAACTTTCTCTAAAATATTAAGATATATACGGAATTCATACTTATGAATTCATACTTATGAATTCCGTAAATATCTTAATATTTTCGAATCAAATTTTTAAATAATTACCATAAACCACGAAACAAAGAACCTACTATTGTTTTATTTGGACCTATAGCAATTCTAGATTTCTTAAGAAATAAAAATCACCGTTGTTTTTTTTCTGTTCTTTTCTGTTTATATGTATATTATGTGTGTACATAAATGGTTAAATAAATAAATATTTATCCCAGAAAAATCATAATCCTAAAAAACTTCAATCTTTGATTTAAAATCATATCTTCACAAAATCACCGCTTACATTCGAATCGCATTACAAAACTGGGTTAAAAGCAGTATTCGCGGGAAGCTAAAAAATAACGGCCAGCGACGGAAGTAAGGGAATTTACCAAAGAACCGTAAAATTCTGAATAAATCGACTTTCCTTGTTACATTCCCCACACGTCGGCCATCAAAAAAACGTTAAAATGTTCACGGTGGAATAAACTTGCATTACAATGCAATGTGTTATATTATATCTGAGATGATGTCAAATACAGTTCAGTGTTTTACATATTTCATCGTTTAACTTACCATTTTGTTTTACTTTTTAAAACTAATATTATAAAGGGTTTTTTTTGTTTGTTTATAACGCTTTCACGCTAAAACGGCTGAACGGATTTGGATCAAATATGGCACTTGGGTAGACCATGACTTGGGTTAGGACATATGATACTTTAATCCCGATATTCCCACGGGATCAAGATTTATGCGGGTGAAACCGCGGGGCGTAGCTAGATGTACATAATTTAATTGTGAGTGGAAAAGTTCTGCTACAAAGAAGCAGAACTAACTTCACTGTCACTACACTTTTTTTTTTTTTTTTTTGGGTGGGAAATTATCAAATAACTTCTCCCGCTCTGGGTGGAGCGGGAGGGCGTGTCAGACTTTTACTGACTAAAACCCACCCGTGTTCCTTCCGTTGCCTGTACGTTGCCAGGGGCCACGGTATCCCTTTCGGACTTTCCCGCAACCCCGGCAGGCATTGGCCCTATCGGACCCCTTCACTTGCTGACATCTCTTTGAGGCGCGCGTGGAACACAACGCACCGTCGACCCGGGCCTGGTCCTTATCGGACGGCGAGCTACCCATTGCTCACCGTCCGCAAGCCCGCGCCTACGGTGGCCGGGAATCGGCCTGCGATTCCCGACGCCCAGGGCGTCTCCTGCGGCGGCTAGGGGCGTGAGGGCGCGAAATTTGCCTCTCCCTCACGCGTTCTGCCTCCTCCTTCGCGAGCATTACTGCTTCGCAGAAGGAGGTGACGGCCTCCCATGCCCTCTCGCTCCGTACCATGGCCTGGACTAGGGCCGGACGCGAGAGATCCCCGCCGCCGATCGCCTCCACGAGGACACGGCGATGCTCTGCCCAAGCCGGACAGACCTCCACCGTATGCTCAACCGTGTCCTCCGGGCGATCCACGCAGTGATGACACCCGGGCGTTTCCTCCCGCCTGATACGAAACAGGAACTTTCCGAAACAACCATGTCCGGACCGGACGTCCGGATGGAGGACCTGCGTCAGGCGGAAGGTGAGGACGCCGTGGCGCCTCTCTAGCCACTCCTCAAAGAGGGGACTTATCGCCGCAATAGTGGCGTGCCCAGCACTGGGTTGCGACAATCGCACTCTCCATGACGCCATGAGATCTCGCCGGAGCTCTGTCCGCTGTGCCGCGATTTCTCGCGGCAGCGGAGTTACGCCCCGGCGTTTCGCCTCCTCGCGCCACTCCCAAATGTGCGCGAGGACTTTTGCCTCCAGATCCCATGGCGGTAATCCGGCAAGGAGGCTCGCCGCCTCACCGGAGACCGTGCGGTATCCCCGGACCAGCCGGGTGGCCATGACCCTCTGGGTCGCGTTCAACCGGCGGGCTGGCCGCCGCCTCAATGAACGCGCCCAAACCGGTGCCCCGTAAAGGGCCATGGAACTGTCACTACACTTGAGTTTCATTTTGTTGTCGTCTGAAACTCGAATAGGCAATTTTTTTATATTACTCGAATAGGCTCTCTTGCAATTGTGCACAGAACATATATACCCTAAAAATCTGTGGGAGTCATTTCGTGAAAAGGGACGGAAGTGTGTAACAGGAAGCCAGGGAAGCGCGCGCTATTTGATTTGACCAATAAGCGCGACCGGTGCTACAGTTGGCCGTCAGACCTTGACGAAGCCCCGCCCCTTTAATGTTGCTTATTACCAAGGTGAGATGTAAAATGTTACACATCATAATTATGAGACTACTGTAAGGATCGCTCGTTTTTTTCGTTTTTTTTTTTAATGTGACAGCGAATCTTATCGCACATTGACTAACCTAACTATTCATTTAATTTATTTAATATTTACATAGATATATGCGATAAATTCATATTAGTCTGAAAATCATAGCTAATGCAGGTTCTTTTTGTATGCATGTCAGTGAAAATTCGCAGTTTGCACATTCATCAAACAAAGTATATTCGTGTCAGGGCCACAAGGCTCCATAGTTTTAGGTCGGGCCGCTTATATACCGAAATAACTAAAACATTTACTTCTGATGACGTCATTTGAAAGCCTAATAAAAGCACTTAAAGCCTAAATTCGGAGGAATGTTGTACCTTTCGACCAGTTGGAAGAAACGCGGACTCCCATGGACCAGAATAAAATAGCTTTTATATTTCTTCGGTATTTAGTTCGTTAGTGGTATGCTAGGTATGTCGAACCGTAAAGTTAATAGCTTTTAATGAGCCATTTTAATGTTAATAATCATAACTTATAAAAAAACTTGTAATAACCCTGCAACCAGTATTTCCTGTCCTATGTCTTAAAAACTTCTTTTTCACAACAGAAAAATTCTTACCTTGCCGTCGCCTCGTTACCGAGTGAAAAGAAACAAATGAATAAGGTAATTCATGAAGCTGAAGCATGTGTCTCAGTAGGCAGTAGGCAACTCATATTGAAACTTTGGCATGTGTGGTTTTTCTAGGAAAGACACCGATCTTACGCCATTACTTCTTCTTCATAAAAAGTTGCACTGGTCATTTAGGCACTGGCTATGTAATATTCTTCTTCCTTCTGCGTTCTTCTTGATAGCAGCAGGTTCTTCTGCTTACAGCGTTAGGTAAGTATTCACTTTTGCATAATCTATGCTATACCTTTCTAACTATCTTGCAGCAATTTGCACATTGTATAAAATTTTGGCTAATCTTATTGTCAGACTTTAATTTGCTTGGCATTTGGTTGCAGCGAAGGATTGATTTCTTTAGGCATTCAATTTAAGGATGTGAGGTAAATGAGTACAACGTTTCAAGGAACAGCAGGAATTCTATCTGCAAAGCCAAAGTTTGTCATCGACGTGAGAAGTCGGTATTTTACCTTCAAAATCAGCCATAACATGATTCAGTTCAAAGTCCTGACCATCTTCAACGATGTCATATAAAAATCAATTTATCAACCTTTACAATAACAATGAAATTTCACAAACAGGCAGCAAGTTACGGCAAAAAGAACGGCATGTGGTACGGTGGCACAGCGACCGGCACGACCAGCGCTTGGTCGCGAGCTGGCACTCGCAAGCAGTCGGTCGCAGAATCCGATGCTCCTCCCCCGGGTGGCGGCAAGCCGGCCAGTGGTCGCGTCATCAGGATCATCAATAATATGGACCATTCCATACAGGTAACTTGTCACAGAGTAACTTAAAGTTATCATTATTATCATCACCCTGCCCTAAACCTATCCCAATTTATTTGAGGACTAGGACTTCTTTTCTTTCCTTTCATAGCCGCAGTCCGTCCATTCTTTCTTTTAACCTATTTATAAGTCATCCGAGCAGCGGTGGCCCAATGGTATTGGCCGCGACTTACGAGTTGTAGATCCTGCGTTCGAACCCAGGCAGGCACTTTACTTTGTGTATTTAATTTCATCACCACTGCTCTGAAACGGTGAAGGAAAACATCGAGAGGAAACAGGCATGTTCTAGAACCAAAATAATCGAAGATATGTGACATCTAACCCGCACTGGACCCGCGTGGTGGATTATGGCTCCCTCTCACAGAGAGGGGGACCTGTGTCCCGGCAGTCGGACCATTATAGGCTGATTATCTGCAACTCTGGCCTGCGTTCGCCTGTTCGCAGAATGGTTGATTCCTACAATAGGACTATTGAACATATAAGACATTTTTCCCTATAGGTTCAAAAGTCTTATACTTAAGGAGCTTTCTTGAATGTTATTCTATATTTTTCTTTTTTTGTGCCATTTCTTGAGTATTATATTTATATATATTATATTTAATAAATTACATATTCTTTACATTGTGTATTATATACATCTTAAGAATGAAAATTAATTTAATAAGAAAGTAAGTACTAAAAAAAAAAATGTATTTGTTACCCTAGCGATTACTTTCACTGTATTGTATCCCATTATTAATCTGTAAACAGCGTTGTGGGCTGCAATATTGTATATATGTTTTGTGTATTTCTTGTTTCTATGTTTTATATTGTACCTGCTTGTTGTTCCTCTTGAATAAAAATAAAATAAAATTATGCTTATAAAGTCATCCAACTGCATAGAAAACGACTCTTTTCATATACAGTGGAATTTGATCATCATGCATGTTCACTAAATTGAATTAAGATGGTGTTTTCCATTATTTCGGAAACCAATTTGGAAAACTGCCATAATAAATGCAAGTATTCCTAATTGGTTCCGAAAAACTGTCACACACAAAATGTCAAAATGTTTTAATACTGTAATTATATTCAAATCAGGAGTGACACATTTCCACGTGTTACTAAGCGGAAAACCGTTATTAAAACGAATGTAAAACCCTTTATTTATACCTACAATGTTAAAGGCATCATAGATTGTGAGACTCCACACTAAATGCGATTTTACGCCAAAACGATTTGTAGTGTAATAATAAGAGCTTTCAGTGCAAAGGCCTTGGCTAGTAAACACTGGTGATTGCCAAAGCTTTGCGAAAGCCGAGGTCGACTCATAAGTGGCCATATTCCTATTAGAGAACTATTAGGGAAGTAAGTTAATGTTAGGTTCGGAAAACGGGTAAAACTGAAAAGTAGTTGTAAGTTTTGTAAAGTTTAAAGTCGTTGACTTTAATATTAAGTTCCTTATTTTTCTAATAATAACAGCTTAACTACGGGTAGGAAAATAAAAATTATAGGTACCTAAGTGCCGTTATCAGTTCTTTTATGTTAGGTTCTAAATATTTTTGTTTGTGAACTAAGGCATTGATTCTAAATAAAATGATGTTAGAATTTTATCTATTAGATCCATTACCTACTTCTAAGTTCTGGTGGTGGTGATGGTGTTCATGAAATGTTTTGTTTGCAGTGTCGCGTTTTATTAAATTTACGTACAACACAGCCGTTTGAGGAGGTGTTGGAAGATTTAGGACAAGTATTGAAAATGAGCGGGGCTAAGAGAATGTACACAATAACCGGTCAAGAGGTAAAATTATAAATTTACTGTTTCATATCGCTTGGTATTGTATCTATTTTCTCGGATTTAGCAGCTCTGTCCAGCCAGAACAACTAAGTGCTGATTTCACCAATGAAAGTGAACGCGATAAGTTTTAAACCACGTTCAAGACCTATTATCAGTGTCAATATTCTCCAACAATGATGGCACTGACAGCTCTTGAACGCGATCAGCAGCGCCCTAAATTAGCAAATCAAGATGGCCGTCCACCGACAATTCCCATGCTAGTCTTTTACTTAGTTGTTTTTATTTTAGAATAAGTGCTAAAAGTGTTCATAATTTAATTTTAGGTGAGAAGTTTCTCTCAGCTCCGGAACGAGTTCGCTGATGTGGAGACGTTTTACTTGGGCTCGCTGATGGTGGCTCCAGCTTTAAGCCCTGGAGTCAGTGCACCATTACCGATTGAGTCACCTATCAGAAGGTTTGTAAATCGTTTCAGTTGATTTGTGTGTTTATCATTCTCTTATTATAACAACACTTGATGTAAGTTGCTTGCCACGGTATCGGTCTAATGACAAAAGTGCCTATAGCCCAGTGACCAAAACGTTCAGAGGCACGAGTGAGAGGTCATGAGTTTAATCCCTCACAGCTATCCCCGCTCCTGTATGTTAGTATAATAACCCTTTTTTTTCTTTTTTTTTTTGGGTGGGAAATTATCAAATAACTTCTCCCGCTCTGGGTGGAGCGGGAGGGCGTGTCAGACTCTTACTGACTAAAGCCCACCCGTGTTTCTTCAGTTGCCTGTACGTTGCCAGGGGCCACGGTATCCCTTTCGGACTTTCCCGCAACCCCGGCAGGCATGGGTCCTATCAGACCCCTTCAGTTGCTGACATCTCTTTGAGGCGCACGTGGAACACAACGCGCCGTCGACCCGGGCCTGGTCCTTATCGGACGGCGCGCTACCCATTGCTCACTATCTGCAAGCCCGCGCCTACGGTCGCCGGGAATCTGCCTGCGATTCCCGACGCCCAGGGCGTCTCCTGCGGCGGCTAAGGGCGTGAGGGCGCGAAGTTTGCCTCTCCCTCACGCGTTCTGCCTCCTCCTTCGCGAGCATTACTGCTTCGCAGAAGGAGGTGACGGCCTCCCATGCCCTCTCGCTCCGTACCATGGCCTGCACCAGGGCCGGACGCTAGAGATCCCCGCCACCGATCCCCTCCACGAGGACACGGTGATGCTCTGCCCAAGCCGGGCAGACCTCCACCGTACGCTCAACCATGTCCTCCGGGCAAGCATAATAACCCTGCAAACAGTAAAAAAAAAAGTTGCTGTAAAAAATGTGAGACCATAAAATAATACTAGACAAGCATCAATCATAATATCTTGAGTTGTAGATCTCGATCACGAGGCAACGTGGCGGCTCCTCCGATGGCTGAGGACATGCGCGGGAGACGCGCGAGGAGCAAAAGTCGGCCTCGAGTGCTGTATGCGCCTGAAGGAGAGATCGTTCGTAATTCAGGTAACCTTTCAATGAAATCAGACCGGTCACAGAAGAAAAACTGCGGCCTCTTCTTCCAAACTAAGACAATGTCTTCGTCATCAAGAATACTAATTGGGTGTACTTCTATTTGATTGCAATATTGAATTTACCACAGCCTTCAAACCTGAACCAATAGAGTCTGGAAACAAATTATAGTAGAGTAAGTCGATTATTACAGTCACAATAAAAAATATGCGCTATAAGTGCGGGGCTGGTTTGCATTTCTGTGTTCTCAAAACATTGTCTTGGGAAGAAGTCGAGCTAACCAAAACAAAAACTAAGTTAATATCCATAACATTTGTACAGACTACACTCTACTAGAAGTTCTCAAAGAGGAACCGATCCGGGTGACGATCAGAGGCTTGCGGCGCACATTCTACCCGCCGATACACCACGCACCCATCGACAACTCACCACCAGAGAAGAAACTACAACTTGACTGGGTGTAAGTAATTAGCACAAAAGTATGAGGTATATTTTCCAATCCAAAGGCAATCTAAAGGTGTCTTTAGATTGCCCCACTGGTGAGTTTTTTTTTTTTTCTACAGAACAAGTCATTCCATCCATATATTTGGTAGATAACTGAGGAGCCATACTTAACGCGTAAAGATTCATTTGTTTGAGTAAAGCCTCGTGCAGACTGGCGCGACGCGACTCTAACAAAACAATTTCTAAGAAAACTTCACGGTAGAAAAATTTACCGGTGAGACTTAAGATGTATGTAGAAAAATAATTGGAATTATTTCAAAAATCAAAAGTTATTTATTCAAACTAGGCTGAGAATCAGCACTTTTCGAACGTCAATGTTACATAAGACAGTCCCCCAAACCGCCCACCCTTCACAACAAACTCCCCAGCAGCACAGCTGTCTGTTCAGTTAGAAAAAAATTGATTCTATATAAATAGTATGCAAAATAATTTACATTACGCAACACAAAACATAATTTAAATTATAAATTAAATATAAAATAATTTAAATTATAAATTAATTTAAATTTAAACATAATTTAAATAAATAATTAATTAATTTGTAGGCATTATTAGAAAGACATACGTAATTATGTTGTTTGACAATTACCTAACGGAATGTTATCGCTGAAAAAGTTTAAGTATGCATTTTACACAAGTTAATCTCTAATAATCTGAATTCCCACAGCTACGGCTACCGCGGCTCGGATTCCCGTCGCAACCTGTGGGTGCTGCCTACAGGAGAGTTGCTGTACTACGTCGCAGCAGTCGCCATCATGTACGACAGAGACGAAGAGTCGCAGCGGCACTACACCGGACACACGGAAGACATACAGTGGTGAGATGCGAACATTCATAATTTCGTATATGACGAGATGGCTACGGTAACGTTCACAAAACACGAATAATACGGTTAAGAAATTACAGATTCACGATTGTCGTATAGAGAGCGAAAAAACTTTTAACATGGGATCAACTTTGAAATGTAAAAACTTAATTTTGCTGTTTCATATACTTTGATCGTGTAGATATTGCATTTTTGGTTGGGGAACAGCAAATTTTTGATGTGTAACAACTTTCCTCTCGCTTTCCTGCAATATGTGGAAGTGATTTCGTGAAAAGGGACGGAAGTGTGTAACAGGAAGCCGAGGAAGCGCGCGCGGTGCGCCATAGTTGCCTGTCAGATGGTACCAACCCATTTTCCGAGAGGTTGGTGTTACACATATGCGACTACTGTAAGGGTCGCTCGTTTTTTTCAATATTGCCGAGTGATCTACCCAAAAAGTCGTGTAATTTTAAACTTTCACTCTTCTCAGCATGGAACTGCACCCGTCCCGAGAGTTAGTAGCAAGCGGTCAGCGCGCTGGTCGCGGCAGACGAGCGCAGGCGCACGTGCGCATCTGGAGCACCGACACGTTGCAGACTCTGCACGTGTTCGGCATGGCCGAGTTCGAGGCGGGCGTGTCCGCTGTCGCCTTCTCTCAGCTTGTGAGTACCAGGATATTGTGGAAGAAATAACTATTTAGCATCGTTTTTATTTTGAGCATTTTATTTCATTTTATTTCATTGAGCATTTTATTTCATTTTCTGTAACCAACAATTAGAACATTATGTTACTGTTACATTCACCAACTCGCACCGGACCCAAGTGATGGTTTACCGCGCACTGACAGAGAAGAGGCCCGTGTTCGAACACTAGGAATATGGTAGGCATTTGGCTTGGTAAGTCGATGTCGGCCATTTCGCTCTCATCGCTCACTTAAAGACCTCTATAAGTCAAAAGTGCTGACCGATAATGACACTATTGTCATGATCGGTCAGCACTTTTATCTTCTAAGGTACTGATATATATTATTACTCTGGAAAGCCCTTAGCAAGCCTTACCTGTCTCTCAGAGATTTCTTGAATGTGTTTGTAGATACATAATGCTGATATTTTTTAACAGAATGGCGGTAGTTACGTGTTGGCAGTGGATGCCGGCCGTGAGAGCATTCTGTCAGTTTGGCAGTGGCAATGGGGGCATCTACTCGGCAAAGTTGCTGTAAGTTCAAACTCTTAATTTTATAAATATGGATCGTCCTATATCAGAGCGGGTTCATAGTAATTCCTGGTGTAAGGTGGTAAAAAAAAGTTATCAGAAAATAATTTGTAATTTTACAAGAACGAAACAGAAAAATATACCTACACTTGGTTCTGACCACATGCGTGTTCCGCCATAGTGATTTTCTTTTTCCACGGAGTATTATGACTGTAAAACTCAGTTCTTGTAAGTTAAGCACGGGTTAGTTACATGCACAATATTCTATGGAGCCATACTTTCTACTGTAGAGAGAATTTATGAACTTGTCGAAAGGTTCAGCCGTCCCATATATTTGTGTCGAGTACGACAGTTGATAGTTTCTACGCGATTTTGATGTTGGCCCCATGGAGATAGTTGTTGTGTTTGATGGTCTGTACCGCACCCTTAAATTTGAACACACCGTTTTAATACATTCTGTATACGCTAAGCTGCCTTCTAGTAACGTGTTTCTTATAAAGTGCATCATGTACTTATACTTAAGTAGCTTGTATAGAAACCATAGACTAACATGCATAATTCATGAATACCAAAAATTAACCTTAGATATAAATACTACAGATAGGTTTAATCTGCATTCAGGTATTCGAGTAACTAATATGACATTACGATAAATTTAATAAAATCTAGATAAACCACGGAATGTATAATATGTGTATGACGTACTGTCTGCAACCTTGTGAACCCACAAGGTTGAACATTAAGATGTGGGCGCCATGTTAGCACCGATATCAACCCATAAACTTTGTCACCTAACCTGAGAAACGCGAGGGTTGCCAGCTTTCGTGATGTTTTTAAAATGTCCCCGCTTTTTAATTTAGAAAGGAGATAGGATCTGAGATATGGGTGCTGCAGAATGCATTTATTTTATGTGTGGTCAACGTAGTCGTGGAGGATTTTAAAGTATTTCGAGAATTTTGTCTTTTTATATAAACGTACATTTTAACGGAAAATGTGCTCCGTTCTAAACATTTACGTTTAACTTTCTAATTGATACTTTTTGAATTGAAAACTGGTCTTTTGAAGTCAAAGTCAAATAATTTATTTCAAAAGTGCCTTATACCTGTACCTTACAAAAAATAAAGAATTTATTCTAGTCGTTCCAATTCCAAAAGGTAGTTTTCGTATGGAGAAGTATGGGCAAGAAACTCCACCGTTACTATTTTAAAATGTATTCACAATGTCTTGTATACATTCATTATATAATTATACGTGAAGACGATGCACCTAGAATAAGATTACTGTACCAAGATAGGTAAAAAGAATGAAATATGAAGAAATGACAGATAAATTTATTATGTGATAGATACATGGTGCTCACATATTTACAAACGTAAAACTATACGATATTCATAACAATTTAACAAAGTGAGTTCAAGTAAACACAGAATGTAAAATCAATGTAATAAAAAATAATATTATACAATTAAATTAGCAACCAGTTAGATTTTGTCTAGACTTTAAATTGTTCTATGGAGCAGGACCAGCATGTTTCCAAGCATAATTATCTTGGACATAATCCTCTATTTTGTAATATGCTTGTTTACAAAGTGTACTTTTTAAGTGAGTTTTAAATTTTCTTTCAATTAATTCTAATATATCACAAGGTATTCTATTGTATGTAACATTTAACACAGTACCCCATAAAAGATGTATGTACTTTAGATAATCTGAAAAATGGTTGATATATTTTATCTTTATTTCTAGTATTAAAATGATGTCTATCACTAATTTTATTTAAAAAAAATTGTGGTGAGATGTAGTGATTTATTAAAGAGATGTGAAAATCAGCTGTGGTCGCTACTAAACTATGAAAGATTCAAATGAGAACTTTACTTCAACATTACTGTAGACGTAGGTATTCATTAATTTGGTCATCAACAAGGTGTGAATCTAAAACAAAAATCAATATGCTACTAAAATATACGAGAAATTCGTACGACCATCAATAACGATAAGAAAAAATTTAATGATTCCTTTATTTCTTTAAAATAGCTACTTGTCCAAAATAAAAAACAAATTTCAAAGGAATATCTTAGTCATTAAATAAATAAAGAAAATAAGAACATACCTTTTGTTTCAAAAACTAAATAAAGTGCAACGTAAACAAAGAAACAATAAACTCAAAGGAACCCATTTTCGCAATCGCAAAGAAACGAAAAACTCCATCCATAGATTACGATAAGGCGTGCAAATGCAAGCTCTACGAAAGCATAAATCAGTTCGTAGCGCTTGGTCGCAAGTTCAACACACTTGAACGTGGCCACGCCCCCTGGCTACGAGCTACGATACGGCTACGAATTACTGAGTGAGCACTACGAAATAAAAGATATAAGCATAAATAGGTACCTATATCATTTTTGGCTACTTTTTATTTTTTATTAGTGACCCGCCCCTGCTTCGCAAGGTTTTGACGACTTGAGAAAACATCGAGATGTCTTAATTATTTATAAGTTTAATATTAATGTACACATAAACCTTCCGGAATATATTTTCTAATAAATTGTGTTAAAAATCTCATCAAAATCCGTTGCGTATTTTAGAAGAACAACGCGGACATACAGACAAACGCGTAAAGCGACTTTGTTTTATAATATGTATAGATATTGATTATATTATTTAGCGTAGTAAGATATTTTCTTTATTTTCGATTTAACAATGTTTTTATTAAGAGGGAACAGGGCATGCGAGGAATTTGAAAAATAGGTATTTGAAGAAACTATTGCTGTCGTCTTATCTCAAGTCTGCCTCGGTAGAGTGCGATCGGGATAGCTGCAGCTCAGACCGATTATATCACAAAAAAAAATTGACGAGATCATCGTTTCGTATTCCCCTATTTGTTCCTCGAAAACTGAGCCGATATAATATTTTTTTGCATTACATTTTTAAGAAAGAGTATGTCTAGGTTCCTATAATTTTCTTTTACGTTAAAAACTTTTCGAATTTGTCTGGTAGTCCTCTAATCACGGCGGTAAAAACTGGCATTTTTTGTCATTTTTGGAGGGTCATATTTTATTTACATTGGTAAAGAAAATTAAGTTACTGAAAAAAAGGAAATAACAGGGACGTGTCTACAGCAGACCTTGTTTTTTTTTTTTTTTAAATAGCTCTAGAGGCATTATTCAGGAATAAAAAAGGGGAATACATTTGTATGGAGAATCACAGGCCCTGTTCCCTCTTAATTTCAATGTATCAAATTGTCACCGGTCGCATTGTTCTTATTTGCGATGGAAGTGTGTCGAATAATTGTCCAGTATATAGCTTGAGTAGGTAGAGGTGTTTAGACGTACTACGTCTAAATAAGCTTTTAGCCGTCATAGAACCACGCAATTTTTCAAAATGGCTTCCCTATGGTAATAAACACCGTGCTAAGTAACACTCAATCATTATAATAACCAGGATTGATCTTAAGTAACACCTATGTTTATTACAAGAAAATATTACTTTTCTCGGTAGCGAAGTAATAATTCTTCATAATTGTCAAGTAACATCTTATCGGGTCACGCGACGACTTTTGAACATGGTTTACAGTACATTAGGTACGTGCAAGGAAAAAAGCGTAGGTATCGCGAAATACAACTTTGTTATAGGGATTTTTTTACTGACTAAGCCCAGGTAGCACGGACGTATTTTTATCGCGGCGATTTTTTTTCGTACACTGGTTTTTAAACTCACGGTATTGAGTCGAGCATTGAGAATCCAACAGACCGCATCCAGCGCGTATTCCAGCGCGTCAACAAAACACACTATTAGATATTCAACTCTCGGCGCTAAGCAGAGCGTCGAAAATCCAATACGCGAAAAAAATCGCCGCGATAAAAATACGCCCGTGCGAACCTGGTCTTACGGTTTCGGTTTATTGAGAACGGCAACTGCTTTTAAGCCTCTAGCCCACAGGCGCGTTTATATCGCGCGATAATAACGCAAGCGTTGAGGAACTCAATAATTAGCACATTCGCGCCTTTTTATTCAGTAACATCGTTAATTTTCGCTTGGTATTTTAACTCATAATTCTAATATCTAAAAATGGTGGGTAGATTAGGTAGTATACCTATGCAACTCGTTATGCGGTTGCACTTCTTCGATAATACAGAAATAAGTTGATTTTAAAAATTCATGTCGTTGTCGATTGTAGACTTTGCAAGAGGAGCTTACTGGCGCTGCCTTCCATCCACTTGACGATAACTTGCTTATCACACACGGAAAGGGACACTTGGCGTTCTGGAACCGCAGAAAAGATGGATTCTTTGAACGCACTGATATTATCAAACCGGTATGTATTTTATTCATTTATATTATTACCAAAATGAGGTTCTATTTGATATTTGAATATGCTTAATATGTCTTTAACGCAGATAAGGAACGCGCGAGTCGTTTCCCGTGTAAGTTGTAGAGTGGAGATAAATCAATTCAAAAAACCGTAAATATCGGTTTTTTATAACTTTTTATTTTTTTCCAGCCTTCTCGTACACATGTTACTGCATTGCAGTTTGAGCAAGACGGTGATGTTGTTACAGCAGATAGTGATGGTTTTATCACGATATACAGCGTTGATAGCGATGGAGCTTACTTTGTGCGAATGGAATTTGAGGTAAAAACTAAAAATGTTAAAAACTCAAAATAAATAGTTTTTTTTTTGTTATTGTAAGACCACTAAGCATCTGTATTTTATATTTTTCAGGCTCACATCAAAGGTATAAGCTCTCTGGTGATGCTTTCTGAAGGAACGTTAATATCAGGGGGAGAAAAGGACAGGAAAATAGCAGCTTGGGATTCTCTTCAAAATTATAAGAGAATTACTGAGACAAAGGTTTGTCAGACTAAATATTTTTCTATTACTTTAAAAGTTTTATTTTTTGTGGTTTCTAATAATTATATTGTACTTTCAGTTACCTGAATCTGTTGGAGGGGTGCGTAGTATCTATCCTCAGAGACCTGGCAGAAACGATGGTAACATTTACGTTGGTACAACTCGAAACAATATTATGGAAGGTTCTTTACAAAGAAGATTTAATCAGGTGTGTAGTTCTTTCAATAAACAATTATTTATTTAAAATGTTAAATTACAGCCCAATTGGAACTGAAAGCTATCCGGTGTGTATAAACTCTGATAATTATTCGTTTATTGACTCATTATTTTAATTAAACCAAGGCACAGGCAGGCAAACACAGGCACTTTTGAATTGTCAAGGAGTCGGTCAGTTAGAAAGATGAAGCTACTTGCCTATTCCGTAATTGGTACTTATGGAGAAGAATGCACCAGAACACTCTTTTAAATCAAAATATTGGTTACATTATTTAATTTCAAATTATATGTGTGAGACAGACGTGTGTCGTGTGTCTAAAAATAATGGTTGAAATCAAAACACCTGTCCTTTATTACAGGTGGTGTTTGGACATCACAAACAACTAATGGGCCTGGCTGTACATCCTGACGATGAAATGTTTGCTACTGCAGGACATGACAAAAATATTGCTTTATGGAAGGGACATAAACTTGTGTTTGCAACCCAGGTATGACTGAAATATTTCTACTAATGTTTTAATTTCTAACAAAAACGGATTAGTTACGGGCTTATTTACGAAACGGGCACTTCATTTCCAGGTGGGTTATGAGTGTGTATCTCTGGCGTGGCATCCAAGTGGAGGAGCGCTGGCTGCTGGAAGCACTGAAGGTCATCTAGTAGTTTTGAATGCAGATGCAGGTGCCCATGTAGCCACTCTACGAGTTTGTGGCTCACCCCTGAGTTGCTTGGCATATAATTCGGGTAAGAAAACTATGTTAAACTTGTGTAATTAGAAAGCCCAAACCCTCGAGTAATATGTACTCATTACGAATCAATTGAATGCTTTCGAATCTACTTAGTAATAATTCCCTTGATGCATTTCAGCTGGAGATATTCTCGCCATAGGATCACAAAACGGCAGCATTTACCTGTTCCGTGTGTCCCGCGACGGTTTTTCGTATAAGAAATCGAACAAAATCCGAGGGGCCCAACCTCTCGTGCAACTCGACTGGAGTCTAGATGGCAATTACTTGCAAACTGTAACTGCTGATTACGATCTGGCCTTTTGTAAGTATACCTTCATAGCTTGCTTTTGTTTTCCATTTTTAATTGTTTATAAACTGTTAAATTTTCTTGCAGGGGATATTAAATCGTTATCGCCAGAAAAGAGTCCAATCGCTATGAAAGACGTAAAATGGTCTACATATAACTCTACAGTTGGATTCCTTGTATCAGGTTCGAAGATATCTTAACACATTTTGGTGAACCAAGGTTATAGATAGTATAATGGTAAAATTAATTTCAATTGCCTTTTTTTTAGGGATATGGAACAACCGATTCTACCCAATGACGACACTGATATCTACGGCGAGTCGCTCGGCTGCTCACGACCTTCTCGTAAGCGGTGACTTAGATGGATACGTCCGCTTATTCAGGTAATTTAAGTATATATTTATCCATCAGACAGAGACATTTACCACTTTTATCCACTGCACAAACTTACTAAGACTATAAATTAATGACTCTACTGTATTTCTATCAGATACCCCTGCGCAAGTCCAAAAGCCGAATACAATGAAATGAAAGTGTACAGCGGAGCGATATACAGCGCTCGCTTCCTGTTCAACGACCGCTGCATGATCAGCGCTGGAGGAACTGACGCCGCCCTCATGCTGTGGGACCTGGTGGATGACTAGCATCCAGTAGCGCAGGGGCTCCGGCCGCCGGCGGTTGTGGTAGCTCCGCCCACGCCCTCGCCGCCGCCCCACGCGCTCGTCTCCCATCCCACTTTCAAAGTGCTGAATTTTGATGAACTTGATTGAAACAGTTTTTGAAGTTCTGAAGGTTTTAACTGATGACGTGGATTTAACGTTGTCTGGCGTTATCCAATGAATTTTTACATGAAAATGTATATGTATTTTTAAAATACTATAACAGAAAACTAATTCTGTCCAAATATTCCCGACATGATATAGGAAACAACACTTTTAACTACTTTTTATCACGTAACATATCAGTGGTTATAAATACCTATGAGAATTCGTCTATTATATTTTAGTTACGTAGGTTTACATGACACTGCCATTCTAAAGTTGCATATAATTATAGGTGCGTAGTTAGTTATTAATCACGCTATGATGTGTTAAGTATAATATTATTGGAAGATATTTATTAAAATATATATAGCGCAGTTGAGGTAAAAATGTTAAACATTTTATCTGGAAGAATACAAGCATTTTAATATCTACAATTGGTTACCTACTGGTGCTGATAATTTAAGTACTTATAATGAAATTGGAAATTTTATCTGCAATACATTTCCATTTTATGATCCATTAAAAGAATACTATTATTTTAATTTAAGCCTAGCGACACTGCAAAAATCATTACCTAATAGATTAACAAAAAATATTAATTCGTTGTAGACAAGAGCACTATTTACATTCTAGAATTAATATAGATATAAATTAACCCTCATGTTCATAAACGTTGATTAAAGTTAAGAGACGCTTAAACGTCAAAAATTTATGGTTAATCATTACTTAACTTTAAGCAGCATTTATGAATAAAGGTTTTAATAAATAAAATAGTTAACACGAGGACTTCCGGAATGTGGCAGGCCACAAACAAAAATTTTGTATGATATCCTCTTTTTATTTGTCATTTTTACACCAAATACCTATTGTACCAATTTCGTATTTCGTATAGCTAGGATAACTTTATTTACTTAGACTTGGTACAAAAATATCAATAGATTTAATGAAATATTATGTATACATTAACCAAAATATATATTAATTTATTTTAATGTTATAAAATATTTTTACTTATTCAGGAGTATTTCTGTGACTGTGAGAGACTACACCAACCCGATATTATCTTGTAAACGTAAATTTTTAAACAAACATCTGAATATTTTGGTAAAAAGACGCAAAATAGTGAATATGAGTCGTTATTTTGGGACACCGTGCCTACACAATTTGCCTAATTAATATAAAATATCTTTTAAATAATAATATCACCAATACGCGTTGTGGTTTACAGACGCCAGCACATTAACCTACTACAATCTGTCAAATTTCTTTAATAGATTTTCAACTTTATCACTAAAGCATAAGGTTAAAAAAAAATGACAGTTTCGGGTAGGTTGACGCGTCTGTACGTACAATTTGAACAGTTATTGGTATTGTGTAGTGACGAAAACTCTACCAGGCGTGGAGGAAATGCTGCTTTATCTAAGTCGTACTTCAGCCTATAATTTTAGTTCTAGTAATCTTAAGTTCTAATAAAATGATACCAACACATTTCACGAAGAAAAGCTTTTCAATCACTATAATATATTCTATAGTTGTAGCTTTCATGAATTTATGAAAAAATATTTAATTAAGTAGTTTTTTTTTATGTGGATGCTCTTTTTAGTTACGAAGGTTGTCACAAAGAATGAAATTGCTTTACGCGATTTTAGGTAGGTCTTTTTATGGCTTTTAGGTACCATATTTTGTATTCTTCCCTCAAAGTACGTAGGTAGGTATATATCTGTTTTTGAAACATTTTTGTTCGAGTCTTTCTTTCGTTATGCTACTGAAAAAGTGTTAATTGTATAAAATGTTTTACTTACCTCGTTTATTTTACCCATATATTTCAAAACTATTGGTACTTAGGTACCTAAATTAGTTGCAAGAAATTATAAAGCTTTGTAAGTGCATACCTACTTTTATGAATTCTATTGTTTTATGGTGTACTTAACTATTCTAATATTTTAATAAAACATTTGGGAAAACAACCTGTTTTGATATACATAATAATTGATGAATCAATAAATTAATGTCAGTTATCATTATTCAACGTGATTTTATTTCATATTCCACAACGTTTCACCATGCTATAAACAAAAATGTCTTTAACAAATAAGACAGTTTAAATAAATACGTTATGAAAAAAAAAAAAGTTCGCCAATTCGCCAGCAAGGAGGCCAGCGGTCAGTGGCCCGCCTGTTCAAGTAAGGGCTGTAGGCAGGGAGGGGGGTTTAGGGTTTCAAACCCCCCCCCCCCGAAATATATAGAAACCAGATTCTCAATCCAGAGTTCGACCTCGTCTAGGGTACGGAGATAGGATACAGATAGGATACACAGCATAATCAGCCTATAATGTTCCCACTTCTGGGACACAGGCCTCCTCTCGGTGAAAGGGCGTGGGCCATAATCCACCACGCGGGCCAAGTGCGGGTTGGTGGATGTCACATGTCTTCCAATTTTTGGTTCTACGACATGCCGGCTTCCTCACGATGTTTTCCTTCACCATTTTGAGACCAGTGGTGATGAAATTCAGTTAATGTGCATGCCTGGGTTCGAATTCATGACCTACAACTTGTAAGTCGGGGCCGATACCACTGGGCCACCACTGCTCATACAGATAATTGTAATCTATTTCGCATAGGCGTATTTTATAATCTAAAAAAACAGTAAGAGAGTTAATTCAATACAAAGTCAGAGTCGATAAAAGTATTATCGTCTCTGACTTTGTATTTTATTAACTCCTGCAACTTCAACATTCTCTGAGAGAGTCTAACCTATCCGAGGCGGGAAGCAAATATTTTCGAGCTCGCTTCGCTCGCTCTTGCATCCTCAATCTCTTAGTACTCAAAATTTTCTGCATAAAGTCATAAACTTACTTCTGTTTCTGTGTGAACGGTCAAAGAAAAATAAAACCTAACTTATTCGAAACGGGATGCTAAAAATTTCGAGCTCGCTTCACTCGCTCTTGCGTCCTATATTCTCCATAGCCCCATTACAACACAGTTTTTATATTAAAATATGTATGTTTAGGTTAAGGTATTTTTCTATGGGCTACTGTCGCCTGAAATAAATGGTATTATTTATTTATTATGCTAAAGTTTAAAGTTTCCAAAAATAGAGAACTATTTTTGGTCATGATTACAAAGTGGCGGGAAGAGAGAATCATGGCTTTATTAAAATTAATACTTAGTAACTAAGCTCTTCGTCAATTTGAATTCTGATTTAGTTACAATTAGAATGTCTAAGATAGTTGAATATATTTTTATTTATTTTTTTATAAATTATAGATACCCTTTTTTAATCTTTACTCTTTACTTACCTTCTCTGAAATGAAATACTTTATTTTTCAAAAAAAAGTTGAAAACTCACTCATTGCATTTATTTCAATTAATCCATTTACAGGCACTTTTGAATTGTCAAGGGGTCAGTCAGTCAGAAATATGAAGCTAGTTGCCCATTCCATAACAGTTGTCCAGTCCCTACTGACGACGCCCGTTCACGAACATGACGCATGGATCAGCACCGTTTAGCTCAACCATTTTGAAGGGAACTTAACGATCCAACACACGCCACCGCCAGCGAGACATTTGAGTGAGCATGACACACTTCCAGCCGCCAAGGCACATTTAAGTCAATGAAAGACCCAGTAAATGGTAGCTTTATAGAAGGTACATGGTCACAATGCTCACACATGTGCTATGCAATTATACAATACTACGAGACGAAAGATAATATTTATACAATCTTCAGCAGCTCGAATAATATTTTCGAATGCTAAAATTAAATTAGTTTATGCGCCCTTGTGGAGCTGGACCAGCGTTGAGCCAAGCATTTTTGTCACCGATATAATCCCCCAGCTTATAATATGCTTGGTAGCATAGTGTGCGTTTTATACAAGATTTATTTAGTTGTAGTATGTTGGCAACCCTAACCCCCCCTCAAATCAATTCCTGTCTACGGTCCTGGTTTAAGTGGTCACAAATCTTTTTTCCTTTTTTCGGCAAAAGCCGGTTTATGCTAATACACGCCCACAGAACTAGGTTTATATGGAGAAGAATGATAAGAAACTCCATGGAAAGTCACATAAAGTATTCTATCAATACATTGCCACTCTATCTCTTGGAACATTCCTCATAGTAATAGAAACATGCTTACAATAGTAAGGAAAAGAACTTGAATATTCTAACTCTGTTATTTCATCATCCTATTGCTCAAGAATTAAATAAATCTACTGACTTGGAACGATCCCGATAAAAACCGTAAATGTCAGCTTGACAGTGATGGGATAGAATGATAAAATTTAAAATGACACACGTCGACGTCGTTTTGACTTTGACCAGTCAAGTCACAGTTCGTATTATCGCGAAACCAGTTGAATGGTTCCACAAAAACACCGCATATTACTATTCATTGTGAAACAATGACGAAGCCTCGTCCGTGTGGTTGTAAAGGTTGCAGAACATGTTTAATATGTGAGACACAATACGGAGCCGAAAACTTAAAACTACATCTAGAACTTGACAAAAGTAAAGGTTATGTTTATTGTCCGTTTTGCAACAAAGCCTGGCGTGGCTGGGACCTAGACTCCTACAAACAGCATCCTAACCATGAAGGAGACTCTATAGACTACCCAGGTGTATACATACAAATGGATTTCATATCGGAGGAGGAGGAAAGATTTCTAATAAAAAATATCGATGAAGTGCCATGGGACGTCTCGCAGAGCGGCAGAAGAAAGCAAAATTATGGTCCCAAGACCAATTTTAAGAAGAAAAAAGTAATGGTCGGCAAATTCGAGGGATTTCCGGAATTTTCTAAGTATTTGCAGGAGAGATTTGAGAGTATAGATTTGTTGAAGAACTATTATGTTATTGAGCAGTGCTCTTTGGAGTATGATCCTAGTAAGGGGGCGTCTATCGACCCTCACATTGATGATTGTTGGATATGGGGTGAGAGAATAATTACTGTGAACTGTTTATCTGACTCTGTGCTCACTATGACTGCTTTCAAAGGTGATACAAAGAAATACAACTTGAATTGTGCTGAACAGTATGGCCCAGTGGTTGCTGCTAATGGTAATATTATAACAGACAACAAAATGGAACAGTCAATGTTGGATGCTTGCAAATCTGTGATTGCAGATGATGTTGTAATTAGAATACCTATGCCAAGGTGAGTTTTATCCTAAATTTTTTTAATGAAAAGTTCCTTGATATAATTTAATGCTTTTACATATGTATATCACATTTTGTAAAAGAATAACCACATGTTTTTATTTAATTAGTTTATGGAAAAATTACTTATTTATTTAAAAGATCAAGTATATTACACAATGATAATGTTTCATGAAAATAGTAAAATATTGTGCAATATCTATGAGTATGAGTAACTACTTTGTGGACACAACACAAGGTCAATTGTTGAAGATTTTTGCTAACATAGCTGCTCTGAGCTCTAGCAGTTGTATTAATTACTATAAATAAATATTCACAGTACCTTTTTAACAATTCCAGGAGATCGCTTTTAATCATTTATGGAGAGGCAAGATACCACTGGGAACATTGTGTTTTACGCGAAGATATCACATCAAGAAGAGTATGTATTGCATACAGAGAGTTTACCCCACCGTACCTATATGGTGACCAACAAAACATTGGCAACACCATCAGAGAAATTGGTCAACATTTCTGGGATCATAATGCTAAAATATATGATACTGTAGAAGACCAGAAACATAATGAACAGAAGGAAATAATTAATGGGCACAAAGGGTTACCTAACAATGGTATTATATCTCCAGGGCTGAGCCTATCACCCATAATTGGGCAAAATAAAAAGGTACAAAACCTAAAAGGTAAAAATAGCTTAGAAATTAGACATCATGAAAGTTAGTATTTATTTGTTACCATTAGACAAATTATGGAACATGACTTGGTTATAGTTTTATTTATTTATTTTATGGTAAATACGTCAATTAAAATTGCTTTGGTCATGTTGAGATGATGGTTGAAAGCGGATTTAATAAAGGAATTAGTTCGATGGATATCAGTAGAAACGCCGGAAGGGTACTCCTTAGGAGGACTATAGATAGTCCCATCCACGAAGACGCGCCCCACGTTCCTTCCTAATTGCTTACAGTACAGTAATCGTGTTTAGGTAGAAGAGTGGGCGCATCTTCGTGGATGGTACTACCTATAGTACACTAACCTTATTGAAGCTGTGCTTCGAAAAAATTATGTACATAGTTGATGTAGTTGTCGCAATCGGCCCACGTGTATGACAAGATGTATGAATGTGGACGAAGCAAAAGGAGTATGTAAGAATCATAGCATGTGGTATTATCTAGTTTCTGTCTTGGGAAAGATTATTACGTATGATTAAATAGGTTATTAAAATAAGTAATTAGTTATCAAATTCAAATTTTTGTGTCATGCCACTACATACACATGTTCTTAAATTATTAGATTTCATCATAGTATTACTTTTTAGGGTTCCATACCTCAAAAGTTAAAAAAGAACCGGTTATGGGATTATTCGCTGTCTGTCTGTCTGTCTGTCTATCAGTCTATCAAGACCCTTTTTCTCAGGAACGCGTGGAGGTAATTAATATCAAATACGTGGGTTAAGGGACCGTAGCCCTTAAAAATCAACCTTCTAAGCCAACGCGATAGAAAATACAGCCATTTATGCGACATTTTTTGATACTCGCGAATAAATAGTAACGTGTACTTCCCGTTGCAAGCAAGGTCTCAAGTAAAGGAAAAAGTCCGAAAATCGTTAAATTATAGTTTTATCATATAAAACAATATTTTGCATTAATAGTTGGAGAATTGACTGTGATGTATATCGATGTATGGGAGAACATTTTTTTCAACTACAAAGTTAAGTTTGTTCTTGGGTTAAATTCATCCCAACTATGGAAACCTTCATTGTGCGTGGTCTGACTCGCATTTGGCTGGTTTTTTTTTAAATAATATACAGGTTGAGTTCTTGAGAGGCATTGCATGGTCAAATTCAAAACATAGGCAGATAAATAATTATTTAAGCATAATATTCTATCTATCTTTAGAAGTTATCTGCTCAATATTAAAGTCAACTATACCCCAAATGGAGTATAATTAACTATTTTTAGACTTGTCATCATTAATTCAATTGTATAATATGGCTATTCGTTTTTTTGAAGATTTAAGACATAATTTCTTTAATTTATTCATGGTAGTTCAGATGAAAAACTGTATAGTTGTTGTTCAAGGTTCTAAAAGTATTTTGCAATTGATACTTGCTAATTATTAATATTTTTTACATCACAACCTTTTTATTTATTTGGTCCTATTTTGCATGTTTATTTGTTGTATAATATATATTTTTTACCAGTTGATTTAGTATCATTAAGTACTTTGGTTAATTTCCACTTTTGAGTGTGGGTTTTGTCATAAAAACCTTTAGAAATACAAATAATGAAATATGTCATTACATCCCAGTATTTGGATCAATGATATCAGTGATTATTCATTCAAATGAGTAGGTAAAGGTATGTAAATGTACCATACACATTGACTACATTCTTGAAAAAATACACATTTCCCTAGTAACTACTAAAGTTTGGGGTTAGTTCGTGTTATATTATTATGTATAATAGGTTGGGGAAAAAGTTTCTTCGCATTTTTTAAGAAAATTCAAAACATTTTTTAACATAGTATGTTTACATTTAACTAAAGTATGTAGGTACCATTTTGTTCGATAACTTTTTGCCATCTTGTAGGTAGGGACATGATCCCATTGCTATAGAAATTTTGGGACTTCTGATCAAAATACCGCGACAAGTGGTTTTGGCAGTCCTCCCGTGATGTTAACCTGACACTGCCTAAAGAATTCTGAAGAGACCGAAACAGGTGGAAATCTGAAGGTGCAAGGTCAGGACTATACGGCGGATGCATTAACACCTCCCAGCCAAACTCTCTTAATTTTTGCTGAGTGGCTAAAGATGTGTGAGGTCTAGCGTTATCATGATGAAAAACCACACCCCTTCTGTTGATTAATTCCGGCCGCTTTCTCTCAACTTCTTGCTTTAATCTCATCAGTTGTTCGCAGTAGAGTTCAGAATCGATGGTCCTGCCTGGTGGTAACAGCTCATAATGAATAATGCCCTTCCAATCCCACCACACACACAGCATCACCTTGTTGCGAGTTAACCCGGGTTTTGCCACAGTCTGTGAAGCCTGACCGGCCTTTGACCACGACCTTTTTCGCACGTTCTTGTCGTACGTGATCCACTTTTCATCACCAGTTATCAGCTTCTTCAAAAATGGTTCGGTTTCATTACGTCGTAATAAAGAATCACAAATGAGTACACGGTTCATTAGGTTTCTTTCAGTGAGCTCGTGAGGTACCCAAATATCGAGCTTTTTTGTGTACCCAGTTTTTTTCAAATGCGCCAAAACTGTTTTGTGGTCAATTCCCAGTTCTTCAGCTACGTCGTAACTACTAATATGCCGATCTTGCTCCACTTTTTCAAAAATGGCATCCATTTTATCCGTAATAGGGCGACCAGAGCGACGTGCATCTTTGACATCAAAATTTCCGGATTGAAAACGCTTAAACCAAATTTGTGCTACTCTCACAGACACTGCACTAGGTCCATAAACATCGCAAATTTTTTTCGCGGCTTGCGTTGCATTTTTACCTTTTTTGTAGTAAAATTTTAAAATGTATCGAATTTCTTCATTAGATTCACTCATCTTGACAGTACGAAAAACAAATAAAAATCACACATTTTCCTAATTTGAATTTGGAATTATGTTTTTTAAAATTTAAACTTTCAATGATACCAAAACCAGCCAGATACACATAGTATAGCCAAAGAGATTTTATTACAAGTTCATACATACTATAATGCGAAAAGACTTTTTCCCCAACCTAATATTTTGTTGGCAAAATGAGAGAAAAACGAAATTACTGGTATTCGAAATTTTAGTTTATAATGCGTATTGTGATTGCTAAATATTTTACTAATCATAATGTAATTTATTTAGCACTATCATCTTTTATAAATTGCTTTGACCTGATCTTTGTACACTTGCTTAAAAATATAAGTACGGCCCGATGCAAGCTTTGTGGCGGCTCTGAACACGAGGCAAGTAGCTGCGCAATAAAAAATTCACGTGACCGCGGGTGTGAGGTGTCAGGTACTGCGCAGCAAATAGCGAACTTCAGAACCGCCACAAAGTCTGACGCTCACTGTACATATACTGAATGTACTTAGCAAAATACGTAAAAATCGATACCGTAAACTGCCCTAACTTTGCCTGGCGTCCTAAGTTTGCCTATAATGAAAATGATGTAATATCTTTTTCATTTTACTTGTATGGCAAAGGAAACTGAGATTTTATAGACAGCTTTAAGTTTCGATTGCCATACAAGTAAAATGAAAAAGATATTACATCATTTTCATTATAGCGGTACTTGTATGTTGATATTAGTAAGGCACGTATTAAAACACATGTGTTCAAATATTGAGACACTTAAGACTTACTTAAACTTGTTACTTGTTTTAACCAATCAAATGGCTTTAAACTTGTTTTCAGTAATGTTTGAGTCTTGAATGCGGGCTTAAGAGTCAGTTATGAATACAGCAGTGACGGCTAAGGCTCAGTTTACATTTTCGCGGAACGGAATAGAAGCGAATTTTTGTCACGAAATTGGGTCAAATTGGTAGCCTAAGCGAATTTTTTCGATTATTTCGTCCAAATAATAGTTTTATGTAAAAGTGACTTAAGATAGTTGTTGAATGAGTGACGTGTCACTGACACTGCTCTTCAGTTTTCGTACGTCGCGCCGTTAAGATAAAATAGTACGTTGTAGTTATGCAAGAGCGAGGCTATGCAGCATATTTCATAAAAAATCGAAAAATCCTTTCATGGGCCTGCTAATAAAGCTCAACAGAACTAGTTAGTTAATTTTGTCTGCGTAGATTAGCATATTTGGCCTACAATGTTGCCACTGATGGGTCACAGCTCACAGGCCACCTCTGTGCGGGTAGGATGTCACGTATCTTCAAATGTTTGGTTCTAGGACATAATTCTTAACTTCCTAACTAATATTATAAATGAAAAAATGAGCTTGTTAGTTTGTTACGCTTTCCCGCTAAAACGGCTGAACGGATCTGGATGAAATTTGAAGATAGAATACTTTTTATTCTGATATTCCAACGGGATCGGAGACTTTGCGGGTGAAACAGCGGGGCGCAGCTAGTGCATGATATATTTATTATTGTATTCTTTCACTGTGGTCATTTATAATTATTTTTTTAAGTCTGTAAATTTCAAATAAAGCGTCAGTGAGGCGTTCTGTGTACACAGTGTCCTCTAAATTATCCCAGTATTAAATCGGACATCACTAGTGTTTTGATTACTTACTGATTAACATATATTTATAGAAACATTTATATAGTATCTGAATCGAATGATCGCTTATCATTGTGTTGCCTTTAAATATAATCAAGTAATTAGTTTGAAATCTAGTAATAAAATTATTATCATTGGTATTACGTTCAGATATGCAATGATTATTAGTTATTTTAGAAGCTTATTGTTCACTCTGATATGTGTAAAAGGTTTCTATATTGTAAAATATTTGGTATAAGGTGTGCACTAGTGCATAATGCGAAAGTTTCAAATAATAAAAAAATATTAATTACTTTGCAATCTAGCAATCAAATTGTTATCATTTGTCAAAAGACCGTAACAGACGTAACTATAATATATATTAATATACTTTGCTTTTTTTACGTAGTTTCTGGTGCGTACTAGAGATATATATTTCCGTCTGAGGTCACTCGAAGATTACCATGGAAAATATATCGTAATATCTCTTGCAATAATATATATTATAGCTACGTCTGCGATGGGCTTAAAGCTTGGATACATAACAATATTGTTATTATAACGTACGACGATGTCTGTGTAAAGATATTTTTTTATGTTCAAATATTCAGAATGTACCACGGAGTGTAGGACATACGCAGTATCTGTTGGTACAGTGTCTATGAGTGTCTATCTATAGTGGCACAGCCTATATATTGTACACTGATGTCTGTATTGTCTGCACCAGTTTGTGAAATGTTTGCAATAAATATATCGTGTCATAGTCATCGGTAATATAGGATTTTTTTAAATAAATTCCAAATATTGCAGTCCAAATTGATAGTTTTATTTCTGTTGTAAAACTGTTGTTATTTTATTTAAAATATGTAGGTAAGTAACAAGTTAACTACAGATTTTGAAATAATTTTATTTAAAAAATCATTTAACAATAAGCTTTCTATTAATCACATAAAATAATATTGAAACTGTTTTATTTACAAAATGTTTAGTACATTGAAAATATACAAATATATTTCTTACAAATATAATATACGCAAATATTTATACTTAACGTTTAACAATAATTATGTCAAAACGTTATATTTTCCTTGTAAAAACAATATTTTATAACCGATACGCACTGTATCTATAAAACTATGTCTAAAAACATCTTAAGAGGTAATTCAAGTCAAAAATTAAAGTCAGCTATTGCAGTAGGTCATTGCCTTGCTTGGTCCACAAAACCTACCTATTTGTTTTAATTTAATACAAAGCAACCTTAAAGTAGGTACTTAAAAATACTGGGTTAAACTAAGTCACAGTAGATAGCGAAACTCAGCAGACCTGACAGGTGTCGTATCGATATCGAAACAACAAAACGTGATGATTTTTTTTTGGGGGTCAACGTCCTGCTTTTGTTCTTGTTACTTGAAGTATGAGTTAAGATGGAGACGCTCTGGGCGTCGGTAATCGCAGGCCGATTCCCGGCCACCGTAGGCGCGGGCTTGCGGACGGTGAGCAATGGGTAGCTCGCCGTCCGATAAGGACCAGCCCGGCTCGACGGCGTGTTGTGTTCCACGCGCGCCTCAAAGAGATGTCAGCAAATGAAGGGGTCCGATAGGACCGATGCCTGCCGGGGTTGCGGGAAAGTCCGAAAGGGATACCGTGGCCCCTGGCAACGTACAGGCAACGGAAGGAACACGGTTGGGTTTTAGTCAGTAAGAGTCTGACACGCCCTCCCGCTACACCCAGAGCGGGAAAAAAAAAAAGTACGAGTTAAGATTTTTTTTTCGTTTGTTCATATTTGAAAATCCGTCACGTCTGTGGAGTTTCGCTAATTTAATTTGACCGTGCATAGTGATGATTTGTTTTTTAATAATGTTTACGCCTGACTGGAAGCCTGGTGGTCAATGTAGACCTGGCCCTCATTCTTCTGCATTTCCTCTGCCTCTCTTTGCATGATCATGTTCTCCCGGAGTTTCCATGTGATCAGAGCCCTTGCACTCTTCATTTTCCTGATGCAACGGGCCAGGAGCAGTGCGAAGATAATGCCGAGGAGCTGCAAAACAAATATTTATGATAGGTACCAACTTTTGCTCGCGTGGAAGTCGGAAATTATCCCACGGAAACGTACTACTTACTAATTTAATAATACGTATGAATTATATTAATAAAGTATTCAAAAGCCTGCCTCGTCGGTCTATTGGTCGCGAGTGAGACTGCTGAGTGTGAGGTCCTGGGTTTTGATCCCAGGTTGCTTTAAGTGTTAATGGGTTTTCATAAATTTTCCCAGTAGCAGCCCGGAGTCTGGATTTGTGCGGCTTGATGGCAAAATGCTCGTCCCCCATTACATGGGACTTAAACATAACTGGCGAAATGTGTGTTACTACACTTCTGTCCAACCCTTCGGGGACTAAAGGCGTGATGTTAACTTAAAAAAAAGTTGCAGAACATCGTTTCGACAACAAATCATGGTGGGTTTTTTCGGCGCGCATGGTGGTCCTGCTGAAGGGAGCGTGACTGGAGGAGCCGGACCACCTTCAAAGTTGATTTTCTCGAAAAGTACTAAGGTACCAATTTCTTTGTTCCAATATTAATTAGCACCAATTGAGTACTAATTATTAACCAAATATGCAACCGATTGGCGTTGGTGGTACCTAGTCACGGACATAATTTTGTTCGGAACGAAAACGATATGAGAACATTTTCAAAAACTGGTTTATTCCGCGGGAGGCAGCCGCGCACGGGGCGTGCGCCGAAAAGCATGAACTTGTTTAGTTATATTGTACTTTAGTATGTACCTATTTACCAATTATACCTGCTTTACTTTACCATTTGAATACGAGCACAAACATTTGCTCTTTTTTAGAGCGAAGGATTAAAAATATTTGCTTTTCTGCATTCATTTCTGATATTTTTGTGGCTGGTATCATTCAACTACCTACTTTGTGAAAACAAAGCATAAATTAAGTACACAGTGTTATCAAAATAACCTTAAAGTCCTGGGTAACTAGGGCGCGGAATATCCTTCAGTGTTATCTCGTCCAATAACTTTCTTTGGGGTAAAGTTACGATAACAATAGAAATCATGCTAGGATGTAGCATCTAGGGCAAGATAACAGGCTGCATACGAATCATACGGATTTACCTCTAGATACGTTTACCGAGATAGATAGAATAAGTACTCTTTATTGTACACCATAAAAATTACAGACATAGGTAAATTCCGACCGAGTCAGGTAAAGTAGAGCAGCTTATTGCTTGAAGTCTATTTTATCTGTATTCAGAACAATGCTTTTATTTCGTCTCTAATCTCCGGTTTGTACCAATCCTTTTTAAATCGTCAAGTTTGTACACCGACCAGACTGGCGACTGCAGTGAGCCGTTTTTCGGGACTTGATTGTTGGCCCATAACTTGACTTACGCGAGGCAAGCACGTCCGGACCAACTTAATATAGAATTTGAAATGATTAAACCTACGCTTAACACAATGAAGGTACCGTACAGTAGTACCTACCTCGAAACCACAACTAGATTTACCTCAGTTCAATATTACAATGGCAATAATCGATAAGCCACTAATTAATTATACCTGCCTTAGCGTGCTTGCTTGCTAAAACATGTAACCGTTTCTTTCCGAAGATAGCAGAAGAAGCACCCTTTAAGGCACCTGTCCCACCGCCGGCGAATAACGAGAAGCGAGTAGAGCTAGCACTCAAGAGCATGCATGCACTAAATTGGTTGTTATTTTATTTTTAATTTTATTGCATAGATACATTGTTAATGTTCAAAAAACGGGGACGACACTGACTCCTGTTACACAGGTATCACGTAACTCAAGAGCCAGGGCTTCAAATTAAAATGTAGGTAACAAAAAAAAATTATGTCCATAAAACATTTATTATTAGTAGCTAGCTAAGCTACTAAAAACGAGTTGGCGACCAACGAGCAGCGAGTGCGCGACGGCAACGAGCGATTACTCGTGTGCGTAGGTATGTACCAAGAGTGAGTCCCTCGGCGAGTGATCTGCCCGCCAAGCGAGCGTCACTGAGCGAATACTGTCTTTGATAGCTCGTGTCGTTGCGACAAACGAGAACGGTGTACCTAAACAGTCAGCGATGCAACCATTAATACCTGCCTCTTTCACTTACACGGAACCACGGATCTTTTGTACGTTTCTTGGGCAAGAAAATCGTTGATAGACAGTCGTTTCCTAACCAGCGGAGGGGGGGGGGGGAATCCACCAGGGATTGCAAATCAGGGTTAAACAAAACATACTTACATTAATAAACATAACAGACACGCCGAGGACACCGATGACAGTAGAATTCTGAACTAGTGCGTTTACTAATGCTTCTTTACACCCGATGCCAGCGATCCTGTCGCAAGTACTGTAGTAAGTCCCCGGAGTGTAGGAGAAGCAGCAGGTTTTGGGCACCATCATGGTCACCATCTCGTGATCAACCATTACATTAGCCTGCACTATTGACTGGTTGTTGGTGAAGCTGAAGTCCAGATAGTCCATGAAGGTGTTACTGCCGCAGCAACCGAACTGGAAAGATATATTGGAAATTAAACACATTTCTTCTGGATAACTGACTAGCCTGCCAGTAAATATAGACATTAATTTTGCCCCACTTCCCAGCCCTAAGACCAGGAGTTTTCTGCTTGGCTCTTTGAGACTGTTTTAAAGCACTGCTCTCAGACCGATTTTTTTACCAAATCCGTCGAAAACCTATATATTGTTTCGAAATTGAAAGCTAGCTGTTTCATTAGACTCCACACGCATATGACGCACTTTGAAACTACCTAATGCTATTCAAAGACAAGATGAACACTCCCAACTGCCTCGTTGTTCTAGTGTTCGCAAGCGCTACTGATCAGCAGGGTTCGATCCAAGTCGGGCAAAGTGTCATTGAGTTTTTCCATCAGCAATTTCTCAGTAGCCGCTCGAAGTCTGGATTTGTGCCCGGTTGATGGCAATAGGCTCGCCCCCTATTACATGGGAATTAAATATAACTGGCGAAATGTGGGTGTACTATAGATACACCTCTGCCTAACCCTTCGGGGAAATAAAGGCGTGAAGTTTTGTTATGAACTAATACAATAGGTATTATGATGTGATGCCATTTACAACAAGGAAGAGCTTTAAGCCGCTATAGAGGACCCTGGGCACGTTTACCATCCTACGCCCTATCTCTATCAACTAACTCTTTTGGTATTTTGACTATGAAATAGTAAGTAAGCCCTATTATTACTTACAGTAGCTTGCAGAGCGTCGACTTCCTGTTGAATCTCGAGGTCGTTATAACCCCATACCGGTACGTCGATGTAATGCATTATCTTATTACTGTCCATTGTGAAGGCGAGGATTACTGCCACCAGTTTAATTATGAACACCGTCATCAAGATACATGCGTACTGAAAAGAAAAGCCTTGATTAGATCTATTTAGTTACCCTACAATGTAAGCACTCGGATAAATCGAAAACTCTCTGTGTGGCGAAGAAGAAGTTAATTAAGCCTTGTGGTGTCGTCATCAATACCAACAAATGGCAGTCGGAAAGATCATGGAAGTGCCATGACAGTTACTCTACATTAGTGCAATACTGGTCAAGTCAACCGTAACATAATTGGTTTCCCAATTATGTTACTAGGCTACTGACTAGGCTGATTCTCTGAAGCATGGAGGCAGGTCTGAAAGTTTGAGGAAAGGTTGACTGTTATAAACTTTTACCTAAGTAGTTGAAATGAATTTAAAACTTAACTCTCTTAATGTCGAGTGATATCTGTATATGAATCGAATGGATTTTGATCTGATCTTTCAGGATGTAATTACAAAGAATGGTGACGTTTTCACACTTATGCTAATATCAAAGTAAATAAGTCCTGAACTGATGATACATACCACGTTGACCATGCAAGTGCTGAGTTTCAAACTGCCAAAGAATCCGAAGATGGACACGATCAACAACGCCAGTCCGATAAACACGCTCATTGCTGATGGGGTCATGAGCCCGCTGATCTTGCCGTCGTAGAAGAAGGAGAAGCTATGATAGTGGGAGTATACTGAGATACCCAGGACTACCATCAACATAGATATCACCTGGAATGGATAATTAAGTTAGGTAAAATAGGTACCTACTTAGATATTTCGAGAGGTTTTGATCTTGTGTAATAGATTGGTGAAATCTGTATCGTGGCAGATTATTTTTATTAGAAAGGTGTTATGATTAAGTATTGAAAAATGTATGTACGTACATCCAACTATAATTTTCACGGAAAACCTAGATCAATGAGGTTTTATCTATTCCGTGGTAATTTCCATCTAGTAACGGGACCCATTAAAAGCCTACGCCGTCTGCCTGCCTATCTGTCCGTCTGTTTAGTTTATTTTAACCGGGTAGCCAGTTGGGAGGTTCATGAAATACTGTTAAGTACAGACGCCAGCAGGTCAACCTACCCGAAACAGTCAAATTTTCCCAATCCACTTTGAACCTTACGCTTTAGTGATAAAGCTGAAAATCTATTAAAGAAATTTGACAGATTGTAGTAGGTTGATGTGCTGGCGTCTGTACTATGGCCTCTATTCGTGACAAATATGCATTTTGCGCGAGTCCGACTCGCCTTTGGTCGGTTTTCATTAAAAAATTTCAATAACATTGTTTCCGTCCTTCGCAATCTTAAATGAGTCATTTCCAGACAATTTTTCCGTCCCAGATTATGATATTTTTTTATAAATTATTGATAAGATGGTACAGTATGTGATCGAATACTTAATAAACAACTGAAGGGACTTTCCTGATAAGGGTATACTTATAATAATCCTGACAATATCGAAAGAATAGTCAGGAAACTTTTGAGCATGAATGTGGATGGCTGTACGAGTAGGGGAAGGCCAAAGAAACGATGGATGGACTGTGTGGAAGATGATATGGCTAGAAAGGCGTGACTACCGAGATGACGATTATAAACAGAGAACTGTAGGAGAAAAAGAGATGTTGGGCCGACCCCAAATTGGGCAGGCGAATGATGAATAACGAGCAATTCTGGCAATATCGAATACCGCAGTATCTTTGTTTATATCTTATTTGACTTTGGATTTTTTTTGGAAGTATCCTAACGAGGCCCATTCCATCATAACACATTAATGGACTTATTGACGGCAAGCCTCGAAAAACCACGTGAAATACGATGACTATTCGAGCTATTAGGTAAAGCATGAATCCTTACACTTACATAAGATTTTCTCATAAATTATTGGAAATAAATAAGAAGGAAAATACTACGTTACTTCCAAAACCAAAAATATAACATCTTAATCTAACTAAAACAATTAATACAAACTATAACATAGCATCGAGAAATTCTTCCGCATCACTGTCGAATGGTAATGTACCCAAGGGCTGGCTTTTACCTTGGCCAAAGGCTAAGCAGTCTCGGGTACAAAGCGGTCAGTCTCTTGGGTACATTACCAGTCGACAGCGATTCGGATGAATTTTTCGTTATGCTATGTTTTAGTTGTAGAAATTATTTATATATATTTAATAAAACAAAATAAAAAAAATGTGTTTTATTTCAGGCAAAATAACCACTTAAACAAAAAAAAAGAATAAATACTTAAGTAGTAAAAACATTAGAAGTTATCATTATGAATAACATCATAAAAAATTACAATTATTATTATTATTGGTTATCATAAATTAAGTTCTTTTTTTTATTTATTATGGTGCTACGAATATAGTATTATCGAAACCATATTATTATGAAATAGGTCTCTTTTCTCAAAGTTGCAATTTTTATTTCAAGAGAAAAACGCTTGTGAATTTTGCTTTAAAGCAACCTATAAGTGGTATAGCTAGAAGCAGTGAAGCAAGTTCGAAAAGCAACGGGAAAACAAAGAAAGAAAAAAGATAAGGTTTAACAGCTAAAACTGTGTTTCTAGACAATACTGATAGGCCATATCAATCATTATTTTTATCAACGCTGACATGTTTTGGATGATGGGGACTTCACTCAAATATAAACAGAAATGACGTCAACAAAATACATTATTGATAATAAAAAAAGTCATATAAAAGACATAATTGATATTCGATGTGTAAAAAATTACCGGAAAATGTAGCAGAATGCTATGGAAGGGTTTGTAATTTGGGCACACCACTATTGCGGCGATAAGTCCCCTCTTTGAGCAGTGGCTAGAGAGGCGCCACGGCGTCCTAACCTTCCGCCTGACGCAGATCCTCACCGGACACGGTTGCTTCGGGAGGCTCCTGTTTCGTATCAGGCGGGAGGAAACGCCCGGGTGTCATCACTGCGTGGATCGCCCGGAGGACACGGTTGAGCATACGGTGGAGGTCTGCCCGGCTTGGGCAGAGCATCGCCATGTCCTCGTGGAGGCGATCGGTGGCGGGGATCTCGCGTCCGGTCCTGGTCCAGGCCATGGTACGGAGCGAGAGGGAGGCCGTCACCTCTTTCTGCGAAGCAGTAATGCTCGCGAAGGAGGAGGCAGAACGCGTGAGGGAGAGGCAAACTTCGTGCCCTCACGCCCCTAGCCGCCGCAGGAGACGCCCTGGGCGTCGGGAATCGCAGGCAGATTCCCGGCCACCGTAGGTGCGGGCTTGCGGATGGTGAGCAATGGGTAGCCCGCCGTCCGATAAGGACCAGGCCCGGGTCGTCGGCGCGTTGTGTACCACGCGCGCCTCAAAGAGATGTCAGCAACTGAAGGGGTCTTATAGGACCGATGCCTGCCGGGGTTGCGGGAAAGTCCGAAAGGGATAACGTGGCCCCTGGCAACGTACAGGCAACGGAAGGAACACGGGTGGGTTTAGTCAGTAAGAGTCTGGCACGCTCTCCTACTCCACCTAGAGCGGGAGAAGTTATTTGATAATTTCCCACTCTAAAAAAAGGGTTTGTAAATTACGCTCTTATGCACGAAGTCCACAGCAAGATTTATTGTGCAATGTGACTTCCTAAGTTTAGTTGCACAATGTAAACATTGAGATATAGCTAAAGATTTGTAACAATAATTACAATAACAGTGACTGTATACATGTAATACCTACAGTTAAAATTTGTGCTTTAGAGTTTGTAACTTTTCAAAAGATTGCATATGTTTTGAAAATAATATTGATTAACTAACTTCATCAATCCTTTTGCTGCTAATTTTACATATAAAATCACGCCTGTTTTCCTCAGTGTTAATAATATAAATAAATAATAAATAAAAACGTTTATTTCGGAAACTTGCTCCATAGATCTTTGTTAGTGATACAACTTACGTAACTATGTTAGTACTTACATTAAATTAAAAACAAAAACAAAATCATAATAAAACCTCATAATAAAACCTACAATTATATTTAATTCATGTATGTTATTATGTTAAGCAGAGGCAAATCTAATTATCTTAGTCGACCAAAGAATCCAGAGAGAAGAGTATTTGCAGAACACCATGTGGTTTTAGTCATTAGTCTGACAGACCCCACCGCCTGCCCCAGGGCGGAGGACATACGAGAGTATTTCCACACGCAGAAATAAGGTAGCATAGGTGCATAGGTGTAGCATAAGTGGCCCAGTGCGGGTTGGTAGATGTCACATGTCTTCGAATTTTCAGCTCTAGGATATGCTGGTTTCTTCCCTAACCTTTCCCTAACCGTTTTGAGAGCAGTGGTGATGAAATTATTTGCATAAAGTAAAGCGCCTGCTTGGGTTCGAACCCACGACAAACTACTCGTAAATGAAAGTCGCAGCCGTTACCAATGGGCCAACGCAGCACGCAGAAAAAAGGTAGGTAGTTAGTAAATTGAATACGGGTAATACTTGGACTGGAAGAGACTCACAAAGACCAGGGAAGCATGACACGAAAAGAAGGAAGGCCCATACTCAGCAGTGTATGGAACAAGGCTGCCAATGATGATAATATGGAATAGGATACTTAAATAGAGCATTTTAAATGCTTACAAATGGGGTGGGGCTCCGTGGGGTCCGAGTGCTCATCGAATATTTCGGGACCAATGAGCTCTTCCACTCCTTCATACTTGTACATAATAGTGAGTTGTAATACATTTGTTAGTATAGTCGAGAACAAAGGCTAGAATCGAAAAACTTTAGTGTGTCCAATTTGTTGAGTTGTACAATAAATAAAGCAATGCATATTATCATATACATTGTATTTGTATTATATTAGTGTAGGGGTACTAGGAGTAGATCAAAGAAACGATGGCTGTGTGAAAGATGGTATGGTACCTATGGCTATAAAGAGGGTTGCACGACTACATAATAGAGGCAGAAGTATGGAAAAAGAAAATATGTTGCGGCGACGCCGAAATAATTGGAATAAGGGCAAGATAATGATGGTGATGATAGTGAACAAAATAAATCTAAAAATACTTACGATAAACATAGCCGTGATAGTCAACAATAGAAATCTAATAGACTTCATATTGTATTCCGTTTCCGTCTTCACGAAATGCATCCCCGAATTAGTCACTGGTGCAGGAGGAGATTCGCCCGTCATTTTTTTATTTAATTGTTAATAACCACTTAAAAAACGACTAAGCGGTTCCTTAGCCGATACGTTACAGCCCACTATCTAAGTGATAACTAAAATGGAATCTGATAACGATTGTTTTACACATTTACGAACACAGTGTGTTTTCCAACTACTTGCACTGATTACGTAGAGCCTTTAAAATTCACTTATGCGTGGCGAACTTCAGCCTGAAACGAAGTGTGTTTTATCGAAGAAAGAGCGAATTAATAACAACGTTATTTTACAAAGGCTTTCTGTTTTAATCGTTCAATAGATTAGTATCGTTAATTATCTTCCCAATATCAATAATTAATACACTCGCACGATCTAGAAATGTTATCTTTGCCTAATTTGGATACACAAAAACAATTTTAGTTCAATTTAAGTTGCTTTTCATACTTTATAAAATCCACTTCACGACTTCTGCTACGGGCTGTAATCTACTAACCGTAACTTTTAATATCGATTATCTACGGGTTATATTTGACCTTCACCATTTTTATGAAACATTAATTCCATGGCCGCGTTTGCTGTGTTTGTATTGACCGGTCTGTATGGTACAAGTAAGTTGTGCTCCGGCTACTAACGTTCTGTTGGCAAATGACGGTAATGAGTCCTATTTTAGATAATAGGTGAGCTTATCATTGGATATCTGGCACATAAACTTTTCAAATAAGGCTCTCAGACAGTGCTAAAATTGTCAAAGTGACATAGGTATATTACGTTAATAATTACAATATTTCATCAACCAATTTTCAGGTAATTCTCTCTGAAAGTATTTCATATATTATGTACAGACAACCTACCCGAAACTGTCAAATTTTCCCAATCAACTTTGAACCATATGCTTTAATGATAAAGTTGAAAATCTATTAAAGAAATTTGACAGATTGTAGTAGGTTGATGTGCTGGCGTCTGTACAGCGAACTTTAATAAGACCCATCTTTTAAATCCATACAAGTACATTCGAAAGTAACTGTCTATTCACGCCTTAGCGGCTGAACGGATTTCGATGACCATGGTTAGGACATAAGATACTATTTATCCCGGTATTATATTCCTGTGGGATAATCTCCGACTTTCACGTGGCCGAAACCGCGAGCAAAAGCTACTGTGATTGATAACTTTGCTAAATAAAGGCGAATGATTACATCTCATAAGTACCAAGACAAATCTATCAATAGGATAATATAGAATATCAAACTCACAGGCACAAGTGCCATGTAAATATATACATATCTAGATACATAAGGATTTCAGGCTGATATCGACATCCATTCGCGTATCGCTTAAGCCCTATCGGTTATCGCTCTTATCGCTGATATCGCTGTTTATTTTCATAGAAAAGTCGAGTAAGTAGATAAGTATCCTGACTAAAATATTTAAAAATGTTCTTTGTTGTTTATAGAACCGGACATGTTCAATTTCCTAAGCTCCTCACAACCTAAAAGGATTTGGGCTTTTTGTAAAATCAAAAACAAATTAGGCTGAGAATCAGCTTTTTGTACGTCAAAATTAATTACGACAGTCCCTCAAAACGCCCACACTTCACGACTTCCTAGTGCCTTAGCTGGGAAGAAGAAGTGGCGCAATAAACTCCCCAGGAAACGAGAGCTCCCCAGCGTTAGGAGAAATGATTCCCCTTGTTTGAAATCAAAAGTATAATTTGAATTTATGTTTTTGTTTTCGAACAAGATGAAATATTGTAACTATAGTCCGAACGCGACTGCTAGTCACCGACTGAGGTATGTGAGCGGTGAGACAGGGGAGAGCGCCATTGACAAAATTGGCAGACTGAGTTAGCTTGTCCTTTGTCTACCCGGGATATTCCTTACTTAAGAGGGAACCGAGCCTGCGAGGAATTTGAAAAATATATCATAATTATATCACAAAAAAAAATTACGAAATCGACATTTCGTATTCCCCTTTCTTCTCCTCGAAAACTGAACTGATTCAATTATTTTTTACATTAAATTTTTAAGAAAGAGTATGTCTAGGTTCCTATAATGTTCTTTTATGTTAAAAACTTTTCGAATTACGGCGGTAAAAATGGGGCATTTTTATAATTTTTGGAGGGTCAAATTTTCTTTACCGATAATTTGCGGAAAAAAGGAAATAACAGGGACGTGAGGAGACCTTGATTTAATAAAAAAAAAACATAATTGCTCTAGAGGCATTATTCAGGAAGAAAAAAGAAGAATACATTTGTATAGAGAATCGCAGGCCCTGTTCCCTCTTAATAAACCCCGGGATATATCCGGGATATTCCTTTGTCTTTCTCGATTACCTTCCTTACTTTACATAAAAGTTCCTATAAAGGGTTTTTGATTATCGACGTTGCTGGCAATTGTTCATTTTATGATTGTGATATTTTTCCCACATCTATAGTCTAGTCTTTTTCCCAGACTTCCACAGGGTCCCATAACATGCATGTTGCCATAACATGCCGTCTATGCTCAGTGGGGTCCTGAATAAAAGTGCTAAAGAACATCATCAGGCTTCCAAACGTCAATCCTAGCAGCAGGAGGGCAGCAGCCATATCAGTCATGCGTAGACAGTGTGTTTGGAGAACGGTTGCCGATGCTTTAGTTTAGTACTTATGAAAATGATCGACTTACTATGGGACCAACTCTGAAATCCTAATTCCTAACCAATATTATAAATGTGAAAGTGAGTTTGTTTGTTTGTTACGCTTTCACGCTAAAACGGCTGAACGGATTTGAATGGACTTATACATTATATCCCGATATTCTCATGGGTTCGAGACTTATGTGCCTATGAATATAAAACAGCTATCTAATTACGCATCACATTTTCGTAAACGATTACGACAAATTAGTTTCATTTTGACAGTTCAACAACATTCATTGCGTTATTTACGTTGTTGACAGATTTTTTTTCGAACTTATGAAGCAATGGATTAGCAATTTGTTTCAAAACGATTGAAATTCCGATTAATCGTGTATTACTTATAGTCGAGTTAGAGAACATAAAAGTATGGAGCAGCTATTTTGATTTTCAATATTTCATATTTGGTGGGTAGGTACAAAAGATGTAATTATTTTAAAGTAAGGTAGGTACAAATCTCCCTTACAGTATGCCCTTCGGATAACCTTACATCGGGTAGATTATTTAAATATCACATTTACCCAACACAAACAAGTTAGTCAACGAAGCACTCGGCGAGCAAGTTTATTGGTTTTACCAAAAACTAGGACCAACTATGGTAAAAAAATGCTTACATTTGAGGGAGCACAGCTATACAACAAAATACCATCACGCATAAGGAACCTGCACTCATTTAATGCATTCAAAACCCAGCTGAGCCATTACCTGATTGCAAATCAAATATTATTTGAAAAATGAATGCTTTGGATGGGACAGGTTTTAGTTTTAATTTTAAGTTTAATTAGTATTTCTGTTCATGGATGTTGTCGAGCCTAAATTTGTTTTTTTTTATGTGTTAGTTATTGTTCTCAAGTAAGTGACATGTAATTGTTTTTATTGAGAATAAAGTTTCTTTAAACCTAAATCCACGATACTTATCAGGAGTGTCAATAATACTGATTCTACTTACCTACTGCGAGTAATTTATCTATGTAAAAAAAATTGTACGAAGGTTTGGATAGGTTAATAAAAACACCAAAATATTGTATAAATAAAAATATTTCTTTCTTAAACACTACTTTTATAATACTTACTGATAAAAATTGTGATAAAATATATTAAGTAATTTAGAATTTCTATCCACTATAAATAGCTTTTAATAATCTTATAGATACAAAGGAATAAGACTAGTGAATTGGGAGAAAATATATGTAGGTAAGAAAAATAAAGGGAATTGGACGTAATCAATTAAGAATAAGAGCTGAAAATACGTGTTTTTTTTTGGGTTTTCGCACCTAAAAATATAATTTGACAGAGATATATTTAATTAAAAATTACTTATTTTATCATAATGTATGTACTGCAGTCGGGCCGTTGAGAGAATGCGTTCCTGACTCCTGTCAGTTGGACAATTTCTAATAATAAAGATCAAATTCACAAAACACTTAATTCTTTAGTATGAAACTAACGTGTGTCAAGAACGCATTCTCTCGACGGCTGGACTCTATAGTTTATTTTGTGATCTTCCTGGGCGAGTCACAATAAATACTTTTTAACCGACTTCAAAAAAAGGAGGACGTTTGGTACGTCAGAAATAAGTCGTTTATAAACTGATTTGTTTTTGAATAAAATCCTGGTTCTGTAAAACGTTTAAGTTTCTTACACCCTACAATTGACTTTATAGCGTACTTTATTAAATCAAAACAATCCATCAATTAACTTTTTTTTTAATTCATGTAGTGACCGCATTGGTGAATCACCAATGGTGATGTTCTTCATGCGTGGTTCGTGCGTGTATGACCAGTATGAACGTAAACGAGGCAAAAGGAGTATGAGGATCGTAGCAGATGGCGTTCTGTAGTTTCTGCCGCCAAACACAATAACATGGTTCTTTAAACCTTATTTTTAGACTTAGAACCAGAACCAAGGCACTGCTAATACAGCCTCTTAGGCGGTCGTTTGTCCGTGGAAGGGAACATAGACAACTGGTGCTTTCTTCTCTGCGTTAGGGTTGAGGGAGGTGTAGGCGTTGATCACACGCTCCTGGATCTCCCACCGTCTACGTTCGCGTTCGGATTTCGCCTTGCGGATCGAACTGGCCAGCGAGAATGAGAACACAATGCCGATAATCTGAAATTCGATAAGATAATCTTGAATATTTTTGATACGGGAAATGGGTACTAGGTTTTTTGGTGTGCTGATAAAACAGTTATAATAAGAGTATATTTTTTTACAAAATCAGCTAAAATGTGTGCTTCACGTTCGTGAAAATCATAAAACAAAACAAATGCCCTCAGTTACTTAATTTGTACTCCAATGACTTTGTTCGAAGGACGCGTTGCACGTCATCGAGCATTTGGTTGTTTTTTCTTATTCTTATATCTATGCTTGTCACATATTTGTTAGACAACAATAAGGTAATCGAGAATCATACATGACCATCAAAGTTACACGTATTTTAGTAACATCATATTATTCGTTTTCATAATTCGCAGATCCAAATACTCATGGGTACTCGTGATCGTGTTTTTAGAAACCAACTTCGGACACTGATATTCGCCAATATAACACCACAATCATAAAACCACAATCAACTCAGTTAATCGCCGTCCATTGTTGGTCGTAGGTCTCTCTCAAATTGAGCAACAACATGCAAAACCCTTTTCATATTATGCAATAACTAAACCGACTGGCCAGCATGAAAAAGGTCACTAGTCACTAAGACCCATTTAGACAGAGGGTGAGAAGTCACAAAAAAACTAACCTGAATGAAAGCAATGGTCATGGCTCCAGCGCCCAATAGACCAGCGCTCTCGTAGACCAAATATAAGACCCTGGGAAGGCATCCATTGGCATACAGCTTCGTGCACTTGGCGTTTTCCATGAGCCCAATGCCTTCGTAACGGGACTCGGCACAGCAGGAGTTGGGGACGGTGATGTTGCTGGTGGAAATACCGGAGGTACCCTGAGGAGGTGGCACGACGGCCCAGTCCATGTAGCTGTCGACTCCGCAGCAGTTCAGCTGAAGATAAGTAAAAAAAAAAATAGTTTTGGGTTTTGATAAGGTAAATTATTTTACACTAAGGAGATGTGCAACGGTCATGAAAAGTTCGGCCTAGAATAGACAATCATACCTAGACAGACAAATTGTGAAGACAAGCCCTGGTTTACAGCTAGCAGTGAAAGAAACTGTTGTATTTCAGTAACGAACAGTTTGTTTTCATAACAACAAAGAAAAGTACTTTGAAAAAGTTATATTCGGTGCACACCATATCTAAAAAGTGTTATCAATTTCCTTGCTTCAGTCGTTACAGTTGACCGAGCACAATACAAACTATTACATCTGAAATATACCGACTAATTAACATTTTACAGCTGTATAAAAACGGCTTTACACAATTGTTACGGGTAGTTAGAGTTAAAATATTATGTAATTTCTTTTTTTCAAGGGAATAATCCTAGGCTGCGCAGACGCATCGTGTTGTCAAACCCTCAAATGTAAACAATAAATGTACATATCTATACTATTTAGGTACCTGAGCCAACTAAAAGGTTTCCTCACCATAAAAACAGTCGATTTTCCTCAATTACTTTTATCATCATTTGTTGCAAACACCGATATTTTCCTTAATAAAGTTTCATATTAAATATCATATAAGTACTGAGGATATTTACAATAACAGAGTGATGAGTCTAATTAGACATGTAACTGACTCACAAACTCACAATAATATTGAGCTTTATTTGAAAACAAATAACTATAAATGTGACCAAGTGCCTTAGATGACTAAAATATTGAATACTTTCCGTCCGTGACTTCGTTCGCTTGGAAATCGTAAGACACCAGAATACCTATACTAAAATAACAGCCACATTTTTATAAAACGTCTCGGTATACTAAGTTTGTAGTTTTGGTGTCAGCAGCCAAAACATGAAGATAGTCAGGACTGGTGACGCGGGAGCAAGCGACGTATAGTTGTCCCTGTGAGAACCACCTCAGCCGTCAGTAGCAATCTCCCAGCTTTCAAGCAAGCAAGGCAGCTTGCGAAGTGTACCTAAACGTAGAGTTTCTTGCCGGCTCTTCTCCATAGGAAACGACCAATTGGAACCATGCACCTAGCTTCTGACATTTCATAAGTGCCCTTGTAGGTTTAAAAAAAAATGATTTAGATTTTTTGTTTTTATTGAGCTAATGAACGCCTGCGTTCCTGCATATACTACCTAAAGACACAGCACTGACTATTGAATTCTTACAGGTTAATCCTACCTAACAGCCATCACTAAAATAATATAACTGTAGATTGTAAACACACAAACACCGAACCCTAGATATTTATTTTTATTATAACCATAGACAACAGAAGAGGCCTAAACTTAATGTTTTTCTGAGTACGTTGTACGTAATAAAAGATGTAAAAAAAAAAGAAAAAGTCAACTGTTGGGAATCGAACGCAAAAGCTGTCGCCGAACCGCTAAGCTATTTGCTTTGTGGAAAGTTGACTAAAATAGCCATTCTTATATGTTTTATCTTTGATTGCTTAGCTCCATAAAAGTATAGCGTGATGATAATCATTTAAACAGTTAAATCTGTATCTAATATCTGCTATATTCGTTGCCTATTCAGCGCCGACCATCGATTTTTTTTGCGATTTCTGACTTTTCTGGTACCTACTCAAACCTCAGTTGGACCGATAGAGATATTTGATCCTTAAATCAAATAAGTTTTTCTTGCTGACTGTACATTTTTTCCAAAATCTGTCACAAATACTGTTTCAAAAAATTAAGGACCGTTTTCTTGTAGAGACCATGGTGAAGGTACCTGCCTTTATTGCCCAATCTAAAAAATCCATCCCTTATAAGTCATGATTGACTGCTTAGCTCGATAAAAGTATAGCGTGATGATAATCATTTAAAAAGTTAAACCTTGTAACTATCTGCAATATTCTAATTTGCGGTAAACTATAGAACATAAAGCAATATTGCTCATCGCCCATAGCCAATAGCGAAATAATTTATAGTCTATATACCTAGACTTATGAGAATATCTATGCAAAATTTGAACAAAATCTATAGTATTTACGTGATGCTGGAACATACCTGTTCCACAAGCATAAACTAATTGATTAGCATTTGAAAATACCGTTGGAGCTGCTGAAGATTTTAAAAACTATCTTTGCATTGTATAAATTCAATCTCTTAGCATTTTATAATTGCATAGCACATGTGTGAGTACTATGTAGCTAGTAGTAGCTTTGAAGTCGTTCAAAGCTACTGGGTACGTCTTTCATTGACTTGAATGTGCCCTGGCGGCTGAGAGTATGTCATGCTCACTCTAATGTCTCGCTGGTGGTGGCGCGTGTGTTGGATCATTTAGCTCCCTTCAAAATGGTTGAGCTGAATGGTGTTAATCCATGCGTCATGTTCGTGAACGGGCGCCGTAAGTAGGGACTGGTCATCTCTTAGCTGCCACGGCGATTTTAATTTAATTTAATGTTTGAATTAGTTTTTATTTTTATTTCTAACGGACGCTTTTAATGTTTTGCATTGTTCTCACCCTATAACTTCAACATGAATGATGTAACCAATATTATGTAACCATATTTGATTTAAAAGAGTGTCCGTGGAGTTTCTTGCCCGTTCTTCTCCGTAGCTACCTCCTACGCTTTGGAATGGGCGACTAGCTTCATATTTCTGACTGACCGACCCCTTAACAATTCAAAAGTGCCTGTAATTGGTTTATTTGAAATAAATGCTTTGAGTTTGAGTTTGATACATTTAGACAAACAGACAATTCTAACAACTATATTTTCGGTATTCCCAGACCTCGTAGCAATTACTTTTTTCAAAAAAAGACTTCTTTAATTCGTTTTTATTATGTGCGTTGATGTATAGACGCCACGGCGATACTCTGAAACACTCCACGCATGTACAGTGACCAAGATACAATTTGGCCAATGAGCACGCATTCGTGTGAGTTGAGGACGCTCAATCAATGTGTTCATGTTTCTATTGTACCCAACTAATACTACTTTTTCAATCTACAAAAAAAAAACCTTATATATCCCTAAAATTACGAACGGTAACACCTATCCTATGGAGAGAGGACTGTGCCAGGACATGCAGGCAAAGCTTTCTTATGGCGCAAATAGCTGTCATATATTTCGCTGTTTTGATTAATTTGGCAATATTACTGTATGGAAATAAGTAATGTGGCTAACTTTTCACATAAAACGGTTACAACATCGAATTCAGTGTTATAATTGCAATTTATTATTAATATTCTAGTTCACTAGTTAGCCATATTTCTTATTTCCATACAGTAATATTGCCAAAGACACACATGACATCATGATGACAGCTATTTGCGACGTTGCCGACTTTTTGTATGAACTCTATTAACATCATGGATCAAAGAATAGGTAAGTGAAAGGCGCGAGATATAAGGAGGCTTTAGAACTAGCAACCAACTGACAGAAGTGAAAAGTGTTGCACTGTCAAGAACCTCTCATCTGACAAAGAATCGTTGACAGTCCACTTCAGATAGTCCAAGAACATAGTGGTGAAGTTTCTTGCCCATTCTTCTCCGTGCGAAAAGTACCTTTTGGAAGGGGCGACTAGAATCAATTCAATTTTTTTGTAAATTTTGATGTTCGAAAGTGCCTTATAAGGGCCTATTTGAAATAAATGATTTGACTTTGACTTTGACATAACTTACCCTGCTTTGAATGAAGTCGAACGCGTCTTCGACCTCTTCGTTCTGGTAGTAGTACGGCAGTGTGACCCTCAGCTTCTCATCAAGCATACCGGTGACCTGCGATCGGAGGCTGTAGGCGGCGATGGCAGCTGCGATCTCCAGGATGAAGATCAGACTGAGGATGACTGCAAACTGGTGAGAAATGAGAATATGTTATTAGGTGGATAAAATAGGTTTTTGAATAATAGAATAGTGACTTGTGAACTTAGTAATTGGAACCTAGCTAGTCTAAGACGAGACCATGTTTCATTGTCATTTTCAGTCAAAGGACGGCCATTGCTGGGCATAGACCTCGCCTAAGGATTGTTACTTTAGCAATATTTTAGTAAGTGGTGTTCTTTTTTAGGTTAAGTCAAAGCTTCGACAGTAACAGGTGTCTATATTTTTAATCCCCACACTTTCAAACATTGGCCTATATAGTTTTAAGTTTTAGAAAAAGTTCCGATTTTTAGACGAACCACAATCTCTTATGCTAAGGTTCGATGTGCCATATATTTTTACGCCCGGGTACCTATTGTTAAATAAATATACTTACAATGTTAACCAAGCAGGTGCTCTCCTTCAGTGCGCCTACGCACCCGAAGAGAGACACGAACAGCATGATGATACCGATGACGATGACGAAGGTGGCCGGAGAGAAGAACTTGTCATCAAGGAAGAAGGACACGTCATGGTAGATCGCGTATATCGTCGTGCCCACAGATATTATTAAAGCCGAAGTTAGCTGGAAAAAAGAAATAATCAATTAATTCAAGTAGAATTTAATTTGAAGCAGTGGTGGTAAATATATGTTGATTACTCTTAGTTAGCGAGTTAAGAATAAATAATTAATTATAATAATGAAGAATGCATTCAATAGCCTTCCAGAATGACAATGCTTTAAATGTGCCCATTACCAGCACAGATTAATACAGATGGGACACTCCGCTAAATCATTTAAATACAGGTCGCACGGCGCTAATCACCTGCAGTTATATTCACCTAGAAGTTGCCTCTCTTTCTATTGCGTGACTTCTGACTACGTTACACTGAATTGACCCGACAAGACGAGCCCGCGGTGTAGTTCTAGCTTCATACCTAAAATGCGGGAGTGCGCCTTCTGTACTTCTGTGACATGGTAGGTTTAAAGAACGCTATGACTAATCAATATTCAAGAAAAAAATAAAGAAAGGACCCGACGATGCTAGTCCTAGTCCTCAAGATGTTTTAAGACACTTATTGTTATCCAAAGTTTTCTTTTGATAACGATAAGTTTCTTCAAGCATCTAACGATAGATTTCTTCGATATCTATATGTGTTGGGATATCGATATCCAACACGTCTGTGAAGTTTACACAAAAAAAAACCGATATTTTAAGTGACTACGGCGGTTCAGCCCCCAAAGAAAAACATTATCAAATTAATTTATTTTTTGTTGTATCATGTTTTGTGATACCCATCACGTATGCGGAGTTTCGCTAGCTAGTTTGATTTGACCCTGTATACAGTTCGTGTTGATACGACAAAAAAAGTAATTATTATAATAATACCATTTATTTCAGGCGACAGTGGCCCATAGAAAAATACCTTAACCTAAACATAAATATTTTAATATAAACAAAAACTTGTGTTAATGAATAGGGCTTAGACTATGTTAGTAGCACTTCACTTTGCACTAGCTTGACTTCGTGCTGTCCTGTGGAACTTGTCCGCGGAAGCGACGGAACACCACATCCTGCGGCCAAAAGTCTTCTTTCATGACGAGGGGAAGCTAACAGTTCGCTAGTTATAAAACTAACTAACTGATAACTTGTACAGGATGTGGGTTATCACATATATTTAAGATAATATTCAAGGTTATTGGTTATATATGTCGGCAATACATTAAGGGGATAGGGATAATATAATACATAAAGGGAGAGGTCATTTACAACCAAATAACCCCTTTTGACTCCTATGCATGTCAACAATTTTCGAGTCATATGACATTTTATATTTTTATTTAATGCATTTTAAAATATATAATGCCAAAGTACTTGAAAATGGTGGTGAAGATATTTATCTTCTCTGTGTGTGGTGGTCCATTAAATTGTACGGTAATCCAGATAATGTCGAAGTTAATATACATTTTATATTATCTTCAAACTGTGTGACGACCTTTAGGTAACGATCTCGGTAAGTTTTCTGTAATTAGTTTACACACAATCAATACTTTAATAGTAGCTGTACTACAGCACGCAGTTGACATAAATAATAACTAGGTATTATTGTATACCGAGGAGGAAAAAGATACCAATTAAATAATTAAATGAATCACCGAAAACAATGACTTCACCATACCTACTAAATGCTGCTCTAATAAACATTTTGCCTGTTTAACAGTAGGTATAGACTACAGACTTAGTCCAAGTAAAGTTAATGATAAATAAGTTAATTTAGAACGTTTCATATATCTTGAAAATGACGACCATGTCATGCAGTGGGTAGTAATTTGACAAACGTATCTATTGTTAACCAAATCAAGAAATTCAGATTTAAAGCGTTGTTATTAAAAATAACGAAGCACAAAACAGCTGTCTGTCAACTCTCAAGACAGTTTTTTGTACTAAGTAATGAATCCACTAAAGCGCAACTAATTTCTTGTAGTCTCTCTCGACTCTCATAGAGCAGTCTACCTCATAGAAGAAGCTTTAATACTTTACTAGATCAGTCTAGGACTCTAGCAGCTCTCGTTGCTACTCTAGCTAGAGTGTCGACCATACATAGTCACACATTTTATATAAGTATTTACTAAACATAAGTCTAGCCACTGGTATGCACATGAAACTCCATAATATTGATTGGATGATAATAAAGCCAAGTGACCACGAACGAGCCAAGACCTTGACATTCTAGAGCACGCTGAAAATCGATACACTCGTGAACCATGTAAGTCATTGTACGGAGGTCGTATCATTTCTTTCAGTTTAGTTCAGTATATAAGCTGATCATAATTAAAAATATATTTTTGGTTTTGATTAGATAGAACTGTTTTATTTATTTATCTTATTATTTATGTACATATAGAAAAATAGATACAGATAAGACGTAATCATAAATGTGAGTATAAAGGTACTGCTTATTTCTTAAGAAATTTCTTCCAGCAGACCTGCGACAGGAGAAACGAGAAAGAAATGTAGACAATAGTGTGTGAAAACAAGAAGAGAAAAATATAAATATGCGAAGTCTTAAGCTAAAATATTGAAATAAACCTACACGTATAACGTAATAAATTAACATATACTTAAATAAATACATAGAGCTTAAATATATAAACATACATACTATAGGTATATAAATACTCACAGTTGAGAGGAAAGGTAATGTTCTTTTACTCGATATTTGAATTGTGAAACAGTTTTTAAATCACGAATGTGAATTTTAATTAATTGTTAGCGGCAGTACATGCATTATGCACCTATAATAAAAAGAATGGGGTAAAATATCCCTTCAAATACAAGATTATTGCTTAGGTAAAATAACATAAAAGTACTTAAATTGGTTGTCTTTCTTGGTAAGTATAGCTAGAGTACGTACCTACCTACAGTATGTAGACTTGTCCGACTCTACGGTTCAACTACATTAAGGAGTGCAGACTGTGGGTACCTAATTTTAGTGGGTAACATTTGCCCACTGGATGCGGGAAGCACAGAGCCGGGCGAAGTGGCGGTGCTTGGGGCCTATGTCCAGCAGTGGACGTCTTTCGACTGAAATGATGATGCTGATGACATTAATTTAGCGCATTTCGGCTAACCCACCCATGTTAACACTATTCTGTTAGTCTGAATAAAATATATAAAGTAATAAGACCACACTACAAAATGCCACATTATTTAATATTTATGTGTGATGTTCGTATTCCGTTCTATTTAATAATTAACTATTTTCCTGTTTGACAAACAGAATTACTGAACATTTTAATCGGTACTAGCAAACCAGGGTTTAACAAGGGAGTTTAACAGGAAAAAATAAATAAATGTTTTCCTTTTTAAAAGTTCATTCCCATTAAATACGAAAATAAATCAGGACAATCACATGCAATGCATACGCTATTAATTTTGGAATATTTATCGTACAGTCAGCATAAAAAATATAATCCTACTTATATTATTAAGTTTGTGAGGATGGGTGGATGTTTGTTACTCTTTCACGCAAAAACTACTGAACGGATTTAAATGAAATTTTGGCACACACATAGTTTATCCCACGGAATCGATATACCCACGGAATCGATATTTATGCGGATGAAACTGAGGGGCGCTGCTAGTCTAATATAAATATTATCTGTTTTGGGTTCTGGAAGAAGAAGTTCTGGGAGGCTCCCAAATCTTTAAAAATAATTTGAAATCAAATCCCAAGCAATGCCAAAATAAGTTTAATAAGTTAAAGGCAGTGTTGGGGGCCTCCTACGTATGCTAAATATAAATATAGAGTGCTACAATTTTCGCATCCTACGTTCTCAAGTTATTTTGAATAGGTCGACAAAGTAATTCCTATTTCTATATAAATGTTCAAATGAAACTCAACAAGCATTTATTTCAATTAAACCATTTACAGACATTTTGAATTGTCAAAGAGTCGGTCAGTTAGTCAGAAAGTTGAAGCTAGTTGCCCATTCCAAAACGTAGATCTCTATGGAGAAGAACGAGCAAGAAACTCCAAGGACACTTTTTTAAATATAAAAATTACAAAATCACATTACTCTTGTTGCTTCTATAATATGTGAGAACAATGCAAAAAAAAAAAAAAACAAAAACGATTAAAAATAAGCCCTGGCAGATAAGAGATGACCAGTCTCAACCGACGGCGCCCGTTGACGATCATGACGCGTGGATCAGCACCATCCAGGTCAACCATTTTGTAAGGAACCGAATGATCCAACACGATATCGAAAATATCCAAACATTGAAAACATTTTTTACGTTTTTTAGTTCTCTAAGTTTTATGCATACCTTGGGGGGCATTTAGTTTACCGCCCCAGGCCCCCGATAGGCTTAGTCCGCCACTGTTTCTTCAAGATAAACGGTTATTGTGTGTTAAGAACGTGACAACTAACAACAGAAGATATATATATCCTTGTATATAAATAACCATTGTATTTTCTTCTAATGATTTCAATATTCTGAACCATTGTATAGATTCCTACAAGTGCTTGGTCAATTACTTCGCCTGAAAACTGTTACGCAATAACGGACTTAAGTTTTATTTACATAAAGGTGTTAATGGCATGGATATCGTATAGAATGCCATTGATAGATATACTGTATATAGCCATACGTAGTCTAAAATCAATAATACTGATAAACGGCTGAAAACATCGACAGGACGGCCTCGCTCGAGTGCTGAATAGTTTATTTTTTGAATAGTTTATTTTATGCTACGCAATATTAACGTTCCTTAGGCTTTTCTTAGTACTGATAACCGGGTTGATAGGAGGTTCCTTGTAAACGTTCTGTCTGTCGATCACTGCATCTGCTTTCCCATACAGTAACATGACCACATGGTGCTTCGTCAATGAACCGCCTATCATCGAGGCTCGGTATGTTCCAATAACGACCGACAGCTGTCAGAGAATAGCCCAAAACCCCAGAGAATACGGATGGTTCCAGGTTCACTCCTCATTTTAGGTATGAAGCTACAAGCACGCGGCGGGCCCTTCTTGATCAATTCAGTGAGTAGCTAGAAGATATAAGAGTTACGCGATAGAAAGAGAGGCAACTTCTAGTTGATATATTCACTGTAGGTAATTAACGCTGTGCGATCTGACGACGCCCTCCAGGTGGAGATGAGAGTTGCCGAGAATCGAGTTGAGTTGGCGTGCAATAGGAGTGGCCTATGTCCAGCAGTGGACTGCTGTACACATGAGAAAGCTCGTAAGGACGCCGGTAATTTATCTACCGTGAAGTTAGAAATTGTTTTATTAGAGTCGCGACGCGCCTGTTTGGAGCCTTCATGATAGACGTCCTACTGACGTAGGTACTTTAAAAGTTGATAAGCACATACCTAAGGACTTGAAGTTTAAGCAGAAATGACAGGGCACAAGTGGTAAAGGTCTTGGAGTCGAACTTCCAATTCAAGGCTAATTTTCGAACTCCATTTTTCAGGACGACATTCGAGTTATATTGCAACATTGCTGAAATGATTGACTAAGAAAGGTAGAACGAATTGGACAGATAAGCTGATAACGGACCAATGGAATGCTCACCAAACGCTCTTCGAATGAAATGATAAATATGGTGGATTCGTATCGAAAAAGGGCTATAAGTATTTAGACAAAAGAATCATTTTTCTGAAAAAAAATTATTCTTATTCAACCTCTAGTAGCATTTTATTAGTCTCAAATGTTACCTAACATTTGAGACTAATAAAATGCTGTAACCACCGCAGTATGACTAAATTCCGATCACGTGGAAATCAAGAACAATATAATACACGGCTCATTGTTCCTATTGCACGGCCATTGAAATATAAGTAAACATAACGATATGTCAGCTGCAATAGTAATGTGAATTAATTGCAGTTCACGTTCCTATTATATTGCTTAGAATATGTCTTCATATAGTTAGAATTATAATTAGTTTGCTAACACTCAGAAGGCTATTGTCTTGTACATAATTTACTTTACATAAGTAATGGTGACTTTAATTCCTCATAACAATAAACAGCGTGTATCAGAATGGTTTGGTAAAATTTAAGAGTGAGTAGAGGACTACCAGACAAATTCAAAGAGTTTTAACATACAAGAAAATGATAGGAACCTAGACATACTCTTTCTTAAAAAAAATATTTTAAAAATAATTGAATCTGCTCTGTTTTCGAGGAGAAAAAAGGGGGATACGAAACGTCGATCTCGTAAATTTTTTTTGTGATATAATCGGTCTGAGCTGCAGCTGTTCCTATCGGACTCTACGGAGGCAGACTTGAGGTAAGACGACGGCAATAGTTTCTTCAAATACCTAATTTTCTTAAATTCCTCGCAGCCCCTGCTCCCTCTGAAGGGTGCGATACAGATCATCAAACTGAATACTTTTGTCTGACGTAATCGTGAAAAAATTATCAACTGTCCCATCCTGTGTTAGATAATGGTGTAATTAGCAGGCGAACACTGGGGAGTAAATAAAAGGCTGAATGAAAAGGCCGCAACATAATTATGACAATAATTAATCGGTTGAGCATTCAACGATTGAACAAAATATTCTTACCGTCCATTTGAACTATTTGTATCTATAGTATCCTTTATACGAGCGCAAATCCTCCCAATAAACTGTCACGCAGTTTGGCAGGTTTATAAAATTTATACAAGTGTTGGGTTCAAAATAAATGTTTTATTTTTTTTATTTTACAAAACTCAATATTTAAGCGACCCAAATGTATACGACGGCTGATAATTTTTTCTCGATTACGATGTTGGTCCCATGAAAGAATTAAGTATGGGACTGCAAAGGATAATGTACATAGTTTTTTATAATGGATATAGTTAGGCTATCCACATATTATAATGTAAACAATAACATCATATGTACTACAATCCCTTTACCAAATTGACCAATAACTATGATAGAACATGCTGTCATACTTACTATATCTGGTATAGGTAGATACGAGGGATTTACTTAATCCGGTAAATGGATGGTAAACATACAAAGTATGTATCGTTGACGTCATTCTCTTAAGTCTTCTAGAGAGGCAAATGCTAACATGAAAAACCCAGCGAAAGTGGTTGCGGTTTTTTCTTTCCTTGGGTTTAACACTCAATCGACCTTAAGACGTCAACTGCTGGGCAGAGGCCTCCCCCAAACTTCAACATATACAGGGTCAAATTAAATTACCTAGTGAAACTCTGCAGATGTGATGTCCACAGTTCTAGCCTAACCCATTTGGTCGGGGTGCGCTAGCTTAGTTACTACGCCCAACTCAGACAAGGTGGGGGTCGAGTTAGCGGGGTTGAGTTGTCGGAGTCAAGTTGTCTGGGTCGAGTTGTTGAAGTCGAAATGTCGACGTCAAGTTGTCGGGTTCGAGTTGTCCGGGTCGTGTTGTTCGGGTCGAGATATCTCGGGGTCGAGTTGTCCGGATCGAGTTGTTGGGGTCAAGATGTCGGGGTCGAGTTAGCGGGGTTGAGTTGTCGGGGTCAAGTAGTCTGGGTCGAGTTGCCAAGACCGAGTTGACAGGGTCGAGTTGTTGAAGTCGAGATATCGGGGTCGAGTTGTCGGGTTCGAATATCTAATGATAATAATACAAAAGAAAGCAAACAACGAAATTGTTAATTTCACGTAACTTCACGTCACTAACGGTTAACGCTGCTGCTGCTTGCTGGTAGTGTAGTTACATCTGCGGAGTTTCGCTAGCTATTTGACACTGTATAAGTGGCAAAGCTACTTGTAATTTTGCTTTGCAAGGTTCTACTCTATAAGTCTCCAGGGCGTAATTACAAAAGCCGACGACCTGGTCTGAGTGCTCGGGGGATTTAAGTGTGCGCCAACTCAAAACCCGGAGCGATTCGGACCACCTAACCGAAATGAACGGGCTTTTGTAAACACGCGTTCGCAAGGTGCCCCCTTGAGACCTATAGAATGGATCCTTGCTTGAAAGTTGTACGAAGTGACTTTATCCCTCTTCAAAGCAATTTTTCCGAAAATTACTCATGCCAGTCTATCCATCGTAAAAAGTACGTTGTAATATCATTCTACGAAATGTATGGTAAATGTTTATTGCGATTTCTGACTTTTCTAGGCCTCAAACCTCAATTGGTCCTTTAGAGTTTTTTGATCCTTATAAGAAACAGGATCGATTAGCAACAAAAAAAGTTTTTGTGAAAACTGCTCATTTTCTTGCTGACTGTATTTTTTTTTCAAAATCTGTGGCATTATGTCAAAATTTCTCAAAAAGTTTTTGTCGTTTTTCTGTAGCTACAATGGTTAAGGAAGCTGCCCTTACTGCCCCATCTCAATTCCACCCTGTATACATATAGATATCGAAGAAATTGATAGATGCTTGAAGAAACTTATCGTTATCAAAAGGAAACTTTGGATAATTAGATTACTAGCAAGTAGCATCAGTGACTAGGACAGAACTAGCATCGTCGGGTGCTTTATTAATTTTTCCTTGAATTGATGATTAATCCTAGCGTTTTTTAAAACCTGCCTATGTTTATAATTTTGTGGATTCATAATCGTCATTATTTGCTGTCTTTACAAACGGCTGCATTTATGCCAATTTCACTTCACAATGCATTTTTTTAAATTATATTTTGGCTTCTCTATTTCCTCACTCAATTAACCAAAGCTAAGCTACTCTATCTCACCTATCAGCTATTCCCATAAAAGAGTTATTTCAAGGCGAATAAATCATTATAAAAAATTATGAACGAAGAATGTTCGACGAGGGTCATTGCAAGCCGCGCCAACACGTAACATGATCGATATTCGAAATTCAAAGCTGAATGATGCCATAAAAATGTTGCCAGCCTTCAAATTCGTGTAGATAAGCCGCTTATGTATCGCTGGCAATATTTTGTATAGTACATACTAGACTTATCGCGACTGTGACTAAAACAGGCTAACATCATCGTTAATTACAGCCTTCGACGTTATCATTTGGCGTTAATTACACCACTTTGGAACGTTATCAATTATCATATATACTAAGAACGTTAAATACAAAGTGCCAGTGCAATATTTTCCTTTAAGTTTCCTTTAAAGAAACTAAATACATACATAGATAAAAATGTTTAATTCTTTTAATTTGCATTTTGCTAATTGTTTTTCTATTTCTATAAACATTTATCTGCAACGCTAATTTGATACCTCTTATTTGCAAAACATACTTTAGTACTACTAAACTTGTGCTAAAATAAAAAGTCTATTTTCTCCTACTGTATTATTTACATGCACCTTATTTACAACAGCAATTTAGTCCAAACAGCATAACATAAACAAAAGTCTACAAAGTATGGAAACAAAGGCCACCAATTTAACAAAGTTGATTTACATTTATAAAATACAGATAAGACCTTACCCAAATAATATGGCGCAACCTTTTAAAAACATGGAAACAAAGGTACTTATCATCACCTATCAGACAAAGTTGATACACATCGATAAATAAAACACAGATAAGACCTTGCGCAAATAATATTGCGCATTTACATGAATACACAGCAAACTAATGGCAAAGATTTCATAAAAACTCACCACAAATATAGCAGTTATACACAAAAGCATGTATTTGATGCACTTCATTCCTACTTCCGAGCTGTTCCGCGTCATTTTCGTAGCACAAAATGTCCGAATGATCTTTCCACCTCGGTAATCGAAACTGTACTGAAAATTTTCACTGTTCCTTATCAAGTTGATAAGGTAACGCTCGCGCGCCTCGTCAAGAGGTGATTGTTTCGCGGGAGTCATTTAGAAGGCTTTATAGAAAATTATGACGTTCTTTTAACCAATTAGCTAGTCCGCTTTTGAGTGGAGCGCTAATGTATTAGCAAATAACAGACGTCGTGCGGCGGACGGCGCTAAATGTTATGTGATTCAAATGGTGGAATAACAAGCAAACTTTAATTTAATAATAATTTGTTACTGATTTAGAAATGAGGAAAAATTTTGATCCAACCATAATGTGGTTACATTTACCGCTAGTAAATACAGGATAACAGGTTTAATGTGCAATAAGGTTGTTTATTTCGAAGCAGTAAGGTTTAATACTTGCGTAACAAGGCCAGTGGCAATCAATAGTATAGCTATGTCGGTAATTAAATAATATTGTTTGTTAGCCTGTTTTTGTCGTTGGTATTGCATGCATGGCAACTGCTCTGCGTCACAGGATAGATTATTGATCACCAGTTCATCGATATTCTTGCTCGTTGGCGTGTTTGCGATTTCAGATTCGCGGCGTAGCTCTGACGTAATGATGGCGTAGCGCTACGCTAACGCTACGACAACGCTACGCCACCGCTCCGGCGGCGGCGGTGCCATGCGTCGTTACGCTGCGCTGGCGCCAGCTATAGCTATTGATGATGAGACTCTGACTAAGATCTGATTGAGAGAATTGATTCAGGTTTGCCTCAAAAAAAATCGAAGCGAATTAAACATGGATTCACACCCATATCCTACACTCCACTCCACGTCGACTCCGCCTCCATTATTGTCAACTCAATCTGCTCTAACCAGATGCAGCTGAACACCTGTATTGTACATGAAGCGACTGCCTATCTGACCTCCACAACCCAGTCACTGGGTAATACCCCTTGGTAAGACTGGTTGTCAGACTTTCGGGCTTCTGACGACCCGTAACGACTGTCAAAGATCCACGAATGATAGCCGGGACCAACGGCTTAACGTGTTTTTCGAAGCACGGAGTCTCGGTATGTAAAGATGGTCACGCATCCTCAGATCAACCCCGGCAAGCGTAGCTTAACCTGATATAACGACCCGTGCGGCTGTTATTACTTAGCCACGAGCTCCTCCTTGTGTTATTTATATTGATGAAATATGAGTTTTTTTTTTAAATTTGAATTGTATTAAAAACGTTTAAAATCTCATTACCAACTAATTATCTAAACTAATATTATAAAGAGAAAGGATTTGATTTTTTGTATGTTTGTTTGTAATTAATAAACTCAAAAACTACTGCACTGATTTAAAAAATTCTTTCACCAGTTGAATGCTATATTATCAATGAGTAACATAGGCTATAATTTCTAAAGATATCACGCGGGCGAAGCCGCTGGCGGAAGCTAGTTTAAAAAAAAAATGCTGATTTTAATCTTTGTAGGTGGCAGCCAGCAACGCAAAACTTGATAAATAAAAATACATGCTTACTTTTAAAACATTTATTTTCGTACCACAATGCACTTATTTTAATAACAGCTAAGTTAAATGTATAACAAATAAATAAACAACAAAATACTCTCTAGGGATACGGGGCTGTCTAACTGATAATTCAATTTGTATGATATTTAGACGATTTTTTTTTTAGATTTTAGGATTTCATACCCAATGGGTGATTCTACTACTGGCTCCGCTTTCCGTCCGTCTGTCTGTATCTTTTGAACCGTAATAGGTAGACACTTAAAAAAAAAACAGAGTGTGCACTAATATGGCCGCTATAACAACTATAAAATAATAAAAACAAAATAAAGTTGAAAAATAAAAAGGGGAGCCCATACAAGAAATGCATTTTTTTCGGCGTATCGGCGACGGTCCTTCGAGTCCGACTTGCTGGCCAAGCGCGAGTCGGACTCGCATACGAAAGGCACACTTTTACTTTAAATTTTCCTGATAAAAACGTATCCAACGGGCGTATTGTTTTCATGGAATTTCAAATCATTTGACTGGAATATAAATTAAATACCTAAAACATGTTTAGTTGCAGAACGCAAGTTTCGGTATCTTATATAAGTACATCTTAAAGTATTTACAACTTATACGTCATTAAGTAAATTAAAAAAAATGAAGGTTCCTCTGTTTAAAACATATTGTTTATTATATTTATGGTAAGCAAATCGAAATGACTGATTTTTCACAAGGTATTTAGAGTAACTCGTTAATTTTGAAAAAAATATTGCTCGTATTCAACGTCAACCTACAGTTAAAATAACAACATAATTATCTTTTACAGTATACTAATGTATATAAAATAATAACTGTACTTATATTATAGAATTAATATGACTACTTCGACCTGACCAGGTAGGTATACACCTAAATAAAAACACACAAATAGGCACTGTTCATTAAACCCAATAACAATTGTCAATAAGTACTCATTACAACAATTATTTAATAACAAATGTGGTTATAAACATCGTTGATTATTATTTACAGGATAATTTAAATCGAATAAAACTGTCTGACGCAATGAAATTATTATTCTAAAATTAAATATGACACTAAGCACGTTAGCCGTTGGTCCCGGCTGTCGTAGTTAGACATAAGCCCAAAAGTCTGACAAACAGACTTACCGAGCGGTATCGTGTACTCAGTAACTGAGTTGTAGAGGTCAGATAGGCAGTCGCTCCATGTAAAATACTGATATTCAGCTGCATTCGGTTAGACTGGAAGCCGATCCCAACATAGTTGCGAAAAGGGTAGGCAGACTTATTGGATATTTGCATCTCCGTCTTCTTCTTCTTTTAGTGATAATTATACAATACGCACATGAATCCGAAAAGTCAGAGGTGCCTTGGGTTCGAACTCGAGACCTATGACTTGGTAGTCCGACGGTCACACCACTAGGCTATCACTGCTCTACGTCAATCATTCGTCCATTTTTAAATACATATGTAAATAATTAAATACTGAATTAATTGCTTATTTTACTTATTCGCACGTATGCAAGAGAAAATGCCTAATTATATTTCTTTAACTGAAAGTATTTTTTAGCTGCAATTTAATTTATAACATTTGAAAAAATACACTTAGATTCTAGAGGATCTAGTACATTGTTAAGTTATGTATTTATACATACATAATATACTAGGTAGGCAGAATATGTAATTAATTGATACATATTTTTAATTGTATTATTGTAAGTACAATAAGGCCGGTGAATCATGGCCGGTCTGAACCATAGACATAGAGAATGGACCGAGCGTTCCGTATTCAGTTGTGCAGTAAATAAAGACCGAAAAGTACGAGAGAGACAAAGCGAATTCGCGGCCAGTAGTAGTCTCTTTAGTAGTACTACAGGTATTGGCACACACCTTTGTGAGGCTAACACTCAGTCCAATTCTCTATGTCTATGGTTTGAATATAGACTCTCCGAACTTTCGCGCATTTACACTCGCCTCATGTCACCATTTGATTCCTAAAAAATGTTATTGCAAAGCCGTCTATGCAAAGTTCGCACCGGCCATGATTCATTGGCCGTATTGTCACAGTATAAATAAGTTACAGTATGATGTGTTCATAGAAAACGGACGAAACGACGTGCTTCGAAAACTCAGTGTATCAGTACGCAACAGTCTCGAGTGCGCGGCAGTCACGCACGGCTGCGGAAAATAATTACCTACCGACCGTAGGTAATTATTTCAAGGTCACTGCCGAGACATAATACTGTTACTTTATCATACTGTGGTATTGTAGTAGGTTGGGATTTATAATACCTATGGTTTATTCAGTCAAAAATGGTACATAAAAGAAAAATCCCAGTGATGAAGACAAGTGTAATAGCTTAAAACATGTTATTATTTATTGATTTAACGATTAAATAAATATTAAGTAATTTAATTACAAATGCTTTGCTATAATAAATTGTAAGAAATGCGTATTTAGGTATGTTTTTCATCTTTTTAAGGTTATCATTATTTGTTCTGGATTAACAAATGACACAGACTTCGTATGGACCGACACTTATTTTCTTAAACAAGAAATGTAGGTACTAAATATATCTACTAATAACAAACTTAACGGTAGGTCCACAGTTAAGGGTAGGCTCCTCGCTCTTCTCTAGATATTTTTGCCATCCATAATGCACCTGCCACTGCCAGAGCCTGGAATATAACACAAATATTTAAATAAAAGAAAATCATTGTAATTTCTATGCAGCTAAAGTTCTGCTGCGACTAATTAAGATTACCAAACTACTTAATTAAAGTAATGGAGCTGGTAATTGCAATGATTAGGTTATTAAAATATATTAGACGTTACGTATTGAACGTACCTACTAAATTTGAAATAAAATTTGACTTTTAAATGAACCTTTTTTACAGTCCGTTCAACCGATTTTGACTTCTATTGCGTTAGTGACAAATGACAGCTGCAGTAAACACTTCGCATTATAATCACTTTTTTACTTTTAATGCCATCCTTATGCCTACGGTATAGAAGTCAAAATCGGTTGAATATAATATATAATATAATATTTATTGACATAAAAAGTTGTTACATTATATGTGGAAACCCTGACTCCTGCGCTAGGTTGTAACCTGTGTTACAGGAATCAGTGTCTTCTCCCAGTAGTTTTACACAGATATTATGCCATAAGATTTAAACAATTTTAAAGTACACAATTACCAGCTTGAGGCATATGTGCGAGGGTGTGGGTGTGTGTGTGTGCGTTTGACGGTGTGTGTGTGTGTGTATGTGTGTGTGCGTTTGTGTGATGATTAGTGTGTATCTCAGGATGCGGGATTGTATGTGTAAATGTATATCATGGTATATATATATTCATCGTGCATGTTTATAATGTGACCTGCCAATTGCAGGGTTTATGTTTGGTGGTTTATGTTATGAGTTGTTCTGTCTGTACGTAATCCAGTGTTTGGAGCCAGGTGTTTATTTTCTTTTTAATTTCATTTTTAGGGAATGGGTTAATCTGTAGAGTCTTGTTTATCTTATTATAGATATGCGTAGCTAGAAAAAGACGTTGCCGTCTAGCTGAGGCAGTCTTACATTTAACGTATTTACAGACATTAGTGATTATGCGTTTACTTTTGTAACTGTTGTTTATAGGTGTTATTAGGTGTTGCTTCAATGTGATATTGAGAAGATACAGCTGTCTCACTGTGAGCACTGTACAATTTTGGTACAAGGTTATGGTCGGAAACTGATACGGTTTGCAGGTCATAACCCTGAGCAAAGATCTTTGAGCTCTTTCGAGGTGGATCATAATTGTTTTACAAGCTCCTCCCCACACCGTGATACAGTAACCAATTATCGACTGGGCCAGAGAAAAATATAAAGTGCGAAGAAGACTAAAATCAGCCACATGTCGGAGTTTCTTAAAGGCCCAAATAAGCTTCCTAACTCGAGAGGCAGTTAGTTCGATTTGGGGCCGCCAACTTAGTTTTTCGTCCATTATTACACCTAGGTATTTTATATTTGGTTTTTGTGTTATAGTAAGACATGAGCACTGGAGGCCATTTTCAGGGAAATTACAGGAGTGCACCTTAAGGGTTACTGCTATTGATTTCGTTTTGGCGAAACTGAATTGCAAGTATGAAGTTTTGGAAATGTTAAGAGCAAGTAGGTTTTCTTCCAACCAGTTACTGACTCTACAAAGACCCAGCTCAGCCATGCGCTGCGCCTCCTCCCAAGTCTCTCCATGAAATATGAGCGCGGTGTCATCAGCGTAGCTAAATATTCTACCCTTAATAAGTTGCTGCTGACACAGATCATTTACATATATCAGGAAGAGACTCGGGGAGAGGGCACTACCCTGAGGTACGCCGCAGGTGACTTTGGCTTCGCTACTGACGATTCCACCTATCTTTACCCTTTGTGTCCGATCACTCAGAAACTCAGTAAATATACTGAGAGCTTCTCCCCGAATTCCTATGTGATCTAGTTTGGTCACAAGAGTGGAAATAGAGACGGTGTCAAAGGGAACGGACTATAAAAAAGGTTTATTTAAATGTCTAATCTTATTTCAAATGGAGTATAGAAAATTACATAAACGAATGGACCAGCGCCCTAATTGCGTAACACACGATCAATTACAATCTGTTTCATTTTGACAGTTCAGCAAAATTCTTTGCGTTATTTACGTTGGTGAGCAGATACATTTTTCGAACTTATGAAGCAATGGATTAGCAATATCCTTCAAAATTATTCAGATTGTGACTGATCATGTGTTACGTAAAAAGGGTGCAGTATAATTAGATCGCAATTTATAAAAATGCAGTGCGTTGTTTGTTTGTTAAAAGCGTCCACATGTAAAATCTCTTTAATTATAGTTGAGACACATTTCTTAGCAAAAATCAGTGTTAATAGGGTGTAAATAGGACCTATGTAGGTATAGTAGTCGCATTTTAGCAATAGCAGTCATTGCCCTTTCCCTGATATGTCTCCGTAGGAACCCAAATAATAAACTATATATGGTTTTACGTAATTGGAACATGTTGAAGATCAGAGATTCAGGACGTTAATGGACTTTATTTCAGTTTCTTAAATAAAAAAATGCTAGAAATTGTAGGTGGGTCAATGACCGCTATTTCCATGCTGAAACGCAATAACTGTAGATGTTAAAAGCATCAACATGTTAATTTCTTCTTGACAAAATTCGTCTTCTGTGTAGATAGCAGCTATGTAGGTTGGCAGGTAGGTCCTTATGAGCGATATTTCCACGGTTTTCTCTTCATCATCGTCATCATTGACAGCCTTGGTCCACCCACTGTTGACTATAGGCCTCCTCCCTTTTGTGCCATGCTTCCCTGGTCTGTGTGATTCTCACCCAGGTCTTTTCTGCGTTCCTCTGTAGGACATCGATCTACCTGGCTATTAGTCTACAAACGAGGTTTTCTCTGAGATAAAATAAAGACAAGTGCACGCTCCCAAGTTATCTCACCTGCATTAAAACTAAGAAGATACCAGCCATCCCGATCCCAGCTGCATGGGACTGCACCCAATATCCGAAGGACTCCGAGCAACCGGTGGCATGTGCTGCAGTCAAAGTGCAGTTGAAGGTGGCCACGGCTCCGTAGATGTGGTTGCAGCAACTGACTGGCAGACCCTGAGAGACCTGCGTGTTCAGGGGTTGGAACCAGTCACTGGCGTTGTTGACGCCGCAGCATTGGAACTGGGGAAGAGTTTGGTAAATAATATATTTAAAAATGTCGCTCTCAAAGTACAACAAGTACAATTTAATACGGTGTTTGTTGGTTTTACAACAGCACATGATTGATGATCTACCAACTCCCAAACTAAGTGAAGCTTGTATTTTGGGAGTTAGTGGTTCTTAAGATGTGTGATGGCTGCGTAGACGAAATCTACCGACGCACGGTCATAATTAGGTCTGCTATAGACAGGCTGAAAAAAGTCTGGAAGAATCGCAACATCATCAAAGCGGCCAAAATCCGACTTATTCGGGCATTAGTATTTCCCATGTTCCTGTACTCTTGGAAACGTGGTACTGGAGGAAAATGCTTGGAGCGTTTGGACAGAATTTCGCACCAACACACCTATACTCCAAGATCTAGGCACCAAGCAGCGTCTATCAGTTACAGTACAGGCTCGAATACTTCATTTATTTGGGAATGTGTCACGGGGAACCTATATTTCATAAAACGTCTTGTAGTGCAAAATTCTAATTCAAAATTCAAAAGTCATTTATTCAAACTAGGCTGGGAATCAGCACTTTTCGAACGTCAAAATTACACAAGACCGGTATCATTACATAGCTTTAGCTGGGAAGAAGAAGTGGCGCAACAAACCCCCCAGCAGCACAGCTGTCTGTACAGTTACAAAAAATGAATCTATATAATAGTATGCAAAATGATATTTACATTACGCAACACAAAACATAATTTAAATTATAAAATTAATAGCCATATGACAGCTAGCACACGCCAATATACCAACCAAAAACATCGAGAACTATACTCAAGCAGAAATAAAAATAACTTAACGAAAACAATATCTAAATAAAAGCCTCCAGGCATAAAGGGCGTGCCCGCTTACAAATAGCTGTAACTAGAAGTTATAATTGATAAACTAGGACCATCGAGGTAAATTCAAAAATTATCGAGGTCGCTAGCTCTAAGTAGTTACATTTTCGATGCAGTAGCGAAATTGTAACTACTTACAGAAAAACGTGTTTACAGTTTGACTCGAAACAAGCTATTCGGCTACATGCCCCGTAGCCAGTTATTGTAGCGTGAAATAACGCCCTTATCTAGATTGTATGGCTCGCCCCCTAATATATCTACCACTACCGCGGCGTTTTTGTATCGAGAAAATTGTATTATTTTATGTTTCTGTTCTATGAAAAGTTTGGAAATATCACGTAGTTACTCATATTATTTTTATTTTATACCTAAGTCTTGTCAATTTCATGAAAAATCTAATTTATGAATGGCAATTTTAGTTTGGTCACCTCTGCAACCTTTCGGTAATACAGGTGTGTGATATTCTCTAAGTTTGCGTGCACACTGAAAGCATATCATAACGTTGCGTGTATACTGAGCAAGGTGAGGGCCATGAGATACTAATGGTAGAGCTGGCCATTATAAATTAAAGGCACTACCTTGACTAGAAGGCTTGGCCGGCTCCATCAAGCTACATTTAACGTTGAAAATGCGGCCAAGTGGGAGACGGACTCGCACATGAAGCGTTCCGTACCACACGGCTTATTGTAGGACCCCCTTTAACTTTAAATTTATTTTTATTATTCAGATTCAAAAGTCATTTATTTAAACTAGGCTGAGAATCAGCACTTTTCGAACGTCAAAATTACATAAGGCAGTCCCCCAAAACGCCCACCCTTCACCACTTCCTAGTGCTTTCGCTGGGAAGAAGAAGAGGCGCAACAAACTCCACAGCAGCACAGCTGTCTGTTCAGTTAGAAAGAATTGATTCTATATAATAGTATGCAAAATAATTTACATTACGCAACACAAAACATAATTTAAATGATAAATTAATAGCCATATGACAGCTAGCACATTATATTTTTGGTATAGCGGCCATAGTAGTACAATACTGTGAAAATTTCAAGTGTCTACCTATTTCGTTTCAAAAGATGTGTGACAGACGGACGGACGGTCAGCCTAAAGGCTCCCGCAGACAGGCGCGACGCGACGGTGTGACGCGATTCTGGTAGAACTATTTCCATAAAGTTTTCATAAAACTTGTTCTAATACTAGAGTCGTGTCGCGCCTGTTTGCGAGAGCCTTTAGTAGTAGGGTCCCGTTGGCACCGTGTGAGTGCGGAACCCTAGAAAAGTTATTTAGTGTGGTGTTTAGTTTAAATACACAGAACACAGAGGTCACATGGGGTGTTTTACGGCTCATATAGAATTCATCTTCTCACTTGGTCTCTGCGGTCGCTTTAAAATAGGTACTTTCAAGGGCCAGATAAAAACTGACGAAGCTAGGCCGGGTATCTACTCAGGCATTTCGGAAAGACTACAATGAACTAGGTAACTTATCTATGCTGAGGTAAGTACAGATGGCGCCATCCACAAAGACGCGCCCCACTCCGCGATTAGCCGACGGCGCGCGAGTCGATTGCCGACTTAACGGAATGATGCCATTTTTAAATAATAAACTCTATTTATTTATGGAGAATTAATTATTGTATATTTATTTTATTTTTATATCTTAATTATATTTCATTGTATGCTGCACCGGTCGACGTCATAACGTCAACGCCGGCTGTCGCTGATAACCAGCGCTGGGGCTCTGTCTTGCATAGGGTCGCAGCATTATGCTGAGCGATGGCCGTTTTGCGTGGATGTGACGCATATTTTCCCTAAACTTGTTTCTTTTTAAACTCTGTGTTTCTTTTTTATGCGACATGTTTACCGCAAATAAACGTATTTTCTTTCTTTTCTCTTTCTTTTTATTACCGCACTGTAAGCTGTTTTTTAGTAAGAAGTAGAGCGGAATGGGGCGCGTCTTCGTGGAAGGCACTATCTATAATGGAACTGCAACACATAAAGATTTGGATAACAGATCAAAAAGTTTTCCTATAGGTAAACTTTCTGTGGAGATTGGAGAGGTCAGGAGGAAACATTCGATTCTGATCTGTGATTCCGTCAATAACGTGATTTTATCACATGAAGATGGGTCTTATTCTGTTTAATACGTAATTCTGACCCATTCATGGCGCAGTAACTATTTATCAACACGATTAGAACTAATAAACTGCAATTGTTTCGTGAACTCGAACAATGATTTCTTAGGATCATTGTGTTCATTAGGCCCGGACTGCACCAAAGAAGAAAGTTTAAAAAAAAAATTAAATACGTTTATTTGCGGTAAACATGACGCAAAAAAAATGAAAACAAAATTAAAAAAGAAACAAGTTTAGGGAAAAGATGCGTCACATCCACGCAAAACGGCCATCGCTCAGCATAATGCTGCGACCCTATGCAAGACAGAACCCCAGCGCTGGTCAAAGCAGAAACGAGTCGAGAAGAGAGATGTGTTTTTGGCAACAAAGAGAATTTCGTTATTCACACATCTCGTCTTCACTCAGCTTCAGTGGATAGAAAGTATTTTGTATGTTCGCAAAAACTTAGGACTTTTCAAAATAAGAAGCGATTTTCATAATATAAATACACGTAATAGACATGAAATTGTGATACCCAAATTTAGATTAACTAAAACAAGCAAGTCATTTCTTATAAACAGTATCCGCTTTTATAACAAGTTGCCTAAGTCGGTTACAGAACTTAGCGATGGGAAGTTCAAAACCCACATCAAACGCGTCCTTATTAAGAAAGCATATTATAAAATTAAAGACTATGTTGAAGACAAGGAAGCTTGGCAATAATTCCTTCTGCACATGTGGCTTCCCTGGTACCTGATTAACGGCAAATTATGTAAGAATCTATTAACTGCTCCCAAATTACCATGTATACAATTTTTATTTTTACATTCTTCTTTGACATAATCACCCTATTATTTGACATTATATACCTAAAATTTTATTTCAACTCTTTATTAGTGGCTTTTGTGGACATGATAATTATTGAGATTTGATACAGCCGTAATAGCAATCACGTCATTTCGTTTAAAATACGTTTTTATTTTTATTAATTTATTTATCTTTATATAGATTCTTCTCAATTTTGTGAATGTGAGAACGCTGTAGGCCTAGTGGACTGTAGATTTGTTCACCATCATTATTCTGTTAAGTACCTGGTACTTGTTGAAAGACCTACACTGTCCTCCCATACCTAATAACACTGTTATTTGTAAATATTGTAAAAGCCCATTATTTTTAAAAGAGTAACCGTGGAGTTTCTTGCCGGCTCTTCTCCATAGGAAACAACCAATTGGAACCGTGCACCTAGCTTCTGACGTTTCATAAGTGCCCATGTAGGTTTATATGAAATAAAAATATTTTGAATTTGAATTGACCAATGAACAAAGTAAAGCGCCTGTCAGGGTTCGAACCTACGACTTACAATTCGTAAGTCGCGGCCGTTAACACTGGGCCACCACCTGTCGTGGCAATTCCAACATGAATGTCAACAATTGTGACTATCAAGCATTTCCAATAACTCCAATAAATAGCAAAATTCAGCTAGAAACTTCGCAAGTCGTCGTAGTGACGTCAGGCAGTTTACATCTTTACGTACATGCATACAACGCGCGACGGTCGCTAAATAAAGAATGGTGCTAATTTATCATTATTACCATAATCAGTATTATAGCAGACCAGTCCTGCACGCTAATTGCGTACACACTTTCAATCACATTCTCAATGATTTTGAAGGATATAATCATCTAATAAGCTAATCCACAAATTTGTCTGCTTAATAACGCATATTGTTGACCTGTCAAAACGAAAGCCATTATGCTACTGTAAGTGTGTTATGCATTTACCCCGCTGGTCATTGGCGTTTCCATTTGCCACCGTTAGTAAGCAAATGGCAAATTTGAATTTGGCGCGGAGCAAATTAAAGGAAAAATAGGCGTTACCTACTAGACAAAAAAAGGTACATATAGTAAGGCTTATTTTTTTTTCTTCCTCAGGTGCGCCCCTTTAGTATACAGCGGCAGTACTCTTATCCAGCTACCTCTTAGCCAACCTGCGAAGATCGTCGGGACACGTAGCCTGAGGGCTTTTTACCTAATAATATGTAAATAACTATTAGGGCGTAAGACGACAGGTGGACCCCTAGAACAACCGCTTGGAAAGGCTCACACGGAAAGAGAAGAAGAGGCAGGCCTGCAGAGAGTTGGCACGACGACATAGTGGAATTCATTGGCAAATCATGGCATGAGAAAGTAAAAAAAACAGAAAACACTGGGAATTACTGGAGGAGGCCCTATACTTGTCGAGGGGTCCTTAATTAGTTATTAAATACTTTATTAAAACTTTTTTTTTATTGAAGTGAAAACTTCTTTAGCGGCATTGTGCACTTTTTTTGTGATGGGTAAAAAATGTTAAGCTCGCATGACCGTCAGGACACTTGACCTGATCGAAAATTCGTAAGACGGAGGGATAGTAGACCGCAACGTTAATATTCAAGTTTTCACTTCTGTCGGCACTCCCGGAGTGCAACCCGTTGTTATTTTATTTTTATTTAGGAGTAAATAAAGGCTTTTTTAATTTTAATTATTAGGTCAAATCAATACTTACGTCCTCTTGAACCTGGTCCCAAAGCTTGGTGACTTCGACGCTCTTGTTGACGCCATACAGGTCCATTGTGGAGATGAGCTGATGCTGCACCAGCACCACTGTGTTGCCCTTCAGAACGTACCCAGCGATGCAGGCCGACAGTTGGAAGATAAACATCAGGATCATGGCGCCCGCGAACTGGAAATGTTAAGATACGATGATCAGATTCATGGGGAAGTGATTAGGATCTTATAGAAGACAAGTCGTGTACCCAATGGGCTTCCTCATCGACAAATATTAGTAACTTCCATTCAAATTTTGATCCCTTATTAACACTTTTGACTCCACCCACTTTTCAGCTTCCAGCTAAAGCACTAGGAAGTGGTGAAGGGCGGGCGTTTTGGGGGACTGTCTTATGTAATTTTGACGTTCGAAAAGTGCTGATTCTCAGCCTAGTTTGAATAAATGACTTTTGAATTTTTTGAATTTTTCATAGAACGCATACTCCGGGAGGGTTACCGGCATTACGTTTACGCTAAAGTTAAGCATCGCGGACGGTCAACGGCATTAGGTTTAAAACCGTGTTATAAAACACCGTAAAACGAAGTAAAATGGAGCATTCAGGGGGTTTTGTCGTTTGACGTAGATTCCAACCTTTTACATTTTTTGTGAATATTTGTAACCGTGAACAAAAAATTAAAATGCTTGAATTTTAAAACCAACTAATAAAAATCTTGTTAAAATATACATCTGATTTTATTTTCACGGTTTATAATGCTGTATTCGCTAAGAAAACCCTACATTTAAATGCTCCCGGCATCCCATATGCGACTAACCCTCCAGGTGGGCTCCCGGCGCTGAACGTGTTAAACTGAATGAATTTTCACAAATCTTTCCTTAGTGTTCCTGCTTACTTTCGTTATAAAAGTAACTCTTGTGCATTTCGTACTTCTAGACCCAGCGGCTTAGGTTGTGCGGTGTCTGTCAGTACCTAAATGAATTCAAGATTTTAAATAAGTAAGTACTTACACTTAGACAGCAAAAGTAAACCATTTTCATCGTTGACTTTTCCTTTTCCCGCGGCTTGCACCGCGTGGAGATTGAAAATTATCCCACAGGGAAGGACTACTTTGCGGGAAAGAGTCCGAAAGAGATACCGTGGCTCCTGGCAACGTACAGGCAACGGAAGGAACACGGGTGGCTTTTAATCAGTAAGAGTCTGACACGCCCTCCCGCTCCACCCAGAGCGGGAGAAGTTATTTGATAATTTCCCATCCAAAAAAAAAAAAGGGAAGGACTACTGAGATAAAAAGTATACAATGTCCTAACCCAGGTCATGGTCTACCTGTGTGCAAAATTTCATCGAAATCTGTTCAGCCGTTAAGGTAACAGACAGATAGACAGATTTACTTTCGCATTTACCTATATATAAATACTTAATAAGTAAGTAGGTTTTGTTTTATTTTATCTCTTTTCTACAATAATATCCTCAAACTGTAAGGTAAAAATAACCTTGTAAATCGCACTCCTGCCTGAGCCACATCTATAAGATAAGAATACGAGCACGCTTAGTCCGTGTTGCTAGTTTGTCACCGAATTTATCACTATTATACTTTTACTTTTTGAACATTATTATTAGTACCTGCACCCGTAGCATGACCACTATAGAAACGGGTTTTGTCCACGGAAGAATAGACAAAATGACAGATACACAATCACAATCTGTCATTTCGTCTATTCTTCCGTCAACAAAATCCGTTTCTATGGTGGTCATACTACGCGTGCTTGGCGACCGAGCTCTGATCGGCTGAAAATCGAGAAAAATAAATTTCCCAGATTTGAGACTCCCATAAACCCCTATATTGTAACTTTCATCGAAATCGTTAGAACCGGTTTCTAAAACGTGAATAATATCGCTCATTATTAAAGGATATATATAACACATAGCATAAAATCACGCCTGTAGGGTTAGGCAGATGTAATTATTATTAAAGACCAAATTAGTGGTTGCTGGTTCCGCTCCCCAGGTGTTTTTGGTGATTTCCATTGGGAAATTTTCAGTTGCGGCTCAGAATTTGGATTAATCCAAGGCAAAATCCATGGCAATCGATTGGATTAATCCATAGCACGCCCAGAATAGGCCCTATTGAGGACTAAATATCATTAACTTATCAAGCCTAAAAGCGTTTTGTCTATGGGAGAAAATCGGTAAGTAATGATAATGTTCAATTACTGAACCGTTGATAAATAAAAAAAACACCTTGTTGGAAAGATTGTTATCATCAGACAATACAGCTGATCAAACTTATTTTTTTTCTGTAAACAGTTTTAATGAACGCACTTTTTAAGTGTGGCCAGTCACTACACTCAAAAAGTGCGTTTGATTTTAAATGTTTAAGGTAAAAGGCCGAATCTGTAGGCACCTAGGCAGTGCCTATGGATTTCCCTTTATAATTTCGATGTATGTACTTAATAAAAATATTTAATCTAAATATTTTGTTTTAATATTTAGATAGGTTTAAGTCCAGTGTGGTCTATCTTATCTTTTCGCTCGTTTTGTTTGCAGATATAAAGTTTGCACACAGGAAATCATGGCGACATTGGGTGTGAATCTACGAAAAGATTTCTTTGTGTTGACTGTTAATTATTTACACTAAGTAAATTGATAGAACCTAGCTAGATATACCTAGTAAATAACTAAGTATAGACTGGCTTATATCAGTCACCGTAAGATTGTGAGAACCGTTAGTTTATAAATTTTAAAATTATCGGTGTTATTTCCGTTAAATTATAAACTGTTGAAAAATTGTGAACTGGGTTGGGTTAGGTTAGAATTAAAACTGTGACCAACTACTTCCAAGTTGCTCGCAGCTAGGAAGGCTAGCACAAGGTGCAATACGTCATCGCAAGCAAGTTGATCAGCCAGTTTTTGTCAATTAAAAATAAGAGAGGTATCATCTGCAAACAGTACAACGTCACAGATACCCATTAAAGGTAGGTACCTAAGTCATTGAAATACACTAAGAATAAGAATGGACTCAGTGTTGAGCATTGAGGTATACCAAACTGAACTGGTAACCCGGAAGATTTCACACCATTAACATTTACAAATTATTGGAACACATTATTTAATAAGAATTTATTACTTTGAGAGCTTCGTTTTGAACACCGTGATGAAGTAGTTTACGCATAAGCGTGTCATGGTGCACGCAATCAAAGGCTTTGGAGACATATACATGTGGGAAATACGTGACTGACTTGATGACAACAACCAACACTACTCGCAGTTCGCCCACAGTATTTAAAATATGCCTGATAATAACGAGAGAGACACATACCCTCCTCCGTTATACATAACACAGAAAACTCCAATAGCAGTTTCCAGAGTTCTCCCAGACGTTAAATATGTGTTTCAGCAGAGCAAACTTGCATCTGTAGTCGAACGACGATTAGACGTTCATCATAAAAGAGACTGTTTAAAAAAAATGCACTTACTGAGTGTGTTTATTTGCGTAAAACATGGCAAACATGTTTGTTTTCACTTTGAAGCGTATTTTTGGAAGTCGGTTTTTTAAATTGTAAAACATTATTCCCCAACAGGACCCTAGGCTAAACAACAATTTTCGATTGACGGCTAAATAACAATTTTGGATTGACTGTGCGTTACTTATTAGTTATTTGTATTGGTCTGCATTTGTTACACTTACGATCAACTACCTCCGCTGAAAAAAATTGTCATCGACCTTCCGCCCTTCCAAGGTTCTTCTTCCAAACATCTATAACAGCCATCACCTCAGTATTCAGCCCTTGTAGCCATAACTATAATCTTTACCCCCCCCCCCACAACTGCTCCTTTTGGCCTCGTGGTCGCAAGCACTACTGTTGAGCGTGAGATCCCGGATTCGATTCCTAGGTCGGGCAAAGTGTTATTGGGTTTTTCCATTAGGAATGTCTTAGTAACAGTCCTGAGTTTGGAAGTTGGCAGTGTGATACCCCCATGTCTAGGCAAGCACGTTAAGGTGTTGGTCCTGCGCCTGATCTCTCTCTCCGGTCGTGTCGGATTGCCTTCCCATCGGACTATGAGAGTGAGGGAAGAGAGACCTGTGTCTGCGCACACTTGTGCACTAAAATATCTCCCGCGCCGAAAGCTGTCTCCGTTGAGATTGGCCGCCATGGCCGAAATAAGGTCTGGAGGACTATGATTATCATCTTTCATGCTGTCCATCCACCATTTCTATGAGCTTCCCCTCCTTTCTATGAGCTTCCGCTCCTTTCACATTCGTCCTCAAAACTTTCCTCATGAAATCAGTATCTGTCTCTAAGTATTGGGATCAAAAAAGATAACTGCATTTCCATATAGTCTGATGATTCATATACATAATGTAGGTAGGTACACTATCTATCTATCTACAAGTGCCCATTTCCTTTATCAATAAATATTAAACATCTTCAGAAACTTCTTTGTCATTTTCGAGTGTAGCTTTGTATGTTACAACGCAATAGACTTTCCTTCGTTATTCATTAGGATTCAGATTTTAACCAAAGACCAGTAATGTCATGCTTAGGCCACGGTGCCACGGCCTGTCGTGGCTTGTCGCGGCCCGTGCCGAGCAATTCCCACCACCAGGCCTCATCGGATCGACGGTTCCCTCGACCTGTCGGCTTGTCCTGGCACGATCTGGCCTGTGACAAAGAAGGCTGTGCGTGGGACCTCCTTTTGGCTTTGCCGTAGTCGGGTAAATAGGTATATTTATGTTGCCAAATCGTTACTCATGATCGTGAATGACCAATTTATTTCCAATTGGCGTTAGGTCGGTAGCCAGCCACCTATCACCATAGCAACCAACGCTCGGTATGGGATTTTTCAGGTAATAAAGCGTTATGAATTATAAAATCAAAATCAAAAGTTATTTATTTAAACTAGGCTGAGAATCAACACTTTTTGAAAGGCAAGATTACATAAAACAAGCCCCCAAAACGCCTGCTCTTCAATACTTCCTAGTGCCTTAGCAGGGAAGATAAAATGGCGCAACAAACTCCATCACAGCAGTAAAACCAGTAAAATTGCAAGGATCCGTAATTAATATACATTATTGTTGAGACATGAGCGTGGTGCCCGTGATTTTTTCGATCACGTCCTTCATTTGTTTTCGTTAGCAAAGTAAAGTGCAAACTAGTTTCTTTGTAGTTGTTATGTGAAATTTGTGTCTGTTATTCCATTGTAACCTTAAATTTATAGTCACGACTGAAATACCTACTCATCACTACCTTATCACAGTTATCATTTGTTTAAGTTACTATTCTCGTTCCTCATACCAAAAACCAAAAAGTTTCATACAATTTAAATCTAATAATTACACAAACAATTACCTACAGTATTTGCTTTCATTATCTCTGAAGATTAAGTGCGTGGTAATTTATTACTAGACTACTGACATTTCTTTGGGACGTTCCTTCAGAACGTATGTAGGGCAGGCGGCCAGTACTTCGAACAAAATGTAAACTGAGATCTAATTCCGTACATCCCAGCCCAGCCATGCGTCAACAACGGACATTTTATGTCAAAAATGTTATGTTTCGACAAATAATGATGTAATTATCTCGTGAATATCCTCGCAATCATGATAATTGTGTTTACTTTCAAGTAGTGACGCAGCCTCACAGAATATTAGCATAGGTACCTATAGTGATAATGTGCCTCTAGAATAGAACAAAAGGTTCTATTAACATTGAAATCAAGACGAAATTTATGACCTGTGATTAAGGGACTAACTGCGTAACTTAGTAGCTATCAGTTTATTTCAACTGATTCAAACATGTCTGGCTAGTTATATATTATTTCCGTATTATTAGCAAACACTCAACAGTCAAATTCCATGAACCATCAATTAAAGCGTCAATTATCATGAATGAATCATAAATTCACTAGGTTCAGTTTGAACAAATCAGAACAGAACACAGGCTATGAGATAACAGGCTTTCACGGCCATCAAATGACGTTAAGATAACAATTGTTCCACTTACCACCATGTTTACAATGTAGTTCTCCATGAAGGCTCCATAGAACCCGAGGAACGAGATCAGGAATATGATGACACCGGTTGCGATGCAGAATGCTGGCAGAGAGAAGAACCTCTCAGATAGGAACGGATGGTAGCCATTGTACGCTGATTGTACGGACCCGCCGACCGATAGAATAATAATACCAGTGATCTGTAAACCACAAGCGACACTAATAACATGGAACTACCTCCCGTAACACAACAACAGCGTAAAACACACACACTACTTACCAAAAACAGAAAATTCACAGTCACTAGTATGTACTTAACAGTAGTAAACAATTTCGACCACATTCTGTTATACTTAATTTATTCAAATTGCTACGTGTACGCTCGCGTGACAGCTTCCACTGTCGTCGTCTTAACTGGCTACGGATATTTTTATCACTATAGGTAGGTACATTAATCTTGATAAGGAAAACAAGCGGATTTATCTCATCGGAGGCGAACGTCGCTCACTCTCGCACGATATGTTTCAAACTGAACCACACACGTAACACGGCTTATGAAATTTTGAAATTGGAATTGTGCTCTATGAAATATAGATTATTTATCGATAGAAACGTCACTAATGAATTATTTATTAGTTAAAATAACTTTAGAAACAGAGAGAATATAGCACACAATAGCTTCGCTTGCAATTTACAGCCGATATGACAAAATGTGTTAATTTTAACTCGCTTCGTAGTGCTCGTAACGGGTATGATGTTACTTGCAGGTTGCGATAAGAAAAACACATAAGTACAGCATTATCCATTTTAATTTCCATTATAATCTGAACATTTTATTCATACAATGAAGGCGGGAAACGACGTCAACTGTCATTTTCCTGAGCAACCGAACGGGGGAGGATCTATTTATAGGGAAAATTTTCCCGGTATTTTCCGACAAGGCATGCTTAGGAACCTACTTAGCTTGCATCTTTGTCTTGCGTTTTTCTTACCTAGAGTTGGTAGGTTATGGTTATGACCTATAGGAATTTAGGAGATAAAAAGTGTGCTAACATAATTTCACAAATAGATACTTTGCCTTTTATTATTTTACCTACGTCAACAAGTAGGTACTTACTTAAGTATGTAGTAGGTAATTTTACACAATGTCAGTAATTGTAATGAAATTATTGTCACAAAACTAACATAAAAAATTAAAATAGGTTAATCTATGATTTAGAACATTATTGTTTGCAGAAATCTTATCACTAAATGTCGGATTTAGCTTTGGTACATTAATATCCTAGTAATTGTCTTTACTCTCAGCTAGAGTAGGTAATATAATACAAATTTTCTTACACAATAGTGAATAAAACAAAAACCTATAAATACACAATATTTGTTTAAGACTCCAACTCGACCACTTCGAACTTCGACCTATAAGCCAAGTAGCCGCCCATCAATGATAGTAGTACCTGAAAAAAAGGGAACAATTTGTTATAAGGTAAAATATGATAAATGACGATGACATTGTATCAGGACAACGCGACTCCGAGACTAGAGACTATCCCTAATATCTCTGCGTAGAATAAAAACCCAAACAATACTTAATCTATTTATGTTTTTTCGTTATTGGAAAATGTTGAAGATCACGATAGATATTCAACATTCAGGACGCTAAAAGACAATGCAATTTATATTTAAATGTTTAAATATAAATTGCTAGAAAATTGAGGTGGGTCAATGACCGCTATTGCCATGTTTAAACGCGACAGCTAACGTACTAGTCTTTAAAAGGATTAGTAGCCAGTATTATGATTATCGGAATCGGCCATAATACTATCTACTTACTTTTAAAATCATGTTATTAGCTGGCCCGCTGCGCTGGTCGAGACGATAAACGATGAAAGAACCATAGTATAAGTAGGTAGCTAATTGTAATTGAGAACGGTCAAGGCCAAACAATTTTAGATGATCTTAATTAATTCAATTGACACGACACGCGACGGCGAATCCAGCGATACTTTAGTGATAGTGGGAGATTACATCAACCACAGAGGAACTACATTTACCGACGTCATCATTATATTTTAGGCTTTAGGCATGTAGGCTTAAATAGGAGGGGATCGTTCTCTGATCTAGAATCGAGGATACCTTCAGAAATTCCTTACAAAGGACCAAGTTTGGAAAACATTACACACTGTGTTGCTACAACTAAGGCCCTAGTGTGAGTTTCTTTTAACCGTGTCGATTTTCTGATGTTTATTTGTTTGGTACATAACAGTGCGTTCATTATAACTTAACCCGTGAAGCGATAGGCAGCATATAAAATGTACTCTGTGATAGGCAGCACTGAATAGTGTAGTCTTAGTTTCAAAACAAATATAGTTCAAAATGGCGATCGACAGAACAGTACTACCAATAACATGACTGCAAAATTCAGTGCTACCAATCGCGTCACGGGTCAACTTACAATGAACGCACTGTACTTTGTATCTGGTTTACCAATAGGTACTGCTTTTATTTTCTTCTTGATAAAAGTAATGGACCTTCTAGTTCTAGGGTCTATAATAGAGAGAATGTAGGAGAAATAACTAAACAAACTTAATTTATCAATAACGAATTCATGTCCAAAAACTAATCACAGATGTAGATTCCAGAGGTCCTAGTGTGAGTTGATTGGCCCTTCACTGGTGAAGGCCGGCCGGCTACCAATCGGAGCGCCGAACGCGGTCGATGCGTGAAGTCGAGATGGTTAAAATAAACTCACACTAGGACCTCTGGAATGAATTCGTTATTGATAAATTAAGTTTGTTTAGTTATTTCTCCTAGATTCTCTCTATTATAGACCCTAGAACTAGAAGGTCCATTACTTTTATCAAGAAGACAATAAAATCAGTACCTATTGGTAAACCAGATACAAAGTACAGTGCGTTCATTATAACTTGACCCGTGATGCGATTGGTAGCACTGAATTTTGCAGTCATGTTATTGGTAGTACTGTTCTGTTAGTCGCCATTTTGAACTATATTTGTTTTGAAACTAAGACTGCACTATTCAGTGCTGCCTATCGCTTCACGGGTCAAGTTATAATGAACGCACTGTTATGTACCAAACAAATAAACATCAGGCCACAGATAACAACGATACAACAAATAAGAAAGAAAAAAAACATAAAGAAGCAGGTACTAACATTACTGACCTGCAAACATGAAGCAACCACCGCACAGATGGCAATAACATAGGCATTGTAGGACAGCCACTCGCCGAGAATGGTCGCGCAGCCGACGTCATTCGCGTTAGAGGTGTTGCATTCAAACGGAGAGATGGTGCCGTAGTCTATAAAGCAGCAGCTGACGGGGATCTGGTTGGATATCCAGTCGAAACGACCACCTACACCGCAGCATTTTAGCTGGAGAAGATAAAAGGTTCTTGAAGTCGGTTATCACATGCATATAGCTTCCTAACTTATTGGTTTAATTTGCAGCTGAGATGAGAATGTTAGAGGTACGTGTGGAGTGATTGGACTAGGGGGAGAACATGAGAGAAAGTATTTGCCAGTAAGAGAAAATCAGAAAGGCAGTTAAGGTCTTAGATGCGGAGAAATTGGAGTTTAGTGGTATGAGGAACAGGGTGTAAAGTTCACTCATCCACCATAGAAAAGTGAGGATTTCGCGCGGTAAACTCTAATTGCGCGATGCAGGATTTCTGTGACGTCAGGATTTTGTGTGATGTCAGGTTTTTGATGCGTAGTTCGCATGTGGCATCCCACAGGAGCAATCCTGTGGCAAGGAAAGGGATAAGTATGAATATGGATTATATGGATAGCAAGACTTCTGCTTCGTGTCGATGTCAAGGCAGTGTAATTAATTTGGTTAGTCCTAAGCCTTCGCCACTGCCACGGCGTCGTCGGTGGCAGTGCAATAGCTTTCATTTTGACAGTTCAACAACATTCGTTGCGTTATTTACGTTGTTGAGCAGACAAATTTTTCGAACGTATGAAGCAATGGATTAGCTAGATCCTTCATAATCATTCAGATTGCGATTGAAAGTGTGTTACGCAATTACGGTGCTGTACCAAAAATAAATAAGCGTAATGAAAAGGAAGAACATGATTGTGAGTTGTGACTCTAGGCTTCGTAGCGGGTCTTTTTTTAAACCCTTTAAACAACGTACTCCATACCTTATAAATAAACAAAGTAGAATGAAAAAAAAGGATTTGTATTTACAATAAGATGACTTTCTTTTTTCCATACACGTATGGCATATACGTACGTGCATGTAGATGAGATGATTGATCATTCATTACGAATTACTTTTATGAAAAGTTTTTGCCATTAATTGTGACATTTCTAATACTCTAACCTAAGTTGGTCCGCTAGACTTACTACTGACTGATTAGAAACAGGATCGAAAGGCATCCAAAAAGTTTTAGTCTAAATTGCCCATTTTCTTGCTGACTTGCTGATTTTTTAACAAAATCTATAAATGCGGGTTAATGTTTTAAAAAGTAAAGGAGAGTCTTCTAAGAATGTTTTTCTCTAGATATAACGGTTAAGGTACCTGCCATTAAGACCCGTTTGAATATCCAGCCTAGATATTATAAAAGTGTATTTTTCTCAAAATTGCCGGGTCAGATTTTGATGCCCTTTTGCAAAAGGGTTAAGATGAGGTATCCCTACACAAATAGGTATCAAAACCATAATATCGCTATTGGTCCATAGACCACTTTTGCTCAGTCTCTTTTGATTTTTATCAATATTCAGTCATTGTAGCGGTACGTTTTGGATAGAGATATTTTTTAATTAAATTTTTAAAACGATCTTTAGAGACATTGCTCGCAGTTTCTGATAAGGAGACCATGACTGAATCTCTAGCTAACCTGCGGGGTAATTGTATAATACACATAAAATGACAATTGATCGCAATGGGTTTTGACAGTTCAACAACGTTCATTGCGATATTTACTTTCGTGAGCAGACGAATTTTCAAACCTATGAAGCAATGGATTCGCAATATCCTACAAAACTCTCGGATTGTAGGTATTTGAAAGTTTGTTACGCATTTATGGTGCAGCACGCGTACCATGACAACCATAGAAACGGGTTTTCTACGAGTTTTGTCGACGGAAGAATAGACAAAATGACAGATTGTGATTGTTTATCTGTCATTTTGTCTATTCTTCCGTCGACAATAACGTCTCTATTGTGGTCATACGTAGTATCTCTATTTAGTCTGTGATTGTGGTCATGCTAAGTGTCACTAAGTGTGCTGGTATAGTAAATTATGCTGGATTTTTCGGTCAGTTGACCTTTGCTCTCAATTCTGTAATATACTTCTTCAACTAACTTTTCAAGTTACAAGTTCATCATTGTAAAAAACTAGTCGAAACATGGTCGAAACGCTTTATGGTACTCACTCCTATCTGTAGATCATCCCACAACTTGTTGATTTCCAGCCTGTTTCCGTATTGCTGAAGCGTCTCCAACATCGGCAACCTGATCTCCTCGGCTGCATCATTGCTGAGAGAGAAGGCTGCGATCACTATCGCGATCTCGAAGACCAGCGTCACCAGCAGAAGCACCACATACTGTATTAACGACTGGATTCATAATTTTGAGGAAGTAACGTTGGTTTTAGTTTTCAAAGTAATAATTTAAAGGTATTTCGAGGGGCTGGGTACAGATATTATGTTTGCGCGAAAGCTATTTGCGTGAAAAGACACCGTTCACGCAAATAGAATCACGCAAATGTCATTCGCACAAGTAACCTGCAACCCAGTAGGTACCTGCATTAATAAAGCTCCAGAATCTGCTTGCTCTCTGTCTATTGATCAGAGACAAGATAGAAAAGGAACGAAGCAAGATGGACTCCATATTTCTTCATTCCTTTTCTATCTTCTAAACAATAATACTTACACCAGCAACAAAGTAGAATTGTTGCGAGATGGCGCTGTAGACTCCCAGTCCGGATCCCAGCAGTATTATGACACCTGTGGCCACCACAAAACCTGACACATTGAAGAACCGCTGCGTGATGAGAGCATCGTATTCGGAGAATGTTACCAAAACTGTTACACCCACGATTAGGAGTAGGAAGCCTGTTAGCTGGAAAGAAAGATCTTAGTAACCATTTTGTCATTTGACCAATAATTTAAACTCAGTATGTAAGTCATCATCTATAGGGTCCATAGATACATCCAGTCGAAGGGTTCAAAGATTTTTCCCAAGTCAACAAAATGGTCGGGCAGAAGCGGTATGCAGAACGCGTAGGCGTAGTAAAATACTGCTAAGCACCATGTGGCAGGAAAGGTGAACAGAATCGTCAGCGAAAACCTTGATCGACCACATTCAGCAAGTTCAGCAACCCATGGTTAGGGTATTTGTTTATTTGTTGACATGGAAAAAGAGTCTTCATCTTGGATTTTTTATTTTCATTCTGTTGAACTAAACCGTGTTACTAATTGTTATTTGATAATCTGGTAAAAATACGAAATATTGCACTTTGAAGGCGAATATAAGTATGCAGTAAGTACTTACTAAGTTTAGTTTTTGCTTTTTGTATTTTGCACAAATTGTAGGTACCTATAGCATTATATCTTATTGTAATACTCACGTGTTGTAAATAAAGCTCTTAAGTTTGACTTGGCAAACTTTAAATTTCAAATAAGTACATACGTGAATGGATCTACAATAGTTGTTAGTAACTTGAGCTGAAACTTTTAGAAACAAACATGTTTACCAGACAGTTGCTTAATCACAAAAGAGAAAGCAGGATACCTACCTAATCTCTTGTTTTGCATGCCATAATCTTTTATCAGTGCGGCAGTGCCTCCTAAAATAGTAATAGCACTAAAGGTACTCCCTCACCGGGAGCATCCACTTGTAATGTAACATTACAGATTCGAATTTGACCATTACGTTACATTACAATACTGCCTCCCTGACTGACGAATGGAACATTACAGATTCGATTTTGAGCATTACGTTATACTGCCTCCCTGATTGACGAGCATTCACCAGTAGGTACATGTAAACATTTCAGATTAATTATTACATACATTGCGCACTGTAATGCTCAGCTATCTAATTACGCAACACATTTGACAAATTTGTTTCATTTTGACAGTTCAACAACATTCATTGCGTTATTTACGTTGTTCAGAAGATTTTTTTTCGAACTTATGAAGCAATGGATTAGCAATTTGTTTCAAAACAATTCTGATCCCGATTGATCGTATATTACGCAATTAGGGTTCTCCTCCCTCACTGATGTAGGTAATGCTCGAATTGTATCACTATAGATTGCGCACTGTAATGCTCGACTCCGAACGTTACATTAAGTTAGCCAGGTTTGGCCAGTTAGTTTAGCTCCTATTTAAAAGAGGGCGAGGCTTGTCTTCAAAACTAGATGCTGGCTGCTACTTGGCCGGACCTGGGGATCAAACTCAGGAGCCCAGGACCTCATGATGCTTAACAATTGCGCACCTTTGCATCGTATACACCGTTTCACAAGCATTCTTTCCTTCACTGTAATCAAATATACCTACCTACCTACAGTAACATAGTCAAAGGGCAAGAATTTGATCACGAGACTGCCAAAACCCAGTCCTCCAAAATACAAGATAGATATCGATAAACAACTTGTTATGTTCGCGGGCGAAATTGACAATGAAAGAATTCGAGGCCAACACATCATAACTTACCAAAAACACCCCATTTACAGCTGCTAACGAGTATCTCACTGACTTCAAAACTTTAGGAACTTTGAAGTTAAAATCTAAATCTAAACCCATTTTTTCAAACATAGCCCTTGTACAAAAAATTACAAAAAAAAAACAAAAAAATGTAGCTATATCTATCCACTGAATATGATAAGTTGACTGAAAAATGAGATGATGCATTATAGATCATACACGGCCAATATCTTCGTTATCTCGACATAACCATCTAATCTCCGAATACAGAAATTTTACGTTTAATAAAAATTATTAAGTATTGGGCAAGAAGATTAGACGAAGGACAACACGTTTACATGTTGCTATTTATTATAAAAAAAGACTAAATATATAACCAATTCTATCTAAATACCAACCAAAGTATACCTACCCAAAATTTTAGAATGCCGCAGTATCAGTGACTATTCCACCAATCTTAGACTTTATCTACATAATTAAATCTTAAAACTCAGCAATGAGAAGTAGCTAGTTTTTATTTTTTTTTGGCACATCGTGCTCGAAGGCTGCTGGAGGTTAGCCCTGCACAACAAAAATAAAGTCATGAGTTATGCACTTTGTTGATCATCGCCAAAAAGCTACCATTTCAAATTTTAACGTTCGTACTCTAGCAACATTTGCTCATCTCAAGTCATAAAACTTAGTACAAATATTTTTATAGCAACTAGCAACACAACACAGACATTCGCTATTTTCGGCGCATATCGGACGTCGCTCCTGGTTGATTGTATTGTTTTATCGCAAAAGAAAATTTTTGGCGGTAAGCTTTGTTTTGATATTGTCGGTATATAAATAAACGAGAAGCAAATTGCAATGCTATTATTAAAAATCTATAAGAAGTGTAAAAACGAAAGAGTGCTTCACCTGGCCGTGCCGTCAAGCAAACACTCCAATCGATGTTTACCTTGCGCGACCGTATGGAGAGAAAGGAATTAAAATATTTGTGTCTTTTGTTCCAGATCTAAATTTTTATAATTAGATTAGAAGACAAGATTTAAACATGGCTATTGGCGCAGGAATGTCGTGTGTGAAATATCTGCTGTTTTGCTTCAATCTTTTGTTCGCGGTAAGCAAGCATTTTTTTTCTTGTTCACCTTCGATTTTTTCAAGTTATGCGCTTGAATTGAATCAGTCTTATTCTTTATTGAAAGTAATCTAGATATATTACTATAGTAATATTGTCTGTTGTAATGCAGAAATGCGCTGTTAATTTGCGTGATTCAGAAATATTGTGTGAAAATTAAAATACCACGCACTTTACAATGTACCCTCACACCGTTATGTTATGATGAATGATGACTCACTGGTTTACCTATACTCACTAGGAAGTTGGGAAAGATTGCACAACTTATAAGTCTTTTGGTTTTTTTGCGAAAATCATTAAAAATAACTTGTGGTATTCCCTAATATATGAAACTTGTTTTCTGAAGTACACCAGAATATTTATTTCTAGCATGCAGCTCTAGAAATATTAATAAATTAATTTATTATCTTGGGATCATTAATTTAATAAAATGACTCCCTTTTTAGGTAGCCTGCCTAGGCAGGTAGGCTACCTAAGTTTAAAAAACACAAATGGTCTACTTACCTACCTACCTAGGTATATCAGAAAAAACCTACCAAAACTTGATAGTTTTTTTATCTTTAATTCTCCACATCATTTAAACATATTTCTTTCTTCTAGATTACGGGTCTCGTAATCCTGATCGTGGGCATCAAAGCAGAGATCAACTCCTCACCCTACATCGACCTGACAGATGAGAACTTCTACACATCGGGACCCATTGTCTTGATCATTGTTGGAGTGATTGTGTTCATTGTTGCTTTCTTCGGATGCTGCGGTGCTGTCAAGGAAAATCACTGTATGATAGTGACTGTGAGTATTTATCGTTTAAGCACATTATTCATCATGTTTTTCAGCTTTTGTCTGCAGGTTGGTTCGTTAAATAATTTTCGGCAAGATCCTTCCGTCCTAAGTTAGTATTTTTCTCAGACACTTTGAAATATTCAAAGATACAGCAGAACAAAAGCAAAATAATTATATTTTATTTCTTACTAGGTATCTTGGTATCTATTTCTTTTGATTTGTTTTTCCAAATATTTCTATACAAAACTAGCTTCTGCCCATGTAAGTCACCACAAAATACTAAAAAAACAGCCACATTTTTATAAAACTTCCCTGTATACAATTACGTTTGTAGTTTTGGTCTCAGCAGCCAAAACATGAAGATAGTCAGGACTGGTGATGCAAGAGCAAGCAACATACAGTTTTCCGTGTGAGAAGCAGCTCTTACTTAATTATAGGGCATATTAAGTCTGTTTACTCAGTTTATCAGTAAGTGTTAGTCTCAGTTTTTGTTTGATTGTTGAACATTACTTGACTGATGTTAACTTGACTCTGTCACGATTTTATAGAAGGGAATACAAAATAGTACTGCAGCTATTTTGTAAAATTTACAAGCATAATACATCTTGAATGTTTACATGTAAAAGTTAAAAAAATATTGATATTTTCAGTTCTATTTGTGTACTGCAGTCACAAGCACAACGATGCAAGCAAAATGTAAATATTTATATTTGCTGCCTATCTCCCTGTGCTTATCACTTTCTTTCAAATAAAACTTGGTATTTCATACATCACAGGGTCGAGGGATAAGTCTTGAACTTTGGTGTCCTCGTTGCACCCTATAAATTTTTTATCAAACTTCTAATTACTGGAATATTAGTAACTGATAGAACGTTTGTTTCCTCTACTATTAGCGACGATTAGGGATATTTATTCATTAACTGGCTTACCAAGTAAATACATACACGGCATTAACCCACTATCAGTTTAATATAGAAACAGAATGCCTCGATAGAACCAGTTTAATTTAAATAATATTGAAGGTAACATAACCGCGTTTGTTGAATGTCACCAAGACTAGGCCCTCTCGCACCATTAATAACTAAATGCGTATCACATAACGTATTTAAAACATCTTTCTGTCTCTGTCTATTTCAAACGATTGATAGAAATGGAATGTTATTTAAAAAAACCGGACAGTTGAGAGTCGGACTCACACACAAAGTACCTATACCACCTTACAATATTTAGTAAAAAACGCCGCAAAAAACACGTTTCTTTTACGTCATTTTTAACTTTATTTTATTTTTTTGTGAAAATTGAATTTTTCTACACTACATATTAGAGTTCATGAGATACAGCCCGCTGACAGATAGACGGACAGCAGAGGCTTAGTAATGGGGTTCCATTTGGCACCCTTCGGGTACCGAACCCAAAAAACGTTCAGCGCTAAATGCATTAAATGATTTGTGGTGCATGCAAGCGGGCCTTATAATAAATAGGTACAGACGCCAGCAGGTCAACTACCCGAAACTGTCAAATTTTCCAAATCAACTTTGAACCTGATGCTTATGCTTTAGTGATAAAGTTGAAAATCTATTCAAGAAATTTGACATATTATAGTAGGTTGATGTGCTAGCGTCTGTACTTAGGAACCTAATTAATTACATCCACTAACAAACCCATCTTCTTTTTATTTATAAAGCAACCATTTTACACGTTACGGTAGTCGATCGAGTGGTACCACCGCACCTATTGTTCTGTCCCTCATTACCGGAACGAAAGGCGTGAAGGACTTGTAATAAGTACTTCCTACTCGAGCAACCCGATTCCGTGTTGGACAACGTTTTCTCCGACGGCGACGTCTTGATGACATATTGTAATCAATACCATATTTGAACTATAGCACATGTTGATTTGAAGTGTTGAAGATCGATATAATAAATCTATGTTGGTATACCTATTTAAAAACTGCCGGATTTGATAGTAATCTCGGTTTATATTTAATTTGAAATCAAGATTCATCGTTCTGAAATTTAGGTAGATACAACGACATTGACTGACCTTGGACTGTTAGAAAATAATAACCTATAGGTATATACTTACCTACTTACATAAGATAGAGAGGCAGACTTCTAAAGGTAATAGGTACTTAAGTATATTTCTCCATCCTTCCGAAATTTTCAATAATTATCTACAAAGGCATACAAAACTCAGTTTCTCACGTTTTTTTATTCTTATTTCAGTGGGTAGACTCATTATGGTTATTTAAAGGTAGCAAGCAATTTATTTTCAAAAGCCAAAAGGTCCCATCATAGGTAGCTCGCTGTCCGTATCTTCCCACCTCCACCGTCCGTATCTTTACACCAAAATTGAATTTACTTAACATTCAAGTCGTGATCCGTAGTTGTCAGTCGTATATTAATCAAGCGGTTTTATGTAGTCGCCAGCCTAGGCCCGCATTTCTTTGCGGAATATATTAGCACTACGGATCCGTTTTGCAAGTATAAGATCCGTTGATTTATATTACCTACCTGCATTATTTTGCAACTTTCATAATATAACAAGCGATGTGTATCTAGCTAAAACAAGTGTAATACAACCCGGGGCCTTATTATGAAGTATTAATGCCATCATTATTCCACTGCGAAAAAAGGATGGTGCTAGCGGCCTTGTATAGCTCCGTCTCTCACTCACACTGGAATAATGGTGGCATTAATACGTCATAATACGACCCCTGATCCCTATAACCCCAGGTTGTAGAGCATTAAGGTACAGACGCCAGCACATCAACCTAATACAATCTGTCAAATTTCTTTAATAGATTTTCAACTTTATCCTGGTACTCCTTTAATCACGGCGGTAAAAATGGGGCATTTTTGTAATTTTTGGAAGGTCATATTTTCTTTACCGATAAGTTGCTGAAAAAAAAGAAATAACAGGGACGTGACTACAGCAGACCTTGATTTTATGAAAAAAAAAAATTGCTCTAGAGGCATTATTCAGGAAGAAAAAAGGGGAATACATTTGTATGGAGAATCGCAGGCCCTGTTCCCTCTTAACTTAATAAGTACTTCTTACGTTTTCTGGTTTACAACCTAACGAAGTCATTGAGGAATTTGCGAAAAGTAATCCGAGGAGGCTAGTAAAATGTTGTGTGCTTTTTAGAGTTTACCTACTTGGCTAAAATCTACCCTCGTCCCTCAGCGGGGTCAAGCCCCTCCCAAACGACAATCCTGGATCCGCCACTGCGGCTGCAGGCAGCAATAACAGATAGAAAACAGGGTATCGCGGCGACACGTCGCCTTCTGCTGCTGCTTGCAGTCGGCTACGAACTCTACCTCTAAATTGATTCTTGTCGATGTAAAGGCACTCATATTTTTGAGGCTACCTGTTCCTGAACATCACAACTGGCGAAATGTGGGTGTACTAAAGGTACACTACGCAATATACACATCTGCCTATACCTTCGGGTAATGCAGGCGTGATGTTATGTTATGTCAATAATATTATTAAAATGTGCAGACATACCTACATACGCATTCCAAAATAAAACTCTATTTACGACTATATTGGAGCAATAACTGATAAGTGCTTGCAAGTAGTTATTATTGATTGATTAGCAATAATCACGAGGTTAAACATGCAATGAGTAATTAAGAACTGCAATGTGAAACGTAATTGGTTAGTCAACCAAAGGCAAGTGCAATGTTGTCCTGGAATAGACTAACCAATCCCTAGAATGCTTACTAAATATTTATTAATGTAAACAAATTCAAAGAAACAGCCTTAAATAATGTTTCGAGAACAAAGAAAACCTTTTAAGGCTCGGGCAGACTAGCACGTCTTGTCGCCCGACGCGACACCGGTTAATATTCTATCGTAAAGTTTTCTTAGAAATTGTTTTGTTAGAGTCGCGTTGCGCCGGTCTGCACGGCGCTTTATAAACAATCGATAGATGTATAGGTGCTTATTAATTAAAACAAAAAACGTATTGGTGTAAATTAACAGATAGGTTTCAAACTTAATGGCGGCTTACAAGTTAGCTACTCGCTGCGCAGTACTCCACCCCTCACCCCCGCTGACCCATGAATTCATTACTGCGCAGCGACTCTCCTCATGTTCCGAGCCGCCATTAAATTTGAATCGGGCTGTACCATACTTTTCCGATTTGACTCGTTCATCAAGTTGCCAAAATTCATTGCTTGGATTTTTTCATCCAAGTTGGTACTAAGGTACTTAAAACCCTAAAACAGGTACATCTATACAAATTATCGTAAGCGCGATTGTGGCCCCGAGCACTGCTAACAAACCGTTTGCTAGTTTAGCATACATTCACAAGTTCACAACACAATGTAATACAAATTGCAGTTTTATTGCATAACTAGTCACCATCACATGACTGTGAACAATAGATCGACTTGTTCATAAGTAGATAGATATCTGAAATTGTGGGCGTACTTATGACGTTTCCCTCAAGGAAGACGAAGTTTACTTTATCGGTATAAAAATAATATTATACGAATTAGTCATATACTTATGACAGCTACGTCATAGGGAAAATCTCGATTGTTCAGACTACCTGACTAACACTACCTAAATACAAATACAATTACGCACAAAAACAGCTTTGTATTTCTGTGAACCGATTGAATTGGCTGGACAGTGGACCAATTAGGTCCAAAAGCCGCCAAAGATTAGTAGTTTTCACATGACCTACGCAGAAGGGCATCAAAATCCATCCGAGTGATTTCGAGTAATAGTCGAATGATTGAATATTTTAATGTGCTGGCTTTAAATCGTTTCCGTGAATTCCTACATTGTTCAAAAGTTTACAAGCCAAGTAAAAAAGATTGTTCGCAAATGGCTGCTAGCCCAATCATATAGTGAATCCGAATCTCTTTTAAAGGTAATTTCGTAATACACTAACACATGCCCACACTCACACACCCTCTCTCTCACTCAAAACACTCACACACCCTCTCTCTCACTCAAAACACTCACACACATTCTTACACATAGTGCACATTGCTACAATAATCTGTTAACCTACTCTATTGTTTAATTTTCTTCTTTTTTTTTAACTGTTTTAATTTCATCTTTAAACCTAGACAATGTTTTAATTACCCTAAAAATTAACGCTTTTTCATACGTATTCATGTAATGCGCATTTTCACTATATGGTAATGCCACCCATGAACTCCACGAGACAGGCTCGACCTAGTGTGGAGTTCATTAGCAAAATGCTTCCTTTGCATCTTATTTTGTTTTTTGTAAACCTAGCTATTAATGTAGACTATAAGGAATCGTAAACACTGTTTTTGGCAAATAAACATTATCTATCTATCTATCTATTACTGATAAAAATAATGTAAAAATAATTATAGCTAAAGACTCCCGCAAACAGGCGCGACGCGACTCTAATCAAACAATTTCTAAGAAAACTTCACGGTAGAACAATTACCGGTGTCGCGTCACGCCTGTATGCTCAGCCTTTAGGCTGTCTGCTTTAGCTCCTTTAAATCTTTACCCCAATTCCAATAACGCTAAATAAATGCCAAGCAATTGAGCAACAAATAAACAAAAACACAAGCACTAATTTGTACCGTAGTCCGTAGCCCTGCGGTCAATTGACTCAGATGAAGTCAACCTGCGACCTTTGACACGCTACTGTCGTCTCATCCAGTTAAATGGCCACATCCTTATCTACTTATAAACCAACTATTATATCGCTGTGCTCCTAATAGACTAAGACTTTCGACTAAATAGTGTGGGTAGGCTGAAGATTTTGCTTTCGTCGAAACAATCGGTCGAAAGGTCGTTACTTGAAGAAGTACAAGGGCCAATCAATATGTTAATAGTACGTTGGTATTTACTGATAGTTAATGACTTTAATCCATAGACTCATTAACGTTTCTAATCAATAAACAATCTGGCTAACAACTACGTCAACTAATCATTTCACAGAACTTAGAACCACCCTTATTGCGTGACATACGAGCAATCATAATCTGTTTCATTTTGACAATTCAACAACATTCATTGCGTGATTCACGTTGAGGAGCAAACAAATTTTTCGAACATTTGAAGCAATGGATTAGCAATATCCTTCAAAATGATTCAGTTTATGATAGATCGAATGTCGATTCGTAGAAGTACTCGAATGAGATTACTTTCGGTGTCACGCTTCACTCACCGGATGTTAACTTTTGATAAGCTATTTCTCATTATCCGTAGCGAAGCGTCCCTTGCCAAACAAACCTCGCTTCATAAGCATAGTGTATGAACACTTTTGTATTTTTAAAATTAAATCAATTGAAAGGACGCTTGCTTTGGAAAGGTAAAAACATTCATCTAACAATGACAATGACGAGCTCACAACTCAACAGCCACACGAGCACTAAGTGGTCGCGTTAGAAAAATCTAGAATGTGCACAATGCCACACTTTATATTATACCCAGTTGGTTGAGTCACCCACGACACGCTCGTTGCCGGCCTCATTGATGCTATCTTATCTTCCTGTTGATTCTCCTAAACCCTTACTATTAGTGCACTAGCATACCTAACTAAAGGGCTTAACAGAAAACGCCTGTATCAGAAAGTTCGTAATCGAGAAAAATCATCAGCCGCCCCATTCATTTAGGTCGACTAGGTATTGAAGTTTTGTACGGGACAAATGCACATTTTTTCGCGATTAAGACGCCACTAAATGCCAGTGGCCTTGATTGGTTAGCTTGCGTGTTCTGTGCTGAGCTTACGCAACGCGTCGTACGTCCAGCCAGTAATAGGACTCGCCCATCAAGGACCGCCGTCCCAAATTAGACGCATTATTAACTTATTATACATAATTCAAAAGGTATTTTAATGAAACACGTATACTAAAAGACCAATAATGAAATTATCTTTAAAATGGTGTGAAGGATTCAGAAAAATACACTTTATACTTTTTACGTGATTCTCAGTATTTTATCCGCGTCAGACATAACTTTACAAATTAACTATACTATGTTATATAAACATAATCTAAAATATTCACAGATTAAGTTGTTAAAAAAATACTTTAATTTAATATACTTAAATATTTTTTCCAAATCATTAACATTTACTCGTTTAGGCGTAATCTTCAGTATAAAATCATTAGAAGTCTGTTATTGTCGCCTTAAGCTGTTGGTCCCATGAAGAAAGTTGTATAGTTTTATGAACTGTACCACACCTTTCTAATATTGCTGTATAGGGACGGATGTCAGACTAATAGGAGAAGAAAAACCGAAATAATATAATCCAACAATAATGAAAACTACAAAAAAAACCTCAAAAAGTAAAAGTGCATTTATATAGCCGGTTTTTGATAACAATAAATTTTCAACGCCACAAAAGTGAATAAAATCACAATATACTTAATTTAGGTTTATAATCAAAACTGTAAAAAACAATGTGCGGACGTGATATTCAGATAAAGTAATTAGCAGTAGTGGTACAGTTAAACGTGCTTACAGCGGACATGTGGAATTTCCTGTTCGTTAACACAATTAAACATAAAAACTGTTGTAATGAATTCTTGTCTGGTGACGATTTAGCTTGTGGTTGATAGTATCATTCGGATCCGGCAAGTAGAAGCCCTAGAAACTTATTTTTAGCAGAACTATGCCTAGTCCAGCAGTGGACTGCGATAGGCTGATTTAATTAATTGATGCCCAAAACTTCTTATGGCTTGAATTCAATCTTTGGCTTAAGACGCAAATATATATTATGCCAGTGACCTTGAGTGGATAGCTTGCGTGTTCTTTTCTGAGCTCACGCAACGCGCCGTATGTCCAGCCAGTAATAGGACTCGCCCATCAAGGAGCGCTGTCCCAAATTAGACGCATTATTATTTTATTGTACATAAAGCAAAAGGTATTTTAATAAAACACGCATACTAAAAGATCAATAATCAAATTATCTTTAAAATGGCGAATGTTTCAGAAAAATACGCTTGATAGATTTTGCGTGATACTCAATTTTTTTCTGCGTTAGACAACTTTACAAATTAATTTCATTATGTAATATAAACATAATCTAAAATATTCATATATTAAGTTATTAAGAAAATGCTCTAATTTAACACATATTTCTTTCCAAATCATTAACACTCGTTTAGACGTGATTTTCAGTATAAAATCATTAAAAGTCTGTTATCCTCGCCTTAAATAACAATTAATTGGTCAGCGATCTAACTGATCATTCCAGTCTAGAGGAACTTGATCGGGAGACAATTAATTGTCAATGAACACAAATCAAATCGTCCAATTATTTCTTCCATGTATAGAACGAATGAATGCAAATTAGGCAAAATAAATATGTAAGGATCGTAGGTGGCGTTCTGAGGCCCTAGCGTGAGTTTCTGTTAACCGTGTCGACTTTATGCATCGACCGCGGTCGGCGCTCCGATTGGCCCTTCACTGGTGAAGGCCGGCCGGCTGCCAATCGGAGCGCCGAACGCAGTCGATGCGTAAAGTCGAGATGGTTAAAATAACTCACACTATCTGTAGTTTCTACCTTCCCCGGTCGGAAGAAGGCGTGAGATGTGTATGTATGTGTGCATAGCTAATAAACCAACTAAGAATATATTTCTTCTTCGACTAACCTGCATTTCTAAATCTCAACCCTCTTATAAACCTGTCCAGCTGTCAAAACCAGAAAACTTGGCAACGCTGCTCGGAAATAAACTATGCTTCGGAAAGCGAAGAGTTTTCTTAAATAGTTTGTGGAAAAACTACCTATAATATAGGCACTAAGTCTAGCAGTGCTATCGAGTATCGATCTGTCTGTCCTAATTTTACTTGAGATATTTCTGGGAGGCTGGGAGTGACGTACCTACAGCCTCCCCTTCTGTTTTATGTTTGGCATGTGGAAAAGAATTGCTGTAATAAGTGAAGCAGTTTATGAGGTTACGTTACAAACACATACATACAAACTAACGTACAGTATTTCTCTTTCACGAACCGTTACATTGCATGTGTTTGCCTCATTAAATCGCTACTAGTTCACCAATGTGTAAGGGTCCTACTTATCGCTGTATCTGTATACATACTTTTGTTGACTGCAATCCGTCGGGTACTGACCGATACCAATTGTATAGTATAAATTCTACGAAGCAAATGTTATTGGTTTCATTTCATTTATTAATAAACATAAAAATGAGTCACTGTTGTTTTTTGCGTGAATTATCGTCATTGTATCTTAACGTGCTACATTTCGTTTGTTATCAATTCGATTTGGAGGCACATGAGGAAAATTATAAGCGTACTTATATAAAAAAGTACCATTCGTCTTATAATAAATATCAACCAATCCTTTGATTCATCAAAAACTATTAATTATAAGCTTCAAGAATTCCCGATGCAAAAATGACAAATATTAAATGTCATCACTTAAATTGCATCCCCCCATAGTATAAATCTGCATATATCTTAATTATCCACCCCATTTCGTCAGCAAAAACATCTTCCGTCATTGTTTTAAGAACAATTTGGGTATTCATATCCAGGCCAAACGTTGGAAATCTCTCACAGGTCTCGTATTCACATTACAAAACAATTTATTGTAATGTTTCCACATTATCATAAAATATTGTTTTATACCGTTTATCGCGTTGGGTGGTGAACTGGTGAGTCAGGTTGGCATGAAAATATCCCGCCATTGAATCATTTAAGCATTGTGAAGGCACATTCATGACATCAGTAATTGGTACATTGTATGCCGTTGGTTTGTTACCGCAATTCAGAAGAATTGTGTACTTCAGGGAAATATTCAGAAAATGAAACACATGCAGGTAGGTAGGTACTTACTTTAAAGACGAACAAAGATTCAGGGGACGAGGGAATACCTCCCAAAGCAGCATTTATTATCTAGTAGACAAGTACAAGAAGAATGAATGTTGGTTTTAGGAAAACCGCAAATGGATATTATCATTTTCTCAATAAACTAGACACTTTCCTTCAGCGAAAGTACTAACTGACAGAATATCTTAAAGTACATACCTATATGTTCTGCCTCAAGATAAACCTAAAGTACATCGCACAACATGATCGCTTATTCGCACTCCCGATCGATAATGCAAAGGTCGACCGGCCAATAACACAAGATCAGACGACTGCCAAAGAAAATAAAGTTATTAAAACGTTTTGTTGGTACCTAAAAGCATATAATAAGCTCTTTCAGTAGGTGCTGAGCTCTTCATCTATTTCTGCCGCCAAGCTGCTGTCTGAATGGTGTGGGCACAAGCACATGAGACATCTCAGCTATGTCTCTAAGATGGCAACACATCTGCGATGCCTCTCGTATATTGCTGATGATGACATCTGGCGATAGTGACCACTTAATATCAAGTGGGCTATAGGCTTGTTTTCCATTCAATGACATAAAAAATATACTATAGTTGTCCATTCGAACTGTAGGACGTCACGTGCCTAGCAATGCGTAGTAGTTAGTAGCCAGTGTTATAAACTAGCCGAGTGTTAAGTAATCTGCGCCGCACGTTTTCAAAGTTTTCAACACTGCTTGAACTAAGTATCGTGTGAACCGCCTCCTGTTTAAATACATATTTATACTGCTAGCTACTCTGAGAAAATTATCTTGTTATGCAATGAAAGCTTGAAAAATCTCAGCTCGCATAACACATTTCAGCACGCGTAGCATGACAACCACAGAAACGGGTTTTGTCGTCAGAAGAATAGACGAAATTACAGATTGTGATTGTATCTGTCATTTTGTCTATTCTTCCGTCGACAAAACCCGTTTCTATTGTGGTCATGCTAAGCGTGCTGGCGACGAAAAATTGTATGTTGTCATATGACTTTCGCCCTAGGTTTGTTCGAATCACTTAATAGGTGAGAACTGAAAAATTTAGTTCTGTCCCCTAAAAGCTGCTGTATAAATTAAGGCTGCTGCGACGCGACTCCGGTAGAACAATTTACATGAAGTTTTCATAGAAATTGTTTCACGAGAGTCGCGTCGCGCATGTCTGTGGGAGCCTAAGTATAGGCAAATGATGGAAAAGCCGTCGATAATGATGAAAATCTCCAGCAGCGAACTGGGTCAACATAAATGAAATTCTGCACGCCCTAAATAAATTAATTACCAGTAGCTATTACAGCCTAGATAGATGGACACAAGTCTTCCATTAAGCTCACAGTGGGGTATCTGAGCAATATACATATATGTAACGGAGAAGGGTATGTGTCTTTTTCGTTATCATCTGCCATATTTTGGCTACTGTGGGTAGTGTTGGTTATTGCGTAATAGAAAAAACCGTTTGCAGTTCAGATAAAATTTTAATTTACGATCACATTAATCACACTAGCATTTCACACACTTTAGGTACACTACACAACTATTTGGAATGCACGACAGTTTCTAAACGTGTTCACTGCTTGACCGCCACCGATGAACTCTGCTTAGCACCAGCCGGTCTGAGCGTTATGTTGTAGACTCTGTCGAGCGCCACTCGGCGGCGCTAGCGTCCCGATTAGTCAACTCAGTAACGTATTTCCGACATATGTATAACTTATGTGTAGAACGTTCGGTGTTGGTAGTTCAGGTCAATGAATAACATGATTTTGTACCGACCTTGCCATGGGCAGCGATAAACCGCGTTTGTGGTCAAGGACTGACCGGTCATGCTCACGCGCATCGAATTGCATTATGATTTTTAATGTTATTTTAAATGCTTAGGTAGCTATAGTTTTGGTTGTTTGGTGGCTCAACAGAGATTAACATAAAACTATGGAGGACCAATTATAAATGTAGGGACATCAAAAAAGCTATTCGCTTTACGTTCAAAATCATACACAAGCCCTTTACTAACATTTAATCATACCTCTCATGTGATGAAAGCGGCCTCTTGTACTAAAATGGGACAGTTACAGAACTTAATTAATTTAACAGTACTCTCTAGTACTTACCCTCCCGCAGCACTACAACCATACCTACCTTACGCCTGATTTACACAGTTGAAGCAAAAATAAAATTTGCGCTGTTTATAATTATGCTTTTCGACGATGCACGTCATTGGTTGCTTCAATTTTAGTTAGTGTCCGACCGAAAATGGATTTTCAGCCGAAAACGAAAAAGAAGCTTCGGCTTAAGGGTCGGTACATATCTGACGGAAAATGCGTCGCGTATTATCGGTCGCGTAACGCCAGAACAGACAAATATATAATAAAACATTCAACCTTTCACACTCTACCGATGATGCGTAAGTGCGTCGAGCATACTATCGAAATTACGCCCGACGCATTTTCCGTCAGATATGTACCGACCCTTAGTCTTATTTTCGACCGAAAACGAAAATGATTTAGACATTTAAAAACTTGAAAGTTTCCGCTGTACATTGAAATCTTGTTTATTTTTTTTCACCTAAAGAGAGAAAGAGCAGTTATAGGCTTTAAAATAAATAAAACACGATAATTCCATTAGAGGATACCTTGTTGTATTGATTCACACGATATTACCGTACTTTACGAAATAGGTCGAATGACGCGCGATAATTTACGAACTTCTAATTTTCGGCTGGTTTATGGCCGAATTATGATTTTTTTTGCCGAAAATGGCCAAAAAACTAAGCTTCGATCGGTCACAAATTTAAGTGTATGTAATGCCACAGACAAGAAACTTGCTTCGTGTAAATGGGGCTTTATGACTACCTACGTCATATGGAAATAACGGATCTTCGCAACCTCGCTGCTAAAGACATAAGTTTTAAGAAACACTTTAGAGAAATTCAACTTCCCAATATTGAAACTGGTTGCCGGCAGTCGGCACATGGTTACACAAACCTGTTCTTCGTTTTCCTCAATGGGTTTACCTGTTAAAATTATGCCGTACATTCACTTTTTGCATCTAAGAAGGATTTTTGTTACAAACTTACGATACACAATGAACTGTAATAAATTGTGACTATATTGTAGTCATTGTAGTCCTATCTAATTACGCAACACATTTTCGTAAACGATTACGACTAATTTGGTTCTTTTTGGCAGTTCAACAACATTCATTGCGTTATTTACGTTGTTGAGCAGATTTTTTTTTCGAACTTTTGAAGCAATGGATTCACAATTTGTTTCAAAACGATTTAGATTCCGATTGATCATGTGTTACGCAATGAGGGTACTGTCACGTGATGAGGAAATAGCTTTATCATTATACATAATTATAGCCCTCCCAGCAAGAGCAAACACATAACACAAAAATATTATAATGACTTTATTATTGTATTGGATAATAAATACAATTAATTATGTAGGACTCTTCTCGTTTACACTATTATAACATACGCGTTCTAGAATAAAAACAGAACTGAACATTTTCAGACATAAGCTTCTGCTGGTCATGTATTTCTAGACAAAATAGGTTATTGGGCCACTTTGGAAGCCCCTCACTAAGTCTACGATGTATGAATCAATAACCGATTAATATTGTGGCGGAAACGGCTTTAGATAACCCCGTTCACTTTATTCATAGGAAAATTACTAATGCAGTGCATCCTACGTAGAGAATTTTTAATGTAAGAAACTAGAACTACAACATTATCCCAAATACTTCCCTTAGAACTATTTTAGGTAGGAAAGTACATACTCAAAAAATAAAAGACTACCCACCAAGATAGAGGTACGTATATTTCTACAAGAGACTAGTCTTTGACTTTAGTCCCGTCGACCCTCTACTTATTCCAAACAAGCAATTTCTGTTATAGTGACCGAAATTTATTAAGCAATTTTTATTTCCGGACATATTTTCCTTAAATTACATAACATATCAAGGAAAACAAAAATGTTATGTTATGATTTTATGACGCAGTGTCTGTAATCTCGCGTTAGTAACAGGATAAATAAATGTTTTTATTATTTTCCAGACACAATTTGTTCTGAATTTGTGTTTAGGTATATTATGTTCGAGCCATTACGAGAAAAATTGACCCGTTACTAAGCGGGACAAAATGGACAATTTTAAAATGCCACTGTTATTTCACGACAGTAAACGGACGTGACGTTTACTAACAATAATGACGACAAAACAAATATTCTTTGTTCTTTAAGAGGTAATCATTATTTCAAAGTCAAATAATGTATTTCAATTAGGCACAAAAAAGGCACTTTTGAACGTCAAAATTTACAAAAAAAAAAAAAAGATTCTAGTCGCCCCTTCCAAAAGATAGTTTTCGTATGGAAAAGAATGGGCAAGAAACTCCACCGTTACTCTTTTAAAATATTTTGACAATATCTTGTATACATTAATTATATAATTATATGTGAAGACGATGCACCTAGAATAAGATTACTATACCACGATAGGTAAAAAGAATGAAAAATTAAGGAATGACGGATAAATTAATTATGTGATAGATGCATGCTGCTCACATATTTACAAACATTGTAAAATTATACGATATTCCTAACATTTTAACAAGTAATACTAATAAGTCAGTGTGTGAGTTCAAGTAATCACAGAATGTAAAATCAAAGTTATAAAAAATAATAATATACAATTAAATTAGGAACCAGTTAGAATTTGTCTAGATTCTAAATTGTCCTATGGAGCAGGACCAGCATGATTCCAAGTATTTTTATCTTGGATAATATATAATCCTCTAATTTGTAATATGCTTGTTTACAAAGTGTATTTTTTATGAGTTTTAATTTTTTTTAACAAGGTATTCTGTTGTAACATTTAACACAGTAGGGGTACTGTGTTAAATGTTATAAAAGATGTATGTACTTTAGATAGTCTGAAAAATGGTTGATATATTTAATTACTTACGCAGATAAATAAAGTATAATTCGCAAATGAAATAATGTTTTAAAAACTTCCCAGTATCACGTTATAACAGTTACTGTGACTATAGTGGACTTCATAATTGACTGCCCGTAGTTCGTACGCCTTTTGTTTCGTCACCGATTACCGCGTCACGGTTGCCCGATAGGTAAAAAGAAATGGCTGATCTATCATAATAACGTTACCATGAAAATAAAATGAATTTGTTTTGGTAGTTCTCTACTATCGAAAGCAAATAAAACAGTAGTGACTAAAGTGGAATGTCCACCTTGGTGCTAATTTGATTATCATTATTTTAAGAATTGTATTGTAATACAATAAGATTTGTTTATAAAATTAATGTTATATTAAAAAAAAAAAACAGTATTCTTAAAAACCTCACAAAAACGCTGAGGTGTGCCTTAAAAAAACATGAACATCTGTTAGTTAAAGTTAGCAACAGGTGTGACATCCTAAAATTGCCTGTTTTGCTTCTTATTTTTAATCAAATATAGGTATTAGCAACAATTGACTCCGTTATACATTTTCTTAAAGCATAATAGCTGTACATTAAAAAAAACTGCATTCAATTGAGAATAAGAATGTCTTGTAAATTTTTGTTACAGTACTTTTTCCTTAGCGTCTATTTTTCACGGAATGGCTCGTTTAAGTGATTGTAGGCTTCTGTTTACATGATTTTACTGATAAAATAACAACATACACGCACACTACTCACTCCACTAACTTAAACTCACAATTCATTAGAAATTTTGGTACAGCTTTTATAAATAAACTAACGTTTTATAAATAAGCACAGTTGGAAATCTTGTATTTCAAACTAAAAGTTTTTGGGTTTTCATTGGATGGGCATTTTTTGTCTAGACCGATTTTTTATTAATAATGTAAGTTGTGTAAAGTAGCTGACCTGTAAATTACCTTCATAGGTACACGAGTTTGTAATGACTTTGGGCAATTTTGCGCCCACGGAGCATGAACGATTACCATAATTATATTTTGCAAACAGTTACCCCCAGTAAAAGCCTATTAGATTTGTTGTCATGTCCACTCAGGTTGTTATTATTTTGGAAAGCAAGATAACATTAAACAGCAGTTTTACTGACAGGAGTCATGATCAATCAGGCTTTCGGGAATCGAGGCACAATCAAGGGTCTGTTAAATGTGCATAGTGTGTTTGTGGTGTACAATAAAGTATATATGAATAAATAATAAATACACCTAACCCACCTCGTAGATATAGTACCTATCTACAGGTATACTCACCCCGCAGATTGTGCTCACGCTCACATTTCGCAAGTCGAGGAATGATTTTTTTGTTTGTTTGTACCGAATAAGCTCCGAGACTACTAGACCGATCTTAACCATTTTTTCAGCAATGGAAAGCTAAAGTATCAGGAAGTAACATAGGCTATCATTTATTTTCAAGAAACTTTAAGAAAGTTATAATAATGTAACCCAAAGTAGCCAACTTATAGCCCAAAGTAGCCTATAAAATTCATTATTTTGCGCGAGAGTACGTTGCTATGGGATATTTTCCGACATCCACGCGAGCGAAGCCGCGGGCAAAAGCTAGTTATAAATAATTAGGTAAAACGAAACGCAATACAAATTTAGTAAATAAAAAAACTACGTACTTTTCGCCCTCGTGTCAAATATCCTAAAAAAGAATATGGGGCGTTCAGCCAACGTTTGTTGCCAGACATGACGTCAACACGTATGAAAATCATTATTACTAGGTTTATATAGACATCTCATCATCGTCTACTAACAAGATAAGTAAGATGTTCTAGATAAATAACAAACAAAGAACCGCAATTGTTATAACTGGGACAATCAGATATCCGTTCATTTTGTGGATCGTGTCGTCATTCGCACACATGGGAATTAACAAATTCAACACCACTCTGTGAGTGTGTAATCAAATGTTATTTTTATCGCTCCTATTTCCTAGAATCCTCTAACAAGCTTTTTATATATTTTGTGATGATAAGGTCTCAAACATAATTCAATAGGGATGATGCCTGGGTCAAAAAAAAGAAATTCTATTTAGTCCGTCAGTCAGATAATAAAAAAATATTAGACTCGTATTTTTTGCTTTAACATATTAATAAAAAATGGCTTAGATAAAACGCATTAATGGTATAGGGTCGCTACGTCACAAGTAAGTAAGTATAAAATCTACATACTCGTGACGTCCTGGCACATTTTAACTTAATGTAGTCATCATCCCTATTGTGTATCTTTAAAAAAAACACGAGAGCAGAACATGCATTTCCTTATCTAAGTTAGTTTCCAACCATGAGACACTACAGCACGCGTAGCATAACAACCATAGAAACTGGTTTTCTACGGGTTTTATCGACGGAAGAATAGACAAAATTACAAATTGTGATTGTTTATCTGTCATTTTGTCTATTCTTCTGTCGACAAAACCCATTTCTATTGTAGTCATGCTAAGCGTGCTAGTATATACTTATTCTAATCTTTGGTGCTGCTCTTCAGCTCGGCTGCATACAATGCTGTCAGCCTAGTATACCCAAAGCCTACCACTATACACCATAACATCATTTTTATTTAACCGACAGAAGTCCTCTGGTAGGTATGGGCCTCCCCCAAGCACCGCAACAACGATCCTGTGCCCTGCTTACCAAACCATTGGATTAAAGTCTAACATTATTTTATTCTATTTTCCAGTTCTCAGTGTTCCTGCTGATCATCTTCGTGGCTGAGCTGGCTGTCGGCATCGCAGGGTATATGAAGCACCAGGATCTGGAGAACTCTATAGTGGACCACCTGAATAAGACCATCAAGGAATACCCGACTAACAAGGACGTCGCTAAGACATTCGACATCGTTCAGACTGATGTAAGTACCAACAATAACTTACATTATTATACCGCAACAAAGGAGACTGGACTAAAGTGGTTTATCGACCAATAGTGATACGGTGTTGATATTTGTGTATGGATTAGCACCATAAAAATAAAACAAGAATTGTCATTTTTCTAGCTGGCTTAAATTTTTACAAAAACTGGGAATACGGTTAGCCATTACAAGTCTTCTTAGAACGTTTTTCTGTAGCTAACACAAATAAGGTACTTATGCCCTTTTAAATCCTGCAATCTAGCTGGGCAAAGTATGGGGAGTTGTTTATGGATTCAATAGACCACTTCCCATACAAATTATTCCAGTCTCCTTTCAGATCAAGAATTCTAGCATAAGATTGTTAAGGATTCGTCATGGTGTAGGGACAGACTACATAATTTGAATGATCAATGCGTGATCTCTCATATCGGCACGAGCAAATTGGTCTTATGGTACAAAATTAACCAGTCCTCAATATGGTAACGGGATTGACTATACCCAAGCTATGCTAGACGTACCTCGTACATAACAGGTACATCGCCACTCGTGACAAGACATAAAATCCTTTTGTTGTAATACGTTTAAATTTATATAAATTGCAAACTAATCGGCGAAGTAAGACAAGCGTTACTAATTTCGTTTACATTATCCTTTGAACATGAGTCTGCTTGCGGGGATTCCTTTGTTTGCAGTCATTTAGTATTCGTGGTTACTGGTTGGCCATGTTTTAAGGTAAATACATGAAGCGTTTTCATGTGGCGTGCACAATACTTTGTCTTCTTTATGATACACAAGAACAATTATAGAAGAATAAGTACAGTGACTGTACATTTATAGAATTAGTCTTTACAGATGATGTTTTGGGTCGTCTGGAAATAACTGTCCCAGAAATCCAGAATAGACGCGTAACTATCTTTTAACTTTATTTCTGGAACCTTTTCTTTAGGAAATAAATAGGTTCAATCTCACTTCCGAAAGAAACACTTCGAATAGCTTCGAATAAAATTCAAAAGATTATGTATGTCTGGTCCTAGCTTAGAAGAAAGTGTTGTAGGACTTAAAGCAAACCATTTTTTAACACCTACTAACTCTCCAATTTCCATTTCCAGCTGCAATGCTGCGGTATCTACGGCCCTGAAGACTGGGCTGCCAACAACATCACCCTGCCCAACACTTGCTGCTCCGGCCAGGAAATCAACGGAGGAGTCGCCGTCCCATGCACTGAGAAGTCTGAACACTTCCACAAAGATGGCTGCCTTAACAAACTCGTTGATTACTTCAAGGAGATCGCTATGGTGCTCGGCGGCGTGGGCATAGGTGTCGCTGTTGTGCAGGTAAATACTTCTCCACCTGTATAATTATCACATAGTCCTTTGCTACAACAAAAGGTGGCAGCAAAGTATCCTTGTGTTTTAGACAACAAACACAAGCATGGGGCCAATGGGGCCAATGGGGTGACTCCAATGCACATACACATAGTAAACTGATCAAAGTGTAATAAAGTAATTTTGAACCATGTGTAGCGAGTGCATCTCTTGTTGTCAACTTGACTAATTGCGTAAACATTTTCGGTCAACGATTAAGACGCTGACAACAGCTGAACCGCGGTCACTGTCAGACTGCATAGAAAAGAAAGAGAAGTGCGATTCACAACGCCTGTAATTTATTGCAAAATATGAAGCAATTATCGATTTATTCAAAAATGAGTTGAGTAATCGGTAATGAAAAACAACCAAGTTCTGCAGTCAAATAAGACGTTCTTGTTATTAATTATAATACCAACTTACGTTGCTATTTAATACAGAATTTTTGAATTAGAACTCAAGGAAAAGGGTTAGTTTAACGTTAATTTGTATCGAGATTTTTTTTTCAAAACGTGTCTAGGTAACAATCAAGTTCTGAGAAATATGTTCGAGATTCACATATATTTTTTCCGCTACCACAAACTATATAGATTTGGCAATTTTTTTGTTTATGTCAAGCCTACTTTTACCGTTTACCTGTTGTCAGCGCCTTAAGACTAAGAGCCCTATTAGACTATCATAGAAGTAGGATCAGAGATGTATGAGACATTTTTATGAAAAACCTATTACGGTATAATAACTACATGTGATTCATATTGTCTACGATCACATCCGTCGTACGTACAAATATGATCATATTTGTCTAACCTCAAAAATGGCTAAATCAAACACTGATATAGCTATCCATCTTGATTAAGTATGACGTTTCTAAGATCATATAAGTGTAATATGTGAAAATGAAGAACAGCATCATTTAACTATGATCATAGAATTTGACAGATATGAATTAATCATATTTGTATGATAAATATAATAATATGATAGTGTAATTGGGGCCTAATCTGTTTCATTTTGACAGTTCAACAACATTCATTGCGTTATTTATGTTCCTAAGCAATTTTTTTCTTTCGGGCTTATGAAGCAGTGGATTAGCAATCTCTTTCAAAATGATTCAGATTGATTGATCATGTATGACGAAATTAAGGAGCTGCTCTGCAAACGCATTCTTTACACAAAAAATCAAGGTCTATACCAATTTACAGGCCTTGATTTTTGTGTAATGAATCAAAAATTATCTTCTTGATTCTTCTTTAATATTAACCCTTTGATGTTGCAATGTGAGTCAGACTTGAAAACAGTGACTAAAAATGTTTTTTTTTTTCAGCTGCTTGGTGTGATATTCGCGTGCTGTCTCGCTCGCTCGATTCGCAGTCAGTACGAGACCGTATAAACACGTGAAACGGTATTTTTTGCATAATCTTTAGATCTAGATGTTAATAGCAGTGCCCAATATTTTCCACAAATACCTACATTTTTTTTACTAAGTTGTGATCAAATACACCTCTACGATGTCTATGTATATTTTGAAATAATTAATTTTATTATTGTTATTCCAGATAATTTGTTTATTTTATTGTAAGATTTAAATGTTTACGTAAGTGCAAATGTTTACATTAGTGTCAGGAGGTACTGTATTGTCAATGTAAAATGCGTGTAATATTAAACTTTGCCATAATATGTATTTGCAAGTGAGGGAGTGATAAAGCACAATGCACAGTTTTTCTTTAAGTTCACAATGAAGTGTGCTCAGTGTAGAAGACTGATTTTTCGAATAGAAATGGATACATTATGCCAAAAACTTTATCGGAATTTCCTACTTTTTATACTTATCTAAATCTCAATTCAATTTTCTAGTATTAAAATAATTATTGTAACTTTTACTATTCATATTTAACCAATGTAGAAGTGGTGCACATTTATTATTACTTATTATAAATATTATATTAGATTTGTACAATTCGTTTGTTGATTAGACGCAATGTCACAAACAAGACGTGATCTCTCTTCGGTTTGCGAAGTCCATAAAATATTTTCAAAGTGATTTATAAGAATTGCATCTAATTTAAAAACGGACCCATTAGTTCATTGTAACGTTTGGAAAGTGTTCTAGGTCGTGTATATTTATAATAAAATCTGCATTATCCAAAAATGAGTTTTAATCAGGAATATAATGAAACAGCATTCAGTGTCCTAGTTACACACAATTTTATTTTCCTATTTTATACCATGATATAAATTGTAATAACAGAGGATGGTTATTAGGTATCAGAGCATGAACGTTGAATTTCGAGGAACATCAGTCGCGTTAAATACAGCTGTTGTCTTGCAAGCAACACATTTCTAGTCACAGTATAAAATAATTAAAAAATCACAATGATAAAATATACCAGTTCCGAATACAAATCAGTATTCACCTGCTGTATGTCGCAAGCATCTGAATCTCACAGCACCAGTTCCGACACTCGCGATATCACCCAATTTATAAAATCTTCATTTTTACGACGGTATCACCAAACATTCATATACGCGCGACATACATACACCTTTAACTAAAATCATTACAGCGCTAAAATTCTAATTAGTACTAGGGTTAAGACATACATTATACATTATCTAGACAATAAAATAACTTACATCTAATACTGTTTACATACTAAACGGAATATTTTAGAAAAGTTGGAGATGTCAGACTGGAGCGGAGGCCAACGTGCCTGAGTTTTGGCACTTAAAATGGTAAAAGTAGTCGAAATTATTAAAACAAATAAATCTAAATTTATTTTCTTTGTCCGTGTTACATTGATATGTGATAACAAGTAAAACATGATATCAAATCCACAGTCCGCTGCTTATTTCATGACGACGCCGCAAAATACATATTGTCGAATCACTTTACATCAAACGATCATAACGAAAATATATAACACAGTATGTAATTTATATACGTCCATATTATAAAAATAAATAGGTTGTTAATTATTATATCCCAGACCTATTCTAGTCAATCAATGTTAAACTTGTATATTATAGTGAATAATGTAAAAATATAACTCAATTATTTCTTATATAAAACCACATCAAATTGCACAATTCAAAACAAACAAATAATATGTCCCCAAAAAATCCTTTTGTTACGAAGTCCTAAAATTCCAAATAATTTGACTATCTAATCCTTAACAAAATGGACCAAGTTGAAAAACCTATCTAATGTAACTTTCCTTCGTTTTCAGTCAAATAAGGCTTTTGAGTGACATTCATTCGGCCTTCAGCAATATTAATAAACTCAAACTAGATTCGATTAATAAATATAATACATAGTACTTCAAATTACCGGCTGACCTAAAATTTGACCCTCCGACAAAAGCCATTCATATTTATACATTCACAGAACTATAATTTTACATTGTTTCTTCAGCCTGTGACATCTCACTAGAAAATTAGCAACTGATCTGCCTCGTCTTGAAATAAGATTTCTTAATTATAATTACAAAGCATTGAAGTCAATAATAATGGATTGGCTGATCATGAATCTTTCAAAACCATCTCAGTTTGTACTTGTCAATGCTGCCAGTTCTGTCACGATCTATCCAAGAAATATAAGTACTATCATATTATTAAGAATTACAAAAATCAGGATAAGAGAGATTACAACCATTCAGTAACTCATTGATGTTATGGGGTTTGGTTTCCGCACTTAGTCCTTCAGGTGGACCATTGTGCATGAATGTTCAGTAACTCATTTGAAGACTTCAGTGGCGGAGGTAGAAAATGTACGAATGTCATAAATGACATGGAAGAAAACTGATTTTTCATTTTCATTTGTGTACACTTACATTTCTTAGCATTTTGTAATTATTCTCGTGTTGTGTAAAAGAGAAAAAAGTTGACAAAAGACTTCGATTTACTCAAATATGTATAAAATCAAAATTGGGGGACACTGACAGCAGTAATATATTGTCTTTGAAAGTATTATCTACATCCAATACGACATGTAAGATTTATCCTGAAATTAAAAACATTTTATGAGACAATAATGCGATATATTCCCAAATATATAATAGTAGGCATCGCATAGTCCAGACATGCTTACACATAAGTAGTAACAGTTGAAGAGTGTATGAGATCATCGCGTTATAGCGGCAAAATTGACTCAAATCACTGGTTAAACCTACGATACACTTTCATTAGTAAACTTATCACTGTATTTATATAACACAGAGCTAGAAACATTAACAGAAATTCATTCAATTCACAACTAAATCGTTCATCATTCTAAAATTATTTCAGACCGTCATTAAGCATGTTGACATCACTTAATTGCAACTAAAAATTAATAAGCTGTAAACATCGCGCTGGGTGGGGCATATTTGTTAAGAGTATGAGTTTGGATGTTAACAAATGTGTCCCAGGGAGCGCGTAGTGATCGGATATAACATTATAAGCTTACATTTACGTGAACAGGATGGATTTAGAACAGAATGGTATTGAGTATGATACTGCAGGTTGTTCCGTGGCGGCGGGCGGGGGCAGTGCAATCATGTCGCGTAGCGCTTGGTCCAGAGGCGCGCGATGCGATCATGCTCCTCTCTGTTCTGGAGATACTGCGTCGCAATGCTGCCCACTAGAGGATCAGCTGGAAATTGATAAAGATCACGTTAGTATATCATAAATAGCAATAGATCTCCTTCTTCAAAAACGGTGAAGGAAAACATCGTGACGAAACCGGCATGCCTGAGAGATATTTCTCGACGGCATGTGAAGCCAAGTTAGAGGCCCATGGGCGAGTTTAAAATTCTGACACCAAGTTAATCACTAAACCCACGAAAAGAAGATCAATAGATCGCTCGTAAATCCGTAATATCTCATGGCTGGGCAAAAGCCATAACTTCTGAGAGTCAAAGACAGACTGGCCTGGAAAAGATCGTCAGCGACTTCGTCAATGCTTTTCAAGATAGCCACTACCTTCAATTTATAAATTGGCCACGATTATGTGCTACCAATGATAGAATATAAATTACATCAAACTCAAAACATTAGATACAAAAAAAATCGTTGAACGTCGCTATTTGTCTTTGAGTGAATAACACAAAGAATAAACAAAGTTCTGTTACAATTTTGATGCCAACCTTTTATCTACCTAATGAGAATTACCCGTTTCATCAATCATCGATTTTGAATAAACGACACACTACAAACTACTATCGATATAAATAAACACGGGCGATAGGATTAAAGCGAGAACAAAACACCAAGAGGACATTGAGGACGAAAGGGCCTTGACCTCTCGAGACTATGGAGCAAAAGCTTTTGTTAGAAACTTAACAAGCTACATAGAATGGAATATTATTGATTCGGTAGTAAATGCTGGTCTCGATTATCCAGCTATTTCTATCTTCACGACAATCTCTAAATAGCATAGGCAGAGATTCTCATAAATAAAAAATATCTTTAATTCTGTTTGCATTACTAAAACAACTCATTGGTAGCTGAAGGGCTGATAATATTATACTGATAAGTGTTTAAATGCTACCCTTATCTTACAATGAAAGCTAACTTGTTATGACAACAAGGGAAATTCATATATTTGCATCGGACCACACAATGATTATAGTCGACTAGTGACTCGCATGGACAGAAACGAAAAGGGTCTTTAATTTATAATATGTGTAGGAGAGGGTTCAGAATGAAATCTGGTTTCTTCAGTAAAATGCTTCTTCTTTATTACAACTTTCAGTCTTTTTTCCTTCGTACCAAAATCAGTGTCCACCATATTCTATTCCATTCATTCCTGTCTCGTTCTCCCTTCACTCCCTCACTCTCTATTTTCACCCAATGCTTCGTTCAAAAATCCTTTACAATCATTCCGTTCAGAAACACAGAACATAATTTTTTACATTTTATAGATTAAACAAATATAAAAAAGTATCATACCTGGATTACAGTCAGTGAGCAAGGAGCATATTGATAGTAAAACTTTCGATATTGTCAGCGCTGGTGACCAGTTATCTTTGAGAATGTCTAAACATATCACTCCCTGGCTATTGATGTTACAATGATATATCCTAGTCCGGAATGTTACCTGGAACAGATAAGAGGAATAATTAATATGAAATCATAAATGTTAACAAGTTGATAAATGATAACCTTTTGGCATATATCAGAGTTACCATTACCACCACAGAACTGATAACGGAATACTGCGAGTGTCTTGAGTAAACGAACAGTAATTCTTGAGCATCGGCGGCAATCAGTCGGAAAGAAAAGTAGGTAGTAGTAGTTTTCAGCATTAAGGTACTTGAAAATTACAATGCCGTGATGCCGTGTGTTTTCGAGTCATGATTCTCTGAAAATCTGAGTATCAAGAGATGTACAAGGGATCAGCGTGGGGGCAGCGTGGTAAGAAACAACGACATCACGATACGCTTCGTCTGTTTGAGATCCGTATCAATTTAGTCAGTCAGGATATTGCCCCAACGGAAAATAGCACGCTGAGCTCAATCATGCGAAACTTGTCAGACTACTCACCAAGATATGTATAAATACTTTGAAAGTTGCTCGAAGATACTGAGGTGTTAGATAGGAAATCAAATGCTTTGGTCCACTCAACAGTATCTTCAACGAGAACGATGAAGGAACCACCATGAAAAGAAATCCTTTTGTACGCTACTAAAAAAAAAAAATGCGAAAGAAATGTGAAAGTTTGAATGTTTGTTACTCAATCACGCAAAAACGGCTGAACGGATTTAGATGAAATTTGGCACACATATTTTACAACCTGGATTAACACAGGTACGATACTTTTCATCCCGGTAGCAGATTCCCGTGGGATTGACTTTGAATTTGATTATTTCCGACCTGTACGTGGGCGAGGCCGTGAACGAAAGCTAGTAGGAAAATAAATCTAAAGGAGTTTTAGGCCAATGACTAGCGAGAAAATCTGTGTTATAAGCATATGATACAGCCAAAGATCATTGACAATAAAATTCGCTTAAAGGAAACTGCATCACGGAAAAGGATACAGGTAATTTTGGTGACGCATTCAGATATTTATGGGTGGACGAAAATGAATCTCGTCTCACGCCATTTGCAAGAGAATTAAAGGCAATGTTTCATAATGGTATGCGCACTGACTACCATCATGGTGTATCGAGTTATGGTGAATCAGTGTCATGTTAACTATCAGCTGAAAACAAATTGCATTCGTGGCTTGTGGCTACAAAGTATATATGCCTATGTGTCGCCGCGCGCTGGCACCCGTAATTCTACACTCTGCGAGGGTGGCCCCAGATAACAATATTGTTTTGTTAACGAGTGAAACCCTCTAAAGCTTTACACAATGCCTACATAGTTACCACGAAAGTATAAACCAACATGGCGACCGCGATACATGGTTACCAAACTCGTTGCTAATTCTCCCAATGAATCTTTTGTGCTTATCTCGATTCAATACCCTTTTAACTGCAGAAAATGTGGTTTGAAAGTCGAGGTCTAACCCAAAAGTATTTCTTAGAACCTTTTGCCTGTTCCGACATTAAACAAAAACTAATAATTGGGATCCAATTTAGATGAGGTGAAATAACAGACGTACCGTATCTAATGCGTACAAAAATCGCGGGTCGGTAAATTGGTTATTCTGTCCACACGGATATCGTTTGAGGATAAGTAGGTGTGATGCACAATACATTTTGATGAATCAAGAAAATTATACGTGGCATTGATTGATGAGATGCGCCCGCGATGTATTTTTAGAGGATGGCCCTCGTCCCACATTCTTGCAACTATTTTCATTCTTATGAAGTTCATTGAAAATGTAGATGGGTACTAAAATAAAATAGCAGAATATCCGTATCAAAAATTAATTCCTGATATCTTTCGCGAATTTAAGGTTCCTCGAAATAAACACGACGTGTAATAGACTATGTGGGCATGTCGGTATTCCATGATTGATTTGTCGGACAATGGCGAGTGCAGAGGGATATCAGAACTAATTAAATACTAGGGGTGTCTCGCGACCCCTTGCAGGGCTCGGACCTATGTTAAGGGCGTTGCTAGACACGGCCGGCTAGGGTTTGGGGAGACTGTATTGATTTATTATAATTATATTATAGGTAAGTATGTCCAAGGGGTGGAATGAATAAACTATGATTGATATTGCTGTTTCCTTTTTGATTTTGTTGCATGAACCGATTTTATGGGTTGGCTAAATAAAGATTGTCGCGAAAAATTCTAACTTCTAATGAGGTTATTTTAACATGGAAACCGTCATGTGTATTCGTATTGCTACGATTCCGAAAGCTTTAATCTCCGGCCGCCGAGAGAATGCATTCCTGACACCTCTCGACACGATTAGTAATAGGTATATCCTTAGCCTTATATATTATAAAACAAAGTCCCTCGCCGCGTCTGTCTGAACGCGATAAACTCAAACGATTTTCACCATTGAACGGAGTGATTCATGAGGAAGGTTTTGGTGTAAATTGGCTGAAATGTGTCGATTACTGTTGAAGATGTCGGAAAAAATCATGCCGACTAGGAGCTCTACTGGCGTGCGCCGCGTAAACCGTGAGATAAATAAAATTTATTTTGTACAGGATTGCATATTTAAAAAAGTTAACCAATAAAGTCCGCGATGGCATCTGTCTATCTTCTAAGAATGACCCACAAATAACCATATTAATCTATCAGAATTTGATAGAAATGTCATTATTTCCGAAGCTATTTTGACCAGTATTATATTTATCCTTATCCAATAAAATATGTTATTTAAATTGGGCATTCCATTTAGGTTAAATCAAGCCTTGACATCATATAATTAAAATGAATACTTTAAAAGATATCACAGATTCAAAATTACAACGCGGGCGCAGTGCTACAACAATCAATGACGTTTTCCTCTATTAGGTGTGCGATCATTGCTTCGCTTCCTTATAATCCCGATAGTAGGTACCCGTGGGATATTTCCCGACATCCACGTGGACTAATCCGCAGACAAAAGCTAGTAAAGTATAAATTCGTAAGACACGTATTCTTTTGTACTCAACTGACAGGTGTCAGAAACGCACTCTCGGCGGCCGAAATATAAATAAAATTACGATTAATAAAGGTCGGCTCAACTAATAAACATCGTTTTTGTGTAAATAATAAACAGTCTTTACTGTGTTTATTATTTATCTGAAAGGACACAATTTATGATAATTTTCTCTATCTATTTTTAATCTAAATGTAAATAAGTACAAAAACGTAAATAGGTACGTAGGGTAATTAAATCTTCGCTTTCTTCAATCTGTTCGTATTCAGTTACACATTCTAATTAATTAACTACTTTGTATAGTTAATTAATCATTAATTATTTCCATTGTATTCAAAACATTGAGATCTGTCTAGCAAGTAATTTATACTATTTTGTGAGGATATGTTGGGGTTGCAATGGAAGAAATGGAAATCCAGTTCTTTTCTTTATCAGTTCATTCACCTAGTAGGTATCAGAGAAGAATCCAAAAATTACCTACCAAAACACTATCTCCATCATTAATATCAGGAACCTCAAACATAATTCATAATACAAATAAGATACAAACTTCTAAACTTAACATAAGGCCTTTTGATTTAGATTCACTTCCGACGTTTGGCTCCCAGACTGGAGCGGGCCGGGGCTGCTTTGAAGCGGCTCCTGCCCAATCTAGGGGGTCCAAACGCCTCCTGCCGGAGGCTATACGCGGGGGTCGTGCGGTCCATGGCCCTTTACGGGGCACCGGTTTGGGCGCGTTCATTGAGGCGGCGGCCAGCCCGCCGGTTGAACGCGTCCCAGAGGGTCATGGCCACCCGGCTGGTCCGGGGATACCGCACGGTCTCCGGTGAGGCGGCGAGCCTCCTTGCCGGATTACCGCCATGGGATCTGGAGGCAAAAGTCCTCGCACACATTTGGGAGTGGCGCGAGGAGGCGAAACGCCGGGGCGTAACTCCGCTGCCGCGAGAAATCGCGGCACAGCGGACAGAGCTCCGGCGAGATCTCATGGCGTCATGGAGAGTGCGATTGTCGCAACCCAGTGCTGGGCACGCCACTATTGCGGCGATAAGTCCCCTCTTTGAGGAGTGGCTAGAGAGGCGCCACGGCGTCCTCACCTTCCGCCTAACGCAGGTCCTCACCGGACACGGTTGTTTCGGGAGGTTCCTGTTCCGTATCAGGCGGGAGGAAACGCCCGGGTGTCATCACTGCGTGGATCGCCCGGAGGACACGGTTGAGCATACGGTGGAGGTCTGTCCGGCTTGGGCAGAGCATCGCCGTGTCCTCGTGGAGGCGATCGGCGGCGGGGATCTCTCGCGTCCGGCCCTAGTCCAGGCCATGGTACGGAGCGAGAGGGCATGGGAGGCCGTCACCTCCTTCTGCGAAGCAGTAATGCTCGCGAAGGAGGAGGCAGAACGCGTGAGGGAGAGGCAAATTTCGCGCCCTCACGCCCCTAGCCGCCGCAGGAGACGCCCTGGGCGTCGGGAATCGCAGGCCGATTCCCGGCCACCGTAGGCGCGGGCTTGCGGACGGTGAGCAATGGGTAGCTCGCCGTCCGATAAGGACCAGGCCCGGGTCGACGGCGCGTTGTGTTCCACGCGCGCCTCAAAGAGATGTCAGCACAACGGAAGGGGTCCGATAGGACCGATGCCTGCCGGGGTTGCGGGAAAGTCCGAAAGGGATACCGTGGCCCCTGGCAACGTAAAGGCAACGGAAGGAACACGGGTGGGTTTTAGTCAGTAAGAGTCTGACACGCCCTCCCGCTCCACCCAGAGCGGGAGAAGTTATTTGATAATTTCCCACCCAAAAAAAAAAAAAAAAAAAAAGGCCTTTTGATTCATAACTTCAACCAACCTTTTGTAGTTGTAACAGTTATGGCCAGGTCAAACAAAGGACCATTTATAGTAAAAAAATCAAGAAGCATGCTTCTGAAATTTAACATCCATATTTACTACAAGCAACATCCAACACAAACCAACGTTGGTAACAATATCAACATTGGTTGATACCAACAAGAAGGAGGAAGACCGAGAGGGTACGACTTTCCATTGCCGTCCGTCGAATTGAGGGTGGGGGGAGGGGGATGGAGGGGTACTACCCCCCCTTAAATGGAAAAGTTGCGGAGCCCCCCCTTTTCGATTTATTTTTTATTCTGAGGAAATTCCCTCATTTTATAGATTAAAATGAATAATAAGTGTAGAAAACGAGGGGGACCCCTTGGGGGGAAGGGAAGTTCCCGTCTACGGAAGAACCCCTCCATCAACAACAAAAAAAAATAGGGGGACTGATTCAGAGGGATTTCTGTATCTCTTTTGAGACTGCAACTTCTCCGGCGCTGCGGGAAGAGCAGCCTCTACGCCTTTGCGTAACAAATCGCAGGCAGGGTTTGTTACGTACAGCAGGCGGAGGCTGCTCTCCCTACGCGCCTCCGGCTCTATAAAAACACTCTAGGGGTAGGACAGACTCGTACCAGGTGGAGTCGGGGTCAATCAATTCAGTTCTTTGACATAAGTTGAACCTAACCTATTTTATTTGTTGTCTGCCCTAATAGGTACTGTTTTTACGTTTCGTTCCACAAGCCGGCAAAAGTCGGTAAACACTACAAATTTGAATAGCTCGTAATGAAAATAATGCTGTAATTTAAATAAAAACTGTTAAATAATGTGTGCATGAAAGCTATTGAAATGAGTACAAAATATAATTATTTACGTAAATTTATATAAAATAAAATGTTACCGAGCGTATGACAACTTAACCATATGTAAAACGAAGCGTTCTATGGCGAGAATTCTATATAATCTGTGGTAGGGATTGACATAATAATTGCAAAAATAATTGATTTTCAATATTTTTTGTTCTCAAAAAGTACGCGTCTCCGCATGTTGAAACTTTGCGTGTGTGCTTATTATAAAATAACCTTTCTGTAAAAAAAATATCAACCCCCAACTCAATGGATGGCAATGGAAAACTAAGCCAGACCAAGTGCTAGAAGGGCAAATCCAGACTCCGGGCTGGTACTGAGCCAGAAAAAAAGAAAATAGAAAGTATTGATAAAAATAAACTAAATTACAAGAAAAATATTACCTTAGGAGGTTTGAATGGATACTCTGGTGAGAAGTGGATGTCTAGGAAGAAAACTCCACCCTCGTACACCGAACCAGGCGGGCCTAGGATGGTGGACACCCATTCATACAGGTTATCTCCTTTTGGCCCCGCACTGCAGTTTGGTGGCGGATCTAGTGTAATCTCTGCAAGTTCTTTCTGGATCCTCTTGGCTGATGTCCCCAGTGCCTTCGACATCTTGGGATTTGGTTTATTTTCTTTTGATTCTGGTTTACTGGCTGCAAGGGCCCCACTGGAATCAGCACCGCCTCTGCCGCGACCCGTACCACTCCCTGATGAACCAGATGCACCGCTCATTATCTAAAAGCACCAAACGTCTCATTCCGCTACACCAAAAAGCTGCTAGTTAAAAAGCTTGTGACAATGAGGGTAATGATTGGTGGGGAAGCTTGCAAAAAATGTCTGATGAACACATGCTCTCATGATTTCCAAAGGAATTAACATTGGCTTTCAAAATTGTATGAATCTTTGAATAATGACTCCCAAAAAAAACAGGTTTGATGATACAACATTGTTATGACCAAATAACTCTGAAAGTGCAATGACATGAAAATGAGAAATGATTCTCGTTGATCATTGCAGAATCATTGATTGTGAGTCATCTAAAGACAGCTACAACTACATTGCAAGTCATTTTTAGTTACAAAATCACAAAAGATGAACATGTTTTTTTATTTCAAGCAAGAACGAAATGACTAGAACAAAGACATTCCTAATCCCTGCACTTAGTACACCAAACATCAGCATTCAAACAAAAAAAAAAGACTATGCTCTACTGACAATTGCTGAACAATTTAACTCAAAATAACAATGCAAAACGTAATGGAAAAAGATTTATTTGTACCTTACGAATAACAGTCGGCCATCTTGTGGGCTGGCGTTATCCGATAATTTACAATTTTTTGATTCACCGGTGACCCAATTGAATGAAAAAGACGGCTCCCGATACGTAATAGTTAGTATACAACGAAATTCATCCACGACATGTGCAAAATTTGTGCAACGCTATTAGTGTAATCTCCGTGCTAGATGCCCCGCACTGCAAAGCGTAAATAGGCAGCCTGTTACTTTTCGCACTAATACCACTCCGTGATAAGAGATAGGTGAATTAATTATACCTTAATCAAAGATAAAACTTGAGTTTGGTGTTTTCCGGAAAGGTTTTAAGAGCTTCAAATCTTCAATCCACTTCTACCACATTTCACCCATTTGTCTGTCACCCTCACCAACACAAACAACCACTGAAATTCACGGAATGCACACAAGCTCAGTTTTAGAACAAATACATGTGAAAAATACCTCAGGCATTGAATACTTACAGATTGATAGTTTAAACTAATTATGTTAGTTTATTGCTAGGAAAATAAGCAATATATACAGTAATTAAACTAACGAAATTAAGAAAAATTACACGAAGCACAACCACATTCCGACATTTTTTAACTTTTTTTTTTAAAGATAAACTGTGTTGCCAAATAAAAATTACCCATAGATAACACACTGATACCTGAGATGTTTTTTTATTTAATTTTTTCAACCCTATGATTAGAACAGAACTACGATCTCGATCTCAGCCATAGAGTTTAGTAATAGATTGGGAAATCTCAGCCCTTAGACCCATTACCTCCATTCCCTCTCAAATCTCTCAGCGTATCAAAGTCCACAGCTGTTTTACAATTTTATTTTAGTGTTCAAATTCATAGAAAAATTGACCTTAGAACTGAGTTGCATAAACTTTTCATATCAGAATAAAGTTCAATCTAGCTCGAAGACTCGAAGGTTTGGACCAGCGCGACGACGCGACGGCGCGACACGACGGCGTGACATACAATTTCTAAGAAAACTTCACGGTATAACAGTAACCGGTGTCGCGTAGCGCATTAGTCTACACGAAGCTTAAAAAAGTAATCAGTCTAATTTTAGTTTACCATGTTAATTGTACTAGTACAGTCGGCTGCAGAAAAATCTCACCCCCTAGTAATGTATAAGAGTTGGTTTGTTTCGTCTCTCTCGATTAATAATGACTGTTTTGTAAGATCGTCAATTAATGAATGTTTTGTAGATATTTAATGCTATTGTGGAATGATTTGTTATTATTTATTATCATCATGCTCCTTATACCAAGGTTTTTTTAAAAATAATATTATTAAGAAACTGGGAAAAAATAAAAAATGTAAGTGGAAGCACAGCCTAAAAAAAAATACACAATTTGTGTGCATGGCATGAGTGTGCATGTCTATTTGAATGTTGACCATGGGGTGCATTCCGAGTTACGCTGTAATCGATTTGAGCGCGCTAACTCCTGTACCGTATTAACGTGGGCGCGATAACAGTTCGTCTTCAATCGTCATAGATGACGTCATGACATGCGCCATCTTGCGATAACGCCGACCATGCCTTTTACTAATATCACCGTGGGCGCTGTCAAAAATGACAGTTGTGCTGTTGTGTTTTGACTCGCATCCTATGTTTAAACTAACGTGGCATTTTCGAAATTGTGCTTCTGACTACCGTTTGCCACCTAAAGAAGAAATTTGAAGAATAAACACAAAGAAATATGTTATGCAAGTTTTGACGAGTACTGTGAGTGCGTTCACGAGCGTTCCGAATTGATGACAGCCCTCAGCTGTCATAATCGTGACATCTTAATCGGAACGCCAATTATCGATGTCAGCGCTGTGAGCGATTATGTTCTAATTCGGAAAGCGGGGCATAATTTGTGATTTTGACGTAGTGATGACACTTGGTTTGGTTTGACAATTGACATTAAAATTTGGTAAATTTGTCAAAAGTTGGATGTGTTTTGTGTTTTTCTGCCTGAAATAAACTCATTTCTGAATAAATAGACACAGTTTTCCAAAAAGTGTTACAAAACAGCTAACAAAATGGGGAAACGGCAGCATCAGAAGGATAAAATGCAAGTTTAACGCTACAAGATACACATTTCTTCAGTGATTTATTCCTAATGTTTTTTTATAAAATGTTTATTCTTTGTTAATTATTAGGTACCTCACGTACACGGAGTGGACTACTCTGTATGGTGGTAAAAGATCAGGTACTCCTAAAGAAGAGGATACTACTTTCAAACGCTTACCATTCGACCATTGTTGCCTATGTCTTCAGCCTTTCGAAGACCCATATTGCGATTCTGATGGCAACATATTCGAGTTACAAGCCATACTAGAGTTCGTGAAGAAATTCAAAGTAAATCCAGTTACAGGGAAAGTAAGTTGACTTATTAATGATGCACTTAAAAGTATGTGTTGCAGTGAAACCAAAAATGTTTAACTGGTTATTGTATAATAAACTTTGTAACAACATGAAAACCATCTTTCCAGAAACAAGATGTCAAAACTCTAACAAAATTGAACTTCTTCAAGAATGCTGAAGGGCATTATCATTGTGCCGTTTTATTTAAACCTTTTACGAAGAACTCCTACATTGTTGCTATTAAAACCAGTGGTAATGTGTACTCAAATGAGGCTGTGGAACAACTTAACATTAAAGGAAAGAACTGGAAGGACCTCATCAATGACACTCCATTTGCTAGGACTGATATTATTGTTATACAGGATCCAAATAACTTAGACAAGTTCAATATTTCTACATTTCATCATATTAAGAATAATTTGAGGGTGGAGACTGAAGGTAACTACAGATAAAAAACTATGATATTATTATTATTGTTTATTATCTTCTACAGGGGTAATCCTCAAATGCATATTACATACAAAATTCAACTATTTTGATTTCTGATTAAAAATAATTTTATAAAAGGTTTTTAACAAAATGGTTAACAAACAACAAACAGCTAGTGAATTTTTTCATCTCTTCAAGATGGGGAATAAATTTCAGCCTCCTGTCAGACAAGTATGTAATCTCAATATTTATAATATGTGTTTATTTTGCAGAGGAAATAGCAATGAGAAAAGATCCACATGCAAGACTTAAAACGGTATCAAATGAAACAAAAGACATCCTACAAGAACTAGAGAAGGAGTACAAAGCTCCAGAAAAGAAGGAAGTTAAAAAAGAGGTCGGTATTTCTTTGTTACAAGGTGTCCGTATCTGACAGGTGCCAAACAGAACCCTATTACTAAGCCTTCGCTGTCTGTCCATCTGTCTGTCAGCAGGCTGTATCTCATGAACCATATTAGGTTCACACACATTTTCACAGACTGTGTATTTCTATTGCCGCCATAACAACAAAAAATAAAAATAAAGCAAAATATTAAAGCCCCCCCCTTTAATATTTTGCTTTATTTTAATTTTTTGGTCCCCATACAAGAACCGTGTTTTTTTAACTAAAGTAAAGAACGTATTGTAAAATATTGTTTGGTGGAATTTGCGTTGAACTTGCACTTGTTAGTCTTTGCTTCAGGCACTTTGATTTCTTCCTGTGTGTGCTGGCACTTTCTAGCCTGCTTTTACCATAACGAAAACAGTGGGATAGGATGCCTTAACATATACGTCACATGGCCTTCATAAGTGGCATATGATTCCCACTGGACAAACTCAAAGCATTTATTTCAAATAAACCAATTACAGGCACTTTTGAATTGTCAAGGGGTCGGTCAGTCAGAAATATGAAGCTAGTCGCCCATTCCAAAGCGTAGTAGGTACCTATGGAGAAGAACGGGCAAGAAACTCCATGGACACTCTTTTAAATAAAATAAAATGGTTACATAATATTGGTTACATCATTCAAGTTGAAGTTATACATGTGAGAACGATGCAAAACATTAAAAGCGTCCGTAATAGAAATTAAAAAAAATAATTCAAAAATTAAATTAAATTAAAATATGCCGTGGCAGCTAAGAGATGACCAGTCCCTACTGACGGCGCCCGTTCACGAACATGACGCATGGATTAGCACCATTCAGCTCAACCATTTTGAAGGGAGCTAAATGATCCAACACACGCGCCACCGCCAGCGAGACATTAGAGTGAGCATGACATACTCTCAGCCGCCAGGGCACATTCAAGTCAATGAAAGACATACTCAGTACCTAAATGGTAGCTTTATAGTCGGTACATAGTACCCACACATGTGCCATGCAATTATACAATGCTAAGACATTGAATTTATACAATGCAAAGATAGTTTTTAAAATCTTCAGCAGCTCCAACGGTATTTTCAAATGCTAATCAATTAGTTTATGCTTGTGGAGCAGGACCAGCATTGAGCCAAGCATTTTTATCAGCGATGTAATCCCCCAACTTATAATATGCTTGGCTGCATAGTGTGCGTTTAATATAAGATTTAAATTTCGTTTCATTCAGTTGAAGTATGTGGGGAGGTATTTTATTGTAACATTTTAAACAGTACCCCATGAAAGATGAGTCCACTTTAGCCAGCCTGAAACCCGGTTGAACTAATTGGTCCCTATTCCTAGTGATATAATTGTGTTTTACTAAAAAGATGTAGATTTTTCCTTACGTACATGATGTTTTCATAAATATATTGACAAGGTACCGTCATGATGTTAATAATAGGTTGGGGAAAAAGTTTCTTCGCATTTTTTAAGAAAATTCAAAACATTTTTTAACATAGTATGTTTACATTTAACTAAAGTATGTAGGTACCATTTTGTTCGATAACTTTTTGCCATCTTGTAGGTAGGGACATGATCCCATTGCTATAGAAATTTTGGGACTTCTGATCAAAATACCGCGACAAGTGGTTTTGGCAGTCCTCCCGTGATGTTAACCTGACACTGCCTAAAGAATTCTGAAGAGACCGAAACAGGTGGAAATCTGAAGGTGCAAGGTCAGGACTATACGGCGGATGCATTAACACCTCCCAGCCAAACTCTCTTAATTTTTGCTGAGTGGCTAAAGATGTGTGAGGTCTAGCGTTATCATGATGAAAAACCACACCCCTTCTGTTGATTAATTCCGGCCGCTTTCTCTCAACTTCTTGCTTTAATCTCATCAGTTGTTCGCAGTAGAGTTCAGAATCGATGGTCCTGCCTGGTGGTAACAGCTCATAATGAATAATGCCCTTCCAATCCCACCACACACACAGCATCACCTTGTTGCGAGTTAACCCGGGTTTTGCCACAGTCTGTGAAGCCTGACCGGCCTTTGACCACGACCTTTTTCGCACGTTCTTGTCGTACGTGATCCACTTTTCATCACCAGTTATCAGCTTCTTCAAAAATGGTTCGGTTTCATTACGTCGTAATAAAGAATCACAAATGAGTACACGGTTCATTAGGTTTCTTTCAGTGAGCTCGTGAGGTACCCAAATATCGAGCTTTTTTGTGTACCCAGTTTTTTTCAAATGCGCCAAAACTGTTTTGTGGTCAATTCCCAGTTCTTCAGCTACGTCGTAACTACTAATATGCCGATCTTGCTCCACTTTTTCAAAAATGGCATCCATTTTATCCGTAATAGGGCGACCAGAGCGACGTGCATCTTTGACATCAAAATTTCCGGATTGAAAACGCTTAAACCAAATTTGTGCTACTCTCACAGACACTGCACTAGGTCCATAAACATCGCAAATTTTTTTCGCGGCTTGCGTTGCATTTTTACCTTTTTTGTAGTAAAATTTTAAAATGTATCGAATTTCTTCATTAGATTCACTCATCTTGACAGTACGAAAAACAAATAAAAATCACACATTTTCCTAATTTGAATTTGGAATTATGTTCTTTAAAATTTAAACTTTCAATGATACCAAAACCAGCCAGATACACATAGTATAGCCAAAGAGATTTTATTACAAGTTCATACATACTATAATGCGAAAAGACTTTTTCCCCAACCTAATATCTTTAAACTGTTCCCTTAGAGAGTCGCGCCTGCGGAGGCCATAGATGGCTCTAATGGCTCTTTTCTGCAGAATATAAATAGACTCGATGTCTGCAGCCCGTCCCCATAGTAGAATACCGTACGACATAATACTATGAAAGTAACTAAAATAGACTAGTCTCGCGGTGTCTACATCAGTAAATTGACGGATTTTTTCACAGCAAATGCTGCTGAACTTAGCCGTCCTGAAAGGGATGTTAAATGAGGACCCCATTGAAGCCTTGAGTCGAGCGTGATCCCCAGGGAAAACAGTTTTATCGACGATTCTAGTTTCTCTTGATTCTCACAATTATTACTTTTGACATTTGGTAAAGAAAATCTTATGCACTTAGTTTGTTTCCCATTTAATACTAAATTATTAGCAGTGAACCAATTGTGGACCTGCTGTAGGGCGCTATTTACGTCGTCAAGATTTGATGCACGTCTATTAATTTTAAAAATTAAGGAAGTATCATCAGCAAATAACACCATTTGTGGTTGAGTTTTTAACAAATGATCATTAATATATACTAAAAAGAGGAAAGAACCCAATATTGATCCTTGTGGTACACCCATTTCTACTTTTAAACCGAGTGAATTGACACCATTTATTTGAACTTGCTGTTGTCTATCATTTAAATGCGATTTTACTAAACTGAGCGCAAGTTTCCTAAGTCCGTAATGCTCAAGTTTCAAGATTAAGGTTTCGTGGTCGACGCAGTCAAATGCCTTGGAGAGGTCACAAAAAATTCCTATGGCATCTTGGGCCTCTTCCCACGCCGTAAATATGTGTTTTAATAACGTGACACCGGCGTCAGTCGTACAACGTCCCTTGGTGAAACTATACTGTTGATCATGTAAGATTTTATTGGTGTTAAAATGATTGAGCAGTTGGTTAAGCATTACCTTTTCAAACACCTTGCTTAAAACTGGCAACACGGATACGGGTCTATAATTATTGGTGTCTTTACTGTCCCCGGATTTGAAAAGTGGTATTACCTTACTATATTTCATTAGATCAGGGAAGATTCCTTGATCCACACACAAATTAAATATTAAGGCTAAGTACGGCGCTATAGTCTCAATAATGGAGGTACAAACTTTAATTGACATTCCCCAGTTAGCTCCATTACGACCTTGCTGACTGGCCATAATTTTTACCACAGCATAAAAATAGTACATGGCAATATTAGAGGAAGAAAAACAATGAAAGTTGGAGAGCAAACAAGTTTTTACTTGGATATGGTTACCTATCCCTCCAACACAAATCCTTAGTAACCTTTTTGATTGACAATGGAAAGAAGTACTGAAGGCACGATAATTAAAACTTGACATGACATAATTTTAATTATTCCTTATTATTATTTTATTCTACTTTTTACTACCTACCTACTAATATAATCTGACTAGATATGACTTTTGTGTGTTATTGAATTTTTGTTAATTGGACATCATAAAGACTGCTGGACATGTATTCTTTTATTTTTCTGAAATGTATTGTATTGATTATGTAAATATGTTAATTAGTGTTCAACAACTCAACAGTAAACCAACATTGTGCTTTGGAGTGCCCTGACAGGGTTCATGTACAAAAACTGACTTAATATATTATAAAACGTGTGATGTGCATGAGAGCAAATAAATAAATAAATAATACATTAAGGCAACATATTTTAAAAGTCATGATTGACTGTGCCAGTTCATAAAGTATCTTTTTCATACTAGGTTGCAGATAAGTTCAATGCCGCTCACTACTCTACTGGCATGGTGGCTGCCAGCTTTACCTCCACTGCTATGATGCCAGAGACAGTCCACGAAGCAGCCATTATTTGTGAAGATGATGTCAAATATGATATGGTGAAGAAAAAAGGTTGGTTGCCAACCTTTACTGTTTTTTTGTTTGCTATGACTATTTCATTGAATATGTATTAGCTTTTTAGCTTATATTTATTTCATTTGAGTTAAGCTCCTTAAGTTCTGAGTTGAGCTGCATGATTACTGACAAAGGCATGCACTGACTGGACAGGTCCACTCAATCTGTGTGGTTCTTTCCTCAAAAGACTATTTCAGACACCAATCTACATGGTCTTCACATGATCCGACCAAGAGGATTATGTCTGGACTTTAAAAGAGACTGTGACCTCTGACATTGTTTCGCCCTTTCTTCTCAGTTTAGTCAGTCAAATGAGATTAAAATAAGTTGAATTGAGTGTCTAGTGCATGTTCTACCACAATCCCACAAGTTTAGTTTGCTGTGCATGCACCAATTTAGTATTTATGCTCCATTCATTCACTGCCCTTGATAGTGTTCATAATGTCTCACTTCATCTTTACTTCTTTCCTTAGGATATGTGAGGCTGGTGACAAACCTGGGTCCTCTAAACTTCGAGTTGTACTGCGATTTAACGCCGAAAGCGTGCGATAATTTTATAAGACACTGCAACAACGGATACTATAATGGCACCAAGTTCCATAGGTCTATTAGGAATTTTATGGTAAGCGTTTGTTGATTCAGAATTTAAAGGTTTTTAACTTTACCTTTAGAGCAGTTTATGTGGCTTTAATGTGTTAGATTCTGATTGCCCACGACATGTTATGATTGTCTGAGTCACGGTATTTCTGGCTGCACTGCTAACTTCTTTGTACTGATTTCACAAGTCAGAACAAGAACATAGTAAATATAAAAGACTAGCTTTTGCCCGCGAATTCGTCTGCAATCCAGGATAAAAGTAGCCTATGTCCTTTTCCAGGTAATGGGCTATCCATGTGCCAAATTACATCTAAATCCGTGCAGCCGTTTTAGCGTGAAAGTGTAACAAAGACAAACAAACTCACTTCCGCATTTATAATATTAGTTAGGATGTTAGATTGGAGTCTCCCATAATATCCAGCTCAAAACTCTCAACATCATGGGTCTTTTTCCAGTACAGTACAAGCTTATAGTAGAAATAATTATTTCAGATACAAGGAGGTGATCCAACTGGCACTGGATTGGGTGGAGAATCAGTGTGGAAGAAACCATTCGAAGATGAGGTCAAACCAAACCTGCATCATACTGGCAGAGGAGTGCTGTCATTGGCTAACTCTGGACCAAACACCAATGGATCACAGTTGTAAGGGAATTTATTTCCGTTTTTCTACGATCAGACAGATAAAGGCTCGGAAGTGCGCTACTTGCTGCGCAGTACCCCACCCCTCACCCCCGCTGACACATTAATTCATTACTGCGCAGCAACTCGCCTCATGTTCCGAGCCGCCATTAAGTAAGAATCAGAAAATATGCAAAAGCTTTATGCTAAGTTTAATTCAAAAGACATATCAATTCAATGTTGTTATGTAACAATGCTAAAATCATAGATTTGTATAAACAAACCATAGATCGCCATCAAAGAGTGTCTACTTTTGACCATAACTAATAATATTAGGTCTTTACCTATGAAATTGCCGTTCTACAGTACTGGCCATTTCAAATCAAAATAATTTTTGTTTGGCTAAGAATTCTAATTTCAAATTAATTTTATTTTAAAAACATGTTTTTTTTTTTCAAAAGTAGTCATTTGTTTATTGATTAGTGTTACATTTTCATCGCATTTCAATCTTTTTCGTCATCATGGATACGTTAAAAATTCGAGTAATTATGGAATATGAGCACCGTCGTGGCAGCAACGCGGCACAAGCGGCACGCGGCAGCTCCGAAAACGTCGTTGATGTTAACGACGTTTTCGGAGCTAACACTACAAACCAACGCACCACCTGTTATTGGTTTGCTCGCTTCCGTTCTGGAAATTTCGACCTGAAAAATGAACCTCGCGGTCGTCCGAAGACTTTGGTCGACAATGACGAATTAAAGGCGATTGTAGAAGCTGATGATACACAATCTACGGCTGAATTAGCAGCAGCTTTCGACGTTAGCGTCAAAACAATATTGGTCCATTTGCGTCAAATTGGCAAGGTAAAAAAGCTTGACAAATGGGTGCCCCACGAACTCAATGATCGCCAGCGCGAAGTACGCGTCGAGACGTGCCTTGCACTGCTCAACAGACACACAAATGAAGGTATTTTGAACCGCATTGTTACCTGCGATGAAAAATGGATTCTGTTTGATAACCGCAAGCGCTCAGCAAGTTGGTTGGATCCTGGTTCAGCACCTAAACAATGCCCTAAACGAAAACTTACCCCTAGAAAAGTGATGGTCACTGTTTGGTGGTCTAGCGCCGGTGTGAATCATCACAGCTTCTTACCAAACGGGGTAAGCATTACTGCAGATGTGTACTGTGAAGAACTGAACACAATGATGGAGAAGCTGGCACATCTCCAACCTGCATTGGTCAATCGCTCGTCTCGGCTGCTCCTGCACGACAACGCGCGACCTCATACTGCACAGCAGACGGTCTCCAAGTTGCAAGAACTGGGGTTGGAAGCTCTCCATCATCCGCCCTACTCACCAGACCTTGCGCCTACAGACTACTACTTTTTCCAGAATTTGGATAACTTCTTGGCGGGAAAAAAATTCAATACCCAAGAGGCAGTACAAAATGCCTTTGAAGAATTTGTTGCCTCCCGTCCAGCTGATTTCTTTAAGAAGGGCATCAATAAACTGCCACTGCGTTGGCAAAGATGCATTGATTGCATGGGTGATTACTTCGATTAATACAAATAAAAAATACATGAAAAAAATTCGTTTAAATTTTTTCATACAAAACGGCCATTTCATAGGTAAAGACCTATTATATACTTAATTAGGGTTCCGACCTTAAAGAGACAATATCAACCTTTATAACATGAATTTCTTGTTTTTGTACTCACATCACTACTTACCAGCTTAGTATGTGTTTAGCTTTACTAAAATTGAAGCAAATGCCTGTTTAAAATGATTTGCTGCTCCATTCCAGTTTCATAACCTTCCGTTCGTGCAAGCAGTTGGACGGCAAGCACACAATCTTCGGCAAGCTCGTCGGTGGCATGGACACACTAACTGCCATGGAGCAGATAGAGGTAGACAATAAGGACCGGCCCATACAGGACATTGTCATAGATGTTGCACAGGTGTTTGTGGATCCATTCGCTGAGGCTGAGGAACAGGTAATATTCTTAAAAATACTTGTTTGCAATATGATTTCAAAAGTATGCAGGCGGGCAGAATTACTTTTAGTTACGTTTAGTTTTAGATAACATCACGCCTGTATTTCACAAAGGGTTAGGCAGGGGTAGACCTATAGTACACCCATATTTTGACAGTTATATTAAAGTCCCATGTAATAGAGTGGGAGCCTATTGCCATCAACCGGGCACAAATCCAGACTATGGGCTGCTACTGAGAAATTCCAGATGGGAAAACCCACTACCACTATGCCCAACCTGCGAATCGTATCCAGGACCTCATGCTATAACTAATATTATAAATGCGGAAGTGAGTTTGTTACGCTTTCACGCTATTACAGCTGAACAGATTTAGATGAAATTTTGCACGTGGGTAGACCATGACCTGGAGAAGGACATAGGACTTTTTATCCCGATATTCCCATGGGATCGAGACTTATGCGGGTGAAACCGCAGGGTGCAGCTAGTTCCTGCCGGAGGCTATACGCGGGGGTCGTGCGGTCCATGGCCCTTTACGGGGCACCGGTTTGGGCGCGTTCATTGAGGCGGCGGCCAGCCCGCCGGTTGAACGCGTCTCAGAGGGTCATGGCAACCCGGCTGGTCCGGGGATACCGCACGGTCTCCGGTGAGGCGGCGAGCCTCCTTGCCGGATTACCGCCATGGGATCTGGAGGCAAAAGTCCACGCGCACATCTGGGAGTAGCGCGAGGAGTCGAAACGCCGGGGCGTAACTCCGTTTCCGCGAGAAATCGCGGCACAGCGGACAGAGCTCCGGCGGGATCTCATGGCGTCATGGAGAGTGCGATTGTCGCAACCCAGTGCTGGGCACGCCACTATTGCGGCGATAAGTCCCCTCTTTGAGGAGTGGCTAGAGAGGCGCCACGGCGTCCTCACCTTCCGCTTGACGCAGGTCCTCACCGGACATGGTTGTTTCGGGAGGTTCCTGTTTCATTTCAGGCGGGAGGAAACGCCCGGGTGTCATCACTGTGTGGATCGCCCGGAGGACACGGTGGAGCATACGGTGGAGGTCTGCCCGGCTTGGGCAGAGCATCGCTGTGTCCTCGTGGAGACGATCGGTGGCGGGGATCTCTCGCGTCCGGCCCTGGTCCAGGCCATGGGCCTGGGCCACGGAGCGAGAGGGCATGGGAGGCCGTTACCTCCTTCTGCGAAGCAGTAATGCTCGCGAAGGAGGAGGCAGAACGCGTGAGGGAGAGGCAAATTTCGCGCCCTCTCGCCCCTAGCCGCCGCAGGAGACGCCCTGGGCGTCGGGAATCGCAGGCCGATTCCCGGCCACCGTAGGCGCGGGCTTGCGGACGGTGAGCAATGGGTAGCTCGCCGTCCGATAATGACCAGGCCCGGGTCGACGGCGCGTTGTGTTCCACGCGCGCCTCAAAGAGATGTCAGCAAGTGAAAGGGTCCGACAGGACCGATGCCTGCCGGGGTTGCGGGAAAGTCCGAAAGGGATACCGTGGCCCCTGGCAACGTACAGGCAACGGAAGGAACACGGGTGGGTTTTAGTCAGTAAGAGTCAGACACGCCCTCCCGCTCCACCCAGAGCGGGAGAAGTTATTTGACAATTTCCCATCCAAAAAAAAAAAAAAAAAGGGTGCTGCTAGTAGAGAATAAAGAGATCATTAATGTTGTGCTAATAAACAGCAATTCTTGATTGAAATAACTCTCAAGTCTGTAAAGGGGTTTGTATTAAACTAGCAAACCCTTATAATAGACTGTGTACCAGTAAACATTATGCTGTCCGAGACCTAAGGATCTAAAACAAATTTTCTCTAAAATATTCTTGTTGTTGGGTTGTTACAGCTTGTCAAAGACAGAGCGGAGGAACTCAAAAGGAAAGCAGAAACTGAGGGCTCACAGGTGAGGCCGAAAAAGGCGAAACAGCCTCTAAAAGTATTCAGAGATGGTGTGGGCAAATACCTTAACTTACAAGAAGTGGCGCCACCTGCAGCCCCAACCAGCAGTAAAAGCACGAAGACACAAGAAGGTCCCCCCAAAAAGGTTAAAAAGGATGGAAAATTGGGCTTTGGTGGTTTCGATAGCTGGTAGGAGAAAAATTTAAAAGAAATTATGAGTAAGGCATATAAATATTTAAAATAAAATGTATTAATGTAATATTTACTTTTATTTATACCTCCTAAAATACTGACAACTTTAAATAAATTTATAACAATTTTCCATTTTACAATTACACAATTTGTTTATATAATAAATTCATCAATTAAGTACTTCTAAAATGTTCATTTATTCTAATTAAATGAGTTTCATACACTATGTATTTAACTTTACACTAATTAATCCATCAACACAATAATAAGTGCAATTATTATGTATATTTATTATTTATTTACCCCTTAAGTCTTTTTTTAATATATGAGTATAACTAGGTAACAAAACAAAGTTGCTTCTCTTGTTCAAAGCAAATAATATATGTAAATGCAGATTTACATGAAGAGAATCCCTGTAACATTCTCAAAAAGAGCCAGAAACTCTCCATGTAAATGAGCTATAATGCATTTTGGTGCACAGGAAGTTTTCATTGTGAGTTAAATACAATATTTGTAATATCAAATACCTACAAAATGTGCCTCTAATTTTCCCTATCATGATTTTGGCAACATACCAAACTGTTTTGATGCATAACATCTTTCCCCTTGCTTTCCTGCAAATCTTTCCTCTCGCCTTGTTGCAATCTGTGGAGTTCCTCTATGGGAGTGATTTTGTGAAAAGGGAAGGAAGTGTATTACAGGAAGCCGGGGAAGCACGTGCTATTTGATTTGACCAATGAGCGCGCGCGGTGCTAGAGTTGGCCGTCAGGAAGGACCTAGACGAGGCCCCGCCCCTTTAATGTTGCTTATTACCGAGGTGAGATGTCAGAAAGTACACATCCGATGCAACTACTGTAAGGGTCACTCATTTTTTTAAATTTTCCCTCTTTTGTGACATACTTTTAGCAAATAGGAATAATGCAGAGTTCATTACAGATAAACTTTCTTATTACTATAAAAAGTAAACAGAAGTACGTCAGCTTAATTTACATGATTTTGCAAAATAATTTTTACAGCTTTTCCAGAATATCAAAATGGATGACAAGAAGTGTACTGCTACATTCTCTTAAACAATAATTTTGCAAGTGTCTAGGCTTGAAAAAATAATTTACTGTAGCTAATTATGCACTTTCAAAGTGAGATTAGATAGAAAATGATGTGCCATAAGTTTGTCATTCACAGCTTATAGTAAAACGCCATGCTTTGTTTTGTTTTTAAAATTATTGATGTAGCACAGTTTCATTTACTCCCCATTCAGATATTATTTATCTAGTCATTAGTTCTCATGAATAACCATGTCTTATCATGTGCTTGTAGCCTTATTGGCACCTTCGTCAAAATATACCACACAAATATTGACAATAGCTTGACTATGTATCATTGTTTGTCTGTCATTTCATGTTTAGTTGTAATTGGTGCGTCGCCGTGCAGTCCTCTGTTTGTCAAATCTCATTTCCATCTCTTCTAAAACCTTTGGAGTGTATCGAACAACCAGCTTCACTGAACCAACTGCTTGCTTCAATAATTCTACAGCTTTCTCGTGGTTTTCACCCTCTACAGACACGCCGTTGACTGACAACAGCTGGTCACCTCTTTTGAGTCCTCCATGACGATCAGCGACGCCGCCAGGAATGATTCTTGATATGTAAATAGGGGAGTTTTGTTCTTTGCCACCCATGACGTTGAAACCTAGACCTTCCTCTGTCTTCGGAAGCTCGACAACCCGTGGATGTGCGTGGCCTTCAGCCGCAGCGAATGCGGCCACTGTGGCCTTGGCTGTAGCAGAAGCCCTAATGTCCGCCGAGCCTTGAATATCAACAGTTTCGTAAACATGTTCATACACTTCACGAACAGCGTTCAAGAAATCACTTTGAAGCACTTTCTGTAGAGCTGCAAGCTTCGTAGCAGGAACTTCACCACTTTGTTGAAGTTTTTCGAGTAATTCGATAGCTCGTTTTATATCCCTAGCTAGGGTTAACTGCTCCCCTGAACTGCTCATGTTATCTGAATTCGTTTTCTCTACAAATAACTGGAAATTAAAAGAAATTGGGCGTATTTTATAAACACGAAAGCAACTGCGGTGAATCAATACAGCAAGTACTTGATTCACGTTCTAAAACTTTGTATTTCGAATAAAACAAATACATGCACAGCTGTGTATGAATTCGCTTTCTTTAGTCATTTCTATTATTATTGAAATGTTATTAATTATATGTTCATGTTTCCTTTTTTTTGTTACTTTGTAGGTAAATAGTAGTATATACATAAAATTGTACGGTTTTTCTGTTTCGGAACGTTCTTCATTTCATACATTTGACACTTCAATGCTGTGCAGTTGGTGCAACAGTTTTCGTTTGAAAACAAAAAAATTAGATTTGTTCGACACTAAAGAAAATATATCATTTATTTGCTAATGTTTAACGCTTTTTATGTCAAATTATTGCACTTTTCAGATATACCAAGGATTTAGAAATATTTTATTCTAATTTATTCATTCATCTTTCAAGTTTTGATTATCTTTCTTATTCGTCCGGGAACGACGAAATAAATGTTTTGACAAGTTTTCAGTCACGCCAACATTTCGCCAAAAAATGCTAAATATCTAAATTGCCATAATTGGGCTGTAATTTTTAACTTTGATTTGCAGTATTATTGTAGTATTTTGCTGCTTGTATAATTTAGCGTAGGTTTAACAATAGTGTAACGTAAAAAGTATAGTGTAAGTGAGTGGTGAGACTTCGTATTTGCAGAAACAATGGATGATTTAGGTGAGTTTAGTCTTATCATAACCTGTTTGGGTGTTTAAGAAATGACGTGTTCTGCTAAAATAACTTGTTAATTTGCATATTTGCTCCTTGTCGGACCTTCTAGTCTTATCCATGGTACTGTAGCCAAGTTTAGGTGCGAACTTTTATGCGCTTTTTGGTTATAATGCCAATAACTTGTCACTTCCTGAGTTACATTTTTTGTTTGTTTTACTTACACATATGGATTCTGTGATTCAGATTATTATATACGTGATGATTGTATTGTTGCCAGGGTTATTGGCTAATAGCGATTTCTTCGTAACTCGATGACAAATTCTTTTATTTACTTTTCCTTATCTGAGCATACTTACAAAAGATAAACAGAGTTTGACATAAAATTATGTCAGTGACCTGTTCAAGTATTAAGTATTAACATTTTATTGTGTTTCAAAGTAATATCAATAAAATAATTCAGGGTAGGTTATACCTACTTGGGAAGGGGAAAAATATACTATATTATAATACAATTATTATCCTTATAATTGTATTTCATTCATAATACAAATGAATTACCTATTGATGGCCTATAAAAATATTGTGGTCAGGGGGTCTACACCCTTAGCGAAATTCGTAGTTTCGACCGAAGTTAACGGCGCTTCGTTCTCTGTTTCACTTACGAACATACTGTGAATGAGACTGAGTGTAGCGCCCGTAACTTCGTCCGATACTGCAGATTCGCTTAGGGAGTAGACCCCTAGTACTGGCCACTAGGATGTTGTCAAGTTGTAGCATGATTCATTACTTAAAATTCAAGGAAATTTTGAATCATGGTTTTTTTCTGGTCAGTGGGTCATCTTAATTTGTTGAGTATGAGGAGGAAGGACTAAGTCAACAGGGTGCTGTGTTCATTACAGGGATGACAATTTATTTAACCTGGTTGCTTAAGATATAAAATAATTTTAAGACCATGATTGTTTGTTTGATTCACTGGACTTAGGTAGTCATAACTTGCTTAAAATCAATCTGCCTAGCCTTTTCCCAACTATGTTGGTCTAACCAGATGCAGCTGAATACCAGTATTTAACATGGAGCGACTGGAACCTCCACAACACAGTAACAGGATAATACAATACCCCTTGGTAAGATTGGTTGTCAGACTTTTGGGCTTCCGATTACCTGTAACATATGTCAAAAATCCACAAATGACAGCCGCAACCAACAGCTTAACATGCTTTCTGAAGCACGGAGGAATCTCGGTATGTAAAGATGGTCACCCAACCACGGACCAACATAATATTATTCTCTTGTATACAGGCTGTGATAAATAGCCTAGTAGAGTTAAGTAGAATAATTGATCATCAACTATCATTATTTACTTTTGCAATTTTTTAGGTCAGTGTAAGAGACCATAATGAATGTTTTTGCAGAATCATAATCATTAATACATCTCTCTATCAGAATACCAGGCAATGCAGGCCCTATCAGAATACCAGCGCTGCAACATTTATTATTAAATGTTGCAGCATCATGCTGAGATAGGAGCGTTTTGGCCTCGCTCAGGACTTTCCAATATATATTAATTTTTACTCTGTTTGTTTTTTCTATTTTTATTTTTAGTGTGTGTTTAGTTTAATTAAGATCTCCTGTGCGTATCCCAATAAATACTTTTTCTTTTAAGTTAGATTTGTTCCATTGAAGATGACATCATGACATTTGAGAACAAATTTAACTTAGAGAGATTCTGAGAGAAGTATTAATGATTTTGTAAATACGTAGTATAATTCTGTAAATATATATTTTTAATGGTGGCAAATCATATTTTGATCAAGATACAACCTGACACTGACCTGAATAAGTAAGATTTGAATTTCCTGGGGCTACCACTGCGGATCCTCCTCAGACTAAATAAAAAACCAAGTCAGAGCGCTGTCAACAGTGAAGTGAAGCCGGTTTCGCAATGTGTGCACTTTGTATGGTGTAGTTTGATTGTAGTGTCGTTGTAAAAGGTAAATGTGTGAGTGTGAGCGTGCATGCACAGAGTGGCGCACTGTGGATCGAAAAAAAGGCTCTCGAAGACATTGGAGCTAAAAACTTTAGGTGTGGGTTTTTTGCTTGAAGTGGCTTCTAATTGCCAATATTATGCATAAATATATCATAGGTACAATCTGGTAGGCAAATTGCAAACATATTTTTTTTGCAAAAAAAACGTATGAAGCTTATATCTCCGGAAAGGAGAAAATAGCCGTTAAATCCTTGCACATGGTGATGTAAATATTTATTTATAATTTTTTAACATGACATGGCGACTGCCACTCAGAAAAATATATGAGAGGGGCGAGTGGCGCGACTCTTCGCTGCTGCTGTGTGTAGAATCGCGACTTCATGCTCGTGTGCCCGAGTCTTTAGGCCCAAGCTACGTCTAATGTAATATATTTTACGTAGATATTCCGTCGCGTAACACTGGTACAAATAATTGCATACAAGCTTCGCACACCGTACACATCTGGACCGAAGAACTTTCTTATTACATTTGTGATTGTACATCAGTTTTGTGATCTGTAATAAAAAAAAAGAAAAAATAAGTTGCGTCTTAGGCGAAAGATCGGCGACATAAATTACATCAATCAGATAGCTTGGTCTTTACACCTAGGTTACCGCTAGGTGCCATCGCCATCTATATCAACTATCAACGCCCAATTTAATACGTAAGCATAAATACATACGAGTATCTACCTATATGGCGCTAATCAGTAAATTACATAACATCTTCAACGGAGACACGACACATACTCCGAAACAGGTCTGTAGGAATGTGGCGGAATAACCGAGTTTACGCACATGCTATAAAATATTGAACACAAAATTATCCTGCATTCATTTACAATAAATATCGATTTTTATGAGATAATCAGTTCTTTGACGCTGCGAAACGCAAATATACTAATCAAATTATAATTTCGCGAGACTAATCTATTAATTTCATTGGCGCCGTGGTGAACCATAACGCGCCAGAGTGCGAATAAACGACACTTCGAACCCGAAAACCAAAGAGCGAATGTCTGTGGCCCTAAAGGCTGAGTAATAAAACGACCACTTCTCAAAATGCCTCCCGGACGCAAAATGTTTCAGAATGTTTATTTCGCAAAATGACCACTTCGCAAAATGTCCCTTTCGAAAAAAAATGTTTCTCAGAATGTCTCTTTCGCAAAATGATTACTTCGCAAATATCCCTTTTTTCCAATGCACATTCAATCCTTCATATCCGTACAAAATCGGTCCAGTGCGAGTCGGATTCGCGCACAGTTACATAATAATCTTTAGAAGGGACATTTTGCGAAATCTCTTTCGCAAAATGACCACTTCGCAAATGTCCATTCTGAGAAACGAAGATTTTTCGAAAACATTTTGCGAAGTGGTGATCTTGCGAAAGAGTCATTCTTAGAAATGGATATTTTGCGTCCGGGAGGCATATTATTGAGAAGTGGTCATTTTGTGACTGAGCCGCCCTAAAGAACACTATCGAGTAACTTCTGCCTGCGTTAATCCAAATCACCTTAAAATCTTGCCCAGCTTCTAGGAACCAGGGCTCCTTTAGTTTATGTAAGTATTCGGGATAGAGTTCAATCGGGAGGAATAGCCAATCGGACTTGTATTTTCAATTCCGCGTCAGTTTTGGACATAGTTTTAACATAGAAACCCTCGAATAATGATAAAGCAAACATTATGACTATAGAGCTAGCTACGTTTGCGCACATAACATAATAGCTTTTATAAAATTGCTAGGTGGGGACCGGCAACACCGGTCATTAATCACCGCGAGGCGATGGGGTGTCATCAAGGGGTTATTTCTAAAGCCATTAACGGGTTAGATAAACTATCTTAGTTATTATCAAAAGTAAATAGAGTTCCGTAAAAGCTTTCGTTGATGGTAATGGTCAAAGTGACCACTCTGACACAGAGAATATAGCAATATATCTTCTAGAGCTGTTTTAATAAATTATCGGACGGACAGGATAAAAATGTTGGTAACAACACATTGCAAAAAGCTTGTTTTCTTAAAAGAAGTTTGAACGAAAATAAATGGCGAATGAATGTTGACTTATAAACACGCTCACGTCACCACACGACCAATGCCTATGAGAACAGCGAGATATAAAAATAATCTCACACATAAAGAATGAACTTGAATGAACAACAAGACTATTAACTAACAACAGATACAAATACAAGGGCGCTCTTATCGTGAATAGCAAGTGCAGATGGACACAAGAAAGAGACCGACAAATGGCATGTGAAAGTTCTCAATGCTCCTCCCGACTTATATCCTCTCATATTATTTATAGAAAACGACGATGCAGTCGAATGCTCCCACTAACTAGAAGATTAAAATGAGTTATTGCAGCAGTCCATCAGTATTACTTATATCATACCACACAATATGGCGCGCAATTTCCCATTAAAAACCAATCAACGTTAAGTGCCGTATCTTAACAAGCTATGATGTACGTTAATTCCTCCATAGTCCCATACCTACACGTATATTCTAAAAATATAGCTGTAGGGATTAATCAGCCACTCGAGAAGTAACCCAGAGGTGGAATGCAAGAAATCTGTAACATGTCAGTGTGGAATGTCCATGTGAACTGACAGTTCAATAAATCGGATTCTTGAGTTGAAATCGAGATAAATGTTTGTTGAGCTGCGACGAAAATAATCGATTAATTAGATGGTGTAACTTGGTGAGATCTCAATATGTGCGTGCTATTGAAATGTAAAGCTAGTGATGGATTGGCTGCTTTCAATAACATGATTACCGAAATTGATATAATCGCCAAAGTACGTCAATCTCGTCGTCGTATGCTTCTTTGAAAACTGTTAAAACGTGTGGTTCCGTCGAAAAATCACTGTATATCTCTGACCTTTGCCAATGGATGGAGTTATTCAAGTTAGTTTATAGCATTTACATCGACAGAAAGTCATCAAAGACAATATGATCACTGAGGCATTTAATCATATATGGTTTAATAATTATTGTTATTAAGTAAATACAATGAACTCAAGAGCAACAATAGGCGTAATTGTTTGAGCTCTTTATCAAAATTATTAATATGGATATGTTATGAACGTTTTCATTTCCAAAGAATAAAATTCTTGCCCCGTCATCTTTAATGCAAAGTTCACAGTCTACATTGGCTAATTATCAGTTTCTTACCATCTCTTCGTTTCTTTGCACTTGCAAAGTTAACCTCCCAATTAAACAAATTCTCACTAAAGGTTTAGTGGGACTTTGTTTAATTAAAGAGGTGACGATTTACTTGTCTGATTGCTGTCAATAAGTTCATGTACTAAGACTTTTGAAAAGCTACCGACAGCTTTAGGGACTGGATTCAGAAATGTTACATTACAATAAAACTTGGATTCAGTATAACAAATAACATAGCAATCTAAAAATGGCACAGGACGTATGTAGATAAAACTTCAGATTAAGGAAAATCCTGACCCGATGACCTAATAAAGCATTATAAAACGGATTTATGATAGTGCAAACCGCCACTCGACCCATAGCAAACATAATGAAGAAGAAATTAGGTTTAAAAGCAATAACACTCGGGATGAAGATGAAGAGGCGGAGGCTATTGATGTAGGTTGACTTGGAAAAGCAATATAAATTATACCTATTGTTATACTTTAATTGACTATCTAATTTGGCATTGAACACGATCCCTACAGAGCGTTTGGACTTTCCAAAGGCCTTCGACACTCCAGACATAACACCCAACTTAAAAAAAAAATGCGGTGTCATTACCATAGGTATCACATTTCCACATTTTACACGCACAGTTCACGCTATACCACGCTTAATGTGCTTCATTCCCGTTCTGCCTAATTAATTTAATTAGTGGTCGACGTGCACTAGGGAATGTTGTAATAGGCGACACACCTATCTTGTGTGATTGGAAACACGTAGCTTTGGACGGTGGATCAATATAGTTTTTTGACGATTTACACTGGTCAAGTCATAGGAGGTTCGTTTGAAATATTTATTCGACCGCAGCAGTAGAATACGTCCATTTTAAAAATATTTGGGGAAGACTATGAACTTATGACAACGAAGGTCTATGCAAATTCGTTATCGTTCCTTTCTGATAGTAATTGTATTGATAATTCAAACAACTTTTATAATATTGCTTTAATTCAATAAGCAATAACTGATATGAGATCAAGTCTTGCAGAGAAGTATAATATGTCATGGTGTGTAGATAACATACCATGACATATTATCCTCTAGTTATCTTGGTCTAGAATTGTTTATGGAGTAAGAGTTTCCGTATTGACCGTGAATTAAATTACATCACGTTTATTACAATGAATGAGTGATCTCAGAAACCTTGGAAGCTTTATGATCTCGGAATATACTTGGAAATTACAATTTCAGCCTTGAACTGAGTGTTATATCCTCACAGCTGATAAACTGTAGCGTTTGCCAATTTCAGTTCAATACCATTAACTTTCCCTATCTGACCTAAATCGTATCTGTTTGGTTTGTTCGTGGATAAGGCTGTAAATTCATAGTTTAGTGACGTCATCACACCGTCACTGACTACGATGAGTTGCGTGTTACGCGTTCCCTACATCTGCCAGTCGCACGCGTGTACCCAGTCCTAACGTACTGGTTGGAAAAAGTTCCATTTGTAACGTTTTCTTTATTTTAATTTTGATCCATTTCGGAATCATAATTTTAGAGATTTTTCTTTTTAATTCAATCGTATTTAAATATTTGGTGTTTCTGCATACGACGTTAATAATGAAAACGATATTCAATTTTTTTGGATTGGTATTGTTTTCATGAAAAATAGGTAGCAACTATAATATTCAAACATTGATGTCAATTTTCCCCGGGCGCTTTTCCGCATTCATATCGTTGTGTTGTGAAGTTTTTTAATTTCCACAAAGCAAATTGTTAAGTTTCCTTGTGTGTGTCGGTTGTTTAAGTAGTTACTGTTGTGGACTTTCATTAATGTTTCTTTACTATTTTTAAAATAAATACCCTTGGCAGTTAGAACGATTGTTCTTGGCTTGCTTTCAAACTTTTAATCGCGTTTAGGGACCGTAAGTTCAAGACCTATCAAGGTCGGAATAGTCGTAACGATTGATAAATTAATTACATATTGATGCCAGAAAATTCTGTTTGGTTTTGAGTTTCAAAATATTTAAATAGTGGAAAATAATGTGTCTTTAGAAAAACACCTTCAGAGGTAATAAAGTAAGTACCTAATTGAAGCCTCAGAAAACAGTGGATAATTTTTTGCACTGTACGATAGTTTGCTCTGCAAGTGGGTTGAGAGTTGAGTTAGCACCGTGCCAGTACCTACTACTCAAATATTTACTTCCTTATTAGAGACTAGCCAGGGAACAATAGAATAGTTAACTCGATCGTAAAATGGACAAGTAGTAAAATGCACTCCGCTGTACAAACTCCTATTTCCATGTTTAGCAGTTATTCGCATAAAAGCAGCAATTTGCGGAATGCCTCCAAAGTGTGCATACTCTCACGGCTATTTATGAGCATACTAACATTTACAAACCTTAATGACTTCTCAAAGGTAATTAACACGATTTCTATTAATCTTTGAGAGCTGTTATTAAACTTTATAGCCCTTTCTTTTCAAATAGATCAAAGTGATAGTCGCTACTTCTCTAATGACAATCGTAAACTTTTCACTACAAGTTTGATGGAATGGAGTGATGAGCCGGATGTCTTAAGTCAAGGGACGCGTGCGCATCGTATTGCTGCCGGATGTGGCTTGGGTGCGGTAAAATTTGGCGGGAACGAGGCACGAAATTAGATTTTTTCTCGCCAAGGAATCCATGGTGATCGCCCTCTCTCTGGCTTGCTGACAACTCTACATCCAAACTGAGAATTACAGAAATTTACTCGAGACGCATTGCTTGAATATAATTATTTAGACTCTATATCGTAAACATCTTATTGATTCTTTTGATCTAGCTGACTGTTTCAGATGAATTTGCCAAATCGTTGAAGTCAATATATGGCATCAAAAGATCTATCATTTACAGTGTACAGTGACAGTACAGCGATTTCTAGTCGTATAAGATCTAGTCTTAAAATAGATTATTGTTCGTTTTATGATTTTCCTCAATAAATTCAGTATAGGAGCTAGAAGCCGGAACAAACAGATCGATTTTGACAAATGCATTGATTTGTTGTCGTCCCCGCGTATAAATAATACTGGAAGTGTAGCCGGTGTGGCTGCGCGCGCGCCGGCACCACTACACGACAGTTGTGACCGCGCTGCGTTGACGAATACTCTACTCGGAGCACCGCGACCTCGCCCCGTGACATTACCTTATCACTTCGCTTATCGATAACATAGTTAAAATCATCGATATGACGATCAATACGAGTAAACTGTACCGATAGCGTTCAGTCGCATCGCGTCCTTGTGATAGCCCAATATCGTGCGTGCATAAATCAGTAATATTGTTTACACAGGTTGCACTGTATAGTAATTGCAAGTGTTTTGCATTTCCTCGTGAAGGACGTCGTTTACGCGGATAGTGTGTAGGCTGTGATTATGGTGCGCTGACGCCGTTGTTGTTCCTGTGGGTGTTTTAATTCTCGAAGACAGCTGTGATTGGCCGAAGATGGATCGAACAATGTATGGCAAGGTGCTGCCAGGCACTTACTATCCGTTCCGCTGCGCTATGAAGGAGAACGGAATATCGCCCGGCTGTGAGTATTAATCAATATTAAATCGGTTTAATTGTGTAAAAATGGTGTAACGGATATTTATCGTTGTCTATCATTCAGCTCGTGTTTGTTTACCGTAATCACGTACGAGTGTGGCTACAGCTGGGTGTTGGTAACATTATAACTACGTCCACACTATAATTTTCCGGTGCTAGTGTTTATTTTCTCATGTGAGTTCCTCGAGTGCATCTACGTCGAATCGTGAGACTGCTCTCTCAATGTGTGTTTATTTACTACGATGCGTGAACCGTACAGATGTACATTTCTCTTTTGTAATTCAAGTGATGTTTGCCAGCCTGCTATTTTGGGAGTGTTTATTTGAACGTCTAACGGGTTGATGTGTCAACACGTTTGTGTATTTCTATGATTAGTTCGCACAGCAATTGTCCTAACTAAAACGTATGGTCGTTTAATAGTATTCAACTCAATTAAATTTAAAAGCTGTGGTGTTTTATAGAGTACTTCTAGTGAAGTCATCGTTGCTGTTTGTAGTCAGGTTAATTTGGTTTCATTAGCATTAGTTGACGGGTTTGCGGTTTTGTTCCGTTCTTTTATGACGGTGGTGTCTATTCCTGTAAGACCTCGTGGGTGGTGACCAAAATGTACGGAAACTTTGACTGTCTCATCATCAGCTTTATAGTGTATTTTCGAAGAGACCTTACTGTAAACAATTTTGTTACGTTATTGTTTTAACATTGTGTACCGCGTTTACGTTTTATGCAATCTTTGAATATGTGGGCTACTGGTATCTTAAGTGGTCGTGCAACTCGTTTCATATACAATAACAAAATGTTGTGTACATAGTCTATTATGGCTAGAATCGGTGTGGAAGGCATTACCAAGTTATCATTGTGGCCAAGCCCACGTTTGCAATTTAGCGTTTAGCTCCTAAATGTACTAAATGTGGTATTTCATCACTAAACAGAACGTGGTACAGTGACATTGTAAGGTCGTTTTGTGTACGATGTTCTACTTTGGATTATGTTGTTAGAGGTCTGATAGAGGTTGTGTTGGTAATTGGAAAGGTTACTAAAACAATGAAAATTATTAATAGTTCTGTAAACCTGTTAAATTTTCTAAGAATATATTAAAACCAACTACTGGGGTCACAAATGGTGACATTCATGGAATATTCCATGAATTAGGACGTGCACTCATGATATTGGTGGGCTATTCCATCCCATCTGCTTGTACTAATTAATTGTCCTCCATAAAGGGCGTGAATTTGGTATGTGACAAGTAGCTATTTGTCGTATGTCTTTGATGTTTAAAACCAGGCGTACAACAGGCGAACATGTTATATCTGTTACTTATATATTATTTTAATTTAAAAACATATACTTGTTGCTGCAGATGATAACACTCATCGATTGAATTTAGTCTATCAATGGTTTATATTATAATTATCTACTGCAGTACTGATTTAATTACTTGATGTGAAATTAAAAATATATTTAATCGTAATTTAAAATAGCTTACTATATCAACACGAAGGATAGAGCTGATGTCTCTCGTTTATAATTTTGGTATGGTCGAAAGATCTTCGGAAGTATCGTGAGGCGTATAAAAACCCAGTATTTTTATCGATTTGAGAATTCCGTGAATAATTGAAAATTGCTGAGGCCTCTAGGTTGATCTGCTAGGTAGTACTGTCCCTTGTCCGATAGAAATTAATTCATTCGTTGTAAATCCAAGTTACATAATATATGAATGGTATATAAGGCACAAGGACAGGTACAAGATATTTATATGTTTTTAAATAACTTAGGAATAGTAGAAAGCTCTCTTCGTTATCTATAATAAAATAAATCAATGTTCAATTACTATCATATGTTTAACACTAAACAAAAGCAAATAATTCATGAAACGCTAAATACTCAAATTTAAAAAGCTAGAGGTATTTATGCGGCATTTGTTAATTTTGATTGTTTCAAAATTCCTTGACAAACCCCACGGTTTACTTTAGTATAAACCCTAGCGTCGTTTATGTATTTTTTTTCTAATACTAATAACCCAAGTGATTGATATAAACGGTAACGATATAACATTAGTTGCTCTTAGACATAACCATTAATTGCCCTCACATTAAGCTTGTCATATCTGGTTATCCCTAGAGTCACATTAATTTCATATAATTTTATAGTATTTACTCTTTCCCATCTAGGATTTTATGATGCTCTCAGAATCTGTGACAAACACGTTTTATATCTGTTTTATAGACACATAAACGATATTGAATTTGCCGTAGCACATAGTTATAGTATTAGTAATTAATGCAAGGTCACGACACTCATAAGGATTACATAAAGCCGCGGACACCATGTGATTTGCAAATGTGTGTCGTGCATGTGCGTACGCATACGCTTCTGTTATTAGATTTAATACCATCTGTATTATTGTTGTGGTATTGAAAAGATTTATTTAGAGTTTTATCGGAACATCTGTTTTGATTAGGACATTTTTTCCATGGTGTAAAATTTTCAAGCTATTCTTGATTGAGATTGTGATAGCCACACTTTTTTCTTCCATCATATGTTTAATTAATTTAAAATAAGAAAGAATAAAAATAATTAAACAAAATTACAACCTTGGCACACTCGCCACGTCGAAATCGGATGAGGATTCATCTTGAGGGAAACAAGTTTTCATTGAGTTGTGTATCTGTATGATATAAGATATAAAAGGTGGATAAAGTCGCCTCGACATCGACCTTTGCGAGGTCATGACATAATGTCGCTTGCACAGATGGATATAATTAAGAATCAGGTCCGGAATGACCAGTTGCACCTGGGTAGGAAACAAGTGAGATGGAAAAGGACGGCGGGTCCTTAATTTCAGTTTGTACAGAGAGATATGAGTACTTTTAAAATGCTGAGGAAGTAATAAGTGCCAATGTTTTTGGATTTATCACACACTGTTTTGTGCCAATATTTTTGTAAGAACACTAAGAGCAGCGCTGAAGGGCAGATGAGTTTATTTGAAATGATGGAATGCCAATTACTGTTTGACTTATTTCCATAAACATTCAGCTATTTTATAGCAAAATAGCTGAATGTTTATGGAAATAAGTAATGTTAGTTACGATTGGAAGTCTCTATTCTTTTCCTTTTACATCCACAATACTGCGGTAATAATAAGGTAACACGTTTGCGCAACTGTCGGCCATATGTTATTTCATTGAGTCGCTCAACTTGATTGTTTATTCACAGAACGTTTTCATATCTAAGTCTATAGCAGTACCAAAGACTGCCCGTAGAGAATTCATTATCATTTCAATATTTATGCAAATGTTGTTCATTTATAATCTGCCCTAAACCAGAGTCTAATTAAAACCTCAATACATAAAGATTGATCAGTACAGAATGAATTGTCGTTTGCCTTCATTAGCTAATCTGCGTTATCGTTCGTATTTGAGTTTGTTGATCTTAAAGATGATCAGACTGTTCCATTTGCTGGAGTGTTTCAAATGTCTGTGCACCTGCACTGCATCATTGACGATCTGAACATCGCCTCTGACGCCGCAATAAACGTGGCCATCTAATAGGTCCGAATAGTGTTATATGAGATGTATGATATCGTCGATACCAAAAGAAGATCGTAAAAATGTCATGGATCAAACATTAAAAGATTTAAAACTATCCAAAGAAAAAGCTAGATTGATTAAATTCACTTTAATCCAACAAACTGAAACAACGTAACCAGAAACTGCCTTGACAAAACAGGTAGATACTGAAAATGAGTCAAGGCATTTGCTGAATATTTTAGCAGCTTAAAGAGTTAAATGTGTTATCGTTGGTACTTACATTAAAATTAAAACGTATGTGGCACATTGTCAAGTTTACGCCACTTTTGCGCCAAACTCGGCACGTCTAGTTTTAAATTGCCATAGACACGGAATGCTCATCCAGATTTCCTTATTAGTGGCCAGTGTTACGACAATATAAGTTTACTGCCGGCCTCTGACTCAGGTTTCTATGGAAGGCCAGACGAAAGCTTCCCTATATGGACTTACATTAAATGGCCCGTAAATCTTTCTCGGGTGTATCACCTTCATACCAAGGGAGGTCTGTTTTCAAGATCACTACGTGGTTTATTTATTTATTTACAGAGTTAAATTAGTTATTTTCATTAAAGGTGTTTGTGTTTTATCTTGATTGCTGTGCTGTTTCGTTTACCAGACCAGTGACAATATAAATCTTATTATTTGACGTTGTTGCTTCAGAAAAAGTGTGCCTCATTAACCTTCTTTTACCCTTTGTCCATCGTCAGATATACAAAGTTATCTCTGGTGATTTTCGGACTTCAGTTTAATGTCATTTAAGTTAGTCATCAAATGATTGTGTCTATATTATTAGGGCTATTATTTTATCATTATTTCGTAATTCTGACTTGAGAAACGGCAGTGACTTTAGCAGTTTGTTGTATTTTGAAAGATATCTGAATAATTCTCGTAATATTGATGATTTTCTGTAGTTAGTAATACCAAGAGGATAAAAATTGTATAAGTTTTATATGCTTTACACTACCGTTGTTGTTGCCTCGGGTTCTTATGAAAAAACGGGGTTAGTCCACTTCTTGGTCATTATATCCAGACATTAATCGAGACCAGTTAACACAAGTGCCTTGTAAGTTGACTACAAAAGTAAGAAAAATTATAGAATTTCCATACGTCCGATCTAGTAGTTTTCATTGGATAAATCATTGCAGTTCTTTTATCAAGGCACCAGTGAAATACAGCCCAATAATGAAAAATAGCTAAGACTTGTTTTTGCCTCTCTCTTGTTTTAGCTATTTTAAAGAGCCTGTTATGAAAATATACGTGCTAGGCATACGTGTTTCTGTAACCCAAGAATCGTATACATTACGTGACGATTCGTCTCCGTCATTACAAGTAACGGTACGTGTAGGTACGTGTACGTATTCACTTCATTAGATTCATTGTCCAATGCATTGTTGATTCTGTCTTACCAAAAATAATAATATTATAAAAGGTTAAAATGAATAGCTTCACTGTTATTATATGAGTCACATGTTTGCTTAACGTTAACCCATATTTAGTTTCAATTCCCAAACTTTTCGTGTTCAATACCATATGTTTCATTGGACAGTCGCTAATGTTTATTTATGGGTAGGTTATTAAAACATTGGTTCGTTTTGTAATATCATTATTAATTACTGATCCAATGTTTATTTATTCATTTGGTGAATTGTTTTAATTTAAAATACTTTTTCAAATAATAGTGACTCCATGTTTAAGAATAACAGCGTCTGTAGTCAATTCGTTAAGGTATCTCTTGTTTTTGCCGATTTGTCTTTCTAAGGAGTATAATACAAAAGCCTTTGTGGGCCAAATGTTATGCTGAGCTCTATATTAGGAGTACAAAGACTCCAAAATTAGCAGCATGCATGTAACCAATATTGGACGATGCGACATTGAACCTCTAGTTCTCCTGACAAGTTCATTCAACTACCTGAGGATTTAGATCCATTAGTAGACTCTCCTTATTCAAACAAAAAATCATTCACGGTAGAAATTATCGTTTCATTTGCATATTAGATGTGTTGTTTAACATCTAATTCAGCTAATAAAGGCTCGATTCAATCGCCCATTTGGCTCACATTTCCACACAGTGTTTCTCTTCAGGAATTAATTAGTGCGTCTGAGTTACCGGCATTTGAACTCTTGGGTATGCGAGCTTGTTTGCACTGAGCTATTTTAGCTCCAATTTGTACCTGAATCATATTTCCTAATTCCATATTTGTTCCTGTGTTACGCTTTGATGTTGGTCTATTGTTAATTAATTAACCTTTCCGCATTTCTGAATCGTTTTAACGGAGTATACTTTCTATACTCCGTGACTTTAACAGTGACAATTCATAAAAAGCTTATTCCTAGACAGTACTGTCAGTTTGATTAAGTGTTCCGTCTTGGATGATCAGATTCAACTAAATCAGACGCCGACGAAAAGTAATAGGCTGCGATAATATAGGATGCAGATTTGAATTGGACCTGGAAGGTCATTACAAATTGCAACTCCAACAAGTGCAGAGTTAACAGGGAAGCACACAATTTAAATATAAACGCTGCTCTATCAGCTCACCCCAGTTTACCCTTGTATGCTTTCGATTGGGTACGATGGCTAAGAGGCATTTTTTGTTGGAGTTCTACTTCATTTTTTGAAGATGTATTTCCTCCTAAGGATATTATAAATACCCATACAACTCAAGAATCTTAATCACCCAACTTCAAAAGCTTTCCCTACCTAGTAACTTATTTAAAATTCTGTTTACCTAAAATTCTGTTTAATCCGTTCGATATTTACGAGTAAGATCATTAGAAGACAAGTGGGCACAGAAATAAAGTAGTTTGTCCCAGTTTCTGCACCCAGCTGGCCAGAAAAAAGCACGTTGCACAAATTGTTATCTAACGTCAGTTTCACGATATTTACAGTATCGTTAATCGTGTTTATAGATGGCATGTTGAAAGTCTTTCATAGAGTCCGTAGACTCAATATTTATTTAAACCTGACTGTAGAATTTTGAGATATGCGATGTCCTTACTAAATATTATTTTAGAGCCAGCCATTCAGTTTTATTGGTAGAAGTGATAGAAATATTACATATTATGCTAATTAATATAGATTTAGGAGATGGTGTTATTATAATGGTTTTCATGCTGTTGAAAATATAATCCAGATAACAAGAATTAATGAGCGATCATAGATTTCTTTTTCTATGTAGATTCTTCGAGCATACAGTAGCAGAATGCTCAGATAGATAGTCGCTCTACACTCGAAGTTGTTGTGATGTTTACCTAAGACAAACTGTCCAGTTAGGTAGGTCCAACTTCGAAAAAGAGGTCAGTCGTCGAATCCGACTCGACTAGGCAGCGTTCGGGAAGCTGCGTAATATGTTCTCGTCTCATATACCACAGTGTCTCAAGACGAAAATCTTTCACCAGTGCGTGTTGACAGTGATGACCTATGGCACTGAAACGAGGTCACTCTCAATGAGCTTCATCAGAAGGCTGGAAGTCACCTAAAAGGCAATGGGGAATGCTATGCTTAGAATTTCCCTACGTGGTCGAATCAGAAATGAGAGAGATCCGTAGGAGAACCAAGGTATCCGACATAGCCCGAAGAATTGCCAAACTTAAGGGCAGGGCACACTGCTCTCAGAACAGATGGCCGATGTGGCTGAAAAGTTCTGGAGTGGCGACCGCGTGCCGAATGACGTAGCTTTGGAAGGTCTCCCACAAGGTGGACCAATGACCTGGTGAAAGCCGCTGGAAACTGCTGGATGCGAAAAGCACAGAGCTGATCGAAGTGGCGATGCTTGGGGAAGGCCTATGTCCAGCAGTGAACGTATTTTGGCTGAAATGATAAATTTTGGTGACAAGGCAGTCGCGTCCAGCTGCATCCAGTTAGACTGGAAACCGACGTCAACATAGTTGGGAAAAGGCTAGGCAGAAGATGATGAGTGAAAATGATAAAATCTTGATCCTCCATAAAGACTTTTTGAAAAACTTGTCAATAGGAAGGAAAGCGAAGGGTCATTGGCACCGACATCACGTATCTACGTGCGGCAATTAATTGTGACAATTGGCAGAATGCCAATTTGGTTTTAATTTGTGACAATCATTTGAATATTTTGCTATCTTGCAATACTATTGCTTTACGAACCAAGATAAAATATTCCAATTTTAAAGACACAATTCTTTAAAATAATGATGCAGAAAGTTTTTCAGCATTTAGGAAACATTGAACTGTGTTAAAAGGTTTTCAACTCTTTCTTGTTAAGAAACTTCACTCTGAAAGTGTTTTGCTCATCGTATTTTTGAAAAAACTATGCTTTCGTCTATCTACACCACCACATATTTCTAGTCTATCTCAAGTTAATTTATTTCTTCATTATAAAATGTGAGAGTATTCCAATCAACAATTTCATTGATTAAAATTCAGTTTCCAAAATGTAATGACTCCCTACATCCGGTTGCTCATCATAATTCTAATTACGTATGTGCCTCAAAAGGAAAGTAAATAGTTCAATAGTAACTAATCTATCAGTAATCCGATACATGCTTGCATATTGATGGCCGAATTTGTTTGTGTGGATTACCTTTCATTTCTTCTATTTGCTTGTTACTTAATTATTGCGTTACATGATATCATAATACTTATATATTGTTTTCATTTAATAATATTTCAATGCTAATCGTATCTACATCGTCTTCTGTTTGTCTTTCAAATAAATTATATTAATAAAACTCTATGATTTGCTTCTTTATCTTTTATTATTTCTAAACTATGTAAATCTTCTAAATCTCGCGTGTAAAGAAATAATTTCCTTGAGCTTCTTTCAAGTCAGGTTCTATAGATTCCACCATGGTTTGTAGATTCGCTATCAGTTCTATGGTTTCCAATCAGGCTAATATGCTTTTAGCTCTCAGAAAAACCCTGACCCAGCCCTGCCTTGGTAATCTAAGTGAATCGCGTCGAGGGATCCATTATTTGCATTTGATAAATTGTCCATTTGTCCTCGACTAACCAGTGACCAAGGTCGCATCTATTGGATAAGAAAAGTAATTTAGGGCTTCTGTAGGTAGAATAGATACAAATCGTTTACATTTTTTTGTTCATGATGATCTATTTAGATTTAAAATATCCCTCTAGTCTATAAATAAAATTGTTCTGATTTATCAGATTTAAATCTTTTACGAGTATGTTGTTGCTGAAAAACAGGATGTCCCCAAATTAACACATCACGCTGTTATAAATCATAAAGCTTTATTCTGGCAGTTTTCCGATCTGTAGTCGATTTCTCATAAAAGCGACCACATATTGCATAAGCATTAAGAATCCTTAGAGGGTAGCTCAGTTTAACTGGGGAACTAAAATAAAGTTAGAAATAGGTGTGAACACCAGATACGAACCCTAAATAAATTGAAATGAAGAGAAGAAGATTGAGAAGGATGACTACTTGTCGACAATTCAGGTGATCGCTATAACGAGTATTTTCTGCCAATATTTCTGTTTATTACATAGTCCGTGGTTAAAGATGTTTCGGTGAACAACCTCATTTCGTTGTTGTTACTAGCCAAATGTTTTCCGCCAGTCCCTTTATTTTTGTCGCCAGTTATTCGTACATCTATTATTGGCTTCGTGAAAAAGCATAATTTGTCAATTTTCCAGACAACGCTTTCCGTTTAATATTTTAATCTTCAGCAGTTCAGCTGTTGTTTGTTCCGAAAGAGTTTGAAGGGCCCATTTATTTTCTCTATTTTGAATGCTACTAATTATATTTTTTTTTTCTTTCCTCTCTGCAAAAAGTTACACTAGCTTTTCGTAGTTCACTATGTGGCTTTTCAGAAGCGACATTATTCAGAGTATTCTCTGCATGTTCCTATAACTGATGGCTGTTGTATACAGCGCCATCTATGCTTGCCTAGGAAAACTTCAGCCTCTGCCTATACTACTGTGAAACGTATGATTCATACTCCTTTATAAAATCGTCGACCAATACGTTCTATCTTGATCAACCAGGTGGCGTTTGTAACTTTTTAGATAATTATAAAAAGCTTGATGAAAAAATAACTTTTCTTTTAGCAATTTTTTTTTTCTGTTTCTTTTTCTATTTGTTCTTCTGTGTATCACTTTTGAACATAATTTGTGCCTTTTTTAATTGTTTAGTACTGTGGTTTGTTAATTCCTGATCGATCGTTATCACAGTGGCGCTGTGTGATGTCACGGGTGCATTAACCCTTGCAGTGCCGCGTCGAATGCACCCGCCCGCCCACGTCCCCGGGAAAACTGCAATGTCAGTCGCGGATCCTTGAACCCTAGCGGCTACACAGTTTAGTGTTTACATTGCTTCTAGACTAAGTTTTAGCTAAATAAAAGTCAACATACTGTATAGTATATGTACTGTATTAGTGTTTTCAGTAACAGGTTCTTCAGTTGAGTCAATTCGTGGAACATTCGGTCCTATGACTAACATTTGGTCTGCGGGAAGTTCCTTAGCTCCAACCAGTACCCTCCCACACGTTTCAATAAAGGATGGTACATAAGTACATGGTTACGCCCGGTTGCCAATACTAGTTATCCCGACTTATACGAAACATATGGCGGGAGCTCGCATTCCAGTGCGAACATTCTGGAATAACGCAGTTCTGTTATAATCTTCGTGGAAAAGCCTGTGTTTGAAAGTATTAGTGACTTTTGGAATTTCTCTAAGGACCGTGCTCTTGACGTCATCGACGCCATAATGACGGGTAAGTAACAGCCATTTTTGGGAAATAGGAATGTCGGGTCGTTGGATGATTATGCTAATTACAGTTTCATGTTTTCATGTGATTATTTCGTATTAGGAGTGCTGATGGGCTACTCTGCTCTTTACGGAAAGGCCTTGATGGCGTTTATGGGGTTTTAAATCGGCATCTGTTCTTGAAATGTTTTATGAATAGATTATACTAATGTAATCATTTTATTTGATAGTTTCTTTTAGCTTTCTGACGCAAACTACGTACTACTTACTCTGTGTGTGGTTATAGTGTTTGAGTTTTACGAGTTGTTCTGTGAAGTTCATGAGTTATGTCAATGCTTTCAAAAGCAGATACTTATTTGTTTCTGTAGATATTTAATATGTTTTAAATCCCTCGTCATTATTATTTACTTAAACTACTAACATAAAAGCTCTTTTGGAAATATTATAATTTAAATAGATTTGTGCTCATTGGAAAATATTTTCATTACTCCAAAGAAGTTTCCGTTAATTCCCAGGCATTGACAATATGTAGCCAAAGCCTTATCAATACGGAGTTAAACTGAAACCTGTCAGTAATTTCAAAAGCTCAAAGAATGACTGACAGCTATACCTTCAAGTCCTTCAAAATGTTCTTCACTTATAAATATTATTATTTCTTTCTTTCTTTCTTTCACTTATGAAGAGTCCATAACTCCATACAGCGTAGACAGTACATCATTTAACTTGCAAGACGGCCCTGATGTATAGGGTTCATTTATACATTTTCTTCTACCCGCCAAAGGGCGAAAGATAAAACATATTGCGGAGTCATAAAAGATAATGATCTACTAATAAATAAACGTCTACCTGTCATGGCGGCGACTCGGCTTTGAGAAATAACAGCAATCAGTGTGTCAAACGCGTCAAATCGGTCCGCGGATCCGCTGTCCCTCCAAGTATGGGTGCGCCGACGCAGCGGACTCACGGGAAAATGCACTCATTACCTCGGCTAGATCGTGCCCTTTATTTTCTGGACGTGTTTCAATGCTTGAATTGCTTTGTGGTGCATTTTGATTGGATGTACCGACAAATTCTTAAGGATGGAAGGACTTTTTTGTTCAGCAGTGGTACTAGTTCGTTGGACTCTCAATTTGGTTGCATTTTTCCTCAATTCTTGAATTTCGTACAGGATTCGTTTGAAAGCACCAGACTTACTATCATCTAGGTAAATACTGCTGGAATTTTGGAGGTTTTGTAATAATACCATGCAACTTGGCCTTTTGTCAGTACCATACAAGTATTTTTTTTTCTTTTAGTTTCATGTATTTCAGTTCTTATCAAGTTCCATTGATCTAAATCTATTTTTTCATTTAAAATAGCATTGTTCACGATCATACCAAGAAAGTCGTAAACGTCGCTGCAATCTACAATATATTCGCTTCTATGAATCATCTTCCAGTTTCGAGCACTAGTATTATTGATGCTTTTAACTCTTTCCTCACACGTATACTAAGTGTGTCTAAACAATTAGTAACACCAGCTTCATTGGATACATTTTAAATTTTTTGTTCAAAAACTTTCAATTAATATTGATTTATAAGCATCCGTCCTAGAGGCTCTCCATGTCAAAGAGTACTGTTTAAACCTTCACTCATACCAAATCTATATTAATTATGTGCTATGTATGCGCACTATGCGCACGCGTATCCTAGGTTTTTTAAGAGTACACACCTTGATGTTCAATACTTAAGATGTCATTATCGTACTTGAGCACCAAGCTTGTTGCACCAACGCTTGGCATTAGAAAATCATCTTGATACTCCCCTACTTTAAAAGAGAGAATGTTCTCATATTTTTTCGCATGGTCTCATGGTTAGTTCTGACGCCTATTTTGAAACAAATCCAAAGATGCTGTTTTAAAGAGCCTCTCAAGCGCCCAGCGTGCCACCGCTCCGCTCCTGGTGGCTCCTTGTGCCTCAAATAGATATCCATTTCAAGCTTAACTTTTACTCCATCTACAAAATCAGCTAAATTGTGATCAGCAGGTACAGGTACAGGTACTTTCACAAACATTTCTACAATTTTCACCATTAGCATTAGAAAGAAGTCTGCAACCATCGTCCCATGCACCAACGGGGGGTGAACTGTATACGGCATAAACGACACGCCTCCCGTGATATCAGACACGTATATGTTCCCAGCCAATTTGTACTCGGTGGCTTTTAATTAGTTTAAAAAACTAACGTTACTTACCTGTTTTTATGCGATCGAGTAGTTTCTCATGGGACCAGCATGAGATCGTGGTCATATTTGGACGTCATTAATTTTTTATTTATTTATAACACACGTATACATTCCGGTCGATTGAGTTTTGATAGAGTGGATGCTTGGTTGGATCGCGTGATTTAAGTTTATAATTAAGTCTATATGAACGCGTTCAAGTTTGCTATGGCTATTTCCTGTTGAGTTGACGAAATCCATCACTGAATATTTATTAGAAACATTCTTAATTTTAGCGTCCTTAAATTGTGTAAAATAATTGAAAGATTGTTTTATTTCAAATGAGAAATAGAGCACTTAAAAGCAAGACAGATTCCCTCTGCACTTGACCGCTCTTTCTCTCAACTATTCTGATAAATGCATCTAATTCACATTTAGAAATGCTCACATTGATACTTGTTTTATGTATCCTGCCAAAGGAAGTCATAAGACCTTATGAACCTTTCGTCGTTATAATAGTAACATTATACGCTTCTTCCACAGAAATAACACTAATATCAGTTTTCAAAGCTACTATAATATTGCAATTACAGTCGGCTACTTTATTCGCTGTTTTAGACGATAAATTGTTTCGCATTAATCGTACATCTGGGAACAATTGGCTATAAATTGTGGTATCTGTTAAATGCAATATATTCACGGTGCGAAATGAATGGACGGCACTAACTAGTGGTGTCACTCAAGATAACGCTGTATATATTATTGACCTCACACTGTGCTGCTTCAATTAAAAGCTTAGTGCATCACTGTTTGTGGTAAGATTGTTTTGTATCTGTGACTGGCGCCTTCATGATGATCTCGTAATAAAACTGTTTGTTTTGTCTCCTTTACAATCTCTTGGGTGTCTAGGATTGTTTATTTACTGATTTATTTTGGTTTGTGAATTTGATTTGGTGCCTGTTTTTTTAAATCTAGGTATATTGCTGTTTTTTATATTGCGGTCATTTCATTTTGTCTTACTGGCTCAAGTATTGATTAAGTGAATTGATTTGAACTTTGAACCACTTGAAACATCTAATTATAGATGTGGGTATATTATAAAGAAACCCAAATATGTTTTTTTATTGCTTTTAATGTTATACTATATATTGAAGAAGCTTTTCAAATTACTGCGATTATGTGTCCCATAGTTAGATATCAATGAAGAGAGTGGTCGTAAAACTTATCAATACAAATTGACTTGACGATTTGGAAGTTTTGATGGGAATTACTTATTTAGGAAAACAGATTTTAATGGCTATTTTGTACCAGAAACTAAATTCTTGTAATATCATTACGGTAGTCCTGAGAGAGGTCTCTTAAAGCATATCACTTCTTACCACTTTGTTCACCAATGGAACTAATTCCACAGCTATAAACAAGTGTAAAAGTACAGTAAGTACTTCTAACATATCATTAGCATCGTACAAAAACAAGTGTAGATAACAATCTTCGCCTTTAACTACGGTTGCCCTACAATTTGCGCGGCTGACCAGAGTCAAGTTACCAAAAATAGTGTTCACCCACTCGCGCCCGACCAGGAAACGAATACACCTCATTATGGATAAGTAATGCTAATCGGATATTCGGAATGTCTGGTTAGTGTACTACGTTGGTTATTCTTTTGTATTTTAGAAATCATATTTTGTCCCTAGCTTCCTCTAGCTGATGCTAATGATTTGACAGTTTGATAAAAAATCCTAGCTTCTTGGTTGGGTCTTTTTTCTCATATAGTCTATTAGCGGTGCCCGGTGGTTTCACCCGCATAAGTCTCAATCCCATAGAAATATCAGGATAAAAAGTATCCTATGTCTTTCTCCAGGTCCTGGTCTACTCATGTGCCAAATTTCATCCAAATCAGATCAGCCGTTTTAGCGTGAAAGCGTAACAAACTAAGTCACTTTCACATTTATAATATTAGTTTGGATTGGTATTTTATATTCATTATTGTAGAGTTCTCTGTTCCTATTACTATGCTCTGCTATTCAAATAACTGTCATGTTTGTTTCTTTTGTTACGCGAAAAGTCGTTTTCCGTCTGCAACCCTCAATTTTACTAGGTTTCCCACCTGTACAGTACAGGCGACATATTTATTCAAGTTTATTTCAATGCAGGCTGTTTTCTACAAACCCATTATATTGCTTTGTTTTCTTGATTTATATGTTTGATATATTTTAAGAATTATTGGAAATACATCTTGTCTTGTCGTTTAGAAACTTCAAGACAATAATGTTTTGCCGTGCTTTACGCTTTGTTGAGTTCACCATGAATGGCATTGACCACGCGATTCGATATGGTATGTACCCCGTCATCGTCGTTAGCGATCTTTGTTTGGTATTTCGGTTTTCGTTTTGACTGTAACTTACTTAGCTTGTTTTATTTTTAAGGTAAGCTCTTAGAGAACATGATTGTGAGTTTTCTTAAGCCTTTCGTTTGTGATTAAACTGGGTACCTACAAGCTTTACTTGTAACGCGAGTTCCAACATAAATAATAACTTACAAAATGTTAGTAAAAATATTTGGCTTTGACTTTATAAATAGCTTCTGCCAATCTTTACTCAAGTTAAGAATCAAGGATAAGGCTTTCTCCGCCATATTACGTTTCTGCAATAATTTTGCCACGAGCTAGGAAGCAATCTGCCCAAGCCGGTAGCATTCCTCGGTTCGCCGACCGTGTCCTGCATTCCCATCCGTGGCGGCTTCCGAGAACGTTGCGATCCGCTATGCCTTCTTACTAGGCAATCCCCTGCCTCCCTGGACACCAGTAAGTTGCCGATACGTCCATCGCCCACCATGAGCCCATTACGAGCTCAATTCCGCACCACAATGAAACTGAGATCATTAGACACCGTCCCACAGTTGCGTCTTGAGACCGCGACAGTTGTCAGTCGCTGCGACGACATCCATCCGATCAAACCGTTGCGACCGAGCGCGGAGCGTTCGTTGACGATCGACAGTTGCGTACGAAACTAATGCCGTGTTTTTAATTTGGACGTTTTTTCTCCGGTCCCTGTGAATCAATTGGTAACGGTTGACGTGCCTAGTGTGAGACTAATTCGGTAACTTGTGTTCGTTAGTGTGGTGTACCCTGTGAGCTGGCGGCCGTTCGACTAATAACCCTTTGATGTAACAAAGCAGTAATTAGAGTGTGGATTTAAAAATAACTGCGCCCACTCGTTCTTGTGCGTGCGTTTTTAACTTGATGCTTATTACAATTCAAATATAGCTTAAGTTTCTTCGATTATTTGAAAAAAATACACAATAATATCACCCTGTTTTTAGAAGTTTAGATTATAGCGCGTACGTCGAACCATGTTTAAACATCACATCCCAATATGTCAACAGTCAATCAATTGAACACGAAGCCGTAGTATCAGACGCCGCAAACATCAGTGTTAATTGCCTATAAATAAAACAGGGCCATCGTACTGGCCAATTTAGAGAGATCCCTGTTTGCTAATAGGTATAGTAAAAGGACGAATAATATCGTAGAAATAGGACAACCAATAGAGATCGCTTTAGATTGGTAACAAGCATAAGTTACAGAAGTGTTTCCGGGATAGAGAAGTTTATAGATATCTTTGCTTACATGCTCTCATTATGCCATTTAGAATCCAGTGCAGTTCCTTTTAAGCTTGATTAAAACATAACGATAAACTTTATTTATTTATTTAACAGTTTGTGTACACACATATAAACAAACAAGAAGAAACGAATAGAAAAATACGTACAAAGGTAATGCTTATTTCTAAAGAAAATGCTTCCAGCATACCTGCAAAAAAAATGCATCTGAGGCGGGCATTTCTATCACAACCGTTATGTCTTGGTTATCTTAGCTATTCAGCAAGCATGCTTCCTCATTCATGTTTTTCATATCTGGCTCTGATATGTATTCCATGTCTATTATATGAAATATGCATAGCTCGATCTGTATGTCATTCAACATACCCACGTGCTACAATACTTGGAAAATGGAAACTTTTGTTTGTCAACGACGTTATGGCTTGAAATTTTGATGCTGATCATTGATATGTTGCATTATTCATTCATTGTCTATGCGTTTTCCATATTGTAATCCAAGCCATAAAAAATTTCTTTATTCATTTGCTTTTCTACTCCGTACTTTACTCCATTTAAGCAATGTTCCATTCCATGGGCTGCAAATACATTAAGTTCTTAATTGTGCTTATCATCTCTAACTTATGAAACAGCTAGTATATCATTTACTGGTTTAAAAAAAAGGCTATCTAGAACTGGTACTGAGTTTCTGTTAAAATTGAGTTCTACCTATAAAAGGTTGACACATTTGCCTTGTTATCAACAACTGAATCTATGTTTTAGTGCAACTTGCTTTAAAAGTCGTGTACTTCATTCCATGCCATAATTGTTAATGAATGCTATTAATATAGTCGTGTTATATCTTAAACAGAATTAATTACAGTCGAAGGTACTATCATTAATTAATTTCTCAAGCTGAGACGCTTGCACGTCAAATGAAGAACAGAATGTTGAAATGATTGATTATGTTTTTTTTTAACCAAGCTTGTAATAACGTCTAGACAATGTTGTGGGTGGATGATCCGATTATGTTACATTGTATTTGGTAAAAGAAACTTTATTGAAAGCGTATATTTGTGATATATGGTATCGAAATCTTTCATTTAGGTATAAAATCCAAAAATTCTAGACACGTCTTTCCATTTAAAAGGCTCGTTTATGTACACCTATCTAAGAACTCCATTGTATCGTATTGAGCCATTAAACTGAACCTATTGGCCTCCGTCGAAGTCATAATTCTGTCGAACACTTGGCCTTAGTTACAAACATGTTAAAGACATAATTCTCTGCCAATACGTGAATTACGGTTTAATTGTTTACATGTGGCAGTTTCTTTAATAATTTATTAATCGCAATAGAGTATTTACTTGTGTTTTTCTCAAGAATGAATGTTCGATGAATGAAAATTGCAATAATATCAACTGTGTCTACAGAGCCTGAGGCACCTGAGGTCTATCTTTGATATATTTTTTTTTCTGGTTTCTTTTATGTAAGTGTCGTCATCAACTCCATCATTGCCAATTTTAATTCCTTGATTTTTCTATTATGTAAGCTCGCTCGTCACAATATCCTCCCAAACTTTATGTACGGAAAGTTTGGTTCCTATTCTATCATTATTGATCTATTTTTGTCCACATATAATCTTATCTAGTCTTTATTGACACCTCTGTTTGCTATCTCGTCGGCTCTGTTATCTTGTTCATTAGGTTGTGTTATTTAATGTTACAAAATCACTGCCTCTAGATTAGTAGGTTGTGTTAATTCTGGTAGAACTTTAACCACTTCAAAGTATCGATTAAATCATGTATGTTTTAGGTGATTTGAAACACATGATCTAAGCCGATTTAAGTACCTCTGTTCTGATCTATTTTTGGCCAACATAATGTAATTTTATTGGCAGCATCAGGTAGTTAGCTCATCTCGTAAAATACCACTTTACCCTATGTAGCCATGAATCTATGAGTAATGTGATTGCCAAATACAATTATCATCCAATAAGAGCATTCTGGTAATTGCTAGTAATTGCAGGACTTGAGTCAGAGACGACTTGTCTTGTTATGACCTACCTTTTCAACCCAGTTTCAATGCCCATTTATGTTAATTACATTTTTGTTTTTGGTTCTTAGCGAAGAAGTAAAACAGTGCTACCAGTCACATCACGTAACGTCCATTTCATGGATACGATTTAGGATAATTTTCGAGCTTTCTCTTCTGGATTTTATGGATACACCATTGTTAAAGCTCGCGAAAGTACTACGAGAAAATAGATTCATCGTTCGTCGATTTTCAAATATTCTGCCAAAAGAGATTTTACAAACGGTAGTGCTTTAGCGAATGAAATCTCATCATCGTAGGTGTGGTTTTATGTTACAAGATGAACAGTAATCATTGATAATCCCGTACAAATCTTACATAATAAACAGATTTCCATTAATGTAGAGGCTCCGCGCGGTAATTAAGTGTGGGATTCAAAGGTTTTATTAACGACTTAGTTATTAGTAGCTGGACAAGATAGGCATCGCCCACGACCACCATAGACACCTACTTCATGCAATTTACTGTCAAAAAGGTGATTTGTGCTACTGTTGGAATTAGTTCACATTTTTAAAGCGGTTTTTACCATGGCTGCTGAATGTAAGGTAGCATTGGTCACAAAAATACATTCTAAAATGTCGTTCGGACTACAAGAACTTTTTATGTCGCTTGAAACTAAATGAATCTAAAGAAAAATAGGATGAAAAAGGTCCTTTTCGTTAGTGATATGGTGGCCAAGATACTATTCTGAAGGGAAAGAATGATAGAGGTTAACCACTAAGAAAATCCCAGTTTGCAACGCAGTTGGTATAATTGCTGGTACAAGCAATGATACTAAGATGTTTAATGTTTGTATCTTTATCTAAGGTATCGCGACCTTCAATACTTCTACTATGGTCCCACCCACGGATGGGCGTCACCCACACGCCAGAGACAATGGATACAATATCTATACGTTTTATACAATTTCCTTTGAAAATGGCTTGGTCTTTATTTATCAGAACAAGATGCATATGGTTTCAAAAATTCTTTGTTCGTTTCTCGTTTCCCAAAATTAAAATGCGTCTTAAATGTTCAGGAACTGCTGGAAAATTTATGTGATTAACGCAATTGGACTTTCAACCTTGTCTGTCTTCTAGATATGAAGCCTTAAAACTGAAGTCTATTACCAGATCTAATACGAATTTCATCATAGCTACGGTTTCAATTTTTATGCTGTTTTATTGTTAATTCTCTGCTCTTCAATAGAACTGAATTTGAAATACGTAAATTCACTTCATAATAACATTAAATTATTATTCCAATCAATTGGATGATGTATTGCTTCCTCAATGTGATGGTTAGTAGTTACTGACTTTCTCTCATCAGTATCTTTATTCAGAGTACCATTCGCCGATGCTAATGCTTCCATGACATGGTTGAGAGAAATATTAGAAAAAAGTTTCTGTTTTAGCTCTACTTTATCATTATGATTTACTCGTTCGTTGTGGCTTCATATTGGCATGAGAAAATTCAATAAAACTCCAATATTAGCTACATTGACTTGATTCAAATATCAATGTTTCCGTTTATAGTAGTTCAAACAACGCCTCTATTTTAAACAAAACAATGGTGTGGCCATTGTTTACGAAATAACAAACGTAAACGTTAGTGATGTTTGCCCTACTTCCACGCGTGCTACTAATGTCTATACGTCATTATATGTAATCTACTGTATAATAGTATAATTGGCTTCAATGGGCCCTTGTATTTCCGTTGAATCTTTGTGTTTTGATATATTGAAAATAATCTCTAAGCCAGCAGCCAATTTTATTCTTCATTGTGAGAAAACAGGTTAATACTGTTTACTCGCGGCGACCACGTGAGTTTCACGTAGATACAGTTGTAGGGCGCCGCCCGCCCACACAGCCACTACACACAAACATGTCACTTACATAACATACTGACTCAGACATAACCCTACGCATTCATTATATTTTTTCACGCTTTTTACAAAGAGGTTAATGAAGTCGGTTCGCAATTAGTTGTGAAATACGTAACGGCGGAAATGACCACCTGACGGGAATAGCGCGTCGCGCAACTCTGTCGCCAGCTCACAGTGTGACCGCGCTATCACCCGGCGTCGCTCGCGCCGTAGATAACCCTGCATCACACCGAAAATAACCAGTCTACTCTTAGCCGCGGTCCAGCCACGACTGTCGCCAATTTGACCTATCCCGCCTTATATACCAAGCAGAAGGATGGCATCCGTGCGCACGCGCTCTGCATCCCCAAAATCAGTTTCGTTCTCACCGATTTTGGAGCGAAAGTACAGTGTCGAGCGAAGACCAGCGAGTCCTCCCGAACTGAAGTCCACGGACTGGAGGAAATACTTTACCGATTTCAGTGCATATCTTGGTGAGTGAAATATATGTGGTGTTTGGGACTAATTCATGAGTGAGTCAGGTCGCTGTTATTGTACGGCCTTGCGCTATATCGGTTGCGTGTTAGTGGAGCGTTCGGGACCGCTGCGTAAACAAAACTTGCGTAATCGCGTCCATTGGTTTTGTGAAGATGTCCGATTTTATCATGTCGCTCAAGTTATGGTCTTTGTTAGTCAAATGCGAAAATATTTTCCTTTGTAATCAGAGAATCTTTTATTCATAACTTGTAAATGGATGACATTTGGCTCTAGAACCGACGTACTAAGCGCTAATTTATTTTATTCGACAATAATGTAGCTCATAGTATTTTTCGAAGAAGCAAGAGCTCGAGGTTATGCGAAATCTATGAAAATTATACTTGGAAAAACACTTTTCTAGATCCCATTCAAAATATCTCTTGAGCCAACGTAATAAAAGCATTATCCAGTCCTAGTTTCAGATTTTGAGTAATTTACGTTCATAAGAGAACAATTGAAAGTGTTCGGTATCAGTTGACCACGAGGTGTCAGTTTTCCTGAGATAACCTTGCGGGCTGTGGTCAAACGTGGTCAGACGGTCAGTACCGCAAAATGTTGTACCGACACTATATCGCATTGTTTATCACTTGTCCTGTCTTACAGCACTGTTATTAATAGCTTTGCATCCAGATATGAAGTTGATTTAATCTTAGTGAGATTTAAAACATGCAGAGTGACGCATCGTTTCCGACAATTTATCAATATAGGTTAGTTATTTTGTTGGACAATACTATTATCTTTTAACCTATGACAATATACTGATGGGTACACCGGCCTCTCCATGGCTTGTTCGCTGTACGTCTGTCTTTTCTAATCGAATCGGTAATTCTGCTTGTTTTGTGGTTATTTCACGATCTATAGTCGCCAAACCATATTCTGTGCTGGTGATCTTGACTATAGAAGTTCGATCTTGCTACTGAATCCTAAAGGTTTTAAAGAGCCATCGAACGTCTATGGCTAGCCATCGTAAGCAGGTGTTTACATCACTGTAGTTTTTTTAAGGTAAAGGAGCATGGATTTAGGAAAACGTTAGGGAGTACGTTCATTATTTCAATGTTGTCAGGGGAAAATAGGCCATTCCGTATCTTTCTGAGTGTTTCGTAAACCACAATTAAAGGACGGTGGCTAAGGGCATCAACATTTTCTCTGGGTGTATGAACGGATTCATATCTATAGAAATAATAGTAATTCCATGATGAGCTCACCTGTGCTCACCATGATATTACTATTAGGTTCTCCTATTATAACTATTACTCGGTTTGCCAAACGTGGTGATTCATTCACCATTGACCTTTTACGTGTGACGATAGTATGTATTAGACCCGCTAACATGTTCCCAGTTGGCTGGCTCGGCTTCTCTACGTATACCAAAAGAGCTTTTGAAGAGCTTCAAGCTAACAAGAGAGAGGCAGAATAACGACCTTTTATTGATACTTCATTAGGAGTGTATGTGATGGTGAAATGTGAAGGTGCTTCCGTGACTAATTAAGCCATAAATTTAATCTTAACGCATCTTAATTAGCGCGTTTCACTTTAGGAAGCGCTTTATTTCCTGTGATTAGTGATAGTTTTGATTCGATACAGTCCGGTGATTCTCTTAATCATCTTTATGAAATTAATTTTAGCTATTTATTACACTGGGTATTCGAAAGCTTGTGCATGTTACATGCATGCACTGTTACTGTATTCTTGTTTTTCTTTAGGTCATGAATTTATTAGAACTTTCTTCGTATTCTGAACTGTCATTATCATTATAGTCATGCCTTATGATTTACGGTTTCCTAATAACATGTTTTCCCGGCTTGCTCGTACAAACAACGCCATCTCGTGCTACAAATCAATACCAACAACATAACAAGCTTTACGCAGCTGTTCACAGATAGAACTTCAATCGCATGATTTTCCTTCTCATTGCTTATTCTATTTTTTATTTGAATGTTTGTATTTTTTTATTTCTCGATATATCTAAAACGACATTATATGTGATTATGCGAACTACTTCAAGACTGCGCGTGCGTACTTTTGTACGCCTTGTAATACAATGATTGCAACGTTTTTCAGCACACAAACGCATGTTGCTCTTGAAATATTGTAAGGCGTTACAGATCGTCGCCAGCATCGCCGTCTCACATAGATCACCAAGCTTACTCACTGCATGTGTCAGCGATTTTAGATTATTACGTCCCGGTTTTTGTTTTCATGGTTTTCTTACCCACATGGTTTTCTGACTAAGGCCCATATCTCACTTAGGACACCATTGGCGGCGAAACCATGGTCGCACCACCAAAAAAATTATGGTTGGTTGCGCAATCGATCGAAAGCCTGGTGGGATGCCCACCATAAAGCTGTGTATATTTTGCTGGCAGCGCGACCATCTCAGTGTCCTAGTGAGATATAAACCCATGACGGTAACCCCATGTTTAGGGGTTAAAAATACTTTTTATGTTCTACCGCAAATCGTTGAGTAATCTATCACTTGCATGTTTGGAGCAAGTTTTTTTTTTTTTTCGGGAAATTCGGATTTTTTACTAAGCTTACCACCAATATTGAGTGAGAAAGTTGAGTTTTTATTACTTTTAATAATTATTATTTTTCTTAGAACCAGAATGATATTGCACTCTGTTCTTTGACTCTTGAATACAGTGTTCAGCAATCTGCTAGTCCATTATAGCATTAGATTGGTATAATACGAGGATTTATTTTTATTTTTTATTGCCAAGAGGATAATTGACAACTACAAATTTTGCCTGTAGACATAGGGAAAATTGTGTTTTCCTAAACAATATGCGTCTATTTGGCTGCTGTAACTAGTTTCCGATCATTCCAAAAACAATTATCATATCAAGTTATTTAATCTCAAAGAAACGAATTTTATCGTACTTAATTAAATTTAAAATCCTTAATATAATCTACGTTCTTTAAGTTACATAGTTATGCTGCATGCCTTTATTATCTCAGACTGACCGCAGGCCTGAGTTCAGTGCTTCCACGAAATTCCAAAAGTACTTACTAATCACATCGCCCTCTCCTTTCCCTTACAACTAAACGGAACTTCACGACCTGCCAGAGAGGGCTAGCAGACAAATTCCACCGAGAACGCGTCATCCTATGACGCCTCAACTCCGTATTATCAAAGCGGCGCGCGGCGTCAGCGAGTTCATTGGTGGCCCGCACCATAAAGCACTTTCAGCGCTTCATTTTAAGCATTAGAACATCTAACATCTGTTTTACTTTCTGTATACCTCTATAACGGAGCTGGTTTACATTGTCCTGACATTCACAACTAACACGACCGAAATACTAATTCGTGACCTCATCTCTCTCAGCGCTTCCACTAACACGGACGATTAAAGAATCGCAAATATTTATGTGAACAATACGTTAGTGAGCGATTTTTGCGGTCTGCGCTTGCGGAGGTGAATCAGTACTGCATTAGTCCATAAGAGAGTCGCCCGCGCCTCCTTGCTCGCACGAGGGCAAAGGAGATATATTTAAATTTAGAATCCCTTCCTCCGCCCTTGAGGCGAAAACTTTTTTTGAACTTTTTTGGCGTTTCTTGCGATTTCGCCGCGGCCAGTTTCTTGTGAACCGTTATAAGTGATACCAAAAAGTTATAATTTAAAATGTCTCAATCTCATTATACAGTGAACGATGATATTTACGGGAAAATATTGAAAAAGAATCCTTCGCCAAAGAAAATACAATACGAAGAGGTTTATGAAGCTGTTGGTGGATTGGGTATAAATATTTTAATTCTTCTTAATACTAAATCCATAGTATTTACTTAATTAATATCCTGTTCTTAGTTATATTGACTTTGAATCACTTATTTGTTATTGACATAATGGTATTGAGGTTACTCATGTTTGAAACTTTGAATAATGTACAAAAGGTGCTTTGTATTGTTGGGGACATCCATATTTTTTATCAGGTGACCCATAATTATCACAGAGGCATCTTGTAGCAACACCTTGTGTAATAGTTCTTATCTAATGGTGGTAGGCAATTTGCGCAACTTGACCGATAAGGAGTTACGGCATTATAGTCGTTAGCAGTTTATTTTTATGGAGAGTATTCTTTTTAAAGGCTTAAGAAGCCATTGAACTCCAAAAAGCAAACTAGTTCCTGACAAACAAGTCTGGGGGGTACTGTATCGGCCGGGTGCGCTTGCGCTGCGAAATGTATCAATTTTTAATTATGCAGAAACTTCAGACCCTTTCTTTTGTTATGGGTGATTTTATTATTGGGTCAGTTTGGATTCAAATATTGTGATAAATCTGACAGCCGTTCTGGGTGTTACATGACAAGGCAATTTAATGTAATCCTGTAATAAAGTTATAATTACTGGACGGCTTTAGAGGAAACTATATAATTGTTATGAAATTATAAAAGTATTTAAAGTCATCCCATGTAAATAACCATAAACACGGCCATTATTATGTGATATTTCCGCATGCGTATTTAAACGAGCATAATTGGTTCAATCCTTGACACTATTTTCAACATAGTAATTTTTTTTAAATTATATTCGAGCGGGCGTTTCGACGATTTTCTATTTTGCTAAGTAACTGGTACTTGTTGATAGGCCTACACTGTCCACTCATACGTATTAAAACTGTAAAAACACATTATAAAAACTATTTACTTTTAAAAGAGTAACCGTGCAGTTTCTTGCCGGCTCTTCTCCATAGGAAACGACCAAAAGGAACCACGCACCTAGCTTTCTTATGTTTCATAAGTGCCCTTGTAGGTTTATGTGCAATATAATATTTTGAATTTTGAATTTACCTCAAATGAAACAATAATTAGATCTTAATTTAGAATTGTCTTTGCGATTTAATTGGATGCAGTAAAGTGCAAGTAATCGTGTATCGCACGGCCGAAATCTAGCAACTTGCTCGAAATATGAAACGGCCGAAACATCTAGATTTATTAAATATGTAATTTGTTTTTTATAATCTAAATCCATATTATTTACGAATAACACACAATACAAAACGTAACGATTCTATAAATTTCACTCATGAAAGTTCCATGACGAGGGCCTTATATGAAAATCGATTCTTAAGGCAAAAGCGTCAGGGTAGCCCGCGAAATTAAAATTTTCTCACGCTTTTTGCAATTAGCAGGTCAGTATTTGGTTGTATGTTGATCAAAATGTATGATTATAATTCTGAAAAGACATATTTGTTACGGTCGCAAATCATATTTTAATCAACATACAACATGAGACTGACCTGCAAATCACAAAAAACGAAAGAAATTTTGAATTTGCAATTTCGCGGGCTACCTTCGCGCATCCCCCTTAAGGAGTAAACTCCGAAAAGTAGAGTCCTTAAAAGCTCTTAGGTCACTGCGAACTGCATGTGCAAGCTTTCTTGCAGTGACCACAATAATACCAGAATTAAAGAGGATTCCATTTAATCAGAATGAGCAAATTCATCGACTGCCTCGTTGACATAGTGGTCGTCCTGGGTTCGATTCCCAGGACGACCACTATGCAGTGTTATTGGGTTTTTTATCACGAATTTCTCAGTAGCACCCCGGAGTCAAATTTGCGCCCGGTTGATGGCAATACGCTCGCCCCTTTTTACATGGGCCTTAAACATAACTGGCGAAATGTGGGTGTATTATTAGGGACATCTCTGCCTAGTTTTGCCTCCCAAACAGGGATTGATTTTGTTCTTAAACCGCTCCAAGATAGCAGTTACTCCATTCAAATTCGGACTAAGAGAAACTGGAAGCCAATTTTAACATAAGTTTAGTTTTGATGATACATTACAATTAATACAAAACATGGAATATATTGCATTGCATCGTTTAGTGCCATAATATTAATTCCGGTCAATTAGAAGGACCGTTCTGCTCCAACAAACATGATGTCATTTGACAAATGCGCCTCGCTTTATTTATGTCAATTAATTGGATAATAAATACTTGTTATTAATTAATAATTATTGAAAACTGTTCAATAATATTGATCAAGTAATGACGGCCAAAAAAAGCTTGGTGTCAACAGCAATAGCTTACTAACATACACTGTTTCATATGGTGTTTTCGTTAACCTATCCTCCGAAAAAGTCCCATTACTTGTACAGAAACACTGCTTTGGACCATGAACAGTATTTTTTAAATTTTAGTAATAATTATTTATCTTGATATGTCTCTTTGAACTCCCACCAAAAGGGGGGAAAGAGATGCTCAAATAAAGCAATGCTCAAGGAAATTCTAGACGATACTCAAGCGTTTATATCGACTACTGTAGACCAAAGTTTTTATCTATTGCGATTCATCCGAGCAAAAGTTAGGGGTCTTGAAGAAAACGAGATAACTTGACATATAATTTGCGATATCGAGAGATGAACTTGTAGTAATTAAAAGGTCGCGGGTAGTCGTCACAAACTGACTGAATCATTCACAGTAGCTGAAACGCACTGTTACTGATGGTTGAGTGGATTAATCTTCGTTTGTTGTCCCAAATAAAGAGAGGAGAAGGAATGAAGGGGGGAGCTCGTGGATAAGTAATAGCTGCCACACTGGTTGATCCATCAGGTTAAGCTACGCTTGCCCGGGTTGGTCTGTGGATGGGTGACCATCTTTATATACCGAGACTCCTCCGTGCCTCAGAAAGCACGTTAAGCTGTGCGTCCCGGCTGTCATTTGTGGATCTTTGACAGTCGATACGGGTCGTCAGAATCCCGAAAGTTGACAACCAGTCTTATCAAGGGGTATCTTATTACCCAGTTACTGGGTTGCAGTTAGGCAGTCGCTCCATGTAAAGTACTGGTATGCTGCATCGAGATAGACTGGAAGCCGACCCCAATATAGTCGGGAAAAGGCTAGGCAGATTGATTTTTTGTTGTCCCAAATAAAGTAAAATAAAATAATCTATTACGTATGCTGGAAGTCTCCGAAATAGAGGAAAAGCCTAATTTAGCCTTGCTGCTTCTTCGTCTTTCAACCGAAAGACTTCCACTGCTGGACATAGGCCTCTCCCAAGCACCGCCACTTCGAAAGGTTCTGTGCTTCCCGCATCCAGAGGATTCGTGCAAATTTCTGGGAATTGACGCTCCGAAGATGAAAATTATTTCATCTTCGGAGTTCCGTGCTTACCTACTACGAAACTGACGTGCATGTGAACCTACATTGTTTCGAATTAGACATAACAACCGGTCTTTAAGTCTCAACAAGTTCCATTAACTGTAGTTTCTACTCATTCCTCCTCATTCATTTCTTCTTAGTTATGTTGCATTACGAAATTAGGTGGTTGTGAGTCCATCTCTAGCCAGTTTAAATCAACGTTGTCATACACAACACTTTCTTAATAAATATTTGGGCCATTATGAAGCAGCAGTTTAACAATATTCTTCTAAAAAGGTCCTTTCTTCCAAAGCTCCCGTCCCTATTATATGTAAAAATGGAGTTAAATAATCAGGCAAATCTCAGCCATTTTAAAAAGTAAAGTTTGTTTACAATTCGAGTACTAAAGTTACTGTTACCCTTGATTCCAGATGCGCTGCTCGCCGACCTTCAAAACTCCATCAACCCTGGCGCCAGGGTAGGCAGTCCTGGAGGCCGGAGTTCTCCTGGTGGAAGGACCGCATCCCCTGGCAGAACCAGCTCTCCGCTTGGCAGAGGAAGCTCACCTGGACGCCTTAGCTCTCCGGGAGGCAGTTTGAATTCACCCTCGTCTACGGGTTATGGCTCGATAAATGGATCTAGAAATATATCGTCAGATTATACTAAACCTGCTTCGGTAAGTGACAGCCTAATTCAAAAAGATTTAGTGAAGTCTGTCAGTTGATTATCTTTTTAAGATAGTGTTATTTCAGTGTGGATTGAATGAAGGTTAAAGAATTTTTTGCTTATCTTCGAATTTGCTGTGGTCTTCAAATTGGGAGACATAATCAGATTAGACGTAAGAGTCAGAGGACAAAGTTAGATAACAAAGCCAAGCTTTTTAAGAACCAAAACTGTTTGTTATGTCTATAATATATCTATCGTCTGACCGCGTTGTTCTTCAAAACTATGCAACGGATTTTGATGCAATTTTCATCATCATTTACATAATTTATTCCGGAAGGTTTGTGTGTATATAACAAATCTGGATGTTTTGTCTAGTCCTAAAAACCATGCGAAGTAGGGACGGGCGATCCATCCCTACTTTTTTTTCTTGGATTCTTCTTTAAGCCGTCAGACTTAAGTTGACTTATAGCGTCTCTCGAAACGGTGAAGGAAAATATCGTGAGGAAACCGGCATGCCCTGGACCTCGAACTGGGCCCGCGTGTTGGATAACGCCCCACTCTCACAGAAAGAAGACAGCCGGTCTATTCTGTAATAATCTCACGGTGAAAATTTAGGTGAAGTGAGCTGTCGTTCCACCAGCTGGTCTATTCTGTATAAATCTCACCGTGAAAACTTAGGTGAAGTGAGCTGTCATTCCACCTAATGCTAGGGATTGACCCTATTGACAACTCACTTCACATAAGTTTTCACGGTAAGATTTTGATTTACAGAATACATCGGCTGCTGCTAGGGACTGACAGCTCACTCCGAGCTCACTTCACCTAAGTTTTCACGGTGAGATGGTTACAGAATAGCACTGCAGTCCTGTGTCCCAGACGTGAAAACATTATAGGCTGATTATGCTTTTGCTATGCTACAGTCCCTCTCCACCACCATGTTTTATTCCCAACAGAACAATTACATCGTTCACAATAACAAGCGAACAAGTATTAGGACGGCCATGCCCAACTGACCCGAATTACCGTCTTTAACGAGATTACCCACCATTTAGCCGATCATCCTACAATGTAGCGATATATAAATATAGTTGTTTACTTACCGACAGTAACATTATGTGTAGTAGAGGAAGATAGTATTATGACTTTACGATGATTTATCTTTTATTTCAAATAAACTACTGATAATAACATACATAATTATTACAAGCAAGTGTTAATGTAATAATCATTGTATCCTAAGCCTTGTTTTATCTGCTTAATACCTACATAGGTAGGTACTTCATAAAATTCAAAGTTTCTTAGTTCTTAGCTGAAAGTATTGGTCTACTTTTTTAGATGAGTCGGTGATGTCAATTCTGTATGCTTAATGCTTGTCCGGAGAAAGGTTTTAGTCGAGATCCATGACTGTGGACGAGATAGAAGACCTTGCGAACAAGGTGCATTTGAAGATTGGCATTTTCTTCGACAAGATGTCTTTTTATATCCAAGTTCTTCAGTTTCAAGTACTTAATCCTATCGCTGTCCGCTGCTGATCATGGGCCTTTCCAAGTTGTACCAAGTATTTATAAGTTTTCCCTTTACTTTATTGCGTATATTATTTCTCTTGAAATGCAGTTGTTTCAACAATAATTTCTCAAGGCTCCTATAGATAGGTTTTGTCTCCTTATTCCCATTAAAATATTATTGGTACTGACGTACGTGACGAATATAGTTTTACTATATTCCATTAAATACGTATAAATTCATAGAATTTAGTCATCAAAGAGATCCACTAAAGACTTGTTGATGAGTTGTTGAGTATTCTTGGAGTTACGAATAATAATAATGTTCAAAGTCAAAGTTTACTCAATGTTTGTATAGTAATCTCCATGGTTTCTAGGAATCTACGGACATAAAAGCAGTTGCGATGATGTGCTAAGAGCTATTTGCAATCAATGTCAATGAATAGTCCTTGAAGCGAAGGTGGTAAAGGAAAAGTTTGAACCTATTTGAAAGTTGGAACCAAATCTACTTTCTTCATTTTTCGATGTCCAATAAAGAGAATTAAGAGCTATATTACACTGGAACACCGGTGGCGCAACCATGGTTGTGCTGCCAGCAAAATGTATACAGCTTTATGGTGGGTCTCACCAGGCGTCCGATTGGTTGCGCAACCATGGTGTCCCAGTGTAATATAGGTCTTATTAAAAGTCTTCATATGATAGAAGATTGTAGTCAAAACAGAAAACATATGACCAAGGGTGCCGTTACATTGGGCACGCCATTATTGCGGCGATAAGTCCCCGCTTTGAGGAGTGGCTAGAAAGTAGCCACGGCGTCCTCACCTTCCGCCTGACGCAGGTCCTCACCGGACATGGTTGTTTCGGGAGGTTCCTGTTTCGTATCAGGCGGGAGGAAACGCCCGGGTGTCATCACTGCGTGGATCGCCCGGAGGACACGGTTGAGCATACGGTGGAGGTCTGTCCGGCTTGGGCAGAGCATCGCCGTGTCCTCGTGGAGGCGATCGGTGGCGGGGATCTCTAGCGTCCGGCCCTGGTCCAGGCCATGGTACGGAGCGAGAGGGCATGGGATGCCGTCACCTCCTTCTGCGAAGCAGTAATGCTCGCGAAGGAGGAGGCAGAACGCGTGAGGGAGAGGCAAATTTCGCGCCCTCACGCCCCGAGCCGCCGCAGGTGACGCCCTGGGCGTCGGGAATCGCAGGCCGATTCCCGGCCACCATAGGCGCAGACTTGCGGACGGTGAGCAATGGGTAGCTCGCCGTCCGATAAGGACCAGGCCCGGGTCGACGGCGCGTTGTGTTCCACGCGCGCCTCAAAGAGATGTCAGCAACTGAAGGGGTCCGATAGGACCGATGCATGCCGGGGTTGCGGGAAAGTCCGGAAGGGATACCGTGGCCCCTGGCAACGTACAGGCAACGGAAGGAACACGGGTGGGTTTTAGTCAGTAAGAGTCTGACACGCCCTCCCGCTCCACCCAGAGCGGGAGAAGTTATTTGATAATTTCCAATCCAAAAAAAAAAGGGTGCCGTTACATTTGATGCTAATAGCATACTAACATGGACAGATAGATATAATATATCTATCGATGCTAGTACGCTATAATATATCTACCTATCGATAGATAGATATAATCTTCTAGAGCTTAGAAATCATCAGTCTTGAATCTAAGACTGATGACTTCTTCGCTAATGGCAGCAACATTATCAATCTGACAAGTCTTGTTTTCTAATAATTCTTCCATTTTCCCACCAAAATGACTATGGTCATTACCATTACTCTTTCCTAGAATACTCAATTGCAATACCAAAGATTAGTTATTCAAACTTATTTACTTCTTATAAGTTATCAAGAATAGCTATTATAATATTATGCATGATTGTAATACATAGTTCGACCTACAGACAGTGGCCTACTGCACTAAAGTCAAGTACAACTGGTCCTCATTGAAGTCACAAGACATTCCTTGTTTCTATATTGTTATGTTGATTATTTAATGATAACAGATATACTGTTTCCTTTAGATGTGGTATTGTATTTGTAAATATATTGACCGTCTTTGAATTGAATCTGCACCCAAATTGCGTTACACACGATCAATCATAATCTGAATCATTTTGAAGCATATTGCTAATTCATTGCTTCATATGTTCGAAAAATTTGTCTGCTCAACAACGTTAATAACGCAATGAATTTTGTTGAACTGTCAAATGAAACAGATTGTAATTTATCGTGTGTTACGCAATTAAGGGGCTGATTCAGGTGTGTGGTGTGGTTGGTTACTTCGGTAACTATTTTATAGTAGCCACTGAAAGATTTTTACACTCGGTGGGGCAATGATGGGGGAGATAATTTACTTAAAAAATGACAACTTGTAATACTCGTAGGTCACACACGTAGTAGGTTTAACTATTCTTCTGTTGATGGTAATTAGAACGGATTTTACCATGTAATCGATTGTTTTGCACAAAATGTTGTGGCTGAAAAATCGTCTATACATACGGTCAATTGAACGCTTCCTAATTAAGGAGATCTAGATCCGTTTACAGTTATAAATATTTATTTCTCAAACATTCGCCTCGGTCCACATTTCCACGTTCGTCTATCAATGCCCCTGTTGCAGGCCGCGGCAGTAATGTACTGTAATTTATATTGCTGTAAACAAATATCTTGTTTAAAAGCCTCTGCCTGTATATTTGTATATTTTATAAGCAACTATTAATCTCGTCCAGTTCTTTAAACGCATGAAGATGTTGTTATGGCACAGATGACCTTACTAGCCGACAATGTTGCGGTTAGTAGATATTGAAAACTGTTAAATCATGACTCACTATAATAATATTTATGGAGACTAAAGAAGGCAAGGTTTAATAAAACTATTTACTACTACATGCCTTGTTTCACGAGCAAACTGTTTGTGTTGTACACAGCTGTTGTGTGTACGATTTTATGTGCAAAGATTAGTCCTTCAGTTTATAATATGTAACTTGTAAGCTGCATGTAAAAATCTGAGTAACATTTTTTCTAATGTATTATCGGATCAGCGTATTAATTTCCTAATATTTATCCTCTGTTCTGAATTTTCCTCCGTTAGTGGTATACAGCGCCATCTAGCTTTAAATGACGTAAGAGCATCGGTACTCTGCATTTGGAAAGATTCCAAGAAGTATTGTTTCGAATGTAGATGTCGCTACTATTACTTCCTATCATACTACTAGACCGTTCACTACCTATTGCTTGTCCCTTGCCGTCCTGGTGGCGCTATTGCTTGTCAATCCTAAAATATATATAGAGTTCAAAATGGCGACTAACAGAACAGTGCTACCAATCGCGTCACGGGACAAGTAATAATAAACTACACTGTCCATTGTTTTGCAACGTCATCAATCTTGAAAAACTTCCTTCAGTTGTACTGATAGGCCCCCAGACAATATCAGTAATAATGACATTATTATTATTGTCATTCCTTCCAATAATTACGTAAAGCTATTAAAATATTTAGATCACATCATCATTACAGCACCACACTGTCAGTAGTAATGGCAATACTTGAAAGTAATGTCATTATGACTGATAGTGTCTGGACCGCTAAAGGTGGCCCTTTAGATGTACAGACACTATCAGTAATAATGAAGAAATTTAAATGAAAAAAAAGAAAAAAAAATAGGTTTATTTGTCACATACACGTGCATACAAAAATACAAGAGTAGGTAAGCAGAAAACAATATAGATCAATGATATAAATTTTAATAAACAACAGAAATAGTCGGCAGCTGCACGCAAAAAAAAAACATTAATCAAAGCAGTATTTAAATTTCTTCTTTATTTTTTGTACCAACGTACAACTAAGTAAATTAAGTATAATAAACCTTTACAATATAGTAGCGTTAGTAAAGAAAACTTAAGCTAATGTTAGTTTTCAATGAAAAGCTAAAAAAATGCAAAACTTAATCCACTGGAAATAAAAACATGCGTATAATCCTGAAGATCGATAATCCTAAGTGTTGTTAAGGCTTGCATTAAGACAGAATTATTCAATTTTTTACTAGTCTCTAATGGTATAAGTTTGTCCACGAATGAATTCGAAGCAACATTCTAAATAATAAATCAAAAACTTGTCTGTATCAATAACAAGATCATAAATAACACCCGTTACGTCCATCTCCCATTTATTTTACGATGCCAACAAGAGACTGTGTTTTTCTTGATGTTAATTTTCCGTGCAGAATTCAGATTCTACAGTCAATCCTACTTTTCCGATTATTTTCAAATTACAAGTTAACATTACATAAGTGTATAGATTATCATCATTAACTAGCAACTCGTCAAAGTCAAATAAGCGGGAAATAATTTGTTTTTTCATGTTCTTCTTTGCTGTTGCAATCCACTGCTTTACAGTAAGGATATCTGTTCCTTCGGGTGCTACACCACGCCCGATATTTGACATAATTATGTTTCCATTCTATATTCTAGGCATTCAGTGCGCATTTGTACCCTTGGTAGATTTAACCCGGGGTTTTTTTTAATGATACCTCTTTAGATCATGTCATGAGCCTATCCGAATATAAAAAAAATATTTGGTCTGGGTAGGTATAATAGATTGTGCACAAAGATAAATATTTCAATATTATTTATTTGTTATATGTAACATTAACAGCAACAGAGCTGAAAACAATAGTTGACAAGTATTTGACAAGTATTTGACAAGAGTACTACTACGGGAACCTACTTTAACTTTAGCGATTCAAGTACTTGGGTAAATGACAACTCGTGTAAACAAAGTAGTAGATACTTATGTTCTAAAACATATTAGTAAGCTATTAATCATTAGTTATGTCATTTGTCATTATTCTGCGCATGACCATCTCATCGCTAAGTCACTGCACAGTCACACTGCATTAGTTGTGCGCTTCTATGGATTCGAATAGCTGCCCAATTTAGTTGCATACCTACAATTTAGTATAGAATATACACCTTGTGGCCATATCAAATCTGTGAACGTGCTTCGGTAAATAACATTCCCTTTCGAGACCGAGACCGTCAGGGTTCCCATTGGAAAAACGCGTAGGGCCATGGTCAGTCTTTTCATAAACGGTTTGCTTACTGTAATTTATTCTAAGTTCAAATCAGCGAACGAGGCTTAGACAGATATCCCAGAATACTGCTTCTGTTTCAAACAGTCTAGGGCATTGTTATTACTTTATTAGCAAGGCGACCCGCAAATAATCCTTACATTTTCAAAAATTCTATTTGACCACCAGCTCATTATTTTTTTTGCAATCAACACTAACCATGAAACCTTTCTTTGCCCAACAGCCTACCTATCAAAACACATCACTGCTCAGAGAGACCAAGAAGGTAGCACCAGTTGAATACAGCACAACACAGACAACCTACAGTAGCCACTCACCTGGTTACAACTCAGGACAATCCACCTACAATGCAGGACAGACCAACTATAGCTCGACACAGCCCGGCTATGGCAGGACAGGGTCGACGGAAAAGAGTGGACGCGGTAACCTGACCGAACTGGACACCCTACTCGATGACCTGAGCAACGCGAGATACGGGAACTACGTGGACAAGTCGACTACGTATAGTGAAAGAAATGGTGAGTCTTTAGTTTTTATTTTTTTTAGTTTTGAATTGGCGGTCTGTGCCCTCATACTTTGGGATCAAAAGTTAATTGACGAAGGTTCCTGGAATAGTGTGAATTAAACTCATATTTTCTGTGTTCTTGAGTGCTTCACATCTACAGTGAGTAGGTATTACCTACGCAATTCTGAATGAAAAACTCTTATGGCCCGTTCTTACGTACCACAACCACAGCACATCATTTGGGTACAATAACATCGCTTATAATAATAAAGAGGGTGGGCGCTGATACTTATAATTACAAAATATTTACCCTGGTAGCACACCTCCGCTGCGAAGCCATAGCAGCGAAACCGCAGTAGTAACATTCAATAGACTCGCGTCATTTTCCGCTACGCGCATCCGATTCAAGTAGCGGAACATGACGCGAGTCTATTGAATTGAACTACTGCGGTTTCGCTGCTATGGTTTCGCAGCGGAGGTTTGCTACCAGGGTAAGTTATGTTAGCTTAGGTACTGGTCGAAACTCTAACATACAATCATACTTACCTTAAGGCCATTTTTTTTTTTTTGTAAACCGTCTTGTATTACTTGAAGGTGCAAATAAACTATTTTAATTTTATTTATTTATTATTTATCGCAGCGACAAAATGTGGGTAAAAAGTGGTTACGTCTCACACGTGTCGCTGCAGCTTCTTGCAGTTGCGTTGTGGTTGCGTTGTCGCTCGTAGTTGCGATTTGGCTACGTTGTAGCTAGTGTTTGCGCACATTCAGATCATTGTGTTTGCCATGTAGCTGGCCGCTAATGCGCGGTCTCGCTGATGGTTCCGACGTGACCTTGATGTGGTCGGTATCGCCCACACGGTTGATTTTGACGGCCAAATGTAGTCCGTGTGAATAAACTATTCTTTTTCATAAATATTAACGCTCGTCCAAGTGTTGTCGTTGTGTTGTAGTATACCTTTCTATTGGCGAAACTCATGAAGTTCAAACAAAGACACTAAATACTTATCTTTCTCTTCATTGATTTGAAATTAATCGTCAACATGAGCATTAAATATTCACTGCTGGTCATAATCCTCTTCATATAATTATGACATAGCTGTCATAATTATAAGCAAAATTAGCTGTCATACGAAAGTTTACTTCATCATCTTTGAGTTAATAAACTGAATAATAATCTTGACTAAAACCATAAATCACTGTCACTTAGTTAGAAAAAACAAAAATTACTACAAGGTTAAAACACTGAAAAACACCCGTGTTAATGGAAAGAAGCGGATGTATGATGAATTATGTGTTGTGCTTTGCCAGTGCAAAACATCAGAAGAGTCCAATATTAGTAAAAAGAAAACATTAAGGGTACGCTAGTCAGTCATTCTCCCATAAAATCGTAGTATGGTGATTACTCGTTTGTTTGACGGTGTACGTTCAAACTAAAAATTATATCGATTCCTCTTGTCATTATCTAGCCCTGTATGGAAGCGGAATTGGAAAAAAAAATGGTTTGGAATTTAGGAGCGTCGAAACTTCCATATTAGGCGTAAATAAATAACTTATGTAGTAAGTAAATGGCAAAGTAGAAATCGTACAGGGATAGATAATTTATTCAATAGTTCAAATAATATTATTTTGATTAAATACATTCAGTAGTTTTTTCATAATATCTATGCGCCCAAGGGTCTGTTCATGAAATTTTACGTGCTCGTTTCCTTTATACATCATTGTCTATTTCACTAAATATAAATAAATAAATAAATAGAAATAGATAAATAAATATTAAATAAAAAAACGAAATAAATAAATAATTAGACTAATTAGCATGCATATTAGTTACGCCCACCAACGAGTTCGAGCCGTCGACTAGTGTACCCTTAAGTATTAAAATAATGGGGGGCAATTTTTGTCCAGCTCAGGAATTAAGTATACAGACTTACAATAACAATAAGTGTTCCAATGGTCCTATACGCCTCTCCGACAGCCATTTTTAGAAGTATCATAGATAGAATCCTTTTTTTTTTTGGGTGGGAATTTATCAAATAACTTCTCCTGCTCTGGTTGGAGCAGGAAGGCGTGTCCGACTCTTACTGACTAAAACCCACCCCTGTTCCTTCAGTTGCCTGTACGTTGCCAGGGGCCACGGTATCCCTTTCAGACTTTCCCGCAACCCTGACAGTAGATAGAATCCTCGGAGACAAAATCGGGCAATCTATTTATTAAATAAATAAACGTTTAAGTGTCTGTTTGTAATGTCAAAATATCAACTTTTTATTAAAAGCATATGAAAGTATATACTTACGGTAATTATAACAAAAAAAAACGAATTTTAAAAATTTTGTCTGTTTGTTTGTTTCGGCTAATATTCGAAACGGCTGGAGCGATTTTGACGGAACGTTCACTGGCAGATAGCTGATATTATAAGGAGTAACATAGGTTACTTTGATTTTAGAAAAAAAGAATTAGGGTCAACGCGAGCAGCAGCTAGTTTATAATAAAAACCAAGGAGTAGACAATCGCAGAAACTAATAATACAAGCTAAATAGCAAAAATTCCAATTTAGAAACAGGTGTAGCATAGCATCTGACAATCTTAATTAAACATCCAAACACTAAAATACACCATTACACTATCAAAAGCAATTCGTTATTCCCAAAGTTGAGATAAATATGATTTATCAAAACCAAGCGCTCCTTTAATTCTGGCTCGTGTAAGATGTGAAGATTATTTCATGTTCGCCGAAACGATTCATTTGCGATGACCGCGGGTGTAACATTTCTGTAATGTATTAGCCCTGTAACCTGAATTTCATGTTGACAAGCACTAATTATTAAAAAAATCGCATTGACCTAGATATTGTAGCAATGGCAGCTGATTTATATTTCCATGTAATAACAACGTTTAACAGAAAAATATTTGTGTTGTGAAAAGAACATTTTAATTAGAAATAACTAGGATAACCTAGAAATACGAATTTTATCGTGGCTCGGAATGGAACTAACTTTGTTCTGACTTTCTTATAATTGTTTGTTAGTGGGACTTTTAATAATTGTTCCTTCTCTTTATTTCTCAACTGATTATTTTAAAGCGGTTCTGCAATTTACTTTTTCTTTTTCTGTTTCTGCTGCTATACGATGAAAATTATGTTCTTCACCTTCTTTTTCTTCTTTTTGATTCGATGGCAAGGGTTACTGGGCCCAGTAAGTGGCCACGCCACTCGTGTCAGTGGCGGTTTTTAGATCCTTAGAAATGCAGGTATGTGGGCACTTTGGACACTCCAGCATATGGGACATGGTTTGGTCAGGAGCACCGTATTCGCACTGAGTGTAGGGTTCTTCAGCATAAACATTGTATCTTAATTTCACGACCTCGGTACCAATTCCTTTAGCCAAAACCTTTTCACTACGCCATACATCAACAAATACATCGAAATACAGTAATAAATAGTATGTTTATAGCTGTAAGTAATCGGCAAATGTCTTCACCAAGGCCAGTCTTCGCCCCATCAGAAATAGAACGCCGTTCCAGATTGTTTGGGTTACAAACTAATGCTGTATTACTACTGAATACATACTGTAATTCTTTGAATATATTTTCATTCTTAAGTTCTTAATAATGTGTGGTATTATAATAGTGTTCATGTCAAGCTTTATTATCTTTGTGATGATTGTGTTGTTGTTAATCATATTGAGTTGCGAAAATTGTGAGAAAGTTTTTAACGATTATGATACCCGAAAGGTCTTTCACTTATGATGAAGTAGAACACAATCTTAAGCAGTCCTGGCTTTTCTTTCCTAAAAAAAGTAATACAAAATCTCTTTAGCTCAGTCTGTGAACTTGTAAAGTATGACACTCATTTGTCTCTTCAGAACGTTGTCAGCAAACATTTCGTTCTCATTAGAAGCTATTCCAATTAGTGGTGCATGATGTCTTCAATAAACTTAAATTACTCGCTCATTTAACGACATTTGGCATCACCCTGACACTTGTATTCAGACATTTGGATCCGATGTCGTATACAAGACCATATTTTATAGAAAGCACTATTACTTCCTATATGTTTTGGCAAAATCTCTAGAAATGTAGACTGCATTTATGTTTAGTTTTGAAATTGCGTGTTGCTATCTCCGTTCTTCCAGAGATCTAAACATAGGAGTGCAGTTTTGCGGCGGGAAAATATGTTCATTATTTTTGATGAATCTTTCAACTGTTTCTAACGTATGAGATGTTTGTGTAATTAGTTAAACTTAGAACAGATTATACTTCAATATGGCCAAGTAATTTCTACTTTAGCTGTTTCGCGTTCGCATTTATTATTCCTCATCTATCATCTTCAATCACCTGTACAGTTTGTTTGTATATAGTAGTCTTTATAACGTGACCTTTTCAATAACGTCGTGCTTCAACCAATACGTTTTCTTCTTCATTATAAAACTCTCGTAAATCAAAGTCAAAGTCAAATCATTTATTTCAAATAGGACCTTATAAGGCACTTTTGAACGTCAAAAATTTACAAAAAAAAAATCTAGTCGCCCCTTCCAAAATGTAGTTTTCGCATGGAGAAGAATGGGCAAGAAACTCCACCGTTACTCTTTTAAAATGTTTTACAGTATTTTGTATAAGTACATTATTTTTTTTAGTTATTAGTTATATCATATACAGGGTGTCCAAGAACCTGGCGTCCAACTGGATTCCCACGATGCCCCAAGTTCTAACAGTACTCAGAAAAATATTTTAAAAAATCCACCCCATGTACTTACAGAATTATACTGATTTCAAAAAAAAAGGGGAAATGAGCACCCTGTGACATACTTTTGAATGCTGTGACTGCTAATGCTGATAATTTCGATATTTCTTGGAGGTTTTGTAATCTAGGGTATTGCTGTGTCTAAATAGAATGTAAAAATAAAGTACTTATTGTACCATTTTAAAATAAAATATTATTTTAACTAAAGGTGATATGGAAAACTATTGAATTTCGCAACTTTGACCGACTGTAGTGTAAAAAAAATGTACCAAAATAGTATGGCAAGTGACGTCAAATTTTGACGCGTTTATTCCTCTTTTTAAAAAGGTATAATACTTACACATTAATTTGAAAAAAAAAATTTTGATAATATTTTTACTCAACAACCCAATTTTTACGAAGTGCCTACCTACTAACGGTAACTGTCGGACCCTTTCTTATCTTAGAAACTGTTATGTTACTACTATTATTTACTTCGGTTCCAAGAGTGAGCAAGAAGGAAATACACACAGGTGTTAGTTTAAAGATATTTTATTACAATAAATGTTCAAAATGTTGACCACCCGCGGCAATACAAGCTCTCACTCTCCTTAAAAAGGACCGCTTTATGTTTCGCGAGTAACTTTTTTGACGTAAAACCTGCACTGCTTGTGTTATCTTCTCACGAAGGTCAGCGATGTCATTAATGGGCTTCGCATAAACGAGCTCCTTCATAGTTCCCCAGAAAAAAAAATCCAGCGGATTTAAGTCAGGTGAGCGGGCTGGCCACGGGATTGTTCCTGATCGCCCAATCCACCTGTTCGGGTATTGCTCGTCCAAAAACTCTCTAACGGATACGCGAAAATGTGCTGGACAGCCGTCGTGTTGGAACCACATATCTGGTGGGGTCTCTTCTAGTAAGTTTGGCAAATCATTTTGAAGAAAATTTAAATATGATTCGCCAGTCAAATTCTCGGGCATCTCAAATGGACCAATAATATTCCCACAGAGAATACCGGTCCACATGTTCACTTTGAACCGGTACTGGGATCTATCTTCTCGCATCAAGTGCGGATTTTCCACATGCCACTCGTGCAAGTTGTGTAGGTTCATGTAGCCATCCTTCTTAAACGTTGATTCATCTGACCACAAAATTTTGTCGATAAAGTTTTCGTCTTCTCGATGTTTTTGCAGGATTGTTTCACAAAACGCGACTCGGCTCGGATAGTCTCGAGGTAAAAGACTTTGCACTCGCTGTACGTGGTACGGATGATATTCTTCTTTTTGGAGAATACTGTGTGCTGTGCTCTTCGGTATCCCCGTATCAGCTTCTATTCCTCGCACAGAGATGCTTGGATTTGCCGACACCGCCTCTAAAACTTCATCGCGTATGAAGTCATTTACGGGTCGTCCTTCACCAGCTACTTGATTGGGGAACCGCCCGTCACATAGTGATCTGTGCACATTAATGAAAACTCGATGGTCGGGATATCGCGTAGCCCTCGGATACCTTTCTCTGTAAAGTCTCGCTGCAGCTCGTCCATTACCTCTACATTCTCCATAAATGTAGTGCATATTTGCGTATTCTTGCGGAGTGTAGGTCGCCATGGTAGCACACACAAAACACAAACTGTCCAAACACAGGCAAAGGTCGTCGTAAAGAGTTCGTTTCAAAGTCCAGAGCACAAAGAGTAATCGAGTCCAATAAACAAAGCTTTAAATCGTAGTACGTGATCAATGGTAACAATAAGAGAGAGGTGCGTAGTAACGGCAGGAGGCAGTGACGCGTACTGACCGTACTGTTATCCTAAATAGCACGATCCCAGATAGCGTCACTATCTATCTCACTCGCACCTCTAACCTTTTTCTCCCTCACTCTTACCTGAATAATGGGGTACCATAAAGAAGAACCAGCAAATCGCAAAGATAGTTTCTGTCTTGATCCCTCCTGTTGTAATAACGAATCACTATGGTGAGATGCATGCACATACCGTCCCTTACGGTCTAACCTGTTTTTTGAGAGGCCTGTTGTTATTTTTATGAGCATACAATAGTAATTCTTTAGAGGTTAGATTCAATTCGTCGTAAATTTTTCTTTCTAAGAATTCTGTAAGACATCGTAAAAATTGGGTTGTTGAGTAAAAATATTATCAAAAATTTTTTTTTTCAAATTAATGTGTAAGTATTATACCTTTTTAAAAAGAGGAATAAACGCGTCAAAATTTGACGTCACTTGCCATACTATTTTGGTACATTTTTTTTACACTACAGTCGGTCAAAGTTGCGAAATTCAATAGTTTTCCATATCACCTTTAGTTAAAATAATATTTTATTTTAAAATGGTACAATAAGTACTTTATTTTTACATTCTATTTAGACACAGCAATACCCTAGATTACAAAACCTCCAAGAAATATCGAAATTATCAGCATTAGCAGTCACAGCATTCAAAAGTATGTCACAGGGTGCTCATTTCCCCTTTTTTTTTGAAATCAGTATAATTCTGTAAGTACATGGGGTGGATTTTTTAAAATATTTTTCTGAGTACTGTTAGAACTTGGGGCATCGTGGGAATCCAGTTGGACGCCAGGTTCTTGGACACCCTGTATGTGAGGACGATGCACCTAGAATAAAATTATTATACCACAATAGGTAAAAAGAATTAAGAATTAAAAATGAAGCAACAACAGATAAACCAATTATGTGATAGATACATGGTGCTCACATATTTACAAACATTGTAAAAGTAGACGATTTTCCTAAAATTTTACAATTAAAAGTCAGTGTGCGAGGAGGTCACAGAATGTAAAATCAGTGTCATATAATAAAAAAATATAATAAAATATACAATTAAATTTGCAACCAGTTTGATTTTGTCTTGATTCTAAATTATCCTATGGAGCAGGACCAGCATGTTTCCAAGCATTCTTATCTTGGATATAATCCTCTAATTTGTAATATGCTTGTTTACAAAGTGTACTTTTAATATGAGTTTTAAATTTTCTTTCATTTAATTGCAATCAATGTTGATAGCCATTTCCGTTCCGTCTTCTTCAAAACCTATTGATCATAGCTGCCCACAATTGTGTATCTCTAGTCGTCCTTTACACATGTGACTTTGATCTTCAAACGTGCAAAACGTTTCAGAACCTCATCTCGCTGTCGTCACTTCATCTGTCGTTACTTTATCCCCAAACTACATGCTTACATCATGGCTAGAATAGCTTTTAGCATTCCGTGTTGAAACACTGGAAATTTAGTGTACCTTAGCTTTCAATCTTCGTAGGTCCTATCAGATCAAATAGCATATCAATCACAATAATGCTTTTAGCATTTCATTCAATAGATACTATTAGAGACGTGCCCATCGATTTATCTCCTAGTAAAAAGATAAATAAATCTTTACGACCACTTAACCTTACAGGTCAACCGTTTAAGGGTTCAACATCTGCTTCTAATAGCTTAATAATTTCCCTAAGGCAATTACTGTTGAAGTTTAGTACAGAAAATGTTGATATATTCATAGCCAAAACCAAGGAACACAGAGCATTGAGACGACCCAGCGGCCCCCTCTTAGGCTGCATTTCCATCAGAGACGAGCGTAGATTATGCGAGGGATATGTGTGAAACTAACCAATAACATAGCTTCACTGTCATAGTTTGAGCTAAGCTAGCGTTGTTATTGGTTAGTTTTACGGACATTCCTCGCTACGCATCCTCACTCATCTCTGGTGGATACGCAGCCTTAGAGGCGTTGTCAACACTTTACTCACAAACCAAGGGTGTCACCGTTTACTCTCACTGATAATAATACCCTCCTGATCGATTTTCGGTCACGGTGGCCAATCTCAACGGACACGCGTGCACTCTCTGTTCCTTAATTTCTTTAGGCCCTTATCAAACTGGCGATTTGCTGGCGGGTTTAGCGAAGCGATTGTTCTACGTGCTCGCTGCGTGTGCGTAGCGACCACACCACGTGTGCGCAACGTGTTCGGCACGTTTGCGTAACGAGAGCGATTGACATGAGAATACAAGAGAGCGGGAGACAAGCGAGTGTACAATATTGTGAAAACGCGGCGTATACGTCGCGTAGTCGCGGTTAGCTCGCTAAGAGCACGTTCACAAATCGCCTCGCTGGAAACACGCTGGCAAATCGTAAGTGTGGTAACGCTCTTACGCTCATAGCCCGATGGGAACTAGGGCATTAATGACGTACAGAAACTGAGGGCTTTGAAGGCAATCTGTGACATAATTTGGCGCCACGAATTATATTAGTACTGTCTCTAGACGAGGTGTGTAACGTTTGAAATAATAACAAAAGTTCTAATGATCATATGACCTAATTTCATTTAATATACTTTTTAAATATAACGATGAAATGATAAAATGAATTATTGGTAAAATTTCATTTTACCTAATTTTAAATGGTATAATGAACATTTGAATTAATATTCAATCAATATAATATTCAGTTAAGTACTATAATATTCAAAATCTATAATTAAGGTTTAATATAATTTAGAAACGTCTACTTTGTTTTGTAGTGTGGTTAGTTTAGGTCCGAATGTTGGTGGGGGGTTAGGTTAGGTTAGAACAGTGACCAGTAACGCCAGGTCCCATTTATTGTTGGTGAATCATTTGGGTTAGATGAGATTATAACAGTATGATGTTTCCTGATATGTACTTATTGATTACAGAATTTTGGCTGAAAATAAGGTCAACTGAACGTAATATAAAAAGAGCAAAATACAAATTGAAAATTATATGAAATGAACGTTATACTAAATTTTATTAGAGCAAAAGAAGGTTATAATGAAATACAACATGAGATCACATGAAATTAGGTTATTTATAGTATATGAAAACATGTGAACGTTATTTTCAAGTGATATTATACTATCAATTATTGTGCCATATATTACACCTCTAGACGCTACCGGCGTCGTCGGCGCGGTATTTCCGTGCTCTGTGGAAAGGAACCTTAGAGTTAGTCGCCAGACATACTGGCAAGCGATCACTTTTCCACAAGGGCCTGCACTTGGCATTGGACGAATTCGTCAAGACCATCCCACCTGTCCCGTTCCTTTTCACAAAACAAACATTAGGTATTTTTGACCACGTTTAATGTTTCATACATTTCAGTGTTCATATTCGAACTTGTCAAAATTGTATGTAAACAAGCCGCTAACTACTGCAAAGTAGTGCTAACATTGTTTGTTAATCATAAATTTGCACTAAAAGTTAATGAACCTAGAATTATTGTTCTCAGTGTTGGTTTCGTTGCCAGAAGTTTCGGTACATTTGGTACACTTTGAAATATGATTAGCAAGGTTTCGTGATCATAAATAACTTTGTTGCAGCAATTTATAAATCTGCAGTGTTGATCTGTAGCTGGACATTTTTAAGCGCTCCTACAGAATATTATGCTCGTGCAAACTTTGATTTATTTGTCTCTTGAAAGTCATTTGATTGCTTTCAACAAGGCATCATTACCATCTGTGAATAGATCGTCAGCCGAGAGAAATGTTTCAACTAATTACCAGTATTTCGAAATGCCTACCTACTTACATCAAGTCGAATTTGCGTGCTATATTCAACAAACGAGCTCTAGGAGGGGCTCGTGCCGACATAATAACAGCCGCACGGGTCGATCGAAGGTTAACTTACGCTTGTCACGGGCGGTTTGTGGATGGTCGCCCATCCGCAAATCGCCCGTGGCAAGCGTGAGCGATCCATTACATACCGAGACCTTCGCCGTGCCTCGGCAAGCATGTTAAGCCGTTGTTCCCGGCTGTCATTCGTAGATCTTTGTCGATTTAGACCAAGGGGCTTTTATTTGGTCTAAATAGGTTTTTATATTTATTATTTTATTTTGCTTTTATATTGATTCTTTTCTTTTAGATTTTGTGAATGTGAGAACGTTGTAGGCTTAATAGACTGTAGATCTGTCGACCATTTTCTATCTTGCTAAGTACCTGGTACTTGTTGATAGGCCTACACTGTCCTCTCATACCTATTAACACTGTAATTTGAAAACATTGTAAATACCATTTACTTTTAAAAGAGTAACCGTGGAGTTTCTTGCCGGCTCTTCTCCATAGGAAACGACCAATTGGAACCGTGCACCAGCTTCCGACGTTTCATAAGTAGGTTTATGTGAAATCAACATTATTGAATTTTGTTTTTTTTTTTAAAGTCTGACAATCAGTTTTACTAAGGTACCCAGAATCGAATCGAATCGTGTTACCCAGTAACTAGGTTGTGGAGGTCAGACAGGCAGTCATACTATGTAAAATACTGTTACTGAGCTGCATCCGGTTAGTCTGGACCCATCCCAACGTAGTTGGGAAATGGCTAGGAAAATTTATTGACTCATCAACCCAGCCCTAGTTATGACGTACATGTTATGTTAATGGCAATACCGACGCCCCGTATTTTTTATAATTTTTTAAAATTCATAATTCAAAGGTCATTTATTCAAACTAGGCTGAGAATCAGCACTTTTTGAACGTCAAAATTACATTTAGACAGTCCCCCAAAACGTCCACCCTTCACCACTTCCTAGTGCTTGAGCTGGGAAGAAGAAGTGGCGCAACAACCCAGCAGCACAGCTGTCTGTTCAGTTAGAAAAAAAAAAAAACTATATAATAGTATGCAAAATAATTTACATTACGCAACACAAAACATAACTTGAATTATAAATTAATAGCCATATGACAGCTAGCACACACCAGTATACCAACAATCATTCTACAATAAAACTATTCTACAATGTAAGTACTCCATCAACATCGAATTTTATTCCAGTTTATTTATCGTAGTGGTATTTGCGAAAAATAATCAATTAACAAGTTGAACAAACGCTTATATTTACGATTGCAGTTCCGATAAAAACCGCGCGAAAGACGTAAAATACGTAACGTGGAACGTTGTATTTACAGATTTTATAGATTTCCTGTGCTTTGGTTTCTTTGAGGTACATACCGCGACTTAGAAATCGGCATTGTGCAGTTTTTAGCCACCACATTGTTCGAGTTGGTTTGTTTAGTTTTTTTCAAACGGTGAACTCGCTTTTGAACACTGGTCCCACCTGATTTTTGGCGATGATGTGGTCTACATTTCGCCAGTTTTGCATAAGTCCCAATTAATAGGGGGCAAGCTTATGGATCAAGGCCCTGGCCTGGAAAAAGTTTCTGGCACATTCCAGTTATGCCTGGTTTATACGATGGCAGTGACTGGACCCAGTGACTCGAAATTTCGGAGCCAGTCAGTGGGTTCGTGTAGACGTGATCGTCAGTAAGCCAGGCGAGGAAAGCTACTGGGCCTAAAAAAAGACCCATCTATTTTCGGTTAGTCAACTGGACTAACTTGAGGGCGCGAAGACAGTACTGGACTGACTTGAAACTAGTGTCTACACGAGCCCAGTTGCAAGTCAGCCCTGGACTAACTTACTGTACAGTCACATTACTGGGCTTAAATAAACCTGCGTTTAGACATTTTTACTTTATTTTTCTGATAAGCTTTATTTTCTTTGACAGTATCAGACGGATATGCCCGCACCAACGGCACAGCCAGCCCGGCGTCCTCCAGACCTACCGTGGACTCTCTCCTCGACCAGCTCAGCGCAGAAATCCCCAATGGGTAAGTTGCACATTATTGGTCTTAATTCTTGAAGATCTTAAAGACCTACATTGTCATCATTCTAGAAATATTCGGATAAGGCATATCTTCATCTATTGAGCAGCAGAGCTTGAAACCTTCGAAGTTATCTTCAAATTCTTATGCTATTGCTGACTTTTCATGTTTTGTCTTAGCATTATCATAATCAGCCTATATCTGTTCCTACTGCTGGGAAAAGAGTCCTGTGTGGACTCTATTCTTTGAGTGGGAGTGGGCCGTAATCTATCACGCGAGCCCAGTGCGTGTTGTTAGATGTCACATGTCTTCGAATTTTTTACTCTAGGACATGCCAGTTTCCTCACGATGTTTTTCTTCACTGTTTTGAGAGCAGTGGTAATGAAATTATTTACACAAAGTAAAGCGGCTGTCTGGGTTCGAACCAACGACCTACAACTCGTAAGTCGGTGTCGTTACCACTGGGCCACCACTGCTCTTTGTTTTGTCTTAGCTGACTGCTTTATACCTTGTCCTTTGCACACCAGGTAGTTTGATAAGACCGGCTTTTCTTGAAATAGTCCTCTGGTGGATGATGTGATTATAAGAAATGGAAGCTTTCTGACAAAAAATGATGAAGCTACTGATCAATTTGCTCGCATCGCATGGCCGTTATGAGTTCGTCTTTATTTCATAAAATCTGTTTGTCACATTATGAGAACAGAGTGCGTGATATTATGAGCCGGGTAAAGATGGTCCCTTCTCCCTACCAATGACCTCAGGTGTTATGTATAGAATAGCGATATAGAAAATTGATTAGCAGCGTGTGGGCTTTTTTTTTCCTACGATAGGTTGCCATAAAAAAATATTATATATATAATGTCAAAGTAATAGCTTTTTACTAAATGCACATGAAAGTATATACGGTACTTACTTAAATAAAAAAAACTTTTTTTTTTTTAATTTTGGATGTCCGTCTGTTTGTTCCGGCTAATCTCCGAAACGGCTGGACCTATTTTGACGGGACTGTCAATGGCAGATAGGTAAGGAGTAACTTAGGTTACTTTTATTTTAGAAAAAGAATTAACTCTCCGCACGGGCGAAGCAGAGCTAGTTACAAATACAGTAGATTAATTTTAATGAGTAGGTAATTTGTTCAATAAAATATGGTTTATCTTGAAAAATTATAAAACTATTACACAATATTGAATCTTAAACGTACTATATTCTATTTATTTCGGTCGTTGACACACCCACGATATTTTTTTTTATATGCGTTTCACACACCGCCAGAACACATAATCATTCAAACTAGCAAAAGTCAACAAGTACGAAGAAAAAAGTTTCCACCAGGCGTTTATAGAAATAACTAATGCCAGAAATTGTGTCAACCATAAATAAAGACCTACTAGAGTTGCCAAGTACTGGAACATAATATGAATATTCTAATAAAAGGAAAACCCGTGTTGTGTAAATTATACTTTTATGCCAGTGTTAAAAATATGGTTTTCTTTAATGTGTGTGAACGAGCCATTATGTGGCCAAAAATAATACGTTTACAGCTATAAACACTGCTGGAAGTGGTTACAAACTTGCTTTAATTGTAACTATAAAAGTATGTTGCCAGACTTGAAAATTATATTTCAGATTTTTCGCTCTGTTCAGCTAAATGTCGCGGTGGGGATGTGCTTAATGAAATTAAACATTCTATACTTAATATTATAAAGAGCTATGTGATTTTGTATGTAGGAAATAATCTTCGGTAACAATTGATCCGATTATGAAAATTCTTTCAGAAATGCGAAGCTACAGTATTGCCGAGTGTCATTGGATATATTTTATATTAAAATTTAAAAAAAAACCGACTAGGCGATCACCAAACCCTGTTCATCATCTATCTATAACCTTTTCATTGAGTCCATTGACCATGAGCCCAAACACGATAGCTGTGCTGTAAGTTGGTAAGGGAGTTGGGTATCCTGCAAATTCCAGGTGATGCTGCAGCATCAGTTGAAGGTTACTGTTGTTGTTGTTGTTCTTCTTCTAATATCATTGAAGTAACAGAACACCAAATTTCAAATCGATTAGACCTTTGGAAGACGCTCACATCCATTCATCAACTAGAAAAAAGCTGATAATCTTCAAACAGCTGAACCAATATTGATACAGCAAAAACCGTCGCTAGAAAACCTGCTTTTAATTTAAAAAATCGCATTCAATTCGGTTTACCTGTTTAAGAGCTCCGGTTCCACAGACAGACATAGCGGTCAAATTTATAACACCCTTCTTTTTGCCCGACTCACTGGTTAAAAACAAGAAATTTTACGCGGTCCCAAGGTAGTTTATATAATACAAAACCACTTATTACTCAGCGTGCACTTCTAAGCAATTGGTTTATCGTAAATCCCATAATTACCTGCTTTTATTCTCACTTTACTAAGCCATAAATGCAACAAAATATTGTCAGTTTCAGCCATAGCATTATAATGCACATGCTAAAACAATTATTCGCGTGGATGTAAAAGCAAATAGCCCATCTGTTAGAATATGTAATAAGAAATGACATTTGATGGCACTGCCAATTCTTGTAGAAATTATCACAACTCACCTTCTATAAATAACTTGGTATATCGAACATAATCCTATCAGTTTCTCTGTAGGTTTTAATAACAAGTTTACTGAAGTAATAGACGCTAGTTCCTCCTCATCATCAGTGCATAGCAGTTCACTATTACCCAATTGCCTCTTCAATTGAACGCCAGTTAGCCAGGTTCTTGACCAATCTCTTCCATCTATTACCGGTCAGCTGGCGAAGTTCCTTCTCTTCCTACCCTGAAATCTTCTAATTATCATCAGTCTGTATGTACATTGCTGGACATGACATCTCCAATTTAACGCCTCTTATCCCAATCCTCGACCAATCTCATCCATCGATAATCGTCGCTTCACCTTGCCTGAGAGCGTCTTATCATCGTCAGTGATCGCAGTCCACTGCAGATCATAGGCCTCAACTCCTCAATCCGCAGCTACTCGGCGCTCGTCTCTCAATCAGCTGCTACCAGCCACCCTGCGAAGATCGTCAGTCCTCCTTGCCTGAGGAAGTCTTACACAGTGTAACTTTGTCATTAGTCAAACTGTTGCTGTTTACTGTAATTTTTATTGAGCATTTTACACCTACGTAACTATTTTTTATAGAATTGGCAGCCGCGTTATTACGGACATAGGAACTGGTAACTCTTGCATTTACTTATGAGCACATGTGCACTATGTGCAGTTCCTTTGCAATAGCAATAGGCGTCATATTGCCTTGGCAGTAAGTCCACAAAGTGGTAGAACGGATAAGAAGAATTATTATTTGCGATTGAATTTATTAGCTTTCACGTAGATCGTGTTTTAAAATGTTATGAACTAACATTTATTTCAAGATAATATTGTATTTTAGTAGATAAAGGTGCTTACAGATTTGCGATTTTGACGATTAACGGCGATTTAGTATAGCGTTCGTCGAAATATCTGTAGAAATCTATGTAAAAAAAACCCGTCTTCACCACAGTAAACACCTTGACTTTTAATCCACAGTGAACAGTCGCTAGTAGCAAATTCTAACCTCAATTTAATTATATCCAAAATTTATGCCAGTATATATTTAACTCTTGCTTTCAACCGGAAATTCCATTTTCATTATGACTTAACTTTTCGTAATCGATACAGCAAAGAATACACACTACACCCTTTCGTTCTTCATTTCATCTATACAGCTAGACTGTTCCATCCTCTAAAGATGGCTAGGAGTTCTTCAATTTGTAAGAGAACTCATGAGTTTCCCCGTACGGAACCAGAAAAAATAATCACGTTTATATAGTGTATCGGGCCGTGGGCCGTCGACTGGGCCGTGTGAAAATTTACCTATTTTTGTAACGAGCACAAATAGCACGGGATGACGTCATGGCAGTGTTTTGTTATTATAATCGTCCCATCGGTGTGGCCACGCGCCGGAGTCTGGAGGGACTCTCTGATTCCTGTGGAAATGATCTTTCATGTACTGCATGTAGAAGATTGTTTGCTGCTCAAAATATATGTTTTCTTGTTTCTACATCATGTCAAGTCTCATAATTAATCTCACCTCTTTTATTTTGTTCATTAGTTACCTATATGTATACTTAGATGTTAGACTGTTACCTAGTTTCTGAATAATAAATAAATAAATCATTTAATATTACTTACGAGTCTAATGCAAACCATTTTATTAAAAAACTATATTACATATACATATCATATCAAAGTAGCTTTTTGCGTTTGTCTGTATGTCCGCGTTGTTGTTCAAAACTACGCAACAGATTTTAATGAGGTTTGCACCATCGTTTAGTGAATTTATTTCGGAAGGTTTATGTATATAATACGTTTATATTAAACACACGTTTACCTAAGAAATATCGATGTTTTGTCAAGTCGTAAAAACCGTGCGAAGCAAGAGCGGGTCGCTAGTACTTATATCATTTTCAGTTTTGATACAGAAATCTTGTACCTATGTGTGTAGTTCCAATCTAGATTTCATTTCTAGCGTGACTTCAGCCAGGTGCAAAACCTGTAAATCGTTGTTATAAATTGGATTCAGCACTTATCATTTACATTCAGGATTTTTTTCAGTATTATAACTTTGAAAACCTACCACTCTTCTTAAGAAATGTTAAAAGCGTAATACATTTACCTTTCAATTGCCCTCGGGAATAATTCAATTTGACGGCTCGTGTGCAACAGTCTTATAATAATAACTTTACTGAACTGAAAACGTGTAGAAACAGAAACAAATTTTTTCTTCATCATGATCATCATCGACAGCCTTGTTCCACCCACTGCTTCCCTGGTCTGAGCGTCTCATCCAGAAACTAATTTAATGTATTGAAATTCTTAGATTAGTCAGTCGTGAGTAGCGCCAACATAAATTCGAACCATGTTGGGTTTATTTGCGTTACTCTGCATTGCAATCAGACTATGACTTCAGAGTTTATCCCTGCTAAGTAATAAATGCGTAAGTGAAGATGGATCTTCATTACCCGACCATGCAACACGTTAATGGGTCTTCATCTTCGCCTCGTAATTTCGTAGTGCAATGTAACGCGATGTTTCGGACGGAAATGAAGGAAAAAATAATGCATTCAGGAATAACGATGAAGGGCGGCATTTAACATTTTAAACCGACTTCAAAAAAAGGAGGAGTTTCTCTATGCATAGGAATTTTATGTATGTTCAGCTATAATTCTTTACCACGTCAACCGATTTCGATTATTCTTTTTATACGGCGCCCAAATGTCCATGGATATTTTTCGGGAAATTTGGATATTAAATTACTACGACAAATATTAAAACAAGTCTCAAATATACCGACAGTCTTCAGGAAAATGCTATGATCTTAACGGACGGATTGAAATCGAGGGCAGTAAATACAACTGCCTGACGTCTTCAGTTGAATATTAAGATTTATCAGTTTGATCTAGCTTTGGAATATTGTAGAATTACTATAGTATCGAATATCAGTCATATTTCATCCAAGAAATCTCAGTAGCAAAGATAAACATTTCCTATCCTTAACATTGACATGGATGTACTACAGTAAGTGCGAAAGCTAATATTGGACAACTGCACTACATCTTATAATAACTTCCTAGAGGTACGATGCCTGGCGAAAGGCAATTACTTCTGCAGTCTTGAGAGACTTACCTCGATGATAGGCTTTGTAATGTCTTGTCGAAAGATTTATTAAGTATCTTTGGGTATTTCCTTCAGCGCTGCAGAGTTAAATGGGGCCCTGATGTAGTTATGATAAAAAAAAGTTTAAAATTCTTCCCTGATAGGTCAAATTTTCACTCCACAAAGACTCTTGGCTAAGATTTGCGACAAGAAAAGTACAGTCCTAAACGTTTGTATACACTTCGTTGCTATGACCCAAATGACTCCAAGGATCTAAGCCACAAACACAGGAAAAAAACAACTAAGAAGATGAGCTAAAATTAACAGTTTTAGTTAAAATCTATAAACACTTCAAGGTTTTATATCAGTTGATATCCGCCAGATTTTAATGTTACCATCGTAATCCCATCGCAAAATTTCTGATTCGAAGGCAACTCGTATTTTTTCAAGCAATTTTTCATCATCGGATTCTGGCAGCGATCCACTACATCCGTTGAACGTGAATATTTTTATATATCGACCGATATACTAAGAGTTGTAATAAATATTGTATTATTTTGAACGTAGACACGTTGACAGTGATCACTGAACTTGCGTCAAGCAATATATTGTAGAATTATGATGGGATCCAGACGATATAGATGGGAGAAATCGATTCAATAATTCAATTGATAGAAAGGTAACTGAACTCTGATTGGGAGAAATAATTTATATTGAATAGCATTATTGGCATTATAGTCAATGCTCTAGATACGTTATCCTAATGTAAAGTTTTGTAGAGGGTGGTGAAAATACAAACTGTCGTATGGGTGGTATTAGATCTCTTCAAGTCTGAAAGAAATATATTAATGTGGATCAAATAGGGTTTATTAGAATCAGCTATTGGGAAGTCAGTATGGTATTAAAAATTACCAAGCTAATTTCAAAACCATTCCTAATCTATTTTCCGTGTCCCAACTTGTGTTTTCATTTAATTGTCGACTGCTGTACGTAATGAAATAATGGCCAAGCAAACAAGGCATCCTTGCATAACGGATTTTATAGAGACTAACTTGTAGTTCGCTTTTACTGATATCATTAATGTCATTACAGCGAGCTTTATACCATCAACGTTACGCTAAATGTAGTGTTTGCGTGTCGTAAATTTAAAAGAGACTGCGGGATTACTTTGCAGAAATTACCTTGACGTTGATATCATTATATTATTGTGATTCGCACTCTGCTTGCCAGCCGTTTTGATAAATGATAATTATCGTCTCCAAAGATCGAGGTTATAACTATATATAACTGAAGCCTATGTTCAGCAGTGGATATACAAGTCAGCTATACATATTCTTAATGTGGCCCAATGTTGAATTTATTTTCTGAATCTGTGTTGAAATTCGCACTTCCGTAGGGAAAGCGCGTCATTAGTAGGTACTCCATCAAGCTATGTGAGAGTAATATGTGTCAATATATACAACTTGTTAAAAAAAATCCGATCCGTGAGGGTGTTGTACCGTACTGAGAGTCTAGGTATTTACGTGGTAATTTTCAGAAAAAAATAAAAAAAAATCTTTTTCAATGGGGAATTATACCGTATTTTTACATGGGACGCGGGCGGACGTCGTTAAGCGGGTGTCTACAAGTCATAACTTATGACCCCTGTTGAAAATTTGATAATTTTTAATGGATTTGGGGTAATTTTGGTACTAAAAATATGATGATTTTTAAATAGCAAACTTTTAATGTTCAATAATAATAATAATAATAAGATGTTTTATTACTTTTAGGATAATGTTATTGCAGTACCTATGTGGCCCTTTCGGATCGGACGATGGTTTTTTTTTAAATACTGTAGATGATAGTTTGTTTTCTGAGTATAACCCAACTAACAATTTAACGTCGTTCAAAAGTTTAGTAAACGTTATCTTATTGCATGATAATATAATACCTAAGTCGCACTAACGTTATAATAACGTTTACTAAACGCGGAAATGGTCCCAGTTATACAACCAACAATGTCGTATAATGGACATACAAAAGTCACAAGCGGACTTCGTTAACGTCATTCAAAAGTCGTATGAACCTTATGGAATTACCACTTTCGTCGCGCAGAAGTCGCATCATAACTTTACAACGACTCGTTTGTTGTATTGTCGTCATACAGGTGTTTTTGAATGACTAAAACGTTTTATTTGAGTCAAGGAACAACACCTGTAAGACTTATTCATTTTTCTTGTTAGTGACACGTGTTTGTGGTTTTTTTTCGAGATCTGAGTGCAAAATAAATAATTACAAGAAACTAAAAGGTGAGTGTTATTTAACTTATATTTATATATCTCGCTAATAACTGTATCTGTCTCTCATGCCGTTTAGTTCAACTGGGTATTAAAGTTATATGATAATATACCTATGTGTATCTATTTCAGATTTTCATGCCCCCTCGCAATTTTGTGTTTAAATTACTATATTTATATTAATAAAAATATGTTTATTTCTAAAAATGTAGGACATGTTGCTTTTGTCACACACTTATCTGTTTACGACGTTGTAAAGACATAAAGTCGTATTAAGGTTATTTCAAGACCATGCAATACGCCATGACAGCCTCATAAATTTAAAAACTTTGTTATTAATGCCACGGTTGTTGGCGTTGTACTTTTTAATAAAAGGAAATCTCGATTTACTTTCCTTTTGAAAGTTCCACTACTTTTAAGTCTTCTCCACGAATTTTTTGCTTCCATTTTTCGTAGTAAATTTAATCAAACGTTCCGTAAATATGGCGGCCTAGACGTTTTAAAGTCAAAACCTGACTTAAATGCGCCTACAAGTTTGATTAAAGTCAGTCAGTCAGTCATGACATTAAACGGACATCATGTAATATATAGGTTATATTAGAGTATTAAATAAACAACCAAGTCATTTAAGAGTCTCCAATTAACTGCTGTAAATCAGGATAGTGATCGTTATATAAACCTCAGTGTGAAAACGTCTATACAACTGCTACGTTATATAAATGTCATTTATAGGTTTTTCAAAGACCTAATTTGGTCAGTTCAAAACGTTTAATGGACTCTAACGTTAGTATGACTATTGCGTTGTCGTACAAACGTTTTAGCTAAGACTGTAATATAACGTCGTTTAGTTTAGTCTTACCAACGTTGCTAAGACCAGCATATTATGACATATTCGTCGCACGACTAATAAGTTAAATTAAAGACGTCTAAAGGACCTAGTAGTCATCTCACTATCATTATAAGACTGCTATCCAACTTTATGTCGTATAAGTCAAGACTTATATGACGTTTTTGTTTGTTGGGAAGTACTTACATATTAAAGATACAGAGTTTGTACTATGGTCAAGAAACGTCCCTGTACTGTGTAAAGCGAATCAAACCATTGCTCCGTTGTAAGAAAGATCAAGGTTTATGCTATCCGTTGGGAACGTATACCTTAAAATCAGCTTTCCTAATAAACCCTGAATATTTCTGAATAAGACGGCCTTCAGATTTAAAACTTCTGAAGATCGACGTTAACATACAACTTTGACATTTTACACATCGCAACTCACTCGAGCATAAATCAAACTTCTTCATATTCCGCAACAAAGGTTGACAATGTTAAATAATTGTTTCTGGCATGGCCGAGCGACTCTGGCGCACGTTTCCGTTCACTAATTAGTATTTATGTGCTATCTGACGGTAATCACACCTGCCGCCGAGTTTCTACCTAACGTATGTGTTGTGTTATTCACTAAAACACATTAAGTGGGAACAGGGGCGGTCTTAGAAGATGAATATGAGGATTAAAAACTGTTGAAAGAAGTTTCGGCAAGAGATCACTCTTAGGCGCCGTTCACGGCCTCGAGCGATGCGACTTGCGTCAAGCGATACGTGCGCGCGTCTCCTGTTTCCATCCGTCGCTGCGCAAGTCGCGGGTCGTTTGAGCGTGTAGCTCGTGGCCACGGGGCTCTACAGTCAACCGCGCGTCTATAGCAACAATCTGACTTTGACAACGCATTTATTTCGTAGCAGCAGTTTTCGTAGCTCTACTGAAGTGCGGTTATTACCTTTTTAAGAACACGACTACTCATTCTTCATCTTCATTTCGTTAGGTGAATGGGTTTTCAAAAGAGTTTTCCGGAGTAAAACAAATTATACAATCATTCGCCAGTCTTGGATTGAAATGTTTGTAAACCTCATTTGACGGGCTAAAAGCTCTAGCTATTCTAGACACTATCGTTGCTCTAAGACTCTTAGTGCAATGAGGATATAAATAGTCTGTGGTTAATTTAATTTTACTTGGATTCTGCTGCTTAATCGACTGAAATAATCTTCTTTATCTTCCTATTGTCGGTATTCGGTTGCTATATTTTACTGACGGTAAGTGGTAAAGAGAAAGTACGTGTTCAGCATTTTGACCAAAATGTGATTGTGTCAGACGTATATCATGCCACCAGTTAGTTGCAACAGCGGTTAATAATAGCTTAAAACTAGACACGTTTTAGATATAACAACTGGACATAACGATCAAGAAATTAAAGCTAATTAAAAAACCCATCCATTTCCGAAGCAGAAGCCGTGCCTAGACAGCCACCAAACGATGTGTTCTATTCGTAGTCAAACAAAATATATGATCCATAATTCCTTTTCGTTTCAAGTCAGTCCCTGCGCATGCCATAGCAACGAATGTACACTTGACACAGATTAATTAAATAAATAATCGTTTTGGAAGGACAATCGGCTATTTAGGGAATTAAGACGCACTGCATGCGCCGGCCAAACTCTAATAGGTCTTCACGTACTGGAGTCATTTATAACTGCTTTCTGTAAACACAAGAGATGCATGATATATGGACCAATCACGAGCCGTCGAGATGTTCGATAGTGTCGTCATTTCAGTTTATAAAGAAGTTTTAATTTACTTGATGAGCGGACTTCATTATTTAGTATTGAAATCAAGAGGCTATTTGGATCGAACACATTTATTAACACCACAATTATAATAATAATCAACGACTTTTTCTCCTTGACGGAACAGTTTGTAGTGACATATTCTAAACAGTTTTACTCGAATCTTAAAACACCGTCATATAGGTATACAACCTCCATCAAAGAGGAAGCTGAATTGAATTGGGAAGCTATATTCGTTGGAATGAAAGAGCAGATAACCATCAAAGCATGTCAATTAGGTCATCGAGGTGCCATATTATCCAAAATCAGCAAAAACTAAAATCTCTGAAATATAAATTTAAAAACGGATCGAGAATAGTAAGCCGATAGCAGTCTTCTTCTCTTCGTGCGGCTAGTGACTACCTGGTGTCAGAGTTTTAAAGCCGCCCATGGGTCTCTGTCTCTCGACGGCATGTGAAGCCACTTCACATATCGTCGAGAAATATCTCTCAGGCATGCGATAGCAGTATCGTAACGGCTAGCTATGAAAACCAAGAGCCTGCTCATTGCTGGTAAAGAGCTTAAATATTTCAAATATTGAAACAAATGAATACCTCTTCTGACCGTTCCTTTTCTTTTGTCCGCAGTCGCGCCTCAACATCGCCAGTCCCACCTTCACAAGGGGGCACCCTCCCGCGTCCTGGCACCAAACAAGTGACAGTCACGGTCCAGGAGACGGTAGTAGAGCCAGCTCAATCGCAGCAGCAACCACCACAAGTGCAGGCGCCGGCTGTGCGTCATCATCACCATGCTTCCAATGCCACCAAGGAGTTGGATGATCTGATGGCTTCGCTCTCTGATTTTAAAGTAAGTGGTTGAAAGAGGTGTACTTGTTTTTTTTAGGAATGTAAGGAAGGATAGGACCATCAGGTCGTCAAACGTGAGATAGACAAAAAAGAGTAAGAAAAAACCTATCCACATAAGAAATCAAAGCAAAACACTGGCGACGAACGATTGTTCCATTCGCTACATTTTGCAAGCAAATTGGTGACCAAGCCATAAAACCATATTTTACTTACTCAGATGCAAATACCTCACCTCATCGCTAACGAAAGCGAAAATAAAAAAAAACACTCTTGTACTGAGGAAAAAAGCTACACATTTCAGGAAACACATTTGCGGCTAATGCTAATGCTATCAACGTGGCTGAATTCTGGTCGAAACTCATATAGTTTGGGATCATCGATACGACGATGAAGATGGAAAGGGATTCCTTCACAGAGATTCCTCTTCAGAAATTCTGGCTAAAGTGCTTTGCAGATACACGTCGTATATCTGCAAAGAACTTTAGCCAGAATTTCTGTTCGTCGTTGCGTTGAAATGCCTTAGCCGTATTTTACAATAATTTAATGATTTATGTGTTTTGAGTTTCTGCAAATCCACAGATATGTATCTCATTTGCAATATCTTGTGTTTATTCGAAATGTCGTTAGGATAGAGGGCTTTTGAAGTTTAATGGACGCTCATAATTCCGATTTTGCCATCTTCATTAATCCCTTAAGATTCCCTTTCTTGCCAAAAACTGAACGCACTGACGTCTTGGTGCTATCAAAACAAATCTTTGGCATCTGCCTCATTTTTATTACATCCACACCCACTGTAAATATTATGCTCTGAGCCGCAAACTCTGTATCGTATTTATTATAAACTAGCTGACCCGACAGACTTCGTCCTGTCAAAAAGATTTGTAATGTGGCAGTTTTTGTGCCTACGTATTTTAAAAAATTCTCCTGAACAGAACCGTCACCCTGGTGATAGTGCGTTGTGAATAAAAAATAATTAAATAAAACATATATAAGGATTTAAAAGTAAGTAATCGCTTTATTGTTAATCATGTGAATCATAATTATTATTATTATCATTGTAGTGCTTTGTGGTATACGATGTTTTTTGTTTGATGACCTGGCGCATAGATAAACAAATCTGATGGTTTTCCAACACGGGAACAGGCAACATACAATTGACCATGTGAGAAACATGGGTTTTCTAGATTAATACCACAAACACTTAATGATTGCCCCTGGGACTTGTTTATAGTCATAGCAAAAGCAAGCCGCACTGGAAACTGTAGTCGTTTAAACTCAAATGGCACATCAGTCGGAATCATTGGGATGCGCGGTATGAGAACATCTTCTCCTTTATACTTTCCTTTGAGTATAGTTAGTTGCTTCTATCACATTGTTTAGTAATTTTTTTATCGCTAACCGTGTACCGTTGCAAAGACGCGGTTGGTTGATATTTCGCAACATTATAACCACCGATCCAACCTTTAATTGAAGATTGTGAGGTGGCAATCCTGGCAAATCCAGCGAGTTTAAAAGTGCCGAAACTAATACAAAAGAAAAGCGAGTTTCGGAACGCGACATTAAACTCCTCCAACTATGTATTCTGTGCTCCAACGCACACACGCACATTGTTTTGATAAATATGATCTTTGACGTTAGGAACACACCTACATTGCTTAGACAACAGTGAGTGCTTGTAATTTAATATGAACTTTATACCATAGCAATAAAGCTCAAATTGACTACGTTTTAGTTACAAATCATTTGTATGGGAAAAAGAAGGGCTATTTTTAGGGTTTTTCCAGCAATAATTCTAATTTTTCTCGCCGTAAAAACCATCCTTGAACTTCAACGAACATTTAAAAAAAAGATTTGGCCAAATTGGTCCAGGCGTTGTTGAGTTATGCGCTTACCAACATATTTTGCGATTCATTTTTATATTATAGATTAACAGGAGTGCAGTACGCATGAAAGTTGAATAAATCGATCTAGAAAAACTGCGATAACAATAACCTAAATTCCACTGTCCTCAAGATGTATATCTTCGTCTAATTGCTAATGTATAATGTGAAACAAAATAGCTAATTATTGCAAATTTAAAGGTTACTTGTAAAATGAAGGATAGTTGATTATCCCACAAGCTGCCAAAAAGATATTGGAGCTGGTGGCGTCGCAATAGTCGCATATTATACCATTGTTTATGTCCTCCACTGTTATCACAGTATTTTTCATTCATGAACGCGAATTTACTGAATAAACTTAGAATGTATAATCTGGTGGATCGTTTCGGTCGAGTTTACGATTCGATTCTGTAGTAATATACGAACACCTGAGTCATCGCCACCCTAAGGTCTAATATCGGTCGGCATCTGTCATGGCCACCTCGGCACACTGCACTACAGCAGTCTCCTCTTTTCCGTTTATTATAATATTTACAACTCGCCTTTCTTGGTCCACGGCTATTTCCAGCCGCGCTAGAAGCCGTTCCTCCAGCACTCGCGTCGTCTCCCTCGCACCCACGCGATGGCCGCCGGCTAAAGATAGTTCCCAGCGTTACATCACAGGCGTGGTGGGGACTCGAGCTTATAATATTAGAGTACATAGACAAACATTTCACTCGGACGGCATTCGCTCCAATCCACCACGAACGGGCGGGTTTACTTCTGTACGTTGGGATCACGATGAATTTTCGATCTTTTACTTGGACTTAGAAAATTTTATCATTGAAGTCCAAATAAAAGATTCAAGTTCACTCCCAACTTCATTTATCCCTTGTTTCTACTTTGCCATCACACATCAAGACAATTCAAGAATTTGACCTTTCAATATGGCAATTTAGAAACACCACTCATAAACATTCCTCATTCCTTGTCTGTTCCTCAGGTGAGCGGCACTGGCACAGGAGTTGAAAGCGGTACCCACGTATATCGCGAGAAGCGTGCGTGGCAAGAACACTACCGCAGCAACCCGCGGCAACCAGAGTCCGCTTCTCTAGAGCATATGCTCGGATCTCTCCGGGCAGACATGAGCCGCCAAGGAGTCCAGACCCCCCAGAAGGGATGCTGCAACGCCTGCGATAAGCCCATCGTCGGACAGGTGGATATCCAACCGTGACAGGAACAGAATTCGACCACAAACATCAGTCAGCAAGACAGTGAAATCCAATTCTGCTCCTAAAAGTGTTCAGTGATTTTACTAAAGTAGTGAATGACGAACTGTTGTGTGCTCCAGGTCATCACCGCGTTGGGTCGCACGTGGCACCCCGAGCACTTCACCTGCGCGCACTGCAACCAGGAGCTCGGCACTCGGAACTTCTTCGAGCGCGACGGCAGGCCCTACTGCGAGCCTGACTACCACAACCTGTTCTCGCCCAGATGCGCCTACTGCAATGGACCAATCCTCGATGTTAGTTTCGGAAAATTCACTCAACTAAACTTCGACTGTAAATACTTAGTGCTAAGGTGTATTTTCAATTTCAGAAATGCGTAACAGCGCTGGAAAAGACCTGGCACACAGAGCACTTCTTCTGCGCTCAGTGTGGCCAGCAATTCGGTGAAGATGGTTTCCACGAGAGGGACGGCAAGCCTTACTGCCGCAATGACTACTTCGACATGTTCGCTCCTAAATGCGGTGGATGCAACAAGCCCATCATGGAGAACTACATCTCAGCACTCAACACACAATGGCACCCTGACTGCTTCGTCTGCAAGGTCAGTATCGGTCTCAACACAGGTATCGCAGGCTAAAAACTGTTTATTTACAAATATTGCTCCAATATGCCAGGTCAAGTATCAAAACTCCTAAATATTCAAAAGTCCCAAAGCTTTTGAATATTTAGGATACTGAATCTCTAATATGATATTTACCTCACAGGACTGCGAAAAGGCTGTCAAAGGCAAATCTTTCTATGCCATGGAAGGAAAGCCGGTATGCCCCAAATGCGTCGGAGTCGATGAGGATGAATAAAGGATGACGTCACCAATGCCCCCCTCTCAATATGCCCTCCCCAAATTTCTTTTACAGCTATGCTCGTCGTTATGAACCACAAGGGAATGATCTAAACACACACACACAAACACAGATGTTATTTACACATAAGATGAAACAACAACTAGTCGTTAGTAATTGATAGGGAAATTAATTTATGTAATATATTTTTGTAATATTATTGTAATGCTAAGATTTATAATAAAGAGAACAAAAATAAAAAAGAAAGAGAAACAAAAAAAAGAGAACAAAAATAAATAAAAACAATACAAAACTATATGAGATTGCGGATGTGCCCTCAGATAGGCATTCAAGGTCACGTGCGTACGCGCACGACAATGACCTTTTATCGGATCTCATTGTTGTTGCATAGGGAAGGACGTTGTGAGAAAAATGCAGCGAAATTGTGGAGCAGGTCAAGTGCTGAGTATAGGTTTCCCGGCACCCGAACTTTCTATAAATAGTGGTGTGAGTGACGTCACTGGACGTCTGCAGCCACACCGGCTGCTAGTAATCAGAGCGTTTTGTTTATGGGCCATCGGATTTAACGCTATTTTTAAACCCACCGCTCTATTATTACCCAGTCGTTACGCGGACAAATATACAGAGAATTAAGGGTAATAGCGCAAGTTGAATGCTCAGTAATAGTGGCTTTATAACTGTTATAGTTACGACATGAAACGGGGGAGCTTGCCAGGCCTGTTGCGTAATATGCAAACAAAATACTTCGAAATGTTTCGAGTACGCACCGTTTATTCGGAACGCCATTTTGTTGTTTTAAATTCGGCGTTTTTAGGAATCAATTGACATTTTCTTGTTACTGTAGTATCTGATTGGGTTACCGTCCGTGCCTCAGAAAGCACGTTAACGCGTTGGTCCCGGCTATCATTCGTGGATCTTTGACAGTCGTTACGGGTCGTCAGAAGCCCGAAAGTCTGACAACCAGTCTTACCAAGGGGTATCGTATTACCCAGTAACTGGGTTGTGGAGGTCAGATGGGCAGTCGCTCCATGTAAAATACTGATATTCAGTTGCATCCGGTTAGACTGGAAGTCCCCAACATAGTTGGGAAAAGGCTAGGCATAGGATGATCTGATTGGTTGACATAGTCTTGTCTATGTGAAACTAATTTCACTTAGAGTTGCTATCTTAGAGCAGTTTATTTCTTGTTGTAAGTACTAATCTAAGATGTCCATCGTAATTGATTTATCTCAAAGTTCTCCATATCTTTTTCTATTTGTAAACGAATCGACTGAAAGACTGATATGATTGTTACATAACTAGTATAGAAATATAGTAAGAATATGTATAAAAAATATAACTCTTTGTAATGTACTTGTTTGACAACATAATTTTTCACGTCATTACACTATGGAACACAACTTGTATGTTTTTTTCGCGTAATAATGTGACATTTTCATGGATTCCCGCCAAATGATAATTGTCCAGCAAATGAAAATAACACTAAATGACGTAATTATTCATCCGTGAATGTAAACTTTGTATTTTGACAGCTTGTTAGCATTTCATAGTTTTGTTGATTTTGGGAAAGACTCCAAGGTCCCTCAACATGTTGTCAACTTATAAAATGTAATGACATGTATCCTTACTCCATTGTTATTTTTATATCCTCTTACCAAATTTATTTATTTACAAAACAATCCCTATAAAATTAAAATAAACACAAAACTAAATTTTTGTTCTCTTTTTCTGAAGTTTTTTTTTTCGTACTATGAAACACACACACAGAGACTGTGACCTCTGAGTTTCGGTCTTTCTTCTCAGAGTCGTCAGATAGGAAACGCCGAACTCATCTAGGCTGTAGGCGTGTAAAAGTGATTGCTATATCCTATTTACAGAATAAACAATTTCATTTCATTTCACTAAAACTACAACAGAATTACAGAATATCTCGAAGAAGGTATCAATCAACATTAAGCCCATTAGATGCTAAAACGTTTTATATACTTTCTGTGTTCATCTTACATCAAAATATTGTACAAAACTTTCTTGAGATAAAACAGACCAGTTTAATGTACTTATTTTGTTTATAAACATTTATAATATCAAAGAAGTACAATGAGTACAACAATATTTTTCCCGGTAATAATAGTTCACTTCTCAAAATTTTATTTGTCACTATAAATGTTTATAAATTAGGGAAGGTTATGACATAGACCTAATACTAAAGTAGATCAGGGTTGACGTTGTTTTTCGTTGTTATTGAGCAGAGTTAAAATACATTATCCAATTTCCTACTTCACTTCAAGATCATTGAAAGGGACCAGACCACAAGCGTACGCAACGCCCTCTCAATATAGAAGAGTAAACAACTCTTGGCAGGCAGCAAAATAATGATCGTTGTTTTTCTGGAATCAATCATCTAGCTAGACACAACACAAAATTTGACTGTAAAAAAATGCAGTACTTTTCTGCTACATAGGAGAATCAGTTCCTGTTTTCCCAAATGCCTATTAAATTCAAATGGGACAATGTTCTCTGCTAATACTAACAATGCTATTAAAAAAATTAATTCCGGGTTTATCGTTCTAAAATCTAGTAAAGGATAACTTAAATATTATCTCAAATGACATCACATTATCTAATCATATTTAGGATATCGATTATGGGCGTCATTTCTTTAATATTTACATCCTCATCGACCCTACACCAGTGTAATTACATACAAATTAACCATTGATCGCAATGTCTTTCATTTTGACAGTTCAGCCACGTTCATTGCGTTATTTACGTTGTTGAGCTGACGACTTCTTCAAACATATGAAGTAGCGGATCAGATATTTCCTTCAAAACCCTTGGATTTTGGTGCTATTTTTCTATAATATGTCACACTTAATATACTGCACAACGTAATCTAACTTAAAAATATATTTTCTTATTTTTCAGGAATGCCGTGAACCTTTCCACGGTGGCTCGTTCTTCGAGCACGAAGGTCATCCGTACTGCGAGACCCATTACCATGGAAAGAGGGGCTCCCTCTGCGCTGGCTGCCATAAGCCCATCGCAGGCCGCTGTATCACCGCCATGTTCAGGAAGTTCCACCCCGAACACTTTGTATGCGCCTTTTGCCTCAGACAACTCAACAAAGGAACTTTCAAAGAACAAAATGATAAGCCATACTGTCATACGTGCTTCGATAAGCTGTTTGGTTAAGTTGTCATGACTTGTGACGTCACAGTGCACGAATATCGACGAAAGAAAGTTATTCGAAATTCAAACTTTTTTTGTTATAAAATCGATTTGGGACATCGATTGCCTTTTATGAACTGTGAGCGTTCGAAATATAAACAATAACGAATAGCGCTGTGACTGAAAATCGATAATATCGACCTATGATTGCAGTATTTTTATTGTAAAAATGTTCAAATTATGAAGGCAAATGTTCTAATTATTATAACTAAGTACCGACTGTAAGTCGTGCTAGTGCCATAACGTCTATTACAAGAAAAAAATATGATATTATAAATGCTGTAACATAAAGAAATACTAACTTTATTTATGTTATAAAAATCAGTTTGAAAATTATCAATATAAAGACTTAATGACGCAAACAATAAACAAATTTTTCATACATTATCTAGACGAATCAGATAATCAATCTAGATAATGTATGAAAAATTTGATTATTTTTGGGTCAGAAGGATCATACATTTAATACGTCTTTATCGAAAGATAAGAGTATAGCCGGTTGGATAAACAAGTGCTTTGTCAAGATAAAATATTTATGAGGTACATCATGACTTATTTGAATTTCCTACTTTAATAATGCTCAGTATTTAAAGTTATTTACAATGCCTTGTTGGTGTAGTGGTGAGGTCATGGGTTCGATTCCCAGGTCGGCTAAAATAATATTTGAAGATTTCTCAGTAGCAGCCCGGAGTTTGGATTTGTGCCCGGTTGATGGCAATAGGCTCGCCCCCTATTACATGGGACTTAAGCATTGCTGGTGAAATGTGGGTGTTCTAAGGTACACCTCTGCCTAACCATTCGGGCATTGCAAGCGTAATTTTACGTTATATTTACAATGTATGGCGCCTAGCGTGAATTTTACGAACATTTTCTCTATATACTCGGTAACTGCGTAGGAATGGCCTTCAAGGTTTCCGATAATACCTTATACGTATGTTAGGATAATTTGAGTGCTATTCGATATGATATGCCGTGTTTATTTAAATATTTTTAGAACAAAACGAATGTTCTGAACCAAGACTCACGCCTTTTTGGGGTAGGCAGGAACTATAAACGCCACGTGCTATAACATCCTTAGCGGTGACAGATTTTTATCTACAAAGCCTAATATAGTTTATTCTTTAGAGAAGGCTTCCATTTGGCCCATAACATTATGTACTACATTACGCCTACCTGACTTAACCTAATGAGGTCATCGATCCATCTGGCGGGGCTTCCCTATACGTCGAACGATAGTTAATGCCGACTCATATCTTAAGATAATACCAATAAGGTACTGTGCATTATTAAAGTTTGATTTATTATCTCAGTTTAGCATATTATTTCCAGAACGTTAAACACATTTTTTTATTTTTTAAATATCGAGAACGGTATAATAAATGGAATGTGTAACAACAATGATTTACACAATAAGTCGTTAATTTTAATAATTCTTAAAAATATTAGTTAATTTCTTTATCACAAAGCAGACAAGGGACTATATTAGATAATGTCCTGCAATTATAATAAAAATAAAAACTTAAACGTACAAAAATGATCACAGCCATACAAAATATGTTTTAAAATCAAAATTGTGTCTGAATACAATTTCAAAGTGAGATGTAAATATAAAGATTTATAACAAAAATACAAAAAAAAAGCTCACGTTATAACATTCTAGTATTTATCAACGTAGTGTAACTAGTGCATGTGATTTTAACTAATTAAGCATAGTGTTTATACTAAAAAATCGTTCTACGAATAGATAGGATACAAATTTTGGAAATGTTATTGCAAATAGTGCTAATATTGTACGGTCTAAGATGTCTCAGACATTAATTTTAGTTGCTAAGGCTTAGTTTGCTGCACTTTATGAAGGAGGAAACAATGACGGAATTACCTATTGATATCGAGTAGGTAGATAATGGTAGATGTAGACCTAATAAGATAATATAATCCTTCTTGGAAACTATAAAAAAAAACTAAATAGGAAAAAGTTTTATCATTATCAGTTGCCAGTTAGATCGCTGTCTCAACGAAGAGTACAGTGCATTCAGTGCATTTGTCCCGTGATGCGATTGGTAGCATTGTTCTGTCAGTCGCCATTTTGAATTCTATTAGTATTGAAACTAAGTTTGACAAGCAATGGTGCCAACATGACGGCAAGGGATAAGTTATTTAATGTCCTACAACAGTGGCGGCGTTACCTAATTGGTCTGTTGTTAAAGTTTAACAGTGGAGCCAACATTACAGCAAAAGAACTAATTCTAACGAACGGTCTGTAGGAATGATTTTGCGATGACTTTTGTTTTGCAGATTTTCTTATGCGGCGTTGAAAAAGCTTACTATCAGTTGTGTCTTGCAGTGATAGCCTAGTGATGTGACCGTGAGACTGCCAAGTCATAGGTCTCAAGTTCGTCCTTTGACTTTTCGGATTAATTTGCGTATTGTATAATTATCACTTGCTCCAAAAACGGTGAAGGAAAACATCGTGAGGAAACCGGCATGCCTGAGAGATATTTCTCGACGGCATGTGAAGCCAATTCAGAGGCCCATGGGCGGCTTTAAAACTCAGACACCTGCTCGATTGCTTAACTTTTTCATGAAATAAAACTGATCTGCTAATTGTTATTATGATGACGTTTTGGTAGGACATCAATTCAGTTGCAGAGCTAAAACTAAATCTAAATAAGTGGGAGGACTCACAATGTTTCCAAGAATAGATAACACACAATTCTGTCGTTGTTTCCAAGGAACCACATAATCGTGTTACTACGACAATCCGATAGTTTTACATGCATTTTATTTATGTTATACGCTTTCAGTAAATATAATCGATTTGACTCAATTATATTAATAAGTTGTGTATCTTCCATTAGCGTTATGCTGTACAGTTATTTGCTATATTGTTGTTATATTTTTATTACTCCATTTTACGTTATTGCTCTTAAGTTCGTTAGAAAGTGCCAAACTTATCGGGCAGGCTTGTTAAGGCCAGTGCTCACGGTCTAACATTTTTATAATGTAAATTTGTTACAAACAAAAACCCATGTTTTGGTGCTATTTTGTTGGAATAATGTATGAAAATACATTATACCAAAATTTATATTTGTACATACATACGCCAAAATATTATAGAGGAAACATCAACCGGTCCAGTTAAAAAAAATACGTATTTTTCCTATTATCAAAAGGAAAAAATAATCTCTTATCGCCATGGCGACTTATCAAAACTTAAAATTGTAACTCAAAATATGTTATGTGCGTTCATGAGTGCTGGCATTAAGTTTATCGCTTCAGTTAGTTGATAGCAAAGGTAACGAGTGTTGAAGTGTTGCCAACATTACGAAAAATGTTGGTAGTAACGTACCGTACGAGTATGTAATCTATGAGACACGATTTTATTGAATCTGTAATATTTTAACAAATATATTTAATGTTTTTTTAATGCGTGTGTTTTATTGAAATTGTACTGTTATTAGTTTTCACAGAAAATACAAATATCAACATTGCACATCTGGAAACAAAGTTTTCAATAAAACTGACTGCCTCGTTGGTCTAGTGGTCGCAAGCGCTACTGCTGTGCATGAGGTCCTGGGTTCAATTCCCAGGTTGGGCAAAGTGTTACTGGGTTTTTCCATATGAAATTTCCATTCTCGGTAGCAGCCCAGAGTCTGGATTTGTGCCCGGTTGATGGCAATAGGCTCGCCCCCTATTACATGAGACTTGAAACATAACTGGCAAAATGTGGGTGTAGGTGCAACCCTTCAGGGAAACAAGGCGTGATGTTATGTAATTCGACGACGCACCAAAGCGGAACGAGGTGCGCGTCAGGTTATTAATTTACGACTTTATTTCAAGAAGCTCAATAATATTGTTTGGCAGTAAAAACCAAGCTGCGCTGCGCCTCGCCAGAGGTTTTATTGGGGCCTTATTATGAAGTATTAATGCCATCATTATTCCGCTGCGAAAAAAGGATGGCGCTAGCGGCCGTGTATAGCTCCGTCTCTCATTCACACTGGAATAATGGTGGCATTAATACGGCCCCTGGCTCTTATTTTATTTACTCCACTTAAAAATCTTGAAAAGTAGAATGTTTCAGTTTCAGACAGTCGCTCTCATGAAATCGAAATATTCATGAGTCTTGACTGTTTGACTAAATCGCAATTAAAAGATACGGTTTTATAGCACGATGCCATTAATTGAACTACTAACTCCTACAGATAAAGATTATCAATTTCTATCTATTCATGAAATCATGCATGTCGTCTTTCACAGCCGGTATTTTTAAGCATTTCATATCTCATTTATCAATTCAATCGACCTAAAAACATATCGAAGTAGCACAGGTGTGTGTGCATAATTTATATCATTATTGATTTTGAGTCGTCCTTCATAGCATCTGTTTGCTAGGTACTAAGAATACGCCTTGGTATATTTTTTTTTTTTTTTTTGAGGAACACGTGTCTAAGTTATAACTGCCGCACGGATCGATCCATCAGGTTACCTATGCTTGTCGGGGTTGGTTCGTGGATGGGTGACCATCGCGACTCCTCTGTGCCTCGGAAAGCACGTTAAGCCGTTGGTCCCGGCTATCATTCGTGGATCTTTGACAGTCGTTACGGGTCATCAGAAGACTGAAAGTCTGACAAGTTTTACCAAGGGGTATCGTGTTACCCAGTTACTGGGTTGTGGACGTCAGATAGGCAGTCGCTCCATGTAAAATACTGGTATTCAGCTGCATCCAGTTAGACTGGAAGCCGACCCCAACATGGTTGGGAAAAGGCTAGGCAGATTGGATTGAGATATTAGAGTTTTCTCACATGACCTCAACATAAATATATCCAGACCGCTGGGAATGTTCAACACCGTCTATCAGGCGGAGTGTGTGGGCATCATACAAGCGGTCCACGCCCTAGAAGCCAGGAGGGTTACGGACACCCACATACGCATACTCTCCGACAGCGCCTCAGTTCTCCAATCCTTACGGAAGAAATATACTACCTCGAAGCTAATACTAGAATGTCACGATGCACTAGAACAAATAACGGTATCTAGCCGCAACACGGTGACACTGCAATGGATAAAAGGACACAGCGGATCGCTAAGTAACGACGCGGCTGACGAACTTGCTAGACGTGGATCCAGCACGGCAGTCTGCGGACCCGAGCCTATCGTACCCATCCCCTTCAACCAAATACGCAGGTGGCTGCAGAAGTTCACCCACACACAAGCGGAACGCTGGTGGACCTCGACACCAGGTTGCAGGCAGTCAAAGGAGGCTATGCCATCTTTGGACAGCAGGCTGACCAGGCGTTTGCTACGCCTGGACAGGAACGGCCTGCGCCTGGTGACGGGGACCATCACGGGACACTGTTCGCTAAACAAGCACTTCCACACAATAGGCATAACGGACAGTCCTCTGTGCAGGGCGTGCATGGAGGCTGAGGAGACCGTTGCGCACGTGCTCTTCGAATGTACGGGCGTCACCCAGATTAGAACAGAAACCCTCGGGTCACCCAGATCATACACAGACGTTCTAAACAGACCAGGAGACCTAATCAGCTTCTGGAGGGAGGTGGGCTGGTTGGAATAACCACCAAACGGCCGCTATGGCCCACGCACAATGGTCCACCTGACGGACTAAGTGCGGAAACCAAACCCCCTAACAACATAGATATTACATTTTTATTATCACACACAACGGATATATTTCTAGTGAATAAATAATAACAGGGACTTTCCTAATATACGGGGTTATCATGACTGGTCAAACTATACCGTACACATTTTTTCCTGTTTACACCCTTTATCTTAGGGAAAGAAGCTTGTGTTAAGAGTAGGTATAGTCGACCTTTAATTGTGTTATCACCCTAAGAGTGAACGTCACTTGCAGTTGCACGTCATAAAATGGTACGACCCATGGCCGCGTGTGATGTGTGATGTGTCCACCGGTACCGACAACAGGTCGTCAACGAGAACGAGATGACGGCGCCGAAGTAGCGATACATACTTACATTTAAGAGAGAACAGGGCCTGGGAGGAATTTAAAAAATAGGTATTTGAACTATTGCCGTCGTCTTACCTCAAATCTGCTTCCGTAGTGCGATAGGGTAGATGCGATAGGGACAGCTGCAGCTCAGATCGATTATATTACAAAAATAAATTGACGAGATCGACGTTTCGTATTCCCTTTTTTTCTCCTCGAAAACTGATCTGATTCAATTATTTTTTACATTGAAATTTTAAGAATGAATATGTCTATGTTCCTATCATTTTCCTTTATGTTAATTTTTTTTGGAATTTGTCTGGTAGTCCTCAAATCACGGCGGTAAAAATGGGGCATTTTTGTAATTTTTGGAGGATCATATTCTCTTTACCAATAGTTTGCTGAAAAAAAGGAAATAACAGGGACGTGTCTACAGAAGGCCTTGATTTTATGAAAAAAAAAGAAAAAAAATATTGCTCTAGAGGCAATAATCAGGAAGAAAATAGGGGAATACATTTGTATGGAGAATTGCAGGCCCTGTTCCCTCTTAATAAGGCCGCGTGTCCACCGCACACCCGTCAACGAGACGTCACGTTTGGTTCGACAAACAGTTTATTTGTCTATGTGACACAATTTCAACCGTAGTGTAGTTTTAATCTACTTGGTTTTGTTGTCAAAAGTAGTAAAGCGAGGTACAGACGCCAGCAGATCAACCTACCCGAAACTGTCAAATTTTCCCAATCAACTTTGAACCTTATGCTTCAGTGATAAAGTTGAAAATCTATTAAAGAAATTTGACAGATTGTAGTAGGTTTATGTGCTGGCGTCTGTACGTGGTCGACTATACAAGGGGTGGGCATCGAAGTCACGACCCATCGTTTGTCAGTCTATTGTAGCAATGTATGAAATAAACACGGTATTCTAACTAATACCATTCGTATATGTACCTATTTGTATACATTTATCCTCTTGCTTATGTAATCATAGTTAGGTATGTAAATGTATTAATATATACAGTCGTTTTCGTTAACTATTTCCTTATCAACGCTGAACATGATTAGCAAGGTATTTACAAAACATACTTAGAACGGAGTGGAATTTTCGCGTAGGTACTCATTTTTAAATGTTTATTAAATGTGTATAACGGGAAATCCGTAAATTATTTAAGTACTCGGTATAAGTAGGTATACTTACTTAGTTCTCATACTTAGTCACTGTCTAGAATCTAGATGTACCGATTATTTATTAAGATTACCTTTCCTTTATTTATGTACTTCAATTCATAATCTCAGGCAAGTTTCATTCCATCGCCACTTTAGTCCAGTATCTACTTTAGCGTTAGGTACGTTCTACTAAGTCGATTTTTGAGTGACCATTTTGTAATAAAAAAGGTCCTAAAAAGTTTTTGGTTGCAATGGAAATTGAACTTTGTCATGCATGTATGACATTCAGTTTTTTGTTCCATAACTTCATAATTAGATAGGTATGTCAGATTCTGAATTCAAATACCTATGGATTCTAAGCCCACGTTCGCACGGACATAATAAAATCGCGTCGATTTTTTTTCGTGCACTGACTTTTTACGCTTTGCTTAGCGCCAAGAGTTGAAAATCCAACAATGTATTTTCATTTGCGCATTGGATTCTCAACGCTCGGTTCAACACCGAGTTGAATATCCAGTGCGCGATGAAATCTCGCCGCGTTTTTTTTTCGTCCGTGCGAACGTGGGCTTAGAATCCATAGGTATATGAATTCCCACACAAATTTGCCCTCAAAATTTCGGCGATTTTTTTTCGTGCACTGCATTTTCAACTTGTTAGCGCCGAGAGTTGAAAATCCAACAGTGTATTTTTTCAACGCGCTGGTACAGTGCGTCCCTTGGATTCTCAACGCTCGGCTCAACACCGAGAATTGAAAATCTAGTACGCGATAAAACCCCGTCGCGATATTTTTACGTCCGTCCGAACGTGGGCTAACGATTGGGCACTAGAGTTGATTATGTTATGGTCATTGATAAATTAAAATATATCAATGGTTATGGTAAATTATTTAGTAGGTACCTACTTAGGATTTTGGTTGGAGATTATTTCAAATACACATAAATTGAAATAATCTCAATAATCTACTTAAATAATATAAAAAAATACGTGAAATATAAAGAACCGTGCTTGATAAATGTCGATAAGCCGGCACTGATTACATTGTGATTTGTGCTGTTATTGTACCATAGTTATCAGCGTCGTCGTTAGCGTATGGTGGGCGTATCCAAACGCTTTCGAGAAACTACTCTCTATTGATGATAATAATTCGATTTAGACATGCAAAACTACTTACTTACTGCCTCGTTGGCCGGTAGTCGCAAGTGCATTGCTGAGCATGGGGTCCAAAGTTCATTGGGTTTTTCCTCCAGGAATTTCTCAGAAACAGGCTGGTATCTGGATTCGTTCCCCATTAGTGGCAAACGGCTCGCCCTCTATTACATGAAACTTAAACATAACTAGCGACCATAGGTGTCGTACACCACTAAACATCACCAATCTACAACTCTGTCTACCCCTCAAATAATAGTGGCGTTATGTTATGTTAATTACAAAATGAATGCATGATCGACCCATCATCACCTAGAAACGAGAATTAAACTGTAAAAACACTTGTGTTTGTGTATGACAAATGTCTGTCTCCCGACCTATCGATATTCTTGTTACTTAGTAAAAGTGCTTATCGATATCGTTAATTACGTTTTTATCATCCATTTATGCTTATACTTATCAGCAGCTCGTTCTTGACGGTTGTATAAACCACAAATAGATAGATAAGTATGTACGATATTACGATTTTCTCTGTATGAAGCATCAGGATTGTCGACCTCGTTTTGGTGTCTATTGAGAATTCCAAGTCCATGACATTATTGTTACACAATGTTTTTTGTATGAATCAGCAACTCCCCCTCTATCATAGTATGAATAAGATTTTGGTGAAGGTACTAGTAGTCTTTCATCACTCATTTCATTGACGACATGCATTAGGATTGATGTTGACCTTGACTTTTGATAACTATCCACTTTTCAGGAAGTAGGTACTAAACGTGCGATTTCTACTCAGTTTGAGAATTTTTCTCCACAAGTCATTATTTCGTTGAAAAGTAGAGACACGTGTAATACTTATGTACCTACCTACTAAAATACACCAAAAACCGGAATGTTGATAGACTTGCCTTCAGGTTTTTATCACTTTATTTTGAGGAAATCTAGAACTTGTTTGACATTAACCTTTTAGTGTGTAGAAGGTAAATAAAATGTGGAAGGTATTAAATTCTAATGAGCAATTTGTTTTTTTGTGTTGATTTGTGAGACTGGTTATTTCCAAATTCAATTTTGTTATCCGTGTATTATTATTTTGTGCACAGAATAATTTGAAGCAAGAAACGAATTTAGTATTTTCAATGGCATTATTTCTTCATGATAATGATTTAAGTACTTTCTCTATTAGTCACTGTGTCTATTATAATCCCACTTGCAAAGAAAACAACAAAGTTAGACAGGAAATTGTTTATTTACAATCTATGTGCATCCTAACTAAACACTAAATTATAATTTGTTATATATTATAAAAACATTTATTTAATAAATAGGTAAAGAAACACTAATTAAATTGTCATTTCATAACTTAACAATATAGATTCAATAACTTAGATAGAACTTAAAACTAGTCAGTCTTTGGTGGGAGTCGAAATGCAGAAATATTCTACGCTAGACCAGGGAACAGTTCTGAAAATGATTCGCACCAAAAGTCTGACAAGTCCATGGATTCTGGTTCACTGAGTGGTGAGGCTAATGACTCGTATCCCAGGTCGGAGATCGTGTGCGATGGAGACAGGCCGAGATTCTCCTCTACAGATTTTGGTGACATGGTCATTGGAGACAGCATTTTCATATCACACTCCAGTGTGATCTCTGAACAGTTGTCTATCAGGGTGCTGAAGTCTGTCTTAATCTGTAAAGGTGTTTCTTCTACAACATGTTCTTCACATGGCACTTCGATGGTGATGCAGTCATTGGCTTCATCACAGCTGGCGTAGAACAGGTCTCCCTTGTCATTGTTCTCTTCTTTAATTTGTACTTCTTCTGTGTCAGTGACAACTATCTCTGGTTTGTAAGGATGCGCATAGGAGTGTTGGGACAGTATCCTGTGGACGTCGTGCTTGATGTCTATGACAGCACCTTCACTGGATTCCAGGTGCTCTGCTGCGGTCCCCACCACTTTAGGTCCTTCAATGCACTCTCCAGTTTTCCTGACTGTGTCCTGTAACAAAAAATAAGTGTTAAAGTAACTTGATTTTTATTTCTAGGACATGAAAAAAAACTGACACCTTAGTTGAAAATGTAGAAAGATAATTTTGATATTGCACTGTCTGATTGTGTCAATAATTATTTACATAACAGACTAGTTTGAGACCAGACCAGTAACATTTTAGTATCATAATAATAGTTGTTCTATGATGCAACATTTGTTCCACATTGCATCATCTGTGTACGTCCATTTCAGATAATGATGTGGGTACAGCATCTCCCTTAAGAAACCCAGTAACACACAGCATGTAATGTAATCTTATCATGGTACCTATTTAACCTGTTGGTAAAATGGTGAAAGTGTAAATATTCAAGTCTGATTATTTAATTGTGGCATGATTCATATCCTGCTGACCTAAAGGAAGTTACGTTTGTTGGGTTTGACAAACAGGAAATTTGCCAACAATGTACAATGCTACTGAAGTTTGATACCTATCTATGAGTAATTATTATGATGGAAATAATTTGGTTTTATTCATGGTCTACTTACATTTTGAGGCGTTCCTGCAGCACTTGCATCAATTTCTTTGAAGAGGGAGTCTGCAAGTTGAGTGAGGGTATCGAGGTACTCGTCTGAATCGAAGTGTGCGAGGAGGTCTGCGAGAGGAGACACATCGCCAGCAGCAGGCGTGCCGCGCGGATCGCCGTCGGGGGCCCTTCCTTCTGCTGAGGAATAGACTCTGCTGGTCTGGGGGCCCCCGCGACGGTCCGCGCCGCCGCCGCTTCGCTGCGAAGCGTTGCGTTCTCGCTCAACAGACGCTCATTCAACGCCTTCAAGCTCTCCACCTCACTTGTCAACTTTTTATTCATATCCATAAAGTATTTGATGCGGTCCTCCATCTCATCCATCTTTGCCTTCTTCCTGTCGCGCGAAGTCTGAGCCGCTACGCGGTTCTTCAGCTTCCTGATAGACAAACAATCTAGTTATAATAATTTGCTATCGCTAACAATGCTTATTGATAGTGCTAACTTTCTGTACGTAACTGTACATAACGGGACGTGGGGTCAACATACTCTGTGATTTATGACAAATGTTCGCATTTTACGTATTCCCATTCGACTGATCCTAAACTAAATATTAATTCAAATACTGATGGAAAGGAATGAAGGATTTTACACTGCAATTATGTAGATGGCTGTGATAAACAAAGAACCCAATTAACATAGGTAACAATCAGAACAATGAAGAAACATCCAGCAACACCGAAACGTCACTGACCGCTGCCCAGTCTAAGTTGACCTCCCATTCTATGGGCATTACGCGACACGCAGGCAATGTTTCATCAAGTTAATCATGAATGACTCACTTTCTTTGCATCTTCTCTTCCCATGACAAGTGGTCCAGGCGGCGCTTCCTGGAGGGGGCGGGAGATGGCAGGTCCACCAACACCTTGGACTCCATCTCCTCGACCGCCTCCATAGCCAGGTAGTTGTTAGGCACCGTGATGATTATAGGAGCGCTCATCTTGTTGACTTGAATAAACACAACTTATAAACAAACACTCCACAACACTGGTAGTTGGCGATTATCTAATGTCTTAACTATAGCATAATATCAGAGTTCCGTATCAACCATTTGTTATAGCACTTTTAAATGATATTTCCTCGCGGGCGAGCTATTAACGATTGCGTCGTACATGTTCGAGTTCTCAGCGAGTAATAAATATTTTTCTAGAATCTCGAAAATGTGTATGTGGTTCAATATGATTGGTGCAACCTTATCAAGGAGGCGTTGACAAAATGACGTCAACTGAATGAAAGAAAAGGACAGGAATAGTAACAGCGTTGGTTGTGTTGAGATAAAAGATGTAACGTCACTCATAAAATGCTGGCACCTGAAATAGACTTACAGTAATTTGCATAAGTAAGACAAAGACAAAACATACAGATAATTATTCAAAGCATTGGATGGATAGAATCAATTAATGAATAATTCACTAGGTATTTGATTAGATACAAATGTAATAGTAAATTTACTTTGATACTTCTGTTTAGATTTTCCTAGAAGTTTACCTTCCCTTTATGAGTGAGTCATTATGATATTTTGCATGATGAAATATACTGCCGGTGATCTTTGACGCCGGTAAACAAACGGCTGATGTAAGCATTTAGAAAACAAGGTAATTTGGATGAGTTGTATTTTTCTGATGCAATAAAACCAAATATTGACTGCCTTGTTGGTCTAGTGGTCGCAATAGCTTCTTTCCAGCCTCCCGAACAAGCCGGACTCCGTAAAGGCTTTAGCACAGTAGACCACATACATACGTTATACAGAAGACCGACCTGCCTCTCTGCTTAGCGTTTGTGGACTACGAGAAATCTTTCGATTCGATCGAAACATGGGCTGTACTGCAATCTCTTCAACGGTGCCAAATAGATTATCCCACCAGAGAGGACCAGATCAGGACCAGAGAGGACCAGATCAGGACCAGATCAGGACCAGATCTCGAAACCTATCCTTTTGAATCTAGGTGTGAGACAGGGAGACGTTATCTCTCCGAAACTGTTCACCGCTGCACTGGAGAATGTCTTCAAGGTTCTGGACTAGAAAGGGTTAGGCATCAACATCAATGGCGAGTAAATCACTAACCTTCGGTTTTGCTGACGACATAGTTATCATGGCTGAGACCATGGAGGACCTCAGTACAATGCTCGATGACCTCGGTAGAGCCTCCCAAAGTGTGGGTCTTAAAATGAACATGGACAAGACAAAGGCCGTTTTACGTGGATGTGACGCATATTTTCCCCCAATTAGTTATTCTCGTGTTATTTTTCTTTGCGTCATATTTACCGCAAATAAACGTATTATCTTTTTTTCTTTCTTTCCTAGGACAAACTGTCCAGCTAGGTAGGTCCAACTTTGAGAAAGATGTAAATCGTCGAATCCGACTTGGCTGGACAGCGTTCGGCAAGCTACGCAATATCTTCTCGTCCCACATACCGCAGTGTCTCAAGACAAAAGTCTTTGACCAGTGCTTGTTGCCAGTGATGGCTTATGGCACTGAAACGTGGTCGCTCACAATGGGCCTTCTCAGAAGGTTAAAAGTCACCCAAAGGGCAATGGAGAGGGCTATGCTTGGAGTTTCCCTACGTGATCGAATCAGAAATGAAGAGATCCGCATGAGAACCGAGGTAACCGACATAGCCCTAAGAATTGCCAAACTTAAGTGGCAATGGGCAGGGCATTCCTCGCAGAACACGCTCTATCTATAAAATGGGTCCCCGCGAGTCCCTTAGAAATAAATTCAAAGAAATTGATATACTAACGCAGCCTTCTCTTTATATCTTAGAAAGTATTTTGTATGTTCGCAAAAACTTGGGACTTTTCAAAATAAGAAGCGATTTCCATAATATAAATACACGTAGTAAACATGAAATTGTAATACCCAAATTTAGATTAACTAAAACTAGTAAGTCATTTGTAATAAACAGTATTCGATTTTATAACAAGTTGCCAAAGACGATTACAGAACTTAGCGATGGAAAGTTCAAAACCCACATCAAACGTGTCCTTATCAAAAAAGCATATTATAAGATTAAAGACTACGTTGAAGACAAGGAAGTTTGGCAATAATTCCTTCTGCACATGTGGCTTCCCTGGTACCTCATTAACGGCATAACTATGTAAATATCTATTAACGGCTCCCAAATTACGATGATTATTTTATTTTATTTTACCTTTTTTCTTTTACATACTACCTTGACATAATCTCTTCGTTATTTGACATTATATACCTAAAATATTATATATATATATATATTTTTATAACAAATAAGTATTGTTACATACAGCTGTAGTGGCAATTATGTCATTTGGTTTAAATAGCTTTTTATTTTTATTATTTGATTTTGCTTTTATATAGATTCTTTTCTTTTAGAATTTGTGAATGTGAGAACGTTGTAGGCTTAACAGACTGTAGATCTATCGACCATTTTCTATCTTGCTAAGTACCTGGTACTTGTTGATAGGCCTACACTGTCCTCTCATACCTATTAACTCTGTAATTTGAAAGCATTGTAAATACCATTTATTTTTAAAAGAGTAACCATGGAGTTTCTTGCCGGCTCTTCTCCATAGGAAACGACCAATTGGAACCGTGCATCTAGCTTCTGACGTTTCATAAGTGCCCTTATAGGTTTATGTGAAATAAAATATTTTGAATTTTGAATTTTGAACAGATGGCTGATGCGGCCGAAAGGTTCTGGAGTGTCGACTGCACACTGGAAGACGTAGCGTTGGAAGGCCTCCCACAAGATAGACCGATGACCTTGTGAAGTCCGCAGGAAACCGGTGGATGCTGGAAGCACAGAATCGGTTGAAGTGGCCGTGCTTGGGGGAGGCCTATGCCCAGCAGTGGACGTCTTTCGACTGAAATGATGGTGAAGATTCATTGGTACCAGTAGTCGTAATTTAGAAAACGTGAAATCAGGTGCTGTCTACAAATTAGGTAAAACGGTGAGGTATAATCAATAAGAATTTTCATTTTGGAAACTCTCGGGGCCAGTTTCTCAAACGAACATTATCGCAAAATAAACTAATAGCTAGTTTATTTTGCGCTTCATTTGTTTGAAGTTTATGCTCCCAGGGCCCCCCTAAAATTATGCTTTCTAGTCTAGCTCAAAGGAAAAGTTTTGCATGGATCATACATAGTTTATCACGCCGCCGCGGCCGCCGGCATAAAGTTCTACTGCAAATTCAATAAAATAATCATATTGCAATCTACAAACTGTACTGTAGAGTTCATTATTCGTCATCTTCTTTACAGCCACCAAAAAACCAAAATGTAGATCAATCAGGGCAGGAACATATTGTCTTCAAAAACACACTTCATTGAAATTCTAAATTCTTCAGGAAGCGAATTCTGCCTACCCTACTAAGCCGTCTATCATATCTTAAAAGACATGGAGCCGAATCTCTATTTTCTTTTTCTACGGAGGAAACGACATCTGTCAGTGTCTTCATCATCTGTCAAAAGATTGTCAATGTCAATATAAAACGCTGCCATTGTGCGTTTGTTGAACTTTTGTTTTTCCTACCAAAATCTTAAACTCAAGGTGTTTAATAACTTTTGTATGCTCGTTCGAATTATTGTAACAAATAGTATACCAAATTACTAATAGTTGTGAAAAATGGCATCTACAAGTGCCGACTCACAATCATCCATCGCTCAAAAAACATGGGTGATGTCGAATAGTATCGATACCGTATCCAGTGTGGACGAAATCTATCGTTATGATAAAAAACAACAACAAGACATACTTGCCGCGAAGCCATGGGAGAAAGAGTAAGTTTTTTTAAACATTTCACACGTTAAAATTGTATTTTTTTTCCCTCAAAACTAAATGTAATGCTTATTGTTTCAGTCCTCATTTCTTCAAAGATATCAAAATATCTGCCTTAGCTCTACTCAAAATGGTGATGCACGCGAGGTCTGGAGGAACATTGGAAGTCATGGGATTACTTTTAGGTACAACCTACTACCTCTACCCACGTTATGTGTTTCAAATGCAGATCTTATTTTCTAAGCCATTTTCAAACTTTTTCCACAGGCAAGGTAGACGCAAATACAATGATAGTGATGGATTCATTTGCATTGCCAGTTGAGGGTACTGAGACACGGGTAAATGCTCAAGCACAGGCCTATGAGTACATGACAGCATATATAGAGGCAGCGAAGCAGGTAAATAATAATTGATTTCAATTCATCAGTACAAAACTCAAAATCTTTTGTTAGTTTAAAATTACATAATTATATATGTAATGATAAATCCTTTCATAAATAATATTTTGTACTTTATTTTAGGTAGGTCGTCATGAAAATGCCATAGGTTGGTATCACAGTCATCCGGGCTATGGTTGCTGGTTGTCCGGTATTGATGTATCCACTCAGATGTTGAACCAGAACTTCCAGGAACCTTTTGTGGCTATTGTGATTGACCCCGTCAGAACTATCTCAGCTGGCAAAGTGTGTCTTGGTGCTTTTAGGACATATCCTAAGGTTGGTGTTGCAAAATATATCTCACACTAGTGTTACATAAACAATTCTTCCCACCTGATGTTTTGATGGCTTTTCCGCTCTTCTGAAAACAGAATAATGAATATTATAATAATATTTTTCTCTGGTCAAACTTCAACTCAATTTATTTTATATTCTATTATTGTTAGGTTACTCATCCAGTTTTACACTTTTGTGGCAATGATGACCTGCCATTACTGTCTAGCTTGTCCCAATAATATTCCAAATTCAAATATTTTCAGGGCTACAAACCAGCCAATGAGGAGCCCTCTGAATACCAGACAATCCCACTGAACAAGATAGAGGACTTTGGAGTCCACTGCAAACAGTACTACTCACTAGAGGTATCCTACTTCAAGTCCTCCCTGGATCGGAGGTTACTGGACTCTCTATGGAATAAGTACTGGGTGAACACACTGAGTAGTTCCAGTCTCATCACTAATGCTGATTACACTACTGGACAGATCTTTGACTTGTCTGATAAGTTGGAGCAGAGTGAAGTTTGTTTGGGTAAGTTTTTGTAATACACTCATACTCCTGCCCTCATTCGTAAGTTGGCGCAGGCATCACGAGTAGCATCACCACAATGACAGATTCACAATAATAATCTGGCATTTTGTCTATTCTTTCGTCAATAAAACCCATTTCTATGGTAACGCAACGTGTTCAGGTATACTTTATTTCAGTGTACATTTAAAATTGATGTTTCCTTGGTTTTTCTCTATTCTTTATAGCAATTAACACTCCTCATACTCAAATATCTTATCGTGCAAAATCAACATAATATGGTTTACATTATCATGGTTGACATATCTGACCTGTGCACCCGTGCGTGTTCAATTCAAGTCATCGCATCGATTGTGTGAAATCACCACGCCTTTGTAGAACAGTACATGTCCATTAATACTGTTGACTAACCTTCTTTTGTGCTACCAATAGCCCTGCTAAGAGATTATCTACTAGCTTATCCCACTGTCACATACTCGGACCAAATAAAAAACCAAACATAGTGCTGCAAACAATACAGTGAAGCATGCCAAAACTACACCTCTATGAGCATACACGCTCATAAGCACATATTTACAACCATTTACAGTCAAACTAAACCTCGCCAAGTGCACGCATGTTTACGTAACCGGCCTCACTTCACTGTTGGCGTGTGCTAGGTGACATATAGAAAATAATTTAATTTAATGTTTTGTGTTGCGTAAAGTAAATTATTTTGCATAAGTACTATTGTATAGAATCATGTTTTTCTAACTATTCAGACAGCTGTGCTGCTGGGGAGTTTGTTGCGCCACTTCTTCTTCCCAGCTAAAGCACTAGGAAGTGGTGAAGGGCGGGCGTTTTTGGGGGACTGTCTTATGTAATTTTAACGTTCGAAAAGGGCTGATTTTCAGCCTAGTTTGAAAGTCATTTGACTTTTGAATTTGTTGAGAGCGGTCTGTCTTGGTTTTATTTGGGCTGAGGGCACATAATGCAAGTTATCTTAACAGTTAATGTGTCTTCCATCAATTCTACAACCTGACATTTCATTGCCAGGTCGCGGCGGATTTATAGTCGCCGGCGCAGACCCTCATGAGAAGCGAACTGAAGACAAACTGGGAAAGGCAACTAAGGACGCTTGCAAGACCACCATCGAAGTGATCCACGGCCTGATGGCGCAGATGATCAAAGACAGGCTGTTCAACAGTGTGAGCGGACGACCTGCGCCTGCGACTCCCATGATCGAGTAAAGTAATTGTATAAAGCTCATTGTGTATTAAATGTTTGTAAGTTAATAAATGTATCTGTGAATTTCGATATACGTTTTTTTTTACGAACTTCTCTTGTTGTGAGATCCCTATTTTAAAAGAGTATGCCCACTTTCTTCTTTTAAACCTGTGTCGTCCCAACCAGAGGCGGCTTTACCTTTGGTGCAGTGTGTGCTGAGCGCCGCTCGCGACACCTACAAAGAGCCAAGACCCTGCGCCCGTGTTATGGCCGTCGCTGGGCGGGGTAGCAAAGCAAGGCGTGCCACGAGGCTCCAGCGCTCCAATACTTTTTATTTTTATTCTTATACATCTGGCCAAGCCAAGCGAAGCGCAAGGGCACTACCTACTTTTTCCCGAAGCTCTTCGTCGTTTTTTTGAACGCTCATGACATGGTTTTGGATTATACCAGATAAACAAAATTGTCGGGATATGATGTTAATAGTAGACTTATTAAACATTTACCCCTTCATTTATAAACGCTGCTTAAAGTTAAGTAATGATTAGCGCCTGTTTAACCATACATAACTTTAGATTTTATTGATACCTAAAAACCTTATCATCAAAATTCTTAGGGTACCTCCTGAAGTCCTAGAAAGCTGAAATTTCGTATGTAAGCTAGTATTAGTACCCCCAACCCCTTAAACTAGGGGGTGGAAGTATGTGTGAAGCACTTCCGTAAATTTTGATGCTAGAGGTCTGAAAATGTATGTAGGGACTCCTTGTTATAAATAATAAAATACATATTTCAGGATAATAATAAATAAAATATGCGCTACACCACAAAAAAGCTATTTTCTATAAAAATATTTAGATACACCCAAAATTTACAATAAACTACGTAAACACATCGCGGAAATTAAAGATATAGATCTATTTAATACCAAAATACACGAATTTTTTGTTGCGAAATGTTATCATCATATTAGTGAGTATTTAAATGAAAGATGATCTGATTTATTATGTTAGGAAAAATCATTTGTTATTTATTATTTTGAACTTAATTAATATTGATTATTCTGAATTAAATTGTTAGGTATGTATTATTATTTAATTTAGTTATTATTGATTTATTTTAAATTAATATTTTTTGTTTTTAGAATTGTGATTTATTGAATTTAGTTGACCTTGGTAGTTTTAAATTGTATTACACTATTTGCATACCCATGTGATGTTAAATTATGGAGAGCTTTATTATAAGGAAAAATATCTATGTGTCTCTTACCCATGTTTAGATATAAATAAATGATTGAATGATTTATTTTTCTACCTTTTAAATCAGGGGATGGAAATTTGTATGGGTTTTCCCATACAAACTTAATTTCATGCTAGAGATCTGAAAATTATACAGACATAAAAGTTATGCTGTCATTGATATTGTGTCACCCACGTTCTTTTGTGGGCAGGCTTATGTAGGACTCTCTAGAGTGACGAATTAGTTTTTTTTTTTTGTATTGGTTATCTCGTAGCTGACCTCTGCGGTCTTGACTACTTAACCGGGCTTTCCTGTGGCTGCCTTAAGCTACTACAATCAAAGCCTCCAGCCAGGGGCAAAAACTATTCTAACGAGCGCTCGCTAAGGGCACCCCCTGTGGGGGACGAACCTCGGGTTAGGGCGTCGCTGGGGGGCAGGCAGCAAGATGGGACAGGCTGGATCAAGGATATTTCATGATTAATAATCGGGGAATTTAAAGCTACTGGCTCAGCATCGACGCGGGCTGGCGCATCGTCGAGCAAGAGTCGGGGGGAACTAATTTGCAAGGTGTTCACCTTATAAATATTGACTTCAGCAGTATTAAAGCACAACAGTCAACTATAGTTGAATATAATCGCCTAAGAGCCAAATATCGCCCTGCTTTTTAAAGAAAAAAGGCAAAGATAGAGTGGGCTATGAAAAAAGGCACCTCTGATGTGCAATACATCTCATCAAAAGAAAAAATAAACAAAATAAAAAAATATTGTCTTAAGCCACATACAAAAAAAAACCATATGGCTGGCACTGTCAAAAAGTTATCAGATCTCATCTATATATTATTATACTCTTTGGATCTCATGTAGAGGCAAGCTTCTAATTCTATACGCCCTTACTTCACAAACTCTACACCTTATGTTGGCTTGGCCGCTTCGCTACCGTCACATGGGCGTAAGAGGAAAAAAATGTTCATTACTTTTCTGTTATACAATAGTTAATTATTCATTCAATTAATTAGTTATTTCTCATGTAGAGCCAAGCTTCTAACTCTATACGCCCCACCAATAAATAGACGGCGATCGGGGCGGAAACGGCCAAGCCACATATTTTTTTTTTTTTTTTTTTTTTTTTATGTTTCCCCACACTAGGAATTTCTCCTGTATCGTGGGTGCGTTTACAAACATTTATACTCACATATACACAAACACCCAGACCCGGAACAACTACTTGCAGGTCATACAAATATTTGTTCCGTACGGGAATCGAACCCGTACGGAACAAACAATTTTGACTAAGGTGTAGAGTTTGTGAAGTTAGGGCGTTTGTATTCATGGGCTTGTATTCAAAATTAACTATCCACCAAATTGGTAGATTTAGTTGTTTCAGTTCAAACTCATCAGATCAGTCCTAAGATTTTTCTGGATAATCTTGAAATGTACAAATTTTGCAACAATGTTGAGTTTGGAATGGATAGCTGGTTCTCTTACTTCACGTTATTCAGGAGTAGGTTATTTGAAGGGAAGTGGGTGCAATGAAATGAAACCAACAAATTGATTATATAAACATTCTCAAATATTTATTAACCAATTTACATAATCATTATGTACATCTTTCACATAGCTTTAGTTATACACAAAATCATAAACATCTCACATTGTGGAGGGCCTTCTATTTATCAGATATAGTAAAACGAAGCACCAAATTGACGATATATTCTTTTGCGAAGCTCTCTTTACATAATCAAAAATAAAATATACGCCTTCATGATTACCACATGAACGCTTTACAGAGAATATAAAAACTATTAAGAGCACGTGCGACTTCTATATTTCCAGTGGCTTCCAAAATTATATCTAAATGTACATACTCCTACGATATTTCATTAGAATATGCTGGTTAGTCAATAACCTAAATAATATAAATAGGATGAAAATAAACATATGATATAACTAATCTAAATGTTAAAAATGTCCGGCGGACGCCGAAAACGTGTAAAAATCTTACAATAATCCATAATTTGCATAACTACAAGTTTGATGAGATGCATTTAACATTATTTACATCGTCGCAAAATATAAAATTCTCAATAAAAGGAACAGTACCTACTGTCAACTTGACTGTTAAGCATTTGAAGCGGCTCACAAGTGTTGTACACAAAATAACTATTCTTAACAAAATGCTGTAGGTATAAGTTAGTAGTCTACGTTCAACCTAGTGACATCGAACACAGACTATCTGGAAATTAAATTATATGGTACAAAATACAATGACGAGCAAAAAATCAAGGCACGAACATTTAATTTATAAATAATTGGGTTCTAAAACATTTTATACAGACTGGAAAGTTCATAAAACTTCATAAATACCTTACCAACATGCAGAGTGACTAGAAATTTTAGTTCGCCAGTGTATTCCAGACCATTCGACTACTTCCACACAAGGCCAATACTTTGGCCTGCATTCTAAAGTGCATTATCACACAAAATTTATCATTATTAGTGATTCATTTATATTTTATTAAGTACATTCCATACAGCCCTCCGATTCACAGGTTGCTTAATATAAATCGTTTATACACACAATCTCAATTTATGTACAGCGCGAGCGACACAAAAAGTCCTAGTACATCAATTTACAATTTATCAATCAAGGGCAAAATTTTCAAATTCGGGAATGTCACAACGGCTCGAAACCACAAGATAATACGACTAATTAAGAAATCTTAATGACAACGTTTTTCATTTGTGTCGCAATGCTAGAAAATTTTAGAAGCAACTATTCAGAGATAACCTTCCCTTTCGAGAAGAATTGATATAGTTTGACCGAGACCGCTGTTTCGCAGCTTAGAGATGTGCGCGGCGGGACGGGGGGCAGTGCAGACCGCTCATTCATCAACGCTGCCCTCCTCCTCGCCACGCATTCCTAAGGCGCGCAGCGGTCGCGGTCAAACTATAGTAAAGCTAGTCAATAAGATCCGATCATTGTGATTCGAGTGCTAGATCGGTTCGAAAAAATAGCGTTTTTATAATAGAAGCAGTAAGTAGACCACACTGGTATTAGTTACTTTGAGATTGTAATAATACTGACGCAATGTGCCCAGAGAAATAGAAAAGCAAAACCTCTACTGACCTTAGGGTTTCTATTACGTAAAAGACTCGTATTTTGATCTCTGGCCACCCTACGATAAACCAACAATCTGTATCTTCAGCAGACATAAACTTTAAACACTACGTAACACATGGAATGTTTCGCTAATCTCAATGGGAACAGGTGAGCTACATAAAGCTGTGCACATCTCGACATGACGGCTGTGGCGGGTTCAGTTTGTAAGGAGCCGGTGTGTGGTCAGTCTTTGTCGAGGGGTGGAGCTCGCCATCATTTGAGACGTAGTTGAAGACGGTCATCGATTGTTGAAAAATTTAAGAAGAAAAATCATGCTTTTTTATATTTTCGGATTTTAATAGTGTTTATAGCTCTATGTATTGAAGCATAAATAGTGCAACGCAGCATTACTATACAATAAAATATATAGAGTGGATTTTTGAGATGGGGCAGTAAGGGCAGCTACCTTAACTGTTGTAGCTACAGGAAAACGGTCTTAGGAGACTGTCCTTAACTTTTTGAGACATTGTGATCAGCAGTCACAGATTTTGAAAAAAAAATACAGTCAGCAAGAAAATGGGCAGTTTTGACAAAAACTTTTTTTGATGTCAATCGATCCTGTTTCTTATAAGAAACACAAAACTTTACTGGACCAACTGAGGTTTGAGTACTAGAAAAGTCAAAACAGGCAAAAAACGTTTTCCATACATTCCGTAGGAAAGAAACTCAACTTACTTTTTTATGATGGACAGATTATCTCAAAAAGTTAAGGATGGTCTCCTAAGACCGTTTTTCTGTAGCTACAACGGTTATGGAAGCTGCCCTTACTGCCCCATCTCAATAATCCACTCTGCATAATGAGATCTTATCAGCTATCCAGATCACAACACGATTTGTAAAGCTAGTTCTAATCTCAACATAAAATAATTTTCGTAAGACTACTTGCGAAAAGGCGTATATGTATTGAGGTTCCTGTTGAAGGAGCCGACCGTCTTACCCAGCCCTCACTGTTTCATTGCAAAAGAGAGATGGAGCTATACAGTGCGAAAAGCACCATCTCTTTTTCGCAACAAAATCGTATTGGCGATGGTATTTCTCCCAAGTAGCTGAGTTGGTACCAACAGACTTACCTTTTTACAAGATTTACGACAAGTAAAAAATTGTGCCCAACCGCCATTGTTATGACTAAAAGGCAAAGACCGTGATCTTTGTTTTTCCATCTATTTGTGGCGGTCTAAAGGTTGCCTTTTCGGAACATAATTATTAACAATATTACGTAATAACCAAACAATCGATGACCGTGTACCTAGTAACTACTGCATAAAACAGGTGATCGTGCAGTGAGGTGGCTAGAGGCAGTAGCCGGGCGGACTGGCCCCTCGTCAGTTGAACAGGTCGGGCGGAAAGTTGTTCACTTCCGCTTGTTCCAGGACTGGTACGCCGTCCACGTTATAGGATACTCGTATCCGTAGTCGAAGGGCAGACTGGAAACAGAATACAACATATTATCATAATGTAAGAAAGTAAACCAGTATTTACTTGTCTTTGAGTAATCTTGGGTATCAAAGAACGCCCTTCTATAAATACAGCCATATGGCGGTATCGCTGTCTTTTGAAACCCAAGCTTAGAAATAATCTAATCATTTTAAAATGCTATCAATAAACACGGATGCAATTTCAAATAAGAAGAAATAAAGAAAACGTGTTTTATTGATACCTAAACACGTGTATATAAAAAGATAAGTTAGGTCGAATATCTACTTAGTAAATTAAGGACGCGTTTACAAATTTGATAGGTATAGAATCGAACTACTACATTGACAAAGGTCACACACACAAGTGTACGCACGGTTAATTGCGGGAATAGTAGTCAAGTGAACTAATTTTGGTACTTTGAATTTTTTTTTTCTCTATATTCTTTATAATACATAGGCATCTACAAAAAATATTTCGTATTGTAGTTTGTATTTTTACTAAATAATACTTAGATACAAATGCTTACTTCAGTGACTGCTAGGAGGCACTGGAAGCCCTCTTCTAGTAGAAAGATGTGGGCTGTGGATTTTGGGCTAGTTTTACTAGTTATGATGAGACTTTACCTCCGGACTTGATGGAGTGACCTGAAGGTGTAATTCGGTGACTGCTACTGGTACTCCTCGACTAGTAGAATTAGATGTGCCGAGTTTGGGCTTGTTTTGTAAGTTATGACGAGACCTTACCTCCGGACTAGATGGAATGACCTGAAGGTGTACTTCAGTGACTGCTACTTGTACTCCTCGACTATTAGAATTAGATGTGCCGAGTTTGGGCTTGTTTTGTAAGTTATGACGAGACCTTACCACCAGACTTGATGGAGTGACCTGAAGGTGTACTTTGGTGACTGCTACTGGTACTCCTCGACGAGTACAACTAGGTCTGCCGAGTGTGGGCTGGTTTTGTTAGTTATGATGAGACCTCACCACCGGACTTGATGGAGTGACCTGAAGGTGTACTTTGGTGACTGCTACTGGTACTCCTCGACGAGTACAACTAGGTCTGCCGAGTTTGGGCTCGTTTTGTTTGTTATGATGAGACCTCACCACCGAACTTGATGGAGTGACCTGAAGGTGTACTTTGGTGACTGCTACTGGTACTCCTCGACGAGTACAACTAGGTCTGCCGAGTTTGGGCTCGTTTTGTTAGTTATGATGAGACCTCACCACCGGACTTGATGGAGTGACCTGAAGGTGTACTTTGGTTACTGCTACTGGTACTCCTCGACGAGTACAACTAGGTCTGCCGAGTTTGGGCTCGTTTTGTTAGTTATGATGAGACCTCACCACCGAACTCAATGGAGTGACCACCTAGGTCTACTCGTCAAGGAGAACCAGTAGCAGTCACCGAAGTACACCTTCAGGTCACTCCTTCAAGTCCGGAGGTAAGGTCTCGTCATAACTTACAAAACAAGCCCAAACTCGGCAGACCTAGTTGTACTCGTCGAGGAGTACCAGTAGCAGTCACCAAAGTACACCTTCAGGTCACTCCATCAAGTCCGGTGGTAAGGTCTCGTCATAACTTACAAAACAAGCCCAAACTCGGCAGACCTAGTTGTACTCGTCGAGGAGTACCAGTAGCAGTCACCAAAGTACACCTTCAGGTCACTCCATCAAGTCCGGTGGTAAGGTCTCATCATAACTAACAAAACGAGCCCAAACTCGGCAGATTTAATTCTACTAGTCGAGGAGTACCAGTAGCAGTCACCAAAGTACACCTTCAGGTCACTCCATCTAGTCCGGAGGTAAGGTCTCGTCATAACTTACAAAACGAGCCCAAACTCGGCACATCTAATTCTAATAGTCGAGGAGTACCAGTAGCAGTCACTGAAGTACACCTTCAGGTCACTCCATCAAGTCCGGAGGTAAGGTCTCATCATAACTAACAAAACGAGCCCAAACTCGGCAGACCTAGTTCTACTCGTCGTAGAGTACCAGTATCAGTCACCAAAGTACACCTTCAGGTCATTCCATCTAGTCCGGAGGTAAGGTCTCGTCATAACTAACAAAACGAGCCCAAACTCGGCAGACCTAGTTGTACTCGTCGAGGAGTACCAGTAGCAGTCACCAAAGTACACCTTCAGGTCACTCCATCTAGTCCGGAGGTAAGGTCTCGTCACAACTTACAAAACAAGCCCAAACTCGGCAGATCTAGTTCTACTCGTCGTAGAGTACCAGTAGCAGTCACCAAAGTACACCTTCAGGTCACTCCATCAAGTCCGGTGGTAAGGTCTCATCATAACTAACAAAACGAGCCCAAACTCGGCAGACCTAGTTGTACTCGTCGAGGAGTACCAGTAGCAGTCACCAAAGTACACCTTCAGGTCACTCCATCAAGTCCAGTGGTGAGGTCTCATCATAACTAACAAAACGAGCCCAAACTCGGCAGACCTAGTTGTACTCGTCGAGGAGTACCAGTAGCAGTCACCAAAGTACACCTTCAGGTCACTCCATCAAGTCCGGTGGTGAGGTCTCATCATAACTAACAAAACGAGCCCAAACTCGGCAGATTTAATTCTAGGTACTAGTCGAGGAGTACCAGTAGCAGTCACCAAAGTACACCTTCAGGTCACTCCATCAAGTCCGGTGGTAAGGTCTCATCATAACTAACAAAACGAGCCCAAACTCGGCAGATTTAATTCTACTAGTCGAGGAGTACCAGTAGCAGTCACCAAAGTACACCTTCAGGTCACTCCATCAAGTCCGGTGGTAAGGTCTCATCATAACTAACAAAACGAGCTCAAACTCGGCAGACCTAGTTGTACTAGTCGAGGAGTACCAGTAGCAGTCACCGAAGTACACCTTCAGGTCACTCCATCAAGTCCCAGACGAATAGGCATTTATAAACTACTTACTTTTACCGAAATAAAAATGTGTAATTATAAAATTATCTTACCACAATATCAAGTATCAAATTTGGTTTACAGAATATTTTGTATTTGTACAGCGATCTTTTCCACACGAACCGCTGCAAACAGGCAACACAGAGTCCACTCACGACAGCGGTCTAGCGCGGACTGAGGTTTCTTTCGAAATGTTTGTGCAATAATCAAAACAGGAACCAAAAATAAAATAACCCTTAACGCAATCCATTAAGATTCATCCGTAATAGCAAAATATGTGAAAAAAATAGTTTTGGTTTTTATTTTTTTTGCGACTATTTGTGACATTTTGAAACATTTTTTTTTCTAGATTTTAGAAATAAGTATGTTTGCCTACTTAAAGTATTTTTTAAATCTCAAAATATGTTGATAATAGAATAAAAACTGTACTGAAACTCGACCCAGTATCGTTAATTTTGTGGAAAATGGCATCGGAAGATCGTTTTTACAATATAAAAAACTATAATTTTTAACACAAAAGTTACTTGCATTTGAAGATGAAGAACCAATCTATATGTGGTAGTTATTAGTTATATAAAATTCGGTTTAGTTTTGTCACAAAATGAACCGAAAAACAGCAGAATTTTGTCCGATTTGAAAACGCGCCCTTAAATTAAAATAAAGGTTGTTTTCGTTTTATTGGGTCATAATAATATGTTTTTAGAGTTGGATATTATGATAATAAGACTTACTTTGGATGGATTAGTGATTTTGAGTACTTGAGTGATTTCGCCCTGGGGCGGCAACACGGTGCCGGAAGGTGACATCATGTCTAACTGGAACGTCTGCAAGGCGGATAAAACATGAAATCAATTACTTCAATTTACTACGGTTTTGCGCGATTTCTCTCAAGAATATATTTTCGTTTTTTATTTATTTTGTGTATGTAGACTATGTGGATTTTTTTATTAATATTCACTTTTCTTTCTTATTTAGTTTTAATGATGGTCTGGCAGTTTGAGTAGTTTATGCGGCCTACGCAAATGTTTGTTCGTCGAGTTGAGCTCCTTAAGTTCTGAGTTGAGCTCTACGATTACTGACAAATGCTTGCACTGACAGGACAGGTCCACTCAAATCTGTGTGGTTCTTTTCTCAAAAGACCATTTGAGACATTAATCTACATGGTCCTCATATGGCCTGACCAAGATTATGTCTGGACTTTAAAAGAGACTGTGACCTCTGAGTTTGTTTCGGCCTTTTTTCTCAGACTAGTCAGATAGGAAACGCCGAACTTATCTAGCTAATTTTTAATTTAAAAATAAATAAAATGACGTGTAAAATTCAATATCCTATTTATTCAAATTCAAATTCTTCTATTTTTAGGATAAGATTATTAAGTCATATGCTATGTTTAGTAGTGTAGACGAAGGCAGAAGTATGACGATAAGTTACGACGACGACGATTTACACTAGGGGATGAAATTAATTTTTTCAATAATTCTGCGAATTGGTTCGACGCTAAACATGACAATAAGTGATAACTTTCAACGCGTTTGGAACCCGCACTGGTTCGCATCGCGGTTTAGAGTATTAGCATGAGCAGCTCACCCTGGGCACCGCGGCCTGGAACAGGAAGTCGGTGAGCGTGGCGCCCGCCAGCTCGCGCGCGCGCATGCTGAGCGTGGCGCCGCCCGGGCCGCCCGCGCCGCCCGCGCCGCGCGCCAGGCCCAGCGTCACGCGCAGGCCGGGCCGCTCCAGGGCCGTCACCGGCGGCAGCTCCGCTGCGCATGGACGATTATTTCATTTAAAAAAATACTATTCTTCTTCTTCGTGTCGTTGGCACATCAGTGAATTAAATTTTGTTAATCCAAAAATCCGCCACTTCCGCATCGTCGGCGGCAGCGCAGAAGCTATGGCTGCATTTTTTGTAGGCACAGAGGGCAAGTTAATAGGTGAATAAATACTAAAGGTGAATTTATCGTGACTACGTCATTGAAGATGGACATGAACAAACAATTAATTGATTCATTGACTTTGGCAGAATGAGCTAGACTTCTTGAGAAACTCCAACAAAGACTGATTTCTAGTCGCCTTACATCAAGAGAAGTGAAAAGAGAGTAGAGAGGCCTTTGTCCCGCAGATGCGATCCTTCGATTTTACTTAATGTGTATAGTTTATATGTAGATTACTAAATTTAATTGATAACCTATATAAATAAAAATGAATTAAGAATTAGGTCTATGAAAGATATTAAGTCCATATCGTCCATATAAAGATTTTAGGGAAAGAAAAATTTGAAAAGTTGCCAGGAAAATTGAAAAATTTGGGAAAACTGAAAATGCGTTTTCTATTGGAATTTTGTATGAATTATTGTAATTTGAATTGGACAACGTCTGTCAGGTCTGCTAGTTCAATAATAAACGTGATAATTGTATACTATAATATTTTTTAATCTATGTTACCTTGCGTGACTGGTGTGTTTATATGCGCAGGCGCGGCGAACAGTCCGTCGAGTAATGAGACGGGCGCAGGCGCAGACACCGGCGTGGGGAGATTGTTGTTCATGACACTCGTTGGCGCCGTCGGAGTCAGGTCGAGGCCGCTCAGCAGGTCTAGGATATCCTGGAAATTACAATAGAAGCGTGAATAACAAATAATCGTTAGAACCCAAGTAAAGTTCGTTTTTTAATCCCGTAGACTAATTTGACAGGTGCAAATGTCAAACTCCAAATTGAAAAATCAAACAATGATCATTTGAAATGTCAAATCAGTCTACGGGATTAAAAAACGAACTTTAAGTTAGTCCCTTTCTGCTACCAATACACATAAATCTTGCCTTTTCAACCATAAGCATTTTCTTCTTTGCTTTAAATAGCGCATTGTGCATTTCGTATATATTTAAAATACTCCAAAAAGTACCGGCTATCTAATTACTCAACACATTTTCGTAAATGATTACGACAAATTTGTTTCATTTTGACAGTTCAACAACATTCATTGCGGTATTTTAAGTTGTTGAGCAGATTTTTTTTTTCGAACTTATGAAGCATTGGATAAGCAATTTGTTTCAAAACGATTCAAATTCCGATTGATCGTGTATTACGTAATTAGGGTACAGCTCTCAAGAGGCAGTTGATGAAGTTCATAGCGTCAAGAAAATTGGTAGCGACTATTCAGAAACCACTATACTAAACAAGGACGTAGTCATAGTAACAGCGATCTAGGTGTGGAAGGCTGTCAAAATAGGACACCTAAGTAACAATGCGATTTAAAGATAGTAAAATGACTAGTAATTATATGGAACAGGTTTCATGTTAAAAAATCTGTACCTACCCATGACATCATCCCACGAAAACAAATAACACATGTACTCACATTGCTGCTAGTATTGTTGTTGCTGGCGGGCGGCGGCGACGGTTTGTGGTCCACGTCGCCGTTCGTCAGCGAGTCGGAGCCGATGATCAAGTCTAAGAGCGCATCCTAGAACATATAACATATATCATAATTAACTTCCTATGAATCGATTAGTCGAAAGGATTCTCAATGGAAGTATTGCTACAACTTGAAATAGGATGCTTTAAAACATCGGCACGTCTCTATCGAAAACGGACGTATGAACCATTCTTAGACTAAAATGCTGCAATATCACAGTACGGACTGCTTTCGAGATCTTGCATTGCATATAAAGGAGACGTTTCATTTTTGTATGGGCCTCCGGCCATAATATGTACACTTTAGGAAACCTTGGAAACTAACCCCTGAATACAATAAAAGCATTTTTTTTCATAATATCTAATATTTTTTAGGCACTAAATAGAAACAGAAAATGTTTGACGTTTGTCAGGAGAAATAGGACCATCGACAGCCAGCCATGACAGGTCGGTTGGACAGATGATGTTTACATTACATAAGCTAGAACTGTCAAAAAAACAAAATAACGCAAAATAACACCGAAAGGCACGAGACTGACAGATGTGATGTCAAATACCTATTCTATTCTATTTTTCCATACCAATTCATATTCTTAATCATATTCATTTATATGCGTATCATAATGTTGCAAACAATATGTTTGAATTTTACGTCCAGAAGTATCTACAAATCTACAATCCTTAAAAGTAGTTTTTTTTTAATGATGAATCACACTTTCTAATTAATCAAAACACTTTATGGCCGAAAATGAAACATCTCCTTTAGTCGAAATTTTCGTTCCTTTAGCTTTAGATTGGTGGATATTATAAATAGTGTATTATAATATCGTTGCAGTACTCACAGCGACCTGGTCGGGCTTGTGGTCGGGGCTGGCGTCGGACAGGTCGTGGTCGTGGTCGCTGTCGTCGCGCGCGTCGGCGCCGCAGGCGGGCGCCTCCATGAATAGTGTAATATAATATCGTTGCAGTACTCACAGCGACCTGGTCGGGCTTGTGGTCGGGGCTGGCGTCGGACAGGTCGTGGTCGTGGTCGCTGTCGTCGCGCGCGTCGGCGCCGCAGGCGGGCGCCTCCATGAATAGTGTAATATAATATCGTTGCAGTACTCACAGCGACCTGGTCGGGCTTGTGGTCGGGGCTGGCGTCGGACAGGTCGTGGTCGTGGTCGCTGTCGTCGCGCGCGTCGGCGCCGCAGGCGGGCGCCTCCATGAATAGTGTAATATAATATCGTTGCAGTACTCACAGCGACCTGGTCGGGCTTGTGGTCGGGGCTGGCGTCGGACAGGTCGTGGTCGTGGTCGCTGTCGTCGCGCGCGTCGGCGCCGCAGGCGGGCGCCTCCATGAATAGTGTAATATAATATCGTTGCAGTACTCACAGCGACCTGGTCGGGCTTGTGGTCGGGGCTGGCGTCGGACAGGTCGTGGTCGTGGTCGCTGTCGTCGCGCGCGTCGGCGCCGCAGGCGGGCGCCTCCATGAATAGTGTAATATAATATCGTTGCAGTACTCACAGCGACCTGGTCGGGCTTGTGGTCGGGGCTGGCGTCGGACAGGTCGTGGTCGTGGTCGCTGTCGTCGCGCGCGTCGGCGCCGCAGGCGGGCGCCTCCATGAATAGTGTAATATAATATCGTTGCAGTACTCACAGCGACCTGGTCGGGCTTGTGGTCGGGGCTGGCGTCGGACAGGTCGTGGTCGTGGTCGCTGTCGTCGCGCGCGTCGGCGCCGCAGGCGGGCGCCTCCATGAATAGTGTAATATAATATCGTTGCAGTACTCACAGCGACCTGGTCGGGCTTGTGGTCGGGGCTGGCGTCGGACAGGTCGTGGTCGTGGTCGCTGTCGTCGCGCGCGTCGGCGCCGCAGGCGGGCGCCTCCATGAATAGTGTAATATAATATCGTTGCAGTACTCACAGCGACCTGGTCGGGCTTGTGGTCGGGGCTGGCGTCGGACAGGTCGTGGTCGTGGTCGCTGTCGTCGCGCGCGTCGGCGCCGCAGGCGGGCGCCTCCATGAATAGTGTAATATAATATCGTTGCAGTACTCACAGCGACCTGGTCGGGCTTGTGGTCGGGGCTGGCGTCGGACAGGTCGTGGTCGTGGTCGCTGTCGTCGCGCGCGTCGGCGCCGCAGGCGGGCGCCTCCATGAATAGTGTAATATAATATCGTTGCAGTACTCACAGCGACCTGGTCGGGCTTGTGGTCGGGGCTGGCGTCGGACAGGTCGTGGTCGTGGTCGCTGTCGTCGCGCGCGTCGGCGCCGCAGGCGGGCGCCTCCATGAATAGTGTAATATAATATCGTTGCAGTACTCACAGCGACCTGGTCGGGCTTGTGGTCGGGGCTGGCGTCGGACAGGTCGTGGTCGTGGTCGCTGTCGTCGCGCGCGTCGGCGCCGCAGGCGGGCGCCTCCATGAATAGTGTAATATAATATCGTTGCAGTACTCACAGCGACCTGGTCGGGCTTGTGGTCGGGGCTGGCGTCGGACAGGTCGTGGTCGTGGTCGCTGTCGTCGCGCGCGTCGGCGCCGCAGGCGGGCGCCTCCATGAATAGTGTAATATAATATCGTTGCAGTACTCACAGCGACCTGGTCGGGCTTGTGGTCGGGGCTGGCGTCGGACAGGTCGTGGTCGTGGTCGCTGTCGTCGCGCGCGTCGGCGCCGCAGGCGGGCGCCTCCATGAATAGTGTAATATAATATCGTTGCAGTACTCACAGCGACCTGGTCGGGCTTGTGGTCGGGGCTGGCGTCGGACAGGTCGTGGTCGTGGTCGCTGTCGTCGCGCGCGTCGGCGCCGCAGGCGGGCGCCTCCATGAATAGTGTAATATAATATCGTTGCAGTACTCACAGCGACCTGGTCGGGCTTGTGGTCGGGGCTGGCGTCGGACAGGTCGTGGTCGTGGTCGCTGTCGTCGCGCGCGTCGGCGCCGCAGGCGGGCGCCTCCATGAATAGTGTAATATAATATCGTTGCAGTACTCACAGCGACCTGGTCGGGCTTGTGGTCGGGGCTGGCGTCGGACAGGTCGTGGTCGTGGTCGCTGTCGTCGCGCGCGTCGGCGCCGCAGGCGGGCGCCTCCATGAATAGTGTAATATAATATCGTTGCAGTACTCACAGCGACCTGGTCGGGCTTGTGGTCGGGGCTGGCGTCGGACAGGTCGTGGTCGTGGTCGCTGTCGTCGCGCGCGTCGGCGCCGCAGGCGGGCGCCTCCATGAATAGTGTAATATAATATCGTTGCAGTACTCACAGCGACCTGGTCGGGCTTGTGGTCAGGGCCGGCGTCGGACAGGTCGTGGTCGTGGTCGCTGTCGTCGCGCGCGTCGGCGCCGCAGGCGGGCGCCTCCATGAATAGTGTAATATAATATCGTTGCAGTACTCACAGCGACCTGGTCGGGCTTGTGGTCGGGGCTGGCGTCGGACAGGTCGTGGTCGTGGTCGCTGTCGTCGCGCGCGTCGGCGCCGCAGGCGGGCGCCTCCATGAATAGTGTAATATAATATCGTTGCAGTACTCACAGCGACCTGGTCGGGCTTGTGGTCGGGGCTGGCGTCGGACAGGTCGTGGTCGTGGTCGCTGTCGTCGCGCGCGTCGGCGCCGCAGGCGGGCGCCTCCATGAATAGTGTAATATAATATCGTTGCAGTACTCACAGCGACCTGGTCGGGCTTGTGGTCGGGGCTGGCGTCGGACAGGTCGTGGTCGTGGTCGCTGTCGTCGCGCGCGTCGGCGCCGCAGGCGGGCGCCTCCATGAATAGTGTAATATAATATCGTTGCAGTACTCACAGCGACCTGGTCGGGCTTGTGGTCGGGGCTGGCGTCGGACAGGTCGTGGTCGTGGTCGCTGTCGTCGCGCGCGTCGGCGCCGCAGGCGGGCGCCTCCATGAATAGTGTAATATAATATCGTTGCAGTACTCACAGCGACCTGGTCGGGCTTGTGGTCGGGGCTGGCGTCGGACAGGTCGTGGTCGTGGTCGCTGTCGTCGCGCGCGTCGGCGCCGCAGGCGGGCGCCTCCATGAATAGTGTAATATAATATCGTTGCAGTACTCACAGCGACCTGGTCGGGCTTGTGGTCGGGGCTGGCGTCGGACAGGTCGTGGTCGTGGTCGCTGTCGTCGCGCGCGTCGGCGCCGCAGGCGGGCGCCTCCATGAATAGTGTAATATAATATCGTTGCAGTACTCACAGCGACCTGGTCGGGCTTGTGGTCGGGGCTGGCGTCGGACAGGTCGTGGTCGTGGTCGCTGTCGTCGCGCGCGTCGGCGCCGCAGGCGGGCGCCTCCATGAATAGTGTAATATAATATCGTTGCAGTACTCACAGCGACCTGGTCGGGCTTGTGGTCGGGGCTGGCGTCGGACAGGTCGTGGTCGTGGTCGCTGTCGTCGCGCGCGTCGGCGCCGCAGGCGGGCGCCTCCATGAATAGTGTAATATAATATCGTTGCAGTACTCACAGCGACCTGGTCGGGCTTGTGGTCGGGGCTGGCGTCGGACAGGTCGTGGTCGTGGTCGCTGTCGTCGCGCGCGTCGGCGCCGCAGGCGGGCGCCTCCATGAATAGTGTAATATAATATCGTTGCAGTACTCACAGCGACCTGGTCGGGCTTGTGGTCGGGGCTGGCGTCGGACAGGTCGTGGTCGTGGTCGCTGTCGTCGCGCGCGTCGGCGCCGCAGGCGGGCGCCTCCATGAATAGTGTAATATAATATCGTTGCAGTACTCACAGCGACCTGGTCGGGCTTGTGGTCGGGGCTGGCGTCGGACAGGTCGTGGTCGTGGTCGCTGTCGTCGCGCGCGTCGGCGCCGCAGGCGGGCGCCTCCATGAATAGTGTAATATAATATCGTTGCAGTACTCACAGCGACCTGGTCGGGCTTGTGGTCGGGGCTGGCGTCGGACAGGTCGTGGTCGTGGTCGCTGTCGTCGCGCGCGTCGGCGCCGCAGGCGGGCGCCTCCATGAATAGTGTAATATAATATCGTTGCAGTACTCACAGCGACCTGGTCGGGCTTGTGGTCGGGGCTGGCGTCGGACAGGTCGTGGTCGTGGTCGCTGTCGTCGCGCGCGTCGGCGCCGCAGGCGGGCGCCTCCATGAATAGTGTAATATAATATCGTTGCAGTACTCACAGCGACCTGGTCGGGCTTGTGGTCGGGGCTGGCGTCGGACAGGTCGTGGTCGTGGTCGCTGTCGTCGCGCGCGTCGGCGCCGCAGGCGGGCGCCTCCATGAATAGTGTAATATAATATCGTTGCAGTACTCACAGCGACCTGGTCGGGCTTGTGGTCGGGGCTGGCGTCGGACAGGTCGTGGTCGTGGTCGCTGTCGTCGCGCGCGTCGGCGCCGCAGGCGGGCGCCTCCATGAATAGTGTAATATAATATCGTTGCAGTACTCACAGCGACCTGGTCGGGCTTGTGGTCGGGGCTGGCGTCGGACAGGTCGTGGTCGTGGTCGCTGTCGTCGCGCGCGTCGGCGCCGCAGGCGGGCGCCTCCATGAATAGTGTAATATAATATCGTTGCAGTACTCACAGCGACCTGGTCGGGCTTGTGGTCGGGGCTGGCGTCGGACAGGTCGTGGTCGTGGTCGCTGTCGTCGCGCGCGTCGGCGCCGCAGGCGGGCGCCTCCATGAATAGTGTAATATAATATCGTTGCAGTACTCACAGCGACCTGGTCGGGCTTGTGGTCGGGGCTGGCGTCGGACAGGTCGTGGTCGTGGTCGCTGTCGTCGCGCGCGTCGGCGCCGCAGGCGGGCGCCTCCATGAATAGTGTAATATAATATCGTTGCAGTACTCACAGCGACCTGGTCGGGCTTGTGGTCGGGGCTGGCGTCGGACAGGTCGTGGTCGTGGTCGCTGTCGTCGCGCGCGTCGGCGCCGCAGGCGGGCGCCTCCATGAATAGTGTAATATAATATCGTTGCAGTACTCACAGCGACCTGGTCGGGCTTGTGGTCGGGGCTGGCGTCGGACAGGTCGTGGTCGTGGTCGCTGTCGTCGCGCGCGTCGGCGCCGCAGGCGGGCGCCTCCATGAATAGTGTAATATAATATCGTTGCAGTACTCACAGCGACCTGGTCGGGCTTGTGGTCGGGGCTGGCGTCGGACAGGTCGTGGTCGTGGTCGCTGTCGTCGCGCGCGTCGGCGCCGCAGGCGGGCGCCTCCATGAATAGTGTAATATAATATCGTTGCAGTACTCACAGCGACCTGGTCGGGCTTGTGGTCGGGGCTGGCGTCGGACAGGTCGTGGTCGTGGTCGCTGTCGTCGCGCGCGTCGGCGCCGCAGGCGGGCGCCTCCATGGCCGGCATGCGCTCCAGGAGCGCCGGCCGCAGGTGCGCGTAGTTCCTGGGGAAATTATATACCTTTTAGCTATTTTAACAGCTAGGGAAAATAACTCCTGGGCACGTCGAAGTAAATTATTTTTGTACTGGTTTAGAATAGGTAATAGGGATCTTTTCTCAGGGGTGTCGCACGAGACAACTCAATTCCTTCATTTTTTCTGAAATGTCTCGATTTATTGTATACTAATTTATCTTCTTATGACGAGTCTTGAAAAAATCCTAGAAACAAGACACCGGGATTGTCATTAGAAATACTTTATGGAAAGTTAATGGCCAAGTTAAAAAAAAAACCGGCCAAGCGCGTGTCGAACCACGCACAATCAAGGGTTCCGTAGTTGGAATGAATTTATTCCAAGAACAAACTTAACGTTGTTGTTAAAAACAAGTTCTCCCATACATTCCAACTGCAAATGTAAGTTTGTACGCACAATATTGAGATGCACCATATTATTTTAAGACCATAGACTTCGTATAGGTTTTCCTGTAATATTTGAAAAAGAACCACTCGACAGAGACAAAAAAAATAGTTTCGAAGATAAAGGGATGGTCAATTTTCATTTATTTTTATTAAAATTGTTTAAAAAAAATGTTTTTGAGATCCTCTCACCAAGCCCATTCATTTGATATGTCACGCGGTTTAGTAGTTTGCAACACTTTTATTTTTAATTTTCTAATTTACTTCCCAAAAGTATATTATCGTCCGTGTTTAAGTCAAAGAAATACGTATGTGTAAAAAATTTCAACTTAATCGATACATTACATTCGGAGAAAATTGGCTGCGACAGACGGATAGACAGACACACACGAGTGATCCTATAGGGGTTCCGTTTATTCCTTATGAGGTACGGAACCCTAAAAACGAGTCAAATAATAGATTTTTTTCGAATATCTCCTTCATTATCGCTTTAAAGGATTACAAGTTTATTTTTATCTGATTCTACACAAAATGATACGGCTTTATAAGACCAAAAAAAAAATAGATTATTGTTCTCGAAATATAGATTGATCAACGTGAATGCTTACCTGTACAGTTGCGATAGCTCAACGCCTCTCTGTTGCAACTCGATATGAATGTGAGATCCGAAAGTGTCGATGATCACTCGGATTTTACTGAAATAGACAAAATAATGAAAATTGAGCACATTAATTATGTTTCTATTGGAATGGAATTCTATTGGTTTATTGTAATGCTGCGGCCGCATCTGCGGTTATCGTGACGAAGCAATGCTTGCGAAAGCTTTGTTTGTTTATCTCCCTAAAAAGTTATCGCGCTAATGCGGTGGTCACATTAGCGGCTTCATAATTTTAATAATTATAAAATATATAAATAATGTAGATGGCTCTCCATTATTTCGACAGAGCGTCTACGCAATCCGGAAACAACAGTCGAAATGAACAACGGAAGTCCGACCACGCGTCACGCTAATTAGCGCGCTAAAACCCTTTGATGTACCCGGGCGATAAGTGCAGCACGAACTATCGCGACAATAGCCGATAATGATTGGTCACATCTGTGTGTATCGTATCACTGTGCGAAGCTTCGTCACGATAGACGCAGATGCGGCCGCAGCATTAGAGGAAGCCATTTGGTGCCGTCTCCAAGTAACATAAAACAAGGACCGCCAGAACAATAATTCAGTTTCCATTACCTGTACTTAGTATTCAAATTAAAGATCGGGACAAGATACGCCTGCGCAGGCTTAAATATTTTGCATTCGGTGAAGTACTACTGATTAAGATAACGTAAATTTTCTAATTCTAGAAAAGCGGTTCACTCACTCCTGGCTAGGCTGTGTAGTGAATCGTGTGGACAGCTTGGCGAGAGAAAGCAGCAAATACTCTTTCGAGTTGATGGACAGTTGTGTAGACCACAGCAGCTTCTGATATACGTCAATCACATACTCTTCCGAAGGGCGGACGAAGTCGTCTGAAATTAATTAATTGGAGCTTGTAAATATCGTTAATAACATTAAGCCTTTGTACAGTTATATTTCACAAGCTTAAATAAAAAAATACCAAACGTTTTCCACCAATGGGTGTCGAAAAAGTGTAGTAATATTTCAAAGCAGCCAGGCTTGCTGCAAGGAAACATTTTCAGCAGACATAATAGTATGGAAGTATAAGGAACAGGGTGTAAAGTTCACTCATCCTCTATAGAAAAGGGAGGATCCTCCGACCAGATGGGTGTTGTATTTGATGGGCAACTGCCCGACGATTGATGTCAAGAAGTTATATAAATGCTGATCGCACGGTAGACTCTGCTTGCGCGATGCAGGATTTGTGTGACGTCAGGTCTTTAGATGCGTAATTCACATGTGGCGTTGTACATGCCGCCACAATAGTACTTTACAAATAATAAAAGAATCATTCATTCTTTTGATGACTGACTCACCAACGCCGTCCTCATCAACCATCGAAATAGCGTTGCTGGCTTCAGACACCAGCAAGTCACCGTATTCTCCGATAGTCCATGCTGCCACCTACAAACAAAGACACAACATTTGTATTTCGACATCAAGTAAATGTATTGCAACCAGGGCTTGAAATACCGGTATTTTTGGGTACTGCTACCATTGGCCTTGGTGTGATACCAGTACCAGAGTAGTACCTGTACTATTGGTATTTCTAATCAGTATCGGTACTGTACTGGTACCAAACAAATATTTCCGTAAGTGAGAAAACAGATATAGTAAGTAAAAAGGATAGTTAATAGGTTACTTCAAGGCTGCCAACCGTATCACGTTCTTCGTAGATATATGAGATTTGAGGTACGCGCCGGGTACCTGAATTTGGTGCTGGTACTTGTTAGGTGGAGTGTCCCTCTGGAACTGGGATCCATATTCCAAAATAGCAAGAATCGGTAAGTACCGATACAGAACCTGCACTTTTGGTACCGGATCCAAGCCTTGCAACTGCTTTGACATTTCAGAGACTGGTGAAATATATCGCCTGTGATTACACCAAAACCTTTCAAACCGACACATAGTATCGCTGCTTAGCGGCACAAAAACCTTTGGCGGTAGTACTTTTCATTTAAAGGGCTCTACTAATTTTATAGGTTTTTTAAAATAAATAGATAATAAAATTCATATATTTCAGGTACATAGATAAATGATTTTATTTCTGTAAGTAGGTTTGTACAAACACTTTTACACGTCAATATTTTTTTTTAAACTAGATGAGGTCAGCGTTTCCTTACTGATTACTTTGAGAAGAAAGGCCAAAACAAACTCAAAGGTCACAGTCTCTTTTAAAGTCCTAACATAATCTTGGTCAGATCATGTGAAGACCATGTAGATTGGCGTCTTAAAGAATTTCGAGGAAAGAACCACACAGATTGAGTGGACCTGTCCAGTCAGTGCAAGCATTTGTCAGTGATCGTGCAGCTAAACTCAGAACTTAAGGAGCTCAACGATTCGACGAACAATACCATAGAAAATAAATTTGGGTAGGCCGCATAAATTACTCAAATGCCAGACCATGATAAAAACTAAATGAGAAAAACAAAAAAACAAAAGCCATGATCCACATAGTCTCTACATTCACAGTAATTAAATTAATAAAATACTTTACAAAGTAAATATTCATGTCAATATATATAAAAAAAGAATAGTATTGTTAGATTTCGTAGAGATTCTCTGCTGGGGAGTTTGTTGCGCCACTTCTTATTTAAGTAAGCACAGAAATGTACAGAGGCGACTTCTTCCCAGCTAAGAAACTAGGAAATGGTAAAGGGCGGGCGTTTTGGGAGACTGTCTTACGTAATTTTGATGTTCAAAAAGTGCCGATTCTCAGCCTATTGTTGCTTATTATTGTTCTTGTCCTAGCTTACCTGTACTAGCGGTTGTTTCTCAGTGGCGTCGCCCGAGACAGCGGATCGTTCGAGTGACGTCCACAGCCGCATGGCCGCGTACGCCTGTCTCTCGGGCGCCGCTGATGACACGATCTGAAGTGTGCTAGATACTGTGTCATCGCGGAGGTAGTTTCCAGCCTTAAATAAAAGAATATTATTAATTAGAATTTTTTTAATGATAGAGACGCAGTTTCTGAAATAAGTCTTTGAGATCAGTAATTCGTCAAACCCTATCATAAGTTAACAAATTGGGTGAAATTTCCTGTTTTAACAATATTGAGGTTGGCTTCCAAGTTGCAGTTGCATTTTATAATACTGATGTGGCGGCATCTACATTGCCACATGCGAACTACGCAACACACTGACGTCACGCAAAATCCTGCATCGCGCAAGTGGACTTTAACGCGTGACAACATATATACAACGTCCCGACATCAAGCGTCGGTCAGTAGCCCACCAGACACAACACCCGTCTGGTCGGAGGATCCTCCCTTTTCTATGGAGGATGAGTGAACTTTATACCCTGTTCCTGATACCTCTATTCTGATTTGTCTACAGATTGATGCACCTTGGCAGCAGTCTTGCTACCAAACCAACGTCTGTCTGCGCAGCTAGCTTTAGGTTAAAACCGTGATGATCTAATCAATCGACTTGAAAATTTTTAGCTTCAATAATACGTATTTTTTCCTCTTAGTATATGTGGATGGTGTTATAATAACTTCCTGTCACTGTAATTTACATGGCAGGTGCTATATTTTTTGTATAAAGTTGGATATTTGGTTCTTACCTTGAGCAGTACTCTGAACAACGTATCAAGATGCCACTTGTTGGAGGGCGCGTATCGTTCGGCCGCTAACACCATGGCACTGGAGCAATGTGCCTTGAACTCAGCGTCGGATCGCTCCAGGAATGCGAGCAGTTCCTTCATCATGCTGCGAATGTTCTGTCCGTTGATGAGGGCGAACGAGAGCTCCATTGCGCGGCGACGGATTGAGACGTCTGGGTCCTGCAAAACATGTAAAACATTCTAAAGTGTAGTTTATGCAATAAAAAAGCGGTTGGATGTCTTAGCAACTGGTGACATTATACTTTTGTAAGTTCTTTGACTAGAAGTACGGTGGTAATTAATAAAGGTATATTGTAAGGTATAGATTTGGAGATAAAGAACCATGATGTTTCGATTTAGTGGCAAATTATTGATATAAAAAGTGGCAGAAAGTAATTAATACAAAATATAAAAAATGTCTCTTCTGAATAATGATTACCAGTAACTAGTGATTACTGCCCAAGTTGACATCTGCAGGCTTTCATAATACACTGTGTTAACATTCATAGCAAGTTTGCTAATAATTTCCTAACTAAAGTGTCAATTAACTCGTAATATTAGTTGAACAAATTACAAAATATACAATGAAAACTAATTCCTTACCTTCAAGCACTCCAAAATCGTAGTCCGATGCCTCTGAACAGCCGACGTGTCAACGTGCACAGTCCTCAGCAGCGTGTTCAACGCCACATATCTGATGTTCTTATCGTTGTTCAGCAGGAACCTGCCCAGAATGTTGATGGCCAGCACTCGCAGACTGCTCTCGGACTTGATGTCCATGATGGAGAGGACCGTCTCGTATAGGATGGTGTTGCCAACGTTTTTGCTGGTTTCCGTGTTGGTGGCAACTTGCGCTAGGATGTCGTTCATCGCTTCTGATGCTTCGGCGTCGTTCTTGCCTAGTATTCGGAGGAGGCGGAGGATTTTTACCTGAAGGTTTAGTTGATTATGTTAGTGCGGTTTATTTAAATTATAATTTATCAAAGACATATTACAGCTGTTAAGCACGTAATACACATGCTTGTAACTTGCACAAAAATATGCAAGTAGCTTGCATGCCATTAAGACATTCACCAATCAGCAGTTTTTATGGCAGCTACTTGCAATTTTTGTGCAAGTTATTCGGGGTGTTACGTCTAGTGGCACGCTCAATCGATTATGTCGAGAGCTCAATGATGCTTTCCATTGAAAAAGCTTGGTGCAGGGAAGAGTAAAATACTATTCACTTTGGGAATAATTCCTTGCTGGTCCTAATGAGAAAGTGGGAACAAATAAAATCACATCCTAACTAATTTTATAAATGCGAAAGTGAGTTTGTTTGTTTGTTACGCTTTCACGCTAAAACGGCTGAACAGATTTGGATGAAATTTGGCAAATGGGTAGAAGACCATGACCTGGATTAGGACATAGGATACTTTTATCCCGATACTCCTACGAGATCGAGACTTATGCGGGTGAAACCGCGGGGCGCAGGTAGTCTAATATTTTGTCGTTTAGACATGTGTATAAATAAGGAAAATCAGATAAACTTTATTATATATTTCCTGATATTGGTAAAGGAAACAAACTTGATTGAATGATGCAAAAGATAAGTATAGTTCGTTCACAACATTTCCTTTACCATTTGCAAGAGGGGAAATAACTATTTGGATTATCCGCGATAGTTGACTTGTTTTAGCGGAAAATAAATTAATGTTTGTTTGCAAACTGCGATTATGGAGTCGTGTTAGATGAATGAGTTGTACAACATTATTTAGTAGTTACGCCAAAGGAAATAAGTAATCGGTAATTGGATAATATGAATCCTTTGCAAATTATTGGCGTGTTTTTAATAAACTTTGCACTTCCAATTGCTACCCACTGAATAAATAAATAAATATCTATCGTAATAAGATTATTGTGTAAGTATATAAAATTCTGACTTCCAAATATAATATTTTTGTTTAAGTGAATCAATTTGACACCAATGGCATCTTTTCTATGATTCGGTTATAAATTCTAAATTATTTTCAAATAATAATTAAACTTTGTTAAATTACCTGCAGGAACGGGTCTGAGACTCCACTGACGTCATGCTCCGGTGAATACCCGGCCAAAATCAGGTTTTTCAGTATCCTCACCAGATTCGGTACGATCTACAAACAAACCCATGCTCTTACATGTACTGACCATAGACAAAACAACTCGCCCAATGCACATAGACAAAGATTGCGAAGCGAGAAAAAAAAAACAAATATTTTACGTTTCAGGCAAGTTTTAAATACATACTAAATACTGTCGGAGATATATCAATGAGTTTACAGGCTTACAACACGATACGACAGCGAATATACATGGGACTGGGCATTTACATCGACAATAAAAAAAAGAAAATAATAATATATGACCTTCAACCTCTTTGCAATAATTAGTCACGTTTACTCTTTGGTGCTGAATCCATACTGTGTTTTGAATAGTTAGTAATGTGTGAGATGGGATTTCCAATGCATATAAAACTGTACGATATAAGGACAATCTTTAGGAACTACTTTTTAATGCTTACATTCACACTACAATATGTGAGATAAGTTCTCGTTTCGATAAAAAAAATCTTCATCAATAAGAACAATGATTAGCATTTCTTTATCAAATAACTTTTGAATACTTATGATGATAGCTCAGACCGACACAGCAAGATCTTTAATAAAAGCATTATTGCCAATGATTACTAACTATGTTCGTAATGTTTATAATCTCTGGAAATCCCAAGTGTTATCAATACAATTACATAAATGGAAATAATAGTCTATAGAAGAATCGTAAGTAAGGGAACTACCAAATTATTATTAGTAGGACAAGAACAAAGAGTTGAAATACTACAGAATAGAGTATAGAAAAAGTGTTTACCAATAAGTATATACTTTCTATGACAAAAGGGTATCCACAATTTATTTATCAAAAGAGACAATTTTAAAGTAATTAAATCTTGGTACCCCACCCACCGACTTCAAAAATGGAGGAGATTATGTTATACGTTCGTCTGATCGATATTTTCGTCTAATGTGGATCGATTTTGAAAATTGTGTTTTTTTGGAAGCAGCCTTATGTAAAAAAAAAAAAAAAAATTGTCGTAAGGAGTTTCATAATAGAAATTATGCAAAATCTATAAAACAAATAATTTGGTAGTTACTAGAAAGAGTAGTTTCTATCTAAGTAAGAAAATGATGTTCTTCAGAAAGTTCTATCTACCTAAATATACTTATGATATTATTATTATGTATAATTATGTAAGTATGTGCCTACTTCGAGTGCTATTCATACAAGTTCTTACTTTGCTGTCACTACTCGGATGATTGAGAGTTTTGTTTTAAACCTTTATGATTCTGTCCCATGATTTTGCGAGAGCCATATAGTCAACTAGCCACGTAAATAACGAACAATTTTTTAACAGTTTTCGTATTTATTCAATCTGCCTAGCCTTTTCCCAATTATGTTGGGGTCGGCTTCCAGTCTAACCGGATGCAGCGTAATACCAGTATTTTACATGGAGCTACTGCCAATTTTGATCTCCATAACCCAGTTACTGAGTACGATACCTCTTGGTAAGACTGGGGTTCAGGTTAAAAAATATGAGGCTAATTGCATAATCAATAATGACATGAGTTAGTTGACTATAAGGCTTCCGGCAAACAGCTTAATATTACAACCCAGGTATAAATATGGTTATACACAATATTACAATCATGCTTGTTCTGTAGTCTGTTGACAGTGTATGTATGTGACATATTCCGATAACTTATTTAATTTATTCGCACTCTGTCCCTTACATTAAGATGGTCACCCTACTATTAAATGTTAAGAAAATATATTTCTTAGAATATTTGAGATCAGAAGAATTGATTGAATACTCAGAACTATAAAATTTATGGATATGGCAAGGTTGCTTTTATGGATCGAGCACCGCAAATTGTATTAACACTTTGGTGACATCATTTGAATTCAATTTTGACGGTGACTCTTTTATACAAAATACATGTCATATGCATGTGTCCAAGGTTTAAATTCGCGTGACATCATTTGAATAAAACTTTTGATGGTGACACTTTCCTACACAATTATCGCTTCTAAATGTAAGTATTCAAGGTTGAAAATACATTGTCATCAGATTACCAACACGTATAAAGTGCATGGATCAGCGGTTGTATGTTACCTCGCGCTGCCCGCTCTCCTACGGGACAACACAAACACATCATTAGTGTTACATCATATTTTACGAACGATTCATTATAATAATTATAATTACAACTAGCATTAGGACAGTACCCGGCCGTAAATATAGTACTGTCAACCGCACGTCAGTGGCAATACCTACTTGAACAACTAAAACCGCCTTAAAGCCTGATGTATACGGGTACAGTTAACGCTAGAGTCAAGTAGCGTAATACACTACCAATTCCAAGTACTTTATTAGTTTCAGTAGAGTAACTGTCTACAAGTAAATTTATATTTTATTAGTAGGGTAACTAGTAACTAGTGTTTCTTAGAACGCCACGAACTATCGAAGACCTTCATAAATAAGCAGTTTGTAAACAAAATCCCGTGAACACGATTACCACATCTGTTACCGCCCCGGTTCTATAGCCACCGAGCGCTGCAAGCAGAAATAGTCCTTACGATGTAATAGATATGAAGTTAATCGATGGTATGACGCTCGAATATCGTCCGTCACTCAATGGAAAATCTGTACAAGTTCTACTCTACTATACGTATACATGGGTCGAGTAGGCGGTAAAGTGTGCGGCAGAGTAGAGTGGGCGCTTGATGGGGGGAGGTAAGTGGTAGAGTAGCTTGTCCGCGGGGCTAGTCACTCTACTCTTTAAAGTTTTAGTACTCTACTCTCCGAATGCTTATCATAGTTAGTAGCATAGTCAGTACTCTACCGTAAACTTTACCCGTGACTGTTCACGGGTAAAGTTACGAGCGCTAATATGTATCCACTTATCAAAATTCAAAACCGATTTTCTCATGGAATAACGACTACAACTTTGAGATAAGACCTATTTCATGTTAGTGTGGGTTCCAAAATTCAAATCACTTTTAAAAGTTGCTAAGTATATACATATTAGTGCTCGTGATTGTACACCAGGCTTAACTGCTATGAAATGAAGGCGACGAATTGTCAAAGACAAATGGTTGTGGAAGCGGTTGACTGTACTCGAGAGTTTTAGAAAGAAGTTTGGCTTTGCAGAGCGTCGTCTCTGTCACTCGATATGTGTGAGTCTCTTTCTAAATCGCAGGCCACACTGAGAATGAAGCGAAACAAAGCTATAGATAGTGCCATTCACGAAGACGCGCACCAATATTTTTTCTAAACCCTTATAGTACAAATGTGCAATATACCGCTAGTGTTTGAGTTTTGTCGTGTTTACTAATTACCCACTCATAGGTTATTAGTACGTATCGACAAAACACTAGCGGTACAGTAAAAGTGTGCAACATACTTTTACTGTAAGCGATTAGGAAGAAAAGGAGGGCGCGTCTTCGTGGATGGCACTATCTGTAAGTTCGTTTAGCATTCTTCCGCGTCTTTTCATACTTAGGTTGACACCCTGTACTAAACGAAACGAAAGTATGACAAGGCGTGAAGCTAAAGGAACTTAGCTTCGTTCCCAGTGTGGTCTGCGCTTAAAGCTCGATACGTCATACTTACAACCGGGTATGCACTTAGAAGATTTTAGAATTGCAGCATTTGGTTACGCAGTCGCATTAGGATACATGCCGCGCTGATCCCAAATAAATTGAGATGAGGGCAGGAGGATGTTTCGTCGCTTTAAGGCCAACGCACACCGGCGGGCGGCATCGAGAAGGATTTGCCGAACGGGGGCCACGGGAGAAATAGCCTCTCCCCCGCGATCGTATGCTAGCCGCCGCGGTATCCTCCATACCGCAGAGAGAAATCACCTTGAATGCTCCATGGTCGGTCTCCGAGCTTAGGAATCTATATCTTGTTACCATTACATACGCTTGAATTTACGTTGGTAAATTTAGAATACTCTGCCCCGCCGTCCGCTGATGTGAGCTGGTCTTTAGAATACCTAGATGCTGCACTGATCCCAAATAAAATGGGAGAAAGAAATAGGGCAGGAGAATGATTAGTCGCTTTAGGCTAAGCAAACTATTTTAAACTTAAGTGTTAGGTAAAACTAGAAATGTATGTGTACAGAACTGACTTTTAAAATTATAGAACGCACGTGACTGTATCTTAAAAAAATCCTGCATTTATAAACACCGTACACAATTCCTATTGTAAAATATTTTTTTGTGAACAGCCTAGCTTATCAAAGACTATTGGGCTATTGATTAAAAGAAAGAAAGATTTGCATACTATTAATATAGAATTATTTTTTTCTAACTGAACAGACAGCTGTGCTGCTGGGGAGTTTGTTGCGCCACTTCTTCTTCCCAGCTAAGGCACTAGGAAGTGGTGAAGGGTGGGCGGTTTGGGGGACTGTCTTATGTAACTTTGACGTTCGAAGTTTGAATAAATGACTGTAGAATTTTGAAAACATGTACGATAAGTTTCACCTAGCTACCTTTTCCTGGAATTACTGATAAGTTGATGATTCATTATTCTATAGGTACATATTTCTATACCGTACATACTGAACAGCCAAAAAAAAACAATCTGCCTTGCCTTTTCCTCTATGTTGAGGTCGGCTTCCAGTTTAACCGGATGCAGCTGAATACCAGTATTTTACACGGAGCGACTGCCTATCTGACCTCCGCAACTCAGTTACTGGGTAACACGATACCTATTGGTAAGACTGACTGTCAGACTTTTGGGCTTTTGGCTACCCGTAACGACTGTCAAAGATCCACGAATGACAGCCGGGACCAACTTAACGTGCTTTCCGAGGCACGGAGGGGTCTCGGTATTGCATGTAGGAGAGATCATTTGAAGCCAAATTACCCCTATGCAAATTTCAACCATTTTCGAGTAATTTGACATTTTATATTTTTATTTCATTCATATAAATTCTAAACTAATATTGTAAAGAGAAAAGATTAGATTTTTTGTATGTTTGTTTGTTTGTTACGCTTTCACGCTAAAACGGCTGATCGGATTTGGATGAAATTTGGTACATGTGTAACCCATAACCTGGGTTAGAACAGGATATTTATCCCGATATTCCCACGGGATCGACACTTAAGCGGGTGATACCGCGGTGCGCAGCTAGTTTTAAAATATTAAATGTCTATTCTATTAAATTTTTTGCTCGAAAATTATTGACATTTGATTTGATTGATCCAACCACGAACCGACCGCGGCAAGCGTACCGTAACTTTCGAACGACCCGTGAAACCATTGCTACGAAAATAACTGACTTCGATCGAGAAATCTGATGTTTTTTTTTTTACCAAAAATGTATTTATTATAATAGGTGCATAAGAATAATTGTCACGGATAATAAAACAAAAACAATAGTTTAACAGGCTAACAGACCGTGTTGCCATTACGATTGATATGATAAGAGAGTGATAAAAGCAAGTAGGTACTGATTTAAAACGACGCGGCTTTGATAAGCACATGAGGTGTATGATTTACATTGCTATTTACGTGTCATTGGAATATTATTGAGGTATATTATTGCCTTGTTTTGCTAAATAAAATATCGTAACTTATATAGAAGATTGACTATTCCTGAATTAAATACACAGGAGATACATTTTAAATAAAATAATACACGAATATTTATGTTCCCAAGGGCGTAATTGAATGCATTATGCTACATGCAGCACACATTATTTATGTTTCAAATTTCACCGCAGTGTAATTTAATTTATTGGTACACAAAATTACATTTTGTATTCGCTCATATAAGTACGTAGGAACGGCTACGTTAGCTCGTAATCAGTATATTTATAGTTTATGGATAAAAGGGCGGAATATGATTAAAAATACTACACAGCCAATACGTGATCTTGTGCAGGTCAGATGGCATTTTTTGTCCAGCTAGCTGACACCATGAAAGTAAGGAAGAAGTTAATATAAGCATTTACTTCCTTATACTAACTACAAGTAGGTACTCATGTATTTTACTCTAAAAGCCACATAAACGGTCCAGTATTAGCAGTACCAAATAAAATCAAAACCTGTATTACGACGCAAACAGGTTTAACGACCGCGATTACGGTTAGATATCGAGTTATATGTAATTATCGATTACTGAATCGGATGCGTTCGATAGAGATAAGGTTGGACAGTCAGGAGGCCTAGTCAGGGCTTTTGATTAATGTACAGAAAATTCTGCCTAGTCTTTCCCCAACTATGTTGGAGTCGGCTTCCAGTCTAATTGGATGCAACTGAATACCAGTATTTTACATGGAGCGACTGCCTATCTGACTTCCACAACCCAGTTACTGGGTAACACGATACCCCTTGGTAAGACTGTCAGACTTTCTGGCTTCTGACCTTCGATCGACCCGTGCAGCTGTTTCAGTGTTATAATCGCATTTCATATTCAATATTTTAGTTCACTAGTTAGCCACATTTCATATTTCCATACAGTAATATTGCTAAATTAATCAAAACAGGTAAATATTTGACGGCTATTTGCGACGTTGCCAACTTAACTATAAGCGATATTAATCAATTCCAATACATTTCATAACGATGGAGAAAAGCTGCTTCAAGTTGGCTATAATCAATCAATATTTGTTGTAGTTAACAGACATGTCATTTGCACAGTCTAGAACGAAAAGTAATATTTTATTATCTATTTACAAACGAACGTAGAATATTAGTAGTACAACATCTAAAGCGGTACTGTACATTACCACAGATGAACACAGAAGGTTCACCCCGCAAAATCATTTAAATAAAAAGCGACTCTTGCTACGCCACAATAAAGTGCAATTCAGGTCGCACAGCGCTAATTACCTACAGTTATATTCACCAAGAAGTTGCCTCTCTTACTATCACATAACTATTATATCTTCTGACTACGTTACACTCACAGAATTGGCCCGACAAGACGGGCCTGCCGCGTACTTGTAGCTTCATACCTAAAATGCGGAGTAATCCATCTGTATTCATCTATGACATTACCTACTTTATTTTTCACACGTGGTTAGTTAAATACATAAATGACTTGTTTGTACTCTACTGTGACAATATACTCGTAAGTCATAAATGACGTTGCATAATTTGATGCAAGTACTAAATGCTAACGTTTGTCACAGGCGAGATCATAAAAAGGAGAGCGAGACACCACGCGTCCCGCTTTAAGTTCCCGTACTAAATATGTACCGTCCTACTCGTACGTTTCATGACCGCGATTGCCACGAACCTTGGCGTTTAGTATTAAGAGGGAACAGGGCCTGCGAGGAATTTGAAGAAACTATTGCCGTCGTCTTACCTCAAGTCTGCCTCCGTAGACTGCGATAGGGACAGCTGCAGCTCAGACCGATTATATCACAAAAAAAAAATGGACGAGATCGACGTTTCGTATTCCTCTTTTTTCTCCTCGAAAACAGAGCCGATTAAATCAAATTTTACATTAAAATTTTAAGAAAGAGTATATCTAGGTTCCTATAATTTTCTTTTATATTAAAAACTTTTCGAATTTGTCTGGTAGTCCTCTAATCAGGGCAGTAAAAATGAGGCATTTTTGTAATTTTTGGAGGGTCATATTTTTATTACCAATAAGTTGCTGAAAAAAAGGAAATAACAGGGACGTGTCTTCAGCAGACCTTGATTTTATGAAGACAAAAAATTATTGCTCTTGAGGCATTCATCGGGAAAAAAAGGGGAATACATTTGTATGGAGAATCGCAGGCCCTGTTCCCTCTTAACGTTATCGTTGAGTAAAATTTTGTAAAATATGAATAGCCTAGAATATTTTTCGCCATAATCATGTACACTTAACCTATTTCCGAAACAAATGACAGTGAAATGACAACCCTAAAGCTTTTAAAATACCTGCAAAAGAGAACCTTAGATACGATTGCATAAGATTCATATTTGTTCTAATGTTTATTTTAATTTCTAACTTAAGTATAGTATAGGCAAATATCAGAAAGTCATATGTAACGCACGTTGTTTTAAATAAAAATCCGTCTTAACATAAGGATATAAGATGATATTCGAAGACTCACCTTCTTGAAGTGATTGAGGGTATCAGGGCTGTTCTCACACATCTCAGTGATGAGGGTTACGCCAGTTATCAGCACACCTGGCGATGTTCATACAATGTTTAATTAGTTTGTTCTTTGATGTACATGTGAATGTATTAAAAATCTTTATGTTCTGTCAAGTACTTGTGGTTGCTTTTATAGCAGGCACCAAGACACCAATCAATAATCTACAATTGAAGAGGCAGAGCATCAAAGTCTGTAAAAAAAACTCTTTCGCCGAAGGCAGAGTATCTCCAGATATATCTGAGACAATGCCAATCGTTGAACAGTAAAGTTCGGATATTAAACGAAAGGGGAGCAACCCTACACATACTCAACAAAATCCAAACCGGGCTTTCTGTAGCCGCGTTGCACGGAATTTCTTATAGCAAAAGAATGCAGGATCAACATAATATATAATGTTTTATCTTCCTCTGATAAAAGTTAATAGAAATAGCTACAAGGGGTGGAATTTGAGCGAGCCAAGGTAATACAGATGTTATGCGCCATGACCGTGCGACAACATTATTAGGCAACTGTCCCACGGTCAACGAGGAAGCGACTAGCTATCAATGACGTTCTCGCTCAAGATTGTAGGTCCAGCGTAAGTAAAAGAGATACATCCTAACTAATATTATAAATGCGAAAGTGAGTTTCTTTGTTTGTTTGTAAAACAACGCGATAAAATGGTTTCTTGAAAACAGCCTGCATTGAAATAAACTTGAATAAATAATATGTCGCCTGTACTGTACCGGTGGGAAACCTAGTAAAATTGAGGGTTGCAGACGGAAAACGACTTTTCGCGTAACAAAAGAAACAAACATGACAGTTATTTGAATAGCAGAGCATAGTAATAGGAACAGAGAACTCTACAATAATGAATATAAAATACAAATCCGAACTAATATTATAAATGCGAAAGTGAGTTTGTTTGTTACGCTTTCACGCTAAAACGGCTGAACGGATTTGGGTGAAATTTAACACATGACCTATGACCTGGAGAAGGACATAGGCTCATCCTGGATCGCAGACGAAGTAGCGGGCAACAGCTAGTATGTTAATACTTGATCGCTGACAGTTCACACAGCCGGCAAGTACTAGTTTGTCGCAACGACAAGAGTTATCAAAGAGAGTACTCGTTGCTGTTCAGAACACTCGCCGAGAGACTCACGCTTGGTATACAGAGTATACACGCATACCAGTGAGTGATCGCTCGTCGCAGTCGCGAACTCGCTGGTCGCCAACTCGTTTGGAGTTGCTAGCTCTATTGTCTTCTCGTTAATCGCCGGCGCGCGGCAGTGGGACAGGTGCCTTAGTAACATAGCGTGCCTCACGTCGGAACTCTGAATGTGCTCATTGACATAATCAGAATCAATATTATGTTCTGTGTGTGACTTGCAATAAGAATTTTATGGGTTTCTATGTTTACGCTAATACGAGACGTGCATATAAGAAGCTTTTTACCTCAAACCTATGTCATGTTTTTTCTATACTTTAATGTCTCTAGTCTCATCGGAATTATCGCTCAACGTTATAAAAGAAAACTAAGATGGACGTCGTTTGACCAAAAAGTCTAGACACATAAAACTGTTTAGGTGTATCTAACAAAATCCATACCCTTGCCAACTAATAACAGTAATACAGGTAAGGCCTTTTCTTCTTGATTTCCTGAATAATAACGCGTATGATCATCATTTAGCTGAAAGCCGTCCACTGCTGCATATAGCCACTCCCAAGGTGGACCGATGATCTGATGAAGGTCGCGGGAAACCACAGGATAATAGATCAGTATCCTTACCATGATTCTTCTCAGTCAACAAGCTCCTAGTAGCAGGCAGGAACATTTCCATCAAATCAGGAACTCTTCTGATAATCCGGAAAGCGCATAGCGCTGCCTTCTTCTTGATATACGCGTTAGGAGACTTGATGAGGCGTTCCACCTCTGAGGCCAAGTCCCGGGCCATTTCTGGAGAGGCTATGGCCCCGAGGGTGCAGAGGGCCAGGCCAACAACGAACTGGGTGTTGCTGTTGAGGTCACTGTTGAGAAAAAGTTTGAGGAGTTAGAAATGTAGTTTCTTGTAGGTAGGACTTTTTTATTTTATTTTTTTGGACTTTTTTTTATTTTTGTGAAGGAGTGAACAGGTGCAGTGGCTACAAGATTAATCATCAGTTAGCTTGATAGTGGCGCTGCCTGACCACAATTCACGGGGTTATCTTTATCAAATGTATTTTTGTTATTGTGCGGTAGGTCGTACGTCAGTGGTTAGTATAAGCTGGCTCATTTTCTTTTGAATTTCCGTACTACGCTAGTCCTTAGTGCAGTACGGAGTAAAATACGTAGGTAAGTGCCACTGACATGCGGCCGACCGACATAAACAGTGTTTTTTCCCAAGAAAATTACATTATAAATAATGTTGTTTATGACTCTCTCCGCGCGAAGAAATAATACATAACATTTGTTGGATGATTCTACTCCTGTGCGTGGGAGCGAACATCTCAGGCTAAAAGCATGACATCTCATCGTAGGTGTAACAACAAAAGACCCTTGTAGGCCCTTTGAATAATCTATGAGGACGATCATATTGTACTAAGACCTGAATAACAAAGGCGCTTCGTTTCGGTAGTCACGTAAAGGCAATTTGTAGTTTCAAAACAAAACCTGACGAAGGCATTAAGGATTGATAAGACCCAAGTATGACAATCACAGAAGGCAAAGCATAAAATATTAATTAGGCAGTCGACCAACATGGGTTGGCCAATCAAGATGGAGCTTATCGATCGATGTAAAAGCCGAAGGGAATAAGGGCCAATCATCTTATAGCAATTTTTGGCCAAAGTTGGCAATTCTGGTAGTAAAGGTAACTTCGCAATTGAAACGTAATTGGCAATCTAGTCAGACAAGGTAGCGGAAAAACCGAATAGTACAACTTAACGATTTTCCTTTACTTAATTAGCGTTTCAAATACTAAGAAAATTACTGTCGTTTGAGTAGGTGTCACATGAGCCGGTAATAATTTATGTTTTATTTTAGTTTGGTACTTGTTTTTTTCACACAAGCTACTTGTGCCAACCTTTTTCTATGCATATTTTAATGTACTTTCCATTTTGTTTCAAGTACTTACATATTTTAATGTTTTTAGTTCTACAAAATCGAATTTAAATGTTAACGAACATCCTAAGAAATAAATAAAAGGAGAAATAAATATTTGAAAGAAAGAAATGTGAAAGAATAAAAAACAAAATACACAAATACAAAAGTAGCCAACAGCCTCAAATTCAACCAACAGACGCTTGAAAATGATATTCATCGGTTGATGTCAAGGCCACGGACCAAAGACGAAAGAAAGAATAACGATTATTTATAGTTAAATTGTGGTTCTTTTACTGGTTCCAATACTAGTTACAGTTGTCATCCTAGTTTTCCTAATATGGTTAGCAGATCAGGGAAGGTCTAAAACGGTATAATATTTATAGTGGCATATAGGCAACGTTTATCTCTGGATCCAGATGGTCATTTAAATTAATTTTAAATGTATTTTTCCTCAACTTGGTTTCTGTCAGATTTAATTAAATAAGGAAAATATTGCTTCATTTTTTTGTAGATATTCCCAAACAATTGTTCGTTATTTATGTTCGCAACTTCAGTTCTACACTATGGCATATTTTTATGAATGTAGAGGATAAATCTACGCACGTTACGTTCTGGACGTTATTTAAGAGGGAACAGGGCCTGCGAGGAATTTGAAAAATAGGTATTTGAAGAAACTATTGCCGTCGTCTTACCTCAAGTCTGCCCCCGTAGAGTGCGATAGGGATAGCTACAGCTCAGATCAATTATATCACAAAAAAATTGACGAAATCGACGTTTCGTATTCCCCCTTTATCTCCTTCAAAAACTGAGCCGATTCAATTATTTTTTACATTATTTTTTTAAGAAAGAGTATGTCTAGGTTCCTATCATTTTCTTTTATGTTAAAAACTTTTTCGAATTTGTCTGGTACTCCTCTAATCACGGCGGTAAAAATGGGACATTTTTGTAATTTTTGGAGGGTCATATTTTCTTTACTGATAAGTTGCTGAAAAAAGGGAAATAACAGGGACATGTCTACAGCAGACATTGATTTTATGAAAAAAAAAAAAAAAAACTAGAGGCATTATTCAGGAAGAAAAAAGGGGAATACATTTGTATGGAGATTCGCAGGCCCTGTTCCCTCTTAATATTTCCAAAATGGGGGCATAATTATACTCGTGTCAATAATATATTAATAAATTATTTCTTTACATAAAACTTTACTAAGGTGACAGTATAACACAAGGCCATGACTCGCGATGTCAACGACACAGGGCAAGCTGCTTACTGATAAAAATGGCAGGTGGAGACGTTATCAACCAATTTATGGAAATGTAAACGTAATAGATGCACTGAACATGTTGTTCTATATTTAATGTTAAAAATGGTAAGTGGAGGCGTTATCAACTAATTTATGGAAATGTAAACATAATAGATGCACTGAACATTTTCTTCTATCTTTCATCGAATGTTATTTATTTAAACTAGGCCGAGAATCAGCACTTTTTGAACACTAGTTAGCCATATTTCATATTTTCATACAGTAATATTGCTGAATTGATCAAAACAGGAAAATATTTGACAGCTATTTGCTACGTTGCCAACTTTTAGAATGAATGCTCCTAATGAAGAGCTGTTTCAATTTTGTCATTAGGAATTTCTCAGATTTCTTAGTAACTGCCTGGATACTGGCCGGTTAATGACAATAGGCTCGCCCCTTATTACAAAGGACTTAAACAAGAATATATATTACACCTCTAACTACGTTTTCAGTGAAAATTATAGGCGTGATATTGCGTTAAGATTATGAACCAGAGCGATCTTTGTATATTCTCAGCCTTTGCGTGGTTCACGATAAAATATTATTTAGCTGTCTTTCCGTGGGCGCTAGGCAGGATTAACGTGGGTAGAATACGAGGCATACACAAACGAATACTCCAGATTTTTTAATTTTTAGCGTAGGGTTGTACGAAAAGGTCAAATTAGAGATGATAACAGTAGGGATGATAGCAATTTTTTTTGTCCGTCATGTAGATTTAAAAAAATATTGGACACGTATTTTTTTATTTTTTTTATCTAGTCTAAAGATTACGGCGATACATTGAGTTAAAATGTGGCATGACGTCACGCCGATGTAGATTTTATACTTGCTTATGAAACAGCGGCCCTCACTCCCCAACTTTAATGCGTTTTATCTAAGTATTTTTTTATTAATATGTTAAAGCAAAAAATACGCGTCTGATATTTTTTTATTATCTGACTGACGGACGAAATAGAAATAATTTTAGTTTTTTTTTTACCCAGGAATTTTCCTTAATAAACTAGCCGTGATTAAGCTATAAATTGACCGGGTCAATGTTTAGTGCTAATAACATAATTATTACTGACATAAAATTATGATGCTAGTACATAAATTGTCATAAACCTTGGCTTTTGCCTTTATATGGAGCCATTAAAACGTATTGAACATGACAGAATGATGCAACCAATCACTATACAGGATAACGTGATGAGTCGTTTTTATTGGTTGAAAGGACTTAGAACAAAAGGTTTTATGCATGCTACGAATGAATCAATAAATGGTATATCGATGCAAATATCGATTGTACCTTACAATAGCAGCGAGTTTTGTTGCATCAATGCAAATTCGTAATTCGTATTGATGTAATTTGGTCGCAGATTTGAATAGTATGAATAAAAATATAGTCTCAAATATTGTAAGTCTGGCAATATTTGCGAATAAAGCACATTTTGCTTTGTATGTTTAGAAGCTTGTATTTTTTACATTTGTACATTATAATTATTGGATTTCGAATACATAAGTTCTAACTATCGTGTCGCGTGCATTTGAAGCCTGAGTTTTGTTCTTTGCATAGTCAAATTGCAATGGTAAAAATATGCTTGATAAAACTGTAGATAAATAAAGGCAGATTTCTTATCCTTCTAAAAAATGCAAATGGCCACCCATTAAGTGCATCGAATGCAATGAAAATTTAAAAGCCTGAACAACGTAGTCGTAGGTTTAACATTTTAGTTCAGCGGTACTCAAGTTGCGGCCCGCCCCCGCCTTATCTATGCAGATGCGGCCACAAACTTTTCAGTGGGGGCCGCGGATAGGAGTATATTAAAATTTATGAGGTTGTCTAATATGCAAAATTCCCGGGAATCAGAAAGGAGCAACAACGAAGAATTTTCAGCCTTTGTGATTCGATTTCGTTTAAAAAAAAGATTTTGCTCTACAAAAGTTAATACTGTCATATCCGATCATCCACTGCGCAAACACCCAGCCAGACATCCTTTCGAGATAAGCTTCATAAAAATCCAAAAAAGATTCTCTTAAAATAAGGCCAAAATGCCACGAAATACTTCCTAACAATATTCCCTAAAGCTTTGTCAAAATAATCTGAAAGAGCTTTCTAACGACCTTTGTTCTAATAAATAATACTGCTTGAGTACGCAAGTCATCATTATCTGTAGCCTTTTCCTAACTATGCTGGGGTCGGCTTCCAGGCTAACCGGATGCAGCTGAATACCAGTATTTTACATGGAGCAACTGCCTATCTGACCTCCACAACCCAATTACTGGGTAACACGATACCTCTTGGTAAGACTGGTTGTCAGACTTGCAGGCTCCTGACGACCAGTAACGACTATCAAAGAACCACGAATGACAGCCGGGACCAACGGCTAAACGTGCTTTCCGATGCACGGAGGTGTCTTGGTATGTAAAGATGGTCACCCATCCACGGACCAACCGCGGCAATCGTATCTCAACCTGCACGCTTAGCATGACCACAGTAGAAACGGGTTTTGTCGACGGAAGAATAGACAAAATGACAGATAAACAATCACAATCTGTCATTTCGTCTCGTTCTTCCGTCAACAAAACCCGTTTCTATGGTTGTCATGCTACGCGTGCTGATCGATCAACCCGTGCGGCTGTTATTACTTAGCCACAAGCCCCTCTGTTTAAGTACGCAAGTATCTAACTAAAGGCAAATATTGTAGCGACATCAAAGTACAGAGGGCAATGTTACATAATAATTTAATAATCATAATTATGCGACCAACATACGGGTCGCAAATTACTTATGTGGGCGAGTCATTGTTCGGAATTGTCTATTCATTTTTGTTACGCGCCTACATAGTGTAGGTAATAATGTGATTGTTAAATCATGAGCCACCGGACATGGCAGGATTACGGCACTCATATGCGTTCTGTGGCGTAATTCCTCGTTTCCTGTTAATGTAACGTTATTTCATAATGTAATAAAGAAGAATGGAGTCCGTTAGTTTTGTCTATAAATATAGTTTGCTTTTTCTTTTGTGTTCCTTTATCAGTCTATTGTTCTGATAAAATAAGGTTTGGTTACTGCATCAAACGGCTTCGTTTTCATCATAGAGAACACTTAAAGGTAATGAACCTTTCGCAAGATTTTTGAGCGCTAATTGACGCTAAGCATGCAGCTAATTTGGGTCAACCACGGACTAAGATACTCACTGAGTAAATCTACAATTCAAGATACAAACTAAATGAAACTGTCTCTCTAGGCTAAGTTCAGAACAAGTCACTTTACTTAAATTACAGTTAAAGTCAGGAACTTTTAACTTGAAAACTTGCTAGTAATGGCCGTTGTCCCGAAATATACGAGAAAACTGATAAGGAGGACAAAACCAACCCTCTTTGGTTGGTTTTGTTGAGAAAACCTTACACTTTTGTGAAGTTTTTGAGTTTTTTTATTAAGTGAAACACGTTTTGTTGGTGTACGCGTAATTTAGGCCAGTATTTATTGATCTCCTGACGCCATTTGAAAGTTCAAGGCCCTGTGTTATTGGAAACGGAATCGTGGGCCTAATATCATTTCACTAACGTCGATAGGGCGAAGTTTTTTCGTAGCCTGGGCATTGGGGATCAAAATCGAACGTAAGAGAATTGAAAATAAGTACAGGCTTACTGAACGTGAATAATTGAATTTTATTCTTTGAACCGTGCACGGAAATTCACAAACAAAACTAAGATTGGTTGAGAAATATGTACTTATAAACATAAAGTTCTATTATTCAGTTGCAAGTTAACACAATAAATTCAGGATGTCAGTATAACACAACATTAGGTACATAGCAGTCGTGAAGTGTCCTTAAGATGATGAAAAGGGCCATCACTTCCTCAACAACAAAGAACTAGAAGGGTCCTTGGTTAGATTAAAGGCGAAATGTCAAGAGGACGGTCAACACCGTCCCCTACTGCAAATATCAATAAAATACGATTGCCAATTATCTGCTAGGAATGTTGACTAACAAAATATACCTTTCTCTATGATTGAGAGACTCATGTCCAGGTGCTAACAGACTACAATAAACCGCAGTCAAAATGAAAAAAAAAAAAAAAAAAAAAAACCCTCAGACGGTATCTATCTGGGATTAATAGAGAATAGCTGAAATTGACTTTTTTGGCGCAGCTGCACACTATGTATGTTTTTAAAGGAATTCACATATTTTTTTGTATTCTGTATTTCATGAAGTGTTGCCGACTAAATATTATTCTTTCGTTCTTAAAGAGGAGGCCTCACTAGGGACGAAGGTAAGTTCGTTTAGCTTCGGTCATGTAGCTACCGCGTCTTTTCATACTTCGGTTCATGACCGACGGTGTGTCATTGTCATAACCACCATCACAAAATTTATACCTAACCACTTACTTGAAGGAAGGTATTTGCCCTCCAGTTGGACACTAAAGCTAATAATAAATATCCACTTACTTCTTCAAACAGTTGGTGATGAGCAGATGGACGTCTTGCCGTTCATCCAACAGCAGCATCGCGCCGAGGTACCCGACTCGCTTGTCCGTGAACCGCGGACTAGCGATCAGTTTGAGGCACTCCAGTTGACCGAAGTGTGCTGGGTAGCCCAGCATGTGGATGTATAGGAGCTTCGCTATGTTCCGACATCTGGTGACAAATAGTTTTGATTAGAATTGGTTCGGTTGATGGGAACCAGTGTTGCTGATGTGCACAGACTGGACTTGTGGTCACGAACCCTTCTGTACCTAAGGCATATCCTTGCACAGACATACTATAGACTTCCTTACATATTATAAAACGCGACAACTCTCTGTCTGTCTGGATGACCAGTAATGCGCTTATACCTACTCTAGAACCACTGATCCTATTGTGGTTTGTCCATTCGGAGTAAATAATGACATGGACAAGGCACTAGTTAGGTACAGAACATAATCTACTACTTATTCTTGGGACACAGATTTATTTTCACGACACTCTTTGATTACTGCCAAAACGGAAGTCAGCCTATATTTCTGTTGAGATTATATTACTTAAAGTATCTAGGCTACCTTTTTACCCAACTAAATTAACTTTAAGACCTTTCAGTTCGGATCAGTCGTTTCGCTGTTTTCCCTTTCAAACAACTTTTTGCCCAACCGGCTTTGTAAGATCCTAAGATAATATACGATTCTTTGGCAAATCTCAAAGATCACGTATATTATTTCTACCTGTTATTTTGGGCCATTTCTTAGTAAGTCTCGAGAAACTGGTACATAATTTAACGCAAGATGGATGGCAATTTATTGCCTGAGTGACTGATAAGGAATCTGTGTCGACGTATCTACCGGTTAAATATTGAAACCGTGAGATTGAGATCTCTTGTTAGATCAATTAAAATATTATTCCTAACTAAAACTTAATGGGATGTACAGACTTGAGGTCTACAAATAATAATATCTTGAGGTCAATTAAAAAGCTTGAATAATCAATCTGCCTAGCCTTTTCCCAATTATGTTGGGGTCGGCTTCCAGTCTAACCGTATGTTGCTGAATATCAGTATTTTACATGGCGTGACTGCCTATCTGACTTCTACAACTAGGGCTGTCCACCCTACTATATAATATAGTATCCTACTATATAAGATGCCTAAATACTATATTTCTAAAGAGAAAATATAGTCGGTGAAACTACTATGTTTTTTGTTATGTCAAAACAAAATGGCGAGATGATCGCAATAGGGTAAAATTAATCTCATAAAAGCTGAATTAATGGTATTTTGTAACCTTAATTTAGACTCAATATTTTTGTGTAAAAATATTAAGTAGGTATGAGAAATTAAAAATAAATAACCTGTTAGTAAAGGTTCATAGTTCATAATATGAACTTCATAAATGCATTTAAATAACTAAAATGTTTGTGGAACATACCTATTATATTTTTCGCCATCTACTAGATTTTTAGTGGCGATGGCTTCGTAAATACTATAATATTTGATATAAAGAAAGTTGGCAACGCTATCCACAACCCAGTTGCTTGGTAACAAGATACCCCTGGTAAGAGAGGTTGTCAGACTTTTGGGTTCTGAATACCCGTACCGACTGCCAAAGATCTACGAATGGCAGTCGGGATCAAGGGTTTGACGTGCTTTCCAAGGTTCATGGATAGTCACCCATCCACGAACCGACCGCGGCAAGTGTAGCTTAACCTTCGATCGACTCGTGCAAAAACTTGAACAATTATGCCTGGCCTGACCGTTTCAGCAGTTAGCCTCACTAAAGGTAGAAAGAATAGACAAAGGTCAAGCAAGATTTTATTAGGTACTAAGTTTAATTTCCTAAATAAACAAATCTACTGACAAATACTGACATTTGTGAAGACGGGCCCAGTTCCAGAATTTATACTAGAGTGTTGGATTTCCGGTCACCTTGTCTAGAGGGAAGGAAAATGTCGGAAAATGTTTCTTTAGGGTAAATAGTGTACGAAAGACGGAAACAGTGCTGTTGTATGTACAACTTATTACAGGGAATTTTATATTTGTCGACTGATTGAAAAAACTATTCTTGCTTTGGCTCCCGCAAACAGGCGTGATGCGACACCGGTATAACAATTTCCGTGAAGTTTTCATAGAAATTGCTACACTAGAGTCGCGTCGCGCCTGTCTGCGGCCTTTCCCTTACAAGCGCGGCAAGTATACTGGGTGTATCAAAAAGGTGTGGTTCAGACTATCAAATTGAAAAACTTTCCAAGTATACTGGGTGTATCAAAAAGGTGTGGTTCAGACTATCAAATTGAAAAACTTTCTCAAGGGACCAACGTCATAATCGAGGAAAAATAATCCTAAGTAGAATTATAAATGAGTTTGTTTGTTTCTTTATTTATTTGTTTGTTACGCTTTCACGCTAAAACGGCTGAACGGATTTGGATGAAATTTGGCATAATATGGTCGACCATGACCTGGGTTAGGACATTGGATACTTTTTTATTCCGATATTCCCACGGGATCGAGACTTATGAGGGTGAAACCGCGGGGCGCAGATAGTCATCAATACATTTAGATCGAGTAGGTATAGAAGTTTTATATAGAAAGATAGATAGATAAATCGTTTATTTAGTGCACACAAAAAACAGCACAACATACAAAAGCACGATTAAATAATGACTAATTAGCTATTAGGAAATAGCTGCAAGGTGCCAATATACAAACAATAGAAAAGGAAGAAAACAAGACATTGTGATGACACTATTGGCTATGACACGCTTTAAAATAATAGATCAACGAACATAAAAAAGTGCGTTGTGCGCCTGAAGGTTGCACCAAATGGGAGTCTCAGCATGTGCCAGGAAAATATACCTGACGCCGATATTCTGCTGAATCCCTGCAGTGACATACGGACGTCGAGTAGATGAGATAAATATTGATAGAAATTGTTGATATTTTTTTCGCGATCACGAAGAAAACATTGGAGAAAGTTGTTCAGTTTCATCGTCTGTACCACACCCTTAAATTTTCCGATACAACATGCTCTGTATGTAGGTATTTAAGTAATTTAACTAATAAGATAATACTACATATACAATTATAATCTATAATAATGCATAATGGATAACACATAAAGCTTTAGTGACCTGAGAGGACTAGTAATGGCGTTATGTGCGCATTATTACATACACAAGTACCTTACAATCAATCACCTGTTGCAAATTAGTTCGTCGACCACTTTGCTAGCTTATGTAAACATGTTTTGCTGCATGCTATATTGAAAATAAAAGCTGGATTGGTTTAGTATCAGAACTTATGCTTTTTGGAAGACTATAAAAACATATTTAATAAATTATTATATTACAAAAAAATATTATATTTATTAAATGTATGGGTTCAAATCCGGGCAAGTACCAATGTGACTTTTTCAATTCATATGTACTTTCTGAGTTTATCTTGGACATTACTGACATCGGTGTAAGAAAAAATCGTGAGGAAACCTGGACTATCGTTAATATAAATCTGAAATCGCCAACCCGTCTTGAGCAAGCATGGTGATCAATGGTCGTGCCTTCTCTGAATGAGAAGACGCCTTTGCCCTGTGGTGGGACAGTAAAAAAAACCGATTTTATTATATATTTTATATTAATATATTTATAATATCAGCCTATTATTAATTTATTAATATTCGTATTTTTTTTTTTTTTTCACCATCTGTCAGTGACTTCGCCCGCGTGGAAGACAACTATACCATAAAATGGCACTCGGAAGAATTTTTGAAACCAGAAGAGTAGTTTCGGAGATTAGCTCCTAAATCCTTACTTACATACTTTACATAGCATCACATAATATATGCGAATTTTGCCTTTTTCTCTGCATTTTATAGTTTCTTTCATTTATAGTTTTGCTTTTTCTATTATTTAAAAGTACTTAACCTTTTTTTGTATTTTTACATTCAATTGCAAATTAATGGATAATGCTAAGTGGAAGTGCGGAATAACCTAACACAACCAATTCTTGCTTAAAATTTGATCTACAAGTCATGTATGTAAATTCAATTTGTAATTGAAATAAACATTTTTATTATTAAATAGACAACAGTCTTACAATAGGATATCTATCTCCCTATTAGAGACAGACCACTGTCTAATTTTAGACATGAAGCTATAAGTTTAGACATGAACCATGATATATAGTGCAGTCCCCTACCTATCTCAAAATGGGAGTGTGATGCCCGTTTTCCGGACAACTAAGTGACACCTGAATAAATCCCTAAATAAAAGTGCACTGTTGGATTTTAACTCTCAGCGCTGAGCCTAGCGTTGAAAATCCAACAGTGCATGAGTGTGAGTATTTCCAACAATGATCATAAAATCCTATTATTTACCTCATTCATTGCAGGCGTATAAAATATGTATTTTGAGCGTTCATCCAAAAATTTGGCAACGTCGCAAATAGCTGTCAAAAACCTCTTTTGATTAATTTGGCAATAAGAAGTATTAGTTTGGAAATAAGAAATATGGCTAACTAGTGAACTATAATAATATTAACAATGAATTGCAATTATAACACTGAATTTGATGTTGTAACCGTTTTAGGTATAAAAAAGGCATTTGGAAGGATTCCAAATACTTTTTTACATCTAAAACTAAATATTCGCTGTTATGATATTAATTATTGCATTTTATAATCAATATTTAGCCATATTTCTTATTACATACAGTAATATAGCCAAATTATTCAAAACAGAGAATTATTTTATAGCTATTTGCGACGTTGTCCACTTACTGTTTAAACGCTCTTTATGATATCATTCTAATCATAATTTATAGCAATCGTCGGAAGACTAGGGCGTGAAGTTCCGTTGATAACAAGGGATCGACAAATTATATCACTTTGGCGATTGTGAAAAACAGAAATATGTCTCTATTGATCCACGTTTTTCTTTTCAGTTATATACAAAATGTTTTGTCACTCAAGCGACGTTAGAGATAACCATATTACACCCAGTGTACACGGACTGGAATTCAAATTTTACTGCTCCATTAACTTTATGACACAATCTTAATGAACGCAGACTGTCTGTTTACGTCCTTAGAGCAAGTCATAAAGACGAGCAGATTGAATTCAGCTTTTGATTCTTTATGTTTACCACCAATTTCGCTTGTTTTTGCGATCATTATGAGAACGGTGACCTCCTGAAATTGAAGGAGTTAGGTACAACAGTCAAAAACCCATTTTAGTACCTAGCCTTTCATTTCTTATGAACATCCTTTGTTGGAAGTCCTCATTAAATAAATAAGTTTTCGAAGAGGTCACACTAGAATGCTATAAGTTCTTTGTAACGGTTGAAAATGCCGGGCTCGACTCCCTAACAAATTTAATTAAAACCTTTTATTTCGGACCCATAAGTATAGTCCAATAAAGAGCGCTCCAATTTCGAAAAAAAAAACATGTATTTAATTAATGACAAACATGTAAAGGCCACATTGTACTTGAACAAGGGTAAATACTAGGCTAGTAAATTGCACAAGCACAGTCTATATCTAAAGTAAGGGTCGATTGGTTGGAGTTGGACGAAAAAGACATGTGCGGCGACCCCAAATAAATTGGGATACTCGCAAGAGAATGATCACGATGATTGGATGGAGTTACATACGTGTTTTAAATTAAATGGTTTATTCTGTAAATAGGATATTGCAATCACTTTTACACGTCATATTAAAAAGACATTAAAAAAAAAATGCTCGATGAGTTCGGCGTTTCCTATCTGACTACTCTGAGACGAAAGACCGAAACGAACTCAGAGGTCACAGTCTCTTTTAAAGTCCAGACATAATCTTGGTCAGATCATGTGAAGACCATATATGTAGATAAAAACATAAGTATTAAATGTCGCAGCATCGTGCTGAGATAGGAGCCTTTTGGCCTCGCACAGGACTTTCCACTTCATATTAATTTTTACTCTGTTTGTTTTTTATTTTTAGTGAGTTTAGTTTAATTAAGATCTCCTGTGCTTGTCCCAATAAATACTTTTTCTTTCTTTCTTTCTTTCTAGATTGGTGTCAAAGAATTGTGTGTGGAAGAATTTTTTTCAGTGATCGTGCAGCTAAACTCAGAACTTAAGGAGCTCAACGATTCGACGATATTCATGTCAATATACGAGTATATTGTAAGATTTCGTAAACATTCTCAGCTGGGGAGTTTGTTGCGCCACTTCTTATATATTTATTTATGGCCATATGACGACCATGTAGATTAGTGTCTGAAATGGTCTTTTGAGGAAAGAACCACACAGATTTGAGTGGACCTGTCCAGTCAGTGCAAGCATTTGTCAGTAATCGTGGCGCTCAACTCAGAACTTAAGGAGCTCAACTCGACGAACAATACCAAAGAAAGGACATTTGGGTAGGCTGCATAAAGTACTCAAACTGCCAGATCATCATTTAAACTAACTGAGAAAGAAAAAAATTAAAGAAAGAGGAAAACAAATAAAATAAAATATCCACATAGTCCTCACATTCACAATAATTAAAACAATATAATACTTTACAAAGTAATCATGTCATTTTGTATATAATTTTCAACAATGTATAAAACTGGTATATTTTAATGATTTTACATAATAATTAAAATGTCAAATTTTATGGTTTTATCACAAGGCTTAGCAGAGCGAGAAAAATGAAGTCTTGCTAATTATTTTACTGTATTCAATAAAATATACGATAAGACGTATTATCTATATCTATACTTATTTATTTATTTATTAAAACTTTATGCACAAGTAAAAAAAATACTGTACAAAGGCGGACTTAATGCCTGAGGCATTTTCTACCAGTCAACCTTAGGGTGGAGCAGAGACAAAACATGGCAGGTGCAACATGATAACGTGCAACATGTAATAGATAACTTGAAAATGAATACTTACTACTACATACATACATATTAGGTTGGGGAAAAAGTCTTTTCGCATTATAGTATGTATGAACTTGTAATAAAATCTCTTTGGCTATACTATGTGTATCTGGCTGGTTTTGGTATCATTGAAAGTTTAAATTTTAAAGAACATAATTCCAAATTCAAATTAGGAAAATGTGTGATTTTTATTTGTTTTTCGTACTGTCAAGATGAGTGAATCTAATGAAGAAATTCGATACATTTTAAAATTTTACTACAAAAAAGGTAAAAATGCAACGCAAGCCGCGAAAAAAATTTGCGATGTTTATGGACCTAGTGCAGTGTCTGTGAGAGTAGCACAAATTTGGTTTAAGCGTTTTCAATCCGGAAATTTTGATGTCAAAGATGCACGTCGCTCTGGTCGCCCTATTACGGATAAAATGGATGCCATTTTTGAAAAAGTGGAGCAAGATCGGCATATTAGTAGTTACGACGTAGCTGAAGAACTGGGAATTGACCACAAAACAGTTTTGGCGCATTTGAAAAAAACTGGGTACACAAAAAAGCTCGATATTTGGGTACCTCACGAGCTCACTGAAAGAAACCTAATGAACCGTGTACTCATTTGTGATTCTTTATTACGACGTAATGAAACCGAACCATTTTTGAAGAAGCTGATAACTGGTGATGAAAAGTGGATCACGTACGACAAGAACGTGCGAAAAAGGTCGTGGTCAAAGGCCGGTCAGGCTTCACAGACTGTGGCAAAACCCGGGTTAACTCGCAACAAGGTGATGCTGTGTGTGTGGTGGGATTGGAAGGGCATTATTCATTATGAGCTGTTACCACCAGGCAGGACCATCGATTCTGAACTCTACTGCGAACAACTGATGAGATTAAAGCAAGAAGTTGAGAGAAAGCGGCCGGAATTAATCAACAGAAGGGGTGTGGTTTTTCATCATGATAACGCTAGACCTCACACATCTTTAGCCACTCAGCAAAAATTAAGAGAGTTTGGCTGGGAGGTGTTAATGCATCCGCCGTATAGTCCTGACCTTGCACCTTCAGATTTCCACCTGTTTCGGTCTCTTCAGAATTCTTTAGGCAGTGTCAGGTTAACATCACGGGAGGACTGCCAAAACCACTTGTCGCGGTATTTTGATCAGAAGTCCCAAAATTTCTATAGCAATGGGATCATGTCCCTACCTACAAGATGGCAAAAAGTTATCGAACAAAATGGTACCTACATACTTTAGTTAAATGTAAACATACTATGTTAAAAAATGTTTTGAATTTTCTTAAAAAATGCGAAGAAACTTTTTCCCCAACCTATTATATTATAAACCGAATAAACTTTGTCAGGAGAAATAACGATAGGTAGAGAAGAAAACAAATCCAGCAAATCAGCGCTGCAAAGATTCTGCCAACTTTTCACGAATATATTCACGTGCCATCAGTTTGAAAGATAACCGACTGGTTGCCATCCTGATGTTCAGAGGAAGCGCATTCCAAAGAAATACCGCCTGGACAAAGAAAGAAGAGTGAATAAAACCAGAGCGGTGAGAAGGACATCGTAGAAGACGATTGTTGGTAGAACGAAGATTTTTACTATGGGCAGAGCATAGGTATTGAACATGGGAAGTCAGGTAAGAAGGAGAAGTGGGTTTGTCGAGTATAGAATACAACATAGACAGAGCCCTCAACTCTCTACGCTGACGTATGGGTAACCATTTTAAAAGCAATCGATGCGCAGATATATCGTCACCCTCCCCGCTAACTGTTGTATCTCACAAACTGACGTATCTGCACTGACATTACCAAAGTGTTCATAACTTTTTCGTGTTTAAAAGTTTTGTGGCCTTAGGGCTTTAGGGCAACTACTAACTCAAAGAGCAATATAAAAAAGTTATTAATTCATTAATAAAGCCACAGCTAACACAACTACAGTAACATGATTGTAGCGCCCGACCGAAATATCAATTGCTAGTTAGGCCAGTTAGCGGGGAGGGTGACGATATGATCATACTTTCGAAGATTGAATACGAATCGAATGCAGTTATTTAGAAGGCGGTCAAGTTTATTGAGGAGATCTGCATTCAGGTCATAGTAACACACATCACCATAGTCTATTATGGGAAAGATTAGGGACTGTACAAGCATTGCCTTTATGTGTGATGGGAGAAGGTTTTTCAACCGATAGAGCGACCGCAGCGTTCCGGTGACTTTTTAAAGGCTCGCACAGACCAGCGCGACGCGACTCAAACAATACAATTTCAAAAAAAACTTCACGGTATAACAATAACCGGTGTCGCGTCGCGCTGTCGCGTCGCGCTAGTCTGAACGAAGCTTAACACTTACAATACTACTTATAATAGGTAAGTTTGTATGTACCTAGAGAGTAATCTCTGGACACACACACAGTCGGATTTGAAAAGTTCTTTTTGCATTGGATAGTCCAATTCTTGAGGAAGGTTATGGCTATGTAATATCACGCTACGACCCTTAGGAGCCGAGCAAAAAGAAAAAAGTCAGAAAGAACGCTAAGCGAAAACGATGTAATAGCGCGGGCGGGCGAGGCCGATGAGATGCGACGCGGTAGGTTGGGTGCCGAAATTTGTTATAAACTAGTTTTGCTATAAAGACCTAGCCCAACCAGGTTGGCAGGGAATTCAGTACCAAGGTCGCATTCTTAATTAACCATATGCAACTGAATCTATCAATATTCATAAAGGCGACTATTGTTACAAATCAAGAATGATGTTTGTAAGATATTACAAATTAAAGAAATATTCATCGCCTTCGCTGTTAAGTTATTTACGTATCCAGCAAATAGTTAACGCCGCAGTCTTGTAACGTTGTACCTTGCGGTTTTGTTGTGGTTTTCGAACAACCTTCAGGCGACCGTATCTATACTTTGTTAGGACAAGTAGGTATGAATATTTGCCGTGAAAACAAACAACTGTCCTAAAGTGATGTTTCAAATCAATGCAACGGCAACGACGACGGCAGGTAATACGTAGGTAGCTGAAACTTTGACTAAGAACTTGACAATTTGCGTTTGCGCCATGGGTCACGAACTCACGACTCATGACCCGGTTTTTGTAAGCTATGGTAGGAAAACCGTAAACTAAGCCTTTTTTTAAGTACGACTGAAGTTTCATACCCATCAATTAAAAAAATATATTTGTAGTTGGAATATTGAATATTGATTTTCGCACGTACAAAAGATCTCTAATCTTAACAAGCATTCGCACGTATTCATGTTATGGAAAAACCTATCCATAGCTGAACAAATCTTTCAATTATCTTTCGATAATTCGAAAACCCAATGTTTCTGACTATAAATCAGTTCGAAGTAGAATTACCCTGCCTAGTGATAGATAAATCCTGCCTAGTTCTCGTCACAAGTCCAACAAAAATTCCCTGACCCTGCTGATGGACTCGGCCGTTTGTCCACCGCAACGTGAACGGAGGCCCTAGTCGTCACCCTCCCCGCTAACTGTCCTAACTAGCAATTTATATTTTTCCAGGGCAACAGTTTTGCAGTCGGGCGCTACAATTATGTTAATGATTTTTTTTTTTTATATAGCCCTTGGCCTACTCTTTGAGTTAGTAGTTGCCCTAAATCCCTAAGGCCATAAAACTTTTTTTCGAAAAGTTATGAGCACGTAGGTAATGTCAGTGCAGATACGTGAGTTTGTGAGATACAACAGTTAGCGGGGAGGGTGACGTAGTGTGAGCCCTTCACTGGTGAAGGCCGGCCGGCTACCAATCGGAGCGCCGAACGCGGTCGATGCGTAAAGTCGAGATGGTTAAAATAAACACACTATGGCCTCTGGAAATTACGTGGCCAAAGTATCTACTTCGGCGTCGTCATCTCGTTCTCGTTGACGTCGTCCCGTTCACGGTGCGGTGGACAAACGGCCGACTCAATCAACAGGGTCAGGGCAAATTAAGTTAGAAAATCAATAAGGCTACTCCACCAGTCTTATAGTTTTCAGCATTAACTACGCAGCCTTTTCGATAAACGCTCGGTATAATAAATCTACTCGTGCGAGGCAACTGGTCTGCAATTACATCAGCATAAATGAATCGCCGTTTGATTACGTTCTGACGCTTTTTTCTTTCACTTTCGTAATATTTTTATGCAAGAAAATATTTACTGGACTAACTACAAGCCAATAACGAGGTTCGTTGAACTGTCGAAACTAAGGAAGTGTGACTTCGTCTGTTTGTCGTTTTTGGTAACCGGATCACAGGTAATTCACACAGCACGCTTGAGCGAAAATTATGTCCACCGTGACGTACAGTTTATTCAAATTTTGCAGGGCACTATCGCTCAGGGCAATTTAACCAGAAGAGTTTTAAAAGCGTTTCTCCAAAAAGTTGGCAACGTCGCAAATAGCTGTCAAATATTTAGGCTTTAGACAGACGGACTGCATTTCAACTGCAAATTTGCAGCTTTAATGCAGTTTAGTACGACTCTAAAGTACCCGTCACGAGAAGCTATAAATTATGTAAACAAACATCTTTTACTAAGTAAGCATTTTATACTGCGAGATAATAATAAATTGACCATATTCAATCGACATGAAATATAGACGGGTTATATGAAAGTAACAACCTATTTAATTTAGTCGGATCATATTTTAACGACGCAAAGCGCTATCGTTTGTGTTTCTTGGTACCGGAACGCGTCCGTCGCAGGGATTGTAAACTATCGGGACGCCATTTTGAAATAAACGCGTCATTCGAGTTTCGAATGCGTACGAGTTTGTTTCATTGCTGGCATATATCGCGGATCTGGTTGTTATTGTTAATTTTGTTATTGTTTCGTTATCACTTTTTTATTGTTGTTACTTTAATTTGTGTGGAGCATGTTATCAAGGAAGAAGATAATTTTTATTCCAAAATCGATGAGATGATTGATAAAACTGTAGACAGCTTCGTGATACATGTCACTGATTCTGACACAGAAATGGAAACATCTGAATCTGACGAATAATTATTCTTAAATAATATAATATATGTTAATTAATATTTGTTACTTAATAATTTATTAAATCTTAAACAAATTCATTTTTTTTTGTTGGTCCAAATGTTGTGAACTCCTGAACACTTGTTTACAAAATTTATAGCTTCTCATGACGGTTACTTTAGTAGGACTCAGTTTTATTGCAGTCGTACTAACTGCATTCAAACTGCAAATTTTCAGTTGAAATGTAGACCTGTTTTGATTAATTTAGCAATATTACTGTATGGAAATAAGAAATATAACTAACTAGTGAACTTGAATATTCATAATGAATTGCAATTATAACACTGAATTTGATGTTGTAACCATTTTAGGTGTAAAAAAGGCATTTGGAAAGTTACTAAACACTTTTTTTAGATCTAAAACTAAATATTCGGTGTTACGATATTAATTATTGCATTTCATAATCAATATTTTAGTTCACTAGTTAGCTATATTTCATATTTCCATACAGTAATATTGCCAAATTAATCAAAACAGCGAAAAATTTGACAGCTATTTGCGACGTTGCCCACTTTCTGTATAAACGCTATACGGTACAGGATATCGGAGAGTGGTTCTTTTTCTGAAGTCAATTTTGGATCGAGTCCTTAAAACTGCTTTTCTTCATAAACTGACCAAGAGTATGCGACATAGTGACCAGAATAGAGTAGGCTCTGTACCTGAAAAAAAATACAAAGGCATTGACATAAACTCACCTCCACACACTATCTTCTTCTCTGAAGGTAGACCGTATATAAGCACACTCCTTGTTTACCACGCTTCTTTCTTCGGCTGCCGTTCTTGCGGCTCTGATCTGCCTGATAAGGTCCCGGAGACGGGTCGGAGTCGGCATCCGCACTGAAACCGGCGCGACTGTTAAGGACGACACACACACATAGAAAGCATAGATCAGTGCTTGTTTGGAGTGCGTTATCTTAAACTAGGTGATGTCAAACGTGATTGGTGAATCATTGTCGAATCGATTATGAGAAAGTTTCTGATTGGTGACGCAATGTTGGATCAATATTGAGCCTGTGTTGATAGACGAGCGGAAGACATAATTAACGACTTAAGCCTTGTGTAGACTGGCGCGACGCGACACAGGTAATTGTTCTACCGTGAAATTTTCTTAGATATTGTTTTGTTGGTCGCGTCGCGCCAGTATGCACAAAGCTTTATTGATTTTTTCTCCGCAAAAATCTGATACATAAACAAAATGAACGTTTGGTTATCTTGCATTTATAAATTGCTTTTCTAAGAGTACTTTCTTTTGAAGTAAGTAGATAACTTGTAATTTACTTAGTCATTTCACTGCATAACTTTAGCAGTAATCCCGTTACACAAGTGTCCAAGTATCATCGTTCCGCGTTCAATTAGAGAAAAGCAAAAGTTTAAAAGCCTTTACACACTTATAAAGTGTTACGATCAATTAACCGGGAATGATTCAGTTACGACGCGCTAACTTTTCGAGATAGAAATTACAGTATTCGCGAAGCAAAGTAACAAGTTTAACTGTAATAAGATAGACATTTCAAATTTTATTCTGACTTTGAATTTGAAATAGCCTTAGATAAGATATTAATTTCAGCGAGCCAAATATAGGTACCTAAGGTATTTATCCGGATTTTGTACCTCTTGAAAATCAAATCAAATGAAGCCGTATAAAAGCCTCTTCAAGGTCACACTCATTTCAAGCAATTTTCTACATTTTCTGAAAGGTTTTTATCATTACGTTTTAATAAGGTCTCTTTATCGATTTCGACAATAATTTTATGTGGTGAATTGGAGTTGTTAGTAAATAGCTGAAAGCAAACTTCAATATAATTTAAAATGTTATTGTATATTATCTTAAATACCTATACAATATTAGTATAACTACAACTAAATTAGTCAAGGTGAGAAGGCTAACTGAAATGATGTAAAAAGTAATAAATAGTCGTGCAATATCCTCCGTAATATGCTCCGCACACAGGCACAACGCGACACCTGGTAGAACAATTTCCGTGAAGTTTTAATAGAACATTTTCTATCAGAGTCGCGTCGCGCCTGTCCGCTGGAGCCTTTAGTTATGCTTGCAAATTGCGTCGATTATTATGGTTTCAAAGTGCATTTTCCATTCAATCTGTTGTCTGTGCCGTCCATAAATCGTCGTCAAAAGATTGCTGAAGATTTGCCTCTTCCCTGATTGTTGAAATAAGCTACTGAATCTATAGGTAGTACACCATAGGTATTCATGGAATAAAAAAATCATGTGAAATAAAAATAGGGTCGTGCATATTTTTTACGCTTCCTTGAAAATGTTAAAGTATGACGGAGGTTATATTAATAATTTGAACCCATTGACGTTATACTTAATGTCTTATGCATATAGATATGATAATAGGTAGTCTAAGATCCGCAAAGGAACGACCTTCACCAATCTGTTTAATGAATGAAATGTATTTTATATCAAATTTTGTATGTTAAAAAATATATCGCGAGTGGGTTGGCTAAAAAATTCCTGGCCAGACTATGATTAATAAAAAATTCAAAAATGTTTTTTTTTTTTCATAAATTGCACTCGTTCGTTTAACGAGTAATTCGTTTTGGTAACAAATGTTTCTCTTAAAAAGCACTATCCATTGATATCACTTATGGCTGTTGGGCGCCAAGAACATTCCTAAACTTAGGTGGCCAAGTAGTCACCTATGTAGGTCATTAACTCCGAATTGACTAACAATTGGCAAAAGTCGAGTTAGTACCAAAGGTTCTCCTTGAAATGCTCCTTCAATTGATGTATATCTTACAATGTTTAAAAAAAGTAATTTTTGTACTTTTAATTAATCACAGTCTGGCCAGGAATTTTTTGGCCAATTCACTCGCGATATATTTTCTAACATACTAAATTTGATTTAAAATACTTTTCATCCATTAAGCAGATGGGTGAAGGACATTCCTCTACGGATCTTCGACTATAAATGGATGATGAAATTATTAAATATTTTAACAGTCAATTTCACGACGAGATTGATCAAATTGCTGTCGCATTGACAAAGCAGCCTCTGTCCTCCATCAAATAGTATGTCTTTACCTTGACTAGATATACGATTTACTTTTTCAACATTTATTATGGATTATGCTTACCTCTTTCTATGGCCTCATTTACCACTTGTTTTATAGTGGCAATGTTAAATGCCGGGTTGAACCTGAAAAAAAGACTGAAGTTAGATCACAAATATTCAACACTAGCAGCGCCCCGTGGTTTTACCCGCATAAGTATCGATCCTGTGGGAATATCGGGATAAAAGGTATCCTATGTTCATAGGAATACCCATGTGCCAAATTTCATCCAAATCAGTTCAGCCGTTTTAGAGTGAAAGTGTAACAAACAAACTTACTTTCGCATTTATAATATTAGTTAGGAATTAGAACGGACATAAATGTCAGTCAGGAGAGACTGGTTTCGTAGCGCGACTTTGAGGAGATTTTTATCCAGCAGTAGACTGCTTTTGGCTGAGTTGATTAACATTAAAGAAAAACATAATTTATGATGGTTTGATTGTGTAAGTTTTTATTAGATTTTTTTTAATCTTTTCCCCCACATTTGTTCAATGTTGGATAACAAGTGCAATCATAGCAAGATGAAACTAATTTAACTGTACTATTTCCTCAATGAGTACAGGATAAATGTACAGATTTTTATTGGGAGATTTATGACGTTAAGAACTTGATATTGTGATCTAGATCTAGAATGTGTAAAAGTTCCAAGTTTTAGCCTGGAGGGCATTTAATATTTTTATTTACTTGTAATTTTAAAAACTGCTCTATTTACTTGTGAAGGAAAATTCTTTTAGGATTCACATACATAGGTTAGGTACTGAACCTAATTTCAATATATTGATACAAAAATCGGTTCTGATAACCAGTTTTTAATACAGACAGATTTGAGGGAGTCAATGTACTCATATGGGTTCCTAAAATTAATTTATCAATTACCCCCTTATTTATAAATGTTGTTTAAAATAAGTAATGATTAATATCTGTTTAACAACACGCTTTAAATGTTTCAATGTCTCTTAACTTAAAGCAATGTTTGCTCTGAATTACCTAGATTAAAAATGTATGATATCATCTGCATAGTTCATACGGGTCAATTATTGAGCATACTCATAGATTGACAATTGATAACTTCATGACTTTCAATGATCAATTAGGATCAATTACTATTGGGAATTATCAGATGAATGTAATACAATGCAAAACATGTTTACCTACTGATTTGAAATTATGAGGTTCTTGCATGGTGAATATTGTTGTGATTGTATTTTAAACCTAACTGAACCTATTTTTTGGCTAAATAAAAAAGAGGTAAGTACAGTTTATTGATTTAACTCTGCAATAAAAAAAGTACTGTTTTGATTTAATATCAGATTTAAGTATTCTTATTTATTTTTCCAATGCATTTTTTAAATCAAATTAGTAATAGGGTATTCTTATTCTAAGCAATAAGAAATCTATGGCTAAATCAAGGCGGAACTCAATTGAGTATGAAAATAGTTAGAGGAAAAAACAAAATATATCACATTTTATGTAGCATTTAGTTATTATTAGGATTTTAACCACTATTAACAACTGTACTGGACATACATAAATCCAACTACTTACTTAAAAAATTAATTGTTTATCTATATGTTTGTTTCAGCTAACCTCAGAATCATCTGAACTGATTTTGTTGGGCTGATCATTGGCAGATAGCTGATGTCAAAAAGAGTAACTTAAGCTACTTTTGTTATAGAAAAATAATTAGGGCCCATGCGCAGGAAGACACAGGCAGCAGTTAGTTGAGTAATAAATCTATTACCTATTTTCATTGTCTATGAGATATATCTCAAATATACAAAAGGCTGACAGCACAGGTAAGGCTACTCTATTATCAGCTCATAATACAGGTAGAAGGCTTAATGACCTCATGCCCTTTGCTCCATGAATGTCACATGCCATCAAAGCTTTGTTTACTCTAACAATACCTTTATGTAATCGCTGTCAGCATTGTATTATATATACTACAGTTATAAAATACAGACAGACCATTTGTATAAAACTTGATGAATGTAATTAAATTCATAGAGGAATTGTCTGCTTTTTTAATTGAGTGTGAGGTCAATTTTTTGGCACACTTGAAACTTATTCCAATAAATAATTATTTTGATTCTGTTATGAAGGAAATAAATTTTATAATTTGGGAGCTATGGAACTCTTTTAACTACAGTATGAAATCATTTAGGCTGCAAAAGTCAATCAACAGAATCTTATACCCAGAGAAGGAATAAATACATCACACTATTTATTTAATGGAATGTAATTTAAGTGAAATAGTTAAATGATTGCAAATTATAAAAGAACAGGTGATTGATAAAATATTTAAGGGTAAAGCTTCGTGAAAGTCACATACAAATAACTAAGGATATTATAACCCCGTTGTTGATGGAAATATGAAAGAATAGTACTATTCAGTTGACTCACATCACAACAATATAAACAATGAGATCATGATCAACCGTTTTACATTACTGATGATAAGTAGCAATAAATACCATTTTATCTGACAGTAAATGTTCTTTTATTTACTTGTACTATCGCAATTTTTTGTAAACATGTCTCACAAGAACTGCACAATTTATATGAAAATGTAATTACTTAGGAAACCATGGAAGATATATTATGTTCAGCTCTAACCTATTTGGCAAGGAAAATAATAACAATATAATTTACCCGGATTCAGAGCCGTTCATCTTGTCCGTTTTATCAATCCTTTACAGGAAACAACAGATGTTTCTTGCGGTTCACGAACACAGGTAATCCTACTTCACGGGGGCCAGGTGCAAAGAACGAGAGGTCAAAAACCAGTCAAACGAAAAACCACTCTGATACAAAAACTATCACTGGAATACTCTTAAAATCATAACGTAAGGAACTAAAAAAGAATTTACACGTATTTAGTTAAGTCTGCGAGCATTTTATTTCGTCACAAACCATAGAAATGCAAGTGAAATCGCATGCCACCTTTGACTAACTTCTGTCATATTTTCACTACTAATTAAAACTCAAATGCGGCATTTGCTCATTTTTATGTTCATTTATTATCACAGAAAAAGTGCTTTGTCAAAACTTAACGCTTTATTTTAATAATTACAAAGAAATAATACAATTGCCAGCTGACATATCCGTGGTGCGTTGCAAGAAATTCAACATGGCCGCCGTGACTCGCACATGACGTTTGCTTAATTTTTGATCAAATAACTTTCCTTATTTTATTTCAGTATGTTTATCATTTAGATTTTTTTATAAAACGAAGTGTAAGTCAAATATATTATTTCCTACGTATATTTAGCTTGAATTACTAAATAGTAACCAAGTCAATTATGAATGAAAGAAACTGGCAACTTGTGAATCCTGAACGAACGCTACGTGGAAAACCTTTTTGGAAAACGGAAAACTATTTCCGCTCTGCTCCATTTCTGCTAGTGTATGATTGACATGTTTACACAGTGGAATATAGTCAACAGATTTCACGAGGCATTATCATGATCTATGTTTTATAACAGTATCAGCTATTATTAATAAGTAATTTATATTTTCACCTACCTTCTGTTTTGTTCTGGCGGCAATACACTCCAATCAACTTCATACATAGGATATGCCATAATTAAAATTTAAAAACCACACTATCAAAATCTCCTAAAATTGCTTTAATAAAAACATTTCACAAGCTATGCCACAACATTCCACGACGGTGTAAACTGTACTGTTATCATAAGTGCTTTATCAGGTGCAGGTACTCCTCAAATATCCAGTCACAACGTATCTCTTATCAAAGGTACAATTTATCACTGAAAAAGGATAGCAATACAGCACCAGTTCTAGTAATGTTTTATTCTTAAATGTCAATACTGTATGTACAAAACAATGGGCCGTACGAGTCACATCATTATCTTAATAGGAAAACTAATTATTATTCATTGTATCGGTAGTGTCGTTCGGTCGGGCGTAAGACATATTATACATGCACCGGGTGTAGGTGTCGCTTTTATAAGTTATCGTCGTGGTTGCGCGCCGGTCGGTCGACGCTGTTTCTCTTTATACAGTCCACTAGCCATCTGATGCCTTCATCCACTCCATCCCTGTAAAGGAATTAATCTGAGTAAAGAGGTCATTACAATTAAAAATAAATAAACAAACTAGTCTTTCCTGTTCTTTGGAAATTGTGTCTTAATGATAGATAATTACACACTTCAAATATTTTTTTATTGAAATGCCATTTCCATTCGATATAAATTAGATAAGAAAAAAAGTAGATTTCAAACAATTGAATGTTAGGGACTTCAATTTTAATTAAGATTATTGAATATTAAAATATCCGTAGTAGCAAAAACGAATTTTCATATGACAAGTTTAGTATGATTTTGGGTGATTAGCATAAACTTATTAACTAATTTTATATTATGTACCATCGGTACTAATAAAATAATTACATAAGTCAGCAGCATGCGCGCTGACGCAACTATTCATCGCCGTCAACCAACTAAGTATAGGTGAGATGGAAACTTAAGTTATACAACAGATATGTCCTTATAGGACCGTACTCACTGCGAGCATTCGATCCACGATTCGTCTTGCACTTTCGATGCGCGAGCATTTATTTTGCAACGAATATTCATTAGCGAAACGAACATTCGTTCGCGAACATAGAGAATTTGTTATGCGTGTTTGTATTCACGTACTCATCAAAACTGCCGGATTCCCGAATGAACTTTCATTACATAACAAACGTTCGCGCAAAGAATGTTCACAAAACAAATTAGTGAAGCGAATGCTTGTGGTGAGTACCATCCTTAATAAAATCTGAAAACACATCATAAGCTTTCAGGTTTCCAAATCGCAGATTGACGAAGAGCACTATGCTCTTACATATATGAATAGTCTCAAAAGTTGAAACAAAAACAGTAATTATCAGAGTGACGAAAGTTTTTGTTATCTATGATTCCAATTATATCTATCGAACACGATAATATTTTTACTTATTATCGAAAAAGATCAAGGGGTTTGTATATTGCGGAGGGGAGCGCAGGAACATTTTGATGTTCTTTATTTTGTAGGGTTTTCAAGCAATAGGCCAATAGCTCAGCTCAACAGATAACCTGGAGCAAGTTATCTTAAATTGGTTCACCTATTTTCTTGTACCATACAAACAAAAAAAATACGGGTAGCAGTGAATCAGTGTGTCTGATACTGGATGGAAATAGCGCGATTTATGCGTTTGGAGCAAGAATTTGGGCAATACCTAAACCAAGACGCCACGGCGGCGCAACAAGGTCGCGACGCCAACAAAATGTACAGTTGGCTGCATAACCAAGCAGACGCCAGGTGATCTACCCAACATAGAGCTGTATACATTTAGTTGGCAGCGCGACCTGGCGACGTCGCCTTGGCGTCCTGGTGAGGTATGGCCGTTTCTCTTCTATACGACTTATTATAATATATATTTGTCTATGTATTTACCCATTAAGAGCAGATATGGCCATAAGCATAATATCCCTCGCTCCAATGAGATGAGCGTTCTGGTTGAATATGGGCTTCACAGTGTGAACTCCCATGCAGTCTGGAATGTCTTGTTTGTTGGCTAACACAAGCAGTGGGACCCCGGACAGGTGCTCTGAAGCTATCATTCTGTCTGAAACATATAACATAAAGTGCTTTTAGAAATATTTCTATTAAAAAAAATGTGTTTTTGTATGGGGAACAATTTATACGAGCACCACTCAGAAACCCGCAACCACTGGTATACCATGATTTATAGTATTCTAAAAAGGTTGCAAAATGTTCCAGTTTAAGTATCAAATCAATACTTACATATTTAAGTAATTAAGACTACTTATGATAGCGTCATTAAAGGCAAACCATTTGATATGTCCAATAAATTTTAAAAATTCAAGAAGTTCATAGTCCCTTGAATTTCAAACTATACAGTTTTGCACTAAATCTGCAGATTTTCTCCCAATCTTTAATGTATTAAGAATAGCTTATCTATTTATTATTACATACTTCTTTTGGAGTTATTATTATGACTGGGTTTTGGAGGTCAGATAGACAGTCACTCCATGTAAAATACAAACACTGGAAGTTGACCCCAACATAGTTGAGAAAAGGCTCAGCAGATGATGATACTGCTTTTGGAAAATACAGCATCAAGAATATCTTCCTTTTCTATAGAGAGAAAGTTAAATAAAGTAATTACTAACCAAAGGTTTCCTTGGACTCTGAAATTCTTTCTCTGTCAGACGAGTCTACTATGTAAATGACAGCGTGGCACTCTGCATAGTACTGAAAACATTTCATTTATAAACTAATTATAAAAATAATTTCAAAAGAACTTAATGTAGGTACCTAAATTGCAATCTTGTGCATTTCGATTTGGTATATTTCAATTCAATCTTTATCACTCAAATTTGTAGATTTATCAATAACTAGCTTCCGCCAGCGGCTTTCGCCTGCGTGATATCTTTAGAAATTATAGCCTATGTTACTAAGTGATATAGCATTCTGCTGGTGAAAGATTTTTCTAAATCGGTCTACTAGTTTTTGAGTTTATTCAAAACAAACAAAAAATACAAATCTTTTCTTTTTATAATAATATTGCAGATAAAATTTAAAAAAAACTGGCTCTTCTATTACCAGTCTGCTTACAAACCAAGTCTTTAACATATTATTCATATTGGACTGCGGTCAGCAAAACTATTGTTTTCTAATGTGTAATTTCTCAAGCCCTGAATTTAAATTGGTATATTAAAATAAATATTTATGTGAGTTATATACTTTGTCCCAAAGAGACTGCAACTCCTGCTGCCCGCCGAGGTCCCAAAAGTTAAGCCTCACGCCATCCACATCTATTTTGCCTATATTTAATCCAACTGTTGTTGTTATCCTATTGGGGTTCATTGCTTTGTATTTCTTGGTAAATTTTGTTTTTGTAGCTTCCAGATACGTCTGCGAAATATGAAAAAATTCAAATGTAATCATTCAAAATTGTTTTAGGTAAACTTTTAATGTGAATTCGTTCCTTAATAAGTTGTACTTGTACATTTATCTATCACAATAATTATTTACCGTTTTGCCTGCATTGTCAAGCCCTAATATTAACACACAGTATTCGTCTTTTTGCACCAAGTATTTGTAAAACCCATGTAGTAATGTGTACATTTTATATCATTTTACGATGTATTACAACTGAAATACGCAAAAAAAATATTTACAACTGAAATTAAAACAGCAGTTCAACTTCCACTTAAAAATGTCATCAATAGTCACTGCAATAAAATTAACAACTTCTCTGTAACATTACGTATATTATCTCGTTCTAAAATGAGGAAAAAATAAGAGATGGATAGCATATAGAGTTAAAAAATGTATACTAAACTGAAACGCAACTTCAGAAGAAAAAAAACCTGTCGGTTGTCGTTTATCCGTCAAAAATGACATTAGGTGTCAGAGTCCTCATTATGCTCAGTGGGTTGCCAAGAAAAAAAAGTAAAAAATGACCCAAAGTCCTCCATTATACTCAGTGAGTTGCCAAGAAAAAAAAATTTCGTTCCGAAATGAATTAAATCTGAATTCTCATCTACCTTAGAACGTTTTCAGATTGTCCGATACGACATCGGTGCCCGACGCCGTTAGCCGAGATCCGAGATCCGATATCCGATTTCATGTTGTATCTTCACATATTTCCGATGATATCGGTCCGATTCGGACATATTTAACCGACTTCCAAAAGGAGGAGCTAGAGAATTCGGATGTTTAAAAAAAATTGGATCGGATGGTTTTTCGGGCATATCTACGTCATTTATAGATGGATTTGCAAAAATATTTTTTTGTTTGAAAGGATATACTTCCGAGGTGGTGACATTGTCATCCGGCTAGGATCTGATGATGGGATCTTGAAGAAATCGAGGGAACTTCAATTATTATAGGCACACCTATAGCGATTTGGGTATCTAAGGTTTTTTTAAGTATGTAACTCGTGCAGTTGCTCTCGGAAAGCACCATTTGGTGAAGTGGAACCTATGATGAAGACCACAGATTGCCACCGGAACTACTTAATAATAAGTATTTCACGGGTTGCGATTCAATTACTTTAATATAGTTGCCAAGCAATTTATACTCTGCACAATGCATATGCAGAAGTGGAGCAGATGGTGAAGTACAGACGCCAGCAGTTCAACCTACCCGAAACCGTAAAATTTTCCCAATCAACTTTGAACCTTATGCTGTAGTGATAAAGTTGAAAATATATTAAAGAAATTTGACAGTTGGTAGTAGGTTGATGTGCTGGCGTCTGTACTTACCTATGTCGTACTTAAATGGTGACGGCGTCATGTTTACAAATTTGAAACGCAACTTCATATTATGCAAGGTAATCGAAAGACAGCACATGAAAATGTTTTTCACGCGCCGCCGTGAGACGTCTCTTTTTTCGTGGCGCGTCTAAACGCGCGTCGTCGGCGCAAATAAACTTTGTCGTGTGCATAGAGCCTTACACCAAAACCAAACCTTCCTGTAACCTAAGTTAGGGGTGCTACACACATGTTTGGGTCGCCACATTCGATTCGGTAGTATTTGTTGAACAACAAAGCTGACCCGAAGCAATTATTACAGATATTTGGCTTTCATTCGGCTCGTGCCGATCGATAAACTTCGTTTGGCACCTCGTTTGGTTCCTCTCAATCATTTTCGGCGGGTCAGCTCGATACAATTCGAGCTAACAACGATCAAGTGTATGATCAAGTGTGAGCAACCCTTGGGTGTATTGCCTGACTCTCAAATCATATATATAAATATATATATGGATAAATATTGTTAGGTAACAATATTTATCCATAGAGTCGGCTGAGAGAGGCAGTGCTGTCGACGCCCGCGCCGGCTAAAGTATTCGAGTGTGCAATCCAGCGCTGCATGCAGGAGCAGGCACGCGGACAGTTATCGGATGCGCAGCATGGGTTCCGACCGGCGTGAAGCACTGCCGCCAATCTTCTCAACTTTATGGCGCAGGTGCACGCAGTAGGCGCAGGTGGTGCCGGCAGTAGATGCTGGTGTGCAGGTTGACGATGCGTATTTTGATTTAAACAAAGCGTTTGGCACAGTGGTTAATGATATTCTACTAAAGAAGCTCGCAGACGTCGGATGCGCCACCACTAGTAAAGTCCTTTTGACGTGGGGTATAATATGTCATTGCATCACATTGCATAAAAAAAATGTAGTTCCATAAATACGTAGTATCTCTATGTAGTCTGTGCGTGGCGGGCACTCTACTAATGTACTAATATACGTAGTATCTCTATCACAGACTACATAGAGATACTACGTATATCTCTATGTAGTCTGCTCTACTATTATTGGTTGTCAATGTCATTTTCAATCAACCGAACGGGATACAAAAGGTATCGAATACGGTAGTTTTGCGGTAGTTCTTGAAGATTATGGTACTTTGGGCTCCAATAAAGCCAATAATCAAGAGTTCTACTGGGAATTAAAATTAATTTGAAAATATTCGCTAATGCCTCCTAAAAAAAAAAACACTTCTAGTCATAAAACAACAGATGATGTATCTGGGACAACTGACACTCAAACAGATATTCTGTTAGTAGATGACAGTGATCGGTCCGTAACTCCACGTTCCGTGAGCCTGACCCTAATTCTTAAAGGTACCCCGTCTGGTTCGGGAGAATTTACTTTGTTGGCCTACTTTAATGGAATTATTTTATTATCAGGAAAATGGGGCCATAACGAGATTCTTGAGGCTGAAACGCTGCCTTTTATAAACCTTTACGATCCAGCTATTCAAACAATGGTCGCGAATACGCCTTTATTTCTTTTACTGCGTGCCGTTGGAGGAAAAGCTACAAAGGATCCAGATCCTTTAAGTCATCCGGATAACCGTGCTGGTGCAAGTGTAGATTTATTTCCACTGCTATTGGGAGAGCAAAAAATATTGATAACATCACCGTTAGTTTGTATAAATACAGGGCAAAGGATCGATTGTTCAGTTATAGTTCGTGCCATCTCGCTTGGCATGAAAGATGATAACCGGGTTCCTTTACTACTTACTATGATTTCAGTCCATTGTATGCCAGCAGCGAAAGAGAACACATTTTATATGAGTGCAATTGGATTGAATGAAGTATATGATCCAAAGGCTATAAACTTTAATTTATCCCTGAGCTCACAAAGTGCTGAGAAAATTGTGTTCGCAGCTGTCAGCACTGCCGGCTATGCTGCCAATACAGCAATGAACGTCCACACTCAGGATAAGTTTGTTCCAAATGATTTACGATGTCGAGATACTAAACAATGCCGTTCTTTCTACTGGAACGCTATGAGACGAGTGCTAGTTGACCCAGAGAGACTATATGAAAGATTATCGTCACCATTTATGATCGAAGTGGCGGGTGTGCCAAGAACTGGAAAAATAGATATACGAGGACGTTATATGGGATTAGTAGATGCAGGAGTGTTATTAGAACCAGGTCAAATGGGCGTCACTGTTTGTTCGAAGTTGATACTTTATAATGAATCTACTACACTTGACAACGTCGGCCCACTACTGGAGCTCCCCCCCGTGAGTGCTAAAGCTAGTGCGCGTGACTCGGATTCAATTATAATGGATGAATTTGGACATAGTGCCTATGCTGTCATAAGATTCGATTTATCAGATCCATTAGTTCCTAGGACTAATTTGGAAAACCTTTGTGAAATAACCGGGTTTCTTCTACCAGAAGAGACCGAAATCCCATTAAAAGAAACAGAATCTGGTAGTGTCCAGGTTGATCTTGGTATTGATGCGAAGACCATAAGAAAGGAAGGAGGTGCTCTGGCCGTACATAAAGAGCTAAGTGGATTAGCTTGTAAGGGTTTGATACCAATGAACCAGGGTATAAAACGAACTGCTGCGAATCGTCTACTGATGCGAGTAAGAACAATGCTCAAAAGTTTCCCTCCGGGAGAATGCTCCTATATAGATTATGAGGACACAGTGACTGGGCAACATGCTGCAAGTAGACGTGCAGTGACAGCATCTTTTGCTCCTCAACCACCACCACCTCGTCTTCCGGCTAAGGCCGCTGCAGCGAGATGTCGAATGGCCGGAAATACTAGAATTGCCGATACACATTTGGAGACGTCCATAAAAGTGGCAGAAAATCGCGCAAGCTCATTAATTTCTAAAATTTTACGCTGTTTAGAAGATCGCAATGATGAAGATGCTAGGAATTACTTGTTTGAAGCTTTAAGCAGCCTACCTACGAATAGATATTTACTATGGATTTTTGGTGGCCTTGACTTTGATCGAGGAAAGGAGTCATTTAAAGCCGGTGCAGCCCTACGTCTTGCTGTAAAAGGTTCAGATTCAGACGGCACAGCTAATTCAATTGGTTGGGCGGCCCTTCATACTTTCCATCATTGCAACGGTAATATGTGTGCAGCATTCGTTGCTGCCATGAGAATGAGAAAATTCTTTTCGCTACCCGTTGAGTGGGACCAGATTATAGTGCGATGGACTGAGACCAGTGGAGAGGAAGAAATATATTGGATGCCACAAGTCGTATCAAGTGATAACCCTTTATTGATTGCAGCTGCGTTTTTTCTGTGTCTTCGGTGCTATAAATTTTCCGAGAAACTTTTACAGTGTGTTGAGCATGGTTGTGCTAGCCGTGGCAGTGACAACTTTAAATACCAAGCGAGTCCGGATGTGCATTACCTGCGAGCTGCCTCGCTTGTTTTAAGACGTGATTTTAACTCTGCGATGGAAAAGATTCTTGAAGCAATCAAGAAGTTTGGTCCTACGCCTAAAATCTTGCAAATGCGTGCAACTTGCCTGGCTCGTATTCGTAACTGGGATAATGAATGTGAGAAAGCATTATTGGAAGCTGAAAAAGCCGGTTCTGAGCTTTGTTCCTCGCTTCTGTATTCAGCAGCTTTGTCCGACTTGAAGTTGAATCCTATGTTGGCTTTGCAAAGGGCTGCGCGTGCCCATAAAAATAACCCTTCGGGTCATACAGCTCTTCTTATTGGACGAATTTATGTTGCAATGGACAAGCAATGGTTTGCTGAACGTTGGCTGTCCGTTGCTGTTAACACTGAGCCCCTGTTAGCAGATGGATGGGCGATGCTGGCTCTACTGGCGATTTACAATAGAGAAATGGACAAAGCGAGAGCTATGTTGCGAACAGCAAGGCAGGCGGGGCCGGTCAGTGCAGATATCGAAAAAGAAGTGAGTGAACTCATGGAAATGGTGGAACTGGACCAACTGCCAGACTTCCTTGTAAAAAATCTTTGTCTTTGCGATCATGTTTGAAACCGGTCAGTTTGCCAACCCTACGAATTAAGGGTAATATTCACATACCGCACTTTGACTTTACTTACTTTGCTAAGTAAAGTAGCCAAAGCGGTCTGTGAATCTTGCTCTAAAAATAAAGTATGACGTTTTTTCCTAATTTAGGTTTTAACATTGTCTTTAACCTTAAATGCACGTTACGCATAATTAGATTAGTTAATTTTCCATTTTATTTTTAATTACACAAAAAAGAAAATACTTATTGTGTTTTTTCTATCACTAAAATGCGAGTAGGGATTGTAGGGATAAGGACATACGATGTGACGTAGCTAACAAGAACTTTACGGCGGGAAAATTCAAAACAAGTTCGTTTTTCAATAATGCTGTAGGTAAGTAGATAGAAAAAGTAAGTTCAAAAACTAAAACATGACTACTGAAAAATCGCGCTCAAGACATAGGTACAAAAATGGTCAAGGTAAAGCCGTCGTCGCATGTTATTATAATTTTGTAGGTGTACAGGCATGCGACGACCGCTTTACTTTGACGGGTTCCGTAGTAAACAAGGAATCCTTCTAGTTTCACCATGCCGGCCGGTCTGTCTGTGTGTCCGTCTGTCCGGGCTTAGCTCGGAGACTGTTAGTACTAGAAAGCTGTAATTTGGCATGGGTATATGGGATACATGTTAATCACGCCGACAAAGTGGTAAAACAAAACCAAGAAAAAAACTTTTTTTTTGGTTACCTCTTCTACACGTAAAGTGGGGGTGTATTTTTTTTTTCTCGTCTATCCCGCGGTATGAGGTGTCGTTGGAATGGTCATTTGAAAATATTGTGGGTGTGTGAAAAGTATTTTTCAATTAAGGGATCCGTTTGCGAAATATTAAGCTTTAATGTGCTAATTTTTGTTAGAGTTATGTGTCCCCCTCCCTGCCAGCTAAATGGTTACTTGGACTACATGACATACTAATGACTACATTCCGTATGTGCAACATGTTTTTCAACTACAATGTTAAGTTTGTTCTAGGGATAAAATTGATTCATCCCAACTACGGAACCCTTTATTGTGCGTGGTCCGACACGCACTTGGCCGGTTTTTTGTACCTGTCTAGAAACCTCTAGAAACTTTGTCCTCTAGAGGGCGCCATATTGAATTTAATGTAACGTCACATAGCCTTTAACCAGCGGACGATCAAGACGCTTCCAACTATAGGTACCTACCTCATTTGTCAAATTATGATCAGTAGTTTAGAAGTTATGAGGTAACAGATGAACATACATACATACATACCGGTCAAAATCATAACCCTCCTTTTTGCTTCGCCGTAGTCGGGTAAGAAATATAGCGGTTTATGAATAAATATAATGGAATACTTATTAATCAATATCCCTGCAAAGCAAAGAGCATCGGAATACAGTCAAAATGTACTTATTAACCGTATCGTTACATAGGCCGACGTCACAAAAACCAAAGTGTCAACTGGTTATTTATATCCACAACCTCGTTGGAGAACGTAAACTTGTGCTTGTGCTATATAATATCTATCTCAGTCGGAAACTAGGTTAAATTACAAGAACAGTTTTATACTGTTATCATGATAAGCTGATAGCGCCCAATCGACATCAATATGAAGTCAGATTCTCAGAAGCTTTAGAATCTTCGTCATTTAAAAATGACGCGCCTTTCTGTTAAATAAATAAACTGATAAGTTGCGTTCGAAAGATAAAATGTCGAATGTGTAATTTCGTACAGTCAGCGGTGTCGTGGTTGCATCACTCGAGTCGTGAGTTGCGGCCACTACGCTGTCTGTACACAAACATTTCCCAGTGTGGAACGAGCGCTCTTTGTTTTGAATCAAGTTTCAAACAAGATTTCTGACATGTGAACACACAAAATCACAATGGCACTCTCAACAAATTGCTGGAAATATCTCGTTCTAACCTTCAATGTATTATTCGCAGTGAGTATTTTATTGTTTTATTGAAAACGTTACGTTTATTTTCGTAGGTAGAATAGAGCTGTGGCAGCTCATTTCCCCTTTGTTGTCATAACAACTATGTTAAAACATGCACTTACAGGTCAATAACTTCCACATTTATCAATTCTTTTCGTTCAATTTTATTACTGATTGTAGATTATAGAAATAGAGACGCTGACACATATTTTATTCATTGCTGTAATTGCAGTGACTTTTTCTTGTGAGTGCATTGTACGATCAATCAAGATAACCCTAGAAAATCGAATAGCACATAACTATTTTGACAGTGGCGCTAGTAGTCCACCCTTTTCCATTTGATAGAGTGAGATATATATTTTTGCCGGCTAAAACAAATGACGTTTTATTTTGGTCGGCTTATAATAGGGTTTCCCTAACAGTTCCGTTTATTGTCAACAGATGTCAGCGGCTGTGCTGTTCGGCATAAGCGGTTTTCTTATTTACAGGCTTTTCGTATACCGGCATTTCATTGGTGTCAATGCGGAGTACCCAGCTATTCTTCTGTTAATGATGGCCATCATCACATGTTCCATCGCATGGATCGGCTGGAGAACTGCCAAGTCAATGCACCAGATTCATGTCATTATTGTAAGTATTCATTCAGTTGAGTCATGAAGACGGCTGGCAAGGCGTGTCAGTATTTTATAATAAACGCGTCGTTATCTAATTGATCCCAGAGTTAACAGATCAACTGTATGATTACAGTACAAAGGCCGGATGGAAGATAGAACTCTAAGAATTCTTGATCCTAGGCAGTTGGTTGGTATGAGAATCTAAACATGCACTAGGTAGTGTTAGTACTACAGCGTATCTAAATATGTGCTTGCATTGTCTAGGCTCGAATCATGATGATTTAAGACCAAGCACTCTAGAGACAATTTCCACGAAAGGTCCGCTCCCATGCAACCCGCCACTCCACTATATGCTAAACGCTAAAGCATCAGTAATAAAGTTGAATATCGCGTGCGCTCTTTGTGTTTGAGCACGGAACTAAGCGGTGAATTGATGTAGAGAAAAAGTATCTTATGGCTGGATAGTAAACAATATTTTGTTATTGTGAATACTTATTTTAGATATAAACGCCGAGTAACCTTTATTTAATTTAAATAATCTTTAAAAAAAGACATGATTTACAAATAAAAAATTAATCGAGCAAAAATGTTACAATTACGAACTGCCTTGTACATGGAAAGAAAAAGATCCAATAAATCATATACCTACTAAAGTTCCATTTTGATTGTATGCGTGATTTAATGCAAATTAACATACAATTTGTGGAGCCTCCTCTTAATTAGTTAATTAAAGGATATTGACCTCGACACCTAGAGCACTAGTTAAGTAAATTAAATGTTGATCTGTTGATCTGCTCTTTTTTTACTACTTTGCTGAATAACATACGGACTATTGCGTGTTTTTGCTGCGAAAAACATAAGCTTCAAATATCATTACTTATTATTATCAGCAGATGAAACTGGATGCTGCTATCCCTATGCATCCTTCGTTTATTATTAAGGCTCGTGCAGACAAGCGCGACGCGACGGCGCGACGCGACTCGACTCGAATTTCTAAGAAAACTTCACGGTACAACAATAACCGGTGTCGCGTCGAGCTAGTCTGCACGAAGCTTTAATCTCTACAGTATTTTACGCCACGTTTTGCGATTTTCCGGCAAGTTTTGAGACCGAAATCACTTTCTATTATCTACACGCCGAAACCCCGAAACTCTCGAACTCCCGCCGAAATCCCCGTGTCAATTTTTTTTTTTGATTTACCTTCTCTTGGCCTCTATCTCGCCTAGTTCTTTCTTTTTCGTATTGTTAGTGACTAACCTGGCGTCAGAGTTTTTATGCCACCCATTGGCCTCTGACTCGGCTCGCCTGGTGGAAAGCAATTAATGAGTATCTTATTGATTTTGTAATGGTATGTTTCCAGACAGGAATCCTGATAGTTCTGGTGGTGGTGATCGAGTTCTCGTGCTTCGTCTGGGCCATGGTGGTGTGGGACAACGTGGAGATCGACATCAAGTCCACCATCATGCACTACTTCGAACATGCCCTGGAGAATACTGACAGCACGAATGTTGATACGATAAGATGGGACAGGTTACAAGTTAAGGTGAGGTTTGTTGAAATTATCTTTCTGCTTTAAGGCTCGTGCAGACCAGCGCGACGCGACTTGAACAATACAATTTCTAAGAAAATTTCACGGTACAACGATAACCGGTATATGTCTCTAATAGACCCAAGTGGAAACTGAAAGCCTTAATCATCTTATACTTCTGGCACTGTTCTTGGGTTTTTCTACCTAAGCAATAGACAATTATAAATAGCTGACTAGTGTTCGGTATCGGGCCTGTAAAAAGCCTTTCCATGATGTGAGATTTGATGCGGTCCTTGACAAGCTGAGCTTGTTTGTAAAAGTGCTAGTTTATGCTTTGGCCAAAAATACATACCTAAGAGTCAGCGTAGCCCGTGAAATCCAAATTTTCTTACGTATTTCGAAATTTGCAGGACAGTATCAGGTTGTACTCGTATGTTGATCTAAATATGATTCGCGGCCTTACGCAGATTTAAGGCTACCTTGGCTCATCCCCTTTGTTCTTTCACACTTCCTTACCATCAAACTAACAAATCCTTCGCGTTTTCCTACATCATCTAACCTTTACACTTCTCATTCCAGTTTGAATGCTGCGGCGTGACAGGTCCAAGCGACTACACCTCCAAGGGCCAGGTCCCCTTCTCGTGCTGCGGCCAGGGTCCACTAGACGCCATCCACAAGCCTTACGCGTCAGATTGCTCGATGCTGTACCAGCGAGGTTGTGGGAAGCCGCTGCATGATTACGCGAGACAACAGCTCCTGTTGGTCGCGATGACGGCTTTAGCAGCGTCTATATTGCAGGTAAGTTATTATATGTATTACAAGCCCAGTGCCCGATGGGTTTTCCCCACGGACTGTATATCCTAACTTATTATGAATATTATAAATGCGAAAGTGAGTTTGTTTGTAACGCTTTCACGTTAAAACGGCTGAACGGATTTGGATGAAATTTGGCACATGGGTAGACTATTACCTGGGTAAGGAGGATATAGAATACTTTTTATCCCGATACTCCAACGGGATTGAGACTTATGAGGGTGAAACTGCGGGGCGCAGCTAATACCTACATGATAAGTAAAAAATTGGTAATTTTCTGTTTTTACATCACCCATACTCAATTTATTTTCCTTCCCTTTTGTCTATTCTTTGTAAATCTTCTGCCGCTATAAATGCATGTACCAGTTTGATCAACAAACGTCACAAGATTTGTACCTAGCAATTTTTTAAGTTTCAAATGTTCATATTTTAAAATCAGATTTTTGGACTTATCATGTCAGCTGTTGCCCGCGACTTCGTTTGCAATTCAGGATGAAAAGTAGCCTATGTCCTAACCCAGTTCATGGTTTACCCTTATACCAATTAATTTCATCTAATTCTGTTCAGGTGTTTTTGCGTGAAAGCGTAACAAACACACCACAGTATCTGCTGTCCTCGGGATTTCTCATTGGCATTCCATCTTGTTTTTGTTTGTTTCCATACAAACTTTAACTCCCTATTTAACCACGGTAGATGATGAATTTTCAAAATTGTTAACCTTCGTTGTGAGTATTAATTTAGACCCAGTGGTTTAGGTGTCTATCATGGAGTGAATTAGGCATTTGTACTAAGTAGATGATGCTTGTAATTCTTGGGGGGATTTGCCATAATCGCCACGCTTGGCAGGTGGGTTGGCAATCGCGGTATGGTGTTAAAATTTCTCAGAGAACGCTGCTGCCGATTCTCTAGTAAGTCCCTTTTTTTCGCCTTTTACGACTCCCACGGGAAGAAACACGGTAGTGCTATTCGTTGGAAGGCCTCCCACAAGGTGGACCGATGACCTTGTAAAGGCCGTAGGAATTCGCTGGATGCGGGAGGCACAGAATCGTTCGAATTGAATGTGTTTTGGCTGAAATGATGATGAATAAGTAGATGATGGAGTTCAATTTTACAATAATTTTAAGGTGTCAGAAGTTCAATTTTCACCCTGAAATTAACAAATTGACGGTACGATAAAAAAAAGCTGAAGGTTATGGCAGGACGATCTTTACGCCGACACCGTCGCAACCCCGTAGAACCCCGAGATCCCTTAAAAACCAACGAAAACATTAGAAAAGAAAGAAAGAAAATACGTTCTTTCCGCGGCTATCGCGGAATAGCAGCTAAAGAGTTATAAGTTCCCCTTAGTCCTGTTTACGAATCACCATTTAAATATAATTATTTAAAAAACAGCAACGACATAATTTTAAAGCTTCGTGCAGACTAGCGCGACGCGACAGCGCGACGCGACACCGGTTATTGTTATACCGTGAAGTTTTTTTAGAAATTGTATTGTTCGAGTCGCGCTGGTCTGTACGAGCCTTAATACAAAATGTCCATTTAGATTAGAAAATAATCTAATATCTTTATTTACGAATTTTTTCTCGATCCGCAATTATTTATTGCCGATCGAGAATTCGAGACTGCTTAAACGAGGGGTAGACCAAACAGGTTCCATAATGTCCTTGAATGTTCCAATGTGACATCATTCGTCTGGCTATAAGCTATAAAGAGGGGACTGATATCAAAACAACTATTGTTTGCCGAAAATATTTTATTTTTGCCTACTTTTCTCCCCTAAGGACTAGGGTCGATCCTTTCAAGGCTAAACGAAGCATTAATCTCGAGGATGCGAAGATGAATACTAAAGTCGTCTCCGTCTGGTGAACATATTCCTGAGAATTTAGAGTTTTAAGGGAATGCACTAGAATATTGATAGGGATTTTCGGATACCTATCTGAACTATCTTGTACGAAGCAGGCTTTGCATATAAAATCGATAAATTGAGAATTTAAGGACGTTGCACGTCTGCTGCTTGATGTCTTATTTCGTTGTCGTCTGGATCTATACGAATCATTGCCTCTCGCCAGAGAAAAATGAGCAGAAACACTCCACTGGCGGGCTAAGGGCCCCGGGGCGGTAGGTGCGGTCCATTTAAAAGTATGTAAAAACAGAAATACTTTAAAATCAAATCCCAAACAAGACCAAAATATGTTCCGTAAGTAAAAGGTAGTTTGTAGTGAGGAACCCCCTACGCATACTAAACGTAGGGTGCTAAAATATTCGAGCTCGCTTCGCTCGCTCTGGCAACTTACATTCTCTTTTTCCCAGATTTCTCTGCGTAAGTCAACAAAGCAACTCCTATTTATGTACGAGTAATCAAAATAAAACCAAAAAAATTACTCTACTATCCTCTATTCGTCTATTCGTCTGATGTTCTAGCTTTTCTATTGTCGACAGAGTATCTCCTATTTATACATCAATAGTCAAAAGAAAACCTAACCTTTCCTCGATAAGTAACGTCGTATATAAATATTTCGACGTTCATACCTGGACCCCATTTAGTTTGCCGCCCCGGGCCCTGACAGGCTAGTCTCCACTGCTTAGGTGTCCACTTTTTTGCGTCAAGTCTACCGTAGTCTACGCCACCTAGCCTGCCTTCCTCAGATCGTGTTCCACCCGGCTGGACATCGTCCCTTGCTTCATTTATTATCTTAACGATTTCCATTAAATTAAATTACGGTTCATCACTACTATGTTCTTGGACATTAACTTATTTTACGCGAAGCTATTATATTATTACTTACTTTTCCTTTATACATACACGTGTCTCGTGGCCGAGCGACCTTTAAAAACATGGTCATAGGCAAAATATGGCTGATCCCAAAGGACGGCTGACCTCGAAATATCGGTACATGGGTGTCACTCGGAATAACAATGGCGGCCTTGTCATAAACAATTGCGTGCCATAATTAAACGTCACGTCGTCTATAGCGTCCCTTGGGTTTATTTTAATGAATCATCGTTTTGTTAAGTTATTTATCCAAAGGCTTGGCTGCAAAACGTCGATGTAGAAATGTTTGAATTTATTGTAGGGTAAACTCACCAGTAACTGGCCACTTAAGCGTATCGCCAAGTTCATGTCAGTGTTATGACAAAATGTGTCAAGAAATTAATATTCTTAAATTACCTATGGTTAAAGCGTGTATCCGTTTATCGATATTGATGAGTAAAAAATCAATAAAACAGAATTCTGTAGAAATATTTTAATCGAAGGAAAAAGTAGCCATTTTTAATAGTAACTGGCCATAAAATTTAGAAATTAGCCACCATAACACTAATAATTGGCCATGTAAAAATAATCATTAAAAACAATATTAAAAGATAGGATAAAGTCCCTATATTACAAATACGAATGCTTCAAAACTTAAATTGGCAAATTCCGACAATATTGTACTTAATTCGCTACAAAAAATCAACATCTTAGCTTAAAAGAGATTAGTATACCACAGTTTGTTCGTAAACTCTATAGGAACGAAGAACTTAGAACCGTTTTCATGTATCCTGGTTGACAACAAGTTTAAATAAACTATCTACATCATTATCACCATTATCAGATGTAGTGTTACTCTCTCTGTAACAACTATAGCACAAAAATGAATCACATTTATCCTCAGGAATATGAATTCTGTGGAGTAATTCAAAATTCAAAAGTCATTTATTCAAACTAGGCTGAGAATCAGCACTTTTCGAGCGTCAAAATTACATAAGACAGTCCCCCAAAACGCCCGCCCTTCACCACTTCCTAGTGCTTTAGCTGGGAAGAAGAAGTGGCGCATTAAACTCCCCAGCAGGAATACAACTCTCATAAAATTGTTTTTTACAGAGACTGCATGAAATCACCTTTCTTTTGATTGGATTTAGACAATAGACTAGATAGTTTTTATTTCCTAACAGTTTCTTAGACTCATCTTGACTATTCATCGTTTTGCCTTTAGCAGTCTTATTCGTTGTATTTTTAATCCTCCTAATCATTCTCCTGCCCTTATCCCAATTTATTCGTGGTCGGCGCAACATATCCGTTTCTTCCATACTTTTCTGTTAGTCGTCATCTCAGTAGTCGCCTCCTTTCTAGCCATGTCATCTTTCACACAGTTCAACCATCGTTTCTTTGTTCTTCCCCTAGTCTTATAGCCATCGAAATTCATACTCAAAACTTTCCTCACGACATTTTCCTCATTCTTCTTCATTCTATATTCTGTATTTCCTCTTTTTTCTGGGCAATCCTCGTTTAGCTTCTTGTCTACTGACGTAACACGACTCATTTTCTTCAGCTTTGGTAAGCACGGGATCTGGTCCAGCCTTAAACGTTGTGTTAGGATTTCGTATTTTAAATTGGATACTACATCAATCAATCAATCAACTCAGCCTATTGCAGTCCACTGCTGGACATAGGCCTCTCCCAGGCTGCGCCACAACACCCTGTCTTCCGCTTTCTGCATCCAATCTGTCCCAGACAACTTTTTAAGGTTGTCGGTCCATCTAGCGGGGGGGCGTCCCACACTACGCTTGCCGATACACTGTCTCCACTCCAGGATTCGTCTGCTCCACCGGCCATCGGTTCTTCGACAAACATGGCCAGCCCACTGTCAATTCAGCTTGCTTACTTTGCAGGCTATGTCAGTAACTCCGGTTCTTTTCCGGATAACTTACTTTCTAATCTTGTCCTTAAAAGAAATAGCGCCCTCCATAGCACGCTGAGCGATCTAAACTACTGCTGGGCACGCCATATTTTTTTGCCGTTTGGCAAATCGAACCTCATCTATCATTTGAATAGTCTTTTCTATTGCATCTTTGGAGTATTAGTGTTTTTTTTAACGACATTTTGGAAAATCAGTGTAACAAAAAATATTCTGTCAGTAACTGGCCATACAATTGGCCACCCATGCCAGTTACTGATAAATGTGTATATTTTTATTTGATATTTTTTTAGGAGATAGTATACCTTATGCACCTATTAAATACGTCTCATTTTTCATAAAATTCGAATATAGGGTTATAATCCAGTAACTGGCATGGGTGGCCAATAATTGAAAATATGCAAAAATGTCGATCAATTACAAGCCACCCGCCTAATCTCGGTTTACAATAGATGCTGACAGAATAGAACTTTAAAAAAGGATCGCTTACCATCTATACACCATACTAAACACAATGGACTCATATTTACTACACAAAATACCACAAAATTCAATTTTTACCTCAAGCGTTACGTTAAGATTTTTTTAACGACTTACCGTTCATGTCAGAGCATGCACGCCGACTGTCACAAAATGATCGATATTTTTGGCGATAGTGTCCATAGTGGAAAAAAATATTACTTTAATGAAAGCTACTTGAGTAGGTAATACCTTTAACAAATAATAGATGGCGTACTGTGAGGATAACTCTTAATTTATGCAGTTGAAGTGTATAGTGGCCAATTATTGAAAGCGGCTAGTTACACCTCGGTTTACCCTATAGTATAAACGTTTATCACTCTGTAATGTTCAGCTGGCACACAGAACTACTCTCTTCGAGAGGGAGTCGGCTGCAATCTACCACGTGGGCCCAGCTATCTAATCACGCAACACATTTTCGTAAACGATTACGACAAATTTGTTTCATTTTGACAGTTCAACTACATTCACAGCGTTATTTAAGTTGTTGATCAGATTTTTTTCCGAACTATTGAAGCAATGGATTAGCAATTTGTTTCAAAACGATTCAGATTCCGATTGATCGTGTATTACGTAATTAGGTTACAGTTCGGGTTGGTAGATGTCACGTCTTGCAATTTTTGGCCCAACACCCTAATAGGGATGATGCCTGTGTAAAAAAAAAGAAATTCTATTTAGTCCGTCAGTTAGATAATAAAAAAATTATAAGACCCGTATTTTTTGCTTTATCATATTATAAAAAAATGACTTAGATAAAAACACATTAAAGTTGGGGAGTGGGGGTTAATACGTCACAAGTAAGTATAAAATCTACATACTAGTGACGTCATGGAACATTTTAACTCAATTTATCGCCGTAATCTTTTAATAACGTAAAAAAAAAAACTTTATTTTTTAGTCATCATTCCTATTGCGGAAAACGCTTTCAATCACTATCCGAGAGTTTTGAAGGATATTGATAATCCATTGCTTCATAGGTTTGAAAAATTCATCTACTCAACCACGTAAATATTGCAATGAACGAGGGTGAACTGTCAAAATGAAACCCATTGTGATCAAATTTCTTTGTTCATTTTTCATTTTGTTCGGTTCCTAAGGGTCGTAGCGTGATGTTATAGCCTAAACCTTCTTCAAGAATTGGGCTATCAAATACAAAAATAATTTTTCAAATCCGACTGGTAGGTAATTCCAGAGATTAGCGCGTTCAAATACAGAAACAAAAAAAAACAAACTCTTCAACTTTATGATTAGTATAGAAATAGATGGATAATTAGATAAGACGCGTATGTACTGGAATTGGAATATTCACTCCTATAGCACCGCAAATCTCAAGACTTAGTTGAAATCTGAAGAGTCAGGCATATTGAACGACGTCATCAATCTTCACTTAAACCCATACCACGGTCTAAGGATTATTTAAGTACGTAAAAAATCGTTGCAAAGGTCAGACAGGTCGCTCCACAAGAACCAGACTCACATTTGACTTTCAAGGATAAATAAAAAAACGGGCGTCGTTATCGCTCAGCGATAAAACCAGGATAAAATAAGAGGATAAATAAAAAATATAATATTTGTTACTGAATTTTAATCTACTTCATTATAGATGGTTATGCGGAGGAAAGAGGAAAATGTCGTGAGGAAAGTTTTGAGTTTGAATGTGGATGCCTATAAGAGCAGGGGAAGACCAAAGAAACGATGGATGGACTGTGTGAAAGATGATATGGCTAGAAAGGGGGTGACTCCCGAGATGAAGACTAATACAGAAGTATGGAAGAAAGGGACATGTTGCGCGGACCCCAAAAATTGCAATAAAAGCAGGAGAATGATTACTAATTTTCATAAATTAAAAACTGTTTTTTCTATGTCATACTCATTATCATAAACCTTAATTTACAGCTCCATGTAGACTTATTAGCACGACAAGTTATCAACGATATCGTCACTGAACACTAAAAATGATGTAAATAAAAACGTGTAATATCTATTTTTAGTGAGCACTCATAAGTTGGAACGAAGGTGACTGGACATGGGTCGTTGGCAGCCGATTAGAAATAAACGAGCGTTTTGTACGAAAACTTTTGTATTTTTTTCGTTTTTATTTACACGAGGTAGAGGGCGTGACCTATGATTCGAAACACAAACGTTTAAAAACCGGAACCTTTTGCATTTGGAATGAAACATAGTCATAGAGAATGGACTGAGCGTTCTGTATTCAGTTGTGCAGTGAATACAGACCGAAAAGAAAGAGAGAGACAAAGCGAATTCGTAAGTAAAATGGTCACTTGTGTGGCTAACGCTCAGTCCAATTCTCTTTAACTATGCAATGAAACACGGGAGTTGTAAAAAAAGAATATTTTTTTCTTCTGAATCTGCAGTCTTGTTTAAGAATACGACTTTGTGAGAAGCGAGTTCATTTTGTTTCACACAATGTCACCCCACTTTTATGTTTACCATGTTTCCCGCGTCATTCTTAGCAACTTGAACAGTAACCCGTTTTACGTTTATTTGCTTTACTTCTAAATTGATAAGCACCGTCCCTCCCTATTACTATTAAAAAATATTCGAAAAAAGTAACTTAATACACAAACGGAAAAACGCCAAATACCTAAGGACAGACCTAAGCCCTCCTATAACTAAGTATGTATACTTTTAACTCTGCTGGTCAACTCTTTTGCTATGCATTGTGACCGGCTATCTAATTACGCAACACATTTTCGTAAACGATTACGACAAATTTGTTTCATCTTGACAGTTCAACAACATTCATTGCGTTATTTACGTTGTTGAGCAGTGTTTCGAATTTTTGAAGCAATGGATTAGCAATTTGTTTCAAAACGATTCAGATTCCCATTGTTCGTGCATTACGTAATTAGGGTACGTGTATTTAAAACTGAAATCGGTCTGGCGAGTTATATATTTTAATTAGGGCACACGCTGTTGAAGTATAGCAAAAACAAATCGATCCTACTTCAACACTATAGTCTTTCTCATTCTAACAGCTAACTCATAAATATTATTTTTTACTATCCGAGCCCGCCCTTAACCACTTGACTGAAATCCTTACTTTCTCATAATGACTGTACTTTCATCAGCAATCAAAATTTTAGCCTTGCGTGGGAATCAGTATCACACGCCTCACGTAACTAGTATAACACACCTTCCAATATATAAAGAAAAGGATAAGAAACGTATTATTGAAAACCTTATAACTTTCCTTTGGTGTCCCTTTTTAACCAAAATAAAAATAAAATATGTGAGCTCCATGTATCTATCACATTATTAATTTACCTGTTGCTTCATTTTTAATTCTTTTTACCTATTGTGGTATAGTAATTTTATTCTAGGTGCATCGTCCTCACATATAATTATACAACTAATGTACTTAAAAGAGTAACGGTGGAGTTTCTTGCCCATTCTTCTCCATGCGAAAACTACTTTTTGGAAGGAGCGACTAGAATCAATTAAATTTTTTTGTGCATTTTGACGATTTTTGAACGTCAAAATGTACAAAAAAATTAAACTGATTCTTATAAGGGCCTATTTGAAATAAATGATTTGACTTTAACCCTAACCCACGCTAACAAATAAATTATTTCAAACGGTCGCCATTATCGAAATCGATAAGGGCTTCTTGTAAAAAGATCGTCCGGGACTTCCCCGGATCTCCTACGTATATTAGGTAGTGACCCTGTTATGGCGTGAACACTGTTTATTTATGGGCATTATGAGACATTTGTCCATACGGTGAACTGCGCTGCCTATGCTTCTATGCAATTCCACCACCCATTGTTGGCGGCTCTGACCACTTACTAGATGCCCGCCTGCTTTTTGCCCTATGAATGTAACAAAATAGTATAGTCAGCCTATAATGTTCCCAGTCCTGGGCCACACACCTCCTCTCTATGAGGTGTAATCCACCACAAGAGCGGGTTGGTGGAATAGTAAGAAGATCTAATATCTAGATCTAGTAGATGCTTTCGTGACGAATAAATAGGTTTAAGAAAGCTGCTCCTTGTCAGTCCTCCTGGAATCTTTGATAAACATACATACGTATTATAAATTCAAATCGCTTTTTGTGTGTCTCTGTGCCCACGTTGTTCTTCTAAACTACGCAGCGGATTTTTATCCGGTTTTGAACATTATTTAGATAATTAATTCCGGGAGGTTTATATATGAATATTAAACTTACTTATAATGAAGAAATATCGATGTTTTGTCGTAGGGAACGTGTCTGAAGCAGAGGAGAGTCGTTAATAATATCAAGCTACCTGAAATAATAAAGAAAGAAGAAAAGTTAAATATATTTATAAATAAACTTAAAAAAATACTGATAAACAAATGCTATTACTTGCTATTACTCCTTAGATGAATATTTAAATGATACACATAAGTAATAAAAATAAATGAAAATCACGCAAATTACTTGCGTGATTTTCGTGGTACTTGCGTGGTATGTTCAAAATATATGAATGATACAATGATTATAAATAAATAATATGTAAGTAATAGTAATAATTAATTAATAATATAACAAAGATAATAATCATATAAAATAGCAATAATGATAAATAAAATAATATAGCAATAATAATTATTCATATAAAACAATTTATACAAATGAATAAACAGAATTATATTTATAATACATACGAGCATGTACATTGTACAGGTATATAAAATCATCTAACACATTTAAGTACATTTTGCAGATAAAATAATACATAAATAATAGATAAGTGAAATTAAATAGTATCTTATTCGCGTTCTCCTGACTTTCGATTATTATAATATGCAAGTTAAAACTTGTTCCCACAAAAACAACTTAATTAATTATCTCGTAAAACAGGACTTCCTCTCTCCTACCCTTTTGCTGTGCCCCACAGGGGACCCTGTGGGGCACAGCAAAAGGGGCATAATAATCTAAATTATATAGTTACCAAAGTAAGTAAGTACAAATTATGGTAAAGCAATAAAGATATTGAGTATTGAGTAATAATATAATTAGTGCGTGATGGCAATAATGACTTTTTAATGACCATGGAAACACCCAATAATTAGGTCATAGAATTTCCAATAAAGAAATAGGTTATAATGACGAATGACGCCTGTGTTACGTACTTAAGGTGCAGATATATGCCAGTGACATTGAGTGGTTAGCTTGCGTGTTCTGTACTAAGCTCACGCAACGCGTCGTACGTCCAGCCAGTAATAGGACTCGCCCATCAAGGAGCGCTGTCCTAAATTAGACGTATTATTATTGTATTATACTTACATAACACACACCAACACACGCACACGCAGTCGTAAAAAGTGATTGTATTTTTATTTTTCCCTTTTTGTTTCTCAATATACCTGTTTGTCCTCGTACGTTTGTAATGTAAGGGAAGAGCGAAGCCTTCAACTACAGGTATTTTCTATGCCTCGATAGTCAATGTAAGCCAAACGATATTATATAAAATAGACTTATTTTATTTAATTTTTTATAAAAATAAAGGTATTTTAATAAAACACGTATACTAAAAGAGTAATAGCTAAATTATCTTTAAAATGGTGAAGGTTTCAGAAAAATAAGTTTGATAGATTTTGCGTGATTCTCAGTTTTTTATCCGCGTTAGACATAACTTTACAAATTAATTTCACTATGTAATATAAACATAATCTAAAATATTCATATATTAAGTTATTAAAAAACTGCTCTAATTTAATATATTTTTTTTCCAAATCATTTACACTTCTCATTTAGACGTGATCTTCAGTATAAAATCATTAAAAGCTGGTTATTGTCGCCTTTTAAATAAATACTTGATCGTGTTGAAAGATTCGGGTTATCAGGGGTGACGAACTTATCATCGGTTACTCATTGTGGAAAAAATATTGTTTTGCTATTTTACAATATGATTTTGTCTCAATTGATTATTAATAATTTTGAGTTTTAATCATGACGGTAACATATAACAACCAATCTTACAATAGTTTTAATCTGACAACCAATGTTACCAAGGGGTATCGTATTACCCAATATCTGGGTTGTGGAAATCCGATAGGCAGTCGCTCCATGTAAAATGGTATTCAGCTGCAGTCGATTAGACTGGAAGCTGACCCGAAAATCGTTGGGAAAAGGTCATGTGGATGAAGATGAATCATGACGACAAATTTTTGCTTTAAATTATAATTTTTAAATGATTATACATGGATACTGGGCTAGTTTTCACGAAACTCTGTAAGTTAGATTGTAAGTTAGTTAAATTTTTTTTTTAACTTAATTATTGACATTAAATTTTGACATGAAATGAAATTGACACTGAATGTAATAAAATTTAATTTGATTGCATGCGTTAATTTAACAATTCTAAGGTATCTACTCAAATACATATTTATAAGTGGTCCTTGTAATTTAGTAGTATGATTGAATAGCTTTTGACAATATTAATCATTTGTATGTCAATATTGGCAAAACTTAGCGCACTGCCTAATATTTAAGATCCTTGTATATTATTTTTATCACCTATGTTTGACAAATAAATTATTCTTATTCTTATTAGGTGAGGTTAGCAGCAGTAAGCATATAAGTTAGAGGTAGTTAGGATGCTCTGTTAGATACTGACCTATAGTTTAGTAGGCAGTTACCACCCACGTTTTATAAACAACTTGTATCTTTAATATAAATGACTGCCTCGGTGGTCTAGTGGTCGCGCGCAAGCGCTACAGCTGAGCTTGAGGTCCTGGGTTTGATTACCAAGTTGAGCAGTGTTATTGGTGACGAAGCCGTGCAGTAGTGCTACCGTATCTGACAACATCAACAAGCTTCCATAGTGGCCCATACAACACTGACAACCGTACCTACACACGGCAGATCAACTGTAATTTTTCACGGCAAAAAAAATAATGTGTACGAGCCTAAGGGTTGGTTGCACATGGCCCCTGGCCCCTGTAACTGCCTCGTTGGTCTAGTGGTCGCAAGCCCTACTGCAGAGCTGGACTTCCTGGGTCGGGCAAAGTGTTATGGGTGTTTTTCCGTCAGGAATTTCTCAGTAGCAGCCCGGAGTCTGGATTTCTACCCAGTTGATGGCAATAGGCTGCCATTTGACTAGAAAATAACTGGCGACATGTGGGTATAAAAGGTGTGTGTAATAGATAGGTACGTACACCTCTGCCTAACCCTTTGGGGAATATAGGCGCGATGTATGTTTAATATAAATTCAAGGAGGCTTTATTCTCTATCACATAAGTAGCAGTATTTTAAAATATCATAGCGTGAAGCAAATGCCAATTTTTGTTACTTACATAATTATTCACGCGATAAAAATAGACCCCAGTAAATGTTACACATAACAAAGATGTACTCGTATATTGTTGTTTATTCACCTCGTTTAAATCGCAAGTGACATCATATAAACGCCAGACGAGTTTAATTCTGTCTCTTGCATCAATCGAAACTAATAATGCACCAAAATAACAAGATGAAATCATGTATTATGTAGCGTAGTAGTTTGGTCGTTATTGAGAGTAAAGAGCGCCTCCTATAAACTGGGATGCGGCAAGATGAGGAACTAAACTTACGTAAAACTTTGGTCTCCTAGACAATAACGGCTGCTTTTATGACACTTTAATTTACTGGTGAAAATATGACAGATTTTCATGTCGTTATAATATGACGGAACCGCTATTCTAGCAAATCGTAGCTTTACCTTTATCCTTAAAGATACCATTCCGTACCCGGCCGCAGGCAGCAACTGCACGTGACCGACGTGACGTGTCACGGCTTCATGTCGCTACAGTTATGATTCCGAACCCGACCGCAGGCGGCAGCAGCTCGTATTCCAGTCGGTAGATAGAAGATAGAAAAACACATTATCGCTCGAGCGTTGGCTGCACTACTGGTCTGCGGTCGGGCTGCACGTGTCGCCAGTCACTCGCCCGTAGCTGCCAAAGACGTGTCGCTAGCTACGGAAGGTATTTCATAGAAAATCATAGAAACTAGTCGTGTCGCGGCGACACGTCGCCTGCTGTTGCCTCCTGCGGTCGGGTACAGAATGGTACCTTTAATATTTCACGTTTTTCACATTTTTCGTTATACTAGCAGCGACGCCTTGATGATGACCATGTAAAGGAAGATGAGATGAGGAAGACGACAAAATGATTTTTCTGGATCTATCCTAAGATATTGATCGGTCGATCGTATTTTTTTAAAAACATCAATTTCGATTAAGAATCTACGTACTTAGGCGTATTGTTTACTTTCTGTCAATATTTGGACAAAAAGCGCTTGTTCATAGTTGTTTGTCTAATTTTGGCCCCTTTATTTATAAACGTTGCTTAAATATAAGAGATTTTTATTCGTTAAAAATATATTGTTAAACAGTCGCTTATCATTACCACAGATTAATAATTAGTGTCATTACTTTGCAACGTTTATAAATAAACCGCTTTATGTCGATAGTTTTTCTATGTTTCACAATGGATTTCAGACTAGGTGCCTCCATATGGGAGTAGGTAGAGCTTATTGTATTTTAAGCACCAACCGCCAACCACACACAATATGTACCTACTTACCTATACCTATTTCTATTTCATCAATAGGTACATACTACTGTTCACATTGTTTGGAATATTAAATTCATTTTTTCCTCATCTTTTATTTTTATTAATTCCATAAACATTGTTAACTTAATTATTAGGCACTATTGTTAATAACTCTATAAACTTGAGTGAGTTTAAATGTTAATAGCGAGGTTATTTGTAGGCACTTTTTATCTCGCTTCTCTGACTGAACAACAACTTCATGAAAAAGTCTGTGAAACTATTTCCATCAATAAGATTCACGATTATTATTAGGAAATAAACAATATGCAACGTGTTCCGACATCATTATCCGTAGAATTTGGGGATTAGGGTTGTCTACTCAGTACCGTGGACCATATCTTTGTAATCTATGAACCACATGGCAATTCCATACTATTGTACCCCGAGTTACAAATCACAGACCATTAAAAAAGTTGTCAAACCGGTCCCAACAAATGGTTCCACGTCGGAATCTTGCGCAATCATAGAAAGCAGCACCATTCGCGTCGCCTACGCATGACCAAACCAAGACCTCTGTGACACCATCAAATTGCCCCTCTGTCGCCCTTTTAAGGGAGGCAAGCGGGGGAAGGGAAGGTCTTACAAAATGGTCGATATTTTACACTTAAAATTTTTGTAGCAGGCTTGTAATGCTAACATTTGAAATAGTGAAAGTGATTTCGTTTTGTTTGTAGTGTGACGTAATAATGTGATAATTTGTATGTAGGATCTTTATTGGCACCAGCTGGGTAATACATTCAGCCCACATCTACCTGCCCACTGTTTAGCTTAGATCTAGGTAGGTTTCCTGTTGTGTTCATCATTTTAGTTTTACTACTAGTCTCAACATTATAATAATAGATATTAAGACGCAGATATACTCGTATGCCAGTGACCTTGAGTGGTTAGCTTGCATGTTCTGGGGGTCTCCTCCCTAAGCGATATCCATAGTTTCCTCCCTCACCTCTCACTCACGGTATGTCTATAAGTGATACGGAGAACGAGGCATCCGTAACTTCGGCCGAAACTACGGATTTCGCTTAGGGAGTAAACCCCCTGTACTGAGCTCACGCAACGCGTCGTACGTCCAGCTAGTAATAGGACTCGCCCATCCAGGAGCGCTGTCCCAAATTAGACGCATTATTAATTTTACATAAAACAAAAGGTATTTGAAAAAAACACGTAGGTATACGAAAAGATCAATAAGAAATTATCTTTAAAATGGTGAAGGTTTCAGAAAGATACGCTTGATAGATTTTGCGTGATTCTCAGTTTTTTATGCGCGTTAGACATAACTTTACAAATTAAATTCACTATGTAAACATAAATCTAAAATATTCATATATTAAGTTATTAAGAAAATGCTCTAATTTAACATAGGTTTTTTCCAAATCATTGACACTACTCGTTTAGACGATAACCGACTTTTAATGATTTATACTGAAGATCACCTTCAGTATAATTAATTTATTAAAAGTCGGTTATCGTCACCTTAAGGGATAGTAACGAGGTTTCACTCAATACAAACTATATTTTATAACTTACTGGGGTTACCTTTAATTCTGTTATACAGTTTAATGTAGGTACTTTATTATAGGTGCTACCTATGAAATACAATAAAAACAATTTAATTTTTTATTTCGAACTGAACAGGTTTTTTGGTAATTATCACTATGAGCAATGCCGAGTTATCTTCTCCTTTGTCTTGTATGACATTATAGTATTTTTATCCCACGAAGCGACGCCCGTTTTACTTGTGGTTATCAAGTGTAAAACACGCTGTGAATGTGTGTGTAAGCGCAGAACCTCTCGGTACCGTCCGAGACAATGACGAAGTCGGAAGTGTGCGTGTGCATGTTATGTGCTGACGCTAGTCGTCTTCACGCACAAATTCACAGCGTGTTTGTACACTTGTTTACCACAAGTAAAGCGCGCGTCACGTCGTGAGATAAAAATACTGTAAAAGTAGTAAGTAGGTACCCCAAGGGTACCCAAAGGCAGGGGTACTACCCCTACCTACCTCTCGGAGGACGCGTCTGTCTGAATCAATATTAGAAGTTCATCGTTCGAGCCAAAAGTAGTATGTAGGTACCTAGGTACTTTACTTTATTTGCGTATTTAAGTACATCGTACCCTTACCCTTCAGGAGGTCGTTTGGAGATTGGAAAGGAACTTATAAGGGCTCTGCAATCATCGTCCGAAAATAAATCAATTTGGACGAACTACTTGCAGAATTGAGTAAGTTTTCTCATGCCATGCATGAACACTTGATCATAGTTCTAATGGAGGATGAGCTATTAAAAAGTAAGAACAGCGTCCTAATAGCGTAACACACGATCAATCACAATCTGTTTCATTTTGACAGTTCAACAACATTCATTGCGTTATTTGAGCAGACAAATTTTGCGAACATATTATGAAGGGAATAGATTGGCAATATCCTTCAAAATGATTCAGATCGAGTGTTACGCAATCAGGGTGGAGAGTATTTATTTATTTACCTAGTTAAGTTTTTGTCTACCTAGGCTACTTACCAAGACCTAAACATGCTCACTTGCACCATAATAATGCGTAATACACTTTCAATCACAATCCGAGAGTTGAAGGATATGGCTAACCCATTGCTTCATAGGTTTGAAAAAGTCGTCTGTTCAACAAAGTAAATAACGCAATGAACGTGGATGAACTGTCAAAATGAAACCCATTGCGATCAATAAAATTGTCAATTTAAGGCTCCCACAATTTCTAAGAATTAAAAAAAACTTCACGGTAGAACAATTACCGGTGTCACGTCGCGCGACATGAGCTTGCTTTGCGATAGTTTTTCAGGACATTTGGTTGCATTTAGGTTTGCACGAGATCCGAATGCTATACCTAGGGATATGTGTAGATGTACTGTGCTACTTCCTTAAGGAGTTATAAAACTTACAACGAAACAGTAAGCTATTAATCCCAGTTTTAACGTTGATTTTGCTTATCTTGACTATATTATCAATATTTTTGAATATTGTTTACCACGTTTTAAGCGTTTGGTTGGTGTTTTGGTTTGGTTGAAGTGGGTTCACACTTCATAGGAAACGATAAGGATACGAACTATAGCCATAAATTAAACTTTTAAAAATTGGTTTAAGTGTGTACTTTTTTTAAATTGAAGATGTCGTGAGGCCGCACGATGGTGGTAACATTTTAACCTCGAGCTGGCCTAGCGTAGTATCGTAAATTTCAAAAGAGGCTGGTTTGTTCTTTATTTTTCGTGATATTGGTGTCAGAGTTTTTATGCTGCCCATGGGCCTCTGACTTGGCTTCACATGCCGTCGAGAAATGTCTCTCAGGCATTTTCTCGCGCCGGTTTCCTCACGATGTTTACCTTCACCGTTTTTTGAAGCAAGTGATAATTATACAATACGCACATGAATCCGAAAAGTCAGAGGTTGACTCACGCCCCTAGGCTATCACGGCCAGCTAGTTTTGTAATCACTGACGTGGCCTACTGTAATTAAATTATCCCGGATAAAATACTCTCTACTGTTAGTAAGTGTCGAATTGAAGACATTTTTAATATTGTGCCATAGTAGGTACTTCAGCAAGAAACGAATAAATTATTAGTCCATAACCTAACATAAATAAAGGTAGGTACTACAAACGATACTGGGTAACAAAAACCTTATCTCGATGTAAACAATAACATGGTCGAACGCGATAAGCCAGTGTTGACACGCGATGACACGACTTTGTTCTGACTTTTATCGATAGTTCTCTGTCTAGAGTAATTGGATGTTATTTGTAGTTCAAGCGTTATTTCGACTGGTGTGACATAGGTAGTATTAGTTTGGATGGCCACCAATAATGGCGATTCAAATATTTGTGGTAATAAACTGTCCTCATTTTCATCAACTACGGTTTGCTGTAATAACATTAGGTATTTTTCTACAAAATTAACCAAATTAGTAATTAACAATGGAAAATCTGAAATTCAATGTTACACATCATCATAAAAGGGTAATGGCATAAAGGGAAAAGGGTAATGGCTACATTTTCCGAATATTTCTTAGTAAGCAAGTACGTCACTCATTGCCAGCAGCGAATCACTTGAATAATGACTTCATGTTCTGCGTCATTATTAACACTAGTAGTCAAAATTCGTCATAACTGCTTGTCGACTAATTTAACTTTGTTGTGAGTTGTGAGTAAGCATGCTTTAGCTACAAATCTATGTTCTCCGAAATGACGTCATAATGAATATGCAACACCAGTGAGATAAGTCTTTCCTTAAGATGAAGCTACATAGCGTCTTTAGGGCTGTTCTTAAGCCCTAGCTTTGATAAAGAACCGCTTTACTTGATGCATAGAAAGTTAACTGCCTTCTTTATCCTAATGCTGATGGCTGGCCAGTTGCCAAGATCTGCTAACGAGCTGCTTGCTTATAGACAATGTTACAACCTTACTCTAGGACTTAAACCTTCTATCCTATAAATAAATAAATAGTTTTGCCGATAATTATAATCTGTAAAAAATCTCACCTTGAGCTTGAAATGAGCTCATTTGACCTGATGCTAGGGATTGACAGCTCACTGTATTTAAGTTTACACGATGAGTTTTTAACATACTATATCGGCAGTTTTATTTCCGGCATATTTTAACTATATCAGAGTAACCGAATATTTCCTGTCGCATGAAATAAAATAATTATAGTAAAACATAGATTTAACCTTATCGACATACTTACATCCCTATTTCAACATCAAACGTAGTAAAGCTAAATAATTTATGAATTTACGATGCTTGACCTAAAAACGCGTATATTAAGTACCAATTTTTTTGTGGCTATGACGTGAACTGTAAAATATGCCTTCCCACAATCATTGAAATTTGAGTGCTATGTTATTTATGAAAGGACTTCAATGTTTGTCCTGATTTGATTAGTCTATGCTTTTTTCGTGTTTATGTTGGTGACAAAGAAGTTTCGTTGGTATAACACTTGTGTCAAACTAATGTGATGTATTGTAAAACAAACTTGGTGAATATCAAGCTTTGTTCTAAAGTATCAGACCACCTTGGGAATTTTAAAAGAGGCAACAGAGTAGGTACAGTAACATAATATAACAATTACCTACATGCACTTCGGGAAATACACGTCTATTTGCCAAAGGGTTAGGCAGACATACTATAATGTGGATCCCTTTTTTTTTCTCATTTAGTTTTAATGATGGTCTGGCAGTTTGAGTACTTTTTGCGGCCTACTCAACTGCGAGACTTTCTTCTCAGAGTAGTCAGATAGGAACGCCGACTTTATCTAGCTTTTTTTTATATGACGTTTAAAACTGATTCCAAATAAACAATTTCATTTCATCTACATTTCGCCAGTTATGTTTAAGTAATCATGATCATAATAATAATCATAAATCTTTATTTATCTCAACGTCATATTACAGGCATGCACAATCTTAAATAGAGAACGGTTTCTGAGGTAGGAGAGTCCTGAGTTACAGATAATTCTGTACCCGAATTACGTAATACACGATCAATCGGAATTTGAATCGTTTTGAAACAAATTGCTAATCCATTGCTTCTAAGTTCGAATAAAAATCTGCTCTGCAACAACGTAAATAACAATGAATGTTGTTGATCTATCAAAATGAAACAAATTTGTCGTAATCGTTTACGAAAATGTGTTGCGTAATTAGATAGGACGGATAGGACGTGTTAATTTACAAAATAGTTAGAGTAAAGATATTATAGGTATAATAAATGTTTGAAATTGCTATTAAGTATAAGCAGAACCTACAAGATTAAACGTGCGTTCTGAAAGTAGGCAACGTCTTAAATACTTAGATGTCAAATATTTCGCTGTTTTGATTAATTTGGCAATATTACTGTATGGAAATATGGCTTTTCCACACGGCTTCTATAACATTCTAGCTAGAAGCTACACTCTTATTGGACGCTCGTCTTCATGCTCGGATTGTGGCGGGAGCGGTTCGAAATAAGAATAATTAATATCGTAACACCGAATATTTCGTTTTAGATGAAACTTTCCAAATGCCTTTTTTACACCTATAACGGTTACAACATCAAATAAGTGATATAATTGCAATCCGTTATTAATATTCTAGTTCACTAGTTAGCGATGTTTCTTATTTCCATACAGTAATATTGCCAAATTAATCAAAACAGGTAAATATTTGACAGCTATTTGCGACGTTGCCAACTTTGAGAATGAACGCTCTTATTAAGTAGTAGACTAGTAGTAATATTACTTAAATATTAATACGTTGGATTACTAATAAGGTATCTACAATATATGCGATTGAATCTAGTAGGTATAAGCAGAAAGTAGATTAAATCATCACTGTATAGAAGGCCACACTATAACGGTGACAAAGACAAGAGTAAGGCTTTTATCTCACTAGACACTATGGTGGCGCAAACATGGTTGCTCCCAGTAAAATACACAGCTTTAGAGCCATATCTCAACAGGAAAAAAATGGCTGATCAGCCATGGTCGCACTGCCAAAATAAAAATGTATGGTTGTTTGCGCAACCGATTCGACGTGAAAACGTGAAACGTGAAGATACCCACAATAAAGCTGTTCATGTTTTGTTGGCACCGCGACCATGGTTGCGTCACCACAGACCCACAGACCTTATGGTGGCTTCCGATCGGTTGCGCATCCAACCATACATTTTATTGGCAGTGCGACCATGGTTGCGCCGCCACAGTGTCCTTGTGAGATGGAGCCCTAAGAGGCCACCTTACACAGGTTACCACTGACGCGGCCTACCTACAATTACTACGACAAACAAAGCATACTGTATACTTAGTAAACACTTATCTCTATTTACTAGGCTCTATTGTAAAACTCTACCCACAAACAGCTTCATCTTTTCATTACTTCGAAACATTACCTTACCTTGAAAGTTAATTCAGTAATCACCGGTATTCAAGACAATGTGAACGGTGTTGCTATAGCAGAAAAATTATTTGCATGCTATGTTTTTCGAACCTAACATAGTCATCCATACACTGACGGACTAGGGGCGCCCCAAAATTCAGAAATACATTTTAATGAAAACTTAGAGATGGTTAGAATGTAGATTAGAATAAAACGTTACCTGTGTGTAGGTAAATTATCCAGCTCTGTAGTTCTACGTGGCAATGAAATTTCACGCCTGTAAGTAAAAGAAAAGAAAGAAAGAAATTCACTATCTATATATATTATTAAAAACAATAAACCCATAGTTATTTAGTACAATCCATCAAACATAAAAACGTATCCAACATTATTAATAACGTGGAAAAGCTATTTACAAGAAAAAAAAATTGTTATTTATAAATAAAGTTTATGTTGTTGGCAACTCAGAACATTAGGCACCACGATAGATGCGCGGGAGTGAGGTCATTGTATTATGTAATATTTAAATGTCCATTATCTTGTAGCTAATTTTGAATTCAGCACGTAGTAGGAACAAAGAATTTGAGTTGAGTTTTACGCCAAAATATTGGCCATACTTGACTTATTGTGGTACACACGGCTACACATCAAGCTATACATTTCCAGTTTATGCTGATCTCGCATTGTTTAGGATTTCCGTACAATGCGAGGTCAGTTTAAACTGGAAATGTATAGGTTGATGTGTAGCCGCGTGTACCTATTCATATTTATTCTGTCAATGACTTACCGACCGATGGTTAAAGTCATTACATAAGTTATAGACAGGCCGTCACGATTCTCGCTACGTAAGCTTCCGAACCATCATCATTACATGCACCTGTAATAAAAATATTTTAGTTTTAGTTTATTTTTAGGCATTAAATTTGTATTGGAAGTCTTATTCCTGTTGGCTAAATGTACACTTTTTGTAAACGTTTTATTAAATAAATTGTATAATATAAAATAACATCACGCCTTGTAACCCCGAACTATGGTATAGGTACACCTCTGTCTAACCCAGTCTTTCCCAACGTGGGCGATAACGCCCCCTTGTGGGCGCTGCAGGCCTAAAGGGGGGCGGTAAGAGACCCAGAAAAAAAAGGGGCATTGTGTAGGGCAGTGATGTCAAACCCCCATCCCATGGGGCCCTTAGGGCCCCACGTGAGATATTTCTTGGCCCCACTTATCAGTTAAGAATCCCCACTTTTTTGTGTAAAAGGCCCCACCAGTCGTTTGAAATTCCCTCTTTTTTGTGTAAAGGGGGGCGTTAAAAAATAATTTATTCTTAAAGTGGGCAGTAGACAAAAAAAGGTTGGGAACCCCTGGTCTAACCCGTTCAGAGGTGTATAGTTCGATTCAAACTTAATGGCAGCTCGGAAGTTAGCCACTCGCTGCGCAAACCCCACCCCTCACCCCCGTTGACACATGAATTCGTTACTGCGCAGCGACTCGCCTCATGTTCCGAGCCGCCATTAAGTTTGAATCGGGCTGTATCTATAGTGCACCCACATATCGCCAGTAATGTTAAATAAATTATAAATTATTATGTATATAGTGCATATTAGTATTTTTATTATATAAGTATATATATAGTATAGTATATTTATTATTCTTTCCACAGAAAATAACAGTAACCTCTGTTTTAGGTATTTACGTAAAAGACAGTAGATGGTAGAGGCTTAAGTAAGCCTCTATTTGCCAATAAAGATAAAGAGAGCGATCACCAATCTGTTGACCAAGATTGATGATTAATTGATAGAATATTTTGTAATTTATTTTACCCGACTGCGCGACAACAGAAACAAGGTTATGTTTTTCATGAGTATGCGTATCTTTGAATGTATATGGGATTCTGTACTTTATCAAGTCTGTGTCAAGTAAACCTAGTTGCTTTCTTTGTTATTTATTACATAAATGGCATTTCCTAATTCACTGCATTTTCTTAGCTAGATAAACTATTCGCTTAGCGTATCTCGTAGCGTTTCTCGTAGCGTATGTCGTAGTTATCTCATTGTTTCTCGTAAAGTCGTAATGTTTTGTGTAGCGTATCTCGTAGCAGTCGTAGCGTATCTCCTAGCGTATCGCGTGTCATGTCGCGTAGCGTATCATAGTGTCTTATTAAGTTGGTATTGAAAGGAATGACGATAGTGATGATAGGCCGGTAAACCTAATAAATGAATTGTATTATTTGCCTATCATTAATTCTACAACAAATTGTGGTTATTTGTACGAAATTTTTCCTTTGTTCGCTTCATTTGACCTAAAAAGGTTGGAACCTACTATGTGGTCCCTGATGTATCTATGTACAGTCACGGACTTTAATTGATGAGCCACTTTCAAACTTTACAATTTTACAGTATTATACATTCACTATTAAACACTAACTCAAACCGCATGCTCGTCACCAAGATGACAAATTACTAATAATCGAAAATAGTCATAACCATAATTGACTAAAAAGTTGTCAATGATAAATCAATACAATGTTGCATACGTTTATCCAATCTATTTGATACTGATCTCCTTTGAATAAAAAGCTCACTAAATACTCTTTGAAACCAAAGTATCATAACTGTCATGAACGTCATCTTGGACGCTACACGTTCGGATAAAATCGTGGCTCCGAGTTTTTCCGATGTCGAAATGACCAATCATAATTTCTCCGTACGTTAATCGTTACTATCGCTAAGCTATAGCTAAACAATTGTCGTTAGGCTACGGTTGCTAGACCTGCAATTGGTTGAATTTGGGTAGTGACTCTGCTGTCAAGTTTGTAGTTCTGGCTCTCTTAGCCAACCGTAAATATTGCTTGAAAGTATAACATTACTGTCAAGCGATCTTAAGCCAAATGACACGCCTGTCAAACACTCAATGACAAAGATATTAGAAAAAAATCTTCTATAATACAAAGACGTATGACTTTCCGTGTCTGGATGTACGAGTATAACCGACTAAACCCGATTTGAATATCACGACTAAAATAAGAACAGTGGCAAGTGGCTCATCAATTAAAGTCCGTGACTGTAAATACGTCATTTGGTAAATTCGAAGCCTTGGTAATCGTTGCTAAGCAATATTAAATCATCTTTGCATGCGGTCTATGTATTTTATGATGAACCATTTTGTTATTTGTTATATTTATTTGTAACAACAATGGAGCCATTTCAAAAGCACATTATAAAATTATTTTAAATTCTGAATGTTGAATTTATAAATCTGATCTTTCAGTAAAAACACTAATTTAATTTAAACCCATTCATTTCTCTCAGTGTATTTAGCATAATCGTGATGCCAGTGTTTCTTGCAACTGGTAGCACTTTTTTGCATAATAATAACTCGGTCGTTTGTTTTAATATTGCAATAAAATACCAGTAAACATATTGGTGTCATTCACTTACAGGTGCAGCAAATTATTCATACAAGCTTATAAAAGTTAAAAGAAAAATATAAATGTTTTGCGTCATTAAATAATAATAGGTACGTTGTAATCCTGATGATTTCCAGATTACAAGCTATGATTACAAGTCATGCAATCCCGAAAAAAAAAAGATGAATAACAAGAAGTATTTTCTACTACGAGTATTACGCAACACTTCGGTCTATTTTCTCCCATTTATTAATTTCTCTACTACTCATCAGCTCTTCTCAACAGAATTAGTATAGAAAAGAGTATCTTTATTCACTTCACCAAACCCAAAGACGTTAGTGCATATATTATCTACTTATCCTAATAGCCCAGTAACTCCCAAAAACTGCTAACAGGCAACAAACGACAAGGTGTAAATCAGGATTAGTGTAGTTATCGAGTCGCAAGGAGCGCAAACGCCAACGGTCCGGGTAACCTTGTTCTGAATTATGCGCCCGCGCCGCGGCTGGTGACGTCAGCGACACCGGGCGTGGTCGCGGTCTCGATGCGACTCGAGGAGATTCGGATCACATCGGATGTTACGTATTGCGGGATTGTCATTATGAATACACATAACACGCCCGTTTTCCCCGAAGAGTTCACCGATACAAATACCTACTGACAAATGCGTGCACTGACAGATCCACTCAAATCTGTGTGTTTCTTTCCTCAAAAGACCACTTCAGACACTAATCTACACGTTCCTCACATGATCTGACCAAGATTGCCTGGACTTTATAAGAGACTATTTCGGTGTTTCTTCGCAGAGCGATAACTCTTGGAAAGATAGGAAACACAAAACCTCATTTTTAGTTAAATATTATTGACGGGTTAAAGTGTTTGTATTAACCTACTTACAGAAATAAAATCAGTTAGTATTAGTACCACACTTCACCAGTTATCTTTAAGTTCCATGTAATAGCAGGGAGCTTCATTTTGCAGTACTTACGAATAATATCTAGCCTTTAGATGATGTAGTAGTGCACGTTCGATTAGCTGTTTTGAATTATTTCAGTGAGCTATTCACAGCACTTCACAACTCTGCTCTGTTAACACACACGGCGATGACCAGTACGATATTTTACGGTTAAAAGTTGGGATCACATCATCACACACACAAAACAATGCAGTTTGAAACTGTCATATGAACTTAAAAATTATACCTGCAGTAAAATATCGTACAGATTATCGCTGTGTGTGTTAACAGAGCCTTACAAACAACGGTTTCTGAAAGGTTGTCAAACTCATGTGACTGCTGTCATTTTTATCATTCTCATTTTTTTCAAATTAGGCTGAGAATCAGCACTTTTCAAACGTCAAAGTTACATAGACGGGCAGTTTTTTTTTTAATTTATGGGTTAGAAGAAACAATTAATCAAGGTGACAATTTTTGTTTTTTGATTCTCTTGCTTTTCTTATTTAAATTTTAATAAAAATTAAATTAAATCAGGAAAGGTGCATCACTACAGTATTATGTACCTATTAAATTGTTTGTTCATTTGTTGTCTATCTTGCAAATAGCCCATAAATCTTCTTAGTATCTACGTTTATTAATGGCGCATTGTAAACAGCTGACGCAAATATTGTACCAGCTGTTTTATTATTATTTACTACTTAGGTACTAGGCAGATATGGGCCGTCCAATAGCGATTTAGTACTGTGAAGTAGTAGGATTTTTGAATATTTTAAATAAGTAGTATTTGTTGCTTATTTATTGAATGCTTCAAGCATAGAGATGTACAAAGCCGTAAAAATATCTTACAACTGACTAATAATAATGTATACATCTTTCTTTTGGTTGGAAAAGGGGAAGCCTTTCCCTGAAGATTAACAAAACGCTTCGAAGAAAATGTAAAAACTCTAATATTTAATAAAATACACTAAACCTCCTTTAATAGAGTTCAAAATACAATGTCTTCTCTTGTACATCGAAAGTATGGTCGCTACTTGCTGATAATAAATAGCACGTACAAACAGAAAATTAAGACTTATCTAATAATGAGTTGATTTGAATGAGATATCATCGGGGGCGTAGCTCAGATGGTAGAGCGCTCGCTTAGCATGCGAGAGGTACCGGGATCGATACCCGGCGCCTCCAATTAGTCTTTTTGGTTTATTAAAAAAAAAAAATCGTGGAGTAAGTGTACATACAACGCTTGGTGAAATCATTATTATCGCCATTTATAATGACACCACTGCTCATTTTCATCTAAGTCAAATAATTATGACAAATACACTCAGACTGAGAGCAGTGGTGGCCCAGTGGTAACGACCCCAACTTACGAGTAACGAGTCGTGGGTTCGAACCCAAGCAGGCGCTTTACTTTGTGTAAATAATTTCATCATCACTGCTCTCAAAACGGTGAAGGAAAACATCGCGAGGAAACCGGCATGTTCTAGAACCGAAAATTCGAAGACATGTGACATCTACCAACCCGCACTGGGCCCGCGTGGTGGATTACAGCCCACAACCTCCACAGAGAGGCCTGTGTCCCAGCAGTGGGAATATTATACACTCATAAAAAGCACTTTTGAACGTTAAAATTTACAAGAAAATAGAATTGATTCTTATTCAATTGAAAATTGATTCTTATTCAATTGAGAATTGATTCTTATTCAATTGAAAATTGATTCTTATTCAATTGAGAATTGATTCTCAAAACGTAATTTCGTATGGAGATGAATGGGCTAGAAACTCTACAGTTACTCTTCTAAAATGTTTTACAATATTTTGTTTATTATTATTTTAGAAGTATATATAGGTGAAGACGATACGTAGAATAAAATATTTACTATATCATTTTCAAAAGTGTCAGCAGAAAACATTGTAAAAACAAACTGTTTATTGCTGCTAGAGTTAACCATTATGCTTCAAACTTCCGTAATTTTTGTGTAACTTTACCAAAAGTTAACTAAAGTTCGTTTTTAATCCCGTAGACTAATTTGACAGGTGCAAATGTCAAACTCCAACTTGAAAAAACAAACAACAATCATTTGAAATGTCAAATTAGTCTACGGGATTAAAAACCGAACTATATACTGCAAAACAAACGTGACGTGACCTTCCATTTACAAAAACGTCTGCTTTATTCAGCAAAAAAAAATATTTATGGTACTTATAACAATATAAATGAAACATTTTAAAATTCGTTCACGAATTCTCGTTTGTCACGTTTTCTTTTGCTCAATTTAGTTCACGGTCGTATTCAATAAGCATAAAGTTATTTAATTGTTGGTTTTCAGTTTCACTCATTTTGTGCAACATGCTCTTAATTAAAAAAAACATATTATTAGTTACCATGTCAGTGGTAGTAACGGTAAATAAAAATTCATAACTTCCAGCCGAGGTAGCGGATGGCCGATGGCTGCTGGAGCAGACTGAGTTCTGCACCATAATTCATTCATCATTTTTGAAGGGTATTAGGCTAATACATTGCTTCATACGTTCAAAAAATTTGTCTGCTCAACAACGTAAATAACGCAATGAATGTTGTTGGACTGTCAAAATGAAACAGAATTGATCGTGTGCATGTTACGCAATTAGGGTGGAGTGGAGACCGCGTATCGGCATTCCGGAAGCGTAGTGTGGGACGCCCTCCAGGGGCCTTATTAAGAAGTATTAATGCCATCATTATTCCACTGCGAAAAAAGGATGGTGCTAGCGACCTTGTATAGCTCCGTCTCTCACTCACACTGGAATAATGGTGGCATTAATACGACGACCTTAAAATGGTGTCAGACTAGATGAGGAAGGCGGAGGACAGTGTTGTGGCACAGCCTGGCAGAGGGCTATATCCAGCAGTGGACTGTGATAGGCTGAGTTTATTGAACAAAGTACTTAATTGATAAAATATCAGGGTTAATCTCAACATGGGAGGCCGTCACCTTCTTCTGCAGCAGTATGCTCGCGAAGGAGGAGGCGGAACGCGTGAGGGAGAGGCAAATTTCGCGCCCCGACGGCGTCTCTTACCGCCACTTACGGCCACCGTAGGCGCGGGCTTGCGGACGGTGAGCAATGGGTAGCTCGCTGTCCGATAAGGACCAGGACCCGGGTCGACCGCGCGTTGTGTTCCACGCGCGCCTCAAAGAGATGTCAGCACAACCGAAGGAGTCCGAAAGGACCGATGCCTGCCCGGGTTGCGGGAAAGTCCGAAAGGGATACCGTGGCCCCTGGCAACGTACAGGCAACTGAAGGAACACGGGTGGGTTTTAGTCAATAAGAGTCTGACACGCCCTCTCGCTCCAGAGCGGGAGAAGTGATTTGATAATTTCGCACAAAAAAAAAAGGGTTAATCTTAAAATATTTGCCTGTTCACCACCCACATTAACTTAATATTTCTTCATTTTAACCTATATAAATAAACACTGAGCTGATAAATGCCAACCGGGAACATATATATGTCATTGAAAAACGACCAGTTTAATACGAAAATTGCCGTGGTGTAGAACAGAGAGGATGTCATCTAACGCGTCATTAAATGCAATGTGCCATCGCTACTAGTATGGCCCTAGTACACTACTCGACGCTTCCTAAAACCATCTCATAGAAAATCACACACGATTCTAGACTGTAGTGCAAACGCATAAAAAGTAAAATACTTTGACAGCATTGAATAGATGGAGCGTGATTTTTGTTGAAAGTTGTACCTACAGTAAAATGTAGGTAACTATGTATTTCACTCTTGAAAATGTATCCTAGAGACCGTAATACTCGTAATGGATAATATCCCAGAGAGAGCGTTCATTCTGAAAGTTGGCAACGTCGCAAATAGCTGTCAAATATTTACCTGTTTTGAGTAATTTGGCAATAATACTGTATGGAAATAAAAAATGTGGCTAACTAGCGAACTAGAATATTAATTATGAAATGCAATAATTAATATCGTTACACCGCATATTTAGTTTTAGATGTAAAAAATGTATTTGGAAACTTTTCAAATGCCTTTTTTATACCTAAAACACGTACAACATCAAATTCAATTATAAATTCATATTCTTTTCCACATTTCTTATTTCCATACAGTAATATTGCCAAATTAATCAAAAGTGGTAAATTTTTGACAGCTATTTGCGACGTTGCCAACTTTTAGGATAAACGCTCTTAAGGTCGACACATATCGACAAATGACAAATATCGCTAACTAGTGACCTAAAATATTATTAATGAATTGCAATTATAACACTGACTTTGATGTTGTAACCGTTTTAGGTGTAAAAAGGGCATTTGGAAAGTTACTGAATACTTTTTTTACATCTAAAACTAAATATTCGGTGTTACGATATTAATTATTACATTTCATAATCAATATTATAGTTCACTAGTAAGCGATATTTCATATTTCCATACAGTAATATTGCCAAATTAATCAAAATAACGAAATATTTGACAGCTATCTGTGACGTTGTCCACTTTCAAAATGCTTAAAACGTTAAATAGATTTTTATTGAACTATTGTGTTGTGAATAAGAAATGCCAATTTTTTTCAGGTGCTCGGTAAGTGAGTCAAATAGAGCATTTACAGTTTTTGTTACCTAGTTATTTTTGAATAAACATCCTGGTTGGTCTTTGCGCCTTATATCTAACCTTGAGTCGAGATTACGATGTTAAGATTCTAGCATTTGTAAAATAAATAAGATATACCTAACAGGTAATAAATATTTACATAGTAATTAGGTAAGAAAATCAACAAAAAATAAGAAAAATAAATAATGGCTCTAAAATTGGTTTGAAAATGTCATAAAATTGTCAAAGAATCGTGATTATCATAGTTTTTGCAAACAATTTTATCAGGCGGGAAAAAAAAATATTTTAACGAGACCGAACATCTTCCTATTATTTACTTAGTATGTACGTACTACCTACGTATCTTACAAACAGCACAAGACGAGATAAGAAAAAAATGCATCGCAGTAAGTAACGACGAAAGGACAGTCCACGCAACGTGAATCATTTGGTCGAGATATTAATTATCTTCAATGAGAGTAATGACGAACGGGTCACTAGCGGAACATATAAAATTTTATTATATAATTTATTATCCGGACATAGCAATGAACAGACACATTTAGTTGCTTTGTTACCAATTAGAAATTATTAATTGGATTACTTCCTGCTGTTTGTACAAAATAACCTAATTTTTTGTAGAAATAGAGAGACATGATAGCTTGGTAATGTAGATGCAGATTTTTTTATACACTAGCTTTTGCCCGCGACATCGTCCGCGTGGAGGTGGGAAATTATCCCACGGGAACGTACTACCAGTATAAAAAGTATCCTATATCCTAAACCAGGTCATGGTTTACCCATGTGCCAAATTTCATTCAAATCCGTTCAGCCGTTTTAGCGTAAAATAAAAAAAAAACAAACCCACTTTCGCATTTCAAAAATATTAGTTAGGATTTTTAGAATTAGATAATTACCTAGATACTTTCTCTTTGATAATCATAAACTGAATGTAAAGCCATATTAATTTTAATGGTTTTTAAAATTGCTGTGCCAAATCTAATATTTATTAAAATGGTCGATTCGCCCGAATTTGGCCGAGTTTATTCGGGCGAGTCACCAATAAGCCGCCTAACAGGGTTCATGTAATCAAGGCAGGCAGGACTCGGAAACCGGTTAGTTTTCCAAACCGGTTTCGGTCATTGACCTCGAACCAGAAACGATTACGGTTTCGGTTTCCGGTATTATAACCGGTTAGTGGGCGAAACCTTATTTTTACAATTTCCCATTCTGTAGAGCTAAATTAACCGGTTAATTTGAGTTTCGGCGGTATAAATGAGTTCTACGTATTACGCCATCTCTCTTACACCTACAATCACAAAGCTCTCGCTCTACACCAAAGAATATGCAAATTAATGTGTCAAACGGCGGCGGTAGACGTGCGTCTGAGTAAAACCGGTTAGTTCAGGTCAGCGTTTAAAAAAATCTATTCTATGTAATAACCAGTAACCAACATTACTTAGGTTCAGTCAAAATCGTTTTTTGTAATTAACTGGCTAATCAATGAACGATATTATAAAGGTTTTATGAATAATATTAACCGGTATTTCAAAACCGGTTTCAAGCGCTTAAATGTCAGGTGCTGGACCCCTTGAATATAACATCTACTTACTTACCATAATAATGGGTGAAATATAATATTTGAGTCTGACTTTTTTTTTCTGTGTAACTAATTACCTACCTACCTACCTATTGAGCGCATTATTACCTAAATCTTACTTCCTTTTTGTACAACAAATAACAATTCCCGTCGGTACTGTAGAGGTTTTATCCTGCATGATAGTAGGTACCAATTACAACACTGTTAATATTTGCGTAAAATAAATAGTTTCAGGAAAATATTTAACCATCTAATTAAAAATGTTAGGTAAATGTATCCCAAAAACCAAACTGAATTGTAATAATATTGGTTAGTAGAATAGAATATATTTGTAGGTTTGTATTATGTGGACAATTAACCAATTAATATTTAAATCTGTGCTCAAGCTGTACCTAAATATTGCGGAACGACAAAACAAAATGAATCACGTTGTTTGTTCGTTTGGCGCTTTGAAATAAATACTAATAATTAATTCAGGAAAATGAATGAATTCAATAGTTATTATTATGTAGAATTTTTACCTCGAAATATGGTGACAAAATGTATTTTCTGATTTCCTTTTCCTTTAATATATTATTAAAAATAATAATCAATCTGCCTAGTGTTTTCCCAACTATGTTGTGGTCGGCTTCCAGTTTAACCGGATGCAGCTGAATACCAGTATTTTTTTACATGGAGCGATAGCATATCGTGGAGGTCACTCCACGACTCAGTAACTGGGTAAAACGATACCAACGGCTTAACGTGCTTTCCGAGGCATGGAGGAGTCTCGTTATGTAAAGATGGTCATCCTTCCACGGACCAACCCCGGCAAGCGTAGCTTAACCTGTTGGATCAACCCGTGCGGCTGTTATTAATATTAAATAGCCAAGAGCTCCTCATTATTAAAAAAAAAAAAAACGTTATCAATAAATACTTAGAACAATGTAATAACCTAATGATTTATGTATAATATTTTATTTTCGGAATAACCCAAAACACTAAGAGGATGTAACATAACATGGTTTAGCAGGAAACCTCCGCGGGTTTATTAATAAAAAGGCATGTATATGACATGTGATAAGCATTGAGAGTAGTAAGCATAAGAGTTGAGCTCCTTAAGTTCTGAGTTGAGCTCTACGATTACTGACAAATGCTTGCACTGACTGGACAGGTCCACTCAAATCTGTATGGTTCTTTCCTCAAAAGACCATTTCAGACACTAATCTACATGGTCCTCATATGGCCTGACCAAGATTATGTCTGGACTTTAAAAGAGACTGTGACCTCTGAGTTTGTTTCGGCCTTTCTTCTCAGAGTAGTCAGATAGGAAACGCCGAACTCATCTAGCATTTTCTTCTTTTTTAAAAAAATATTTTTTTTAATATGACGTGTAAAAGTGATTGCAATATCCTATTTACAGAATAAACAATTTCATTTCATTTCAATTTCATTTCATTTCATTTCATTGATAAGGGGCCGAAAGGTTCTGGAGTAGCGACCACATACTGGAAGGCGTAGCGTTGGAAGGCCTCCCACAAGATGGACCGATGATCTTGTAAAGGCTGCAGGAATCCGCTGAATGCGGGAGGCACAGAATCGGTCGAAGTGGCGGTACTCGGGGGAGGCCTATGTCCAGCAGTCGGAGGATGTCTCTCGGCTGAAATGATGATGATGATGAAGCATTGACAAGAAGAAAACAATCTTTAGAGCGTTTATTCTGCAAGTGGGCAACGTCGCAAATAGATGTAAAATATTTCGCTGTTTTGATTAATTTGGCAATATTACTGTATGGAAATAAAAAATGTGGCTAACTAGCGAAATAGAATATTGATTACGAAATGCTATAATTAATATCGTATCACCGAATATTTAGTTTTAGATGTATAAAAAGCCTTTTTTATACCTAAAACAGGTACAACATCAAATTCAATGATATAATTGCAATTCATATTCTAGTTCGCTAGTTAGCCACATTTCATATTCATATTTCATACCTACAGTAATATTGCCAAATTAATCAAAACTGGTAAATTTTTGACAGCTATTTGCGACGTTGCCAAGTTTTAGGATAAACGCTCTTAAGGTCGGTTCCCTGAGCTGACAAGCGCATGTCATGCTGATGAAAAAGAATATTATGTAAAAAGTCTATTTTTAATCTAAATAATTATTCGAGTTATACCGAGGTATCACATAAAAGTGTTTATTTTACGATCCGGTACTATTATACAGGGTGACTGGTAATTAGTGGCCGATACCTAAACACGTGACTTTACTCATCAATATGAACAACTTTTATTAGGGGACCAAACCAGAAATCGCGAAAACAAAAACAGCTGATCCCTAAATTTTGACGAGTTATGCGAACATAAATTGTAGGGAACAGCAGATTTTTTTTTCGCGATTTCTGGTTTGTTCCCCTAATAAAAGTTGTTCATATTGATGAGTAAAGTCACGTGTTTAGGTATCGGCCACTAATTACCAGTCACCCTGTATAACGGACAGTTATTTATTATAGTACTGTGACGGGGTCGTTCAATGAAATGAAAGGCTATATAAAGTTTTAACGGTTTAATTATTTAAATAAAATCAATCTATATAATTTTACATTATGACGCGAACTGTCGTCCCTCCTGGCTACATTATTTTCAAATATTCTTAATTCGAAATAGTGTTTGTCGCATAATTTATGCCATCAACTTATACCTAACATACTCGCAGAGGTGGTATAGAAACACCACGCAGGCTAAGGTCTCTACAGTGCCTATAGTTTGTTTTTAAATCCCAGAGACTAATTTGACAGGTGCAAATGTCAAACTCAAAATTGAAAAAACAAAAAACAATCGTTTGAAATGTCAAATTAGTCTCTGGGATTAAAAAACGAACTTTACTTAGTAAATAACGTTCACTAAATAATTAGAACTAAGAAGAAGTGAAACAGGAAACTAATGATAATTAATACCAAAGACACATAAATATAAAGAATGAATTACAACGCAGTCACTGTCATACATACATTGTACAAATGTACATATTAACAAACAGCTTTATCACAAGACTCGGAAACATCAATCACTTTTTGTGAATCATTTGTTTTCGTCTTATAATTACGTCATACCGCTCGTGACGTAATTGATGCAATATAGCACTTACTCGTTTTGCAACCTACTTAAACTAGATGCTGCTATTAAGAGGGAACAGGGTCTGCGATTCTCCATAGAGTAATCATTCTTTTTCATAAAATCATGGTCTGCTGTAGTCACGACCCTGTCATTTCCTTTTTTTCAACAACTTATCGGTAAAGAAAATATGACCCTCCAAAAATTACAAAAATGCTCCATTTTTACGCCGTGATTAAAGGAGTACCAAACGAATTCGAAAAGTTTTTAACATAAAAGAAAATTTTAAGAAAGAGTATAATAATATCTAGGTTCCTATCGAACCTAGAATATACTCTTTCTTAAAATTTTAATGTATAAAATATTTAAATCGGTTCAGTTTTCGAGGAGAAAAAAGGGGAATACCAAACGTCGTTAAGACGCTGACAACAGCTAAACCGCTGTCACTGTCGGACTGCATAGAAAAGAAAGAGAAGCGCGATGACACAACGTCTGTAATTTATTGCAAAATATGAAGCAATTATCGATTTATTAAAAAATGAGTTGAGTAATCGGTAATAAAAAACAACCAAGTTCTGCATTCAAAAATAAGATGTTCTTGTTATTAATTATAATACCAACGTACGTTGCTATTTAATACAGAATTTTTGGATTAGAACTCAAGGAAAAGGGTTACTTTAACATTAATTTGTATCGAGATTTTGTTTTCAAAACGTGTTTTGGTAACAATCAAGTTCTGAGAAATATGTTCGAGATTCACATATATTTTTTCCGCTACCACAAACTATATAGATTTGGCAATTTTTTTGTTTAAGTCAAGCCTACTTTTACCGTTTGCCTGTTGTCAGCGCCTTAATGATAAAAAGAAGTCATTTAAAAAATAATTATGATGTGATAAGACAATGGTGTGAGTTAAAAGACGAAGTACCTAGTGTCAAAAATTTAAAAGGGTATGCTGATATGGTTTGGTCATGTTGAGAGGATGAATGAAAGGCGACTAACAAGGCAGATGTGACTGGACGCCGGGAGGAGACACCCTAGGAGGACATATATACTGACCTTATTGGTGATGTTCTTCAGAAAGGACAGGTGCGTAGTACTCGCAACCGGCGTGCGTGTATGACCCAGATGTATGATTGTAAACGAGGCGAAAGAAGTATGTAAGGATCGTAGGAGGTGGCGTACTGTAGTTTCTGCCTACCCCCATGGGAAGAAGGCGTGAGTATGTTTAAAAAAACCGCATATTAAACATTGAAAGTAAAGTAGTACATAATTACAAAAAATACGTCAATCATCAGGCTTGGGTGTGATTATGGTCACGTAACGTAAACCTTTTAACGTAAACAATTTGAATATTATACTTTCATAGGTGCAGTCTATGGGAAAAATTCACAAATCGCGGATTGATTTTACTTTTGAAAGAAAAAAGAAAGAATTAAATTTATTTGACTCAGGTCAAGGCACACAATATTCACAAAAAAACAGAAAAAAAATAAAAACAACTTTAAATAGTACTGTATGCACCTGAGTCAATTTTTTTTTTCTTTATTATTCTTTTTTTATATATTTTTTATAAAGTGTATAAATGCCAGACAACTAGTGTCTGACGCTGGTTTACAACTGGACCTTATGTTATGGGTGCGTCTTACGGATGTAAATCAGTTTTATAGTGTGTAAGTGTCTTTTCTGAGTAAAGTTAGCGTTTCATACGAATACGAACCCATTTTTATTCAAATAGAATAAAATAAATATTGGCCAAGTGCGAGTCAGACTCACACGAAGGGCTCCGTAGTCCGTACCACCGTACAATATTTAAAACTACTTTTCTTTTGTTAATAAAAACACGTTTCTTGTATGGCCCCCTTTAATTTTTAACTTAATTTTATTTTTATTGTTTTATTGTTATAGTGGCAATAGAAATACTTACAAAATCTGTGAAAATAGCAACTGTTTACCTCATAGAAATATAAATAATTTATTTCTTATATCTATGGTCTGCCTATTACGGTTCATGAGATACAGCCCGCTGACATACAGTCGGACAGCGGAGGCTTAGTAAAAGGGTTCCGTTTGACACCCTACCCTACCTTAGTAATAAGGTTCGTATATGTATAGCCCGTCTAGTCCCCGAAGGTCTAAAGCCTAGCCGCGTAACGCTACCATAATAATAATAATTTATGGTGCCTGTAATTCTTTAGCGCGCTCCATCTGAGTCATTGATATTCACAAATGATTCAGTTCGTATGTATGGACAATGTAAGGTCGGAGCTCCTTGTAGGTAGCGTAACATCATCGCGTGCCCAGTATAAATAAGTAACAGTATTATGTCTTCATAGAAAACGACGCGCTTCGAAATCTTAGTGGCTATCAGTACGCAAGTCTCGAGTGCGCGGCAGTTACGCACGGACGCGGAAGGTTTATCTACCGAGCGGCCGTAGGTAATGATTTCAAGGTCTTTGCCGAGATATAATACTATTACTTTATTATACTGTGTCGCGTGTGTGACGGTGTGACCTTTAACACTCAGATATTAAACTGAAGTGCCTACAAGTACAAGTATGGCGCGGTATTGAGGAAGTTTATTTTAATTTTAGTTGCTAACGATAGTTAGAGGAAAAACCATCAAGTATTTGCCGAATTAGATTGGCATACAGTTCAAATCGTAGCGTGCTTAAATACTGCATATTTGTATAACCATGGTGTTGTCCTCTGCCTACATTTTACAAGTTACTTACGTAATTTTAATAAGTACCTAGGGCACCCATCAAACTTGTCATGAATGTGCTCTCTTGGCTAAAAACGTTTATTTATTTTCCTTCCTTATAATAAACTAGCTGATCCGACTGTCGTTGTGCTGTCCAAATTGCAATAATTCATACAAAATTCTCATAGAAAATACACTTTCAGTTTTTCCGAATATTTCAAATTTCCCGGCTACTTTTAATTTTTTTCTCTCCGTTAGAATGACTGAATGATGATTCAGAATTTCAGACTATTACGAACATTTTAAAACAAAATTTTGTCAAATCGGTCCAGGCGTTCTGAAGCAATGTTCTTACCAACGAACAGCATTTAATTTATTATTTTACACATAACATAACATCACGCCTGTATTCCCCGATGGTTTAAGCAGAGGTACACCTATAGTACACCCGCATTTTGCCAGTTATGTTTAAGTGCCATGTAGCAGGGGGCGAGCCTATTGCCATCAACCGGGCACAAATCCAGACTGAGAAATTCCAGATGGCAAAACTCAATAACATATATATTATATTTATAGTTTGTAATAGGTATATGTGTATCTATGTAGATACTTTTTTTTTTTAATTATTCCTCAATTTCTCGTAATTTCACCTATCACTGTTTGTCTCTGCATCACCCAAAGGTTGACTGGAAGAAAATGCCTATGGCATTAAGTCCGCCTCTGTACATTTTTGTGCTTGAAGTGTTTAATAAATAATAAATATATAAATAAACATTTTTATTATATAGATAACATTAGCTTCCGCCCGCGACTTCACACGCTTGGAGGTCGGAAATTATCCTACGAAAACGTGCCACTGGAATAAAAAATATTCTATGTATCCTGTAATTTTTATGGTGTACATAATAAAGAGTATTATATCTATACAATCTATTTATCTATGTCCTAACCCAGGTCCATGCATTCAGCCGTTAAAGCGTGGAAAAGATACAGACAGATAATAAAAAAATAAAATTGAATAACACGAAAAATATTAAAGATAGATCCTTTAAAAGTTAATTTTCGTTAATTCATGAATATCCAGAAAAATACTGGCGGTCACATGCCCATGGGTGGCATTGTATTAGGAATTTATTATGGGTAAATGAGTAATTACTACAACAAACTTTCGAAGTTCGACAGGTTATATTTAATATTATTTTTGTGAATCGATATAATAATTTGTTATCAATATAGCATGATATAATCCAATGCTATGAAAAGTCGCACTAGCTGAATCAATTAGCAATGTGTAATATTTAGGTAACGCCTAATCATTTCAAGGAATGTTAAACATTGCAGAATTACATTACAGGCTGGTTGCGTCACACGTTACGCGAATTTTTGTGTAAACTTTGATTATTATTCCTAGGAAATTCTTTAAGTAAGTTTAATTTATAAAAGTACAATTTGTCATAAATAAACATTAACTTTTTTGAACGTTCTTAAATAACACGTCGCACTTCAATGTTATCATGAAAATAAATCTAAATATGGCGCTGACAGAAATAGTCGTTCCGTTAACCGCCATCGGCCATTGTTATTATTTCGAATTTGGAGCATGTTTGGACGGTGCGTAACCATTGGAATCGTGTTACAAAATATCTCAAATGTCTTTCTTGCGTGTGGTGAGAAGTTTGACGTCCGATGGGACTTATCCCTTACCTGCATAATGATGTAATATTACATCAGTTTACTTTTCGTCGAATATATTTTTATCTAGCAACCCCACCTACTTGCTTTTTTTTTTTAAGTATTGTCAAAGGTCTTAGTGACACGTATAAACGCACCTTATCGCCATAGACATTTTTTTTTCTTACATGACATTGACGTGACAAGTTTTTTGGCGCCAAATTGCAAATCTCGGTTTTCGACACAGTTGCAGTGAATGTTTTTTTGGCAAAAAATCTGAATTATAATAAACAAAAATAGTTTCCGGCATCACACAGGTATGTAGAAATGGTATTATATTAGCATTTTGTAAATAGCATTGTAACTTGCTGAAAATAATCATTTTTGTTTATGATGTAGTAATACATCATCATGGAAATTGGCATAAAATATTATTAGTATGGAATAAGTATGATTTTTTTTCCTGACCTTTTTTTCGTCTGTTTTGCTATGATATAACTGTAATGAATGTATTATGTACGTTTTATTGTTACTTACGGGTATTTTTTCACTATCTAATCACGATTTCAATGGTATGAAGCAGCTGTTGCGAAACGTTTCACACTTGGTGGTGGTTTTTTTAGGACATTGAAGGAGTTGGAAGACGGCAACGTCTCAGAAGACGGCCTAGAAGATGACGATGACGATGAAGAGAATTTTTATGCCAATGCTCAGCAACTCGTACAGGACTTGATCTCAGATGATATGGAAGATTTGGTTCCCGAATGTGAGGATCCTATTCCACATGACGAAGATGACCCTCCCTTAGTTCAAGATGCTGATCCAGGGCCAAGTTCAGGTGCATGTATCTTCAATAGCTTCGATAAGCGTCAGATTATATGGAAAACTGGTAGCATGACGTTCGATGAGCGCAAAATTGTACATGAGCCCACACCTACACTAGATACTGAAATAGCCAACTTAGATACACCCTACAAATGTTTTCTGCACTATTTTACACCAGATTTCCTACAAAAGATAGTAGATGAGTCTAACTTATATTCAGTGCAAGAAAATGTTGCCAATCCAATTACTATCACTGTTGCAGACCTCAAAAAGTATATTGGATCTTTGTTATTCATGTCTGTGCAGCATTTTCCAAGCGTGCGGTCATACTGGCACGACAAGTTTGGATACCCGCCGATAAAAGCCACGATGTCGATAAACAGATTTGAGGCAATCAGGTCAGTCTTGCATTTCAATAATAATGAGCATCATTTACCGAAGGAACATCCAGATCACGACCGCCTCCATAAGATACGTCCGGTAATAGACCACCTGAACAAGACTTTTTCATCAATACCTGTAGACCAGCGCCTCTCCATAGACGAGCAAATGTGTGCAACGAAAATATCTCACTTCCTCAAACAATACCTTCCCAATAAACCTCACAAGTGGGGTTACAAACTATTTGTACTATGCAGCCTGATGGGTTATGCCTACCGGTTTGAAGTCTATTCTGGACAAGACAATACCAAAGACAAGCCAGCTGACGAACCTGATTTAGGGATCACAAACAATGTGGTCTTGCGTCTGGTCAGAGTAGTACCGCGGAAGCAAAATCACGTCATATATTTTGACAACTTCTACACCTCTTTGCCTTTGGCCTACTACTTGTCCAAGCAGGGTATCCACTGTGTCGGCACTGTCCAGCAAAACCGTTTACCTAACTGTCGACTTCCGGATAAAAAGACGCTCATGAAAACTTCCGTCCCCCGAGGAACCTACGAAGAAAAAGTGGCTCATCACGATGGCGTGGACTTCTCAGCTACTGTTTGGAAGGATAATAAGGTAGTAACTTTATTATCTACGTATGTTGGTGCAGAACCAGCAGGTAAAGTGCAACGGTTCGATAAAAAACTGAAACAGAAAATTGAAATCCCATGCCCTAAAGTGGTACAAGAATATAATATGCACATGGGGGGAGTTGACCTCATGGACAGTTACTTGGGACGGTATCGTATAAGAGTCAAAAGTAAAAAATGGTATATGAGACTATTTTACCATTTGCTAGACCTCGCCGTCATCAACTCGTGGGTTCTCTTCAAGAAAAACATGACTGCAAAAGGTACCCCCAAAAAGCAACTGCCAAATCTAGGAGAGTTCCGAAATGAATTGGCAGATGCCCTGTGCAATGTGGGAACAAGCAACGGTAGCAAAAGAGGTCGGCCAAGCAACAGCTGCTTAGAAGAACAAGCTAAGAAACGAAGAGGACCAGCTCATCCGCTTCCTTGTAAGGACGTGCGGACGATGGTGTTGCGCACTGGCCCATATTTTCAAAGCGTTTACGCTGTAAACTTCCTCAATGTAAAGGCACAACCCAATGGGCATGCTCAAAATGCAATATCCCTCTATGTTTGAACGGAACTAACAACTGTTTCACAGATTTTCATACTACTCCTTAGTATGATAATTAAAGACGATTTTGCATGATGATGTAATATTACATCAATAAATAAATTAAAAAAAAAATCACAAAAAACTGTAGTTTGATTTTTTTCATTATTTTTCCTTTAATGTACACCTCATTTAGGACCTCTGGGATTTTTCTTGGCCCAAAATAAAAAATCATGCAGCTAAGGGTTATATTCCTGAGTAATTTCCCAGAATAATGCTGGCGAGTTGGCCATGTCATTAATTTTTGGGTAGTCAGAGCCACAAAATTAAAAGAAAAATAAACTTATGCCAAAAGGGTCAGATGAACAGTTATAACTTGGTCTAATCTTCGATCTTCCGGCTCTGTTTTGCCTGCTGAATGTAAATCCTATAGGACTTCTTAGTAATGAAGCTTCCCGTTTCGTACGTGTTCCTTCCTCTTTGCGTATAATGCGTATGCATAAAGAAATTAAACGATGTCTATCATTAATGGTATTACGTTTTAACAGGTAGGAGGACGATCAGTGCAGTGACAACAACCTTTAACTTTGACATATCGTTGACATTCGATAATTATCTAGTCTTCATCGTTATGCATGGAAATAATAATTACCTACAAAAACCATAAATAAATAATATAGTACATACTAATTCCATGAATCAAAATTAATTCCATTTAGGAACAGCATTCAAACTTCGAACGTTCACACGTTTACGTTGGGACGTCTTCCCATCGTAATTTCCTCACGTTTTGTTATGAAAACGCTCGATCTGACCGAAATACATGTAATATGTGTGAATAGTGACCAGTAAGATATTCTCAACTCCACGATATCTCGGCCGCAGTCGCTAAGGAAACATGAAGCAAAATACAATAAACGCTCTATTTTTCGCTGGCATTTTCATGTTGTAAATTCACAGACAAGACAATATTATATTGTCATCCTTCATATACTGTTTTTGTATATCAATGACGGACGTAGATAAACAACATTAATGTTGCAAGACGTTAATGAATGAAGGGATAGATTAAGTAACTATTAGTAATCGTTTCAGAGAAAATAACAGGATATACAAAGTGGAACTTACTATCAGTCAGACATACATCAAATAAAGCGCTATTCGCCGGTGTGCTATATCTAAGTACTCTTATATCTCAATGACAATATCTCTTTGTTACAAAGCGGATTCCTTTGACTCATACGTACCTACAAACTCCCGGTTTTTCCCCATTGACAGCATGCAGGATGTTTATGCAACGGTTACAGGGAATCTTTAAATAAACAAATATACAACGGATCAAGTCACATGGGAACTTGGATACGGATTTGACAGTTTGAATTGTATCGATAAAAGTATCAGTTATGTAGGTCCTTAGAAATATAAATTCTTATATCTATGGTTAGGTCAGTGTTCACTACATTCAAGAAGGTAGGTACAGACGCCAGCAGGTCAACCTACCCGAAACTATCAAATTTTCCCAATCAACTTTGAACCTTATGCTTTGGTGATAAAGTTGAAAATCTATTAAAGAAATTTGACAGCCTCTAGTAGGTTGATGTGCTGGCGTCTGTACCTACAATACTTTCGATGGTTTATTATTATAAAACAAAAGAGTTTAATGAAACCATGTAAGTACATACAGGGTGGCAGGGACATCGACGCGAAAACTGTTACCATGGATTCAATACCTAGAAAGAAAAGAAAGAAAGAAAAAATATTTATTCTGCACAAATTAAACGCACATTACAAAAAAAATTACACAAAATATTCCTTTACAAATTAGCCAAAAGCCTCGTATTCAATATTCATAACAGAAAATTTTGATTTTTTTTGTCTATTGCTACCTACATGATTCTGAACCTCCAGAAGTTGACATTTTTCGTCGGTTATTTAAAAAAAAACTATTTCACTGTTTCATAGAAAAGTGCAATACCTACGCAGTCAAAATGTATGGAACAGCTGATTAAAAAAAAACCGATGTAAAATTTCAACGTTGAAATTTTTCTGCGTTGAAGATTCAGAATCATGTACTGAATCCATGGTAACAGCCGATCTATTCTGTAACAATCTCACGGTGAAAACTTGGGTGAAGTGAGCTGTCATTCCACTTGCTGCTAGGGACTGACAGCTCACTCCGAGCTCACTTCACCTAAGTTTTCACGGTGAGATGGTTACAGAATAGCACTACAGTTTTCACGTCGGTGTCCCGCATTCTTTAGCACAATGCTGTGCAAAATTCTAAATGTGAATGTGACAATGGCGAGTCGATATTATCAAGCTAGATACGTTTCCAGCATAAGCTGACTTCTCATTGTTCAGAAACCCAATGCGAATTTAATGCTTATTCTGGGAATGTGCTGTTCCACAACTTAATATTCGGGCTATATACGAGCTAAAATAGAAAGAAAGAAAGAAAAATAGGTTTATTTGTCACAGAGACACGTGCATACAAATAGCAAAAATATAAACAACAGAAATATTCGGCAGCTGCACGTCATGACTGTGACATGAAGGCTTCCACTCAGCATAATTCTGTGCTATGAGGGACCCACAGCACAGCGCTGATTTTCAGTAATACTTGTCTATTGCTTTGTTGTAATGTAATGTAATATTGTTTTTTTTTGTAATAACTTAATAATATATGAATAACAATAATTAGTAATCTGGTAAAAAAAAATATGTGTGTATTCCTGAAATAAAAATGATTTGAATATTACAAATGTGAAAGCAATTCTGTCAATCTGTTACCTTTACATGCCAAAACCACTGATCGTTATGTAATTTGACAGATAGATGGCCCGTGACCTGGATAGGCTAGTTGTCATCCTGGATTGCAGACGAAATCGCGCGCAACAGCTAAAAAAACAATCTACCTAGCCTTTTTCCAACTATGTTGGGGTCGGCTTTCAGTCTAACCGGATGCAGCTGAATACCAGTGTTTCATATGAAGCGACTGCCTAAATAGGTAGTCTAGATATGGAGGTCGGATGACCTCCACAACCCAGTTACTGGGTAACACGATAACAAACACAGACTTTCGGGCTTTTGACAACCCGTAATGACTGTGAAAGATTTACGAATGACAGCCGGTGCTTTCAGAGGCACGGAGAGGTTTCAATTTGTAATGGATGGTCACCCATCCACGAACAGCCCGCGGCAAGCGTAGCTTAACCTTCGATCGACCCGCGAGCCCCTCTCGCTGGTAACAGCTAGTAGCTTGTTAATGATGTCGTCGTGTGTACCGCGCTATCTGTGACGAACGGAGCGGAAAGTATCTTCGCAAAAACGCTAGACAATAGTCTTTTAATTTGAATACCTATCTACCACATAACCTTGGGATGTTCGTAGATAATTTAATTTTGAGTTTGTATGTTGTAAGTTGTAACGCAAAAACGGGTGAACGGATTAGGATGAAATTTGTTACATAATCATAATCATTTAATCACTTGTTAAATAAAAAAATTACAAACGCGCTATATTATACCACAAGGCGTAAAGGCGTACAAATATTCATGGATGTCATTGATATGAAAATTGATAACATAATTACATTAATCAAACGATAGTAATTGATTTTCTCAAAAATAAAAATAAGAAATATATACATGTCGAAAAGAAAAAAAAGAGAAAATATGGGTAGACCATGACTACTTTTTACCCCGATTTTCCCACTAGCTCGAGACTTATATGGGTGAAACTGCGGGCGAAAAGCTAGTAATATGATAATGACAAGTTGACACATAAGGGATCTCACGCACTAGAAGTCACGGAGATGAGGCCTGTGTCCCAGAAATGGGAACATTATGGGCTGATTATGCGCACTAGACGACCACGACTCCGGCCAGTCGTGGTCCAGTCAAAGTCAAATCTTTTATTTCAAATAGGCCCTGTAAACGCACTTTTGAACGTCAAAAATTAAAAAAAAAAAATGAATTGATTCCAGAAGGTAGTTTTCGCATGGAGAAGAATGGGCAAGAAACTCCACCGTTACTCTTTTAATTTTTTTTACAATATTTTGTATAAGTACATTAGTTATATAATTATATGTGAGGACGATGCACCTAGAATAAAATTATTATACCACAATAGGTAAAAAGAATTAAGAATTAAAAATGAAGCAACAACAGAAACTAATTATGTGATAGATACGTATGGTGCTCACATATTCATGGTGAAAAAAGGGGCGTACTTTAATATAAATCATAGCTGAAAATCAATTTTTCAAGGCCCATCCAATATTCGCTCGCGATCTACCAGTGGGTCCATAGTTTGGGAAGCACAGCTATCTAATTACGCAACACATTTTCGTAAACGATTACGACAAATTGGTTTCATTTTGACAGTTTAACAACATTCATTGCGTTATTTACGTTGTTGAGCAGATTTTTTTTCGAACTTATGAAGCAATGGATTAGCAATAAGTTTCAAAACGATTCAAATTTCGATTGATAGTGTATTATGTACTTAGGGTACTGGTCTATAAGTACTATTTATAAGGCTGACTCATCTGGAAAAGTGGAAACTGGGAATATAGTCCATGTGGAACTCTTCTGATACCAAGATTATTAACAGCTCTAGTTGCCGTGATTGATCTTCAGTTTTCTACTACAATAACGATGAGTATTTTATGAAACTTGAACGTGTTCTAATAGAATAGTGTACTTTTACTTAGTTTACCCAGTTGAACCAATATGATAGATAGATAAATCGCTTATTTAGTGCACACACAAGACAGCATAACACAAAAACACGATTAAATAAGAATAAATAATTACATGATTATTAGGAAATAGCTACAAGGTGCCAATATAAATCAATTGCCGTGCATTAATCTGGCAAAAACTCGAAAATTACTAGGTATTTGTTTTTTTTTTTTTGCTTTGTAATTTAATAACGGACATACAAAGTGCGGTGTGCGTCTCAAGGTTGCACCAAATGGGAAGTCCAGCTCAGCATCATTCGAAACTTACCCAAAGCTGTATTAAAACCAAACTTTCTAAAAAAGGGTACTATACAATTTCAGATTATTTAGAAGATAAAAAAGCTTGGGATGGAGCTGCTCGCTCTGCTAAGCCTTGTGATAAAACCATAAAACTTGACATTATAATTAATCACCAAAATATACCAGTTTTATATAAACATTGACATTGTTGAATACGAGTATTACATACAAAATGACACTTTGTAAAGTATTATATTGTTTTAATTTTTGTGAATGTGATGACTATGTGGAAATTTTTAGTATTTTTTCTACGCTTGAAATGCACAAGAGCTCCTTGAATAACGAAGGTGAGCACTAAGGCTGGTTTCACAGCTGTCCGAGAGACTCGTACGGGCCGTCCATACACGGGAGACCCGTAGGTACGGGTAGCGCCTGCAGTGCTCTGAAACGAAGGAGTAGTACGATACGTTGTACAGGCTCTACCCGGAGCGGGTCGCGTACGGACCAATCCGCGTCACTGTGATATAATGTTCTAGCGCCTGACGTGTGTCTCCCGGACAGATGTGAAACCAGCCTAAGGAAGGATTGAAGTAGGTACAGACGCCAGCAGGTCAACCTACCTGAAACTGTAAAATTTTCCCAATCAACTTTGAACCTTAAACTTTGGTGATAAAGTTGGAAATCTATTAAAGAAATTTGACAGATTGTAGTAGGTTGATGTGCTGGTGTCTGTACAAAAATTTTGCCTGTGGGAAATCCTATCGGGCACACGAATAATTCTGTTATAAAAGTTGTTCTGCAAAAACTTCATTTGTTTGAAAATATAATCCAATCCATATGAGAATATAACAGAATTAGATCATGTGTATATCCAGGGAGGGGTCTCCAATTCTCGTCATTAGCTCACTTGCCGCCGGCACCCGTGGGTGGTGTTCAATTGTACGGTGCGATTCATACGGGATCGTACTACATCACTTTATCAATGTAGGCTATAGACACACACAATTCTGTGGTTTTAAAACATGGGTTTTGAAATGACACATGTTCTTTTTACAATAAAACACTAATATTATAAAGAGGTAAAATTTGTTTGTTTGTTTGTATGTAGTTGTTGTTGGCAGATGCTAGTTTTTTTTTACAATAAAATAATATAGCAAAATATTCGCTTTTACAAGTCTGTAAGTGGCCTAATTTAAATAAACTATTCGACTTTGACTTTGACACGCATTTGCACTCGTTAGTCAGGGTTTTCTGGGATTTAAATTGAGGCGTTAGTTTATAGTTCGAATATTTCAATGATGTATCATGTTATTGGGGGCTTTCCAAATTCATTTTAACACAACACGCTACAGTACAAAGTATAAAATATCAACCATGTAGGTAGTCTACATAATGTTTGTAAGTTTCCGCGCGACTAGCATAATAATATACCTATACAACGTCCCGACATCAACCGTCGGGCAGTTGCTCACCAAACACAATCTTCCGTCTGGACGGAGGATCCTCCTTTTTCTATGGAGGTGATTGGAGTATAAGTAATATTATCGCTCTATCAGCTACACTATCAATATCTCCAGTTCTATACGCTAACTCCTATGAGACAGCTTACCCCACTAATGAAGATAGCGTCACAGTAACATGCCCCCTGGACATTAGTGCACTTATTGTGTTAACCAAGCCGTAGGTGGTGACAGCAGTTGAACTCAGCTTAGTTATTATGAACATTACAGGCATATTTGCAGAAGTTTTACTTGGTACAGACGCCAGCCAGGTCAACCTACCCGAAACTGTAAAATTTTCCCAATCAACTTTGAACCTTATGCTCTAGTGATAAAGTTGAAAATCTATTAAAGAAATTTGACAGATTGTAGTAGTTTGATGTGCTGGTGTCTGTACAACGCAGACGGACGCACGTGCGAGCGATCACAAATCAAACATGAGAAATTAATTGAAACGACGCGATGAGGAATTCTGCAAAACATGGATGTCTTTATAGACTGTTCTGGCCATAGATCATAAACACTTCTCTGTAAATATTACTACTATCAGGTCATTCAGTGTCTTTGGATTTTACATTCGGTTGTTTTTTGCAACGCTGGAGGACTCTGCTCGTTTTCCATGTCTCTTGACTTGATGTCTTCGCAACTACAACACCGAATCTTTTCTATCTTAGCTGCTCTGGTGGGGTCAAATTTTTTAGCACACTCCCAAGATTTTTGTTTCTTTCAACATCTAAAGCCAAAATAACATTACGAAATTAGTGGCGGCATACAATGATAGGGCGACTTTTTGTATAGGTCGACACAAAAACTCTGACGTGGTGACATTTGGAACTAAATATTTTACATAAGTACTGCAGACCTATGATGATGGCACTACTTTGCCTACAAGTGCTATTTTTTCTAAACTACACTAAAAAACTAGCACGTTCTGAGTCACCCACAAGCAGCGTTTTTAACAATTTGTTTACATTCTTTTACTCATTTCCCATTCGAAGTGACCTAAGTGCGATAGTGGCGCCCTCATTTTAATTTTACTCTTTTTTCCCAAGCTGTACGTAGTACTTGGGAGTGTGCGGGCGAGCGTGTGGCGGGATTGGCTGCCTGGTGGAAGCGGCAGTGGCTCGCCCGCGTGTACCATCTGACGTGCATGGGACATGGGAATAAAATAGTCGCCCTGGGGCGGCTTATGGCGTCACTAGACGCGCGCGACGTGCTTCACAAGTACTGCATTTTTTCGTGCTCGTCAAGCACGTCGCGCGCGTCTAGGGACGCTATTAGGACTTTGCGACCGAATTCGGTCGTATAGTGATCGCTATCTATGTCGAGACTGCCGGGCCTGTAATTTTATGTCACTAGTGTCGTAATGTAATTTTGGCTTAAGAAGGATGCCGAAAGTTTTGCTTTTGTTAGGGAAGTAGACTTTCTGTATCTTTATCGTATGTGGTTCCACGATGTAACATAGTGATTTAATTTGATACGTCGGGAACTTGGCGCCTGTCTGCCCTCGATAGGTTTATATTATACAGATTAAAGGGACAGTTAGAATGTATGACAGAGTTAAAATACCATGTCACTCGCTAAATAGGAGCTGTAGGTAGTTTCAGGACGATTCAGGGTAGGTTTAGGTAAGTTTATAACTTCGCCTTTCATGCAGCGTATAAATAACGATTTGTTTAAAAAAGTCTAAAGGTGTCGACTTTCGTAGGTGGGATACCAGCCGGTCTATTCTGTAATAATCTCACGGTGAAAACTTAGGTGAAGTGAACGTGAAGTGAGCTGTCATTCCACCTGCTGCTAGGGACTGACAGCTCACTCCGAGCTCACTTCACCTAAGTTCTCACGGTGAGATGGTTACAGAATAGCACTGCTGGTTGGAACGAAGTTCTTTTCGCTGTATATTATGTACTAACAACGTTTGAGAGTAAATAAATAGAATAATAAATGTGTCACTTTTGCGGTCTAACTCTTACCTATTCGCCGAGATTGTGCAGAGGAATACGTGGTGCACTAAGGAACGTCGTTCCAATAACTTTAGATACAGCATTAGCTCTTGGAGAAACGAAATCCTCTCTAAGGCCTTAGGTCTTATGAAGTGTTAGTCATCATTTTTCCCTTACGAGAAAGAGATGTAGGTATAATCCTGTATAGCTCCATCTCTCTCGTATTGGAATGATAATGGTCGTCATACGTCATATAGCAGTTGTTCTGCGAAAAACCCAAACCACGTATGATTCTCTGAAAACGTCACGTAACGAGGCGAAGATAAAATGATTATTAAGATGACCCACACGACGAGTGTTGACCAGGTTAATCACCTTATAAAACACCAGCAAATAATAAAAGAAGATAAAAAAACAAAGTCATTTGAAAGTAGGTATGGTAATTTCTTCTAGCTCCAATTAATTCCAGTTAGATCATTTGATATTTAAGATCGTGAACTTGTTTAATATGTGATACGGTCGCCAAACTGGATTTACTACTTTTACACTGTTGCCATACTCTTTAATTGCTTTTAAATTGAATAAAAGAGAGTATTGGGCAGTCTTTTGAATCAAATTATTGTAAATAATCATCTTCTCGCTAACCTTTTCTCAACTATGTTGGGCTCGGCTTCTTGTTACCGCACAATCATAATCAGCCTAATTGTTCCCTCTTCTGGGCCACAGACCTCTTCTCTATGAGAAGGAATGGGCCTTCGTCCACCACAAGGTCTCAGTGGTGTATGGTAGTTGTCACATGTCTTCGAATTTTTGATCCTAGGACATTACGATTTCCTCACGATGTTTTCCTTCACCGTTTTGAGGGATTGCCAGTCTGACTTCCACAATCCAGTTACTGGGTAACACGCTACCTCTTGGTAAGAATGGATGACTGAAGGCTTTCGGGATTTTAATTATCCATAACAACTCTCAAAAATCCGACGACGAACGTCTTAAAAGAGTCTCAAAAATTGTTTGCTGTACTGTATTTAAAGTTTACTGACTAGCAATAAACTAACGATCTCCGTACAATTTCCTTGCTTGGGTGGGAGAAAATATAGTTATGGATGGCAGAAACAGTGTTTTTCAACGTGCTTGGAAACCCTCGACAGTTTCATAATATTGCTAGACATTTCTATAATTTATACATACTTAATATACAGTGATCGGAGTAGGTAGAGCTATTTTGGTTCAATGACCGCAAACGTTGATGTTAATATGGACATTCCCCCGGATTCTTATATAAAAAAAAAAGTTTTTTATTTCATTAACCTGAAACCAATCCGTCTTATACCTACCCGTTGGAGGGGAGGAGGGATATGTATCCATAATTCCTTAAGACGTGAATAGCTTTACAAAGTAGTTTCTAATTTATTTAATAATATATATTTCAAATCCCGGGATTCCGGGAGTGTCCATATTAAGACAACGTATTGCAATTTGCAAGTACAAAAAATAGCTCTGCCTACTCCGATCACTGTTAATATAGGAGTCAAACTCTACTCCTATCGTGTAAAATACCTATGTCACATTTTCGTGTACTTCTGACATCACTTCCCAAAATCAAAAGTTCTGTGGTACTCAACCTTTTGTCTCGGCCGGATAGCGTAGGTTTATTTATTTCATTTCTCGCATGAAACGATGAAATGGGCACCTTTGAACTTAGGGTTTTACATCCTTTAAAGAAAAACTGACACTCCAATATTTTTTCTCAAATTCCTCCACTTTTTCTTATTTCAGCATATCCACGATATTATTCGCGTAAGCTCAAATTGATCTCTTTTGTTACAGAGCACAGGCATATTCTGCACATTCTTCCTCGCACAAGCTATCAAGGAGAAACGTCGAGCATCTATCAGGAACTCGACGACCATCAGAGAGTCGACTTTTGCGAATCCTGACGACTCGCTACTCGCCTCACCGACTGCCCCAGCTCCTACCTTGCCTAAGTATTAGGAATAAAAAAAATTGGTTGCCTGTAAAGTCGGTATACGGGCGAAAGTTTTACGTGACAACGACTTTGCGTGCCTTTCACTTTTTATGTCTGTCTCTCTCGCTCTTAGGCGGGCTAACCATGACGCGTGCCTCTCACTCGCTCTCATTGTGAGCGCATAACGTGAGCGGAGCGTAACGCAGTTTCTTGAAGTGTCACCCGGCAAACCAATTTATAAGACGTTGTCACGTCAAAAAAATACGGTGTATAGGTAGATACATGACATGTGTGCACAATTATGATGAAGGACACTTCAAAGGTTGATGGATTTCTAAAGTATAATACGGCCGATGAATCATGGCCGGTGCGAACTTTGCGCAGAAGGCTGCGCAATACATTTTTTGGTACCAAATGGTGATATGAGGCGAGTGTGAGTGAGAAATCAAAAACATGCGCTAATATTCGGACCGGCCATGATTAATCGACCGTATTGTAGGCGATGGAGGTAAGAGCATTTACACGCAGGTACTTTGCCTTTTTCGTTCATATTCCTGTCTAAAAGTTTGTGTCCTTAGGGTGAACCATGGGCGAAAAAGATCGTCGAGCTATAAGACGTATGGGTACTTGCTCGTACAGTAAGCCACAGGACTGACCTGTGGCTTACTGTACAAGCAAGTACCAGGTAGTATACCAGGTGTAAGCTGGCCTCTTCTATTGAAACTCCGTACTACACGAGGCCAGCTCAAGGTCGCAGTGTTGCCAGCGACGGGCGGTCGCTTGTACAATCATGGCCGATCTGAACTTTGCGCAGAAGGGTACGCAATAAATTTTTTTAGGAACCAAATGTGACATGAGGCGAGTGTGAGTGAGAGAACATGCGCGAAAGTCGCAGAACCTTTGTTCAGAACAGCCATGATTCACAGGCCGTATTGTACGTAATTAGTTAATTACGTATCGTCGAAATGCGTCAATAATTTGGTTTTGATTATACCTACATATATTTATAAAGAGTATCATGGAAATAAGTGAGACTTTTAAGTCAGTTCAAAGACAAAGACTACGTTTGAGTAACATAAAAATGCAATCTTTTATTACTTATACAACAATATTGTTTGATAAACACCCAACTCAGTCCTTTTTATATATTTATTTGATGACTGGCAGTTAAAGGCTCGTGCAGACCAGTGCGATACGGCGCGGCGGCGCGACGCGACTCGAACAATACAATTTCTAAAAAAACTTGTCGCGCTGTCGCGTCGCGCTAGTTTGCACAAAGCTTAATAGTTGGAGAGTTTTAGTTATTAAAATAATAATTTTATAGTGTGTAGAAAGGTTTATTAGAATAAGTTGAAACGTATTATATTGTTCTTGCCACAAAGTATTCAATAACCGTATCAATAATTTATTACCTATAGACAAACTTTTTTTTTAATAAATATAGAACGTAAAACCCCGCCCGTTCCTATCACTTCCATTTTTTTATTGATAAAAATAATGACCGTACCTTCCACAATCTACTATCAAATAGTTTGTATTTTCCATTACTGATTGTACTGGACATTTATAAAATGGCTGCAGCTATAAATAATTATTTTGTAATAATAACCCCATTGTTTCAAGGTTAATAGTAAACATAACGTAATTATCTTCCTAAGCTTAAAGACTCCCCGCAGACAGGCGCGACGCGACTCCGGTAGAGCAATTTCGATGAAGTTTTCATAGAAATGTTCCAGCAGAGTGGCTTCGCTCCTTTAATAAATACGTCTTATGAATATATGACGGAAGCAAACACTAAATGCATTGTTGCTCTAACAATGTTTGTAAGTTTCTGAGTTTTTGTCTACGCGTAGTTTGAATACAATGAACACTTATATTCAGTACAAACTAGGACTGTTTTGAAATTAACGGGTAATTAACCTTGGCGATGGGGACTCTGCATTACAGATAGTGGGTCTTTGACGTGACGTTTTATCGGGGTTTTTTAAATGACGATAATGTCAACAGTGAGTATTTATGCCTGGCATCAGAGTTGCAAATCAACTCAATTGAAGATTCCATTTCAAAACAGGAAGTTAGAAGTTAGCGGTGGTAGACAAAGTTGTTCAGTTAAACTCTTTTTGGGAGGCGGCCCGACATCCTTGCCAAAAGGTTGAGAAACTTTGACTCCTAAGACTGCCCTTAGCAAAATGATCTCCATTAATGCATGTCCCGTCCAATGTAGTTACCAAACATTCTTATTTTATTAATATATTTTGTTTCTTAAGCTTCTTAAAGTATCCCAAACTTCATGGACCAGGAAAATAAGGATTTTATAAAAACGAAATGTTAACCAACGTATACGGGTCCAACAATATGGTTCTTTAGATAATGCAAGTTTACGAAGTTTATTTGTATTATTTTTTTGGCTCTTCCTATTGCCTCCATTTCATACCTACCTCTTTCTCTAATCATAGTAGTTTTTTTTTGTTAATTTATTATTATATTTTTATCGATTTCCTTCCACATTTTACGTCAGCAAAGAGTTCTTATGTATAGTTTTTCCTTGCGGTACAGACGCCAGCACATCAACCTACTACAATCTGTCAAATTTCGTTAATAGATTTTCAACTTTATCACTGAAGAAATAAGGTTCAAAGTTGATTGGGAAAATTTTACAGTTTCGGGCAGGTTGACTTGCTGGCAACTGTACATCTATGATTGAACTATTAATAACGAATATTAATATATTAATGCTATTCAATTGTTTTCTGTGACTGTGCTGAAAAGGATGTATCCAATGACATCACGGATGAGTTGTTTTGACTCTCTTGACTAAAGATATTTAATTTACTTATTAAATTATCTATATGAGTCGACTGTAACCTATCTAGGTATGACTTTGTGAGTATCATGACATGAGCGATCATTAGGCAAATAAACAGTGCCTTTTTGCTCTTTATGTAGCAAGTATGTAGTATGTTTTATAGTTTGTTTTATATTGACATTGGTACATTTGTAACTCTAGGCCTGATAACATAAAAAGTCGGTTTTTGTTTAAAATATTTTCAATTTCTTTGTTGATATTGATAGTGTGTGGTAAAAATAGACAATGCAAGATTAATATGGATTAGAAAATAGTGAAGGAATCCCTGCCTACCTACTTTGTTTGGAGATTATAGTACTTTGTAATGTAATAAGTAAATTAGATAAACATAAGATAATGCAGCTATATGTATTTTCAATGCAGTTTATTGTAGGTTTATCATAACGATACGAATAAAGAATAAAGGTCCCCGCAGACAGGCGCGACGCTGGTGCTATGTAATCCTGGTAGAACAATTTTTTTTCAAATAATATTGTTGCATCGCGCTGTCGCGTCGCGCCTTTCTGCGGGAGCCTTAAAGCAATAACGAATAAGTTTCACAAAACTAGTGTCACAAAATATTGTCATTCTTAATTATTTAGTTTTAAATTTTGTGTAGGTACGAGTATTCGAATATAAATTATTTATTTAAATTTAGAAAAGTTTTAAAAATATCCAGTTTCGTCACCGAATATTGGAAAAGTTCATTCGATATTATATATTAATTTAAATTTTACTGGCCACTCACTTCCAAACTCAAATTCAACTGCAAACAATCAATGTTGAAATAATAAATGTACTTGTTTTCCCAATGTTTATTATACTTCCAGTTCGTATACCTCGGTATGCTGTAGATTTTCAACAAAACAAGGTATTTTCAAGTAAACTTAGCTTCGTAAATCGACGTGTTATTATTTCACGTTCGCTCATGTTAGTCTACCGTCTGACTACAAGGTAACTCCCAACTACCCAAGGAAAATATTTCCTCAATTTCCGATTTGCCAAGGTTGTGCAATAAAATCGTACTAAAGAGGCACAAACAACATGTTCTGACGTCATTATACAGTGTCACTGAACATTTGAATCAAAGGATACGCAGAAGTCAAGACTGTATTTTGTTAGTCAGACTAATATCGCTTTACGAAAACAAACGCACACGCAACAAAACGGTCTCATACTTAGTCAAATAGTCTAAAAAACTACAAAAAAATAAAAAGTATCTATTGAGTAGAACACAAAATGTTTGCTACCCCATACAACAGTCAGTTTTATGGTCGCGACATCGCGGTGTCTGAAAGTTTTTGGGTTCGCAGGACGTATTTTTATCGCGGTGATTTTTTTTCGTACACTGTATTTTCATCTCTTGGTATTGAGCCGAGCATTGAGAATCCAACAGAGCGCATCCAGCGAGTACCCCAGCGCGTCAAGAAAACACACTGTTAGATATTCAACTCTCGGCGCTAAGCAGAGCGTCGAAAATACATACGCGAAAAAAAATCGCCGCGATAAAAATACGCCCGTGCGTACCTGGGCTTAGTTTTGAAAACTTGAAATTGTATTTAATTACTGATAATCTGTGCCTTTACTAAGAGCATTTTTTTAATTTTCATTGATAATGCTGCTGATTTTTCAATCGTCAAATAACTTTTATATCTGAGGAATAAATGTGGCAGTTTGGCAGATAAATGTAATCTGGCTATTATATCCAGTTTCGATCCTGGGCAAAACAAACTTCACATTGCTGAGTCGGCAAATTCTATACAAATCTTACCAAAAGACTACAGTGAAGTAAGTTTGACAGTTGAAACGTCAAAAAATCTAAGATGGCGTGTTCTTATGATGATCGCATTGTAAATAGGTTTAAGGTTTTATTACATAAAATCACGCCTGTGTTCGCTGAAGGGTTAGGCAGAGGTGTACCTATAGTACACGCATACCATGTAATAGGGGTCGAGACCATTGTCATTAACCGGCCACAAATCCAGGCTCCGGGCTGCTACTGAGAAATTCCAGTTGGAAAACCCATAACACTGCCCCACCCAGGAATCGAACCCAGGATGAGGGTTTAGGAGGGGTTTTATTGAGAGGTATATATTACCTAATTAATATATTTAATTAGGTAATACTTATTTATAATTATAGCTTTAGAATAGTGATTGTGTGGGTTGTGCAGCGTATATAAATGTGATTTAATCTACCCGAAACCTGGTACCTAATGAAGAATTGTATATATCTAAGACTTAAGAAAATTCCTATTGTATTGATTTTTGTACGTTTTAATACCAATAAATGATCCAGTATTAATTTTGTTGTTTCTGTTGTGTTGGACAACCACGCGAACTTCCTCTACTGAAAAAAAGATTTTCAAAAACGTGATGAAAATATCGATGAACATACATTAAAAAAAATACAAACATAGAACCTCATCCTTTTTTGAAGTCGGTTAAAACCCCATGCATGGGAATGAGCTATTCAATTTTTACCCGACTGCGGCGAATCCATAAAAGGAAGGTTTATTGCTTATTTATTTGAAGATGTGAAATAATGAATCCTATTGTAAATAGGAGATAAAAGAACCATAGTGTCTCAAGACGAAAGTCTTTGACCAGTGCGCGTTGCCAGTGATGACCTATGGCACTGAAACGAGGTCACTCACAATGGGCCTTATCAGAAGGCTAAAAGTCACCCAAAGGGCAATGGAGAGGGCTATGCTTGGAGTTTCCCTACGTGATCGAATCAGTAACTAAGAGATCCGCAGGAGAACCAAGGTAACCGACATAGCCCGAAGAATTGCCAAACTTAAGTGGCAATGGGCAGGGCACATTGCTCGCAGAACAGATGGCCGATGGGGCCGAAAGGTTCTGGAGTGGCGGCCGCGTACCGGAAGACGTAGCGTTGGAAGGCCTCCCACAAGATGGACCGATGATCTTGCAAACGCCGCAGGAATCCGCTGAATGCGGGAGGCACAGAATCGGTCGAAGTGGCGGTGCTTGGGGGAGGCCTATGTCCAGCAGTGGACGTCTTTCGGCTGAAATGATGATGATGATGATGATAAAAGAACAGTGGTGGTACAGTGGTCCTACGAATTGTAGATTTCCTAGGTCGTAGGTTCGACCCCAGACAGGCGTTTAACTTTGTGTAAATTATTTCATCACCACTGCTCTCAAAACGGTGAAGGAAAACATCGTGAGGAAACCGGCATGTCCTAGAACCAAAAATTCGAAGACATGTGACATTAACCAACCCGCACTGGATCCGCGTGGTGGATTACGGCCCACTCCCTCTCTCCGAGAGGATGCCGGCGTCCTAACAGGGGGAACATTATAGGCTGATTATGGTCGCAATAAGGAAACCCTCAACCATCAGGATTACAGTGTATCAGGAGGATGACCACTGTAACGTCCCTGCTAGGGCAGGTAAACTAAATAAAGGGTACAGGTTATACATTAAATAAAAAGGTAATTGATAAGACTCCAGCAGGAAGCTGGCGTGAGTTCGCGATATCGAGCGCGTGTAAATTTCTAGCCCGCCTCAAGAAAACCACTATCCTGGTAGTTCCCGACACGTAGGTGACTGGTGGCAGCCAAGTAGGTAGTCCGGTCCTCCAACGGCAGTTAGGGCAGCTCGAAGGGTTGTCCAGCCACAGCCCTCGCAGCGGCGGTGATATAGTAAATTCCAGTACGGAAGAAGACGTAAGAAGATGTAAGACAGAGCCTATGTTTGAATGAGTAGGTAAGTACTGTAAAGGTTATCTCCAAAAGAGAAAAAAAAAGAGAACCTTACCAACCTTACTTCATGCCGGTAAGTATAAAAGATGACTCTGATTGCATTCGATCACTCAACTCAAGCGAATTCAGAATCAGTTTTCAAAATTGAACATGACGCCGTTTGTTTTCAAGATACGCGTTCGGCGCTCCGATTGGCAGCCGGCCGGCCTTCACCAATGAAGGGCCAATCGGAGCGCCAAACGCAGTCGATGCGTAAAGTCGAGATGGTTAAAAGAAACTCACACTAGGGCCTCAGTTATGTTATAGGCGTGTAAATAGGCACGTCCATAGTATAAACTGAGCACGTCCTCTTGAATTAAATAGCGAAAATTCCATAGAATTCTCTAAAAATAAATCATTTTTAGCAAAAATGAGCTGTTTTACCGTGAAATGTTTTCTCATCTCATCTCAAGATGCAGCCGAAGGGAGTAAATACCGACGAATTGGAAAGTATTCGCGAGTTCTTTAAAAACTTTCTCCCTTCGCCGCTTGTTTATGGTCAGAGCACGGAGCCTCCACTTTTTGCTAAGTCGAATGGCGAATCGAAAGCGAAATAACTACATGTCTAGGTACCCGATTGGTATTCGTAATGTCGACTCTGTCGACGAAATTGCGAAAATTAATTTACCTACTGCTTTTTGTACCTAATGGAACCAGTTTTACTTATTCGTAATATTGTAAAGCGATGTTATTTTTCCCGCTAGAAATTCCGAATTTCTTCTACGGCCATCAATAAGGCAAAGGTATTAAAAGTGAGGGCCAATTGGCATAAATTATCATGCCTGCGCGAACATGTCCTGTGAACCTGCGTTAAGACGCAGATATATGCCAATGACCTTGAGTGGTTAGCTTGCGTGTTCACTACTGAGCTCACGCAACGCGTCGTACGTCCAGCCAGTAATAGGACTCGCCCATCAAGGAGCCCTGTCCCAAATTTTACGCATTATTAATTTATTATACATAAAAAGTATTATAATAAAACACGTATACTAAAACATCAAAAATTAAATTATCTTTAAAATGGTGAAGGTTTCAGAAAAATACGCTTGATATTTTTTTTTTTTGTGATTTTCGCGTTAGACATAACTTTACAAATTAATTTCACCATGTAATATAAACACATTCGTTTATTCGTTAATTCGTTTATTAAGAAAAAGCTCTAATTTAACATATTATATTTTTTCCAAATGATTAACACTACTCGATTAGACGTGATCTTCAGTATAAAATCATTAAAAGTAGGTTATCGTCGACTTAATATGGTCAGAAAGTTTTGAAAAACTGTTCCGTACTTATGTTATAATCTCAGTTTTGGAGATTGTGTTTCATCAAATAGTTCCTATGCCGTGATTAGAGGAGTGCCAGACAAATTCGAAAAAGTTTTTAACATAAAAGAAAATAATAGGAATATAGACATACTCTTTCTTAAAATTTATAAGTATGTAAAAAATAATTTAAAAAAAATCGAGGAGAAAAAATGGGAATACGAAACGTCGATTTCGTAAATTTTTTTTTGTGATTTATATAGTCTGAGCTGTAGCTATCCCTATCGCACTCTACGGGGACAGACTTGAGGTAAGACGACGGCTATAGTTTCTTCAAATACCTATTTTTAATATTCCTGGAAGGCCCTGTTCCCTCTTAACGTAACCTTAGAAAGACCTTAAATTATGGATATAAGGTTTGAATTTCAATAAAAGCTAAACAAGTTTAGTATTTGGTGAATCCCCGAAACTTATGATTAGATTGTCAAGTTGTTTTTTGTCAAGTGTTGTTAGGGTAAACTTTGAATCTGCTAAATTTCTAGTTTCGACGATAAATATCAATTGATATATTATATATTATATCGTAATAATATATATATATATATATACATCCACTGATATATATCAGAGAACTCGTCTTCAGTAACAAGTTACCTAGGACTTAGTTTAATTTAATAAATAATTAGGTACTTACTTACCTACATACACTTGGGAGCAAATAAATCGAGCCACTTCCTTTTTCACGCATTATGGTAATTATTTTTGGTATTAAGGAACGCATCGATTCGAAACATATATCGCCTAAAAGGGTATTTAATAACCTTTACAATGAGGGTAGTTAGTTGTCAAAATTTCATTTTTATTAAAGTTTAAAGGGTAGAATAAAATTATCGCATTTAATTTGCTTATGACATTTTTATTGTACTCTGTTAAGAAAAGATTAAATTTGAGGTTTTTGTTAATCATACCCATATTACTTGTTATTGTTGTCTTTATCTGTGTCTGTGTAATCAAAATAACCTGATAAAATGGATACTACACCGACGGAAGCTGCCCAAGTTGTAGCTTTACTTGAGGTTGGACACGGACAACGTGAAGTGGCACGCAGACTTCATTTGAGTCGTTCAAAGGTACAGCGGGTATACCGCAGGTATCTGGAGACTGGTGCTTTTGTTCGGCGACCTGGAACTGGCCGACCACGGGCAACAACAGAACGTGACGACCGCTTTATTGCAACCAATTCGTTGCGCGACCGTGGACTTAATGCTGTTCAGCTACAGCAAGCGTTACGTGACGTTCGAGGAGTCGCAATCAGTAGGTGGACAGTGAGACGAAGACTAAAAGAACGAAATTTAACATCACACAAACCAGCAACTGGCCCAAAATTGACTGTAGCTCATCGCCGATCTCGCTTGGAGTTTGCTCGAGAACACATTAATTGGACGTTAGAAGACTGGAGGTCAGTTTTGTTTTCTGACGAGTCAAGAATCTGTCTTTTTAGCAATGACGGGAGAAACCGAGTATATAGACGTCCTGGTGAAAGATTTGCCCAATGTTGCATTCGAGAAACGGTGAGTTTTGGTGGTGGTTCTTGTATGGTGTGGGGAGGAATTTCTCTAGACGGAAAAACGGAACTTGTCTTCGTCGACCCCGCCAACGATGGCAGTGGTAGACGTGGATTAACAGCTGACCGATACATAACTGACATTCTTGAAAACCACGTAATGCCGTATGCTGGTTTTGTCGGAGAAAATTTCTTGTTTATGCATGACAATGCGAGACCTCATACCGCGCAGATCGTTACGGAATACTTGTCTGCGATCGGGATTCAACAAATGGTATGGCCAGCACGAAGTCCCGATTTGAACCCGATCGAACACCTATGGGACGAGCTAAAACGGAGAGTCCGAGCCAGGGTTCCCGCTGTTTCATCCATTCCCGAGCTTAAAGTCGCTGTGCTTGAAGAGTGGGAGAACATACCACAATATGTCATCGTAACGCTGATCAGATCGATGACTAATAGGCTACAAGAATGTATCAGGGCCCGGGGGGGTAATACCAGTTATTAAGAATATTTTTTTTGCAATAATTTTGTTTTTTATTGTTTTTATGGACTGTTTTAGCCCTACTAAATTTTCTATCAAAATTACCATTTTTCTTGCAGAGCCAATAATTTATCATTCAATAAGGTTATTATTCAATAATTTACCCTCATTGTAAAAGTTATTAACTAAACTTTTAGGCGATATATAGTTCGAATTGATACGTTCCATATTACCAAAAATATTTACCATTTTACGTGAAAAAAGGTAGTGGCTCGATTTATTTGCTCCCAAGTGTATTATTATACCGTAGCTAGGTACACTAAACTGCTTTTATTCTGTTATATGATGTTTTGTCATGAAAATTGCTGTAAAAAAGCTCCAGAGTTGCTATCTAATTGCGTAGGTAACACATTTTCGTAAATGATTAAGACTAATTTGTTTCATTTTGACAGTTCAACAACATTCATTGCGTTATTTACGTTGTAAGGCAGATTTTATTTTTTCGAACTTTCGAAGCTATGGACTAGAAATCTCTTTCAAAATTATTCAGATTGTAATTGATCGTGTAATACACTCAGACCAAATAAAAAACCAAGACATAGTGACGTGAGGCCGGTTTCGTATCCGGCCCTAGTCCAGGCCATGGTACGGAGCGAGAGGGCATGGGAGGCCGTCACCTCCTTCTGCGAAGCAGTAATGCTCGCGAAGGAGGAGGCAGAACGCGTGAGGGAGAGGCAAATTTCGCGCCCTCACGCCCCTAGCCGCCGCAGGAGACGCCCTGGGCGTCGGGAATCGCAGGCCGATTCCCGGCCACCGTAGGCGCGGGCTTGCGGACGGTGAGCAATGGGTAGCTCGCCGTCCGATAAGGACCAGGCCCGGGTCGACGGCGCGTTGTGTTCCACGCGCGCCTCAAAGAGATGTCAGCAAGTGAAGGGGTCCGATAGGACCAATGCCTGCCGGGGTTGCGGGAAAGTCCGAAAGGGATACCGTGGCCCCTGGCAATGTACAGGCAACGGAAGGAACACGGGTGGGTTTTAGTCAGTAAGAGTCTGACACGCCCTCCCGCTCCACCCAGAGCGGGAGAAGTTATTTGATAATTTCCCACCCAAAAAAAAAAAAAAAAAAAAAAAAAAAAAAAGGCCGGTTTCGTAAACATGTGTGCACTTAGTGAGGTGTAGTTTGATTGTAAATGTGTGCGTGCAAACTCAAACTCAAACTCAAAGCATTTATTTCAAATAAAAAAATTACAGGCACTTTAAAGGTCACAGCTCATTAGAGCCACCCGGCACCCACTCCGCACCGCCTCGCCTCGTGCGGTTAGTATTCTTGATATGGACTTGTATGGGTATGCGCTCACTACATCAACTCCGTAGCGTCACCGGATCGCCTCTATCGTAAGCCGTCCACGCGCGGACGGCGTGTGGACCACTCGGTGACAACTCGCTGCCCTGCGTTGACTGCGCATCGCCAACGCGCGGGTCCAAAGCGGACCGCGCGCTGCCCGCGAGTGATTCACGCGAGGACGATACGTTGGCAATGTGTAGACCTAATGCCAATTGTTAACAGACTACTCGAAAATTCGTGGACTAAGCGACGTCCACTCGTTGACCACGCGGCGTTCACTCGTTGACCACGCGGTGTTCACTCGTTGACCGCGCGGGGTTCACTGGTTGATCGTGCAACGTTTTGGTGATAACGTGGCGTCCACCCGTGAACCACCTGTCGACAACGAGTGGACGCCGTACGACGAGGCGGTGCGGAGTGGGTGCCGGTTGGCTCTAATGAGCTGTGACCTTTAAATTGTCAAGGGGTCGGTCAGTCAGAAATATGAAGCTAGTCGCCCATTCCAAAGCGTAGTAATACTATGGAGAAGAACGGGCAAGACACTCCACGGACACCCTTTTAAATCAAAATATGGTTACAAAATATTGGTTACATCATTCATGTTGCAGTTATACATGTGAGAACGATGCAAAACTTTAAAAGCGTCCGTTAGAAATAAAAATATAAACCAATTTAAACATTAAATTAAATTAAAATCGCCGCGATCGTGTATGCACAGAGCGGAGTTGAAGTTTTGGAATGCTTCACTGTGGGTATTGTTTGCAGCGCTGTCTTGGTTTTTTATTTAGTCTAAGGTAGGTATTACACAATTAGAAGGACACGAACACACACGATTCAACAAAAATTGATCTAACTTATATTATAAACGCGAAAGTGAGTTTGTCTTTGTTTGTTACGCTTTCACGTTAAAACAAAAGATAAAACCGCGGGGCGCAGCTAGTTACTGATATTTTAGAACATGATGAATACCTAAGTGCAAATGAGCGCACCAGTTAGTAAGTTAACATGCCTTTTCTAAAATATTTCCTGTTGTAATTAGGTGAATTATTTACGTCATCTATTTTTTTAATATTTCTATGTGTATGACCATTTGTGACGCAGTGCGACATGGAGAATCCCGAGTCGAAATATTTGTCAAATATTTTTCCGCATTTTTCAAGGTAAAAATCAAATAATGCTGTTGTGGTACCTACGAACCCCAGGCAGGTACCATAACAGCACAACGAAATAGTGATAAATATAAACTTTTTACCGAAAAAAACAAAAAGAACTGACTAAACAAAACACTACAAAGTGAAAAATAACGTTAATTTCGGAAGTTGTACCTACCTACCTACCCCACACAAATTCGAATATCGAATACCACTATCTGCTATGTAAATAACAGTGACAGGAAATTATTTATTTTTTACTTGTAGCACAATATGTTGTGTTGTGTTGTGTGCCTTTTAGTGCGTGCTAAATAAATGTTATATATTTTTTTCTTTCTTTCTTTTATTATAACATCATCCACATAGACTAATACGTATTATTGAAGCTAACTCAAAAACTACCCAAGCAAAGATAATCAAATTTATATGGGACCTCTGAAGTATGACCTACCAAACAAAAAAAGAACCATCAAAATGAATTCATAATGGCGGAGTAACAGAGTAAAAAAAAGACAAAAAAAAAAAAAAACAGTCGAATTGAGAACCTCCTTATAAAGTCTGTTAATAATATAGGTAGGTTAAATATTGATCATAAAACTAAATAGGTAAATAAAATAATTTTATTAGGTACCTAAATACTTAACCTAATTTATACTTAACACGTTACATTTTTTTTAGTTTATCTAAATACCGTAAGTATAAAATATGGAATAGTTTGCAAATATTTAACATAGTGTAAGTAAAAACTGTAATATTAAGGTTTTTTTTTTAATGTAGTTAGGTTAGGTTAGAATATACCGCCTACCTACCTACCTTCCTACCTACTATGGGAGAAACATTAACTGCATCCTAAGTTGATTTAATCAGTTCTTGAGAAAGTCGCAGACATACAAACATACCAAGTATACCAACACACTGGTCTGTTATAGAACCTCCAGTTTTTGAAGTCGATTTATTAAACGTCCGACTCCCAGGCATTTGTTGAACATTGGTTGGGAACTTGGGACACTGAACTATGCCATAAACAAATTTACCTTTTTTATACGTCTATGCGTAGGTATAGCTTATTTAAATAAGTAGGTATCAAATCGCCTAGAAACTACATCAAAATTCATAAACTATTAACATTATCAATCAATATTTCAGCTACATTTTAACGAAATTACTTACATCAAACTATCCAAAATATTATTACTTGTACAAGTTGCAAAGTGATCCTGTTGAGACGAGATGAAATATTAGAGCGGGACGGAGAATCACCCAAGGTGCGAGCGAGATAGACGACAGGTGAATGAGGGGTCATGAATAGGACCACCATACCGCGCGGGTTTTTGTTGAGACTATTGATAGGACAAGGGACAAAGAACTAGGATGTTATTGTAGAACTAAAATTGTGCAAGTACGCCAAAGTAAATCAGTAACGTTACAAATAAAATAGTAGACAAGTACTTAATTAAATTAAGCATAATACTGGAAACCTTGAAAAATACGAGGACTGACCTTCGCCTTATCTCAAATTGTCCAGCTGGCGTCGGATTGGTGGGATGCAACAAATTGAAAGAAATAGATGGGATAAGTATTTTCCATTACGAGCTATATTCAAAAAAAAAAACGTTACTGGCCTAAGTTATTTTTTTAACTTGATGTATAAAATAAATAAAATTCACAGATGTCGTGCACTACATGACCTTTAAATAGCATTGGAAATGAACTTCGGAAATAAAAATATAAAACAAACATGTAGTAATATAATAATAAACTGGCGCAAAATATTAATGACCGCAGGGAGATAAGACAGAGCAAAGAGCTTCACCGGGTCCTGCAGGGCCCAATGTAGACACGTTAGCGTCCGTATCCTGGTTGCGATTTGGTGATCTCTGCGAGGAAACCGAAGGTTTTGTCTTTGCGATTATAGACGAAGTTATGATGATGAATAACTACCAGAAATATATTGTGAAGGACGGCACGGTTGACATCTGTCGGGCATGCCACCGTCCAGGGGAATCAATACGACACATTATTTCTGGCTGTTCTCGTCTGTCTAACGGAGACTACTTGCATAAGCACAACCTTGTAGCCAGGATTATCCAACAGCAACTTACTCTGAAATACAATCTTGTGGAATCGGAAGTACCGTACTATAGGTTTGTGCCCAACCCAGTTCTCGACAATGGCAATATCACGTTGTATTGGGATCGATCGTCGTTAGGCAGCTGGATCAAGGGCTTGGTCCAGAGAGAGGTACTACTGGACACGGCATGTTCCTCTTTCAGAAGCCCTGATCACCGGTAGCTGGGACCCTGTTCCCGATACCTATTTTTGATTGCTACTATTTTTAAATGTTTTTCTTTTCTTGTTTTATAAAAAATATGTAAAAATGTAAGCGATATGTACACAAATAAAATAAAGGACATAATTATAACAATAAAAAGTTTTATTGATTCCTAAACAAGTGTTACAATATTTAGGTATGACACTGGATCCCGCACTAGGATACCCTGTATCGCAGGATCCAGTCTATTTCGACAGATAATATGAATTATAAAAGATAGGTTAACAAATGCACCGCTATCAATACTAATATAATACAGAGGTAAAATTTCAGAAAGAACGTTAAGCGAAAATGAACTAGTAGCGCACGTGGGGATGGGATGCGACGCGGGGCCCGAAATTTCACGCAGATGAAGTCATGTACATGTAGTTTATTTTTTATTTTTTATAAATATATACCTATACAAAAAGCATTTCCAATATTTCAAATGACAGCAAACACTCAAACGTCACCAAGTACTCAGTTTCTGAAATTCTGACTCAACGGAAACCCCCAGATGGTCACCCTAACCATGATTCAAGGAACCCAAGAGGGGCGCGGGGGGGACGCGCCGCCATCGCGATTTCTTGCTTATTTTCTTTAGTAGCATTTCCAACGTCAAAGCTGGTGGGTCACGCTCGCGCTCCGCTCACATAAACAAGTAACCGCGAGTGACAAAGTGCGATTGTGTGTGAACATATACCAAGAGTGTGTACAACTCATTCAAGATGGGATGTGGAACGAGTTTTGTGAAATATGTGCTGTTCTTCTTCAACCTTCTGGTCGCGGTGAGTAGGGGAAAGGGCGGGCTTGGATTGGAACCGGTTTGCTTGACTTTTGTTCCGGTGGACGGGTGATGGCTTGACCAACCAACAGTGAAACTGACGCCCTGCACCAAGAACTATTGAAAGTTCCAATCCGAATCCGACATGTGGTTCTTTCAACATTTTGATTTACTTAATAATCTTTTAAAAAAGGTTTTCCGCTAGATTTTTATTCAGAAGTTACCTAATTCAATTACACCTTTCATTGTAAGCTCGTGTAATATATTTTTTTTGAGGTGATATATCCTCCAACAACTTTATCACAGCATTATTTCTTGCAATAATCCTCAATAACAAGGTAGGTAAACTTTACCAATCTTCTATTTCTGTCTCCCGTACTCATTAAGAAGGAGATAGAATATGTCTCCCCTCTCCGTCTGACTGGATTCGAAGATAGAATTCGTAGGGTGAAACGTACTGTTGTTGTCAATGAATTTAATGATTTTTTAGTTAGTTTTAGTAGGTATGAAAATAATTAAGTTACTTAATATTAATTAAAGTTGTAAACATTATTGTTTAAATGCTACATAAACAGCCAAGTTATTATTATAATTGTGAACTCTAAATCCCCATAATAATAAATCCACACGCTACGAGAACTTCCCATATCGCTTTTAATTCCCGTCACGGAATAGTCCAAGGCAGATAAGAAAAAATAATCACTTTTGAAAACGAATACAATACACATAACAAATAAAATACTTTGACTTTGACTGTTTAAACAACCAAAAGCGATATAAATATTTTATTATTTATAATATTTATTATTAGAATTTTTCTTATTTTTTCAATTTTATTCTTATAATATTTATTATTGATAAAACAGCAGCGATTGAATATACATAAAAAAAAAATACCTACCTATATTATAATATCAAAATTCAGTACTACAAAGATACCTAGTCCACCAACAAGTTTCCGCTCAAACCAGTTTCGAACGTAATACGTTTTAAATAGTAGTGACTATACAGATGAAATCATGAATCACCAACAATGCCGTAAGACAGCGTCAGTGCTTATTGCATTTTTTCCCTCCTTAACAAGCATGTATTCAATGTCGCAAAGACAAACAATGTGACATCATGGATGTTTATAGTAGCCGACATTGGAAGGAAGCTGCCTACACGGCCATAAAGAATTTGATCTGATGTGTTATCTACATCTTGGCACATTTTTGTTCGTATTGTTTTTTGTACGTGTCTTTGCAGACCGCATTTTGGTTGAGCCTCACGTAGCTAACAATGACGGTTGCTGTTTCTTGAATACGTCGTAATTGAAGGCTGTTACTATGTGAGTTGGCGCGATAATGATCCAGTCTCAACCAATTCGGAGATAAAAAAGAATCAGTAATTAAATGGAACGGTCAACTTAAATTTTCATCAATTAGTCTGAAGGTCTTGAAGTTTCTACTAGACCAGATGATAATTCATATATAAATTGTATAGGTATATATTTATAAGATAACCAAACTACTACGTCTATAAACAGTGGATAAGGTGCTAAAAGTGTCATGCAATATACCAGACAATCTTATATATAGGTACTCATACCTACTATTAAAATACTCCTCGAAAAGTTATTATCTTTGAATGAGCTATGTCAAAGAATCTGGTGCCTTGACAGTAACAGATGTACAAATATTAGTACGTATTACTGTAATCTTGCTCACAGCTTACGTTTCATTGAATGTAACATGTCTGACCTTGGTTTGCAACTGCTTGGTACTGGAATAATTACATTTAATACTAAGCCACGCTCTGGTGGTGTTGGTATGACAAGACCTGTTTTACTGCTCATTCGATAAGACATTTTAACGACGTTTCCACGACGAAAGAAAATTAAAATGTCTATAAAGTTAATACTTGTTAATATAGGTACATATTTCCATTCAATATTGGCATGTAGCCATTTAGATTGAACAGATTAAAACCATCTGAACCAAACCACATCGGTTTCTGTGAAGGTAAGAGTCAAAAAGATATGGGATATCTTTTTAATCAATAAAACGGATGCAAACTAATGGTTTCCGCAAACCTAGAAATAATTATTGACCCAAAAGAATGCCCTGTCCCATTTAGAGTTACTAACTAATGATGTAAGACGAAATGGTGCCCCTAATGGAAGAAACTTGTTTCATTAATTACGTCTAAAAGCTTATAGTTGTGGTTAGAAACGTAACGCCAGTTTTAGTCCATTAGTATTGCAGTTTAACGTTAAACTAAAACATTGGACTTACATCTATTTACATTTGTATTATATCTGGTGGCCAACTTATTAAGTTCTTCTGTGGTAAACTGGGTCAACAATGAAGATTGCGTGATAAAAGTCAATTTTCCTTACTCATTCACCCTCCGAAAGTCAACAGGTGATTTTATTGAATAATTAATGAAGAGATATACTGGCTTGTTTTGGAAATTTTGTGTGGGAACGTTGCCATAACAGTAAGGCTCAAATACAAAACTGATGACTTCATGTTCACGAATAATACAGTTTTTAGTCTCGACAATTTAGCGTAACACCAGTAGTTTAAAGATTAAAATCAATCCAATAAAATCAGTTTAATATTTGAGTATTGTATTTTCCTTTGAAGTGGGTCAAGGAAAAGTCCCTGGTCTGGTTTTGAAGGATAACGGCGAACGTGATCGTGACTCAAGGCTAGAATTTCCCGAAGCTTATCCTCATACATGACGTAACCTGAGCTAAGGCATTTGAATAATCCTAGCATATTTGCAATCCTCTTTGCTCACATGCATTTCGAAACCACGTAACTGTCAAGTTTTATACGCCACAAAAGACAAGCTTGTAAATACCAAAAGTACGACAAACAGTTACGACTTTGATGTTAATATTGATATCCTAAGAAGGTACTCAATACCAATAAAGTTAACTGCTAGTAATTAATCTGGCCGTTTTTCCCGTTGTCGAAGCAATAAAATCATCGCTGTCGATACAGCCATAATCCATGATATTCAAACATGGTACACGTGACCTGGCCCCGAGGTGACATCATCGCATCGCCACGACCGCCTCTGCCGCCGAACTGGCGCCCGCAACACTTAACATGCTTGCCCTATTACTGACTTTAGTTACATAAGCCATATTTTATTTAGGACATCTTCCACAAAGAAAAAAATGTGACAAAGAATATTTTCTTTAAAAAAAATCCCAAGATCTTCAACAGCATTTATGTAAACACGTGGGCCTGTCTACGCTTACTTCATAAACAGGCACTTCCGACTACAATTAAAAAAATATTCGTTTCCTTGAAAACGGTTAACAGACGCCGTATAATTTCGGTCCGAGTCCAGAAAAAACTCGTTTTAAAACTGGTTCCACGTATACCAGTGTTGCTAACATCCAGCGTTGCTGCAATAGCTTTTTTGTAACAAACGTACATATCCGCGGATGTTGCGCACCACAGCCTTGCCAGTTTGCCACTAGTATTTGCGTTTCTCTTTGGAAATCCTCGGGATTATTTGATAAAGTCACACTGTGCTGACTTCGTTAAATAAAGACTTTGTTTCCTTGTCACAAGCACGTATGATAAAACCTTTGCGTCAGAAACCCAAACGATCTCTCGTGCTGTACAGATATACTGTTTTTTATTCGCTAGCTGTACGCATTTCTTATCTCTGAATATTAACATGACGGTTTAATTTTAATTTGACTCATTCATAGTAATATAGTGAGGTAACGTTCTTTTTATCCGGCTATAATTTTCCTATCAAAAATCTCTTGCATACTCTCAAGCAAAATTCTCATATCATTACCACCCACAGGCGACCTATGACGTTTGGATGACGTAAGTTATTTCAATGTCGTTAAAGGATATCCAAGGACCGTGAAATCCGACCAAGTATCGACCGTATCTTGGTCATCGTCATCAGATGAGTTTTTTGAGATTGCCAATCATTAAACTGTTACAGAATCTGAAGTAATTATCCATGATGCAAGTTGTTTTCGACATAGTATTGCAGAATAAAATTATTCGATAATCTGCTCTTGTTTGTGGCCAGTAGCGAAAACGTTCGTTCGACGAACGTTTTAAAAAAAGAAACAGTAAAAGTAATATTCAAACATACACTTGAAATGGTTCTATCTGCGATGGCATTGGAAGTTAACGTTTGGTTCAGAATAGTAATGTGTGTTGTGTACTATTCAGTAGCTAAGCACCAACACGTGATCTGGTTTTAATTAGATTAACTTCCTGCTATATTTGTTTTGATAGCCTTCATGTTTTGATAGCCTACAACAACACACAAGATATCAGACCTTTTAGTACGAATGTTTCGTTTCAAGGACAAAACAACCGACTTAACACATTAGTGACAAATTGATTTAATTTTGTTTCGGAAGATTTTGCCATCGACTTGAGAAACTAAAAATATTTTATGCTTTGTCCAGAATTTTCCAGTCTTTTTTGACTGTTCTAAACCACGACTAGTCAAATATAGGCTCAAAAAAAACCTCAATCCAAAATCGACTCTCCCCCAAAGAATGTCCAAAACTCGTCTAGCCCGCAAGTCAGACGTCATGCATTTAATGACTCCACAGATCGCCATGGCCTGTCTATGCCCTTCCGCCCTCAAACCTCACCTCCTTCCTCGTCATTGTCGCTCGGTCACCGACCTTACTTATGCAATCCTCGCCATAGTTGTACACCTGGTAATGGTATTGGCTGGGTCACGCACGTTGTGTAACTTCGGAAGATTTGCTGATGAGTTTTTGGCTCTTATAGCCGGACCGTGAAGTTATGCGATGAAGATTCATTTGAGTTTGGAGATTATGGTTTACATGGTCTGGTTTTGTGAGGCGCATAATTTATGAATCTAACATATTTTAAGTTAAAAAACTAAAGAATTTGCCATCTAAATGAAAGCAGAAAGGTAGATGTTTGAGCAAACCTTCTTCTAAATAAATAATGTCCAAAGTATAAAGCCCTTGTTTAAAGCATAAAGCCACTCAATGTTTGACAACTTTCGGCTATTCCTAGTGGTTAAAGAAAACTCATTATAGCACCAGTGTTGCCTCATCAATCATCATTATGACGTCAGTTTTGTACTTCATCGTTAAATTGATTTCGGTTTGATCGACAGCTGTAAATCTGACCAACATGGTTTACGAGACGTATTAGATAAACAATGCAAACAATGGATTCTGGAATTTGATGTATGCCTAGATGTCAATATAGGTGTATTTTGAGCCTTTTGGGAATGTGGGGGACATTCCCAAAAGGCTCAAAATCACTGTTTGGAAATTTATAATTTCCCTTTTCTACTTTTTCGACTCCATCACATCCACAGTTGTATTTGATACAATACCCCATCAGACTCAATCCAAACAAACAAGCTTTCTTTTAAAGTCACGTACAGAATTCTTAACTGCAAATGCTTTCACAGGCACTGTTTATTGGAATATCTAGGTCGTTGTTGTAAAAACATTCGATACCCAGCGTACGCTCATAAGTGTGTGACGCCCCATTATTCAAAACCAACCTGTGATTATTATGGGGTTCAACCTTCCGTAACTGCAAAAGGGTGCTTAATGACAAGTTTAAGGGGAATTCGGCTTATTTCGTGCTGCTCGATTCCCGTTTTAAACATAGGAATAGTTTCAACAAGTGTATCATAAATCTGCGCTGAAGAAATTATGTGGTGTAAATCGAAAGATGACGAAGCTTTAATGAAAATAAAGCCCAGAGCTTTAAAGCAACTATTAGCGTAATTGTTCGTAGCGTTCGTTGTAGTGTGAATTAAAATAGTTCACATAATCTCTTTGTCTTCACTTATTTGTTTCGGAATGACCGATGACCAGCAGATGTCACTGCAGTGTTGAAAAACCTGCTCAGCTTTAGACAATGGTTTTAATTTAAAGGCGACTCAGAGTCTGGTTTTAATTGGCAAGTAATGGGTTCTGGTTATTTAGGTATACGTAGGTATAGTTTGAAATCATATGTGATAAGTGGTATAGTCAAGCGTGTCAGGTCCATTTGGGTCAACGAATCAATACGAATCCCGCGTTCACTTCACACACAAAAATAATGAAAAACGTTTAGTAATTATGTCAACCAGTCAACTCCACAATTATAACAAAAGCGATGCTGTTGGCAGCTTGCTGATCGGGGGAATTCCGGGTTTGGTGCTCCCTTGAGTCATACAAACTTTCAGTCTGGTCTTGCTGCCACAGGTAAATGGCCTAGGTTTTTAGACTAGTTCAGTTTTAACCGGTTGAAATGTTAATTATATTGGCACCACACCGTTATCAGTAAAACCGTTATTTAGTAAGTAAATATGGCGGTTTAACTGCATAGGTATACAGAAAGGCAACTCGTTCGCAATTAGCAACAGTTATTTGTCGTGACAAATATTTTGATGGTTTTCTTTCATGTTGAACAAACTTTGTCATTGAGTTTTAAATAAGCGTATGAAATTGAATGCTCTCAATACTACAATCTTAAACTTGAGTCAAGATAATTTAACAAAACATGAGTAGGTCCTATATACCTATATTTTTTTCAAGTGAATGCGATCATGGCTGCCATTTCATTACGTAACATGTGCACAGGATTACTCAGCCGCCGCACATAATCTATACAGTGTGTACTGTAGTTATGCAAACGCAACCGCCTGTGAAATATCTCGGCCACGGTATGCATAACCATACGACTTTTAAAACGAGACGCGTTATAAATTCTCGATAATGAAAGGGGGTCGGCAACTGGGGCATTTACCTCACGCCATGGGGAAGTGTTCTTAAATAAAATAAAAAGTATGATGAAAGGGCGATAGTTTTGTATGTGGACAGAAACGCGATGTCGCTGAGTTCTGTACGCGTCAAAAATTTTCTTTGACGACCTTATGTAGCACGAAATGTTTGACGAAACTCAAACATCGATGTTTCTCCTAATGAGCGCATGGGTACAAGCGAGTCAGACACCCAAATTATATTATTCCTTAGCTAAAAATACAGGGCAACAAGTTCAACTTTGCTGTTAACTCGAACTAGAATAAGTCCATCCCTACATGCCTTTGATGCGTCAAGCGAGACGCCTTCAACTCACTTTGACCAATGACCTGAAAGAATGCAAGAGAGAAATTGGATACGGAAGGCGAAGAATCGACTGTACATCCGCGTTTTAGTCAGAAACGTTTGATCCACTATCTGGGGGTCTACTCTCAGTCCATCAAGAAAGTAGTCGATCCGTCAAAACGAGCTAAAATAAAAACAATCGGACGGACAAAAACACATTGGGAGTAGGGAGGGACAACTGTCGAATCGTGTTTTCTTTCTTATTTCGGGCCCCGAACAAATCTCGTTTAGGGAACACCTGTTACTTTGGCCAAAAATACGGACTTTGTGCTTAGCGAGTAGACCCCCTGGTCCGACAATACCCTCCGTTCCGTAAATACCAGTCAATTGCAGTCCAATTTCCGGTTAAAGTTGAACAATTCCCGATTTTCTGCATCTTGCGAGGGAATTTATAGCGCAGCATCATTTTGCTTTAGAATGGACATTCGACTTAGTATTGCCTTCCATTCACAAACTAGATCCAGTCTACCTAAATCCTACGTAATATAACCTTAAAGAGACCTGTTTACAATGGGTTAACAGCCGCATAATAATATGATTGATCAACTACTTGGCTTGGCGTGACAATTTGCTATTCGCGGCATTGTAATGGCGTCTGGGTCCCACAAGGCACAAGTGAGATGGCAATGGCGGTCTTGTTCGTTGATTAGTATTAATTTTACTTATCGCTACCAGAGCTACTGTTTGTAGCTTTTATTTTACGTCCAATTAAACGAAATTGAGTAAAATATGTAGACGTTTCGAGTAGGTTCCTAACTAAAGTTTTGAACGTAATTAAAGGATTGTTAAGTAAAGAAATAAAGTATACGTGCATGATGTTGCAAAAAACTAGACTTTTATTTTAGGGTTCCGTAGTAAACACCCTTCTAGTTTCGCCATGTCCGTCTGTCTGTCTGTCCTAGACTTAGCTCAGAGACTCTTTGTACTAGAAAGCTGTAATTTGGCATGGGTATACAATTTCTTAGGGTACCTCTCCTACACGTAAAGTAGCGATGTTTTTCTCATCTATCCCATAGTTTGGGGTGTCGTTGGAAAGGTCGTTCAAAAATATTGAGAGTTTGTGAAAACCATTTTTGGATTCAGGGATTCGTTAGCACTGCCCCGCCCTGCCTGAAATTTGCACTGCCCTGCCAGCTAAATGGTTGGTTTTGGATATGTGAAACACGGCAGTAGTATAACGAAATTAAAAGGAAAACTATCACAGCCAAGTAGGCTTTACAAGTTAACGAGTCATACCACCAACTTACATTTGCGGTTGCAAAAACATGTTCTCTCATACATTCCGTATGGGAGTACATGTTTTTCAACTACAAAGGTGTTTGTTCTTGCGATAAATCATAATCATACTGATTTCATGTATTTTTCCGGCAAGATAAAGGAAAAAACAGCATCTTCTCGCCTCAATAATACCCATTGTTATATGTGAACTATCAAGTAGGTATCATTAGCATACCAACTTGGAAAAGAGCTAGGTATAAATAAATGTAAAGATTTTTCATTATTTCCCTACTGTTACGGCTCAACTATTCCGAGGTTAACTTTATAGACATAATACGATAAAGATTATCTTCCATATAAGTAAATAATTCTGACCAATACAATGTCCTATAATTGTGGGCGTAGCTCCTAAGTAAATCAAACGACAAATATAGATTAATATTGTAATGATCAAGGCATTCTCAGATAGGCATGGCAGGCAAGCACATCATGACATATATTCGATAACCTTTAACCGATGAGTGGGTTCGAACGGAATAACGGGCAATTGTTCAGATAACATCGATTAATAGCCAGACCATTAATAAATGTCATATTAAAACGCCTCCAATCGATGTGCAGAACATAACGAATTTGTAGGCCTGTATTTAAGAATGCTTAAACATGAAACTAGATCTGAATACACTTGCCTCGGCAGATTCACGCTGACGTAATTATTTAAATGAACTCGGCTCGTTATTCCAAAAATTCAATTCAAATAATTATGTTTTAATATAATTATTGTGACATGGTCAATAACTACATACTTCACCCTAATTATTTTCAAAATTGGAATACGTTGTAAGTCGGCTACGAAGTGACAGCGTTACTGTGTCTTTGTATTGATGTTGCCAGTTCATTCATTTATTTTAAAAATTATCACCTCCTTAGGTACTTATTGCAAATTGATATTTCAGTTCCAATACCAACATACTCGCACATAAAGTACTTTCATCCGTTTAGCAACTGCAAGTTCGTGATTTTCTTGTTATCTTAGAATGAGACTTTTAAAACCTGTAAATTGTGAAGTGCTAAAAGTGATATTTTTTAGAATTCTTTACTTTCAAATAAACTCGCATCCCATTCTTCTAGAATCTAAATGATCTGTCAAACTAAAAGTTTTGTTTTTTGTTGACGATGGATTCAAAACAATAAAATACGGGCAATTATCCACTATAATCAACTGTTTATTTGGGTTCTCATCCAAAAGTCTCCCAACAACCAACTGCCCAACCAACCTATCAACCAACAACCAACCAACCACCAAACGCCAACAAACTTCTGCCAGCGACTTAAATAATTTATAAAATTAAAACTTAAACAGAAAGAAGAGCGTATATTGATATGCGATATCATTCAAAAATAAATGAAAAGGTTAATAGGAAAAAGCATTAACATAATCAAGTAATTATCGAAGGTCAAATGAGAGTCGCGTCTAGATTACATCTTCAACGTTTGAGCTACTTATGTAAAACTTATATATAAATTACGCCTCAATTGCATAATAAATAACTTATATTTTAATTTTCAATCACGATGATATTTACTTACGGAATATATATTATAAGCTATCAGTCTCTAAATGGGCCTCTGCGAGTTGGCTTTGGCCCCTCGGCCTCGTACGCCTTGTCCTCGTCCTGTCGGGCCAGGATCCCAGGGTCCCGAGATATGTCAAAGACAATTTAAATAATAATAATAGTACAATGTATATAAAAAGGAGGGCAAAATGGAAATGGGCATCAAAAAATTCGTCCATATCGCTCGCTGTCAAGTCAACTGGTCACGTTGTATGCAATTGTATAAATAAATATTGTTTATGGAATTGATATATCTGGCTACGCCATCTGTTGGTTGGTTTTAATCATCATCACCCTGTAGAAGGCCATACACACGTGTAACTCGGTCCTAGGTTTACTCTCATCCAGCTACTACAGGATAGTTTTTAAAATATCCTGGGAAGTTAACACCATCATCTATCTATCATCTATTGTTCCGTTATATATTTATTAAAACTTTACGTACAAGTAAAACAGTACTGTACACAGGCGGACTTAATGCCCGAGCCAAAGACAAAGTCAAAAGTCAAATAATTTATTTCAATTAGGCACAAAAAAGTCACTTTTAAACGTCAAAATTTACAGCAAAAAAGAAAATTCTAGTCCCCCCTTCCAAAATGTAGTTTTCGTATGGAGAAGAATGGGCAAGAAAAACCACCGTTACTCTTTTAAAATGTTTTCACAATATCTTGTATACATTAATTATAATCATATATTTGAAGACGATGCACCTAGAATATGATTACTATACCACGATAGGTAAAAAGAATAAAAAATGAAGGAATGACAGATAAATTAATTATGTGATAGATGCATGGTGCTCACATATGCCATTTTGTACCAGTCGACCTTAGGGTTATGCAGAGAAAAAACATGGCAAGTGCAACATAATTTTCATAGGATAGACAGCTCGAAGATAACCATAAAATACAAGATTAAATACACACATATAAACCAAATAAACTTTGTCAAGGGAAATAACAGAAAACAAATCCAGTAAATCAGCGCTGTTATCTGTCTCAATGCTGGGTAAATGGCTTCCTCGAATCTTTCTATGTCTCACGGCTGTTTAATTTCCTGACCCATTCTTCCATAAAACAGTCCAGTTGTCCAAACAAGACTTGACTTGGTAGGCCTAGCAAGTCTTGTTTCTACTCCTTTGGTATCTCTGACATTAACTTTTACACCGGCGATACAGGATCTCTGGTGTACCAGTAGCACTCACCGGCGATTGAAAAGTTGTGTGAAATCGGTTGTCATGGTATGGGCATGTGATGTGGAGGAATGAGGAAAATGTCGTCAGGAAAGTGTTGAGTATAAATGTGGATGGCTATATGAGCAGGGGAAGACCAAAGAAACGATGGATGGACTGTGTGGAAGATGATATGGCTAGAAAGGGAGTGACTACCGAGATGACGACTAATTGCGAAGTATGGAAGAAAAAGACGCCGCCGCTGTTGCACCGACTCCAAATAAACTAGGCATTATACATTCACCATTACTCATGTGCTACATAGTCCTTTTTCAGTTTAGTCTTCTTTCTTTTCTCCCCACATCGCCAATTTGTTTCAAGGACGGTATCTTTCTCCAAGCGCTACAATTTAGGTTTCCCATTTAACTTACTTAACCCCACTTAGTAACAATCCATGGCAGGATTGGCAGGTTTATTTCCACAAAAAGAAGGTGCATGTACACGATCGTTGCACGCTACAATTATGAATAGATACCTATGTGACCTATGTCCGACTCCCGAGTCCAATTGTAAATAGAAACGGTTTACAGACATTGTTTTGTAAACACAAAGAGCAGATGTTGCCATATACACGTGTTATTGAGCTTTTCTTTTTCTTTTATTATAAGAGTTATACCAACCATCTGGCTGTAAGTTAGACTACGTTCGCATGGGTGTATTAAAATCGCGGCGATTTTTAATCGTGCACTGGATTTTCAACTCTCGGTGCTAAGCCGAACGTTGAGAATCCAACGCGTCGGGACGCACTCTCGTCGCAGCGCGTTGAAAAAACCCACTGTTAGATTTCAACTCTCGGCGCTAAGCAGAGCGTTGAAAATCCAGTGCACGAAAAAAAATTGCCGCGATTTTATTACGTCCGTGCCTACGTGGACTTATAGTCTGACTCATTTATTTCTGTTATAAGCCTGTGTTGGTTTAATAAGTATCTACCCAAGTTCTGTTTGTTAATAATTTACGAGCCCGATATCTATCCTGCTGAACTTGAGCCCCAATTATCACATATCAAACAGGAAAATTGCCACCACAACACACAAAGACATTGTTAGTCACCGACTCGCAGTATACCGCCGATAGATTCAACTTTGTTTTACTTTATTTACTGGATATTTTAACAAACACCAAAACTATCAAGCAGCTTGATGCTCAGATCCTCATCAATGATTCCAGTCAAACTTTATGGCGACTCTGAAGTGCGTTACTGGTGCGTAGTACCCCACCCCCCACCCCCGTTGACACATGAATTTGATTCTGCGCAGCGACTCGCCTTGTGTTCCGAGCCGCCATAAAGTTTGCATTGGGTTGTACCCATATTTTTGCTGCCCATGCATGTGAATTCAAAACAGACGTGCACGAATTAGTACGGAAATAGTTCAATCATGTTTTCAGCCTGATTCGTTTCGAGCTCGCATACACGCGTGAGCAAAAGGGGTCACTCGTATGACGTCACGGCGTAGGAAATAACACTGCAGCTGAAGTACAGTCAACTACACGTACTTGGACCAATTTGACTTTGATAGCGCATTGATTTAGTAGCAATAAGGGTTTTTGTAGTACAAGTCATACTGCTGTTCACCGTACTGGGGCCCTATTACAACGTATTATTGCCACCATTTTTCCAGTGTGAGTAAGAGACGGAGCTATACAAGGCCGATAGCACCATCCTTTTTTCGCAGTGGAATAATGATGGAATTCATACTTCATAATACGGCCCCTGGACTGGCTCACGTGAGGATTCGTTGATTATCGCGTTAATTAGGTCATTAATACCGTGCAAGTATTGTTATGTTGATGGATGAACGTGAGAGGGAGAAAAAAACATGGTGGATGCATTGTGTGAGAGATAATTATGAGGAAAAATAGAGTGGATGATAACGAGACAGCCGACAGGACAGAATGGCAAAAGGCACCGACCCCAAGTAACATGGGACAGGACAGGACAAGGATTGTCAGAAGATTCACCATCATCAGCCTATAGAAGTCCACTGCTGGACATACCTCCCCAATTGCACACCATTTAGCTCGATTCTCGGCAACTCTCATCGTCTTCACCTAGCCTGAGGGCGTCACTTCTATCCTACCTTACGTTGGCCGATTCGCGTTCTCTACTCAAGAACACGTCTACCCCAGGTTCTACGGCTAATATGGCCGGCCCATTGTGACTTCAGCTTGCTTATTCTGTGAACTATGTTGACAACTTTCTCTGCCGGATCACCTAGTTCCGGATTCGAACCCTCAGAGATATTCCAAGTCAGAAGATTACCAACTGTTAAAGTACTACATTCCTCAGTTTCCGGCAAATTTTCCTTATCATACCAATGTAGATATAACTATCTCACGGTAATAATAAAGTAATTTTTTCACACATGCATGATCATAACAAATCACCCAAACAATTGAATTAATGCCGTGTGACATATGTGCCGAATTTCCTTCCGGTGGCATTGTTTACTGTGTGAATTTGTGGTGGATAGTCCATCTGTGCTGAGGGCAACAAGTGACAACTGCTTTTAAAGGGTATTGTATAATATATATACCTATTATTTCATAATCTACAACGATATGCAACAGGCTTGACATAAGCTTTTCGGTAGCTTATGTCAATCCAGTACATTTTTGACTTTTCCTTTATCGTTATCGCTGATTTAATGTCACTTTGTCTAGGCCCTCTGTCTGTTCTGAAGAAGAACTGCACGCGTATCATGACCACCGTAGAAACGGGTTTTGTCGACGGAAGAATAGACAAAATGACAGATTGTGATTGTTTACCTGTCATTTTGTCTATTCTTCCGTCGACAAAACCCGTTTCTATGGTGGTCATGCTACGCGTGCTGGTGGGTCTGGTGCATAATTAATGAAAGCAAGCAGAGCTTGGCAATAGCTAGGCAAACTAAAGACGTTATTGGATAGCTTGGATGAGTCCAAACCTTGAATCGGCTTGCTGCAAACTGGCGACTAGTATCAATTCTATTTTATTGTAAATTTGTACGTTTTTAAGTGCCTATTTGAAATAAATTATTTGACTTCGACCAAATTCCGACATCCATTTTCGTGTCCCTCCCTATCTATCAGTCTTTGTACAAACAAGTTATTTTAAAATCAACCTTCTCATTGATACCATCTGTTCTGAATCTAAAGCTTCTGACCTCGAATGAGATAAGAGTACGAACATAACAACATCTTTCATTCTCTTGTTTTCATTTCACGAAAATAAAATCTCGATGCCGAACGGACCACGTGCACGCTCCAACGCTCGGTTCTAAATCTGTACCCGTCAATTAGGTACCTACTTCCATCATGTTTTTCATTAGATTCTGTTCTATTCTAACACCGATTTTCGTAATTAGGACAAATTATTAGCCTCTCTGGGATATTAGAGGGGCATGCTGAAAAATGTGTGGTTGGCAGGTGTGGTAAATACTAATTAAGGGAATAATTTATTAAAAAGATCGTTTAGAATTTTATTTGCTTATTAAGTTAAGAGGCACACACAGTGGATTCTACTATCTCCCACGGTGCGGTTTGTGGAGATCAAAATGGAACTCTGTCTGCAGATATTGATAGGTACAGCAGCACCTCGTTAGACTGAAAGTCAAACCTAATACCACCAGGAAAAATAACAATGGCATAAATAAAACGGTAATCCGAAAAAACGGGTCACGGAAATTATGCCTTCAGATGAGTACCATCATCGAACTTAATTTAAAAAAGGAATAGCTTTTTATTTCGAAATAATAATGAAAGTGTAGGTACGATTGTATGATTGCATCCATTTGTCATATCAAGATCTTCGGTACATCCCCTTACTTATTGGAGTTACCAAATTAAAAATACTTATTGGTGATTCGGGCGAGTAAATTCGGGTAAATCACCAAAAAGTCATTAAAAAGGCCACTCAGAAATACCCGCCAACCATAGTGTTACATGGCCATGACCCGATAGATTGGCTGGTCAGATAGGCCAACCAGAAAGACTCACGAATTGAGTCACCGACTCAACCGAACTGACTTGGCTGTGTGGCCACTAAAATAAATTACTTACTCATTCGTAAAATTGTTTTTTCGCGGTATTTGCATTGCAACCCATGATATTTGAACTGTTTAAAGCATTTTTGTCAGCTAATTGAATCGTTTATCAACAAAATGGGGAGTAAAAATGTCCTTAGTGAAAATATCTTTCCCTTTTCCACTTTCCACGAATAAACTGTATTGTCTGTATTGTCTTGAAACAAATCTCCAAAAACATTAACATAAGATTTTTGTGGACTTGTTCATTACAGCATTTTTTCACAATGGAAAAAAACTGCCTTTCGTCTTAAGGAAGTCCAAAAGCTCGAATTACGTCATCTTTAAATTAAGTTTTGGTTTTTCTACCGATCGTACATTATAATATCGGCAGTATGGACTGCAGTTTTTGCACAATTGACTTTTGTTACTTCACCTATACCTGTATTTTTTGCTGTAGCGGGAAGCCTTTTAAAAAGATGTTCCATTCCATGTTCAAATCTTAAGTTTTTTATTTTTCAAGGAATTTGTTACGGGGACCATTCAGCCTGTCAATGTCTACTCATTTACCGTTCTACTTTCAACGCTGCAAGGTTTTTTTGGCGGTGCGGCGTATCCAAAATCGGAATTACCGCCGCCATCTTGTTTTGTCAAATGTTTACCAACAACGCCACCTCTGTCAATGTCATTCAGGCGCCAAGAGATCATACCAGTACTTTATCGACCTATTGCTTAATTTTTTTTTTTCTGTCCACAGCTCCTCGGCCTAGCAGTCATAGGCATTGGAGTGGCGGTCCAGCTCAACTGGACGGTTGTGAAGGATGAGCTCAAGACACACCTGACGGTCGCGCCATGGGTGTTCATTATCATAGGCGTTATCATGTTCGTGATAGCCTTCTTTGGTTGCTGCGGAGCTATACGGGAAAGTCACTGCATGGTTGTCACGGTATGTATCCACAAACTATTTTGCCCAATGAAGTAAACCCCTAAGACGACCCACTCTCCAAAAAGATTGTAAGACGGCTTGTCGTATCGGGAGCGAAAAAGAGAAGACAATATTTAACTTGGCTAACTAGCCAAGTTGATCACGTGCGGAGCCCGTATAATCTATCTACCTCTTTTTACATTAAGTTATCAATGATTTTGACTATCTAAATGCGACATAATTAAAGCTTGGGCCAGTTTGATATGGCAAAAATGGCACTGCTCTTACGGGAGAAAATGTTCAAAGAGCTAATGTTCTGCGCTTGGCATCATTGAATAGGGATGCTAGGGCAAAAAAAGAACTATTTAGTCCGTCAGTCAGATAATAAAAAATATTAGACACATATTTTTTGCTTTATCATACTTATTATATTAATAAAAAAATATAAGTTTAGGTTTAAAGATATTTATTCTCAAAAAAGACACAAGTCACTTACATGAGAACAATGCTTAAAATAAATTATAATTAGGTAAAGTTCGGTAATATTTAGATAAAACGCATTAAAGTTGGGGAGTGGGGGCTCGCTACGTCACAAGTCGTCATAAAATCTATCGAAGAGTGACGTCATGCCACATTTTAACTCAATGTATTGCCGTAATCTTTTGATTACGGAAATAAATAAAAACTACGTGTCCAATATTTTTTAATAAACTTATCAGACGGTCAAACATTTTTTTTGTCAAAATCTCTATTAGTATAATATCTGCCAGGCTATTCTAGAGGCTTTTTCAGGCTGAGCAAGGTAATATTATTCTTATTTTGTTAGAGCCTGTTAGTATTTTAGTTACGAAATTTTGGGTCAATTCAGCCACTACTTTAAATGTGCTAAATTAAACCTGTTTTTGCCATTACCATATTGCCGAAATGACGACCTTGACAACCTAATCTAGACCGTAATACCATTTTAGTAAGAGCGATATTTATAACACATTGGAATAGATTGGATCAATTACAGCCCACATTTGGCAAACGAAACCAGTAAACAAAATATTTCTGCTTCGTTTCACAAACACGAATGTCAAACAATACACTGCTGTGTCAATTCAAACTTGGAACAGTCGCTGTTCTTCGAAACACGCAATGGAATGTAAGCTATGGAAGAGATCCGATTATCTTTCTCAGTATTATCTATGGTATTATGTACGAAATTCTATTGGGTGGTACGTTAAGTACCAAGAGTAAACAAGGGCCTTCGTCGAAAGTGCCGTGGAACGGAAGCAGTTGGTCCATAACAAGACTGACATAGTTTCGGTTTCAAATGTACTTTTACCGAAGAACTGTTTTCTGGACGTTTTGGTGTAATTTCTATAGCTCCTCGAGTTAAAAATTCGAAAATTGAGATGCTTTTTAACTGACTCCTCCAAAAGGGGTATACATTTATGTAGAAAGACGAGATAGACCTACCTATTTCTCGTTATATTTCTGGGACTGTGCTTGTAAGGTTGTATAGTAGACCGAATCTTGGATCATAGGAGGGCTTTCAGCGCACCACTCAGTAAAGCCACAGACTAGATAATTGTCTGTGTATACTACAAAACGACAAATAAAAGAAATATAAAACTTGGCAAGGAATAGGTTTCCCCCTCTCGTTTCATCCTGCAGTGCAGTAGTCGAAAAATAAGTTATATTTTACGTTTTTATCTAAAGAGGACGAGCATCCCTTTTGTGCTAGATATTAATACATGATGTCCTTAACAGTCTCATAATTATTCATCATCATACTCTACATTAAAAATAAGGTACCATTCCGTACCCGACTGCAGGAGGCAACTGCAGGCGACGTGTCGCCGCGACACGACTGGTTTCTATGAATTTCTATGAAATACATTCCGTAGCTAGCGACACTTTGTTGTCAGCTATGGGCGAGTGACAGGCGACACGTGCAGCTCGACCAGACCAGTAGTGCCACCAACGCTCGAGCGATAACTCGTTTTTCTATCTTCTATCTACCGGCTGGAATACGGGCTGCTGCCGCCTGCGGTCGGGTTCGGAATCATGACTGCAGCGACATGACGCCGCGACACGTCGCGTGCAGTTTCTGCCTGCGGTCGAGTACGGAATGGTACCTTTAGCCTCCACACGTCTCGATGGTTAAAAGAATGTTTAGCGTTACTCTGGCCAGTCAGCCTAGCTTGACCGTCTTGTAGACCGGCTAAAATTCACCACGGCATGAGGTATCATCGAACAAGTTCATATCTATACACCGTAAGGACTATTTCTGCTTGCAGCGCTCGGCCGCTATAGAACCGGGGCGTTAACAGATGTGGTCATCGTGTTAACGGGATTTTGTTTTCAAACTGCTTATATATGAAGTTCTTCGATAGTACTTATTCCTATATAGTTTCTGCTGATGACTTAATTTCGTAACACGCTTTCAATCACAATCTGAATAATTTTGATGGATATTGCTAATCCATTGCTTCATATGTTCCAAAAATGTGTCTGCTCCACAATTTAAATAACGCAATGAATGTTGTTGGACTGTCAAAATAAAAACCATTGGCTACTGTAAGTCCTAAGTGTGTACGCAACTACCCCCCCGCTGATCCCCCGCTATCATTTCTGAATAAAACAAGCCAAATGTTGATACGATTAATTCTAATGATACTTTTTCACATTCCAGTACGCGATCTTCCTGCTGGTGATCATCATCGTGCAAGTGGTGATAGCAGTACTCCTGTTCGCTTATGGTGACACGATCAAAGCCAGTCTGGTCAAGTCTGTCAACTCGCTGTTCGACAAGAGGTCCGGCGCTGACGTCGACAAGGCTACCGATGCCGTCATCAACAACATTCAGCAACAGGTAAATGTCTTAATTAATAGGTAATATTTATAGAATAAATAATAATATCTTGTGTCCTTACGGATTGAGGAGCCATGTCTCATATTTGTACTCTCAGTATTTTGTAGTCAATTTGCCAATTTTGTAGGCCCGATTCTGGGATTTGTAGTAAAACCCTTAAAGTTACAGGATGTTTAGAACGATTAGGTCGATTGAGACCAAAACGAGCGATGAAGAAAGAAAGAAATAATACATTTATATGCACTAAACGTGGAAAAAATTAAGCACACAACCACAAAAAGAACAAGTTGGGAGAAAATATGCGTCACATCCACGCAAAACGGCCATCACTCAGCATAATGCTGTGACCCAATGCGAGACAGAGCCCCAGCGCTGGTGAATGCACATTCTATCCTCACTCAACTAAATTATATTTGTGTAAACAGGGACAGAAGATTATTTCGTTTCATACAAAAATTACAAGAAAACCAAGAAAGAATACCTTTGTTCAACGTTTATTTGATCTCAACCTATCTTTTTCTGTCAGTCGAACGAAGGGTTTGGTATTATACAGGTAAAAATATTCACTGCCAATATCTATTTCAAATGTACAGTTTTTTTTTTACGGAGATAGTTGTATAAGTGATGTACTTATAACATTTTGACACACCAAAATTGTTTAAATCTAGTAGCCAGATAGCTTACCTGTATACCAATCTTTTTGTTCGACTGTATCTACTTAATGCTTTGTAAAGAGACTTCGAATATATAAATATTTTTCACTACTATAATACCAAAATGGCCTCATGTGAATTGGAAAATAAATGCACAGAAAAATACCTGAAATAGCTTACTTTTTAAAATAATGTTAACAATTACAAATGAACAATACAAATTACCTATTATCAATGTTGACGGTATTGCACAGAATAGCTGTTATTGTTTACTCACAGGAAAATAAATAATTTACAGAAATAGGTATTTTCGAAATACCCAGGGCCCGCCCCCGACCTGTTTATATACCTATTACCAGCCTTTTGGCAGTCGTTAAGGTATCGTATTACCCAATAACTGGGTTGTGAAGGAACAACCGAGATAGGAAACAGATAGGCAGTCGCTCCATGTAAAATAGCGGTATTCAGCTGCATCCGGTTAGACTGGAAAACGACTCCAACATAGTTAGGATAACAAAGCAGATTGATTGACCTATTATCAGCCTATATTACTATGACATGTGCTCCTCAAATTATCAAAAACTCAATCAACTCTCAAGGACATTTATTGTCCTTGAGAGTTGATCGTCATCCTCTATTAAGGCTATAGGAGAGACCCCACATAGCCTAGTTGCGTTTGCCCTTGAAAACTTGTCATCACAATAGAATATTATAAATCTGAGCAGTAAATAGGGTTGCCAACTTTTTGTACAAGAAATAAAGTATTTATGGTCAAAGTGGGAAAATAAACAGTATTTCGGAAAAAAAAATATTTACAAAAAAAAAACAACCGTTTTTTGCACTACAAAATGAAAAATAGGTAGCTTTAAATTCGGAAGATGGTGTTTTGTATTTTCGTTTTTTGCCACCGATTTATTTAAGTATAGCTTTGAATATCAGTGAAAACAGTATATTCATATACTTTATTTTGGTTGAACAGTAAACAGTATTTTAGAGTGAAAAACAGCATAATACTGTTTTTAACAGTATGGTTGGCAACCCTGGCAGTAAACCATTATGCTGACGGGCCTTTTACCACGCCATTAAATTAAACAATGCCTCTTCGCAATTCCAGTTCGTCTGCTGCGGCAAGAACGGTCCCCAGGACTACGGTCTAAGCCTCACCCTGCCCGACTCCTGCTGCAGCACCACCAGCACCTTCGGCAACGCCATCGGAGGCAAGTGCACCATCGAGGTGGCCAACCGAGGCTGCGCGAGCGTCATTTCCGACCTCTACGAGAAATGGAACAAGCCCATTGCTGGAGTCGCTATTGGTATTGCCTGTATTGAGGTGTGTATTTGAACTTTTTATTATTATTATTTTTCCCTTTATTTCATTTAAATACTTATTGATTACATTTTTAAATATTAGTATATAAAAAATAGTAGCCCACCGGTATCGGGAACAGTCAAAGCTACCGGCGGTTAGGGCTCCAGAGAGAGGAACCTCCTGACAATGCGAGCCGTGTCCAGGGGTATCGCTTTCTGAATCCACCCTAATTAGTTTTCGAGTTAAAACCCACAACCGGGCAAACATACAAGAAGACTGGTATAAAATTACTGGCACATGGATAGTTGTCTCTAAAGTTGACAAACAATGGGCAATTTCCCATGTGTGGGCGTCGGTAACCACTTTCCATCGGGTAGGCCGACAGGCTGTTTGCCGACCTATTACATAAAAATACTACTTTCTCCAAACATCGAGAGACTCGATGCCATATATGCCACGCACTGTGTGTTATGTAAAGACTTAAGGAGGAACAGGACCTGCGATTTTCCATACAAATGTATTCCCCTTTTTCTTCCTGAATAATACCTCTAGAGATCTTTTTTTTATTTTCATAAAATCAAGGTCTGCTGTAGACACGTCCCTGTTATTTCCTTTTTTTCAGCAACGGTATTGGTAAAAAAAATACCCTGCAAAAATTAAAAAAAAAACCGTTTTTACCGCAGTGTAGTATAAATAAGGAATATGGCTAACTAGTGAACTAGATTATTAATAATGAATTGCAATTATAACACTGAATTTGATGTTGTAACCGTTTTATGTGTAAAAAAGGTATTTGGAAAGTTTTTAAATACTTTTTTTACATCTAAAACTAAATATTTGGTGTTGCGATATTAATTATTGCATTTCATAATCAATATTTTAGTTCACTAGTTAGTCATATTTCTTATTTCCATACAGTAATATTGCCAAATTAATCGAAAATATTTGACAGCTATTTGCGACGTTGCCCACTAACTCTATAAACGATCTTAATATGAAACAAAACAAACATGTTCAATCAATAGCCAAGTATCGTGCCGCGTTAAAATTGTTATGGATAGCTAACTCGGTAGCCTAAACATCTCAGACTTAGCTACAACAATATCAACATTGAGAAAGGTGAAGCTTACTATCATTAACGTGGTTTTATAAGCTGCACGCTTAGCATGATCACAATAGAAACGGGTTTTGTCGACCGCAGAATAGATAAAATGACAGATAAGTAAACAATCACAATCTGACATTTTGTCTATTCTTCCGTTGACAAAAACCGTTTCTATGGTTGTCATGCTACGCTTGCTGGAGGCGTTGCTGATGCCATTTTTTTGAGAGAGGATTTTATTTAACTAAAAATCGTTGTTAGCCAGGCCCTCCCAGTTAGGGCCTATGTAAGAGTTATCGTAGATAACCTATAGGAAATAACCAGCTTGTTCCGATCAGATCCCACAATCCGACACCATTTGTAGGTTTCGTTTGGAATATGGATAAAATTAATCAAAAGTCTGCGAAAATGGAACATAATATGACATTCAAAATCGTCAAAATTGGTAAAAAAAAAGTGGTTTGGCTTAGTATCTACAACTAAATTGTAATTTTTTACATGTTTCAGGTGGTCGGAGCGCTGTTCTCGCTGTGTCTCGCCAATTCCATTAGAAATATGGACAGAAGGTCTCGCTACTAATATTTTGTACATTAAAACTGGTACCTATGAACACAATTTTTTTTGGTTCTTTTTTACTTGTTAACTAATTTTGTGAGCGGACTGTACACTGCATGGCTGATTGACTTTTTTTGGGACACAATGACAGCAAGCACAAATGCTACTTTTGGCGTCCGATTTGATTCGATATCGATTTTTAATCGATTTAATTTAAACGATTTTTTAAAACGATTTTTTATTTTTTGACGATTGCATTAAAATGCATTTTTCTAGCATTTATGACGATTAAAGACGCTAAAGGTAGCATATTATTAAAAACGCCTTTTGAATTTCACTTGAGATCGTGTTCAAAGGGTTTTGAATCTCAAATATTTGTATGCCATATTAATTGCTTGATAAAATCAAGTGATATTCATAATAAGGCTATTATGATATTATAACGTTATCATCAAAGTAAGTTTGTCAAAATTACGCCCCTTTGATTAAAAAATTACAATAAACTAAACAATAAACTTTACAGCTATAAATAATTTACAAGCTAATAACAAAGTAGGTAATGCAATTAAATTAATTTAAAAGTGATTCTCACCTTTTTTATGAAAAAACAAGTGATGCATCAACCTATCTACTAACTAGCCTACTTGAAACGGTTCTCTCACTTTAACGCTTCATGCGCAAAAGAGACAATACCATCCCAACTGTGCGTAATTTTGACAAAAAGTGTATAAAAAATGCAACTGTATATTACAAATTTAACGCTTATTATGTTCGGAATATGCTTAACTAACATTGTTCTGCGCAATTAACACATAATCTCACGAATTATTATATATCTCATTATATTAATGTTAGGGAGATTACCATACTATGACAAGTTAGAGCCATCATTGTTCGGTGAGCAAGTGAGATGGCGCTATCCGTCCTGTATAGCTCCATCCCTCTCGCACGCCGAAACAATGGCGGCTTCTACCCATTATAGTAAGGCCCCAGGCTTAGGAAGACTGGTATTCAGCCAACCGTGCCATAACGTCATTCGAAGGCTGGCACACAAAGAAAATTCTCATTGTAGCCTTTTCCGCATCGCAGAAGGTTGTAACTTAGAACAAGACAAAAAACTGTCATAACATTAGTTCGGAAAAGTATCCTAATTGACTTTCGATTTTCAGCTTAATGTTGCCTAGCTTCTTACTGCAGAATATTTATGTCCATATCTTTATTTGCATTCTATAATGTTAATAAAATGTTACAAGGTTGTATTTATTATTGTATCTGACGATTATGATCAAAAGCCAGCTGAAAAAAGAAAGTTGCATTTCAATGGGTAATGAAAACCTGTATAAAAAATTATATAGGTTTCATTTACAAAATCCCTAATTAAAATATTTTTATTCAGATCTAATAACATTTCTTTTCAAAGCTAATTATTAATTTCAAATATTTTACTTATTAATGCTTCATAAATTTTTAGCAGAGGGTTTTGGGCTCTTAATGATTAGACTAACATTTTAAAATGATAAATAATTAAATATAAATCATTCATTAAAATATTAAATAAAGAGTCTCTTCTAGATGTTAAAACTTACTGAATATTATCTCTATTTAAACGCTTCGATTTAAGGAATCTCCATTTATTTTTATATGTATAAACATTTAGAATCTTGCTATGTGATATTGTATTTTCATAAAAACTTGTTTAGAAATCTGTAGGTACGTAAGTTTATTGATAATTAAAACTTGACAAAATTTTACTGTCGACTGTTTTTAGTTTTGATTCCACTTTATTTTATTTTATAGAAACATATATTTGTGTCCAATTTACAATTTTTATGATTATTTTGTTATATATTTATTGAAATAATTGCACAGACTTTTAAGTGTTAATCAGTACATTTCTTAATATGTTTGTGCCAAATTAATAAATTTTAAAGGCATATACCTAATGGTTAGATTGTGGGGGAAGGAATAATAAGATGAAGGAGTTGTGCCTTGCACTGATTGATTTGATAGAATTTTGTAATCAATAAAGAATGTGTGTAATAAATAATGTTTGTTTTACTAATCTCACCCTTATTTTAAGGCCCATATCTATAAGCTGCCAAGCCCAAAGCTTTAAATATTGCACAAAATTAAATGTACATTTATTTTTGGAATTGTTTGGCCAAAGCATGATCTGTTTGGTAAGTCACGTTTTTGTAAATAAAAATACTAATCTGCATGTTTGTGGTTGTCTTTAAGTACTTTATGTTGTAATTATTTTATTATTATTTTTGTTGTGGGATAAAGCGTAAAGAAGTTATTTTTACGATACCAAACTGAATAATTTCTAGTTGCTCAGAAAAATATTCATTCAACAGGATTTAAACAATTCCTGCTAATAATATTTGTTTAATATTGTTGTAAATTATTTTGTACTTACTAATTATTTTTGGTTGGCATGGGGGGGTTAAATTTTTTAAGCAATAGTTATTTTGTATAATATTTATGTTTGTACCTATAATACATTTGTGTTTAATTTTCTATGGTACCAGTGTTCTTAGATCAAATTGTTTTGTATAATGTGTTTTCACAGAAAATCTTCCAAATACTGATTGATTTATTTTGATAATTTCAGGTATGCCTAAAACGAAGACATCACGAAATTAACATTCGAATAAGAACAATAAAAATCAACGACGGATACAAAAACATAAGTTACTTATGTACAAGTTTAGTTAAGGTTAGCTCGGTGTAGCGCAAGTCCCACCTTTTCAAAAATACAATCTAGGAAAAGTTTACTTTTGTTTAAAAACTTGAAAAAAGAAATAATTACCCATAGAGAAGTCTCTTGAACTCTATTATAAAGCTGGATATACATTACATGATTACATTTTAAACTTTTGACTTTGGCCCTTAGGCTGCATATTCATTGACCAAGTAAAACTAAAAGATAGTAATAGATTAATAATATTTTACTTTTAAGACAATAGTAAACTTTTCCAGGTCAAGTTATCTCATTTAAGACGGTACGTTGTTGTATTTTACTCTGTATCTTCAAGCATCAATGAAAACATGATGCCTCTAGATGACCAGACGCGCTGTACCTTACCATTATAATTAGTTATTCTTATTCATTTTCTTTTGTTGCACCATTTTAAAATATAAAGTTTAGGTACTGTTAAGTTAGTTAAGCGACTGTTTGTAATGTTGATAAACAATTGAAATTATATAAAGTAAAAGTATTTTCATAAATTGGCGTTATAAAGTTAAGTACGTCCATTTTACAAATAATATTAAAGTGTTAAAAATTTGATATTTATGCATTTCTATTATAAAATATGTGATCTATTACTCGTTTCACATGCCTGTGTAAATAGTAAATGATATCGGGAGCAAATGTCTGTTTATTGTATTTTGAATCTCTTTTTGTGCATTTCTGATGAAACTGCTTTTGTGGATGAATTATATTGTATTGTATGGAATAAATAAATTTTCTACTTCAACATTATTTTTTATTTTATTTTATTTTTTAACCAGAAGATGATAGTCAATCTGATTTTAAAGGAACCCAGCAAATGAGAACCTTATGCTTTAGTGATAAAGTTAAAGTTTGACAGATTGTAGTAGGTTGACGTGCTGGCGTCTTTACCTACAAACCCAATATGAAATACAGATATCAATGCCCAGAGCAGCCCAGTCTGGATTTGAATAAGCTGGGCCCCTATACTATGAACTTGGGTGAAAGTATTCTACCACTAGGGTTGCCAGATGGTTTTGGATTTTTCTATAAAATAAATGTCAGTTGCATTGAATTTAATTAAGCGTCAGGATGACTGGACCAAGAGAGATTTTGGAAGATTGAGCAATAGGTACCAAGTTTTTGTACCTATTTGGTACTATTTGATACCAGACATTAAATAATTGGTACCTCACTACTTAGAGAAAACTATGAAAGTGGCTAGCCATTATGACTTCAGAATGGCTGGACCAAGTCGGTTTAGGTTATATTCTGAGTGTGAATAAATTATCAACAACTAGAACTGAACAGCAACAAGAAAAAATATTGTGAATTTTCATTTCAAACTAAAATGGGCTTACAGAAAAATAGACGCTCACTTAGGGCTTATACGCACTAGCGGTTAACCGCGGGGGCGGAAAACCGCGCGGCTAGCCGCTTTTTCATTTTATAATATGCAACCGCTTATCGTTGTACGCACTTAACCGCTAGTGCGTATGAGCACTAAGTGTTCTGTAAGATGGTATTTAACACACATACATTTGCACATTACAAACAGCATGGAACATCGGATAATATGCCTGCATGCATGTAAAAGTTCAGCCAAGGAAGATCACATTCAAGAAGACAGGCTTATGATTCGTTAGTCTAAGACGGACCCTTTCAAAGGTTTTTATGTTATTCGAAAAGAAGTATTTTCACAGGACGACTCTCAAAACGTGTCCACAAGACTAGTCCGTTGGCGGTTGGTTGAAGAAAAATTGTTTGGAAGACTTGCTAGGAAAGTACCACTTCTTACCAGGCAACATAGAGACTATAAAGCTACCATTTAGGTACTGGGTATGTCTTTCATTGACTTGAATGTGCCCTGGCGGCTGAGAGTATGTCATGCTCACACTAATGTCTCGCTGACGGTGGCGCGTGTGTTGGATCATTTAGCTCCCTTCAAAATGGTTGAGCTGAGTGGTGCTAATCCATGCGTCATGTTCGTGAACGGGCGCCGTCACAGTAGGGACTGGTCATCTCTTAGCTGCCACGGTGATTATTTGATGAGACTAAAATACATTTGGTAAATTCCGACGGAAAACGATATGTACGACGACCAGTTACTGTTAACGAGGCTAAGACTAACAAGTACACTAAAAAGACAGTCAAGCATGGTGGTGGAAATGTTAAAATGTGGGGATGTTTTTCGGGATACGGGGTTGGTCCCATGAGAAAGATTGATGGGCTAATGGGTAAACAGTACAGAAACATCTTAGAGGAAACAATGATGCCATATACCGATAAAAATTTGGATATTTCAACACGATAATGACCCAAAGCAAACAGCGTAAAAGTGTTTCTCAGAGAACAATCTGTGACAAATGTTGGCCTGCTAGTCCGGATTTAAATCTGGTAGACAATTTGTGGCACATCGAGAAGAAAACACTGTCGGATAAACATATCATTTGACAGTACGGTTGGGGCAGTGGTTAAGCGATTGACTGCTGCGCTGCGTGTCGCGGGTTCGATTCCCGCACGGAACAAATATTTGTATGACCTACAGGTAGTTGTTCCGGGTCTGGCTGTTTGTGTTGGTGAGTATAAATGTTTGTAAACGCACCCACGATACAGGAGAAATTCCCAGTGTGGGGCAACGTTTAAAAAAAATTAAAAAAATATCACTAACGTCAACCAACTTTACGACGCATTTGTTGAAGTTTTCCACTGGAAACGAGTGAACATTAACATTTTATAGAATCAACGCCATATCGTTGTAAAGCTGTAATCAACTACAGAGGCTACCCAACCAAGTATTAATCGGTTATGAATAACGTATTCGATAATATTCATTTCACGATTTATCCAAATTATTAGAGTTTTGATTAAGTTGCTCGTATTGTTTTCTTGTGTTTCTAATTAGTTGTCAGACTGCCAGTACTTAAGATATTGATAATGTTTTTCCAAGTTATATTTATTTTTTATTACTTACTTAATTAACAGAATGGTAATGATCGTTTTTAAACTAGATTTACGAGTATACATTTTAATGTGGTTAATGAATCTTTTACCTCCAACTAATTGCAATAATAACTTAAAAAGTAATTAACACTACCAAGTGACTCTGTTTCTAATTATATGACCACCACTGTATATATCGATGGTGGAAATTTCAAATGTCGTAAGGGACATTTTATTGTAAGTACATTATATACCGTTGAACTGGAAATTTTGTTCTCTATCGATCTGTACCTATATATTAAAATTTTTGATATCTCTTAAAATGAAGGAGCTACGACGTCAAATTGTTTTATAGTAAACGTCGTAAATCTAAATGACTGTCCGATTTATACGGTGTAACGCGCATACAAAAAATAAGAAATCCTTTACAACATAAAATCTATTTAAATATTTTAAAATTTTGAATAAACATTGGCGTAAGTAGGAACGATTTATTACATTAAGTCCATTACAACATTTTGTTCGGAAATATAATTTTAAAAGTGTTGATGTAGATTTTCCTACGTAGCAACAAAATTACATTATTAAGTCCATTACGACATTATGTTCACCAAAATAATTCAAAATTACATAATTTTTTAGGGTGTAAGTATTATTTTTACTTTTGACACAAAAATCCTAACATTGAAAATTTTTATGCTTTTTCGTAAACATTTATGATAATGCGTCATTACGTCGTTAGTGAAATGTGTTTTATTTGATATAGATTGATTATGTTGTAAGGGACACTTGTTTCAACTCAATTAAATAGAAAAAAATACTTAATTTAAATGCATCACATTTTGTAAGGGAAAATTTATGGATTGTATTGTAACCGACCGCGACCCCTGAATCCTAAAATGGTTTTCACAAACTCACAATATTTTTGAACGACCTTTCCTACGACATCCCACACCATGGGATAGATGAGAAAAAAAAATCCCCACTTTATGAGAAGGGGGGGTACGAAAAAAAAAATTGATGGTGATGATTGAAGGTGGTGATTTTATTTTACCACTTTGTGAGCGTGATTAATACGTATACCCATGTTAAATTACAGCAGACAGACGGACATGGCGAAACTATAAGGGTTCCTTGTTTCTTACTACGGAAACCTATAAAGCAACTCAATACACTAACGGAAAAATCCCAAATACTAAGGAGATACCAAAGTCCTAAGCCCTCCTTTATTTATACCTTTCCCTTAAATCTGCTGGACAACTCTGCATTATTTATAACCGGGTATTTAAAACTAAATTCGGTCTGGCTAGTTATATTAGGGCACACGCTGGGAAATAATAATTTCAATGGGACGCCGTTATCGAAATCGATAAGGAGGAGAGGATAGATGAACTTGGGGGTATACTACTACTACCTCTGACGAAACCTTTGAGCAATACAGGTGTGATGTAATGTGTTCATAAACAAGACAGTTATTTTTTCAATAGTGATCAGATTTCAAATAAAATGACTAGGTAGGTATGTCATAATTACGACCACAGAGCATGTAATTAATTACGACGCACGGTGGATCGAAAATCGGCTGTAGAAGACATGGGATCTCGATTTCTTAAATGTTATTTTTTTTGCTGGAAATGACTTCTGCTGATCATTACTGTTCTATAAAATGTCATATGAAGTAAATGTGTGCACAAATGGAAGAGTTATAATTTTTATAAGAAAAAAATGTATGGAGCTAGTATGAAAAATCGAATTATCTCCTAAACGGCATGTTTAACCGTAATATCCTTGGAGGTGGTCATAGTGCTAATTATTTATAATTTTTTGGTTGCGGATTTGACGAAAAATTTCATGCCGTTTTTTTTTAAAAATCGTCAAAATATTTTCATTTGTTTTTTCATATGAAACGATTCCTTTTAGTGTTTATGTTGAAGAACACGGACTTTTAACTACACGTAACATAAAATAGCATCACTCCTTTATTTCCGAAGGAGTTGGCAGAGGTTTATAGTACACCCACACGTAGACAACTATGTTTGAGCTAGATATTTATCAACACATCATGAGTTTTAAAACTTTTCATACAACCAAATTACCAATTGTTTACTCTTCTAATGAGTCCGAAAAGAAGTGATTAAGTAACTACACTGATTAGGTCTTCTAATGAGTCTTTATAGGTGATTTAATGATTTTCAATATCTCACGACAATGCCAACTATGGATTACATTCAACTTTTCCTGATAAGTAAGCTAATTTGTTAATTAGCAGTGCTATGAGTTCTAAGAATAGTTAGTGACAATTATAAATTTTCATTAGCTAATGAGAAGATAACTAATGAGGGTAGTTACCTAATTATTGGCGTTTTGCAATAAAAGGGCTAAAGTTTTGTTTTATAATTTAGTTTGTTCACAACTGTGTAACTGCTAACACTAAATCTGCGACTATAAAATCTTAGAATGGAAAGTTTAATCACGAATTTAGACTTGTTTGTTCTTCTACGAAGTGAGAGTACTTCATTTGATCATGAAGTATTGTTCAGTGCAGTTGTATCCCGCATAGGCGATTGCCTGTCTGACGAAGATCGTGTTGTTCTCAAAGAATTTTGTCGGAGATTTACGCGAGCCGCTTTACAAAGGTGGCAGAAATCCAACCGATTCCTTGATAATTTCAGGAGAAAGTACGAGAATTGGTTGGGAGCAAATATTGATTGGTCGAGTTTTGTGCAAACTTTAGTTAATCAAGAACCAAGTGTTGATGAGATACCAAGAGCGCCCTCAGTCTCTCCAGAACCGTCGACATCAACGTCCATTGGAACAATGACGAAAAGATCCCGTAAACCATTCGAAGATCTGGGAAGTAAACAAAAAAAGAGAAGATCTGATGAACACACAGGCGAAGATTCCAGTGAATTGGCATATGCAGCTGCAGCACGTTTAAAAGAAGAAGGGCATGAAGATATCGCCTCTGTCATCGAATACATGATGAAAAATCCTGAAGCAGCCGCTAAATTAAATGAAACGCTTAAGAAACCAGCGAAAACAATCATATTTACGTCAGAAAAGGCGCTTGGATTGCTTCTTTCGCTAAAACTCTCAAAGTGGCAATATATTACGTTGCGAGAGGCTGCCATTCGGGAAGGTGCTAAGGATATTTATCCATCTTACTATAAAGTGCAACAAACTAAGCTTGATTGCTACCCTCCGAAGCAATCAGTGACAGTTACTGATTCATCGGCTAGGATTACACTTCAAGCTTTACTTGATATCACAGTTACAAGAATCCTTCAAAGCCTTTCTAAGGAAGAGCATAACAAGTAGTTGAAGCTGATATCCAAGTGGGGATTTGATGGTGCTTCTAACCAAAGCCGATACAAGCAGAAAATGGAGGGTGAGGAAGATGACTCGAGCATTTTCATGACCTCCTTGGTGCCACTTAAACTGACAGATGGAGACAACATCTTATGGACGAACCCAAAACCATGCTCAGTTTTGTATTGTCGTCCAGTTCAGTTTACTTTTGTAAAGGAGAGTGAAGCAGTTGTCCTTGAGCTGAAAAAACAAATGGATGAAGAAATTGAGGCCCTTATCCCCACAGAGTGCAATAATAATAATAGGGTGACTCATGAACTAATGATGACGATGATCGACGCTAAAGTTTGCACTTACCTTTCTGAAGCTAGATCAAATGCATCGTGCTACCTGTGCTTAGCAAAGCCTACAGAAATGAACCGCTTAGATGCTGTAACATCAAAAATTGTGTGTTCTGACCTGTATGAATTTGGCTTGTCATCCCTACACGCCCGTATAAATTGTATGGAATGTCTGTTACACATTGCATACAGGCTCGACTTCAAACGGTGGGCAGCGAGAAGTGATGAGCACAAAGAAATGCTACAGACAAGGAAGAAAATAATTCAAAATAAATTCAAAGATGAGCTCAATCTGTTGATTGATATAGTAAAACAAGGCTCGGGAACCACCAATGACGGGAATACTGCAAGAAAATTCTTTGAGTTTCCTAATAAAACCGCAGCTATAACCGGTTTGAATGAAGACCTCATCAAAAGATTTGCTGTAATTTTACAAGCAATTACATCTGGAGAGCAGGTCGATATAATAAAATTTAGAGATTATGCCCGCAAAACAGCAGAAAAGTACGTATTATTATACGACTGGTACTACATGTCGTCAACCGTTCATAAATTTTTAATCCATGGGGCTGACATAATTGAGAAAAATAATATTGTGCCGATTGGGACTCTCTCGGAAGAAGCCTCAGAGTCTCGAAACAAAGATTTTAGGAGGTTTCGAGAACATCATTCGCGGAAAAGAAGCAGGCAGGATTCCAATCAAGACATTTTAAATATGCTTGTTGTTTCTTCGGATCCTTTGCTAAGTGCACAAAGGCCTAAGTAGTTAATAACATATCGAACTTTTTAACTTGGACACTAAAAGGGATCGTTTTACATGTAAAAATATTTTGACGATTTTTTTAAAAAAAACGGCATTAAATTTTTCGTCAAATCGGCAACCAAAAAATCATAAATAATTAGCACTATGACCACCTCCAAGGATATTACGGTTAAACATGCCGTTTAGGAGATAATTCGATTTTTCATACTAGCTTCATACAAATTTTTCGTAAAAAAAATATATTTCCTTCGTTTTTGGGCAGAATTAACTCGAGTGTCATTTTTGTACATAGTAATGATCAGCAGAAGTCATTTCCAGCAAAAAAAATAACATTTAAGAAATCGAGATCCTATGTCTTCTACAGCCGATTTTCGATCCACCGTGCGACGGTGTGAAATGAAATGAAATGAAATCGAAGCGAAATATGAAGGACGGCAACCCCGCGTCCCTCGTCCCTTGTGTATGTACCGCGCCTATTATTGGCGACTGCAAACCTACATATTAGTAATCTGTGGTGCAAACCATTGAATATGTCTATGGTGCACAGAGTATTTTGTAATATTATATATACTGAAATTATGGTGCAAACAAACAATCTGGCTAACTCCCTAGTCATAATAAACGCCCGAGGCGCGAGTCCTGTACGCTGCGTTTTAGGCGCTCAATAAAATTGTACGAATTTCTATGTAACGAGTTATAACATTTTCAGTTGCATTAAAACCATAAGCCTTTATGGTTTTAAAGCAACTGAAAAATTATGTTACTTTTGAATCGAGTTTTTACGCATTGCGCTGAAAGTGAAACCCCTTACAGTTTTTGTTGCAAGTTTGTTTCTTATTCGGTTTTTCGTCACATCATTTTTTCTGATTAGTCGTTTCATCACACTTCGGAGTAGGGTTACAAATTATCGTACTTTTGCGTACGATAATACATATTGTATCGTACAGACGGCTAGCACATCAACCTACTACAACCTGTCAAATTTTTTAAATAGATTTTCAACTTTATCGCTAAAGTACAAGGTTCAAAGTTGATTGTGAAAATTTGACAGTTTCGGATAGGTTGACCTGCTGGCGTCTGTACATCGTACCGGAGTCAAAATAATTATCGTACGATAATCATCGTATGTCTGACATCCCTGCTCGGGCCGGGCGCTTGTTCATAGAGTAAAGATTAACTGATTCGCGACTATATCAGATAAGTATGAACTATTCCACAATATTTATTTTATTTTATTTTATCAAATCTAACTTAGAGAGAGGTATTAATGATTCCAATGATAATAATTCTGTAAATACATACCTGATATAGTCGCGAATCATATTTTGATCAAGACACAACCTGACACTGACCTGCAAATTGCAAAAACCTAAGAAAATTTGAATTTCGCGGGCTGAAACTGCGTATTCACCTTAACTAGTCCTTAAGTGCTTTGCGACAGCAATGCCGAATTCCACCAGAGATTACTTATATGTAGCAAGCTCATCAAGCTAAACTCCACGAGTCTCTGGGCGACTGTTCGTGCAATGTAAAAGTAAGTAAGTAATAATAAGTAAGTAATCGATGGTATCACCATCCATTACTTCAACGACGTGAAGGTTTAGTAATACTACCAAGAATATCATCCCCTAACAAAACAACGAATCTGATTGGTGCACGTCATAGTTTTGGTTGTGATGTCGATTATGCTAGCACAGCAAAGCAATTTTCTGTAAAAATCTTGGAACGCATTTTGACATTGACATTACTCGAGCTGCATTGATTCAAGTCAATTTTGCTGTCAATGTCAAATCAGTCCGGAATCATGAAAAGTGCGAACGCTTGTTTGAGCACGTCCTACCTTTTCGTTTTCGGTGTGATTAATTCCACTTTCACCTCTTCGTGAATACTCATTAGCATCAGTTTCAAATGTGCTGTGATAGAACACGGTCGTCTACTTACTATATTTATTAGAAATACTCATGCCATGGCGAAAATCGCTACCGAAATGGCATACAAAAATTATTGTGTAGTGTTTATAATATTCGCTTTAGTGATAGTCCAAGCGGTCGGTTACGACACGGAGCTGTATGAAACAAAGCCTTGCGACAGCAATGCCTGCTTTGACGAACTCCACGGGTCTCTGGGCGACTGTTCGTGCAATGTTGACACCATCGATTACTTCAATAACGTGAAGGTTTATCCGCGCCTCCAAAGTTTAATAAGGAAGGACTACTTTCGTTTCTACAAAGTGAATTTGAAGAAGGAATGTCCGTTCTGGGTGGACGACAGCAAATGTGCGATGAGGTACTGTCATATTAAGACTTGTTCTAAGGAGAGTGTGCCTGGTGTTGAGAATGGTTACGAGAACGACCACATAGACGAGACTCCGGCGACCAAGTACACGAAGGAGGCGCAGGAGCACTGTGACACTGATTCAGACTATGACCATGACCTGGGCTACCTGAACCTGACCATCAGTGCTGCCAGTCAACATGAGATAGCTAAATGGAAAGTTCATGATGATGCCCTAGAGAACTTTTGTGGCTATGATGACAAAGATGTAGATGCTGATTATGTAGATTTGTTACTGAACCCTGAAAGATTTACTGGCTACAAAGGACCCTCAGCTAATAGAATCTGGAAAAGTATTTATCAAGAAAATTGCTTCCGACCCAAACCTAATCCTTATGGATCTTTCCCATTTGTGATGACTTCAGATCTAGGCAACATGTGCTTGGAAAAGAGAGTATTCTACAGAGCGGTATCTGGCTTACACACCAGTATAAATGTACACTTATGTTCGAAATATTTATTGTTTGAAAAAGGAGCCGGATTCACATCTGATGGTGAGTGGGGGCCTAACCTAGAAGAGTTTCAACGTCGTTTTGATCCATCCCAAACATTCGGTGAAGGACCCAATTGGTTGAAGAACCTATATTTTGTTTATTTATTGGAAATGAGAGCTTTGGCAAAAGCTGGACCTTATTTGGAGAAAGAAGAGTATTTTACTGGCAATCCTACTGAGGATGAAGAAACACGGCAGGCAATACATAACATGCTGAGTGTGATCTACTCCTTCCCGGACCATTTCAATGAGTCCTCAATGTTTAATGGAGGCAGTCAGGCAGCAGCACTGAAGGTAGAGTTCCGAGAGCACTTCCGTAATATTTCAAGGATAATGGATTGCGTTGGGTGTGACAAATGCAAGTTGTGGGGGAAGTTGCAGACGCAAGGCTTGGGAACTGCATTAAAGATATTGTTTTCAAGCAAGTGGAACAGTCCTGAGAGTGACCCGAATCAGGGTAAGCTGCCCGTCAGACACAAATCCCATGAAAGACTGCAGAGGACGGAGGTTGTGGCGCTCTTTAATGCCTTCTCAAGACTCTCGGAGAGTATACGCCAGTTGGAGCAGTTCAGGGTTATGCTGAGGTAAGATTAAAATTTTATTCTGTATATATTTTGGTGTTGGATTAACCACAATTATATGTATATAAATATCCTACCAAAAATTTATATATGCGTTAAGCATTTGAGATATTTAATGTAATGTATTTTAATGACTTACATTTGGAATTTCAAGGATATTTAATTACTATATGTTATGTAGGAAATTTCTAGACATAAATGCATTTACTTATAGGATTATTTATAACTAATACATTACATAGAAATCAATTAATAAAACAAGTAAAACAAGTAAAACCCAAGATTATTCCTTGATATTGTTGATCTTGTAGTTAAATGCATTTATAGATACAATACGAATAATTAATCATTATTTGCATGTTCTATAACAATTATTTAATCTATTTTAATGCTTCTAGTTCTCCTAAATATTGTTGTAAGTAGATGTTTCTGGTTTTGGTTTGTGTGTGTGTGTGTGTGTGCATGCATGCATGTTTTTCTGTGCTTTTTTTGTGTGCAGGGTGTGGGTTATTCTGGTACTTAGAAATGATTATTTAAAAAGTAATTTTTGGTTATATAGTAATAATCTTTATTTCTCTCTTCACAAAGGTTCACATAGTTATAAACATAGAGAGAAGAATTATAGCATTTTCACAAAAATGCTTAAAATATGATCCCTTGTGAGAGACGTCCATATTAGGATACCATGTGTGACGGATTACCACGTATTTGTATCTAGTCATTATAATAAGAGTTAGTGATAAAATTTTACTTTTTGTGGAAGCAACAGTAACTATAACAATTAAAATGTCATTAGATAGTCAAGCGACTATCTAATGACATTTTAATTACTGTTATAGTTATAGGTTCACTTGAACCTAATGACATTTGAATTGATCAAATAAAACCTAGAATTTAAGTGTGAACTTTGAAAGTAATGAAGTGAAATAGATGCAATAGAATAGGAAGTACGTATAAGTACCTAAATAGATTTCCTCTTTTGAAAATTAAATATGTGCTTTATGACTGTTAGTAGGTTTTTTAGTTAGTAGTTATTTCGGCTTTTGTGCGCTGGGGTGTTGACGTATGTTCTAGTTATTGTAAACTTACTTAGTGTCATATATTTCCTAAGGAAATATAACATAAGTACATTTTGCTGGTTATAGACAAAGTAGATCATGTCCTTACATATTATATAGAAATATAAAAGAAAATTGCCACAACAAAAAAGAACAAAAAAAATTGGCGTACAATGCAATTAACCTAATTGTTTATTCAAAGGTGTCAATGCACCTAAATTATTTTTATTACTATCAGCATAATTTACGTAATAAGTACTTGCGGAAGACATTACTAAGTAATCTAAAAATGGCATCAAAAAAACCTCGTAAATACACGTATGTAGCAAAACGGTAAAGGCTCGTGCAGACCAGCGCGACGTGACTCGAACAATACAATTTCTAAGAAAACTTCACGGTAGTGTCGCGTCGCGCTAGTCTGCACGAAGCTTAACGCGACACAATAACTTTCATATTCAAAAAAGAAAAGGAACAACAACTAAAAATAAACTTTATCGACTTTGGTTTACAGTTCAAAGTTGAGCGTGTTGTAAAATGTCTTGAAATATAATGTGGCCTATTCACCTTTATCTCGATGTGACGTAGAAAAGAGATTGTGCAATGTATGATATAAGTTTAGTAGTGTCATCTACCATAACTAGAACTATCTTATAAAGAACACGATTTCTTTATTATTTTACTAGCTGACCCTACAGACGTTGTCTTCTACCCATGTTTGATCCAGCCTGTCCCATCTTGCTGTCCTCCCCGCGACGCCTTAAGCCGAGGTTCGTACCCTACAGGGGGTGCCCTAAGCGAGCGCTCGCCTAGTTTTAATTAGTTTAGTTTTGCCCTGGCTGGAGGGTTTGAGTGCTTAAGGCAGCCACAGGAAAGCCCGGTAGAAAAGTCATGACCTCCTTGGTCAGCTCAGAGATCCTCCACATAAAAAAAGACTGTGATAGTTTTGTGTGTAATATTCCTTGCTCTCACGACTTTTTATTCCTGATTACTATTCCTACTTCTATGACCATAAAAAAAAAGAATTAAGGACATCCATCGTTTGAATTAATGGTTTTGAGTTGAGCAGGTACAGACGCCAGCACATCAACCTACTACAATCTGTCAAATTTCTTTAATTGATTTTCAACTTTATATCTAGAACATAAGGTTCAAAGTTGATTGGGAAAATTTGACAGTTTCGAGTATGTTGACCTACTGGCGTCTGTACATACAAAAATCCCATAGAAAAAAAAGTTGTCCAGTTTTCCTGGAATTAAAAAAAAAAACCGGACAAAAATCCGGACTATTACGAACATAATAAAACAAAAAATACCTAAATCGGTTTCGCCGTTCTCAAGTTATGCGCTTACCAACGAACAGCATTTCATTTTTATTTATATAGATTTTAAAATAAATAAAATTAAATTACAATCGCATTCGTTAATTATTATTCTTATAAATTTTCCGTCTACCTGGTAGCAACAGCTGTTTCCAGTGCACAATTAAAACAACTCATTATGCGTGCTGAATTAATTATTCCAAATGGCTGATTGAATATTTTTCCTTAAGTTTTTTTTAACGAAATTATTAAAATTGTTCTTCGAGTAATTCTTGACGTCAAACCACTCTCAAATTTTTAGTTACACCAGAAACACCATACAGTGAGTACCTACCTAAGTAAAAAGCGTAGATGGATACAATTTGCCTATTTGTCTAACAAAATATCACCTTAGCACTTACGTTTAGATATCCGGCTTTCATATTACCATTTATACCTATTGTGGTTTGTTGCATAATTCTATTGCAGGTCATAATACATACGTAGATATGTTAACGCAAGTAACAGATTGTCATCTGCCTGTTTCAAAGCTAACGATCAGTTGCGTGAAATTCAATCTAATTGTGTATATGTATAGAACAACAGGCCTACCTACACAACAAGATCTTTACAACAAGATAAAATTCTGCCAATTGTGTTTAAAATTCCGTCAAGATCTTTGTTATTTGAAAAGTATGTATAATTGATTATGACTGTATCTACACCATTTAATTGCGTATATATTCTTTAATTCTCTGCCTATCCCGTCGGGGATAACTGGCGTTATGTTATGCTATATATTTTTACATTACTTTTCGTACACACGAACTTTCTCAAAAAGCAGCCAATCCATCGGCCATCGTTACTATTTTATGGCTATTGTATAATAATATTTTACACATGTACATATTGACTTTCACGGGTTATCGTGTACACGTACTTATCACCTACGATTCCTTAGAATTTAAAAATGACACCTACCTGAATGTACCCCGAAAAAATTGGTAATCGGACCGTAAATCTGGAACTTTTATTCCGGTCCAAAAGAAAAATTTCACCTTTTTTTTGCTGCTCAGTTCAACTACAGCATTACACTCATACCACAGTGTGGTCATACTATAACATCAAAATTACAGCCCATAATCGTATGAACAATAAATTCTATAGCAACACCTACGCTAAAGATTCTAACAATGGTTTTGTAAAACAAAAGTAACAATTACTCTCACATAAAGGCTATCGACCACTCTAAAATTCAACAACGCGCTGGGTTTTCATTTCCTATTTTTCAGTGCTCTTTTAAAGTCGGAAAATCATCCTTGACACTCTTCCGCTGTTGAGGCCATCATAAAGAAACTGTATATTTTAATATACAGTTACATTACATGCTATTAATCCCTAAAATTTACCCAAAGTTATCAAATATAACAAGTTAGTTTGCATCCGATTGTTTGCGTTGTAAAATCCGCAATGTCAAAAAATAAATCAAAATTCAAATAAGGAATTCATAGACAACATATTTGGCAAATAGCAGATGGAACACGTCGTTCCAGTCACGTAGGACGAGAGTAGGAGGTAAACGCGTCTTCGTCATCTACCAAAATATTGTGTAATTGTAATTCCCGCCCGGCCGGTGACGTGAAACCGATATGTGCGTCTGTTTCATACTACTGACGTGGCCTTTGTAATTATAGCATAACATCTTGCGGTATGAAAATAAAGAGATAGTAATAAGTACTGATAAATTGTCTGATTGCCAGCAGTTTTGTTTTTTTGGATAAAATCGGTGTTTGTTGGCTTAGTAAGACAAATTAACATCTCATATTGCGTTCGATGTTTGAAAATGTTCCTCTGCTTTCCCCTTCTGCCCATATCTATGGTACTTCTAAATTAATAATTTAGCCCAGTAGATGGCAAAGCCAATTCCGTTGTTCTTGGTTAGGTTAAGGTCCTCTCTGATGCAAGCATATAAAGGTCAAAAACTGAAGCTAAAGCAGATGACGCATTGTTTGTTCAAGACCACTGCAATCATACTGGTCCTGGGATAAAACTCCATTTTCCGGATTTTATTCTGAGGGACCAACATTTTTTCGTCTTACTTACAAGATTTGAATGACTCAGGGGGTATTTTCGCACCGTATCACTAGAATAATAGATTATGCCTTATTTATCAACAACACAATAAAGGGTCATATTTGCCCGAGACTGTTTTCTTTGCGTTATGTTTTTGGCTAATGTTAGGCGGAAAAGTATACGTATATCCTCATACGAGTTGGCAATACCAATAATTATTTATCGGGCGGCAGTAGCAAACAGTTCAGGGTTACTTTGATAGCATACAAGACAGTCTGTTTGATTTCCCAGGGGATCTTCGTACGGGATTTCCGAGCCAAGAAGGATGTCATTCTTCTTTCATTTTATGTTAAAACAGTTTTAGATAAATCTATGAACCAGCTCATGATATCATGTGGTAATCAAAATTGTGACCGAACAGATTTGAAAAATACAGTATCTGTGACTTTGTTAAATCGTAAATGTCTGGGTGTCAGTTTTATTATACCTACATTTGGAAGTTGTTATGCCTGGGTGTTCCGATAACATGGAATTAGCATAAGTATAGAAGCGAGCTCGTAATTTTCCTCATTGCGGAGTATTTCAAGCACTTGTTTTGAATGCACTTTTGTTATTCGCTGAACAATAACTTGGAATCCTACATTGTTCTATTTTGTCGATGTTTATCCTCGTCTGGAGAGCAAAATAAGTATTCACTTCATCTTTATGTTGTTAAACATTAAAGTTTCTTAATTATTAACTCTAAATACGGAGTTAATTAATTCCAAAGTTGTTGGGTTTCGCATTGATAATTTTGTCGTTTCAAGATATTTTATCTATAGTAACTTCTTGGTACGTTTTCCTCATACGTTGTCTAGCTCTCGAACTAGGTATCGATATTATAGTAAACAAAGCACTATTTTAACATTTTAAACTTCAGTATGTTAATCAGTGGTTTTGTACACTTATCAGTAAAGCATATGGGTTTACGTGTACCTAATGATATGGCTCTAATTGCATTATATATGGGCGGAAGTCAGATATGTTGATAAACTGCATGTGGCGTGTATACTGTGAAAGTCTTTACGAGACTCGAAAGTGGCAAAACGTGTCAAATGTGTCCTCGCCAAAGAATACTGAAAATTTGGGTTACATTTAAAATACAAGGTCCCATTAAAATAGATGGACAAATTTTAACACCGCGTTCAGCACGTCTAACCAAAGATATCCAAGCAAAAAAACACTGATTAAAGTGATTTTATTTTGACCTAAAATAATAAATGGCATTGGGTAACCAACATTTTTAGTGTATTTTCGTTAGCTGATTTATTTTTCTTGTAAGTACCTATCTAATGCGTTATTTTTACCATTGTCCTTATTTTGGTGGTCTGAATGATTTCTAAAAGTTTGTCCATCTATTTTAATGGGACCTTATATACTTATGTCGTAGGATGATTTGATAATTCGCGAAAACCGCAGAAATGTTTTCACCATTGTCTAATTATCTAGTCGCAGGCAGATTGTATGATTCGTCATATTGCACTGGGTGTAATAGGTTAGAACTGTGACCAACCGCGCGCGAGCCGAGCGAGCGAAGTGAGCGGTGCCGCGGCAGCGGCCGGCGAGCGCTACTTCCGAGTTGCGAGCAGAAATGTTTTCACCATTGTCTAATTATCATTGTCCTACGACATATCTAAACAAGTTAGAACCGCTTTTTTAATGGCAAAAATGTGATATCTGGGAGTTAATTTGCATTTCAATTAGTAGCACTTACCTAAAAAAATTATGGGCAGAGAAAATAGCTTATATTTGTATTACTAAAATACTGGACATATTATTATGCCTTCTTCTTTTGTATAAGCAATGTAAAAATTAATAACATTCTAAGGGTAGGCAAGACGGAGCATAAAGTAAAAACTACCCTCATTCCAATAGACAATTTTTTTATGTTGGTTGGTTAATTTCTTTTTCTTTTGTTAGAGGTTGGAAACACAAAAGTGAAAATTATATTTAAGTAGGTAGTATTGTCTGCTTTCCTGAATACGATATAGTTGGTGTTAAGGCTCGTACAGACCAGCGCGACGCGACGGCGCGACGCGACTCGAACAATACAATTTCTAAAAAAACTTCACGGTATAACAATAACCGGTGTCGCGTCGCGCTGTCGCGTCGCGCTAGTCTGCACGAAGCTTTAGCATTTCAATTCGCAGTTAACTTGCCTAGCGCAGTGGTTCTGGTGATTTTTTCCAAAGATTGTTTTTGTTGCGGGTTGTAAAGAAAAGCCGTGTTTTGAAAGCCATTTGTTTCATCATAAACTTATGATAATTCCGCGAAACCAAGTATGAGTAGTAATATAAACATAATGATGCAAGCAACATTATTAATGATTCCACCGCAATTCATATCTCAACGATCAATAACGGAATTCCCAATAAAGTTGATAAGGGCTGATATTATCACAGCGAGTTATTACTTTACGGTTAAAGATATTTATTTTCTCAAAAGAATTACAATTCACTTACAGAGAAAACATAGATAGGTTTAAATTAATAAGGTGATAACAGATATGGGGAAGTTCATTTTGTGGGTCATTATTAAAAATGCATACTAAGGAATACCTTAATTAATTTCAAGCAACCAGGGTATGATTTTCTCAAGGTGTTAAATCTGTATCAAGGGACTATTACCACAGTAATTCATTTTCAAGTTGTCCATTGCGTTTCTCTTTGATCTTTCAAGGATCCGCCATTAAAAAGGTTATGAAAGGTTCCTGAAAGGTCCTCGTCCGTAGTAGATTATATTTCAAGAACGGAATAATTTGAGAATCTAGTGCCTTTGGAGTTTTATCCCATGTTAAAAGCCTGCATTGCCATAATCATCCAGTATAACTTTCGTGTATTTTGTATGAACCATTGCACACTACAGGCTACACCCCTTTTTTGTATTGAAATGAGATACGTTGCGACCTGAACCCAAAAAGCGTTGTATGGACCCGGCGCCGGCGATTGTGCATAAGAAAATTGCACTCGAAAAGACAACAAATAATATACTTAATCATTAAAACCGTTGAGCGCTTACACGGAGACTGCTTCTAGTAGCCCATCGCTTGTACTTTTTTACCAGTAAATTTTCCCACACTTTGTGAAACAGTAATGGTTGACTAGGCATTAACTTAATAGGTTTTACTTCATTGATTACGACTATTCTCATTCGATTTACAATAAACTGCTTAGTGATTATTGGTTACATTGTTCAATAAACTATATATTTATTATTGTGCTCTCTGTTGACACAATTTGTGTTAAACTAAGAACAATGTTTACTTTAACTTTGATAGTTTATCGTTTCTATGTAAAATAATTCTATAGTAAAATCGTGAATGAGTAACTTTTTTGTTGTGTCGGAAACATTATTTCCGATGTTTCTGGTGTGACTGACAGAACATTAATTTCTTCTTGACATTTACCTGCCAGCTAAATGGTTGATTTTGAAAAATCACGGCAATAGCATATATAACGAAATTAAAAGGAAAACTATCACAGCTAAGAAGGCTTTACAAGTTAACGAGTAAAAATCGACCAACTTACATTTGCGGTTGCAAAAACATGTTCTCCCATACATTTCGTATGGTAGAAAATGTTTTTCAACTACAAAGGTAAGTTTGTTCTTGCGATAAATTCATCCCAACTATGGAACCCTTCATTCTGCGTGGTCCGACACGCACTTGCCGGTTTTTTTATTATCTTTATTGATTTAGGAACCATTTTTCTTTAAAAGAACAAGTCAGTCCCGTGTCTTTTTGATTAGAAATCTCATGAGTTGCCTACATTTTCATTTGGTGACATTACCGAATTTGACGCTAGAATTTCCTTTATGATACCAGCCATCTTGTTTTTGCAACGTTCGGTATTACACATCATTGTAGTCAGTATTCACCTAGTCAATTCAACAATATCTTTGTTAATGGATTATCGTGGGAAAAGCTCAGGTGTTCATATTGACAAATATTTGCTTTGTCTGCCGAAGTCATTGTATCTGTCAATGCCAGTCGATTGTAGTTTGTATTTGTACTATTATTGTGCTAAATGACCACGTGCATTTTTAAACATGTGGAATGTGAATAGAAATGTTTATTAATTATGCGTGTTCATCTAGAAATGTAAACATTTTAGTAAATGTTTGTTCGTATTTATTTGTGTCTACCAACTCGATAACCAGTATCTGGGTTAGTCAATGTGGTCTTGGTTTGTAAAAGAATATTATAGCGAAAAGACATGGCTTTCTTTACACATTTTACTTATTGCGAAAATCTTTAAATGAAGTGGTTCTTCGTCAATATAAATATTATCCTTTTCGTATATAGATTTCTACCATAGATAAAATAGGTGGAAGTTTACCGGGAAATTGCATGTCAGTGAATGTCAATGGGAGTATGGCAGTTTTTTTAATCTAGTTAAGGGTAAGTTCAGATAACTGCAGTGCTGTTAATACCGGATTACAACGACGAATTTCTTATCTTTTTATGGAAAACTTATTCCGCTTGTTGTTTGAACTTAGCCTAGAGGCTGTATGTAGCTTAAAAATAAGTGTAATGTAAGTTTAGTTATAATCTAAGTAACGGAGGCTTGGGGAAAGCCAGGAATTGATCCATTAGTAGAAGTAATTTAGTAAGTCACTAAAAACTATTTTAAGGGCGCCATCTTGCATTTCATAATTTTAAAACATGGCCGCCCTGCATGGTTCCAATTTCAAACATGCACGTTTTTTTGTTATTGCACGTATAATTTTACTTTTTTTGGCAAATAATAATAAGAAAAATATTTTACACAGCTCGCATAAAAAAGGAGGCCAGAAGCAACCACTATTTGGCAGCAGTCGGGACATGAAGTGAGAAGATTGGAAATATTCTAGAATAATCTTATTGGCGTTAATAGGAATTAGAAGTACTACTTAATGTTCCTTGAACAAGTCGCTCTGTTTATATTAGAGACTCTTTAACTTATTGTGGAGAAGGAATTGGTCGTGCTAAGGAGCACGGAGCTTTTAGGTAAAGCGTAACGATGAAGAAGAATAGTCTATCCTGACTTTAATAGGAGTGTGACTGCTTTTTAGTTTTACTTTATCTGTGGACGATGTTTTTTTCCACTTCGGAGGAGTTTATCTTAACAGCCCTTTATTTAGGTCTGTTCTGATTAAGAATTCGTACATTAATACTCTTTCTTTGAAATTATCAAAACCTACTCATAATTTTTCAAAATTACTTTTACATCTTTATTCTTTGTGACTCCCATGAATGCTATTATCATCTTCAACTCAACGGCTTCCTTTTAACGCCAATTTATTTTAAAATTCATCACAAGACTTAAATATTTATTCAAAATCCAGTGAAGTGTTGAGCTTAGTTTTTATACAGGGTAAAGCTAAACATTGATAGGTATCGAGTCTTATCGATAATTACACTACATTTTGTGACAAACCATTACTTTGATATTTATTTGCTGTGCTCGCGGTCATTTTTACTTAGTAATTATAGTGGTAATTTGCCCTTAAATTACGGCTTTTCCACCACTATTATTATAGTAGTCAATTACACAGAGTGTATAGTTTTACGAATTTAAAAGCAAGAGAATGAAAATGAAAAATCCAAAAAGATGAGTCATTTGAATAATGGAACGAATTAAAACGCCCTTTACTCTTTAGGATTTGATTTAATTGCAAATCGCATAGAAAAGCATGTGTCCTAACAACACTAGCTATCTATTGAATGAACAATACGAACAATCCAGGTCTTCCATATTTAAAATGAGAAAATTGGCGCGAATTAGCATTTTTTTTCTTCGTCAACGCCCTTTAGATGTTCAGCTTTGCCCTCTGTTTTGTCTGTGTTTAGAATAAGGTTAATGATAAGTAAATAATGCAAAACTGAGAAAAAACAATAGGCGTTTGGAAACTATTTTTTTCTATTGACATTTCTATTGTGCTGTAGTTTCTTTCGAGACTGTTCAGTTTAATAATAGTATTCGTTAATTAAATTAAGGTTACTGTTATGAAAGTATACGCTCCTTTTTCTCAAAATAATTGTCGATGACATGTGTAATACTAGAAGCTCTGTTAAGAATAAATAATGAATTAAATAACTCTCAACAATCTATGAACAATTAACGTATTGGCTGCAATACAATACCTTTATTTTAGAGTCCAGACTAGTATTTGTGGCCCTTAAAATTAATGTCGTTGCTTGCATAAAACGCATAATTATTCTACTTATCAAAATCAATTTGTTAATCAAGTCGTAATTTCCTATCTAGCCAGTAAGGTCCTTGTCTAGCTTGTAAATTTCACACAAGATGCATGTCTAAATGGTTTAGCCTATTATGTAATGGGGTATTTCATGAATTTAAAATACGAGTTAATGTAATACTTAAAAATGTCATTTTAGTGTCGAATTAGTATAGAATTTGACCATTTTATACTTTAAAACTCTTAATATTTCTCTAGTCACGTATGGGGAATATGAAACGGACGTGCAATAGTTAGTAACCCTCCATTTTAAACTTATACCGTTTATTTTTACGTGAAACGAACGACAGTTTTTATTGATTTCCATAAATTCTCGCCACTTCCAATTTTACTGCACATCCTAAAATTTTCAGTTACATTTTGATTATAAAGAAGTTTTATTGAAGTTGGGCATTAAAAAAAATACCGATTGCTTTATTGTCTATGGATCATTGTATCAGATAATCTGTATCCTACCACTAAGTTGATCAGAGCAGCCATTTTCAGGGTCGGTAATTATTTTATATTCAAGGTATCTGTCAGTTCGATACAATCCCAACAGTAATTGGCCGCTATCCAAAAACAAAATTAACCAAAAGCCATTGTAATTGTGTGTTATCAGTAAAATACAACAGTTTATCTATATTCACATACCATAGAGATTTTAATGATAGTTCTTTTCATGACTTTTCATACTCAGAAACATTTAGATTATGGATGATGATTTTTACCATCACTGAAATATTAAGGATTTGTGTACAAAAATATCATGTAAATTATTTATACTCTATAATTTTAACTAAATTGATATGAGAAGCAAATGCTTATGTTTTCTTGTGTGCAATGGCTGTTTATTTAAAAGCAGTCCTCATAGTATTTATAAGAAACAAACAACAACTAACAATAAACAACAACAATTAACAATTTATTATTGAAATATTATTTTTATATACCTAACTACTTTTAAGTCATTTTGGTCACAAACGGATTGGTACAATATTAAGTATTATTAGATAGGTATATGAATAATAATTATATCTGTTCTGGCAACAATTCAATAATTTAGTTCCTTTCGCAGTTATTTGTGATCGCTTCTGTAACAATGGCTCGTAGTGGACACGTTTGGATTGTTTTATTCGAAATAATGTGTGTCCAATCCGATATTGGATCAATTTGTCGTTTGTATACAAGAGCTGTAAAGATTAAGCCATTTTTTATTTTTTATATTTGTTTTATTTATTTTTGTCTAGAATATTTATTATTATAGGCATCTTACATATACTTAGTTAATATTTACAGCATAGTCTTTTGTTTTCTTTCGTTAAATAACTGATGCCAACTGTTTGATATACACTAATTAATTTTAATTATAGAAAAGATCTATTGGGTCATATTTTTGATAAATATTTTTTTATTTTCGTTTTTATGCAAACAAACAATAGAATCATGCTTAAACAAAACTGGTGTTGTCTATTTTATTTATAGCAAATAATTAATACTTACAATATTGAATCTATGTGACAACTTAAGGCCGCCTCCTATTTAAAAGCGATTATCGCGCGAATATTTTTGAATTTTGTTCTGTAAACCTGAACGCGTGGTAGCGCCGACAGAGGGTATTTTTCAGTTTTCCGAACAAAAAGTGACATAATAAACGTGACGATCGCATATTCGCGTGAGAGCTTTTTTAAACAGGACGCGGGGATTAAGGCTCCAGGCACAGTGCGACGCGATTCTATTAGAACAATTTCTATGAAAAATTTATTTAAATTGTTCTATTGTTGTTATCACTCACATAAACAACGAAGTAATAATACTGGATAATCTTGTACCTATTTAATTAATTTAGCAAAATCGCCTCTAAAAGTTGACATCTAAGTCATTTGCATTCCATGTTTCGATTGTTACGTTTAATTAATTCTTATCGATACAATAAAATCCACCCTACCGGTCGATTTCCGATCGCAATAGTTATAATTGAATGCTGTATCGTTACAAGAAAAAAAAAATAGAATAAACTGATTAAAAATATTAATGTCTGTGATTTTAGATTCAAATATATCATGACAATTTCATTTTTATTTTATTTTATTTTTAAATAAATGTATTAACTTATTTATTTGGTTTTTATTCTTTTCTATGAATCCTTTAATCCATTTTCCTGATCCTTATAAAAATGGAGCACAAGGCTGAGTGTGACCAGTTCTCAAAATGATTTCTGTGTTAACAATTTCATAATATAACGGCTAGTGTGTGTTTCGCAGATTTTCGCACTAACACGATTTTATTAATACCTAGTGTTATTTGCAGTTTGAATTTAAATCGATTTGGTTTTTCAGGTCTCTCTTCGATAGCCCAGTATTTCTGACATGCGCAAAGGGACCGGCATGATGGCGCCGCATCTTATTATTATAGTTAAAAGTTACGTTTTATAATTTTTACCCAGTCATTTAATATACTTTACAGATTATTTACCGTTTTTCAGTTATTGTAAGTTGGGATTTAATAATTCAGTATAATGAGGTCTGTGTGAAGGCTGGAACCTTAACGGTACTTACCGTACCTATTTACTTCGTAAATGATAGCCACGCTGCGCGTACCTATCTTTTGTTTTTTCGTGAGTAAATAGATGATTGGAGGGTTAAGTATGACAGTCAATACGGTCATGGCTCCTATCGGCCAAAGCCTCTTCGTATTCTTCCTGCTATCATGAGGTCCATACATGGAGGACATACTTCAAATAACTGTATTGGATACTCATAAAAAGCCGAAAACTCGTCAGTTTTGAGAAAAGAGAGAATTAAACCGAATTTCTGATCAAGGCAAACCTACATTTCATGGTCAAAATCGGTTTAGTACTGCTGAAAGAGTTAAAATTTAACGGCTATGACATTCATCTACCTAAAATTATCCAAAAGGATGTTTAATTGATGACCGACCAATGTCGCATTGTATAATTACAAAACATAATTAGGTAAGTTCCTTCCCAAAATAAGTTAAACAACATTACTAATTAAGGTTTATTTTCAGCAATAAGGTAAATAAAGACTACATAAGTATTGTCACAAAGTATCATGAATTAAATAATTTTCCTTAGAAGCTATTGCACCTTGTAAATTCCGATGGATGTTGTAATAGCAGGCTAATAATTGCGTCCGGCCCTGGTCCAGGCCATGGTACGGAGCGAGAGGGCATGGGAGGCCGTCACCTCCTTCTGCGAAGCAGTAATGCTCGCGAAGGAGGAGGCAGAACGCGTGAGCGCAAGGCGAACGCAAATTTCGCGCCGTTAGCCGCCGCAGGAGCCGCCCTGGGCGTCGGGAATCGCAGGCCGATTCCCGACGCCGACGCCGACGCCGACGACGTAGCTCGCCGTCCGATAAGGACCAGGCCCGGGTCGATGGCGCGTTGTGTTCCACGCCCGCCTCAAAGAGATGTCAGCAATTGAAGGGGTCCGATAGGACCGATGCCTGCCGGTGTTTCGGGAAAGTCCGAAATGGATACCGTGGCCCCTGGCAACGTACAGGCAACGGAAGGAACACGGGTGGGTTTTAGTCAGTAAGAGTCTGACACGCCCTCCCGCTCCACCCAGAGCGGGAGAAGTTATTTGATAATTTCCCACCCAAAAAAAAAAAATGCTAATAATTGGAGATATGAAACGATGATGCTCAGTACCTTTAAATGTCCTAATATGGGCAATCGAGTATAAAAACAGTGCTAATTCTATTGTATCATCTGAAAACCTTATCTTTCAATACCGTAAAACGGGTTGAATCGAAAACGCAGGGGGACCAGGGAATAGAAAAAAACCTGGTAAAATTTCAAACGTTCTTTAAAAGTGCGCGTGAGTTTGAACTTCCATACAAATTGGCAAAAAAGAGTAAAATTAAAATGAGGGCGCCACTATGGCACTAATTTAAACAAATTTTTAGAAACGCTGCTTGTGGGTGACTCAAAACCTACTAGCACTTGTCGGCAAAGTAGTGCCATCATGATAGGTTAGTACCAAACGTCAGACTCTTTTATGTCGACCTGCAAATAATTACATAATTATGGTGTAATTGGCTTCAATTTTGTTCTGTGTGTCTACGCGTACCTAGCTAAGAACGCACGCAGTTACTTGGATCATCAGCGACCAAAGTACCCAAAGATAGCCCATTATCTACTACAAAAGATCGAAGACCCTATGTATTCATCCCGTTTTACGGTAGGTACCTAAGCAACTAACTTGATGCAGTAGTGGACAACACATCCACATAAGTAGATACCATCTACAAACCATGGTTAATTTTCCTCTATACCATCTACATTAAATTTTATACTAACGTTGATAGGAAACTGACACTCATACCAGAATAACTTTTACAGCATGCGGTTATGTATTCATCCCGTTTTACGGTAGGTACCTAAGCAACTAACTTGATGCAGTAGTGGACAACACATCCACATAAGTAGATACCATCTACAAACCATGGTTAATTTTCCTCTATACCATCTACATTAAATTTTATACTAACGTTGATAGGAAACTGACACTCATACCAGAATAACTTTTACAGCATGCGGTAGAAAGTTCCTTCAGTCTTACATATTTTCACCTATACATTTTCATTTACTTAGTTTACCTAACCTACCTGCAAACACCTGTGTTACCGGCATTGAGTGGTCATACAATACTTATATCATTATCCAAAGAAGGATACTGCGCCGTCACCCTGTCTGCGTGCCGGTAGTCGCATTCTGCATGAGTTGACTAATCTGGGGAGTCACTGAAGCTACATAACGCGTATTATAAAACATTTATCAGAAATTCTATTATGCGTCATGGAGTGTACGTGGTTGTCGACAAGTGCGCCCTAATTGGTTGTTTGTTTACCCTATTGAAGTTGAAATGACTTATGATGCAATGCACACAGAATTGATACTGTCAAAATAGAAGTAGCTACCGCTATACCTACTATCCATCTGAACGAGAATCTTAGTGGGGCTTAGAATTATTGGACGTCGGGAATCGCAGGCCGATTCCCGGCCATCGTAGGCGCGGGCTTGCGGACGGTGAGCAATGGGTAGCTCGCCGTCCGGTAAGGACCAGGTCCGAATCGACGGCGGGTTGTGTTCCACGCGCGCCTCAAAGAGATGTTAGCAAATGAAGGGGTCCGATAGGATCGATGCCTGCCGGGGTTCCGGGAAAGTCCGAAAGGGATACCGTGGCCCCTGGCAACGTACAGGTAACCGAAGGAACACAGGTGGGTTTTAGTCAGTAAGAGTCTGACACGCCCTCCCGCTCGAAGTTATTTGATAAGTTTCACATCTAAAAAAAAAAAGAAAAAAAAGGGCATGGAATTATGAAGTGTTTAGTGTAAATAAGTTATTAGGTAATAAATACGTAATCGTATTAGTTGTCAAGGAAGAGCAGGACTGTCCCACCGTAATACAGAGTAGTCGCCTATTTATTTCTCATAGCACCTTTGGAATGTAACGGGAAGTATGTAATACCTAAACAGGTATTTTTTCTGGTTAGCTAAACAGCAATCAAACGAGCATCGGTAACTAAATCGGACTGTTTTTAATCGCGATTAAAAATGGTGTGGAATACAATTAGTGGTCATGAACTGAAATTCACACCAACACCTCGACTTCAGGTGCAAAAACAGTACTGTATTTTTTTTTTCTTTTGCTTATAACTCGTAAATGGTGTGTCCTATCGCAAAAATAGAAAATTTCGACCCCCTTTATAAAACGCATAAACCCCTAAAACTCAATATGTAGGTAATATATTTTTCATATTTTCCATACAAAAAGTGAAAAATTCCATAAACACGTCAACGCTGCCAAAATTATTTTTAAATTTAGTTTTGTTTTTGCAGAAGATTCTCATAGCCAAGGAAGGAATTTTAGTCATAGTTTAGTAAGTTTAGTTCGGTGTACAAGAGAGTCGGCACCATTGTGTACCAATCACGTAAAAATTGACAATTGCAATTCATCGTTTCGGGGACCCTTTAGTCGTCGTCGTTCTATGTACCTGGGGGAGATCCCACGCTACGTTTACCGATGCTCGGTTGATTGATGTTTAGCTAACCAGAAAAAAACCTATATAGGTATTACCTCACAGCTGCCTCTCAAGGGTCCCCACCTTTAGAGGCAGCTGTGAGGCTCTGAACGACTCGATGGGAAAATCGGATGTTGTGTCGCAATTTTGGAGAGGCGGAACATATTCAGCAGTGGTTTCCGATAGGCTGAGTTGAAGCTACTTAAATATAAATTAACCTACCTACTGCAAATCTCCGCTTGGTTACCGTAGAGGACTGCTTACTAAATCTAAAGGCACTAACATATATGTAACTGTTCGATGCAGGTATCCTAAGTCAGTAGCGGATCCAGGATTGTTGTTTGGGAGGGGCCCCGCTGAGGGTAGATTTTAGCGAAGCAAACACTAAAAAACACACATTTTAGAAGCCTCGGATTACTTTTCGAAATTCCTCAATGACTTCGTAGGTTGCAGACAACCAGAGATATCTCAGTGAATATACATGGCGGCCAAACCAGGCAGCGTGAGGGCCAAAATCGTCCCGTATACAAAAAATCTTAGAGAAAAAAACTTGAAAACATAATAGGTACTTAAGGGTAATTGATGACAATTAATTGTATATTAAATAGTGTAAAATTTGCTTAAAAGATGATTATGAAATTCCCTTTAAAATTTGTCACAGAAGACATCAGACGCTTTTGAGGGCCTTAGCCCCCTCCTGGATCCGTTACTGCTCTAAGTCATTGTATCGGTTTAGGGTCATTGAACGCTGTGCATTTCGACAAGTTTCCGTGAACTGATTTGTTCTAGTGTCTTGTTATGGCGGATGTTTTGAAGGTAGGTAATCGTATTCATGAGGTAGGTATCCGACAAACTGGCGAGCATCGGTAAACTGCTGTGCTACTCCGTAATCACGGAATCCGTAGTTTCTGCCGAAGTTACGGGCTATGACAGCTTCATATAAAGCCTCGTGCAGACTGGCGCAACGCGACTTTAACAAAATAATTTCTAAGAAAACTTCACGGTAGATCAATTACCGGTGTCGCGTCGCGTCAATCTGCACGAGGCTTAACCTATGCACAGTAACATATGATCAGTTTGGGGCTCGATCCAAGATTGAATGACAACACGATTTGACAGTTGTCCCTACTCCCGATAGGTATGTATTTGCCCGTACGAAAAATTTAAATTGACTTGTTCGGACGGGTTCGAATCGTAGTTGACGGACTTAGAGAGTAGACCCCCTGGCTCTGCAGTCTCGACGTAGATAGCGATCGCTATACGACCGAATTCGGTTGCAAACTCCTAATGGCGTCACTAGACGCGCGCGACGTGCTTGACAAGCACGCAACGAGGCTACTTAGAACGCTTTTTACGTAAATGACTGACTCGTTGGTCTAGTGATCACAAGCGCTACTGCTGAGCTGGCCTTGCAGTCTCGACATAGATAGCGTACGCTATACGACCGAATTAGGTCGCAGTCGTAATGGCGGCCCTAGACGCGCGCGACGTGCTTCACAAGTACCGGATTTTTTCGTGCTTGTCAAGTAATTTTGACCGTCTAGGGACGCTATTAAGACTGCGGCCGAATTCGGTCGTATAGCGATCGCTATCGATGTCGAGACTGCCGCCCCAGGAGGGTTGGTCCGCGGTTTAAGTGTGATTGCGTTTTTCCATAAGGACTTTCTCAGTTGCGGCAGAATTTGTGTCCGGGCGATGGCAATATAGGCTCGCCCCAATGGGACTTAACTTGCGAAAACAGGAGCGATGTTATGTTATGTGTAGACATGTATTTATCTAAATACGTGTTGGTAAATATGTAGCTACCCATCCCAGATTCCCAGTAATGGTCGGTTGTCAGACCTACAAGAACTAAGAGCGATATGGAGGAGGAGGATTTCCAAAGTAGTGTTGCATCACTTGCATCATCCATTTCGTAAAAATGAAGTTCCTGTTTCAAGTTCTGGGTCACTGATTCGAGTCAAGTTCAAGAATAATAAGATTAAATACTATGTATACGATATAAAAATATGAAAATTTATTTAGACTGTACACAAAAATGACTAATATAGTTGACCTCTAGACTGTGCCTAGAGTCGAGCATAGTTCATAGTTCTAACAAGATCATTTATTTTAGTTGCTTATTATTATTAAGGCTGGGCTTTTTCCAAGTAGTTACAGAAATTATTACCACCTCCATAGGTACAGTTAGTGCCATCCACGAAGACGCGCCTCACTCCGCGATTACTGTACCTACAGTAAGCTGTACTTTAGTACGTTAGTAGATTACACTATCTAAACATACTTTAAGTATGGTGAGCGTAAAACAACTTAAATAACTTATAAAATAAATAACTTTAAGGTCTAAGTCGATCTTACTTTTTGCGCAATTGATTAGGTTTACGCCCTTTGCGCCTCGTGGTTGGTTGTTGGTAAGAGTTCGTAAGGTTAGAGTTGGTTGGTTGGAGTGGTGGTTGGTTATTGGCGAAATAAGGGCTGTATCGTCGCTCGAACAGTCAGGCCCAAAGAGGTGGCACGTAGTGTTCCATGCGCGCCTTTTATGGGAGGATGTGCGGTCGTGAGATCGGCTCCACTTGGTGATGGGGCCCACTAGGTATGGCGGGCTGATGCCAGCCGGAGGTGCGTGGAATGTACAAGTAATCTCCCGAACCCCTGATTCAAAGGAACAGTAAGTTTTTAGTCGGTAGGAGTCCGACATAACCCTCCGTTCTCCCCAGGCGGAGGGTATCCATGAGCAATTTCCGCACGGAAAAAAAAGTTATTGGTAGGTACCGACCTAATCCTGAGGTAGATACATATTGTACTTACTTCAAACCTAACTTCACCAACCTTATATCAACTGCGAAATCTTTTATAAACAAAAAAATGACGTAACAGCAATTATCAGAAAAAAGAAACTATTATTTATTGAACCAGTCGTTATAACGTAAAAAACCCAAATCACATGACCTGCAATCAGCGTCAGTTCAAGCTAATTGTTACACATACCTTACACTAAACATAGGTAGGTATAGGTAAATTCTTATCACCTTTTATCAATGTTTAGTTAATGGTCGTGTGGCTAAAATAGGCTAGCATGCGGGTAGTTAGAAATGTTAGAATGCAACCTCGTTTGATATTGATTTGTGTTGCACATTTTGAAATATTTATTTGATGTTTGTCTGAATTTGTGCCCGGTTTATGGCAATAGATTCACCCCCGGTTATATGGGATTTATTGGCGATTGAGATTACTGGCGAAATGTGGGTGTACTATAAGGTACACTTCTGCCTAACCCTTCGGGGATTACATGCGTGATGTTATGTATGTATCTGAAAAGGTAAGGTAGGTCCTACTAGCAGTATCCCGCTACTATATTCGAATTTGTATATAGGTACAAACTTAAACCCCGATTTAAGAGCGATTATTCGCCTTCCGAAGACGTAGCGTTGTAAGGCGTCCCAGAAGATGGACCGAGGACCTTGTGAATGCCGCAGGAAACCGCTGGACGCGGGAAGCACAGAATCGGTCGAAGTAGCGGTGCTTGGGGGAGCGTCCAGCAATGGACGTCTTTCGGCTGAAATGATGATGATGATAGATTCATCATCATCAAAGAGAGCAACGTCGCAAATATTTCGCTGTTTTGATTAATTTGGCAATATTACTGTATGGAAATAAGAAATGTGGCTAACTAGCGATCTAGAATATTAATAATGGATTGCAATAATTATAACATTGAATTTGATGTTGTAACCGATTTAGGTGTAAAAAAGGCATTTGGAAAGTTTCAAAAATCTTTTAATAAACCAAAACTAAATATTAGGTGTTAAGATATTAATTATTGCATTTCTTATTAAATATTTTAGTTCGTTAGTTAGCCACATTTAATATTTCCATACAGCAATATTGTCAAATTAATCAAAACAGGTAAATATGTGACAGCTATTTGCGACGTTGCCAACTTTTACGATAAACGCTCTTAAACCCGTTCAGGGGTGGTTTTTCAAGTAGGTTTGATTTACACGTAAATCCGACTCACTCCAAAAATAGCATAATAGCACATAACAGAACAAAATACAACCTCAAATTCAAATACTTAGCCTTTATTAAGAAACTTTTAACTACTATTTGCAATAAACATTTTAAACATCGGTAGCGAGGTTGTATTGCTTTCCAGCATACATAAGCCCCCGCCCTTTCACAGGTTTCAAGCTGATCTTTCCATCTCTAGCAGTTCCTGCAGTCGATCTCCAGTCACCCCCTACACACCGGTCTTCCCCTTTTCCTATTCCTCTCTCAAATTACACGAATACCATTCAGTGACGCCTTTGGCCCATTTCTCCATTCTGCTTCTGATAGTAGGAACTGCTTACTGTCATTTAAGTTTTTTATTCTGGATGCCTCATCTGCAACATTCGTATTTTTATAAGTTTTAGGTTCACTTCATCTTTTTTCTTCAGGTGTAACTATGCGTCGCTCCATGTATGTTTCCGCTTTTCTATATTTTCTCTGAATTTGAATATAGATACTGCCATCTAGCGGCAAAGCTCCCCCTCGTGTAGTACCCTGGATGGTCTGCGGATGCCTTTTAATGAACCTTGACCTTTGTCAAAAACTGTTGGATTTACATTAAGTGACATGTCGAAGTGGCGGTGCTTGGAGGAGGCCTATGTCCAGCAGTGGACATCTTTCGGCTAAAATGACGATGGTGATGATATTTTGTGACAAAAGATTTATGTGAACTGCAGGTACCTACCTATGTCGTGTCAGTGTGTGTGTGTCCAGAATATTCGTTGGTGTGATTAGAGCCAAAACTTTCATTAGAACAGAATAATTCCAATAGAATCTACATACAATAAAATCTCTGAGCGCTTTATTTGGTTGTGTATGCATAAATTTGGCCCGCTAGCGCTATATTCAATTAAGACTATTTACAATAGTAAGTAGATTATTCTTGTGTGATTTTGTTGCTGTGCGATGGCCAAGTGATTCTATATATTAAAGAAATATAGATGTCTAATATACGGTCGCTATAAAATTTAGTTAGTTAACTAATTAGGTAACAATTTATAACGAAGTTGTTGGATAGATGCTCCCATAGATAGTTACTGAATAAATTAACCGACTTGATTTTACATTAGATCTCACCACTTTTTGCGGTAAAAGAACTGCATTGCTAGAATCGCATTTTTTTAATTCAATGTAGCCCCGCGTAATTCAAAATGTCTTACGTTTATTGCAAATAAATTTAAAATGTCGCGGGCTACATGTCGTTTGAAAAGTTTTTCATAGAATGTAAGTAAATACTACTGCTGCTTAGTCCCAACTATTTTGAATGATATACCACTCGATTTAGAAAGTAGCTGTACCACAAAAATGTCTTTTATAAACAAAATGGGGACGTTTCTTTTGTATTTTCTTTCTTTCCTTTTGTCGAAGCCTCATAAATGGAGATGCATAGATTGAATTTTTGTCATACTAGCTTATGTCTGCCGATGTGATTTGGAATGCTATTACGCAGTTTATAATGTTATTAGCATTACTTAATTGTCAGCCTTTGTGCTGCTGTAAAATATGTGTTTAGCTTTAGGTAATATTTAGCCGTAATTGTATTTTTAAGTGATGAAAAAGTATTATACGAGTATAAGACTACATCTGGAGCTACATCTGCCAACAAATTGATTTGCAGTTTGGCAGAAGTAAAAATTATGGAAAAAATTCTATTTCCTAACAAATAAACGCTTTTTCATTTTTAATTTTTTTTTAATGTTCATTTTCACCCTATTGAAACAACCTGCAGCATTGAAGACGAGGTAAGAGGAAAGAAAACGTAAGGGAGGATAAGGCTAGGCAGTATCAATTAAAACAAAATATTTAATTTGGGAACGGAATCGTTTATTGAACCCATTTGTAATAGTAGATAATTAAATTATACTGTTACTCTACACATTTTGTACTGTTCAAAGTACCTACCTATGTCAAGTATTCCTATCTCTTAGGTTAAAATGTACCGACAAATGCACCCAATACCGAGCAATTACCACATTTTATTATTAATCTTTTAAATTTCCAATTGTGCTCCAAAATTCAGTGGTAGCTACCAATCACAGTACCATTTGGATCCTACGATTAAACACATGGACATCTTTAATTCCCATGACAAATGTTAGTCGACTTTTTATTCATTTTTTTTAATTATTATGACAATGACACTAATGTATGATAGGGTAAACAGATTGGTCGTTTGAAAAAAATATTCGTTTTGATTTTTGCACAACTTTAAATACAACTACGGTTGTTATTCAGATATTCTGTTAAGATCCAAGAGTTTTACTTGTAGTAACTTACTAGAATAAGGATTTTACACTTCTTGTTTGGATACAAACACTGCATCATGTTTACATAATAGGTACACATTGTTTACAATTGTATAAATTCGTTACTTTAATAATATAAGAGGAATTTGAATATAAACATTAGTATTAAAACATTAGATAATCATTTAAATAGTCGTTCTTTACATGTTTTTTTTAGTAAAACTTCATTCATCAGTGTGTGTATCCAAAACAACTAAAGGGACGTCTTTTAAATTTCAAATTAGGCATTACATCGTAGCCATTAGTAGCTTACACTAAATAAGTTAATATTTTAGATAATATCGATCGAGTCGTCGCTTCGTTTACATTAATTAATAATAGGTATAAATCTTCCTTTATTGTCTTCATTCTTCACCATTAAAAAAAAAAGCTGGGTATGAAATAATTGCCAATTAAAAAAAACAAGGAAAAGTGTTGCAGCGTAACGAGTGGCGGCGAAAAATTGTTTTGTGTAAAATCGCTTTGGTTCAGCCATTAAAATATAACAATATAATTAAAGTGTACATTTCTGCCAAGGTTTATAACCGTTTCCAAAGAGGATAATTTTACAGATAGCATATAATAGCGAGACGCTATTGTCGTGATAAAAATAACAATCGGATGGTAATTTTCAAGATATTCATGTAAATACACCAATTGTATCAATTTTCTTTATTGATAAGTGTATTTAAACTTTGTAGCCTGTTCTAAAGTCAGTTCTCGTCATTTTGTGTTTGATTTGGAAATAGGGTTGTAGGAAACAATATCAATAATAGAATCATCGATATCGATAGAAAATATAGTTATTCAATAAATTTTTCTCGGAATTACCATCATCCTCTGCTACTTTTATCAAACATTAAAATGATAGTGTATCGTTGCCTTAATAAATAATACAAATTCATGATATGTACCTAAGTATACACAGAAAAGATCGACAATACGCAAATGATACAAAATAAATAGCATATCGATGACGTCATCATAATTATATACATACACTTAACATACTTTAGTACCCTTCGATTTTAATGGATCTTTATAAATGGTTATTCGATTTTTATAGATGACTATTCTTTAACCAATAAGTAGTTTCTAGTTCGATAAGTAAATTGTAATCGATATTTACATAAGTACCTATTATTATGATTATAACGCTGCGATCGTGCGATTGGATCATCCGTCCCTTTCTGATTCGAAACTCAACACGTTTGTGCAAAAGAGACGGTATCAGGGATCAATTCGCACGATCGAGAGTTTACGTGACAGGTGCACAGACTCTGCTAGACAGAACTCCACCCTAGTTCCAACATTAACGCTTCGTTCGGTTAGAAAGGAATCCATTTAAATGTATATGAAAATAAGTGGGACTTACAGTATATACAAAAATATCACATTACTTCGAGGCCGCAGCTTTCAATCACTTAGTCAATTAATTATTTCGTCTTCTTACCTAAGTTGTCGGTCGTTGGTACGAAGCGTAAGCAAGTTATCGCAGGAAGTAATCGATCCAAATTAATCTTATATTGTTTTTGAAGCTGTCTTCGATCGCCGGAAGCCTTCTTTTGCTAAGCGCAAATCACTCAATTGCTCCGATGGCTCGCCAGATACATCAGTAACTTTAACATTATTGCTGAACGAGTCAGTCGCGTATAAACTAAACAATATCCAATTATACAATTATCATCGCATCTGTGCCTTTAATGCGTTAGTCTCCCCCACACCTACTAACGAATATCTAGGAAGAATTTATTTCTTTAAAAAGACTAGGTGCCTCGTCATAGACCTACTAATCCAAAGTGAGTACTACGACACCTACGAGATCTAGTTTTCGAAGCAGAAGTATCTAAAAAGCTGCAGCCGGCGGATCGCGCAGTCGTCGTCGACGCTGCACTACAAACATAATCGGCCGACACGCGTCGGACGGTGACGTCACACCGTCGGCACACCGCCGCGGTCTATCACAACGACATAGAAAAATATAACGATCTGGGACGCGTTTTATTGCTAAAAATTTAGGTACAGTCTTTGGGTGCCTCCGGGGAGGATCCTCCGGAGAAGTCGTCGAGGAAGTCGAAGGTGGCGACGGCGGCGCGCTCCGGCTCGCCGTAGCGGACGAAGAACCCCTCGCGGCCGAGGATGGAGGGACGCCGGAACCGGCCGCGTAGCCCGCCCGGCCCGCGCACGCGCATCGCGGCCGCTGCACCAACACGAGCGTCAGCACGAGCCTACTCTACAAGCGAGCGCCCTCTGGACGAGACAACACGCGTGAGCCACGCGCCCCGTCGTCCAGCACCGCTCGCACACACACGCGACGCAAGCCACTCCACGCTCACACTTAAGTGTAGTCCTTATCCCGAAGTAATACTCCCCCAAGAATAGATAGAGAGCAGACAAAAGGCGAGCAAGCAGTAGCCTCAAACTTTACGTTACATTAAATATTGCGGAAATAAAAACATTTGCTACAACTTTGGACTCAGCTTTTGCCGGACACACGAAATATTCCAAAACTTTAATCTTAAGCTTAATTTATTTCAGTTCTCAAATAATGTACACCCCGAGTTTAACGTGCAACTTTGGGATATGATTGTAGAAGCATCGATATTTTTTACATCGATACATGTCCCCTTCCCTTTAAATATTTACTGATTTTGTTTTCACTCCACCAAATAAAAAAATTAACCCCTTGTTTGATAGATTGACAGAGTAGTGAGCGTGGCGTTGCCTGCTGATGACGTTCTACTCGGAATGAGGCAAGAGAGTGAGATGGTGCGTGTGAGTGAGAGCGGAAACGAGTGACGTGGCTGGTCGTGACGACAGACAACATGAAATGACATGACACATATACGTCAGCACAGATCTTTGGTGGTTTGTCCTCGAGACTTATCCTGCAAGGCAGTTCACTTAATACAATTTGAGCTAAACGTTAAAACATGAGGTTTTAAATATTTTTAGTGCTTATTACATTTAGTGAGCTGACATGCAAGCAGGTTCTAACATATTTTAAATACTTATTATGAAATTTAATAGTATTTACTTATTAAAAATTTCTAAGAAATAACTGTGTTTCAAAATAATTAAATCAATGCAGATTAAATCATGCAGTCAAGATCTGTGAGGACTTAAGAAAAACGTTAAATGTAGACATTGAGATATCAGAAAATGATGTGCATTAATCTATGTGAGCTATTAAGTTCCATGAAAATATTACATTTTGAACTACCCAGTTTCAAGAAAATAAATATAAAATGCAAAACTTATAATATTATCAACATTTAACGTTTGACAGAAAAAGCAAAATTAAAAACAAATGGAAAATGTAACTGAATTAAATTCAGAAATGAAAGAGCATTTTTAATGCTTGATTTTATGAAATAATAATAAATTATTTGAATAGAGAACGGAATTAAGATTATAGAAAATATTTATTTGAAATTTTAAAAAACGCCAGGGACTCTCGACATTTTAGATGACAGAATCGACTGTTGCACTAGCAGTTTGACACTTCTTTCTTGTTAATTTGACACTTAATACTTGCTTCTATAAAATCAAAGAGTCGATTCAGATCATGAAGATATCGGAAGTAAGGCTAGCCTTATACCTAAAGCTGGAATATCTGAATTCATAACCAGAATAAATTCATAACCTGAATTTAGAAAGCGCAGTATCGCAATCAATTTAATCTACTTCTCCATAGTTTTTTAAGATTATGAGTTATATGGTATTGAAATACGAATATAATTAGTTCCAGCTATGAATTTAGATGGTAATACAGCCTGTATAATGCCTGCCTAAACCTGCTTTATGGCTAATGTTCAAATTGACACAGATGAGTTTGGACTTGACAAACTTACGAAGCAAGTCTATGTGTGGCGTACAATCATATTACGGTACCTATGCTACAGGTAATTAAATCGCGCCGTGTACATCAGGGTTTAGAAAACATTTAAATAATTATAGAAAAACTTAACGTCAATAAAGCCAAGTGGGTCAATTTGTACTATTCCGGCCGCCGAAAGAATGCTTTTCTGACACCTGTCAGTTGAGTACTAAAGAATACGTGTTTTACGAATTTATACTTTATTTGTTCCTAATCGTGTCCAACTGAGAGGTGTCAAGGACACAATATCTCAGCGGCCGGAGTTTAGAGCCATTAAGTAACACAAAATGTTGACAAAATGGCCGATTCACGAGTTTGCTAGAATATTTATCAAGGGCAGAATTTCTATGATGGCTAAGCAGAGTTACAAAATTTATTACTCGTTTCATAGTAGAAAACTATTTTATAATGGGGATCGTTTTATGAATCGGCCATTTGTTTTTCTGGGACTGAATTTTCGCTGTCAATATTATAAAGTAACTTCGATAAAAATGGTAATAATTAAATTATGTTTAGCTAATATACAAGGTCCCATTAAAATAGATGGACAAATTTTAACACAGCGTTCAGTACGTCTAACCAAAGATATCCAGGCAAAAAAAAAACACTGATTAAAGTGATTTTATTTTGACATAAAATAATATATGGCATTGGGTTACCAACATTTTTAGTGTATTTTCGTTAGCTGATTTATTTTTCTTGTAAGTACCTATCTAATGCATTTTTCTTATTATTTTTTTATCATTGTCCTTATTTTGGTGGTCTGAATGATTTCTAAAATTTTGTCCATCTATTTTAATGGGACCTTATATAATTCGACAGACCAGCTTTACATTTACAGTCAAAACCGTTTATAACGACTTCGCAAACCGGTACGGTTATTACGACGAAATCTTGAGGTCCCAGCATTTCTGTTTATGTACCATAGTGTTTGATTTTAACGACTAGATATCGGCTATAACAACCGTAAACCGACGGTCCCTTCGAAGTCGTTATAAACGGTTTTGACTGAATATCGGATTTTAAAGATATTGACATTACGAGACTCCATCCCAGCTTTATCTCTACAGGGTCAAATTAAATTAACTAGCGAAACTTATCGTGATGGGTATCGATATCTGGTCACGTTACAACAAGAAAAGTCTGTTCAATATTTGTGAATATGTTAGCACCATGTATTTATCAATATAATTAACTAGCTGCGCCCCGCGGTTCCACCCGCATAAGTCTCGATCGTGTAGGAATATCGGTATAAACAGTATTCTATGTCCTAACCCAGGTCATGATCTACCCATGTGCCAAATTTCATCTAAATCCGTTTAGCCGTTTCAGCGTGAAAGCGTAACAAACAAACAAACATAGACGAAATCAAATCTTTATAATATTAGTTTAGATTGATCTATATAGCTTAATTTGCAAATACTGCTGCTTAATTTTATTCTAGGCACATCGTCTTCACATAATGATTATCGCATTAATGTAAACAAGACCATTTTTTTAAAGAGTAACTGTAGTTTTTACCCCATTCTTCGCCATACTAAACTACCTTTGAGAAGGGGCAACTAGATTCAAGTGTTAATTTTTCTAGTAATTTTCGTTCAAAAGTGTCGTTTAATTGTCTGATTGAACACTTTTACTATGGCTTTTAAGTTTTGCTAGCTAATTTAATTTGACCAAGTATCGTTACCTTTTCAACTTGTATAACAAACAGTTCCCATATTCACCTGTCTTCTGCCTCCTAGATCTATGCAGTCGATGTAGCCGCGAGTAGGGCGGCGGCGGCTCGGCGGGCGAGGAGCCGCACGACGACGGCGACGAGTCGCTCGACGCTAGCATCACGTCTAGTAGGTTAGCTCGGGCCTGGAACAGGTTGGTAAAGTCTTTAGTACATGATCGCCTCAAGAAATACATACATAGCCGATTAACATCATAACAAAAATCATAATAAAAAAAAAAAATTCGCTGCCGCCATTTTGGATTTACATTTTGACCTCACTATCAGCTTTAGCACCCTCGAAAACTATGAAAACGACATCCATGGTGAAAAATTTTAAACTTTTCGCAGCCGCCGTCTTGCGTTTTCATTTTGAAACTATCGACTTTAGCACCCTTGTAAAGCATGAAAACGATACCCATGATGATACATTTGAAAATGTTTAGTTCCACCATCTTAGATTTACATTTTGACCAAATTCACATTTGCCTGTTACTTGTTCATATAATGTTCGTGATTGATCTCTTTAGTGATTTGGAACTTTTACTAACAGTATCCACATTCCAAATTAAAATCATTTTTAGTCCCTAGGGATTAAAAAGCTATTTTAGTCCCTGTTTACGAAGAATAAACTAGCTCTTTTACAACCCCGATTTGGCTTTGCCGTAGTATAGGTAAACTTGATTCTGAATAGGTAGGTTGCCTAAAAAGTTAGGTTGCATTTGAGTCTAATGATTTGGGATAGATAAAGAACAGTTGAAAAATAGTATTGATTGTATTTTAAATATCTTCAAGCCATTTTTGAATATAGAATCGAGAGAATGAGTAGACAAAGAACACACGGCTACGTATCAAGATATACCTTTCCAGTACAAGCTGATCACGCATTGTATAGGATTTCCGTACAATGAGAGGTCAGCTTGTACTGGAAATGTATAGCTTGATATTTAGCCGTGCAAACTCTTGGCTTTCAGACATGTGTTCGAAAACATGTCTTTTTCTGGGCTCCTTATAGTGCGTTAATATCACATTGACAAATTAGAAAAAAAAGGTTATTCCAGACGGCAAAATATTATCTATAAGTCCTCGGAATTCGGTCGAAAATCCTTCTAACTGAGACATTCGTTCTTGTTCCAAACATAAGTTGGTTTACAACAAACAAAGAATGAACACCATACTTACATAAATACCTAGTCCATTTTTTCTTTATTTCTCACACATATTCATTTGCTTATTATAACCACGTTCAATCTTGCCCCACTTTCCTACCTCCTCCAAAAAAATCAACAGCCTTAATAATTACCTTGGGGTCACTAAAGTCGATATCCTTCTCCACATGCACCCAGCCGGTGGCGGCCCACAGCGCCGCGTCGCGCTGCGCGGGCGCCGCCTGCGCGTGCGCCGCCTCCGCGCGCTCCGCGGTCTTGCCCTCCGCAGCGCCCATCGCGCTCTCGCTTTGACGAATCATTCTAGAAATATAAGCCAACAAGTTATTATTACTTATCAAGAAGATAAAACTATGATAACACAAGAATTGATAAAAATAAAACAGCTGTTATTGACTGAAATTAAGGTGTTTAAAAAAGGACGACTTTGACACATACCACGAAAAAAACTTGTCCATAATAAATTTAAGTATTATTAAACGCGAAAATAACTCTCTCTTTAAAACAGAGTAATTTTATATTTTAGATTTTCTAGTACAAATAACAAATATATAAAACATGTATCTTAATTATGCACAATATTAGATATCACTTATCTTTTGCGATACAAGGAAAAGTGACTATAGTTCTTGCGTATTACAATTTAGATCTTAAATCAAGGACATAAAAGTCATTATACCTTCGATCGTAATTTGCAATGACTTATCATAAACAGTTTGGCAACGGTCTAATGGGTCGTTCGTATCTTTGTTTTGATAAAATTAATATCGTCAAAACAAAAATAAAATAGCGTCATAAAATACAATAATTAGATAACCTGCTCACGTGGTCATTTTCGAAGATCTCTAAAGTATTATAATGAAGAATATCTATACAAACGAGCACTCACCTATTGAGTTCTTCAATAACATCTTTCGAAGTTGCAGCCTCGTGAAAACTCAACGTATGTTCTTGCTTCACAATGATCGGTTCCGGGACCGACGCTTGCGCAGTCCCGGGCTTATTCCTATCCACCACGGGAATCTTCGACCTGTTCCTGCTCGGCGAAGATGGCGGCCTCTTCCCTCCCATAAGCGTCGGGATCCGACTCCTCTCCCTCAGTTTCCCATCTTTAATTGCATCGTTCTTATTACTTACTATCACAGTTTCAGCCGTAGACGTGCTAGTTGTATTGGATTCAGTCATTTGTGGGGAACCAGTCTCTGGGGACGAGCCTTCTTCCTCTTCAGGGACAGGAACTAACGCCCCTGTGCTTCTTCTACAAGCGCTTAAAACCTCTTCGACTAAGGATATCTCTTCGTTGCTGGTGTACGGAAAGCTGGACGATTTTGTTAGACAAGGTTCCACTTCCCTTTCGAGCGGCGATTGCTTGTTCAACATTATATTGACAGTATTCTCTTTCAGTGCTGAATTGTGGTCTAAACTTCGACTAGATTCGATATCACTCGACCTTTCTTCCTTCACAGCAGCAAAAGGCTGGTCTTCAACTTCGACAGCTTCAATCACATCACTGCTTTTATTAATTTCATTCTTTCTCTGTACTTTTATGAGATGCCTCTCATCTATTTCGTTCTCTGCGTTTTCAACTCTGGAAAATTCGTCGAAAAAATCTTCAGATTCAGTGTAAGGGTCTTCGCGTTCTATGAATCTCGGCGTGGACCGTGGCTCGGATACAGTATCACAGAAGGCAACCCTAGGCCGGTCGCTGTGGAGGACGTCACAAGAATCGTTTTCAGAGAAGCTGCCGAAGGAGTCAGGTCTCTGCCTGTCTTCTGACGCTTCACTTCGAGGACCAACCGAGTCATCGTCGAAATCCGCCGCGGCATACGGAGGTGGTAACTCCCTTATCTCCGATAGGGGCCGCGACGACACAGAATCAGACTCTTCCCTATCTCTACAATATTTCTGCTGCTCAGCAATAAAATGCAGGACGTTCTGCAACGCCACCTCTCTGTCCTGCAAAGCCATTGCTTGTACATCGTGGATCCTTAAATGACTGCTCGTATCCTGCGCAGGAATACCTCTGGACGAATTTGATGCTAAGCTCTTTGTGCTTTCATATTTAACGAGACGATAGAAATCTCTTGTGAAATCTAGGCCGACATTTGCACAGTCACCGTCTTCGCTCAGTGCTGTACTAGATCTTTTATCAGGCGCGTCTGATGCACTCGACCACGAACCACCTGGTGAATGTGTGCCATTGCAGTCCCACCGTTTCTCCGACGTATCAGGATCATCTTGTATTCTGCATTCATCTATTTCTATCGTTGCAAATCCACAATCATTCCAAAGGCAATCACCGACATCTTCCTCTAATTCTAAAGCATCATCTTCCCTGATGCTGGGTAACGTTGACAAGGATATTTGGCCAGGCGTCGTTATTTCGGCAAAGGGAGATTGCCTGTCTCTGAGATCTTCGCAGGATAGTGATAAGCTCCAGTCTTCCAGTTCAGCCCTATCATATTCTAAATCGGCTAGATCCCTATGTCTTTGTTGTAACGCTGATCTTGCATCATCTAGTTCTAGCCAATGTTGGACGTAATCAGCATCGTATTGAGAGCCATCAGTTCGATCGTCTAGTGCGCTACCCCATGATACCCTTTCAGAGCTTGTTGTAGAAGCGATAGCCGCTCTCCTCAGCGGTCTTTCGGGGGCAGGTTTCAGATCTAGTACCAAAACACCAGAGCTAGGCGTAGGAGTGTCTAGACAGCTGGTGGGGCAAGTTGTTCCAGCGATTAGCTTTAAACAGAGATGAGAATCTGAGAAGCTTCGCACTACATGCTGGAAAGGCAGCACTGGCCGCGAGGGAGGGTAACTGCCTCTGACGCCAGCGAACGCGACTCCTATTGGGAAGTAGATGTAGTCTGCATCCGTGGCTAGGAGTCTTGCGTGTCTTCGAGATTCTCTAGGGTTGATGGAGACGATGGTTTGGTTGTCTGTTTCATCTGATGCCTCGTTGAGGTCTGGCAGGGCTCTGTCGGCCGCGTGGTCGCTCTGTCTGGAAGCGTCGGCTTGCACGTCACTAGACATGGTGGAGTAGCCCTCGTCCTTGGCGCCACTCTCAGGGGATTCGGCGCCTGCTTCGCCGACCTCGCCGCTTTCTTCTTCTGTTACTTTTTCTCCACTTGCCCCTGGAATTATAGATTTACGCGTTTGAGCACAGATAAATATAAATTGGAAGAAGATTAGCTTTTGGTTTCTACGATCATTGATTGGCGGCAGTCAATCGTTATGAACAATCAAATTCAGAAGATGTTATTAACAGTGATTTCGGGAATCATTATCGTCTCATCACGTCTAAATCCCGGTTTCAAATCATTTTTTAAATTACAAATTTTTTGAAACCGGGATTTATCTGGGATTATTGATCTGTGAAATCTCATGAGATCGATACAAATGGTTAGCTAACACAAGAGATACGCCATTAGATCAATGACCAAGAAGTCTAAGGGGTTTATTACCTCTGACAGGGTCGGTCGTGGGCTGCGGCATGCTGAGACTGAGCGTGTGCGGCCTGGCCGGCGCCGCCCACAGCGTCGGGTCCACCGCGGACAGGGCGCGCGCCAGGTTCGCGGGAGTCACCTCCAGACCCTGGAAGATGAGAAGAGTGTTTTGATATTGGATTGATGAAGCTGCTAAAGGTACATTTGTTGGAGAGGATGGAAGCTTCATTGAACTAAAAACTTGCTATTGATGCAATACTTTGTTATGATATTAGTATGGTAATATTTTAGTTTGGATTAAATTTGAAGAAAGCCTTATTGTGCTGCATTAGACGTCATCTTGCTGAAATGATAATGATTTCAGTTACGGTCGTTGAAACTAAAATTTCTTGTTTTCTTCCTTTATTTAAAGATATAAAACTTAGTTTGGTCTCTTTACCTTCAATTCAGTCCAGATATCAGCCAGTATCTGGTGGCGCCGCTTGTCGTCGTGGCTGAGGGGGTGCGGGTGAGGCACGGGCGGCGCGGGGGGCGGAGAGTCTCTGAACGACACCAGAGAACCGCAGGAACCGACGTCTACCAAGTGCACTGGAATTTTGGAAATACATATATGCTTTTAGAAAATGAAAATGTGCTTCGAAACTAGCATAAAGATGTGAAGATTATGAATAAGTGTATGTTTATGTAAACTTGGGTAATGCTAAACTGCTAAACACAACAAAGCTCTTGTTTTTACTATCATAATTCTATGTTATCTTATCTAATACCATTCTTCTTTAGTCCTCTAGCAGTTGTTAAATGGTAGATTACAGATTTCTATAGCTCATTACTTTAGCTGATGTCAATCAAGCGACTTTTTGTTTTAAGGCGAATCCCGCGTAGCAGGTCATACTTGAGGGCACGAACCCAGCTGCAAAACCAATAATAATTATATGCTTGTCGCGTGGATAACTTTGCTTGCGCGATGCAGGACTTCTGTGAGGTCAGGTTTTTGATGCGAAGTTTGTATGTGGCGTTGTAGATGCCGCCACAGATCCAAGGACCTTTATAAAACGTTACCTTGCAAGTCCCTTGGCGAATGAGGCGTAAGGGGCGTATGAGGCGTAGCTGGCGATGGACGCGGCTGAGGTCGCAGCTGCCGCACCAGCAGAGCGCTCAACGCGCGATTCTGTGCCTCCAGCTCGCGGATACGGGCGCGCGCGCATCCCAATTCTTCGCGTACGCTCTGGGGGAAAGAAAACGATATTTAGTTAGTAAATGTGGTTAAAACGAAGTCCTCCTGTACGGAGAGGAAAGGGTGTGTGCAATCGGAACTTTTGGATGAATCGGATCGCAATTTTATTATTCGATTAAAACTGTGAATCAATCTTTGAAAACTTTTTATGAAAAATTATAAATGCAGTTGTTTAGATTTACGCACTTAAATACCTAAACGCAGTTAATACAAATAAGAAATAATCAGAATTTTAAACAAAGTTGCTCTACAAACCTAAAACATAAACAGACCTTCCAATCTTGCCCAATCTTTATCAAAAATACCTTTGAAATCTTAAAACATCTATTACGCGTCTTTCTCAACAGCTATCAACATCAACGTAGAAAACTTCACCGAATCTCCCCCCTCACAGGATCTCGTCAAAACGTCTTCGAAATAAACGCGTACATTTTAATTATACTTCATTAGTTAAATTAAATTCGAGTGGGGTAATTATAGGGGGATCTCGGATACTCGGATACGAAATAAGGATGTTTTGGGAAACTCTCGGACCTCGCTGAGCAAGATTTAGCGGGTTTAGAGCGCTCATAACTTAGTTAGGGGATAGGTTTAGTTAGGAACTTGAGAGCAGCTTAGGTAAACAAAGTTTTGCTGCCAGCTTAGATGAGGGAAGCTGTGGTTAGATTATGTCTCTAATAGCAACAGAGACATTTTGTGTGCTTTACAAAAAAAGTGCTCAAAAGTGCCTGATGTTGATTAATAAATGCTTTTGACGAAATCACTTCTGGGCCACAACGCTTTTTTCTTAGCACTGACGACTTTTTTTACCAAGGTAGAATATTAAATGAAATTATGTAGGGAGGTATCTCCCTACATAATTTATAAAACAATGTTAAAATTACAACGAAGTACCTACAGAGTACCAGCTATGTAAGTGGTACCTAACTATCCTCGTATAACCGGTATCCTAATTGGATGAAACACGTGAGTAATTACAATTTTGAAATTCTGATACCGCAACCATTTTTGCTACAGTGCCTCCCACCTTATAAATTTTGCGAATCTCACCAACCATAATGCACAAACCAAGTTTAATTAAACATTTCCACGAACTTCAGCAACAGTTTTAATAAATTTAATAAAGCGTAAATAATATTAATGGAGTAGAGTTATAAATTTTAAGTGATTTTCGTTTAGACAGAAAGGATTTAAATGTAACAGTAAGTAATGTCATGTCGAGGGGACGAAGATAAGTTTCTTTGAAGGTAAGATGTTGAGATGTATTTGGGAGACTGCTGTATTAATTAGCGCTGATTGAATTATTTTAAGGAGTGGAATAAAATTGATTGTTTGTTTTGTTTGTCTTATTATAGCTTCTGTCGATAATGTCTTCTTTGTTTTCCTGTTTTAGGTGATATTTTAGAAATCACTACATATAAAACAAAGTCCCTCCGCAGCGTCTGTCTGTCTGTCTGCCTGAACGCGATAAACTCAAAAACTACAGAACGAATTTTCAAACGGTTTTCACCAATGGACGGAGTGATTCATGAGGAAGGTGTATAATTCATTAAAGTTTTGAGTACGATGTAGGCGCTAACCGACCGTCCAAAGCAGGGGCGAGTCGCTAGTTCTAAATAAATCGCAGTGTTTCTCAATTCTATCTGCTATTCTAAAATGAAATCTACAACGTCATTACGTTTATTTTTTTAATTTTGTATTTTATATTATTAATTTCCGATTCATTTAATTTTTTTTTTATTTGACATTGATTTGCTTATTTTTATTTGACATTGTATTTATAATTTGATGACATTGTATTTATTTTTATATTGTGATTTGTATTTATCTCGTGTTTCGTTGTGATTGTAATATGGGAGAACCCGAAATAAATGGATTTTATTTTATTTATTTATTAATTTTAATAACAAATACATCGCTAAGTAACATCGTTATTCCATTGTCATCTACTTCTAAGTACCAAGTCACTCAAAATTACCCTTACGTAAACTAATAATCTTCCCTGTCGTCTTATCCCTCATGCGAAGACTGAAGTCTCTAATTACTTCAGAAGGAGTCTGTCTATACACGTACTCTATATATTTACTATCAATAAACTCAAAGGAGACAAGCATTCATCATTTCTAATCACCATATGACGTAAATTGCCTGATAATATCCTTAATGTCATCTCAGAATTTACACGGCTGAGCTGCTAATAGATTTAGAATATTGATGAAGATTGAGTGCACAAAGTTTCATCGTAAATTAAGTTTATGGCTCCAACTTGACCATTTGTGGTGATAAAACAATTAAGGAATCATTTTGTGGCTTTAATCTTTTAAGAAAAGTTGACTGTGGAAGTTAATTCTTTTATTTAATTGAAGAGTTCATTTCTGCCCCATTTGTTCTTCGCAGGTTTATGGATCCTTTAGCATTTCACTTAGTTTTTTAACAGCTGCCAACATTTACGAAGAGTCATATCAATATTTTTAAGTACGGTATACACTAGTAAAATACTTCACGCTGAATGAATACTTAACGACCAAAGTTTGTCATTAGCATTTTCCAGCGTTATGTGAAAACAGGAGCGTCAAACTTTGAAAAACAATCAAAAGCGGTCGTCGCTTGCAACCGGCGCCATCTTTATCAGGAAAGTTGGCGCCAAAACTACAGTAACATGGCGGACATTCACAAGCTGGATTTAAACACAAACGGTCGCATTATCGGACAGATTATGCCCAGATTATAGTGGGCCAGGCCTTCTGAAATTATTACGGTGCCAGCTAAGGCCGAAGTGTCCCATTTCGTGCGATTTATGTGCGAATGTAGGCACCACATAATCCACGGACGCGGATACAAGGGCGACTATAATTATGAGAAAACAATTTCCGGGATGCATCTTAATGCCAGCGGGGATTACGGTAGACATTCCCTTTTTTGCGAATTAACATTGCCGACTGTGTTTCTTTGTTTTAATCTTTTAAAGGACTCGTCGACTACCGGTTGGTATCAACGACTGCTTTTGAAATGCACGGCCTGTAAATAAATCAACGGTGATCTTGAGAGTTTTGTATAAATTCTACAGAATAAGGTTGTGGACTAAAGTTTTAATACAATATGGGACCCGAAGTGTCTACATTATATTTCAAGAAATCAAAACCAGTGCTCGTGCCAAGAAAGAAAGTAACAGTGACCGACACAGGGCTGTGTTAACCTTTTACAAGAACAACGACGTAGTTAAGGTGCTTGCTCCTACAATATGTCAGTGCTATAGCAGACAGAGTGAGAAGGATATAGGTATCTATTGGCATTGCTGCAAGCTTACTGCTCAAAAGCCTCACCTTCTGCGACAGAAGCGCTCGCACGACCTGCTGCGCCACATCGTCGAGCCGTCGCTCTTGGTCGCCCGCGCCCAGCCCGGCTGATAACGTGGACAGTTGACTGCGCAGCCGATCGTTCTCAGAGCCTAGGGTGGACAGCTGGCTCTGATAGTGCGCCGCAGATGCCTGCAACAAGCACTGACGGTGAAGGCAACGTTGCGCGAAAAAAGCGAGGAAACTGATGCCCAATTCCCGTATTTTTTGGGAGTAAACAAGATTGTTTACGTACAAATATAATTTGTTATGTGTCAGTTTGGTTATTACAATTTTGTTTTCGTTCTGTTTATCCCCTAACAAATGAGGCGTAAAAATATCGCAGTTTAATAATAATTTGAAGGCCGCAAAAGAGAAAAACAAGCTTTTCTATCGCCCACAGCAATATTTTTCAGTGTCACTCATCAAAACGTCAGGGCCACTCCTGTCGACAGTATACTGCTTCACTAAAAAAATACCCCCGAAAGGGAACATCGTTCACACTCTTAATTAAGCCAGAGTTCTCACAACAAACGAAACCAGTATAAATTGACCCACTCCGCCCTCTTTAGCCTTCAAATACGACATCACTCAGGGTCATTTCTATTCCGAGTCACGGCTCTACTGATATTTGCCATTCTGGAATTCTACGCAACTTAAAGGACTTTGAATCGTAATGACTCAGCAATAAAGTGTATTATTAAAGAAGTATTTATGCGGTGTGAGGTTTTCATTAGTCATCGAGTGAGGGCGAGACAACGAATCTGTTTGTGTGTCTGCAACAACACGCGGTTGATAAGCATTGAAAGGGTTAGGTTTGAATGGCGAGGCCTTTCAATTTGGACAGTATGCTTATAATTATGACTGCACAGTTTTTAGTTGGGAAAAGTCTAGACGGTTTACCGTTTTATGAATTGCACGAAAGTGGAGTTTTACTAACATGGAAAATTCAAATGACTGAATTGAATACCTTCAAAAATAGGTACTTAATTGAACTTCAACTCTTGATCTGCGGCTTTTATGGATTGGTCACCACAATTCTGGCAATATCATAAGATCACGTTAGGTTAATTATTAGTTATTAATTTTGATTTTGAACACACTATGGACGCTGGAAACCATAGATAATACTCTAAAAACTGGAATCTATCTGTCACTGTCAAACGCACAAATGTCAAATGATAATTTTTTTGTTTTTTAAAAAGGTTTGTTTTTCGTAAAGGCTGTATTTTTATCTGCCAAGGAGGTTTCTTATTTTTAATAATTGTCTATGGACTTAGTGTTTCACTCACAGAAACAGCTGATACCTCAATTATTTAACAAATGATGTCTTTAATAAAATTGCTACAGACAGACAATGCAACCACATCGTTTGCGATACGATAATATACAACTCAAACAATTTAATTAAAATTCCGCGTGATTGACGGACGAATCAAACGTGCGTTTATTTCATGATTTAATTATTTACCAACCGCCGCCCTTGCCGCCATTTTGCCGTCTGCGCACTTAATTTAGTGAATTTAATTTATATTTTGAATTTCGAATGAAACCGCAGATGTTTCACGAGATCAGGTAATTAAAGTGAAGAGTCTGTTTGATTGCTTTCCCATCGAATCGCGGAGTACCTATTATAGGCCTGCATTTATTGATTCGCTTTTATTTGTTTTGATGCCACGTTTACCAATATGTGGCTATCAAAAGGACGGATTTCAGATGGCGTATATTTTTAAATAGAATAGTTTAGTCTTCATTATGTACAAGACACATAAATGTAAAAAAAATACATAGGGTGACACAATGGGCGGCCTTATCGTTAAGAGCGATCTTTTGCAGACAACCTTTGGAGGGGTTAAAGGGAGGAAGAGAAACAATACTGTAGGTAATTCATGGTGGCCCACGTTCGCATGGACGTAATAAAATCGCGGCGATTTTTTTTCGTGCACTGGATTTTCAACGCTCTGCTTAGCGCCGAGAGTTGAAAATCCAACAGTTTGTTTTTTCAACGCGCTGAGACGAGAGTGCGTCCCAACGCGTTGGATTCTCAACGCTCGGCTCAACACCGAGAGTTGAAAATCCAGTGCGCGATAAAATCCCGCCGCGATATTTTTACGTCCGTGCGGACGTGGGGTAATTAAAAATATCGCGGCGGGATTCTTCATGTGTGGAAATATTTGCCATATAATTTTCTATTGGCATACAGCCAAAGTGCTAAATGATTATATTCAATATCTCATTAAATATTCATAGTTAAAAACATTTCTTGTACTTATTATTTTCTAGGGCCAGCAATTTTTTCAAAACAAATCCAAAAATAAAAAGTACACGTCAGTTCAAGAAAACTGACCATTTATAAAACTGATTTATGATATCAATCACCGGCTGGCTATAACGCTTTCCTTAGTTTTATGTTTGGTAATAACAGCACAAGTTTGAGCATAAATCACAACCCTTTGCAAAGCAGCCACGATTTGTCAAATGGGCTTTTCTTTGTGTTGCTTGTAATAGCGATATGTCCTTTGTATAGGATTAGGTTACTTAGCACTTTATGTCAAGTGGTTTTATTCATACCTATTATTCATAAGGCTTAGTCTTAACAAGGGGTATCGTGTTACACAGTAACTGGGTTGTGGAGGTCAGATAGGCAGCTCCATGTAAAATACTGGTATTCAGCTGCCGGGTATACTGGAAGCCGACCCCAACATAGTTGGCAAAAAGCTAGGCACATTGATTGATATTTAAACATCAATAGAGCTCCCACTACCAAATAGGTCTCAGATAATGGCAACAAAATACGTACCATGTAAGTAAATCCGATACTTTTTCTCTATAGAAAGTAAGATCAGAGCTTAATTACCCTATATTTACGCCAATCCTGATGTTAATAGCTATATCCACCAATCACTGATCACTCCTACAAGCATTTCAAAATTCGAAAACTAAGCACTAAATATTAATAAGAAAGAACTTGTTTTTCTGCACGTTGATCCCATCAAAATACACGAGCGACTAGCTACCTATACACACATTAAATAATTCACCTAATTAAATTATCCAATTATCCACACCACCATGACAAGTAAAACCACTAATTAACAATTACGTAACATCATAGTTTTGCGAAACTAGCGAATCATAAGATTAATGGTTTACCAGAAATCAGAATCGCGTTGATGCCGAAAATAGTCATTGTTTCGTATGGAACGACAGGGGCTTTCAGCGAAGTGATTACATTTACGGCAATAACTAGAATTAAAGCGGGGGGTCATTAATCATGGCCTGCAGTGTAGACATCATTAGGTTCGTTCGCTTCACAAAAGTTGGGGGCACAAGTAACTATTGTAGTTTCTTTCACTAATCGTGTATGGAATAGTTTGTAATATACTGCTGAAATGAAGGAAATAAAAGTACCTATATCTACTGCTGGGATAAACGTTATCAAAATATAGAAAAGGCTTTCAGAAACCAAGAGATAGACGACCTTGTTAAGAAATATTGATGTAAGTTATGGCGAACATTTACCCCTGTTTCAAGCTAAGGTTTCCGAATGCGGTGCCCGCCACATAACGTCCTCAAAGTCAAAGTCAAAGTCAAATAATTTATTTCAATTAGGCACAAAATCGGCACTTTTGAACGTCAACATTTACAGAAAAATAATAATTGATACTAGTCGCCCCTTCCAAAAGGTAGTTTTCGTATGGAGAAGAATGGGCAAGAAACTCCACCGTTACTCTTTTAAAATGTTTTCACAATATCTTGTATACATCAATTATATATGTAATTAAATGTGAAGACGATGCACCTAGAATAAGATTACTATACCACGTTAGGTAAAAATAATGAAAGATTAAGGAATGACAGATAAATTAATCATGTGATAGATGCATGGTGCTCACATATTTACAAACATTGTAAAATTATACGATATTTCTAAAATTTTTACAAGTTATTAGGTACTAATAAATCAGTGTGTGAGTTCAAGTAAAGACAGAATGTAAAATCAATATTAAAAAAAAATAAAAATATTATACAATTAAATTAGTAACCAGTTAAGATTTTATTTATCACCGGTGATATTCACCTCAATTCACCGGTGGATGACGTCACCGAAACGTTATTTATATGAAAGTAAGTTGGTATGTTTTCCTAGAGAGCATTTTTTGACACCGTAAAGTCAAACCCCGCTGCCATCAGTTTCATGACAGCTGTCACTGCGGCCATTACGTCGCGGCCACCGCTCTTCTAGGAAACGGTAGCTTTAGTAACAGAAAGGTTTTTTTTTATTTGTCGTGGTGTTTTAACTTTTCACGGATATGTCAAGGACCCCCACAATTATTGTGGGAATACCTAGTTATTTACGGGCTGTTATCTCACAAACTAGGCCAAAAACTGACTTGTTATGACTAAGTAAATAGATTAACTTATCCCTGTTACTGGTGTGCCAACCATTTATTATTCTATCAATAATTCATAACGTCCTACCGGTTGGTTAATAGATGGCGCCAGTTGCCAATTTAGTCGGATTATCTTATCGCGGAATATGCGCAGAGTTAGTTTCGCATCCTGTGCCTGTAATAGCTACCTTGAGAGGGTTTCCATTGTTTTACGTTTTTTTTTAAGGATTTCTGACGTACAATACTTTTACTGAAGCTTCCAATGTAAGTTTTCTTTTTACGTCTACTTAAAAGAACCGATACCAAGCCGGTTTAATAAATAGTAGTAACAAATTAGTAATTAAAGGATTTTTTATTGATTGAAATGAAATGAAATGAAATTGTTTGTTCTGTAAATAGGATATTGCAACCAATTTTACAGGTCATATTAAAAAAAAAAAAAAATTGCTAGTTGAGTTCGGCGTTTCCTATCTGACTACTCTGAGAAGAAAGACCGAAACAAACTCAGAGTGCAAATATTTTGCACAGATGAAAGATTTACTCAAAGTAAAAATTTCTCAATCAATCGTAGGTAGCATAATAGTTTGTCAACAATGTTGCTGCCGGAAAATTTGAAGCTGATCAAATTTGAATCAACTAGAAGAGACAGAGTTCTTTGTGAATGTTTTCGGACTGCTGAAGCTGGCACAAAAACATAACACAATCTGATAAATATTTTATCATTCATTATTTCAGAGGTTCGAGGCTGTAAATAGCATTTCAAGCAAATAAATCGAATTCTTCATTTTTCAAATCATGTGTGATTTTGACCGTGACAGCTAATTTCCTAAACAATTACCTTTCGATAAATATCGTGTCGTACAACCCAATGGACACATACTAATTGGTTTCGTTAGCGCACAACTATGGCGGGCCCGGAGGTTCGCTAACGTAATTATGAAGATACCTCCGCCTCAGCCTACCCGGAAACAGTAATGAATAAGTTGCCTGCTTGCAGTTTAAAGTGCAGCGGTTTAACGTTCAGTGAATATTACAGATAGTGAACGTTAATTATTTTGGTATTTTGGTTTACGTGCGCCTAATTAGTGGCAGATTTTAGCTGGCATTACGGACTGAGGTTGCCGTGGTTGCTAGGTTTATGGTTCTTTGTTATTTTGCATACTATTGTATAGAATCAAGTTTTTATAACTGAACAGATTGCTGTGCTGCTGGGGAGTTTGTTGCGCCACTTCTTCCCAGCTAAAGCACTAGGAAGTGGTGAAGGGTGGGCGGTTTGGGGGACTGTCTTATGTAATTTTCACGATCGAACCGTGTTGATTGTCAGCCTAGTTTGAATAAATGACTTTTGATTATGATTTTGATAGGGTTCTAATTAGGGGTTAATTATTATGTATTGAGCCGCTGTAGGGCCGAATTAGCGGATCGTTGACTATATCCATACCTAAAGTTGTAATGTGTCATAGGTTAGATAAAAAAATCGTTCGTTACACAAAAAAAAGATACAGTAAATAATTATTTAAGCCATTTTCTAAATTCAAAAGTCATTTATTCAAACCAGGCTGAGAATCAGCACTTTTCAAACCTCAAAATTAAATAAGACAGTCCCCCAAAACGCCCACCCTTCACCACTTCCTAGTGCTTTAGCTGGGAAGAAGAAGTGGCGCAACAAACTCCCCAGCAGCACAGCTGTCTGTTCAGTTAGAAAAACTTGATTCTATATACCTAATAGTATGCAAAATAATTTACATAACGCAACACAAAACATAATTTTAATTATAAATTAATAGCCATATGACAGCTAGCACACGTCAATATACCAACCAAAAACATCGAGAACTATACTCAGGCAGAAAAAAAAAACTACCTAAACGAAAACAATATCTAAATAAATATTCTGTTTCTAATGGCAAGGATCAAGACTAATAAGCTACGCTATAAGGCGGCAAGAGCAGCTGGTCTACTCTGTAAAAATCGAAGTGAGCTGTGAATTGTGTCATTAGGTGGATTGACAGCGCACTTCAACCTATTTCATTTCACCCGAGTTTTCACTGTGAGATTTTTATAGAATAGAGCTTCGTACAGACTAGCGCGACGCGACAGCGCGACGCGACACCGGTTATTGTTATACCGTGAAGTTTTTTTAGAAATTGTATTGTTCGAGTCGCGTCGCGCCGTCGCGTCGCGCTGGTCTGTACGAGCCTTAAATCGGCAGATCTTGTTATAAGAATCACTACACTGAAGTGTAGCACAAGTAACTATTGTAATACAATGAGGACGATGACAATTTTTTTTGTCCTTCATGTAGGTTATTAAACAATATTGGACACGTATTTTTTCTTTTTTTACGTTATTAAAAGATACATTGAGTTAAAATGTGCCGAGTATGTGACGCAGCGGCCCTCACTCCCCAACTTTAATGCGTTTTATCTAAGTAATTTTGTATTATTATGATAAAGCAAAAAATACGTATGTAATATTTTTTTGTTTTTTTACTGACAGACTACATAGAATTTCTTTCTTTTACCCGGGCATCATCCCTATTCTATGTATATATACGGCAAACTTAAGCTCCAAGAAACTACAGTTAACAGATGCACATATTTACTGGGTCATCTTGGAAATGGAGCATGAACCCAACCTACTTGTACACTTTGTTTATCTTTAGAATATTTTCCTATTTTCCTCTTTACTTATATAAGTTAATTCGCCAGTCGCCGGCGACATGGCGCCGTTTCTAACAAACTGTGTCATTAAGACAACATTTTAGTTGTCACGGACGAGATATAAAACGACATTTGTAAGGGAAATGCAGAGTTTTTTGTTGCTTTAGTTATAGCAAATATTGTCATGGGTGATTCTCGATTGAAATAGTTGCCAGTTGGCTTTGTGCAGTCAAAACATTGAAAGGGTCTGCGAGACAGAAAATTACTATATCTCTGACATACCCTGGGATTTTCTTCAACGTCATGAAGTAATGTGTAAGTACGAAAGCAGACGTGGAATTCATACTGTCAGCAAACCACGCCAACAATTTTTAGGCCCTACGAAGTTATTTTCGAAACCACGAGAAGTAGCGCTGTATTTAATCACTATGTCCGAAATTGGAGTTACTGCTAGCTGAATATATAATCATAAACCAAAAGAAACAACATAAAAAGCGAATCAAACAATTAATAAAAATAAAAACGAGCGAGTCTTACAGTATCGCCATCTTCATTATCATCAGCATCCTGTTTACAACCTCTCGGAAAATGGGTTGGTACCGTTCCATCTGACAGCCAACTCAAGCACCGCGCGCGCTCATTGGTCAAATCAAATAGCGCGCGGTTCTCCGGCTTCCTGTTACACACTTCCGTCGCTTTTAACGAAATCACTGCCACAGATTTGAATATTTAGATTTTTTTAGATTTAGATTTCAGGAAAGCGAGAGGAAAGATGTTACACAAGAAAGAAAAACACCGCCCGTGTTATTACATTTTTACTAAAAATTCTAAATAACCACATTTTATTTAATACCTAAATCCCAAAACTAACCCCTAATCTCAAAAACGTTCGTTTACAAGCAACATAACCTGGTAACAGACAAACACAATTAGTATGTGAGTGTAAATTCGTGGCGCGGGCGGCGCCGGGGGGCAGCATGCACCCTAGACCCCTGACTGTGATCCGTAGGGGTGCAGCCATTTTAAAATTATGTTCACAGATAGATAGATAGGCACTATGTTTTTAAAATGGATGTAATTTATACAAGGTCTTGCTGTGGTAAGCTTAGGGAGGGAAGTAGTTTTTGTGGTTGAGTCACGTTTTTAAAAGCTTGTTTTTGGAGTTTACTCCTTAAGAATCGATTTTCATATAAGGCCCCCGGTATGGAAATTTTATGAGAGAAGTGAAATTTATACAAGCATTGCACTTGTTTTATTCGTAAATAACACGGGTTAAAATTTTGAAAAAAACATATTACATATGTCACTTCGATCTAGATATTTCGCCCGTTTTTTTTTAAGAGATTTGTTTATGTACCTTCTTTGGCTATTGCATATTCAAAAACAATAGTATTTGGGAGTAAACTCCAGTCATGCGTCACACACACACACACACTTATTTTTATTTGAAAGTCGTATCCATTGATTTGTTCCCTTTCAAAAATAAATCGCACCTGTGAATGTCCCAATGTAAGGCAAAGGCCTGTTTTATTATCAGAACAACAACATGTCGATTACCATAAATGAAAAAAAAAACGATTGCCACAAAGATTACATTGGCCTCAAACTAGGCAAGCCTGTATCTTGGGTACCAACAACATTTTAGACCTTTAATAAACCAGGTAGGGGTTTATTTACTTAGAATGGCAGGCTTTGACGTCGTAACTTTGAAAGGCATGAGAATATTTCTCTGCTCGATATTTATGCATTAATTTAGCTCCCACTTCTAAACAGGTCTCAGATAATGGCAACAAAATATGTACCATGTAAGTAAATCCCATAGTTTTTCTCCATAGAAAGTAAGGTCAGAGCTTAATTACCCTTTATTAATGGCAATCGTGATGTTAATAGCTATATCCACCAATCACAGGACAGTGTGGAACAGTCACGAGAAATTGGTAACTTTCTCTTGGTAATTGTTGCCTTACTGTTTACCTAGTTGATATTTATGTTCTATTAATGTGTGGGACGACTTTATTATCGACGTTATTATTGTAGATGAATGGCTGTCAGTCAATATATAAATACGAATTTTGCCCGTTTAAATTAGAATAGATCCCATTAAAATAGATGGACAGCATTTTAGAAATAATTCAGACCACCAAAATAAGGACAATGGTAAAAAATAATAAGAAAAACGCATTAGATACTTAAAAGAAAAATAAATCAGCTTACGAAAATACACTAAAACATATTATTTTAGGTCAAAATAAAATCACTGTAATCAGTGATTTTTTTGCTTATATATCTTTGGTTAAACGTACTGAACGCTGTGTTAAAATTTGTCCATCTATTTTAATGGGACCTTGTGTATATAAATATTTGTAATCACGTTCTCGAAAACGGCTCTAACGATTTCGATGAAAGTTGCAATAGAGGGGTTTATGGGGTGGAAAAATCGATCTAGCTAGGTCTCATATCTAGGAAAATTCGTTTTCTCCGTATTTTCACCCGAGTAGAGCTCGATCGCCCAAAGTTTAGAACAAAATGGCTACCTTAGAATAATGACACGGCAGCATGGAAGTACCTACTATCATGGTAGCACGGAATTAGTATGTACTATCCTATACTATTAAATGATCATTCTGTATTTTGACCCGAGCAGAGCTCGGTCGACCATGTGCTTGGCTATTATTGTAGATGAATGGCTGTCAGTCAAACTAGCCTATATCTATCTGCTAATACGAATAAATTACGATCAGTATTCGGTCTAGCAAGTGTTATGTTAACCCTTTTGACCAGTCATCACCGAAGTTTAGCAGTAGACTTTTTGGACTGCAAAAGATTTATTCAGGGCGAATACCACCAAACTTTTATCTTGCAAATTAATTTGGAGTTTTTGACTGTTTTGCTATAAAAAACTGTCAGACGTTAATTTTATTCCACGGATAAAAGATATCTGACCGAGAAAATCGAACGAGAGGAGCGAAACTGTGTAAGTTATTGAAAATGTTTATTAAATCTAAAAACACACGAAGGAAACTGATGAGGGAACTGAAAATAATTAAAAATTAAAAATTTATTTATTGTTTACAAGGACCAGATTATAGTAGAGATACATTGGGACATGAGAATAATACACAGTCTGGTAAGCGGGTGAAGCGCTGTACTCCTATATAGGCTACTAAGTAGCCTGTGTTAAGGAATAAGCCGGTGGATATTCTTTTCATTGTTATTCAGCTATTTCTTTCCTAATGAACTTTGATTGACTACATATAATAAGGATTTTCATAACTATTTCCACGAAAACATCTACCTTTCCATGAAGCCTCCATTCATGTATTAGGCAGCTTAAACTATCGATTTTGAACCGCAACCCTATCCGAGTGCCCTCAGTAACTGCGCCCTTGCACTTCGCTGGGGTGTAGCTGAATTATTGTTTAGAGGGGGTGGCCTTTTAAAGCGGGAAACCCCAGCTATTGTGCATAGCCGATTTCCCGCTATCCGCCATTTTAATGTCCTTCAAGCGCGGGTTTTATTTGTATGCGTGTGGGTGGTACGGTGTTAGTTTCGAGAGGTAGCGATTACAACACCTAATATCTACTCATCTTCTACCTTTTCCCAACTATGTTGAGGTCAGCTTCCAGTCTAACCGGATGCAGCTGAATACCAGTATTTTACATGGAGCGACAGCCTGGTTACTGGGTAATACGATACCCCTTGGTACGACTGGTTGTCAGACTTTCGGGCTTCTGACGTCCCGTAACGACTGTCAAAGATCTACGAATGACAGCCGGGACCAACGGCGTTACACTATTTTTACTAGTTAATGGGTAAGTAAAATTTCAGTATTTTATCAGATTTATCAAAACAGTAGATGGTCAAAGTAGTAGATGGTGGAAAATACGGATAAAGGTGGATGCTGTCGCCATTATTTCAAAATTGACGTTTGATACCGGGAGTTTGAAAGATTGCCCGGGAACACCTTAATAAAATTAGGAAAGAGATATTCAAGTAGACGCGTCTATAAACCCTAGCGTCTATAAACCCTATCATATGAGTTTTAAAAGTGAAGTTTTTAATATAGTTTGTTATAAATATTTGATCGCCGCCATCTTGTTACTTGCGCCACGCATAATTTTTCAGTGTGTTTAACATTAAGGTATGAACACACAGTCGTGTGTGTGATCACTCTACAACCTTTATTACTGTTCACTGTATTTTCCTATTGTCGTCATGTCCGCCCTGCCATATGTCATATTTAGAGCTTAGCATTGCTCTTTTTTAAGTGCGTTTTTAGGGTTCCGTACCAAAATGGTAAAAAGGATCCCTTATGGTGCGACTCAGTCTGTCTGTCCGTCTGTCTGTCACAGCTGGATACCTCAAGAACGACTAATGCTATCAACTGAAATTTGGAATAGTTTTATATGACGTTTTCCCAACTATTTTGCAATTGTTTTTTTTTTTTGCAGCGTGGACTGAACGGGTTTCTTAAAAATTCGAAGTGGGGGCTACTAGGGCATGTTGGGTATCATATGAAGGAGCGAAACTAGCATAGTTTTCGACTTTTGACGAAACAATCTAAAAAAAATACCGTTCCCCCCTTTATCTCCAAGTTTACATAGAAAAAAAATTGAAATTATTCTATGTGATAGGTTTTGTAAAGATTACAGGAAACGATGTCTCTAAATAGCACACTTCCTCAGAAACCATCAACAAAAATTACATTAGTTCCACTATCGGTCAAGAGATGGCACTGATCTAAAACTGCAATATTCTACACCGCAGTGTTAAAATGTTCTGAATAATCTTAGGCCTCGCCGATGAAAATTTTAAAACATTTCACGATTCACAACCAAAATGTCCTCCTTCCTACCTACTCGCAGGTTGCTTTGGGTGAAGCACAGTTCTAGTTTTTTTTGGGCATAGAACTATTTAGGTACCTAGACGAATGAAGCTAACAGTAAAGTACTGTCTGCCTGTGTGCCCTTCCACCTGTCTACCTGTCCACCCATCCACCTATCCGCCTGTCCATCTATCCTACTTTTTAAGGACTGTACGTAAAGTAACACCAAAATATTTATATATGATGGTACAGAACCCTCAGTTCGCTAGTCCAACTCGCTCTTCAATAGTTTTTTGATACCTGAGTGGGCTTTAGTTCACTTTTAAGTATAATCGCGATTTAAGATTAGATACTCAGACTTTTGCTAGTTACACCTTGTAACTAACATAAGTTCAACAGTAATATAAAACAATTTTAAAAGTCATTTAAAACATACATACTTAAGGGTCAAATGCAGAACCTCAATTTATTAAATAGGTTAAAAATAAACAATCTGCGGTAGCTAGTTTACTACCGATTTCAAATCATGGTCTCGGCCTGATTATCATGTCTTTTGTGTTGTGGAAATCCAGAAGAAAAAATAATCTCTTAAAGAATCATCGAGCACATTGTGTTACTAATACGAATCTAATAACTGAAGTAAAGTTGTATCATGCATGCTAGCATCTGCAAAATTTTAGCGAGACCAAGTTGAAAACACAACGCCTACATGTAGATATAAGGCTGTGTGGATGTGATACTTAAAGCATATTAAACTATCAGGGGTCTGTCAGTCCGTCATTTAGCAGTTATTACGAGGGTGAGCTCTGTAATCTTCGCGGAGGACTCTCAAACCTTTGGTGGAGTATCTTTGTTGTTATATTTTGGATCGAGCCTATGTGAAATAAAGTGATGTTTATGTCACTTTAGGTCGTGTGCACAACACGATAAAACAGTGCTGTGGAAATGTACTGAAAAACTTTTTTGACAGCGGTAGACAGAACTGTTTTTAAATCGATTAGTCTATACTAGGTCTGCGCACAGCCTTACCCCACGTTAATATTCAATAACAAGTTGTGATACACGAAAACAGTAGACTAAACATGTAAAATACATGTTTTATACCTTGTTGTAAAATGGTACACAAATATTTAAAAAATGGAACAATATCAGACCAAATAATAAACTAAGACAGCGAACTTTACAGGATCATGTTGTTTCAGTATTAATGTGGTTACCTATGTGATAAATTAAACTATGTATTTATATTTAAATAATATTCGGTACCATTACCATACCACCGGTAGAATAGGTTATTTACTTAATTGAAATTAATTTAGTTCTCAAACCAATTTGAAAGTGTGCTTAGGTCCCGAAACTATTCTAGTTTAAACTGTTTGGGATCAGGCCTGAAATACCAATTTCATGTAGAGAAACAATAGCAAAACAAAGCGCCAGTTGTGTAACAATGTAGGTTTAGTTCTTTACCTACTAGTCAGTATAGGAAAAAATACTGTACTGTATTTGATAACAGTGTACCTAAATAAAATTATATTTTCTATATTAGATATTTCTAATATTTCTATATTACAAACAGCCCACTGCCTCTCGAAGAAGACGCCTGTGACCCAGCAGTGGGACATTATAGGCTGAATATGCTTTATGCTTAAGCGTAAGCTTATATAACATGCTTGTAAGTTTATTTTGATTCAAAATTATACCATAAAACTGAATGTTTAGGAAACCAAAAAGCGTTTAGCAAGAAAACAACCACAACAAACAAGGCTTGTGGGGGGTTGGAACGGCCGGCCGTTTAGCGACATTAAAGAGCATTTATCGACCAGAGGGGCACACGCGATCATTTTTGGATTATAACCGTTCCAGATAGACGAATTAATTAACGACAAAAACCAATACATCTAGATCCCTGTCACTTTATGAGTTCCCTTTAATTTCATCATTATTCTTTGATCCCCGCGGGGCGAGGCGGCTCAAACCGGCTCAAACTGGTTATGGCTGGTTTGCGCCGGTCATAACTGGACGTTCTTTGAGGGATTATGGATGGAGTGTGTTTGTGAGGGGGATGAGACGTTTTTGCGTAATTAGTGCTGCAAGTGGGTTTCTTGATAAGTGCCACTTCGGTGCAGTGTGGTAATGGATATTATGTAAGAGGATTACTTTAGAAGCGGTAGCGGTACAAAATATTAAGCTGTTATAAGTTCGTAAATGTACGCTACTTACAGTGTTCATAAATTATTAGACGCTGTTAAATACTCGTATGTGAATGCACGAAAGAATCTCACAGACGGAAAAATATGGAAATTCCTCTCTGTTCATTCAATCGAACACGTGTCTGAAAATAAAATGAAACGCGATTCCGCACACATTTCAGCAAATATAAAAATTCCCTCCCATTTCAGCGTCTGACCGTACCATGTAACGTTAAAAGATGATATTAAAGCAGGGGGTTGTTACACAATGGTGAACAGGTACGAAATGTACGAATATCATTCAAAAAGTGACGGGAAATGGAAAAATCAAAATTCTCATCCGCCATTCAAAATGGATAGCTGTTTCGTAGGAAGGGGAGCGCACAATGACCAACGGTGTAACGAAACAGGAATATACCGAGGATTTTTTATACTCTTTTTTAATACGAAATTGAATGGGATTTTTAAGCAGAAAAGTTCAGGTGAAAATGTATTAAAGAAGAAAATAATATATGTAAGAGTTTAGAAAAACTAATTCTACCTTTGAAACAGTTGTTGTCGTTTATTAAACCGAAGTCATCAAATGATTTTAGTTTATTAATGTATTGGTTGAAGGACTAATTGATTGGTTGTGGCTAAGTAATAACAGCCGCACGGCTCGATCGATCAGGTTAAGCAACGCTTGCCGCGGTTGGACGGTGGATGGGTGACCATCTTTACATACCAAGACCTCTCTGCGCCTCAGAATGAACTTTAATCCATTGGTCCCGGCTGTTATTCGTAAATGTTTGACAGTCGTTACGGGTCGTTAGAAGCCCGAAAGACTGACAACCAGTCTTACTAAAGGGTATCGTATTACCCAGGGTTGTCAAGGTCAGATAGGCAGTCGCTCTATGTAAAATACTGGTATTTAGCTGCATCCTGTTAGACTGGAAGCCGACGCCAGCATAGTTGGGAAAAGGCTAGAAAAATGATGAATTGGTTGACGGACATTGAACGAGACTCAATAGAAGTTTTATTGTTATTACGTCTGGGGGTTTATAGTGTCCCGCAACGTAGTAAGTTTTACCTCAAAATATTCATGACTATTTAGTTTCTACCAGCGGCTTCTCCGCGTGATATCTTTATAAATTATAGCCTATGTTCCTCAGTGATAATATAGGATTCTATTGGTGATAGATTTTTTTGAATCGGTTCAGTAGCTTTTGACTTCTTTCATTACACGCGCTTCAAATAGATGTCAGCAACTGAAGGGGTCCGATAGGACCGATGCCTGCCGGGGTTGCGGGAAAGTCCGAAATGGATACCGTGGCCCCTGGCAACGTACAGGCAACTCAAGGAACACGGGTGAGTTTTAGTCAGTAAGAGTCTGACACGCCTTCCCGCTCCGCCCAGAGCGGGAGAAGTTATTTGATAATTTACCATCCAAAAAAAAAAGGCTTCGTGGCGGTCCTAACACTATCGTGCAAACAATAGCCGCCCGGCCAGACAGCCCGACAGACGCTAGTGTGGGCGCTTGCAAACCGGACCCGTTCTGTTTTTGTTAAGTACTGACATAGGCTAAGCCATTTTGTTATTAACATTATATAGCATTGTAGTTTGAATATAAAAAGATTAAAATAAAAAATACAAACAAAAATATTTTCTCTTTATAATATTATTGTAGACAAAGATTCTAATCCTGTTCGTGCCTTTCGTGATACAGTTATTTAAAATGTACAGAAATTTACACAGTTGGTTTGTGTTCACTGAGCATCTTACACAACATCATTTTATTGTCTATATAAAATATTATAAACAAAACAAAACATGGTTACGGTTGAAATCTGATCGGAAACAAACATTACGGCTGGTAGAGTCCATTGTGAGTCCATCTTACTCGCTTCTCCCCTAACTTTTCATCGAAAAATGGGGGAGAGAACAATGCAGCCAGCCATAATGAAATATTTTGAATATTTGTATTTGATTCCTCTTAAAAGTCTATATTAGAACACCGGCCTACCATGACCTCACGAAAAAAACTTTTTTAATAATAGTCTAAGGGGATATAGGGTTCATTTTGCCCTGGATATGGGAGATCCAGGGGTCTTTCGTGAATTTTTAATTCCACAGTTTAGAGGATATTTGCTCAGGAATTTGCGCTATGAAGATACGTTTTTATTCGTATTTTATGGTTCCATATACTGGGCTCACCGTCTCGATAGGGATCGTAAAGTTTGCTTGTCTGGCCACAGAATGTTGTGGTCAAAGAATCGATTTTGGTGTATATTGGAACTTTTATTACATTGGTACTTGGCCCCATCTATTTATAATAATTCAACGTAATTGATGACGCTAGAATACATTACGATTTTGAAAAGCTGTATCTAGTGATACCTACAGCATTTTTGGCGTAGGGTATAATATCTGTACCTAAGTATAGCCCTTACGACCAACGTGGTCTACGTTGGCTGTTCTATCGGGCTCACAGCATAGTAAGTAATTTGACACTATTCGAAATTAAACTTTGGGTTCTTTTAATAAGCGTTAAAATTGAATAATTTGTTTTTACTGCGTTACTTTTTTCCACCCGTGTACTCTTCAGATGGAGATATCAAACGTTTCACTTTTTGTTCACTTTTGTCTTTCATTCGGAATCTTTCCCTAGAAGTGAAACATTTGAACACAAAATGAATCATTAGTGAAACAATCCAACGACGTTGGATTTCGGCACTCGGAATCTTATACTCTCCTACCGAATGATCAATTTTGTCGGTGAACGTGAAATGAACATTCAGTCGAGTGAAGCGTCTGATATCAGTTTTACCTTTATTGAAATGATTATGAAAGGTTCTTACCTCTAATGCTGATGATAAGGACGCCTTCTCCTGCTTCAGAGTTTCCACGCGGCTCTTGTATTGCAGCAGCGATCGCACTGTCTCCTCCATCCTGAAACAAAGAGAAAAATATTAATTAGTGATATCTTAAGCGATTAGGATTCTAAATTATAAGACTAACACCCCATTTACACGATGCAAGTTCATGCCTGTGCCATACAATAAAATTGAAACAACTAATGACTCTTACCCAGACATACTCCAAGTGTGTTCCGCGCAACCCTAGAAATCCACAAAGCCTATGGCCTATGTCCAGCAGTGGACGTCATTGCTTTTGGTATTTTAGCTGCTTCAGAATCATCGTAATCTCGTGCGAATAGTTTCAATATTTTATTATTGAAACCTTTTTTCGTCCTGGCCATAATACTTATTTTATGAAATCTAACAGTGTGGAAAAAGTGAACTTAGCGAGTGTTATTTGCCCACATAAATCAATTAGTGGGACATAGTGGACGACAAAACTGTGCAATTCACTTTGTTCCATTGGTGGGCAAAGTGGAATAATCCAAAAAACGCAGATTTTGATTATTTTTTAATTTGTACCATCTAAACAGTGTTTAGACGGGTTTAACGTTAATTGGTGCTGCATATATAAATGGCAAAGTGTATGTATATATATAACTCTAAAAAAGGACGATATCTTTATACACAAGGCCGCACGAATATCGGAAACTATCTTCCAACACGAGGTGCATTAAAAAGGCTCCTCGAATCTAAGTTTTTTCGGTGAAACTGTGTATTTTTCGACAATGTCACGTGGAAGTGCGGAGTCTCCTCCCACAAGCAATTCCTTGCTTAAAAGGTGACTCCAATACTTGTTACATAATGTATTCATGTTATTTGAAATCAACATTTTTATTTTTATTATTATAACTTGGATAGTCAGCCTACTATACTACCTATAATAACTGGTAACTTGGTAACCTGTGTAGTTTTCGAGTAACTTCGACCGATACCAAAGAAAAAAAAATAGCGCGAATTTAATCATTTCGTTGGTACTTTACAAGATGGTGAGTATTACGGTTTAAAGATGAGGTAACTTGTAACTTTGACGGAATATCCCTCAAAGTGAAAATAAGTTTTAGATAACGGTTATATCAAACACTCCAGCCCAGTATTGGGCAAGTCTGGCAAATTGTCGCACGTGCTCGGAATATGTTATACATCGTGAATAGGTGCCACCTAAAATAATCCCTGAATAAAAGCACGCTGTTGGATTTTCAACTTTCAGCGCTGAGCCGAGTGTTGAGTTTGTGTAAATCCAAAAGTGGAATAATGTGCGTTCATTTAAGTGTTTCTTAGTGTTAGTGAAAACCCCTATTACCTTATTAGAATTACATGAAGGCATATTTGTAGAACGTTGATTCAAGTTCAGAAATCATAGACAGTGGTAAAGGTTGGTTAGTAATAGGCTGACACTAGAATCACCTGTATTAATTTATATTCAATGATGAAGAAAATAATAGACATTATTTGTTGTAAGTACACCTTATGTATTCTTTGGTTTTATTTCAAACCTAGCTTAATCTCGTCTTTTTTACTTTGACATAATGTCAAAGTAAAAAATAAATTATACCTAAGATAGAACAGATTTAAAACAACAGAAGACAAACGATCTTACAAAACATTTCATTATGCAGATGGATCAAACTGGCGAGCTGAAGATTTGCATGCTCTGCGACAGAGCGGGTCAAAAGACGTCCCCCAAAAGTAAGAAAGAGATCAAAGAAGTGCACTTGACGCATGTCGGGACTTCATTAGCGGGAGACGTCCATGCGCGGGAGCGCATCAACGTCAAATGACGGCTAAGTGACGAAATATAGGACTTGTTTCTTTTTGGTGTTGCTATTTTAGATAATAAGGCGCGGTGAGTTTTTCTGCCTCACTTTTTCTGACTTCCTCGTTGGTCTAGTGGTCGCAAGCGCAGCAGTAGCTGAGCATGAGGTCCTGAGTTCGATTCTCGGGTCGGGCAAAGAGTTATTGGGTTTTTCCATTTGGAATTCCTCAGTAACAGCCCGGAGTCTGGATTTGTGTTACATTGGACTTAAACATAACCGGCGAAGTGTGGGTGTTACAATTAGTTACACCTCTACCTAACCCAATACAGAATACAGTCGTGATATTATGTTATTTTTAAGACGGGGCGAGGTTTTCAATATTTTTGTTTACTTTTTCCCCCGCTTTCGCAACATTGTTGTGATCTAATTGGAAAACATGATTGTCCGCCTTTTTTGCCAGAACTGTGAGAACCATAACTCTTTTATTTTTGTTCTCCAAATATTTCCAAAGTAAACAAGAACCTTAATCGGATTTCCTAAACCCCGTTTTAAATGAACATAAACAACCTGAATTATGAAAACGTTCATCGCGAAGCCACAATGCCACTGTTTCAATCTCAGAAATTAATCAACGTTGAGTTGCAATTTTAATACTTAATTCTGCCAAAGCTGTATTAAGGTTTTACATCACAAAAGGCCTTGAAAGCCTTCTTAGAAGATAATGCCTGAAACAAAAACCCCTCGAAATGATTATTTCACCCTCTTTTAATTATTAATACACCGTTGAGGGCCAAGATTACAGTATTAAGGGACGTAAAGGGTATTACGGGGTAACACTAAATATTACGTTTAGTAACTGGAGAGAACCGGTCAAACTGATTGGACGTGACGATTTGGTTAATTAATTTAATTTGAACGTTGCTGATTTGATCAGTGATCGTTTTTTACACTTTGGAACTTCTTCTGTAGATAGATATCAAAATTCAGATGGGACTGGGTGGACTGATAAGAGGTTTTTTACGTTGGTTGCATTCTTTCAAAGCTAAAGAGAGAGATATGTACTAAGATATGGCGCTGTAACTTGTCCTAAACAAGTCCCATAGATCTCGCAAGGACTTTTTTAAATGTCTGCAATAGTTTTCCCTTACAGTTGAAGGAATAATCAAGAACTACTGGTGAGAATAGCTTTTGTAACATCAGCCGATGAAAATCACATGAATCCTTGCTCCTTACAACTGAAGAATCGGGACAATCCGCGCTTGGTTGCCACTCCATTATTAACTCGTTCCATAACGAATCCTTTTATTATAAAGCTGGCATCGGAATCCATTCCACAGATACTGAATAATGGAACTTTTTCAATAACTGAATAGAATGAGTTCTCTCCACCCGCTGTAAGAAATTATTCACTTTTTTTCAAACTGGCAACATAGGATCCTTTGATTAGAATTTTAAAGTTCCTTATGGTTGTGTTCGATTTTTAATATCTTTGCGTTTGTACGAATATAGGTACAGCTTTTAATAAATTCCGGAATATAAGGACTTATTTTTTGCGGAAATGTTAGTATCTAAATATTGAAAATGTCTGTCATAAATAGATTATTTTTAACTACTCTTCTTTTTTACACGTTTCTAAAAATACAACAATGATCTAGTCATTTTTAGAACTAACTTTTTCTGCAACAAACATATTGAATGTAATAAGTAATAAGTCAGGCGGTCCACTGACACATGCAATACCAAGGATTTTTTACAGGTCCATAAGTACTGAATGTTATGTTTCCGTATAAATGTTTATTTATCCATGAGAACATATGTATTTTTTTGTAAAATTCCCTAATTTATAATCTACACAACAAAAGTTACCAAATCACGAAGCTCAAGTCAAACTTAAACAAAATTAATCATCCAAAAATTAATTTCTGGGGCAGCAATTGGACCTTTTTTGCGTATTTCCCACGTGGCATATCTAGTTGGTCGGTTCGGGGGTCGATTACCTTATACCCAGCCTTATTACAGTGTAATTTAATGTTTTGTTTTTTTTTCGACGGTGTTTTTTTTTACGCGGGCAGTGTTTTACTGCGGCCAGTCACGGCAGTATCGACCGGGGTGTGTTCCTATTTTTGATTAATACTCACATGTTTTGCGGGTAGAAGAGGAATTTGTTTTCGTGGAGGTATTTTCGGGAAATTGCTTGGGGATGCTAGTTTTGTAGGTAAAAACAAGTTTTGGTAGGTAGGTATTTGTAAAAATCGTGTTGTATGAAAGGAGAAAAGTGCAATCAAAACGCTTCGAAAAGGGAATGTCAATATAAAACGACAAAAAGGCCACTCGGACAAAATCACTGCTGTTGCATTCTAAACGATCTTTTTACTATGAAAATCCAAAAAAGAGTATTAAAACCAGGGTAAACAATTACCATTTTTTACCAAGCTAGCCAAACATGGCGGCTCGTCCCCTGGCCTCCCCTGCCGCGACAAATTACGTCGCATTCAACCCTTGACCAGATGAGAGCTCGTAAATCTTATCTATTAAAACCTGTGTCGGTAGGTATTGTGGTGTGGTGCAAGGTAGGGGAATGTAGCGGGATGCGGTAGTAACGTTCACATATTTCAATTCACAATCGTGTTTGTTCCCTTTTAGATAAATAAATGAAAATTCGACATATCGGAATGCCAATTGAAGTCAGACGTTTCTGCGAAAGCTGTAGCATGATATACTAGAAAACTCATCGATAAGAATAAAATGAATAAGATCCAGTTTACAAAACTGCCCTCAGTTAACCTACTGAGTTGTACATATTTGCATCAAAACCTATAAAGAACATTTTTTTAAAGTTACGAACAATTTCTTGAATATTTTTTTGTATTAACTCTTAACTTCGATTCAAACTGCCAGGAAGTATCACACATATTACGTACTTCAGACATCGTGATGGCAAATAGTGCTCTATGCAACTTCCTATTAATTAGTTTAGTTTTTTTATTTTATTAGTTTGTTTTCCAGTTTTATTTATTTATTGATCGTTCTCCTCAACTCAACTCTACCTATAATACATAAGTATTTCCTTTTGATTCTTAAACAATACCTATTTCAGTGACTTTTTCCATATCATCAATCGCTTCTCGCCCTTACATAGACCACAGCTCCCCCATATCGATGTATTTGCCTAAACGCGAGGATTACATTCAAGCCACGCTCCTCGCATTGTCGCCAACGTGCCGCAGTGTACTGGGCACACTGCTAATGCCGAAGTAATTACTCATTGTATATCAGTTAGTCTGTGGCATTTGCATGATATTCGAATCATTGGTGTGTGGGAGGCATGAAAAAATGTATGGAAAAATGAAGGAGGATATAAAAATGTACGTATGAGGAATAATTTTTAAATTACGGCAGAAAAAATCTGCATGGATGGGATTATGTAAATACTTGCAAATTGTGGCAGTCTAAAGTTCTACTGATAAATTATCTGTCTTCATAGTGTAAGTTTTTAAGGCAAAAAGGCAAGCAAAACTTTCTTCATCATAATTCCTATACTCTGAAACCTAAAGGATTTAGGACCTCTGTTGTTCGTATAGGCTTACCTAAGAACTGTCTGAATTTATACAGAAGTTTGTAAGAAAGATCTGCGAGTTGGTATTTATTTCAGTAAACTTTCTAAGAAAGAGATTTTAGACTCTTACAACACAGTTTAACAGCTACTTTCGCAAAGTTACTAATCAAAATTCAGCTCATATCTGGAGTTAACGAAAATCCTTCTTACGATATGAATAATATACTTCAGCTAAGTTTAATGAAACATGTTCTAGATCCAGCAGGAAAAGAAGCAACCGGTTTCGAACTTTGTTATGAACACGTTCGATCATTTACCTACTTCTACTGCCTTTTTCATTCGTCTTATCAGACTTTGGAAAATATTCGTGTTATAACGATAGTCTTTTGTTTGTTAAACCTATAGTACATTACTGTCGTGGCCTGCAAACAATGGCATTGATGGACGATCGTGAAAATGTGGGCCGAGGCGAATCTAAGGCACACATCCGTGAGTCAATCAATGCCTGGTTGCGGCCAAGGCTTGTATAGGACTTTTCTCAAATAATACGCGGACATTCAAACTAAGTAAATTAATAATATTAATTCCAGAATCAATGGCGAACAACGATAATTTTTCACGCGACATTATGTTCATTAGTTTCTTCGTTACTTTAAACAGCTCTATTTGCAAGCCAAATCGAAATTTAAATAAAATCTTTGATAATTTACCTCCTTGGTTGTCATGTGTTGAAGTAAAAAGTTCGTTCCATTTTTAAATAACACCTCAGATACGAGTTTTCATAGTTATTTATATGGCCGCTAAACACGACAGATATGGATTTTCATACAAACATTGCCGGCCGGGCGCTCGCATGTATTCGGCCAGTACAGCAATTTCGATTTATCTCAAAGAAGGTTGTCAAAATAATGCTCGAATTCCCAAGCATGTTTGAGAAATAGAATTTTTCCGAATAAAAGAAAATGAAACAAAATGAAAATACAAAAAAAAAAACAACATAAACTCACGCTTTCCTAAGAGGGTAGGTAGAAACTACAGAACGCTACCTGCTACGATCCTTACATGCAGTTGCGAGTACTACGCACCTGACTTTTATGAAGAAAATCACTACTAAGTGGATCTATATCATACCGAAAAGACACCTTAAAAAAAAACACTTCTGCGTCAAGAAGATTTAATAAAAAAATGCGAAGCTTACTCATCAATATGAGATTACGTAAGTAGACGCAAGCTAATCCGTAATTTACGTAAAGTGACGATACTACATCAGCTTATTATCACGAAAAAGCTAAGTCACGAAGTTCATCATCAAGATACTTCTTAAATATTCAACCTCATTTTTAAGCCTCAAAATTCACTTTGAGAAACGAGCCGTTGTTCGCATAATTTACGCGTCGGTATACCAGTAGCACAGAATAGTACAGAAGGTCGACAGACAGAATAGTACAGAGAACGAGTTGAAACAGGCTAACGCCAACATACGTGCGGTGGTACAACGGTCTATCTGGGTCGAATGGCAGTCGCTCTCGCTGTACGTGAAGCGTGTCTATGTAACATAACATAACAATCATATGTGATTTCCCCAAAGGGTTAGGCAGAGAACCGTTAGTACACCCACATTTCGACAAGTATGTGTAAGGCCCATGTAATAGTAGGCGATCAACCGGGCAAAAATCCAGACTGCAGGCTGCTACTGAGAAATTTCAGATGGAAAAACCTAGTAACAATTTGTCGGATCCGGGAATTGACCCCATGAACTCAATCAGTAGCTCTTGCGACCACAAGACGCGGTGCGGGAAGGGTGTGGTGCAGTGCCGGATTAAGCCAGCGCGGGGCCTGTAGCAAATTCTACCTAGGGGCGTATCAAAGACCGATTTTTTTTGCACACCGGATAGTCTAGGGTTCCTATTGACCATTTATACTGAAATAGGAGTTATTTTGTTGACTAATGTAGAAATGTTTATGAAGGAAGAGAAACTAAGATGCAAGAGCGAACGAAGCGATGTCGATTTTTTTTGAACCTCCGGTTGGTTAGGTGACCTATTCACAAAAACTATGAATGAAGAGAAACTTGCTAAAAATTTTTTTAGCACCTCACCTCTGAGAGGTTCTTTTGACAATACATACAGGAATAGGAGTTGCTTTGTTGAGTTATGTAGAAAAGCTGTAGAATTAAGAGAAACTAAGATCAAGAGCGAACGAAGCAAGCTCGAAATTTTTTTGAATACCGCGCCTCGGTGGTTCGATTTGTTTTGACCGTTCTTACATAATATTTCATTGGACCTTCTATCCAAACGTTTCACGTTTTTGTGACATAAGTAAATTCAATATATTCATATCTACCTTTCTACCTTTTACCTATCTTACCTTTTATCTTAATAAGTTTCACTCAAAAAATTACGCTCAGACGGAGATGGGCGGGCTTAGACACGCGTGGCCCCCTTTTGCGCGGGCCCGTAGCAATTGCTACTCTTGCTACGTGGTTAATCCGGCACTGGTGTGGTGTCGTGATGCGAGAGCTCAGTGATTCGTCAACTTGTGACAACTGTTACCCCTCCCGCACCGCGCAGCTCCCTCAGGAACCGTCTCAGTTAAGCGGTAGGCCTAAAGTTGTATGGAGCCAATCTTCTGTACCTTCTGTACATATCTATTTCGTGCCTGTAGGTAGGAGTTTTACTGACGATTTGCCTTAGTGCGAGCGATGGATGTAAATTTTTAATAAAACGCAAACGCAAGTAGCTGACGCACCTGTGTAGGGGCTGATGTGTATTGACAGTTATATTTTTTTGACAGCGACACCCTGTCTTTTGGGGGAGTTTGTAAAATGTTACGTTGAGGAAACTTTTGGGTTAAAAATATTCAAGTAAGCGTATTCAAGCAAGTAGCAAGAATTGTTAAGGAAAAACGATGGGTAGAAATGCTTCGGTGCGTAAAAACTAGAATTCTTTCATGTAATGGATTTGTATGTTTTTTTCTTTGTTTGTTCTGCTGCTATCTTTGAAAATATGCAATCTATTATCTACTATTTTAGATTCTATACATACCTAGGTAAATAGAAAAATAAGACCAAATAGTTAGGTACGTGTGAAATTGGATTCTCTTAATATTTTGTTTTCTAGTTCCTCATAATTGCTTACTCCATACATCGACGCTTGCAAGAAACCTTACAAATGCTCACATTTCCTGCACAACCCCTCAATGCCCACATTAGGTGGTAAGCAGTATTTCTCTGCCCGATACATAATGGTCGGTAGCAATATTTCTTTCTACGACACCCAATTAGAGACGGGTTGCGATAACGAGAGGTTAAAGGTCAAAGGTCTAGGGATTATGAAGACCTTTTGTTGCGATTACGCACGGCTGGTAGGCCTAGGGGGCATTTTCCCTTATTAGTGCTTTTGTTACAGCTGACATTATTTGGAGTATGTAGGTCAAAGAAATTAACTGTGTGAATAGTTCCGGATTTTATTCGTAGATTACAATCGGGGCTCTATTTAACAACAAAACACAATTGACATGTATGTCGCATTGTCACAATTTGACAAAATAAATAAATATATTGCAAATAATGTGCGCAATATGGATGGAGTTATGGAACTATGGAGAAGTGTCTTGACGCTGCATGAGTGTGCGTGACCCATCGCCGCCCGCTCCATGTCCACCGCGGACAGGATGGATGGAAACCGGGACATGAAGTAATTTTTTGCTCCGTTGGTGTAATTGCTGCATGGCGTTCCAGTAGGAGCTTAAATAAATAAAGAATTTTGTCAAAAGAGACATAAAACAACTTACAAAATTGTCAGATCGTTGGATTATCGCCTTTCGGGATTATTAAATAGGCGGTCTATTCTAAAAGTTGACTAAATAAAAGTCTAGTTCTGTTAGCATTCCCCAAATCAGATGGCAAATAGGAGCAACTTGATTATAATTAGTCATAGAAACAGTCTGTGCAATTGACTGAAAATTCAGCAATAAAACTTAACAACAATATATTTCAAATGACTTTAATTAATATAAATTAAATAAAATATGTTTCAAAGAGATTATATATTAGTAATAATAATGAATTTGGTATTGATATCTAGTAGGTATTCAATATAATGTTAACTTCCAAATATTTGAACTAGATATAAGTTAAATGTTATTACATTTAAATTATAGGTATCTAGTTTATTAATAATACTGGCTGCGCACTAACAGGGTCATGTACTCATAAGTTTTAGTCTAGCCTGTAACTGAGAGTACATTATGCAAAATAAATAAATAAATCATATTTAAAACTGTCCACCTATGAAAACTTTTTTGACAAATCTCGGGACCCTTGGGTCTCGGACCTTTGCAGGGCCGAAGCCAACTCGCAGAGGCATTTGTAAGTGTTGAGGCACCAACTGACGATTATCCCTGTCTACTCTATGTTACCCAAGGACAACCCCCAAATTATTACTTGTGAAAACTTCTAATTGGCCATATTCGTTTTATTAACAAATTAAGTATTTGTACTTTAGAGGAATGAGGAACAGGGTGTAAAGTTCAATCTATAGAAAAGGGTGTCGTGTCTGGCGGGCAACTGCCCAACGATTGATGTCGGAAAGTTATATATATGTCGATCGCGCCGTAAACTCTAATTGCGCGATGCAGGATTTTGTGTGACGTCAGGTCTTTGATGCGTAGTTCGCATGTGGCGATATAAATGCCGCCACAGTACCTACTGTATACCTATATAACTGTAAGTTTACCAAAATTATAAAAAAAACTGGCTTGCAAAATAAACAGGATACTAGCAATAGGTAAAATATTTACATCAAGGGTCTTTGTTAATTTCCCATCAGACAAAAACTAAACGTCTTAAAACCGGATTAAAAATACAATATTCTTGCAACCCTTTTCCCGCGTCATGAATAACTGAAGACTATCTATTCCCTGTGTTGATGTACGGCCATTTTTCAACGGATATAAGAACGAGACTAGAAGAATGTATAGAAGGCAGTCTTCAGACTATTTGTGTGATAGAAACTAGAAAATGCACCTAAGGAGTTTTATTTTCGATTGACGACTGTAACAAAGATTATTATTTTTTGGATTATTAGTGGAATATTTAGCTTTATCCGCGACAAAAATGCCAATGGGATAATGGGATCGCTGTTTATAAGATACAATACTTAAAGCTGATGTTTTCTGCCGATCGTCTTTATTATTTGACCGGAAAATGTTCTTCTACTTTGCATGATTTCTTGATTTTGTTCTGCAATAAATGATACAACTGACACTGCCTACCGCCTCATGAAATTCTATGATGTTGTAATACTTCAGTAGTGAAGTATGTAGGTCGAAGAAACAGAATGTCAAGCAAATATCATGGGGTCAAGGTTTTACCATTTAGTGAATCGTTAGCAGTTCACTGGAACTGTGTTAATGTGGACGTATTTTAGAAAATATTACTGTTTTTATGTTTTGTGTATCAAAATAGATGAAGGTATTTGGTCACCGCAACCTATGCGCATTTGTAAAACTACGGTTTCCTAGAAGAGCGGTGGCCGCCACATACCTAGCGTCCGCAATTTACCGGTGAATGAAACAGCAGCAACACAGCTTGCAGCATGAGGGTTCATTAGAAAACCAGCGTCAGACAGCATTTGTCGGTCATTAATGCTGCAATGAACCTTTTTGGCGCAGCCGTGAGGCACACACTATTATTGCTTTAGAATGATTTTCACTTTTTATCTTTGTATTATGTGTTTCACGAACTGTGTCCAAATAAATATTATTCTTTCTTTCTTTCTTTCTAGCTTGGTGGCTAGAAATAAGAATAGAGGTAGTTGGTACCTACCCTGATAAACTCCTTCACAAAGAGTTCCAAACTACTATTACTGGGTACTTTATTTCCGTAATATTTTAAGATATCCGATAATTCCCAGCAGCTAGATATAGTGCCTGTCTCAATTCGCTATTGGAGAGTGCGTAGTTGAATTTCAAGTAGGTTCAATGATAGATTTATTGTGGCTTAGCTTGTGCCTGAACTTGCTATTGTCCGAAGGATGAATAAAGGTTTTCTTGGAAACCTAGAAAGCTCGTTAAAAGATATATTGATAGTCCTTTGTACTCGTATCTACTCAATTTTCTCGCGGTCTGCAGCAAGTTTATCTACTTGTCATATTCTAGAAACCTGACACATCGCACATCATTATGTAGGTACTAGATACCCATAATTGTATGATTATGATTTTAGCTATTATTTTATGAATATATGTTTCATCATTGTCATTGTGGTCATTTCTCGACGGTAAGGTAGCAGCGGTTGTGGAGCTGTAGCACAAACCATGTCCCATCTCCTAACCTGCCATATGTGCTCCAATACATGCAGCCATAGCGACCTCTGTGCTGCCACCGACGACACTGTGGAAGTGCCAAGTTTTGGGCCAACAAGATTTAATAAATATACTGAAGTGCCATAGACACGTCGAAGAAGAATATATTTTGTGGTCATTGATGTTAAAATGTTCAAGCGTATTTGGTTTATGTTTTTTAACATAAACTATAGAACTTGTAACAATGTTAACTTAGATTATCAGGGGCCGTATTATGAAGTATTAATTCCATCATTATTCCAAAGCGAAAAAAGGATGGTGCTATCGGCCTTGTATAGCTTCGTCTCTCACTCACACTGGAAAAATGGTGGCAATAATACGTCATAATAGTGCCCCAAATCAAGTATGTGACCACTGGCCTCTACTTTCCAGTTCCTAGACTAACAAAAAACACACCCAAGTACCAATTAAATAAAGCATTAATTCCTTCACAAATTCCGCAGTTAAACACTTCTTTAATAACAAAGCTGAAAAGGCGTTTAAAAACCGGTGGCCGTGTAACACGGTCGCTATTAAGCCCCGCTTCGACGGAACAATGTATGAACACAATGCCACCGGGTGTGAGCACATTTTGTAGTGTGGAGCACGCTTTTAGTCGCACCGAGCTCGAGAGTTTGCTGGGTATGGTTGCAGTAACCGCTACTCATTATCTAGGGCAATGAAAACTATTATAATTATGTCAGCTTGATTACACAGCTGTACCCTTGCATAAGACACTTTCAATCACAATCTGGCGGATTTTGAGAAAATTGCTAATCCATTGCTTTATATGTTTGTAAAATTCATCTGCTCAACAACGTAAATAACGGAATGAATTTTGTTGAACTGTCAAAATGAAAGACATTACCTTTGTAAATGTGTTACGCAAAATAAAAACGAATAAAGTAACTCGTGCGAGGTTAATTCACGCACAGTTGGAAATTGCATCGATAGATTATTATTGATTCTATAATGTTATGCTGAGGGGACTACTGCAGGTCCAAAATTGGTTTACTGCAAATAATTTAGTATTAAATGGGAAAAAAACGAAATGCATAAGATTTGCTTTACCGAATGTTAAAAGTAGTGATTGTGATATAGTATTGAATAGGGAGAAACTAGAATTCGTTGATAAAACTGTTTTCCTGGGGATCACGCTCGACTCAAGGCTGCAATGGGGTCCGCATTTAACATCTCTTGCAGGACGGCTAAGTTCAGCAGCATATGCTGTAAGAAAAATCCGTCAATTTACTGATGTAGATACCGCAAGGCTAGTCTATTTCAGTTACTTTCATAGTATCATGTCTTACGGTATTTTACTATGGGGACGGGCTGCAGATATCGACTCTATTTTTATTCTGCAGAAAAGAGCCATTAGAGCATTATATTGCCTCCGCAGGCGCGATTCGCTAAGGGAACTGTTTAAAAACATTAACATCATGACGGTACCTTGTCAATATATATATGAAAACATCATGTACGTCAGGAAAAATCTTAATCTTTTCAGTAAAAGAGGTGAAAGACACAATTATAGTACTAGAAATAGGGATCAATTAGTTCAACCGGGTTTCAGACTGGCGAAAGTAGACTCATCTTTCATGGGGTACTGTTTAAAATGTTATAATAAAATACCTCCCCACATACTACAACTAAATGAAACTAAATTTAAATCTTGTATAAAACGCACACTATGCTACCAAGCATATTATAAGCTGGGGGATTATATAGGTGACAAAAATGCTTGGCTCAACGCTGGTCCAGCTCCACAAGGGCGCATAAACTAATTTAATTTTAGCATTCGAAAATATTGTCGGAGCTGCTGAAGATTGCATAAATTATCTTTGAATTGTATAACTTCAATCTCATAGTATTATATAATTGCAAAGCACATGTGTGAGCACTGTGACCATGTACCTTCTATGAAGCTACCATTTACTGAGTACGTCTTTCATTGACTTGAATGTGCCCTGGCGGCTGAGAGTATGTCATGCTCACTCAAATGTCTCGCTGGTGGTGGCGTGTGTGTTGGATCGTTAAGTTCCCTTCAAAATGGTTGAGCTAAACGGTGCTGATCCATGCGTCATGTTCGTGAACGGGCGCCGTCAGTAGGGACTGGTCATCTCTTATCTGCCACGGCTTATTTTAATTTTTGAATTGTTTTTATCTTTTTATAACGGACGCTTTTTACGTGCACGTCTTTCTACATTGGTCTCACATGTGTATAATTTCAACATGAATGATGTAACCAATATTTTGTAACAACATTATAATTTAAAAGAGTGTCCATGGAGTTTCTTGCCCGTTCTTCTCCATAGGAACCTACGCTTTGGAATGGGCAACTAGCTTCATATTTGTGACTGACTGACCCCTTGACAATTCAAAAGTGCCTGTAAATGGTTTAATTGAAATAAATGCTTTGAGTTTGAGTTTGAGTTTGAGTTTGGGAAATTGGTTTTTGCAATCGTCAATGAAATAAGAAACTAAATAATCTAAGTTGATTTTAAGTATACGTCGGCTAAGACTGACAGAGAACAGACACCCATTTCAAATATGTATCTGGATGTAGACAAAAGCCCCTTATAAAAAAAAAGACTCTTTAAATAAAAATCTCTATCGCCTATGCCTAAAACCGCAGCCTTAGCCCTTAGACTTGCGCTGACTCGGCTCGGATATTGATGTAAGCGATAAGCGTTTTATGAGCCGCACATGTGCCACTTTTAACAACACCTGTAAATGAGTTTTTGTACACAATATGTGAATATGTAGGTTGTAGGCACGAGTCGTAAATCGTGGCTATGTTGTGGCTTGGCAACATGAGATAGCTGGGTAAGCTGTTTGTGTTGGTGTAACAGATATTTTTATTACATTTCATACATCCTACTTTCTTGCACCCAAGTTAAAAAGCCTGAGCGAGTTTGTGAACTAGCTGTCAACTTTCGGATGAGCTGATGCGGTTGGCTGACCAAAAAAGACAACCAATCATATTGAAATATGATCTTTAGTGAGATTTCGTGTGTTACAGACCGAATTGGGGGTAAGGGTAATTAATGTGTTAAACTAGTCACACGTTCGCAACGAATGCAATGGAATAATGACATCTGGAGTTATTATTTTAGTTAAAAAAACTATGCATTAGAAAACAGGACATGTCCGCCGCATGTCGGACAAACTGTGGGCCTAAATAGCACAGAACTGGTGCCCTGAGACAGTGAGGCGGTGTCTCGGCAGACCACGTAGGAGATGTCGGGACGAGCTGGATAGGTTCTGTCAAAACTGGAAGGAGGACGCGTGGGCTCGCGAGCGATGGAGGGAGTGGAGGGGGTCTTAGCCCAGGAGTGGGACAGCGTCGGCTAGTAAAAAAAATAATTAAACACACACACAGAAGCACACATCGTATGCTACGCTACAGGTATACGGTAAGTGTGTTTCGAATGAATATTTTTTTAGTTGTTCTCTACCTTTAAAACTGGTGAGCGTTTATCATGTATAAACTTACATTTATTCCAAGCAAATGCTTAGTGTCAAATCCGTGGTTTTAGGCTGCGGAATTTCGGTAATACCGAATTATAACGGAATTTCTTATATTTTCAATAACTAAATATTCATTTAGAAGTATCTATAATCTTTTCCTTCAGCCTCTTTATAAGCTATCGTTGGCTACAAAGCGACCCAATGAAGCGTAGCCACCAATCTCATAAGATCTGTAACTGCTCATTGATTTGTACAAATACAATGATATTTCTTCAGCTCGAGAGGTCTACGTTAACTGGTTTCAGATACTGAAATCAATTTAATTTCGACAATGGATTCAATTTACGTCGTCTATGTATGAAGTGTTATTGAAATAGTATTCATTATTTTGAAATTATTATGTTGAAGAAGGGTTTACTTAAAAACACGTTTCTGGATACAATTGGTTTATTCGATGGTTTGATGTAACGATATAAACAAGATATAAAAAATCTATCCTATAAAAGATCTTTCCTAGAAAAACATTGGATTATGTTGTAAACGAGACTTTTTTGTCTCATACTAAAATATTTATTGATTTCTTGTTATGATTCTTAGAGATCAGAAACTTACACACTATAAAAAAAATAAGACAGTTAAACACAATTAACACCCACATTTTTACACCACAAAATTCTTGAAAACGTACGACCCACCACAAAACCTTCCCGATTATGCCCTATGCCCTAACAAATCAAGCAAGATCCAATAGCCATTAAATGAAATCCCATAAGTCCCCACCTGTTTGGCACATCTGCCGCATAATCTATGTCACCGGCCACTTCGGATCACGGGAATCACCGGCGATTAGTAGCCTAATAGCCGCAGTAATAGCCCATGAACATAAATAGCCGGACTATGAATTTGTGGCCAATTTATGACATTGCGATGGGTATTAGTGTCATAAGTTTGGTGGTAGGTGGTGAAAAGAGGGTTAGGTTTTGGTATTTTCTTGGTGAAGATTAAGATTGCAATGCTAGCAAGACTCGTATTGTTGCCAAAATTAATGTTGCGTCATCGTTATTTTGAAATGTAGATACCGCGGTGGGTTGCATAGAAAGTTATTACTTTCGAGTTTGCTCGAATATATTTCAAGAAAAACTCGAAAGCTCTAAAAACTAGGATAAGATGCGAGCTTATCGACATAAATAGCACTTATACTCGATAAACTTTCTGTTTTGTGACCACACTGAGACGATTATTCCGAAAGGATCAAGTAGCTGAATGTATTAAGAAATCATCTTAATACATAATTATTTTATGATTACTGACTATCCTTTTTCTTTTAAATCTATATGTTCAAATGAGTATGTACTACTGGTACACTTCTGCCTAACCCTTTCAAGATTACAGGCATGATTTTATGTTCTGTATATATTTAAAATACCTATTAAATATCTGCATGGGTATCATTCGTTAACTATACCATTCCACAACTCTTCCAATAACACTGCAACTCCACTAGCTTCTTCCCCCCCTTTCCCCCCTCGATACAGTACCATAACTTACCCTGGAGTACAGAACACGGGCTTCCACTCAGCACCAACATTTCCATAGCCGATTGACTTATCGGTCAGTTAAGAGGTCAGCCTGATTTATGTACTCCCATTCAATTGTAGCTGTGAAACTGTTCGAATTTGAGAGTAGTATGGGTTTTGAGTTAGTGAGCTAGCTAGCTAAAGGACAGTGAGTTTGTAGGTGCTGTATGTAAATTACCTTGAAGTAGACAATCAGGGAAAATGATAACAAAAAAATATTGTTTTTATCTTAAGAATATGTAGACTTTTCTAACATTTCATTTTTTTTTCTTCAAATTATGTTGGATTTTATCAAATAGGCAAGCAAGCATCATCTATGAATGGATATGGAATGTCTTCTATATTTAATCAGTTATTGTAAGCTTCAAAGTGGATTTTGTTTTTCCACCCTGCCTTTTAAAGTCTGTTAAACATTGATCTCATTGGGACATATTTAGTCATTTAAACTTTGATCCATATATAAGGTACCGTACTGTAGATAGGATAAGGCTTTTGTTTCATTTCAGTCATAAAACTTAGCAAGAAGACGAGCAGCTAATAAATCCCACGTGTTCTCATATCACCATTTTTATTGTCCATCAAAGATTCAATAAGACAGAAACGACACTTCTTATTAAACTCTGTACCATCTCAGGTACAAAACGTTCAGTTTGATCGCTTCAATTAAACTAACTGTGACGGTTCAAGTTGAACCGTTCGTTTTTGTCACACATTACCGTAACAATGAGATTAGAGTTGCCTTCAACTTATTAAACGGAGCACGTACGGTTCTACGGTAATATATTTTATTGTACCGATTAAGAGAGGCGACACACTGTTGGAAGATTTAAAGAAAATAGAGTTTTAGAGTTCTAGATGAATCTCTCTAGTTACCCTCTCTTAAGTTATATATTTATAATTGTTTTTTTTTGACCGGCCTCTGTGGTTATGTGGGTATGGCGTTTATTATAGATAAAGATCCCACACGAATCAAAATACCTGTAATTACTCTTCCACGTGTAAAAAAGCGTATTTACACTAGACCTCAAAATTGTGATGGTTTCACGAAAATATAACCTAATTCATGATAGAAATTGTGTGAACAATTATATATTACTTCAGCCTAATACTTCAGAGGGATTTAAGCCAAGAAATTACAAAACCTTGCGTGCATCTAACACCCTTAATCCTCTCTCTCACGAAATTTTATCCCCAACGCGGCTTAAATCTAATTTATTTTCGCTACCTTGCATTTCACCTTAATTACTCACATTCGGCCTTTAAAAGACCTCGATCGCGTCACATTTTCGTGACTGATATTATTACGCACGACAGCGCGTGTGCCGTGTGTCAGTGCTCTTATAAAGTGCGGGAATTAAAGCGGCCGCCATCTTGAAGAAAGTTCGCGAAAGATTGCTTTAGTAATGAGTGCTTTATGTGTAATTTTGAGCGTTTAAGGTGTGTGTTGTCCTTTTTATACAAAGAGATGCTTTTAAAATCGCAATTATGATATATTTTTTGGTGAAGATATTTTATTAGATATTTAATTCAAAGGTAGCAACAATTTTGTTTTTAGGTTAGAAAAATCAGCTACTGTTTAACACAATTTAACTCATATTACGTTTAAGTTTGTAAACATGTTAATCATTTCATACTGTAATTAATTACGATATCCCCTAAAAGTCATGTATTTATGTTGAAGAATTTAACCAAAATCTTTTACTGACAGTCTTTTACAGATATTGAAGAAATATTTTTGTATGGAGAAGAACGCGTCCCCCTCAAGCGTTTAACTAAATGTGAATTAGTGAGAAGAATTCCTCCACATTCATCACCGTTACGTTCAAAGTTCAAGTGACACGTTCCTTAATGTAACGATCAGGATTTTAGAGTTTGTGTCATTGTTCTACGTTCATAAGAAAGGTGTAATCATGTTAGAAGAGGAGGGCTATTTCGTGAAATTATTTAGGCAAACATTTATCTCAATTTACATTGATTTATTTTATTTGGAAAATAACAATGCAATTTTAATTTCAGTTCAGATTTAATTACATATTTAATTAATGATTGAGAGTTGTTGTGATGTATTTTTTACAGGGAAAACTTTTCACAATTCTTTTTTCCATCAAATATTTCAGTAGATACAATTCCATAATAAAAAAGGCGATACAGAAATTATACTTTCGTCTCATTGCAGTGACCCATTTATTTTAAGAATCAATGACACCATTGTGACATCTCACTTTATGTCACTATTGTACCGTTACCTCTAAATCATGTTAGTGTCATTTTATCACTTTTTCCTTCAAGGTTGTCGCAAACCGGATGTCGTGGGAGCGGAAACGAGCCATCCCGACATCCGGATGTGACGTGGACTGAATGGCGCCAGAGATTAGCGGCGCCATTTTGAATCCTCCACTTTTCATATGGAAATTGACTTGAAAAACTTTCCTAGAGTTATTGTTATGGTGGTATTAGGTAACCGGTGTATCTAGGATTTTTATTTTAATGGTAAAAGAGAATGTGCATTGAAGGGATTTACTATTTTTGACTATGAAGCTGCATTGCTTTACTACGTGTTGTATGATAGGATGCAACAGTATCTAATTATTTTTAGACTTACTGTCGATACAGGAATAACAAGAAAAAAAATGGTTACAATTAAGTGTACATTACAAAAAGTAGTAAAGTGACACACACATGAACAAAGTGTTTTTATTATTATATCAGACTTTAAGAAAGTGAAACGGTCTTGTGTAAAGTGCAATAAACACTATTCTAAGTTTTAAAATAATTATCACGTAAAAAATTAAGTTTAATTAAAATTGCTTATTAGTCTTAAAGGCTAGATTGTAATTGATTAGTAGGAACCTGGTTATTTCTAATAAAGCATAAAAAAATAAAAAATAAAACTACAAAAATATATCTCTAATCCCAACTTCAATTCAATTAATGTAACACAATAATTTGTCCCAAATATCACTTCAAGTCAAGCCTAGTCAATGGAGCGACTGCCTATCTGACCTCCACAATTTATTACAAACTTTATTTTTATTTTTTTGAAACGTTGCCTTACACTAGGAATTTCTCCTGTTTTGTGCCAGACCCAGAACAACTAATTGTAGGTCATACAAATATTTGTTCCGTTCGGGAATCGAACCCGCGACACGCAGCGCAGCAGTCAATCTCTTAACCACTGCGCCAACCGTGCCGTCAAACTGTTAATTGATAATGTATTTTATAATCTGCATGAGTTTTTGAGAAAAAATAATGTTCGTACCCTACGTAATTTATTTGTAATTTGTTTGTAATCTGTTTGTAATCTGTTTGTAATCTGTTTGTAATCTGTTTGTAATCTTATTTGAAATTTATTCGCCTTGCATATCCGACATGGGTAGACTGTTGAGCCTAAAAAAAAAAATACGTTTAGAATAAGAACTTGATGCACGCAGTTATGTAATAAATATATGTTTATCTTTGTCGAAGATACACAAATGACAGCCGGGACCAACGGCTTAACGTGCTTTCGGAGGCGCGGAGGAGTCTCGGTATGTAAAGATGGTCACCCATCCATGGCCCAACCTCGGCAAGCATAGCTTATCCTGATGTATCGACCCGTGCGACTGTTATTACTTAGCCACGAGCTCACCAAATATCACGCCAAGTAATGCATTACAATTGGCACTAAACAAACAGACATAAAAGCCATTCCCATAACATATAACCATCACATATAAAGCCTTCATAAATGTACATATTAATATCGACCTTCCCACACAACCTACTATAGTCAGAACAACAGCTCACTGTTACCTAGCACCTTCCTCCATCGATTCAACCTGGATTAGATTACCGTCAGTCTTAGCCGGGCAGCCATTAGACGTCGTTTATGGAGATTGGTCCCCCGTCCCTCCCCCCTTGCCTCTTGCCCCCCTTGTCTCATCTCTTCTCATTAATCATCAGCTGTCTATCAGTTTGGCAGGTTGCCGCATCGGGTCGGAATGATGGGAAAACGCGTGTGGGAAGTACAGTTAGATTAACCTGCAGTAGGTATACCTGTAAACCTTGTTATCGAAAATAGCGTGTGTTACTTACTATGGATAAGGTTTATGTACGTTACGTAAAATTTAATTAGATTTACATTTTTACTTGTTAACCGACTTCAAAAAGGAGGAGTTTCTTAATTCGACTGTATCGTTTTCTTTTTTGTTTGTTTGTTACGAGATTTCTCCGCCAATTATGTATTGATTTTGATGATTATTTTTTTGTTTGGTAGGTCATACTTCAGAGTAGTTCCCGTATAAATTTTAGTAACTTTGCTTTGGTACTTTTGAGTTAGCTTCACTGATACGTATTTTTTCCACTTAGTCTTTATGGATGATGTTGCAAAAAAAATTACCACTTCGTAGTGTTTTTTTTGGAAGTCAGTTTCCATTAGTTTACACTTTGCCCTACCCGGGAATCGAACCCAGGACCTCAGCAGTCGTGCTTGCAACCACGAGACTAACGCGGCAGTTATATGTATTTACTGTGTGTACATAAATAATAAAATAATTCTATTTTTTAAACTTTCTGTGGACACCCTGTCATCGGCTGGACTCAGGCACCCAAGAAAATCTTGACATTGTGTATTACCTAAAAACTTGACGCACCGAAGAATTTTTAATAAACAGACATTATTTTTCTGTTAAAATGTTTATGTAAATGTATTTTTTCTTCAGAGAATCTTTATTCAACAATACAGAACACCACCTAATTACGAATCCTCTAAAAAAAGAAACACCAGACCGTTATATCCGCTCTTCAGACCCACAAAGGCATTTTTATCGGCCATTGACAACAATAGATTGAGGTCAGACCGCCTTTGTCAGAACTACGGCCCTGAGGGTCATTGTTCTGACATCGAGTGGTGGTAAGACACATCTTTGGCTTTAGTAGTTAAGTGGGCGATGAGATCTTGCTTAGTGTATTGGCGAAAAGATGAAGATTTTTTATGAATAGGGACTAGGAATTGAATGGAATTTTATGGAAATATTGTTACCCGCATATGTCTCGATCCCGTGGGAATATCGGGATAAAAAGTATCCTATGTCGTAACCCAAGTCATTGTCTACTTATGTGCCAAATTTCATCCAAATCCGTTCAGCCGTTTTAGCGCGAAAGCGTTACAAACAAAAATGATAAGATAAAGTAAAATTCGGGCTGTTATTTAACTTTACAGTAGTTCTTGTTGATGAACAATGCCTTTTATAAAAGCTATTTACGAGTTATTTGCGATTAAATCTACAATTTTAAAGGTAGTTTAATATACGTTGATTACCCTTTAGGTAGCCGAGAGGCCCTTTGTGCTAATTTCCACTATCGCGCTTGACTACACACGCATAAATCAAAATTGATATTTCCACACACCGCATATGCCTACGCCGTAGCCTCGTAGCTGTCTACGAAACTCGTAGCGTTTGCTACGGCGTAGCAAGGCCAGCGCTACGGTTGACTGGGTCAGTTGCGTAGAACTCAGTGAACCGGCTGAACACTGTGCATGACATTTGTCAGGAGACTCTGATTGATATTAGTTTCTAGAAATGATGAACATCATCATTTCTGAGATATCACTTTCGCAGGCAGATTTTCTCGTATTTTGACAAAATTTTCATGAGTATTTCCAATTCAATATTTATGGCTTTATATCTTATAACCAGCCGTGTTTTTATTGCACCCGGAAGCCGCTTCTTATTCATCATGTTGTGGGTACCCTACCTTCAGATGGACAAAGATCAAGATGTAACTTGATAGGTTACATAGATACTTAAAATTACTGATTTAGACTCCATAAAAAGTTCTTACAAGTCATACAAAAATATCAATAATTTTCTCCTATACCTATGAAACCAATCACTTTATGCAATAGTATGAGAGCTCACTACCAAAACCATATCAAATCGTTTTACGGTCAAAACCGTATAAAATCATTTTGATTATTCTGAACCGGCAGTACCGGTCAGAAACGTCAGAGTTTTATGGGAGCCCATTTCTGCTATGTAAAAAAAAATAGGCAAACGGTTTCATCACATTATGTCTGATATTAAAAATGTACATAGGTTTCGTAATTTTATTACGAAAAAGTTTGTTTTCAGACATTTTGAGTGTAAAATGTGGCCTAAGTGCATTTTCAAAAATGCCAAAAAAAATTACAAACAAACAATACTCACTAAATACATTCTTCAATTTGTCACAATTCCTACTTCCAAAAACACTTCGTCATATTTTCTTCCAAACATTTTTATCTTCATCCTCAATACCCCGATGAGATCAATTTGGCGATCATTTTCGTTCGCGGCTCGTCATTAAGGTGTTTCAGCATCTGTCAGTATTCAGTCCCCTCAGGTAGCTGATAATATATCACTGCCGCCAATCATTTAGGGGGGGTTAAGAATGTGGGAAGGGATTTGGATGCGGCACTTTTAGTACTACGATAAGGTTTTTATAAAAATAAATTTAAGTATATATTGTAAGACACAAATGTTTGGAATTCGATGTTTACTAAAATAATTTATTTATTTAAAGTTGATGTTGAATCGAAAGATTTAAGAAGGTATACATTTCATCATTCAATTTACCAGCATCCAAAATGATAGTCATAGTCTTCCTGGCCAGATATATTTTTCTTCGCTTCGATCTTGCTGGTCATGGTTTTGTTATTGTTTTTTAGTAATTAACTGTTTATTTCTTTTACCTCGATGGTCCGAGTTCATCATTTTTAACTTCCAGTTACAGCTATATATAGCTATATGTAAGCGGGCACGCCTTTTATTAGGCTTTTATTTAGATATTATTTACGTTTAGACATTACTTTTTTATTTTTTTTGTCTGCCTGTGTACAGTTCTTATATTTTTGGTTGATATATTGGCGTGTGGTAGCCTGGTAGCTGACATATGGCTATTAATTTATAATTTAAATTATGTTTTGTGTTGCGTAATGTAAATTATTTTGCATCCTATTATATAGAATCCATTTTTTTTTCTAACTGCACAGTCAGCTGTGCTGCTGGAGTTTGTTGCGCCACTTCTTCTTCCCAGCTAAAGCACTAGAAAGTGGTGAAGGGTGGGCGGTTTGGGGGACTGTTATGTAACTTTGACGTTTGAAAAGTGCTGATTCTCAGCCTTGAATTTAATAAAATAATATAAACGTTTAAATTTTGAATTTTTGAATTTGAATTCTCAACTCGATCTTTTTAAGCATACACACAGTTGCCTTCTCCATTCTACATGCATCACAGCTTCGTCACACATATACAGAAAACTGCCTGAGGCCTCCCCCGTCTGTATAGACATTTATTTCGACGTCCATTTATTATTTTGACGCGGGGCGTCTTAGTAAGTTCAACCTGTTAGTCTTAGTACGTTCGTTCAATTCACATTTTCTTCAAGATCTTATTTTATACTTATTAATGTTTTATTACCGCATTTATTAGGGGATTGCTTTATAGTATACTAGCTTTTGCCAGCGGGTTCGCCCGCGTGCATGTCGGAAAGTATCCCACGGGAACGTGCCACCGGGATAAAAAATATCCTATATGTTAATCCAGGTTATAAACTATCTGTGTGCCGAATTTCATCCAAATCCTAGCTTAGCCGCTTTTTAATATTATCACCTGCCCTGTTGGTCTCGTGGTCGTAAGCGCGACTGCTAAGCGTGGGGTTCTGGGTTCGATTCCCGGGTCGGGCGAAGTATTATTGGGTTTTTCCATTAGGAATTTCTTAGTAACAGCCCGGAGTTTGGAAGTTGGCGGTGTGATACCCCCGTGCCTCGGAAAGCACGTTAAACAGTTGGTCCTACGCCTGATCTCTCTCCGGTCGTGTCGGATTGCCGTCCCATCGGACTATGAGAGTGAGGGAAGAGAGAGTACACCTGTGTCTGCGCACACACTTGTGCACTATAATATCTCCCGCGCCGAAGGCTAGTCTCCTTTGAGATTGGCCAACGTGGCCGAAATACGGTCTGGAGGACTATAATATTATATCATAATATAATATAGTATAATAATAAAATTATATATATATAGTAGGATTGTATTTTTTGTAAGTAGGAACATCACTAATTAACAGTTGATGATAGATGGACAACACTAGTGTGGACACTATAATGCCGTCTTAAAGCGATCTCTGTGAGCTAACTTAAATATAACACACATGTGCATTATTGTTACATTGTTTTGTCATAATCAACATGATACATGGTGCAGTCGTAATTGTTTTCATAACTTACCATCTTTTACTTATGACATTTTTACTTTTTCTAGTTTTGACTTTGAACGGATATCAGTCGAAATAAATGCATGTGTGTGATAATCGTTAAACATCCATGTGTATTATCGTGTCTCACGAAAATGATAATTATCATCATCATTTCAGCCGAAAGACGTCCACTGCTGGACATAGGCCTCCCCCGAGCACCGCCACTTTGACCAATTCTGTGCCTCATCCAGCGGACTTCTGCGGTCTTTACAAGGTCATCGGTCCATCTTGATGATAATAACTATATATCAATTCAAACATATTTCCCGTCATCATTTTTATTTCGACTGCCAATCAACTCGGCTGTATATCACATGCGATACAAGAGATGTACTTTAAAAAAAAATTGTTTCGCATGCCGTCGTTAACAAACAAAGAATTCCATTTGTACAAGGATATTACTCTTTGAAGTAACATATCGCAGGCAACAAATAAAAAAATCGAAAAAAAAAATGTGAGTAAAATTGTAATAAATGAAGTTCAAATTCATCGTGTTTTTTCAGGTAGAAAGTTACTGAAAAACGTTTCCTTTGAAACACATTTTTGGTTGCTTTGTAGATTATAAACACGAGATAATATCACGCCTGTTTTCTCCAAGTGGGTAGCTTCATTGAACCCATGATTCAAAACTCAGCAGTCGCGCTAGCGACCTACGAAGCAACCAGTAGAATATAGGAACACTGGTACAGTCAGCCTCAAAAAGATGCACACATCAACAAGAATTGACGGCACGGTTGGCGCAGTGGTTAAGCGATTGACTGCTGCACTGCGTGTCGCGGGTTCGATTCCCGCACGGAACAAATATTTGTATGACCTACCTAAATGTTTGTAAACGCACCCACGATACAGGAGAAATTCCTAGTGTGGGGCAACGTTTTATAAAAAAAAAAAAAAAAAAAATCATTTGATTGTCTACATTTTGTGTTCCATAAAACTGTATCAATGAGTAGACGGTGAAGTACCCACTGTGTAAGTGAAGACAATTAACAGATTTTTTGTCGTTAAATAAATGTTTTAGGCTGACTGTACACATAAATAAATATAAATGTACACAGTAAACATTTGGTTATCGATCTGGCAAACGTTCCAGTTGATTATTCAGTGTATTTTCCTTTTTGCTTTATGTGGTTATAAATCTCTGACGCCTTCACGCGTTCGTGACGTGGTGGGGTCGCAGTACCAGTGGTTTGCGGGATAATAAATATTATGGCATTTTTATAATATTAATTAAAAAAAAAAACACCTTGTATAAATATAATCTAACCCATTCGAGTGATTAGTTATAGATCTACTACTTGACAGTTAATAATGATTGTTTGTAAATCTAACCTGCTCCTTTTTTAAAGTAAGAAAATCTATCTTAGGTATATAAGATGAATTATTACGGTATACGAACCATACATTTATATGGAAAACCTTATTGTTGAGACGAGACTGTTTCAAATGTTCAATGAAGAATCATTTAGACAAAAGACTCATAGATATACGATATACCCTTAATCAAGACGACCTAGAAGTACCAAGAGTGAGAACTCTGAACGGCAGGAAAATTATACAGTATGAGGGGGTATATACACAACAAACTACCTAAAAAAGTCAGACAGTATACAAGTATACCAATATTTAAAAAAACGCCTAAGGAATTATATATTAGACACATAGGTTTAGTTTTTTATATGAGACTCGTAAGTTTAGCTTGAACTGTTTTGTATTTTATTTAGACTTAAGTACATATTTGCTATATTTTATAAATGCAACTATGGTGTTCAGTTTCTTGGATGGCTAATGAAAACTACAACCTATTGCTAATTAAGTTAAGTTTCTCTTTAAGTGAACTGTAATTTTTTCATTGAGAAATAAATGTCTTTAAACCGAACTCCTAACATATTCCGTCAGAATTTCAGTACTTTCAGATACCATTTCGTCATAATTCGCTGCCACTGCTTCCTCACCCAGATATTTATGTAAAAGCTTTATGAGTCAATCGAGTGACTTACGCTCTGGATGTTATTATGCGTTCCGTTTTTATGTCACTTTCATTTGGCAGCAGGCACGACATCAACTATTTTTGTACGATCGACGTGCTCGTAAAACGAAACGCAACGTTCGGTGTCGCATTGAATTTTATGAGAATTAAGGCATTTATTTAGTGAATGTGTTGTGGTATCATCTTTTAGAGCGGTGTTATGTGGGTCGTATGTTACGCAGCCTTTCCGGATTTACTGTCTGTGGAACTGTTGTGAGGGTACTTTATGAAAAACGGTATGGGATTTCTGTTCCTCTGTTAAAATTGGCCATAGTACAGTCAGCGGTTGATAGTAACCCACATCAAACATGTGCTTATCATAAAAGCATATTATAAGATTAAAGACTACGTTGAACACAAGGAAGTTTGGCAATAATTCCTTCTACACATGTGGCTTCCCTGGTACCTCATTAACGGCATAACTATGTAAATGTCTGTTAACTGCTCCCAAATTAAGATGATTATTTTATTTTACCCTTTTTTTTTACACGAATAATCTTGAGATAATCTTTTCGTTATTTGACATTATATACCTAACATATTCTATATTTTATAATAAATTATCTTTTTTACAGCTGTAGCGGCAATCATGTCGTTTGATTTAAATAAGTTTTTAATTATATTATTTTATTTTGCTTTTATATAGATTCTTTTCTTTAAGATTTTGTGAATGTGAGAATGTTGTAGGCTTAACAGACTGTAGATCTGTCGACCATTTTCTATCTTGCTAAGTACCTGGTACTTGTTAATAGGCCTACACTGTCCTCTCATACCTATTAACACTGTAATTTGAAAACATTTTAAATACCATTTACTTTTGAGAGAGTAACCGTGGGGTTTCTTGTCGGCTCTTCTCCATAGGAAACGACCAATTGGAACCGTGTACCTGGCTTCTGACGTTTCATAATTGCCCTTGTAGGCTTATGTGAAATAAAATAATTTGATTTGAGTATTTTATTTATTACTAGTTACTGCCATATGTTGGCATGCGCTGCAATGCCTTTTTTGTTAGAAACATTCTCCGGCGCGCACATAACAGCTTACCAAAGTTTCATTACAATATGTCGAGCCATTTCCGACTTTTTGCGAGACTAACACACGGCAATTGATTTTTATATATATAGATAGTAGCCGTTTATAAGCAGATTACACTACATGCTATTAGAGTATGTATTAACAACGAAAGATTACTGAAAATCTCGAGAGATACGCTGATCCGAAACCAAAAATTTCCAGAGCAAGCTTGATGAGCAATGCTCGTTCCATTATTTCCTTTTTCTATACGATAAAAGTCTTTTTACCTTATTGCGGGAAAATCACAGCCAAAAACCATTATTCTTATTATCCCACAACAACAGGCAATTTCTCCCCACCAATTTCAAACCAATAGCTACCATCCCCATAAAGCCACGCACCCATATCGTGCTCAAACCCATAAATACTAGCATTTCGTCAAACTTCAAAGCTGCGATTAACTCATAAACATTCGGACGAAGCTTCGTGTCGCAGATATTATGTCGATCGACACGCCAACCGAATATTTGTAAAGTATTGAGATTCGTTTTTTTGAAAGTGGAAGGTAATTTGAGTGATTTTCAAAGTAATTGTAATGATTTGTTGGGTTTGTGAATGTGTATATGCCATCTAAGACGCGCCCCACTCCGCTCCGTACTAAAGTACAGCTTACAGTAAAGTAATCGCGGAGAGGGGCGCGTCTTCGTTGATGGCACTATCTGTATAGGAGCCGTAAGAAACTACAGGGGACACTTGTCTAGGACACTTTGTTTCTTCGTTACTTATTTCTACGACTTTCAACAGGATTGACATACTTAAGCTTGTCAAAGTCAAATCATTCATTTCAAATAGGCCCCTTATGCATGGCGTATGGCACTTTAGAATGTAATAAATAAAAAAATAAAAAAATTCTAGTTGCCCCTTCCAAAAGTTAGTTTTCTTATGGAGAAGAATGGGCAGGAAACTCCATCGTTACTCTTTTAAAATGTTTTACAATATTTTGTATATTTGAAGACGATGTAAATAGAATAAAATTACTATTAAAATGAAGCAACGACGGATAAATTAATTATGTGATAGATACATGGCGCTCACATTCACATCGTCTGGCCATAAGGTCTGGTTTCCATCATAGACATACACCCGATATACTGAGATGTTAAAAGTCAAACAAAAATCTAAATATAATTCAAAGTTACTAAGTCATTCAGTGAGTAATGTAATTTGGATTTTCATTGTGAAAGTACATTTAATCTCAGAATAAAGAGCAGATGTTACTTAAGAGAATTCCGAATTTATTAAAAAAACGAGTAGTACCTACTTATACGAACTCAACTCGTGAAGTCCGTCCATATTTTTATATAACTTTAAAATCTCTCCCATCAAAATGCGACATACATTCATTACCTACATAAAATCCTCAAACATTAATTGAGTTATCAAGCCACTTCACATTTCAAGCAAGAGAAAGACAGCAGAATTCCTCCATACCTCCATCTCTTTCTACCATTTCATAAACCGGTGGGTACTTGGTCAAAAGATTTATGTCCAGGAGGTTTATCACCTTGACCATTACATTTGGGGGCTTAAAGAGATAAACTGAACTCAAAACTGGCATAAATTACGCTTCTGTGTGAATGTGATAAATGTGAATTTATGAGGTTTACCAGGAAACCCAGAGGACATAATTGTGTAGACTTTACGAGTAATTATTATGGTTAAACTGGAATTGTTTGTGTCTGTGTGATGTTTCATTGCTTGAAGTCTGAACTGGCCGGTTGCAGATTGTCGTTTGTTTATCTACTTATTTTTTCTTCTTGTGTTTGCTCTTAAATCTCATCACTTATTAGGGCTTTAATACGTTGCTGTATTCACCAAGGGTCGTTGCCTAAAACTGTCAATTAGAACTCGTGAATTAAAAATAATAAGTTTGACGGTGCAGTATGTGAGGTGCGGCGGCGTGCCGTCCTATTTTGTTACGAAGTTACTGGAATCACCGAAAAGGTTGGATAAGAGTGACACTGGCTCGTGACAGTTACTCAAGCAGAGCATGGCATAGATTATTGCGTGGCGGCTATCTTCCACGGCCACTGTTTTACCCCGTCCACGACGATCTGCTATATTCCGGCACAATCCAGATATTGAAGCTGCTGAACCACTAAAATACGATGACCACGCTATACGATGTACAGGCTATCTGCGCTGTTAAGTATGTTTTATTTTCCAAAGTGTCTATCATTATTTGTCATTATTATTTTGTTAAAAAACATTGTGGAAAAACATCGTGAGGAAACCTGGACTTATAGTTAATATAAGTCTGAAATCACCTACCCGTCTTGAGCAAGCGTGGTGATCAGTGCTCGTGCCTTCTCTGTATGAGAAGAGGCTTGCCCTGCAGTGGGACAGTAATAGGCTGGTATTAATATTATTATTATTTTGTTGCCTAAAGAAGTCCACAGTTTTAGGTAAGTACGTGTGCCTGTTTTTACTTCAGCGTGTTGAATATAAGTCAAGTAATTTTTTTCTAGTCAGCTTTCTAAAATATCTGCCCTGTCAGGGAAACTGCACAATTCTTCCTTATAAAACGTTCACAGAGTAAATTTTCCATTCAACCTTATTAGAGATAAGCTGAGAAGAACGGGGAAGAATGTCCTCTCCGAGAGTATTCTAATTAATGTTATACATCAAGGCGACGGTTCTTCTCCGACAACGTTACGACTTTCGCGTCAAAGTGAGGGTAGACATGAATTTGTGGAGGATGGGACGGGACTGTCGTGTTTTTTTATTAAAATAATATTACTTAAGGTATATTCATAAATAATTGTCTTTATACCTAAGTTGTTTCTTATTCGAAACGTAAAAGCTTAGCAAAAACGGACTTTCTGACTTTTGGTAGCTTTAAAATAATGTTGTCATTTTGGGGTTTACTTATAAACTAACTAAACTTTAAACAACGTTTATTAATAAAGGGGATAGTGTCTACTAAAACACAATACAGCTTTCATTGAAAAAAAAATTTGAATTGAATTTGTATGACTTTACCTGCAAGATAAGTTAACAGGAACTTATCCAGTTTCAAGTTACAGGCCAACAGTGTTCCATTTAAAAACATTTACTTTATTATGTAATCCAATCTCACAAAACAAGAATGTTTCCAGTAGTTTACTACCCACCCAATAACATCGAACATCTTCAAAACTACCCGACGGGTCCTACATTATCCGAGATTGATGGCATCTCTCCAGAAGGTAATTCGTTTACGTAGTTAGACGGATTACGTCGGGAAGTAAAGAGATTTGTTCAAGACGAGACTGTGTTCTGATGTATTACGTGTAGTAATGTGATTAGCGAATCTCCATAACTTTGAGAGAATGGAAATTATGATTATTATGTTTGGATTTTGATGTTGAACTTTTCATAATTCGATTTTTTAAGATTAAGACAACGTGGAAAAAGCTTTGAATAACAAAAAAAACCACTAGTATGTTTAGACCACTTTTATTCTTCTTCTACTTTTATTCAAGATTCTGCTTCTTCTTGTTCTTTTCGTGTAGTTAGCGACTAAACTGGTGTCAGAGTTTTACAGCCGCCCATGGGCTTCTGACTTGGTTTCACATGTCGTCGAGAAATATCTCTTAGGTATGCCGGTTTCCTCACGATATTTTCCTTCACCGTTTTTGAAGCATGTGATAATTATACAATTTACACAAAAAAATCAATACTTTCTTCAAACTATTTTGTAAAAGACAAAATAATGTTAAAACAATCGACTACTTGTAAAATCACACCTTTAAAATAAAATCCAAAATTCCAAGGAACTAACAGAAATAACACCAGACACATTAACAGCTAACACGCAAATCAATTATACAAATTTGAAACATCTTCACCGAGCTAATTAACTAAACCGCATCACTGCAATCATTGGATTATTCAAATTATCGCTAGTCCCCTAACCGCTACCAATTGATTCAGAATTCAATTGAATTGAAAAAAATCGGGAATTAATTGGGCCCTTGAGTCCTACCCTTAATCCCGGGACATGGAAATTTTGGTAAAAAAGTACCTTAAGTAATGAAGGACGGTTCTTGTGTATGAAATGAAATATTTAGTTCAGCTAGATGAGTTATGGTGTTGTCCAAAATATAGGAGAGAGCTGTTTCGACGAGAGAACGGCATAAACTTGTGTAATATAAAATGATGTGTTAGTTAAATATTAGTTTTAAAGCTTGATAAGCAGCCAATTTTTACGGATCACGGTATGGTTTGAATTAACGCACAACATTAATTCCTAATGATGTTTTACAGTGTTGGAAAACAAAATTCGAAACTGTCTTATCGCGACTTTAACACAATATTTAAATCACCACTTCGGAATCACTACTTCACTTTCGGATGACCACTGAAAATCAGCGACAGCATCGTGCCGAGTGCCTTTCTTATCACAGTCACGACGTGCAGTTCTGCCGACTATTTATTTTGTGTGCCCGTGATTATAGATACCTAATTTTTGTTTTTTGTTCGAATTAATTTGCTTCTCTTCTATGTGCACGTAGTTCACTTTAGTCTTTCATAAATCCATCATTGGATGTTTTTACAAGAAAAAAAAAATTAAGACAACCGATAGTTTCTTTAAAGTGTGAATAAAAATAAACCTGTAACCATACACTTGACCTTAATATTTCAAGTTATCGAACCCGCTTCCGCTTCATCTCCTAACTCAAACTCCCTAAAAGGGTTGTCTAAACTGACAGCTGCAGCATCAAGAACAAGTAATTAAATATTTCATCTGATTAACAACACAAAGAGGTAGGCAGAGCTTTAGGGTGCTCACGGGGCCGACTTTTAATTTCTCCTTGAAGGAACCCAAGATTTGCAACTGACGGGTTAAGAAAAAAAAAGATTTAATGGCGAAAAGGGGTGGATATACTATGAGTTATTACGTTAAATATTAATCGGTTTTGTCGTTTTTCCGGTTGGATTAGGAAAGTAGAGGACTTTTTAATTTGATGGGCGTGATTACATTTTTTAAATTGGTGAATTGAGAAATTAAATGAAAGTCCCTTTTATCCAAATTCTGTCTATTCCACCAAGAATCTCTTATGGGGCGAGGAGATTTAGTTTTCAAAATGAAATATCTACATAGATAATTCCAGATGAAAAGTAATGCAGCAATCGTAAAAAAGTTAAGCAATCTGTTCATCAAACTTTCATACTGACTACGACATCAAAAACTTTTTTAAACCCAACTTCTATAACACATTCCCGATAACATTGTCACGAAACAAAACAGAAAAAAAAACCGGAAAAACAAAACAAAAACTTGAGACAAAACGGCATAGATTAACATTTTTACTGTTAATAAATTTCAACAAAGAAACTTAAGGATTTCATTTGGTAGTAACGAAACGGTGGACAAAGGGTTTTATACTTCGGAACTTCCGAAGTTACCCGAAGTTTCCCGAAGTTACTCGAAGTTACCCTCCAGTTTTAAGGGTTTTAACGACAACACTTCTAGTTGTACCGCTGTAGTGAGGCAAAGATAATTTCTTACAGCCTATTCGCCTTCAAGGAGGGTTTGCTTAACGTAAGGGTATATTTTAACTCGAAATGGGGACAAAGTTCTTGATGAAATTACTTGATTAAAATTTTGGATTTTTGTTCGTAAGAGAATGTTGGAGAGTACATAGTAATAATATGTAGCTATAGTTATGAAGGTAAGTCGTTCATATTTTTTTCCGATAAACGAAAGAATCTGAGAAAGGTTTCATGTTACATCAAAATAATGTTTACCTATGCTAGACAAGTGTCAAAACCTTCCAAAGCTTTCCGTATTTCTTTAAAGACTTTCAACATGATTGACAAAAATTTTTCGGTAGCTTATGTCAATCTAAAACATTTTTGACTTTTCCATCAGGTTTATCACTGTTAGACTGTCACTTGGCCTTCCTCACAAGTCAAGCTTTCCAGACTTCATTAAATGAAAAACCTCGCCACAAAACGGAGTTTTTTTTTTTATAAAAAAGAATTTCCCTGTTTTCCTATTCATGTAGATTTTGTAAGATTACCATTTACATGCAAAGAAAAGCGTTGCTTCACGTGTTAATAAACACGAGCTCATCATAGCCACCCTACAAAGGGCGTCCATATTTAATCACGGCGCTACACCGGCCGATAAATCGTGCACCCAAATTGTGAAGGATCTTGCCTTCTATCAGTTTATGAGCGCCTAGTACTTCTTGTAGGAAACGTAAATTATATACGGGGTCGCTGGAACCATGGATCAATGTGTGAACCATAAAATGTAGGTACTACTAACCTGGTTAAAACTATCGTTAAAGATAGTCATTAATATTTTACTTTGCGAAAGGTATTTCAGGTTGTGAATTAAGTAATATTTGATTTGATAAGTTTTAAATGCCGTTTGCTCTTAGTCTGCAGTAAAAAATTATTTTTGGATAGTGTTTTTACCCCTTTTTCCAAAAAAAACAGCCATCTTTGTCGGCCCTATTTTGGTTAAATTGTACTAGCCAACACTAATGCATTATAGTCAAGATATCCAGCTGAGGAAACTGTATCAAATAGCCCTTTTTTACCTCATATTTTCCGTCTGCAAACTGCATTGTAAATATTACCTGTAACAAAAAAAGAAAACCATATTAGCATACAGATTCTATAATCCCAGTAAAAACTGCTTATCAAAACTTTACAAATTCAATTGACAAACTGTTCAAAACTTTAAATTTGAGCTGCTATCAAGAAATTTAATTTCCCGTCTGTTCACAGTCTCCTGCCAAACTTCAAATAGAATATTATCCAACATTTGTGCGAAATCAAACGGGAGCCAATCAAAATTATAATAACTGTTCAGGTGTTGACCAGTTTACGTAGACCCCTGAATTTGAAACAATCTCTCTTCAGTCTCTAGATTCATATGAGGCCGGGAGGGGCAGAGGAGTTCTGGTTACCCTGGTCAAATTTACGTGTTACATCGGCTGGCGTTATTGAAAGGCATTTTTGCTACGTTGACACTTTATAAAAGCATGAAAGGTGTATTAATTAAATGTTTTGAACAAAGTTAAACAATGTTCGATGTTGTGTAGCTTTATTATTTTATTTTATGAAGTGTTGCTGTGAATTTTAATATCAGTGTTAATAATTATGACCAAAATTATTTACATATCATAGTCATATTTTGGATAAACGCTAATGTGAATGGCCAACGAGTAAGCCCCGATAAACGGGCCCAAATGTTACTTAATCTATCAATGAAATTTTGATCACGATGGTCGTATTAAATGCATACAAAACTAAGTGATGGTAAATGGCGATTTATATCTCTGTATTATGTAAAATCAGAGAAATTATTCGTTTATCAAATTGAAAAGGTACCATCTTTTTTTTTTTTTCAAACATGTCAATGCTGCTAGCCGTTAGGGCGCTTTTCCTGTTGACATTGATGCGGACAAATTTTGTGATGCTCTATAATTATTTCCCTATTTTATATACGTCAGGAGGAGCTCGTGGCTAAGTAATAACAGCCGCACGGTCGATCCATCAGGTTAAGCTACGGTTGTCGGGGTTCGTCTGTGGATGGGTGACCATCTTTACATACCGAGACTCCTCCGTGCCTCGGAAAGCACGTTAAGCCAACGGCTTAACGTGCTTTCCGAGGCTAACGGCCCGGCTATCATTCGTGGATCTTTGACAGTCGTTACGGGTCGTCAGAAGCCCGAAAGTCTGACAACCAGTCTTACCAAGGGGTATCGTATTGCCCAGTTACTGGGTTGTGGAGGTCAGATAGGCAGTCGATCCATGTAAAATACTGGTATTCAGCTGCATCCGGTCAGACTGGAAGCCAACCCCAATATTGTTGGGAAAAGGCTAGGCAGATTGGATTGACATATTATTATTATTATTTTAAGTCTGTAAGTTTTTAAATTATGTAAATATTATTTTGAAAAACCAACTTAAATTGTCAGTATATTCAAATCTCAACTGTAATTTTTTGACAGTTGTATGAAATGGCTATAGCATGGCAAACTTATTGACAAATTGCGGCGTGCCAATTAATTTTCCCTTACTGAGTACGAAGGCATAAGACAGTTATGTCGTGAACTTTTAATCTCGAACGATTTTTTCGGTGAAGATCTTGAATGTGTTTAAAGCCTTATAATTACATTACAATTCTTCATATTTAAATAAAGAAGAGAGTCCCTTAATAAAAATCTCGAGATCCTACAAAAAATATATTCATTCAAAAAATTCCCAAAAAAGCAACGTCCAATTTTGCAAATTAAATAAGAATCTTGAAGCCCTCTTTACCGAACAATTTCCTCCATTTAAAGCTACTAAAGTATTGGAAAGCATCCTTATTAAATTATAAAAAAGAAGCAGTTTTACGTCTCCTGTGTTTACCATCTTCCCCTTAAAGAGGGTTGCCCATGGGAAAATAATTAGTTCACAAAGTTTCCTATTTAAATTCGGTTTATTTAGCCATTAAGCCATTTGACGACGTATAAACCGTTTTGCCTAAATATTAAGATTATGCTGTATATTTAAAGGAGTTTTTGATTTGTTTGTTTGTGGTGCAACTTATCGTTTTAAGCGATAATTTTTTTAAGGGCGCTAAACAAAATCGTATTTTTTTTTCTATTTTGTAGTTGTGTTTTCAAAACTTAGTATCATAAATCGATGTATTTATGTATGCTTGCCGATTTGTGAAATGAAATGATGATATAATGAAATGATTTTATTTTCTGTAGGTAAAGGTTTGTACAAACACTTTTCACACGTCAGTAATATTTTAAATACTAGATGAGGTCAGAGATATGTAAATACATTGTTTATCAGAATAATACGATGTAAGTAGATAAACAGAATCTCAATGCTGATAGACCGCTTATTTTTAAACGTTTCAAATTTAATATTATCAATAAAATTTAGTTAAAAAATAGTGGTCTACTTTTCAACTGCCCTATTTACCTTATAAAATAAGTTTATAACTTAAACCGCTTGCAGAGTCTCTCTAGGGAGATTAGCAGCTTATTTAGTGTCACTTCAATATTCATGATTTGTTTGTTAAACTCCGCTGTAAGAATGTTCAGGGACTTAGGAAACTATGTCAGAAGCTGTGGAGTTTGTCTTCTGATGAATTTTATAATGTGTTTTAATATTAAAATGTTTAGGGGGAGTTCGATTTTGTTTAGAAGTATTGAAAGAGATTTTGATAATGGGGAGTTTTTGTTGTGTTTTTATTACGATGTTGTTTAGACATTTTTTCTCCTATTGCTGTCCCACTGATAGGAAAAGACCAGCCACAGGTTCCTTCAGGTCACCTCGCGGTACTTGGTTTATCTCGCCAAAATGTTCGGAGTACGTTATTGCGTTCAAAAGGCTGACTGATGATGGCCATTTCACCATTAATAAAACACTAAACCCAGTTAATTGCCTAACCCACAAAATAAAAAAGTGTACTCACAAATTAATAGAGTGACGTTTAGAATATGATTATCAACCCTTCTCCTCATTGTCTGTTACAATTATAACCCTTGCGCGCTCGCGTGACAAATGTGCGTCTAAATCGAGGTACGTGACTTTCATTATTCAGTGAGGATTTTTTTAAACGGCATATTTTGAATACCTGATTGAAGGGTAGGTAGATAATTTAAAACGATAAAGATGCAATGTAGTAGATGTACACTAATTCGCTTGAATTAATCAATCAATCTGCTTAGCCTTTCTCCATCTTTATTCGGACCCACTTCCAGTCTACCTGGCTGCAGCTGAATACCAGTATCTTACTTGAAGCGACTGCTTGTCTGATCTGTACAACCCAGTTAATGGGTAACACGATACCCCTCGGTAAGAAAAGACTTTCAGGCTTCCGACTACCCTAACGACTGTCAAAGATCTACGAATGACAGCCGGGACCAACGGCTTAACGTACTTTCTTAGGCACGGAGGAGTCTCGATATTTAATGAATGGTCACCCATCCACGGACCGACGTCGGCAATTTGCTTGAATGGATCAATATGTATTAATTGCTTGGCTTGTTGTTTCATGACTATACTCAAGAAAAATACAGACAATTGCAGAATCTTGTTTCAATGACTTTTAAACTCGGCCGTACCTTACTTACGATGTTACAACATGGTGACAAGGCAACCTTTCAAATAATTTTTCTTTTGTGACAATATTTCTCATATCGTATGCCAAATGTAGCTTTAAAAGAGCTTAATTTCAAACGTCGTCAACTGGTAAAGAAAATGTTAATATGAATTTCATAGCCAAGAATACTACAATACACTCTTAAGAAACCACTTAGAGCAATATTATACAGCAGCACCAACACAAACAACAATAACCATTCCTGTGTTCAACCCCTACATACACCCTTAGGTCTCACAGTCAAAAATATCACCCAGAATTTCTTAGCTATCTTAAAAGCAGGCAATTTAATTTCATGCATCCTGATTTCAAATAGTATCCCCTGCCAAGGATGCTCCCCTAAGCGTAATATCACATTAGAGGGGTAATTATACTCATATTTGTGTTTGGGGTCCAGTGGGGGTGAAGGGGGGTCTTCACAAAACGGCCGAGAACCTTTCGCTTTCCTTTTGGACATTTCAAAAGCTAATTTGTGCAGAATTTTATGGAATTGGGTTTTATTTTCTTATTAGTTGTTTAGGGTTTAGGGGTGTGTAGGGGTTGTCTTGAATATGTCTGGTTTTTATGAGAAAGAATATTTTTCTAATTAGAATAATTAGTAACACTTTTGTGCCAATAGTATCCTCCAATTTATTAAAAACTTAACACTTAAAAGTTAATTTCTAAATTCATAATCGAATTACATGCTTAGATACTTTTTCGCGAAGTTTGAGTTTGATGAAATTAGTCAAATCTGTGTTTGCTTAAGCATCAAAAACATGTCAGTGTCTATCATGCAATAATTTGAGTAAAACCATTTTTCTAGAAAGATTGTGTATAATATAATAATAAATCAAATTCTTTATGACGAGTTCCAGATTGTTTTGTATAAGACAAAACAATATGGCCAAATTAGGACGAATCGGAAGTCAGTGTGCCAGGAATCAGATTTGCAACACAGCCTAATTTTGTATCTAGGTTACATCCTACCTCGTGAACCGAGCCAACTTTTACATAAGCCTGAACAAGGAAAACTTTCATAAGTAGAGTAGTGTTGGCAAAATACCGGATCCACCACATATCTGTGTATATCTGGGTTCCGTATAAATAACGTAAATACGTTAAGCGGGGAAGAATAATGTTTGTTGGATAAACTACTTACGGAGATACTAATGTATGGCACTCTTGTGGATATTTATTTGTTTTTTTTTTTAAAGCTTTTTATATGTGCCTGCGTTTAGATAAAGGGCAATACATTTTTGAATGTTTGTGGTTAAAGAATGTTTTTTAGATTTCCAAAATGTCGCTTTGACTTCTTTATGATATCTAGCAATTGTGTGTCCTTTTTAGTAGCTAGGTATAATGAAATGAAATTGTTTATTCTGTAAATAGGATATCGGAATCACTTTTACACGTTACATTAAAAAAAAGATTGCTAGATGATCGGCGTTTCCTATCTGACTACTCTGAGAAGGAAGGCCGAAACAAACTCAGACGTCACAGTCTCTTTTAAAGTCAGATCATGTGAAGACCATGTAGAATGTGTTGAAATGGTCTTTTGAGGAAAGAATCACACGATTTGAGTGGACCCGTCCAGTCAGTGCAAGCATTTGTCAGTAATCATGGTGCTCAATTCAGAACTTAAGAAGTTCAACAATTATATCGTTTCCCAACGCTGCCTGGGGGAAAGTCTCCTTATTGTCCTTCCTATAACGTGCCTATTGATGGAATGACGAGCCTGCCTGTCTGTTCACAACGTCCGGTCATCACAGCTTCAACGGTCCATAGTGATATAATGTTAAACTACAAAAAAATAAAAATAAAATCATGTTTTTTAAATGATGGCAATTTAATTTCATCTAGATATAACATGTTATTTATTTATAATATTAACAATTAACGTTCATAAAACGAACACATTATCGACCAAGGCGTTGATCCTAACTGATCTCGTATAGCTATAAAAATTTAGTGCTTTGAGTCGAACTGTCAAAACTAAAGCATATAAAACTAACAATATTATTATTGCATGGGAATGAGAAACATTCGGAAAATGTTTGTATGGCAAAGTTAGTATGTTTTTACGAGCGAATATATACACTTATGTATGTTTGTGTAACTTCCCCGGATTCCGAACGGACATTCCGCAAGGAATGGGTAAGATATTTTTATGTGGTTTGTTGTTATATTATTTCCAGTGAAGTTTTTCTGTTATGTAATGTGGTTGTCTTGTTGGGCAGTTTGGTGGCAGGCACTGGAAAGGAAATATCATTATGAGAAGTACTCGTTAATTTACTCGTGTTACATGTATTTTCTTAAGTAGTGAAATCTAATCATTTATGACGGATTCACTTATTTAAAGTTTTTTTTAAAACTGTAGTTGCTAAGTTGTTAGCAGTTGCTTTTGTTGTAGGTAACTATTTTAGTCTAAAGACTAAAAACAGAATCATAATAGCCGCTTGAGACAGTCTTTGGTTGTATCATATCACAAACCATAGACTCACGTAAGTTTCTGTTTCAAGAACCTCGCTACCCCTGTAAACAATACTTACTCAATTAAAAAAAAAAACAAAATTCAAAATATTTTTATTTCATATAAACCTACATGGGCACTTATGAAACGTCAGAAGCTAGGTGCACGGTTCCAATTCGTTGTTTCCTATGGAGAAGAGCCGGCAAGAAACTCCACGGTTACTCTTTTAAAAATAATGGGCTTTTACAATATTTACAAATAACAGTGTTATTAGGTATGGGAGGACAGTGTAGGTCTTTCAACAAGTACCAGGTACTTAACAGAATAATGATGGTGAACAAATCTACAGTCCACTAGGCCTACAGCGTTCTCACATTCACAAAATTGAGGAGAATCTATATAAAGATAAATACATTAATAAAAATAAAAACGTATTTTAAACGAAATGACGTGATTGCTATTACGGCTCAAATCCATAACGTACTTACGAACCCATCCATCTTTCAACCAATAAGTACCTTCTCCTCAAACACACAAATATTACCCTTCGACCTTTTACAGGAGCAAATCCAAACCGGAACCTTGCAGGGGTCGCAAACAACGATAATAATCCGGACGAAGTTACGAACGTCCAAATAGACATTGGTACCCAATTAAATGGCTCCCAAGTTGTGTGCATAGGACTCTTTGATACAGACCATGCTGGACGTCTTTTATTTGTATGGAACTCGATTTTATTGGTGTTGGTGTACGATCCATGCGTTTTGATTGGCTATTTGGCTATAAATCGGATGATAAACGCTTGTTACGGGTTCCTCTTTTGAATTTTTGTTAAGCTGTTTGTATTGGTTGGCAGTTAATGAAATTGTGTCGTTTTTTTTTTAATTGGATTTTATTCTTGTTGCGATGAAATGTGAAATATTTTATTGGAGTGCATTCGGTTGTGATTGATGTTTCGATGTGTATGTGTGTGTGTGTGTTGTATAAAATATCGTGGTATATAGGAAATACGAAACAAAAAATAAACTTATATTAAGAAATTAATAAACCACCAGAAGTTAAGGTACATAAGTCCCAATTTTACATAGTATATAAAATTGAGAATACAGACTTGAAGAATGAGTAGTAAAAACATATTTGTATTATAAAACTTGCATGTAATATCACTAAAACATATCATACTTTCACCCATTTTAAGCAGATTTTTTTTTCTCCAAAATTTCAAGTCCAGCACTAACAATAATTGCTTCCTCACCACAGTCAGAAATAACAATGGATAATATTATCTTTAGTCCTCGTTTTTGCTAGACTAGAGTCCATCTCTTCATGGCTGGGGGCTAGCAATATCCTGCGAGACCTCTCAAAGCAAACTGGGAAGCGTCCGAGCGGGGAAAAACACCTACGAGGCGTGTGTGAGTCCGGGTAGTGATGGCGCGTTTGGTACTGCTGCTATTTTATGGGTTTATAGAGGTATTGGATGTGTTAATTGTGATATTTGCTTTACGGGAAGTATACATTATATTGTTCTAATATCAAATGCCATGCATGACTATGAACCAGTAACTAATGTATATGAAAGCGCACTTAACTATTTTTGTGAAAGGGTTGTTTTTTTTTTATTGTAATGACTGTAAGCTCACAAGTGTATCTCTTTCTAAACAAAAAGTTGTTACCTTTGCGAAGAAAAATTCATTAGCTTATGTAGAACTCATTACATTGCCGTTGATAACCAAAAGTTAATGACTCCACTTGTTGGTGGGTAAAATCACATGGTAATTTTTCGCTCACAAAACTAATTATTTTGATGTTTACCCATATCTACGAAATTGGAAGGACCAACATATACCAATAACTGAGGAGCAATTGCTCCGTATTTTTTAAGAACGTTCACACTCTAATTTAATTCGCAATCTCTCAAAAAAACAATCAATTTACCAACATTTTTGACAAGTTAGAAAGATTGCGACTCCACGCACAATGGTCCACCTGACGGACTAAGTGCGGAAACCAAACCCCCTAACATAGAAGATTGCGACTTGATTAATTTATTTTAAATATTTCGAATGATTCTTTGTTTTTTTATTTTTATTACGGAAGCTTTTACGAACGTGCACGTCTTTTTACATTGTTCTCACATGCATAATTTCAACATGAATGATGTAACCAATATTTTGTATCAATTTTTTTATTTAAAAGAGTGTCCGTGGAGTTTCTTGCCCGTTCTTCTCCATAGGTACCTACTACGCAATTGAATGGGCAACTAGCTTCATATTTCTGACTGACCGACTTCTTGACTGTTCAAAAGCGCCTGTAAATGGTTTAGTTGAAATAAATGCTTTGAGTTTGAGTTTATTGTGAACGTTTTTTAAGTATGAGAATTGGCCTTCAGATAACAGACTCGTTAAATGTCCAACGCGCTGTCAGAAACGAGAGTACACCAACAGTCCAACATCCAAGTTTAAGTGCAAATGTAACCCTTTGGAAACGTTTGAAGCAACGTTTGCTTAGGACCAATTAATTATTGAAATCGTTTTAATTTATATTTGCTTTTCCATCCTCTTGGATGCAGTTCAACCCTGCTTCTATAAGTGGAGCTTATTTTTATTTACTTTGGGGATGTTATTACTGAGATAGGATTAAAAAGGAATTGGATACTCACGATGAAGCGTAAATGAAATGAGCAGGAAGTAAAAAAAATTAAGTCCGCAACAAAAAGAAGTCGATTTGACAAAAAAATTGCCAAAGAGAAGGCATGCAATCAAAATTCGTCAATTTTGAAATAATTACACCATAATAATAAAATCTAAAATACAGGGAGCATATTAATTTAATAACGCACAGCCAAACTTCAAAAAGCAAATACAAAATTAAAATTTTAAAACTCTCCCGAAACATATTCTTCCCCATCTTTCAAGTAGATACGTCTCAAAGTAATTTCGCGTCTTTTTATATGGTCGGCGAAAATTTTATTAAAGCTAGCACACTCACTTTCTTCATAATACAGATTAAGATAAAAATTGAGTTGACGTTCGGCCGTCGCCACGTCGTCGGTCGGAGTCGGGAGGACTCGGGAGCGATATTTTTTTAATTTTCTCAAACAAGATCTTGAAATTCGATTATTTTGTTGCGTCTCGTTGTTATTAAATTTTGTTTCGCTATGGGGGGTAGTACCGTACTTATTTATTATGATGTGACGGATTTCGATACTTTGTTGGTACTAAAATTTATGGAGGCAAATGGGAAGTGAATTTGGCGTTTAATCTCGGCTTATGTGGCAAAGGCAGTCTGAAATTTGTATTGTAAATATATTTTGATAAATACGCGTGTATTATCGCAGAAGCTTATAGGACCTGCAACATTATATTACATTTGCTCATTATTTGTATACTGTATTTCAATTCACAGCAATTTATGTTTCACTGAATAATTTAAACGAATATTCCAATTTCCAGGTAGAATATAATTCAGTAAACAAACTCTGTTTTCGAGTAAATATCCAACATATTTGGCCACGATAACTCTATTTGAGTTGACCCAATTTTGATAACGATAACAACCGACAAGCAACTTGAAATTCTCTCGAAAAAGTGAACTCTAAACGATAAACGGAACAATATCAATTGTTCGTCACATAAAACCTATAAGATTACACAAAGAAAAAAACCCAAACACAGGAGGGACATAACAAAAGTTTTTAACGATGAAACCGAAAACTTCCCATCTAAGCTGCGCCAAATAATTGTAAAACCTACAAAGCAGTTACAATCGTGCTCTCCATTACTACAAAGAACATTAAATATATTTTTTGTTCTCTCTTCACTGAAATTTCAGCTCCTTTTTTTTAATTTCTACCCCAGTTTCCCTCTGACTTTATGAAATAAGTTTTTTTTTAACAAGATTACGTTTTATGGGCAAGGAATTGAAGGATAACGAATTTCGAAGCGCCAGTGCGGTGTTACGTACTTTTTTCTATAGGCTGAATGTTTTTTGTCTTTGAGTTGCGTTCTTTTTTAACTTTTTAAGAGGGTGAGCTACTTAGGCTCATATTTGTCTATTGTGAAAGAAAGCGAGGGAAGAAATATTTGAAAATGGAATTGTTTTTGATGCCCCTTTGTTTGATATGCAATATTGTTTGATGTTTAACATCTTGAAAAGAGAACGTCAGGAAATATTCAAGTACCCGATATACGAGTATATTGTAGATTGTTATGAACAACTTTATCGTGATGTTGACTGAAATTTCATGTCAGATTTTTTTTTACATAATATTATTCGAAATTGTGTGACTGCCTCGTTGGTCTAGCGGTCATTAGCGCTACTGCTGAGTATCGGGTTCTGTATTCGATTCCCATTTCGGGCAAAGCTGTTATTTGATTTTTCCATCAGGAATTTCTTAGAAGCAGTCCGGAGTTACATTTGTGTCCGGTTGATGGCAATAGGCTTATCCCCTATTAAATGGAGCTTAAACCTAACTGGCTAACTGTGGGTGTATTTACTATAGGTAAACCTCTGCCTAACCCTTTTGGGATTACAGGCGTGATGATGTTATATTCGAAATTTTAAAAAAACTGTACATTATTTTGTTTACAATAATAAACACCAATGTTTCAAAACGTCTCCTTTCTCAATAAACTAATCAGCGAACACCTCAACTTCACCAAACCGGCGACTCCCAAATCAAATTATCAGTACCTAAATTCAAATCAATTGCTTTCCCCAATATGCAAAGCATTCATCCCTCACCCTTCCGCATGTATTATTGCTCATATACAGTAAACTTCACCATTTGCCTAAACTATGAATCCGTCAACCATAATCTGGTGGGCAGGGGCATAGAATAAGAAACTGCAGACCCGCATTAAATAAATAAACAAGTCATTTCTATTTCAGGAATACAGCCATATGAAAACAAACACGAGAATATTCTTAGCTGGTTCGTAGCAAGGTCTAAGCAGAGTCGTAGCAATCTTAACTGGGTTGTAGTAGATTCGTAGCTGCGTCGTAGCACATTCGTAGCTGGGTCGTAGCATAATCGTAGCGGGGTCGTAGAAATTTCGTAGCAAGGTCGTAGTATAAGCCGTGCACGCTCAAACGAAAATACATGAGTTGCGTATCTATGTGGTTTTCCTGTTCTATGGCAGGGGCTAGGCTAGACAGATTATCATATCGCATGAATATTTTATAAGACGGTGTGATTCAATTAGACGGCACGGTTCGAATGCGCAGACAGCAACGAGAGTTACTGAATAATGTAGATAAGTTAAAGTTTTGAGTTTTATTTTATTTTTTAATGAATTTTGTGGGCGGTGGCGGTTGAACGAATTATAATTTTATTTTGTTTTATTGAAATAGTACCTTTTCCCAGCGGCTTCGCTCGCGTGCATGTCGGAAATTATCCCACGGAAACGTACCAGGATAAAAGTATTCTATGTTCTAACGTTTAGTGTCAAAGCGTAACAAACAAACATACAAAAAATCAAAACTTTTCTCTTTAAAAAAAAAAATATTAGTTAAGAATTTTAAATGAATAAATGATTATGAATGTCACAATGAATCTAAAAGAATCTCCGCAATCAAGCAAAACAACAATGCTTTATATTCTGTACATAAATTGCGAAATAAAACAAATGTATTCAAGTTCGCCCAACAATAAGGAAGTCGACACAAGTACGGATGTACGTAGCGTCCAACATACGTACAGTGCATAGAAGTATGTTGTCGTGTGTGAGCATCCTAACATCGCCGTTTGTACAATGAGTACAGAACGAAATGTGTCTACTCATACCAGCTCAGTTTTATGTACAGAGATTTACGATGCGCAAGTTGTAAGAGGAAGCGGCGAAAGAAGAAACATACAATACAAGTTAGGAATTACAAGTATTTGTTTTTATTCTTGCGTGGAATTACAAAAAGGGAGCAGCCTGTTCCAATAGTTTGACTGAAATAGTTCTGTTAAGGCAATAACTTTACATTTGGTATTATTTCTTATTTGTGTGTGGAAATGTTATGTAAAGTTGACACACAACAATAAATTACATCACAAATTAGTCTGTTGAGTGTGGTGATGTGTGACAAAGCAGATTCTTACGAGCTGATAATAATTATGATCATTATGACATAAATCATTATTTGTATTTGATACAACAAACTTCAAAGTTCTACAAATGGCCCTTTTGTTCTACCAATTCAAACTCAAACTCAAAGCATTTATTTCAAATAAACCAATTACAGGCACTTTTGAATAGTCAAGGGGTCGGTCAGTCAGAAATATGAAGCTAGTCGCCCATTCCAAAGCGTAGTAGGTACCTATGGAGAAGAACGGGCAAGAAACTCCACGGACACTCTTTTAAATAAAATAAGATGGTTACATAATATTGGTTACATCATTCAAGTTGAAGTTATACATGTGAGAACGATGCAAAACATTAAAAGCGTCCGTTAGAAATAAAAATATAAATTAAATTAAAATCGCCGTGGCAGCTAAGAGATGACCAGTCCCTACTGACGGCGCCCGTTCACGAACATGACGCATGGATTAGCACCATTCAGCTCAACCATTTTGAAGGGAGCTAAATGATCCAACACACGCGCCACCGCCAGCGAGACATTAGAGTGAGCATGACATACTCTCAGCCGCCAGGGCACATTCAAGTCAATGAAAGACATACTCAGTACCTAAATGGTAGCTTTATAGTCGGTACATGGTGCCCACACGTGTGCCATGCAATTATACAATGCTAAGACATTGAATTTATACAATGCAAAAATAGTTTTTTAAAATCTTCAGCAGCTCCAACGGTATTTTCAAATGCTAATCAATTAGTTTATGCTTGTGGAGCAGGACCAGCGTTGAGCCAAGCATTTTTATCAGCGATGTAATCCCCCAACTTATAATATGCTTGGCTGCATAGTGTGCGTTTAATATAAGATTTAAATTTCGTTTCATTCAGTTGAAGTATGTGGGGAGGTATTTTATTGTAACAATATATAATTTAATTCAACACAAAAGAAAGAAGAAAGAAAATACGTTTATTTGCGGTAAACATGACGTAAAGAAAAACAAAACACGAGAATAACAAATTGGGGAAAAATATGCGTCACATCCACGCAAAACGGCCATCGCTCAGCATAATGCTGCGACCCTATGCGAGACAGAGCCCCAGCGCTGGTTTTCAGCGACAGCCGGCGTTGACGTGATGACGTCAACCGGTGCAGCATATTTATAGTGAAATAACAAAATAAAAAATAAATACAATGCCTATATAAATGTTTATATAAATATAATATTAAAATTCCTCCCCGCTCCCGCTACCGCTTCTCTCTTCTGTTTTAAACGCTAAAAGCCAACGGAACGCAGCAGTAAATCAGAGCGCGGCGCCAGCGACCTTCCGCCATCGCATCGCTTGCTATGTTTATTCATGATATTGCTCATCTAGTGAAAGTGAATCTTTGTTTATATGCGCCAGGTTCCACTGTGTTCGTACACGGATTTGTATTTGAGATACTGCTGAAATTTAGGCGGATTTTGGGTGGAAATTGAAAATGAACGTAATTGAAGTAACCCAGAATAAATAATAAACAAATAAAAAATATTTATAAATTTTCGAGGAAAGGATGAAATGAGAGTAGGGTTTGAGGTCTTTGCGCAGCAGTAAGAGAATAATGGCTAACAATAAAAAAAGTTTTTACGTATATAAAAATTCAGGTCATACTTAATTAAAAATAATTTTCAGTCAAGCCCTAGACACAGATAAGTGGAAGAAGAGTAGAGAGACCCTGCAGCGGAATATTACAGGCTTATAAAAAAAAATAACAATAATTAATTGTTTATCAAATTTTCACACTACGTCAATTTGCCGGATTATAGCCATTTCATACCGCTGTCAAAGAATGACAGTTGCGATTCGAATATAATATGAACAATTTAAATTGGTTGTCAATTATCTAAACAATGAATCTACCTGACTTTACGAACTCATGTATTTTACTAAATGCTGACTGTATTCAGCTGCTTATACAGGGTGGCAGGGACATCGATGCGAAAACTGATACCATGGATTCAGTACATGAATCTGAACCATTCAATAACCGACAGTCGGTTATTTAAAAAAAAATCAGCTGCTCCATACATTTTGACTGCGTAGATATTTGTTTTTTTTTTTAATAGTTGACGAAAAATTTTCGTCGGTTCAGAATCATGTACTGAATCCATGGTAACAGTTTTTGCGTCGATGTTGATGCCACCCTGTATATTATATCTGCTTCAATACTATTTTAATGATGTGGTCGAATCTGCAAAGCCCTAGCAAATATCGACAATCAATTTGTTATTGAGGATAGCAGTATGAAAATATATATATTTTTTTCTTTATGATTCACTACGTAAGAGCCTTATAAATAAATAATAACTTTATTTCCAATTTTGCAATTTACATGGGATAGGATATATAAGGTTTTTAAATTGCATGAATCACTGATTATCTCCACTGGCACCCAAGCTAAGATTAAACTTGTGTTATAGGTACCAGACCGACTACTGCACGTATTTTCAAAGTACCTGACTAAGAACTACATATAGTTGGGAAATTTTCTCAAGTTGAGAATCTACGTAAAAACATTATCAATCAAAATTTCCCCACATCACCGCATTATCCTACGTGCTGAAAGCACAGCGAAAACCGTTATACCCCATAAACACACCGCGAAAATAATCTCGCAATGCACTGAAAAGATTCCCACACAATGCATGTACCCACTTAACCTATTTTTCGCACAATTGTTGGTCTACTTTAGTACATTTGAATGTAAAACGGCTCCATTTCAAGCAGAGCGACGAAAAAATGCTTATGCAAAGTGTTATTATTTTTTTTTACAGTCGGGTAGAGTATTGCGTAACTGATGTCGGGTTTTGAGGTGCTACTGATAGCGATTGGCGAGTTGCGACTTAATTGGGGATAGAAGGCATTCAACTAGGACATCTTTTTAGGACCATTCATTGAGAAGCTTATTTTTATGTTATATAAGACTACCTATATAGGATTACATAGGATATAGCCATCGTTTACAGACGGTGACATAAGATACAAAGAAAAAAGAAAGGTGTACCAGATGTATGAATGTAGATAAAGTACAAAGAGTATGTTAAAATGCATGTGGCATTTTGTAGTTTCTGCTTACCACCATGGAAAAAGGCATAAGGTTATGTACTTGCGTATGCGTATTTAGAGAAAGCTCTGTGGAAGATGACGTAAACGAACTTTGGCTGAATTCATCTTGGTCTGTTTTTTGGCCGAATTTATCAGCGAGACGTCCGATGTCCTTTTACAGTAACTTTATGTAACTTTATTACAATCTATTCACATATCATAGGTGGCTCGAGCAGCTTCAACAATGTGTTGTCCCAACCTTTTTGCAACACAGACACGAGGCGATAAAATCTTCAGTGTAAATCTTGTAGTAAGTACTGGTCTTGCAGTGCCAGTATAGCATAGCCTTATACCAATTCTCCTCCGCTATCAGTACCACCTCGCTCGCGGAAGTTTCCCGGGCGGCATTAGGCGGCTCCCAGATATAGGTCGCGCCAGGATTTGGACGTGGCTTACTGACGACTGATTTAAATATAACCCAGGATGAGGGGATTTATCACTCGCTTTATGAGCTACTGTATCTAGTGTACTGGATTTCTAGTGTATTTGTTTTTGGTGAATTAGTTAAGTTTTGAGCAGAGTTTTCTTTCACAAATCCACAAAAGATGGCGCTGATAAAGAAGGGTATTCCCTATTTATTAAGAAATACGTGAACTCGGACTGCAAACTTTTCGTTATTAGGAACTCTAAATCATAAATAATGAGACATTTTAGGTCTGTCATTAATTTATGTGTTATATCCTACAGTGAAATTCTATGATATTATCAAGGATACTCCTTGATATTGTCATAGAATTTCACTGCAAAGTAGGTATCAAAAAAACACTGGGTGTGGCTGATTCAAAATAAATAACTACCTATTTATATATTTGGATTTTCATCAACTGAAAACTGATAAATTGTTGTATCAAATTGAAAATCCTGTTTATAATAATTTCATTTTCAATCACCGAATTCCATCAAAATTGTTAATACCACAAACAGAATTTATTGAAATACATCATGAGCACAACAAAATGTAGGCACACGAAACCATTGGTTTGTTTAACATGATAAATTATTTCCATTCCTTTGAATATTCATCTACACAATTGTTTTTTGTTTCAGTCTGTACCTGACTGGCTTGGAATGTTAATGGAAGCCCAATTTTCTGTATTGTTTACAAACATCTTTGTTTTCTCGCATTGTTTTGGAGTTTAGGATAGATGCAAGTCTGTGTTGCGGCGGAATTGGTCCTTTTAGGGAAGATTTTGCGGTCTGAAATGTTTTTGAAAGGCTTTTCAGGAATTTGGGTATCGTTTGCTACAGATTTCGTTGATTCATTAGGTAATCATAATAAATGTATTTAAAGGTTTATCTTTAAATTACTAAAACAGGGAGACAGGTTTGTATACAAGTATCTAAATAATATTACTTCTCTAAATCTAAATATGTTAATGCCCTGGGAGTAATCTGTCTTCACGTTCATCTGCCATGTAAATAGCTTTTGTTAGTCGCCTTTCATTCACCATCTCTACATGACCAAACCTTCTAATAAATAATAAAATAGTTTATACACGGTTTAACATGAAGCTAATTAACGCTGCAGTAGTTTGTATACTATGCAGATATTGTGAGCCCTGCCTCTCAAACTAGGATAACCTGTATTTTAAGAGACAGTGTTCAGCTGTGAGGTTACTTAAAAATAGGGATCAAAACAACTGCGGACTGTGCCAACTTATAGTAGGTACGTGTTAACAACTTAACAATCTTAGTACTTTTGACAGAAACATATTATATTAAGCAATTCTTTTAAATTTTTGCAACTACATCTTAGATTTTTACTTCAAAATATTGTTTTTCTCCCAAATAAACACGAAACAGATACGTATCTAAATACATACAAATAACAAATACTCATAAATAGCTAACTGTATTTACGAATGGAAAGCGATTTCCCTTCACAAGCCGAGACGCTCGCAATCAAAAAAAGTCGTCTAAAGCATCGAAAGTCCCTTATAGCTCGTTGCGACTTCCCAAACGACTTTTTACTGGACCCTTTGTCTTTGTCCCTTTGTAGGGTTGGCCTGAATTGGGGGGTTATTCCTTTAAGAAGTTTTTTAATGATGAAGATTTTTGGAAGATGGTTTTGAAGTTAACGGGTGGTTTTTTAAGGGGTTGATTTTAAGCTATATGATGTGTTAAAGGAAGTACAAAATTTAGTTTAAATTCATGGATTGAAATTGAGGCTCGATACTTATCTTAGAAAGTCAGTAGTTACTAAGAAAGTCACTGAAGGAACACGGGTGGGTTTTAGTCAGTAAGAGTCTGCTCGCCCTCACGCCCTCCCGCTCCGCCCAGAGCGGGAGAAGTTATTTGATAATATCCCAATAAAAAAAAAGGCTCGATACTTATCTTACTTAAGTACTAAGAAAGTCTAAGCAGTATGTCAAGTTCAGTATGTTTATAATGGTATTTTTGGTGGTCTTATTGAGTTTATTAAGCTTGAATGGTTATGGTTTAATTTGATCTGAAATAATTGATAACAAAATACTACTACAGTTACTGTGTATACATAAATAATAAATTAAATAAAAATTCGAAAGATTTATTCACGAACAAAACTCAGTACCTTCAATTTCATTTGCATATTTCGAGCAGCCCTGGCCACCCCCTACCGGGACAGCAGTCGCAATGGCGACAATTTATGTGACGCGCTGACGGCGTCTAATTCTACTCGATCTCATTAGATACAACTAAACGCGGAACTATTTCACTTAGGACGATTTTTTTGTCGGAGTGTAAGTTTTTTGTTGTACTTTTGCATGAAATAGATTTTAATGTTTGCTTGAATAATGAAGAAGTACTAAGATACCGATTAACTTTGTATTTTTATACTTAGTTCTGATTTTTTAGTCATGCTTTTTAATATCAGACCTGTTTGATTATTTTGAATTTCGTTCCATAAGTAATTTAATCGTTCTTAGTTTACCATAACTGACTCATAATTCCAACCCGAACGCGACCCAGCCGTTGAAGTGGTGATTTTGGTGATTAAAGCCGGAATTTAATATTTATTTTCAGTAGAGACCTATTTTTTGCTTAATTTACGTAAATTCGGGAAAGCTGATGAAAAAACTTTTTGTTATTTATTTTTAGCGAATCCTTTGTTTTTCCCAGAAATACTAATGGCCCTTTCATACAAAGACAGATTTACGCCGATTGGGTACAAGAAAAGGGAAAAGCAATTAACACTTACACGACTTTTCCTTTCTTCTCATTTCGTTCGCCAACACAAAGAAAATTCGCCAAGACAAGGAAAGAAAAAATAACATCTGTATAATTAACTAAATTACTGTCATAAAATACTACATGCATTGACCCAATTAATGGCAACACATAGCCTAATAAAAAAAAGAAACGTCAAAACAAACATTGCAATTAGTCCATCAACTGTTTACGACAATGTTGCCATAAAAATATATCCAAACGACACGTGGACGTCAAAAAATAATTTACTTGGCAACTCTATGAACTTTATACTTGTACGATTCCGTTAGATAAATTCGTAAATTAAATTTTTGGACACGCAATGTATTTTGGACTTTATTTTTATGGTGTTATGACGTAATGTCGCGTGTTGGGGACGTGGGAATTCGGGCCCGGCCTTAAAATAATGCTTGCTCGAAATTTTGGGAATGAAAGGTCATTGCGCCTTGCTCTATGTAGGTCAGATAGTAAGGACTGGCTGATTTTTTAGGTTTATTTGTGAATACGAGTAGATAAATTGTTAATGGAGAGAGAATATTAAAGACATGTGTGAAGAAAATACTTCCTTTATTTAAGTGGCGGTTAAGATGCCACACTCCTATGGAACTTATGGAAGAATAAGAAACATATAAGATTTTCTGAATTAGCATTATTTACTTCAATAGTTTCTTTTATTTTTCAATTATTTCGAGACTCAGCAGAATCAGAGATAAAGCTGATTAGGTGATCAGCTACACGTGACAGAAGAATAACTTAAAAAAAAAAGAATAAGAAAGAATTTGTGTGACAGACAGAGAGAGAGAGAGTTATATCTTTCTTCTCTCTCATGTAACGAAATTTGCCTAAAAGTGACGCATCCTTGAAATTTCAAGCGAATCGCCGCTTGAAGTTTCACTTCAATAATATAAACATTGCCGTATACACGATACAGCGATGACCTCAATTAAAATCATATTCATATTAAAAGTGTTACTATTCAAAATGGTGACATATCCTTCGGGACATTCGTGTCAAACGAGTATAATCCCGTCACAATAATTAACATTACTGCTCTATCTAGTAAACAAACATCACGACAGGCGCCATTTTGTGAAGTAAAAAGAAGTGAATAACTAGTTCAGGGGGACACTTAAATAAAATATATTAACCAGTAGGGAAAAATTTGTATAAATTAATAAATGATTGGGCTAATTGTTGAGGCTTGTTTGTTTATTAAAAATAACACGCATGTATTCTTTAAATTAGTTAATTCTTTTGTCATTCCGGGTTAGATACACTCTCAGCATGCTTAGACGAATATTCCCTTGTTCAGGAGGTCTACTCCCTAAGTCCGTAATCGAAGATACGGCCCCGTCTGAAAGTAGTTGATCCGTCAAAACAAACAAAATTTTTCGAACGGGCAAAACACATCGCGAGTAGGGATAACTGTCAAATCGTGTTATCATTAATTTTTAGTTCGGGCTCCGAACTAGTCTTATGACACTAGGTGATGTGGTGTGGTCTCATAACTTCGGCCACAACTACGGATTCCGTGCTTAGGGAGTACACCACCTTTTTTTTTTGGATGCGAAATTATCAAGTAGTTTCTCTCGCTCTGGCCGGAGCGGAAGGGCGTGTCAGACTCTTGCTGACTAAAACCCACCCGTGTTTCTTCAGTTGCCTGTACGTTGCCAGGGGCCACGGTATCCCTTTCGGACATTCCCGCAACCCCGGCAGAGGAGAACACCCCCTGAAGTAGGGAAACTTAACCATTCGTCGCAGATTTGTTGGCAGATTTTGAAATAATCAGTACCTTTGTGCTTTATACTTTTTTCCTATACATAAGTTTCCTTTTTTTCTGTATTTACAAATAGAAATAGTGCGAAAATCGTAATAGTTAAAGGAAGTTTTTCGTTGCCCATAAAATAAACGAAAGAAACTACTGCATTTTTTACTAAATTATTTTGGTTTTGTTTCGAGTAGTTTGCTTTTGATTCCGAAATCTACAGTCTCTAAATCCTTTCGGGATACCTACTGCTTGTTATACAATCATGTCTCTTTCTCACTAACTAGAACATTAAAGTAACTACCAAAAATAGGCACAATCTGACGCAGTAAAAGTCACAAAACACGCCACATTTACCACCCCTGTACACAGTGACATCTTTCTAGGTCAGCACCCAGTTTCAGGATGTTTTTCAGCACAAATGAGTTATGTCTCGTAGTTTGTGTTACAATGGCTTTCAAGATTTATTGCTGACAGATCTATTTGCTGATTAAGTTAGAAAGGAAAAGCTGGATTGTTGGAAATTAGCTGTTTTGTCTGAGTTTTGTTTACATTGAAAAAATTGTGTTTTGTCTAGATTCTTTAGCTTGAATTGAAGATAAAGTTCCTTTTGTTGTCGAATCCAGGTACATAGGATCGTGATCAGACATATTCTTAGTGACATACATAGTGTCAGATTTACAGTCGTGGGCGCAGAATTGGGATACTGGTAAACGAGAGAAATAGCTTTTTAACATCTACACAGACGTAAAAAAAAAAACAACAACAAATATATTCATGTGAATATAACCGTTTTAGGTGTTTTTTTTTTTTAAAACCTTTTTCTGAGAAGAGAACTGCCCTATTTACCACAGAATAACCCTTCAAAAACTATTTCACATACCGCAGTCAATTGTGTTTTCTTCAATATTTATTTAAACAACAAACAAACTAAGCATATTCGACAAATCGCAGCGACTAGAATTCGAGTTAAGTAACAAACTAATAAGTAGCAAGTCGTTCACTCGTTCTGTTTAGTCGACCTAGTCGTGTCGCCTTTAGCGATGCAGGAGAACAGATGCAGGTTTAGTTCGCGACACAAGATAGTCTATAAGTGTGGATGTTCCTTTTTTTTGCATTTTTTACCCTGACATTAGTTTGAAATCGCAAAATGTTTAGTGCAAGTAAAGAAAGAAATAAAATAAATTTATTTGAGTCAGGTTAAGGCAAACAATATTCACACCAAAATAAAAACAAAAAAAAAAAAAAAAAAAAAACAAAAATAACTTAAATTAGTACTGTGATAGTACTGTACTGTGTTAAGTAGGCAGTTTATAACTTGAGCGTTGAACGTGTCACAAAAATAAATCACAAAAATAATTTAGGTAAGTAGGTAGTGTGCCTGCCTCATTATTTTTCCTCAACATAATTGTTATGGTAAGGCTATGATTCATATAATATTCAACGTAAGGGAGTGAATATAATGAATATTACCTATTCATTATATTCGTCATAATTTTGTCACATTTTATATACAACTATTACTTGGACGTCCTAATTCAAAGAGTCTAACCATCATTTAATCGTATTTTTATTCAGTATTATTATTGTTTGATCAGATCATCATAATTTATAATTATCATTTTATTTTTTATTTCATTGTTCCGTTGTTGGTAAATGTACCCACTTTTGTATACAGGAGTCAAGAGTTTAAACTGAAAACCGTCAGCATTATGCTTAGGTAGCGGGTTGCTAAGCGCTAGCAACCCGCTACCTAAGCATAATGCTGACGCTTAATCTTTTTGCTTCCAGTATTATAGTTTTGTGTATGTACCACTTCTACTAGCTGCGATACTGGAGACAATAAACGTTGTTCTATTCTATTTAGCTTGAAATTTCCAAGTAGCATGATGGCGAGTCCCTTAAACTCAAATATCAACATGGAAAGAGGTTCTTTTATGAATGCATGTCTTATCCAAATGGTGAATGTTCCCCGAGCCGTGAAGGCCGGGCCTTCGGCAGCGGGGGTGGAATCCAACTTAAATTGTTGCGCAATCCGAGATCTTAGTCCGCAGTAATGTAGGGAATCTGCCTCTGAAGGGGATACCACGCGGTATGGCGGGGTTGGGACTGTCTTATTGACTTTACGGGTCTTTAAAATGATTTTGGCGTACATTTTCTTTGGTATGATTTTGTTATTAGATCAGTTAAATGTAGGGAGATTATATCAGGGCCTCTTGTTTAAAATTAGTTCGTTCCAGAAACTCGTGTTATGCTCTAACTTATCGAACGTAATTAACAACATAATATCCCATTTCATCGATTGACTTGTATTTAGCACGTTTCAAGTTTCTTGAATACGCTGCTTTTTGAACTTCTACGTGTATTATTTTTCAAGTTTAAGCAGCGAACGTTTTGTTACTGCGTTTATCCCTTGGTATCCACCTTCTTTTTTTTGTGGGATATTATCACCACACTTGATAATATCCCACAAAAAAAAAGAAGGTGGATTACCCTACAAAACCCGGAGGCCACCGGGCGGCACCATTGGCATGCGATACTGAAAATAAGTTCAGTCTCCACAGTTTTGTGTCGAAGCATTTAAAGCTGGCTCTCGTGTTTCGGCTCTCGGCTCTCGGCTCGCGAGGTCTCGGGTCTCAATGGCAAATGTTTGCAGTTTGTCTGGCGTTAGTTTTGTCTCTATTGGGTTTCCTTTTAACGTCTTTTAAAAAGTTTTAGTGTATTTTAGAAATCATTTTCAAACTGTTTATACAAAATTATAAAATATTTGGTAGAAAACTATGAAAGTATTAAAGTTAGTAAATAAAAAGAGTCTGAAGAACTGAACAATAGTTCTAGAAATATTTTTTCTTTCTTGTTCCCCATAAAATTTACAAACAAAACTCGAGCAGGCTTAAGAATTTTTCTTTTGGAGTTTCGCAAAGCAATACCTACCATGCTTTACTTACAAATATTTTATGTTTATCCAAAAGATGTAGAGAAAATTAAGACAATAATATTATTTTGATAACATTGTAACATCCCATTATCATCGCCTACCTAGCTTTTTCCAAACTATGTTGGCAGAATACTTTACATGCAGCGATTACCTATCTGACCTCCACAACCCAGTTACTGGGTAACATGACACCTCTTGGTAAGACTCAGGGTTGTTAGACTTTCGGGCTTATGAGTACCCGTAACGACTGTCAAAGATGTACGAATGACAGCCGGGACCAACGGCTTAACGTGCTTTCCGAGGCACGGAGGAGTCTCGATATACAAGGTCCCATTAAAATAGATGGACTTTTAACACAGCGTTCCGTAAGTACGTCTAACCAAAGATATCCGAGCAAAAAAAAAAACACTGATTAAAGTGATTTTATTTTGACCTAAAATAATAAATGGTAACCAACATTTTTAGTGTATTTACGTTAGCTGTTTTTTTTTAAAGTATCTAATGCGTTTTTCTTATTTTTTTTTATCATTGTCTTTATTTTGGTGGTTTGAATGATTTCTAAAAGTTTGTCCATCTATTTTAATGGGACCTTCTATAATAGATGGTCACTCATCCACGAACTGACCGCGGCAAGCGTAACTTGACCTTCGATCGACCCGTGCGGCTGTTATTGTTTAACCACGAGCTCCTATATTGTAACATCCCATAGGTATTTAATTATACTCAGAAGCATACGCAATTACTTATTCAAACGCGTAATTGGGTTAACTTTAACATTGGATATTCCCTTGAAATGTCAAATGAATTCGAAAAATTCATGAATGGATAAAAATCAATTGGATTCTTCGAGTTAGGCGCACAGCCAAGTTCTTAACAGCGATTTGATATGCACATAAATTGACGCGGCAAAGTTCTGAGATAGTGTAATGGAGGGAAAGGGAGGGTGTATCAAGATGTACGGTCCTTTTCTTTCGGTTTCAAAAGTCAAATTGTACAGAGGAAGTTACGTTAATAGTAAGTCGTTGTAGTGATTGGCTAAAAGTGAGAATTAACTCGGAATCTAACTGAAAAGACTGTGACAAAAAAACTGTGTGTAAATAAAAATACGAGGAAAACTTTTTACATTTTGCAAAAGTACAGTATCTATTAAATGCCAACCGAATTACGGAACGCTAAGCAAATATTTTTATCACAACGAAAAATTCGCAACTCATTTTCCAAATACCCAAATACCAAAGCGAATGAATGTAAAAAAATGCTAATTGTTACATGCTTCCAAACTTCGAACTTGGTTTAAAAATTCAAAGCAAACTTGACTTGAACTCTACTATGCACGATAACGCAGAAATTTTTATTGTTATGTTAAAAGTTCTTCGGGTACCAATGACATAATTTCTTTGAAATTGGGTTTCATTGCAGACTTGTGCGCTGTGGCAGTGTTTTATTGAAAACAGTGTAAATATTCCAAAAGAGAGTACTCCAGTTTACTTTTCCTTAACTTTTACAGATTTCTGTTGTGTTATTTAATTTTTTGTGATTCACTGACCCAGTTTAACAGTTGGTGATAAATCGAGCTGAGTATTTCACGAAGTAAAGATAAAGGGTCGTTGAAGTACAGATAGGCAACCGAATGAAATAAGAACCAACTAAGATTTTTGTCGCAGTTTAGAGTAAAATTGAATTTCTGATTTTGGCCACAAACGATTGAAATAATAATAAAAAATGAAAATCTCGGACACTAATCTGCATGGTCCTCATATGGCCTGAACATTTCATTTCATTTATTTTATTCATAAACAATTTACGTTGTGTTGAATCCAGGATTATGGCTGGACTATGAAAGAGACTTTTGAGTTTGTTTCGGTCTATCTTCTCAGAGTAGTTAGGAAGCAACGACCTCATCTAGTTTAAAAAAAAATTGAGGAGTAAAATTTTTTTTTCACCCAATTTACCGAAATAAATATCTTTTATCATTTATTAAGTATTTATATTCGCAAAAGTATTTGACAAAACAAACAAAAACAGCGAAACTAAAAAATATACTCTCCAATAGATTCAAATATCGAAAATATTTTACTTCAAAAGCTTTTCACGAATAGTAAGAAAATGGCTTTTTACAGTCGAAACTTTGCCTTTGAGTGCATGGAGTGTCATTCTATCGTCAATATTTCCTGCAATTCCATTTCGTAGCGGTCCCGATTGCGGCGATGCGATGAAAAATACTTTATCGGTTCAAACTTGAGTTCGAGTTTTTTAAAACGAACATTCGAATAAGTGTTCTGCACGTTTAGGCGTGGTTTTAAAATGTTTACGGTATATTTTATATTTTAGGGTTATTTTTGCCCGAAACTTTCATGAAATTGTGTACTACGGATTTATAATTGAGATTTTCGACGAACAAAAGTCTACATGCATCCTTTTGATGACACATTATGGCACAGAATAAATAACCCCAAAATGAATGGCGGGTATAAAAATGGACTGGACATTTCGAATTCAAAAATATATTTTCGAAATTCAGATTCGAATTTCGAGCCCGATGGAACGGAAGTGACGGGAAATCTGCGATCGGAACGGGTTGGCTGGCCATTGTCTTCCGGAAACGAATGGCGCGGGAGGGTTGGCAGAATTGGTATGACCGGAAATAGTGCGTGTGACCAATGCAGCGTATTCAATTACGCATATGATGCAGGTTTGATATTAACTTAGCAGTGATTGCATGGAATATTACCTATGTTAACAATTTACATGCAGGGAAATGGCTTTAGGCAAAGTTGCCATACTATTGATTAGTGAATGTTCGAATAAAGTTTTATAAGAAACTAGCTAACCGCGTGATATCTTTTTAAATTATAGCCTATGTTACTCAGTGATAATATAGCATACTACGGGTGAAATAATTTTTAAAATCGTTCCAGTAGTTTTTGAGTTTATTCATTACAAACAAGAATTCAAATCTTTTCTCTTAATATTAGTGTAGACTGTAGAATAGATAGGCAGAAACTTGTTCAAACAAACTACATTATACTGATTATAATATATAAAACTATCAATAAAAACTTAAAGCTTACAGCTAAAGTAAAAAACGTAAGACAAAATGAAACCACTCACCATTTTAAGCCGACTAACGACCGCCACTATTTTTCACCCTCACTTAGACGTAATTAGGAGCGTCGCAATGCGCAAGTTTGTGCTATAAAATACTTTCTCTCATCGGGGTAATGGACCGAGCTGATTCGTGCTTTTCGGCCAGTCATCACGTGAGGTGAGCATGTGTTTTTGTTGTGTTGGTAGTAAATTAGAGGTGTGTTGGCAGCGTGTGTGTGTGAGTGTGTGAATTTGAGGAAGGAATAGAGGTGATGGTGTGTATGCGTGTGTGTTTCATTAGATCAATGTTGTGATTTGGATGTGTTCTGTGCTTGAAACTGGAATATTAATGGTCGGAAGATATCACACGAAAACATGTAAGTTAGTTTAAGTCAAAGTCAAATAATGTAGGTACAAGTAGGCCACTTTTAAACGTCAAAAGTTCCAAGAAAATAGCATTAATACTAGGCGCACCTTCCAAAACGTAATTTCGTATGGAGAAGAATGGGCAAGAAACTCCATAGTCTGCGACTTAGTTGAGACGCGGCAATTTTTTTTTAAATTTTTCTAATTAAATAAACTAGGATAAATATGAGGTGAACAGAGCAAACAATGACAGACTAAGAAAAATGCTATGTTTCTTATCCGTTTTCTAAAATAAGACCCCCCTAAACCTTCAAGTAACAAAATGCCTACAAAAACCTTGGAGCCATGCCCCACCATATATTTAGTATGAAGCGAACCGGCACAATCGGCCCATTATCTGCAGGCAGAGGGTTAATGGGCCAAACTGGACTTGTTCACAAAGATAGCAAGTGGGGACTTGTGGGGAGCACTGTCTTCGCCATATAACGGCGACGGTTAAGTGCGGGGGTGCTTTAGACCTGCTTGGTTTTTGCCGGTGCGGGATGAATTGTCTTGTAATGTTTGTTCTGCACTAGTCATTTTAGGGTTATGAGGGAATGAGTTTTAATTATACCTTGGCTTTAAGGCTAAGTCACTTTACTTCTTAAGAGGGAACAGGGCATACAAATGTATTCCCCTTTTTTTCCTGAGTAATGCTTCTAGAGCAATATTTTTTTTTTCATAAAATCAAGATCTGCTGTAGTCACGTCCCTGTTATTTCCTTTTTTTCAGCAACTTATCGGTAAAGAAAATATGACCCACCAAAAATTACAAAAATGCCCCATTTTTACCGCCGTGATTACCAAACAAATTCGAAAAGTTTTTAACATAAAAGAAAATGATAGAAACCTAGACACACTCTTTCTTAAAACTTTTATGTAAGAAATAATTCAATTAGTTGAGTTTTCGAGGAGAAAAAGGGGCTTTCGTAATTTTTTTTTGTGATATAGTTTGTCTGAGCTGTAGCTATCCCTATCGCACTCTCCGGGGCAGACTTCAGGTAAGAAGACGGCAATAGTTTCTTCAAATACCTATTTTTCATATTCCTCACAGGCCCTGTTCCCTCTTAACTCAGGAAAAAACACATTGGTATCCACTTCTCTGGTAGTTGTGTTTTGTATTTTCCCATTTACATTGGCATGAGTCGCATGTTTGTTTTAGCGTGAATTCCTGAATAGATTGAAGATATATTTATTATAATTATGATTTTTTCCATTTTTTTGTGTTCATTTAGCGGATTTCGTGAACTAAACGGCCACAACCACGACCATTGGCCGCACCGACCAGGTAATCTATAGAAACCGATGGAAATCGCGCACTTGGTCGGCTAGTTGGTCATTGCGACCAAGTTCGCGATACGTATCGGGCACTGGTCATGGTCGTTGTCGTCTAGTGCACGAGAACCCTTAAGGTTTTACTTCATATTATTGAACCGTTATTTTTATGTTTTAATAACAAATATCCCTTAAAGCTCCTGCTTAAGATTTACCACAGACACCGTTATCACGAAGCAATAATTCAGCGATGACAATAAAAGACTGGCTTTTATACCACATAAACAAAAATCGTCCAATAAAGACATCGGAGTTATTCGGGAGAGTTCGGGGAAGTTCGGGGGACATCGGCGTCATCCACGCGGAATTGTGATAACTAAACGGTGGTGTAGGGATGAAAGCATTGATTTTTTTTTTTAAGTTGTGCTTAGTCAAGTATTAATACATTTTGTCTGTTGGTCTTGATTTGTCTAGGTAATTTGACAATGGTTAAACTAGCTCTGATTGTCCCATTGAAGTATCTAATAAAAGTAAAAGTTAGTCTATTTTAGTTAACTATTGTCTTATTTAGGCAAAGTTATTTATTTGTTGGATTACCTAGTGTTAATGATTTGGAAAAAATATATGTTTAATTAGAGCATTTTCTTAATATAGGAATATTTTAGATTATGTTTATATTACATAGCGAATCATGCAAAATCTATCGAGCGTATTTTTCTGAAACCTTCACCATTTTAAAGATAATTTAATTATTGATCTTTTATTATACGTGTTTTATTAAAATACCATTTGTTTTTATATAATAAACTAATAATGCGTCTAATTTGGGACAGCGCTCCTTGATTTGCGAGTTCTATTACAGGCTGGACATAAGCGTTGCTTGAACTCAGTACAGAACACGCAAGCTAACCATTCAAGGTCACTGGCATATATCTGTGTCTTAAAAGAGGAGTTTGGTTCCCGGGTCGGGCAAAGAGGAATTCCATCTGGAATTTCTCAATAGCAGCCCGGAGTCTGGATTCGTCCCCGATTGTTGGCAGTATGCTCGCCCCCTATTACATGAGACTTAAACAGCTGGCGAAATGTGGGTGTACTATAGGTACACGTCTGCCTAACCCTTCGGGGAAATACAGGCGTGATGTTATGTAATGTAAAAGGGGAGTGTTCAATAATTGATCTTGTATCGTCAACGTGAATATAGATTTGGTTTAAAATATGTATTTATTTTATTATTTATGTACACACAGTAAACTGCATTCAGTTAATTTGATTATAAAGGTACTGCTTATTTCTTTAGAAATTTCTTCCAGCAGACCTGCGAAAGGAGAAATGAGAACGAAATGTAGATGTTGATGTATCTTTCAAAGAGCATCAATTCTCTTCTAACATTTGACAGCCCTAAAACACCATCAGTATCGTGGCAAACCAACAGTGTGGTGGATATTGCCGTCTATGCTGCAATAATCGTAAAACGGGATACTGGTAAACACGCAATGTATTGGAAACAGGAGATTAGTTCCGATAGAAGGACTTACGTATCGTTGTTTAGCTGCAGTGAAATGATCATACCTGAAACAAAGGAATTTGATTATTCGATTTGATAAATTCATAATTACCTTTTAGTTTATTTGTATCTACTCTATTTTGTTTTTACCCCATGATAGGGTTTAGGGCTCCTAACCGCATATGCGCATAAACAAAAAACTGCTAATTTAATTTTCACTTGGTGTTCAAGTTCTTTAAAGAAATGTAATGGCTACGACAGTTAAAAATCCCATTAAAAAGTTACAATGTAAGGAAACTTCAGAATCCTAAAATTCGAAAGTTATGCAATTAAAAGCAGCAACAAAGCAAACACATACCATAAAAAAAAACTCCTAATCCATTGTTAATCTTATAATGATACCCAAAAATTGCCAGAAGCAATGCGAAAAATATTAAAAATTCTCAAGCAAAGGAAAACAAGAAAGTGCCTGGGGGCGGAATGTAACAATATCACAGTTATCTAATACCCATAATATTGTAACATGTCAAACTTCTCAGATATGACGCTTCGTGGCCCTTTATGGCATTTCGACTCCCATGCCGGTGTTTTTCGCGAAGTCGTCAGTTTTTTCGCTATTTCTTTTGGCGCCGCGGGCGTGTTAGCATTTGAGGGTATGGAGATATTATTTTTTTTGTTTTGAAATGTATTTGATATTATGTGGATATGTTGTGAATTATTTAAGTGCGTTTTGTGATTTAAACAATGTTGCAAAGGTACTTTTAAACACGTGTTAATTTAATAGGTAGTGCTTGAGGTGGAAATGGATAAACAAATGGCGGATAAAAATAGGTAAAATATCTAGTGGGTATATTTTTTTATGTGCCATATTAATCACGAGTCGTCCATATGACAACGTCATTTAATTTACAATATTTTTTGTGAAATCTCCTTAAATATAATTGCAACCAAATCTTGTTTCAAAACACTCACAAAACACATCATTAGGTAGACATCGATGAAGATGTTTATCATGCAACAAAAACATTTCCAAGACAATAAAGAGAAAACAACTCCAAATAACTGCGAAAGAAAATGTACAAGATATTCATGTTTAAGATGTATCCGAACTCCGCAGAAAAAAAAACTCATTTTAAGATCAACATCCCGTCATTTGAAATTCAACTTTATAACTCAAGTATCAGAGTTGAACATTGTGGTTGTGTATGAAATATTTTTTGCACTGAATGAAATTCAGCAAAGCGTTATAGAAGACAATGGCTTCAAGAATGAAGGAAATAAGTCGAGTACAATATTTTGTATCCACTGACTGTGTGATGGGTTGTGTCTTATTAAAATTTTCTTTGTCTCTCTTTTCTGTTTTTTTTTTTTAAGATTACTTTATACGAAGCGAGAAATAAAAAGTGTTGTCAATTGATTTTAGGTTTACATGACCGTTCCACTGAGACACTTGTGTATATCTCCGAAGTCAAGGATTCCAAAAAGTTCACTACTCACTCACTCACTACTCACTCACGTATTATTTATTTAATTAGGCCCTTTTTTGAGTTGAGCTCCACGATTTCTGACAAATGCTTGGACTGTCTGGACAGGTCCACCCAAATCTGTGTGGTTCTTTCCTCAAAATACCATTTCAGATGTATCTGAAATGGTTTAAAAAAAAAACAAAAAGGGCAAAGGGAAAGATTATGTCTGGACTTTAAAAGAGACTGCGACCTCTGAGTTTGTTTCGGCCTTTCTTTTCAGAGTAGTCAGATAGGAAACGCCAACCGATATTAAAAAATATTAAAAATAAGCTAGATGAGCTTATTTTTAATATTTTTTAATATGACGTGTAAAAGTGATTCCGATATCCTATTTTCAGAGCAAAAAATTTAATTCCCCATCGACAGCGATGTCGACGAATTTTTTGAGCTCTTCCCTTTTTTATTTTTATTTAATTGTCTAATAACCTATTTAATACCTATATAAGTATATTTCAGTGTTAGCTTGTATAATTTATAAGATTAATTTTAATACTCTACCAATGAATAATATATCGTATTATAGCTCAAACAAGACTGAATTTCAGCATAGATACATCGAAACAAAGTTAAACCTACTTATTTATGTAATATCGATTGTACACTGTACGGCCAATTACATCGACCTACGTATGCTTGAATTTACCGTAATAAGTATTGTAACGAAGGAAAATCTTTTATGAGACGACGTAATACGGGCAATCATCAATAATGAGCCTATTTGAGGTATTATTGGAAAAATTACTAAAGGAAATGTATTCTTCCGAAAATGTTACAGAATAATAAAGCTCATTTGATAATTCTTCATTCTCACAAGAACGGTTCTTAAACTCATATTCTTTTTCGCTTTACGGTTCTTTTAGTGGCAATGATAATTTCAGCCATTGAAATAGTTAATTTGAATACATTTATTTTATAGTTTTAAATGTATAGAAATAAATTATCTGATTTCCAAATGGAATAAATAACTACTTACTACTTCAGTAGTACGTTTAAGCTGGCCCTTATTCCTTAAATGAAAATACATATCTACGTATTAACTTTTACACCCGCATCACCGTGGAAGTGACATTTGTCTACCCAAGCGTGAACGTGAATGAAAAGGCCAGCTTTACAGATAAATTCACGGGCGTCTATTTTTAAAAGACACCGTCAAATGCAACACATGACTTCCTGACACTCCAAAATCAACCTTAAATCAAACACCATACGGTTTAAAGTTGAATGTAATACATTGTTCACATCACAGGCAAAGATTTAATTTGTCCAACTAGATTACAGCATTGTTTCCGACCAACACATGTATTTCTGAAGTAAGGGAAGAGTAAAAAACCCAATTTGAGTCGCCTCGCGTCACGATAAAGTGCTTCATTTATATATTTTTTAATTCTATTTCCTTGTGAATGGGGTTAATTTTATGCTCGCCAGTGTTTTCGTCTGGAATGGAATCGTAAATAATGTGAACTGGAGTGCATGATGATTCACCGGATTCTCGTATGTTAAATTAAATTCTTTCGTTTCTGTTTTTTCGCGCGTGATTTCAGTTCATTTGGGATAGTTGGGATTTTTTATATAGTTTCCAATGTATGGCTGAATTGGCTGAGTGAAATACTTCAAATGGGTGGGTTTTTTGTGAACGTTTGGTACACAATGGTAAAAACTGCATGTTATTAGCTGAGAGCACTCTTTGGCTCTCGGATCTGTATTGATGGGCGGATGATCAGAATCCCGTGATTTTATTAACACATTGTCAATTGATTGATTCGATCTTTTTATATTCCATGGATTCATAACGTTATTGTAATATATTAATGAGGTTGCTTTTTTTAGTTTCTTATTTTTCTTCCTGTTTTTATCCCAATTTATTTAATGTCGCCGGAGCATGTCTTGAGTTGCTCATTCTCCTTACAAAATTCTATTCTACATCACGACTTACTGAAAATAAGCACCCCGACAACAAAGCCGCTACCTCTCCACATGCACCCAAAAAACATCGGAAATCGTAATCCACCGACCGTTTTAATGACCACAGTCCGTAAGTAGTCCTCTTAAGTCCAAGACGCTCCTAATGCCTCACGCAGATCATCCACAACATTAAATGTACGTAATTCTAGGGGCAATGGACATGGAAAGGGCGGGGAGTACTTTCGATCGAGTGTTTTGGAGATACCCTCGTCTATTGTGATGGTGAGGAAACTAGCAGGATCGTAAAAGAAATATTTAGTTTTATTTTTTTGGGTAAATTGACTGTCTATAGTTATTACTTGGCTATAAGATGCTTAGAGATGGAATTAGTCCGTGCTCGCTCAAGACGAAAAAAACCAACCAAGTGCGAGTAGGTTCCGTACCTACCCCTTTTAATAAAAAATGTTTTTTTTTTGTTTTAGTGGAAATAGAACACACAATCTTTGAAATTTTCAACTGTCTACCTATTACGGTTCATGAGATACAGCTCGCTGACAGACAGACGGACGGACGAACAGCGGAGATTTAGTGATAGGGTTCCGATTGGTGCACTTCGGGTACGGAACCCTAAAAAAGAAAGGGAGACATTTGCCCTGCACACATGACACAAGATAGACTAATAGCATGGTAATGATTAAAATGGAAGAGGTGACAAGACGACTTGGACGCGTACCGCAAGGGCTGGTTCGAAGTGACCTCGAAATACATGGAAGAATTCGGGAGAAGCCTTTGCTCAGCAATGGAACGTTACAGTAATAACAATAAAATAACTGATTGGTTTGTTCAGAAACATCGAATAATTTTGTTTACCACGGAAGTAACAAATACGTCCTCTTTAGTTACAAGGCGTCCATTTTCAGCAGCGCTTTAGGAATTTGGACGCAAGCCAAAACGTCATAGTAAGATTGATAGCGTAAAAGAACCCACGGTTAATATGGACACAAGGTCGTAACTTATGTAAGAAGGGTGTATCACACACGATATATAAGCTAATATTGTTACACTAGAAGACAACGCTAAGACGTTCAACAAAGCTGTGGTCACGGCACACCCAACTTGAGACGAACCATTGTAACTAGAACCATCTACGCCGAACAATCTCGATGAAGCGTTAACTAAATTAACTCAGTAAAGGAGGGAAGGAAGGCCAACTAATACTGGCTGTATCGAAGACATGACCACTTGAACGAACCTTATTTGAAACTCAAGCTGTAGCCATTTAATCAAGACCCTTTATTTGAAGCAAATCTAAGGATTTGAAATATCTCGGAGAAATGGTGGCGAATTTTATATAACCAGTTTACATAGACCTGTAATTGGTAGTAATATGGAAGGTTATAGAGGTTTTTGGTCATGGTTGTGGCGTAATGAATTACCGTCAATAAATAAGTAGCATTAGCATTATGTCTGAATGATGCTGGAGGTTTATTTGAGCCGATTTTGGTGGAATTTGGGTTTGAATCGGAGTGGAGTATATTAATTAGTCATGTTCTGTAATGTTGCTTGCCTGTAATAATTACTGCGTGGATTTTATAATGGATGTTACAATAGCTTTTAATTTTGGATGAGGCTTTTGTATATTGTGTGTTGAGTGGGTGATTATTTAAGGAGAACAATTGGATTTCTTGTGTAAGGAAATTATAGATAAAGGGGTTTGTTACTGATAAATAATTATTTAAAATAAAGGTGATTTAGATTTTCCTATATATTGTTTTTCCACCACATATAATATTCACCACCTCATATATATATTTTTTTTTGTTTGGCCACGAATAATAGGATTGCAATTGTGTCGTCTCATTAGTTGGTGATTAGGTTTTGAGGCTACAATTAGTCTTTATGATCTTAATATTTGAATACAGGCATACTCTCCTTAAGAAACTATTACCTGACATATCATAATTATATTGTAAAACCTTCACCAGACAGCTCAAAACAATAGAGACCACACTATTAATAGTATCAAATAGAATATAATTACGTTTAACAATAGAGCAAGCAGCGTACATGTGCCTCTTGTAGCGAGTGAAATTAAGCTTTACATAGAGCTCGCTCTCCATGATAATTACGAAATAACTACTGCATGGAGTTTGTAATTGAAACCGACGCGACGAGCTCTACGTCTAGTGCACAGGACGGGAGTAGAGCTGATAGAGTTGATTTAATTTGACAGTTATTTTGTGAAATGTTGGGTGCTGTGTATTTTTTGTTGATAATGATGTCAGTTCGGATGACTATACAATTTATGAGTACAAAAATACAGTAAATAATACTTCCATAGGGTTTTTGGCTGTTATGGTTCTAGGTCCATACAAAATTTCACGAACAAGCAAAATGATCAAATCTGGGAAAGAATGTGTTATTCTTATAAATACATGTCGAGCAACGGAAACAGTATACATTTTAGGTTTTTGAATAACGTTGGGAAAGGTTCCAAATAATACAACAATGTTACCATATGTAAATAACAGCAGATAAAGAAGAAAATAGCACGAGTAGGCAATTACTTAAAACAAAACATCAAATTGAAACCATTTATTTCAATTACACCAATTACAGACACTTTTGAATTGTCAAAGAGTCGGTCAGTCAGAAAACTGGAGCTGGTTGACCATTCCAAAGCGAAGTAGATACCTATTGAGAAGAACGGTCAAAACATTCCATGGACACTCATAATCTAAATTGGCGATCATTCAGATGTACCTGACCCGTAAGGGCGGTAAACTGGTAATATGAACAAGTAATAATATTGTTACAAAATATTGGTCCTAAACTAAAACTAGTTTTGTAAACTCACAACCGAGTATCCACGAGTACAAATCTCCGTGAGGACCCTGAAGGCCAGACACACTCGACGCTTGACGGCACTTTGAACTGCACGAGTTAATTAGCACTTTAAGTGGCAATCCGCTTTTTGCTATCCCGAGCTAGTTACACCAAGTGCCAAATGGGTTAGGTGTTAAATTTGTGTGCTAGTGAGTATGGATTTGATGATATGTAAAAGTTCGAGTATTTAATGACATGAATTTCTATTATACAAGAGAGAATGGCTGATTTAGAAGTAAAGATACTGGAAATACTAGACTGCGTTGGTTATCATTATGTTAAAGTAAAAGTGTGAGCGGGAGGATAAAGGAGAAAAGAGAAGGCAGAAAATAAATTGTAGCTAAGATTGAAGATCATGATATGTAATTTTGATGCAATCATATTCTAGTGACATATTGTTTTCAATTTTGAATAAATAAAAAGGAATGACTACCAATAAATAATCAAATATAAGATATATGAAAGGCCTTTAAAACACAAAACATAACATTATTTACGAAACACTTCGAGACAATTCTCGCGAACAAATAAATCTAATAAAACACGCACTCCCGACGTGCCTAACAAAACAAAACAATAAAAATCCTACTCGAGTCCTACATTACCACAAAAAGGAAAATCAAATAAAAGCGAACCTTGAAATCTCAGCATCGTGTAAATCAGTTCGGTGGTCGAATTAATTCATTTCCTGGAAAGGGGGGAAGCACGCGCGATGTACGTGATGGCCGACCAAACAGATGGTCTGATGCTATGAATGTAAGAGTTTTTGCAGCAGACTTGCGATCCTTTTTTGTTTCGTTAGATGTGACATAAACAATGGATGCAGTGGGACCACATCAGGCCATCCCATGCATGCAGAGTGCAGTGATGTGTTCCGTGTACGCGGACGTTCCAGTAAAAACGTGCAGCAGAGATACGTTGTAGTTTTTTGAGATTTGATTTGGTAATGTTTTTAAATTTGGGTGCGTAATTTTGGTGAAGCGTTTGAGGGACATTATCACATCATCAAGTTTCTTTGCTTCTTGTTATAATACTATTTTCTATCGCATTTTCTAATTTATTTTGTTGCTAAGCAAAAATTGTCATGAGCTTGAAGTTCAAGGCGACCATAACCTTATATGACCTAGGTTATCCGTAACTAACTTTTACGTGGTCCCCCAAGGTAACTACTAGGTCCCATTACTTTCTATCCATCAGTTGGTAGAAAAGCCTGATTTACGAGCCAACCAACTTTATATTACGTCTTAAACGACGCCAATAAAAAGTTGCGCTATAAACGACAAAGCTGGAGCACTTATAGCGTATACTTTTTTATTGCCCAACCGGTATACATAGTAAAACAATTCGCTGAGAAAGTGGGGGAATGGAAAATTTTCTACGGTTCGTAATTTTCTTTGAATATTTAATTCGAATGATGATGGTATGGTTTTAGGTTTTTTACGTTATGTGGGAAGTTATTTTTAACATAAAATATTGTTTGTTTATTAAAATTACATTTGATGAAAATAATCTTACAAATCTTCTTTTTCCCCAAATTGATTCAGTGTTTATTGACTACTGAATTAGGTAGTAATGATACAAACTTAAACTTAATTATATCTTCAGTAGGTTGTAATTCTGTAATAACTCCATTCAATCCCAGTTCTAATGGTGAAGTAATAATATTAACATAGTCTAATTACTATTTTGATATGGCTCACGCTAGAGAGTAGATATCGGCATTCAATTTGGAATTAATATTGTAATTAATAGTTTATGTAACAGATGATAATATAATTCAGGAATAGGAAATTATACTAGCAATATAGTTACAGTACCCTGGCGTTAATTTCATACACTGAGCTTTAAAGCCAGACTGACAGTTCAGAGTGACAAAGATGCTCTAAAATATAGACTTTTGTTAAACTTGATGTGCTTGAAATGCTCATATCTACAACAGCGAAGCAGCAGTGGTCTAGATAGGAATTTTAGAAAATATATTTGAGGAAAAGGACATGGATATAATTTAGAAATTGATTCGAGATAAGGAAGCAATCCCGACTGTGCTGAACGGGGTCTGATAGGAAATTGCGACGTCTGCCTCGAGTCTAGTAACGTCAGAGGAAAGAATTTGTATGTAGTCAATTTATTGATAAATATTTCTGTGTCATCTGACGAATGGAGAGAATATTTTCAATATACGAGCTACTGTTGTACTTCATTATATTGCTACATTTTATTTGGACTCTTACGATTCTCTTGCAAAAAGTCAACATACTCAATTATCATTTATTAACTATATATTACCAGAATCAGAGTATCAACAACTTTTGATTTTAAATTCATGAATTAGTTCCAACGTTTACTTACTGACTACTGCAGATCTCTCTGTAGATCTACTAACACAAGAAGATAATGCAATACTATCCATAAAACAAAATAACTAAATCACCCATGTCTTCTAATATTTTTTAAAGTCATTGTGCAAGGGTAAGCAGATAGGCGATAAACGGTGCGATGGTGTGGAATCGTCTCGAGGGAGGTTCCGCTAATCTGCTCAGGGGTCTATCGTTAACTGAGATCCCGTAAGTCTTGTTTTGAACCAGAGTTAGTGATTTATGAAATATGATTTTGAAGACTGATATTATAAGAGTAAATAAAAAAAGGTCACCACAGTCATTTGTTTTTCTTCAATAAATCTGTCTGTGTCAAGAAAGTAAACGGATAGTCCAAAAATCAAAGAATTTCAATAACTAGTGTATCTTGTCGATTCAATCAATTACTGTAAAATTGAATTAGATGAAAAATATTAAAGATAGATAATTTTTCATGAATAATCAGAAAAATACGGGCGTTCACATGCCCATGGACGGCATTGTAGAAGCTCCTGAAAATAATGAATGTTCTTATGAAAATTCAATGCTGATTTATACATCGTGAAGGTCATAAATCCACTCTTTTCTTGTTCTAGTTTATCGCGTTTTCACTAAACCGGATGAATATTAAGTCTTAAACTTGGCTTAAGACATGGCCATGAACTTGTATTGATCATGGCTTTTCATTACGCGGTTGGCGGCACTCCAAACGTAACCAGTGTAGGAAAGGGTTTCATTTGAAAGCAAATAAAAACTTTAAGACGAGCACTGTAACAATTTGTTACTAGATTTTATTAGAATCGTGCTTTAGTGTTCTTATTGGTTGGCGAGGATTTGTCTTGTTCAGTGCAGTTAATTGCTTGATTGGAAAACAGAGTTGGTAGTCGAGATGTTCATCCATAGGGAGAAAATTAACATCAGTTTGTTGAACTCTAAATAAATCATTGATTTTATTCAAATCTTTCTCATTGTCCACTACAGCTTCAGCTAGATACTATGTTTCAATTTCATCTTGTACTGGTCCAATTACACGTTACTCATTCTCCTCAACTCTCATATTAGGTAATTTCATTCATCTTTTTTTATCTCACACACCCATAATCACACTTACGGCCATAAACGTATAAACACGAACAAAAGACAGGTCTACATCTGTGGCACGGAGTTCTTATCGTACGATAGGACCCTAAACGGACCCGGCGACAGATTTACGGATCTCGGACCCGAGTGACCTCGTAATTTCGGACCTATCTCCCGTATCTTTCGGTTTTATTAGATTTTCCAGGATTCCGAAGGTGAAAGGTTCGAGTTTTGGAGAAATGAGGATTGATAAGACTGATTTGTGTGTTGGGATTTTTAGGGAATGGATATGTTCGCGCTTTAAAAGAGCATGTCTAAAAGAATAAGAAATTGTACATTCTAAATCTCTTGGGTCTAAAGTATATGCTGTTTAAACCTCAATTCTGAGTTACGCGTGCCTTGGATATAAAATGAGCATGTGCAAATTTGTATAGGTACCCAATTAAATTATGAATATGTTCAAATGCATAGTTAATAACGTGCGCAATCTCGAAGAAAAGACTATTTGCAAATAGGTATTCAACAATACTGAGATTATAGAAAATTATTTAAAATATGCAAAATTCTACCGATCACTTTCAAACATAAATATCTTTTATTAGTTAACCACCACAGTACCCAAGAGCATAGCTTAACTCACGTATACAACAATCATAATACACGATCTATGGCTGCTGGTAGATTCAATGTACCCAGAGTCACCAATTACTTTGGTGACAGTACACTAAACAAGAGAATACCATACCTATTGAACAGTCTGCCGGCAGACATAAGCAGTGAAACAAACACAAATAGATTTAGACGTAAATTCAAATTATATTATTTAGAAATGTTTTAAGTTTTATATAAGTGTAAGTTTAAATAATATTTAGTTTTAAGTACTTTTAAGTATGTCTAGAGACTCATCGACCCCACAGTCAAACCATTGCAACGGTTTTGTGAGGCTAAGCTTATAAGTTAAATAAAAAAAAAAACTACTTAAATGTAGTATATATACCTAGGAGTGAAAGGATATTGAAATAACGACGTTAAACATTTACAGAAGTTAAGCTGCCAATTTTCTTCAGTTGAACTTTGAACTTTGAGCACTTTACAATTCGTAAAAGTTTTATTCGCTAAAAGGTTAGACGTAGCAAAACACATCAGACAAAAGGTCTAAGAAAGAACATCTACACCTTTTAGAAGATCCACCATCACCTGTTCTCCAGACATATTGATCCAAACCTTAGCTATTAATCCGTTAGTGTTGTAGCTACAACAATTACAACAGTCTGCGGTCGAGTAGTGTTGTACACACGTTGCGCTGTGACTAATGTTTGCGGAGACGAGCCTACAGCTCGCACGTCTGCTGCCGCCTAGTGTTGGGATACACGGGCTTGTTGAATCACGTATTGAATAAACAAATGGCCATGGAGTTGAATAATTTTCTGTAAACATTTGGACATGTACATGAATAATTTGATGATGAAATCATAAAACCAATATGACAGTCATACATAGTGTATTTTACACCTGATATCTAATGAAGGATGGCTGGCAGATGATAAGGTATCAATCTAATAAACCGAAAGCTCGGAGTTCACTATTCATCATCTGCCTAACCTTTTCCCAACTATGTTAGGGTCGACTTCCAGCCTAACCGGATCCAGCTGAATACCAGTATTTTACATGGAGCGACTACCTGTCTGACTTCCACAATTGGGTTACTGGGTGCACTATTGCTAACAGTTCAAAACTGATTACATGTAATTAGATACCGTTTCCAATAAATCAACGTAAAATTACAGTTAACGCAAATCATCATTATTCAAGCATTGACGATTCGTTTATGCAAGACAAGTTATGAACATGTTAAGGATACAATAAATTCCCATGGAGAAAAAAAAATACTTCCAACAAATCTGCTCGCTAAACTTCAAACCCGTGGGTCCTAATGTGACAGTCAATATTTATCTGCAAGCATATTGTAGGTGTTGGTGACATTCTGTACACAAGTACTTGTAGGTACATGTCGTAATTACCGACACAATGTCACTAGCTCCTCTGTTTCGTCTACGTGTTGAATTTGGCCGTATTCGGGCATATAAATTAAATAGTGACTACGAAATTGAAAATTTTACGTCGTGTAAAGCTCCAGTGCTTAAACATATTTTGGATCCCATAAAGTCCTGACTGTATCCTGACTAAGAATAAAACCAAATGCATTTTTTACGAATATTACAGTATCTGAGCGGATAAAAGAAATCTAGGCTTTTGAACAAGGAAATTTCTGATTCGATACAAACTTATGATTGAGAATTGGATCTGATAAGACCAGAATGCAACTTCATAAAAACTTTGTTCATCGGTAGGTGCAAGTAAACAAGCGAAATCAGTAAAGTTATTTCATCAGCTCACGCTTTGAAGGTAAATCTTACAAATCAAATGTCTCGTGACAGTTAGATCTCAGACAATGCTAATCTAAATCATTGTTCACTGAATAATTTCATCAAGATATAACAGTGTTCACGATTCGTGTACGTTTCCCTTTAAATTCCACGTCTGGCTGACACGTATTCATGTTGGTCCTCAATTTGTGAAGCACAATACATTTGGATTAGAATTCACGATTCTTTTAACATTTTTGTGTTTGTTATTCTTGGACGATTTTATTTTAAGAGTCTGTGTGATTATTTTGGATGAAATTGAGCCTCCTTAAGATTTTTTTTCGATTCTGCTTTCTTGAGTTACAATACTTCAGGGTGTTCATTTGTTCAACGCACCCAGGGAAATTAGCACTGCTATCTAATTTTGTGACCTATTCATTATTCTTAATGATTTGAAACTTTGAGATATCAATTAAAAGTCGCACGGTTCCTCATACTTGGACTTGTGAGCCACTCTATAGGGTGTAGGGTGTGGTGCAGACTATTTAACATAACAACTTTATTTTTTTCTCGAATACAATGTTGGTCCCATGGAGAATGTTGTCCAGTTAGATGATTTGTACCACACCCTTAAATTTGAGCACATCTTTCCGATACACGCTGTATATGCTGCACGCTGGTTGGAGAATAGTATTGACATCGAAAAGCTCTATTTCGAACTATACCGAAATTCATTAAAATTTATTTTCGAACACATCAATGATGCATTAAAAGCTTAAAGTATAATATTTTGACCCCATGCTACTGACGATTATCTGTTAAATATAAATGGCCCATTAATTATCAATCGCTATTGTAATGGCAGTGTGCAAGCGTTAATTAATTTATCTCTATTCGTTATTCATGATGAATGAATGATTCGTGATGAACCCTCGATATTGCTGCGATTACCACATTGGTTGTCGTTTTCATTAGCTGTCATGCCATTCGACTTTCAGCTGAATGGGTTGAAGTCATAGGGATGTACCGTAACTGAAACTGTTTATCAAATTGACATACTACGACAATTTTTCGTGTTATAGCCATTTGAGCAGTTGTGGCCCGTAACGGCGGCGACTTACGAGTTGTAGGTCGGTTCGAACCTTGGTAGGCGTTTTACTTTGTGTAAATTATTTCATCACCACTGCTCTCAAAAAGGTGAAGGAAAATATCGTAAGGAAACCGGCATGTCCTAGAACCAAAAATTCTAAGAAATGTGACATTTACCAACTGGGTCCGCGTGGTGGATTACAGCCCACTCCCTCTGTCCCTGCAGTGGGAACATCATAGGGTGATGCAGAAGTCTGGATAAAATGGGGCAAACTTTGACTTAACAAAAAAACATATAATAGTTATAGTATGTTTTTTTTACACATTCTACTTAAAAATCAAGTTCAGAGGCACGATTGAATGAAAATAAACATTTTTACTTAGAGAAAATCAACAGCAATCATAAAAAATTCTTCTCTAATCGCTACATCCAGACTAAACACATGCTTCCAATACCAGCAAACCAAACATTTCCACCACATTAAAACACAGACATGAAATAAATAAAGTATTTATCGAGCCATTTGTATCAGACGTCTGCTGTAACCGCTTACTTCGCTCACACCGCTCACTGCGCTCGCCTCGCGCCACTGTAAAACACTGAAAGCCTTTATCTGAAGCCGACCGCTCTAGCTTTGGCGTTGTGGCTATTAGGTGAGCGGGTTTATAAATTTTTATTTTTATTGGCTGGAGGTGGTAAACAGCGGATTTTTATAACGTACCTATACTCTATTTGAAATAAGATTAGACGTTTAAACAAAACTTTTTTACAGTCCGTTCAACCGATTCTGACTTCTTTACCGTAGGTATAAGGATGACATTAAAAGTACAATACTGTTTACTGCAACTGCCATTTATCATGCCACCAACGCAATTGAAGTGAAAGTCGGTTGAACGGACTTTAAAAAAGGTTTAGTTAAATGTCTAATCTTATTTCAAATGCAGTATATGTATTTTTTTTAAAGAGTTCCCACTCTTTAAAAAAAATACATATTTAAATTAGGTTTTTTTTTTTAATTGAAATTTAATCTTAAATCTGATCTCGAAGAGAATACCCATTTTAACTGGCTTTTGTGATACAGGATCTTTTAGTACAAGAGCCAGGATTACACAGATGTCTGTGACTTTGAAGTGTAATTAAAGAAATGATAAAAATTTTAATTAACTCACTCGTCTTTTGGTGGATTGGCAGTGTTGTTAATTTCTACTGCAAATAACGTGATATCCATACAAAATTAGCAAAAACGGTCTTTTGTAGTTCATACAATGACCGTACCTCTAGCTTATGGTATTATTTAGTGACTTAAAACATTACTCATAAAAGAAAATAATATCTGATTCTCCTCTTATTTCCTTTCCCCTCTTTTATTCGGTTTTCCATTTCGAATTCGCGTTCTGCTTAGCCCCTCCACCAACTACAGAGACTCAGCCGCTCGGAACTGTTGCTCCAGGCTGCAGTCTTCAACAGTTCAGCCAGATTGTATGGCATCAATACTTCAATCGATTTCTTTTGCCAGACCGCCAGTCCGTCTGGCAAAGCCGCCGATATGTTTTGCCAATTTGCGGCGACTTTGAGGGTATTCGGGGATTTGGGAACGAATTTGTTGAAGGGCAGATAGTGATTTTATTCAGGTGTGAAAATGTCTGCGCTTTTCTGTAGAGCGGTTATGTGGTTTATGCAGTTAGGATGTTTGTTTGTAGGAGGGAACGCAAATAACTATGTACATGGAAATCTCAGCGGTGTACTTCATGAAAGTTTAATCTTGCTTCCGCCAGCGACGTCGCCCACGTAATATCTTTATAAATTATAGCCTATGTTACTCAGTGATAATATAGCATTCTACTGGTGACATAATTTTTTAAATCGGTCCAGTTGTTTTTGAGTTTATTCATTACAAACATACAAATCTTATTAGTCTTACATACAAATCTTTATCAGTATAAATGAAAATATTTTAAGAGTAAAATGTAACAATTAATTACAGTTTATATAAAACTTGCCTGTTGTCTTTAGCCTAAACGAATAGCCGACATCAAACAGCTGAAATCTGTAGAAGATGAGTCTAATTCCACAAAAACAATGGAATATACAGCCGATCTATTCTTTTAAAATCTCACCGTGAAAACTTACGTGAAGTGAGCTTAAAGTGAGCTGTCAACAATGTCCATCTAGAGCTCATGCAGGTGGAATGACAGCTCATTTCACCTAAGTTTTCACGATGAGATGTTTAAAGAATAGATCGGCTGGTAGGTAGCTTTAGAGGCATGATGATCACGTCGGGGTCATCAGTATAGAGGTATGAAGGACAGGTTGTAAAGTTCACTCATCCTCAGACGGTTGTCGTGTCTGGCGGGCAACTGCCCAACGATTGATGTCGGAAAGTTATATATTTATGTTGATCGCGCGGTAAACTTTGCTTGCGCGATGCAGCATTTGTGTGACGTCAGGATTTTGTGTGACGTCAGGTCTTTGACGCGTAATTCACATGTGGCATTGTAGTTGCCGCCACATAACTATAAACAATAAGATGAGTCTAATCCGACTTGACTAGGCTCATATTCAAGGTGAGCCTTGAGCGGGGTTACGGGAAAGTCCGAAAGGGATACTGTGGCCCCTGGCAACGTACAGGCAGGAAGGAACACGGGTGGGTTTTAGTCAGTAAGGGTCCGACATGCCCTCCCGCTCCAGAGCGGGAGAAGTTATTTGACAACATCCCAACAAAAAAAAAGGGTGAGCTTTGAAAAACGTCAAACGCTCATATCATACTTACTTACCTCTATTTTATATCCAAATATCACTTGGAACGTAGAACCCCAAAAATCCCGAACTGCACCTTCAATATACCGTTTTCCATTTCTTAATATAAATCCAATGTTTCTACACATGGACACCGAAGGCGAAGACAGTAAAATTGCGAATCATCGAATTAGGGAAGGGCCAAACGATAAGCTGGCTCGTAAATTCGGCGTTCGGCGTTCGGCTTTCGGCCTCCGGGTTCATTGCTCGCACATTGTTTTAGAAATGTCAGCTTTTAAATGATGCTTTGTTATTTAAAAAACAATAGATAAAGTAGGTAAATGGTTTTGTGTAAAAGTCGTTTTGGGACTTCGCTACGTAGGTATTTGTCACCTTTATGGGCGAACTTTTTGAAAAGCGTTTCTGCTGATCATGAGGTCCTGGATTCGATTCCCAGGTCGGGCAAAGTGTAATTCTATCAGAAATTTCTCAATGGAAGCCTGGATTTGTGGATTTGTGCCCGACAATAATCCTATTACATGGGACTTAAACATAACTGGCGAAATGTAGGTGTACTATGGGTACACTTCTGCCTAGCCCTTCGGGAATTACAGACGTGATGTTATATTTCTTTTAAGTTTTTTAAATTTGTATGTATAATGTGCTCAAAGTATAAGGAGACCAGCTGCGCCCCGCTCTTTTACCCGCATAAGTCTCGATCCCATGGTAATATCGCGATAAAAAGAATCCAATATTCTAAACCAGGTCATGGTCTATCCATGTGCCAAATTTCATCAAAGTTTGTTCAGCCGTTTTAGCGTGAAATGGTAACAAACAAAATCACTTACCGCATCTATAATATTAGTTAGTGTTCTGTCTCGATTCGCTACTTATTTCCTCACAAAAACATTTTTTTTAAACCAGTTTATTTTAATAAAGTTCTACACACCAACCATCAATGAAAACCATTACAACACTATCACCCACTTCTCTACTCACCCACAATCCTATAATCCGTCAATAGCATGATCAGTACCAAAATATGCATGGACAAGCAAATATTATGATACACGCCCATCATGGCGGCTGCCTGTGATGTATGCAGAAAACCCATTGTTTTGCGCCCGACACCGCCTGTCAAATTACTGTCCACAGCAAATTATGGGGTGAGTGTGAACAGATTAATGAATGCTGAGGGTAGTTCTAAATAGTTAGTTATATCATGATTTTAATTGGAAGAATTTTTGGGTATTCATCTCGGTAAAGTGTTGGGTCAGGAAAAGAACGATTCTGTTGTGGCCATTAGAAAAACCGGCCAAGTGCGTGTCGGACCACGCACAATGAAGGGTTCCGTAGTTGACTGAATTTATCGCAAGAACAAACTTAACTTTGTAGTTGAAAAACATGTGTGTGTGGGAGAACATATTTTTGCAACCGCAAATGTAAGTTGGTCGATTATTACTCGTTAACTTGTAAAGCCTACTTAGCTGTGATAGTTTTCCTTTTAATTTCGTTATATATACTACTGCCCTGAATTTTTTCGCATATCCAAAACTAACCATTTAGCTGGCATTTAGGGGGGGAACACTTGACTAACAAAAATTAGCACTTTAAAGCTTAATATTTCGCAAACGGGTCCTTGAATCCAAAAACTCATAATATTTTTGAATGACCTTTCCAGCGACACCCTTTACGTGTAGGGGAGGAACTCTAAAAAAAAAAAATGTATACCCATACCAAATTACAGCTTTCTACAAAGATTCTCTAAGCTAAGCCGCGGACAGACGGACAGACATCCGGACATGGTGAAACGATAAGGTTTCCTTGTTTATTAAAAGGACCCTAAAAATTAATGATCAACTAAATCCAGCTGTAGAAAACCTACCGGATAAAATAGTTAATATATTTTGTAGGGTATAATGTAAGGCCCGGTTGATGGCAATAGGCTTGCCCCCTATTACATTAGACTTAAAGATAACTAGCGAAATGTGGGGGTACTATGTCTATAGGTACACCTCTGCCTTACCCTTTGGGGAATATAATAATACGGGCGTTATGTTAAGTTATACATATAAGTATAATAGGTACTGTTATAGCCATCTTCAAACAAAGCTGCGGAGAATTAAAAGTTTGATGATACGAAAAATAGCAACAGGTTTTAAAACTCAATAAAAATAAAAGTCTCAGTTAAAACTCGACCACTTTCCAAGATTTAAAATAACAAAAAGTGTCAAAAAGTGCAGCAGTTTTATATAAAAGGTGCTATATTTAGTGACAAGGGTACTTCCCGACGTCTGGTCGACGTTCAAGATGTCTCGACAGAATTACGACTCGACACTTTTACTCGTAGATGCAAGTTGTAGCGAATTTTAAAGTTTCCGTCGTAAATTAATAATTTTGTATAGAAAATCGTGTTGGAGATTGTTCTAGAATATTTATTGAAGTCGTATGGTTTGATCAAGGGACGTGGAAGTAGGTATTAGTTTTGTTTGTGTCTTCTGAGAACGCCCTTCTACCTAGTTTAATGAAGATCAAGCCTTCGACATCGGAATAATGAAAGGTCATACAATGATTTTTCCACAATTAGAGTACATGGGAGATTGTGTGTGTAGCAGTGATAGCTTAGTGGTGTGACCGTCGGAGTACCAAGTCATCTCTCGAGTTCAAACCCAAGGCAGACACCTCGGACTTCGGATTCATGTGCGTATTGTATAATAATTATCACTTGATTCTAAAACGGTGAAGGAAAACATCGTGAGGAAACCGGCATGCCCGAGAGATATTTCTCGACGGCATGTGAAGCCAAGTCAGAGACTCATGGCCGGCATAAAAGCTCCAGGTTAGTCAATAAACACGAAAAATAAAAAAAAGATGGGAGATTTTATAGTGAGCACTGCTTTTTGGCGTTATTAGAAGCCAGGACTTCGCTGCTTAGCCACTTAACTTTATCCCTCAATCACAAATAAGGATACCAATGTATTCTGTATTAGTGTTCCTTTTTATGCAATGAAATAAATAATTATAATTCTTCTAATAGGTCAATCAGGATCTCTTGCCAATTCACTCCTAACGTTTTGGAAATTTCATCAAATTAATTTCTGTGTTCTTATTAATTTGAATGAACATAAAACTTGTAAAGATTCCCTAGACCTAGAAAATAAACTATTATTTCTTACTTAACTACCTCAATAGATGACAATATAAAGGCTCTCTTGCATTTAATTAAATGTCGAGAAAAACATTCGAAAACAAAATAAAGTCGTTCTAAAATACATAATGTAAGCAGACTGCTCTAAATGCTCCAGTATTTAAACTCAGCGACGAAGGTCATCATAAACAACTAGCAACGAGTGTTGAGAGCCGAAGCGAACATTCTATACTCCCCTTTCTTTCACCCCCATACAGTTTACCTCCTATCTCTTTCCCACTAGGGTGTTTACCGGTAGTCGGGCGAAAAAATTGTCTTTATGGTTATTGGATGGTAAGAAATTTCTTATGGGGCGACATTTTTTACGTAAAGCCACTGTTGCGGAGACAATGATGATAGTTGATGTTCTTGTATAAGTTAATGGTAAATAGAACGATCGATAAACTGTCAAATAAAAATCGAAGGCGTTTTTGCCTATTTGAATGGTTTCTGATGGTGTTTCCACCTACTGTACAACGGCACAAGGATCTTTTGGCGTGTGGTCAAAATGGGCATTAATGCCGCCATCTTGATTTTTTTTCGATACGGTTTCTGTTACAATACAATTTCACAAATGTATGACTGTCACACAGTGATATTGGAGACACTTTACAAAACCGAACTTTTCTATAACTCTGTATGTCTTTATGAAGCTGACTAAAGCCTAGACCAAAATGGAGACAAGAATCCAAAAATCTATGTAAATGAAGAACTCAATTATGTTTTCAGTACCAGGATCCCAAAGGACAGATAAGTAGTCTATGTGCCAAGAATTCCTCTTGCACTGGTAACTTTGAAAGCCAGGTGTTTGCAAATTTCACTGGCTGGTTATTCTACCATCTGTCGTTTAGGTGCAAGTATAATAATTTCAAAACTAAATGCATTAGTGCTAGTTGAGATGTAACCACCGCGATGGAGGTAACATTAAAATTAATTGAAAGTGTAATTGCTGCTGCAGCAGTTTTATTAGTTGCATCAATTGCATAAAAACCAGATATAAATTTTTCGTAGTAAACAAAGGATATTTTCAAGGATATATTCTAATACGAACTAAAGTTCGGAAATGATTTAGACGAAAAAAAGTATGAAGTTATAACTAAATGACATGACAGTTAATAAATAAACCACTACAATTGATAAAGATGACATACTAGATAGAATAGAGACAAAGACAGAATGTAAGATGAATATATATTATACAATATGTCAAGTAACAGAGGGCGTTCCCGTTAACCCGCAATAGTAAAGCGTCCACAAATGCAAAAAAAAAAACTACATGGAAAAAAAAACGTTTCAAAAATATTTAATTTATATGTAAAAGAAATACTGTACACGCGCACTTGTCTTTCAACGTGGAAAGACATGTCAGACATAGAGATACTATTGCGAGTTAACGGGAACGCCCTCTGTTAGTTAACATACTGCGTATTATAAGCTGATTTTCCGACATAAAGGGTAACATAACACTTTATGAACAAGCAGTTGATAAAAAGAATAAAGGAGTAAAGGAACATTGAATCCCATTCTTTCTTCCAATTTCAATAACAACAGCAGTACAAATAAAAACGCAATAAAAAAACCTGTTCACTCTTCACAATATAAACACAAATATAAAGCGTCCAGGGTACTTGCAATAGGAATTGGATATTAATGCAATAACACGAAGGCTAACAAAGGGAATGGCTATTGTGATGTTAAGGGCACTTGGAAATACTTGATATGATAATATAGAAGTAGGAATTCCAAGCGGTGTGGTGTTTGTTGTGCCGGTCATTTTAAATAAAAAGTACAGTAAAATTTAATAAGGTTATAGAAATGCCTGAAGTTAAGAGAATGAAAAAAGTATATGCTTACAAGAATAATAGCGATACGTGTAATAATGACAACATCACACGAAGATTTGTAGATAGTCAAAATAAAATCGAAGTTGGAAGGAGAACTTGGTTCGGCCTAAAATATTAAAAGATACGTAAAACGTACCATTCAAACACCCTATTAACTCTTCCAAACAAAAGTAACAAGTCAATCCCTAATTACCGTTAAATATTTAAAAACGTTGCCCCAAAAGGGTTTGGTCCAACAGAATAATCATCGAAAATCTGTACGCAGCGAAAATTTTCAACTCAGATGCGGAGTCACGTACCGCCTGCAATGGCGACAAATTTTTGCAAATACCTGCAAAATCCGTGATAATACCTTGAAAGTCAGCTTAACTTTGTTTGTTTGGGGTTGCACTGGGACTCAACTTCCATCCTTAATCTGGGATAATTAGTTATAATTTTGAACCCTTATTAAATTAACCTTTAGTTACTTGGAAAATATGAAGGTTTTGAAAGTCCTGAGTTGGCTTTAGTTAAAGAGGGTGCAGAGAAATGAAGGTAAAGTAAAGACTGATAATAATAATTTTGATGATTATCTCAGTTTAACATATTGAAATATGCATATGGGTGCAAAGGAACTGAAACAATATTAACCTAAATGAATAATTACAAATAGTAAGGTTTATATAAGAGCAAACGTGAATTCACCTTCCCTGAGAATTTTGGTAGTCAGACTATAATTTCTTTGCGTGAAACCACGGCACCTAATTGACATGAAACGGTCGGTTTCCTTCGTATAACAACAAATTGGACTTTTCTAATGCAATAAAATGATTTACAACCTAGGCAAGGTTGTCAATCTAGGCAGAATGATCTCTCACATAGTCCCTAGATGGATAGATCTCTGATTTACTTGTCATGAAAATTATTTAGAGGGTAAGTGGATTTTAAATACTTTGCATATATACTTATGTGCTTACATTATATATGTAAATTGCGTTGTCACGTATAACGATGACGATAAGATAGCAAGTGAACTTCGCGACCTAGTTACTGAATGTAGATATTTGGTGTGTGGTCTAAAAACTGGAAATTGGCGGTCGATCGACATGAGTATGAAATTAAATGATGATTTGAAGGTTAAAAAGGAGACAAAGAGACGTAATTGTTATTTTGAAATCCATCCTTATAATCGTAATCTACAGCTTAATAACCCACAGAAACTAGCCCAGTGTCATTCTAGTTTAAAGGTTTTAAGCATTTCTATATTTCGAATTTGGATACCTACTCGATTGTAGGTTTAGATATAATTTTGTGTAACCACCATTGAGTATGGTCATAAAATTAATTGCCAATATATCTAGCAGAAGATTAAAATCATATCAAAAAAGCAAGTAACATGTCTTTCATTGGAAGACACTTTTTAATGTTCAAAAGCGTTTTATGTGCCTCTGATTTGACTTTGACTTTGATATTACCGGCTTAAGAGCGTGCATCATTCTGAAAGTTGGCAACGTCACAAATAGATGTCAAATATTTCGCTGTTTTGATTTACTTGGCAATATTACTGTATGGAGATATGAAATAGGTATGGCTAACTAGTGAACTTAAATATTGATTATGAAATGCAATAATTAATATCGTAACACAGAATATCCTCTCGCCTGTTGCTGGCGTATTTGGCGTACAACGCCAATCTGCCCCGCCATTCTGCGGGCTAGTGCAATGTTGCCAACTTTTAGAATAAGCGCTCTAAGTCTCCATAGCTTCAGCCTGTGACTTGTCTCACACAACTAATGAATGAAGTCGATATGCGAAGGTAATGACGCGCCCAAAATATACAAAGTACGCAATGTTTACTGATAGCCTCTAAGACTTTAAGCTTCCAGTATCAGGCGTATACGCAACCTATGAACGTGAGTTTCAGTTTGCGTTGTCAACATATAAGACATTTACCCAAGAGCAGAAAAAAGAAGGAAAAGGGAAGGGAATGGTTTTGAAAAGGGTATAATGAATGATATTTAGGAAGTAAAGCAGACGCAGTTCCATAAGTATTTAGAAGAATAACATTATATAGGGAACGACTACAAGGTCAATCAAAAAATGATAAGAAGACAATATTAGTCTTTATCCCGTGGGAATATTGAGATAAAAGGCTATGTTCTTCTCCAGGTCATGGTCTACTCATGTGCCAAGTTTCATCCAAATCCGTTCAGCCGTTTTAGCGTGAAAGCGTAACAAACAAACAAACACACTTTGGCATTTATAATATTATAAGTTAGGATGCCTCAGATTAAAAAGTCATCGAATATGCTATGAAAATAATGATTGTCAATAAAAAAGAAATCGTTGCATAACGACTACTGTACATACAGGTAGAGGTAAACAAAATATTGCAAGAGAATCCCGAAAGTCTATTTATGAACATTTGCAAATGGCAAAATATATTCAAATATTGCCGGCAACAAACTATTTCACTTTAATTTAGTAATAAATAGCGGGTTCTTTTGATGTTCGGGGACGAGGCAACCTCACAAAATACCCTATTTGGGTATCTCTTAGAAATGACGAGCCCGATCGTGGAATGAGATCTCTTTATGTAAGCCACTGGCAATTGTGAACGAAATAAGTCCAGGGACTCTTGTAAATACGTGTATATTTGGATGTTGCAAATGTTGGAATTCAAATAAGTTTTTCACATGCTCGAATTTTGTTAAAATATTTTGCGTACATTTTGCTGGCTTCATAAGAAAATCTGTTGCTCTAATAAACTTTGACTCTTTTCCATAATAATGACGTCTACTCCTCGAAGTGCTTTGTGGCTGCGAATTGCTTTTTACCAACTTTCAGTCTTACATTAGACTTCAAATTGTTTTTCCTTGGTAGATAAATATAATAAGATAATATCACGCCTGTAATCTACAAAGGGTTAGGCAGAAGTGCAAGTATAATATCCCTACATTTCGGCAGTTATGTATAGGTCCCATGTAATAGGTGGCAAGCCTATAGTGCCTTCAACCGGGCACACATCCAGACTCCGTGCTGCTATTGAGAAATTCCTGATGGGGAAAATCCATTCACACTTTGCCTGACCTAGGAATCGAACCCAGGACCTCATTCTCAGCAGTAATGCGACCACTAGATCATCCAAGCAATATGCTTTGAATATATCCATTCAAAAGCTGAGAAAACAAAAAAAAAATACAACCGAATTGATAACCTCCTCCTTTTTGCAAAAAAAAGCAAATGTAAGACGATCGTTCCATCTTTGAATTTGTTTGACACACCATACACGGAGCCTGCTTCTAGTAACTCCACACAGCCATTACCAACATCCATAGTGCAATTACTGGTGGCCACAACAATCATGAATACATATACAATTTACACCGTATATTGTGCTGTGTATATACAATATATACTGTTTGTTGTTATGTAAAGTCAGCTTCTGTGGTTGACAGAAGCTTTGACTCCAATAGCCGGCCTTTGTGTCATTGTGATAACATTGTATTGTGATTCCACTGATAGTTTGTTGTTGTGGTTATTGATTGTAATTAATTCATGAGTTATTTTTCGATTATTAAACCATCTATATAATCTTGTATCAATCAAAAGGGTAATTCAAGTTAAGTGGTAGGCGTCAAAAGACGTCCTCGTTCTTGAGCTACTACGCATAATTCTCTGTCAGTCGCTTTTCTCCAGTTTGCCGAACAGTCAGAAAATTTACATAATCTTTCAAAACTATAAGAATTTTATTCCCTGCTTCTTCAATGCTTGTTTAAATGTAACCTTTTTTCTATTACCTAACAACGGTCATGATGCGAGCTTAAGAGTTTGGTCTGTGTCCATAGCATTAAAAATTTGGCTTTCATTGTCATTGTTCCTTACCTTCTTTAAACATCTCATCATTTTTTATTTAAGTTTCAAAGGCTACGTTACCGTCTTAGCAATACGTCTCATATTTACCCTAATTCGTTATGTAAGTAAATACCCACGAAACTTAAACATACCCAAGACTACATCGCAATTAGGAAGGTAACCAACGTGGAAAGCAAACAAGGGGTTGATGTTGGTTGCTGTAACCATTGGTGCGAAAACACGCTAATTAATGATATCGACTATAATCAATAAGGATTTGTTTGGTAATCGAGTTGTTTGTTATATTTTAATTGACAACTTAATTGTAATGTGTATTTTTAATGATTGTGGCTATATGTTTTTTAATTTTATGATTGATGGAGTTTACGGTAGGCTTAACGTATCGCCTAGAGCCATTATAATTTTAGTTAAATTGCCTATATTCAAAGCTTTGTTAAAATTGAAAAATGATAGTATTTCTGTTGATAAATTAATTGTTCTAGTTTATATGAGCCTTATATAAGAAGATTATTTAATTAATACATATTTTAAGTTGACTTTGACGATTTAAATTACGATGACGTTAACATTTTGACTGGCTCTAAAACTGACGCTCCATATGGAATTAAATCGTATAAGTAAAATCTTTGCGTTTTTACAAACAACGATACAATAAAAAACAACATCAAAACACACATATCTAGCAAAAATATTCTAACTTGCACTAAACAGAGCAAGTTTCCCAGCAGACATCACAAAAAGGCGGTCCCAGACATTGGTGTTAGCTTTCAGTTTGCTAGTCCAAGTACAAAGAGTACAAGCACAAAGAGTACAAGAAGTACAAGCACAAGACAGCACAAAGTTTCAGCACAGACTTCTTGTTTGAATGGAACTCGATCTGTGCGACATTGTGCGACTGTAACGAGTGGCGTTATTTCTCTTTCATAGCTATAAAGTTGCTTGAATTTGAATACAGTTATTCTAATGGTGGGTAAAGGTAATTTTGTGGAAGAGTTGAAACTTCTTCAGGTTCAGACAAAATAAACAACTTTATTTTTGTATGGTACCTTTTTAAATGTCTCGTTTTGAATTCAGAACCTTATGTTATTAAAGTTGGTGTGTATTAAATGATTCAATCTTTGACCGAAATAATTTGTGTTTACATACATACGAGTACATAAACTCACAGCAGCTTTCCAGAGGATAAGCAGTGACTACAGAACGCCACCTGCTACGATCCTTACATACGCCTTTTGCTTCATTTATGTTCATACATCTGGTCATACACGCACGCCGGTTGCGAGTACTACACACCTGACCTCTCTGAAAAACATCACCAATAAGGTCACTATATGTCCTTCTAGGGCGTTTCCAATTTGTGTTTATTCGATCGACAATTCAAGCGTTGTTTGAAACCTTTATTGGAGAGTTTTGATGGGATTGTAGACCTAATGAAAAATCACATGTCTTAAGAAAATAAATATGGCAAGAATTTGTACTTTCGATAGCACAGTTATTCAAATAAAGGAAACATTACCGGGTCAGGTCAAGCCAGGTCAAAACAAATAAAGCAGCAATTTTAAATAAATTATTCTACATTATTATATTCCGTTTCACATTAAAACGAACCAATTATAACAGCTTTGATAACTTCAAGGAAAGCCGTAATAGAAAATAGGTTCTTGAAACCTGAAAGTCGAGCTTTTTGTAAAGTAAAATCTTGATGCTAAGGGTCAATTTGCTAATTAGAGATTTAAAATTGTATTTAAATCTGTAAGGCAATGAGAATGACCAATGATTAGTCACCGTTGAAATTCAGAAGTATTCGTTGAATTGGTTCTAAATTGGTAATTTATGTCCCTGTTATATGCAAAGGAGGGAAAACTCTCACACGCGAATTCAAATTGAAATATATTTATTTGTAGAACAGATATAATCTTGAAGTAGATGAACTCATTAGCAACATACATGAAGCAATAGATCTAAGAACAGATAATCAACAACATAGTTGGCATCCAAAACCAATTTACACTACAATAAAATAAATCATAGCTGAACAGCACCATCCGCAACACCCTGGATATACACATAAAAAAGTTTCCCAATCACACTTGCTTGTTTCCTACTACGTTAACGTTCCTTGTTATACACTATTCCTACATTTACCGCCGTAATAGTCCGTGGAAACTAGTTTAGTGGGTAGATTTTCTCGAAATTACATTTGATTTATGAGAAAACGTCAATGTTGGAAACTTCTTGTATTGTAAGCCTAATCGAATTAGTTTTTGGGCCAACGATGTTTTTGGAAGAATTGGGCAAGTATTCGTAAGCCAACTGTTGTAAGAGATGAGATTTGATTTGCTGTTCGTCCATCAATCTGAGGATAAGATATTTTCTTGGGATTAATTTATTTGCTTTTGCTTAGCTGGACAAAATATTCGTAGAATGGCAACGGCGTGAATCACTTTTTCTATCATCATCAAAGAAAACTCATTTAAATAATTTCCGCTTCCATTCATAACTAAACTCAAAGCAAACACCGTTTCAATTTCTTGTTCAGAAATCAATTCAACAAACCAATGACAAGCTTGATCGACTAAAGCTCAATGAACATCTAAAACACACAGAGCCAGAAGGAAGTATAATTCGTCATTTCTGGTAGTGACGGCAAAGATTTAGGTATAAATCTGAGTTCAAAAGGCAGGGAACATTAAAAATAAATAGGGGGATACTGCGGCCAGACAACGATGTTTATTCAGCTTTTAGAACTGTTTGTTAGTTCTGCTAGTGACAGTAAAGTAAAGATTCATATTTGTAATAGTGCTATGAAAATATTTGCGGTGGAATAAAATGTGGAAATGTTTTTGCTATTGCGACGTTTTTACGGACAGTCTGTGCTTGTTGAGACCTTGATATAAATGATGTAGGTTTAAGACACATGGGTGCTTTTTTAGCGTGAGTTCAATGCACTCTAATGAAAGAACTAGACACGGTACATCTGTACGCAAAGCCAATGTTACGGTGTTTTCCTAACTGGCGTTGGAAAAACGACCGTGCGTCATCATCATCATCATCTGCCTTGCCTTTTCTCAACTGTATTGCGGTCGGCTCCCAGTCCAACCGGATGAAAACCAGTATTTAACATGGAGCGACTGCCTATATGTTTTTCACAACCCAGTTACTGTGTAACACGATACCACTTGATAAAACTGGCTGTCAGACGTGCGTATGAGAGCTAAATGTTGGAACGGATATTATTATACAAAAAGCAGATCATCATTTCGATAAAACCAGAGAAGATTCGCAAGGGACAATCAAATCAAATAAACAAACAAAACAACGGACCCAAATACGAATAGTGATAAAGCTAACAAATTGCGAATTATGCTAAGGCAGCAAAAAACAATTTTTAAATCCACCCCGGAATATCCAGCCTGGAAATGCGGCCTACATATCCGAGGCCCAATTTGCATGGAGATGGCGCCGAAGCGACGGCCTGGGGCTTCACACTGTCATAATCCGAAACTCGGCTAAACTGATTTAAATTTTCACCATACAATGACTCCATGCTTTGGTAGCTGTTCATACAAAGTTAGTGATGCTGCTCCTAAAGCTGTATTTGCTTTTATTGCAAGGGGTTAAGGATGCGAATGATTTGGTTTTGATTTTTCCGGTTTGGTTGAAGGGTTATTGTTTATTAAGAATTGCTCCTTGGGAACTTGGAAGTATAAAGGGGTCTGAATTTAAAATGTAATAATATTTACAGTTTGTTATTGTAAAAACACGAAATATGTTCCAGTTGAAAATAAGTATATCGTCTAAATAAATCAATGTTTTATATTTTTTTACTGGGGCTAAAACGAAAAAAAAATTGTTAACCTTTAGGTTCAGATAATGTTTCTTGTTTTAACAGCGTAGTATTTAATTCAGGATTTAAATTTTCCATTAACGAATATTTGCGTACAGTATTTGATCAAATCCTTGTTCTGAATCCAAAACTATTAATTCAAAGGGAACCATTTTCAATTAACATAACTCAAAGTTTACAATTTCAATAAGATAAATTTGTATTATCTTCAACCCTTTCATGTTTAAGAACACTTCCACAAGCTAACATCAACTTTAATGTCGGTGTTAAAGAAAAAGTGTAAATAAACTTCTGAGTCTGTGAAATGGATCTCTTGGAGTCCGCTTTGCTCGCTCTTGCTTTAATGAAGAGATTCACAGCTTTTGAGTTTCCAGCTAAGTATGCAAATTCTTTATATTCCAAGTTACGACTTTGTGGACTTCTTTTGTATGAGATTATTTCATTTATTTTAAGGGTTATCACGAATAATGTTACGTTATCTAAATATGTCATTAAAATTTGATCATATTTCTATATTTTGTTATAGATGTGTAGTAGTGTTCGTAGATTAGATTTTTCCAACTGCTAACTATGTACAACTATCCTACATAATTATGTATATTTAAAATTTGTTGTATTTGTAATTTTAATTTTTAGGGATCCTAAATAAATAAATAATTTTATCTAACTTTGGTGATGACATTATAATTGTAGTCTCACAGAAAACCGTGCGACTGCCAAACTACTGTAACTATTTTCCCCTCTCATAATCTTTATGATAGCACCAAGAAAACTATTTCAGGTCTTCTTGCGTCTGCTATTTTATTATAAAGTTGCAATAGCCAAGACAGGATCCTATTAGTTTCTGTCGGCAAGGTTTTGTCATCTGTCTAGAGGGATTGCTTGTTCAGTGGATGGCATCTTGGGCTCTAGATTTCCTATTTTCTGCAAAACATTTGTTAAATAAATTGTCGTCAAAGACAAAGCAAGTCTCAAGGGCTTGGAGAAAACATGAATTATTCTCTCGATTGTTTACTTTGCAGACCAAGGCTTTAGGTGCGTTACCTACGTCCTTAAATCTACTACCTATATTTACGTACTACAGCGTTTTTTAAACCATCCATATCAAGAATGTCAGTTTAATACCTAAAGTTATTCCGAAAATCCTTCGTAAAAGTTGGAGCAAATTCAGATTTCATATTCCACCACATTATTGCGCTAGTCAGACTCGAATACACTCGGCTGGGGTAGCGGATTTATATCATATATTTATTTCGCTCCGCCTGTAATGGCGCATTAATCTTGTGCTGCCTTTCGTATGGCATTTGACATTTCGCCTCTTCCCTTGGATTGAGATTTGTTGGTTATTTCGCCTGTTTGCCTATGTGTGTAGTGACCGTTATAGATAGGGGTTTAGCCGCACATCTTTTGTTTGGAATCTTTGGGATGTTAAAAGTGGAGCAGTATCAAATTGGAGCACCGGCGTATTCCTACTTCTTTGTCATGCTCGTTATAAAGAAACTCTTTTATAAAAACCTGTTTTGTGATTTTCATTTGTGGTCGTTTTGTGGACATACCTGAAACAAATAAAGGGAATAATTAGTACACTTTAATTTTAGTATTTAATAGTGTTTAATTTTAGTATTATATATTACAAGAGGCAAGACCCATTCATAAACCAAATGTATAGCATTTTAGATAAGAATCTCAACTATATCAAAGGGGATTCCTTGTGCATTATCATACTTATCATCATTATATACAGCAACAGTTGAAGGTTACCATGCTATAACGCATCAGCTTTACGAGTATAAACAGACAATATAACAAATAAAACACGCCATTCTCGCGTACAATTCGAATTTATGAATAGTTATCTTGTAACGGGGTATAAAATGAAAATAATTGGTTATAGTGTTTATGGACTATGTAAACGATGATAAACAAACGCTTGTGGCAAGTTTTATTTGTTTGGTTGATTGGAAACTAATAAATATTTAGTGTTTAACACTGTTTCAATTGGGGTTTTTAGTTTTAGTGTATTCATGAATTTCTTTATGTAAATAGCGTGAACAAATACAGTTTAATGAGGTGTAGTTAACATTGCACTGAGTTGGAATATAAATACATTCGCTTAAAATGTATTTAAATATAAAACAACGCGCAGGTTGGGAAAACCAAATGACGAAATAGTAAGATTATAATCATCCAACAGAATTATTGTAATTTACATATCATAACAGCACGCCTGTATTACCCGAAGGGTTAGGCAGAAGAATCTATAATAGATTTGAATTTAGTTTAAGAGAATTCCATATGGTTTGCATGGTAAACCATAAAACACATTCTAACGTTCTTTTATATTTTGTGAATGTGAGACCTTTAAAGGCTTAATATACTGAAGATTTGTAAACCATTTTCTATTTTGCTAAGTACCTGGTACTTGTTGAAAGGCCTACACTGTAATCTCTTAACACTGTTTGAAAACATTGTAAAAGCCATTTATTTATTTTTAAAAGAGTAACCGTGGAGTTTCTTGCCGGCTCTTCGCCATAGGAAACGACCAATTAGAACTGTGCGGCTTGTTTCTGACGTTTCGTAAGTGCCCTTGTAGGTTTATGTGAAAAGAAATATTTTTTTGATTTTGATCGCTCGTCAAACATTTCTGTAGCCTGTCTAATATTGTACGCTACATAAGGCAAGAACTACCCATTTGACCTCAACAGTGCTAATAACGTTAGAAACAACCGTCGAACTAATAAGTCAAAGGTTCAAACTGACAAATCAACCAATTACCTTAAATTACACTGTAACGTTAATTTTCCCTTTTTCAAACTTTATTAAGTCAAAGTTAATTTTAAAAGCTGATTCTTTTGATATGTAAATTGGACAGAAAGTGCTAATTGGTATAGCTGTCGACACCTGAATTGTCAGGCATTTAGGGTGATTATTTGAAACCGAGTGTATTTGCCTCATTGATATGGCTCAATTTTTTTATTACTTTTAGATCTTAATTAACATTATATCGTGTCCAGGTCATTACTTGTTATATCATATATCAAAATCACTGATTTGTACCCAGCAGTTTAGGATATAGACTGTGCTGATGAATTGGTCAACCAGATTAATGATGACCAAGGCAGATAAATGAGCCTTTGCACCATATTAATTAGAATTATGCAGATAAATGAGAATAACATATTATCTTCAATCAACTTTATTATGAAATATCTGACAAGTATAGAAGTAATTACCTACAGTCACATCTACTTTTTGACTAAAACAAGATTATCATAATAATAAATTCTAATTTAAACGTTGGCACACGTTGACAATTTTAAAAGTAATCGTTACATTTTTGGTCGAATTAAACGTTCGTTAAACTTAAAAGGTAAATCAGGATTTCTTTAAAGCTATTATATGATTTTAAATGAAATAGGTAACACGTAAACACAAAAATGAAAAGATCTTAGTTTTAAACCAAAACACTACAAAAACTTAAAAACAAAAAACAAAAACAATAAAAATCTTTGTTTTAAACAAAATGCTCAAACTCTTAATAAAAATAAAATAAACCATAATTTCTTTGAGAATCAAATTCAGTCTTTTAAATCAAATTAGCAATAGGAACTTTAAGGGGGTTCCATCAATGTAGTCCGCGAAATTTTCTTACGTTTTTTACAAATTGAAGCTCTGTATATGTTAATCAAAAGGTAAAGCGCGACAACAATGAAAGTATACTTACTGATTATAAATCATTGCTAATCATCAGCATATTCCTCTTATGAAAAAATACTATCTGCAGAAAATATAACTTAGTGGAGTATGTTGATGATTTAATTGATTAAAATATACGACCAAAAACAGAGTTACAATTTATAATTATTCAAAAACGTATGAATATATCATTTATATTTTGCCGGCCACGTTGACGGACCATCGATCGTAAAAAAACTAAATATTATGATGATAGCGCGATACATACCTATACATTAAAAAATATCTAAATACTCTTCATCACTAGAGTCTATTAGATATGGATCAATATTTTCTAAATCAATGCTTAATTTATTATTTCCATCTTTTGAAAATGTTATCTCTGAGATATTATCACAGTCAGCATCTTCAGCCAATGCCACGCTCTGTTCTGCATTTGCTTCCCTTACGCGTTTTTCTTCATTTTCTTTCGTCATAGCAACTTCGTTGTCTATACTATCGCTTATGCCCAATTATGATTATAATGATAATCAATAATGATTTACGTGTATATTTACTAGTTGTTGCTTTTTATTTGGTATATTAAATACAATTTTGTCATCTTCAATTTCATGATTTGTGTAAAAATGTTGAGTACTCTTTCGTGTATTTTTGTTTTTATTTTTCTTTGAAGAAATGTTGCCTTGTTCAGTATGTGTTATCCAAAAAGGGGTCTTTGTTGATATTATCTTCCTCTGGTACAATCCCTGGACGATTAAATCCATGTTAGTGTGCAATTTGCACAAACAAGTGTCGCGTGATCTAAAATCAGGTAGCAGCACCCAAAAAGGTCTTATTTTGCAGAATGCTGAATAGCTGATAGTATTGAACTTGAGTTTCTTAGAAACTTTTTATGCAGATTGAGAAGACTGTCACTGAGGTAACGCTTTTGTTTACGTATCTTGTTCCTTGCTATAAATTCCTTTTTTCTAGAGCAGAGTCGGCTATTTTCATCGTCTTCATAAAATATTTCGACTTCTTTTTTCAGAAATTCAGGCAAACCATGATTCAGTGTTTTCTTTGATTTTGTAGCAAAACGTGTTAATTTAGGGACTATTCTATTTTGATTGGAATTGTTTAAAGCTGAGGATACTTTTTTTGTTTTCGCTGACTCTAATCTTTGCAGTTTTTTCTTATTTTTTTTTATTATTCGTTTAAGATTATTTATCTCTTTTTGTGATTTATAACGAATACGTCTTACGGTAGAAGATACAGGTGAAGAACAGGAAGGAGATTTTGTATTCAGTGTATTTACTCCTAAATCAGTCAAAAATTGATTGCTTTGCTGAGAAATGCTGCGCAAAATTCTAGATGGACCTGGTACGGGTGACTCCAGTTCTCTGTTTGGAACCTGGAAACGTAAAGGTGGATCATCTATATTCTCTTGCTATTGGAAAGCTATCGGTTCAGTATCCAACAAAATGCTGGGACTTTGAGGTGGGGTGTTTTGTTCAAGCAGAGCCGCTGTTGTTTTTTCTTGTTTCTTTCTAAGGTAATTTATACCTTATAATTTTTTCTCCATCTCTTTCTCTGTAATATTTGTATTCTAGGTGTCATTTCAGTTATTGATAGTTGTTTTTTTTCTTTTTTTCTACGTATGTAGGTTTGTCGATTTTTTTCTTGTTTGTCTTTCCATAACTCTTCATTGTTTTTTATTCTTTCGTACCTCCTTTTCTCCGCGAGTCTTTTTTTCTAAGCCTTTCTTCTCTTGTTTGCTTCTTTGGTTTTGCCATTTTGAAAATATAGATCTGAAAAGAGAAAATGGGATTCAAGCGACAGCTAGTGTCGATATCACTGAGTAGGTGCCAAATTGGGCACAATTACTTTGCTTATTTTTTATGACATGGGGGGGAGTATTTCCAAAATCTGATACCATCTGCTCATTAACTAATAATAAACCAGGACAGAGTGAAATAAGTACTAATGTTTACATAAGGTTCGGAGGCGGGGAAGAGCTTTGCTTACTTTCGCTGACGAGGGGGGTTAATAATTACAAAAAAATCTATTTATGTAATACTTTAATGGACCCCTTAACAGGTAGGTTTAATTGGTGATTTTGTTGGAGCTGTTGTTGTTATTTTGAATTAAACCTAATTTATCTGCCCCGTTCAAATTCATCTGGTCATAAGAGCCAGATAAAACCAGACTAATGGGAGCCAGACAAATCAGGAATTTGAAGATAATCGAACCCTGCTCCTTTATTTATGAACGGATGGAATCAAAGGCGTAATTACCATGAATAAACAACCTTATGAGAGACCTTGGTTTAGTTTCAAAACGTAACTAAAGACACACAATCCATAAAAGAAGACAGATTAATTATGCGACTTACCTGACAAACGCCCAGATCACAACTTTTGAAGGTACTTTTTTGCAAAATTTCACCCGCGCACGAGCACTCCGTATGACAGGTCGGCACTGACGGACGCGGCCAATCACGAGTCGATATTATTGTATCAAATATTTTGTGTTTACGTTGACATTTTGCTTGAACAAATTGCGCCAGTTGAATTATTATTTTAGTCGGGGACATTTTTTAAAGTAACATAATTACGAATAAATACAATTATTTTGAATATAAATTATAACATATCAAGAAACATATATTTAAATATCGGTGCAACGTTCTTATTATAATATATTGCTTCGTAAGATCGCAGAAAACCGAATAATTCAACAAAAAGCGGCATGGGGACACACCAGATTAATTAGTTTGTACTGTTTTCTGTTGATTTAATTATTGCTCGTTTTAAGTAATCCCAATTGACTAATATAGGCCTCGATAGACAATTTCATTTATTATGAAACCTAAAATTGATGTTCAATTTGGAGATAATATTGATGTGTTCTTTAGTCAAAAACATGTCAAAACCGTGTTTCAAAGAATCACCCTTTAGTCAAACTCAGTTTGAGCGTAGCATCAACGAATGTTCGAGCCCAGTCCAGTTTAAACCGAATTTCGCCTATATCCACTTATAACCAGTTTCGTTAGTTCGCTTTGACACTTGATTTTGAAAAGGGAACTGATTGACGTGTGAATATCCTTTTTGGGTAATGGATATTTGGCTTTTATGTGATACTCGTACATCGAGGAAGGAGTGAAAGGGGGATTAAACATAAAGTTGTAATTTTATGTTCGATGCCGTTTCATCACCTTAGTGCTCAAAATATTATTTTTATTTTATTTTTAAATATTGATTTTACATTCTGTGATTACTTGAACTCACACAATGACTTTACTTGTAAAAATGTTAGGAATATCGTATAATTTTACAATGTTTGTAAATATGTGAGCACCATGCATCTATCACATGATTAATTTATCTTTCATTATTTTTACCTAACGTGGTATAGTAATCTTATTCTAGGTGCATCGTCTTCACATATAATTATATGATTGATGTATACAAGATATTGTGAAAAAAATTTAAAAGAGTAACGGTGGAGTTTCTTGCCCATTCTTCTCCATACGAAAACTACCTTTTGGAAGGGGCGACTAGAATCAATTATTATTTTTCTGTAAATGTTGACGTTCAAAAGTGCCTTTTTTGTGCCTAATTGAAATAAATTATTTGACTTTGACTTTATAAAATGCTGGTGAATATGTCAATTCCTGCTTGACAATTTAATCTAATACAAATTCCAAGGAACAGACTGACATATCTCTTTATGCATAAGTATAAAATAACACTTAAGGAAGGAAAGAGAGTAAGTTAATAATAAACTGAAACCATAGAGCTAAGTTAAAGCCACATTCCAGATCAGATTCCACAAACAAACAAAATCCCGATGGAATCAAACTACTCAAAACAAAATCTAAAACCTCAAAGATGATTTATGAGCTAAAGGGTGAAGGGAAATAAGTGTTACATTTCATACAATAGCCACTACGGACATATTTCATTTTGACGTTTAAAGCCTCAGAAGTGAGGAGTTTCAGAAGGTTAACTTCGTACATGAAACAGAACATTAGACACTATCAAGTGTAGTACGATAGGTGAATGTAAATGCAGGGATATTTCTAGAAAGGAATAAGGCTCCAACTTTTCTTGACGTCATTAAAGATGACCGACAGAGACAATGAAAAGATCATAACCAATATACGCAATGTAGTAATCATTAATGTAACTGCCATCCGTGTTAATTATGATGGTCTACATAATGAGCGGAAAGAAGACATTAAAATCGCGAATTTTGTATCCGTTGCATTCAAAGATCGTCATTGTACGAACTAGATTACTGTTTCTTTCTGTTCTCTATTCAAATAAACAGTAGCTATTGGCTTAACGCATATCGAATGACTGCGAAGCCACTTAAAAGTGCCCGTAAAATATTTAATCTGTTAAGTCGGTCATAAATAATCCGGCATAAAATCTGAGTTCGGCATTTGTTTTTCTTTTTCTAATGGAAGATTGGAATAGGATATAGAAGCCGTAATTTTAGGGAGTGCCAAGTGATTTTTTCGAAGTTAGACATTGAGAAAATAAAGAGCCATTTTTTTGTTATCCTTAACTAGGGTTAACGATAATAATAGCCATAAGTATACTTCTTTGCTAGATTTTCCTTTTGATGCGTTCAAAACTAAAGTAAAATCCAACCTCTGTTCAAAGGCATACTATTCTATCAACTACTTAAATGATAAGAATAGTTGGTCGCTGTGATTAACTCAAGACAATGTTTAAATGTTCTTTCTCCAGAATTAGCTTACTTACTGACAGGTATAGCCGTCATATTATGGCTATTAATTTTATAATTTAAATTATGTTTTGTGTTGCGTAACGTATCTATATATCATTTTGCATACTATTATATAGAATCATTTTTTTCTAACTGAACAGACAGCTGTGCTGCTGGGGAGTTTGTTGCGCCACTTCTTCTTCCCAGCTAAAGCACTAGGAAGTGATGAATGGTGGGCGTTTTGGGGGACTGTCTTATGTAATTTTGACGTTCGAAAATTGCTGATTCTCAGCCTAGTTTGAATAAATGACTTTTGAAATTAGATTTTTTTGAATTTGAACTATACATAACAGGGTCTAAGAAGAAGCTAGGGAATCGATGGATGCATACGGCTTTGAATGTTTAGATAAGAATGTTAATCATTTATTTCGCATGTGGCAAAGCGGATCTTTTCGTTTATTTCACGAACCCTACATAACTTGTTAAAAGCTGGAACATACATAGCTGGCCCATACTCAATATTTAAACACAAACATAATATTTGAACCAAATACATTCCACTCAACCGAGTGTATTCCTAAAATCAATAATGTTTTATTTCGAGCTCTCTCAGTATGAGCAAAGCTACTGTTATTTCGACTGATGTTCCTCAGTATTTGACTAAGCTTCGGATTACCTCGTCATTTCTATCTATTACGCAAAACTGACCTCGATCTCTCCACCAAATTATGAAGTGGGAACGAGACAGCTATAAATGTAGCTGTCTAAGTTAAGGAGAGTGACAGGGACGGTTACAGTTCTGTTCCCTTCATCGTTAACTGGATTCCAGTGTTCTGGGAAAACTATTTGTGACGGAAAGTTCTAGTTTAGCGTCAAAGCAATTTGCATGCGTAATTTTCTGTTAGCTATCTAATTTATGTGTTGTTTTAACCCAACTGGAGTTATTAGTGGGTGTCCGTTTATGACTACCAATGATGTTGGATTGTTAATTGGATATTTTTTTCACTAAAGTGATGTCACAATGGATGATCGTGGCTGACCGACTATGTCCGGCGGTGGACTTCAGTAGACTGAAGCTTTATATTGTCGCGTGAAAAGTATAACCGATCATGTCGGACTAATCGGACAAAAGTCTCATATTCAGATATTATTATCATGATATTCAACCACCTCTGTGGTCTAGTGGTTAGACCACCCGTCACAGACCCAGAGGTCCCGGGTTCGATTCCCAGTGGGGTAAAATTTTCTGCTCAGTTTGGGTTTGTTCTAAGTCCGCCTGGCCAGCTACCACCATCTTATCTAAGTCTGTCGCCATAACAACAATGTTAATAGTATTACTGTGTTTCGGCAGTTACAGGTAAGATAGCCAGTTCCTCTGTGGTTGAGGATTCCAGTTGAAGCTCGCTTCCACTTTCGGCCTGATCATCACTTACCATCAGGTGAGATGCAGGCCAAGAGGTTCAACGTTGTGGATAAAAAAAAAAAATTGAGTCTAAGAATGCCACTGATAAACAGGTAGACAGGCAGACAGGTTCCATCCACCTGCAGAAAGTTCTTGAAGCAGACTAGCAAAGTTCCCTTTATCTCTTTATATTTCTATAGCCGCAACAGCAATAATAAAATCAGAAACATCAACACAATTATCTTCTGTTCTACCAAAATTAGACAAAGAATAAAACAAAGCATTCAAATGTTAAAAACAAATGACTCCTGCTCCAACATCTTTTTTCTCACGAATGGATGACATGGCTCGACAAAAATAATTGCCATCGTTAAATAGTATTAAATGAAGAGGATTTTATTGAGTTACTCCCTCTGAAGAGGGTCGTTTGTTTGTAGAGTTACAGAAAAAGATATATCAAGTTTTCAAAATGGAGTCGTTTTGCTTCTTTATTTGAATTTAATCATTAGTTCTTTAAAAAAAAAAAAACTTTTTTTTCTACCGGAGAAATTATTAAGAGGATGTCCTACCAATACATTTATCATTGTTGTTTAATTTAAATCTAATATTGATTATAAGGGAAAAATATATTTTCGTTGGGAAATCTGTTGGGTGTAAATAGCTACTTGGGACAGGTCTGTTTAGCACAGCTGCAGTTCCAATTTATTGGAATACCGACATTGTTGTTAAAGACATTATTTCATTTTCAATTTCTCAATCTATCGCTTCGACGATCACACAGTTATAATATTAAAATGACTAACTCAAACACACGTCTTAATCAAAGCACAAATTGACACCACTCACCCTACCATAAAGGTGGTCGCACATGAACGGTAAACAATTTTTCAATAATCGTTGTCTAGACGGTGTAATGTGAGGGCGACGGTGGCGACACCTAACGGCTAAACAACTACCATTATCATTACGATAGAGCGTGATGGGTTTCATTAAGTTCGACGTGTAGCGAGAATTTCTCAATTTGTATAGAAAATTAAAAAGGACGGGTGGTCTAGGACTAATTGAATTTGATGAACAGGAGTGGTGGAGATTGGAGGATGAACGGATTTTATTCTGAAGATAATTAGAATAAGAAAAAGGAATTGCCATAAAGGGGTAGAAAGAAAATTTATGATTAAGAATGAAGCAACATGGCTATGAAAGTTAGTGTAAAAGGAGAACTTTGCCGTTAAACACAATTTGAGTAATTTTAACCAACAAAAAAAAAGGAGGTTAAGGAATTTTTTACCGAGTGGTCCGATTTGAACGATTCCTGTTTTATTGGGGAGGGTGTACCTCGAAGTGGGTCCCATGTAAAATTGAAAACTAAAATCCACCCCAAAGGGTAAAAAAATTGGGGTTGATTGATTTTTCACCTACTGAATTTTCAACTGTGAACCGATTCTGTTGTAATTTCGCACACTTATGTAGTTCTGATGACACAACCACATAATAAAGACCTGGAGTTGATCTGAACTGATGGAGACGGAAGACAGCCGCGAGAGCTCTTGAACAGTTTACAGCAGTTCACCTTGATGAGAACTTAAGAACTAGCTGGGTATGACTGACATTGAGGGTCTGACGATGGAGACGGAAGGCTGTTAAGGAAGGAACTCCTAATTTGAGGAAAACAATAAATGGTCACTCAAAAACGAAAAAATAAAAAAACTTTTTTTACAAAAAAATATTCCGACGAAAAAAAAACTGAAAAGCGAAAAATATAAAAAAATATCTAATCTTTTAGTGTGCTCCTAAACTAATTTAAGTAACAAATTTTGAGGCGGCAAACACATTCAACGAAGATCCATCAAGCTACCATTTCACGCTTTAAGTAATTAATTTGTTTGTATGGCGCCGACAAGAAAAAAAAAAGATAAGAGGTTATTTTTTATTTCTCGTTTTCCATTTTTTTTTATCGTAAGTTTATAGAATTATAAAAAAAAAAATGTCTTTAAGATTTTACGTAGGTAGTAATGGAAGCAAGACTTCAAAATTAAAGGGAAAATAAAATTAGGTATTCGTAATTGTCGTTTTGAGTGTTTTAACATACCTACCAATTCAAAACAAAGGGTTTTTTTCTAAATCTCATGTCCTTTAGCATTTACAAACTCAATTAACTTCTCATTACAAATAGTTACTTTTCAACAAATTCTCGCTCCATTATAAATAATAATAGTACAAAGTAACGATGATGTATCGTCTCATAGATTTTCAACGCACCTATTATTTGGACAGCGTTATTGATAGTGTCACGCGACCGTGGGAGGGGGGCATAATGGCTTAAATTAAGAGCTATGGCTTGTTCGGTTAATCAACTTTTGTAAGTTAGTAATTACACTTTTTTCACATTTGAGCTCTTGTTCTATAACCTACCTACCTTTTCGTAATTATTGGTCGGCTTCCAGTCTAACCGGATGTAGCTGAATATCGGTAGGTAATTTACATGGAGCGACTGCCTATCTGACCTCCACAACCCAGTTAGGTAAAGCTTGTCCACTCTAAAATGACGCGCCGTGATTTTATGGAAAAAAATGGTTGCTCTAGACGCATTATTCAGGAAGAAAAAAGGGGAATACATTTGTATGGAGAATCGCAGACCTTGGTCCCTCTTAACTGTCTATTCAATAGACAGATAAATCTACTACCAAAATTATTATGCAGTAGACTATTGCATAATATTTGTTGGTAGTTTAATGTATGTTGTAGTTTTTCCATCTAAAATACTTTTTGGTTTAACGATGCGAGAAAAGACGCAGTTCTGTATGGTGAGTCGATTCTAATGACATTAATGATAATTAACATAGTCCATTAACATTTAATAATCAGCCTTTAAGGGACACAGGCTTCCTTCTTCGAGAGAGAGCGGCTGTAATCTACTACGCGGGCCCAGTACGGGTTGGTAGATGTCACATGCCGGTTTCGCGATGAAATTATTTACACAAAGTAAAGCGCCTGTCTGGGTTCGAACAACACGTAATTCGGGGGGCCGATGCCACTGAGCCACCACTGCTCTTTTTTTATCTGAACCAAATCAAAATTAAGTCACCTTTCAGATGAACATCTTGGATCTTTATCAAACCATTTGCCTAAAGTTTGTGATTTCATACTTGCGTAGGAAAATAACTAAACATTTTAAGTAAAATCAGAATGAGATTTTAAATGGTATGGTGTTCTAACGTGATAATTAACATAGTATATCAGTCCCTGACAGTTATGGGTTTTAGGGGTTTCCAAAAACCATTAACTTTTGACTCGCAATATCTACCATCTAAATTAGGTGGTACTAATGTCCTGGTAACACGATGTTTTTGGTGATTTTGATTATAATGGTGATTAGTAGACAGGTGGTGGCATTCTGATACAAGTGCTCCTTGATATATGAAATATTGTTAGTCAATTTAATATTGCTTGGGAAAAAAAAATGGCCTCTACTTATGACTTGAAGATTATCAATAATTAAATTCCCATCTGCTTTAAATCTCATCCTTCTTATAACGTATGTATCATCGAAGAAGTTCATATCCATACATCGTAAGGACTATTTCTGCTTGTAGCGCTCGGCAGCTATAGAACCGGGGCGGTAACAGATGTAGTCATCGTGTTCACGGGATTTTGTTTTCAAACTGCTTACATTCGAAGTTCTTTGATAGTACAATGCGATCCAACTAAGAATAGGACCGTCAATGATATCGATCTGTCAAACGAAACTTGAAATATACGGCTTGCAAAGAAAAGTTGTAATCCGTTTTTGTAATTTGTTTTTGTTATATCTGACTTTGTCCCAAAATTAGTAAACGAGGTGCTGTTTTGCTAAAACGTCACATTATAGAACATTCCTATTCAGGGTTGAATCGCATAGTAAACCTGCGATTTTTTTTTGTATCATTTCTATTTTACCCTCGTGTGCTTCTTGTAGTTAAAATCACATTTCCAATTAATTTTAAATTAAAACCAATATACAAAATATGCTACGCGGAAATACTCGAACAATATCAAAAAAGAAAATTCTCGTTAACCCTTTACACGCGGCGTGACGGTCTATGTCGACGGCACAAGTTTTCGACAGTTGCAAATTAAAATGGCGGCCGGCCGTGCGTGATCGCTCCAACCGAGCTCACCGCGTAATCTCTTGCGGCGACGTGACTCGAATGTCGCGTGACATTTCACCTTTGTCTTGCCCAAAAATTGTGAAAATGTTTGCTGTTTGCGGCACTTGCCAGCTGCTCTTAAAGGATTGGATATTGATGAATTCCGGGTCAGTGGTAAGCAATCATTTTGGACATTTGGGCCTGGTTTCGAACTATGAGTAGATATGGAACTTGAGTTGAGCACATACTAGTCCTATTACCTATCTGACAGCCTTAAATCGACAACAATAACCGAGTATCAGACATACCTACCTGTCCAAAAAAATTTACAACTGTTGTTGATTTATATTTGCGTAGTTTAATAAGTTTCTTCTCTATCCGGTATGATTTATAGTTGCTACTTATTTCTCTAACGTACAGTTCGTAACTTCTTCGGTAACAATATCCAAAATTCAGCTCCGACTAGCCTTTAAAGTTTAACCCTCCCGTAGCCATAACAAGCTGCACCAAACATTGTCAATATTTACCAGAACGCTAGTTTGCCTGACTTCTATTAAAGCCCGAAGGGATCCGGTAATGGTAACTAAGGTAATCCTAGGTCTGAGATCGTGAGCGCCCCGAGACAGACGGTCGGACAGGCAGACAGCTTAGCTACAAGTATAGACTTAGATTAAAAGGGTTAGAGCGAAAGGTGGCAATGTAGAATTACTAGATGTCTGGTGCAAATAATGATTGCGAAATTTAGTGTCTCCTGGGATCTGCGTGAATATTCAGCTTTATTTGTTGTTTTATTACCTGCAAGTAGTAAAGGAGGTTTATTTATCTAACAGCAAATTCAAATTAGTAGACTGTCTTAGTTCAGTCATAAAATCTTAATAGATGCAGCAATAAAACTTTATTGGAATGCGATTGCAGTATATTTTCTTAATTAGAACGAATACCTACCTACATATTAAGGAAACTTTCTCGGTATTACTACAGAACTTCTAAAGAAATGTAATCCCATAAAAATGGTCGAAAACTGGTGCTAAATATCAGCATGAAATTGATTCCACCAAACCGTAACACCGAAAGCTTACGACCAACCAATAAACCCTAAAATTAGCTTAACACTAAACGAATACTTAAAACCAAATAAAACTGGTTTAAACCACAATAATCTGGCCAAACAATCAATTTTCCGGCTCAGTTCATCTTAGTGTACGAACACTGCAAACAATAGGAGCAGCCTTAAACCGGCACAGAAGTGTTATTTACTCGGTGGAATCACGGCACTTGGTCGCTGCGACCAGAATACCAAGTGGTATACGGTTACAGGAGGGTTAACAGAAAGTGAGGGAAAATAGTCGATATTATTGTTTTTTTATTGTGCTCGTTTGTTTTTTTTGTGTTTTAAGGTGTTGTGTTTCGGTCAATGTTTGTGTTGTAATCGGATTTTGGCATGTTTTTCGGGACATGAAGGAAAAAGAGACATTCATTTTCTTGACAAACTTACTTCCATAATTTATTGCTATTTTCATCTTCCTATTGAAACAGTTGATGCATTTATAATATTTCTCTTCTAGACGATTCCTATTTGCTGACACAGTCGTCTTTTAACATCCATTTCATTCGCAAGTAATACGATGAAGGTTTTCAAAACATTACAAATATATTTCCTTAATCGCCTTATACATTATTTCCACATAACTCCGAACGCTTCCACCAAAAATTACACGAAAAAAGCTAATCCCTTTAACGGCGCATTTTTATAAAAATAAAAGATTATGACGAGCGTCCAACAGTTTTCTCTTTTACATCTGACGTTGTAACAGAATCACAAAAGTTGCGCGGCGCAGACAAAACGTCGCACACGACAATGCACTCACACTGCATGGTCTGTCAAACACAATTAGCGCTAAATTCGCTTAACGACGGCGCGTCGCAGTTGCAGGGTTGGGGCCAATTTGTAGAGTACGCTTGTTAGGCGCACTGTGGAGTCGCGACGTTGTAGGATTTTCAGTGGAAAGTAGTGGAAACTATTCGTTGCAGACTGGAATATTAGTTAGGATGATATCTGAGTTATAACTACTAATTATTTTATTAATTTATTTTAATATCCAGACTTAATAATGTCTCCCTGCTGTGGAATTTCACAGGCCAGTGAATCGTTGAATAGTTTTATTAACCCATCTGTGCCCTATGAATAAACGTCATATAAAATTTTAAAGTACAAAATGGATCTTTCGAGCCAGATCCAAAACGAAAAAACGATTCTCCCATTTACATCAAAATGAAAAGGATTGCATTACATTTTTAACAGTATTTCCTGTATCAAGTGAATGTAATACTAAACTTCAGGCAAGTTCCGTACGTCTTTCCGTTGCAGGCAATTTGCAAAGTGCGCCTGTTACGACGTGTGATATGACTTGAGAGTGAAGCAACACGTTTGCTGTTTACCTGAGTTACTAAATGCAGTTAGAAACTTACAATTTTCAAGAATAAGGAAACTGAATTTACGAAACGCCACATTTGTCTAGGTATTTTGAAATCGAATCGGGAATGTGACGAAACGGGAAGTATGTATGAATGTTTGATTATGCCGCTTTCAAGCTCGAAACCCCAAGTAAATCGCTATTATGTTCTAGATATACTCACATACTAAGCTACGATTCTTGGTGGCAAAAGGTGGCAGTAGAGTTACTGCTATAATTCATTATTTAAAAGTCAAGGGAAGCCCTTTCAAGAAGCCTTTTTCGCACAGATGCCTTTTTAAGGAATTTGTTCGTAAATTGACTTTAAAAAATTATGATAAGTACTTTAGAAGTTGTGAGGAAACAGATGAACATACATAAATACCCACATACATACTTACCGGTCAAAATCATAACCGTCCTTTATGCTTCACCGTAGTCGGGCAAAAAAAAACATAATGTAAGATTTTATGACAGAATGAAAACTGAAAGTTGATTCAATCACGAATGTGGATTTTATATTAGTCTCCCCAAACAAAAGGACAAGGTAGATTCAAATTAAAAATTAAACCTGCTTGTTAACATCGGCTCTAATTTTCTTCCCGGCACACGAAGGGTTAATAATAATGAGCTACATGTTCCTAATGCGTACGGCAAACATTTGTTCAAATCTGCACCACCATCTTTGTGAGACCTCTTTGAATGTTATTGTCAAAATTATTTTGTTGAAGGCGAGAGATTTTTACACAAAGGTACAAAAATAGTAACGTTGTTTCTTAACGTGACATAAATACATAATTAGCAATATATAGAATCCTATCCAGCACGTTTAGTGTGATCTATTAAAGTTGATATATTTTTTTATTGAATTTAAGTTTTCGTTTTCTACCATTTTAGACCCTGTAGATTTTTTTAAAAATCGAAATGGCGCAAGCAATAAGTTTTTATCTTCAATTTTTGACGTGACATCTAATAATAATATAATATATTTGGTCAGGCAGGGGTATTTCCATGGTTCTAGATAACCAGTTCACTTAGCCACCCAAACCCAATCGATATAGCCACCCAAAAATCCAATATATTTGTTTCCATATCTTGCAATAGTCCTGCACCAACCGGGGGTTGTCCTTGGGTGCACTAGCATAGTGCGTACAGGGATAATCGTCGGTTGGTGCCTCGTAAAAAACGTCTAACGGGCCTCTGCGAGTTGGCTTCGGCCCCTCGTACGCCTTCCAAAGGTCCAGGACCCTAGGGTACCAGAGAAATGTCAAAGAAGTAAAAATATAATATATAAAATAATTTATTCTTACAAAAACAGTGTTACAGTTATTTTTCCACCAGTTATAGATAAGCATAAACTGTGCAATACAATACAGTACTTAAATTTAGTGGAAAAAATCACCAGCAGTGCTATTCTGAAACCATCTCACCGTGAGAACTTAGGTGAAGTGAGCACGGAGTGAGCTGTCAGTCCCTAGTAGCAGGTGGAATGACAGCTCACTCCGTGCTCACTTCACCTAAGTTCTCACGGTGAGATGGTTACAGAATAGCACTGCTGTACTAGTAACACAACTGACAAAGACATCAGCCAATTTGTGGCCATTGGAAATTACAGGTTCAACACTACCATACTTTTGCATTTAAAAAAAGGTTGACTATGAAATACTTTTGTCGTACTTTTTGTACAAAAAGTTCTGTATATTATACAGCGTGTTTCTTTTGATATCCCATAACTCAGGGTATTAATGAGACTAGAATCAAATGGCATTATTTTAATATATTTTACAAAATAATACGTCAAAGTCACGATTATTTATGTAAAACACCGTTACCGGAAATTTATTTAAAAAAAAAACATTTACTTCATTTTAATTTTGTCAATAAAAAAAAAACACAACGTCGTATTTTCTTAGCTTTAAATATGAATGATTGGTTTGAATGAAAATGATTTACTCGTACTTACCAATGTTAGATACACACATCGAGAGTCTAGTGTAGTTATCTTCGAAAGTATGTATTTTAGGAACACTTGTTCTTGAACTTTTTGTATTATTTTGATATAAAGCATTATATACCTTACCTTATGGGACATTAACAGGAACACGTTGTATAGTCTTTTTCTGGCTCCTTATATCAAGAATATATGAAATATACACCGTGACATGTTAATCGTCTTACAAAAGCAGACCACTTCATGTATCCAATGACTACTAAACATACATTTTTTTATACACTTTGAAATCTTAACAGTTGTTTTCCCGCAGCGAAATAGTTTTGTCTTGGTAATACAATAGTTATATAAACAAATAAAATATTAGAAACAATTTTGAAAACAAATTTTGTGTTGTTGCGCGCAAACTAGTTTATACCGTATCACCACGTATTGATTCTCACGTTTTCGAGTTGATGAATATTTTTTTACTTTTACTCTATGCTACGAAAGTACTCCTTATGGCAAGTTTTTCTGTCGCGGGAAAACAACCATTAAGATTTCACGGTGTAGGTATATTGTAACAATTTTTAATTGCTCCTAGTGGTATCTTATGTCGGGTACATTCAGTGGCCCTTTATAGGACGACTAAAATGTCATGATGTATATCAATATTTTTTAAATGAATGTTTAGTAGTTATTGGATACATGAAGTGGGCTGCATTTGTAATTCGACTGAAATGTCACCGTTAATAATGTAAGAGCGAATTTTCAGAGCTCCTAACCCTCTGGTCGATGCCATAAGATATGTATGTACCATTCGTATTGTTTCATAGCAAACAGAGGATGATTCAACGAGGTTAGGCTAGTTAGTATCTGTATGCATTTGATTAGAATTCTGACTATATTAGCTGTGTTTGCTGACTGATTAGCTTGTTTATATGTATTGTATTGTTGTTGCAGGATTATTAAGCTGCATTGGAAGATGATTGGCTTGAAATTGGGGGTATACCAAAATTGCTTTTATGGAACGACGTTAATTATTTTACCTTTGCAACATGTTTTATGATTTGTAACAGTGTTACCAATGTAGCTAAGTAATAACAGCCACACGGGTCGATCGAGCAGGTTAAGCTATGCTTGCTGCGGTTGGTCCGAGAATGGTGACCATCTTTACCTAAGACCCATCCGTGCCTCGGAAAGCACGTTAAGCCGTTGGTCCCGGCTGTAATTTGTAAATCTTTGACAGTTAGTACGGGTCGTCAGAAGTCCGAAAGTCTGACGACCAGTCTTACCAAGGGGTATCGTGTTATCCAGTAACTGGGTTGTGGAGGTCAGATAGATCGTCGCTCCACGTAAAATACTGGTATTCAGGTGCATCCGGTTAGACAGGAAGCTGACCCCAACATAGTTGGGAAAAGGCTAGGCAGATGACGAACAGTGTTACCACCTATTTATTTTAGAAATCGTTTGGGTTTATGTACTTAAATGATTTTATAGGTTTTCTTTCATCTTGCAATTAAAAAAAAGCTTTGAATTGAATTTGTATTATAAGAAAGCATACCTGAAAAGTAGTATAGTCATAAATATTTGGCCCCAAACAAAAATATTTTTAGGTAAATACATTCCTTCCATTTATACGTTGCCCTTTACTTTGCCATATAAAAATAAAAACCCCATAAAAAAATCTCCAATTCAATATATTCAAAATAAATTGGTGTGGGTTCCGTAGTTAGCTATAAAGCGCCACCTAACATAATGAAATCGTATATCTTTCACTGCGTAATTCAATTATACGAAGCAATCACACTCGCCCACTGTATAACAGGTGCGTTTTATACTGCCGCCAAAGGAACCCTAGTGCAGTACTTGGGCTGTGGTACAAGGGAGAAGAGATAGAGGGAAATTCATGATTGGTTACGCGTTGACCTTTATTTTATGGTTACGTTGGAGGTAGCGGTCAGTGGTGTCACAAAATGATGTCGTAGACTTTGCTAAATAGTTATGAATATAGAACAAGTGCAGAAAATATTCGAATTCTTCATCTTGTTCAATTGAATGATGTCCATGTTCAACATGAAAACTTATTTCAACTTTCGCTCAGGCATGCAGGTTTCTTCACGATGTTTTCTTTCACCGTTTTTAAAGCAAGTGATAATTATATAATAGAAAGAAAGAAAGAAAGAAAGACAGAAAGAAAGAAAGACAGAAAGAAAGAAAGAAAAAGTATTTATTGGGACAAGCACAGGAGATCTTAATTAAACTAAACACACACTCACTAATACGCACATGAATCCAAAAAGTCAGAGGTGCGTGCCTTGAGTTCGAACTCAATACCTATGACTTGGCAGTCTAACGGTCACACTACCAGGCTATCACTGCTATAATCAGAAACGTTCTTCGGGGTGAGCTATTCGTCTTTAGTTCTTCAGAATACGAGAGAAGTTCTTTTATCTACGATAAGTTTATCGCAATCCATTATTCCATTTTGTCACAACATTTCGCTTTTACTTTCCTCCTCTTTGTTTTCTCTTCACCAACAAAACTACCAAAAACTCATCCTACTCAACGCCCACACATCCACTCTCTCATCCCTCATACCATCCACTAGAAGCATCCATAAATCGCGTAACCCTCCGGTCTTCACCGCGGCCATTAACACGCCCGACTTAGACTTTATATCGCCGAAAATAGAGTAAACAAAATTGACTGGTAACGTGACACGACGCGTTATAGTTTTGGGTAGGAAGTGATTTTTGAAGTAGAAATGTGCCGATTAGATCTAGAAATTCAAGTTCAGTACCTCAAGTACAAGTTCCAGCTAGGACGTAAAAAAACCGGCCAAGTGCGTGTCGCACTACGCACAATGAAGGGTTCCGTAGTTATCGCAAGAAAAACCTTAACATTGTAGTTGAAAAACATCTTCCCCCATATATTTCAACTGCAAATGTAAGTTTGTACGCACAATATTACATCACAGGAAAACCTATAAGAAGTCTATAACATCATTTACCATGTTATTTTAAGACCATATATTATAGATTTTCCTGTGATCTATAAGCTTAGAACTATACTTTGTATTTTTTTCAAAATTTTAGGCAGAGTAGAGTCGGAGATAAGGTGGGGGAATGGTCAATTTTCATCTATTTTCTTGAATAAATTTAAAGCATTTATTTTAAGATTAAACTTCATTTGATATGTCACACGGTACAGTTAACAAAACATACTTTTTGCCCTAAAATAGATCCCCATATTCAAAATTCATTTATTTACGGTACATGTCCGTGTTTGGGTCACAGAAATACTTATGTGTACCAAAATTTCAACTTAGTCTGTCCATTAGATTCGAAGCAAATTGGCTGTGACAGACGGACAGACAGACAGACAGACACACGAGTGATCCTATAAGGGTTCCGTTTTTTTCCTTTTGAGGTATGGAACCCTAAAAACGACGCTGTAACTTGATAGGTGGGAATTGAATTGCCAGAAGTGACGACGAGTGTAAGTGACGTCATATTAGATGGGTTGAAGATAATAAATTATACACTAGTACGGATCTTTAAAGTAAGTAGCTTATTGCTGCTGGACGTTTTGATTACGTAAATAATTTGAATTTTCCAGAACAAGAGCCCAATGGAAAATATAATGACGATGTAAAATTAGTGGTCAAGAGGACACGAGGCCATGATATAACGATATTAGAGCCCGAGATTTTTTTTTTCAACTTTATTTTTATTTTTATTTCATTTATTAGGGACAACAAACAGCAGTATATTAAATATTACACATGATAGGAGTACTAAACTAATAGAGTTAACAAATACACTACTCACGACGTTATCCACAGATTACCATATAAAATAATTAGCATAGGTACTATTAATAATAACAATAAGGGCAAACTTAAAGATACTCATTACAAGGTTAAAATTATTACTCGGTTTGTTATTAAAGTGTATCTCGGAGAGCATAAAATAAAGTGAAAAAAATCTAATAATATCTGCGTCTTAATACTAGGGACAAATATAAAGGTTTGGAATCAGATAAAATCGGCATGCAAAAAACAAGAGAAAAAAAAAAGAGAAAAACTACAAAAAATTAAGGACGAACTTAAAGCTACATAAATAAAAGAGGTATAGGAATCAAAATTAAGTAACATCGAAACTTATGGCTGTTCCTTTAGAGTGGAAATAACTTGATTTTTTTAACTTATCTTTACTATCTAGAATAAAACCATCATGCACTTTCACTTTTCAATGCAACACCAAGTTTTTCAAAACGTTCTTTTCCAAAGAAAGCCTAAGAGCATAGCGACAGCTGCTTACCCTCTATCCCAGATACAAAGACACCTATAGCTACCTCCCATAACCTCATACAGCAATAACTCGTGTTGCCAACAGCACTGTTCCACAAAATCACTGAGTAAAAAAAAACAAGAATACATCGTTGTGTGCCGAGGTACACCTGATGCTCTATTTATGGTGAGGGTTCAGTGATCGAGGGTTTCAAGAGCAGTTGACACCTGCTTTTGGCGAGTTTCGTTGTTTTAATTTGCTATAAACAATAGGGGAGATGTGTGGAGTACCATGAAAGATGTTTGTTGGTACATACGCGTTTTATGTGGCTTTTGAAAGTGTGGGGATTGCAATGTCTCTGAATGTTATAGTTTTGCTGTTAATTCTTTGTGTTCGGCTTAGCATGTTTTCAATAATACTTATGCTTTAGTTAAAAGAATGAGTTTTAACATAAAATAGATAGAATTTCAACAATTTACTGTACATCATAACAAATTAATTGAAATAAAACTTTGGTGGTTTTAAATTGATCCGTAGCAGAAAAAAATCAACGGGTTGCACTCCGGGAGTGTCCGCAGAAGTGAAAACTTGAATGTGCATTTTTGATATTTTGGAATGGTTAGGGAATAATTTTGCACGAATTGCTTGGATTGTCAGTATAAAAGTACTATCATTTATGTGGTAAAATACAATATTCATTTATTGCGCTATCGTACACAAACATGACAATTTATATTACATTAAAAATTTAACACTTCATAACTATTACAATTATTTTATATTAAAAAGTTTATCTCAGAAAAATCAACTTCCATCCATAATAAAAGTGAAGTTGTTTTATTTTTATACGTCTTACGAATTTTCGATCAGGTCAATTTTTTTTACCCATCACAAAACAAGTGCACAACGCCGCTAAAGAAGTTTTCACTTCAAAAATGTTTTTTTTAGTGCTTATAAATTCCGTGTGTGTTGTCAGAATATCAGCGTGACTGAATACCTAAACCCAACTGCACATGCATGTAAAATTGATGATCGGAATGGCATGCAAATAGTTACCATCATAGTTAGCGGAATGCAATATGTACGCAGCAATTTATTTTACATTTTCCAAATCGTCACGACCGTATCCAGAGTAATCATCATTCCGGATTTTTCCTACGTTTGTCAAATCCGTATCGACCAGATGCGTCAGAAAAAAGAAATCCGATGAGGTACCAAGGGAAATCTTATCGTCCGATAGATAGTTACGCATCGATACGAGAAAAAAGAAAAGATGTAGCAGTCTTGCTGAATCCGAAATATTTACGATGGAGAATTCGGTAGTCCTAAACTAGTACCAACAACTACCTACTTCTTATACCTTTCATTTATTAGTTATTATCACAGACAAGAAAGAATCATAATTTTAAGTGTTTTTTTTAATTTGGAACAAGACGTAAATAATGAATGAGAGACGATTCTAAACAGGCTTATAGAGGTATGAGGAACAAAAGTATGAGGTAAAGTTCACTAATCCTCCTTAGAAAAAGGAGGAAACTCCGACCAGACGGGTGTCGTCTGATATGCTAGTTGCGCGGTAAATTCCATTTGCGCGATACAGCATTTTGCATGACGTCAGTGTGATTTGTCATTCGCATGTGGCAATGTAGATGGCACCACAGGCTAAAACTAATTGGCACTTTCTGAACGTCTACAGTTAAAGCACATCACTAAAGCTACGGTTTCCTAGAAGAGCGGTGGCCGTTACATAGCGCCATAGAACAGTAATAGCGCCTACGATTTATCGGTCAATGACGTCACTCTTCTTTTCTTTTGGTGTGGTTAGTGACTAAAGCCGCCTCTCTGACTTGGCTTCACATGCCATCGAGAAATATCTCTCAGGCATGCAGGTTTCCTCACGATGTTTCCTTCACCGCTTTTTAAGCAAGTGATAATTATACAATACGCACATGAATCCGAAATGTCAGAGGTGCGTGCCTTGGGTTCGAATTCGAGACCTATGACTTGGCAGTCTGACGTTCACACCACTCGACTATCACTGACGTCACTGAAACGTTATTTGAAAGCAAGTTGGTATGTTTCCCTAGAGAGTGTTTTTGACACCGTAAAGTCAAAACCCGCTGCCATCATTTATGACAGCTGTCACTGCGGCCGTTATGTAGCGGCCTCCGCTCTTCTAAGAAATCGTGGCTTTACAAAACACATTCAAGAACTAAATTATAATTGGCACATTCGCACTCCAAAACCTCTCAATAAAGAAACTCTAAGGGCCCATAACCTGAAGGTGTAATATGAAGACATTGCAGCACTCTCGACTCTTGCCAACAAAAGATGGACAGAACAATGGTGTATCGGTCCCCATCTTAAAACCTTCGCCTGAACTTTAATATAGTGTTCACGTCTATTGTTCCAGAAATGCTGTGTGCAATAAAAAGATGGACGTATGGTATGTATGATGGAATACAGCGGTAGCGGTGTGATTGGAAATGTAGACATTTTTTATGAAATATTTCGGAATTGTGTGCAGTTTCCGGTATTTTCTTGTGACTTTTGTATTGAGGTTTTGCTATTGTCTGCCGGGGTTGCGGGAAAGTCCGAAAGGGATACCGTGGCCTATGGCAACGTATAGGCAACTGAAGGAACACGGGTGGGTTTTAGTCAGTAAGACCCGCTCCGCCCAGAGCGGGAAAAATTATTTGATAATTTACAAAACAACAAAAAAAAAAACAAAAAAAAGGTATTGCTACTGTTTTGTTGTCAATATGTTCAGTTATGTTGATTTCACAGAGATTTCGTATTAAATATTTTTACTTATTAATTTACTTACAGTTTAGGTCTAGCTGCACTTAGTAGAATTTTGTTATTAGCTTAGCTAAGTAGTTTAGGCATGTGAATCGTTTAAGTGGCAAAAATTACATACATAACATCACACCCATTATCCCCGAAGGTATAGGCAGACGTGATCTACCTATACCCACATTTCGATATTTATTTTGAAGTCCCATGTAATAGGCGGTGAGCCTATTGCCACCAAACGGGCACAAATTCTGACTCCGTGCTGTTACTGAGAAATTCCTAATGGAAACACCCAATAACACTTTACCCGACCTGGGTATCGAACCCAGGACCTCATGCTCAGCCGCAGCAGCGCGACCGCTAGACCAATGAGGCATTCTTGCAAAAATACATGGTTAAAGCTGATAACATCTTTGGAACACCTTTTGTTTTAATTTAACCCCGCTTACGCTTACCATTTAGACTTACTGAAGTTTCTACAGCATAAAATGTATCGACGGCACGTGAGTTCGAATTCATTCCGTGCGCGGCCACAAACCGATTAAGCTAAGGCCTACAAAAGGCCATAACCCTTAAATGCTAATGGGGTACCATAGACCCCAACTTACAAAGAACACAATATACCTTACTCGGAACTGATAGCCTGGGTTTGTTCAGATAAAGGAGGTTAAGATTATACGTGATGGTGTTAATCGATTTTGAGTGTAATAGACATAAATTGTGTTGTATGGTTTCAATGGGGTTGGGTCTCGATTAGGTACACACATCCTAACATACAGCCACGAGCATAAATACGTTACACTTACACAAAATTCAAAAGTGATCTTCTCGTGAAATAACGATTGCAACTTTGAGAAAAACGCTATTTCATAATAATATGGTTTCGAGAATACCACGTTGATAACAATATAAAATGTCTATCAATACTTTAGGAGAAAATTACTTTTGAATATTGCGTAAGTGTAACGTATTTACGCTCGTGACTGTACATAGTAAGATAAGAAAGGAATAAAAATCAATGCTGTCAAATTTGACGCGGCCCACAGTAAAAAAAAAAAAAACAAAAATAAGTTTGAAAAAGAACAATATTGAATCCGGATTTACATTCATCATACATGCAAATGCAATTTTGCCTTTCCGAATTTTGCGCTTAACACTATCAATTTGCTTTTTCATCTATCAAAATAGAATTGATTTTTTTATGAGAATATTTTTACAACGATGTGACTGTAATTTTTAAATATTGTTGACTGAAATGTTCACTATTCCGACTGTTTTTATTTTTGTAAAATATATTAAGTTTTAAATAAATACGCCGTAATTGAATTTTCTATTAACTAACAAAGAAGATGACAATAATAATCAAAAGTAAACAAACTTGTTTATTTTCAATAAGCTCAGTCGACATAAAAATTTCTTTTGAAACAAATTTTCCTTAGCGATTCTTTGAAAACCATCACCAATTATAGGAGCGTGAAATGGGGTCGTTTGTACCCCGTTCGTATTAAAGGGTTGAAGGTGTTTATTTTGGACTTAACACGTTATACATCGACTGTTTGAAGTAACAGGTATTCCAGTGAAATGGAAATTTTACCATTTTACCATTCGATTTACCATTTTACCATTCGAGCAAAGGGTTAACATCACATAAAGGTGAGCGTTTATTAGTTTTTTGGGACTGTGTTCCTCTTGGAATTGTTAAATCGGATAGCGAATAGTACGTAATACAGGTTTGGTTGGTAACAGAGATTTTGTGCCAAGAGTTATTTGTGTAAGAAATTGTCAGGTGGGGATTTGACGAGATACTAAATTAAAACAATTTGAAAATGTCCTACAGTACTTACAATAAACTCTAGTTCTATTTACATGCAATTCACGAACAATAAAGGTACCTACTATCTAATTAACAACTTTACCTTTATTGCAGTTCAAGAGGAGCTCGTGGCTAAGTAATAACTGCCGCACGGGTCGATCCATCAGGTTAAGCTACGCTTGCCGGGGTTGGTCTGTGGATGGGTGACCATCTTTACATACCGAGACTCCTCCGTGCCTCGGAAAGCACGTTAAGCCGTCGGTCCCGGCTTTCATTCGTGGATCTTTTACAGTCGTTACGGGTCGTCAGAAGCCCGAAAGTCTTACCAAGGGGTATCGTATTACCCAGTCATTGGGTTGTGGAGATCAGAGAGGCAGTCGTTCTTTGTAAAATACTGGTATTCAGCTGCATTCGGTTAGACTGGAAGCCGACCTCAATATAGCTGGGAAAAGGCTAGGCAGATTGACCTTTATTGCAGTTCAAAAAGTTGAAACGCTCTTTAAAAATGTGCTTAATTATCGTCGTTAAAATATAAAAGCTCTGTCAATATCTACCCATCTTTTCAGTAAAGCTCTTATTACTAATAAGGGGTAGAGCACAAGGGGAAAAACACACACAAAAACATACAATGTCAAACCCAAAACCTATACAGTTTATAACTCATTATTTTGCCCGAAACTTGAGAGGAACTTCAAAGGGATGTACCTACATTTTCAATATTTGAATAGCAGATTCCCTACTCAAATAATTACCCAAATTAGGGGGAGAATTTTACGCACGCGTAAATAAATGATGAGCGAACTTACCTGTAGGGTTGCAAGATAAATAAAAGCAGGATTTTAGAAGATATTTTAAGATAAATAATGTGTGTGGAAGTCTTTAAAGAGGTGGTGAAACAGGGGCTTATGGTAGAAGTTATAATTGACATCAGCTGTTTGCTCGATGTTTTAGACATGATCTTAAGAAGCTCTTTCACAAAGACATTTGTATATTTTCGTAAAAAAATGTATAGAATCTATTCGCGTCGTAAAAAATATGAAAAGGGCAGTTAGTTAGACTGTATATTTTGTCGGTCAATTTCATCAACAGTCAGGGCAAGTAGGTACTACTTTTTGCATTGGTTTTACCAATAATAACAAAGTTATAAAACTCTTTTGTTTGTTGTAAAATATGTACCTATAAAAATTGAAGAAGACAATACGACAATAAATTAAACTGCGTTTAACTAATGACGTTCCCAATCTGCATATGAAAACTCAACCAAATATATCCAATAGATTGGTCACTATAGCTAGTCAAAGATTGGCAAAACCCATAGTCGGCCCATCACTACTATATAGTTTGTTTGAAAAAAAATCTTGTTGAAATTTCTTTTTTAATAAATTCAAAATACTCCTATGCATTAGTATTGCCAGTGTTTGCATTTATTTATTTAGTTCAGACCATAGATCCATAAAGTGTTAGTATAAACTTAACCTATTGTTAGTAAATAATACGGGTATATTATAAATTATTTTAATTGGCGACATGGACGTCTGCGCGCACATGTCTACCAGCCCAATGCCTAATAAATGGCCCATCAATTTTGTCCGCCAGTGTAGCTAGAATATTGTTAGGGATTTAGCCGCATCCACATTGTTTAAAAAAAAGTGTTGTCATAAATTTAATCCCTTGTTATTTTATTTATTTTCCTTTACATACTATAAAACATAAACAATTTACATCTAACACTAATATATATAAATATTATAAGGGATAATTTAATATATGTAATATATATTAAATTATCCCTTGTGACTTTTTATTTTTATTAGGTAAGGTAGCCCTACACAAGATGTCAGAACATGTCTAAGTTATTCATAGCCCAGGAGATTATAAACTTGGTTTTGATGGCTTCATACAGGACTTAATAATGTACTCCAGGTTTTAGTGCAAATAAATAGAGGGTATCTAGTGGGGTCGGTGAAAATTGTGGAGACTTTTTACTAGCCATATCTTTGTAAATTATTATTTAGGTTTTAAAGAGCACTTTTAATAAATACAAGTTTACTGTAAGGCATTTTATTTCTATGTTAACTAATTTTAAAGTTTAATCATCGTAAACCCAAACATCATAAAATCAAAATATTTCATTTCGCATAAACCTACAAGGGCACTTATGAAACGGCATTGGTCGTTTATTTTCGTATTTCATAAGAAAATATGAAGTTTTTTAGGGGTTTATAATTCACTTGGAACAAACTTATACAATAATTATAGTCCACATAAACTAAGTAAAGACCTTAAAAATTGCTTAGATATAGCCATATCTAAGCAATTTTTAAGGTCTTTACTTAAGGAAGTGATAATCAATTAGGTTTTTTTAAATGTTGTTGCCAGTAAACATGAAAAGTTAATAGTTTATACAATGAACATAAGTATGTTTATTTTTATCAATAAACCAGCCGTAAACAATTACACATGTGCATATAACATAGAAAATATTGTAAAACCACACAACGAAAATTATTCAAACCAAATCACTTCGCTACTACAAGCAATCAAATTGCAAAATGCAAAAACAATTCCGAAAATCCATTTTTGAAAAACAGGTGTGTTTCAAAACTACGTTACGGTGAGCATAGAGGGGTATTCCCACTTAATCTGCATACTATAATCGAGGGGAGCAGCGACATCTGTCGTGGATCTGCATAAGTTTGAGTTTCGCCCAATTTGAGTGTGCACTGCCCTTTTGAATTTATCTGTGTGCTGTATACAGGCAGTTGTCGATAGCTTTAAATTATTTGTTACTGAAAAACCAATGCCAAGTAACTTTTTTAACCCACTATCGGCTATGATAAGAAAAGCAATTTATAGGAAATCTGTCACAGCATAGACACAGCAATTTAAAAAAAAAATCAACTTGCTTTTTCTTGGTTCAATGATAATAAGATTATCTTCAGTGGTAATCCTTGGGTTATACGTATTTTAAAAAACGCTGTGTTTTTTATGGGTGAAATCAGGGTGATTACGCAGCAATTAACAGCCTAGTGGTGTGACCGTCGGACTGCCAATTCATAGGTCTCGAGTTCGAACCCAACGCACGCACCTCTGACTTTCCGGATTCATGCGCGTATTGTATAATTATCACTTGCTTCAAAACGGTGAAGGAAAAGATCTTGAGGATCTTGCCTGAGAGATATTTCTCGACGGCATATGAAGCCAAGTTTGAGGCCCATGGGCGGCTTTAAAACTCTGACACCAGGTTAGTTACTAACCACACGAAAAGGAGATAGAAAAAAGGGTGATTGAGAAATGGCTGCACGTATATACTCGTATGTGTCTTAGAATAGCTATGTGAAAAGTTACTACTATATTTGCCACGTTATTTTGTTTAAACATACCAACTTTTTTTTTTTTAAAGTAACAAACACACTGTTATTATTGACAACAAAACGCGTCAGCCTTACTTCCCTGCTCGTCCCCTCTATTATTGCGAGTTTTCCCGAATTTTCCCCAGGTTTTCATTAGCAGGGGTGCGTTTAGTGACTTATGCAAACAATGGAAGGGTGCAAATGATAACAAGTTGCAGGCTGCAATGGACGACTACTGTTTATTACAATTTGTGTGTAAACTTGAATAAATCATTCGGATTTTGTGCTGTACTTTGGAGTTTAACGGCGTGGCTTGAATTAATTATTGATGTTTATGAGATTGGAAATAGTGGTAATGAGTTATATTTTTGAGGTTTAATAAGCAAAATGATTAACGTTTATAAAATCGTATCAGATGGACTGTTAACTCAAGTTAGCTTTAAGTGTTCATGAGGTGCGGCAGTAAACTAGATAATTAGCACAGATTTCAGAATTTTAAGAGCATTCCCTAATGTTTTGAAAGTCTTTTAATAATTAATTTTTAATTTTTTGTTATGAATGTAAATTCCGAAGATAATCAAACAAAGGCTTTATGGTTCACAAAGTCGTTTCAGTTCCTACTCAAGTTAGTTTTAAGTGTTTAAAGAGTCACATAGTTTTACACCTACGAGTATATCTACTATTTCTTATAATTAATTGAACTCGCATGTAAATCACAAAAATAATAAAACAAAACTTCAAAATTCATTTACCGTGTTAACACCTTAAAGTTCCGTAACGCAATTCCAGTTAAACCACACACAACCACATGGCAATTCACAAACTTTTTGCGCAACTCTGAACGTTTCCAGAAAGCGCTTAAAATTAATAAAGCGTAAATTGAATCGTACGGCCAACGAAACAATTAACTAAACAATAATGTTTAGGCTTTTGGAATGCAAAGCAAGTCGTATTTACTTCAAAAACTTTGGGTTCTAAATACCCCTAAATGCCCCTTGCCGTTCTCGATTGGTGGCCATCTTGAATTTGTCCGAGTGTTGGTACCTACTGATGTTTTCTATACATATGGCTTGCTATGGAATTGAATTTAGATTATTGAACAATATAAATATATCTATGTTATTATTTAAGAAAAAGGCACAGCTAGTTTTTAGAATTTGCTTTTGGAATTTCATAAATCTTTTTATGTCTCTAGGTCATCAAATAACTTGCATTTAACCCCTTTAGGGGGTGAATTCACTCAAAAATCTTCCCTGCGTGCTCACCTACTAAAAGGAACTCTTGTTAAGGTTGTACATTGTCTTTCAGTGAATTTATTTGTTTATTCAATAGATCTTAGTTTATCGAGACAACAGGTTTTTTGTTCAAGTATGACATTCTTCAAGAACGTTACAAGTAAAATTAAATAAAGAGACGAACTTCTGATGATTAGATTGATTTAATTGTTTATTTATTCTGCATGACTGAAGCTTGTTATATAAGCATCTTAGAAAGTTCACCCCTAATCAATAAACAAAAAATAATTGAAAAGCACACAAAACAGACGAAAACTTTTCTGGAAACTTTCCCTAATTTACATCGAACAATATTGAAAGAGCTATAAACAGGTTATAGCAAAATAACCGTCTGTTTGAATTTAGAAAAGTAAATAGAATTAGGGATGAAATGGGGAAAATGTTTTTAATAGGGGTAAGTTCCGGACAGGGACTTTTTTCGATGGACACCTGAAGTCTAGACTTGATGGGGAGGGCGCAGTTTGTCGCTGAAAACTTTTTAAGTGGGTTTGTTACGTAGTTCCTAAGGGTTAGGTGCTGAAAGTTTCTTTTTTAGCCCTCCGTTGTCAATGGTTTCTTTGTGTCGAAGTTTTTAGCAAAAAAGTGGTTGTGTTGTTGTGGACTGTCAATATGTTATGAATGTATGATCAATTTAGAGGTTTATTGACACTTAAAGAATGCAATTTCCTTGAAGAAAACTTAAGTAAAATAATCAAGATTGAAGATTGTTGAAGATGCTCCTGGAATATAAGAGAGTTTTAAAGACATGCATTTTGCCTTGCCTAGAGAATGCAAAGAGCGTGCCTTTTGCTTCTTAATAGGGGAATGAATTTGAAAATGATTTCCACTTTTGTTTTAAATAACCAATCTTCTTTGTAGCTAAAAGTATTCGTAAGCCGAAACAATGTACCTATCTACTGTGTAACATGTACTCACATAAATTTTCTATTTGTGGATTTCCTGTGTCGTGGGTGTCATTACACACTCAAATCACAAGTACAAACTCACCTAAAGTCAGACGGAACAAACAGATTGGTCAAACAAATGTTTGTTTACCCACAGGTATTGAATCTGCCACCCAAAAGGTAGACACGCCATCACCACGCCAATATCTCGAAATATTTACCTGAAAAGAAGAAAAGACGGTTTAATTTTTATTTGCCAAAAGAAAACATGATAAAATAAATAACCGAAATTCGATTCAGCCGATGCTGATGGGATTCTGGGCATCAAACGAAACACGTAATTTAAAATCAACAGACCAGCGTCATTACTTAAAGTAGTTTAAATTCGAATAAATAACACTGGCCACTCAAAGGGTTAAAACACAGTGCCATGTGAAATAAATATTTTCAATTCGCGCTTAATTTCGAGGCGTTATATCGAATGCTGTGACCACCTTCCATTGCAAACAAATCTATATGCCACCGAAAAAACTCTTATACCAATTCAATAAAGTCCAAACTCACTTACATCTTCAGCAAATACAAAGCTTCGTGTTACCAAACATTCGTCTGCAGTAATATCCAGTTTTACGTCAACGTAATAAAGTACATGTTCAGTTGTATGGAGTGCATTATATGAGGCAGTGTTGATCCGCCGACGGCTGTCTGGGTATCAAAGGCTATAGGATGGAAACCCGATGAATTTCGCGAGCCATTCAATTTTGGATCGGAGGTTTGGTAAAACTAGCTTTGAGGATATTGTAAAATTAACAAGCTACCTACGTGGAATCGTATGCTCCTTAATCCAGCATATTGCAATTTGCAGTTCAAAGCTAGGGAGTATCCTCTTCTAAGGACCAATGAATCTGAACGCAATCAGCACATCTTTAAACCGCGTTCAAGAGCTGTCAGTGTCATCATTGTTGTGCAATATTGACACTGACAGCTCCTGAACGCGGTTTAGATTTGCTGATCGCGTTCAGTTTCATTGTTCAAAATTCGCTCTAAGTTGCGTAGCACTAGTATGTTAAACGATTGATATTATCTTTTATGATATAATATGCTGAATATAGAAACCCATTGAAAATCCCATAGAAATTGCGCTTTCTATTTCTAATACTTTTTAAATTACTTCATTCTTGTGGCAAATAGTAGAAAGATTTTTATCAAGATTATTTATTTCATTTGACGTGTAAAACTGACTATGCAGGAAACGTGTCACATATTTTTCAGTTATTACCAAGTATAACTAGTTAAAAGTCATCTGCCACAAGAAAGTTGACACAACACATAACAGAAAAATCAACCCCATAACTAAGTACCTACTTCCCACTTCCCACAATTCCCGCACTTCCTCATTTCATCGATATAATTGTGACAGGAAGTGGTAATGCTTGGTGCAGCGGTAAAGTGACCAATTGGCGTCGGCGGGTGGTCCTCATTGATCGCAAATTGTTCTAGAGGAAGTACTGTGGGGGATCTCGGCCCTTTAGTGTTTAAGTAGTCCGGTTTTGAAAGCACGTTCGGATATTTCGTTTTGTTCTTGAGTGGGTTAGGTAGGTACTATTTTGTGGTGGGGTATTTTTATAATAGAGAGAAAAGAAAAGTAAAGGGTCTGCAATTAGCATATTGTGTCGGAAAGTGTTCATAATTATAAGTTTATCAACTGATATGACATTGGAGGAATGCAATATATGTTTGGAGAGGTAAAGGATAGGTTAATCTTATACTAATGTACTATTAAACGAGCAATATTTGTATATATATATTTGTAATCACGTTCTCAAAAACGGCTCTGAATCTGGTAAAAAAACACTTCCTCTCTCCTTAAACATCATAATTACATAATAATATAGTTCCTCGCTCTTGTTTCACGTTTATAATTTTATATAAGTATATATATGTTTAAATTCATATAAATATATTTATATGAGTAAGTTTATGCTTTATGTATGTATGTATTTATTGTATATGTAAATGGTACACCACCTGCAGGATTGTCTCTCCTGTTACCTTTAATCCATCCAAAGGTTGTCTGTAAAAGATCACTTTAAGCGATAAGACCGCAAAATTTATGTCTGTAATTTTTATGGTGTACAATAAAGAGTATTCTATCTATCTATCTATCATGGCAACATGGAATTAGTATGAACTATCCTATACTATTAAATGAAAATTCTCTATTTTCACCCGAGCAGAGCTTGGTCGACCAGGTACTTTTATCCTAATCAACATATTTTCACTTTGCAAACGTGCAATTATTTTGGTTTTTCAAAGAGTTTCCTCGCCGTTATTTTTCCTTTCCGTATTGTAAGTGGGTATGTAAACAGATCTTACATGTATGTACAGACACGACCGGGAACAACCATTTTCGGTTAAACAAATATTTGTTTGATGTGGGAATCACAATCCCGTCACATAAAGCTAACCACGTTTACGTTTCAGATTTTACTATGTATGTTACCGATTTTAGACCAATTTTGTTTTTAGCACACCTACACATGGCTCTCTTTACTTTGGTTATTATTCATAGCAAAAACAAAATCTTATAACCACTTCTAAATCCTCACATAAAAATCTAAAACGCAGCTCCTATATAATACCTATAATTCCCCTAAAATTAGGGTTTCTTCGGTTATTACGCCAAGTCGTTGTCAGATGCAAATCAACTAGGGTTCCGTCTTTTTCAGGGGCTGAAATATGACGGTAATAAACAGTAGCTAGGGACGTTCCGTACACCTGACGCGGTATGGTCACCCTATTCGATATGGGAAGTCCGTATTTGAATATTTTTATGGTAACTGTATGAATATTTAATTTTAATGTGGCTTGGATCCGGATTTTTTGATACATGGACCATTTCTGTAGATAGCTCGTTCTGAATTTGCTACGATTGTGCTTGGATAAATTTTAGTTTACTATTGTGTAAAGTTTTAAATCTTTTTTTTAAATTGATTGCCGAGACGATTCAATGTAATTTATGAAACAACATATTATCACGTCTGTATTTTCTTAAGGGTAAGGCATAGGTGCACATAAAGTACACCCACATTTCGCCAGTGTTGTATGTTTAAGTCACATGTAAGAGGGGGCGAGCCTATTGCCATCAACCGGGCACAAATCTAGACTCCGGGCAAATATTTCCTGACGAAATTGAATTGGTTTTCATCTTATCAACATTTAATTACGTGGTAACATTGACTTTTCCTAGCTTTTTTTGCTTCATTTAATTACAAGCGAGAACGTGCTCGAAACATACAAAGCAAAATTCTGCTGAAAAATCTCTTCGACATACATAAAACATAAAAAAGTACGTACCTAATAAAAACAAATGATGAATACTAAAAGGTACTTGAACCAGCAGGTACAGTAATATACGCGAATTATCCTTATTACTTTTTTAATTTAGAGCCGGGTCCATGATAAATTCGGCTGTTAATCAAACGCCTAGGGGGGCCACACGTCGCAGAATTGGAAAAATGAAATTCAAAAATAGAACGTATAATTGGATCCAATTTTTTGAAACTCTGTAGATGTCGCTCAGAGCGATTGTGCCCTTTTATGAATTTTCATATTTGTCAATCGTGATGTATTGTTAGCTTTGATTCCCTTTTTAATGTGCCCGGGCATGAAATTAGATGGGATGTTATTGAGTTGTGTTGTGTATCATTGGGGATGGTTATTGATTGGTATTCATTATGATTGGATATGAATACCTAATGACTGCAAATATTTGAATGATTTCCATAGAAAATAATCTGCGTTATAAAATATACTTTATTGAGCAACAAAAATTTTATACCAGAAGTAAATCGTTTCCTTAACGACATTATAAATGTGTAGCCAACAAAAAAAAAACGCAAAAATTGTGTTTCACTGTACCAATTATATGAATTTCATTAAAATTTAAACGACATCATTATTAAAATGTTATAGATATATCAACGTAGTTGAGTCATAAAACTCTAACACACAGTTCCGGTTTCCACATCCGAAGCACAACCGCACAAGATTTTCCCTGCATTTTAACAATTATCATTTTCAAACAAAAGATAATTTGAATTTTAATAAAATAACACTTATGCCGATGGTAATAAAGGTCATAAAACTTCTAAAACTCTAAGCGGGTGCGATTAATTCTGGAATTTGCATGACAATTGCATTAAAACAAACCGGTAGAGGGCGTAGTTCCGTTTGAACCCTCACGTCGCTTGGTCCCCTAGTATCTGCCGTTGATTTCATTCGGAATATTTCCTAATTTTATTGTATTTCTGATGGTGTCTCTAATGGTATCCATTCTAAGTATTTAATGCCTTTGTTGTTGATATATGTAATGTGTTGTGGTAAGGGTTTTTAAAAATCTTATTAGGAAAACATTCAGTATGTATAAAAAAAGCCTTCGAAAGGTGCACATAAAAACCCAAAAGCTTGACCATTCAAAGCTACAGCGTATCAAAAAGTAAATAATAATAACACCCTGAACCAGTTGATTCCTATTTATAATAAAAGTAGCAAAGTTCCAACGCTCAATTAACTCAAGAACACAGAAATCGTACAAAAAAATAAAACTCACGCAATGGAATCGTTTGCGTCAATTGTTGAAAGTTGTGCTGATGACAAATTATGTTCGCCCCTATGCAGTTTTCAGCGGAAACGACCCCAGGCATTGGAGGGCAGAGTTAACTAATATAGTTTGTGGTTCGCTTGTTTATTGGAAGTGGACGGATCGATGGACGGGATATCAATGTTTTTCTGGATTTTTTCTGGAGTTTTATCGGTTTTTGACACACTGTGCCTGAGAGTTTCTTTAAATTGTGTCAGGATAATAATTTATTTGAGAATCATTTACCAAAGGCTAAGTGATATTTGTTACCAAAGAAAAAAATATGTTGAAACTACATATTTTTGCTACACCCAAAAAGTCCTTGATACGAATTACTAAGCCAAAGTGTGATTTCTTTCAACAAAAATCCATCTGAGTTTATAAACAAATTCAGCAGCAGTAACCGAGTAAATTGGTTGGTTAATTTACCACTAGCCACTACAAACAAAAAACTGTAATATTATTCAAGATAATCCTCAAAACTATGCACCCAAAAATATCTCCTCTCCATTTTTAATTCTCTTGATAAAATTAACACCAACTACCACGAGACCATCAATCTGGTCTAGTTTACACCGAATTATTACGAGCCTTGGTCTCGTCGGTAAACTAATTTATATCCCCGCTTGTTGTTCATAGTCTTACTAATTTTATAAGACCCCTGCTTTGGTCTAGCGCACGCCCAGAACACTGCCATAATTTATAATAAACATAAATGTATGGAAGATTGTGTTCGGATGTCTGGCTGTGGCGGTACAACACGAAATAAATGATAAGTGCTGTAAGTTGGTGGTGGAAATAACATGTGTTGGAGATGAGAATGTTAGGGAGTTGGTTCTGCTTTTCGCGTAGGTGGATTTTTGTTTCGTCTGCCTGATACCTACCGTTCAAGACGAATTTTTCAATATTGTTTTCTTACACGCTGCCAAGAGGTAAACCGCGATCACTGTCGGACGCGATGACACAACGCTTGTAATTTATTGCAAAATAAGAAGCAATTATTTATTTGTTCAAAAATTTGTTGAGTAATCGAAAATAAAAAGCAACCAAGTTCTGCATTAAAATAAGACCTTTTTGTTATTAATTAAATACCAACGTATGTTGATATTTTTTTTTTTTTATTCTAAAGTTTATTAATAAGGGGTTTTATCCACAGGGATACAATACAAGTCAACCCCATTGTACCTACTATATTTACACAACTATACACTTGTAATTATACTTTATAGGTCAAACGTTAGTTTAGTTAATTTGTAGGTATCGACATTTTATTTCAAAACTTCGTTTTGTTAACAACCAAGTTCTGAGAAATATGTGGAAGATTCACATATATTTTTTCCGCTACCACAAACGATATATATTATATATGGTTTTTTTTTCTTAAGACCAGCCTACTGAGAAGGTTTGCTTCTTGTCAGCTCCTTAATGTACTCGTAGAATTCTCAAAGAAAGCCACAAGTTCTATGGTCTATGTGACATCTTTTCTTTAAATACCATCTGACTTATAATGAACATCTAACAAAATAGATGATGATTAAGAATTTGGGTAGCATTAAACAGTTGCTTTTTTTTAAAGACCGCGGAATACCTAAACTCCAGGAAACCTAGGTAATTTTTAGCATCAATCCTAAAGAAGGAACTTCAGTTTGGTTTATTAGATTGCTAAGAAAAAAGATCATGAAAGAAGAAGTCAAATAATGTCGTTACCATGAATTTTTAATATCATCATGTTGAACTTTGTAGTCTACAGTTACTAATATAATTATTTGCTTTGTAATAGCCTTGTCTGACAAATAAAAGGAAACTCGCTGCGAACGAGAAGTTGCCAGGCAGACAATATTTAATTCAATTAAACTTGTGCTGTCCCTGCTTATTATCCAGGACAAAAGCAAAAGAAAGGTTCAGAAAGAATACTAAATGAAGCGTGTTTTCAATATGATCAACGACAAAAGTGAGTGCTATTTAAACCTCATGTGTTTGGGTGTATCTTCTTGCATTGTTTGTGCTCTTCATTCGTTAATAGTATAACATTACTTGCGTATTTATAAAGTTAATTTATTTTACTTTGTAGATTATGAAAGTATTGTTGCTACTTTTATGTTTTGGTTTCATTTTCTTCACGGAATTTTCTTTTGTACATAAAATTATGCCGTGTTCCCTAGGGCGTATTCAGCAACTTAGGAACGCGACGTGTAAAGATATTCTAAATTTTACAAGAAATTTCTTAGATTTTAATTTCGATTATTCAGTTGATGAATTCTCTCAAATTATCCACCAAAACAAACTAATCTTTCAAATTAATCATCTCTCTTAAATTTATAATAACACTTGTCATCCAAAATTAAACCTTGCTCACGTGTGTGACGACTAATAACTTCCTCCAGCGCCGTTTATTAAGAAACCACTGCACCCGCTGCAGTCTCAATAATGGCTTGTCACTCGCGCGGTTGCTGCCATATTGTGTCGCCATCTTGAATTTGAGGCTTCTTCGCGGGCTGTCATTTTGCGTTTAGCTCGTGCTTAGCTGGCGATTTATGATGTAGCAATCGTTAACTACAAAACTCCTGCTGTTAAAGGATTTCGAAGATTTCTATCGAAAATCAAGGCGTCTTTTCCATTTCTGTAAGGATAGCTTTGTATTGGCTCGGGCTACTCTTGACATAGGTATTATCAAGAAAATGTTCAGATTTATACTCAAATACTCCATTTGTCAACAAAATAATTGGAGGAACCAGCTTTGCGGATTATATTCAAATAGTTCCTACTATTTTCATTCCAGTTTTCACTTACTTTTTAATTCCCAAGTTTCAACATTGCACGGGTCATATTCTCAAAATTTCAATTCGCAGTCGTGACATTTTCTCCAAACTGCCGCCTCGCTCATTCCTCGCTACGTTTCGCCAACTTCGAAAAACTTTCGCATGACGTGAGATTAACGCGCACTTTAATTACTACTTGAGCATCCAGTTTCATAAACAGCTGTTTTTGATTTGTTCTTGTGTAAAATTTTGACGGGAGCAAAGATTTTGTGCTTATGTGCACGTTTGCTTTGAGAATTTGAATGTAATTTAAGACGTTCACGCAAGTAACATGTTGTGTGCCTGACTTTGGTAACGAAAGTTCCTTTCGTGCCTACACCAAAATTAAACAAAAAAGTACTCAGCCAGAAAATTCAACGTCAAATTCTTCAAACTACAACAGATATCTTAAATCCAAAAATCAAATAAAAGGAATTCCTCGACACGAAAAAAGGTCCTTTACTCCTCTTTGAATACAACATAAGAGTTGGCATATATCAAGTGGCCCTCACAAATGAAATAGCTACGGGGACAATTTCTCAAGACAGACAGCACTCAAAGGGACACTCCGAAGGTCTCCGGTCCCTCCTTACCGTAATCTTGGCGATTATTAAAATCATATATCTTTGGAAAAACGCTAGGGTGGAATGCACCCTGATTTCTTGAGGGTGCATTCTGTTGTGTCTCTGTTTTATGCATAGAGTCTATGTTTATTTATAAGGCAGGCTGTAAAAATGATTGCTAATCTTTATTTATATTTATGTCGTTATGGTCTACGTATTTATGTTCGGTATAATGTGTTATGACTTCTTGTTATATAGCTGAAGCAGCAGGTTTGTTAGTTTCATTTTTATGGTCTTAGGTTTCATATAAATCATGGTACGCACCGTTATGTTGCACACATACAACTTGATGTTAATAATTGTAATGGAAATCATTTCTTTGAACTCAAGTTAGTACTATATTTAATTAACCTGGTGAAAATGATTAAGCATTATTAACTGTTAAAACTTCATTCATCATCTAGATTCCTTTAACATATTACTGTTACTATTTTTACATCAAAAGATATAAACCAAAAATAGCTTACTCTCACATTCAACCATCCGCCAGTACGTCACGTCTTCGAAGGCATGCGACCCGTCACAATATTATTCTTACCTCCCGCGCCTTCATTCCTTCCTTCACTCTCATTCGCCGCTCATTATCATTCACTCATTCCTCGCAGATAAGAAAAACGCCGAGCATTCGTGAGATTATCACTGAATTTCCGACTTTTTTTCAGGAAATGTTTGGCAAAATGCCGGTGAAAAAGACTTGTAGGAAAATGGGGGATAAATATAGCTTGAATTCTGTTAAGCAGTGGTGTTGTTTTTCTATAGTTATTACTGGGTTAAGTGGGTTAAGTAATTCTAAGCTTTGCGGGTTATCTAAGAATCGACTTCAAGGATAGGTTTTCTTATAATACATTCCAAATACATATACAGTAAGGCTATATAGTATACAGTTTATGTGTTATAGTACTGAGTATACGATCATGAAAGTTATACTGGTTTTGGTCATGTTCAAAATACCTGTTACCTTAAATCCCGAAAGCAATTTCTTCCAAGTCTTCCACACTTCCTTTCAAAGCAATACAAGCCTCTTTCTAAAGCTGTCGGGCGAAGGTATTAGATCTAGTGGTTTCTATCTCCTGCCGCTTCAGTAGTGTACGTTTCAATTTGAAACGAAGTGGTTATAACAATTTGTTGGTATGTCAGTACAAATACGAAAATTGTAGGTGAGATCTCTTTCTGAGCAAGAATTTTGCACTTTGGTAAGATCTTACTTTTTCTTAGTGACAAAAATCGTGTGCATAAAAATTAATGTGCTTTAAAACTGGGTTATCTTATATGCCTAAATTACTTTTATTCTCATTTGTCGCAATCGATATGAATACTGGTTATTATCAGATTCCACTTACGTAATCTTTTATGTAGACGATGTCTTCATATATCCACAATTTTAAAACTCAACAACCGCTATAATATCTTCACAAAACACAATGACGGAATCTTAACGAACCAAAACACACGGAGAGCTATTAAGCAACAATCTCAGCACATCTCTCACAAAAGGTCACGTTGCTCGTTACAGAGCACTGCAATCTCGAGACGACGCTGCGTTCATGCGAGCCTGGTATGCAAGCCGCTATTACTCACAAGTATGACAGTTTTTTGTCTTGGTTTTTTGAGTTTTTTTGCTGTTTTTCGTGGAAAGGAAGAAAGAATATGGGTCATTAAACCTTTGTATTATGAGATATGTAGCAAAACTGCAAAACTATTTAGTGAAAGTTGCTAAGATATAGTTCGAATTGATATATTACCATAATTTAGATCATTTCTGTTTGGTTCAGTAGAACTTGCATTTCTAAGGAAAACGTGGCGATGCAAGGTTTGTTTTACCGAATTTGCGATGCTTTAAAGCCAACTCGATACAACTAGTGACTAAATTAGAAAAGCCGGAATACGAAAATATGTGTTAAAGATCAACCATCAGAAACCCATCCTAACAAAAACCTCAAATATATCCCGAAATAAACCAGAGTTATTGAACATAAGAACTAAAGCAGATAAGAAAGTACAAGTTAGCAATATCGTTGAGGAGCACCATCTGGTCCGCATGAAGCTCCTCACTTTATGAACTGACAATGTACGTACTTCGGAGAATTCCTACTTTTATCGGAAACTTATAGAATGTTCGTGTCATATCCTTTACAACTTTTCTTCGCTATACGACTTTTTACTTCAGCGGTTAACATCATGGAAAATGAGACGGAGTTTTTCGTGACTTTGTTATATTATGTATACTACTGTTTAGGTATGGGGAGATCATCGTCTGTCATGAGTACATTTTCAGCTTAATTAATAATTACACTCATATTACTTACTACTTCATTAATAAAACCCTTGGTTTTTTTTAAATATATAGGTGTACTTTATGGCTTTCAATAAACCTCAATATTCACCTGTAAAACACAGGTAAAATAAAAGATTAACTCTAAATTAAACCCAATAAAACTTCATAACATGAAATAGAGATTTCGAAAAACCTATAGCTAGAGTGACTTTACATACCTTTACTATCTACCTTTCTTACACCAAGGTCGCTACTAGATTATAAATCTAACAATCTTGCTACATACATTCTCAAAATAGAACCTTCCAGAAAAATACCTGTAGCAAAACAAAACCACGAACTTGCCGAAGGTCATCGAGAGGGATTCCCGCAAAAAGTAAAAAACGTGGGATCGATAGGAGGGTAGGTCGCGGAGGGCGCGCGGACAGAATACGAAGTAGGGGTGAGCCGCGATATATCAGTCTGTTTCGAACGGCTAGAGGTGAGGTTCAAAGTGTCGCAGTGTTTTAGATTTTGGAGGTGGTCTATGGCGAAAGTTAGGTTAGGAATTAAGAAACGTTGTTTCTACTAGGATTATCTTCTTGTGTCGTAGTCGTTGAATTTGCTTAAATCTTACATACAATTATGCGCAGACTCGAACTCACTGAAGCGCAGTTAGCGAATGCAGCAATCGAGCCGCTATAATAATTTTGTCGCTCAATTCGATGAGAAAAAAAGCCACACCGAATTTTTTTGGAACGGTTAGAAGAAAGAAACACTTCCAGAAATTGGATATAGTTGTGTCATACCTAAAGAAAATGGTTTATGATAAGCATATAAAAGTTTTTCACGTTTTATTTTTTTTTCTGCGTTTCATGAACAATAAATTCATATCAAATAAAAAGAGCTGAAGGGTGCTGAACCTCCAAGAGTCATGTGGATTTTTAGAAGAAATAGAAGAGGATTAGATAAACCAATTTCAATACAAAATAAGCAAAAACATAATAAAATGAAATTGGTCGTTGTTTATGTAGAACGCGAATCAGTTTAAATTTAAATTACATTGCATGCAAATGCATTTCACCCCTCAATAGGGGAAGTTTATAGTGTTTACCCCTGCGTTTATAGGACTGAGGCATTACCTATAGGATATTTCAACCCTTAGGAAAAATATTATGTGTCAGCTGCTTATTATATTCAATTGCAAATGGTGTTATGAAAAAAAAAGTATCTGAAGGTATCTTGCTATTACAAAAGATCTTGATTTTTCCAGTTATTTTTGTGTTCTTGCGGTCGTTCTCTTCAAGGTAGGTACCAGAAATAGTAGACCGAGCCATGCAGTCGTAAAGAAAATAAGGGTAAATAATTTAAAGATGGGCACTAAGAAGGCCTAAATATAATTAGAAACTCGAAACAATTTATAAGAAAACAATCTTTTTATGAAATTGTTCCTCTTTCGCAAAAAGAGCAAAGATCCAGTGATATCATAGACAAGACACAGAAACAAAAGGAACACGTCTGAAACATGTCATCTATTAAAAACGTTCCGTTCCACTCTCAGAGCTAATTGCGAACGTTCCTACAAACATAGAAATGAAAGACCTGTAGCTAAACATCCGACACAACTTGATTTAACATTTGAAACTGTATCACAAAGCTATAAAGTTGAATTTCGAATTGTACCTTAGCTGAAGCGGTAATTTCAGAGCGTTTTGTACAAAGTTATGCTTGCAGTTCCAAAACCAAAGTCTACAGCAATCAATATCGTATTTCAAGGACACAAGGTTGAAGTTTGAGTAGATTTTAAGTTGTTAGCTGCATGGTGTGTTGGTAAAGGAGATGTGACAAAGATGAGGGGCTGTTCCGTTTAATTTTCATTGACAAGTGGTGCGCGTTGCAGGGCATAGGTTATTTAGACGATATTGTTATTTTGGAATTGTATATTTTTCATTTACATTTAGGAAAATAATGTAATGTTACACTTAATGATAACCAATTAGAAGAGAAGGGATGATATAAAGAAGATAAATAAGACGCTGTTACTATGGGCATGATAAAGACAATTAGGAATGACTCAGAAATAGTCAAAACTTAGATTAGGATGTAAAGTGGAATCCGGTAAGCGTTTTTGAAGGATAAAACAGATTCTCAACGCTTACATTTGTTATTTTTTAACATTGCCCAGAACAAAAATTATAAGCTTCTTTCACGAAAATTAAAAATAAAACCTCCCCTGGCAGTCCGATATCATAAACAGTTGTTAATAAAAGAACTGCAGATGTTCGCGATGCAACATGTCTGTTCACCCCCCTCGCGTTCACGGTCCATGGTTCACATTGAGACGGTACGACGAGTGTGTACCGTGTAGCATTGTTTTAGTTTTATTTTGTATGGAGGATATAATCTACTGGTTGATAACGTTTAGGACCAAAACGGAACCATTAAAGAAAATATTATGATAGGATGAGGCGCAATGTGTAATTCTCAAATGCAACTCCTATCCTAAATGTTAAGACCGGTGTTAATTTTGGGAAAGTTATAAAAAAGGCAGTAAATGGCGCATTGATTGCTACCGATTGGGGTTGTGGAAAATCGCGAAGAGTAATAAGTAATTTTAATATATTTGCAAATATACATGTTTATGTTTATAATACTATAACTAACTTCATCACTTAACTTGTGCCACCACCTTATCTTAGGAATGCAGTGAACTCGCTTCCAATTTTGTTGACAATGCTCATACTTATTTTTCTTCTACCCGCACTGTTATAATATAATTAGTAATAAGATTTAATGTTCTCGTGTAAGTGACGATTGTCTTAATGAGAATAAAGTTCTTTAAACCGAACTTCGGGATTCATTATGACATTATCATTAATCAACAGTTATCAACATTCTATGTAGATATTGTGCGGATATAAAAAAAATGGTTTTAAAACCAATTAATAGAAAAAAAAAAACTTTGAGGGACCGACGACGAAGACTAGTCTAAAAATAACCAAATACGTCTTCACTCATTACAGAAATAGGTAACTCAACACAAGTTTCGTACAATGTGTTACTAATTACGGATAAGTAAAGACGAACATGATTGGACGATTGTAAAATGTGGATGGAAATAAAGTGGAAACTAATTCCTATGACCAAAATACTCTTATATAGTTATGAACTAAATTAATTACAGTTTGAGATCTTCTGGAAATAAAAAAAGGAACTCTTGAATCGACTTGATCGGATTATTTGGACAGACCAGGACGTTTCATTCACTTTTAAATTAAAGGGAGTGCTGTAAAAGCTTTGACTGTGAGATAGGGTTATAGAATTTTATAAATGTTTACAACGTTTTTCATGAAGTCATCCATTTTTAACAATATCTACCGTATAGGTTTTGCTACCTCTATTTGTTTCCAATTCTTGGACTAATTTTGAATTTGCCGCATTAACTATTTGTTTTAATTCAGCCAAAACAGCACCATCTAGATCATCCCTTTCTCCTACCTCAATTCCAACTTCCTATTCTGCTATAAATAAACTATAATCTACTTCTACTAATACTAATTCAAACTATTATCCGTATCATACAGTGCGGAACACATGTTGATCATTAATATGTTCAGTAAGCGAGAGAGCGGCGCACGTACTTGAGTGGTGTTTTATCTGTGTTGTTATAAATCCTCTTCTATTATCTTAATGGTAATGTTTCCCTTGTGAGTTGTTGTTATTTACCTGTGTGTTGGTTTAAGTAAGTTGGAGATTTTAAGTGGACTATTTGCATGCATCGCTGTAACTTTGCAGTCAGTTTAGCCATTAGGACTCACTATTTAACCGAATTCTTTTCAAGCAGGCTTGCTTTTATTACTCTTTTCCCGAACTATGATAATAATTTCAAAGACAATTCTTATTTATTGTGCTACTGGAGGAAAGTTTTTCAGTTCTTAATTAAGATATTCTTAGGATTTGTATTTTTTACGAGTTCTCTGGTTATAATTGTGTTGTGCAACAAAGTATTTATCATTGTATTCATTTCCTAATGTTACGTTTCATCTTTGAGTTTCTACAAGGATTTTACGAATCAGCCCTTACCATATACAAACACAGCTTTTCATGACTGCACTTGACAAGCTACACTCAGTGTTCCTTACATTCCCGGAATGGAAATAATTACACGTCCACCAAGTGTTCAGTCTAAAATTACACCTAAATTCGTTCTTCGGGTGAAAAAACAAGGGGCTCTGAGTTCTCAGTGTCAGATGACAAATAAAACAGACAATTAGATAAGGGAGGGGCTGAGGGGGTGTCGTTATGTTCTGGTATCGAGTTGCAATGACATCTTAATTTTGTACGGTAGGCGTGAAATTAAAGTAGAGGAATGTGGCGGAGGATATAAGAAAAAATATAGTAGGGGGGGGCGGGTAGGAGAGGCTCTTCAGAAAGATAATACTGTGATGGTTGGGGTATATTTCTCTCCCTTGCTTATAGTTATCTTTTCACAGTTTTTATCACATTTATGTTAATGAAACTAAGCGGAAAGTCCTAAAAATGTATAAAACAACTGGTTTGGGATATCAACGGCTATCGCGCATAACGATACCTATAAATCGTTCTATATAATGCACTGATCAATATTCATCTCAAAATTGTTCCTATTGCCTACCTTTTCAGGAATTTCGATCTTCTTCTACCAATATTTTAGTGTCAACCTGTCACTCAAAAACATTTTAAAAGAAACTTCAGTGAAAATAATCCAAAATCAAAATATCTATGGTACTACATTCCCTTCAGGGTATGTGCACAGGGAGACGGGTTTCGGGTGTCTTATTATTTTTAGTCGAGCGCTCACAAGCCCCGTCAAACGACGTGACAGCTGCTTCAATATTTTACTAGAAATATCGTATAGCACTTGGAATTTTATTGATTTTCACTCCAAATTAATTGTGTGAGGAGTGTCAGTTACTGGTTTAGGGAAACGGTTTCGAAAAATACTGATTTCGGCCATATCACGTTTTGTTTTAAGACTACTATTGTTGTGCTCTTTTTCTAGATATCTCTCTTTTTCTGATCTCGTAATTGCTTTCTCATCCCTAAGGTTAACTTATGTCATGTTAACTTACTCTTGTGTCATGCACGTCATTAAACGATAAGGTCTATTTGTCTATATGGCAGTTAGATAATTTCAACCTTAGTGGTTCAGTTTAATGGGAACTGTTATCAAAAGTGGGTATGCAATTACGAGGTCAAATATCTAACCTTTATGAAAGAAAGAAAAAAAAGTATTTATAGTAGGGACTTGCACAGGAGATCACAAATTAAACTTAACACACTCATAGAAACAAAAAAACTAAAGAAAAATGAAAATAAAAACAGAAAGTCCTGTGCGAGGCCAAAAGGCTCCTATACCAGCATAGTGCTGCGACACTTAAAATTAAGTGTGGAAGCGCCGGTATTCTGATAGGGCAGAAAGCAGAACTAAGAAGAATAGTTAAAATGATCCAGTTACCAATTTGCTGTGGATATTGTAGAAGATGAAGATGTCTCAAACGAACAGTTTAAAAACCGCATAAGTGGGATATGAGATCGATTGACAATACGATTCTCAATTGCTTACAATTAACGGAAATTGATCATTAGTAAAGGAAAGATGAGTAGTGTGTAATTATAGAGGTCATAATGGTTGGCTTGCTATTAATATTGACCATTTGGAATTCTGGACATAAGGACCAGTTTTCAACGTACAGAGACGTATTCCTGTGGTAGGAAGTATTATTATTTTAGTCAACTCGTGTATTTCCGTTCATCGCACAATAAAAATGGTCCCAAATACGTGACACTTAATACACACATAAAATCATAGTTTTTTTTTCTTCAAGCTTAGCCAGGAACACATAACATTTTTATGGTCCAGATAAGGGTGGGACAAAGCTGGGCTATCACGGTCATCAAACGAACACATGTCTAATGATCTATGTGATAGTATCACATAAACTCGAATCTCCCTTGTGCAGCTGTTTGCCTTACGTTTTAGGGTTGTCAAAGGAGTCAAATTTTGGAAGACATGATATTGTTTTATAATGTGTTTAAAACACACCTTTAGTATTCTTACTGTCTTTGTGTATTAGCGCGTTTGCCATAACTATAATAGAAAGAGAAAATAAAAACGAAGATGACTAAAGTTTGAATGAATAAACAAAAATGAATACAGAAACAAAATGATAGAGGAACTACTAGTAGTAATTAGATATTAAAGCTAAGTACGAGAGTAGCTGAAAATCCTTGAGATTTCAGATTCTATTATTAAATTATCTAAACTATGGCTAATGAAAATGCTTCAAACCAGATGGTTTTAAGAAGAACAGTAACAAAATTCTTCAACGAAAGAATTTGGACGATCCAACCAATTCTTTCTTTTGAACCCAACCCCCAGTTTGATGGTCGTGGGTTTATTATTTATAAGTTTTACGATGCAAGGGGACTACGTAAATAGATATACGTGGATCATACCGGCCCAGACGAAGTTCACGGTTAAATTCAATTATAGTTTGAAAGATATTAGGAACGGTTGTTTTGAAAACTAATAGTGTTATTAAAAGTGATGGATATACTGTTAATAGAGAGGTGTTGAAAGGAGTTTGTTTAATTTGTGTTTTGTTTCTGAATGTCAGTTGGTAGGGGTATTGGAAATTGATAGATGATACCTTGTACATAAAGAACAAGCCGTTTCTTTTTACAAAAGTGAATGTATCTAAATATCGTAGACAGAATTTCGCAACAATAAATCTATACTCCAAGAACTAGGCATCAAGCAGCGTCTATCGGCCACAGAACCGGCTCGAATATTCCAATTCTTTGGGCATGTGTCACGACGGGGAAACGATTCCATAGAACGTCTTGTAGTGCAAGGAAAGGTCGAAGGAACAAGAGCACGCGGCAGATCACCCATGCGATGGACCGACCAGATTAAATCTGCAGTGGGCGGCCCATTACATGAATGCACATTATGTTACAGTCGACAGAGAAGGATGGCATCACATCGTGAGGCAAATCACGGCTGTCCGAAATCTCACTGCAACATGATGACCACGACCACTCTGTCAAGAGCGCACCGATAAAGAAGAACAATGAATGGTGTTTAGGTTAGTCTTCGCGTTTGGGTGATGGATTGTCGATAGCAGGATGGTGTTCTTAGTGAAAGATTTCAAAAATGTTGACACAATATTAAACACCATTGAGCACCATTGTTACTAACACCAAAAGACTAATAAAATTATGGACCTTAGTCTGAAATAAAGTTTTATTTAATTTAACGACTTTTTCGTGGATAAACTAGTAGTCTTTAGCATTTTATGTAGAAAATGAATGTCAAATAATTTATTTCAAATAGGCACATAAAAGGCACTTATGAACTTACAAAAAAAAAAAAAAAGATTCTTGTCGCCCCTTTTGAAGGGTATTTTTCGTATGGAGAAGAATGGCCAAGAAACTCCACCGTCAATCTTTTAATATTTTTTAAACATTCATTATATCATTATATGTAAAGGCGATGTAATCAAGGTGATACTATGTGCCTTGAATGACAAGATGTATGGTTTGTGCCTACCAGGTAGGTATCATTACTCAATTTACCAACCAAGCCATAATTCATCTTCCACAGTCTTCACAGGATAGACTTGCAAATGTACGCTTACAAATTCTACTCGATATGAAAACCGATGAATCGATATAAGATTAGCGATTATGAATATTGATGGCGCGACGTGCGGTGTTTTTGAATGGAGCACGTGACTAGAACTCGATCTGTAATCGATACCTGCCGATATTGTCCAGGATTTCTGCTCACTTAAGTAATATGAGTCATCATTCTCCTCTCCTAATCCCAATCCATTTGGGGTCAGCGGAACATGTCTTTTTCTTGCATACTTCTCTGTTAGTCGTCATCTCGGTAGTCACTCCCTTTCTAGCCATATCATCTTTCGCCCATTCATTGTTTCTTTGGTCTTCCCCTACTCGTATAGCCATTCATACTCAAAACTTTCCTGACGACATTTCCCCCATTCCTCTGCATCACATGCCCATACCATGACAACCTATTTCCATACAACTTATTCATGTAATACGAGAAGTACTTATAATCAAGATTGAGAAGTATTTTTTTCGTTTAAAATAAGAATATTTTGAACTGATAACCTGTATTGTTTAACCTTGGCTTTAAGCAAAGGATGAAATGTAATGAGGATTGATTTGGTCCTTCGTCTAACACCCAAACTAGGAGAATTAGTAAGAATGTGATGGCATAACCTTTCTAAGTCTTTGCAGTTTATTATCTTCTTCTTCTCGGGTCGATGGTAAATACATGAATTATGCTAAATGAGTCGGGCCCAGTAGGTGGCCACGCCAATCGCGGTATCAGTAGCATTGTTAAGGTCCTCAGAAGCGTAGGTGTGTGGACATTTTGAACACAGTTTATCATTATGATCTTTGTCTATTCCATTTTCCCTTTTGTTTTTTACTTTTGTAGGTACCACTTTGGTAACCACTTTCCGAAAAATGGTCAACCACCAGTATCCGCGATGGTATAGACGCTAGCACATCAACCTACTACAATCTGTCAAATTTCTTTAATAGATTTTCAACTTTATCTCCAAAGCATAAGGTTCATAGTTGATTGGGAAAATTTGACAGTTTCGCGTCTGTACATACATTGTTTTTATGTCTTTCCTTTTCTTGGATTATTGGACGGGGGGTCTTCAATCCTTCAAATCATTCAGTATCATGTATTTATGATTCCTTTAACAAAGAAATCCACACCGTGATTTAAGCACTCCTGAAGTCGATTTAATACGAGTACCGATGAATCGGTATAAGATTACCGATTATGAATATTGATGGCACAACGTGCGGTGTTTGCGTAAAGCGCACGTGCCGAGAACTCGGTTTGTAATCGATACGTATCGGTATTGTCCGTGAAATATGAGATATCGATGTGGTGTTGTTTTATTTATTTGCTTGTTTTTAAGTTTTTGTTTATTCTTTGGGAGTGTTTTTTCTTTTCATTTCATTTTCTATGAACGTGTGTGAGAAAATGCGAGTATTTTAAACCTGAGTCGTAATGCGATTAATTTACCAGAACAGTAATTGCTTAAACACACAACAATGACAACTCAAGAGTTTTCAAGGACTGCCGAAGTTGCGGGAAAGTCAGAAAGGGATACCGGGCAACGTAGAGGCAACTGAAGGAACAACGGGTGGGTTTTAGTCATTAAGAGTCTGACACGCCCTCCGCCCGCTCCGCCCAGAGCGGGAGAAGTTTTTTTGATAATTTTCCACTCAAAAAAAGGGTTTTGAAGGAAATTCCAAATTCATTGCTTCATAGGTTTGATAACTTCGTCAACTTAACAACGTAAATATCGCAATGAACGAGGCTGAACGGTCAAAATGAAAGTATAAAAATGGAATGAAATTGCGATAAATTGTAATTTTTGTATATTACACAATTACCTCACAGGTTACTATGACACAACTTAGATGTACCATAAATTTGAAAATTTGCATTAATTCATTTAAATTTTACGAATGTATTTGGTTATATAACTGTACAAGTTATTGCGTTTGCGTAAAGATCATTTACACCTAAAGCAGTAATAAGATTGGTGATTTTGAAGGCGCACTCAGTTCGGATAGTGATCGGTTTTACGAATTTTGCCGATGCTACATTTAAGTTGTTTCGTACTGTACCAGCTAAGAAGAGCCGGTGTCATTTCTTTTTAGCCAACTGCGGCGAAGCCAAAACAGAAGGGTTATTGAAGTTATAATTAATGATCCCTATCAATCAATTATTTTGAATGAATAACCAATAGCGTCCAATTATACAATAGTTTTAGACACAAAAAATGCAAGATTGCCAGAGCATTGCATCATTGCTTCATTTGCACTCTTCCGGTTGGACTCAAAAGTAATGAATCGATTAAGATCATCGATCACGATAGTATCCTGTTTACATTAAGGTGCCGTATGATCTCGATTGATGTTCAATGCATAATCGATGTGTCGCAATCATTGTTTTTATTCGTAGAATCAGTATTTGCAGCACTTAAGAAATCTTAAGATCATTCATAAATAACTCATTCTAATTTAGATTTTTTGAGAATTTGCTGAAGAGGAGGAAACCGACGATGCCTGGAAGATATTTCTCGCCGGCATGTGATGCCGGTCAGAGGCCCTTGGGCGGCATAAAAACAGACAACAGAAAAAAAAAATGGCTGTCATTGAAATAACTTAGGTACAGTTATTTACAACTTACTTGTTTTATTAGTGGGATTTATCTTTATCTAAGTCCGTAGGTGTGTCCGTGGCATCACAGTAAAAAAAAAAACGCGGGGGTTTTTTTTTAATATTGCCTTATTATGCTAAGATAGGGGCCTTTTTGGCCTCGCACAGGTCGTTATTATTTAGTTTTATTTTATTTTTATATATATATATTTTTTTACTATTTGTATTTCCTGTGCGTGTCCCAAATAAAATATTTTTCTTTCTTTTCTTTCTTCTCTTTCTTTCTTTTCTTTCTTTTCTTTCTTTATTTACAATTCCTAGAATTTTAACAATATTAATCTGTAAAAGTACAAGACTTACTAATCCGATTTCAAAAGTTCTTTAACTTATAGAAAACTACAATAATACTGAGTGTCATAGGATATTATTCTATGTTAAAACAAGAGTCGTGGGCAGAAGCTAGTCATACATATTTTATAGCCTACTTGCATTCTGAACATCAACACAATCTCGAAAATAGGGGTCAGATGTGATGTATCATAGTTTATCACACCAAACTATAATACTGTACCTACAGCGTTTTATAAATCGATGTAAGAGCATCACTTTCATACAAATTCGAGGCAAGGGTCGACGAGCCTACCGCACACTACGTGCCTCGAATTTTGAAACTATTGTGCTAGGATGTAGGCAGATTTGATGGAAAGATACCTTTATAGGTGTCTGTTTATGTCGTAAGTTTGGCTCTTCCACAAATATTTTCAAAAACAACTTCAAAGTAGACTTAGTGAAAGTTTTCTGATATTAGTGATTTGGATTTGTACACTGACCCATAATGTGGTAGGTACTTATTTTTTTAAAGTGACAACTTCTTTAGACTCGTTGAGCGATTTTTGGTAGGAGAAGAAGTTATGGGTTCGCGTCACCGACATGCCCGCTGTAGTAGCTATAAGTGAAGTTAAATTGACCACGTGAAAAGTTTAATTTGTGGATACTGTACATTTTTTTAAATTGTGTTTTCTTGTTTTCTCTTCTGTTATATTTTTTAATGAAAGTTGATATAGGAGTGTTTAAAAGAGTCCGTGGACTTTCTTGCCCGTTCTTCTCCATAGATACTTGCTACGCTTTGGAATGGGCAACTAGCTTCATATTTGTGACTGACCGACTTCTTGACAATTCAAAAGTGCCTGTAAATGGTTTAATTGAAATAAATGCTTTGAGTTTGAGTTTGGAGAGTAGGTAAAAGTGATTTCAGGCGACGACCTACAAATTATTCGCAGCCATTTCACTTGCTTTTAAAGACCGTTTTGGGTTAATGATCTATTGAACCTACCTGAGGACCTAGACAAGTGGCAATCGCTTTCAAACTTTTTCGTATTTCTACAACGACTTTCAACAGGATTGATATAAGCTTTTTGGTAGCTTTGTAATATCTTGATTTAACAGAGTGTCCTTGGAGTTTCTTGCCCGTTCTTGTCCATAAAGATTTACGTTTTGGAATGGCAACCAGCTTCTACTTTCTGACTAACTGACCGACTCTTTAACAATTCAAAAGTGCCTGTAAATTGTTTAATTGAAATAAATGCTTGGAGTTTGAGTTTGCTTATGTCAGTCCCACACATTTTTGACATTTCCATCATCTTTATACAAATAATTATCTATTAGGTAGAATGTCACTTTGTCTAGGCCCTCTGGTGTTTATCCTATCCTTTTCTATTAAATGAGCAATTATATTTGTAAAGTAATATCTGTATTTTTGTTTTTTGTATATATATATATATATATATTTGTAATCACGTTTTCGAAAACGGCTCTAACGATTTCAATGAAAGTTGCAATTCAGTTTTACAGGGGCGAAAAATAGAGTATTCGACGTGAGCGGAGCTCGGTTGCCCAAAGTTTAGAACAAGATGGCTACCGTAGAATAATGACATGGCAGCGTGGAAATAATATGTACTATACATGGAATTAGTATGAGCATTCTGTATTTTCACCCGAGCAGAGCTCGGTCGACCAGGAACTTATACTTAAATGTATAGAAACAGATACAAAATAAACAAAATATTCTATCAAATTTTGAAAAGGGTAGGTACATACTGTGAAACAAAAAAATAACCTATTTTCATCACATGACAGAACAATCATTCAAAAACAAACTCCCCTCCGATTGCACATTACATTTTGATCACTTCAGATTAATCTGAGTGTTCCTCTCTCCTCTCTAGTCTTTATTTCACTCACAATAACATTAAACGCACCTCGCAGACTAAACAAACAGACATTCAGACTGTATCAGTGTTTTTTAGACCGCAATAATCCTCTTATGGCCCTCAGTACAGTTGACAACACAAGTGTAATTGCATCGTTTCGGAATTGTAAAATGTAAGTTGGTTTAAATTCGGAATTGTGGAAGTAAATTGTCACGTAAGTTCTTTTGTAATTTTTTATACCATTATTATTTTTCTGCAGCCTCAAAAAAATAGTTTACGAGTGCATAAGTACTTAGAAAACGTGGAGAAAGTCTACTATGGAATGGAAACGTTTAAATTACGTGATTCTGGGTTTCCTAAAGATATTTCCTTCATTGTTTGGCAATAACATTGGTCCCTATATAAAAGACTGTATTCGCAACCGGCGTTCGTGTATGACCCGATGTATGAACGTAAACGAAGCAAACGGAGTATGAAAGGATCATAGCGGGTGGCATTCTGTAGTTTCTGCCTGCCCCCATGGAAAAAAGGTATGAGTTTATGTATGTATAAAATACTGTTTTGACCCTAGCCAAACATCTCAAAAACCAAACACAGCATTATGCTGAGCGATGGCCGTTTCGCGTGGATGTGACGCATATTTTCCCCCAACTTGTTCTTTTTTTGTTTTATGTTCTTTCTTTCCGTCATGTTTACCGCAAATAAACGGATAGTCTCTAATTTTTTTTTATTTCTTAAAAAAAACATTGAATTATTTTTCTTAAACCATTTTTTACCCATTGCAAAATCTTCTTTAACTTGTGTGACTGTCTGTACATCACCAAACGAATTTGTTTTCCCTCTGAGGTCTTTATATAGGAGCAGATGTTTGTTCTCACGTTTTTTGATTGACATTGGATATATTTGGAGTTCGGTTTAATTGTTGTATGTTATAGGAGGAAAATTGGAAAATTCTCGGGGATTTTACTGCTGTAAGCCGGTCATAGAAATATTGTGTTTGGCTATTGTAGTGTCAGTAATAGGACCTTAATACTTGAAACTAATTTATATATTATGCCTTTTTTTTTTTTGGGTGGGAAATTATCAAATAACTTCTCCCGCTCTGGGTGGAGCGGGAGGGCGTGTCAGACTCTTACTGACTAAAACCCACCCGTGCCGTGTTCCTTCCATTGCCTGTATGTTGCCAGAGGCCACGGTATCCCTTTCGGACTTTCCCGCAACCCCGGCAGGCATCGGTCCTATCGGACCCCTTCACTTGCTGACATCTCTTTGAGGCGCGCGTGGAACACAACGCGCCGTCGACCCGGGCCTGGTCCTTATCGGACGGCGAGCGGAGTAACGAGGCAGATTTCTTACGCCTTGATATTATTCCTTGACAATATAACTTTGATTGATAAAAAAATCGGCAAGTTTGCTTTGATTTACATCTGTAAAAGGCAAGTTTTTCGTAAAGATGTAATCACCTCTTTCATATTGCTGAATTGCAAAGGACCAATACCATTAGGATCATAAGGAAAAGGACCAGCGGAAAGTCTTCGATAATATAAAACAATTGACACCGACACTATCCTCCTTTATCCCAAAGTACGAAAGACGCAAAATAAGTGTCAAGTAAAGTACCTTTTAGTCAACAAAGAACCTCATAAACAATAAATAGATGGACGGTACGGTCCAAAAAATCCAATTTCAATTCGAGTCCCGAACAAATTGGGTCAAATCCATAACGGACTTTGGACCGTAAATCCCGAAGTTCGTATTCCCGAAAAGTTACGGTCGATCGGCCAATCGGACGAACGCTTATCGCCATCCAATGACACCGGCCGATTACCGTGCCGTACCGTAAATTCGAAATTGGAACTCAACTTCGTTAATTACCGAAGTGTGCTCGATAGGCATCGCTCGACGGATTCTCCCGATTCTAATTTCCGATATTAAATTATCGAAATGCAAATTATGTATTTTTTCGTTGGAATTTGTGAACTGTTGGCCAGTTTTATCAGGATCAACTGTAAATTTTTTGCATAAAAGGCATGATTCGGCGTTTATTTACGGAGAGGTTTTTCCCTGTCCGGAGAATGAACGCAGAATATGGTTGCTGTTTATTATCTTTTATTATTTACAGCCGGCAACAGTCCTCCTGATTTCACCTTGGGGATGGTTCCTAAAAGGATATATTTTATTTCGAGACCAGAAGATGGCGTTACAGTCAGAAGTTGAGAGAAAATCAAGTGCGCAAGTCCATATTTATACTCTGGCGTAGGCCCAATCTTCATTCTCCTGCCGTTGCCCCATCGAAAATATTTTCTGAGTTTTTATCACTAGTCTTACATTTCCAGTATTCTTTCCTCTCTTATTTTTACAATTGAAACATTACCTGAAATGCCATTGTTACACAGTCAGATAACGCCTAAGTACCGTCAATGTGACTCGATATAATTTGGCAATAAAATCGATTGTAGTTCTCGATTTAAACGGCTCATTAAATCGAACAGTGCCATAACATTGGTTATCGATATAGCATCGAAACGTAAACGCCAAATTGGTATGGCTTCATCAATTTACATGGCGGAGTACAGGGTCACAATTAGGATACCTAAATGTTAAACAATAGTACATTTTCCTTGAAAAAAAGTCGGAATAAATAGACCTACGATATTTTTCACGCGTTTATCAATGTGTTATCTGAATGGATAATATGGGGAAGTAGTATACATAAGTAGTGATACAAGTATACAACACAATGTTTGTTTATAAAAATCGATGAAATATCCTACGCCTAGAAAATCTGTCGATTATTGCCTCATAAGTAAACTAGATGGATCGGAAAACTATGCTTTAGGTAATGATGTCTTTTTCTTTTCAGCATAATGTCGAACCATTCCATAAATTCCATTGCCAAGCTGGATTAAACCAACCTACATGTAAACCAGATTAGTGCTCAAAAGAATAACTTTTAAATCACATCCGTATAGTAATTACAAACTTAAATTACTAGGTCCCAAGCCCGTCCCTGCCAAAAATCACGAAGGTTGCCAGTCATCAGCGAGTCTCGGTACTAACGAGACTAATATTCAGAATTTCAGATATATACGTCGAATTGTTTGCAAAAGGCAATATTTTAATTGGTATTCTGTTTAATTATCAAATATGTTGTGTCCGCAATCTCGTTAGTGGTTGTTTGCTGTTCAACGAATTATTGTCGGCTTTTCGTCTCTGCTTTTTGCACTTGCAAATGTGGTTTGGTTTGTAAATTTTTCTTTGGTTTACAATTCGTGTTATTTTGATTCAGATTTGTAATATTTTGGCTTCACGTAAATACTTGTGTCTAGAGAGCAGTGTGTAGTATCGTGGTCTCTTATGGGATGTTTGTAGTTTAGTGATGTCAGTTATGAACAGGCTTTCTTGAATCATTATAGCTACATATAGTGAGTCTTACTTACAGACTGTCGATTTTATTTCTTCCAATCGGGTAAAACTAAACGTTCTTGTCTCGTCGCGTGTTCTACTATCTGCCGCTATATTATGGCTGCCTAGTACAGCCAACTCCTGTCACGTTTTTTTAATATCAAAACTAATATTATAAAGAGAAAAGATTAGATTTTTTGTATATTTGTTTGTAATGAATAAACTCAAAACTACTCGGCCAATTTTAAAAATTCTTTCACCATTAGAATGCTATATTATCACGGAGTAACATAGGCTATGAATTATAAAGATATCACGCGGGCGGAGGCCCTGGCGGAACCTACATCTGACTCTGCCATGCTGTTTCTGTCAGATAAAACTATGGTAACTCCTCTTAAAACTTCCTGCTTACCTGGTAATCTCACGCTGGGCGGCATGGAGCTTGGCAGCGAGCCTGGCCGCGTCAGCTTCGGCGACGCGCGCCCGCGCCTCCCAGTCGCCGCGCGCGCGTCGCTCGCGCTCCGCATCGCTGCGGGCAGCACCCTCACGCTGTGGACAAAGATATAATTAATTATAATCAAAGATAAAAACAGTTAACGCCACCATTTTGAAGGCTATTGGTCCTTATGTACGCATTACGCAGGAGACGTTGAAAGCATTGCAAAATGCAACAGCTCGCGATCAGTTGCGTGCGGTTCTTAGTTACTTACGCGTAAATCACAGGATCAGTCATATCTTACTAACTAAGGGATGTCTTTAGTGTCCTGCTCGATCTTGTCACTCAACAAAAAGTAAGCTTGACACAATTATACTATCTATACATAATGGGGTTTATTTTTACACGTTGCTTAAAGTTATGTAATGATTAGCCACTCTTTAACCATAGATTTTTGACATTTGAACACTACTTAACTTCAGGCAACGTTTATAAATAAACCCTAATGTCATCCTATAGAAAACTCCTGTTTGATATATTTCTCAAACTTATCCATATCATACACTCAATGTTGTTCCAAAATACTCCGAACTCACACGAGAACTAAGAAACTAAAGTGTCAAACTGACATCGAACTAGCAAGATGTTCATTTATCTCGCATACAGCCTCGCAAGACCTGTCAGTACCTCCTCTTGAAACAATTTCAATTTCCTCTGAAGAAAATTTTATAATATTCAATGCGGAACTTAAGCAACTATTGCAGATGATTTATAGGTTGGAAGAGGTGGAGTTTCAAAAGATATGAACTTGAGTTTTAAAGCGATATTTTTAAATAAAGACGAATAGCTTTTTCTCTTCGACTGTTTCTCGTATTCTATGTGATTTAAACCACTATTTTCTGCTCTCGAAAACAATGTTTGCTAGACGAGAACGTCCAAATCTTCCTTGCTTAAGTGCTTGGGTAACAAACCTCGATCCGATTTCAATGTAAATATAGGGATTTGAACATCTGAACAGGTGTGATGTGTGGATGGAAAACAATCCATCGGTGTTTCCCTTCTAACCACTGGTTTAATGGGTTACATTTTGTCTTAATTTAGTTTTTTCTATTATATCGAATGGGTCAGCTCATGGCCACGATTTCGCCTTATGGAAAGCGATGGGTCAAATTTAAGATGGGACAAGCGTGCCCAGAGGAAGCTGAAGAGTTACGAGACGATTACTGACAAATGCTTGCACTGACAGGACAGGTCCACTCAAATCTGTGTGGTTCTTTTCTCAAAAGACCATTTCAGACACTAATCTACATGGTCCTCATATGGCCTGACCAAGATTATGTCTGGACTTTAAAAGAGACTGTGACCTCTGAGTTTGTTTCGGCCTTTCTTCTCAGAGTAGTCAGATAGGAAACGCCGAACTCATCTAGCTAATTTTTAATTTTTGTTTTAAGATGACGTGTAAAAGTGATTCCAATATCCTATTTACAGAATAAACAATTTCATTTCATTTCATTTCATTTCAGTAATTAGGGGAACATAGACACTGTTTTCTGTTTCAGGATTTCTCATAGTTTCTGCTGATTTGTCGTCGAACATCAGTCTCAGGAAACCGTGAGTAACTCAACAAAATTGGGTACATCACTTTTTAGTCTACCCAACACTCCATAAAAATACTTTTATCAAAGAAAAACTTTAAACAAAGACATCTTCAGGACAAAAACAATTTATTCTCAGCTTCGACGTTACCGGAAGCGACGTTCGAGGATCGGATAAAAATCCAATTTGGACCGGCCGTCCGGCTATGACGTCACATGGTACGACATGACGTATCGGATCCGTCTCGGACACGTGACGACAGATAGCGCTTGATATTGAAAATTGGAGTGTATTTTTTGAAGGGTCAATTTTACGGTTGTAATTTTATCGGGTTGGAAATTGGAGCTATTAAACAGATGTTGAGTGTGAGATATGGAGTTCATAATTTTGTTTTATGAGGTAAGAAGTATTTAGCCTTTCTTTCTAAGGTGGCCTTAAAACTAGGTCAAGAAAGCGGTTAAGGGAGGAGCTCGTGGCTAAGTAATGACAGCCGCTCGGGTCGATCCATCAGGTTAAGCTGCTCTTGCCAGGGTTGGTCTGTGGATGGGTGACCATCTTTACACACCGAGACTCCTCCGTGCTTTGGAAAGCACGTTAAGCCGTTGGTCCAGGCTGTCATTCGTGGATGTTCAGTTACGGGTCGCCAGAAGCCTGAGTCTGACAACCAGTCTTACCAAGGGGTATATCACCCACTTACAGGATTGTGGAGGTGAGATAGGCAGTCGTTCCATGTAGAATACTGGTATTAACCTGCATCCGGTTAGATTGGAAGCCGACCCCAATATGGTTGGGAAAAGGCTAGGCAGATTGATTGAACACGGTAAAGTATGAACAAAAATCTTGATACTAAGGTAAGTATGCAAGTCAAGTCAAGTTTACACTAATTTTCTAATGCTGTTTCTAGTTAAATAATGTTTCCTTATAAAAAATACAAAAAATATAAATGATTACTAGTAGTTACTAATTAACTTACATTTTTTAAATTTAACTCCATGAATAAAAGTCTAAAGGAGTAGTTTCATAGAAATGACTTCTATTATAAAATGAACGACTTCTGTTTCAAAAGGCAACTCTGCATGGAGTAACTATAAATATTATAGTGGCATACGACATAATACGACTATGAAGGCAAAGTTCATTAAAACTATAATCAAGTATTAAACAAAGTCTAACGATTAATGGCAAGAAGTATATAAACATAAGCCGTTTGCCGCTAACCGTGGTTCAAAGTTACCTGTACTTAGTTTAGCGAAGATGTTATCTTAATTGTGGTTCAAGTTATGGGCTTATGTGCTTAGTTGCGATCTCTGTCTTATGTAGCAGTGCAGTTCAAGATGTATGAAATTCATATTAGGCTATACAGAATTATGGCAAAGACATAATTGCAAATAGCTTGACTATGTGGAGTCAAGTCATGTCCATTAACTTGTTGTAACTTGCAAAAAGCAACATTAGATTCGAATTTAATGGTTCTTTGAAGAAATTAATGAAATCATTAGCATTAATGATCCATTACGTAGTGGGGCGTTAATGTTTGTCTTGAGTTAGCTAGTTAATGTTTCTTTAGAGCTTGAGTTATTTTCAGAAATAATTTGAGCTGATACGACAGAAGAAGAAGAATGAAGTATTTTTTTTGGCCACAGTCGTAATAAGTTAAAATTATAACTTAGTTAACATTTATTTATCAGTCTACATTTGCAGATTGAAATATTAGGTACTACACAGTCTCCAAAAAACCTACACCATATTTTAAAATACAAATATCCTTTTAGTCCATTACCACCGTTCAAAAACAAACTCCAATTGTTTTCCTACCTTGAACCACCACCAAACTCCGAACGAACTTAACTTTGATGAACTTTTAATTGAAAATTAGTCTTGGCCGTATCTTGCAGCTCCAGTTCATTTGGGCCCAGACCGAGCCAACTTTGTAAATGGCCACAAAAATCTGTGCTTATAGATAAGATACTTATCCGAAATCTTACAAAGAGCAAAGTACCAAGAATGTTTGGTCGGAGTAGAGTTTTGTCTTTGAGGAGAAGTCTGGACTGGACTTTGGAAATTGAGGAGTTGGTTATCGTGTTGAAGTTGTGGTGTTATTATAGCGTCTGGTGGATAAGATGATACTGGTGATAGACGCTGATAGTAGCTAGCAATAGAAGTAAGTAAGTAAGTTAGCAATAAGTAAAATTACATCTATACATACATACAACCAAATAAATAAAATTTAAGATTCTGTTTGTAATGTCAAAATAGCAGCTTTTTACTAAATGCGAATTATGAAAGTATATTATACGATATTCAAAAACATTTTTTTTTTGTCTTTTTGTCTGTCTGTTTGTTCCGGCTAATCTTCGAAACGGCTGGTCTGATTTTGACGGGACTTTCAATGGCAGATAGCTGATGTTAGAAGTTTCTGTTATTTTTGAAAAATATAAAGAATTAGTAAACTATAATAACAATATAAGTAAGTACCAGTGTAAGTTGATAATTATCGCTAGAAATAGAGAGATAACTGGAGTGAAACTGCAAATAGTAGGTAGTCATTTTCTCAAGTTTCTAGAAAACACAGAGTGCAGAAATAAGGCTGGTTTCATAGCTGTCCGGGAAACCCGTACGGGCCGTCCGTATAGGGGGACACGTACGGGTAGTGCCCGCAGCGCTCTGAAACGAGGGAGTAGTACGATACGTTGTACGGGCTCTACCCGGAGCGGGTCGAGTACGGACCAATCCGCGTCGCTGTGAAACAATGTTCTAGCGCCTCTCGTGTGTCTCCGTTCCGGGAGCCCGTACGGGGCTCAAAAATATAAATCTGTATTTCTTTTCTTCGTCAACCTGTCTTTTGCAAGCATACTGATCATTGCTCGTGCTTTCTCTGTATGATAGAAGGCCTTTGTCCTGCAGTGGGACTATAATAAGTTGGTATTATTTCTTTTTAAGATCATAATACTTTCAACAACAATGATAAATTGATCCGTACGTACAATTGATTCAAATCTTCAAATGTAAACAAAAACAAACAACTACAGACATCGAAACATTAACATTAAGTGGTATTTAATGCACCTAATCCTATCCCGATACTAATTCTTGAGATATTAAAATAGATCGGAGAGGGAGAAGCGAGTGTCTATTTAAGTTCACACTGTTTTTGGGTTTTAGGTGAATACAATTTCTAATGATACTAATTTTAGATAGCTGTTGAATGAAATGCCGTTTCTTTTAGTTGGTTTAGTTTGAAACTAGTATTTTTGTGGATAATGATGAAAAATTTTAAGGCTCTAGGTAGCTCAAAATCAACTGTCGTCTTTGATCTCTTAACTAAAAGTTCATTTTGGCAATAAAACTACATGATTAGTATTAGACTAGGTAAAGAAGTAGATGTGTTTTGATGATTAGAAGAAACAACTAGTGGTGAAAATACCAAATTCTAAAAGTTAAAAGCTCATGGATAGCTGGAAGATTTTCGGAAATAAAATAACGATAAATTAATAAGAATTCTTAAGTATTCTAAACGGAAACTCGATGCTAAACACCCGACACGCTCCATAACTTTCCGGTCTCATTTACAGACAAAAATAAACCCTAAAACATATTGAAAATGGTCCTCTATTAGCAAAGAAAACCACAAATTAGTATGGCAACCCATCCGTGCAAAGTACACAAGTCTTTTGAAAGACAAAATAAAAGAGGTGTGGAAAAGGAAACCGTTTCGGCTATTTTCGTCTATTTCCGTTAACGGTCGGCTCAGTGGCTAACGGAGTTTCAACATATATTTTTATAGCTGGAGACGCTTTGAGAATGTTGTCGAGACGATTATGGGAAGTAAATGTGACAAAATTTTGTATTTTTGGGGCCAATATTAACCAAAGTTTATAATGAAAAATGTTGATGTTGGTGCGATAAAAAGAACAGGGCGACTTTTGTCTTGACGACTGTAAGTATTTCGACACAAGTAATCAAGTAATTTGGTAGTTTTACCTGGAAAGATTTCCGGGAGTTTTGAAAATAAGTGATTTTATTGATTACGACGTGCTCTTTTTGAATTTTTACTTTGCCACCATCTTTGCCGCTCGCGCCGCCATGACAAATGAGTTTGAAAGTAGATATTGTCAGAAACTCTTCATTTTTGGGCGCCTTTTTCCAATATGTAAACCCTTTTTTTAGCACCAAATGACTGTACTAAAGTCATCATACAGAGATGATTGCTAAGCCTGCCAAAGGGTATACTGCCTACTTAATGAACTCATTCTATCTTCTATTATTATGTTTAGTTTCAAACTTATGTTATGGTATAAATTTATGAACCCTACGCTTAATAATAGAGCAACATAAACTTTCGTCATTTAAAATTCAATACAGCAGACAGAAGCAACCCATACTTTATGTATCATTTCATATCTTTAAAACTTCCAAGAAAACTACTATTTCCACTCTAACACCCCTACCACCAAATAACTGTCAAAAACACACCACTATTCCACACCTGTCAACTTGTCAACTTGACAGCTGTCACTTTGACAGCTCCGTGGCGTTAGCGGTAGGGGCATGGCATGCCCTTGAGCCAACGTTGGTAAAATGTTTGTACATTGTAACACTTTGGTAAGTGGTAAAGCAAACAAAATGTTTAATTTGTTACCGTATGGTAACGTTTCTGGTGATTAATTGGAGGGAAAAGTTTATTGTGTTTGGGATGTGGATACAAGTTAAGTGATGGAGTTATATAAGTTTGTTGGTTTGATAAATCTTCTTAAGGGATGCGCTAAAGTTTTGGAAAGTGATTATATATGTCGACCATTATCAGATTAGCAGAATTACTTTCAGGCCTGGCAGTACACATGGAAAATACCGACTATATTGATAGCTATCAAGTTAATACCTCACATTCTCTATGTTTTTATTTACCTGCACTTTACTATTATTGATAAATTTATTTTATAAATTAAAACTTACGAACTTTAATCACTCGGGCTCGTTTTAATATGTTTGTTGAAATGGTACAGTTATACTCTATATAGACCACGTAAATCCGTTCACAGGATGATTTCGTAATAAAAAGTTCACACTCTATAAAGCATACTAATGAAACTGCAGCAATACGTACCACACGTATCCATTTGAACGGAAACCAGTAATTTAAAGCTCATTGCTGTGGCGTCTATCAATCAGGAGTCCACCATTGCGACGTGGCTAAAGTTCGGAGCACACTGTAGCAAAATAGGAAGATGCATTGACTTTTAGAATCGCCAAATCTAAAAGTCAATCTTGCCGAGAATTGAGTTGCATGGCGTGCAATTCGAGAGGCCTATGTTCAGCAGTGGACTGCTTTCATAAAAGGATCGAAAAGGAATTTAGTAATTTGAAAACATTGTAAGAACCATTTACTTTTAAAAAGTAACTGTGAAGTTTCTTGCCGGCTCTTCGGCATATGAAACGACCAATTGGAACCGTGCACCTAGCTTCTGACGTTTCGTAAGTTTATGTGAAATAAAAATTATGAATTTTGAATTTAATTTTGAGTTCCCGTTAAAACTTTTATATTGTATAGTATATCTATTGTTTATTACTGTTAAAAGAACGACAACTAGACATTTTTTTTTCCTGTTTTTTTTTTGTTTTGATATGTTTTGACTCAATTTATGTTAGTTTTCTTAACTAACTCAACAGAAAACCAACATTTTTTGCAGTGCCCTGACAGGGTTCATGTACAAAAACCGACAATAATAATGTATCGTAGAATGTGTAATGTGCATGAGAGCAAATAAATAAATAAATCTTTTCTTTTCTTTTTTTTTTTTTTTTAAAGACCCACTGTTGCCCCACAATAAATAAAACATTGTAGAACTTTTTACCTAGGTTTGGATGGATGTAGGCTAATTCTGTTTTCTATCTAAAAGATAAATAGAATTATATGCTGATTGTAAAAAGTCATTTCTAGCAATGGATTGCAATAAACTGTATTGAAAAGCAAAATATAAGTCAGCTTAGAGAGATTTTAAACAGTTAATTCTATGATTACTGGAAAGAAATTGTGCGGAAAATTGCCAGAAACCACTCTCGGCAGTTGTTGTATCACAGTAAAAGTTCATTACACAGTTAAACAATACCACTTCACTATAAATAATTCACGACAAATTCAATTTCAAAAGTATAACACTTAACTTTCACATTATATTCAGGTACGGTACATTGGATTCCTAGCCACGTACGTTCCTAACGTGGCTAGGGGGAAAGCTTCTAGTGTGTACGTAGCACAACGACCAGCCAATGCACTTCCCTACAGGAATGAGGAAATAAGTGGAGAGCTGTGCTTATGATATATTTCATTACAGTAATATCGGAGTACCTAAATATTAATGGTGTGTATTACAGAAATGTTATTATATGAAATCTGTTGTGTTAAATTTTCGAGCCATAGCAAGCTAAGTGTCAAAACTTTTGACAATTGAAACGAAGTTTAACGCTTTTTCGTTACGTGACGATTTGTGCAAGCCGTTAAAGAACTTTGTTGCAAAAAAGTATAGTCAAACAAATACGAAACGCGTTGAAAGCGCTTGTCGCTTTTCTAGGCCCTCTGGTCGTCCTTAGAGATTGATCAACAGTCGCAAGAAAATTAATGTAGGTAAGTAATTATCGTAGATTCTTAGACATTGCAGAATTCACCACTTCAAAGCAATCGAAAATGCAAAACATCAATCAGACTATCAACCTCCATGTTTCTTTTTAGATAAAGTACCAGGATAACATAAATAAATAGGCGATTAAGGTCTGACTGACCTATCATACCATATTAGTCGTTATAATAGAATACCTCGTAGATTACAAATTAGGCCAGAATTACAGTCGTGGGCAGAAGCATTCAAGCATTGTTATCATCGATCCTTTTGCGAAGATTAATGATCGAATAATTACCATTTACCATTATTTTAGTTCTTAAAGCCACATGTACACCATATAAAATACGGCCGATATAACTTGGCAGTTCCGAACTTCGCGCAAAAGGCTGCGCAAAAAAGTTTTTTTTATGAACCAAATGGTGACATAAGGCAAGTGTGAGTTGGAGAACATGCGCGAAAGTTCGTAGTGCCTATGTTCAGACCTGCCAAGTTATATCGGTCGTATTGTAAGTTTTATAATTCATTTATTTAACCATTTATGTACACACATATATAAACAGACAAGAAGAAAAGAACAGAAAAATACGTACAAAAGTGATACTTATTCTAAAGAAATCTCTTCCAGCATACCTGCGATAGGACAGAGCCCGTGGCATACAATAAAATTTAAGCAAAAAATGACTTAACTTGTCTAAATACTGCTTAGACGGTGCAAATTTTTATTGTTACTTTAACTTATGCCACGAGCAACTAAATCGCATCGTGTAAATCAGGCTTTAAGATTAGCAAGCAAGTGAATAAATATTCTATTGATTTTTCATATCAAAGTTAAGCAAAAGACTGCTTTTTTTTGGGTGGGAAATTATCAAATAACTTCTCCCGCTCTGGGCGGAGTTGGAGAGCGTGAACTCTTACTGACTAAAACCCACCCGTGTTCCTTCAGTTGCCTGTACGTTGCCAGGGGCCACGGTATCCCTTTCGGACTTTTCTGTAACCCGGCAGGAGCAAAAGTCTGCTTGACTTGCGTTCAAAAAAATAATATCGCTTAAATTTAGGTCGGTAACCCAAAAAGGCGGTTAAATATAACTTGTTCACGTAACAGACTGATCTTCAGTGGATCCGACGTTGATTGATGATGTTACTTATAAAATATTAATACTTGAGTTAATAAAGTGAATTCTGTTATTTACGGACCGTTTCAGCTATCATCTGGATTTAAATTGTTGAGTTATGATTGTAATATTGTTTTTGAGTAGAATTTTGTTTGTTTGCGTACAGTTACATACTAGTATTGACGTAGGCATTTGAGACTCTCGAGTCACAGCACAGCTGTTGGTCTCCAAGGAGTGCTCGACCTGCAGAAGTGTCTTTTTCTTACAGAAAACATCCAATTTCAAATACCTTCTAGTTTGGGTTTAGACTTTTTTTATGGGTTGATGTGAAAACAAAAAAAGGCTTTAAACCCATTTTGCGCCATCAGTATTTGCCTCATGCTTTTATCTTTTGGTGTTCGCAGTGCCATATTTGAATCATTGTACTAAAAGTGAGGTCCACGCAATATGAAAGCATTATGATTATTAAAGATCATCACTCATAACAGCATCGCTTCGACACAACAAAAAACTTTGTCATTTGTCTTGAGCAGACCGCTCTCCGGCGAAGAAATGCACGCAAGCCAAGAGTCACACCTAGTAACACTTAGTCTAATTTCCTTATACAGGCGGTTAATATTGGTTTCAATAGTTCAGTAGGATCAACAGAAATAACATACGGGGACTTAGTGGTAGGACAACAATGAAGGTCCACGAGAAATCACCCGTATTTAGTAGAAAATGTATTTTATTATACTTAGTCATCGAATTTCCCCAAAACATTTTCCCCTAACTTGTCATTCAGAAAAAAACATTCTCGTTTTTCTAAGACCCTTGGCATCCCTTAATTCGTCACCAAACATCCCTTATTGACAGCATCCCGGTACTATCACAGTTTGCTTAGGCGTTAGGTATTAAGTAAACCCTTCGAAGGGGACTTTACAGGGGGTGAGCAGGGCACACAAATAAATAGTGAAGATCAATATTTGTTTGATATTGTAAATCAGTTGTGTGCTCCTGTTTTGGATGTTGTAGCTAGTCATCTGTAAAGGGGTTCTTACAAACAATTATCCTCTGTTTATTCGAACGTTCAAACGTCATTTTCTGGGCATTTAAAAGTTTTTAATTTAATACAATTATAACGAATACCTAGGCTGGAGGCAATTTTGCGTTCAACACAACTGTTATAATGTGTTATTTTCTATACCCAATTAAAGTGGGGTGTTACGCTAACATTCTGTAAAAAAGGCGTGAATAAAATAAAAGGACCCACTCTCGCGAGCAAAATTATTCGCCATTTAGCGCTCCCGGACACAATTAAACTGCCATTTTTTGAATCACAAAATGACCCGTTTAATCCAACAAGGAACGATTACCATAAAACTCTTTGATTACCCAATCAGCGTGCAGTGGAAATGAAAAAAATATGCAAATTTTTCCTTTTTCAAATCGTCTGTAATGACGTTGAATGACATAAAAGTACGCTAGCTCCCCGTCTAATTTCGTAAAAGAGTTGCCACGCGCCGGTCACGTGACTCCGTTTGGACCAATCGGGGGGCTTTGTTTGGTATGACGTCATCAGCGGCTAGTTCGTGAGAGAGTATGATTTACGATACCCTACAATAGATGGTAATTAAGTTTTATTCTATAGGTTTGACCCTCGGAGTGTGTCATATTTTGTTACAACGGGAGATTATTAAATAGTGTTTATTTTTATTTTTAGAGGGTGTTACTTAGGTTACTTCTTGCTAAATACTTCGGAGAAAAGCATGGCTTTTCAAGTCATGCTTTTCTCTGAAGTAGCTGGACTGAAAAACTAGGCAGTAATAAAACGAAGTAACTAGAAGTATTATTTCAGGTATTTTATCCATCCTAGACCACAACTGCTTTTGTTTTATATTTCTAACATATTTAATTACCTAATTTATGAAAAGCTAAAAGTTTCGATGCCTAGTCTTTAGCCCAGATCATCATAACAATAAATACAGAATTACCGTTAGTGCCTGCACCAAAATATATAATCCCTATACAACTTTAGACCATACATCATAACGCCCTAAAAAGAGGGACAACTAATAAAATCAGCAGCTGCCAAAATCAATAAGTTGGACTCCCAATTATCTTGATAATCCCTTCTACCCCAAAAATGACTCATCACCCTATCACATATATCAATCTGCCTAGCCTTTTTCCAACTATGTTGGGGTCAGATTTCTAACTAAAAAAAAGAAAAAAAAGAAAGAAAGAAATATTGTTTATTCTGCACAAACAAAACGCACAATCAACAAAATGACATTAAAGCAGCCAAAAGCCTCGTATTCAATCTAACCGGATGCAGTGGAATACCAGTATTTTACATGGAGCGACTGCCTATCGGACCTCCACAACCCAGTTACTGAGTAATACGATGGTAAGACTGGTTGTCAGACTTGTAGGCTTGTGAATACCCGTAACGACTGTCAAAGATCTACGAATGACAGTTGGGACTAACGGCTTAACGTGCTTTCCGAGGCAAGAACGGGTCTCGATACGTAATGAATGGTCACCCATCAACGAACCGACCGCGGCAAACGTAGCTTAACCTTCGATACCTACGAGCCACGAGCCCCTCACAAAGCTCAGATTATTGTTATAAATAATTCAATAAACAATTTCGTATCGTGATGCCGAATCGATGTCTGCACTTAGTATGTAATCTGCTTAGTTTAATCCAATATTGCATGGTAGGGGTTTAGGATTTAAGGAATTGAGTTAGGTTGGCGAAAAGTGGTATAAATTGGCTTTGACTGGACACTGGAAAGACATCACCAAATGTACAGATACCTGTGTGTTTGGTGATGTTGCCCATGCGCATTAGAAACCTAATCCTAACTATTCTAAAAAATGCAAGTCAGTTTTTTTTTTTTTTGGTTTGTTTGTTTGTTATGCTTTCACGCTAAAACGGCTGAACAGATTTGGATGAAATTTGACACATGGGTTAGGACATAGGATACTTTTATTCCGACATTCCCTGGGTGAAATTGCGGGGCGCAGCTAGTGATATATATTAGCAAAAAAGGGTAACCAGCACCCCGATTGCGTTTATTCACAATTCGAAAGTTTTGAAGGAAATTTCTTATCCATTGCTTCAAAAGTTTGAAAAATTTATCTGTTCGACAACGTAAATAACGCAATGAATGTTGTAGAACTGTCAAAATGAAAGGCATTGCAATTGTTGGTGTATTACGTAATTACCCTGCAGAATGGTGGCTGCCGTAACTACATATTCTAAGCTTTGTTCTTTAATAACCCAAAAACATCACTACAGAAAAGTAATTTCTATTATGATACTTAAGACATAACATGGAGGGTTGCCTCATAATGTGAGATAGTGTTCGTTTTAGCCGACTGCCCCAGGAAGAGGCTATGTAAAGTTTTTAGTGGCATGTTCTATCCTTACGCTCGTATACATTAATTTTGCCAAAAACTAATTATCTCCGACCAACACCTAGTTACACCTAACGCCAAAATAAACCTATAATCAATGCCAAACGTTCAAAGACCGGACGGTGCAGGTTCGATCTGCTGCAGGCAAACTCGACCGCACACAATGCAATGCATTTCAAAACCAAATGAGGTGTGCAATTGCGCTTTATAACTCATGGTACGGGGTTCTGTGCTCGGCTCGTGAATAGGTTATGAACGAAGTTTTGAAGACGTAGTTAGTTGAACGTTTGTGAGGTAGTTCTGTAGTTTTGGTTGGGTAAGTTTTAAAGATGTATGAAAATTATGTATTTATGAGTATTATTATGTAACTTACATATTCACAACAGAATGTGTATTGGAGTATTTTCTATATTAAATGCTCATGTCAAGTGATAAACTACGTGTATAGTTTGGCTGTAGATTCCCCAATAAACTTTTAAATCGATTTTATGAAATTAAGAAGAGAGGAAGCTAAGAACCTGAATAAAAACTGAGATTCCTACCAAAGTGCAAAGTTATTAACGTTTTAACGTTAGTTGAAGACGATGCACCTAGAATAAGATTACTATACCACGTTAGGTAAAAATAATGAAAGATTAAGGAATGACAGATAAATTAATCATGTGATAGATGCATGGTGCTCACATATTTACAAACATTGTAAAATTATACGATATTCCTAACATTTTTACAAGTAATAGGTACTAATAAGTAGGGTCTAGAACAAGCCGGTTTCCTCACGATGTTTTCCTTCACCGTTTGTGATTTTATAATTTACACAAAGTAAAGCGCCTGACTGAGTTCGAACCCACGACTCGTAAGTCAGGGCAGTTACCACTCGACCACCACTACTCTCTCTTTTGAATTTAGTTAAAACCGGCTAATATTTTCCTACAAAACCCAATTAACCTTTGAATATCAACACTCCTCTACCTAAACAGAGGGTTTTACCCGATTTGATGAGAAAAGCAAAGGTTTGAACTACAATTCCGTAGATGTAACGTTGTAGTAATTTGTTCGAGCATACGGACGGGCGTCGAGCAGGTCACTTTGACCCTTCATTTGAACGAGGAGAGACTAATTATCGCGGAATTTGTACCGGCTAACTAGTTGGGGTAGAGTTGTTATGACTGCTTGTTTGTAGGTAGTATCGATCTTTTAGAACTGTTGTAGGTACAGTTCAATTAAACTACGTACTAGGTATGTATTTTAGGGCTGGTAAGGATATTTGGTGACCTGCAATTGGAGAGGTAAATTTTCAGTAATTTATAGTATACTGGTGATGGTGATTATTTAAGTCTAGTTGAAAATTAAATTTTCAATCAGAGTGTTTTTTTTTAAATATTTCACCCCTGTAATCCCCGAGGGGTAGGCAGTGGTGTAGCTATAATGCACCCACATTGGGCAAGTTATGTTTAAGTCCCATGTAATAGGGGGCGAGCCTATTGCCATGAACCGGTCTCAAATCGAAACTCCGGGCTACTACTGAGAAATTCCTTTGATTTTTGAAATGACTAGAATAAACCTACTCAATATATAAACAAGATGTATTTTAATAATCATACATGTCATTTCACTATGTCTATCGCTATAATACATATAGGTACATAATATGTAGGTAAACGACCACTTCGATTAGCAGACAGCTCAGTAATGTTGTTATTAGCCGAACTATTAATCACTTTAGCATCCGTGATTATAACTAGTGAGTATATCGATATTATCCACAACACTAGCAATTTGATATTATCTACATCTACATCACTAGGTCCAAAGTTTAGAACAAGATGGCTACTTTAGAATAATGACATGGCAGCATGGAATTAGTAAGTACCTACTATCATGGCGGCATGGAATTAGTAAGTACCTACTATCATGGCGGCATGGAATTAGTAAGTATCTACTAACATGGCAGCATGGAATTAGCAAGTACCTACTATCATGGCGGCATGGAATTAGTATGAACTATCCTATACTATTAAATAAGCATTATCTATTTTCAAGGGAGCAGAGCTCGGTCGCCAGGTACTATCGATATTATACACAACACTAGCATTTCGATATTATCTACATCTACATCACTAGCTCCTAATAGATAAGTGTATACCTACTCTATAACTTCGTCAGCCCAAATTGGATTAATTTACATCAGCATACCTCTCGAAGTCAAGCTTGATTTAATGAAACCTATCCACGGTTATATCAAATTAGATTTAACAACCAACCTTTGGTAAAGAGGCCATAGTTTGGATAAACTGGTAGAATTCATTTATGTTTAAAATAGAAGGCTTTTGATTTATAATTTCAGTGATCTAGTTAGCTTTAAAGATTGGAGAGAGTATCTAATATCTTTACTTTAATTATTATAACTGCGAAAGTGAGTTTGTTTATTTGTTGGTTACGTTTTCGCGCTAAAACGGCTGAACGGAGATGAAATTTGGCACAATGGTAGACCATGACCTCGGTTAGGACATAAGGTCTATTTAAATCCTTGTTTCCAATTGATGTTATTTCCACTAAACAAACATCAACTTTGTGCTAGTGTAAATAAAGTTGATTATAGACTGACTAGTACTGTTGAAAAGTTCATAAAAAGTATGAAGATGTTTGTTTACATGTTTGGCAAATAGATTCTGAACACAGATTAGGATATTTTTTAGAGGTAAAATTTGTGAGTTTGCATGTAAGGGGTAATCTTCAGAACTACTGATCCGATTTCGAAAATTCTTTCACTAATGTGAAGCTACCGTATTGCCCAGTGTCATAAGATATATTAAATGTTAAAAAAAGAAATTACACGGAACGAAGTCGCGGACTGAAGCTAGTAGAAAATCTTATTAATTCTTTGAATGTTAGGTATGTAACAGCCAGTTTTTTAACTGAAAATTTCAAACTAACAGAACAATAAATGACAATATTAGCTCATCTTTCGAAAATCTCTGTTTAGAAATACATTCATAACAAAAACATAAAATCTCGCTTCTAATCCCCGAGGGGTTTTTTTTTTGGATGGGAATTATCAAATAATTTCTCCGGGCGGAGCGGGAGGGCGTGTCAGACTCTTACTGACTAAAACCCACCCGTGTTCCTTCAGTTGCCTGTACGTTGCCAGGGGCCACGGTATCCCTTTCGAACTTTCCCGCAACCCCGGCAGGCATCGGTCCTATCGGACCCTTCAGTTCTGCTGACGTGTACCTATAGTACACCCACATTTAGTCGATTACGTTTAAGTCCCATGTAATGGGCGAGCCTACACATGTACCTAAGTATGTCCTTAGTTAAAACCAAAATAAAAACCGCAAAAAATTTGCAAAACGGAATATTCTTATTGCATTTTTTTGTCATAAAAATCAGTGAAAAAACTAGTTTTTCAATGAAAATCACATGGAAAAAACCCAATTTCCTCCCTTGTTCGCTATGCGTGTTGATTCAAAATTCCTGGTATAGTTCCTACTATCAATGGGTATAAAAACTCCATTTTATGATTATGCAACATGGCCGCGTTATCACGAGTTGTTTACAAGGGAATTATGCAGGAATTCGAAACGTTTGCGCAGTTCAGATAGTTTTTCAGCATCGGGAATTCTGTTTTAATTAGAGGAATTTATGGTATGCAGGTAGGGAAAAATGCTTTGAGAAATAAATAACTGTGTTGTGCGTTTTTCTTTAACAATGTCGAAGAAGCTAACATTGAAAAGTTAAGAATAATCTTATAGAGCTGCTTATAGCTAAAGTCTACATACAGAATGGTGAGAATTGGGCAAAAATACCTAAACTACTTATAGGTAAAAATATCGTAAACTTTAGCCAAACCACAAACAAGAAAACATTCCCCACAGAAAACACAAAAATAATCTTAAGAAATAAGCTTTCCATTAGGCAGTCAAAAAAATAAAGATAATTCTTCTTCTCTTGGGCATTTATTCATTCACGAGTCTTACCCTTGTAGTAAATCCTTTGGAGCTGAATGCCATTGGTTTTACGGTGAGAAGGAGGGGTTGGTGGGCTACACTATTTACTAAGAATCCTCAGTCCAGAGGGCTATAATCCCAAGGGAGTAGGGATTGCAAAAAGATTTAGTTTGTAGAATTAATGTGATGCACTAGTCGTGTTTTTGTTATTAAATATTGCGGGAAGAGATAATTAATTACGCTTTTGTGTAGTAAGTGGAGTATTATATGTATAAGCTGGAGGATTTTATTACAACTAATGGGTGTAATGATTGGTAGGGCTACGACGAGTCTCAAACTAAAGAAGTTAATAATGGGAAAAACAAGTTTAATTTGTAACCTACTAATATATAACATTAATAACGAATGAGATTAATTACTCTCAGTAAATACCATTACCACTTTTTTTTTTTTTTGGGTTCTTGTTTATTAAGTCTTCTACCTAGCCCAAACGCAACTATGTTGGGGTCGGCTTCCGGTCTTACTAGATGCAGCTGAATACCAGTATTTTAAATGGAGTGACTGCATATCTGACCTCTTACCCGGTTGCTCGGTAACTCGATGCCCCTTGGTAAGGCTTAATATATTAGTCTTACTATTGTGAGAGATGTCTGATTATCTTATTTTAGAGTTCGACGTTACAATTCAATAGATATCAGCCGAATCCTGACCATTTACAGGCACTTTTTAATTGTCAAGAACTCGGTCAGTCAGAAATATGAAGCTAGTTGCCCATTCCAAAGCGTAGTAAGTACCTCTGGAGAAGAACGGGCAAGAAACTCCACGGACACTCTTTTAAATAAAAACATTGATACAAAATATTATATATATCGGGTATTATATATATCCGCAGGAGGCAACTGCAGGCGCGACACGACTGGTTTCTATGAATTTCTATGAAATACCTTCCGTAGCTACACGTCGTTGGCAGCTACGGGCGAGTGACAGGCGACACGTGCAGCCCGACCGCAGACCAATAGTGCCATCAAAGCTCGAGCAATAACAACTTTTTTTTTTATCTTCTATCTACCGACTGGAATACGGGCTGCTGCCGCCTGCGGTCGCGTTCGGAATCATGACTGCAGCGACATGACGCTGCTACAGCAGCAGCAACTGCACGCGGCAACTGCAGGCAGCAACTGCACGCGGTCGGGTACGGAATGGTACCTTTACTTTTAAAGCAGTTTATCAATAGCTGTCTATATAAAACAATCGATGGCGGGAACTGGATCACAGAGGCGTTTGTAACCGGACTTTCAAACTCACATTACTTATGCAATGAGGATCGATAAGCCTCGCCATATGCATAGGTGTGGCTTTGAGCCTTTGGTAGGCCATGTGGAGCTTTTAATCAGTGTTTGTAATTTCTTAGTTAAGTTTTGTATTTAAGGGTCTAGTGTCACTTTATTATTAATTTATAGAAAAATTGTTACAAATATGTCTTTGACCTCTTCTTCTGACTATTGGGTAATGCATAAGTTAGAAATTTTCCTTAGTAGGGAAGAATATATTATTAGTTTATGTCGTCGATTTTGATAGCTAAAGATTTTACAAAGCAGAGGTGTACCTATAAGTACATCCTCATTTCGCCAGTCACTAAAGGTTTAAAGTTAATGTAAAAAAATATTACACTGTTTTTCAAAAGTATCTAAAACTTACTTATGAAAAATGTATGAGGTTAAAAAAAGCATGCCAAACTTCCGCGAAACTTTTAAAAATATATTTTGCTAACGCTACATAATCTAAAGTTCGAGAGTGGCTTAAACAAGGAGAGTTGGTCTTTGCGCGACGCTCTCGCTCCGATGCGTATTTTTAACGAGAGACAAACTCGGGACAATACCCTGTTTGGATACTAATTGATGATTTTCTTGTTTTTCCGACGTTTTTCTGACAGGAAATGGAAAAGGGATCAGCTGTTTGTTTTAGACGGCTTTCGGATCTGTCTCAATTGTTTTTTTGAGGAAGATTGGTGTGTATTAGTATATTGGGTGTCACAGTCAAGTGTTTGCAGTACTGCTGTGTGGTTCAGTAGCTTCAAAGTCGCAAAAAGTACTATAGGAATGGTCAGTAGGTACTGAAAAAGGACAACGTACAAGGCAACGTACAGGCAACTGAAGGAACACGGGTGGGTTTTAGTCAGTAAGAGTCTGACACGCCCTCCCGCTCCGCCCAGAGCGGGAGAAGTTATTTGATAATTTCCCATCTTAGACAACGTGAGGAATAATTAACCTTTAAAAGGGGTTAATGAACAAATAATTAAAACACTTGATATGTTGTGTCAGCACCTTTTGAGGTCCAAAAGTTTCAATAAATGCCCCCAAAACAACCACCCTCCACCATTTCCTACTTCTGTTTGAGCTGGGAAGAAGAACTGGCGCAAATAACTCTCTATCAACAAATCAGAAGAACTTAAAGCACAAAGCAGCTTTAAAAATCAAAAATCGTCCCGGAATCACAGAGAAATGCAAATAAAAATCAAAATAACACTATCCTAAAATTTAACCAAAGCTAAACAATCCCATCCCTACTTACGGTGGCCGAACAGTATCGATATAAATCTTCACGCCAGCACATCACTGGGGTGGCCAGCGATTTACATGGTGGACAAACATAAAACTGTCACCGATATATCTAATGCACCGACAGAAAGATGGATAGTCCATTTTATTGTAATACATGAATGGGAAATGTTGTCTTTTGATCTTGGATACCTTTAAATGTGAAGGTATTGGAAATATATTCAATATTTTTGTGAAAGCATTGTGACTTGTGACAGTGGAAAGGGATTGTCGTTGAGAAAAGAGTTTCTTAAAGATTTACTTCGTTTTGTGCGATTTTTTTTTCAGGATTTCCTTGAAAGATGATATGGCTAGAAAGGGAGTGACTACCGAGATGGCGACTAATTGAGAAGTATGGAAGAAAAAGACATGTTGCGCTGACCCCAAATGAATTGGGATAAGGTGATGATGCTGACTTCAGAAGTTACTTGGTTTCGACTTATTTGTTTATTTATATATACTTTATTGTACACCACAAAAAATAAGTCTAACACCACAAAATATGCAATGGGTGGCCTTATCGCTTTCCGCAATCTCTTCCAGGCAACCTTGGAATAATAATAATACCCAAACAGCTTCATCAGTCCCTTAGTTCCCTTAACCTGCAACCTAACACCTACCACCTGCTGCAGAAGGCAGTGATTCTCAATACATGTAGGCTAGTACGAAAATTCCTCCAGTGTGAGCTGGACAACTTGCTCCATTACTGCCACTCAAATTTAGCTTCGGCTAACATACAGCCTACAGCAGATAACCACGCGGTATCAAATATAACGCCAACACTTAACCCCACTGATGAACACTTGGCTTAGGCCCGTGCCATCAGCTCTACCCGGCTAGGCCGAGGAAAACAATATAATAATAAGAAACAACTATTTATCAGCTTAAATACAATCAATCTCACATATCTTACACTACAGAAACACATGTCGCATAGTACGGAAATTCCTACAATTAGATTTAGACAATAATTTCAATGCAGTACAAAACACCTAATATATCTACTCAAACTTAAAATCTCACCTTGGTTTACAATTTTAATAAAATACCAAGTACTATGAAACTGAGAAAATTAATTTAAAAAACAAAATAATAATAATATAAGACGTTTATTTTCTCTACACAAGTTATTACTTAATTCTAGTATATGACAATAGTGCACGAACGAGGAGCTAACTTTGTGAGAGACTGGTGCCTGAAGTAGGTTCAAATAAAAACCTGTATTGCAGGTCACAGACATGAATTAATGGACAGTGATTACATGGACTGTGCGACGTACATGGTAATAAGCACTATCATGGAAGTTTTAGATTACAAAGGTGACATGTCGTTAAACTGGACAAAGGTGGACCTGAAAATATATCTTAAGGAATAGCTTATAACGAGACTATAGAGGTATAAGGAACAGAGTGTACAGTTCACTCATCCTCCATATAAAATACGATGTCGGGAAGTTGTATATAAACTCGTCACGCGGTAAACTCTGCTTGCGCGATGCAGGATTTTGCGTGACGTCAGTGTGATGCGTCGTTTGCATGTGGCGTTGTAGATGCCACCACAAGAAATTTAATTGCCCCTCATTTAATGACACTTGTGATTTGAATATCTGGACAATATAAGCTAGTGAAAGTCACGGCAATTAATTTTTTATCAAATTTACTATTTGGTAAACAATTAATTTCAATAACTTTGCCTGCTCAAGTTGAAACTTAATTGTTTTCTCAAAACAAAACTTCTATAAAATTTGTTATAAAATCAAGTTCCCTCAGTCTTCACAAAGGCTTTCTGCTTTGTTTTGCTTACAAGCCGTCCAACGCTTGAGCGACTTTTTTCTTTAAGGAGTTAGTTTTTTGCTTACCCCTCTGGTTCGTCGCTTGAGTGTCTTAAAAGGAGGTTTTAAACTATCTACGTTCAAGCTTGAGACAAAAAGTGGGAAGACTGTAAGCACTTTTAAATTGGGGAATTTTGTGGGGTGTAATTAATAATTGAAAATATACTTATTTCGTGGCTACCTAAATTGGGATAAATGAATGGGTAATAGCCACCATGCTGTTACTTAATAAAAACTAACTGACGTAATCAATGCTTACATTTCTCCTTTCGCAGGTCTGCTGGAAGAAATCTCTTAAGAAATAAGCAGTATCTTTGTACTCAACATTTTTATTACGTCGTATCTCTGTGTACATATTATATAAATGTGAAAGTTTGTATGTTTGGATGTTTGTTACTCAATCATGCAAAAACGGCTGAACGGATTTGGATTTAATTTGGCGCACAGATAGTTAATAACCTGGATTAACATATAGGATAATTTATATCTCGGTAGTACGTTCCCATGGGATAATTTCCGACCTCCACGTGGGTGAAGCTGCCAGCGAAAGCTAGTATAATAATGAAATAAATAAATGCTTGGAAAATTGACAAAAGCTATGTCACATCTAAAATATTCATCCCTGAAGTATGATTGAAACAAGCCTCGATTTTTATATGTATATAAAAACAATATAATTAAAAGCCGCATCCTAAAATCTTGTATATCTTACACTCATGTATCAGGTCAATGTAGATGTATCTGGATATTAAAATATATATTTAATATCCAGATACATCTACATTCAGCTATGTATGTAGATGTATCTGGATATTAAAATGATCTCATATCGAGTTACCAACTGGGTAACAGCTTCGATGATTATGATGATACTGAATTACATAATTATGGTTAAGTAAACGAACCTGCTATTATGAATACTAATATCAGTATTGCTAACCATACTGCAAATGTTCAATATCGAACATGGCCGTCCTTATAGGCGGTACAATGAGCAATCCTGTGGGGTATTGCCATAATTCAGCACGTGGAAATCATTTGAAATTTATGTGGTTGAATATTTGTCAGTATTAATATTTAATGACGATATTACTGATAACAAGTATGCCTCTGTTAAATTATAAAGTAGAAGTATTTCGAATATTGCTCTAGAGTTTACCCTAAATAATACTATAAGTGTTGAATTTCCAACAATACCTTACTGACAATTTCAACACGAAACAGTCAGTTCAACTGTGCCCAAGCTACACAAAGTTACGAACAATAATCCTGCCGCAAACCCAGGTTCTCTCCCAAACATTGTGTCCATTATAGTTGAAAGTTTGACAAATACTCCAGGGGATCAAAACAAATTAGTTCTCGAGGGAATTAATTGAATAATTCTCAACTAAACGCTTCAAAACCGACAGTTGTCGAGTATTGATTTCTAGTGCCCTCAAGTGGTGGGTGGTCCAAGTTTTAAGAAATAAGCGGAGGGATGACAGCTGTCATAAACTTTGTGAAAAAAATAGCAGCATAAACTATTTTCATCATCATTAATTACATCATGACTGTATTCCCCAAAGGGTGAGGCAGAGGTGTAAGTATAGTAACAACCACATTTCAATCCTAATAATATTTCAAAAGTAGGTAGACCTTTATTTATTTATATTAGAATTGCTACATTATAGTGGTACACCAAATAACGCTAACTTATTTGTTTATGAAGTACTACGTTTTTGGCCTTATGCCTTTGACATTAGAATTACATCGCGTTTTGCAAAAATGATTATACAAGATATTGTACACGCATGATTGCTTCCCGAACCCGATGGATGCGGGAAATACAGAACCGGTTGAACTGGTGGTGTTTGGGGGAGGTCTATGTCCAGCAGTGGATCACTTTTGGCTGAAGTGATGATGATGATGATGATGATTGTGCACACATGTTGCTTCCCACTACTGAGAGATTTTAAATAGGGCTCTAGCTCATTTTAAATAGGGCATAACCCTAAATCGCTGACCGCCAGTGACTTATTCCACAAATGATGCCACCCCACAAAAACAAGGGTGGATTTGCAGAATTAAATAAAAAAGTGCACCTTACTGGACATAGAAATGGCGTTAAATCTATTGGATTTTTTTCGTAGACAGCGATTTTTCGACGCAAAGCATTATTATTTGAACGTTATGTCGCGGTCGTGGGGAGAGTTTTTGTCACTTTTGATTGTATAAAGATGTTATGTTATTGGAGAATATGGGACAGGATTTTATGGCTTTTAGGAGTATCTGTAAGTTGTGGTGGGGTGTCTGATCGTAGAGTATTAATATGTAGGGACTTTCTGCTGAAAATGTAAAAGCCGATAATATTTATTCGAGGTCACTTAACAAACGCTGGTAATCAACACGATGAAAGGGTAAAGAACTTAAAACGTGGTATAGATTATTGCTTTTGTATCGCTACTATTTGGAGTTTTTATAAAATGTCTAAGCCCACGTGCGCACGGACGTAATTTAGGTAATCGCGGCGATTTTTTTTCATGCACTGGAATTTCAACGCTCTGCTTAGTGCCGACACTTGAAAATCCAACATCGTGTTTCTTCAACGCGCTGGGACGAGAGTGCGTCCCAACGCGTTGGATTCTCAACGCTCGGCTCAACACCGAGAGTTGAAAATCTAGTGCGCGATAAAATCCCGCCGCGATATTTTTACTTAAAACGAAAACATCTATTACGTATTATGATTTCCATTTCCACGTAATAATAGGTATAATGCTGCTCTAGGTATAATTCAATTTGCAAATAATTATTAACTGATCCCAAATAATTAACACTCATTACTTTAAATTTAACAACCATCGGATTAATCCACCGCACTATACAGCATGTTTCACATACTTTCGCACCACTATACAGGCCGTTCCATTTCTGAACTTAAACATTCATAAATTACAGACGCACAATTGTGCGTTTACGCATAAAACCTGACCACGCCGTATTATTCAGTCGCCGGCGCACATAAATCTAACACAATAAATCAATATTTGCAATGGCGAGCTAAAAGCACCCTTTATGTTTGTACAAATGCAATTCATTCGATATATACATGATGCATTGGCTGCCGGTGGTCGCTGGTCTACAAATACTGGCACTACAATTGAAATTCAACTTTGTAGAGCTTGATATATGGTTGGAAGTCAGTTGTTTGGTTTCAGGGTCATGTAAATGATAGAGTAGGGTTTAAGATTATTTAATTCTCGTGCTTTTCATGTTCATAGTTATATTTAGTTATTGTGGAGGCAAATAGAGCAAAAAAAGGCCGTCCGAAAAAACGTCCGCCTTGTGTAACATGCTAGACCACGATTAAAGGTTAATTTGCGAAATATATCCAAGTTAAGATTTATCACCGCGATGATCTATATTCAGGTATTAGAAATAGTGGGTGAAAAGTCCATTACAACGTCTTGTGCGAAAAAAAAATGACAAATAGTCTGAAAATCAGATTTTTGCGAACATTTCGGAAAAAAAATGGTTTCACGACAACTTACAAGTTTTTTCCTTACTTAATTCTGCATAAAATTGTAAATCAAGTAATAATAAGTAAATAAATATCGCCATGACAAGTTTTTCTTTTTATTTGAAATAGAATTCTCTTTAAAGGCTGCTCTCAATCTCTCAAAATCTGTTCTATTAATTAATTTATTTATTTTAAAGAAGGCTTACAGACTAACAAACCAATGATATAAAGTACCAAATATAGTTACAGAAAAAGTCGATAAAAAAGAAAGTACATATAAAATTAATATAATTAGTAAGAGAGTAGTAGATAAGTTAACTATCCTTGAAAAATGACTGTGCCAAAAGCCGTCTTAAAGTCGTCACGCTGGTACAGAACAAGTCGACATTAAAGTCCCTAGGAAGCCTATTGAAACTTAATGCACTTCTTATTGAGAAAACATTCCGCTTGTAATTTAGTCATTGCGAAATGTACTTTTAATATTGGCCGTTGACGTAATCCCATCAGATTCGTGCGTAATGACAGAGTAGCAACGAGCAAATTCTTTATCATCTCTCAAAATCTGTTCTATTAAATCCTTTTTCATCTTATGAATAGTGTTTCAATTTTCCTTATTATGTCTTTTTAAGACAAAAACCTCAAATTACCTTGTCTAGATATCTTTCTTCATGCTTAAAGCTTCTTCTAATGAAAAAGGTTCACTTACAAGCTTAACTTAAGTATCAAACCATTTGCTAAGACACCATCTGAAACTCTGAAATCCTGTCTACAAGTACTAAGTACAGCTTAAAGCTCAAAGCTAAACCACTCCAAATAAACTTCCAACTACTAGAGACTAAGCTGGTTTAGATTTAATTAAAACAATAATTAAATTACGGGAAATACTTAAGTGATCTTCTAAAAAACTTATTGACCTTTTAATGATGAACAACGCTTTTTTAAATTAATGAACTTGTAAAAACTTTGTGGGTAATTAATGATGCACACTTTTTTTAATTAAATGTGCCTCTTCTTCAATTTTTCAGTTGCTCGCAGTAACTAAACTTGGGCAGCCTGATAAAATGGGTTATCTACGTTAGAACTGTAACCAACCTCGCTACATCGCAATTGGTAACAGTTACTTGCCTTTTTAGTATTTTTAGTACAGCAAAATAGGAATTATTAGAGGATCACAAAAAGAGGCGCATCCATTATATAAGGTCCCATTAAAATAGATGGACAAACTTTTATAAATCATTCAGACCACCAAAATAAGGACAATGCTAAAAAAATAATAAGGAAAAGGCATTAGATACTTACAAGAAAAATAAATCAGCTAACGAAAATACACTAAAAATGTTGGTTACCCAATGCCATTTATTATTTTAGGTCAATATAAAATCACTTTAATCTGTGTTTTTTTTGCTTGGACGTACTGTGTTAAAATTTGTCCATCTATTTTAATGGGACCTTGTATAAGCAAAATTATTTGAGTGTCAAATTATATATATGGGCATATACTACTGTCCAATAGACTTACTACCTTACTTACTGATAATGAAATAAGACACGAGTGACAACCCTAAGCCGCACGTGATGTCAGCGATGCGCCCTGACATTTTATTGGTCGAGCCACGCTTTGATCTCGCCGCGGCCGTTTTCAATTACCAATTAGATACGTGCATGTGTACAGGGTTGGCAGTTTGACTACAATGCACATGTTGGTTGGTTGTATTTCGAGTTGGCATCAATAGAGGTACTGGAGAATTTGTGCATTGGTGATCACTGAAGCAGAGATCTAACAGAATGGCTATACCCTACACTACAGCTAATATTGTAGCAGACACTATTATAATGATTGAGGAGCTCGTGGCTAAGTAATAACAGCCGTACGGGTGACCCATCAGGTTAAGCTACGCTTGCCGGGGTTGGTTCATGGATGGGTGACCATCTTTACATACCGAGACTCCTCCGTGCCTCGGAAAGCACGTTAAGCCGTAGTAGGTCCCGGCTGTCATTTGTGAATCTTTGACGGTTTTTACGGGTCGTCAGAAGCCCGAAAGTCTGAAAACCAGTCTTGTCAAGGGGTATCGTATTACCTAGTTACTGGGTTGTAGACGTGAGTTAGGCAGTCACTCCATAAAATACTGGTATTCAGCTGCATCCGGTTAAACTGGAAGCTAACCCAACCCATAGTTGGGAAAAGGCTAGGCAAATTGATTGACATTGTTATAATGATTGTTATTACTGATTACACTTTTATAATGATTCTGACATAAGTGTAAGCACAGATGGCGAAACATCGTCAGACAAAAGATGACTTCACGTCGAGGGAATCACGACCCTCAGTGCTTAGTGAGGAGTACGAGGCCAGGAGGGCTTGCTGATATTATTATCAGAATTAGTGAAAAGTGCAAAGAAATGATAACTAGGTGCCTGAAGCATAACATAATGTAACTCTTTACAGGCGAAGGGAGCAAGATTTTGCAAGTAATGATAAACTTTGACATTCTAGGAACAAAAATAGTTTATTTTATAAGTATAGATTAATTCTGAAAAATCCATCTGTCATTAAACTATGAAAAACGATAAATGTTAAATACTGTAAAATAAAATAGTAACAGACAAGAAATTATTCAAATGATTCCCCACAAACCGAATGAAGTAAAAAATATCTTCTTTTTTAATGAAACAGCTGGACGCGGTACGTAATGGCCGCTCGTCGCAACGTGATCAAGTTACGCTGAAAATAAATTACTGAAACTTTCAGTTATCCGCTGTACATTAGTTAACAGATGTTTCACACTCTTTTATGGGGTATTTTTTCAGTTTCTTCGTCCTTTGTCGTGTGGTTTGTGAGCGTTTTGTGTCATATAAGAACATAGAAAGAAATAAAAGTGTTTTATTTTTGGCCATAGGGCCAGAGTTACAAGGCTAGGCACTTATTTTAGCTTAGTTTGTCCGTTTATCTGATCAGAAATCTTTACATGTTTATTTATTGATTTATTTGCATGTAAGAAACTAAAATCATAACTTTAAAAAAATATAAATAGTGCTCTGCCAATAACAAATAATGATACCAATTTTTGATGTACCAAAGCCTCCTATATGCTTGCATCCGATTTCAATGTTTGATCGAATTTCAGTGACCTTATATTAATGTCCATAGAAATATTGCAATTAATGCATTATAGACTTAGCATTTGTTAAATTAATCTGCCTAGCCTTTGCCCAACTATGTCGGGGTTGGTTTCCAGTCTAATCGGATGCAGCTGAATATCAGTATTTTACGTGGAGCAACTGCTTATCTGACCTCCACAACCCAGTAACCGGGTAATACGATACCCCTTGGTAAGACTAGTTGTCAGACTTTCGGGCTTCTGACGACCCGTAACTACTGTCAGAGATCCACGAATGACAGCCGGGAACAACGGCCTATCGTGCTTTCCGAGTCACAGAAGAGTCTCGGTGTGTAAAGATGGTTACCCATCCACGGACCAACACCGGCAAGTGTAGCTTAGCCTGAGGGATCGATCCGTGCGGCTGTTATTACTTAGCCACGAGCTCCTCCTTTTAATTTATGTAAGTGTTGATATCTGTTAAAGGACAACAACACTATTTTTATACTGATAGTTCCTTGTCATGCTATTATTACACAGAGATTTCAAAAAGCTAAAAGGATCTTTCACCCAATTTTTTTATTAAAGCCATATAATTATGTCAGTAAGTAGGTACCTAAGTTAATGTCTATTGTTAAAGACAAGCTGCTACATTTGGTAAGATAGTTACCGCCTATTATAGTAGGTAAGTATAGCAATTGACTTTCAATTGTCCAAGTCAATGATTGACGTTAGATGTTTAAGTGGATTTAATTAAATGAAGCTTTCATTAACTTATCGAAGTTTGTTAAGGATTGTTGCTATTGGGTAGACAAAGTTTAGAGTGATTTTTAAATTTTTATTGGGAGACTGAGAGCACGATCTACTCTGGCCAGTATTAATTTATCTTCTGGGGCCGTATTACGCCGTATTAGTGCCACCATTATTCCAGTGTGAGTGAGAGAGAGTTATACAAGGCCGCTAGCACCATCCTTTTTTCGCAGTGAAATAATGATGGCATTAATACTTCATAATAAGGCCCCAGGTCAAAATAATGTTACCTATGTGTTGTGATTGGGTGGCGAAAATAACATCTGTACATATTTGCCATTGACATGAAAATTGAAAGATTTGAGCTTTCAAAGGTAGAGCTAGACAACATTCATAAATCGTAGAAAAGCTACTTCAATATTAGAAACTGATTCGTTTCTTTTGAAGGTTTTTTTTTTTAACGACTGATAATAAAACGGGCCTTGACCACTGCAGCCAAAACCCCCATATCCCTCCCTCTGGTAACAAAACCGGACTTTTTTAAACCGCCTTCATCCGAGGAGACTGGGGTAAGCTGGACCGATGTAATCGACTGATCGAATATCCAGCCGGATATTGAATTTTCCCGCGCACGTACCGGAAGTCGTCGCGACTCAATCCGATTGGTCGGCTGGTCGGCGCCATGCTTTTTATCTTGTTTATGTTGGTAGTAAACAAACTTCGTAACTGTATCTCTTAACTTTTACTTTGTTTTATGAATTTATGAGTTTTATCTTTCTTTTCTTGCTGTAACTGCGATTTTGACCCCGCTTGATCTATTTGTGATGTAGCAGTAAACTTAGCTGTTCTGTTCTCCAGCAGATTCTTTGATTACCGAAGTGATTTAAACAGTGTTTCTAATGTCTACTGATTTACTGTAACAGTACAAAAATCATTTTATTTTTGTCGACGAATAAGTAAGATATGGTAAGGCTGTCTTTAAAAGATCACTTTTTAGCGACAAGACCGCCCATTGTACAGATGCCAGCAGGTCAACCTACCCGAAACTGTCAAATTTTCCCAATCAACTTTGAATCTTGTGCTTTAGTAATAAAGTTGAAAATCTATTAAAGAAAATTGACATATTGTAGTAGGTTGATGTACTGGCGTCTGTACATTGTCACCCCATGTATTTTACAATCTAAATTTCTACGATTATATCTGTAATTTTTATGAAATTATTTTTTTAAATTTCCAATTAGGGTTTCTGTATACTTACCATAGATTGATGGGTATAATATGATGGGTCTTTTTTTTTTTTTTGTTTGGTGGGATATTATCAAATAACTTCTCCCGCTCTGGGCGGAGCAGGAGGGCGTGTCAGACTCTTACTGACTAAAACCCACCCGTGTTCCTTCCGTTGCCTGTACGTTGCCAGGGGCCACGGTATCCCTTTCGGACTTTCCCGCAACGGTTCAAGGCTCACCTTGAATATGAGCCTAGTCGAGTCGGATTAGACTCATCTTATTGTTTATAGTATGTATGTGTAAGTATGATGGGCCTGACTTCGTGTACAAAATAATCTTCATAATCCCACTACTGGGACAGAGGCCACTTCTCAGTGAGAGGGAGGGGGCCGTAATCCACCACGCGGGCCCAGTGCGGGTTGGTGGATGACACATAGCATCGAATTTTCGGTTCTTGGACATGCTGGTTTTCTCACGGTTTCCGTCACCGTTTTAAGAACAGTGATGATGAAATAATTTACATAAAATAAAGCGCCAGGGTTCGAACCTACGACCTACAACTCGTAAGTCGCGGTCGTTACCACTGGCGCCACCACCGCTCTACACACAAACAAAAACAAAATAATCAGAATAAGCTTAATTAGCTAATTGCAATAATAGTTTACAAAAACATGACCGGCAAAAAAAAAAACCATATCAAAAGGGATACATTCCAATTTCAATATTTTTAAAAGCTCAAAGCTTCCACGATACGATAATCGTTTTTTAATCCGCTTATCTTCAAAAATCGTCACCGACACGCGCGTGATTGACGCGCGATGACGTCACGATCATGATCGTGATGTATGATCACATCACATCACATCTGATGCCGGTGACGCAAACAATTTCACAAATTGCTGCTCCGATGATAAATTATTGTGATAGGATGTGCGTTAGATGTTGGTGATATTGTTAGAGTGGAATGGGGAAATGAGTCAGTGGTGGGTGCTGGAGCTGTTGTTTTTTTGTTAAATGTGTTGTGTAATTTTTTTCTTTTTTTACTTCAGTAATAATTTTTATTTTTTCAAAAATAGGCTCTTCACAAAGTTTAAGTGGAATATTTACATAAACTGTATAAAAAGCGGAATTATACAAGTACGTACGTACTTTAATTATATTGTAACATAAAACAGTCTATGCGTTGATGTTCGATATCTTCATAAATACGAAGAGTACGAACAAAATTATGGCAACACAGTCAGCATCCATAAAGCGAATTTACAAATTACTTGCAGAACGACACCAAAACAAAATTAACAAAAAAGTTTATTGCAAACCTTATTCACAGATAAGCATAAACAAACATAATTCCCATATTCATACAATAAATAACTTTAATACTTAAGCGTCTTCGCCATTTTTGCCATTAAGTATGGCAACACGATTAGCGTCGCACATAATAATGTTGCCAGACAACTGAGTTATGGCGCTCAGTAATGGCCGCGAGACGAATAAAACGGATAAAACTGCCTTCACCAATAACTATTACAATTTCGTTCAATAGGATAGAGGTCTGCGAAATAAATTGTTTTTATACACACTTGGAACATATTGACGGATAATAGGCAATAGCGGATTTTATATTATTTATAGCAGAAACAGTCAAATGTTAGCGTTTCATCAATATACAAGTCTTATAAGTGAAGGTTAAAGAATAATTTTATTTTCTCGTCTGAGTTCTGTATTTTAAGAACAAAAATTATTTACTTCCAATACTCAATCATTTTGATTTCCGTCAAAAAAATGTGCCCGGTTGATGGCAACCGGCTCGCCCCGTATTACACGGGATTTAAATCTAACTGGCGAAATGTGAGTGTACTATAGGTACTTACATCTCTGCCAAACCCTTCGGGTAATACAGGCGTGATGTTATGTTATGTTTTATTTACTGCAAAAATCGTCAACATGAAATTTGTTTTATATTAAATTATCTAAGAGAAAAGTTAAAAGATACAAATTTTCTTACCTAAAGAAGAAAAATTACGTTCCAATACTAAAACACGTTGATATCCTTGGACAAAATAGAAAATAAGTGCATAGTAGATGAGATCGATAAGAGAATATTTTCTACACTGCAAAAGACACGACCAACAATTTGAAGATTGCTTAGACAGCAGTTTGTCTTTTGAAAGTTCCAACTTTATAGGAGCATCTCGTGTTTATAAGATGCTGAAGTAAATTATTCACTGTTTACTTGGTTTTGAATAATTAATTAAGATGCTATTGTCCATATTTATGCCAAGTTTTTTTGAGAAAAGCGTATTTTCGGATATCTATATATATAAAAGGAAAAACTGCTTAACTAACTGACTGACATATCAACGCAGAGCCGAAACTACTGGGACTATGAACGTGAAATTTTGCATAGAGTTTTTGGGGAACACTAAGTAGGGGTTTTTGAATATTCCACCTTGAAGGGGGCGAAAAGGGGGATTTTGTTTGTATGAATAATATTATTCTTTGAGTTAATAAACTTGAAACTTGGCACAAAAAGTACTAGGCTTGCATGAATTCAAGATAGTATTTCAATCATTAGACATTGTGTACAATTTCTGAACAGTAACCTAACAAAAAGTGTTAGGCTTGCATGAATTCACGATAGTATACCATCATTATGTTATGCTACTAATAGGATTTGGATGAGGCAGACATATAGTTTATGACCTGGATTAACACATAGGATACTTTTTTGTCCCTGTATTACGTATCCATGGGATAATTTCCGACTTCCACGCGAAGTAAAAAGTTAGTTGTACATAATTCTTGGGAAGAAGAGTCTTTTGCAAATGTACTAATTATTTGCTGTTGCTAATAAAGTGTTTGAATTCTAACCATTCAATCTAGTCTACCATACAATTTGAATTTCTTTGTTCACCAAGAAATAGAATAGATTACTCTTTATTATGTACTACACCATATGAATTACAAATATATATATACGCAACCTCACGCCTTGTTCCCAAGGGGGTGGGCAGAGACTATAGAACGCCACCTGCTACGCTCCTTACATACTCCATCATTACAAATATACATTTTAAATAGGGTGGGTACTTGATAAATTTGGATTAAGAATTAAAAACAAATCATCGAAGCAGTGATTCCTTCCTAAATTTGGATGAACGCGGTCTTCATCTCCACCTAATTACGTCTTTTCACGGGCACACAAAACACTGCGACAATAACATCGGCATACATTATCTTAGGAGGCGAAAAAAATGTTTCCTCGACAAATAACACTGATTTACAAGCTATGCCGTCACATATAACTCTCTTTTTAATGGTATATGTATCATCGAGGCGGAAATGTGTGCAATAAAATGGATTTATACCGCGGCCTGGATTATTGGGATACAGCTGTTTTGATGATAATATTGTCGTACGTAAAAATATTTTGGAAACATCATCCTGTAGATATATCATATTTTATGTTTGGTTTGAAGATATTGATTTAGCTCTGAAATCAGAGTACGTAGAAGCGGTTATTTTTCTCTTTTTCATCGAAACGGAAACACGTAAATTTTGAACGCTGTAAAATGTGTGTTAGTTAAGACAAAAATATCTAACTACATACGAAAATAAAACAAAAAAGAGCGTAACACGTTACAGTTAAATTTAAAACAAGATGTCTATATTTCTTCCGACGCATATTATTCTAAAGTATAATAAAACGGCCACGCAATTAAAACACAAGACAAAAGCAAAACAAAACCGTCGAAAAGCATTAAATTTATAATTAAAAATGCCAAAATATACTAACATGATTGACACCGGAGACTCTGGTCTTGTTCAATTTAGATAAGTTGGTGCCCATTCGTAGCCATTAATGCCGGTCCTCCCCAACAACCTCTAATTAAACTTGAACCTTATACTCGTACACATAGAGTCTAAATTGTCAGTTTGTTGTATAATTTTAACGAAATATTTGGCACAGTTTAGGACACAAAATGTCTTGGACAATCACTATCACAATAGTCTTATTATATTTTGAACACAGTTTATATAATTAATTGTTAGTAAAAGCCACTTTGGTACAGTCAGTTCACGGTAGAGCTGAAACGAAAATTTTGTTTTTAATATTTTTTTATTGGAAAAGCAAGAACAATGAAAAGTCAAAACTGTTAAAATTAAACCAAACTTGAAAACTACTAAAGACAAACGTAAGATAATAAAAGTAATTAATTAGATGGTATAACTAATAAAATGTTGATTAAAAATTAATATCCTTAATTTTCTTATTATCCTACAGCCAAAATATTTTATTATTTTCATAATAAAAAAATTACTATAGGGTACTTCTTTATTCAACCCATCTCAGACGTCATAAAATGTCTACCTACCACATCACTATCGAATAAATCTTTTCCCCAGCAACTTATGCAGTACCAAACATAAACAAAAAAAAAAAAATTAATGACTACATCAACATTCATAAATCTGTCAAAATTACCACATCATGGAACCAGAGTAAAGATGTGTCAATGCCTTATCAGTGCTTACGACATCGCCCTAAAAAGGGCAGGTCTTGTTCATTCAAGCCCACGTGTGTGTGGGCGAGCCAGTATGAATCAAAGTATCAATGGCCATACTCTCACTTCGCAGCTTAACTGTGTTTTGTGAATGAGATTCTGGTTTTCGCGTTTGTTTGGTCAGACTTACTTTTCAATTAATTATGTTTTTACGTATTTTTTTATGATTTTCTTACAGATTTTTCAAGTTGCCAAACATCAAGTGGTTAAAAACGAACATTGTTTTGCATATGTTTTTCTTTTTAAATTGTTTTTAAGATATGTTTTTATACCTATCAATACTAGCATAAAGTCCTTATAATTTTTACAAATGGTGCTATTCAAATTCCTATTTGAACTGTAATTTAAAAATTACAATTCTGTTGCTAACTTTAAATTCTTTAATTTACACCCCAAACGGCGTAAAATTGATAGATTATAATCAGCAATCTAGACCACATGTCCAAATAGGCCGCATTTCCCCTCATTATGCCGTGGCCAGTGGGGTAGGCAGTAAAACCAATGAGTCATCCTGCACCGACCTGCATTCGGGTTAGTAATCGATAAACTTAGCTTGTTTTAGATTTACCAAATGTGGATGGTAATGTTTACCTATATTTTTGTTTATTTCATGTTTCTGGCATGTGCTTGGGTTTGGTAGAAAGGATCATGTTTATTGATAATTTCATGAGTCTCTTTCGCTTTGAAGATTTTTAAGCTATATAATCATTACTCTCATGGCCTTATCTCAATTTATTTGGGGCTGGCGTAATTTTTAAGCTATTTGAAGGTACTTTCATCTTCTAGGTATTAGACAAGGTAATATTTGGATAAATTTAAAAAGTTAATGTTTTTTTCATTTAACATTAACCCTTATTCTGTGGGAAGGTATTTTATTTGGATTACGTGGTTTGATATTGTAAAATTCTCAATATAATTAGAATATCTGCAATTTTTGTAGTTGTTTTTAAAATTTCCAACAATTCACTTATTTTTCGTAATTTTTTCTACTCGACAAAAACTGTCAATTCCATCCATGCTTCACCCTTAATAATCATTTCGTGTTACCCAAAAGCGTCATTACCAGACATGTGGCCGAGTGCATAACAAACCACAATACGTGGATCGATAGAGGAGTTAGCGTAGTTTTAAATACGGCAAACGAAGGGTTGGGCCCTCGCCTACAGGGCTACAGATAGCCGTTCTAATATAGATTAGTTTTGTGAACGATAGTCGGCAGTGAGATGAATGAGTTTCGGCTAAAACGTTTTTAGTTTTAGAGTGATTTTAGTTTAGGCTTTCTGAACAGATACGTTGTATTGTAGTCATGGGTTGTTTGGAAGTTGTGGATGGCGATTAACACTGCTGAATATTTTGAATCATTTTGTTTGAAGCTATTTAGAAACATAAATATACTGTTTGGCAGTGAGATGAACGAGTTTCGGCTACAAAGGTTCTTAGTTTTAGAGTTATTTTAGTTTTAAGTTTAGTGTTGTTTAGGCGTTTTGAACAAATTAATTTTAGTCACTATTTAGTAGCTGTTGGATGTCGGATATAATCGGAACTGCCGCTGCTGCTTTTAAATTTGTTGTGACTTTATTCGAAAATAATTAAAAACGATTTTGCTTTATGCATTGTAATAACTATAAATGTTTGACAGTGAAATAAATGAGTTGCTGTTAAAATACTTTTAGTTTTTAAGTGATTTAAGTTTTATGATAAGTGTTGTTTAGGCAGTAACAGATAGTCATTCTAATATAGATTAGTTTTGTGAATTATACGTAGAACGTTGGGTAGACATTTAGTTTTAGTTTTGAATGAGTTTAGTTTTAAGTTTAGTATTGTTTTAAACATATTCGTTTATTTATTTATTTGCTCTCATGCACATCATAAATTTTACAATATTTTAATGTCGGTTTTTGTACATGAACCCCTGACAGGGTTCATGTACAAAAACCGACATTAAACACTTCAAAGCAGCAGCATTGTAAGTTGATTATTTGGCAGCTGTTGGATGTTGGATGGAACTGCCATATATTTTTAATTTTTGAGTGACTTTGTTCGAAGTTATTTAGAAACTTTTACGCTCTATGAATTATAATAAATAAGTTGAATTTTCGGCCGAGAAATTAGTTTAGCTTTAAACGTTTTTAGATTTTGAGTGATTTTTAAGTTTAGTTTTGTTTAGCTGTTTTGAACAGATAACGTTTTGTAGGTTGTTTAGTACCTGTTGGATAACTATTAAGACTGCAGAATATTTTGAGTGATTTAGGACGTAGTTACTTAGAAACAGTTTCGCTCTATGAATTACATAAAAGGACTGTTTGGCCGATGAATGATTTCATGACTAACTTTAAAGTTTTAGAGTAATTTTAGTTTTAGTTCAGAATTATTAATGCATTTAAAACAGGTTATTTTTGTGTAGAGAAGCAATGTTAATTGATAAATTGATCTATGTTTCTACCAAATATTGTATTATATAAATGGAATGCTTGGCAGTGCTAGGATGAATGAATTTCAACGATATTGGTTGACTTGACTGATGTAGGTGTTCTAAATACAGATTCAGTATGTGAATGAAATAAGCAGGCTGTTTGGCAGCGTTGAGATGAATGAGTTTCTGCCACACACTGCTACATAAGAGAAGTTGGGTTTGTTACATAAGATAAATTGCTCAGTTATTCAAAATACGTTCCATTTATTTTCAGGGCTTTAACGCAAGACATAAACCCACATAAACACATAAACCCCCGTAAACCGTGCTTGCATAAAACTGTTTTTAGCAAAAATCTTATTATTACTCAATTCAAAAAGATTTGGTGGTAAGTATTACTTTATTCAAAACAATATTTACTATTTACGCAATTTACTTGTTTATTCTTCAATTGGTATGCTTAGAAAAAAAAAAATTGTTTCCTGTTTTAGGTAATAAAAATAAGTTTCTCGTTAAATACTTGCAGATACTAGTAACTACATTAGCAGATTACTTACTGTTTTTAATTACAACTATAAAACCTTTTAATTTATTGCTTTATAATCAAATTAATTATCGTTTCTGCTCTAGTGGGACTATTTATTGCGAGATGTGGGTGGCTGAGCAATGTCGGGGGTGCTAACAATGTTATGAATAAAATAAATGTATTTACAACAAGAAAACATTATGACAGAGGTAAAAAATAAATAAATAATAGAAACAAAATAAAAATTTAATGTAAGATATATAATTAAATGGAGGTAGAGAAGAAAACAAAAATCAAATGAAAGAATCACCTTGAAAAATTGATATAAAATAATTTTTGACTCCTTATCGGTTCCTTTCGTTTGAAAACCACACGCGACTTGATAACGGAAACACGTGACGCACGGAGACACGACCGACCACTCGACAGCGGAGAAATAATCGATCAAAACACATAAATGTTTGTAAACTAACGTTCTTACAAGGTCACTTCGCACTTATAATCATTCGGTTATGTCTGTTCGCGATCCATCCAGCGCTTTTCCAGCAACACTAACCGAATACGCGTCCTTTCTCTCCGGGATCCGACCCCACACTGAATCGGACGTAGGACGAAGGGAACTCTCGCTCACTCTCAAAGAGAGGGCCAAACTTATTTGGCCTCTTTGTTGTCCCTAAGAGGGGTAAATTATTACGGTTTTGCGATAACATAATAGAATGGTGCACTAAATAATCGAAAGGATAACACTTTTTAGTGTTACGTTAAATATTGAATTTAGTTAATAGCCCCATATTTCAGGTATTTTGCTAGGGAGGAAACTATGGTGGGAGGGAAAGAGAGGGAGATATGGTAACCAGCTGTTTAGTATGGGAATGTTGGTATTTGTTTACTAACAAGACCACCGTCTTAGCTTTTATAATCGTTTATATCAAGGATGACAGAACGGTAATGAGTTTTTGATGAAGTGAATCTGTGTGAGGAAAATTATGTCAGAGTATAGTACAAATACAATGAAGATTAAAAAATCATTTCTCTTACTTATAATTTTTTTTTGTGACTGACGTGTAAATAAAGAAAATTATTATTATTATATAATAAAAGATTTCCACACACACACACACACACAGTAGCACACACGCACACACAAATGGGGGAGAGGTTCGATAATAACTATAAAAGAGCAAACGAATGCATTTTATTATCATAGATAACCACCAATTTTTACAGACTAGACTAAGGTCCCATAAAAATAAATAAGAAAATAAAATTCATTACGATGAAAAAGGGCTCGAAACGTTGCGAAAATATAAATAAAATGCTACTAGGTACCCTGGTACATAATAAATATGAAATATGCTGCTATAAATCCTGAAAATTTTATTTCAGCTGCGTTTTATTTCAACAAGACAATGTGGCGATACAACTACTTTGGGGTCTTTACTCGCAGTCGCCATTTTAGGAAAAATGCTAGCTTTTTGTCTGTGATTTTGCCTGGTTTTTTTCTCTCTATTGCTTCGCTTTTTTTGTTACACAATGAGCTGCAGTTTTTCTAGAAAATAGGAAATAATATTATGAGTAATGTAGACTTTGTCCGGTTGCCTATTTGAACTAGGCATGTATGTAATCTATCCTCCATAATTCTCATGTTGCGCTCCTGAAAATATTATTGTACACTCTAGTATAATGATTGCGCCCTTTTTTGTGAACCTCAAATAATTCTTATTTTGGGGTATCCATGTCTGTAATTTGTCTGGTGTACAAAATAAAGAGTATTCTATCTATGTAAATACTAAACAGCCAAGTGACGCACGTGGTTGGTCACAGTTCCAACCTAGCCTAACCCGTTTGGTCCCTAGTTCAGTTACTGCGACCAACTGTAAAAAAAGACCAGAAAAAAAAGGTAAATAGTTATTAGAGGTTCATTAAAATAAAAAACTGTCCATCATTAAAGGAAGTTTTTATTAGATCAGTCAAAACCTTCCCTTTGAATTACAGGCGAAATAGATCATTAAGATGTTGCTCAACGTACAAAAAAAACAAGATTTTTTTATATATATAAAAAAATATCTCCAATTCGCAAACGTGCAGCTGTTACCAACTCCATATCCATAAACTATGTAGAATATAAAACGAAGTTGCAGTTCAAAACTAAATTAAATTCAGTACCTAAGCACTAAGTCTGGTCTCCGAAGTCTATTAAATATTGCATAGATCCAAAGAATTCTAAACTCAATAGAATTGGAAATGTCAAAGTACTAGACGAAAGAATGTGTTGTTTATTTTAGTTTTAGGAAAAGGGACTACGTCTTCTGTGTAGGGAATAAAGAGAGAAAGATTAGCAAGAATTTTCTTTTTCTTTTGCTTAATAAAGACTTACTTATTAGAGTAGGCGATAATTGTCGGCGTAGACCACTTTGTTATTATTTTGTTTATTACCTGCAAACAAAGAAAAACAAATATTAGTATATTAACACCATTCACAGATGTATAAGTATTTTTAAACAAAATATAGATAGCTTCAGAAATCATGGTTCATTAGCATGCTAGAAGTTCTAGTACAACATTTTCTCTTTCATAAATTATCTATATGTAGGTAGGTACCATCGCGGTCACGCATATCAAATTATTTTAAAAGCAAAATCTCGTGATCTGCTGATCTCGCATTGTGTAGGATTTACGTACAATGAGAGGTCAGCTTATACTGGAAATGTATAGCTTCATATGTAGCCGTGTGTACACGATGACAAGATCTGTTTATCGCCTCTTTTTTTTGTTGGTAAGCATTACTATAGTGGCTGAGCGCTGAAAGCAGGAATAGTCCTTATGGGGTATTCAGATATGCGTGTCCGCGATAGTACCTATTAGGTATTAATGTAAAATTAATTTGCATGCATTAAACATACAAAATATGGACTGTACATTAAACCACCAAATTTTACAACTGATGACAACTGTATTTACTGCAAACAAATGATTCTTATTCTTATAGACTAGCAAGAGACGCTGACATACATAACATACATTGGGCCACTGTATACAGGCACACACCACTTCTAATAAACAAAACTTTATGAATGAACCCAACGCAATTAGTTCACCAGCTGTGAACGAAAAGCACGGAACGAAAATAGTTATCATCGTGAGACCCCCGCACTGTTACATATTATTATGATTAATTTATTTATGTGTACAGTCGAACAAGGTATACGAGTATTTGGTACACAGACAGCTAACTTGCAACTATTTTAAAACAACGTTGTGAGTGTGTTAAGCAGTCGATTTAGCTTAAAACGTTATTACACACACAGTAAAATTTTTTTTTTGTTAGCTTACGAGTATATTGTGTCCCACTGCTGGGAAAGGCCTCCCCTTTTTCCTTCCAAATCTCTGTTTTGTACGATTTCCGCCCACTTTGGCCCCACAAACACGATTAGATAGATCGTAAAATGAATGATAGCCGTAAAAAAAAACAAAATATTTTTTTCACTTAAAAAAAATCACATCAATCATCAGAAGCTAAGTGTGCCAAATAGTCGTTTACTATGAAAAAGAAAGAGCCGACAAGAAACTCCATGGTTACTCTTTTAAAAATATTTTTCTTGTACAAAGTTTTCAAATTACAATGTAATTATGTATGGGAGGACAGTGTAACCCTGTCAACAAGTATCAGGTACTTAAAAAAATAGACAATGGTTAACAAATCGAAGCATCTATGAGTTTACAAGGCCCTAAGCCTTGTAAACTCATAGATGCTTCGATTCTCATATTCACAAAATAGAAAATAACCTTGGTGGCTTTACAGCTGACAATGAATACCTGAAAGATAAATATTTTGCCTGTACACCAAATAGTTTGTTCCACTGTACTTACATATGTTTACGAACATGTGTTGACGCACTTTTTTTAGTCTTTTGAAAAAATATTGAAGGTTTGTTTAGTCTAGTTTCAATGTCCCCCTTAGGGGTAATGAGGGCTCTACAAATCTTGAGATTGGGAAAAGATAAGATATTCTAAATTGAGTTTTGTTATGCTTTTTCGGAACCTTCATGATGCCTCCCTGGGTTTATCACCACGCTTGTAACCCCCGAGGGGTTAAGCAGAGGTGTGGCTATAGTACACCTACATCTTGCCAGTTATGTTTAAGTCCCATCAACCGTGCCCGGTTAAAGCCAGACTCCGGGCTGAAAAGTTCTTCATGTAAAAACCCAATAGCGCTGCCCGACCTGGAATCGAGCCCAGGACCTCGTTTCATCAATAGACCAACGACGCAGTCACTATTATACTTATACGGTATTAATTATATACACTGTAAAGTTTAAAAGCATCCTCATTTTAACTTCAAACCTTGACCCCTTTGTAATAACAATATTCCTATGTAATATTGTCATAACTGTAGAATTAAGTTGGCGTGTAGCTTACATAATCATATTTTCTTAAAGATCATTTGAAAATCGAAGTCAAAATTACACTAATATAATATCGGTTGTAAACCACACAAAAAATAAAATTTTGCAAAATTGCGCTCCTGTCCACCCCGGTTCGGCTTGAAGGCGTGACGACCCATATTCCCGGTAACATTATCTCCCCCTAACTACCAATGGGCAGGCATCCATCAAACATCAAGCCAGCAGATAAAGCCGCGATCTCACTCATTATACGGTGCCAGTAAAACTGGCCGATCCATCACTTGCCAGCTTGGCAGTCTCTGCCACTTCCCTGGCATTATGTTGCCAGAGTAATGAGATCGTTTTGTAAGTTCGATTTTGTAGGAAACTTCGTTCTCGAAGGTAACAATGTAAGATGTATTACTTAGTTTACTACGATCTTGATTTACCGTTAACGTATTTTTATGTCATTGAACATTTCTTAATGTTCTGTTAGTTTTACCTTAAGATTTTTAACACGGGCAGCATTTAGAGGTGAATAGTTGATGTTTAAAAATAATAGTCTTTCGAATCAAGTGAGTTAATAACAATTATTAATTTCAAACTCAAACTCAATCTCAAAGCATTTATTTCAAATAAACCAATTACAGGCACTTTTGAATTGTCAAGGGGTCGGTCAGTCAGAAATATGAAGCTAGTCGCCCATTCCAAAGCGTAGTAGGTACCTATGGAGAAGAACGGGCAAGAAACTCCACGGACACTCTTTTAAATAAATAAAAAATGGTTACATAATATTGGTTTATTATATTTCCTTTATTTCAATATTTACATATAAATTATATTTTTAAATATTAGAATAAAAACATATAAAAACATTTAAAAATATAAAAAATAGTAGCCCACCGGTATCGGGAACAGGGTCCAAGCTACCGGCGGTCAGGGCTCCAGAGAGAGGAACCTCCTAACAATACGAGCCGTGTCCAAGAGTACCGCTTTCTGAATCAAGCCCTTAATCCAGCTGCCCAACGAGAGCCTCCTAAGGTGTTGGTCGAGGCTCTTGGCAATTAAGCCATAGGCTGATACGACTATCGGCACAATGATCGCTGAGTCCACATCCCACATGTCGACAACCTCGCGAGCCAAGTCAAGATACTTAATCTGTTTATCTTTCTCGGCTTTCACGAGGTTCCCGTCATGCGGGACCGTTATGTCAATAATCATTGCGCGCCGCTCTCCTCGATCCATCACCACTATATCAGGCTTATTGGCAACAATAGTCCTGTCAGTGATGATGGATCGATCCCAGTACAATGTGATATTTCCATTTTCGAGAACTGGGTCGGGCACATACCTGTAGTACGGCACTTTTGATTCCACTAGGCTGTATTTCAGAGCAAGTTGCTGATGGATAATCCTGGCTACAAGGTTGTGTCTATGCAAGTACTCTTCGTTAGCTAGACGAGAGCACCCGGAGATAATGTGTCGGATTGATTCTCCCGGACGGTGGCATGCCCGACAGATGTCAACCGTGCCGTCCTTCACAATGAATCTCCGGTAATTGTTCGTCATCATAACTTCGTCCATAATTGCACAGACAAAACCTTCGGTTTCCCCAAAGAGGTCACCAAAACGCAGCCAGGCTACGGACGCTAGTGAATCTACATCGGGTCCATGTAGGGCCCGGAAGTAGCGTCCGTGAAGCTCCTTACTCTGCCATACCTCCTTGCGATCATTAGTGTCAAGCACTACAGGTTTGCGCCAGTTCTCTTTAGCCAAGGAGAGCGGGGTAAGGCCCTTGTCCACCGCGACCACATCTCGATGCATCCCCACGTCGGCTTCTAGGAAATATTCCCTGAGACTGCATACCTCGCGATTGTGGAGGGTCTTAGCGTTTATTATATTTATTATTATAAACTCAGACTCACCATGCCTTCATTATAATAGTGAAAATTAAACAAACATAAACTAAAATTAAGTGAGTTTGCTAAACAAGATGATTATATTTATATTTTTCGATTATATATATATATTTTTTTTTTAAATTTAAAGAGTTGAGTTGTTGTTTTGTAGAGTTGTTTTTGTGAGTTGTGAAAGTTCTTCAGTAAGCATTTTAAATCTTAAAACCACAGCACCTCGTATTAAGTAACACTTTGATTGCCTAATACAACCTTTCCAACATTAAATATAGATACGGGTTTGATACAGGCTGTTAACCAAACGTATCGAATGCCATGAGCACGAGATGTCAAGTGGAGTCAGTGATAGTTACACTGTATTCAAGATCATTCTCGTCAAGTTGACGACAGAGTGTTATTCTGTGTCACTTGATAACGTGGTACTATTTGTTCTCGATATACTGTGTAATGCTTGGAAACATGCTGGTCCTGCTCCATAGGACAATTTAGAATCTAGACAAAATCTAACTGGTTGCTAATTTAATTGTATAATATATATATATATATATATATTTTTTTTTATATTGGTTTTACATTCTGTGATTACTCGAACTCACACACTGAGTTATATTACTTGTAAAAATGCTAGGAATATCGTATAATTTTACAATGTTTGTAAATATGTGAGCACCATGCATCTATCACATGATTAATTTATCTGTCATTCCTTAATTTTTCATTATTTTTACCTAACGTGGTATAGTAATCTTATTCTAGGTGCATCGTCTTCACATATAATTATATAATTGATGTATACAAGATATTGTGAAAACATTTTAAAAGAGTAACGGTGGAGTTTCTTGCCCATTCTTCTCCATACGAAAACTACCTTTTGGAAGGGGCAACTAGAATCAATTATTATTTAAATGTTGACGTTCAAAAGTGCCTTTTTTGTGCCTAATTGAAATAAATTATTTGACTTTGATTTGACTGGGAAATAGGAATTATGAAAATGAAAGGCCATATTTAGGTAAAAAGGCAGTGGGGCTATCGTGTTTGTGCTCACCAGATGGCGCCACTGAAGAGAAAGTCCTGTCAGTAATTTTATTTGATATGTTTTGGATATGGTTAAGATACCCATTACTTTATATACAAACTCAAAGCATTTATTTAAAATAAACCAATTACAGGCACTTTTGAATTGTCAAAGAGTCGGTCAGTCAGAAAGATGAAGCTAGTTGCCCATTCCAAAGCGTAGTAGGTTCCTATGGAGAAGAACGGACAAGAAACTCCACGGACACTGTTTTAAATCAAAATATTGGTTACTTACATCATTTATGTTGAAATTATACATGTGAGGAGTCTTCACTAGAGTCTACCTAAAATCGCAATATTACATATATTTACATATCTATTTAACAAAAACATTTCGTTGTACACGTACCTACCTGTAACTCTCCCCCTTTCATGAGCATTTAATTAAACATGACATTTCAAATGTGAGCGACTGAGCGGCGCGATGTGAAGTGGGTTCAGTTTGCACTGTCAAGAGCGAGGCATGTCATTTGTGACACTTGAGGTACTAGTGGTTCTCGATACCTACAGTTTAAAATAATTTAAATATTTGAAATATAATAACTTGTAAATATTTTATTTTAATAAATAAATTGCTAATACTTATGTGTCTTAACTGTTTAAGACGACCTCATTCTAATAGTTTATTTAATACTTTAATTTGTTTTAGGTTAGACAGGTTCATCTAGGTTAGACACTGCAGTATTATGCAAGCTGCATGTAGTTCTTTCTGATGCTATGTTACAGTAGTTTCAACATACGTGTAGTAGGTGACTGCCAAGTTGGTCTCGTGCTCGCAAGCGCGACTCCTGAGGTCCTGGGTTGGATTTGGATTCCCGAGTCGGGCAGTCTTATTGGGTTTTTTCATTAGGAATTTCTTAGTAACAGCCCGGAGTTTGGAAGTTGGCGGTGTGATACCCCCGTGCCTCAGAAAGCACGTTAAGCTGTTGGCCTTGATCTCTTTCTCCGGTCGTGTCGGATTGCCGTCCCATCGGACTACGAGAGTGAGGGAAGAGAGAGTGCACCTGTCTCTGCGCACACACTTGTGCACTACAATATGTCCCGCACCGAAGGCCGATCTCCGCTGAGATTGGTCGCCATGGCTGAAATAGTAGCTAAAGGAGTATCAACCAGAGGGGGATTTAATCATTACCTAACTCTGTCACTTCCGGCAGTTGCACTCTCAAAGGCTCTTATGCTCAATTCCTATAAACAAAAACGAATCGTTTTGCTAAGCAATGGTTGCTTTTTTATTGTCAAATAGGGCATATAAATAGATTCGTAAGCTAATTTTACCTGTGATAGCTGTGGGAGGGTCTATTATGCAAAGCTGTGAGGTATTTGCTTCATTATTGGTAAAGACATAAGAGTCAATTTTACCAATAACGGTACGTAAGTTATAGGCCAATAATGATGGTATTATAAGTCTGATTTAAGTCTATCAATACACACTAGCTAGCTAACTAACCGATAACCCTCCTTCCATCGCAGACTAAATTAAAAACACACTTAATAAACTCAAACAATGAACTTCGATTAAAATTAAAACTAATTTAAGCCTTCTAATCAAAGTCTAATATAAAATCTTCATTGAGTCTAGACTGAAGACTGGCTGGAATGCTAAGGGGGCCCGTACAAAGCGGTTGGTTCTAGGTATTCCATACAAATCTGTAGGTACAACTCTATTATATGAGGCAGACGGGCAACGGCCTGGCCTCAGAAAAGGCAGGCTTGTTCTATAGTGGGGATAAAAGAATAGGTATTGAGAGTAATAGCTTTTTGAGATGTAGAGGAAAGCTTGTTCACTTGTTGTAGAAATTTTAGAAGAAGTTTGGTGTGCTGTGTATTGAAGTTAATTTTTAAAGACAAATTAACCTATAGGTTTAGGAGTTATCAGATTTCCTGGTTTATGTGGAAGCCAAAACTGCATTACTGTGTGTAGGATTTTTTATTAATTTAATTTAGTATTTATTTCTATATCTATCTATTCACTGCGGGCCCTATCAGAATACCAGTGTTGCGACATCTGCGGCATCATGCTGAGATAAGAGCCTTTTGGCCTCTCACAGGACTTTCTGCTTTTATTTTAATTTTATTTCGGTTTGTTTTTATTGTTTTTTTATTTTTATTTTTCAATGATGTCATGATGTGCTTGTCTCAATAAATACTTTTCTTTCTTTCTTTTTAGGAACCGAATGATTTCCATACGGATGAAAACGACGCGAATGAGTACTTCGACGACTACCTAAGTGTCCTTTTGTTTTTATTTATACAGCTAGTTATTTAATTTAGTGTTAAATTGTATTTAATATTTTATATAAGATTTATATGTAAAGTATTTAAATGGTTTGTTAATTAATTTTTAAGGTTTCGTTTCGATACGTGATAAAAAACATGAGTGGGAAATTAAATTAATGAAGTCTGAATTTCATGAGATTTCTGAAGTTTACTATCCTGAAAATTGTTTACTCGGAAACGTGTTGAAGATGACAAACATGACTTAACGGACTTCTGTCATCTTTGAATGTTAGTAAAACGATTTTTTTAAATTATTCTACTTTCTTTTTCGTGTGACTTGTGACTAACCTGGTGTAAGAGTTTTATGCCACCCATGGGCCTGTGACTTGACTTCACATGCCGTCGAGAAATATCTCTCAGGCATGCCGGTTTCCTCACGATGTTTTTCTTCACCATTTTTGAAGCAAGTGATAATTATAAAATACGCACATGAATCCGAAAACTCAGTGCGTGCTTTAGGTTCGAACTCGAGACCTATGACTTGGCAGTCCGACGGTCACACACAGTACTTAGTAGCAGGGTCTACTTTAAAATATTTATTAAAACCATTAAAACAGTGCACACACTGTAGATATCCGTCTAAGATACTTATTTATTGTACCCAGGTGAAAATCACCGTCCAGGTGATTTGTTACAGAGAACCATCTTAATGTTTGATTCGAGATTACCATTGGTTCCAAACTCACGAGTTAAACTTAGCAACTACTGAATATTTTGATGTTTCCTTTACATTTCGCTGATGTTATTTGAAATGCACTTTTTGAGGATTTTCCCTCCAATGCAATGCACTGATAACCTAATTAGCAAATATTACAAATTTAATAGTATAGGATGCGATGATAAGTAAGGCGTTTTTACATAGGTTCGATTCTAAAGCAAATGAAGTCAGAATTAAAATCTCGTTTTGACTTATTATTGTAGTATAGGATGAGATGCTTTTAATAATGTTATTGCTTTAAGATAAATGATTAGGACAAATAAATGAATTTTATGTAGATAGCAGTGGTGGCTCAGAGAGTGGTAACGGCCCCGATTTACGAGTTCTAGGTCTGGGGTTCGAACCCAGGCAGGCACTTTACTTTGTGTAAATAATTTCATCACCACTACTCTCAAAACGGTGAAGGAAAACATCGTGAGGAAACTGTTATGTACTAGAACCAAAAAAAATTAGACATGGAAAATCTACTAGCCCGCACTGGATCCGTGTGGTAGATTACAGCCCAGTCCCTCTCGAGGACTGTGTCCCAGCAGTGACATTAAAGGCTGATTATGCTATGTAGATTTTGAATTCAGCATCCACAGTGTTCAGCATCTGATTCTAGTTTAAGTTCAATAGGTTTTAGATCCATTGCTTTGTAAAAGCAATGGCTTAGTCTCATTTAATTCACCTCAACTTTTTAAGTGACAATCAAAATCTAAAGTCATTTATTCAAACTAGGAGGAGAATCAGCATTTTTCAAACGTCAAAATTACATAAGACAGTCCCCCAAAACGCCCACCCTTCACCACTTCCTAGTGCTTTAGCTGGATCAAAAAAGTGGCGCAATAAACTCCCCAGCAGCACAGCTGTCTGTTCAGTTAGAAAAACTTGATTCTTTACACAATAGTATGCAAAATAATTTACATTACGCAACACAAAACATTGTTTTGTTTTGTTTTTTGTTTTTCTTTTGTTTTTTTTTTTTTTAAAACGTTGCCCCACCCTAGGAATTTCTCCTGTATCGTGGGTGCGTTTACAAACATTTATACTCACATACACAAACAGACCCGGAATAACTACTTGTAGGTCATACAAATATTTGTTCCGTGCGGGAATCGAACCCGCGACACACAGTGCAGCAGTCAATCGCTTAACCACTGCGCCAACCGTGCCGTCAAAATAATTATTAATTATTATTTAAATAGTTATTTGCCATATGTCAGCTAGCACACGCCAATATACCAAGAAAAAACATCGAAAAGTTAATATTCGAACAGATTTTTTTTTAAACCGAGGGTTCCAATAGTAAGGTTCCACATCCCAGGTTCCGTACAGAGTGTACGTCTAATATTTTTATTGCACAATCAATATCGAACCTAGACAATTTATGTTAGAAAATATTAGCTCTGATATTTATTTAGTGTTGTGAAACCCAAGTGTATGGCGTTGTAAATCTTGTAGATTTAAGTTTTAACTGGATTTTAAATGTGACGGAGTAAGATTTCTATGAGTTTTAATGTAGTTGCTTAAAAACTTTTGTGGGAGTTATCTGATTCTTTGAAAGTTAGTATTTTGTTAAGTAGTCGTCGATGTGCCAGAAAGTGTTTTTTATGAGGATAAAATCTTTTGTTTATAAGGTTCCATACAAGGTATTTAACAGTAAAAATATCTTTCGTCAGATTTTCGTAAGGATTTTCTGTTCAGTTACAGCTGTTTAAAACTTTAGTAGACTTGCACAGACTACCTCCCAACCTTGGGTATGAATATATTAACCATAAGATCTCACAAACATAAAACCATTAAACGCGCCTTTGTCCACACCATAAAAATAACCCTCTAAGCGTTTTCGTCACCCACCGTCCGTCCCTCATTTTCATTCAAAACGCTTTTTTAACAAAACACACAATTTCGCGAAGAAACCCTCAAAAAGCCATAAAAACCACCATAAAATTTCCATTACTATCCATCCGGGCAAAGCGGGTAAACTGCATGTCAAAGGTTAAAAATGTCGAAATAAATTATGAAAAGTGGAAAAAACTGGTCAAGTGCAAGTCGGACTAGGGCGCTAAGGATTCCGTACCTACCACCAAAACTATTGCCCCTTATTAATAAACGTGGAGTAAAGCTATGCTAGATGTAAAACTTGAAAAATGTATGGTTAAATCGTAGTTAGTATCTACTGGTGTAACTTTACTCCGGGTTGAGGCGGTTATAGTTTTTGTTATTTATCATGATAGAGATTTAGGAAAATTGTCTACTTTTATAATGTGTGTAAATATGTGCGCACCATGTATATATCAGATAATTAATGTATCTGTCGTGCTTCATTTTTAATTCTTATATCGTATAGCAATTTTATTCTAGGTGCATTTTCTTCACATATAATTATATAACTAATGTACCTAAACAAAATATTGTGAAATAATTTAAAAGATCCCATTCTTCTCCATGAGAAAACTACCTTTTGGAAGGGGCGACTAGAATCAATTAAATATTTTTTGTAAATTTTGACGATCAAAAATGCCTTATAAGGGCCTATTTGAAATAAATGATTTGACTTTGACTTAGAGGACTATAAGGCCTCTCAGTACGTATTTTTTTAAATTCTTACTGGCTACCTATTAAGGTTTAAAAGATACAGCCCTGTGGCATACACGCACGTAGTACTAATAAGGTCCTTTTGAAAAGGTTGTCGTCTTTTGTGCACGGAACCCTAAAAATGAATAAAAAATAGTTGGTAAACAAAAGCTGTTATTAATGGGCGTAGTTGATGTTGGATATTTCTCAAAATAACCCCCTTTTGTGGGCGAGATAGACTAGAGACGTGTATGGATCGGTTATATTGTCAGTGAAATGGGATCGGGTGTAGGATTTTAGCGATACAATATGCAAAGAATCTTATTCTTCTGTCTCGGTAAAGGATAAATGGCATGACTTGTGAGTCCATTGCTTTGTAATATCAAATTTATGACATTAAAATTAGTAGTGGAGGTCAGTACAGACTAGTAAACGATTATAATGGTTAATTTACTAAGCCTTCGCTGTCTGTTCGTCCGTCTGTCTATCAACGGGCTGTATCTCATGAACCGTAATAGGTATACAGTTGAATTTTTCACAGATTGTGTATTTTTAGTGTTCGCTATGACAACAAATAATAACAATGTAATAAAGTTAATAATTTAATTTGGTTCCCATACAAGAAACATGTTTTTCGGCGTGTTTTTCTTGATTATAAAATGGTACGCAACCCGTCGTGTGTGAGTCCGACTCGCACTTGGCCGGTTTTTTTTAATGGATTTTTGGACCATTTCTCTTTTCAGACTCTTCTTCTTAGTTTTACCGAGAGTTACCTTCATACTTTGTAAAGAATCTTGTTCTACCATTTGGGTATAGGAGAAATTGCTAGATAAGTTCCATTGCTTTGCAGACAGAAAACTTACTTAAAGAACAATACTCGTGGTAATTAAATAGCAAAAAACACTCACACATAACCCAAAGTTGAGTCACCAAGCATAATAACTGACACACACACACTTACACACAAAATACAACACACTCACACATACACAAAAAACACACGCACACACACCACTCAAAAGCATGCACTAAATTCCCTTCATTTTATATTATTTTAATTTTATTGTATAAACTGTTAATGTTCAAAAAACGGGTGAAGACACTAACTCCTGTAACACAGGTACCACCTAGCTCAGGAGTCAGGGCTTCAAATTAAAATGTTAACACCTTTTGAATGTCAATAAAACATTTTCTATTCTATTGCTTTGTAAAGTAAAAATAATAACTTAGAACGAGGGCACTTGAAATTAAAAGTTGAGCTTTAATTTTGTTATAATGGTTTTTTTACAGGATGCGATGCCCGTTTATTTCTCCTTTCAGACTATTCTTCTGTATAACTTAGAATATGTGTCACACATGCATAAACACCAAATCATTTCAATCTGGAAACATGAGCTCAATATCTGCGTAGCCTTTTCCCAACTAAGTTAGAGTCGGATTTTAGTCGACTCTATTTTGCAGCAACCACGCAATTACAAACTTTACTTATATCGTAGCCTCTGGCGACCATGCAAATATGATCAAGGCAAATAACCTCTGAAAAAGTTTAATAGTCTAGCAACTCTGGCAGCGGATAGTTGGCAACACTATAATTTTAAATATATTCATGGTATTAGGCGGTAAATTGGGTGACAATGAAAAAGCGACATACGCCTATAAGATCGAATTTTGGTACTCCTTGTAAGACACAGTGAATAACGTGTAGGTATACAAAGAGTTACAAAACTTACTCCAGATTATAGAAAGCCTAATAATGAAAAGTCATGGGTCATTGTTGTTGCAGCTAAAAGCGAACATGGGATGTGTCGATGTCTTGTATTTGTACATATATTATATTTTCTGTTTGCTTAAGGCGCTGACAATAGGCAAACGGTAAAAGTAGGCTTGACTTAAACAAAAAAATTGCCAAATCTATATAGTTTGTGGTAGCGGAAAAAAATATATGTGAATCTCGAACATATTTCTCAGAACTTGATTGTTACCAGAACACGTTTTGAAAAAAAATCTCGATAGAAATTAACGTTAAACTAACCCTTTTCCTTGAGTTCTAATCCAAAATATCTTTATTCAATAGCAACGTACGTTGGTATTATAATTAATAACAAGAAAGTCTTATTTGAATGCAGAACTTGGTTGTTTTTCATTACCGATTACTTAACTCATTTTTGAATAAATCGATTATTGCTTCATATTTTGCAATAAATTACAGGCGTTGTATCATCGCGCTTCTCTTTCTTTTCTATGCAGTTCGACAGTAACCGCGGTTTAGCTGTTGTCAGCGTCTTAATAGTGGATGTGATTCTTTTAATTTTAAGCTACAAAAAATTGGCTTACTCGGCGCGCGGCGGTCACATGCCCCTGGGCGGCATTTCATACTACTGCCGTGAAGTTTTTCACATATCCAAAACCAACCATTTAGCTGGCAGGGGGGGACACTTTGCCGGAGGCTATACGCGGGGGTCGTGCGGTCCATGGCCCTTCACGGGGCACCGGTTTGAGCGCGTTCATTGAGGCGGCGGCCAGCCCGCCGGTTGAACGCGTCCCAGAGGGTCATGGCCACCCGGCTGGTCCGGGGATACCGCACGGTCTCCGGTGAGGCGGCGAGCCTCCTTGCCGGATTACCGCCATGGGATCTGGAGGCAAAAGTCCTCGCGCATATCTGGGAGTGGCGCGAGGAGTCGAAACGCCGGGGCGTAACTCCGTTTCCGCGAGAAATCGTGGCACAGCGGACAGAGCTCCGGCGGGATCTCATGGCGTCATGGAGAGTGCGATTGTCGCAACCCAGTGCTGGGCACACCACTATTGCGGCTATAAGTCCCCTCTTTGAGGAGTGGTTAGAGAAGCGCCACGGCGTCCTCACCTTCCGCCTGACGCAGGTCCTCACCGGACATGGTTGTTTCGGGAGGTTCCTGTTTCGTATCAGGCGGGAGGAAACGCCCGGGTGTCATCACTGCGTGGATCGCCCGGAGGACACGGTTGAGCATACGGTGGAGGTCTGTCCGGCTTGGGCAGAGCATCGCCGTGTCTTCGTGGAGGCGATCGGTGGCGGGGATCTCTCGCGTCCGTCCCTAGTCCAGGCCATGGTACGGAGCGAGAGGGCATGGGAGGCCGTCACCTCCTTCTGCGAAGCAGTAATGCTCGCGAAGGAGGAGGCAGAACGCGTGAGGGAGAGGCAAATTTCGCGCCCTCACGCCCCTAGCCACCGCAGGAGACGCCCCGGGCGTCGGGAATCGGCCTGCGATTCCCGGCCACCGTAGGCGCGGGCTTGCGGACGGTGAGCAATGGGTAGCTCACCGTCCGATAAGGACCAGGCGCGGGTCGACGGCGCGTTGTGTTCCACGCGCGCCTCAAAGAGATGTCAGCAGAAGTGAAGGGGTCCGTTAGGACCGATGCCTGCCGGGGTTGCGGGAAAGTCCGAAAGGGATACCGTGGCCCCTGGCAACGTACAGGCAACGGAAGGAACACGGGTGGGTTTTAGTCAGTAAGAGTCTGACACGCCCTCCCGCTCCACCCAGAGCGGGAGAAGTTATTCGATAATTTCCCACCCAAAAAAAAAAAACAAAAAAAAAAAAGGGGGGACACTTGACTCTAAAAAAAATTTGCACTTTAAAGCTTAATATTTCGCAAATGGATACCTGTATCCAAAAATGTTTTTTACACAATCACAATTTTTTTGATCGACTTTTCCAGCGTCAGCCCACATCATGGGCATAGATGAGAAAAATAAAAAATTCCCGCTTTACGTGTAGGGCAGGTACCGGAAAAAAAGTTTTAGCAATTTGTCGGCGTGATTAATATGTATACCTATGCCAAATTAAAGCTTTCTAGGTTATTCTATATTTGTGCAAAACACGAGTGTGACATCGGTCGCAACCTACGAGAAACAGCAGTTCCAGCTATGAATACAGTCAGGGCAAAACTAGGTGAAATTCCTAGACAAATATTCCAGGTAAAGCTTTCAAATAGGAGGCCTATAACCTTAGCTTTGAGACCTCTGTCCTCCCCGATAGCTTTTAGGCTCAAAGGGTCCATCGATTTGTTTTACCAAGCTTCCATTCGGGAACCAGTAATTACGACGTACCCGTGCACTGAGCACAGTTACCCAATATGGTGCTACATCCCTACTTCGAACTCACCGTCACAAATGACTGATGTGAAAGGTTGCTATTGGCAACTACGTACGCCTCATTTGCTAGCTATTTCATTACCTCTGTCTGTACCAGAGTACGTTTGATGAGGGCCGAGCGACCCAAACATTTACAAACTTTTGTAACAACTGAAACAATCGAATACCGACACTATTTTTTGTGTTATAAGAGTTGTATGGTACGTAGTTGTAAGTGTGCAGATCAAGTTTGAGAGTTTCAAATTTGGATTAAAGTTCGCACATGCAATTTTCAATTTTATTGTCTATGTGTCAAGAGCGAGTAAAGGTGCTTTATTAAGTTTGTTCGATTTTGAGAGGCATCAGGTAATGTTAATATTAATATGTTTGTTTTTGATGTGACCTCAATTATACAGGCGTTTAACTTGGAACAGAGATTAATGATTGGGGTCCAGTTCGTGAAATATTGCGTAAGTTGGATAAACACATCGCGTTTTATTTATTGATTGATTAATGTTAAAAGTCACTTCTAGCTGAGTTAATACGATACACGCAGAACTGCAATGCATCGACACGTTAATCATAATTATGAAAATCTAAATAAATAATACATAAAATTTAAGATTTTTATGTATTATTTATTTAGATTCATTAATTCACTGACATACAATGCACTGCATAAACCGCTGGGACTCTAGAAGTTTGAAATTTTTCACATATACAAGCTGGCAATTTATGCTCGGTTCGTATAAACATAACGAATCGTTTTGCCTACCAGTGGTAGCATCTTTTATTGCCGAATTGGGAATATAATTAGTTTTGGAAGCTAGTTCTATCTGTAATAGCTGTATATTGAGCTATATATAGCGAGGTCTTTGCTTCATTATTGAGTCAAAAGAGTCTTAATTTTAAACAAATAAAGGTTCGTAAATTATAGGAATCGGCAATGAGTCACCCGCATCAAAGTGGTGAGTTTGAAATGTTTAGTATCTTATTCGCGATCTCCTGACTTTGATTATAATTTGTAAGTTAAAACTTGTTCCCACAAAAACAATTTAATTATTTCCTAAAACAGGGCTTCCTCTCTCCTACCCTTTTGCTGTGCCCTACACGGTCCATAATGATCTAAATTATATAGTTACCACCTAAGTACACATTATGGTAAAGCAATAAAGATATTGAGTATTGAGTTTACCTGTTATACTGAACAATTTTCGCAATGAAACTGATCATATCCGATTCGTAAAAAAAAATTGTATAGGAATTTGTTATTTTTTCTCCTAGTCGGATATGAGTTTTATAGCGAAAGTTATTTAGTATGACGGGTACAATCACCCCCTTGACGAATGCAGTTAACTAAATCGCCACCATGTATAACGAAGGTGAGCACTAGGGATGAAAAAAAAACATCCCTTATGGGGGTTAAAAGTTTATATGAATGTTCCTCATTTTTGCCGATGTTAAATCCCATCGGGTTTGTATGTAACAAGATTTGAATGGTCCTGTAAATTCGGTCACAAATGAGGACCCATTTGTGACCCAATTTACAGGACCATCTATAATATTCCGATCAGGAAGTAAACAAACCCAAAGAAGAGTATCTATAACCCACTAACCGAATCATAATAAAATGCAAGAATACAGACTCTTATCACAGCCTCCTTACAGATGACGTATTTTTTCGCAACAAATCGGTGCCTAACGGTGCAAGTTAATCATCTGGAAACTATTCTCTATTCAGAAGCTTGAAATTTTACGAAAAAAAAGGTCTAGGGAGGTATCCGGATCGAAGGACCAGTTTACGTTGGTCCTTCGATCCGTATAGTTACACCCCTTGTGGTAAAATTGTGGGGGTTCGAAGAGGGGTCGGGGTATCCTGGTTTTAAAGGACAACAACGATGTGCTCGCTCAGCCATTATTTCCACGTGATTTGACATGTCAATGCCATCCATGGATGTGAGATAATATTTAAAAATAAGTAGTCAGGTGAAAATATTGTATATTATCCTGGTTATTATTATTTTTATGGGAAAAGTTGAGACAGAGGATCATAATTTGGGATATTCGAATAGTTTATTATTTTGTATGTGCCATTAATAAATTTTTTTGCCTTTCAATACCAACTTGATATATCAAAGTATCTTAATCTTGTTAATTTTTCGTGTGGTTAGTGAGTATCGTAATAGTAATATATTAGTACAGTTATCTTGATATTAGGTAGGCATATTTTGTTTAGCAGTTTACTGTTACTAATATAAGGCAGATTGAATAAAGGTCTACCTTAAAATCATTAAAAAAAATGCTGATATGAAAGTGTTATTTATTATGAATGAATGAATGATATATGTGTTATTTATTATGTACTAATAACAATCCATTTTAGGACGTAGAAATCATATAGGTAATCCATCTTAGCCAATGCCGCCAGTCTCTTGGGTACATTACCAGTCAACGGCGATGCGGAGGAATTTTTCGAAGCAATATATTAGTTTGTTAATACTTTTAGTTAGGTTGGGTTTTTATATTTTTATTTTAAAAGCTTGTTAGGTTATTTTTAAATAAATCATTTGACTCCATTTATTTTTTAACCTTGTGTAAACAGGGTGACAACCTATATTCTTAGCTAAGTAGAAAATTATAATCACCTAAATCTTCTTCTCAAGATGCAGTGCTGAAATAAGCAAACCTTCTTATTCCTCCAACTAAAAATCCCTTTAAAAACGACCAGAAGAAAACTGGAAAATATGATGTGAAAAATCTCCAATTGCTCTCAGTATTCCCATGATATATGCCTCTGGGTGCGTGCAGACGACGTTTCAGATTAACATGCCTGGATGTGGCAGCCCAGGACTAATGTCAGCATTTATCATACGCCATAATATCTTTGAAAACAATTTTCTTATGGGAGATTTAGTTCTGTGGTAAGGAGTTTTTGTTGGGGTTACAAGATTGTTCTTAGTTAGTTAATGTGTTTTAAAATGGTGAGGTTAGAAGGTTTAGATATTCGCTGACTAATTATTTTGATGTAATTTGGAAGAAAGTTTCAAACTGATCTAATCTGAGTCAGGTACCAAAATTACTGTAGCCTATCTTGAAGGGACTCAAAACAGCCTTCATGAGTAGAAAATTAAATATACGACCCGTTGCACTATGGTCCTTGCGGACTTTATTATATGTACATAAATCATAATTACTAAAATTCAAAATATTTTTTTTCACATAAACCAACATGGGCACTTACGAAACGTAAGAAGCTAGATGGAGATGCATGGTTCCAATTGGTCGTAGAGCCGGCAAGAAACTCCACGCTTACCTACACTTTTAAAAATAATTGGCTGGTACAATATTTCCAAATTATCAAGTACTTTACAAAATAGAAAATTGTCAACAAATCGAATCAGGTTGTGTGAGTCTATTATGTATTATTTTTACACAGCTCTGAGCTGTTCTCTTAAAGATCGAACCGTCATTCGAAAAGAACTTGAAAATCTAAACAACGCAGGCCTCATACAAGAGTCACATTGAGCAAACCATAAAAACGTGACGTCACATAAAGACCTACTCCCACAGTTCCACCGCCATCTAACCACGGTGAAACAAATCAGTGCTGATACAACCATTCAATATCCCCCGCCAAGGGACAAGGGAGCAACGCTTATCCCGATCACCCCAATACTTCTATTGCCTGAACGCGTCAAATGGGGACACTTGCACCCAAATTTATTAACGTGAATCAGCATTTCTGAATTTGACAGATTTATTTTTTCATCCCTGTATGGATTTTCGTTTAAGGGATAGTGATGACAAGTGTGTATCGTGTAATCATGCCTTTAGCCTGAGGGATGAGCAATGTGTGGTGTGAAAGTGCTGTGTAATGTTTACGGGACTGTCACATATGTAGACGTATCAAATACATAGGTACTAAAAATCTTGCATTTAAAAAAATGCAAGGTTTTCCTGAAACAAAAAAATAAATAAAAATATCTAAATAGCTTTGAAAAACACTATTATACGTCTTTTTTAAATCTAGTTGATTTTGGTGTTGAATTATGTCTTACGTTTAAGACTTTAGGTACTATTTTGATAAAAAATTGGTGGTTGGTATTTAGGTTTATGTTTTTTTGACAAAAAATAACATCTGGTGACGTTATTTTTTGTGAAACATGCCAGTCTCTTTTTCTATTACACTTGGCAATAAATGTTGTATTGGACGGCACCAGTTCAGAACAGATGTAATTATGATAACTCCGAACGTATTTTATTAATGTTCACGGTTTTTCATTCCTGTACAAGGCTGCTGGCGAAGATATCCTTTGACGAGCTTGCATAATACCTAGTTTTTACCTTTAAAAGTTTGCGATGACGCCAAAACTCGTATTTTCGACTACCAGGCATAAAATATCTAAAAAACCACCATCTTTTTAATTCAACTCGCATCCTATACGTCGTGATGTTATCGACATTTCACCCTGCGTTCGTCCGATAGGGTAGCGGGTTCAAGCCCGACTCGTGCTGATAACACGGTGATGTAGGAGCGCGTGCACCCGCATATGTTCCCAACATTACCGATAACACACAAACATACAGATTTTTGACAGGGGAAAAGAAACCTTATACAGCGATGAGATAAAGTCGGTGTTGAAGGAAAGATATTTCGCTCATTGGCTTAGCAGTGCGTCCATTATTTTTTAGGTAGGTTTAGAAATAATGGTGTTATGCAAAGTATTGTAAATTAACCTGTTGTTATACTAAGAATAGGTAACACAGGCACATCATGAAACTGGCTTGGTAGAATAGGTTCTCTCAAAAAGCTATAACTTTTACCAGCAATTTCAAAAGAAAAGCGTATTTTCTTCTTGATAAAATTAGATTTCTACATTAATAGCCCATATTTTAACTAGATATGTATTGTGCATACTGTGTTCACTATTATAGGGCATGCAGCCGGATTGTGAACCAAAAAAAATAAATAATAGGCAAGTACGAATTTTTTTTTTTTTTTAATTGTATTGTACTGCATTGTATTCACAACGTAGATGTGAGTGAAAACGCCAGAACGGGACGCCCAAGAAGACCATAAAGTCAAAGTCAAATCATTTAATTCAAATAGGCCCTTATAAGGCACGTTTGAACGACAAAAAATTACAAAAAAATTGCATCGATTCTAGTCGCCCCTTCCAAAAGGTAGTTTTCGCATGGAGAAGAATGGGCAAGAAACTCCAACGTTACTCTTTTAAAATGTTTTACAATATTTTGTATAAGTATTATTGCCATCAACCGGGCACAATTCCCGACTCTGCTACCGAGAAATTCCTGTTGGAAAAACCCAATTGTACTTTGCACGACCTAGGAACGGAACCCAGAACCTCATGCTTAGCAGTAGTGCTTGCGACCACTAGACCAACGAGGCAGTCATATAAATACTACAACTATACTACTACTTATTTTCTTGCAGTCAATGGTAAAAAGTAGAGTAAAAAACTCGTGAAAAACAAAATCTCGGTCCTTGTATCCCTTGCTCCGCTCAGGATTCAAATCTAGAATCCTTAGCTGCTCTCGGGAGGATCCAATTTAGTCCCTCGAATAAAATTCCTTTTTTTTCATTTCTTGTATAATCTACTATTGTACTCGTATCACTTACAAAAAAAAAAAACTATCCCATTTCTCACAACTCTCATTAAAGACAACACAGCAACCGTTTTAAAATTCATCCCATAAATCATTTCCGCGTCACGAACTTCAGTTGACTAAACAACTATTTTTAATAGTCAGTTGGTTCGTGGGAGAGGGTCTTAATAGTCAATAAAGTGATAATTAGAGGGGTCTGTCGATGATCCATCATCATTATGGAAGTTAACTGACTAGGGAGTGTTATGAACTGTTTTTATTAAGAATCATCAGTTTAATTAGATAGTGGACGGGATAGAAATTGCTCCATTTTTCCGTGAGTTTTATTTTTACCCGACTACGGCGAAGCAAAAAGGAGGGGGATAATTTTGACCGGTATGTACTTATGTACACGCATCAAAAGTGTCTAGGGATCAAGTACGTTTTAGAGTATTGTCGAAATTGAGGATTATTATTTTAACTTTTTTGGATCGTACCATGACCGCCATGATGTTGGCTACGAGGCTCCACACTCTTCAGGCTTACTGATAAGCGACCAAACCATCCGAAATCGTTTACATGAAGTGGGTCTGCGTTCCCGAAGGCCGCTGAGAGTTCCACCTATAGCACCCCGCAATCGTAGGGCCCGTTTACAATGGGCTCGCGAACACAGAAATTGGGAGGAAGAAGACTGGCGTTGTGTTTGCTTTTCCGATGAATCTCGTTTCGGGATGAGGCCGGATACAAGACGTATTTGAGTTTGGAGGACCGCTGGACGTCAAGAACGTTTGAAATGTTGTCAGGAAGTTCATTCATATGGATCAATAATGGTTTGGGCCGGTATTTGGATCGGTGAAAGAACCGATCTCATTTGGATCAGGGGCAACCTCAATGCTCAGAGGATTGATTCACACGTGATCATCCCTTTGCGAAGCCGGTTGGGTGATTCGTTTCGACTAATGCACGACAATGCACGTCCACACATGGCTAGAGTTGTAACACGCACTTTCCAATACTAACTCTTTTTTTCTCAATTAGCACATTTAAAAAATATATATATATATATAACCCCAAAATAATTTAAATAAAAATAAAAAAAACAACTACGATAAAAAGTCTACTTACTACGTAAACTTTTTTATATTACTAACTTAATGCAGTTTGAACCTAAAGGAAGCAGAAGTATGTAAGAGTGGGTTTCTATTGTTTCTGTCTACCTCTACCTTTATGGCGAAATGGGCGCGAGTTTATGTATGTACTCGTATGTTTTATATTTGTTTTCTGAAAAGATTCAGAGTTTCATTCCGTTTCAACATTGTGTCATCACATAACTTTATTCTGACTTTATTTTTATTAGTGATGCAATGATGATACTGATATAATAATCATATATCGGCGATTTTCGTAAGTTTTTCCTATCATTGCTTATCGTAAACATAACGATACTTTATTTACGATTCATTCTTTTCGATGTTTTTTTTTGTTAAGATTTTTAATTAAAGTAATTTAATTTAATTTAATCTATATAATGTATTGTAATCATTTTAGCTTTTAATAATTTATTTTTTACTTTTATTTAAACTATGTATTACTCGTTTCAATTATTTAATTGTGTCATCATCTGCGCATAATGTAGTGCATGCTGTGCTTTTCTTTAAGTAATGAGGCGCTTAGACTTAAGTTTGCAACGTACAAAATTTAAAGTAATAGTGTACTCATTGTTGAAGAGCCTAATAATAAATAAATAAATAATACAATTTAAAAATAATAGAATTAAATAAATAAATAAAATAAAAATACGTTCTGAAAGTGGGTAACGTCGCACATAGATGTTAAATATTTCGCGGTTTTGATTAATTTGGCAATATTACTGTATGGAAATAAGAAATGTGGCTAACTAGCGAACTATCCATCATCCATCCACGAACCAACCCCGGCAACTGTAGCTTAACCTGATAGATCGACCTTGCGGCTTTTAGCGTATATCGTACCACAGATAAATAATTTCAACAATGTATAGAATATCGCCAAAATCACGTAACTATTGTATCCACAGAACATACAATACAACTATGTTCGCATCACATTCCTTACTAAACTAATGACTAAATCATAGGCGAGTTAACCGTTCACTGCGCGCCGATCTTATTAAACCCTTTGTTGCACGAAGGGTCGCTAAGACCCAGCTGCCGAAGAAACTACCCTCACTGATATATGGCGGAATTAATACCCACTTACACTTAAGTCTATGGAATCTATTGTTGAGGAAATTTCCAGTTTATAGCCAAGTGACAATATGGACATGAGAGGATTTTGTTGTTAATTGGTAATGGGGAATCAATGGGTTGGTTTTTGAATTGTTGTCTTGATCAATCGGCTTCTGAGTTTGTTTCGGTCTTTCTTCTCGGAGTATTCGGTTAGAAAAGACCGAACTCATGATCTAGTTTAAGAACATAATTTAAAATTGATATGTAAAAGTGGTTTTTTGTACTAATTTACAGAATTAAATATCATTTATTATGGCTATTGGTTATTAGAATTTAATCAAATGATGATATCTATAGTTTCAATAACTAATTTTAATTTCGATACAAACGAGATCCATGCAATCCAAAGTATGGGTTTGGGTTGCATGTGGCATTATATTTATGTTGCCTTCTGCATTTGCATATTTTTGCGGGCGTGGTGGTGCTGCGGTCTGCATCCAAGCCTGGATCTAGTTTTTGGCGGAATTAAAACTAAATAAATAAATTGGTTAAAATTTCCCTGTCATAGATTTGGAGAATGAAATAAATTAATAAAATTGACGATTATACCTGTGTATAACCCAAGTTTTTGCTACTGAAAGTATTTGTTAATAATATGATAGTTTAAAGTATGTTACTGAAAATAAATCAGCTTTTATTAGTGAATATATTTAGACTCCAGAAGTCTAGACAAATAAAAATGTGCTACATTTTAGAGTCCACTACAAAAATCAAGAAACATTAATATCACATTTAAGGCTAATTTGGCCTTAACAAATTATTGTTTGACACGATATCTTGGCTTAACAGTTTGTGTGACGATAAAAAATAAAACAGGTTAGTACCTACGCCAGGACTTAGCGCCATTAGTCATAATGTATTGGTGTACACGTACCTGAAAATAATAAAAAAAACAATTTGTAGTAGGTTCGCTATCACGAAAACAAAAATCTAGGCTAAATAAAAATAAGCCTTCTAAATGGGTAAGATATAAATTGTTGTTCAGACCTTGACCATAAAAAGCCACAGAGTTGTTGAAAAATATGAATTCAGGTATTTGCCAGAGATTTCTCGATAAGGTATTTCACGCTTTTATTGGCTTCAAATTATAATTTAGGTCACAGACGTAAAGCAGTTATAAAATATGCTTGCAAAATGTACACAAAAGAATAAACAAATTCTTATTTTTCAGTATTTTTTTAAGCATTATAATTTGATATTAAGATTAAAGTTACAGTCAAATAATTACTTTTAAGTAGGCTATTAAAAGGCGGTTTTTTGACCGCCAACATTTACAGGAAAAAAATGATACTAGTTGGCCCATTCAAAAGGTACCTACTTAGATACGAATGGAGAAGATTACAAACATAAATTACACATTAATATTAATCATTGATTGCTTTAAAATCCGTCAAACCAAAACTTACCTACACTTACAGGTACTTAATCAAAATTTACCAAAACCATTACAGAAACTACAAAATTAGCAATATCCCCCGTGATAATACAAGCATATCTCATACATTCTATTAATCCGCCGTAGGAATTAAGCTTGCTTCAAGCTTAATTCCTCAGCCAATAACATCTCGAGAAATTAATACCTACCTACCATGTTTGTTGCTTGCTCAAACCAAAGTGCGTTGGGTCGAAAGTACCCCGACGGTTAGTTACGGGTTAAGGCTTTGCGAAATAGAGCGTTTTGTTTGCTCGTATGTGTACATGTTTATGTATAGAATGTATTTGTATATGTTTATTTGGTATTTTAGCCGCAGGTTGGGGTTAAAGTGTGTTTATTTTAGCTGTTAATTGTAACCGCCAAAATTGTGTCATCGTTTTAGTGCAATATTGATGAAACATATTTCACAAAGTACCAAGCAGGCAAGAGCACTTGTCTGCCTGCTTGGGTTCTTAACAATTTAATGTCACCAATCGTCGGTCGGTCTCGGTGCATAATGCACATTTTAATATCTTAGATACTAGTCTGACACCGCGTCTTCACCAAAAAGATAGTTCGCGCGCACGCACGGTCGTCGCGTTCATTATGTCACTTAACCCCGCGTCCTATTTAAAAGCAATCGCCGCGCGAATACACGATCGTTCGAACTTATTGTTCGGTGCGCTGACAGAGGGCGCTTTCTGGTTTTTCGAACAAAAAATGACATTATAAATTGCGACCGATCGCGTATTCGCGCGTCGATCGTTTTTAAAAATAACGCGGCCTAATTGTTTGAAAACCGGCGCCCTCTGTCGACACGACCACACGTTCGTGTTTGCGGAACAAAATGAACTTGACGGTCGCGTGTTCGCTTTGGTTAGGATGCGGCCTGATGACTATCACAACTTATGATACTGTTGTAGGATGGGAACATATGGTCAACAAACAATACTCTTGTCACTTGAATTTTTCCTTACAAAATCTGATCCACGTGTAAAAGTAGAATTTAATAAACATGTATGGACGTGATATTAATCTCAAAATAATATCACATTGTCGGCTTGGCAGAAATACGCAAATCAGTGTTACTTACGTAACGAAAGTTGTTTATGTAGGAAACATCTATAGGTTTTTATCTTTTCCTATATAGATATCAACAAGTTTCATGCAAATATTCTGAAGTAGTTATCTCGGTAAGTATATCACATGTTTCAAAGCCAAGGTCATCTATCTACAAAGGGCATCGAAGCTATGTATCGAAAACATAATACATAAGATCGCGCCTCTATTTTCCGAATTGTTAGGCAGCTCCTATAGTATTTCGCCTGTTACATAGATCCACGCGCATGGTGCTGCTATGTACATTATTATTATTATATATTTAATTAATTTGACAACATTGGTCCACTGGTTAGTACAACAACAAACTTATCAACTAAGGGTTAGTATTTATTAACATATCATTATTATTTCATTATTATTACACATCATTAATTCTCATCCCTGCCACACGAGCAACCGGACAGAGTGTCTTAGCAGTGGTGCATCGTGCTGTTCAGCTAGGGTTTTCAAGATGCTGTTGCTGCTAGCCCTCATTGTGCTTATTAACGATGCGGCCTTCTTCCTCATAATGGCATAAAATTCGTCAGTTCGCGCTACAGCAAACAAGCCAGACGCGCTCCAGAACCGGGGTAACCTCAACAGCACCCTGAAGCCATTATTATATTATACATGCGGAGCATCTAGAGCCCTCCCCGTACCGTTGACCCACAAACTGCCCGTGTAGAACCCTTGACGATAACCTTTAAACAGAGTTATTTTAGCCTCGTTACTACAGCGAGCGAATCTGTGAGCCAACATATTGCAAAAAGTCGTGCATATGTGTGATGGATTTAAACTGTCAGGTTTCAATCAAAATTGCTCTAAAGGTGTGTCCAAACACTGAGTGGCAAGAACGCGGCAGCAACGCGCGGCGTTTGCAAGACACATTTCTGCCGCGCTCTAGCTCTAGTCAGGACTAATCCGACGAATGTTTGCGTTTAACAGAAACGGTCGCGCGCGGCAGCCGCGCACGATGCCCGCTCTACTTAGGACACACCTCGACGAAGGAGGAGAAAGGAATGCTAGATAAGATGCTTTGTACTTTCTACTGTTCCCAATGTGAAATACTTTAACTAAGAATTGACTACATCGGTACATCGTACAAATATTCTGTAATCACAATAAAGGAAACAATATCAGTCAGTGTTTATATTTTTAACGTTGTTGAATAAAAACTAAGTACGTTTCAGTAAAAAAAAAATAGAAGGTTGAAGGAAAATTCAAAACAACTTTTGACGAGATAACTTTCAAGTTAAGATCAAAGTGAGAATTCGGTCTCTAAAACAATAAGCTGTAAAAGCTACCTCTGACCCCGGCGATGTCATTTATTCCTTTAATATTTACCTATGGTTCCCTGTCTTTCTCAAAAGCTTCTCTGTTTTACTTTCAATTCTGGTTGCTATAAATACACCTGCTTTGTTAAGAACTTTAGGAGCTGGTCGAGTGTTTCATGTATCTACAACGATATTCAACTGGATTAACATAATAATTATGCAAGCTATTCGGTCAATTCAATACATTTTTGACTTTTCCGTCATAGTTATGGTACTGAAATGTTCACTATCTGCATTTTTCGAAACTCTGAATACCACGAAAATGGTTATTTTTTGCAAGGTTCCCCTATATTTTTAAAATGATTAAAATTTCTCAGATACCAATACTCAGTACACTGTGATGACTATCTCAAAAAGTATGTGTTATCATAAAATGACACCCTAAAACTGAGTGTTTTTAACCCATAAAATTTTTGCGGTGACTTTATTAGAACAATTTTTATGGTGTCACCTACCGTTATGTTATCCGGACAAATCGAATCGCATGCCAGGATTTACGACCACCCATTAAATTTGATACCTCGCACTTTTGGCAGCATTTTACTGTTAATCATAAATGAGGGAATTTAATTAAGAGGGCTCTTGAGTTTGAGTTTATGTAAGATCGTGCAGTATATTATATTGGGAGTTTAGAGGAGCATATATTATTGTAGGTAATGTATATGTCGCTGTAAGATGTTTATAGCCGTGATATAGTTATATCCCTAGGGATATAGCTATATACCGTAATATAGTTATATGAAATTAGTTCTTATCTGTCGGAGCGCCCAAATTTTGTTACTGCGACCTATTTCGATTTAATTTTCGGTCATAGTTCTAACTTAACCCAACCTATTTGGTCGGAGTGCCCTAATAGTTATATTACTAGCTCGTGCTCGTATCATAGTTATATTCCTAGTAAGATAGTTATGAACCGCTTTCATGTAACTTTATTACGGTATATCTAAAGCTATATCCCTAGGGATATGACTATATCACGGCTAAAATCATCTTACTGCGACATATATAATACTTTAGCGATGCGCTCCAGCTTCGCACAAAACATCGAGATTTCGTAGTTATGTGTAACTTTAATAAACCTTCTGGAATAAATTCTCTGAACGATGGTAAACACCTCATCAAAATCTGTGATATGAAATGAAATTGTTTATTCTGTAAATAGGATATTGGAATCACTCATACACGTCATCTTAAAAATAAAAAATAAAATTTGCTAGATGAGTTTGGCGTTTCCTATCTGACTACTCTGAGAAGAAAAGCAGAAACAAACTCAGTGGTTTAGAAGAACAACGTGGTCATACAGACAAACGCGAAAAGCGACTTTAATTTATATATAGATGTCAAAATAGTGTAAACGATATAGACACAGACAGATTACATAGTGTACACGACTTTTATTTTCGGAGTGATAATTCGTTGTTTATTGTAGTGCGCAATGTAACGCACGCAGAACATTGCGCTTATCAAGGTGCAAGCAAAGGTGCAGGAGTTGTAGTAAAGTACATTATGTTAAGTACATTAACAGATTGCTTTCGTGAAAAACAAATAAAAAAAAGTTTATACTTTGACCTTTAATATGTCCCTAACCAGGAGGTTCCAAGGTATTGTCCAGTATAAAAAAATATCACAATGACAGGGACTACACGTGAGTGTCGGCTTTATTAAGCGTCTTTTGACAGCCGTTATAATAGACTTAGATAAGAAGTCATGTGGAAGTATAACACTCTGTCCGATTTACGGAAGGTCATAAACCGATACACAAGTAATCGTAAGTGGCTCAACTATTGCTGACATGACCGATAAAGATAATAATCATCTTGACTTTTGATAAGACTAAATCTCGAGTGCGAAACTCTATACTTTTAGTGTTCAGTCACTTCAACACCGCAGTAAACACGACACGTTCACCAAAATGACGGTCGAACAACAAGATGAACCTAAAAGTAGAGTGTATCGTAGGAAAACCAAAAAGTGTCTCCAGAAAACGTGCACCATGGATGTTTTGAAGAAAAGACTGCCCGTCATTCAATGGCTCCCAAAATATAAATCTGAATACTTCATTCAAGATGTCATAGCTGGCATAACAGTTGGACTTACGGCCATACCGCAAGGTATTGCGTACGCCGTCATTGCTGGCCTACCGCCTGAGTATGGACTGTACGCATCCCTGACCTCTGGAATCATATACGTGATCTTTGGAAGCTGCTACAATGTCACCGTTGGACCCACTGCTATTCTCGCCGCCATGACCGCTAAGTACGTTGCCGATTACTCTGCTGACTTCGCCATCCTCACTGCCTTCTTATCAGGAGTGTTCATATTTCTCATGGGTATCCTGAATCTTGGCTTTCTAGTTGAATTCATATCGATGCCAGTGATAACTGGATTTACAAGTGCTGCTGCACTACAAATTGCCGCGGCACAATTGAAATCATTCTTTGGATTAAATGGGTCTTCAGGAAACTACTTTTTAGAGTCAGTTCAGAACTTTTTCACCAATATTACCACGGCAAGACTTTGGGAAGCTGTACTCAGTTCAGGGACTATACTTATGCTGATCTTGTTGAAGAAGATGGGACAAGGATGCAAACGAACAGATGGATTTGTAAAACAAATGAGATGGTTTATATCTTTGTCAAGAAATGCTGTAGTCGTGGTCATAGGAATGATTATTACTTACGGCTTTAAAGCAGCCTATGGCTCGGAGCCGTTGTTAATAATTGGTGACATTGGCAGCGGACTACCAACGTTTGGTTTGCCACCATTCAGCACAGTAGTTGGCAATCAAACTTATAATTTCATAGAAATGTTCGAAGTACTAGGAGTGCAAGCAGTTGTGATACCTTTTGTGGCGATTTTAGAAACAGTGGCAATTGCTAAAGCTTTCGCTGATGGTGGTAGGATAGACGCTACTCAAGAAATGATCGCGGTCGGGCTTTGTAACATTATTGGATCATTTGGACAAAGTATGCCCATCACGGGTTCTTTCACAAGAACAGCACTGAACCATGTTTCAGGTGTGAAGACTCCTGCTGGTGGTATCACTAAGGTTTTACTTCTTTTTGTTGCTCTAACCTTTTTGACTTCGACGTTCTATTACATACCAAAAGCATCCTTAGCTGGTCTCATTATAACTGCTATGTTCTCAATGATCGATTACAGCATTTTTGCGAGTTTGTGGAGGAATAGTATAAAGGAGTTATTACTGTGTTTAGTGACTATGGTTGTTTGTTTATCGGCTGGATTAGAATATGGAATCATGGCTGGAATTGTGTTAGAAGCCTTATTGTTATTGTATTATGTAGCAAGACCTACTGTGGAAGTTAATAAACTGAAGTTTGAGAAGGGAGATCTTATGGTGGTCACTTTGTGTGAGAATGTAGCTTACTGTGCTGCTGAGCATGTTCGTCAACGGGTAATGAGAGCTACTTCTCATGGTAACCCCGAAATACCAGTAGTCATAGATGGTGCTAATTTAAAGAAGCTAGATTTTACAGCCGCATTTAACTTAATGGCTATTATAAAAGATTTGGATAAGACGCATCAAATTGTGCTTTTGAATTTTAATGTGGATTTGAAGAAGTTGTGTTTAGATATTGATTCAAGGTTCGGAACAAAGTTTGTGTATGCAGCGAGCCCTCAAGAATTGACTGATATTTTTCCTAAAGATGTTTGAGAAAATTGAAACTAAGGTGGAAATGTGGTTACAGAGATGGTACAAATATTAGCAAAAGTGATGATTTTTTTAAACTTTATGTAAGTTTTAATACGTAAGACTTAATAATGTGGTAATACGTAAGGCTAAATTGAATAATCCTCAAGGTATTTTAAATATAGGAAATAGGTTTTGGCGAGTAAAGGTTATTGATAAGATACAATGTTGAGATGTGTTATCACACGGTGAAACTTTTGACATGTAAACGTGTGTTATTTTATCTTCAAGTGGTACATACTTTGTACTGTGATTATGATGATAAAAATGTTGGAATTACCGAAATGGGAGTGGATAGTGCGATGTGTAAAGGATAAATCTGTAGGTGCAGCATAAATACCATACAGTTACGCAAAATTCAAAAGCGTTTTTCTCGTGAAATAAAAATTGCAACTTAAAGGTAATACCTATTTCGTTATATCGGTCTCGATAGTATTATTATGTTCGTAACACCATTAAATTACTATCAATACTTTAGGACAAAATCGCTTTTGAATCTTGCTTACCTGTAAGAAGTACCAGATATAATATTAGGGTGTGATTTGTGTATTCTAACTTGATCCTAGATTTATAAGGTTTTATCAGATATTCTGCGTATTTTTTTTTTTTTTTTTATTGAGCAAGGCTCACCAACGACATATAAATTTACAAGAATAAACAATGGGTAATCACAAATTTTCAATACTGTGTAAATAGATCACTTATAGGCATGCACAATTTTCTTATTAAAAGATGAACAATGTTAAATTTTAAATTTAATTTTTTAAATCATTATAATATTTATAAAATTAAAAATAAAGTAAGTAAAATGACTAAATAGATTTGATTATAGAATAAAATAATAATTAAGACATTTCTGTATTTACGACATGAATATATTTTTACATGGATATTGTTTTAATTTGCCATTTTTTATTTCTTTTATACCTACTACATTTTTTTAAATTGGTCGCATAAAACTTAATGGAAAAACTAAGGTTTTTTTCTGCAAAATATGCGTGTATATGAGTAAGGAGAATTGGACAGGACACTTGGCTTGACGTGGTGATGGTAGGTAGAACAGAGCCTTAACGGAATGGTTGCCGAGAAACGGTAGAAGGAATGTTGGCAGACTAATAGGAATACCTGGATGAAACTTGCAATGACCAGGAAAGCATGGCACAAAAGGGAGCAGGCGTATACAACAATTATTATCGTTTCGGTGAGGATTTCTTCTAAATTCATTCTTGATAAGTAAACATATTTTCTTCCATACTTTATAAGTCTACAATTTCTAGGATGTCATGACACCTTCGCTACTATTGTTGCATAATCAGCCTATAAAGTCCTCATTGCGGGGACACAGGCCTCCTCCCTATGAGAGGAAGTGGGGCATAATCAACCACGCTGACCCAGTGGGGGTAGGGCGATGTCACATGTCTTCGAATTTTTGGTTTTAGGACATGCCGGTTTTGAGAGCAGTGCTGTTAATGAAATTAAAAACACAAAGTATAGTGCCTGCCTGGGTTCGAAGTCACGACCACTCGTAATTCGGGACCGATACCACTGCGCGCACAGATTACTCTAAGAGTCTAAGCCGACGGCGCGGCGCGCGAGTCGATTACCACAGACTACATAGAGATACTACGTATGTCGATTACCGACTTAACGGAATATTGCCATTTTTAAATATTATACTTTTTTATTTATGTAGAATTAATATTAAGTATATTTATTTTATTTTTATATCTTAATTATATTTCATCGTATGCTGCACCGGTCGACGTCATAACGTCAACGCCGGCTGTCGCTGAAAACCAGCGCTGGGGCTCTGTCTTGCATAGGGTAGCAGCATTATGCTGAGCGATGGCCGTTTTGCGTGGATGTGACGCATATTTTCCCTAAACTTGTTTATTTTTTTTTAATTTTGTGTTCTTTTTTTGCGTCATGTTTACCGCAAATAAACGTATTTTCTTTCTTTTTCTTTCACTGGGCCACCACTGCTCACCGGCCAATATTTATTCGTAGCACAAAACACTAAACATAGCTTATAAGAATGTATTTTGAGATAACTAACTGCATGTAATGCAATCACTATCTGTAATGTTGTCCATATCATCCAGACAGTTTGACAGATGGATATCCAATGGATCAATAGTTTATGTCAAGTTTTAGATAAAGTAGGAGGGATAATAGTGAGTTTGGATGTACTCAGAACTGTAGATTTTCTTTTGTTTCTATATTACCTACGAGTATATCGTGCATTCGCAGCAGACCACGTAGGAGATGACGGGACGAGCTGGATAGGTTCCGTTAAAACTAGAAGGAGGACGCGCGGGCTCGCGATGGAAGGAGTTGAGGGAAGCCTTTAAAATAGTTAATTGACTCAGGCGTGACAGCAGGGGGCAGCAGGGGGTGCAGGGAGGGAGGCCTTTGCCCAGAAGTAGGACAGCAGGGGCAGGCCTTGCACAAGTCCGAGGCCATGTCGGGTTCCCAAATAACGGTAGGAGGAGTTCACATCGGCGTCGAGTCGTCGATGGAGTACCTAGGACTCGTCCTCGACAGCCGGTGGAACTTCGTGGAGCACTTCCGACGTTTGGCTCACAGACTGGAGCGGGCCGGGGCTGCTTTGAAGCGGCTCCTGCCCAATCTAGGGGGTCCAAACGCCTCCTGCCGGAGGCTATACGCGGGGGTCGTGCGGTCCATGGCCCTTTACGGGGCACCGGTTTGGGCGCGTTCATTGAGGCGGCGGCCAGCCCGCCGGTTGAACGCGTCCCAGAGGGTCATGGCCACCCGGCTGGTCCGGGGATACCGCACGGTCTCCGGTGAGGCGGCGAGCCTCCTTGCCGGATTACCGCCATGGGATCTGGAGGCAAAAGTCCTCGCGCACATCTGGGAGTGGCGCGAGGAGGCGAAACGCCGGGGCGTAACTCCGCTGCCGCGAGAAATCGCGGCACAGCGGACAGAGCTCCGGCGGGATCTCATGGCGTCATGGAGAGTGCGATTGTCGCAACCCAGTGCTGGGTACGCCACTATTGCGGCGATAAATCCCCTCTTTGAGGAGTGGCTAGAGAGACGGCACGGCGTCCTCACCTTCCGCCTAACGCAGGTCCTTACTGGACATGGTTGTTTCGGGAGGTTCCTGTTTCGTATCAGGCGGGAGGAAACGCCCGGGTGTCATCACTGCGTAGATCGCCCGGAGGACATGGTGGAGCATACGGTGGAGGTCTGCCCGGCTTGGGCAGAGCACCGCCGTCTTCTCATGAAGGCGATCGGTGGCGGGGATCTCTCGCGTCCGGCCCTGGTCCAGGCCATGGTACGGAGCGAGAGGGCATGGGAGGCCGTCACCTCCTTCTGCGAAGCAGTAATGCTCGCGAAGGAGGAGGCAGAACGCGTGAGGGAGAGGCAAATTTCGCGCCCTCACGCCCCTAGCCGTCCCAGGAGACGCCCTGGGCGTCGGGAATCGCAGGCCGATTCCCGGCCACCGTAGGCGCGGGCTTGCGGACGGTGAGCAATGGGTAGCTCGCCGGCCGATAAGGACAAGGCCCGGGTCGACGGCGCGTTGTGTTCCACGCGCGTCTCAAAGAGATGTCAGCAGAAGTGAAGGGGTCCGTTAGGACCGATGCCTGCCGGGGTTGCGGGAAAGTCCGAAAGGGATACCGTGGCCCCTGGCAACGTACAGGCAACGGAAGGAACACGGGTGGGTTTTAGTCAATAAGAGTCTAACACGCCCTCCTGGTCCGCCCAGAGTGGGAGAAGTTATTTGATAATTTCCAACCCAAAAAAAAAAAAGAGGCAGGCTAGTAAAAAAAATAAAAATAATTGTGCATTATAGTTACGCATGTCTGTAGTTTTATATTATCCGGAAGGAGGACTTCGCTGATCCTGTGAGGACCTGTGACCTGAGTCATATATATGTTTGGTAGAAACATAGTGTAACAATTCAGCCCTCCGATTTAGAACTTTAAGATAACACTTAGATTTTTGGTATTTTCCAGTTTATACTTAGTTTTAGACTTTATCTATGTTGCCGTAACTGAAAAGTTCTGAACCTAATTAATCTCCCAAATTAATTTATTTTATAATTTAATTAAATGAATCTACCTTTTTACGGTGCCTTTTATATTAATAATGGCTCCGTAAAATTATGCATACCCATTTATAATTGCATTTTATTAAACATTTACAGACATAAAGCCAAAATTCCCTTAATCTTCAATGTAATAAGTACTTGCTTTTGAGAAAACGCTGCTCGGTCGTTTTAAATTTGTTATTTTGGACGTGAACCAACGTATAGAGTATAGAGAGAGGATGCGAGATCACTTTTATTCATTGGCGAAGTACAGTCGAGCTGGAAAGTTATAAATATGGATTTAAAAACGGACCTATACATTTTTTTTAAACATTTAAATACGGGTACGTACCCAATAAATTGGAGTACTCGGTAATGTAGCTGAAATATGTTTCGAATATTGGCTTTAAAATGCCAGAATTTCCGTAGGAAAAAATATATTTTCCAATTTTCCCGCTGGCTTGTGGTTGTGTATTTGTATTATTGCTTTTAACACTGTGGGTAATTTAGGTAGGAATGCTGTTGTCATATTGGTATGATCACGTTTTACAGTAAAACATTTTTGTTTTAGGCAAAGAGCGGCTTATCGCTTTTGGCGATTTTCGTTGAAAATATTAGTGTTAGTAGTGTTTTTTCTTTAAATGTGCGTTTTGTTTGTGCAGAATAAACATATTTCTTTCTTTCTTTCTAATAGAATAAACAATATTCTTACAGACATAAAAAGTATCCAATACGGTGGCCAGTCCAATTTAGATAAAACGCTACAAAATGCTACGAAATAATATGAAACTCATACAGTCTATCCAATAATAAAACGAAATATTCTCAATTTTCTCATTTTAACATAGTCAGATCACATATGGAGTATTGCCATTTATTTTATCGTCTGTACTTTTCAGTGTAGCCTTGACTTTGCCAAAAATCAGTGTCTAGACTAGCAAACGACTCCAAGTATAAATTATTTAAATTATATGAATATTAAGCAAAGATACGAACGTGTTTTGTATGTAAAATGATTTATGGGATGGAAATAGAGGATGCAGTTTCGCTTCAAAAGGCTCTGTAGACTTTATTTGTCCATCTATGTGTGGGAAATTACCTATTATAAATTTTCTTTGGCGATGTAAAAGACGAACAAGAAATGGGCAAAATATTGGGCAACGAAATTAAAAACAATGTAATTAGCACCACCTAATTTCCAATCGGTCTGCAAAGCTCTTGATAATTGCCAAGAAAATTTTAACATTTCCAGACAGTGATGATGCACCTCATCTGAACATAAGTGATAATACTCGGTAGTATACAAGCTCCCATTAAAATAGATGGACAAATTTTAACACAGCGTTCAGTACGTCTAACCAAAGATGTCCAAGCAAAAAAAACACTGATTACAGTGATTTTATTTTGACCTAAAATAATAAATGGCATTGGATAACCACCATTTTTAGTGTATTTTCGTTAGCTGATTTATTTTTCTTGTAAGTATCTAATGCGTTTTCCTTATTATTTTTTTACCATTGTCCTTATTTTGGTCGTCTGAATGATTTCTAAAATTGTGTTCATCTATTTTAATAGGACCTTATATAATACCTAATCGTAAGCGAAATGTTAAATTATTATTATTATAAAAAAATATTATTTTGTAAATGTATTGTTAAGTTAAGAAGTTAAGTATAGTTAAGTTGAGAATAAGTTAGATTATAAGTTATGTAAATGATAAGTCCTCTTCTCCACATATCTTTCTTTTGCTGTGCCCGACAGGGTCCATGATTGTTTGTTTTGGCAAATATTTACCTAAGCCTACATTGTGGAATGCAATAATGAATTGAGTATTGAGTATCGAGTACTTGACATCTACAGCTGAGTTTCAGCTGTAGATACCATAATAAGGTTACAAATGAGCTCTAGTTTAGTAACTTTAATCTGCAGATAAACTAATACAGTCACACCTATAATGAAATAATCATACCTACTGCCAATTCAAAATTCGCCAAACAATTTATATCCCTCCATATTCGTTTGTCTTTGTTGGTACGCGCGCATTTAACTGAAATCAAACGCGATTTCCAATTAACTATTGTATTCCAAAACATTCCACTTTGACGTCTGGTCAAAGTAACTGCAAACGCTCCCTACTGTACCTACGTCACACAAGTGTCAAATGTGAAAAGCGGTGAAAATGGTCATAGATGATGTAATAATGATTTGTGTAGATGCGTCAGTCAAAAAATATACTGTAGTAGTGGCTTACGAGTTGTAGGTTAAGCCCAGGCAGCACTTTACTTTGTGTCATATATTTCATCAAAAATTCTGCTCAGGGATGCCAGACGTACGATAATTACCGTACATGTACGATAATTTCGACACCGGTACGATGTACGATACAATATGTATTATCGTACGCAAAAGTACGATAATTTGCAACCCTCCTCCGAAGTGGGATGAAACGACTATTCAGCAAAAATAATGTGACGAAACCAAGAATATGAAACAAACTTGCAACAAAAACTGCTTTACTTTCAGCGCAATGCGTAAAAATTTAATCAAAATAATGCTGCTATGGTTTTTAAGTAACTGAAAAAATTATATTACTTTTTCATTTCTTTTTATTTTTTTGCGAACTAGTTACGCGTTCCACGCGGCTCTGGCAGTTGTTGTACAATAATTTTACATGTGGTACGATAATTTTCGTATATTGATACGATAATTCACTCGCACTAATCTGGCAACCCTGATTCTGCTCCCAAAACGGTGAACAAGGGAAATATCGTGAGGAAACCGGCACGTCAGAAACAAACAATCGATGCCCCCGCACTGGGCCGCATGGTGGATTACAATACAGCCCATTCCCTCCCATTGAGAGAAAGCCTGTGTTCCAGCAGTCAGGCTATAAAGGCTATAAAGGTCTATCTAGTTATATAATATCAGGCTATAAAGTTACCACTTTATAGCCTGATTATGTTATGCTTATAAATCTACCTATGGGTGACAGAGACGACCTTGTAAAATTGTATGAATTGTAAAATTGAAAATGTTTAGGAAAATCGTCTACTTTTACAATGTTTGTAAATATGTGAGCACCATGTATCTATCACATAATTAGTTTATCTGTTGTTGCTTCATTTTTAATTCTTTTTACCTTTTGTGGTATAATAATTTTATTCTAGGTGCACCGTCCTCACATATAATTATATAACTAATGTACTTATACAAAATATTGTAAAACATTTTAAAAGAGTAACGGTGTAGTTTCATGCCCATTCTTCTCCATGCGGAAACTACCTTTTGGAAGGGGCGACTAGAATCAATTCAATTTTTTTGAAAATTTTTGACGTACGAAAGTGCCTTATAAGGGCCTATTTGAAATAAATGATTCCATCGCCATACTATTGACCGCCAGGTAGGTACTGTGTACATGGCTTTCGCTTCTATACGCTGTCATTACTCTATGACACAGTGAATACGGTGGAAGCGGTGAACAAGGTGAACAAAAGAGGGGCGGCGTCGCGCGACTCGCTTGTTTATCGGCGACGCGTCAATCAACGCTTCCTGTAATCGGAATGAGATGTTGGAAACTGTGGAGCGAGTGTTGAACATGCTGAAAGTGAGCTTCATTTGTTTTCTCTTCGTGGAACGGGAGGTGAATGTAGTCGATTTATTTGAATCTATACCTTGCACTTTTACTCGCCATGCTCTTTTATTTCTCTTCCTATTTTTTACGTTAAAACATGTTGGATAGCATTATGTTTTGAGTTCCATGCAGCTATAGGTAGCAGCGCTGGCAATAGTTTCTCATTAATAAGGCTCATGGCTTCCTGTAACTGACAATGCGTAGGAATCTTTTAGCAATATTATGGAGATGCTAGGATAACTTTATATTTTATTTTTAGAAATGCATATTTTATTGTTGAACGTATACGGAAGCTATGTTGTAAATTAAATGTCAAACTACAACATGACACAAATTAAAGACAAACTAGGTATTTCAAAATGATATGTACAACTCTGCTAAAAACAACACTGAAAAATCCTTCCCATTTCCCTCTTCAAATCTCAAAAACACCATAAAACAATAAAGCCCATAGCTATTTATTCCTCACGGTACTTCCACACTATTACGACACACCACCGCCGCACCGGCGCCTATGGGGCCAGGGGTTCAAAACTGAAAGGTTCTGTGACATTTTGCGATGTTTAATATTTAGCTATCTTTGCCTTGTTTCCTGTGAGGGCGGGAATTTGATGATATCATTAGCTGTCTACTGATAAATTTAGTTTTTTCGTACCCAGTACATAGTTATTTTTCAAACTGCAGAAGCAGGTTATGTAGGAGAAAAAATAGAATTGCGTATATATTGCGACCTCGCAATCATGAGGAAATGTGTGACATTTTTGAGGAAAAAAATGTCTTGCACGAGTTTTCCTAGCTTGGTTTGGAGCGAAAACTTAAAGAGTCCATAATACCTCAGCTCAAATTCACTCCTTATCTCGCTCGCGCGATACTGCTCGCGGACTGAGTGAGATCGAGACTGAGCGGCGGGGAGTAGGCTCCAAGGCGCCAATAGTTTAGGTAATTTATTTTCACATTGAAAATAATGATAATTTAAAAAATAATACATTGTAGGTATCTCTATAGTAAATATAAATAATTCAGCTGTTATATAAAGTTTCATGATCTAATTTGAAGTAGTTTTTGAATATTAGCGGTTTGGAGGTAACTTTGGATTTTTTATCGGTCGAAATAATTTTATGGAATTTTCGATAACGGATCATGCTAAGCAACTTGAGATATTAAAGACTTAATAATCGTCAATATATCAAAACAAAACAGTGATATTTTATTTGATATTCATAAAACACTTACTCTTTATTACACCAGCTACCGATTTCGATCAACAAATAAACTTAGGCAGTGATGGATACAGGCTTTCCACAAATTACTTAACTTTCCGTATTCGCCTCTCATTCGAACTAAAAAACTATCCTATTTTCCTAGCCCACACGATTCCCTAATCTAATTCCAGAAGCTTCTTCAACGAAGGTCATCCTCACCAAAACAAAGTTACGCGTAGGGCTAAGGCCAATCAAAAGTATAGTTGCCCTCGTAATTGGTTTACCACCTTTGACGACAATTCCCAGTAAACTGAAACTTCTTTAAGGTTGAAACTATCTAACTGCCATCATCATCATTGGCAGCCTTTATTTCTTATCTCATTGTAAGCTGCACCGATCGACGTCATCACGGATGTCGCTGAAAACCAGCGTTTGGGCTCTGTCTTGCATAGGGTCGCAGCATTATGCTGAGCGATGGCCGTTTTGTGTGAACGTGACGCATATTTTTCCCCAGCTAGCTCATTTTATGTTTGTGTTCTTTCTTTGCGTCATGTTTAACGTATTTTCTTTATTTCTTAGCATAAACGTCCTCCATTTTGTGTCATGCTTCCCTGGTCTGTGCGAGTCTCATCCAGCTTCTGCCCGCAATCTTCCGAAGGTCACCCACCCACCTGGCCGTCGGTCTGCCAACGCTCTTTCTACCGTCTCTCAGCAAACAATCCGTTAGGGCTCTGGTCCACCTGCCCTCACCACGTCTAGCCAAGTGTCCTGCCCACTTCCATTTCAGAGCCTAACTGTAACATAGGCAAATAGACCTTGTCGTCTTATGATGTGCAAGCGATATTCTACCATAAAGGAAGGAAGGAAAGGTGGTAAAGGAATTACGAGGTTGACCCTGCCTCGTCCTATGTCCTCGGAAGGTTATCGAGCTTAGTAACATAGTCCTGGAGATAAGCCAAGACCATGTTGTAATGAATTTCCCAATTGATTTATTATTCGGGAAGAATCTCCCGGGATCGTTGACTTTCGGTTATTATGATTATGAAGATAGTGCCAAGAAAATCAATGTGTTTTGTTTGGTAATCTTAGTGTGAAAGAATTACAGACGGATTGGCGATTATATTTAGATGATTTGGACATTAATTTGCCACAATATTGATATTACTGCTGAGCCATTTAATTTTTTTATCGGATTGATAAATATTATTTATGTACAGACAGTAAAATACCTAGAGAAACGACATATAACTTTTGAGTACCTACATCATCTGCCTAGCCTTTTCCCAAGGGTCGGCTTCCAGTCTAACCGGATGCAGCTGAATACCATTATTTTACATGGAGCGACTGCCTATCTGACTTCCACAACCCAGTAACTGGGTAATACGATACCCCTTGATAAGACTGGTTGTTAGAATTTCGGGATTCTGACGACCCGTAACGACTGTCAAAGATCACCGGAATGACAGCCGGGAGCTACGGCTTAACGTACTTTCCGAGGCACGGTGGAGTCTCTGTATGTAAAAATGGTCACCCATCCACGGACCAACCGCGGCAAGCGTAGCTTAACCTGGCCGATCGACCCGTGCGGCTGATATTACTTAGCCACAAACCCCCTATATAACTTTTGAATACAAAGGTGGTTATTATTTTTCTTTCTAACAATCGAGTTCGTCCGTCGTTAATGACAGCGGCCCTAAAACGAAAAGATGAGAAATTTATAAATAGATATAATTATAATCTTACTTTGAAACAGCCTTAACTGCTTCAATTTCCACCATTCCACCGAAAATTTGTTTTATTTAGGTAGGTTTCGAGCCATTATTTACATATAGCTCGAAACCTAGCTAGACATTTCACAGCCGACCTTGACCATTTGACCCTTTTTTTCTTTAACACAGATTAATTTCGTCTATTGAATGAAGTTTATTGGACCTCTTCAGAATTAAAATTTTATTTTCTCTTCTACTCTTACACACGTTGTCTACATCTCTTTTTATCCACTCTCCTATCGCAGGTATGCTGGAAGAGATTTCTTTAGAAATAAGCATCACCTTTGTACGTATTTTTCTGTTAAATAAATAAATAAATAAAAACACTAAGCCCACCATTCCTGCGAAATTCCCAATTAAAAACTCCTTACTTAGCCAAAAAGTTTTGCTCAAAAGGCAATCTCCATTTCCGTAACACAGGGTCAGGACGAAAATAAACCAGGTAAGCTAGACGGTAGACCGTCCAGATATAGTCGACCTTGGGAGGTAATACCGTATCGATCGCGCAGTGCAGACCTCTCGGCGTCGGTCGCTTTCACTCTCAAGATTATATCTATTGCGAATATGTTTTTATGATCGAAATAAAATTGGTCGGATGTTTTTCGAAGTTTGGTTTATGTAGTTCAGGTAGATGGCATTGCTGATTTTGTGGGATTGATTGAAGGTCTATTTAGATGTGTGGAAAGCCTATGAAAAGTGTTGTGGCGGCATCTAAAACGCCACATGCAACTTAGCATCAAAGACCTGACGTCACACAAATCCTGTATCGCGCAAGCAGAGTTTTACGCGCGATCAGCATATAAATGTAAAACTGTCGGGCAGTTGCCCACCAGATACGTCACCCGACCTGACGTCGGAGGATCCTCCCTTTTCTATAGAGGATGAGTGAACTTTACACCCTGTTCCTTATACCTCTATGGCGTTTTAGATTATTTTCTGCTAACATCGAAATTTTAATGAAAAATTTTTCCGCATGATTTTCGTTTTTTTGCACAAAGATTTTCTGATTTTGTAATTTTAAATGCCTGCATTGTAGTCATTTAAAAAGCAGACTCTACCAAACTGGCCACTGAAAGCCAACAATAAAGACACGTTCAGTAACAATGAACTCCATATAAATAAATTAGTATACTTTTTATTAAAATAACACATAACGCATTCAAATCCTGGCGCACAATGCTTTTATTGCCCAAATCTTCCGGCTTAACTCCTACCGTGGTCTCGGTGACAGGAAAGCATTAAGTGCCGGTAACATTGGGACCCAGTGGGCTTATAATGAACTATTCTGGGTAATAAAACATTACATTAAAACCTCTTTTATGCTTATAGACGGTTTCTTCTTTAATTATGATCCGGGAAAATCCGGGTTAAAAGAATGTTGTGGTCTAAAAGGTTTTTTGAAGATATAAACCTAATACTTACTCTCCCTTTAAGTATTTGGTTTATATCTGCCAGAAAATGACATGACTATAGCATGACTCATGATAGGTACGTAGTTCCACAAAAACATTGTCTATGACTGACTGATGACTATTCAATTGAAATGATACACCTTTTCAATACTAATATTTCTGTATTTATTGTATTCTTGGACTCATTATGAGGTATTCAATATAATAACTTTACAGAGTTTAGACTTCTTGGAGACAACCTTAAGGTTTCAAGGTTCGAACAGAAATAACTTAGAAGTTATGGGACGCCAAACATCATGTTTACAATCCGTTCCGTTAAAAAACCAATACTTTTACGGTAACTGTCAAATGAGATACTTTTAAACTTCATGATTACACTGATACAAAAATCATTTGAGGCAAATCACAAACTTTCAATTTAATATTTAAAATCACTACAAATTTTACTAATAATTGGAAATCATGACTAATTGACATCAAAATTATTGCGGACCAGATCAATTCAAATAAACTTTTGTCTTTTAAACATCAATTGAGAGTTCGGTATCATTTAGATGTGTCTGTTACTCAATCACGTTTTAATACTTGGCCAAATTGACATACACGTTAACTATGATGTTATTTTCTTGGATAAAATATACCATGGTGAGACTGAATCCAGGCTGAAAACTTGCTGTGCCTAGAAGTTTTCAGCTAAAATTACAGGCTAGCAACCTGTTACGCCTAAGCAAACAGCATTAAAAATGAGTTGTTCTCACCGTACTATCAAGTAAACAACATCACCGTACTATCAAGTAAACAACATTAATAACTTTAAATAATTCCCCGGTGGAAAAACTGGCGAAAACCCGGAATGGTGACGTGTAGTGCCTTCACATCCGGTGGCTATGAAAAATGGCGTCGGCTGCATTTCCGACCGGCCACCGATAATGGGTTTACCTTGCATTTTATAGCGTTTTGTGCTCGTATAAGCCGTTATTTTTTCGAGGGTAGTTGGTGTTTTGCAATACCTGCCGATATCTTTGCGGATGGTTGCGCTTTTCGTACAAACGGATTTAACACTAGGTTTATTCGGTGCAGTTTTTGTGGTGTTAATAAATCATCCGTTAGTGTTGGATTGAATAACGATTTATTGTGACAACGTTACGTGAAAAAAATGTTTGAAACCTATCAGTTTCAGTTACCGGTGCAAAAAATCACAGCCAACGTTTCAAAATACACACGCTTTATTTATACAGGGTGTCCCTGGAAGTATGGATCAAATCGAATAGGGGCGTGGGCAAGGTCATTTCCAAACTTTTTAACCCTGAGAATGTCGGTGCAATTTTATACGGTTCAAAAGTTATGACCAATTTTAGTTTTTTTCAAACATTTCGCAGTGCTCAAAGAAAAAAAATCATAAAAAAGAAACTATCAAGGCTATAAATAAAATAAAAAAATCAGGACGTTGTAGGAAAATTGGCTTTTCCTGTGGTAATACGTTTATGCAGCTAGAAAACATGTGACAACATGTGAAACATGCAGCTAGGAAACAAGAAAAAACATTTACTAGAAAGGCTTCGGGCTGGCATAAATTTTCGAGCGATTTTCATGGGAAAAAGTTACACTAGCCGAAGTTGACCACGTATAAGAAAAACTTGCGCACGCCCGTATTCGATTTGATCCATAATTCCAGGGACACCCTGTGTAACAACACTAGACGAACCAACAAAGTTTATTTATTTATTAACTATTACCACTTACATTTGTTTTTACAGGTAGGAACCCAATACAACAATGTAGTCACAATTTCCACACTTAGAAAAAACCGATTAAACACCACCACCAATAAAAATGAAGTCTTTTTAAACTGTCCTATTTTGACTGACAGGGTTCAAATATATCTGTTCATTAACGTGGATAATCAATTAACAAGTCCCAAGTAACGACTCCGAGTACCTACCGACACTAGTTATACAGAGGACAATATGTTAAGTTAAGTTCTCCAGTTTCGAAAACTATGACGATACTAAATCTTACTAAAGAAAACAATGGCTTATCAGGATCACTTATAGATGCATCTTGAACTAAACCAAGGAAGAAACCTACATTTTGTCAAATTTTAACTCCAACTCAAAGCTTTTATTTCAATAAAACCAATTACAGGCACTTTTGAATTGTCAAGGAGTCGGCCAGTCAGAAAGATGAAGCTAGTTGCCCATTCCAAACCATAGTCTGACAAATAGTCTCTCTTACTCCCATCAATTATGTATCTATCCGTCCTTGTTTACTAAACAAAGCCTACTTTAAACAGCAGATAACTTTAACCCATTTCAGCATCGCTTAGACCCCAACTAAAAAGCACGTTGGTAAATCATCGCCGGCGCCATTCCGTCGTCAAAGCATGCCATTTTTTATGCACCCCATAGATGTACCATAGACGCCTGATCCCGAATAACGTTAGAGGGTTGAAATTGGTATTTTATGAGCGGAAGCGAGTTATATGGCATAGAAAATTGGTAGACTATTCGACGCTTTAAACATAGATCTTGGTAGTGTGTTAATGTGATTATAGAGTTAGGTGATTATATTGTGATACTTTTCCACGAACAGTTAAGTATCTACTAGTTTACTCTCATTTTATAACACCAAAGTTCCAGCACTAAATGACGATCACCTTTTCATGTATTTCATGCTATTATGAATGCGTATGTCACCTGCGAGTGTTAAATATTATTATATTTCCACTCTGGTATCGGCATTTTATTTTTGTTACGATTGTTTGTTTGTTGTCATTTGCCAGTGTCGTAACCACAGAACATTTATACTCAAGGAGGTCGTAACACAGATTACGCAATGTAAATTGACATCAAGCCATACATGAAAAAACTTCTACTGCTTGAATATGAGGCTTTTGGCTACTTTGTATACACATACAAAGTAGCCAAAAGCCTCATTTTCAAGCAGTAGAAGTTTACAAACGCACATTCAACAAAATGACATACTATACACATAGTATGTCATTTTATTGAATGTGCGTTTTGTTCGTGCAGAATAAACAAGTTTTCTTTCTTTTCTTTCTTTTAAAATAGGGTATATATTCAAGTTCAATTCTAAAATAGTTTGTAAAAAGCTCTTGTGTTTTAGGAGCTAACCATGGACCGACTAGCGATTCCCAAGATCTCAAGCAATACACTGTCCAGAAATATCAACAATTTCAGTGAAATCAAGCTACTTTTATAATGAGACCTGAATAAATTGCGTCTAAGTGAATGGTAATTAACCTCATTAGGCGATCGAAAGCTTAACTTTTCCAATAAATGCGTACAAAAAGGTGAAGCAAAATCACAGAATTTTCACGGAAAACGAATGATTTCTCCTGAGCACTCTCATTTTTAACGACGCTCTTGACCAACGTTTGTCATAAAAGCGAACCCTTACATTTAATCCTCGTTGGCCAAACGCCGCTTGGCGCCAACGAGGCGAGCAATCTCGCGAGTGCTAGCCGAGAGTTATCGACTGTCTTGTCGATACATTAGGGTATCCCTTGCAATATCATAAACACCCCATAAATAATGTGCATGTAGTTTTTTTGTAATATCTTATTTTAATCTTTGATGGCTTCCTTAAGAATTGGTGAGAAGGACGACAAAATCGAGAGAGGTTAAGGACCTGGGGCAGGCCCTTGCCCAGAAGTGGAACAGATCAGGTATAAAAAAAACTAAGAGGGAAAAGTGAAAATATGAAAGATCATGATTGGTTGGAAACTGATACGGGATTCGCCAATCAACATAATTTAGTTGCCAATACAAATGTCCAAAAAAATGGCTGACATTGATTCTACAGTGTACGACACAGTTGTTTATCCATTTAAATTTGGAAAATCGAAGAATAAGAAAATACTGACAATATCTGAAGAAGTCAATGCTACCTTGGCTTTTTTTATCTTGATTCTTTCAAACTCAAACTCAAAGCATTTATTTCAATTAAACCATTTACAGGCACTTTTGAATTGTCAAGGAGTTGGTCAGTCAGAAATATGAAGCTAGTTGCCCATTCCAAAGCGTAGTAGGTACCTATGGAGTAGAACGGGCAAGAAACTCCACGGACACTCTTTTAAATCAAAATATTGGTCATTCATGTTGAAATTATACATGTGAGAACAATATTGAAAGACATGCACGTTAAAAGCGCCCGTTATAAAAATATAAAAACAAAAATCCATTCAAAAATTAAAATAAGCCATGGCAGCTAAGAGATGACCTGTCCCAACTGACGGCGCCCGTTCACGAACCTGACTCATGGATCAGCACTATTCAGCTCAACCATTTTGAAAGGAGCTAAATGATCCAACACACGCCACCGTCAGCGAGACATCTGAGTGAGCATGACATACTCACAGCCGCCAGGGCAAATTCAAGTCAATGAAAGACATATTACCCCGTAAATGGTAGCTCTTTAGTACATAGTACTCACACTTGTGCAATGCAATTATATAATACAAAGCAGATTGAGTTTATACAATACAAATATGGTCTTACAATCTTCAGCAGCTCCAGTAGTATTTCCAAAATGTTATTCAATTAGTTGTAGTCGTGCTGCTTTTAACCGACTGCCCCAGAAAGAGGATAACGTTTTTATGGATAACATGGTGAAGAAATATTTTAACATCTTTTTACTTTACGTCCTATAATTATATCGTATAATTAATTAATGACAAAAGACTCAAATATGAATTTACTTTGGTTCCAAAAACACAACACTTCCCATTAAATTATGCCAGCATAATCGTCAAATCCATTGGTACTTAAATCCTCCCCTTCAGAGCACAGTCCAACCCTTTCAAGATGCGCCATAAAGCATTCAGATCGACAAAAGCGGAGACTTAATTCGCATGCGCGCTACGGATGTCCTGTGACCGGATCTGTAGTGTGTAATGTGCAGTAATACAAGTTTGAAAGTGGAACTGTGGCGGTTGTGTTTTGTTTTAAGAATAGTAGAAGTTTATGCCAAAAAATTGGATGTCTGTTTTAGGTAATTATTTTGATTATTTTACAATTTCTTGGGGACTCGTATCGAATGTTAAGGAACAAAGTAGCTTTAAATTAAAATAACTAGATAGCTTTTGGCATGGATTTGTTGTTTATTTGCAAAGCAGTACAAAAAATCAAGTATTCTAAATATTTTCAAGGCTCAAAGTAACTTTAGTGCTGAGAGTCATCATCATCAGCCTATAGTGTTCCCACTGCTGGCAGTGGGCCATAATCCACCACGCAGGCCCAGTGCGGGTTGGTGGATGTCACAAGTCTTCGAATTTTTGGTTCTAGGACATGCCGATTTTCCTCACGATGTTTTCCTTCACCGTTTTTGAGAGCAGTGGTGATGAAATAATTATACCAAGGTAAAGTGCCTGCTTGGGTTCGAACTCACGACCTACAACTCGTAGGTCGCAGCCGCTACCACTGGGACACCACTGCTCTCGCTGAGAGTAGTGGAAGGGAATATGTTAAAAAAAGTTACCAAGCAACTTGAGTCATCGAGTTTAAGGCAAAATCAAGGGAGATTTTGTCCTTCTTCCACTATTTGCTTTCTGCTTCTACTTTGTTTATTGACAAGGTTAAACAATAACAATAAATATTGTCGTAGTCGAATAAAACAGCGAACTTGATTCACTGCCCCACCGCACTGTGCCGGAAGCAGACACGAGGTTTGGGCGGGCGCCGTGCACGCTTCCGAAATACATTTGCATATGCGACAAAATATTCATGCGTGGGCGGGCTAGCAATTTGTCCTAACATGCTTCTCTGTAATTTTATTAACCAGACCTAGATAAATGCGAAAGAATATGTTAGACCTTTTGGGAACGTTTAGATTAATAGGAGTGGAGCTTTACCTTACCGAGAGCCGTTTCGTAGTAAAATGTTTTGGTTACCTGCAATAAGAGAAAAAGTTTGTTAGATATTTTTTTTGAAAGTAAGAAATACGAGAGTGTAAAATTAAAGTTACTTTTGATCCACCGTTTGTTAAACAGGAAAATACCAATTATTTGAAAACAAATCGTAATTTTCTGCCTAACATCACATTTTAAAAACAATTGATAAATCAAAGTAAAACAATGCTTCCATTTGACCAGTCAAACCAACTAAGTATCTATATAATTATTTTCTTTTCTATCTTTTATACTGACTAGCGACCCGCTCTTGCTTCGCACGTTTTTACGACTTGACAAAACATCGAGATTTCTTAGGTAAACGTAACATATGTATGAACCTTCCGGAATAAATTCTCTAAACGATGGTGAAAACCTCATCAAAATCTGTCGCGTGGTTTAGAAGAACAACACGGACATACAGACAAACGCGAAAAGCGACTTTGTTGTATAATATGTGAAGGATAATTAAAATATGAATTGTTTGGACCTTATAAATGGTCATCATCATTTCTTTAACAACGAATTACAAAACATTTATTTATCTATATAAATTCAAATTCATTTATTGAACTTACACATAGTTCACAAGCATATAGGTAACATGACATGAAATACTAACCAACAGAAAACTTAGACAGATTGAACAGCGGGTCCCAAACTAGGCACAGCCTGTATCTTGATGACCCATGTATAGTTCACATTACAATCTAGCCAAGCTAGCTAATAAGTAAATTAAATATAACTTAAACTACTAAGTAACTATAAAATTAAGAAATCGTTCAATAACGTCTTTCTTTTTCACTTCATTCACGTGTTCTATAAAATAGTCAGCACTTGCACTGCAGTTTAAGTTCACTCACACTGCACTAAACTAACACAAAAGATTTTACCCTTTTTAGTCTTTGCACTAATTCAGTGATGTCAAGGAGTTGGATCGCCTTGACATTCACATGATGATGAAGTCTGCATTTATGAGCTTCTGCATATTTTTTGTATTACTATGTTTACGACATCCATCTTGAGGCCCCGGTGAAGGTCGCTGTTTCTGATGTAGCAGGGCGCGTTGTCTATATCCCGTAGTACTTTGTGTGATTTGATGATTGCCTTGTATGATGATAAGAATAGAAACTCCCTTTCCTCACAATTCTTTATCAATCGGACATCCGCTCTAATGAATAACCTCACGGTCCTCATTTCTCACACATTGTTTCGTCCCTCACAAAGGTACCTATACGTCCGTATATGGAGCGCGCTTCCTGTCTTCGTCAACTTTTCATATTATCTCTTCTGCACCATTAGTTGGCAGAACTTATCAATTATTTATTACTAGCGACCCGCCCCTGCTTCGCGAGGATTTCTTAAATATCTGTAAGGTTAGTATTAATGTGTTATACACATATAAACCTTTCGGAATTCATTCTCTAAATTATGTTGAAGATCTCATCAAAATGTGTTGCGTATTTTAGAAGATCAACGCGGACATAGACAAACACGAAAAGCGACTTTATTTTATATTATGTATAGATGTAGTGGGAGATGAAGTTGTAATGATGTGTGTCCTATATTATGTTTGCTATGGCATCTCTAATGGTGTGGACACATCAAGACAGAATGGTGGAGGCGTGCGAGTTTTGATAGTTTTATCGAGCTTAAAAAAAATCAGGGTTTCATAGGTATGATTTATCTAACCTGACACATAACATCACGCTTTTTTTTCCCTGAAGGATTAGGCAGAGGTATGTTTAAGTCCTATGTAATACGTGGCGAGGGGGGAGGTATGTTTTGTCTATCAAGGTTTTATTTGAACTACCTTTTTTGGGATTTCTAAATTAAGTTTTAAATGGGAAATAAGTAAAAAGATTTCAAATTACATAAATTATGGAAAAATATACAAGATTTTTATAAGATGTATTTTCTGTCTTTGAGTTCCCTTGGTTCTATGCACATTGAAACTATTCCTTTACGAAATGATTTAGATAAGTACGAGAGACATAATTAAAACACCAACTTTTTGTAACAACATCATGATTTAAAAGAGTGTCCGTGGAGTTTCTTGCCCGTTCTTCTCCATAGGAACCTACGCTTTGGAATGGGCAACTAGCTTCATATTTCTGACTGACTGACCCCTTGACAATTCAAAAGTGCCTGTAAATGGTTTAATTGAAATAAATGCTTTGAGTTTGAGTTTGACTCGGTAAATGAACCAGCCTGTCAGTCATGATTAGTTCAATTATCTAGCTCAAAACCGGTTATATGATAACCACAGTCAGGTAACGTTCGTTATCCGGTTAACTGAAAATTCGTTCAGTTACATCAAAGCTCAATTTCGCTGTCAGCGTCACATTAAGAATGTATGTCGTCCACCCTTCCGTTGCATTGCTATACAGGCTGTTGTCAAACTTGCGAGGGTTAATAGAGGATGTTGTTAAGTTACTGGTTTTTGAAACTTGAATGTGTAACGGTATATTACCTATTTGAAACTTTTAAAGTTAGCTGTTTATAAAGTATGCTGAGATAGGAGCCTTTTGGCCTCGCACTGGACTTTCCGCTTTATTTTAATTTTTACTTTGTTTGTATTTTCTATTTTTATTTTTAGTGAGTGTGTGTTTAGTTTAATGAAGATCTCCTGTGCTTGTCCCAATAAATACTTTTTCTTTCTTTCTTTCTTTGTGTCGATGCTAAGAATGTCGTTGAATGAGTCGTTAAATGAAACAAAAATAATTTTTGAGTGTAGCTGAAAAAAATGGTGTTCTATTTGTTTTGTCAATATTTATAAATATAAATAAAATAGGAACACATCGCGTTGTCATTGAAATGTGTTAATAAGACACAAAGTTTTTTTTACTATTATTGCAATACCTTGCATTTTCTCTCACCGACTTGCTCGCGAATACTCGCGATGTTACTTACGAAAAGGCAGTAATGATCTTCCACTGTTACTAAGTCACAAACAAACTACATCCTGTATTAAATACAAACCCACCTTTCGCTTTAATCGCATTTTGTATAGTTAATAAACAATGAATTTATGAACTCGTTAGCAAGGCGTGGTCGAGTATTCGTTTATATTGTTGTCAATAATTAATGACATACGTGTTAGAAGTTGTGATGTCATTAATTTGAGGGGTGACTGTCAGGAGTTGTAGGGAAAATTGTTGATGTAATTGGCGGCAGTAACTGCTTTAATTAGAACGTAACTTATTTCTAAAAGAAACATAACATAACATTACGCTTGTAATCCCCGTAGGGTTGCAGAGGTGAACCTATAGTACCTACACCCACATTTTTCAGTTTTGTTTGTAAAATCAGGCGAGCCTATTGCCATGAACTGGACACAAATCCAGATTCCGGGCTGCTACTGAGAAACTCCAGTTGGAAAACCCAATAACACTTTGCCCGACCCGGGAATCGACCCCAGGACCCCACGCTCAGCAGTGGCGCATGCGACCACTAGACCAATGACGCAGTCTCTTCTAAAAGTAAAAGCTTGATATAAGAGTAAAAGTTAAGCTAGTTAAACAGTTTATTACAGAAAATTAAAACTAGCTGTAATGGCCAGTGCTAGTGAATTACAAGTTTGGAATTAGTGATTTATTTGAAGTTTATTAAAGGTACCATTCTGTACCCAACCGCAGGCAGCAACTGCAGGCGACGTGTCGCGCGACATGTTGCGGCGTCCTGTCGCTGCAGTCTTGATTCCGAACCCGAGCAGAGGCGACAGCAGCCTGTATTCCAGGCGGTAGATAGAAGATAGAAAAGCGTATTATCGCTCGAGCGTTGGTGGCACTACTTTTTTTCTTTCTTTTTTTTTTTTTTTTTAAAAAAAAAACGTTGCCCCACACTAGGAATTTCTCCTGTATCGTACCCACGATACAGGAGAAATTCCTAGTGTGGGGCAACGTTTTTTTTAACGCACCCGCGTTTACAAACATTTATACTCACATACACAAACAGCCAGACCCGGAACAACTACTTGTAGGTCATACAAATAATTGTCCCGTGCGGGAATCGAACCCGCGACACGCAGCGCAGCAGTCAATCGCTTAACCACTGCGCCAACCATGCCGTCAAACTGGTCTGCTACTGGTCTGCGGTCGGGCTACACGTGTCGCCTGTCGCTCGCCCATAGCTGCCAACGACATGTCGCTAGCTATGGTCTTCCATTGCTATTTCATAGTTTTTTTTTTTTTAATTTCATAGTAACCAGTCGTGTCGCGGTGACACGTTGCCTGCTGTTGCCACCTTTTTTTTTACCTCCTGCGGTCGGGTAACTTAACACTAATTTCTTTGTTACTTGGCACTGTTACGATCATTTAACTATGTTCTTAACATATATTTTATGAAATATATTGTAATATATGGTCAGCTAGCGACCTCGAAAATTGATCATACTAATCTTGTCTGAGCAACCGGCAGCAAGTGTGCGTTGTGTTGCGTAAAGTAAATTATTACTATTGTATAGAATCATGTTCTTCTAACTATACAGACAGCTGTGCTGCTGGGGAGTTTGTTGCGCCACTTCTTCTTCCCAGCTAAAGCACTAGGAAGTGGTGAAGGGTGGGCGTTTTTGGGGGACTGTCTTATGTAATTTTGACGTTCGAAAAGTGCTGATTTTCAGCCTAGTTTGAATAAATGACTTTTGAATTTGAATATATATAACATCATCAATAAAGAAAGAAAGAAAAAGTATTTATTGGGACTCACACGGGAGATCACAAATTAAACTAAACACGCTATAAAAACATAAAAAAAAAACAAAGTAAAATGAAAATGAATAAAACAAAAGTCCTTTACGAAGCCAAAAGGCTCTCAGCATGGCGCTGCGATATTTAAAAATAAGTGTCGCAGCGCTGGTATTCTGATAGGACCCGATTATAGGCAGTACACTAGCATCGCTAGCGGCTTTGACCACGTGATTTATTTATAAATTATAGTCTATGTTACTCAGTGATAATATAATATATCTACTGATAAAATATATTTTTTAATCGGTCCAGTCGTTTTTGAGTTTATTAATTACAAAAAAAAAAATACAAATCTTTTCGCTTTATAATATTAGTGTAGATTTTTATTACAATTCTGCCATTTTGTTTCTTACAGTAACTAATTTAATCCAAAATGTTGAACTAAAAACTAGACTCATTGTTTTCCACTTCAATTTCGTTGTAAATAAATTCATGTCCGCTACAAAAATATTAAGCGTATTCATCCTATTTTTTCATGTTCCTGCACGCTGTGTTAGCGTAATTTCAGCGAAAAATTTCCTGTTTTTTCCTAAAAATTATGCATTCAAACATTTTAATTTACGATGTGTTAAGTTTATGAATTGCTGTTCGTGAAATCTTTTTAAATTTTTCAAAGTAAATTATGACGCGGTTTTGAACATTTGTAAGGAGTAAAAAGTGAGCAAAGTGAATTAGTATTCACACGTTTATTCTTATTGTGAAATAAAAGTTAAAACAGGAGTACGATACGATGATAAATGTTTATTAAGGAATTATTAACTTCTGCTCTACTGATTGTGGCGACCGATAACCTGGTAAAAGCAGCTAAATGCAGGTGGAAAATTGGTTCCAGGCTGAGTAAAAAAATTACACAGTAATCATCCCCTTTCTAGCCATATCATCTTTCACACAGTCCATCCATCGTTTCTTTGGTCTTCCCCTGCTCATATAGCCATCCACATTTATACTCAACACTTTCCTGACGAAATTTTCCTCATTCCTCCACATCACATGCCCATACCATGACAACCGATTTCACACAACTTTTCAGTCACCGTGTCACTTTCAGACTTCCTCTTATACAATGTGGAAAAACACTGATTATGCTAATAAAACTATTCAATAAATCCTGATCCTGAACAGATCCAGATCCTAAATTTTGAAGAGCAGTGATGGCCCAGTGGTAACAGTCATGCGAGTTGTAGGTCGTAGGTTCTAACCCAGACATGCGCTTTACTTTGTATACATTATTTCATCACCATTGCTCTCAAAACAGTGAAGGAAAACATCGTGAGGAAACCGGCATGTCCTAGAACCAAAAATTCGAAGACATGTGACATCTAACAACACGCACTGGGCCCACGTGGTGTGAAATAAAATATTTTGAATTTGAATTTAACATAGTGTTTTTTTACCAAATAAAGTACGTAGTGATGGGCGGATAATGGATTTTGCCAATCTTTGATTAGCTATAGTGACTAAACTATTGGATATATTTGGTTGATTTCTGTATGCAGACTGGCAACTTGTCCATAAGGGTTCATTAGAAAACCAGCGTCAGACAGCATTTGTCTGGCATTAATGCTGAAATGAACCTTTTTGGCGCAGCCGTGAGGCACACTATTATCGCTTTATGATTACTTTCACTTTTTTATTTTTATTTTTGTATTATGTGTTTCACGAACTGTGTCCAAATAAATATTATTCTTTCTTTCTTTCTTTTCTTTTTTCAACGTCATTAGATATACAAAGTTTAATTTACTGTCGTATTTTGTCTCCAACTTGTAGATATACCCATTTTTTTTCCTATACATTTGTGCAACACCACACAAACTTCTTAGCATTCTCATCTCAGCTGAAACTTTCAGGCAGAGCAAACTAAAATAAAACCTATAATTACTTGAATGTTTCAATAAAACTAAACTGGAACAAAAGTGTAGTGCGTATGACACTTCAGTTAATGAGTTGCGAACTCGTTGGACCATGTAGTTACATAAGTAGATGTTGGCGGTTTAATTAACTTTGTCACTGTGCCAGGACTGTTTGTTACTTGTAAAGGGGTTTTGTTGTAATTATGGAGAATGGTCAGGAAGATGTTTAGTCAAACTTTTGGTAGAAAGAAACATTACTGTATAGCAGAAACAGTAGAGCTCGTTGTGAAAAATATACATATCCTAGCTGTCAAGTAGCAATGCTGTATTCCAGTTTGAATGATATTGGGTGCTGGTGAACTTACGGCGCATCAGAATTTCAAAAAGTTATACACGTATTAGGTGTATATCTTGGTTAGGGGGTTACAGGCGTTGGGTTACCTAGAAAGTATTGCAGCTGTAATAAGACAGAAAAATATTGGTTAAAATCACATGAAAAATCTACTAGAACTTATTATACTCGTAATACTGGAACCTACACTAATATCTTATGTTATGTTTTCTAAGTCTAAGCCTAGCTATATTTAATAGTAATTCTTCTACTACTAATAGTAACAAAACATTTTCTTCAAAATCACCCTTTTACTAATAGTGCTTCATACCCTTAGTTGGTAAGTACAGGATCTCATGATGGACGTCGCGAGTACATGATTCACGTTTATTGATAATAATTAAGTGCACAAACAGGCAATTTACTTGATATATTGTAATTATTTAATGCAATGGCCTGTTAATAGATATTACGTTTACGTGAAACAATTACTGTGAGAGGAGAAAAGTGGATGGTTAAAATGGATGGTAAAAGTAGATGGTAAAAGCGGATGGTAAAAGTGAATGGTAAAAGTGAATGGTAAAAGTGAATGGTAAAAGTGGATGGTAAAAGTGGATTATAAAAGTGGATGGTAAAAGTGGTATAAAATTATGATGGATAAAGTCATGTTAGATGCTTTAAAACTAGAATAAAATACTGTCTAGGTGTCCTGCTCAGAGTAAAAAATATTTTAGGTAATATGGTACTATCATGGCACAATTCAATATAGCTATTTTTACCATAATTATTGGCAATAATTTATTCAACATTTGATTCATACTGGATTGCATTGAATTGCTCATTAAAATCTTATTATTTGCGGCACTATTTTCAAATAGTACACAAACACATATGACAGTAAGCCATATAAGAACCATTCAAAATTGCTTCAATCCATCACAAATCCTCTATCTATAATTCAAAACAACATAACCAGTTAAAACAGCTTTTAACATCCCACAACTAAAGTTCAACTCATCGTTTAAACTATCCTCTAACAGTGAACCTAACTACTTGACAGTAATGCACAAGTTAGACATCTGTCTGCCCTCTTACTGTAGCTAGGGAATTGAGCTTGATGGTGTTATAAACTAAGATAAACGGCGGGTTTTTGTTATTACATTACCTTCTTAAGTACTTAGTTTCTTTTTTACAGAGTTTAAAAGATTCTATATATATTATTACGCCCTAGGAAAAAGAAAGAAAGAAAGAAAGAATAATATTTATTTGGACACAGTTCGTGAAACACATAATACAAAAATAAAAAGTGAAAATAATCATAAAGCGATAATAGTGTGTGCCTCACGGCTGCGCCAAAAAGGTTCATTTCAGCATTAATGCCCGACAAATGCTGTCTGACGCTGGTTTTCTAATGAACTCTTATGGACAAGTGACGGGGAGTACCAACAGTTTCAACATACCTAATACATAATTTTTATACCTCTAAATAAATAAATAAACTACATAAGGTCTATTTAAATAATTGTTTCGAATTAATGTTATTTCCACTTAAACAAACATCAACTTTATGAAAGTGTAAATAAAATTGATTTTAGACTAGGAGGACATTATAGTGATCTTATTGGTGATGTTCTTCAGAGAGGCCAGGCGGTACTCCATCACCAGACCCTATTCATTGAGACCATTACAATGAGCCTAAACATCATACCCGTGCTGTAAGTTGGTAAGGGAGTTGGGTATCCTGCAAATTCCAGGTGATGCTGCAGCATCAGTTCAAGGTTACTATGTTCTTCTAATATCATTGAAGTAATAGAACACTAAATTTCAAATCGATCAGACCTGTGGAAAATGCTCACATTCATTCATCAACCAGCATAGAGCTGATAATCTTCAAACGGCTGAACTGATTTTGATAAAACATTTTTAAGAACCATTGCTAGAAAACCTGCTTTCAAATAATAAAAAAAACCGCATTAAAATTAGTTCCCCCGTTTAAGAGCTACGGTGCCACAGACAGACACACACAGATAGCGGTCAAACTTATAACACCCCTCTTTTTGCGTCGGGGTTAAAAAGGAGTATGTAAGGATCGTAGCAGGTGGCGTTCTATAGTTTCTGCCTACCCCCATGGAAGAACGCGTGAGTTTATGTATGTAAAAACTATTTTCATTTAGATATTATTTGTAAGATACGAAGAGACAATATAGAGATAGGTAACATACAAAGGTAAGTCGCAAGACTAACCAAACATATCTTTATATCAGGGTTTTGTAAGAAACTTTTGTTAACAACCAAGTATTCATTAAGATTCGAAATTCCGAAGCGTAGTTATTTATTTATTTATTAATAGGAGAACCAACAGCTTTAACAGATGTATAACAAATGTATATAATATGAAACATAGAGCCAGGGATATCTATGCATAAAGCCAATTACAGGTTCTCACAGGTAAAAACAGAGAGAGTAGTAGAAATATTAGGATCAATAACAAGCACGATAGAAAAGAATATATTTACTTAGTCCCATTCAAATAGATGGACAAATTTTAATACAGCGTTCAACCAAAGATGTCCAAGCAAAAAAAAAAAACGCTAATTAAAGTAATTTTATTTTGACCTAAAATAATAAATGGCATTGGGTAACCAACATTTTTAGTGTATTTTCGATAGCTGATTTATTTTTCTTGTAAGTGTCCAATGCGTTTTTTTTTTTTTTACTATTGGCCTTATTTTGGTGGTCTGAATGATTTCTGAAAGTTTGTCCATCTATTTTAATGGGACCTTATCTATATACAACTAATATCATACAGAGAAAAGATTAGATTTTTGTATGTTTGTTTGTTTGTAATGAATAAACTCAAAAACTACTGGACCGATTTAAAAAATTCTTTCATAAGTTGAATGTTATCACTGAGTAACATAGGCTATAATTTATAAAGATATAACGCGGGCGAAGCCGCTGGCAGAAGCTAGTACAATATGTAAGTAACGAAGTACTCAGAAGGCTGGAATTTGCATGATATCCGTAGGTAAGTGACTCATAATCATCATCATTTCAGCCGAAAGATGTCCACTGCTGGACATAGGCCTCCCCCGAGCACCGCCACTTCGACCGGTTCTGTGCCTTCGGATTAAGTGACTCGCTCTGTATTGAATATTAAGTCATTAATAATGTTGTTTTGTAATATCGTTGAAATATCGTCCTTTAACTATTTTATTTCCCGTACATGCTCTCCAGCAAGACAATACCTAACAGAACAGACGATCCACCAATTACGTCCAATCTGCAAGGCCAATTTGGGAGCTAGCCTCAAATCGATACGTCTCTTGTAGTTAAGACCACGTCCTGTCTGTGCATGAGTAAGGAGAAGCATGCCTTAATTAATGTAGGTACCTACATATAGCTACAAATAAGATTGACACAGACCGAAGTCGTGTATAGGTACATAGGTATATAGGTGTACAAAAATCGGAATTTTCTCTTTTCTCTTTTTTAGACCGCAAAACCATCACAAAGAATATGAATTCCTGCAATAATTTAAATTCGATAGGCCACTAAATAGCACGGGAAAACGACATCAAAGAAGAAAACCACAACAAAACGGCAATACGTAGAAAAATGGGAATTATTCATATTAAGTATATTTATTTATTTTACAATATTGAACACAACCAAATATTTACACTATTATAGGTACTAACTAACTAACTATACAAATAAAGACAAAAGGACACTTAGGCGTCGAAGCTCGTCGGCATCGTTGACATCCGGTAACTAACCCAGAAGACTGGCAGCATTGCCACAGAATTCAATGGCAATGTTAATTCTTAAGCCAAAGAACGAGCCAGCCCTCTGCTCACCTGAAGTGTCGACCAGTCGGCGAGTTTCAAAAAGGAGACGCGCACTCGTGCCCCATGACCCGAGCGTTTCGACCCCAAACAGCTCAAAACAGTAGTTACCCATACGGTTACAGTATTTGCACCGCTTGAGGGTCGTAGCAGCCGCAACAGCGGCGCCAGGACAGCACAAATTCCATTCCAATTATCTCACTTTCATTTCATTCACTCATGGTCTTGCCACAGGAGTCAAACCATTTGCTACCAACAAGCACTGAAAATGATGAAAGCTCATTCAGAAGCAATCCTGAAACTGCGTTCAAAGGGAATGTTCGGAATCTCTTTATAAGCCAATCTACGAACGTAATGGCTAGAAACAGCCCTTACTACGTGGAAGCTTGATTAGGATTAACAGGTGTATTGGAACCTAGACCGTTGTACTGTGAAATTGGGTTTAACAGTAGTTTAGATTAATCAGGGTTTAGTTTTAAAAACTTAACGTGCTAAATTACTTTTGATTTGTTTTAAAAAGTGATTAGGTATGCTTTTTCTACACCAGCTGTCTAATTACGCAACACATTTTCGTAAACGATTACTACAAATTGGTTTCATTTTGACAGTTCAACAACATTAATTGCGTTATTTACGTTGTTGAGCACATTTTTTTTTCGAATTTATGTAGCAATGGATTAGCGATTTGTTTCAAAACGATTCAAATTCCGATTGATCGTGTATTACGTGATTAGGGATCATCAGACTTCTTTGGGTATAAAAAATAATAGCTATTTTTAGAAAAAAATAATTTAAAAAATTCTCCAATGGGGGGGGAATCTCTTTGTGATATCGCATTAATCTTAGTTACCTGACCTATAATTCTAATTATAGGCTATAAATATTCATTAATTTATAGGAATCGATATGAAAAAAGAACACGTTTTAATTCAGTTAATAATATAAAACTCACGTACCAAAGCAATTACAGGGAACTAAGCGCCATTTTATTACCCCTGCCGCTAACTTGCTCGAATTTACCTAATTTTAATCAGTCAAATATCACCCTTATTACAAAGCGATAGAGTTCAAACAATTTGATAGCTAAATTTATAAGGCTATAAAGTATATTCGTTCGGAGAACAGGTACTTGTTTTAAGTATAGACTGCACACTTGCATTTTAATTTATTTGTAGAAAAGAGAAAGTGTTGGTTTATATGGAATCTAATTTATATAGACATGTCAGTGTTTTTTGGCACGAAGGACCAACATATATACATGAACTCACCCATTCTTTCCATGGGTAGGCAGAAACTACAGAACGCTATCCTGCTACGATCCTTACATACATACTCCGTTTTCTTCGTTTACGTCATACATCTTGTCATACACGCACGCCAATTGTGAGTACGGACCTGACCTGACCTTTCTGAAGAACATCACCAATAAGGGTATACACGGTGTCGCAAACGTAGTGGTCCAAAAGCAAATGGGGTAAAGTTGAGGTGGCCACCTATCATTTAAAAATGTATGAGTTGGAATATTCTCAACAGTTCAGAAAATTTCGCTAATTTACTTATTTTCAAGAAATTTTACACTTTCACTTTGACTTTTTTACCCTGTGAATAACATTTTCGACGCGACTTCAAATCTGGCTGGAAGATGCCTTGATAGTGTAGGTACAAGAGTATGTTCCTATTTACGTTCAGTGTGGCTCTGCAATGCTTCAGTTTTTTTTTTATTGTCTTTTCTATTTTTTTTAACGAATCTTTTACGATTTAAAAAAAAAGTACTTCCGAATACGTGCACATAGCTTTAAAACGTGCCTTAATTATTGATAGTTAGACTGGGAACATGTCATTATTCCAAAATTCCCCTAATAAATTGCCGCTTACATAACGCTCATACAAAACCCTTTACAATGGCTGAAACATTCAGCGCTGAAAATATGAAAATAATACAGGCGGGTACTTCCGGCCGTGCCGCAACACGAATGTATCCCAAATTTGAATGTCTGTATGTAATTTTAATGTCTACCATGAGCAACTGCGCAGATTTAATTTTGCGTAAAATGGTTGGCATAAGTTAAAGGAAAGAGCGGGCAAGATACTGAGTTCAGAAACATTATCCTATGGCTTCTATGCCATGATTTCACTAAAGCAAGGTAGGTGATGATCTTGTGAAGGTCACAAAAATCCACTGAATGAAAGAAGGACAGAACCGGTTGAAGTTGCGACGCTTGGGGGAGGTCTATGTTCAGCAGTGGACGGTTGTCGGCTGAAATAATCATGATAAACGCAGGTGAATACTGAAATGACGGCTGGCAGAAGAGTATGAAATAAAAAGACAATAATATGCTGCATCGATCTCAAACAATATTACTCGTAGGTAATTTTTGGTTGCTAATGAATTTTCTGTCGTTTTATTTTTTTGATAACTTTATTGTTTTATCCACAGTTTTTCTTTCTTTACATTATTCAATATTTTTCGGGATCCGTAGCAGAAGGGTGCCAAAGGAAAGCCTATTACTAAGCGTCCATCCGCCCGTCCGCCCGTCCATCCGTCTGTCTTTTAGCGGGCTGTATGTATGTCTCATCAACCGTAATAGGTAGACAGTTGAAATTTTCACAGATTGTGTATTTCTATTGCCACTATAACAAAACATAATATATAGTCCTCCAGACCGTATTTTGCTAATGGCGGTCAATCTCAACGGAGACTAGCCTTCGGCGCGCGAGATATTATAGTGCACAAGTGTGTGCGCAGACATAGGCAACAAAACAAAACGCGGACTCATAAAATAATGAAGTTATTAATAAAGAACCTCTTTAATTATTTACTTTATTTATGATTCTTTACATACATTTCTTTATAAAAGACGTGTTTTTTTCGGCGTTTTTTTTTTGGCCCTTGTGCGAGTCCGACTCGCAGTCGGCCGGTTTTTATTTTATCGGTCGCTTGTCGCTTAAACAAGTGCCACAATACAAACCGAGCACATTTCTCGGTTACACAAATGTTCTTGCTCTAATAATGTTGTAATTAGGATCTGAAATATGAAATTGTTAAACCACTTGGATTTAAATGAGAGAAACGATAATGTTTGTTAGATACCTGTACTTTGTTTAAATGTACCTACAGGTACTTTAATTACTAATTAGGATTAACCAGACAGGATAACTTTTCAAGGCTTTTCTTGTTTCGTTAATATGAAAAAAATAAAAAAGGAAATATTCTATGGTGATTATGTTTTCACATATTATGTATAATAGGATACAATAACACAAATAAAGTAAATAGTCAAATATCCAGGAAGAAATGGAATGAGAACCATATTCTAGGCCCGGACGCACTGAGCATTCAGACAAAATTATTGTTAAAGTTATTGTTATTTTACTATAATTCATCGTTATGTATAGGCGCCTCATAATTACTTTACCGCCCTTGGGTTTAATGTCACTTGCGTCATAAAAAATAAAGGTCTATCTTACCAAAGTGTGATCACTTGGTTTATCATTACATAGTTTCAGCCTTAGTTATGATTCAATTTACTGGGATTTTTTGTTATGTATCGTCTCTTCATAATTGCTTTACCACCCTAGGGTTTAATGTCACTTCCACGTCATAAAAAATTAAGGTCTATTTTACTTTTTAGACCAAAGTGTGATCACTTGGTTCATCATAACATTCATAACATAGTTTCTACCTTAGTTATGTTTCAATTTACTGGGATTTTTTGTTAAAACTGCCAGCTATTTCGAGTTTAACTATACTTTTATGCTTTCTGTCACCTGTTATGTGAAACCCTATGAATTTACGACGGAATTTTTGGGTATGTCCGTCATCATAATCGCAAATTAATCTTTTTTTTTTAATCCCTAGGCCTTCCATAAACACAGAAGTGGACATTGTGGACGATAATTAATCATTTGTAAACTCGTCTCGTTCAAACAGTTTACGGGATCTATACAAGCAGGGTCCTTCGGCGTCAGTTGTCATTTGGGTAGGGGATCATTTGTAAAGGTATTATTCGCACCTGCGGCTGCTGACCGCGGAGGTGGGCGATATAAATTAATATTTGGATCATGGGTCCAGATGTATGCTAAAATGTTGCTTGGTGCCGATTGTGGAAAGTTGCCATGGCTTATTTTAATTTTTGAATTGTTCTTTGTTTTTTATATTTTTATTACGGACGCTTTTAACGTGCACGTCTTTCTACATTGTTCTTACATGTATAATTTCAACATTAATGATGTAACCAATATTTTGTAACAATTTTTTGATTTAAAAGAGTGTCCGTGGAGTTTCTTGCCCGTTCTTCTCCATAGGTACCTACTACGCTTTGGAATGGGCAACTAGCTTCATATTTCTGACTGAACGACTTCTTGACAATTCAAAAGTGCCTGTAAATGGTTTAATTGAAATAAATGCTTTGAGTTTGAGTTTTGTAAAAAAAGTGGGAAAAAAAGATTTTTCGGCACTTTTTTTAGCACATAGTATGATTCAAGTTTTCTAACAATTGGTTAGAAAAAATTGTTTGCTAAGTGGCTTCTTAGCAGACTTATCTGTAAAGATGCATTAAGACAATAAGTCAAAATCGGTCAAATCAAATCGGTTAATGAAGCCGAGAATCACTTATTCTTCCCGAAATTAACTATTAGTAGTTGTTCCGGGTCTGGCTGTTTGTTTGTGTATGTGAGTTTAAATGTTTGTAAACGCACCCACAATACAGGAGAAATTCCTAGTGTGGGGCAACGTTTTATTTAAAATGAAAGAAATAAAACTTATGATATTTTTCTTATACTCGGGAACCTACTAGTTACGGAGATATTGAAGGTCAAAGTTCCAACTTGCATTACTAACAATATTCCAAAAGAAAAAACCACCTAAGTTTATTCATTACTTTGCTGTAAAAAGCTGTTCTAAAGAAAACACAAAAACTCATATAGCTTTTAACAAATAGCTTACTCATAAAATAAACATTTAATACTCAATAAACTTTAAAACGTGCCTGCTCATCAACTACGTGCACAAACAATAGACTATAGACTAGCGAATCGCCGAGATGCGCCATCTTAGCGGCCTGGCAACGTCACCCCACCTACTCAAGCGGTCAGTGACCGGACCTCAGATGCACAATTTACAACAATATAGCTTAAAAAAGCGGCCAAGTGCGAGTCGGACTCGCACACGGAGGGTTTCGTACCACCGCACAGTATTTCTATTTCACAAAGCGACGAGCGCTTTATTTGTCGTTACCAAGTGTGCAAACACGCTGTGAATGTGTGTGTAAGCGCAGAAGCTATCGGTACCGTCCGAGACAGCGGCGAAGTTGGAAGTGTGTGTGTGTACACGTGCTGGGGAGTTTGTTGCGCCACTTCTTCTTCCCAGCTAAAGCACTAGGAAGTGGTGAAGGGTGGGCGTTTTGGGGGACTGTCTTATGTAATTTTGACGTTCAAAAAGTGCTGATTCTCAGCCTAGTTTGAATAAATGACTTTTGAATTTTGAATTTTGTGAATGTTCTGTGCTGACGCTACTCGTCTCCACGCACACATACACTTGGTTACCACAAGTAAAGCGCGCGTCGCTTCGGAAGATAAAAATACTATACAATAATGATCACTGCAGCATATTTTATTGAAATACTTTAGTAAAAAACAAAACATGTTTGTTGGCCCCTTTAATTTTTAACATTATTTTATGTTACAGCGTTCATTGTAGTTCACACTCTGTGAACATTTTAAGAGTGTACCTATTACGGTTTCAAAGGTACAGCCCTGTGGCAGATGGACGGACGGTCGTCCCGCTGGCACCCTTTAGGTACGGAACCCTAAAAACGTATATTGAATGTAATAACATAATTCGGTTTCGACATATGCGGTTGAAATTATACTTTTTTATATTGAAATTGCTGTATATGGGTGCAAATTTTATGCCTTTATGACTTAAAAATTGCTTACGGCAACATTTTAGGACGCCAAATTGCAGTATAACGTCTTGGTATTTGGCTATCATTTTTCGGCGAAAATATTGTTATTACGGGGCAAAGCAAATGCAGATGTTTGAGATTAAATAAACAGCTTCAAAAATAAAAGTTTTATGATAATATAACCACCACTATCATTTAATATAAACTGAAATAATTAAGAAGATACAAAGCTAAATATGTATAACGAATGATTATTACTATCAAAAAAGATTGATGAGTTCATGGCACACAATAGGTACTTGAAACAGAATGGCAATTATTTCTAAGACGATAAGTTTTTGCAGAAACAGACGAAACTTTTGTAATTTTCTCGCAGGCTTTGAATCTCTCATTGAAGTCTGAGCTATTCACGATCTTTCCTCTCTAACGTCACCAAGCAACTCCAACACCCACTCCCCGATTCCGGAACCAATCTCTAATTAAAACGACATACAAATGCATGTATAACGTTGTTGTGATTAAAGCAGGTGTGTACACCCCTTAATTAAGGCACGGTCCTATCGGGGGAGCTCTTCACTTGAATAAAAGATACGACACGTGTAACCTCTGCTTAACCTGGTTTTGAAGTGATATGTGATTGTATGTGGTATTGAAAATGGTGATAAGTATTTTTGTATGATTTCAAGAGTTAGTTGGGTTATCGCTGAAACTGGCATAGCTATGGTTGTCGATTTTCCAAGCGTGGTCTCATTTTTCCCTCGCTTTTCTACAATCAAAATCACGACGAGACGTAACAATTTAGTCTTCGAATTTTTGTTTCTAGACATGAATTTCTCCTGATTTTTACTTTCACGTTTTCATGTGTAACAATCTTTCCTCTCGCTTTCCTGCAATCTGTGGGAGTGATTTCTTGAAAAGCGACGGAAGTGTGTAACAGGAAGCCGGGAAAGCGCGCGCTATTTGATTTGACCAATGAGCGCGCGCGGTGTTAGAGTTGGCTGTCAGAAACGATCTTGACGAGGCCCCGCCCCTTTAATGTTGCTTATTACCTAAATGTTGCTTATTATCAAGGACAGATGTCAGATCTTACACATCATATTTGACTACTGTAGGGCTCGCTCGTTTATTTCAATTCATGTATCAGTGTGGTTTGTATCTACTTTTGATAGTTTGAACGCAACGCATGCAATGTCTGCACTGCGGTGCTACTAGCTTAAAAAATATTTTTAAAAGTATGTAAAAAAATATACTCCAGCGGTTATTATCTTCTCTGTATGTTGTGACCATAAAATTAAAATAAACCCCAGTAACCATATTACGTCCCAAGATTTTTACCACCCATTTTAATGTCCAAAAAAAGTATCCGCTATAAAATTATTCCCGCCAGCAGCTGTCATGTTACCGAAAACAAACCGTTAACATATAAATGGTGGACCTCACAATTTTGCCTTGCAAACATATGTGCCAAAATGTTGTGTATTAGCAAGTAAAATGACCTAAAATTAACTGAGCCACCCTTCATTAATTTGTGAAATTAATTGTCCAAATCTGGGAATGTTGGTGCAAGCCTAACCTTGTTTATGGGTCAACTCTTATGTCCGCCATTTTATTTTATGGGGCACCATGGGATGTCACTGTTTACGTATTTAGATGGTTTTTGCGTGTGATTTGCATTTTTGCTGAATATTGTGTCGGATTTTAGGTCTGAAACGCGTGTTCTGCTCAGGGACCTGTATTCATTAGCCAGTTATTATAAACATACATCCTGCTAATATTATAAACGCGAAAGTTTGTGAGAATGGATATATGGATGTTTGTTACTCTTTCACGCAAAAACTACTGAATGGATTTGGATAAAATTTGGCACACATATAGTTTCTAACCTGGATTAATACATAGAATACTTTTTATCTCGATATTCCCACGGGATTGAGACTTATACGGGCGAAACCGCGGGGCGCTGCTAGTACATACATAAACTCCCCATGGAGGTAGGCAGAAACTATAGACCGCCACCTGCTATGATCCTTATTCCTTTTGATTAGTGTACGTTACAATAGAAACGGGTTTTGTCGACGGAAGAATAGATAAAGTGACAGATAAACAATCACAATCTGTCATTTTGTCTATTCTTCCGTCGACAAACCCCGTTTCTATGGTTATCATGGTACGCATGCTGGTCATACACGCTCGCCGGTTGCGAGCACTACGCACCTGACTTTTCTGAAGCACGTCACTTTAAGTCCTCCTAGGGTTGGAATTCCGGCGTTTCCACTCACATCTGCCTTGTAATTACCTTTTTTTAGTCGACTTTCATTCATCGTCTCAACATAACCAAACCATGTGAGTATACTCTTTTCAATTAGAACTATCTTTTTCTCTTTTCAGTATAATATATGTCCCATCGAGCTATTTGACCATGACATGATATTTTAGCATCTAGAGACTTTAAATTTGAGGAAATTTACAGCGAAATTAACCCGCAACCTGCCGTATACATATGTGTAGGTTCAAGTCATACATGAACTCGAAGCAGAAATTCTGAAGACAAAAGTTAAGTCCTCCGAATATCATTGTGTTGTCGTCTCAACAATTTATACAGTGAGTACAAGACTCAGACAACGGACTGTCGCAGGGGTTTACTCATAGTTTGTTCCTTGCATAATATTTTGTACAAACAATTCCTACTACGCTTCATATGTGCATATGTAAAGCGGGCGAGACATGGACGGGACGTAGACATTCTAAAGACAACGTATTATGTTTGCTCCGGACGACAAGCGATATCCGAATAGGAAGTATATGCAATACGTCATTGTACTCTAGAAATGCATAGTATATTATTGTTTAGCTGTTACCCCTAGCAAGAATACCAGGTGCCTTTTGACATGGGGCAGTAATGACGGGTAGCTTAAGGCTCCGTGCACGAAAAAGCCCTTATTCAATTGTAAGAAAGCTTGAAATAATTGAAACATTTAGTCTGTGTAAGTATAAAAGTACAGTTTTCGTGGTGCTTAACCATTCGTGTCGGTCACAGCACCTGTTTAGTTGCATCACTTTTGCGTTCTCGTTAAATATGGTTTATTTCGCCTTTGATTTACAAAATTGAAGATATTGTGTAATGATAAAATAAAATATTGATTGTATTTCAAGTATAGCTGAAGACTAAAGTGCGATTTTTAAATTTTTGATATGGTCTGCTAAATAATAGAAAAAAATACATTACTGAGACGGTATAAAAAAAAAATGGTTTTTCAACATTATTTTTCTGCTATATTTTGCATCGAAGTTGAAAACAGTGGTTCAGCCACATGCAAGTAGACTATGCAACAATGTTGATGATATTTTTAAATGTTCAAATCAAAAGTAGTTTCTTTCAAAAAAGTGACCAAACGTCAATCTCGCGGCTTTTTTCGGAAAACTTGAGGCGAATATTTGTGATTTTCCATGAATACTTAACTTATTTGAAAAATCCCTTTCAGCCACATGCAAAACAAACTCGACTTTTCAAATCACAAATAGTTTTGTTTAAATTATTTTTCCCTTTCTCACAACTAATGAACAAAATTGATCAAAATCAGTCAGATTTAGTGGACGGCCTCCTAACCGTTGTCGCTACAAGAAAACGGTCTTAGGGTACTTAGGTACCTTTTTTTGGCAGGTAATAAATGGTTCCTTTATGGATTCCTATAATTTACGGACTGTTATTGGTTAAAATTAAGACATGTATCTTTACGAATAATGAAACAAAGATCTCATAGTTTTAGACCCTTCCATATGGAAGTAGCTATGTAATAGCTTACAAATATATTTACATGACCAGTTTGGCAATAAAAAATTCTACCATTGCTACCAATGGTAGAATTTTTGTTTCAAAACGCATCGTTTTTGTTTAAAGAAAACGAGCATTAGCAAACTTTGGATATGAAACTCCACGACTGTTCTAACCAACCTTGGTTAAAATTGCGTTCTGTCCTATTCCACCGTAAAATTAATCAGAATACCATTAGATTCTGAATATTAATTCAACCCATCTCGAATAGCCGCAGAATATTTTTGATTATTATCATTAAATTCAAAATCAACCCTTGCAATTATAACTTGTATCTGTTTACAAGTTTATTTAAAACAATAAATGCGGAGTGAACGGTGAAGGGTTAAGTCTGCCCCTTCTCGGTCACGCTCATTTACCTTGTAATTATACACGGCGAGTAACTTCGTGTTTTGAAGATTGGAGGGAATTTCAGGATTAGGTATGTGACGCAAAAATTGAAAATGATTTTATATTTACGAAGAAATTTATTTTAAGAGTATAAGAGCTTATGTGGAGGTACAAAAGTAAAAACAAACTAACAACAAAACCTTCGTCTGGGGCAGTGGGTAAAATGAAGACCATTCTCGCCGTATTTCAAGCCTTTTTGGACAAATGGCAAAACGAACGTTACTCAATCGTTGCCAACTCTATAGATATTTTTAAAACATAAAAAAAAAACATTTTACTGTCTGATTTCTCTAAGTTAAGCTTAACAGCACGGGTGTAATTTTCCTCATTTTCTTTAGAGTAATAGTAGAGGGTATCAAAATGCAAAAAGACATGTAAAATTTTGCATAAATAAGTCCCTAGTTAAACAGAAAAATGCCACGTACCGCGTTCTCATCCACAGTGCACTGCCATGTACTTCTTACCAAAGTTTCTAATGTTTTGATTTCTAACGACGGGACACGTCTAATAATTTCTTACTGCCCTTTCTTCACAAACATACCTCCAATCTACAGCCTATTTTCAACCTTATTGCTCAGAATATAAGGTTGTGATAGATGCAATTAATTTGTTCAGTTTTGAAGGTATTTGCAAGTTTTATTGAATGGAAGAGTTGCTTTGAAACGTAAGGAGCAAGGAAATGTTATTAATTAAAATATAAATTCCCTTAATGAAGGAGATTTTTGTATTTAAAATGCTCTTTATAAAACTTATATTTTTCATCAAGGAATAAGCAAATAAGTATTCAAGATAAGGGCAGTTCAGATTTAATTATATTGTATTTAACTTTCAAAACATTAAATATATTTATATTTTATCTATTAATTTTTTGAGGGTAGTTTAATTCCCACCTTATTATTATTTTGGTATTTATATGTGTTTTTTTTTATGGACCATGTGGTCTGCAATAAAGATTTTTATTGTTATTTTTTTTTATTATTATTAATATTATGTTAATAGGTAATACGATTTTCCTAAGATAGTTTGTTACCGTATAATTATTCTTTCATTCAGTCGTTATTTTCAATACTTAAACACAGGAACTTGGAAGTTTTTTTTTTAAACCAAAGCATTATTTATTATATTATATTTTAAATTCTGGACACTTTTACAGCCGATGCTGTGATAGTGTCCAGAATTTAAAATGAACACGTATTAAACAGTTCAACATAATAAATTGGCAGAGTCTCAGAGAAAGGTCTAAACTCTACAAGGTCTACAAGAAAACATTAAAACAGGGATATAATCTGGCAACATTAAGAATACACCGCAGCAGATGGTCGTCTCTCCGTAGAGAATCATAAACACTAAGGATTTGCATATCTCCTTTGATTATGAAGCTTGTTTGAATAAAATAAGACCTGGTTTCTGGAGCTAAGTAGCGAATTTACAGCAACAAATCTTTGTAGTCTCTCTTATGTACAGAAATGGCGGAGCATAAATTATTAAGTAAATTTTATGTTGTTTTGTAAAAGTTTAAAAGGAATAGGTGACGCAGTGGTTAGAAATAATGTTGTAAACGATATCTTGTGTGGAATAGGGATATTGAAAGGAGAAAAATAAATAAACTATTTAATCCGTTAGTCAGATGATAACAAAATATTAGACATGATTTTTTTTTCTTTATTATATGAATAAAAAATAGTTTAGATAGAACGCATTAAAGTTAGCGGGGGCTCGCTACGTCACAATTAAAACTTACCGGAGAATGACGTCATGCCACATTTTTAACTCAAGTATTGCAGTAATCTTTTGATTACGTAAAAAAAGAAAAAAACGTGTCCAATGTTTTTAAATAATCTATCCGACGGACAAAAAACAATTTTTATTCGACATCCCTGTTTCACCAAAACACGTCGTTTCCAAAAAAACAGAATTCAACTAATTTAGAGAATTAGTATGGCTACATTAAGTATCCAATGTGTAATGTGTTTTGTGCCTTCTGTACCAATTACAGTATTATAATAATATATTCTTTATTTCGGACTACTCATACAATCCATATAGTGTTAGCAACAATGACTTAAAAACTATGTTAGCAAACTTTTACAAACTAAACAACTAAAACAGACGTGGCCCAACACACGTTGGCACGTGCCTCCGTACCTAGTGCCTTATAAAGGGACTGTCCACTTTGTCTGATATGTTTTTAGGATGCTGTTGGAGCTTCCGTGCAACCGACCCATTATTGACGCTGTTCTCTTCCTGATAATGGCATGAAAATCGTCAACACGGACTTCCGCGAACATCTGCGAAGCGCTGCAGAAGCGCGGAAGTCCCATCAACATCCTAAAGCCATTATTATATTGTACGCGCAGGACGTTGTAGGCTCTCTGAGTATACTTCACCCACAAGCAGCACGTGTAGAAAGTTTGGCAGTATGCCTTGAAAAGCGAGACTTTTACATCCTTACTACAACGCACAAACCTGCGGGCTACCATATTACATCGAACCGCCAACGCCCTCCGCTCCCGCTCTGTATCAGCATCGTCAGATAAGTCCTGCGTGATCCTAGGTATTTAAACTGTGTGACTCTGGCTTTATAGAAAACAAATGGTAGACAATCAAATGAAATCTACTCGATGTATACATCTTTTTGAGGCTGAAAATACCTACCTGTATATTGAAATAATCTCGATTGCACTATACTCCTATTACCGAGTCTACAAGTTCTAGAACACACATTAGTTCAAAGCATTTCAGAGGCTTTGAAAGCACTCAATTATTATCATTACCAAAAAAACAATCAACCTTTGCCCCTCATAATCGCCCAATTTTTCTCCTACCTCATATAAATGCTGGAACATCTACGCATAGGGTGTTCGTCTGTCCGTCCATACACATAGGTGCAATATCATGTATGATAAATGACAACCATCACTTACACAGGGCTTGGCCAGCCATTTGTATTGAGGGTCCGAATATTGCTGTATCTAGATTACATGTGGTAGTTTTCATGGTGGTCTGAGCATAGGTGATTTGTCTCTGTGTCTGTAGGTATGTACAGTTGTATGTATGCGTATCTAACTATGTCTGTATAGTTCGTTCTAGAAGATACACTACCGTCATTATTCTCATTGATCGACAGTTTAATAAAATATACAATGTGGCGACAAAAAATCGTCAATAAATGAAAACACTGGTAATACTGATGCATAAGAGTATTTTGGAACCATCCAATAAATCCTAGCAAAGAAAGGAAAGATGTTGTGATGGCCCAGTGGTTAAGGCCTCGCCTCTCATCGGTTCAAATCTGGGCAAGTACCAATGTGACTTTTTCAATTCATATGTACTTACTTTCTGAGTTTATCTTGGACATTTCTGACATCGGTGAAGGAAAACATCGTGAGGAAACATGGACTTATAGCTAATATAAGTCTGAAATCGTCAACCCGTCTTGAGCAAGCGTGGTGATCAATGCTCGTGCCTTCTCTGTATGAGAAGCAGTGGGACAGTAACAGGCTGGTATTATTATTATCGAAATTAAAAAAGTATTTTTTTCTAACAAACTAAATAGTAGTGATGGGGCTGGCTATGGGTTTTGGCAACCTTGGACTAGCTGCAGTGACTAAACTATTGGTCATATTTGATTGAATTTTCGTATGCAGACTAAGAACGTCAATACACAGTGTAATTTATTGTCGTAATGTCGTTAGTATTTTTTTTTTTGTAGATCTTCTAAGAGACTTTTACAGGTCAATATTTTATTATTATATATTATTTATTTAAACTGATGGTTTTACAAGCTTTACTCGTATAATAACTTGCTTTTTTGGTATGTGTTTTGTGTTGTTGTGTAAAACAGGGTTTTGAAACTATAAGGCGCGGCCATTTCCTAGCTGACTGATCCCTGAGAAGAAATACCGAAACAAACTCAGAGGTCATGCATGATTGTGTTCCACACGTGTCTCAAAGAGATGTGGACCGATGCCTGCCGGGGTTGCGGGAAAGTCCGAAAGGTATACCGTGGCCCCTGGCAACGTACAGGCAACTGAAGGAACACGAGTGGGTTTTAGTCAGTAAGAGTCTGACACGCCCTCCCGCTCCACCCAGAGTGGGAGAAGTTATTTGATAATTTCCCAAACAAAAAAAAAACAAAAAATAGGTCTGGAAGGATGCAAGGTCTCTTTTAAAATCTTAACAATAAATATTAGTTAAATATTATGTGAGTCTACCAGAGAGTGACAGACCAGAGTCGAAACAATGAAACAAAACAATTTTGTTGTGAGTGGACGCGCCATCTTTGTTTTAATGTTGTACTATGTAATGTTTGTCTATGTCAATTGATAATTTGATGAATTGTCTAAAGACTTAGATAGCTAAGTATTGACTCAAGTCTGTGCCGAGCTTCGGTGTTGTAGAATATATTGATTCGAGTGATAATAGCAAGCGCTACTATAGCACTTTTCCTATAATAAATGAGCAATATTTGTATAAATATATATTTGTAATCACGTTCTCGAAAACGGCTCTAACGATTTCGATGAAAGGTGCAATATAGGGGTTTACGGGGGCGAAAAATCTATCTAGCTAAGTCTCATTTATCTGCAAAAATTCGTTTTCTCCGTATTTTCACCCGAGCAGAGCTCTTTCGCCCAAAGTTTAGAACAAGATGGCTACCTTAGAATAATGACATGGCTGCATGGAATTAGTAGCAGCACCAGCTATACTGGTGGTTCATCCTCTAATAAACACTATGTGCCCCGAATCTAGGGGCTCTTCGTGCGGGCTAAGGGCAGGACCCCTTACCCAATCCTGCACATTGCTGACGCGTAGCTGTGCCGTGCTCTAGCCGCGCACGCTACAAAGCCCTGACCTACCTGCGGAGCCTGAGCTGACAGGACTCCGCGTGCTACCGACACTCGCTACCTGCTGCTGAGCCTGTGCTGAACAGGCTCCCACGTCTGCCAGGTGCTGCCAAGGACGTTACCCTTCCTATGCAATGTGTGCAAGTGCTCAAGTGTTCAGTGATCTTACCCACGACCTAGCCGTGTTACTACTACCTATCTAAATTGTAGGTATGTATTTATCTATCCAGCTGTTTTAATCATCACCTATCGAACTACCTACCTATCAGTTAACGGCTTGCGCAGTCTATCCTGCGCAGCCCTGGCCGTTACAGTACCTACTATTATGGCAGCATGGAATTAGTATGAACTATACTATACTATTAAATGAGCATTCTCTATTTTCTACCCGAGCAGAGCTCGGTCGCCCAGGAACTACTTTCTTGTTTGAAATCTTATCCCTATCAATTACAATAAACAAGTAGCAGACAAAAAAAAATGGCTGTCGTTCATTGACTTAAGAAAGTCTACAGACCTACCACAAAGGAACAAAATTCCCTTCCCTACGTCTTCAAAAAGAAAATAGCGCACATCTGTCAACCAACCACAGTAACGCATTAACTCTTCATCGTGGTTTTTTAAAAGATGAACTTCTCAGAAACATCCGCAACAGGTGCAAGCAACGCCGCGTAATATAATTAGTATTTATTGATTTTTCTTTAAGAAGCACTTTGATTCTTTGAAGTTCGCCGGAAATAGTCATACGGATGAACGGCTCAGTTTTATAGGTTTACAGAATGACATCTGCCTATAGTAAGTAGTGAGAAAAAAACTCGGATGAATTTCCCGTATAAACTAGGTCTAAGAGCCATATTAGACTATCATAGAAATATGATCAGAGATGTAGGTATGAGTCATTTTTATATGAAGAACCTATGGCGGTTTAATAAGTACATATGATTCATATCGTCTATGATCATAGTTAAGGGATCCTATTTGACAGCAAGCGTACAAATATGATCATATCCGTCTAGCCTCAAAAATGGCTAAATAAAACACGGATATAGCTATCCATCTTGATAAGTATGACGTTTATACGATCATATAAAAGTGTAATATGTAAAAATGAAGAACGGCATGATTTAACCATGATGATAGAATTTGATAGATATGAAATCATAATTTTATGATAAATATATGATAATGTAATACAGTTAAATAAAATAAAAACAAAATTCAGCCATTACTAACAATATATGGACTATATTGTTAGGAATATGTTAGTAATGTTAGTTGATAACTCTGAGTTTCTTTACTGTATTAAACCTAAAGCCACCTCCACCAGGTGCCTCTGGATGAGGCAGTCTGGTCTCGCAACAATCATCTTCAGGATTGCCATTCCGACTGTTACGTAACGTTGTTGTGTAGTAACGATGCTGCTTTCTTACGCATAACGGCATGAAAGCCATCCTTATGTGTTTCCGCAAACATACTCGACGCACTACAACGCCACGGCAGCCGTAATAGCGTCCTGAAGGCGTTGTAAAGCAGGTATATTCTATTAAATTATTGACAGCTCACTTCACTTCAGTTTTCACAGTGAGATGTTTACAGAGTTAAGAGCCCTATTACATTTTTGAAGTGAAAACTTCTTTAGCGGCGTTGTGCACTTTTTTGTGATGGGTAAAAAATGTTAAACTCGCGTCAGGACACGTGACCTGATCGAAAATTCGTAAGATTGTCATGTTTGTGTACGATAGCGCAATAAATGAATATTGTATTTTACATAAATGATAGTACTTTTATTTATTCCAAAATATCAAAAATGCACAACGTTAATATTCAAGTTTTCACTTCTGCCGGCACTCGCGGCAGTGCAACCCGTTAATTTTTTTTCCGCAAATTCATGATTTTTGACGTTGTAATCAACAACAGCAACAGCAGTTAGATATTTTAATTTTAACTCAAATTGATTTACAACATCGGAACAAAGATAACATAACACAAGGTTATTTATCTCGCGATTTATTGCAATTGACGTCTTCTCAGTTCATCATCAGTAAAATATTTTAATTATTTGATTATGAATAACAATAGTGGAATTCTTGTAAGTTGGAGGTACCCCTTTTTTTTCATGAATAAAAAATGGCTTCCTCAAGAATTGGACTATCTAATGCAAAAATATTTTTTTTAATCCGACTGTTAGTTCCAGAGATTAGTTGCAAACAAAAAAAAAGATCGAATTCTTCAGCTTTATTATTATTATTAGTTCAATATAAATCCAGAGTAAAATTTTTAACGCTAATGTACTTCGTGCCGCAACCATCTTGTTTCGCTAAAACTTCATAGATATTGCTATATTTTCAACTCTGCCCGTACCATAAAATGCAATTTCAATATAATCACATTGTAACCAAAAGCTTTAAAACCGGTCATGTGCGAGTCGAACTCGCATATGAAGGGTTCCGTACCAACATAAAATATTTAGCAAAAAATGCCGAAAAACACACGTATCATGTATGAAAATTGTTCTTTTATTTTCATTAGTAGTATAATTTATTTTATTTCTCCCACAAAGTACAATTACAGTATAGAGGTGTTACAAATATTGGAGGTAGTAAGACTTGTGGGAGTCAGGAATCCAAACTAGGATACCCTGTGCTATGAAAAATAAAGTTAAAAATTAAAGAGGGTTTCCTTTAATTTTTAACTTTATTTAATTTTATTATTTGTTGTTATAGCGGCAATAGAAATACACAAAACTGTGAAAAATTCAACTGTATACCTAATGCTATTCACGAGATACAGCCCGCTGACAGACAGACAGACAGACGGACGGACGGGCAGCGGAGGCTTAGTAAAAGGGTCCTAGTAAGGGTTTGACACCTTTCGGATACGGAACCCTAAAAAGCGTTCTAAATGAATTTCCTTTCGAAGAAAACGCAAATAAAAAACAAAAAAAAAAAGATAGTGCTGCGCCATACGTTAAACGATTTAGTTAAAAGACTATTCTGTGCTAAAAGCCTGAGAGTACAACGAATCTAATCTAGCGTGACCTGAAACTAAGAATAAAGTGAATTTATTTAGACATGAACGGCACTATTCACTTGTGAGAATCGAATTGATTTAGATACGGCAGTGATATGGAGAAGAACAGTATCTATTTATGGAAGACTAGCCAGCGGTTTCGCCCGTGTGGACCCTAATTCTTCTTCTTTTTCTAAAATCAAATTAGAATAAGTTACTTCTTATAACATCTGAAAGCCCCGTCAAAATCGGTCCACCCGTTTCGGAGATTAGTTGGAACAAACAAACAGACCAACGGACAGACAAAAATTTTAAAAAAAAATTTTTTTATAAGAACCGTTTGTGTACACTCTCATAAGCATTTAGTAAAAACCTGTTATTTTGACATTACAAACAGACACTTCAATTTTTTTTATTTGTATGTATGTAGTATATATGTATAGATTATCAAGTACCATTATGGTATCGTGTTTCCCAGTAACTGGGTTGTGGTCAGATACCAAAGCGGTAAAAGCGCGTGGTAAAGCGGCGGTGGTGGAACCAGCGTCAGACACTAGTTGCCTGGCATTTATGCTGAACTGGGCCTATTTGGCGCAGCCGTGAGGCACACAATACTGTTTTAAGCTTTCTCTGTTTTATTTGTATTTTGTGTGAATATTGTGTGCCTTGATCTGAGTCAAATAAATTTATTTTCTTTCTTTTCTTTCTTTCTTTCTTTAGATAGGCAGTCGCTCCATGTAAATAAATATAAATACTGGTATATAATAAATACTGGTGTTCAGCTGCATCTCTTTAGAGGAAAAGGTGATGATGATGATGATTATGATTTAGAAGATAATAAGTCCCACTCCTAATAATGCAAAAAACCTTTTAATTAAAAAAAAAAGGTTCTATAGCAGATAGAATCAAGTAAAACAAAAGAAAAAAAAGAATATTTTTCAGTGTAATTTCCTTTCAGCAATTTTTGTGTCCGCAGTCTTTTAGAGGTTTATGTGGGTTTACAAAAACCGATCTAAGAATTTTCCAAAAAAAAAAACTAAAACCTAGGTTTTTTTTTCACACGTAGGCCAGCTAGCCCTTAACTAAAGAATCGTCACTTGTTAAGGCTCTAAATAATAAACATTGTTTTTTTTTAACTTGAAACTGCCATTATTTTCAAAATCATCCAATGGATCTTATAGCATAAACTTGGAATATCTCTAATTCTCTACACCATCTCATAGCCCTAAAATATTGCCCAAAACCTATAAATATTCAATTATTCCCAATAGATCCATAACAGAATTATGTTCGTCCAAACATAATTGTTTGTTACAAATGGCCGCCCCCCGTGTCGCTTGATGTGTTGCCCGAATAAGAAACAATTACAAGACTAGAGGACGTGCTTAAGATCGCAATTGACAAGGAATTGGGACGCACTGGGTTGGAAAACCGCTGCTTTTTCTCTCTCTAAACAACTAAAAATGTTCCGCGAACAGATAAACACTTTAACGCGTTATAATCACAGGAATTACACATAACATCACGCCTGTATCCTCCGAATGGTAAGGCAGAGGAAGAAAAGGAATCACAGGAATTGAATGTCTATTTATTCGATCCATTTCAAACGTCAAAGAAAATATATCTTGTAGTGTACTGCGCTGTAGTTTGTTTGTTAACAGCCATGTGGTTTGTCTTATACCAAATTTACAAAGAAAAAAATAAAGAAGAAGAGAATTATATGAAATAAAATAGTGATACCAAAAGAAAGCATGTCCTTGGAAGATTTTATTCGTTTATTTTTGAAGAATATTTGTATAAAACGCAGCGTTTCTCTGACGCAGTGCGAACACATCAGAAGGGAAGGAGACACATAAAGATCTTGTCTAAAACAAGGGTGTCGGGTCATCTGACGGCGACCTGTTTAATTGAATCCCTAAGTTTGATTAGCAGGGACGTGTTACGATTATTGCCATACTCGATCTTACATACAGATATAGATAGGATGTCATTAATATAGAGGTAGTTAATTAAGGAATTAATAAATCGGGAAATATAAAATACATTTCTGCAGGACATATATTTCAAGGACTAGCTAGCTCTAACACAACGAAAGCTCTGAAAAGCCGCTTTAGTATACAAGCGGTGACTTTTAAATGCGCTGACGCAAAAGATCGGAAAAGATACATATTGAAATAAAAAACAGCTACATCGTAAATAAGCTAACTTTTCATATAAAGAAAAATGCGTTTTACAATAAATACACCTTAAAAATATAAAAACAGAAAACAAATAATTATAATGCCAAAAGGGCCTCAGCTCTGCATAATGTCAGATGACAACACAAAGTGTACCACCTGACGCTGGTTGTCAGCTGCAACCCACGAGTGCCATACGGTAGAATAATAAACATAGGGAAGCGTCTGTCCGTTATAATAAATACGTAAATTAAAGGTAAGATAAAATAAAATAAAACATACTCATACAAAATCAAATAAAATGTGGTGATTACTCTACGCAGAAGACCTAACATGGTATGAAATTCTCACTAACCCCGCTGTCTACTTAGAATATTAGACAGCGGGTCCCAAACTAGGCACAGCCTGTATCTTGGTGACCCAAACACTACTCGTATTTAACAATTTAAGGTGTTCTGGTAGCGTAATATTATTGTTCAAAGTTAATTACAAAATTTACAATAATTTAAGTAGGTACAAAGAAAATAAATAACAAAGATTATACATAAACAGTTGACTAAGCGTGTGGTGTAAGTGTGAGGATATGTATTCTTTCAGAGAGTGTGTATTAATAGTGGACATTAGAATGTTTTAGAATCATTAGAGTCGCTGTGGTAGCTGAAAATCTAAATCTCGGTTAGGCAGTGCCGACATATCGAATAATAGCAACAGCATTAGGTAATATAAAATAAAACAAACTCATAAAAAATCAGTCTTGAGCTGTGGGTCCCTGATAGCACAGAATAATGCTGAGTGGAAGCCTTCTTGTCACAGTCATGACGTGCAGCTGCTGAATATTTCGGTTATGTTTGTTATTGATGATATTGTTGTTTTTTTTGTATACACGTGTTTCTGTGACGAATAAACCTATTTTTCTTTCTTTCTTTCTTTCATTCATACATTTATTTCGTTTATGTATTTCATTTATTTCGTTTTGCGTCGATGTGACGCATATTTTCCCCCAATTTGTTATTCTCGTGTTTTTTTCTTTGCGTCATATTTACCGCAAATAAACGTATTTTTTTTCTTTCTTTCTTTCTTCATACAAAATCAAATAAAATGTTGTTACGAACATGTGTGTGTGCGATATTATACGAGATAACCCGAGCATTTAACCGATTAACTTTTATGTGTGAGTTGTTACGAAATTAAAATGTCATTGCACTCAAACATGCCTAGAATATTTCCTGTAATTTAACTACCAACCCAGAAATAAACTCCGTACTTTACGCTTATTATAAAATAAATCCTTGCACATAGTAGCCGAAAGGTATTATAACATCAAAAACAATGATAAATGTCTAAAGGTGTCACAACTTTGCAATCAAAATATAAGACTGCAAATGTGAGGAATGGCATCCTGGAGATCGGCCAAAGAAATTGCAATTTCAACCCCCCATTTAAATTTCAACCTTAACATCCAAATGATTAAACTCAAAATTCCGTGCATCAATTTGGTGATTAAGACTTTTTGTATCAAAGGGGCTCAAAATCAATTACCAATCTAAATTCAACCTTGTTTCCTAACAAACAGAAACTAAAATCGAAGGGTAGACAGCAGAAAAGGTTGAGTCAAATACCTAACGTAATGCAAGCAAGGCATCCGGCTGAAGGACCCACTAATTGCATTGGTCACGCGCATTCCGGCGCGCGCGGCTGCTTTTGAGCTGCGCGCGCGCCGACTCCCTGGCTAATTAGTAGAGGGATTGATTCATTTGTATGTTTCCGTGACGATTTGTCTTGGCTGTTCGCTGCAGAGGGTAATGACAGAATGTTGTGTAATAAGATTATAAGGATTTTGAGTGAATTTAATTTGTCTTCATCATTTATCTGCCTGAGGCCTATGCTGACTTGAGCTTCCTACATATTGCTTACGAGCAGCGCCCTGCGGTTTAACACGCATAAGTCTCGATCCCGTGGGAATATCGGGATAAAAGTATCCTATGTGTCAATCCAGGTTATAAACTATAATTGTGCCAAATTTCATCCAAATCCGTTCAGTAGTTTTTACAAATATCCATCGATCCATCCATCCTCACAAACTTCCGCGTTTATAATATTAAAGAAAAGAAAGAAAGAAAATAAATTTATTTGACTCAGGTTAAAGCACACAATATTCACACAAAAATAAAGAAACAGAAAAAATACAAAATAATTTAAAATAGTATTGGGTATTGGTCGTTTTAGTAGTAGGATTCGCAAACCATAAACAACGGGAACAGTGGACATTGCCTGCATCAACACAATTAAAGGAGGTGTCAAGGCAGGCAGAAAGATTGCTGTCCTAATTCCTTTGTGGCCTTTGGTAATACCCATAGATAAAGATTAAAGCTGGCCATTGTTCTCTAAAACTTATTCTTGTCAGCTGAATTTGCAGCATGATGCCGCGGAAAACGTTTGCTAAGCATTATGTTAGTATTGTGTGAGGAGCTAATAAATGCACTCTTAATTTTTCACAGATAAACGGCCTCCTAGAAAGAAAAAAATACGTTTATTTGCAGTAAACATGACGCAAAGAAAGAATAACAAATTGGGGGAAAATATGCGTCACATCCACGCAAAACAGCCATCGCTCAGCATAATGCTGCGACCCTATGCCAGACAGAGCCCCAGCGCTGGTTTTCAGTGACAGCCGGCTCCTCTTTATGTGAGGAAGTGGGCCAAGTAATCCACCATGCAGCCCAAATGCAGATCCATGGACGTAACAATTTAGTCTTCGAATTTTTGTTTCTAGACAATAATTTCTCCTGATTTTTACTTTCACCTTTTGATGTGTAACATCTTTCCTCTCACTTTCCTGCAATCTGTGGGAGTGATTTCGTGAAAAGGGACGGAAGTGTGTAACAGGAAGCCGGAGAAGCGCGCGCTATTTGATTTGACCAATGAGCGCGCGCGGTGCTAGAGTCGGCCGTCAGATGGTACCAACCCATTCTCCGAAAGCTTGGTACTGTCAGCTAAGCTGTCAGATGCGACAACTGTAAGGCTCGCAAGAACTTTCACCTTTATTTATTCATTTATTTATTTATTTAACAGTTTATGTATGTACACACATATAAAGAGACAAGAAAAAGGAACAGAAAAATACGTATAAAGGTGATGCTTATTTCTAAAGAAATCTCTTCCAGCATACCTGCCTACCTTTTTAGAGTTATAAAATACAAATCAACCGTTCTCAACCAATTAAAGACATTGTATTTTGGATCAACCCTAACGCCAGCAACATTCCGTTCTGCTAAGACCTGCTAATAAAACGTGTGTCTTGTTCGTCTCTTTGTGCCGTTTCGTAAACTATGTTACTCTCAGCACTGCAGACGGAGATCAGCACTTTAATTAGTATGTAACAATGTCGCTATTGACTTACATTCCGGAGTTATTTCGATTTAGATGCGTCTAGCGACTCATACTTGATTCGCACCGTTTTCACGACTTGATAAAACATCGAGTTTTTTTTAGACCTCTAACTAAACCATTGAATTTAAAAAAGGACAAATCCTATTGAAATATAACATAACAGTATAATCAGCCTATAATGATCCCACTGCTGGGCCACACGCCGCTTCTCTGTGAAAAGGAGTGGGCCGTAATCCACCACGCGGGCCCAGTGCGGGTTGGTAGATGTCACACGTATCATGTATCTTACAACTCACTTTACACTTTTTATTTTGTAATCTTTATTTTTATTTATTTTTACTTGTGTGCCTTTTAGTCTGTGCTAAATAAATGTATTTTCTTTCTTTCTTTTTTCTTTTACATGTCTTCGAATTTTTGGTTCTAAGACATGCCGCAGTTTTTGAGAGCAGTGGTGATAAAATAATTTATACATAGTAAAGTGCTTGCCTGGGTTCGAACCTACGACCTTCAACTCGTAAGTCACGGCTGTTACCGCGTAAGTTTATAATAGGTACCTACATATTAACCTTCAGGAATATATTCTCTAAATAATTGTGAAAACCGGATAAAATCCCGTTGCATAGTTTAAAAGAACTACGCGGTCACACAGACAAACGCAAAAAGCGACTTTATTTTTTATCTAGCTGCGCCCCGCGGTTTCACCCGCATAAGTCTCGATCCCGTGGGAATATTGGCATAAAAAGTATCCTATGTCATGGTCACCCAGGTCATAGTCTAACTATGTGCCAAATTTCATCCAAATCCATTCAGCCGTTTTACCGTGAAAGCGTAACAAACAAACATACAAAAAATTAAATCTTTTCTCTTTATAATATTAGTTATACATTATAGATGTAGTTTTGGTGTTGAGTTGGATGGCATGTGATTTTGGATAGTCTTAATAGTAGCTAATAATTTCAACCCATTTCATCACTGCGGGCCGTATCAGAATACCTTTGGCCTCATACAGGACTTCCTGCTGTTATTTTAATTTTACTTTATTTTTTTATTTATGACTAGTGTGTTTTTAGTTTAATTTGTGATTTCCTGTGCGAGCCTCAATAAATATTTTTTTCTTTTCCAACCCTTGAGTTGATATCGTCTAGCCACGGACACGGTCATCATCACGGATGATTAGAAACAGGCAATCATTGACCCTAGGCGTTGGTGATTCAAATCATGATGGTGAGAATATTAGTAGGTTTCTCTCTCTCCCCAGCAAGCGACGGTCTAATTCCTAGCCCAGATATTTCATACGTACTCTATTATTACTACATTTTTAGCCAAAAGCTGAAAAAAATAAATAACAGGGGCCGTATTATGACGTATTAATGCCACCATTAGTCCAGTGTGAGTGAGAGACGGAGCTATACGAGGCCGCTAGCACCATCCTTTTTTCGTAGTGGAATAATGATGGCATTAATACTTCATAATAAGGCCCCTGGCATTTTTTAATCCACTACGGTGAAGCTCTTAGCCTGCATCTCACCTAATGGTAAATTGATGATCAGGCTGAAGGTAGAAGCGAGCTTCATCCGGAATCTTCAACCACAGAGAAACTGGTTTATTTACCCAATGCTGTTAATATTGTTGTTGTGGCTTCAGACTTAGATAAGATGGTGGTAGTTAACCAGGTGGACTTAGAACAAGCCCTGCCATAAACCAAAAAAAATTGTCCCAACAGGGAATCGAACCCGGGACCTCCCAGTCTGAGACAGGTGGTCTAACCACTAGACCACAGAGACGGTCAAAGGCAGAGGCACTAAAGTACACAAGCGTTTTACAAAAGTAAATAATTAATTACTTATTATGGAAGCGAATTACAAACCGTTTAACAGCCATAAACTGCTCACAAACGCGTGAAGCTTATAGCTTCTCTTTACCAGACAACTCATTCATATTCAAACGTAGAACACTATCATAAACTTCCCCAGACATTCTATAATAAGTACTTACAAGTCCATTTATCCACATTGTCTGCCTAAATCCTAGTTCAGCCTTTAATCCTAACTTGGTTCACCAAGAAGAAGGGGAGGATGTTAGAAAATCTAAACTTTAAGGCGCTTCACCTAGCGAGCGACCTTGAGCGTTCGGTCGTTCTCTGTCCCACCGCTATGTCCCGCTCCCTATGCACGCCATATTCACACAATTTTTGGAATTATTTTAATAAAAAAAGAAAAGCGATTTTTGAGATAAAATAAAACGTGAATTAAATCAATTTTTAAATTATCTATCCATTAGTGTAATCCTCAAATTAAAAGAACTTCACCTTTATCAAAAGATGCACGCAATCAATAATTTTATTTCTTTTTTTACATGTATTTATAATACATAAAAACAAATAAGAACGTACAATGTGATGTTATGATATCGAACATTAATAATGTGCTCTTAGATGTAGTTTATTTAATGAGCGAATTTTTTTAATGAGTTAATAGCCTCTGAACAACGAAAAAAAACGCATTATCGCAAGGTTTTGCTTGAGGTAGCGCCTTAACGCATATATCGTCTGGGAGAGTTTAGTGCAAGTTGTGCTGTCCAATCTGAGTTGAAGTAACAATACGATTTATTGTGTTGTGGTATATGACCATGAATTAGTTGGTGGTAGTGTAGGGGTAAGCAAAAAGGTTGGTGTGTTTTTTTTGGATTTACTTGCAGCATGATCTATACGATTGGGTTCGAACCCATACAGGCAATTTTTTTTATGTTGTCACCCACAGCTTTCCATTCTTTCTTTCCTGTGTGTTGCCTTCTCCGGCCAATCTCACTTAAATTTCTCCTCTCTCTCTTAAGGCATATTACATCACCACTGGTCTCAAAACGGTGAAGGAATATAATAGAAACCGGTAGCCGGTAGTTAGTAATATTTATTTCATTTAATTATAACACAGATAATTAATTACTCTAAATAATGATTAAATAATCAACACACTACCATTGCACATTTATTTGTAATAATGAGTTAGCACCTTCAATTTCTTTAAAACTATTCTTCTGAAAAATTATAAAAACTGCACTTGTCACGTTTGTCTTCTAGACCATCGATATTATAATATTTACAAAGCGATCTATCCGTTATGGTACAGTTAGGCTCAGAAAGATGTAAACATCGAGAATATGCCAATGAAAATGAAAAGATTGCAACATGCGTTGCGATGTCTTTTTTTTTTTTTTTGTTTGGAATCTTCTTCAGCGTGCAAACCAAAGTTCCATCACAATATATAATATCAATTGCCGAAAATATATATTATATAAAATAAATAATATGTTTATAAAATTATTATAATATTTACGAAGCGATCTATCCGTCACGATACATGGTATTTAAATGGTAAAGATGATAGATAGGTACATCAAGAAAAAAACATTTGTCTATAATATTTGTTCCATAATATAATTTAGACAATTAAATTAATACAATTCTTGTCGATATCGATACATATTTTTGAGGCTGACTCTACACAGTCTCAGTACAAAACTAAACACAGACAGTCGACAAACGAAAGACGCTGTTTACCAAGACTTGGACCCTGGAGCCATTGGCCCCAAGTTTTAACGTGCAGCTAATGGAATCTGCATGTGGAATAAATGTTTAAATGTTTGAACTCTGAACTAAAACTAGTGAGGGGTGTAAGGGGGTGAAGTGTAGTTAAGATTTGTTTTGAGTAATGTAGTGGAAGGGGTGAAATGTTATAGTGTTTGTAAGTACAAGAATGTTTGGTGTGCTTGAGGCAAATATGGTATTTGCTGGCTTATATTATTATCTAGTATCATACAGACTTTTTTTTTTGGGTGGGAAATTATCAAATAACTTCTCCCGCTCTGGGTGGAGCAGGAGGGCGTGTCAGACTCTTACTGACTAAAACCCACCCGTGTTCCTTCAGTTGCCTGTACGTTGCTAGGGCCACGGTATCCCTTTCGGACTTTCCCGCAACCCCGGCAGGCATCAGTCCTATCGGACCCCTTCACTTGCTGATATCTTGTTGAGGCGCGCGTGGAACACAACGCGCCGTCGACCCGGGCCTGGTCCTTACCGGACGGCGAGCTACCCATTGCTCACCGTCCGCAAGCCCGCGCCTACGGTGGCCGGGAATCGGCCTGCGATTCCCGACGCCCCGGGCGTCTCCTGCGGCGGCAAGGGGGGCGAAATTTGCCTCTCCCTCACGCGTTCTGCCTCCTCCTTCGCGATCATTACTGCTTCGCAAAAGGAGGTGACGGCCTCCCATGCCCTCTCGCTCCATACCATGGCCTGGACCAGGGCCGGACGCGAGAGATCCCCGCCACCGATCGCCTCCACGAGGACACCAAACCTCATAATACAAAATTGAAACAGATGGAAACGTGAAAATCCGCTTTTTATTTTTTGTGTCTTTGAAAAAGTCAATAGTATTATTATATACATATAGGGTGACTGGTCATTAGTGACCGATATTTAAACACGTGACTTTAGTCATAATTATGAACAACTTTTACTATGAGAACAAAACTGAAATCGCGAAAAAAAATCTGCGGTTGACGTCATCACGTCAACGCCGGCTGTCGCTGAAAACCAGCGCTGGGGCTCTGTCTCACATAGGATCGCAGCATTATGCTGAGCGATGGCCGTTTTGCGTGGATGTGACGCATATTTTCCCGAAATTGTTATTTTTTTTTTTCGTCATATTTACCGCAAATAAACGTATTTTCTTTCTTTTTTTTTCTCTTTCTTTCTTTCTGCTGTTCGCTACATTCATGTTCGCATAACTCGTCAAAATGTAGGAAAACATCAAAATTTTTTATCGTCAGAATCATGAATGTCTGACAACCAGTCTTACCAAGGGGTATCGTATTACCCTGTTACTGGGTTGACAAGGTCAGATAGGCAGTTACTCCATGTAAAATACTGGTATTCAGCTGCATCTGGTTAGACTGGGAGCGAACCCCAATATAGTTGGGAAAAGGCTAGGCAAATAAAAGAATTCCATTACCAATCTGACAATTATCTCTCTGTTACCTTTTCACGCCTTAATGGCTGGACAGATTTCGATGAAATTTGGCACACAGGTAGAATATGACCTGGGTTAGGACATACGATTTTTCTCCAGGTAGTACGTTTCCGTGGGATAATTTCCGACCTACTCGCGGGTGCCGCCGCGGGTATAACTAAATCTACACTAATATTATAAAGACATTAGAATTTTAGTTTGTAATTTTATTAATAAACTCAAAAGCTATTCGACCGATTTAAAAAATTGTTACACCAGCAGAATGCTATATTATCACTGAGTAACACTTTTTTTTTGTTAGATCCGGCCTGATCAAAGACATAAATATTGTTTATTCCAGTGACAACAAATCGAAATCTATTTTATTTTGTATTGTAAAAACTTGACATGACATGATTTTAATTATTACCAATTCCTTATTATTATTTTATTCTATTTTTTACTACCTACTTACTAATATAATCTGACTAAATATGACTTTATGTGTGTTTATTGTATTTTGTTTATTACTTTAATTGGATACCATAACGAGTGAAAAGGTTTGTATTGATTATGTAAATTTATGTTAATTAATGTTCATAAACTCAACAGTAAGCCAACATTGTGCTTTGTAAAATGTGTGATGTGTATGAGAGCAAATAAATAAATATAGGCTATAATTTATAAAGATATTACTTGGGCGAAGCTGCTGGCTGGAAGCTAGTAAGTAATAAATAAAAGAATTCTCCAAAAGCGCAGCCAAAGGCCTAAAATTTTAGCTTTTTCCCAAAAAAAATCTAAACCTAGACCCGACACGTATTCACGCACAAGTGGACTACAAAAACATCCCTTACCTTTGTGCGATACAAAAACCCGTTGTGGTAAATCTGCTGGGAATTCTGCCGCTGATTGGCTGCGTCAAATTGATCGTGCGCCGTTCCATTCGTTTTGTTTTCACGATCGATTATTATCTGTGTCCGCGGATTCTCTGATTTTGCATTCGCAAGTCGATTGGGATTTAATTTGAGTAGTCAGAGCCGACTTTTTATTGTAAAATGTCATTGGATAAATATTGAGACATCAACAAGAAAGACAATGCAAATGAAATGTATGAAATGAAATCTGTTAATACTAACATAAGCATTGATACAAAGACGAAATACAGAAAACCAATAATGATGGTCCAGATAGACTTTCTAATAACAAAAAATAATTTATCTGCAAATCATCGGATTCATTTTCGTATTGTAATCAAACTACTTACTACCTACGATATACACTATACAAAGCAGTGAAAATAATATCACAAGTCATTCCACGTATTATTTGTAATATCACAGAGTCAAACAGCACGAAAGCATCGACTAAACAGAAACACGAACTACAAACAGAAATCTACAATACATGTATATAAATGTCTGTCTCGAAGCGGGAATCGAACCCACAACCGCATACACTGCCACTGCTTTAATTGGGTCGTTACAAGTTACTGTAACTGCGGGAAGGCGTCCCTGTAAACGGCAAGACAATATACGTTCAGTAAGTATTAAATAACTTGTATTTGACTGTATTTCGGTAGAGAACTTCTTAATTTTTACGATGGTATATTATTTCTCTGAAGCTGCTTTTACCAATTACCAAATTTTTACCTTCGATATTTTGACTTGCCCTGTTTATTGACCATCACTAAAACCTATCATACCTCTAACTAAACCATTGAATTTAGAAAAGGGTAAATCCTACTAAGTTGAAATATAATAATAACATAATAGCATTATCAACCTATAATGGGCCACACGCTTCCTCTCTTTGAAAAGGAGTGGGCCGTAATCCACCTCGTGTAATCCAGTGCGGGTTCGTACATGTCACATGTCTTCGAATTTTTGGTTCTCCTTCACCATTAGAAATGAAATTGAAATCCCAGTACTCAATGGTTAAAATCGAATCATAAGTAGTCTAAAGAACATTACCTATCTAAAAACGCGGAGTAAACTCACAACCAGCATTAAACTACAATTTGATGGGTTTAACCATACATTTTTCGAGGTTTATATTTGGCATAACTCCAGTTTTATCAGTAAAGGATTGTGGTTTCGATTGTGGGTTGTCAGCCAAACAAGTCTCATAACTGTATGAATAGAAAATATTTTTTAAATATTCTATCACATCACACAAAATATAAACCCTTTTGTTCCGTATCATCAGTTCTCTACTCACAGCTAGCACCCAAAAAGGTCGAAAAAAAAGTCAAGTTGGCCTCTCAAATAAACGAACACCCATTTTTCCAAAGCTTCGACCAGACTAGTGGTTGAATATTGAAATTCTATGCACAAAAAATACATATGGTCCCAACGCAAACATCCCTGACTACCTACCTACGTGTACTCCCGATTGTGAACAAATGTGAACGAGTCATGTTTAAATACCAGTGCAATATCCCGACAAATATCAATAAAACGGAGTCAAAATGAGTATTAACGGTATTTTTCGCTTATTGGCCCTTGAATGCTTCGACGAGCAAAAAAGTATTCTGCTGAATTTTACCAACACCATTTTTTATTGAACAATCGATAAAGGTTGGGGTATAGAGTAAGAAAATTTGGATAGACTGGATTTCCACTCTTGTATGGAAAATAAGATGCTTATTTCTTCTAAAACGTCTCATAACGAGATTTATAAGAGGAAGACACTAACTATGACGCGGTTCTATATCGTCATGTACCTAAAGATGTATTTATCCTGCAGTGTAAATGACCAAAATATGACTTTTCCACCTGGAGAACTAGATGCCTTTAAAACTTTACTTTCTTGGAAGAAAAATTAAAACAACAAATATTACGCAGCGCCCTTTTCCAGGCTACATTTCGGCCTCATTGATATCGTAGATCGACATTTGGCAGAGCCTGGAAAATACAACAAATAGGCAGACAAAATAACTTGGTATTCGTAAGGTAAGAAGTAAGCGCAGACGACCGAAGCTGAGACGAGAAGAGATGTTTTTCAGCTAGGGTGTACCCACCGAAGCTGTGCGGAGATGCGTACTGGTTAGACTGGAGCGAAGATGTGTGCTGGCTAGAGCAGAACTTGCATGTTGACCGCTCATTGCAAGCCGCGCACATCTCTTCTCGTCTACGCTGTCCGCCGTCGCTAGCTTGCGAGGCACAGCTCACATCTCCGCTTTGCACCGCCACCCAGTTCAAATCTCGGCGAGGCACAGCTCACATTTCCGCTTCGATCGCGCCATATAAATATGATTACATCTCCGCTCAGTGGAATCCACTAAAGCTGGGTGAAGACGAGAAGTGTGAATAACGAAATTCTATTGGTTGTTTAAAACACAGCTCTCGTTTCCGCTTTGGTGGAATCTGGACCTAAGGGCCTGTTACAAGCGATTGTTTTTACAGAAACACAAAAGTATGGATCAACATTCGATATGATTTAAAAAAGGAAATGGGATTGGTTACTGGTACACATCTTTAGCCTTATAAATGTCGCATCTGCCTAAGTTTGTCCGTTAGTTCCTGACGGAAGGTACGAGATTCCTCGAATCGGCCGCCTATAGGGGAGAGCTTTAATTAATAGAAGCCAAATATTGACAAGTGTCGGATCGTTAAGGTGGAGTTTGTTGAAGCATGTTATCATCGTAAATGGGTTCGATGTAACGTGAATGTGAGATCTATATTTCGAGACTGAGACTTGCTCCAACAGTGTTATATATATTATTAACTACTCTAGACTTGTAAGTTCTCCTGTATCGTGTTTGCGTAAACAAAGTATTAAACAAGGAACATATTTTAATGGAGTGTAGAGGTACTTGTGAAAGTGATTAACTTTTACTGTTGGACCAATCCTGAAATGTGATAATATCGTATTCGGTCGGGGAAACCCCGTCAGGAACGAAGTTCCTTCTAACGTTGATTTAAAACAAAAACAAGATTTTCACAGCCGCCATCTTGAATTTACATTTTGACCTCACTATCGACCTTAGCACCCTCGAAAACTATGAAAACGACACCCATGACGAATGTTTTTAAATTATTTGCAGCCGTCTTCTTGCATTTTCATTTTGACCAAATTCACACTTTCTCTCTCTCTCTCTGTAAGTCGCATGGAGGGTCATAACGCTTTTTCGTTAAGTGACGATTTCTACCAGTTTACTCCTACCGCAAGCTGCGTTAAAGAACTTCTTTTCAAAAGAAATCTGCTGTTCACTAAATTTTGATCGTGTAGGTGCACTTTGTAGGAAACAGCAGTTTTTTATCCTTATTTCAGGGTTAGTCCCTTAGTAAAAGTTGTTCGATTTCACGAGCACTACACTTGTTTAAGGTATATCCCTCGAAGTAACTTATTGTAGCCACTAATTTAATTAATTAAATAGTAATTTAAAATGATATATGTAAAGGTTGGTACTTGAAAAAAAGCATAAGTAAAGTTTAAAATAACGTATGGTATGGGAGCGTCTAAAACCACTTCATTATCATTCCTACCACTTCTTCTTCACGATGAAAGTTGTTTTTCAAACACCATTAAAACTTCTCCTTAACCCAGGTAACTACAGAAACAGTCTACCATCATCACAAAATAATTGTCTCAATCAAACAGCTATATTTAACGTTCCAGATTACCCGCCCCCCGAGATTGAGCGCAAACGAAAAATTCAATCAATTCTCCCACTCATACCTAATCCTTTAAAACAGGGGTTCCCAACCTTTTTTTGTCTACTGCCCACTTTAAGAATAAATTATTTTTTAACGCCCCCCTTTTTAAACATACTTAAAAACCGCTAAGTACTTATAACTGATTATTGAAACGCAAAAGACATTGCCCATCCTTCTATGGACCGCCGTTGCGCATAAAAATAAGTTGTATGATAGCATAAATTGGACATAAAAGAGGGGAGATGTCATATTTTCCAAGGAAATAAAAATTAACTATTTATTTTGTGGGGTTTTTATTGTTTTTTGATTTTCTGTTCAAGTTTTGAGGTTAGTTTGGAGCCAACCTTCTACTAAAAAAAGCAGTCCTTACAACATTTGAATACTCACAAGACACCAGAAACTAGTTCCATCAAACTAGTGAATAATCCTGAGTAAATAATATTAGCTACAATGGTAGGTAGGTTACACTTACTTAGCATTGTATAATTGCATTGTATAATTGCATGGCACATGTGTGGGCACTATGTACCGACTATAAAGCTACCATTTAGGTACTGAGTATGTCTTTCATTGACTTGAATGTGCCCTGGCGGCTGAGAGTATGTCATGCTCACTCTAATGTCTCGCTGGCGGTGGCGCGTGTGTTGGATCATTTAGATCCCTTCAAAATGGTTGAGCTGAATGGTGCTAATCCATGCGTCATGTTCGTGAACGGGCGCCGTCAGTAGGGACTGGTCATCTCTTAGCTGCCACGGCGATTTTAATTTAATTTATATTTTTATTTCTAACGGACGCTTTTAATGTTTTGCATCGTTCTCACATGTATAACTTCAACTTGAACTATGTAACCAATATTATGTAACCATTTTATTTTATTTAAAAGAGTGTCCGTGGAGTTTCTTGCCCGTTCTTCTCCATAGGTACCTACTACGCTTTGGAATAGGCGACTAGCTTCATATTTCTGACTGACCGACCCCTTGACTATTCAAAAGTGCCTGTAATTGGTTTATTTGAAATAAATGCTTTGAGTTTGAGTTTAAATGGGTTTATAGGTTAGTAGTATAGGGAATAGAAAATAACAATGCTTGTTTATAGGAATAAAATAGTTTTATTGGTCCATATGATCATCATATTCATAAAATATGTCGTCTAAAAACGGAGCCGGCGGCTCAACTGATCTAAATCGAGCCCAACCAAGATACCACAAAATGGTCATTACGTGTGCGCAGCATCCCACGGTTCGATTACCCACCAAACAATTGCAATAGTAACCAGCAATATCAGCTACTGAGTTACTTATAGCCCTATTAACTAAAATGTAAGCATAGTACACTTTTCTGCTAACGTGACGTGATTTAATTCGTCCTCTTACTAAATACTTGTCCGTTCCCAGTATCAGTGGCAAGTCATCCTCAATGACTTGCCACTGATACTGGCTAACTCGATTTCGTATTTTCCGTTTCTACGGACATGCTCCCCATAGTACGACCGAGCCTGTTTTAACTGGTAGGAACCTAGAGCTACTGTCATCAGATCATGTAAGGTAAGTCTTGGAAATGTGTCCAAATGTGGATGATCAGCATCTATGGTTAGGAAAATGGCTCTCCTTCTATTAATATTTTCATTTTGTATGTACGCACCCAAATGATTTATTGTATTTAATCTAGCTTTAGCTAATTCTAAGAATTGTTGAGCATCAGGCCGGTCTACTATTGGCGCATGGAACTTATTTAAAAGTGCACATGCAATATTGAAGTCTAACATAAGGTGTGTCGATGCACGGTTGAAGTATTCTTGGCGAAATAATTTAAAATCTCGTTTTATACGATGGCTTCTTCACGAACAAACTGCGGTTGTCTATCTTGATCATGCTGAGTCTGTCTTCTCACACTTCTATAGGCATTCGTCCAACAACGTAAGCAAACTCTTTCTAGCCTGTGTACCTAAAAAAAGAAAATTGAAAGCTTTAACCTTACTAGAAAGGATTTCAAGCATAAGATTATACACCAAAAACAATTATGATAATATGTGGAATACAGGTCAAATACCAACTTGAAAATATCATGATAAGTTTTTGTACATTCTGAGAATTATTTTAATGAGCAGTGTTATTATAATTATATTAAATACAAGTATAGATACCTGCTGAGTAGGTATGCACGACATTATGACATTTCCTTCAGGGCTATCAATTGATACTCTGTGTGTCTTAGCTCTTAATATGGAAGATCCACAGACAAAGCACACTTCTTGATGTCCATAAGCTCGTTCAATTGTTGATCCACCCGATAAGTTAGATGCTCTTTCAAGTATTGTATAACATTCTTGACAAACAACATCTTCCACTGACATCTAAAAATAAATATAAAAGATACATAAAACATTCTGTTTAGATATTGATCTTAGTACTAGTTTATTAAACTAGTAGGTACTAAGATCACAAAAAAACATACATTTTTGTCACAAACAGGCAAAACAAATACAAAATCAAATCAAAGTAAGATTCCTTTTTTTGTGGTGGTATCTATCATGATGCAATTATTATTTATAATCTTAAAGTAGTTTCTATAGTATCACCTGTGAAAGTTAAATGCACAACCAAATACAAATAGTGCTAAAAGACTTGGACCCCCATGTCTTGGGATAACTAGGATTTTTCTTGTATCTATAGTATCAATATTACTTGTTTAGCTTAGCACGTATGTCTAAAAGTGTGCGAGTCTTGAGAAAAGTGGTAAAAATACAATAAAACATAACTCAATGAATAAGATTATACTGACCGTTGCTGGTGCAATCCAAGATCGTAAAATTCTAACCATTGCATCCGTTGCTTCCCCGAGTTGACGACGGGGTAAAGGATGTATCAGAGAAAGGGCACAGTTCACACAGCGTGACATTTTTAATACAATCGTTTTGATTTTCTGCACAGAGTCTCGGACCGTAGTCGCAAACAAACGTTCTACACAATCCACAACCCTAGCACAGAAACAGTACAATAGTCTTCAATAAGATATCTTGTTCGTGCAGGAATCCAAAGACTCTACTGGACACGTACTCGACGTAATAATAAGTTATTTGTTGTCACAACAAACTCAACAACTTATCAAGAAAAACAAATCCGTTACCGCAGACGATGCTGTTTGACTTGACAGTGACACTTTTGATGACAGTTCACCTTTTATTTGCCCGTGGTAGTGTTACCAACAGTTAATCTAAATCACCCTGACCATAACTGATGTTTTAACTATTAAAAGATTGTTAACTAGGAAAGAAATATTTTTTTAATAATATTAATTACAAATAAAAATATGAATCACGCGGGAATATTCTATATTTGAAATATTTTTTAAAACAACGCCCGCCTCTACATATCAGTTAAAACCGATTACGGGGAAGTTCTTTAAGTTGTCAACACTGCTTTCACTTTATGAAAGCCATTTTGAAAATATAATGCAATAAAATCGAATTAGTAACTATTAAAACAAAAAAAATAAAACCACATACGATTTCGATCAAGATAAGTAAGAAAAGTTAAAAAAAGATTTCATAATTTATGACTATATTTTTGTTGCTATACTGTTTTCTTTTATAGCGATACTGGTTTTGGGCAATGGCCTTTATAGTATTCGGACAGAGTATCTTTTATTGAAAATAAAACAAACATAATCAATTCTTATATAAAAACTAACGTGAAGGTTGAATCTGATGCTGTTCAATAAGTTTGTTGATATCAGGTTCCAATTTACTCAAAAACAGCCGCAAGTCGCCACGTTCGGTAACACGCAAACGATTTCTCTTTTTAGTAAGCAGCGTTGCCACAGCACTAAATCCACGTTCACACAAATATGACGATGGGAATGCTATCAAAAATCGTTGAACAATTGACCACAATCCAGGGTACAATTGCGGGATCGGTTTTTGTAGCCAAAATTCTTGATATCCATTTTTGAACTTGATTTTTATTTCTTCGTTTGTTGTCAATTCTATAAGTTCTTCTTCCAGCTGAGGTGACATTGCTGTGTTGACATTTGAAAACGGATCCAACACCCAGTCTGGTATTTCCAAGTTTAAAATGTCCTGGTATCGTTCGGTGAAGTCAATGTGGAGGTTTTCCAAATGTTGGCAGTAGGCAAACAAGTCGTCGTTACTGCAGTATACTGATAAATTCGGAAAATTGTGAAACTCACGTCTGCCCATATTCTTTTTGTGCAGAAGCAGTTTGGCTGCGAAAGCAGCAACGACATTTTTTGTTTTAATTAAATTTAGTTCATCGCCTTGCAGTTGGAGGTTCATGTCGTTGAACATTTTATACAGGTCTGTCATGTAAGCTATATCATTCTTTGATGTTATGAGCTTGTTGCGCAGTTCTGTATCTTTAGTTTCCAAGAACTCTATCATAGAGTCAAACAGGTTGTAAAATCGAATCAGACAATTGCCTCTTGACAGCCAACGAACTTCAGTATGAAGCAACAAACGGTTGAAATCTTCGTCATTAGTAACACAAAGCTGATGAAACAATCTATCATTCAAAGAGCTGCTACGGATTTTATTGACTGCTTTGATGACATATTGCAGTGATTGAAATAGTCGTTCACTTAAGTTTCTAGCAACCAAATGTTGTCTATGAATAACGCAATGTATAGCAAGGACATCTGGAATTTTATTCTTTAAGTATGCTATGAAGCCTTTATGGCGCCCTGTCATAGCCGGAGCGCCATCCGTAGCAACTGATATAATATTTTTCAAAGGAATCTCTTTCTCTTCACAAAACTTTTCCAATGTATTGAATATGGTTTCGCCTTTTGTATCTGTCTCCAAATTTCTGGCAAACAATAGTTCTTCACGTATTTTCTCATCTTTAATAAACCTCACGTAACTCATCGAGCTGAATTGAGAATTGACTAGTCCTCAGATGATTGCACAATGATTCTTCAATGTTTTCAGCCATTTCATAAATTCGTCTTTGCACATAATTATTACTCAAAGGAATTTTTCGGATAATATCTGCGGCCGGTTTATGAAGCACAGTAGTTATTACTTCCTTTATTGCTGGCAAAATTAACTCTTCTCCGATGTTGTGTGGTTTGCCTTTTTGAGCAATTAACAAAGAGATATTGTACGAAGCTCGAAGTCCGTCGTCATCTTGCTTAGCAGCCGCCGAAAATAGTTTTGATACACTTGGCTGAGTATTATGCTTCTTCTCTAGGTCTTGAAAATATGCTACATTCTTTTCTGTCTTATCTGGATGCATTTTATTCAAATGATCTTGCAGTCTTGAAGGCTTCATTGCTTCGTTCGAAAATGTTTTTAGACATAGAAGACACAAAGGCGACGACGGGTTTGTGGGATTTTCAATAAATCCGAATTTAATATATTCCGCAGAGTATTGCCGTCTCTTCTTTTTTACTTCCGACATTGTTTTGTTTTAAGAAATACGTAAGTGTTGAAATCAAGTACTGCTTATCTATTATGCGCGAAACCGCAAATGAAAATAAAATAAGTTTACGTCGTTTATATAGGATTGCATAAGCAGCACGCACCAACAGGAATAAGACAAACGTGCATAAACTCGTTTATCTCATTCGACGCCCAATCGTACTCGACAAGCAAGAACAAGTATTATAGAACCAGCCGATTGGTATAGGAATGTACAATTCGGATTATTTAACAAAAACTTGTTAAAACATGATTGCCCGCGGTCTTTTATATCGAACCGAGTTTGAGCTATATCTTAATTAATATTAGTTGATGTTCACAAGATGTAGTCGAGAGTCGAGAGCTCAGTCGGTGTCTAAGAGTCTTCCTAGCTAGGTAGATGAAATTATAAATCGACCCCAAAGCCCTACACCAGTGATGTCAGAGTTCGAGGGGAAGGTGGGGCATTTTTACTGGAAAATAGGAATTTTAAACTGACTGGTGGGGCCCCTTTACACAAAAAAGAGGGAATTTCAAACGACTGGTGGGGCCTTTTACACAAAAAAGTGGGGATTCTTAACTGATAAGTGGGGCCAAGAAATATCTCACGTGGGGCCCTAAGGGCCCTATGGGACGGGGGTTTGACATCACTGCCCTACACAATGCCCCCTTTTTTTTCTGGGTCTCTTACCGCCCCCCTTTAGGCCTGCAGCGCCCACAAGGGGGCGTTATCGCCCACGTTGGGAAAGACTGCTTTAAAAGGTTTCAATCAACTACCTTGTCTTCTGTTTCGGTTGATAAAAGATGATTGGAAGGTAGGTACGTCTCCTGTTTACTTAGCTTCAGTGCAGTTCTGTTTTTGAGTGATTTTAGGTGTAAATTGGTGGGATGGTTCTGTTTGTCTCAATTAAGTGGTATAACAAAAAATTTAAGGACAGAACAGAAAACATCTCTTTGGGGCGTTGGTGAAATGGTTACTGTCTGTCAGTTTGTCTACGACTTGACAAAGCATCTAGATTTCTTTGTTATATGTAAGATTAATTATATATGTAACATAAATAATAAATCTTCCATAATACATTTTCTAAATGATGGTGGAAATATCAAAATTTGTTGCGTAGTGTAGAAGAACGCGGTCACAGACAGACGTGACCATCGACTTTAATTTATTATATGTAGATAAATAACAAAAAATACTGAAAGGACAGATCAGAAACATATCCCTACTTACTCTTTGTGGCATAAAATAAGTGTCGACCGAATTTTAATGTTAAAAAAATTGCTGAAAATAATAACTTATTCAAGAAAAGTTTCTTTGTTTCTTTGTTTGATGTGGTGGTCGCAATCTAGGAGAGACCTAAGTTTAGCAGTGTTCTGTTTAACAGGCAGTTGGGTAAATGATTTATTGAAGAAACATGACCTTATTCATACGCTCAGCACTTATATAGGATAATAATTAAACTGACCTTAATAAGTTTGTTCTGTAGCTTGGTGACGGCCATCCGTTCCCTCTGTGTCCTCCTCTTCTCTTCTTCCAATTGAGCCTCCAGTTGCTTGATGCGCTTCTCCAGAAGTTCCTAGAACAAATAGAGAGTTTTGTTAATAATCAAACACACGATGTAAATCGAAGTTCACATTCCCTATTTAATAGGCGGAAATTGTATAGAAAGTAGAAAAAACAAGTATCAGCAAAATAAAAATCGGTAATCGTTTTTTAACTCGGCTGCGAACTGTCACAGATTAAATGCATAGGCAATTATGAGATCCATGTTCAGTAGACATTTTTAGGGTTCCGTACCCAAAGGGTGAAGCGGGACCCTATTACTAAGACCCCGCTGTACGTCTCTCTGTCCGTCTGTCACCAGGCTGTATCTCATGAACCGTGATAGTTAGACAGTTGAAATTTTCACAGACGATGTTTTTCTGTTGCCGCTATAACAACAAATACTAAAAACAGAATGAAATAAATATTTAAGGGGGCTCCCATACAACAGACGAATGATTTTTTTGCCATTTTTATAGATACGGAACCCTTCGTGCGCGAGTCCGACTCGCACTTGGCCGGTTTTTTTTATTATATCATTTCAAGATCAATAATTATGACGATTTAAGAAACATCACTTGGTAATACTGCAACAAGTTGGCGAAACACCGAATTTAATTCCGAACACTTCTACACATGTAAACTCACTTCTAGGTATGTAAACTAACGACAACCACTTTCTTTACTGCCTGAAACGTGGTGCCCAAAAGTTAAGTCTCATTACACCTTCCCTAGGCATAAGTTCTCACCTAAATCCTCAAAAGAAACTACTTCTGACATCTAAATATTTACCAACAAACAAAAATAAAAAGGAACGTCGCCACTCAGTTCAGTCGTTTTCTCTAAAACGGTCATTAAAGGACGCCATTTTATTTTTAATTATTTTTCCCTCTTAGCTCGTAAGTTATGGGTATTTTCTTGATTTCGTGCGAAATTAACGAGGCGACTATAATTAGGGCGTTTGAGAGGCAATTCTAGCTTGAATGGTTTCTGTCGATTTTACACAGACGATTTATGATTGAAGTTCGTTTGATGTCTTGGGGATGCTGTCTTCAAGATAATAGCTCATACTTTGTTTTTAAAGCAGTTCTTCTTTGAAGAATGGCTTGGACTGGGACTGATCAAACTTTACTTGGATTGGATGGGTATGCACCATTGCTTATTGTAAACCTTATTTCACAACATAATCAGTATATAATGTTCCAACTGCTGGGACAGGCCACCTTTCTGTAAAACGGGCCGTAATCCACCACGCGGGCTCAATGCGGGTTTTTTTTCAAAACAAACGTTAATATATTCTACTAAATTCGCCTCAGTTTGGCCAGAGCTTAAGAATATAAACGTATTTTTTACCTTCACCTTCTATATGTTATGTAAGTGGGTACATAATATTTTTAATATTCATGAAAATGCGTATCTGTTATTCTGTAAGTATCCTCAGTCACATTAAAAGTATGGTAATTATAATAATATTATTAGGTAAGTAACTGCATGCTCATTACACACAATAAATAAAATGTTCATCTCTTTAACAAAATGCTCCCGTTAAACTTGTCTAAAGTCTACATCACGGGAAATGGAGCGATCGAGCACAAAGCTAACCGGATGTGACATCGTTTATCCACTGTCATTAGCCGGAAGTACGCCCTGAGCGCCCCCTATAGGGTGCTATCTGAAATATGCGGCGTGGGAGATGATTTTGAAACAAGAATGTTATTTTAAGAATTTTGATATTTTTAAAGGCTGTGTTGTTGGTGATTATAATGTTATTATGAAAATTGGGGTAAAATATGAAGGCTTGTGTATGTAATAAATCATACTTTTAAGCATATTTTGAAGTTTTATCATTAACTCTTTGTTTACGGCGCCAAATTAATTACACATTATTTTATTTTATTTGGGAAAATAAACGGTTACACGTTACAGTATGGTTAAGAACTTAAAACTAAAATGGTAATATAAATGTATAACCAACAACATTATCCACATAATATAAAAAAAAGTTAAACTAACATGAACATCGTGCAATGTAAAGTAGATAGACTATAAAGTGTGAATAAATGTTAAAATAAAACTAAACTGAAAGTTATACATGCAAAAAAAAAAGAGAAAGAATTGAACTATGATTTTAAATTATTATGTACTTAAGTCTGCTATGGTTTTAAGAGCAATACTTCTAAATTTCCCAGCCGAGACAGCAAAGAACTCAATATCCTGGAAAATTTTATTGAACTGAGTGGTAAGACGTCGTCGTAGGGGTGCTCGCGAGCCTGCGTTTGATCGACAAGAGGTTACAGCAAACAACGGTCGCGCGCGCACACCTCGACATATAGTTGTTCTGGGTACTACATAACTTATTCTATTGCTTATATCTATACAATCAAATTTATTGTTACATAAATCAAACAGAAACATCGATTCCAACATTATAACGTAACAGTAATGCAATGAAAGACAATTCCCTAAAACAAAAACAATTGTGTGTTATTTTCAGTGACAAATGTCATTTTATTTGTGTCAAAGAGCTCAAAATGATGCATCAAAAGTTCATCAATATAATGTCGGAAAACTTTTAATATTTATACTTTTCCTCTTTAATTTACCTTCAGCCAAATCACTTTCCTATTTCACCCCAACCCCATCACCATAGAAACTAAACAAAAGGTGTCAATAATCACGAAAAGATCTCCATTATAATTCACTAACTGTCCTATAAATATGACGAACACAACCCACTTCCTTTCAAATGGCTCATTAGCAAAGGGCACCGGTTTCCGAACGAAATCTCGCGAACAATGATACCTACCCTTAAATACCAACGTAAATATATAACTGGCGAAGGAAAATGGACCTTAAGGTGTTGTGTTAGGGATAATTAGAAGGGAATAAGTTTTTTGAGAGACGTTTCAATGAATAAGAACAATGGAAAGTGCGACAGATATTTTAGTGTAGAGCTAGGAAGGGGTAGACCTGGAGACGCCGTCTTTGGAAAATCTTCTGAAAGACATTAGGATTTTTTTATTTTTTTTTAATACGTTGCCCCACGCTAGGAATTTCTCAAGTATTGTGGGTGCGTTTACAAACATTTAAACTTACATACACAAACAGCCAGACCCGGAACAACTACTTGTAGGTTATACAAATATTTGTTCCGTGCGGGAATCGAACCCGCGACACGCAGTGTAGCAGTCAATCGCTTAACCACTGCGCCGACCGTGCCGTCAATTCCTCTCTGCCTTCACAAAAATTCTTCAGAAACCTAGCGCTTTCTTTTAACTTTTATAAAGAGAGCCTGGCAGGGGGACAAGATAGGCTAAAAATAAAAAGGGGGTCTTAATTACCAACTCTGTGATTCTCTTAACTCTTTAATTCCCAAAGCAAGATGGCGCCAAGCAGAACGCATGCGCTAATAAATAATAGTTATGTCCCCAAGGGGGCGAAATCTTTCGGAATGATCGCTGTATTAATGTCCAGTAGTATGGACGTTGATATCCAGGAACTATTGTCACTTGTTTCTTTCAATTGAATGGGTCTGAGCGGTGCGGGTTGAATTTTAAATTATTGTTTTATTTGGGACAAGTGGTGTTTATTGCAATGTATATTGATACAACTAGCCACGTACATGTTTATATTTCATGTACTATGTTCAATTAATTTTAGCTACTACACCTGATATTCTTTTACCGAAATTCGTAAGACCGACAGCAAAAAGAACTCGTCTTTCTCACAAAAACACGTTGATTGAAATCGGTTCCAGTCAGACAGACTTTATTTAAGCTTATAACTTATTTGGAACTAGCTCATAATAAGTTTATCTGTTCATTTTTAATTATTTTTTCCTATTGTGGTAGGTATAGTAATTCTATTCAAGGTGCATCGTCATTAAATAATTTATGTGTACAAAATACTGTAAAACATTTTAAAAGAGTAAACGGTGGAGTTTCTTGCCCATTCTTATCTATACTAAAACTAGCAGTTGAAAGGGGAGACTAGAATCAATTCAATTTTTTGAAAATGTTGACATTCAAAAGTGCCTTTTATGTGCCAAATTGAAATAAATTATTTGACTTTGATTTTCTCAATTTTCGAAGGAGTTAAACTAAGCCACGGATTGCTAGTATGTAGCCCATTAAAAAGCTATAATTTCGCCACTCATCCTAGATAAACATCATAATAATAAAATAATAATCTAGATAAATACACCATTCACAAATGCACTAAGCTGCAACTAACAAATCAGACACCGACAAATACCAAAACTAGCAGACAATAGACATCGGTCATTAGCTGACAGCGTCAGGATAAGCGGAACTGTGTCCAGCTAATCATTCAACAAGATAACATCTCCACCGCTGGGGACGAGATGTGGGCAAAAATGGGGGCAAGGATCGTCTGTGATTGGTTGTTGCAGGGGGAGTTTTTAATATAGTGGTGTAGTAATATTATTCTAGGTGCATCGTCTTCACATATAATTATATAATTAATGTATACGAGATATTGTGAAAACATTTTAAAAGATTAACGGTGGAGTTTCTTGCCTATTCTTCTCCATACGAAAACTACCTTTTGGAAGGGGCGACTAGAATCAATTTATTTTTGGTAAATTTTGACGTTCAAAAGTGCCTTTTATGTGCCTAATTGAAATAAATTATTTGACTTTGACTTTTGAATAGACGTAAATGTTGATGAAGTTTTGGGAGAGTTCAAAATGATTTTTATTTTTCATGTATTGATATTGTATCAAACTTCATTTATATAAGTTTTCTTGATGAGTTTTCCACTGAGAGACTGAGACTGAGTGCAGTTGGACTTCCAAGAATTTGACGTAAATAAATTATTCGAGCAGGTGCTCACGGATACTACGTCTACTTATTTACCCGACTGGTTTTTATATAAAGATTATAAATGCAGGTTGCAAAATTAGTTTAACCCGTCCAAGCTACCTACGTACATTCATATGATACAGATAACGTTTTCTTCGTCGACTTTTGTTTTTCGTCTTGTTTAAGCCCCCAGCACGCTCGGCGTGACCACAATAGAAACGGGTTTTGTCGACGGAAGAATAGACAAAATGACAGATAAACGTTCATAATCTGTCATTTTGTCTATTCTTCCGTCGACAAAACTCGTTTCTATGGTTGTCATGCTACGCGTGCAGTACACGTTGGGCGAGCCCGTCGCTCGGCCAACGTGTACTGCCGTGATTTGCCGTTTGATTTGCATGTTTTGGCTCACCCAACGTGTACTGGCTTTAGGTTTCATTCCTCTCTTACCGCTAAAGGCAATGATGGCTCTATTATCTGATTTATTGCTTCCAATTGTTTATATTTAGACATAAAACACTACCAAACCCGCTTCAATTAAGCATAGAACATCAATATCTGTATATCTCCTGCACGGGACCACCCCAGGATTGTCACGGCGTTGTATCATTTTTCACGTGCTCAATAAATTCGTCGCCGCCCTTGTCGAGATGTCAACTCGGAAGAATCGCTCTATCTGTGAGCGTACATACTTATCTGTTTTTGTAATTTGTTTGAGTTTCTGTTCATTTTATTGATGGCGAAAGAGAAGGAAAGATAATAAATCATTTTAATTAAAAATAAACATAATACAAACTTGGGTATACCAATGTAACTTATAGGTGCATCCGAGATGTTTTCTAAAGAACCAAAGCATTGGAAAAAAACCAGTATAAGGTGGCTTCTTATTCTGTTGAAACTCCGTACTACGCAAGACCAGCTCAAGGTCAGAGACCAAAGACATGCGGACGACTGAACCTATGATGATAGTCAGGACAATGTATTATACAGTACGTAATTTCATATGATTGACAAAGTTGTACTTATTTACTTTTATTTGCACCAAAGATTTTTCAGTCCAAAAAATCACTGTCCATTCCAGGTTGTCTGGAAGACATCGTAGAAAGCGATAAAAGCCGCCCAGTATAATGTATACATTACAAAAAGAAGAAAAAAACTACAATCTGGAGTAAAATAAAGTATAAATAAAAAAATAAAGAATTACAGTCAACTTGCTAAACAATGCGTTTCCCTCACCGTACTTTAAATTGAAGTTGAGTCTTTTTGCAAAGTCCAGCCTTAACACCTAGTTAGTCTACAGCAAGCGACTTATCGATGACCAGAAAGCGTTTCAGCGTAGTTGCCCCGTGGTAGCGCCCCCTACTTACGATTTGTAGGACGTGGGTTCGAACCCAGTCAGGCGCATTACTTTGTGTAAATAATTTCCCCACCACTGCTCTCAAAACGGTGAAGGAAAAGATCGTTAGGAAACCGGCATGTTCTAGAACCAAACATTCGAAGAAGCACTCCAACACACACTGGGCCCGTGAGTGTTAGATTACAGCCCATTTCCTCTGGAACAGAGGAGGCCTGTGTCTCAGCAGACTGCTTATATATTATTATCTAAATCTACGTTCAGTAAAACTACTACCGTACTGCTCTATACTTCTATCCAAAAGCCATCAAATCATTTCAAATCTGTACGCCCACAGCCGGATTGTGTTGTCGCCTTTATTCGTTCCCCGCAATCGCCGAAGTGTCCCATTGTGCAATTGTGGCCGGCTGTCTTCACATTGTCTTGCACCATTTGTCTACCCGAGGCCTTATTGTATTGCAGCGTAATTATTTATGTGGGTTTTACCTTGCATATACTATGTAGAACAATAGGAAATAGATTTTAATGTAGCTACACCTCCACATACTTCTGAAAATGCTGGACTCTAGAGTAGAAACAAAATATGAAATATATCTTGCTTTTTAAATAACCAACCAATACAACAACTTTTTTGGAATAACAATTTTATTAGTACTGAATTTTTATTAATAGTACACACGGCTACACATCGAGCTATACATTTCCAGTATAAGCTAACCTCGCATTGTACTGAAATCCTATACAATGTGAGATCAGTATGAATTGGAAATGTATAGCTTGATGTGTAGTCAGTCGTGTTTACCTACTGAAAACTTTAGAAACATAATTCCCGAAACTATAAAACTTAGAAGTCTAACAATTGGCAGGCGTTTTAGGTGTTTGCCCAGAACGAATATTAAGAATATTTGACACTGAAAAAATCATACTAGTTTCAACGTTTCGTGTATATATAGTCCTCTAGACCGTATTTAAATTTCATTATACTGTACAAGTGTGTGCGCAGACACAGGTGCACTCTCTCTTCCCTCACTCTCATAGTCAGATGGGACGGCAATCCGATACGACCGGAGAGAGATCAGGCGCAGGACCAACGATTTATCGTGCTTTCTGAGGCATGGGTATCACACCGCCATATTCCAAACTCCGGGCTGTTACTAAGAACCGTAGAAACGTAGTAACAGGAAAACAGCTTGAATTTATGTAAATAAGCGTCGTTCTGACAGCACTTGAATCGCCTTATCCAATTACCCTAAATATCTGTCAACCAATCATTGACAAGCACCACTAAATACATAACCGATCCACACTTCCGCACTAACACAATTAAAACCTATATATTGACGGATCTATCGAGAGTGCCCCTCTCCTGTATCATTGACAAAGCTACCGTGACCGTACTCGAACCCCCGTACCTTCAGACAATAACGCGAGATTAACCCGCCCGAATTAAACTGAGACCCTATGAAACCTTAGAGAGAGTAAAGTGTGGGGTACGCTGTGAGAGGAAGCGGGGAGATTACGGACGCGATAAATTCTTAGAAATCTTGTAAAAATTGAAAATAAATTTGACATTGTTAGCCAACGCTTGAAAGGTTCATATGGTACGCTCTAGCTGACGTAATATGGTTGGATATGTAAAAATATGAACTTATGCAAAGTAATTAATTGACGTGGAAATAATAAAATTTAAAATAAATAAATAATAAGTTACAAAGAGAAATACATAAAGTTAGTCATGTACTAAACACGATTGTATAAATGGTGGTCAAAATCAGGTTGAACAGCTGGTTCCTGAACAATGGATTAGTTATAGAACTGTAAAAGTTCAACGAGAAGAACGCTTTGCAGCCAGTTACGAATGCCTTTCTTACTTGTTACGAAAAAAGACAAAGCATTCAGTAAAATTCTTCCATAACATATTGCTCCACACAAAAACTTACAAAACTGACTGTGCATATATCTACGGAAATGTAGACTGTAGATCTCATTACGCGATGTCTTGGGGAGATCATGAATTACGGTTTCATTTGAGTCTCACTTTATTAAAACTAGTCGGAAACCCAGGAAAAAGGTGAAAGTGAGTAAAACCTATCTATATACGAATATCTATCTAGTCATAAATATTACCTACACGAAAGTTATTGGGATGAAGTTTTTTAACGCGAAAAAGCATGATGCCCTCTCCATGCGACTTTCTCTCTCTCTGTCTTTTTCTATTATATATCTTTTTCTATTAATAGAAAGAGACAGAGAGAGAAATTGTTAATTTGGTCAAAATTAAAATCTAAGATGGCGGCTGCGAAAATTTTAAATTTTTTCATCATTGGTGTCGTTTTCATGGTTTTCGAGGGTGCTAAAGCCAATTATGAAATCCAAGATGGCGGCTGAAAACATATTCAAATTTTTCGTCATGCTACCTACATTGCGCGAGCACTCAACCATCCTTCATTCCCCGCTCTCGCGCCCGCTCCTAACACACACCCACCATACAAAACGCACCCTCTTTCATCGATCATTAGCGGACAATGGCTAATCTAACGTGTAGGCTGCAGAGTGTAGGGCACTTCATCACGTGTCGGAGATCGAGATGATAATTATCGTGTGATGCTGGAATTTTGCTTATTATCCTCGGCTCGGATGGTATGGGATGCGCGAATTTTTTAAATGTGCTAAAGTCGGATTTTCCTAATTTAAGATTGGAACGATAAGCGGCAGATTAGAGACCTTACTTAACATAGCAGTAGGATATGTTTTGGTGTCAACGCGAAATTTTCTGATTTCAATTTCACGTTTTTCTGTTGATCATCATGAACATTCACATTTCCACGCCAGTACAGTGTAGCTGGCAGCAATAATATCTGATGTTGTTTCTTTGAATGGTAGTATTCAGTAGACATTATTACTCTGGATTAGTTGAACGATACGCAACTGTTTTAATTTTTTTTGTTTATCAATTCTAATCAAATCATTTATTTGCCTGAATATGGGTACCTACATAAGGTTATACATTGGTACAACAAAAGTTCTTTAACCTAACTAAACAGGTGTGCGAATATCTATGTAATAAAATATTTCGTAAATTATTCATTAATTTAACTACTACAAAATATTAATATTAGATTATTTATGAAAATTATTAATTATATAATTTTATAAAAAATTAATTACATTTATCAGTTTTGTATTTTTTGTACACTGATTGATTATCAAACTTATAACTTAAAGGTCTAAAATTCCTAGTTACTAGTTACGCAAAAAATAATTTGCTACAAAATAATCTCTATTCAAATATAAAACTCATCACCAACTCAAAGGCAAAAAACAGAAATATCGATAAAAATAGCTAACCAGAAACGACGATCAGTCCCACCCAGTCCCACCGATTAATAGAACGACTAGGACTTTAGTTTGTAGTGGTTCCTTTTCAATTCCTTTTTACACTTATTTCCAACCATTCCTTGCAAAACGGTGTAATCGCTCGCTGCCGGTCAGGTTTTTCATTCCTCTTTAGTCGGTGCTAAATTAAAATTGAGAATAATTGCCGCATTTTAATTGAATAACGAATGTAGGAAATTATTCGATTTTGTTTCTGTTTTGTTTAGAGTTATGTACGTAATAGTTTTAATTTATGTTTCTGTATCTTTTGCTGTGTATTTTTCATTTCTTTTTTATATTTATGACGCCTAATAATAATGCTTATCTTTATACAATAGTAAATTATTATGCAGCTAACTATATATATAGAAACACAGGCGTCAAGTTGTGTGTTATTGTTATGTCTATACATACACAAAAACAAAATGACACTCAGGTGTCGAAATACTCCTCCGCATCGCTGTCATCTGATAACGTGCCCAGAAGACTGGCAGCATTGCCACGTTGAATGGCAATGCTAATTCTTTGACTTGGTTATAGCAATTTGAGGTTTATGACGCAACTCGGGCTGATTGATTAATCAATTGAATTATTGGAACTGAGAGATGATCCAACCGCTGTTAGGTGTGGTGACCTCTGCCTGTAATACTACCTAGACTATTCCTCATACGTCTTGCCTGCTTTAAACATGCCAAAAACAACGGTAAATAGCTGGTTTCACCAGTGAGTTTTACTTGAGTTTGAAAGACTTCATAAAAGCTGTCTTTGCAGTACCAGTCCTACCAAATGCCATTTGAAAACCCTCCTTAGCAAGGACCTCAAACAGAACCTTTTTGGCGAAGCCGTGAAGCACACACTATTATTGCTTTATGATTATTTTCACTTTTATTTTGTTATTATGTGTTTCAAGAACTGTGTCCAAATAAATATTATGTATGTACCGACTTTAAAGCTACCATTTAGGTACTGGGTATGTCTTTCATTGACTTAAATGTGCTCGCCCTGGCGGCTGAGTGTATGTCATGCTCACTCTAATGTCTCGCTGACGGTGGCGCGTGTGTTGGATCATTATTAGCTCCCTTCAAAATGGTTGAGCTGAATGGTGCTAATCCATGCGTCATGTTTGTGAACGGGCGCCGTCAGTTGGAAATGGTCATCTCTTAGCTGCCACGGCGATTTTAATTTAATTTAATGTTTGAATTAGTTTTTATTTTTATTTCTAACGGACGCTTTTAATGTTTTGCATCGTTCTCACATGTATAACTCAACATGAATGATGTAACCAATATTATGTAACCATATTTTGATTTAAAAGAGTGTCCGTTGAGTTTCTTGCCCGTTCTTCTCCATAGGTACCTACTACGTTTTGGAATGGGCGACTAGCTTCATATTTCTGACTGACCGACCCCTTGACAATTCAAAAGTGCCTGTAATTGGTTTATTTGAAATAAATGCTTTGAGTTTGAGTTCATTCTTTCTTTCTTTCTTTCTAACCTTACTTGAAGCATCTTCACCAATGACATCTGGACATCACTATGCAATTAACATCACAATAAAACGCTATTCCCATAAATCTACGAGCACTTGGAAAAGGTTTCGCATTTTTCTTTGTATTTAATTCTAAACAGCCCTTTGTCCTCTCGGCCATTCGTCTGTCAGCCACTGATTGATGACGAATTCATTTCGAAGCCCTTCGAAGGCAATTTAGGACTTTGAGTTTCGTCTTTGACGGGAGTACTTAAGTACTTAGTTTTTAGTTAAAAGGATCGTTTAAGAAAATAGACTGAATACGTCACACGGGTGCCTGCAGACGGGCGTCGTCACCGAGGCGGGTCAAAAAAATGCAGGTGTGTTTTTTGGACTCGTTCCTGACCGATTGCCCTGAGAAGACACAACATAAAGAAAAATGGAAAATTGTGTGGGATACGTTTGCCCAGCAGTGGTTCAAAATAGTTAAAACGGAAAAAAAATCGTGCTGGCAAAATACAGGTTCAGTGGAGTGATGAAATGCTGCTGCGTAGGGTTACCCAGCAGCATTTTAAAGCCAAATAATGAATTAGTATGTTACACGAATCTACAATATCTACATTTCATCATGAAGAGTCTAATGGATACACGCATTTTTAATTCTTACGAGTCAATGATGATTTTACACCAGTAGTAAAACAGTAAAAATAAATTAATAAGATAATTGGTAGACGTTGCCTTCAAGGTGGTGAAGGTGGTGTGTCGATCTGATAATGTTTGCAGAGCTAACATGGCCAGAGATCGCATAAGAATGGAAGGTTTGGGAGGAAAAAGGGGGGGCATTTGCACAATAGTGTGACAAAAAACAGGCGAACATAAATAAATTGCTAACATGGCCACCCTTTTTTTTTTTGAATCGGTTATTATCAAATAACTTCGTAGGGCGTGTCAAACTCTTACTGACTAAAGCCCACCCGTGTTCCTTCCGTTGCCTTTACGTTGCCAGGGGCCACGGTATCCCTTACGGACTTTCTCGCAACCATAAATCCATTTGCCAAGCGCCATAATTGATGATGACTAAGCAGGATGAAGTAATTATTCCATCCATCTGTTTATTATAAATTAATAAACATCCTATAAATAGTACTTAAATCGTTTTATAAACTCCATTGTAAAGACAAGTGCTAATTCACAATTCAAAAAAAAAAAAAAAAATTCAAAATATTTTATTTCACATAAACCTATAAGGGCACTTATGAAACGTCAGAAGCTAGATGCACGGTTCCAATTGGTCGTTTCCTATGGAGAAGAGCCGGCAAGAAACTCCATGGTTACTCTTTTAAAAATAAATGGTATTTACAATGCTTTCAAATTACAGAGTTAATAGGTATGAGAGGACAGTGTAGGCCTATCAACAAGTACCAGGTACTTAGCAAGATAGAAAATGGTCGATAGATCTACAGTCTGTTAAGCCTACAACGTTCTCACATTCACAAATTCTAAAAGAAAAGAATCTATATAAAAGCAAAATCAAATAATAAAAATAAAAAGCTATTTAAACCAAATGACATAATTGCCACTACAGCTGTATGTAACAATACTTATTTGTTATAAATATATATATATATATACGTACAATATCTACGTAACCATGTTTATACGTGAGAACTACTCTTAAACATTATTCACATCTAACTAAGTGATTTCATACGAGATGAGTACGAGTTATCAATAATCACTGTGATTATAATATTTAAAAAAATACTACAACGTGAAAAATTACTTTCATTTCGGAAATCGGTGTCTTTGGATCAGTATTTTAGTTTTTTACCACCGAGTTCCAAAGTTAAGAGGGAACAGGGCCTGCGATTCTCAATACAAATGTATTCCCCTTTTTTCTTCCTGAATAATGCCTCTAGAGCAACCATTTTTTTTCATGAAATCAAGGTCTGCTGTAGACATGTCGCTGTTATTTCCTTTTTTTCAGCAACTTATTGGTACAGAAAATATGACCCTCCAAAAATTACAAAAATGCTCCATTTTTACCGCTGTGATTAAAGGACTACCACATAAATTCGAAAAGTTTTTAACATAGAAAATGATAGGAACCTTGAGATACTCTTTCTTAAAATTAGAATGTAAAAAATAATTGAACCGGCTCAGTTTTTGAGGAGAAAAAAGGGGAATACGAAACCTCGATCTCGTCAATTTTTTTGTGATATAATCGGTCTGAGCTGCAGCTGTACCTATCGCACTCTACCGAGGCAGACTTGAGGTAAGACAACGGCAATAGTTTCTTCAAATACCTATTTTTCAAATGCTCGCAGGCCCTGTTCCCTCTTAAAGTAATTTTTCACTTTATAGGTTTTTTTGGACGTCATTTTTTTATTTTTTTTTTATTTAATTTGTTATTTATGGTACCTACCCCACACCAATTCGTATTCCACTATTTGCTATGTAAACAACAGTGACAGGAAGTATTATAACATCAGCAAGATACATAAAGTGGATTAAATATGAATTATCGAAGCTAACCCAAAAAATACCCAAGCAAAGTTAATAAATTACATATAAACGGGACCACTGCGCAAGCATCTTCTAACAAATGAACCCCGAATTTTCAAAATCGGTCCACAATTGACGAAAATATCGATAGACATACATAAAAACAAACAGACGAACATAGAACCTCCTCCTTTTTGGGAGTCGGTTAAAAATGAACACTAACGTCCATTACACTAGGCAAATGGTTAGAGCGATAGACAGACAGAGAAAAAGGGTTATAGATCGGTAAGTAGTTACTTAATGGATCCTCAAAAAATATCTATCATAGAATATACCTATGTCTGGAGATCCAGTCCTATAGTGTGCCTGTACTTACATATCCTATGCTCTATAGAGTTAGGTATATACAAAGACACCAGCGGGGTAATTGGGTAACACAATGATCGTATAAATGACTTTCATTTTGACAGTTCAACGACATTCATTGCGTTATTTATTTTTTTGGGCAGACAAATTTTTCGAACACATGAAGCAATGGATTAGCTAAAAACCTTCAAAAATCATTCAGATTGTGATTGAAAGTGTGTTACGCAATTAGGATGCAGATTAGATTTAAAGAGTGTTGTAAATGTAAAGAGAACTTGAGACAGGTTCTTAGTTAATTTACAGGACGAACCAATTTACAAGTCAATTTACAAGAAGCCGGAAAAATTGCTGCTGTCAGCAATTTTCTCGGCTTAATCATATTTATGACTAAAAGAAAAGAATGAAAGAAAATATTTTTTTTTTTTTTTTTTTTATTTAATGAAAAAGAATAATATTTATTTGGACACAGTTCGTGAAACACATAGTATCAAAACAAAAAGTGAAAATAATTATAAATCAATGTGTGTGCCTCGCGGCTGCGCCAAAAAGGTTAATTTCAGCATTAATGCCCGACAAACGCTGTCTGACGCTGGTTTTCTAATTCTGGTTGACTAAAACTTGTTATTTCGACTACGCCTACATAGGTAGCCATAACATTAAAAATCCCTAGGAAACGACGCTGGCGTAAGGAAATGTGTAGTTTTCTAATTCGCGTATATGTCGTTTGTAGATCGTTATAATAAGTGAGCATCATTACAATCGTTTAACCTAAATTGGTGTCATTGTCGCGTGTTGTCTGGTGTGCCTCTTATTAATAACAAGTTGTGGAATGTGGAGGGGGTTTTACGTTACAGTGTTTGTGTAGAAACTGTTGAACAGAAGAGTTTCACGATGACAGAAGAGTTTCACGATGACAGTAGAGTTTCACGAAGACAGAAGAATTTCACGATTACAGAAGAGTTTCACGATGACAGAAGAGTTTTACGATGACAGAAGAGTTTCACGATGACAGAAGAGTTTCACGATGACAGAAGAGTTTTACGATGACAGTTACACGGTTAAAAAAAGTATGAATTCGCCATGTTTTAATTTAGAAAACCAAGGCTGCTGATAGAACTATAAATAGTAGGTAGGTTCTTAGTTTTTTCGGCAGATATTGAGTTGGTACGTGTTGCCCGCGACTTCGTCTCCGATCCAGGATGAAAAGTAGCCAGAATACGTCTATCTCCAGGTCATGGTCCACCCATGTGGCAAATTTCATACAAATCTGTTCAACAGTTTTAGCGTGAAAGCGTTACAAATAAAATAATAAACAAATAAAATTTCGCATTTATAATAATAATATTATTTATATGTGGAATGTGAGCTCGGCTATCATTGTGACGATTGTCGTAACGGCCAATGGTCTCATGGCCGAAATCCTCGACCAACATCACTTGAGACTCTCGGGGGTTGGATCAAGGGCCTGATTCAGAAGGCAGTACTCCTCGACACGGCTCGCAGTGTGAGGAGATTCCTGTCTCTGCTAACCACTTGGACCCTGCTCCCGACATAGCCGGAACACTATTTTTAAATTTTTTAAAATGTTTTATTAATTCTGTTTTTTTAAAGAAATATTTTAAAATGGTAATTCGATTTTAGAAGATTTTATAGGAAAAAGCGGCATAATAATATTATTTAGGATAAAACATCTTATTTCAGCCTCAAGTAGGTGAAAACTTGAATAGATAGATAACACGCGTTTCTTTTCTTTTGAGCCCTCAAACCAAGTTAAACGTTAAACTGGATTTAGATGAGCTTAATACATCTCTTGACACGCCAGACTGATGCCCTAGCGGCCAGCTGACCGCCATTGCTGCTATTAGGTACACTTGGAACCAAAAAAGATTAAATTCGCACGAATTAAACAATGATATCAGTTTTCAACGCAACACCTACCCATTTAACATCTCCATTGCTACCCAAAATCCTTCCAAATAGCGCAACAAAGCTCAGACGCAGTTAGCAACACAGCACAAAAACAACGGAACACGTTGACGCGTCCATTTATCTCTAGCCGGCGCTCACAGGTGTGCCGACGTCACTTACAAATGTTGAGCCATCACGCGGTCGAGATACGAAGCGGTCTTCCAGCGTTGAGCTGCGAATATACGGGCAATTGTTGCCGGCAACTTTTGCCGGAAACAATGAACCAATTAAGGCCAATTTTTCAATCGTCAGATAACTTTTATTTGAGCAATAAATATGGTGGTTTGACAGCTTTTGTATAAAAAATATGTCAATCTAGTCTGCCATATATATTCTTCAGATGACAGTTATCTGACTATTGAAAAATAAGCCCGTAGTGGATAAAATATCTAGTATACCAATATTGCCCCAAATTACTCCAATTTTTTTATTTTTTAAATTATATTTTATATACGCGGACTATTCTCAGTACCTATTTATTTTTACCCGGCAACATTTGGCAAAGGTAGTGAAGGAATTAGCACCGCAATCATTTTTTTTATTATTTAAAATTATACAGCTAAACGTCGATTGTCCAATTAATTTAGTTGCACCATATCGCTATTGAGCGATAAGGTGTTCGCTGTGTCTAACACAATCAATCTGCCCAGCCTTTTCGCAACATATTGGGGTCTTCCAGTCGAACCGGATTTAGCTGAATACCAGTATTTTACATGGCGCGACTGCCTATCTAACCTCCACAACCCAGTTACTGGGTAACACGATCCCCCATGGTAAGACTGGTTGTCAGACTTATTGACCGTAACGACTGTCAAAGATCTTCAAGAACCAACCGTAGAAAGCTTATCATCGACCCGTGCGGCTGTTATCATTTAGCCACGAGTTTGCTGTGTCTAACAACAACTGCTAAATGTGGAAAGCGTAGTAAATTGTTTGATGTTGTGATTAGTTGACTATTATTGACCAGAAATTAGAAATTAAGTTGCCCGTGTAAGCGCACCTTTACAGGTAAAAGGATGAGAGAGAATTAATATTACGTTTTTTGTTTTTAAGGTACACGGTTTAATGTTTTGTCTGTTGTTTCTTGTAGAACATGCATGTTATATTGTAGACAGAGCTGTAAATCAGTCTCAGGAATACATAGCAATTGCTCTATTGAATTACTAAGAAATTGAGTCCAACTGTTCATTGTGACATGCTCAATGCTCTTTATATAATGAAAGATTGCTTTATATGAAGGATCAAAGATCAGACAAAAGAAAAATAAAGTTAGAACAATATTTAAGTTTTGAATTAAGGCTAACCACAAGGTAAGAACTCAGACCTTTAGCTCTGTGTAAAGAATGAAAAGTAAATCTCACCTTGAAATAATGTCCATTATTGCTGTTATTATTGTAAGAATTATTATAGTTATTGTAGTACATCACATTTACAAAATAACACTTTATCAATATCATCAAACACTCAAAAAATATTTAGATTTTCACTTAATTTAAACTCTTTTCTAACGATGTTATTGAGCTAGGTGAACAAATTAAACTAACACTTTTTCAACAATGTAACTTAATGTTGGTCTAATCACTACGAAACTATTTTGATTTTCACTTATTATAAACTCTTTCCGAAACTATTGAAAAAAATCTTTTAATTCTTTTACCCGCAAAAAAACACACATAAATCACTTCTAAATCTGTCTATAAAAACACTTCTATTTCAACTATATTTCTATATTAAAAAGTTGCCCTGCAACCGCACTCCTGCGCAAACGTTTGACAATCGTACACACAATCGTCAATTGACGATGCGCGTAAGACGAGCATGTGTATGAACTGAACCACCTTATAGAATGGATCTCAATTAATGTACGTAGATTAGTTTCGACATGATGCAGAAAAAAATATGAAATTTTATTGTAATATTTTTCTTATAGCTTGATTATGATTAGCAAAAAAATTACTTGTTCTTAAATAGTTGGTTATGACCTTCACGGTCGAATACGTGCTCAAGCAATCAGTTAGATAAGTTCTAATGGCCTGTATACATTACACTTAGGTATGTCATACTTTAATATCCTGACTATAGGTGCACCTCTGCCTGATCCTTCAGGAAATACAGGCATTATGTTATGTTATAAACAATAAACAATGCTTACGTGGGTAGTGGGTAGGATAGCCCCCAATCCCTGTCCACCAATTTTTTTAGATGAACAGTGGTACATAATGTAATAGAAGGGTATTCTATGAACAGAATTAATTCATTCTCATGGATAAAATATTTAACATGTTCTCATAATTACAAGAACTAAGTAAGTATAGTTTAATATTATTGAGTACACACCACTTTTTTGACGATGAGATGTAGTATCCTGTATTATTATTCGGGTTGAAATGACTCGGGCCGAGCTGTCACTGACCCGTCTCTGTCACCTCACATTACTCTGTTTGTTCATTTATATTTATATAGCGTCCCATTGATGTCCCACATCGGTATTGTTCGATTATTATGTTCTGTTTATGATTGATATGATGTAATTATGTACACACTACTACATAAACACGTAGTGTACCTATACACTACTTGTTTATGTGTCAAACTATTGTCTTCTATGTTTGTGTTTATTTAATTAATGTTTTGTGAGATCTGATGACGTCAAAGTGCTTGCCTTAGAGATGCTATAGTTACGACGTAGTAATTATACTATCGTAAAAGCAGATTTAATTATTTTAGTTTACATTTCTTTACGGATGGCCGATGGGGCCGAAAGGTTCTAGAGTGGCGACCGCCTCCCGGAAGACGTAGCGTTGGAAGGCCGCTCATAAGGTGGACCGATGACCTGGTGAAGGCCGCAGGAATCCGCTGGATGCGAGAAGCACAGAACCGGTTGAAGTGGCGGTGCTAAATTAATGTGGATAATTTATCTCTTCTAGATGGATGCTAGATGGACCGACGACCTTAAAAAGGTGGCTGGGATACACTGTATACAGAAGGCAGACTGAGGACAGGGTGTTGTGGCGCAGCTAAGGAGAGTCCTATGTCCAGCATTGGTCTGTGAAATGCCGAGTTGATTGAATGTTTCACAATACTTACATGTTCTATTGTTTGGCACTCAGAATTTTCTCCGTGTTAAAGAAAATAAAATTTCATGATAACGGATGTATCATATAAGTTTTGACATTAGCGAGGATAAAAATATTGCACATAAAGTAAGGCCGTATTTTTTATTGTTTTAGAGCTCCAAGGGACCGTCGAGCCCCACGTATTTGATACAAATTTCAACTTGATGCATCCACGAGTTCCTGAGAAAAAGGGGTTTTACAGACAGACGGACAACGAAGTGATCCTATAAGGGCTCCGTTTTTACCTTTTGAGGAACAGAACCCTAAAAAGAAACAAGCATACAGTTCGTTTCAAACCCTTTTGTAAACAGCTAATTAACTCCCCCAAAACAGTACCAATCTGACTGAACAGATACAAACGAATTATCACAAGGCACAAGGCTATAGGGCACATAGGGCTCATAGGGCGGGGGAAGGCATCAAAGAGCATGGCCATATCCATTTGCGAAATTTGTTTTTCCATTACTCAAATTGGGTTCGCCGGGGGGTAACTTTTGAATAGTGAGTGATGGTGCGACGATATGTGTTTTAAGTTAAAACTTGCAAGTTATAAGTATGGAACTTGGTGTGTTTTAGCGCGCGAACTGTGCACTTGTGGAAGAGAAAATTAATTAGATGAACTGAGGCCCTAGCACAAACACGCGACGTAAACGAAACGTAAATCATGAACCTTTTTGGCGCTGCCGTGAGGCACACACTATTATTGCTTTATGATTATGTTCACTTTCTATTTTGTTTTTATGTGTTTCTCGAACTGTGTCCAAATAAATATTATTCTTTCTTTCTTTCTAAATTGGAATGATTTTTGAATCGAAAATACATTCTATCCGTTTTGTTTATTTTTTTTGCGACAAGCCCAATTAGTATCATACATAGATATGAATAAAGTTTTAAAACTAAGTAAATGTTATGTTTGAAATGATTATTTTCATATTTAAAATCGTTCAGCGATACGTTTAGGTACCTACTCCGCGCGGTCGGGCTAGGCCCACTCGTTGATGGGGATTCTGTTGTAAAATGGGGAAACTGTACCGTTTTCACTGTCAGTTAGTCTCTCTAGAAGTAAACTGATGAAAAAAATCCTATAGCAAGTAGAAAGGCGCAGAATTTCTATAGGTAATTTCTATTTGCTATAATGATTTTTTGAAATCATTTTTCACCTTGAGATTGTACGAAAAGGAATACTTATCTTTCATAGCGATACTGCAACAAACCAAACCATTGATTTTCCGTGCGGTAAAATGGTTTCCAATCCCACGCATTTTCCCACCAAAAAATCCCGCCATTTTTACAGACACAATATTTCGCCACTAGCTTTAAAAAAAAAATTAAGCAACCAGCACCCATATTCACAGCCTAGCCTATCATTATTTCAACATAAATCTCATGCAAAAACACAATTGGCCACCGTCCAACGGCTATGGCAGAATTAATTACTGCGAGGCACCAACAGATGGCGTTGCCACCAGGTGTGTCGTGTATATCATAGACACAGTCTACACGACCTATGAAATTCAGATTGCGCAGGGTATAAATTTTAAACGCTAGCTCCTGTAAAAGGTAGTTTCTAGGTAAAGTGCTTTTGATTCTGTTTTCGGGCTGCTGCGTAAAGGAAAATAATGAAAGAGTTGTACCTAATGGTCGTTTTATACAATGAAAATCCGCCGCCCTCCCTCCCTCCTCCTTTTTTTCATGAGATCTCATGAAAAAGTTGCTCATTCGAAACGAATACCCGTTTCACACTTTGGCGAAGTCCATAAGTAAAAAAACTAAGACCTAGGCAGTTCATAGGTTTACGCTAATGTTTGTTGAACATGTAAATAATTACGGGTAACCTCAGTAGGTACGTAGTACTTATAGTGTAGTTCAATACAGAGTTTTTAGATATCCATTTTTTTCCTCCCAGGCAACGCTGGCATGGCATTCTTGGAATTTACAGTGGTGGTCATCTAAGAAATCAATTTCTAATAAAACTAATCAACATGACAAATAGAACTGACCATCAATACATTTATAACTCCTATCACAGAAACAATCTCTAAACCAATTTATTCATAACTGGGATCAATATTCTAATCAAAACCACCGGCCGAGTGCGCATCAACCAAGCAATCTGTTAAATGACAGTTATCTCCGTGATTGATTGCATTTGCATGTAAAAAACGTGGACAAAATCTATCAAAGCCTCTCTATACAGGGTGACAGATGTTTAGAGTGGGTATGATTTTGACGTTTATTGGGACTGTCTGGGAAAAAATATGGTTATCTACGGTTTATCGTTGTTTTCACCATTGATATGCCAATGCGATGGTGTAAATCATCGATGATGAAAACGTGATTTCGTAACAAAAACTTGGACAATTCAGTGAAATAGAATTACAATTTACCAAAGCCTCTCTATAAAGCTAACCTTGACTGCGGAGATTAGAAAGATACTCTTGGTTTTGCCTTTTCTGTCTAATTTTTCATAAACATATTCAAGTTTTGGTACCTACTTCTTCTTTAAGATACCATTCCGTACCCGACCGCAAGAGGCAACTGCAGGCGACGTGTCGCCGCGACACGACTGGTTTCTACGAATTTCTATGAAATACCTTCCGTAGCTAGCGACACGTCGTTGGCAGCTACGGGCGAGTGACAGGCGATACGTGCAGCCCGACCGTAGACCAGTAGTACCGCCAATTCTCGAGCGATAACATGTTTTTCTATCTTCTATCTAAGGCTGGAATACGGGCTGCTGCCGCCTGCAGTCAGGTTCGGAATCATGACTGCAGCGATATGACGCCGCGACACGTCGCGTGCAGTTTCTGCCTGCGGTCGGGTACGGAATGGTACCTCTAGTATTTTGCTATAAATTCGTCTTTTATTTACTCTTTTACAACTCAAACAATAAAAAAATTACATTATTTCTGCATTACCTAAAAAGCTTATCCTGTTCCAGTCCACAAAATCTAATATAATAAAAAGCTGTCATAAAATGAATTCAAGTATTTTTATTATGATGCAGAAAATCTCCCTGTCCTTTAAATTTAACAATACATGGTGACCTAACGCACTCACTCTCGATCGACAAATATAAGGTGAGCTTCCAAGTCTCTAACATTTTTATGTTCCTAGTGTATTTGTCAAAGATTTATGTGTTGTATGAGTCCAAGTTAGAATGGTCGTGTAGCTAATAAAAATGTATACGCATGGCGTTGTTACAGCGTCGTATTTTATGCATTATCTATTGATTATGGGCAGTTAACTTTTATTTTGTTTGTTGTAGGGCATAGGACAAGCGGAGTCACGTTTTTGGTTGATGGATTTGGCCAGTATTCACTTGATGTATCTTTCTATGCGGTTGGCTGCTGAAGTGATGATAGCAAACTTAAAGACAAAATAGAGTTGTCTAAAATTCGAAAGCTGCTAGGTTAGTGGAGGCAGTGCTAGAGTGTGTACAATTTGGCAAGGTATAAAAAACCCCTCTGCCTCGTTTATCTAGTGGTCGCAAACGTTACTGCTGAACATGAGGTCCAGGATTCGATTCCCGAGTCGGGCAGTGTTATTGGGTTTTTCCGTCCAGAATTTCTCAGTACCAGCCCGGAATCTATGTTTGTGCCCGGTTAATGGCAATATGCTCGACCCTATTACATGGAACTTGAACATTACTGGCGAAATGTGGGTGAGGTACACCTCTGCTTAACACTCCGGGGAATACAGGCGTAATGTTATGTTATGTTTATATTGTATTAGTTACTTATTGATTAAACATATCCACCGTAGAAACCAATGCAATTTGATTGTGGACTAAATACCTATAGACAGAAACGCCAGGTATATTTTTTTTAAGCCAAAAAGCAAATCACCACGATCTGTATCGCCTAGACATTCCCTGCAAAAACACTCCAGACATCCGTACGAGGACATTGCAATCTATAAAGATTTTTTATTGCCCCGCGGAGGAGATGCCAACAATCTGCGAGATAGGAATTCATTCAAAACGCTCGTTTGCCTACACTTAATGGGGTTGAAAGCCGCGATGTTATATAATTTCATTGCACCAGAGGATAGGAAGAGCGCAGTGGCAAATCTGACTTATGGATTGTGGCCTAGGAAATATCTTAAATATATCCAATGACAGGCAACGCACAGCCTATGGCGCTGGGTCTAGAAGTATGACATTTTGCATAAGAGTTCGTTTTATAACGAAAGTGGGTGCATTAAGGAAGGATTTTTGAAAATTCAACCCCTGAATGGGTTAAATAGGGGGATGAATCCTCATACATCCGCACTTAGCTTGTTTGAAAAGAATAGCTAGTGTCATGTAAATCATACAATCAATAAGGTTTTCTCGTTAAAAGATAAGATAAAATTGTGCGCAAAGATCAGCTTCAAAACTTAGTCGACATTGCAACAGTTGGAATAAAGCGAATGAAACTTGGAATTATGGTCTTCTGGTTTCTTCAGCTTTGTCTTTGCTTCTCATGTTTATGTATTTGAAACAAGTTGATTGGAAATGTATAATTATAAGACGATAAAATTATGATCAATTTAACGTAGCATTTTTCATGTGTAACATGAACCTCTCGCTTTCCTGCAGTCTGTGGGAGTGATTTCGTGAAAAGGGACGGAAGTGTGTAACAAGAAGCCGCGGAAGCGCGCGCTATTTAATTTGACCAATGAGCGCGCGCGGTGCTAGAGTTGGCCGTCAGATGCTACCAACCCATTTTCCGAGAGGTTGGTACTGTCAGCCAAGATGTCAGATGCTACACATCATATGCTACTACTGTAAGGCACGGTCGCTGTCTTTTTTTCAATTTAACTTTCCAGCAAAAAGAGACAAACTACCAAGTAACTTCACAAAAACCGCTTTCCTAGACAACAAATCCGTGAGAATGCTGTACGAACAAACGAATAGGAATCTAGATAGTTATCTTTATTGCGAACCGTGGCACCAGGCCAAGGAAACTCCAAACTCCTGGACACGGAGCGGTTGCATGCCAAGCCAGAAGTTCAGCTTCGCTGTAATCTGGCTCGTGGAGTAATGTGTGTTCCGATTTGGTGTTTAGAACATTAATTGTTTCTACACTTTGTTTTGCTGGGTATTTCAATTCATTAAGCTTACTTTGCTGTTGTGCCTTTTGTTTTTAACTGAGTTCGAAAAAGATAAGGTTCTGTATTTAGTCCTGTTAAACAGTCTGATTTTGAGAGCTTTCATTGTTCGTGCAATATACATAACAGTTATAATATGTAGGTAATGACTGAGTGAAGTTAGTAAGTACCTAATAACTTATGTAAATCAGTAAAAGTGTTGAATCAACTAATATTATAAATGCGAAAGTGAGTTTGTTTCTTACGCTTTCAAGCTAAAACGGCTGAACGGATTTGGATGAAATTTGGGTCATAGGTAGACCATGACCTGGGTTAGGACATAGAATACTTTTTATGCCGATATTCCCACGAAATCGAGACTTATGCGGGTGAAACTGCGGGCGCGGCTTGTAAGTAATAATTAAAAAAGTCGTCTTAGATTCATTATGCTCAACTGGATTATCTGGGCTTCATGAAAAGACTGAAACCGAAACTTTCCACTCTTTTAATGTAGGTATACATAGTCAAAGCAAACACCAGTTCAAAAAATAAATAAGAATACCTTTTTCAAACCAAACAAAGAACTTGACAATTTCAATTATTCCGTTTTCTTAATCAAAACACAGTTTTCCTTAGAGTTGGCACAAATTTTCTTCTTTGAAGATGTATTTGATTCGGAAGCTCTGGTTTCGTTGGTGAGGGTCTCAGGCATCATCACCACATTCACAGGCTTGGCTGGACGGCCTCTGACATCCAACATGACGAAAACTATAAACATCACCAGTAATATAAGGTATATCACCCGATGATTTTCTTCTAGAGTAGCCATCAAGAACGATATAGGATTCATGACTTCGTTATTTGTTGGTTCCTGTTGCCTGATTACTATCATTAGAAATTTTGCTATAGTTCTACTAAAAAATCTGTAAAATTTAAGTAATTTTTTCGAAAAAAATGCGACTGTCAGTTAGACTGACATGTTTTTGATACTGTCAGAAATAATTCAAATAGGTTTTTTATTTTTTGTGCGTTTGAGGTTGGGAACTTTTAAGCAATTAAAATGTTTAGTTTTAAATTAAGAACTCGGACGGAGTATTTCAACAAGGTTTGTTATTTTTGTCTATACTTCGTTAGTTCGTTCTGGTTTACGAAGTTGTAATCCAAGTTACTTAAAAGGTGTTACGCACGAACGAACAATATATGGTGAACATTGAACACGGAACTTTTGGTTCGTACGTGTGGACGTAAATTAGCACATCGAACACGAGCACCATACGAACAGAGTTCGACTTGTGTTCACGCTCAACCACTCAGCCATGGATTCGCCAATGTTCGCAATGTCGTGACGTGACAAACACTGTCCACACAGAACAACGAAATTAGATCGACACGAGCGTTTTTGACGAACACCGTGTTCTTGTTCGTTCGTGCGTACACGACTTTAAGCCACTGACAAACAGTTAAACAAAACACTTATCGTTCTTCTATGTGAAATTTACTTTGATTCGTGTTTTGTCTTAGTATTGACATGATGGGTCTTGAATTAACTTTTACACAAAATCCAACGAAGAGAGACATTCTAAAATGAGCCAAAGAGAATGCTTAGAATCTCAACGGCTGGCCAATTACAGAATATCCTAATATCCCGACAAATTCAAGCCCTTTTCACACAGAACTACTATCAAGGAACTAAATTGGCCTAACTGCGGCCATTAATATGAATAAAGCTATCATTGACGATGTGCTACACGCTCAAATCCGCAGACCGTCTGGAGATGGCACATTATCGGAAACCGATTTGCATAGTTAAATAGCTGATCAGTTTCTCTCGTCTATAAAGTTGTTAGGACGGTAAGTGACTGTTTTTGTCTCGTGTGATGTCACGTTTTAAAATCTTTTGTTTTTAAATGAAATTTCCGAGGTTGCCGGGTAACGCTATTTTACGAGTATATGAGCTGCCAGACTTGCTTGACGCTTGTCTTGTACACACGGCTGCACATCAAGCTATACATTTCCAGTTTTTGCTGATCTTGCACTGTATAGGGTTTTCGTACAGTGCGAGGTCAGCTTGTACTGGAAATGTATAGCTTGATGTGTAGCCGTGTGTACTAAGAATAGGACGTTCACGCCTCAAGTTTTAAGAAAATATTAAAGTTCGCACATTTCGCCAGATAAGTTTAAGTCCCGTGTAATAGGGGGCGAGCCTATTGCCATCAAATACGATTGATCGTTTATTACGTAATTAACGTACTGGCATTTTCCTCTTCTAATCCTGGTTTTCAAAATTTGGGGATGGAAACCCTAACATAGTATAATGAAGGTGAGCAGTAAGGAAGGATTTTTACAATTCATCCTCTGAAGGGATTCAATAGAGGGTTGAAAGTTTGTATGGAAAATCGTCATTTTGACCGATGGGAAATCCCAATGGGCGCACGACTTGGTGATATAAAACGTGTTCCTTTTAATGCCCCATAAATATAAGCATATGAGTAATAGGTATGCTATAAGTAAAAATAATACAAAAAGTCCTAGAATAAGGTGTTCCAAAAATACATATATATAGTTTCGTAGATAACCAACAATATTATGATTTAAAAGAGTGTCCGTGGAGTTTCTTGCCCGTTCTTCTCCATAGGAACCTACGCTTTGGAATGGGCAACTAGCTTCATATTTCTGACTGACTGACCCCTTGACAATTCAAAAGTGCCTGTAAATGGTTTAATCGAAATAAATGCTTTGAGTTTGAGTTTGAGTTTGAATAGTGTCATCACAATGTCTTGTTTCTTCCTTTTTTATTTGTTTGTATATTGGCACCTTGCAGCTATTTCCTAATAGCTAATTAGTCATTATCTAATCGTGCTTTTGTATGTTGTGCTGTTTTTTGTGTGCACTAAATAAACGATTTATCTATCTATCTATAACTTAATACTATACTCTTGATGTGTGATCTAAGTTTCATGGATAAGTACGAGTAAATAATTTTCATCCAAACCAATCGTTTCTATTTAAAGCTAAGAAAATTCGAAGTTGTCATGTTTTTTTTTATGGACAACAATACTGCCCTGCTAAGCCGAAAAGCGCTATCTCTGAGATACGCCCTTTTAGTTTTTTGTATACCATTCAATAGCTATAACATTTTTTTTTAATGGTATAAGCCAAATAGCGCTACATAACTTAACGGGCCGGCGGACTGATTTAAAGACGAGTTATGAGAAAAATAAGTTTTTTATAGAAATTTGAAATTCTTCATATGCCGTCTTTATATCAGTGTCTATTCAAAATATATATTTGGGAGCCTAGATATTCTGTAATCCAATCAGAATAAATACACACTACCTTAAGAATATGTTTGATTTACAAATGATATTGGTAAGTATTACGTTTGTATGAACTACGCATGCTCCGCAGGCCCCTAAAACATTAAAAAAAACCACTAACTTGTTTTTTTTAATCTCAAATTTTCCTTAAATTACAATAACAAAAACTCAATTTTCTCAAAACTTACTCCCGATTGAAATAGCGCCTTTCGGCTTAGCAGGGCAGAATAGTTAACATTAATGTTTTTTTTTATATTTCACCTAATCGTGTTTTACATAAATAATCGTGACTTTGCCGAATTAAGTTGTATATTGAATAAAAAGTGATATAATAATTACGTTCTCTACGATATTCAATAATCAAAATTCCAAAATGATCATCGACTTATTTCGCTGTTTGTACCTATATACTTGCAGCCTTTACTACAGCCTGTGCTCGAGCAGCTCGAAGTAAATTCACATTAATTTCTTCCCTATTTAGTTTCAACGATTAGAGCCGTCCACCAGAATTTCTTCCCACCATAAACCAAGATGATAATACAAATTCATGGGCACCACACAGAGGTCGATTTACTCACAGAATCTGTGCAATTAATTCAATTTACGGTCTCCTATCGCATTTGCATGTCTGGAGTCCAATAAGTTTTGGTGCAGATACCAGGCTCTGTTTGAATTTAATTCAAATATTTCTAAGAATTTTCTTTATTATTAGTTTTACTATGTTAATGGAAAGGATATTGAATTTTGCTCTGATTTCGGTGATTTAAAGGAGATATTGTTGGAAAGTAAATTATGAGCAGTGTTGGCCCAGTAGTAACGGCTGTGACTTACGACTTGAAGGTCGTAGGTTAGAACTAAGACAGGCGCTTTCATCATCATCATCATTTCAGCCGAAAGACGTCCACTGCTGGACATAGGCCTCCCTTAAGTACCGCTACTTCGAACGATTCTATGCCTCCCGCATCCAGCGGATTCCTGCGGCCGGGACAAGCGATTGACTTTGTGTAAATTATTTCATCACCACTGCTCTCAAAACGGTGAACGAAAACATCGTGAGGAAACCGGCATGTGTGACATCTACCAGCCCGCACTGGGCCTGCGTGGTGTATTATAAGCTCAGTCCCTTTGGCCGAAAGGAGGCCTGTGGCCCAGCAATGGATACATCATAGGCTCAATAGGCTATTTATTATGCTATTGTTGGAAAGTTAGGACATGGACATGGTTAGTACAGACGCCAGCAGGTCAACCTACCCGAAACTGTCAAATTTTCCCAATCAACTTTGAACCTTAAGCTTTAGTTATAAAGTTGAAAATCTATTAAAGAAATTTGACATATTGTAGTAGGTTGATGTGCTGGCGTCTGTACCTACCTGGATGAGGCTGGCACAAGAAAAGAGAGGCCTATTGCCTATCAGTGGGTACACTCGGGCTGTGATGTAAATATAAGTATTTAAAAACAACATAAAAATACTGTTACTAAAAAAGGCGTATTACTCTGTCACTGAATATTTACAGGACATACTTATATAATGTTACTCCATACGGAATTTTAAATAATGTCTTCTATTGTTAAATTGTACTTTCATAGGTACCTGTGTGTTTGTAATTTTTGCATGCCTTATGGTAGGATATGGCTAATGGACACTATTGTTTGTATAAGACCTTCTTTTGTACCTATATTCGCAAATTAATAAATGATTATGATTATGATTATGTGGGTGATGATGGTGATAATGAGGAGTACCTACCTTCCAAAGTACTTATTTAGTAATCTATAGTAGGTAACAGTGTGAATAGGTGTGGAGATAAGTAGAGGAGCTTAACCGGTGATCAGAAAGCACATATTCAGAAATCCTCTTGGATATAATGTCGGATTTATGAAGCTGTAGGTATCTAAAAGAATTATTTGACTGTCTACCATTTTGTATTCCATAATTATACTGTAACAAGGGATAGCGAAAATGCGTAAGTACCTATCCAATGTGTAATACGTTTTGTGGCTTCATATTGATACCATAATATGGAACAAAGATTGTAGGCAATTAACGGAATTATTGTCGATATATTGACATATTTTTGAGGCGAACTGTACCTTCCTGCAATTACTTAGTAGCAAAAGCTGCTTTAAAATAAAATAACAACAAAGGTTTCTGATGCAGTGCAGAGTTTAGTCTAGGTAATATTTACTTCTCTGTCCAAAACATAAAAAAGAAACCAATCAAAACAAAACTAAAGACAAAGTTCTAAAGCCTTAATCATAAAAGTGTCCCCAAAACCTTCTAAGTCAATCTCAGGAAGATTTCGTGAAGGCTTTTAAAAACAATTTAATGTCGACTAAAGACGCATTATGGTGCAACAGTCCAATTACATGTGAGCAGCCCCCGATTAGGGGATGAGGGTAGAAATATGGATCATATGAGGTAGATAGGTACTTAGTTGTTCAAAATATTTTGTTCAATATTAACTTTGATGTAAAGAGGGAGCCGTCTTTAAAGTTTTCAGGTCAATTAGGTACATTTGGATAAAAAAATGAGAATGTTATTTCTTTATCTTCTTTTAAAGACGTAGTAGACGTGTAGTATTCAAGGTGGAAATGAAAGGGCTTGTAACGACAATTTCAAATATTTTAAAATTAATACTTTCAAAAATATTTAAGAAATTAGATGAAAATTGACCATTCCCTCCTTATGTCCGAAACTACTGAGCCTAAAATTTTGAAAAAAAATCATTTTATGATTCTTTACTCATTAGATTACAGGATAAGTCTATGGTCTTAAAATAACATGGTAAGTCTCTCAATATTGTGCGTACAAACTTACATTTTGCAGTTGGAATGTATGGGAAAATGTTTTTCATGTTTTTCAACTACAATGTTAAGTTTGTTCATGGGATAAATTCATCCCAACTACGGAACCCTACATTGTTTGTGGTCCGACACGCACTTGGTCGGTTTTTTAAATTTTAAACCAAGCATGCGGCCAATCGACCGGAGAAAGATCAGGCGCAGGACCAACGGCTTTCCGAGGCACGAGGGTATCACACCGCCAACTTCCAAACTCCGGGCTGTTACTATGTAAGTAATTCCTAATGGAAAAACCCAATAAGACTTGGCCCGACCCGGTAATCGAACCCAGGACCCCACGTTCAGCAGTCGCGCTTGCGACCACGAGACAAACCAAGCATAGTACCTATATACTTATATGTCATGTTGTCTGTTTGTAAATAGCTATAGTACTTAGGTACTTAATGAACTTTAATTTTAAAGAATAATTACTAAAAACTAGAACATTAGAAGCTGTAATTGTTTTATCGCATCGTTCAATTTACTGTTTGTTAAAACTTCATTCTCCGAAATTATACCCCATAACGATGAAGCATGAAAATGTTCTCAAAAAAAGATTTTATCTTTAAAAAAACGTTTTATTTTTCACTTTTTAGTGTGCAATAAGTTTTATAACACCATCAATATAGGTAGGGAGGTACTCATACGTGATCCGACCCGTAATCCCTAACTTCCAATCATACCAATAACATATCTGGCGAAATGTTATGCCTCCTTTTAGAAGTCGGTTAAAAATAAAATTGCATAAACACCAAAACACGAGCAAATGTGAACTTTGAAAAGATTTTTGACAAGGGTCAGTCAGAACCCTTACTGGACTTGAAATTGAATGCGTCCCAAACTGGCAACTTTTGCAAAGAATTCGCGGAAAGATTGTCGTAGTTGGATTGAACATGAAAGTTTTCAAAAATGAAACATTTAGTTAGGGTGAATTTTTAACGCAAGCCAAAAAACATTGCCTTCTTGAACTCACAGGAGTGTGGAGGATTGGAGCTCCACTTGTTCCCAAATCTACTTACTTGTATAAAGTACCTATGATGCCTAGCCATTTGGGCTATTTGATAAAATTATTTAGGTTTCTTTCAAGCAATTTCCATTCCATTATCTTGTATTAGGCTGAGTTATTTTCTAGATTATAACCATTTTAAATAAATCCCTAAAAAAATATAAGTTACAGAGATAGCGCCACCTACCTTATCACCGTCGAACTTCTCAGTCGGCTCATCATAGATGCGAGCCTCGCGTTTCTCCCGAGAGCCGCGTCGCGACAACAAAGGAGTTTGCGGCGGCGACGCTAGCGCCACACTATTCCTAGCGCTCTCTGGCGGCGACTTTATGAACTCAATCTTTCCACCCTCCACGCAAATATTTGGTGTAAGCGGATACATTGGCGACATAGCAACATTAGTATTCGCCAAATGATTGTAATGATTTTCTTCTAAAGGGAGGTTTTTCGGTTTATTTTTCTTGCGGTACGTGGAGTCGTATGCAAGAACTTGCGTCTTCTCTTCCGGGTGCACTTGTCGTACCTTCCCGGGTGGTCGATCAGGTGGCTCTGGGGAGACGTTGCCGTCTGTCGGACTTTCATCCCTTTCATTATTCGATATCCTGAAACAATGAAAAACAACAATTTAATTATTTTTATGAAAACAATGCAATTAAAAATATATGCATTAGTTAAAAGTCGCATGTTAATTTTTGAACAATTCGCCGTGTAAGTCTTCACAAAAAAATTGCTGTTACACAAACTTGGCATTCGTTTCATTAGCGTTCCCTAGATGGCGCTGTTGTAAAAAAAATTATAAGATATCTAGAAATTACGAAAAAAGCTAAAATAAAGAATTATTTAGTAAAAATATTTACAGGGTAGGTTTCTGATATAGTCAAACACTTTTTGATGTAAAATAACTCGACGATTTCCCAAAAACAAAGAAGTTATAACCAAAAATCCTACATCGCGCAAACAAAATTTTCTACACAATAAGTATTAGAACGTTGATTCCAAATGAACCATTGGAAGTGTGTTCTTTAGTGTGATGTTACAACTGTATATAGATCACTAGCTCTCGTTAGAAGGTCTACAGCACGTGACGTCACGCGCTCGTTGCCAGGCAACGCTCCTTGTAATGTGCGCTGCGGACGCTCGCCCGCGCGGCTGCGACGGCTTAGTGGCGCATATTCCTTGGGCTGCCTTCCTGCACCTTACGCGGTTATTAGTTAACTCGTTAGCTTAGCTCCGGTTAAATTGAGCACTTCCATACCATGGCGGCGAGAATACTCGATTGCCAGTTTTTTGAAGCAGTAGGAAATGAATATTTCGCCTTTATTTTAGTCATGTTTGGATGTTAGCTGAAAGTGCGATGCATTGGATTAGCTAGTTTTTTGTTTTGTTGCCCTTCGCGGACCCTACCTACTAACTTTTTAGCATTGGCTATGAAAAACAGACTATCACGAAGAATTTAAAAAAACATAATTCCGACTACTTTCTAATCCCGATAACAAGGGGATTAACCAAGAAAACGACAGTAACACGGGGTAACACCATAAAAACAGTCAAACAGTGTTATCAGATCACCATGGTATTTCTTATCAGCCAGGCTTATGTCCCCCAACGCAGTAGCAGTCTTGTTGTTGACATAATTGATGTTAGGTAGGTAGGTAACTACCTATGTGATGATTAATACTTATTATGATTCGGTGAGAGGTAGAAGAATGGACCTAAACATCAAAAACCTTGTTTACCTTTTAGCTAAGTCTAGAAAAAACTGATTTGTAAGTATATTTATATAGGTATATGTATCAACAGATCGTAAGTGAAGTCAGGAAAATGAATATTGTAAAGCAAATTGTCTGCGAACTTACGTTTTCCGTATCTATGCTTACCTACTTATTTAATAACTGTCTGTTCTTTGACAGTAGAATGAAATCGGCAAATTGACGCAGGGTGTAAATTATTCTTAAAGGCAGGTTTAGAAGAGTCCTCAGCTCAATAATGTGACAGTACCTACAGTCCAGCGCTGACTTGCATCTGGGCTCGTGTAGACACTAGTTCCAACCCAGTGCTGACTTCGCGTCCTCAAGTCAGTCCAGTTGACTAACCTACCCGCCTTTTTTTCGGTCCGAAATTCCGAGTCAATGGGTTCAGTCACTGCCATAGTATAAACCAGGCATCTTATGTACTTAATCATTCCTTAGTTGGTAATTCTTCCATACAGACGTAGTATGGTGATTACTAGTCTGTTTGTTATCAGTTTGTCTTGCCATTATCTAGCCTTGCATGGAAGCAGAATTGGAAAAATAAAATTGGTTGCGAAGTTATGAGCTTCGAAACTTCCATATTTCAACATTAATTTTAACTCGTCTTTGGGCGTAAATAAATAACTTATGTAGTAAGAAAATGGCAAAATAGAAACCTTACAGGAATAGATAATTTATTCAATAGTTCAAATAATTTTATTTGAGTAAATATACTTATCCAGTAGCTTTTTTATAATATCTATACGCACAAAGGTCATGAAATTTTACGCCCTCGTTTTCGTTATAAATCATCGTCCATTTCACTAAATAAATAAATACAAACTAGATAAATAAATACTAAATAAATAAATAATTAGACTAATTTAGTATTCATATTAGTTACGCCCAGCAACGAGTTCAAGCCGTCGACTAGGATTGAATTAATGCAAAACCAATGGTTTTAGTTAGGGCGAGAGATTAGCTGGCCTTCGTTCAGACGCATTTTTAGCAAAACATTATCAAGACATATTTCCTCTCCAACGCTTGATAACCCAATCCCGTCTACCTAGTAATTAAAGTATTAAGTATAAACAGCGTTTACAGGATTAAACCGTCGTAAGCCGCGTCCTGTCGTGTTTGTTAAGTTCATTATGAGGAGCTTACCAACCTGCTTAGTATTAAACTTAGTTTTGAAGAAAGGTAAAGGTTTTTGTTATTATTAAGTTATAAGTATATAATCCGCGACCGTTGTTCCATCAGTGTCGCGTCGGGCCCTTGCCCGTTGAAGCGCCGGCCCGTGCCGCAGCTGAGCGCGTAGCTTTAAATTCCCCTGATAATAATAATGATCTATCCTTGATCCAGCCTGTCCCGTCTTGGTGTCCTCCCCCCAGCGACGCCCTAAGCCGAGGTTCGTACCCCACAGGGGGTGCCCTTAGCGAGCGCTCACCTAGTTTTAATTTTGAATAGTTTGAATGCTCCTGGCTGGAGGCAAGCTATAGGCAGCCACAGGAAAGTCCGGTTAAGCAGCCATGACCTTAGTCACCTGCGAGATACCAATGATCAAAAAAAAAATCGCGTCGGGCCGTCGCGTCGCGTCGCGCTTGTTTGTCGGAGCCTGTATGACGTCTATATAGACGTCAAGCTCGCGCGAAAGCGTAGTGATTTTACATAATAAGAATCGGTTCAGTATTTAAACATATTAAAACAGTTTTAATAAAAATTACACTTTTTTCCCATTTAAACTGAAATATCTTTTCAGCAAGAATAGATACAGTAATACAGAAGCCTCAGTCGATCAGATCAAAGGTAATTTTATAGGGAATCTCATAATCTGAAAGATCAGAGGTAATTTTATAGGGAATCTTATGGTATGTGACATGCCTTGTCAACATACAACCTGAGACTGACCTGCAAATTGCAAACAAGTAAGACAATTTGAATTTAGCGCATCCCAATAGTAGGTACTCGTAAATTTATCTCCATTGTATTAACAGTGTTACACTTTTAATGAGAAAATTCGTTTTTACAGTAACAAGTAGGTACCTAAGTACAAGTACGATTGTGGAACTAGATATAGCTTTACTGCTGGGATCGACTATTTGGATTATTTTTTTGCGTAGTTACTAACTGCGTAGTTTTTATTTTTTTTAGTTTAAGTTCGTAAAGATAAAAACATGAATTAAATGAAATACCTAGAACGAAATTAACTGTCTTTACCTTTAATAGATACTTATTTAATTTTGTTTTTTTTCTGTATTTTCAACAATCCAATCAACTCCTAACTACGCAATACTACGCATTTAATCACACTAATACCTAATCAATCATTGCAATGCAATTGCATGTATCACTTGACTTAGCCTCAATCGAATCATTACGTAAAAAATCTCATTAATTTACAGAAATGTCAATTATTTGAAATATAAATGTATTTAAAATGTGAACACAAAATGCAAAATACCTATTTTTATTTTGCATTTGAAATACTTTTATTCAACGTGTAATTTTTTATTTTATTTGAAATACTTTTTTGAACGTATTTTCTATTTAATAAATGCAAAATACATTTTTTTTTTACATTTCTCAAGTATTACCAACATTACCGATCAAACGTTACAAATTGACACATAGGAAGTCCTATGTGTTAGAAGTATCTAAGCCCGGCAGTAGGTACTATCAAAGAACTTCATATCTAAGCAGTTCCGTTCAGTCCACATCTGTTACAGCCCCGATTCAATAGCGGCCGAACGCTGCAAGCAGAAATAGTCCTTACGGTGAATAGATATGAACTTCTTCGAAGGTACGTTCCCTTGGGATATTTTCCGACACCCACGCGGGCGAAGCACCGGGCAAAAGGTGGTAATTTTACGAATACTTGGACACTAATAGGTTTGATTAATGAAAGTTTTAGTGGATCGTTAATTATCATAGAAGTGACAGCTGTATCAATATGACATTTGAGTTATTAATTAAGTACGATAATCAATCATAGATAGCTTTTTTTTTTAAACCATTTATTTCGGGTCTCCCATATTACAATCACAACGAAACACGAGATAAATACAAATCACAATATAAAAATAAATACAATGCCATCAAATTATAAATACAATCTCAAATAAAAATATATATTTTATAAATTAATAATATAAAATACAAATAAAAATAAAAGTTCAGGGCAAATTTTGGATAAAAATAATAACATAAATTAAAATATTAATTATTTAAGTAAATTTGGCGCCTGAAATAGTAGTTTCCTTAAATAGATAACTAAAGTATTTATCTCGTATATATGCATTTTATACCTATGTATGTATTTATTGTATATAATGTAATTGGTACCTACACCACAGACTACTTGCAGTATTGTCTCTCGTTCTCCATTTAAATCCATACAATACAAAGGTTGTCTATAAAATATCGCTTTTTAGCGACAAGACCGTCCATTGTGTCACCCTACGTAGAATTTCTACATTTATATCTGTAATTCGTATGGTGTACATAATAAAGAGTATTCTATTCTATCGCCTCTGTCAGTTTGTCAAAGTCAATCTCGGAAACCACTGCGCATTTTTTAATTAATATACTACAATTTTTAATGAAAGTTACTAAGAAGTGTATTTTGAATATTATTAACGTTATGGACGAATCTACTTAATAATTCCATAAATAAACTCACTTAAGGGGCAGCCTAAACCCATAATCATTCTTAAAAGTGTCCTAAATCTCAATTGTTGGAACTTTGCGACATTCTTATTCAAATTAACTCATTTAGAATGTGAAATTAAGCCAAACAGCTCATCAGCAGTCGTTTGTTTTGAGACAACTTCATTTAGTTCACTCAAGAACGGAAAGGAAGCAAACTTGAACATTCTAAAACAGCATTAAATGAATCTTCTACCAAAGTAATTTAAACCGTATAGCGTCAAAGTTAAAGTATATTTTTCTTTGATGCATAGTCGTCGTTAAAATGTGACCAGTGACGACCAATATTTTTATAATTGCTTTGTTTATTTTATTTTACTGTTTTGTGTGACTATGTAACATGTGGACATGAGCTTGTTTTGGTTTATTTATTTTCGAGAGGGAAATCCATAATGATTATTTATCTATTTTATTATCTATTCTTCAACATAAGCATTTGGTCCATTTATCCACCGCCATATACTTCAGCGAAGTAGCAATGAAAATCGGTCGTTAGTATGCAGTTGGCTTTATCTTGAGCAATAAGGTCGCTTCTGCAAAAACTAGAATCGCTTAGACATTAGACCGAAAATGTAAATTTTATTGTGTACTTTCAGGCTGAACCATACAAGGCTTTCTGCGTAATGTCTGCCCATCCCATTTTAGGAAAAACCTGAAATCTGCTTAGTGAGGTATACTGAAAAAGCTTTTCACAAAGTATGTTGTACTTACTGAAACCCTGGATCTAATCTCGTTAAGATGAATTTGAATAGACTTTTTTGCACATTTATCTACGGCTTTTAGCAATTAGGGGTTATTTAAGAACAAAAGTATTCTGAAGTGAAAACTTCTTTACGCGCACTTTGCGGTCTTTCCGAACAGTGAAAGTGGTTGGTGACGCCGAATCGGAAAGACCTCGGCTCCAGTCGGTCGGTGACGCTGAATCGCGTATACGGCTCCAGTCATTAGTTTTCACTTCTATTGTGTCGTCATGTATAGCCTCGTGCAGACTAGCGCGACGCGACTATAACAAAACAATTTCTAAGAATCCCGGTAGAACAGTTACCGGTGTCGCGTCGCGCTAGCCTGCACGAGACTTTATACACATACCCTCTTTTTTTTGGCAAGGTTCGTATACCTAGCGGTCTCTATATGTACGGGTGACAGACAAAGCTGTGAGCAGTGACATCAAAGGGGCGCCAATTCGACTCCGTGCGTAGTGTGACGTAACATTCCACTTCCTTCTTATTTACTGCGTCTTGCCAACAGGTGGCGCTGCAAAGGTAAGCGTCAGGGCTACGCAGCAGCGCCATAATGTAACAGCTGTGAATGGTTTTAGGCGTTTCCGTAGGTACGGGATGAAACGTTAGTGCTATGGAAGCTAACGCTTATTTGTTTTGGTGAGGTACCATTCCGTACCCGACCGCAGGAGGCAACTGCAGGAGACCTGTCGCCGCGACAAGACTGGTTTCTATGAATTTCTATGAAATAGGTACCTTCCGTAGCTAGCGACACGTCTTTGGCAGTTACGGGCGAGCGACAAGCGACACGTGTAGCCCGACAGCAGACTAATAGTGCCGTCAACGCTCGAGCGATAACACATTTTTCCATCTTCTATTTACCGACTGGAATACGGGCTGCTGCCGCCTGCGGTCGGGTTCGGAATCATGACCGCAGCGACATGACGATGACGCCGTGACAGGTCGCCTGCAGTTGCTGCCTGCGGTCGGGTACGGAATGGTACTTATAAGCGTGGCATTTGTGGCAATACTCCCTGCAGCAGCAATCACTTGGAAAATCCATGTTTTTCATTGGAATATGGCATCCAAAATCAAACTAAGATTTATTTAGTATTTGGATCCACCATCCAATTTATTTTGGGTCGGCGTAGCACAGCTCAGCATTATAATAATGCTTTATTCTTATATACTGGGATATCTACTTTGAATTAATAATCTATCAGTAGCGTTCTACTGGCAGATTATCTTCCACAAGACATTTTCCCGAGCCAGTGTTTTTATTATCATTCTGATTAAAGCTTCGTGCAGACTAGCGCGACGCGACACCGGTTATTGTTATACCGTGAAGATTTTTTAGAAATTGTATTGTTCGATTCGCGTCGCGCTGTCGCGTCGCGCTGGTCTGTACAAGCCTTAAAGGCTCCCGTAGAAAGGCAGGAAGCGACTCTGGTGGAACAATTTCTATGAAAACTTCACGAAAATTGTTCTACCGGTGTCGCGTCGCGCCTCTCTGCGGGAGCCTTTTAAAAATTGCTAAATTGATTGATTTAACTACGTTGTATTAAATCAATCAGCCAATTGTTCAATCACGAATCAATCAGAAAACACCTGGTTTCCTGTGCAGCGTCTAATCGACTCCAGCTGCCTTTTGAGATTGCCGCGACGTATGGATGCTCCGGAAATTGGAGTTACGAGTCGTCGCGACAACTTCCGATTCGGAATGTCGTTCCTATGGAGAGGAACCATGGTGTTTTAGAGCGAGGTAATTTTATGGTAGATACCTAAATTTGTTACTGTTTTCCTACCTTGTTCATCTTTATTTACAACTCAATATTGAAATAGTAGGTACCTAATAATAGTAGTGAATAGGGAGCGCTTTTCCTACGCCCGTCCTTCTGATGTGCCTTGCAGGTCGCATCTTAGAAACCTGCTTAAGTCCCCTCCCCACTCCACTGACACTAACTCCTTCACTGTGCACGCGGTGCGGTTGTGGAATACACTTCCGCCCGACATTAGGGACTACCAGACTGTTGCAGTATTTAAAAGAAGAGTGATAGAACACTATCTTTCCACTTCGTCATAGTTGCGTTGGTATTTATTTTGTATTTTATTTATTTTAGTATGTACGATTGTATGTATGTATGTAAGTATATTCTCATATATTTTGTTTTATTTTATTAAGTGAATTGTTTTGATTTTATGTATTTTACTTTCTCTCTACTCTTACACATGCCTGTTTTAATACGTGCCTCGTTGGTCTAGTGGTTGCAAGTGGTATACTGCTGCGCATGGGGTTCGATTCCCGAGTCGAGCAGTGTCATTGGGTTTTCCATCTGGAATTTCTCAGTAGCAGCCCGGACTCTGGATTTGTGCCCGGTTGGTAGTAATAGGTTCGCCCCCTATTACATGGGACCTAGACAAAACTTGCGAAATGTGGGTGTACTATAGGGACGCCTCTGCCTAACCCTTCGGGGAATACAGCCGTGATGTTATGTTTTTGTGGTTTAGAAAATACTGGTATTCAGCTGAATCTGGTCAGACTGAAAGCTGACCCGACATAGTTGGGAAAAGGCCAGGCAGAGGATCATGATTTTAACTGAAGAATATGATACCATTATTTATGCATTATGTCATAGGAGCTTTCTAGGCATTAGGCAAAATGTTACGCAACTGACAAAATCCTCAAAGCTCTGCATGATTAGTCAACAACTCCAGTGACAGATGAACAGGTCAGTCACATCAAAGAAAAACCAAATCTTTTCTGTTCAGGAAGTGACGTCACACTTCCGTTTCACTGTGCCGTGTGCTAAATCACCAACTGTTGGTCCACATTTTGACAAAATGTTAAGAGTTTTGAGTTTAGAGTGCTTCGAAATATCTCATAGTTGTTTTGCTTCACAAGATATTTCTTAAGGCGAAGGCGCCAGGGCCCGCGAAATTAAAATTTTCTTACGTTTTTTTGCAATTTGCAGATCAGTATTAGGTTGTATGTTGATTAAAATATGATTCGCAATTATAACAAGTATGTATTTACAGAATAATAATCATTAAAATCATCAATATAACTCTCTAATTTCAAATTACCCTATTGAATGACTGTTTCATGAAATAATGAGGCCAATTTTAACTTAAGACAGTTTTATTGATGATTATTATAATTCTGTGAATTCATAATTACTACATAAATAAACATATTCTATTAGATTTTCTTGATATTTTTCGAGGTCTAGCACAAGTTGCACAAGTTTTTTTTTTTTTTTTTTTTTTTTTTTTTTGGGTGGGAAATTATCAAATAACTTCTCCCGCTCTGGGTGGAGCGGGAGGGCGTGTCAGACTCTTACTGACTAAAACCCACCCGTGTTCCTTCCGTTGCCTGTACATTGCCAGGGGCCACGGTATCCCTTTCGGACTTTCCCGCAACCCCGGCAGGCATTGGTCCTATCGGACCCCTTCACTTGCTGACATCTCTTTGAGGCGCGCGTGGAACACAACGCGCCGTCGACCCGGGCCTGGTCCTTATCGGACGGCGAGCTACCCATTGCTCACCGTCCGCAAGCCCGCGCCTACGGTGGCCGGGAATCGGCCTGCGATTCCCGACGCCCAGGGCGTCTCCTGCGGCGGCTAGGGGCGTGAGGACGCGAACTTTGCCTCTCCCTCACGCGTTCTGCCTCCTCCTTCGCGAGCATTACTGCTTCGCAGAAGGAGGTGACGGCCTCCCATGCCCTCTCGCTCCGTACCATGGCCTGGACTAGGGCCGGACGCGAGAGATCCCCGCCGCCGATCGCCTCCACGAGGACACGGCGATGCTCTGCCCAAGCCGGACAGACCTCCACCGTATGCTCAACCGTGTCCTCCGGGCGATCCACGCAGTGATGACACCCGGGCGTTTCCTCCCGCCTGATACGAAACAGGAACCTCCCGAAACAACCATGTCCGGTGAGGACCTGCGTCAGGCGGAAGGTGAGGACGCCGTGGCGCCTCTCTAGCCACTCCTCAAAGAGGGGACTTATCGCCGCAATAGTGGCGTGCCCAAAGTTGCACAAGTCACTCCTAGAGTCGATCTGCCTACAGGGATAACTAAACTAGGCATTGAAATTTCTAGCGGAGCTTCTGTACTTCTAAATTCACATTCGCAGTTTCGATTGCCAAATTCGAGAACGATGAACAATTAAGGAGGATGCGTAAACCCCGCGAAATTCAAATTTTCTTACGTTTTTTGCAATCTGCCGGTTGTATGTTGATCAAAATTATAATTCGCGACTATAACAAAATAATATATGTATTTACATAATTATAACCGTCAAAATCATCAGTACATCTCGCTATGTTACAATTGGTCTCAAATGTCATGATTTCATGAAAAAGCCATTCAATAGGTTATTTTGAACATAGATAGTTGTATTGATGATTTTTAATGCGTTCAAAACTAAAGTAAAATCCAACCTCTGTTCAAAGGCATACTATTCTATCAACGACTACTTAAATGATAAGAATAGTTGGTCGCTGTGATTAACTCAGGACTATGTTTAAATGTTCTTTCTTCAGAATCAGCTTACTTACTGAGAGGTTATATGAGTTTATATAATTGTTTATAATTGTACTTTATACGTCAATTTATTTTATTTTAATTTATTGTTGACATAATCTACTCTTAACAATTTTTGTTTTATGAGTTGTATTGCAATATGTGGTTATCTAGCGACCTCGATAATTTTTTAATTTACCTCGATGGTCCTAGTTTATCAATTATAACTTCTAGTTACAGCTATATGTAAGCGGGCACGCCCTTTATGCCTGCAGGCTTTTATTTAGACATTGTTTTCGTTAAGTTATTTTTATTTCTGCTTGAGTATAGTTCTCGATGTTTTTGGTTGGTATATTGGCGTGTGCTAGCTGTCATATGGCTATTAATTTTATAATTTAAATTATGTTTTGTGTTGCGTAATGTAAATATCATTTTGCATACTATTATATAGTTTTTTTTTTTTCTAACTGAACAGACAGCTGTGCTGCTGGGGAGTTTGTTGCGCCACTTCTTCTTCCCAGCTAAAGCACTAGGAAGTGGTGAAGGGTGGGCGATTTGGGGGACTGTCTTATGTAATTTTGACGTTCGAAAAATTTAATGACTTTTGAATTTTGAATTTAATAACTATCTATTATTCTGTAATTATACATTGTGTTGCGATCGCGAATCATAGTTATTATTACCATACAACCAGCTGGGTACTGGAGCTTAAATTGTAAAAAAACGTAAGAAAATTTGAATTTTGCGGGCAGCCTTTGCTGAAACTGCGGATGTAGCTCGTTACCTGGATCCCTGTCCCATAGGTATATCCTAACTATAATATTATAAATGCGAAAGTAAGTGACAAGTTGGATCATTTAGCTCCCTTCAAAATGGTTGAACTGAATGGTGCTGATGCCATGCGTCATGTTCGTGAAAGGGCGCCGTCAGTTGGGACTGGTCATCTCGTAGCTGCCATGGCTTATTTTAAATTTTTTATTGATTATTTCTTTTTTTCTTTTTATTACGGACGCTTTTACAAACGTGCACGTCTTTCTACATTGTTCTCACATGCATAATTTCAACATGAATGATGTAACCAATATTTTGTATCAAATTTTTGATTTAAAAGAGTGTCCGTGGAGTTTCTTGCCCGTTCTTCTCCATAGGTACCTACTACGCTTTAAAATGGGCCACTAGCTTCATATTTCTGACTGACCGACTTCTTGACAATTCAAAAGTGCCTGTAAATGGTTTAATTGAAATAAATGCTTTGAGTTTGAGTTTGGTACGAGCAAGATTTTATATCAAAAATAATTATAAAAAGTCTTTTGTAGTTTATCCTAATCCTAACCAATATTATAATTGTAACTATTATTATTGATTATTCCCCCCCCCCCTTTTTATATACTTGTATATATTATTATTATTTTAAGTCGGTTAGTTTTTAAATTATGTAAATACTTGTGTGTAAATAAACCAAAAGCAAAAAAAAAAAAAACTAATATTATAAATGTGAAAGCGAGTTTGTTTGTTACGCTTTCACGCTAAAACGGCTGAACGGATTTGGATGAAATTTGGCACATGAATAGACTATGACCTGAGTTAGGACATTGGGTACTTTTTATCCCGATATTCTACGGGAAAGAGACTTATGCGGATGAAACCGCAAGGCACAGCTAGTATTCAATAAACTACAATTTTCTGCCACACCAGAGTATAAAACTCTCTAAAAAATGGCATACACAATTGTCCATAAAAACCTCAACAAATCCAATAAATCATTTTTTATTTTTACCAGCTAACTGTCCTCTGTCCATCGGCAAACTGCCTCGCTTATCCATAATGATAATGATTATCGTTATGACGTCATTATCCTCACGGCGTGACAGCGGACCGGCAGCCGGCAGACTTACGGCCGATGATTGCTGGGTATATTTTTAGAACTTTACCAACTGGTTTGGTGGACCGATCGTTCAACGGATGTTAATAAGTAGCATGCATGTTATTTTTAAGTGTGCGAAGAACGAAGGTAAGCTAGCTTTTTAATAGGTAGGATAGCATACTGAGTTTGGGACAGACTACTAAACAAGAGTGGGCGTTGTATTGTAAAGCAAGGAAGCAGAGCATCTACCGATGACACTAATCATCGTAATGGCATTTATTAAACAATCGAAGTACAACGTATTCATTAAAAAAATAAAAAAGTGGGTGTACTATGAGTGTGTACTCATAGTACACCCACTTTTTTTACACATCATGTTCACCATCCTGGCATTAACACGAGAACGGAAACTGCTCCATAATGACCAGATCCATGATAAACCAGACCGGACTGATATTTTCAATTTTAAAGTCAAGTGTTTTTAAAACTCTAATCCTCTGCTCTCGGAAATGATTGCAGGTGCTTCAATTTTACTGCATTAATCAACGCTGTTTAATTAATACTTAATTTAAATGTTGTTTGCAGTTGGTAATTAAAAATTAAATTATTTTAGCTATGTACTTAAATAAAACAGGATATAGTAATAATGAGAGGGACCACCCAGATTGCAGCAGAATCATATAAAACTAAAGTTGGACTACATATAAAAATATTTTAATCTGCATAATAATAGAAAAGTTCTACATGTGTACTGGGGTCAGAAATATGATTTCGTGACAAAGCAAGATTCTGTATCAGAAATAATTATAAAAAGACTTTTGTAGTTCATCCTAATCCTAACTAATATTATAATTCTATTATTATTGATTATTACCCCCCCCCCCCCTTTTTATATACTTGTACTTATTATTATTATTTTGAGTCTATTAGTTTTTAAATCATGTAAATACTTGTGTGTAAATAAATAAACCCAAAAATTAAAAAAGACAATCTAACTGTATAATGTTATAAATGCGAAAGTGTGTTTGTTTGTTATGCTTTCACGCTAAAACGGCTGAGACGATTTGGATGAAATTTGGCATACGGGTAGACCATGACCTAGTTTGGGCTGATGCTGCTGGGGAGTTTGTGGCACCTCTTCTTCTTCCCAGCTAAGCCAGGAAGTGGTGAAGGGTGGGCATTTTGGGGGACTGTCTTATGTAACTTTGACGTTCGAAAAGTGCTGATTCTCAGCCTAGTTTGAATAAATGACTTTTGAATTTGAATAAGGACATTGGATTCTTTTTATCTCTGTATTACGTTTCCGTAGGATAATTTCCGACGTCCATGCGGGGTAAGCAGCGGGCAAGTAAATGCAAACTACAACTGTACCGATGAATTTGACACAAAATTGCACCCTGATTCCGTAACATACTTCCATTCACATTACTAATCCATTGCTTTATAGCTTTGAAAAAGTCAGCTCAACAATGTACTTAAATAACGCAAAGAACGCGGCTGAACTGTCAAAATGAAAGCCATTCCAATCGAGTGCCATTGTATGTATGTTACGCAATGAGGCAGTTGAACTGCCAGTCACACCTTCAGACAAAACAGATCAGCCCACTACTTCTCCTCCTCAATTTCAAAATCAAAGACCAGTCCACTACTGTACAAGTCCAGCGTCAGTCCAAAATGCACCTTCGAAGAATTCAGAGGCGTGATGTATTTCCCAACGCAATCACGTGGGGTCACGGCACGGGAGTCCACAATAGTAAGGTCACACCGTAAGTAACTGTTTGTGGTTTTGCGTAATAACCACTTGGTAGGCCCTTTTGTGTTTCGATTAGAGGCGAGAGATTGGAAAAGTGCATTACGTGGTATTCTAAGTGCGAATTCTTGGTAGTTGAATTAATTTAAGGAACTTACTTACTAGGTAGAAAGTAAACTCAATCTCCTTTGTATTATATAATTGCATAGCTCAGGTGTGAGTACTATGTGTAAAGAGCTACCATTTACCGGGTAATATGTCTTTCATTGACTTGTGCTGTGATGTGCCCTGGCGGCTGTGAGTGTGTCATGCTCACTCACATGTCTCGCTGATGGTGGCGCGTGTGTTGGATCATTTATCTCCCTTCAAAATGGTTGAGCTAAATTTTGCTGATCCATGCGTCATGTTCGTGAATGGGCGCCGTCAGTTGGGACTGGTCATCTCTTAGCTGCCATGGCTTATTTTAATTTCTTTTAAATTTTTGAATGGTTATTTCTTTTTTTCTTTTTATTACGGACACTTTTACAAACGTGCACGTCTTTCTACATTGTTCTCACATGCATAATTTCAACATGAATGATGTAACCAATATTTAGTATGAAATTTTTGATTTAAAAGAATGTCCGTGGAGTTTCTTGCCCGTTCTTCTCCATAGGTTACCTAGTACGCTTTGGAATGGGCAACTAGCTTCATATTTCTGACTGACCGACTTCTGGACAATTCAAAAGTGCCTGTAAATGGTTTAATTGAAATAAATGGTTTGAGTTTGGGTGTCCACATTCATGCAATGTTTGTGTGATATTGATGCATGCAGGCCTAACATGACGCACGCGACAATTACTCGTTCTCGCGTGAGTAATTTTTGTCTATTTCGTCTCTTTTCTCGTTTTCTGACAGCGCCTCCATACAAAATAGTCGACTCCTTCTGTCAAACTTTATGTTTTGTCGACAAACCCTAACATGGCACCTTAGTTATCTCGATTTTTGACAATTCAACACGAGATAATCTCCGATTCTTCTATCATTAAGTCGTATTTACTCGTCCTCGATTTTGACGACGAGAACGACGAGAAGAGTAGACAAAATTATTATACAAAAAATATCTCCAAAATAACATGGCAGTTTCATAATTGTAATTATTTTAATCATCATTTTATTTTACAATATATTAATAATGAAAATACTTAGTTTTAAACTACTATTTATATTGGAACGACGTGTTTTATATGGATTTTTTCGTTTTTTGTATTGAAAATATGAAAAATTATTACCTACATGTTGGGTATTAGGGGTTTATGGGTTACATACAGGAGGTTCAAATTTTCATTATTTTTGCGATAGGACACACCATTTTCAAGATATAAGCAAAAGAAAAGAAAAAAAAGTCGAGGTGTTGGTGTGAATTTTAGTTCATGAAAATTAATTTCCACACCTTTTCAATCGCGATTACATACTTGGACAATCAGAATAAAATTATAGATTTATATGATTTTAGAAATGAATAACTACTAAAATATAGTTAAGTTGTGTCACTTTAGTCTATTTCAGAATGGGAAATCGTCGGTTGACAGGAATAATCTAAATTTTGGTAATTTTTAGTCTAATTTAGAGGTATTTGTGACAAGGAAATCGGCACCATTGAATGAATGAAACGGAATCTCAAGCCGATGTTGCTATCATAAAAATAAATTGTTTTTAATAACTTGCAACATCGGTTTCTCGTCGCGAGATATAGAAGTGTCAAAATGCTTTTTTCGAGTTTACTCGTCGTTTACGGTCATGTTAGGGATTAGAATGACGTCAGAATCGTAGACAAATTTCGACAAAACGAAAAAAAGAGCGTTCTCGCGCTTGTCATGTTAGCCCTGCAGATGATTGAATTGAACCGAAACATAACAGGAAATGGTGAAACAGGCCAGTATTATTGTTGTAGGAAGACTAATTGGTTGAGGTCCATAGTTCCAGAGCTGGGTAATTGAATCCTGTAGCATACAGGGAGGCGAAACCTTACCATGGATTCAGTACATGATTCTGAAACTCACAGCAATGAAATTGTTCTTCAGTTATTTTATAAAAATCTGCGTTTTAAAGAAAAGTGCAATACCTACACGGTCAAAATCACGGTCTATTTCCCTGCCACCCTGTATAAGAATGCTGTAGAATTCAATTACCCTGCACACAATACTCACACAAAAACAAAAAAACAGAAAAAATAAAAATAACTTAAAATAGTACTGTGTGCCTCACGAATCAACAAAACAAATTACATCCTCATTTGCTTATACATCTAACTTTCTACCAACCATTTGGCAAATGGAGGTAACGATCTCAGGTACCTAAGCCAAAAGCTGGACACAGAAACTACACCAATTTTTCAACTTTCAGTACCAACATAAGTTAGAATAAATTGGTTCTCCAAGCGAAGGTTCTACGTCGCAGTAGAAAAAACATAAATCAAAGAGAAAAACTCGTTTGTGAAGACCTTGGACTACTTCAGCCTGAAAACGTCCCTATTCAGCAAGCGGTTAAGGCCAGCTGTGGCTTGCAGCCGGTCTTATTATTTAAGAGTCTTTCTTCGTTAAAAATGAGGTAGGTAGTGCCTTTCAAACACGTTTCAATGTAAATCGTTTTTAGGGTTCCGTAGTAGACAAGGAACCCTTATAGTTTCGCCATGTCCGTCTGTCTGTCCGTCTGTCTGTCCGCGGCTTAGCTCAGAGACTCTTTGTACTAGAAAGCTGTAATTTGGCATGGGTATACATATTAATCACGCCGACCAAGTGGTCAAATAAAAAAAAAGACAAAAAAAAAATTGGGTACCTCCCCTACACATAAAGTGGGGATGTTTTTTTTTTTTTTCATCTGTCCCATGGTGTGCGGTGTCGTTGGAAAGGTCGTTCATAAATATTGGGAGTTTATCTAAACCATTTTTGGATTCAGAAATCCGTTTGCGAAATATTAAGCTTTAAAGTGCAAATTTTTGTTAAGCGGGTTTTCAGGACGGTTTTCTGCTACGCAAAGAATATTTACAATTAAGTACCTAAGTACGTCTGCGTTTCGCAATAGGGTTTTTAGTAGCAAAATTATTTACAACCTCTAAAAAACTTCTTCTCAAACTCGAAATACAATTCCATCTTCTTCCTCTCCTCAGACTTCACCAGCACCAGTGTATTGGACAGATTATTTATTAATTAAGACGCAGATATATGCCAGTGACCTTGAGTGGTTAGCTGGCGTATTCTGTACTGAGCTCACACAATGCGTCGGTATGTCCAGCCAGTAATAGGACTAGCCCATCAAAGAGCGCTGTCCCAAATATGAAGCATTATTAATTTATTATACATAAAAAAAGGTATTTTAATAAAACACGTATGCTAAAAGATCGATGGTTAAATTGTCTTTAAAATGGTGAAGGTTTCAGAAAAATACAGTTGATAGATTTTGCGTGATTCTCAGTTTTTTATTCGCGTTAGACAACTTTACATATAAATTTCACTATGTAGTATAAACACAATCTAAAATACTCATATTATATATTAGGTTATTAATAAAATACTCTGAACTCGTATTTAATATATAATTTTTCCAAATTATTAACACTAGGTACTGGTTTAGACGTCTAAACCAGTACCTAGTGTTAATAATTTGGAACCTACCTAACCGACTTGTATGCTAAAGATCACGTGATCTTTAGCATGAAATCATTAAAAGTCGGTTATCGTCGCCTTAAGGGAAAATGTTCAAATCATAATAATGTGTCTACAGTTTGAAAATTAGCCAGTGTAATGTTAATTAGATCAATTTCGGGGTGAGAGCCTGGTGATCCGTCACACAGGGTATCCTAGTAATTGTATTTTTTTTTAGTAATTACCCATAAAAAAAAGGGTATCCAGTATGGGTGCCAGTCTCTCACAAAATACCAAATTTTTGCATTTTTGTCGAATCGCTATAATTCTTGTCTCTTTATAGCGATTCGACAAAAATGCAAAAATTCTTGTCTCTTTAAGTTTATTAGTAAGTGAACATTTGTGCAGAGAGAGAGAAAATTTATTATTATCTGTCTCTTCAAACCACAAAGCAACTATCGCTTTTTATATCAAATCAAATCTAATATAAAATTAGTTGCGTGTCTCTGTTTACTTTACAATAATGACCACGAATGTTATTGTGTGGTCACTCGGGAATGTTAGTTTCGTGATTGAGACATGGGTCTTGACCCTTACTTGAATTCAAGTGATTTGGCGGTGTGGAAATTTGAAATTCATACTAGTTTATATGTGTTGGTTTTAAGCAGCTGTACTTACCTACATACTACTTTTTTTAATTTAAAAGAGCGTGGAGTTTCTTGCCCGTTCTTCTCCATATCAACCTACTACGCTTTGGAAGGGGCAACTAGCTTCATCTTTCTGACTGATCGACCCCTTGACATTTCAAAAGTGCCTGTAATTGGTATAATTGAAATAAATGCTCAGAGTTTTGAGTTTTTTGAGTTTACTTGTATAAAGTTTTTTTTTCGGTTCTTGACATTTCATGAGGTGTGCACGTACTAGACTTTTCAAGCAACAGATTGAACCTATTAGTATTCTTATTTAGAGTTTGAGGAGTTCGTGGCTAAGTAATAACAGGTTCGATCCATCAGGTTAAGCTACGCTTGCCGGGGTTGGTCTGGATAGGTGACCATCTTACCATACCGAGACTTCTCCGTGCCTCGGAAAAAACGTTAAACCGTTGTTGGTCCCGGCTGTCGTTCGATACGGGTCGTCAGAAGCCCAAAAGTCTGACAACCAGTATTACGAAGAGGTATCGTATTACCCAGTTACTGGGTTGTGGAGGTCAGATAGGTAGTCGCTCCATGTCAAATACGGTATTCAGCTGCATCCAGTTAGACTGGAAGCCGACCCCAACATAGTTGAGAAAAGGCTAGGTAGATTGATTTGTAGTTTGATGAGACTAAATTATTTCTCCAAGTTTGTCCAAAAATCTAATGTTGACTTTGGTGTTTTATACATTGCCGCATCTACGACTAGGATCTTCATTGGATACCTAAGCCTAAGCATATCATAAGTAAGTTATCCACAAAAACAATCTAGAAAGCCAGAAAGAGAAGCATCTAAGGTCAGGTGCGTAATGCTCGCAAGCGGCGTCCGTTTATGTTCACAGATGTATGAACGCAAACGAAGCAAAAGGAGTTTGTAAGAATCGTAGCAGGTGGCGTTCTGAAGTCTCTGCCTACCCCAATAGAAAAGAAGGAGGTGTGAGTTTATGTACGTATGTGTAGAAACATGTCAATATCACTCAAGCATAAACCATCAACCAACCAGAGTAACTGTATGTACCCAATAAATCAATATTACCCACTGTTTGCAACATTTAAATAAATAGTTTAATATTATTACCACTGGCAACATCTTGTACAATATTATGTTATAAAATTGGCAACACTGCCTCTTCCCTTGCTAAAACTTCATTAAACGAGGCACGTATTGTTCCCTTGCAAAAACTTCATTAGACGAGGCACGTATTGCTCCCTTGTAAAAAACGATAAAAAATATAAAATAAACTGTGATTGTGTTCAAACTTTTGTTTTACTCAAACACCCACTAATAAAACGCAGTACTCCGTAAATAAATTATTAGCGATACACTTAATTGCTTTAAATACAAGGGCACTTCCTGAATAGCCTAGACTCCTAGTACCTGGACCATAGAATAAAATATACGTATAGAAGTGAAACTCATGTATTTTCGTTTGTGTGTGCGCCGATACCTACTGCTAAAACAAATGATGCTTACGCTCTACAACCCCGGTATGATCGGCGCCGGCGCGACGCTCGGGGAGACCAAAACAGAACCCTACCGTACGTAGGAATAGCTTCCATTTTGCCTTCGAGCAGACGAATTTTTGGAACATTAAAGCCAAGGAGTTTGATGAAATGTCAAAATGAAAGTGAATTTATTTGTGAAGGGTTTAAAACATCCCGAAGTTGTACGCGTTTATAATTCGTTTAGAGCTGGAATTTCTCTTCTACCCATTTATTTTATCTATGGCCTAGGGTGAGAGACTGAGACTACCTGTACTAATCATCGGTACACACGAACGGCGCCGCGGGCCACATCTAGTGTTGCCATAAATTCATTTGAAAGCACACGCGATGGTAGGTACTACTGTAAAGGTAGTTACACACTTTGAAGATAATATAAAATATATATGTGGGCGTCCAAGAAAAAAGGGTCCAGTAGTGGGTATTGAGTTAAGACTAGATTCGGTATCTAGAATAGTCAATTGTCAAGTACATTTTGCATGCGCTTCATTGAAAAAACTGAACAGCCCGTAAGTACAGTCCCGATCTCGCAATATATTATAGTATCTTATTTATTTATTTAAAACTCTTAAACTATCATTACAGGTTTAGAAACCTAATGCAACTTAACAGTGTGTGGTCGGTGAAGAAAAGATATCTTTAAATTAAGCGCTATAATATATATTATCTTCAAAGTGTGTGACTACCTTTATGATATAGAATTACGGCTGAGTTAAAGTTAGTGGTTAGCTTAACAGTTTGGTTTTGCACTCTTGGATATTAAATAGGTCTCAATCTGGCTATGGCTGGAACTGGGTGGTGGAAATAGATAAATTATGGTACATTGTTATTGTTGTTATTTTGTTTTAGAAAATGATTAAGTGCGATCGTGGCCAATCCTGGATGATTCTCTGGGTAAGAAGGTTTTTTCCAAAACATGGCCACTGCTCCTCGAATCCTATTAATGGCCAATTTTATTTAATAAATTTCTCATATTATCGGTTTTAGCAAAAAGCTACTTTTTCAGTACCTAATTCCTACAGAGAAACTTATCAAAACAAATGAAAATCGCCACCAGACAATAATTTCACCAGTCAATATTACAAACATGAGTTTCCTGAACAAACACATTTAAATTCTCCCGTTATCCTATTATAAATCAGGAACCTGCGCATGATTCACCAGATCTAGGTTATTCTATTTTAAGTACTAACAGCCTGAAGCGATTGCCAGCGAACTTATTAGTGTAATTGGTTGAATTTAAATAGCTTTTAGGTTTAAATCATTTATTCTCATAAAAGACAAAAGCCACTTACATGAGAACAGAAATAGATTTTTATTTTTATAATGATCTTCAAGGAATTTAAATATTGTGATGGGCGAAGATTGACAATCACAATCACAATTTCTTTTAGATTTTGTGAATGTGAGAACGTTGTAGGCTTAACAGACCGTAGATCTGTCACCATTTTCTATCTTGCTAAGTACCTGGTACTTGTTGATAGGCCTACACTGTCCTCTCATACCTATTAACACTGTAATTTGAAAACATTGTAAATACCATTTACTTTTAAAAGAGTAACCATGGAGTTTCTTGCCGGCTCTTCTCCATAGGAAACGACCAATTGGAACCGTGCACCTAGCTTCTGACGTTTCATAAGTGCCCTTGTAGGTTTATGTGAAATAAAATATTTTGAATTTTTTGTATGAATAAGGAGATTGACAAACTTGTCAACACCGTTCAAAACGAATTCACATAAATAAAATAAAACTAATTGAAGCATAATAAGTATAAGCATAATCAGCTCATAATGTCCCCTCTGCTGGCACACAGGCCTCCACTCGATGAGAGGAAGTGGGCCGTAATCCACCACGCGGACCCAGTGCGAGTTGGTAGATGTCACATAGTCTTAGAATTTTTGGTTCTAGAACATTCAGTTTCCTCACGATGTTTTCCTTGACCGTTTTGAGAGCAGTGGTGATGAAATAATTTACTCAAAGTAAAGCGCCTGTCAGGGTTCGAACCTACAACTCGTAAGTCATGGCCTTTACCACTGCTCTTGTGTTGTCTATGTGGGTAGACATTGAAGCAGTTAATTTGAACAACATAGGTAGAAATGGTCGGAATATTCCACATTTACATAATTATTTGTCCTTTACTTTATCCTAAGGAGAACCTAGCAGGCGGAGTACCTATCCAAGACCAGGGGCCGTATTATGACGTATTAATGCCACCATTATTCCAGTGTGAGTGAGAGACGGAGCTATACAAGGCCGCTAGCACCATCCTTTTTTCGCAGTGGAATAATGATGACTTTAATACTTCATAATAAGGCCCCTGTAGTGTTACTTAACAGAAGCCTTGGACAAAGGCTTCGGTTTAGTAGATAAACAGCGACTGCGAATGACTAAGATCATTAATTTTGTTCATCTATTTTACTGGTTTTATTTCCGATATTAAACCAAAAAAACAAGAACGATATTACCTCAATTTATTAATCTATCCATATAATTTTATTCATACTAAATAACTTATAATCGATTAAGATAGACACATCATTATTTTGATTGACAGTTTAGCGCATAGCTCCGAGCGTTTAGTCGATTTTTTATTCGAGTTTCGATTTCAAACAACTTACTTAATTCTAATCGATTTATTTTGTAAAATAGACCAGGACCAGGAGGTAAAAGATTAATGGTTTGATTTTAATATCGTAAATCATTGTATAATATTGGGTGGAATACCTCTATTAATATTAAAAGTCATAGATTACAAAAAATATATTTATAAAAAAGGAGCAAGTCTTCGAGTTAAAATTCTAGCAAACATTTGTAATCGACTTTTTAATTAAGTAGGTACCTAAATAGTTGAAAAAGTTTTTTTTAATGTTTTTAAAATAACTTGATGCAGGTACTAAATATGCATAAATTAAATCAAATAATACAAGTTAATAGACTTAGTTTTCTGTTTGCCTCACTTCTAACTAATGTTTCGACCTCTCATTTTAAAATAATTATCAGCAAAAAAACAGATAGGACACTAGCATCAGCCTGTATTTTCTTTCATTGCGCAAGAATCAAACACATAAATTTATTTACGGCTGTCATCACAAGACGTTCATTTGATTAGGTGTATCGAACATGTTCATTAACACTAAAAACCGGGACAAATGCTTAGTGTTGCTTGTCAAAACATGTCAAAGAAGCTTTCACGGCATCTTATTACCCGACTGCGCGACTGCAACGATAGGGTTTTATGTTTTTTTTTATCATAATCTTTACGCAACTTAAGTAATTAATCTTAATAACAAGGAATAACTATTTCTATGTTATTAAGATTCATAACTTAATACCATAGAAATAGAAAAGAAATTATAAGAGGATGGCCGTGGTCTTATGGCGCCTAACCTAACTAAACAATACATTCTAACAGTAGTAAGCGACCATAAGCTTTGGGCCCTAAAGCTTATGCAATCATAAGCTTTATAGTCGCTTGCCCTAAACTATAGGGCAAAGTGGCGATCCACTTTGCCCTAAAGTTTAGGGCAAAGTGGCATATGACTACGGCTATCCTCTGAACACCACTATGAATATGTATTAAATACATTACAGTAATTTGTTTATTTAATAGACGATAAATATTAAATAGTTTGTAGATACGTAATAATTTCAGATGAGAATATTTTCTAGTTTCATAATTTTTAGACCGTGATTTTTCAATAGTCGGGTTTTAGTTTTTGAAATTACTTTTTATACACCATGGAATCAATATTAATGGCCCGCATAGGATATGGTTAACCGCTGAAATAATTTCTATGGAGCGTGCCTAATAGCGGTCGATTCATTTCCGGACTGCCATCATCATCATTTGTTAAAAATAACCAGTCACAGTTGAGAATGCAGAAAAAAACTGATCTTAAAGACTGATCTACGCACGAATGAACAAAACATCGCGAACACGAACATCGAACACGGAAAATTTGGTTCGTAAGTGTGGACGTGAATTAGCAAAGTGAACACGAGCATCATACGAACACAGTTCGCGCTCAACCGCCCCGCTCTCTTTAATAGCCATGGATTCGAAATTGGATCGCCACGAACAAACAAGAACGTGGTGAACATAAACATCGAACTGTGTTCGTATTGGGTTCGTGTTCGCTTTGCTAATTTACGTCCACAAGTACGAACCTAATGTTCCGTGTTCGATGTTCGTATTCACCATGTTTTGGTCGTTCGTGCATACACGCCTTAAAGGCTAGACTGAAACTGGCAGAATCTAGATTGTATTAGTTATTCTCTGTATCTGAACTGAAATATACTGATTAGAAAGAAAGAAAGAAAGAAAATACGTTTATTTGCGGTAGAGAGCCTCAGCGCTGGTTTTCAGCGACAGCCGGCGTTGACGTGATGACGTCAACCGGTGCAGCATAATTATAGTGAATTAACAAAATCAAAAATAAAAATAAAATAAAACAATACTTCCTAAATGATAATCATAATATTTAAAATGGCAATATTTCGTTCCGTCGGCGACTCAAGCGCCGCACATGCAATCTGTGCGCGCAGCTGTCAAAACTACATCCAACGAATCCAACTAAGGGCGCTAATGACTAAGTTTTGGTCGTGGGTTGGAATCTGAGGTGGACGGCCGGCTCCGATTCCCGGCCACCGTAGGCGCGGGATTGCGGACGATGAGCAATGTGTAGCTCGCCGTCCGATAAGGACGAGGCCCGGGTCGACGGCGCGTTGTGTTCCACGCGCGCCTCATAGAGATGTCAGCAAGTGAAGAGGTCCGATAGGACCGATGCCTGCCGGGGTTGCGGGAAAGTCCGAAAGGGATACCGTGGCCCCTGGCAACTTACAGGCAACGGAAGGAACACGGGTGGGTTTTAGTCAGTAAGAGTCTGACACGCCCTCCCGCTCCACCCAGAGCGGGAGAAGTTATATGATAATTTCCCATCCAAAAAAAAAAAAAAAGCTGGACAGCCTACTCATTCTTACCGAGAGAGAGCCTGAGTCAATTGAGAGAATTGAGGAATATTGTGGGTTGTTTTGTGTTTGTGTGTGTGTGTGTGTGTGCAAAACATAAGTTAGATAAGTATCATATAGGTATACAGTTAAGTTAGTCTTAATAAAAATAACAATCTGTCTAGCCTATTCCCAACTATGTTGGGGTCGGCTTCCAGTCTAACCAGATGCAGCTGAAAACTAGTATTTTCATTTTTTTACGTGTGGTGTCACAACCCAGTAATAACTGGGTAACACGATACCCCTTGGTAAGACTGGTTTGTGAGACTTTCGGTCTTTTGACGATTTTTGACAGTCTAATGACTGTCAAAGAACCACGAATGACATCTGGGACCAACGGCTTAACGTGCTTTCCGAGGTACGGAAGCGTCTCGGTATGTAAATATGGTCCGGCAAGCGTAGCTTGACCTGATGGATCGACCCGTGCGGCTGTTATTACTTAGCCACGAGCTTCTCCTAGTAAATATAAATATGATAAACAAAAATAATGGTTCTGCTAAAAGACGGTGTGGCCTATTAAGCTAAGACCACACGCTTGGTATAATATAATGCAGTTATAGTTTCTTAGAAAAGTTTTTGCATGTTCGCGTTCATCCTGTATATTCGAAGAAGCGGAAGAAATGATTTTATCAAAATTATTTTTTGTTGGAAAAGGTTTTCGTCTGACATTTGTAATAAATTACTTTGATACAACGATCACAAACAAAGGTTTTTGTCTGGTTTTAATCAGGAATCAAGGTTGTTCACACTTTTCAACTTTAAATCTCAATCTTGTAAGCAACAGCCCTAGATAAATCTTATAGGGTGTTTGTTAAAGTTAAAATAGGCAATAAAAAGCCCTATCAAATCGATCCTCGATCTTACCGAAGAAAAAAAACGTCAATATCCAATTAACGAGATATTTATAGCTTCTTAATCAGATGAAGGCGTGAAAGATGAATAATTCAGTAAAATAAGCTTTCACTTAATAACGAACAATTTCGGATATCTCCTGCAATTATGATAAGGCAATATTAATCGAAGTTCAATTGAACTTTCTCCATTTTAATTTAACACGAATAAATTCTCTTTATTTTAAAGTTCAATCGGCGAACAGTTCCCATTTAAATGAATTCCTTCGGTTTTCGTTATAAAAAATATATCAGGTTAATTTTTATCTTAACGCATGACTTAATTTAATTACCTATTCTTTATCTGAGTGCCCAAGTGTGTAACATTTGAGATAAACCTTATTAAATTTTCAGGAATAACGTTATTATTCTTATTGCTCGTAGCGAGTCATATAACTTGTGGCTACTAGGTCAAGTGTCGTATATATTGTCTTATATCTATTTACGTACATTAATTATGTTTCAGAGTTTTGTTTTTGAAAGACAATAAATTCAGCTTATATCGCTCCTGGAACACCATCAAGACACAATGCTGTTGCTATCATTCGATATGTCGGCACTGCCTAAACAAGATTTAGATTTACAGCTACCACAGCGACTCTAATGATTCTAAAGCACACACACAACATCAATACACACACATACATTTCACTTTTTCACAACACCAAAAACTCGTATATTTATCTCATCTACTCGACGTCGGTATGTCACTGCAGGGATTCAGCAGAATATCAGCGTCAGGTATATTTGCCTGGCACATGCTGAGCTGGACTCCCATTTGGTGCAACCTTGAGACGTACACCGCACTTTTTTATGTTCGTTGATCCATTATTTTAAAGTATGTCATAGCCAATAGTGTCATCACAATGTCTTGTTTTCTTCCTTTTTATTTGTTTGTATATTGACACCTTGCAGTTATTTCCTAATAGCTAATTAGTCATTATTTAATCGTGTTTTTGTATGTTGTGCTGTTTTTTGTGTGCACTAAATAAACGATTTATCTATCTATCTATCTAAAGCATTCTAATGTCCACTATTAGTATACACTCTCTGAAAGAATACATATCCTCACACTTACACCACACGCTTAGTCAACTGTTTATGTATAATCTTTGTTATTTATTTTCTTTGTACTTAAAGTATTGTAAATTTTGTAATTAACTTTGAACAATAATATTGCGCTAGCAGAACACCTTAAATTGTTAAATACGAGTAGTGTTTGGGTCACCAAGATACAGGCTGTGCCTAGTTTGGGACCCGCTGTCTAATATTCTAAGTAGAAGACTTAGAATATGAGACAGCGGGGTTAGTGAGAATTTCATACCATGCTAGGTCTTCTGCGTAGAGTAATCACTAATCACCACATTTTATTTGATTTTGTATGAGTATGTTTTATTTTATTTTATCTTACCTTTAATTTATTTATTATAACGGACAGACACTTATGTTTATTATTCTACCGTATGGCACTCGTGGGTTGCAGCTGATAATCAGCGTCAGGTGGTACACTTTGTGTTGTCATCTGACATTATGCAGAGCTGAGGCCCTTTTGGCATTATAATTATTTGTTTTCCGTTTTTATAGTTTTAAGGTGTATTTTTTGTAATGCCAATAAACGCATTATTCTTTCTTTTCTTTAGTAATCAAAATTATTGCAAATAAATGTTCTTTTTTCGTCAATTAATTAACTAAGCTATCTTCAAATAAAACTACAAATAAAAAGTACCAAACTAAAAAGCGCCAAAAAATTCCCATTTAATCAACTAAAAATAAACCACTTACACAAACCACATACAAACTAGTACCAACTTTCTTTCACTGCCTACACGATGTTAACAGCGCTCTGTTTAACCTATCTGCGAACTAATTGCGCCTGCGCCGGTTCAATGCACTTACATGCAGTTGAGGTGTACTGTATTTTTATACGGGTATTAAGTACGATAATGTTCAGTGGGCTCTGTTCTATTGATATTAATATAAGTATGATTTAATGGGGAATAGGGTACGGTCTGTTTTTTAATGGGAGGTAGGTATGAGTTAAATAGATCGAGATCAATGCAGATTGAGGGTTAAGTAAAGGTTAAAAGGTAAAACGTATTATCGATTTTGGAACATTAAGTTGGTTAAAAATGATGGGAGATGAAAAGGACTACCTATAATTAAAGTTCAATTTATTTTTGAGAGTTATCTCTGAATACCGTGATAAATAATGCTCTTCTTTGTGTGGGGAGAAGTTCTTCCTCTGCAGTGCGCTAGTACAGGCTAGGTTTAATGTCAACCAATATCTAACTCAGCTCTTATAAAAAAGACAGCTATAAAAATTCAAGCAATTTGTCGAACAACAAGATCACAATCTTCGCGAACACCTTAAATGGCAACACCACAAAAAATATAAATAAATCTCACGCCCCAAATCCAACACGTAATTCACCGATTCGATTAAGACACTGTGAACCCTGACCTACAGGGTTCGCAGCTCCAAAACTATTCCATATTCAAATCCTTGTATCCAATTGATGTTATCATTATTTTAAATTAAGTCGATTTCAGAAAAAAACGTTTAAACAATGTCAAAAAACTTCGTGAGGTGTTTAAGTATTTTTTCCAAAAACACGTATTTGTTTACATGTTTAGAAACTTAATTGCGAACGCAGTATAAATGGTTGCCCAGGCGCAAGTCGCTGATCAAAGATAAAACAGACACGTCAGACCGTGTAGCTGAACGGATGACAGACGATAGGGCGATCGCGATTGTACTTAACAAGCAAGAATGATAACTTGACTATTTTATTTTTACTTGAGTGAGCGATGATTGGATCTGGGTCCAGGGCTGGTTGAGATCTTGTTGATTGTTTAAGTCAATATTTCATCGAGTTTCAATTGTTTTATTGTTGTTTCAGACGAGGTGCTCGTTAATTAATGCTGTTTTTAAGACGCAAATATATGCCATGTGACCTTGAGTGGTTAGCTTGCGTGTTCTGTACTGAGCTCAGGCAACGCGTCGTACGTTCAGCCCGTAATAGGACTAGTCATCTAGGAGCGCTGTCCCAAATTTGACGCATTATTAATTTATTATACATAAAACAAAGTGATTGCAATATCCTATTTACAGAATAAACAATTTCATTACAAAAGGTATTTTAATAAAACACGTATACTAAAAGATCAATAATTAAATTATCTTTACAATGGTGATGGTTTCAGAAAAATACGCTTCATAGATTTTGCGTGATACTCCGTTTTTTATCCGCGTCAGACATAACTTTACAAATAAATTTCACTATGTAATATACACATAATCTAAAATATTCATATATTAAGTTATTAAGAAAATGCTCTAATTTAACATTTACTTTTTAAATCATTAACACTACTCGTTTAGACGTGATCTTCAGTGTCAAATAATTGATAGTCTAAAATATATAGAAACATATAATTCTACTTCCGAAATTGTAGCGATTGTGCGCTTTTATACTTTCTAACGTGGAGCTATCATCGTGGACGTCCACGCCCACAATTATATCATAATGGACGTGGACGTGGACGTGGATGTCCACGACGATACGCTAATGTCGTCACATTAGAAATTTAAAAGCGCACAATCTTTGCAATGGAGCGTAATAATCAATAATGATTGTAACAATTATTTTATTTTATGTTATCTGTACCTACTAATGAAACAGGTTCTACTTAGGGCTGATTTCATCAATGAAACTGAACGCGATCAGCATTTCTAAAACGTGTTCAAGAGCTGTCAGTGTCAAAATTGTTATGGAATAAACTGACAGTTCTTGAACGCGTTTGGATGTGCTGAACGCGTTCAATTTCATTGGTGAAATCCGCATTTAATATGGTAGTGGGCTACTAAAAATATGAAAAATACAACCAATTTACTAGCATAAACTAATGTTCTAAGTGGTCGAACATCATTATTAAAAAATAAACAAGAATGAGATAAGTCTTATCTTGCAATGCAGCCCAGCTAGCTTAGCTGTGAGACACTTAAGGACAAGAACAAGTTAATAAAGTCATATTACATAAAATTATCGTCTAATCGGTTGTGTAGGTACCCGTAATAATATCTTCGAAGAGATGTAGGAATTGTATTGAGTCTTCGAGAAATGCAAATGCAGAGTAATTTTGCATTTCATTATAATACTGCTGAGAAGTATTTTAAGATATTTGGTACTCGTGGCTAAATAATAACAGCCGCACGGGTCTATAGAAGGTTAAGCTACGCTTGCCACGGTCGATTCGTGGATGGGTGTCCATCCATTACACATACGAAAAACACGTTAATCCGTTGGTCCCGGCTGTCATTCGTGGATCTTTGACAGTCGTTACAGGTAGTCAGAAGCCCAAAAGTCAGACAACCAGTCTTAACAAGGGGCATCATGTTATCCATTAACTGGGTTGTGGAGGCCAGATAGGCAATCGCTCCATGTCTAATACTAAATACCGGAAGCCGACCCAAAAGGACAATTCAATAAAATCGTATGAATTTTCCTAGAAGTTTACTAATAGGATTCTGCACTATAAGATACTTACCCACTTATCCCATGAATAAATACATATACTATTATGGTCATGAAATAGCAAGGAAGTATATTTCGGTATTATTTTAAGATTGCACTGCAGAAAATGAGCCTCCAAAAATACGAAATCTAAAAAGAAAAAACGGAGCAATATCAGATCCAGTTGCAACATCAGTTCAAATAACGAGGACACTACCAAAAACTGCTGCCTGCAATAAAGCACACTTTGTTTACAGAAGTTACGTGAGATGTCAACCAACGTAACTTTCCACATGAGTTGCATCTAAATTGCAACACAAATATTTATGCATACCAAACTTAACTGTTACATACAGAAACCGAAGCACGAACATTAGAGAAAATGAAAATAGTTGTCTTGGTTAACATATAAATAACGTGTCACCTTTGACAAAATGTTGTAAGTACAATGCGTTCATTATAACTTAACCGGTGAGGCACTGAACTTAGCAGTTATGTGATTGGTAGTACTGTTCTGTCAGGCGCCATTTTGAACTCTATCAGTATTGAAACTAAGACTGCAAAATTCAGCGCTACCAATCGCGTCACAGGTCAAGCTATAATGAACGCACTGTATACGGTAACCTTGTCGTTAGTGGTAACAAAATCAGAGGCCCTAGTGTGAGTTCCTTTTAACCATCTCGACTTAACGCATCGACCGCGTTCGGCGCTCCGATTGGTTGCCCGGCCTTCACCAGTGAAGGGCCAACCGGAGCGCCGAAGGCGGTCGATGCGTAAAGTCGAGATGGTTAAAAAAACTCACACTAGGCCCTCAGTATAAGCTGGCCTCTTAGGCCCTTTGTAGACACACGTTTTCTGGCCGTGAAAAACTACGGTTTATTCGCAGTGTTTAGGCACGGTCGTCAGTGTTGTATGGATCACGAGATGGAAGCTTGTGACGGAAACGTTTTTTATACGGCGCGGTTTATACGCCGTACCGTAAAGAAACCGTGCCGTGTACAAAGGGCCTTATTCTATTGAAACTCCGTATTACGCTGGCCTGCTCAGGGCCAAACTTTTACCACAGACGTAAAGCGTACTGTGCCTGTCGTAAAGTTACAATGCCGTTACAAATGTAGCATATTTGTGTTATTAGGTGGCTAAAAAGCAGGTCTAAGATGTTAAGGCTGCGGTTTTTAACTTTGTAGAATCTTGTTTCACACTGAGCTCTGCAGTACCGTACCGATTTTTGTGTAGATAGGCTGTTTTTACATAATTTTACAAATGAACGCAGGACGGAGGGGCGTCGTGCACCGCAGCTCCGGAGGGAGCACGGAGCATACCGTACGGTGGTGCGGTTCCGTGTCTCCGCAGCCGCATGCGGATTTCGTCGCTCCTGTAAACCGCAGCGGGATGCGGCGGGAATGTGATAACCGCGACATCTGCAATAACAGATGCATCGCAGATGCGTTTCCATCACGGAGACAAACCTGAAGCGTCTCATGTCATCATAGCCTGTTATTACAGCGGTAATCATACCCTTAAAATTGGGACACAACGCTACTTGAAGCCTCAGACAGGCGCGACGCGACTCTGGTGGTACAATTTCTTTGAAAACTTCACGGAACCGGTGTCGTGTCGCACCTGTCTACGGGGGGAGCCTTCATGAATTAATGTGCTGGTTGTAGGTCAAATCCGGGCAAGTACGTATGTGACTTTTTCAATTCATATGTGCCTACTTTCTGAGTTTATCTTGGACGTTACTGAAATCAGTGAGGAAACCTGGACTTTCTTCTAGTAAATTGCAAGACTAAAATCGCCAACCCGTCCCGAGCAGCGTGGTGATCAATGATCGTGTCTTCTCTGTATGAGAAGAGGCTTTGCCCTGCAGTGGCACAGATTAATACAGATGGGACACTCAGCAAAATCATTTAAATAAAAAGCGACTCTTGCTACAACACAATAAAAAGCAAATCAGGTCGCACAGCGCTAATCACCTAGAAGTGGCTTCTCTTTCTATCGCGTAAATCTTAGATCATCCGACTACGTTACACTCACTGAATTGGCCCAGCAAGACGGGCCCGCCGCGTACTTGTAGCTTCATACCTAAACTGCGGAGTGTCCCATCTGTATTAATCTGTGACAGTGGGACAATAATAGGCTGGTATTAGTAGGTACTTATAATCCGGACGAGATCGTTTACAAAGAGCTGTACCACTATAACTAGGGTTGTCAACTTTTTTATATCAAATATTTTCGAAGCCATTGCCTGAAAAATATAATAGACAAGAAAAAAAAAATGCTGTGTTAAATATGTATGTGGTTGTGTTGTGTATGTTTCAAAAATATTATATTTTTAAATACATATTTTTTGCCAATTTGATACTTTATTAACGGTTACTAAATACCATTCAGCTGTTATGTTATTTTATACTGCAATGTCGTTTTGTATTGAAATGAAAATATTAAATATATAAGGTTTGCCTGCTATATTAGTTTGTTAAGAAAGAAAAAAGAAAGAAAGAAAATACGTTTATTTGCGGTACATTCTGCATTCGGGGGAAAATATGCGTTATATCCACGCAAAACGGCCATCGCTCAGCATAATGCTGCGACCTGACTGGTTTTCAGCGACAGCCGGAAAAATAAATTAGAAATAAATATATCAGGTATTTAGGCCTCTAATAAAGCAGGATACTATATTATACTATTGGCAACCCTGACTACTACCTATTACCATAACATTACGTAGCTCTTGAATATTTTGTGCTAGGTGTTCTGAAGTGCATCTAAATGATAGCACACGCACCAAACATGCCTTACTTTATCAATACCTATATTCAAATCGTAAAAAGGGTTTTTATAGATGAAACTTTCTTGTTTAAAAATAAGATAAACCATACTAAATTTATTTAAGATTTTTACAATAGTTTTCTCTTTTATTAATGTATCATAAACTTTATCATTTATCCATAAACTACTCTTCGTAGATGTAACTGATTGAGCACAATTTTTTTGTTAGATTTATAACAATAATAAAATATTGTGATCTGTCTATTGTAAAGAGCCCAAACTCTAAACGTCAACGAATTATAACGTTGCTAAATTGAAGAGTATTATCTGTGACATATCATGACAACTGAAAAGACAGGTATTACGTTTAGCCGGTTACTGGACAGCTGTCTCGTCACGTGGTTATTTTTGGTGCCTATGGATTATAGGTGTACTGACGTGCATCTAAATTATATCACACGCACCAAACATACCTTACTTGTAAGTAGTTACGTAAACTGTTAACGTTAACATTCGCGGTACATCGCATTCGCGACTCGCGTTTTTTTATTGATGTAGTTCAAACATAACGCTCCGTTTCTGGTTCAATGAAATAATCTATATGTACCTGCACGCACAACGTGCAGGTACGAATCTACCTGTGACTGTTACAAGAGTCAATACTCTGTTAAGAGACAATACAAAACTATGTTGGGGTCGGCTTCCAGTCTAACTGAATGCAGCTGAATACCAGTATTTTACATGGAGTGACTGCCTATCCTCGACAACGCAGTAACTGGGTAATACAATACCCCTTGGTTGTCAGACTTTCGGGCTTCTGACGACCCGTAACGACTGTCAAAGTTCCACAAATGACAGCCGGGACCAACGGCTTAACGTGCTTTCCGAGGCAAAGAGGAGTCTCGGTATGTTAAGATGGTCACCCATCCACGGACCAACCCTGGCAATCCTAGCTTAACCTGATGGATCGACCCGTGCGGCTGTTAGTACTTAGCCACGAGGTCTTTGACTGTTATAAGAGTATGTTATATTTAGAATTTAATAATAATGTAATGGAAGAAAATTATGTAGATCTCGTATAATTATAGAAATTGCTTTATTGTTTACATATAATATCTTATATCTACTTAATTAATAAAAATAGCAAAATTATATACAAACTGAACGAAAACTATTGAAAAACTAAAATATAGCACCGAAAAATTCATCCTCAAATTATAGAAACCGTTCCACTATTTTTTTTAATTTGAATACTGACCCGACAGACATTATTCTGTCCCAATTTGAATCTATAGAAAAAAGCACTTTTCATTTTCCCGAGTTTTCCAATTTTCCAAGTGACATTGGGAATTATTGATGAAGAACTGTAACTATTCTATTTCTAGTCGTGACCTATTTTTCTTCTTCTTTGTCGTGTAATTTCTCAAAAAAAGGCGGAAAGCCGGATGCAGTCCTGTGGACTCGAAAGATGCGAAAAAAGCACCAAAAATGTGAACCAAGAACCTCAAGCACTCCTAAGTTTATTCAATTTCAAATTCAAAATCTTTATTTCGAGCGAAGACTCGTATAGAGTTAGTAACATTGTCCTTAAAACTTAGTGTTAGTAAACAACACGATACGGTGACACATGTAACTGACAGAGTGAATTACATACGGACAGTCCACTCCGTCAGCAACCATTTTCAGAACCCTGTTAGGGCTGGCCATGACTCGAGCCATCATCGATGCTGGGCGCTGGCGCATTATTGTGTACAAACAATAATATACACGCGGCCACCGCAATCTTCCCTGACGCACTGCAACGCCATGGCTACTCCATGTAGTAGATATCTTTTATTTAGTCTACCTACTCCAATTCTGCAAATGCATCGCGAATAAGATGAAATAGCTAAACAATACGAGATACGCAAATCGTTTGCACCGCGTTATTTATAACACCCACGTTGGTACAATGTTGTGCATTATTTGTAGATTGTGACTAAACAAAGGGTTCACCGAATGCTTTATAAATACGTTTCTAGTTAGCTTTGATTGACTGTACAGCTTATACAGAGTGATTGAAAATTATGGCCTATTACAAGCAATTAGAGGTAAGATAGTTCTGAATGCGACGAATTAAATTCCTATAGATGAGTATGTATGTAGGTCTTCTACTTTTTTCGTTTGGTGAGTGACTAACCTGGAGGTCTACCGCCTAAGCGGTCGTAGTTACGGGCGCTACTTTCTCTGTCTCACTTATGGACATACCATGAGTGAGCCGGAGAGGGAAGCGTCCGTAGCTTCAGCCGAAACTACGGATTTCGCTAAGGGGGTAGACCCCCTGGAGTCAGAGTTTTAAAGCCACCCATGGGCCTCTGACTTGGCTTCACATGCCGTCGAGAAATATCTCAGGAATGCCGGTTTCCCTCACCGTTTTTTAAGCAAGTGATAATTATACAATACGCACATGAATCCGAAAAGTCAGAGGTACAAGCTTTGGGTTCGAACTCGAGACCTTATGACTTGGCAGTCAGGTCACGCTACTAGGCTATCACTGCTGTTGCATGTATGTAGGCAATGTAGATATACAGTAGCCAAAATTGAATTATTTTTCAGATATTCAAAGTAAAATTTTAAATATCAGAATATCAGTGTCCTAGTGTTTAACGGACAGAAGCGCAAGAAGAATTTACTGTGCCGCCATTATCAGATCGTAGAACCTTATAATTATTTACGGTTACTTGTTATAATTATCATTTTGTTCCCTGTAAATTAAGGTTCTTTGGGATTTTTGGACCAGTTATACTTAATATAATCTGTTGGATATTCGTACTAAAATAAAGATTTCAAAGATGATGTCCAAGTACCATACAAACCTTCCAAATGGCAGTATACTGCACTGTATGTTTATGGATACTCGACAATTTAAATGTCAAAACACGCTGATAACAAGAACAGTGTCAATTATGTAAATGGAAAGCATGTTTACTTTGCTATTTTGCAGCAGAACATTTACGAACTGTATCCGTCTCAACTACGTGCCATACAATCTTGTCCGTCAGTTAACACTTATCTACAACGTGCTAGTGTAAATACATAGACAAATGTTAGTTGTTATTGTTTTCTGAGGAAGGTGACCCCTTTTTTTTTTCTGGGTGGGAAATTATCAAATTACTTCTCCCGCTCAGACTCTTACTGACTAAAACCCACCCGTGTTCCTTCCGTTGCCTGTACGTTGCCAGGGGCCACGGTATCCCTTTCGGACTTTCCCGCAACCCCGGCAGGCATTGGTCCTATCGGACCCCTTCACTTGCTGACATCTCTTTGAGGCCTCTGCCTCGAATTTTGCGGGCAGCGGGGCGGCAGCGGCGGCGGCGCGGGAGCGGAGCGGGCAACGCATACCTGTTCTCCAAACCAGCGGGCAAATCGCGCGGCACTATAGCGGTGTAGTGTTGTGTTCGTGGTTGTGTTTTCGAGATATTTATTTTTATTCGCGAACGAAATGTCTGAAAAACGGCGACAACATCTTTTTGATTCAAATTTATTCCTAACGATTTATTAAATGTACAACATTATACTACAATGCAAACGCGCAATGCGGGCGGTCACCGCTTGACTGAAGTGCACCGCTCGTTGCCCGCCCCCGCGCCGCTGCCACGCCGCTGTTTTCGAGAACCGGTCCATTTGATTTTACGCATAAGATCCTGCCGCTCCCGCGCCGCCGCCGCTGCCGCCCCGCTGCCCGCAAAATTCGAGGCAGAGGCCTGAGGCGCGCGTGGAACACAACGCGCCGCTTATCGGACGGCGAGCTACCCATTGCTCACCGTCCGCAAGCCCGCGCCAACGGTGGCCGGGAATCGGCCTGCGATTCCCGACGTCCAGAGCGTCTCCTGCGGTGGCTAGGGGCGTGAGGGCGCGAAATTTGCCTCTCCCTCACGCGTTCTGCCTCCTCCTTCACGAGCATTACTGCTTCGCAGAAGGAGGTGACGGCCTCCCATGCCCTCTCGCTCCGTACCATGGTCTGGACCAGGACCGGACGCGAGAGATCCCCGCCGCCGATGAGGAAGGTGACCCCGGATATTGGTCAGAAACGAAAAGATCATGATATCTAATTAGTCTGTGAAGCCAAGCATCTTAATGAACATACAACCACAGCCTAGCGACTGCTAAGGATTAGTAATGCCTACTTTAAAAAATGTGGAGGTCTGATGGCTGTTAGTGTCAACTGCTAACAATCAGCATGCCTAATTAAAGAAATGTGGAGGTCTGATGGCAGTTCAAATCCTTGTTTCCAATTGATGTTATTTCCACTAAAACAAACATCAACGTTATGCAAGTGTAAATAAAGTTTTTAGACTGAGTATTACTGTTGAAAGTCATAAAAAATATGAAGTTGTAGCGCAAACTGAACCTTATGTGTAGGCATTACTGTTATTTTTCCTAAAACTCGTGTTTGTTTACATGTTTGGTAAATAAATTGCGGACGCAGATTAAGTTTGTTGGGAAAAATACTATTTAGATGATTAGCCGCAGACCAGTGACCACCATAGAATATACCATCATTTTATGCAAATGCTATGACGTCATTTTCGGATGCAGTTACCAACAGGGTGTAAGGGACATGACCCACTTTGTCTTTTTTCGGTAAGCGGGCACGCCCTTTATGCCTGGAGGCTTTTATTTAGATATTGTTTTCGTTTAGTTATTTTTATTTCTGCCTGAGTATAGTTCTCGATGTTTTTGGTTGGTATATTGGCGTGTGCTAGCTGTCATATGGCTATTAATTTATAATTTAAATTATGTTTTGTGTTGCGTAATGTCAATTATTTTGCATACTATTAGGTATATAGAATCATTTTTTTCTAACTGAACAGACAACTGTGCTGCTGGGGAGTTTGTTGCGCCACTTCTTCTTCCCAGCTAAAGCACTAGGAAGTGGTGAAGGGTGGGCGTTTTGGGGGACTGTCTTATGTAATTTTGACTTTCAAAGTGCTGATTCTCAGCCTAGGTTGAATAAATGACTTATGAGTTTTTTTTTTTTTTTTGTTTATTGAAAAATAAATCAGCTGTTCCATACATTTTCATCGTGTAGGCATTGCACTTTTGTATGAAAAAGCAGATTTTTTTAATTATGTGCTGTGCACATCATGGTCTATGTGTGGATGTCCGTTACACCGTATAACATCATCTCTGCCTACCCTTTTCGTACGCGTTCAGTCTAACAGGATGCAGCTGAACACCAATATTTTACATGGAGCAACTGCCTAATTGACCTCCACAACCCAGTTACCGGGTAACACAATACCCCCTGGCAATACTGGTTGTCAGACTTTCGGGCTTCTGACTACCCGTAACGACTGTCAAATATCTACAAATGACAGCCGGGACCAACGGCTTAACATGCTTTTCGAGGCATGGAGGGGTCTCGGTATGTAATGGATGGTCACCCATCCACGGACCAACCTCGGCAAGCGTTGCTTAACTTTGAAAATCGACCCGTTGTTATTATTTAGCTACGGGCCCCATGTATACGCAGAGAATATCCAAGTTCATGACCAAAAAGCCGGATATCAGGGATCAAGTGACCTGACCGCAAGCGCAGTGTTCCCTGCGATAATTATGCAGGCCGAGTCTCATAAGAATGATACCACACCGTACTGTTATATTCAAAACATAATACCATACTTATAAAGATTATTTTATAATATCCCTCCCTTAATAAAAAGTAACGGTGCTTTACGTAATTATTTTAATCGTGTCATTTGCTTTTGACACCGTTTCGTGCGTTTACATTTTATGCTTTATTTTTTATCGTTTTTGACGCATTTTTATTTTTTATATGGAGGATGACCCAAATACGGTGTATGTATCAATCTTTTGTACTTAGGATGTTGAGTCTGACCAAACAGGTTGTGGAAATGTGAATGTCTTCATCGTTGATTTTGACACAATGTGTTCAAGTTCAATTAACTCACGATATAATTTATTCTTCCTTGTTATATTAATATATTCTTTTTCTCTTAAGTTGTCTTTTGAAAGTGTCAAAAGAGAAAAACATGGTCATTCTCACGTTTACTAGATCTTTTAATTTCTCATAGGGTTAAATCGAAATTAAAATCATGATAATTAATATAATTATGTTCGTGTTGTGAGTGTGTGTGTGTGCTCATAAAAAGGCCTTCGTTTAAATTCAAAAACAGTCCAAGAATCCCGAAAACACGTGCAAAAAATAACAAACATAGAAGAAACTTTAGCTTAAAGAAACACAAATTTAATAAACATTATGCAAAACTATGGTGATTTGAAAATGAGGTGAGCTTATCAGCACCTTGGCAAACCCACGCAAGTAAAAAATTCAAGTAGAAATGTGTAGTGTGGTGTGGTACAAGTAGGCGGGCTGTTTGCACTCGTAAATGGTTAGTGTCGTGCAAGTTGAGAGAAGTGTACTACATGATTAATTTATCTGTCATTCCTTAATCTTTCATTATTTTTACCTAACGTGGTATAGGTAGTAATCTTATTGTAGGTGCATCGCATCGTCTTCACATATAATTATATAATTGATGTATACAAGATATTGTGAAAACATTTTAAAAGAGTAACGGTGGAGTTTCTTGCCCATTCTTCTCCATACGAAAACTACCTTTTGGAAGGGGCGACTAGAATCAATTATTATTTTTCTGTAAATGTTGACGTTCAAAAGTGCCTTTTTTGTGCCTAATTGAAATAAATTATTTGACTTTGACATAGATTATATTTGTAGAAGATTTTAAAATAAAATTAATAAAGTCCTCCAATTATCATGAAGTATACTTTGAGAGGTTTTTAAGGGTGCTGAAATCATTAAAAAAAGATTTCAGAAAACACTATATCTACGCCAATCCTGAAATTAACTCCGAAGATCCACTACACCCCGTCTAGTTATCTTTCTAATAAGTGTAGGTAGATATTTCTCAACCAACACGAAAAACTAGATAAAATTTTCTTCGAAATACCAACTTTAATGTGGTCAATCTCCGTTATAAGTTTACAACCATCAAACAAACATATTTCTCCATATCCCATCTTTTTCTATCTCCATATTCTTTTATGTGGTTACTCTATGGCACTTTGATGGCATAGACAAAGTGCACATAATCCCGGGAACCCATTAACCGTGGTAAACAAAAGATGGGTTCCCATAAAAAGATGGCGACATATGTAACGGGACACTATGGAAGTTGGTCCCGGAAGACTAACCGCAGCACCTGGCCAAACACGTTTTCAAACGAAACTGTTTCATCTATTTCATAGGAATTTGGGGCGTTTGTATAAAAAAAACTGTGGTACCTATGAGGCAATATTGCCATAGGTGTTTTTAGGTTCACAAAATAACGTTATTTTCATTAAAATTCTACTCCATTACATTATAATTATTGTGTACAATTTAGTCTGCGCTTTAGCAAAAAAAAAAAACACTTATTTATAAATGTGTTTTCTTTCTTTCTTTCATAGCAGCATATATAAGAACTGCCACTGTTGACCATGGAACATTCCATGAAAGCTAAATTTAATGGTCAGAAGGCATGATCGGCCTATTATGTGCCCACTGCTGGGACACAGTTGGTTTCCTCACGATGTTCACCTTCACCGTTTTGAGTGCAGTGGTGATGAAATAATTTACACAAAGTAAAGCGCCTCTTTGGGTTCGAACCCAGGACCATACAACTCGTAAGTCGCGGCCATTACCACTGGGCTACCACTGCTCCTCCAAATGCAACTTAATTAATGCAAATTCATACTTACATCTGGATTAAGTCCTAGATTACTTTCCTCTAGCACATACCAACATCAATTAGCGTTTGTTGTAACTACCATTTTATTTTTGTTTTTCAACTTTTTCTGCCCAGCAGAGGGGCAATACAGGTTAATAATATAAATAAAAAAATCTAGGTCTTACGACTGGTTGCTAAGAAAAACTTAGATGATTGACCTAAAACTCCAACATGGATCACATCATCATTTCAGTCGAAAGACGTCCACTGCTGGACATAAGGCTCCCCCAAGTACCGCCACTTCGATCGATTCAGTGCTTTCAGCGGATTCCTACGGCCTTCACCAGATCATCGGTCCACCTTGCAGGGGGTATTCCAACGCTACGTCTTTCGGTACGCGGTCTCAACTCCAGAACCTGTCGGCCCCATAGGCTATCTGTTCTGCGAGCAATGTGCCCTGCCCATTGACACTTAAGTTTGGCAATTCTTAGGGCTATGTCGGTTATGTATGGATCACATACTTGAATATTAAATATATTCTCTAGTAAGTAGTAGGTAGGTGTTGTTTATGCTTTTTACGTGCACGTCTTTCTACATTGTTCTCACATGTATAATTTCAACATGAGTGATGAAACCAATATTTTGTAAAAAAAAAATGATTTAAAAGAGTGTCCGTGGAGTTGCCCATTCTTCTCCATAGGTACCTACTACGCTTTGGAATGGGCAACTAGCTTCATATTTCTGACTGACCGACCCCTTGACAATTCAAAAGTGCCTGTAAATGGTTTAATTTAAACAAATGCTTTGGGAATTGAGATTTTTTCATTACCTTTGAAGATATTCTGTCTCATTCTCTTCACAATTATAAGGTAGTGATGTCATAATATCAAACTCAAACTCACAGAATTTATAAATTTCAAATATGCCATTTACAGGCACTTTTGAATTGTCAAGGGGTATATCAATTGACTTCTATGACTGCGGACGTAACTCCAACTAAGAGATAACACAAAGTAAAGCATTTTTATAATTTAGATAAAACCGTAAACATTATATCTCGTGAATCATAATATATGTGCATACAATCTTAACCCTAGAGTGAGCAATATAGGGCCATTAAGACCCGCCTCGATTTATCACATCACTGGTCAGATAAAATGCAAAGTGCTGGGCAAAATGGACGCGAATACTTAGTTGCTGACGGCGTGAAATTTTTATACCTCGGTGGTATAGATCAAGGTTTGAAAGACTAAACCAAGCTATACAAGGTGTATCAGAAAGGTGTGGTCAAATTGAAGGTTGGTACCATCTTCTTTTTTTTTTTTTGGATGGGAAATTATCAAATAACTTCTCCCGCTCTGGGCGGAGCGGGAGGGCGTGTCAGACTCTTACTGACTAAAACCCACCCGTGTTCCTTCCGTTGCCTGTGCGTTGCCAGGGACCACGGTATCCCTTTCGGACTTTCCTGCAACCCCGGCAGGCAACGGTCCTGTCGGACCCCTTCAGTTGCTGACATCTCTTAGAGGCGCGAGTGGAACACAACGCGCCGTCGACCCGGGCTTGGTCCTTATCGGAACCTCTCCCTAGGTTGGTACCATCTAACTGAACAACTTTCTCTGGATGGGACCAAAATCGTAATCGAGAAAAAAATATCAGTTTTCCCATACATTTTGGTCGCGTAGGTACCAAAGTTTTGTACGGGACAGTAATTTGTATAGTTAGTGGTTGATAATATTTATGACACACTTGATAATCTACCACTTAAGCACATATTTTTGATAAACAGATCGCAATCTACACTCAAAGCTACTGTATTATACCTACTCCACACAGTCATCAGCGATTGACGCGTCAATTCCGTGACGTCATGCGAAAAGAACGCAGTTACAGTATAAACATATCAAAATACTGTCTCGAAATAAACTAGCAGTACGACAACGTACTCTAAAAAATGTTCTTTTATTACAAAATTGTTTCAGATGCGACACTATAGCTTTTTATGCCTAATCTGCGTTCGCAACTTTGTTTCGAAACTTGTAAACAAAATATATGAGTTTTTGGATCGATAACTTTTATAACCTACACATAAAGCACTACAACTTCAAACAGTTTTAAAAAAAATGCAAGCTTTACAGTAGTCACTAAGATGTGTAACATCTGAAATCTCACCTTGGTAATAAGCAACATTAAAGGGGCGGGGAAGTTCGTTTCTGACGGCGAACTCTAGCACCGCGCGTGCTCATTAGTAAAAAAAAAAAAATCGCGCGCTTCCCCGGCTTCCTGTGACACACTTCCGTCCCTTTTCACGAAATCACTCCCACATATTTGATTATTAAGATTTTTTTTTAGATTTTGATTTTGATTGCAGGAAAGCGAGAGGAAAGATGTTACACATCAACAAGGATTTGAATAGACCTTACGTGCGCTTGCGCATACTCTTTATATTCGCTTATCTGTTGCGAAAAGGGAATATTTATGGCATGTGCAGATTGTGCAGGCTATTACTGCTTGTGAGGTCGCTGAATACTGATAGGTATGCCTCAATCCTAAAGTTATAACTTTAAAACAAAGCTTGAAATACTATTGTTTATAGTAACTACTATTAGAAATGTTGGCATTTATTATTTGTTGGAAATAAAATCTACAAAGCGGTTCTTGGTGTAGCTAAATTAATAGCAGCTTTCGAGCGGTTCATTTAGAAGTAATTATAAAAACCTTAAATTTTATATAAGGAAAAGAAAGACAATTCTAACACGACACTTTTAAATGACCTCAAAGAAATGAGCAAGTAAACTTCGTTATTGTTATCAATAAAAATGTTTGCAATTAAGTTTTAAACATGCAAAATACTTTTTACAAAGAACAAAAAACAATCGACCGTCACGTCTGCACGAATAACATCATTACTTTGCGACATGCGCGTGCGACGTCCCCCCGTCCCGATGTTATCGTGTACCTCCCAGACGCATGCGTTTTAATGCTTTTTTCTACATTATCGCTTTTATTATTCATACATTACTCGCCGGCTATAAACCCTGAGTGGCCCTTGTATCAGGCTATAAATGAGTGATAATGTCAAAATTATTATTGTTTTACTACGAAGCGTAGTCATCACATCGAACGCTGAGGTAAAATGACCTTAGCGTACGATGTGATGACTTCGAGTAATTGGTTTCGACCGAGAGACATTATTTTCTAGTCAATAAAAGTAATGATTAGTCGATAACAATAAAATTACTTCCTTTTAAAACTTTTACAACTTTGAAAGTCTAAATACTAAAGAGAGATAAAGATCGGCGAAGTATCGTGTTATTTTTCGATTCTTTCAAATCTTTTTAAGATCAGCATTCGATTACTTATCGATTGTCCAAATCTACACGTGCCAAAGGGCCAATAAATTATTTACTTTTTATTTTGCATCTTGCAACATTATGAGGTATTATAAATATAAGGAAATAAAAACGTTTTTTATCGAAAAAAGTCCAATCGATTCCCGTTTCCAAGAATGAGTTGAATGGTATTTATTGCAGTTCTTTTTTATTTTATTATTGGTAACACTTAAATTCGGTAGTGAATACAAAGTTGCACATTAGTAAGTTTATTTTATTACGGAACTTTAGTGTGTCAACATGCTAAATAATTTATTTTTAAGATAAAATATTTGGTTACGTTACGAGTGTACCGATATTGATAAGGTTTACGCTAAAACCGATAAGTTTAAAATTAAATCCAGATGCATGTACCTGGATTGTAATCTGGATTTTATTTTAAACTTATTGGTTTTCTTTATAATCTTTTTGCTTACTTTTCAATTTACAACTTTGTATTGCTTGTCTTAAAATTCTCTAACACGTCTTCGTTTTAAAGAACCAATAAGTTTTTTCTTGTAGATATGTCAGTAATTCTTCGACTATCTACGCCCAAAAATAAGCTAAGGAAACACCATAAAAATACCATAAATTACCAGAAACGCTTACAAGCAAAACCACAGGAATAAATACGAGCATCGAATAAATTCGCGATTATGATCTCGACTGTTTCGTTCGACATTTAGTTTCGGATACATTTTTATTGGTCGTGAATCGTGTGAGATGAGTCTTTGATTTCACTTCGAATCACGATGTAAAAGAAGTCACGATTACTCTTTGAATTTTTTGAATATTTATGCTTTGGTATCCAAAGGGCGACGGAAAATAAATTATACATAGTGTTGGTATTAAAATGTTGCCAGACGCGTAAAAGTGTTGTTTGAATTGCAGTATCGATCGTGAATACTTTATTTAACTGAGCTCTAAGCTAAGTTAAATAAAGTATTTTTTTTGCTTTAATTAAGTAGAAGTGGTTTTTTTTTACATTTTCATTTTATCGGAATTAAGTGTTTGATCCTCTTCAAAGCCGTTCTTATTGTATGTGTGGTCTAGTAGCAATGCTTTTAATATAATTAAATGAATATCAGATGAGATACAAGATTTATACTTAAACATAACTGGCGAAATGTCGGTGTACTATAAATCTATGGGGTGTATTGTAGGTACACCTCTGCCTAACCGTTCGGAGAATGCAGGCGTGATATTATGGTTTTGTTTTATACAAGTATTTTTTGACTTCCGAAAAATCATTACGTCTATGTCTATGTTAGGGGGTTTGGTTTCCGCACTTAGTCCGTCAGGTGGACCATTGTGCGTGAAAAAAAAAAAAAAAAAAAATAAAAAAAAAAAAAAACATTACGTATTTACATACCTAACGTTTGTTCTCATACAATCGGATGTACAAACGTTTTTTCAATAGTCTGCTTCCTACTGCAAACGCTAAACGAGTGCTCAGAAACTTGCACAAGTTGCAACATTTACTTAACGACCAGCTTACAAGGTAACTACTCAAGTTGTATTTCCTTAAACTTAAGCAGCTTACCAAGTGTTCAACAGTTCAACTATCCCTTAACTGTCAAGCAGTAATGCTGTACCTAACGACTTTCCGACGACGGTTATTACATAAATTAAAACGAACACTCTTTAGTCTAAATCATGGAATAGTTTTGAAAGAAAGAATATCATTTTTTGACAACAGTTCATGAAACACGAAATACAAAAATAAAAGTGATATGCTTTTAAAGCACAGTGTGTACATCACGGCTGCGCCAAAAAGGTCCGTTTCAGCATTGATGACAGACAGATGCTGTCTGACTCTGGTTTGCATAAGCATTCACAAACAAATGTTACCAAAACGTTTGCAAAAAGCCAGAAGTACCAACCTAGGTAAGTCATTCTGGATTTTTTTTAAAGAAAATGTTTTACTTCATCATCATCATCATTTCAGCCGAAAGACGTCCACTACTGGACATAGGCCTCCCCCATGCACAGCCGCTTCGACCGGTTCTGTGCTTCCCGCATCCAGCAGATTCCTGCGGCCTTCACAAGGTCCTCGGTCCACCTTGTAAGAAGCCTTCCAACGCTACGTCTTCCGGTACGCGATCGCCACTCTAGAACCTTCGGCTCCATCGGCCATCTGTTCTGCGAGCAATGTGCCCTGCCCACTGCCAATTAAGTTTGGCAATTTTTCAGGCTATGTCAGTTACCTTGATTCTCCTGCGGACCTCTTCATTTCTGATTCAGGAAACTCCAAGCATAGCCCTCTCCATTGCCCCTTGGGTGAGTTTTAGCCTTTTAGTAGTAAGTTAGAAAACTATAAACAAAATGAAAGGGCCATGAACTGGTCAAGTTTAATATTTTTGCCTTGCTGCCACTTCAAAACCGCCATGTTCACAACCTACCTTTGTATAAGAAAGAACTAGTTCCAAAAACTCGTGGTTTAGATTTAAGAAACCCGGTATAAAACCGTTCGTAAAAAAAAGCGTCTCAGCTCATATAGAAAAGGCACGTTACACATGGTACATAAATATTTAGCAACGCCGACCTTTGTACATTATATTGTGCGTCTAATTACGAGCGTCAAGCATTGAGGCACATACTCTATGTGGTACGGGCAGAGGTCCACGTGCTCAAGTGTCAAGTCTGGGGGGGTCAAGTACGTGCGTTCATCTACAATGATGTAGTGGTACTGGATGTAACTAGGTTTAGATTTTCTTTAGTTAGTGGCCAGTGTCATTTTGCTGTTTTTTTTTCTTTTGTTTTTAGTAACTTATACTTTACTTACTGCTGTAGATTTGGATATATTTGTTTTTGTTACCGGCTTTGACTGCTGTTTTTTTTTTTACTTATCATTCTAAATCTAAATAAGTACGTTTTATCGCAGCCCTATTTGGCGCAGCCATGAAGCACAATATACTGTTCTAAAAAGCTTTTCTGTTTTTTTTTTTGTGAATATTGTGTGCCTCACCTAGGGTGAAATTTATTTTATTTTTGGAATATTTCTTTCTTTGTTTTCATCAGGATATTATGGGAGTAGGTAGCAATTCTTTTACTTTAATTAATACGCTTGGCAAATGCTTAAGAAAAGTTTTTAATTGTAAGTGCTTGCCCGTTTGGCATATTGCCAGATTTAGCTTCGCTGCAATTGGCATTGGCACAAGGCTCATTAGCAAGAACAGTGCCTTTATTAATGACCTAGTTAGTTTAATTACATACATATACGGCACTACCACCTACCATTTAATTAATACAATATGTAAGTACTTATAAAAATAGAACCGTAAGATACTTACTACAGGCCTTTGCTTGCCTTAGTTACTAAAACGTTGTAGAATTTATTTAACTTCGTCTAGTTCGAAAACATTCTTCAAAGTAAAATGATGCTTCTACAATTTCACGAGAACTTATCCTAACTAATCTGAAACTTAATTAGGAAACGAGCTTAATATTGCAAGAGCTTTCAAAGAAATAAAATATCATAAAAAGTGCTAAGTAAATCACTTAATAAAAATTATATGTGCTACAACAATCGTATGATTTCGACTGGTGCGTCCAAAAATGTTTTGCTTAACATTTTAAAAACTGCATCCTAGCTAGCAATACTAATGCAACTGCAAGTGATATTATCGTCTGTTAAATATGAATACTCCTTCGTCTTAAAACCAAACTTCTAAGCCGTCAATACTGCCAAATAAAACATAGTAGATCTTTAGAGAGCTTAGCAACCAAGTGATTATACAAATATTTCTTAAATACCTAATAATGATATCAAGTCATTAATACACTGGTCTTCATAGATTGTTACTTCTAGCAACATTCCTGCTAAATACCTCTTTGATCTTTTGTTATCAGACTATGGGTACCTAATACTTATAATCTCATATAAGTCAACTCTAAATAATTAGACATTCAAACATTAGCTGATATTAAATTATCTAAACAGTAATTTTTTTTTGTTTCTATTGGAATGATGACCAACTGCTTATGATCCTTGCTAAGGCAGACACGGTGCAATTTAATGGCTTACATACCGTAAGTTGAAGCAACGCCATGTCCGTCTGCCTGTCTGTTTGTACTAGAAAGCTAAAGCTGTAATTTGGCATGGGTATACTCGTACATATAAATCACGCCGACAAAGCGGTAAAATAAAAAAGGAAAAAAAAATTTTTCGGGTACCTCCCCTACACGTCAAGTGGGGATGGTTTTTTTTCTCATCTGGAAAGGTCGTAAAGGTCGTTCAAAAATATTGTGAGTTTGTCAACACCATTTTTGGATTCAGGGATTCGTTTGCGAAATATTAAGCTTTAAAGTGAAAGAAAGAAAGAAAGAAAGAAAGAAAAAGAGGTTTATTTGTCACAGAGACCCGTGCATACAAATAACAAAAATATAAACAACATAAATATTTGGTAGTGCTATTTTTTGTTAGAGTCAAGTGTGGGGGACACTTGACTGCCCGCTAATTGGCTGGTTTTAGATATGTGAAAAAATTCACGGCAGTAGTATAATATAAAGAAATTAAAAGGAAAACTATCACAGCTTAGTAGGCTTTTCAAATTAACAAGTAATAATTGACCAACTTACGTTTGCGGTTGCAAAAACATATTTTTACAACTCACATGTTTTTCAACTCCAAAGTTAAGTTTGTTATTGTGATAAATTTATCCTAACTACGGAACACTTCATTTTACACTTGATCATACGCAGAACAATACCTCAATAATGAAATATTATTTATGCTAATAGTGTGTCCGAGGGAAGTCATAATGCCTGCAGATAATGATCATGGCTTCCAATACCTATACGTTAATATTCGCGTTTTATTTCTGTTTCTGCATATCTTTCCATTCGGGGTGGTCTGGTTAATGGTCAGACCACCCTAGTGTTTCCTATAGGATATACGAACAATTGTTATGGTTTATGGAAGTTCTGCTGAATTAGCACAATGAGCAATTGAGCAGCATCCTCATTTGATATCATTTTTTTTTGTTTACGCGTAGCCTATGGATCTATGTTAGTGTTGATAAATTTCCAGCCTTTTCGGATTTATGTGCGTATTGCATAATTGTCATTTGCTTAACAAATGTTGAAGGAAAACATTGTGAGGAAACCGGCATGCCTGAGAGATATTTCTCGAAGGCATGTGAAGCCAAGTCAGAGGCCCACGGGCGGCATAAAAACTCTGACACCAGGATAGTAACTAACCTCACGAAAAATAAGAAGAAAGAATAGGTACCAACTTAGTTCGCATACTATAAACTTCAAACCCCTTTAGGAATGCCTAAATATTTATGATTATTGAAGCTGTTCCAAAAAATCTTTCCTTAGTGCACATTGATAAGTAGAGGAAGATTTTTCTTTTAGTATCCCCAATCTTTCTCTGGTTTTCATCTTGCATTGGCTTTTGTTACTTTTGTATGTAACACTCGGAACTGTTCGAGGTACCTATATAGACGTAAGTAGGTAGGATGTAGTGAAGAATTCATCTGCCTAGCCTTTTTGCAACTATGTTGGAGTCAGCTTCCAGTAAAACCGGAAGCAGCTGAATACCAGTACATGGAGCGGCTGCCTATCTGATCTCCATAACCCAGTTACTGGGTAACACGATACCCCTTGGTTAAGACTGGTTGTTAGAATTTTGGGCTTCTTACCACCCGTAACGACTATCAACGATCTATGATAGACAGCCGGGACAACGGCTTGACGTGCTTTCCAAAGCACGGACCCATCACTACTTTTATCATTACTTTTAGATAAATGTTATTATTCTGTGCAGGATTTTTTAAATTATTATTTTTTTAATATTTTTTTTACATAACATAACATACAAATGTAATAACATTTGCATGCTATGTTAAGGCAGAATGTGCACGGATCCAATTATATAATTTAACAACTTATTTTTATGTACCAACATTCTTAGTAAATAAACACCTATTCTATTCTATTCTATCCACGAACCAACGGCGGCAAGCGTATAGCTTAATCTTTAATCGACCCGTGTGGCTGTTACCATTTAGCCACGAAAACTCTTAGGTTCTTTAGGTAAGTAGTGAAGATAGATTTAATGGTGCCACTCTAAAACACCATAGAATTTCAAAACCTCATAATCACAGCTCTATCGCCATATTTACATAAACATGGTAATTTTATTTACGAAACAATATGATTTATGCCCCGAAGATAAGCAGTTTACTGTGAAATAATGTTAAATTCTGTAATGCACTTAATAGCATACATTTAGTATTTGAACAGGATATTAAATTTATTGTTATTGCTTTTAGCTGGTGGTCGGGGTTGGGGCGGTAACTTATTGCGGATTTACAAGTGGACTTACCATTTGTATAAAGTTTTTTACATAATCTTGATGTTGAACATAGGACATTAATTTTATTTTGTTGGGCAGCAAACAAGCTGGCGTGATTGGTGGTCACGGTAGTCTATCACTCCAAAAGCGATTGTCACGATGGTACGCTTTACCCCGTGTCCTATTCAAAAGCAATCGTTCGAACTTGAACGCGTGGTCGCGCCGACAACGGGAACGCCCTCTGCGTTCCCGTTTTCCGAACAAAAAGTGACATATGCACGCCACCGATCGCGTCAGAACGACGTACAAACGCGATTTGATTGATCGCACGAGTATGTCATATTCATATTAAAGAGCGCGACGATCGCGTCCTTGCTTTTGGTTAAGACGCGGCCTATGGACCTCTTAACTAATATTATAAATGCGAAAGTGAGTTTGTTTGTTTATTTGTTTGTTTGGTACACTCAGGCTAAAACAGCTGAACGGATTTAGATGGCACATGTGTAGACCTCACCTGACCTGACCTGGATTACGACATAGGATACTTTTATCCCGATATTCCCACGGGATCGAAACTTATGCGGATGAAACTGCGGAGCGCAGCTAGTCTACAATAAGAGGCATCACAGTTGCTTTATTCTCCTTCATGTGCCAGTAATAACAGCGGTCCTACGCTGATATACGTTTCAAACTGTAATTCAGGTACGCTGCGCTACGTCAGAGACCGAGCTGAAAGCCTGATGTGCTTAGCGGCAGAAGTAAGTAAGTCAAACACTACTACTTCCTATTCAAGGAAGCAATCCATGCGAACTAATCTTTAAATATCTCACCGTGAAAAAACTTAGGTGAAGTGACCATGCGGCGGAAAGGGGAGAGAACATATCTCTCTCTCCAGCCGCACCAGAAGAGCAGCTGGGTGTCGAAGGGCGCTTAACGATCTCCGGTAAAGAGCACGCAGAGTTCCATGTGAGCCTTTATGGGAGGACGTGCGGTCATGGGATCGGCCGCGCTGGGTGATGGAGGCCGCTAGGCATGGCGGGCTGATACCAGTGGAGGGTGCAGCGAATGTACAAGCATCTCCCGGGCCTTCGACACATGGTATTAATAGGAACAGTCGGATTTTAGGCGGTAGGAGTCCGACATAACCCTCCGTTCTCCCAAGACCGATGGTATCCCAATCCCTAGCATCAGTTGGAATGACAGCTCATGTCACCTAAATTTCCACGATAAGATTTTTATAGAATAGAGGCACGGTTATAATGAAAACCTAGAACTCTTACCAGATACTGAAACGACTGATAAAATGGCGCCACGCCAAAGTTAATCCGACGCAGTCAAATTTCCGGCACGTCTGTGTATACGCTAATCTCGAAAACCACTCAACAGGTATGATAACGTTTTCATTTAACAGCTCCGGGAAATGTTATTACGAGTTGTTATCTGAAACTGTAATGAAGGTAGGAGTAAACTTATTTGTAGGAGGGAAATTATATAATATTAGGCAATAGGTGATAGGTGGAACTTAGGTAGAAAACGTCAACATAATGGCCGCAGTGACAGCCGTCATGAAATGATCGCAGGGGGGTTTGACTTAGGCGCCCGGTGCGCGCGTCTTCTACGCTGCGTTTTGTGCGCTCAATATTTTTGTTATCAATTTCTAAGTAACGACTATGCGCTCCCTTGGCCGGCAGCGCTTGATGTAATTCGTTACATTACAAATTCACAAACATTTATTGAGCGCCCAAAACGCAACTTACACGCACGCCTCGGGCGCCTGTTATGACTAGGGCCTCAACGGTGTCCAAAAAAGCTCTCTAGGAAAATACACCAATTTACTTTCATAAATTATTACACTATACTTTATTACTGTAAACGTGCCCCTTTTTATAAATAAACGATTTATTATTATTATATTATTATTATTATATAAATAACGTTTCAGTGACGTCATTCGCTGGTAAATTGCAGGCGCTATGTGACAGCCACCGCTTTTCTAGAAAATCGTAGCTTAAGCTGGATATTAAACGGGCGGCACTGCATTATGATGGCGCCTGCGACAGCTAACGAATTATAATAATACGGCTTATCCATTCCATAAATTATAGTTCCAGCGGTACGTCATTACTGCGTCCCGTACAACAATGTAGTATTGGCATCTGTTTCCTCACATTTAACAGTCAATGTTAATGGAAATCCATAAAATCGTGCAAATATCACAAGCCATTATGCCGCCATTGTAGTTGACCCACCCCATGTAAATATTACTACTAAAAACGCTGGTAATCTTTAATTAATTATTATTATTGATTATCTGATATCTTATTGAAAATGCAAAATAGGATTTTGACATCCTACTTTCCGTCACCAGAAAATACCCACGTACCTACTCTAAAAAGTTGACAATGTCGCAAATAGCTGTCAAATATTTACCTATTTTAATTAATTTGGCAAAATTACTGTATGGAAATAAGAAATATGGCTAGCAAGTGAATTAGAATATTAATAATGAATTGCAATTATAACACAGAATTTCATTTTGTAACCGTTTTAGGTAGGTATAAAAAAGTTTAAAAAGGCATTTGAAAAGTTTCCAAAATCTTTTTTTTGAGATCTAAAACGAAATATTTAGTGTTACGATATTAATTATTGTATTTTATAATCAATATTTTAGTTCACTAGTTAGCGATATTTTTTATTTACATATTGCCAAATTAATCAAAACAGCGAAATAATTGACAGCTATTTGCGACGATAACATCACGCCTGTATTCCCCCAGAGGAGTACCAGCAGTGCTGTTCTGTAAAAATCTCACGGTGAAAACTTAGGTGAAGTGAGCTGTCAATATTGTCCATCCCTAGCATCAGTGGAATAACAGCTCACTTCACCTAAGTTTTCATGGTGAAAATTTACAGAATAGATCGGCAGGTATGTGTAGAATAGGACTAAATTCTTTAATAAGATCACCTAATTAGTCCTGTTTTATATTCTGTAAGACACCAAACTCCCAAGTGTTTTTGCAGTTGGTTCCCACGTTGAAATAAATATTTGTAAGGCCTCCTCTGCACATATTTGAGCTTGTCCAAATGTTTGAACAACTGTTGTGTAAAAGTAATAGCACCTACAAAATTAGGAATGCTTGTGTGGTCGTGTGAAAAACATTTCGAACATGTTTTTATTTTTTAAGAAGGTTTACTTAAGATGCATATATATGCCAGTGACCTTGAGTGGTAAGCTTTCGTGTTCTGTGCTGAGCTCACGCAACGCGTCGTACGTCCAGCCAGTAATAGGACTCGCCCATCAAGGAGCGCTGTCCCAAATTAGACGCATTATTAATTTAATATACATAAAATAAAAGATATTTTAATAAAACACGTATACTAAAAGATCAATAATTAAATTATCTTTGCTTGATAGATTTTGCGTGATTCTCAGTTTTTTATCCGCGTTAGACATAATTTTAAAATCAATTTCACTATGTAATATAAACATAATCTAAAATATTCATACATTAAGTTATTTAGAAAATGCTATAATTTAACATATATTTTTTCCAAATCATTAACACTACTCGTTAAGACGTGATCTTTGGCAGGAGCTCGTAGCAAAATAATAACTGCCGCACGGGTTGATCCATCAGGTTAAGCTACGCTTGCCGGGGTTGGTCTGTGAATTGGTGACCATCTTTACATACCGAGACTCCTCCGTGCCTCGGAAAGCACGTTAAGCCGTTTGTCCCGGCTGTCATTCGTGGATAATTGACAGTCGTTACGACAACCAGTCGTACCATGGGGTATCGTATTACCCAGTTACTGGGTTGTAGAGGTCAGATTGGCAGTCGCTTCATGTAAAATACTGGTATTCAGCTGCATCCGATTAGACTGGAAGCCGACCCCAATATAGTTGAGTAAACGCTAGGCAGGTTGATTTTTTGGACGGGATCTTCAGCATAAAATCAGTCGGTTATCGTCGCCTTAAGTAGTTTACATAACATAAAGTACGATGAGTTACCTTGTGTGATTTTAAAAGTGTAAGGGCCTATTTCATAGTCTTCAGAGAGGCACTATATTAAATTCAAAATAGTTTATCTCACATAAACCTACATGGGCACTTATGTAACGTCAGAAGCTAGGTGCACAGTTGGTCGTTTCTTATGGAGAAGAGCCGGCAAGAAACTCCACATTCATATCTACCAGATAAATTCAGAAATGAATGGAGTATGAAATGATCTACCTATAGGTTTGCCTGTCAAGTCGTCCAGAACATGAAACATGACATAAGTCTTATGTCGTTCTTCACAGACATAGTGGCACTGCGAAAGGCAGTAACTATCATACGCTTAATTCCTTAAATATCTTGTTGTTACAGTAAAAAGTTCTTCGTAACTCTAAAAAACAGCCTGTCAAACCATTCCCTATCGTATATTTCATCGACTAAAGGTCTACCCTAACCGTTACGAACACATTTGTAACAATTAAAACAAAACGTGGTTCCGCTACGCACCTGTCATCCGAATCAATCAACTGGCAGAAGCAACTGCGAACAACCGTAAAAACCCGTCCAAGTGCGAGCCGCATTCGCATGCGAAAGTTTCCGTACAACCGTACATTATTTAGCAAATAAATGAAAATACTAAACGAAGAATATTAGTATTTTTCATTGTAAAATTGTAAAAAAAATCGCAAAGTTAAATTTGTATTTCATAATGATACTATGAATTACAAAGTTATTTTTGCATCTGCAGAAAATCACTTATATTTAAATAAAATACCTTATGAATCGGCGTTTTTATATACAATATTTATGATACATGATATACAGTAGTTTCAAATTCCTAACTTGTTTAGTTGTTGAGATAGAGCTCGTCAAAAATGGTCTAAAACTGATACCTTTTACGGCCCGGTTACGGTACGGTACGGTTTTAAATTAAAATTTTTTTGCATGGAGGCACACCTGCCTTTATTTTTTAATTTTATAAATTTTTTTTATTTGTTGTTATAGCGGCAATAGAAATGTATAATCTGTGAAATTTTCAATTGTCTACCTATTACGGTTCATGAGACATAGCTCGCTGACAGACAGACGGACAGCGTTCCGTTTGGCAGCCTTGGGTACGGAACCCTAAAAAGTATCCATACTTAACTCAAACGTACAAAGAACCAATAAAAAACAAGCAATGGAAACACAAATTCAAAATAGGAACGTTTTTACAGAAAAAACTCCTTACGGCGCGCACGAGCCGAACGCCAGCTTGCTGATTGGTCTCCTTTTTGTTCCATATTCAAAATGAATCGAACATCAGTCGCTTGGTATTCAGTCGAACTGTAATTATTGCTGGAAAGGGACGTGCCTCACACCTGCTGCATTGTTTAAATAAGTCGTTTCTTTAATTTTCAATACTGAGCTGTACTTTTGATGGCAGTAATAAGCAGCTTTTCGAGTTGAAACGATATTGTAACTTCGAAAATGGTAAATGTGTTTGGAAACGTAACAGATTAATTTCCTTTGAGCAACTGTTTTTGAAAATATCGTTAAATTCTTAATGAGGATCATTCCAAGAATGAATGTATAATATTTTCAAATACATAAATAATTAGCTTCGACATTAAAAAGCACCGTTAACTACCAAATTTACAGGTTAACTCTTAATGAATTGCGTACAACGGTGTTTTTCGTATCAATACAATAAATTTATTACGCACTACAACAAAAAACCAGCACTTCCCGTTTAAGTTCATTGAATCGATCGACTGAAAAACTATAATTTATCATGCGACGATTATGTGAGAACAATCGCGCAAGTCAGTGAGATTTATGCGCTTGCGCAATGTCGCCAAACTTGTACCGTGTAGGGCTACCGGGTAAGATAATACTCATAATGGCCAATTATATCGTAAAATCGTGATTTTGAACGATAAAGCACGTAATTGTTGGTTATTATGTGATTGCGATCAGCACCGGTCAGTGGAGTGGCGTAAGATAGACAAGTTATTGTATATCTATTTAGCAATGGATAGATTTAGGTTAGACGTGATAGGAATTTAGGAAGCCCCGCAAAACGGACAGATGGCCTGGTGAAGGTTGCGGGGATCAGCTGGACGCAAATACCTCAAAAGTAATCAATAGGAGAATCTATTAAGGATGCCTGTATCAGCAATGGATGTATACTGAAATACATAATTTAAGACACTGACCAAAAAAAACATCACACGTCCTTTCAGAGTAAACGTAGAGCTAGGCAGAGATATACAGATTTCACCGATTTTACCAGCACGCGTAGCATGACAACCATAGAAACGGGTTTTCGAAGAATAGACAAAATGATAGATTGTGATTGTTTATCTGTCATTTTGTCTATTCTTCCGTCGACAAACCCCGTTTCTATTGTGCTCATGGTAAGCGTGCTGTTCAAAATACAGACATGTTATTTTCAAATATATCTATTAGCCCACCCAACTGCTTCTAGGTGGCAAAATGAATTCCACCATGAAGGTCACCACAAAACTCAAACACTCTCAAAATTGCCAAATCAGGCAGCAGCCCTATAACACAAGTTCTTTCACAAGAAACTCGGTAGTGACTCGCCCCGTCTCGAGTTTCGGACGGACAGACAGACAGACGCGTCGCACCTGTACTTCACTTCCTGCCGCATACCTTTTTTACTTAGCCGACTGCTCACCGTTTCCTGGCACAAGCTTGCTCAATTTACCGACCAATGTTTTTGCTGGGAGTTGATTTAGTGTCGAAATCTTCCATTGTTTTATTAGTTATCTGATTGCAAAAGGGATTTTGGTGGTTAGTTAATATATTGTTTAGGGATTCCTTTGTGATTAATTAAATATTTATGGATGATAAGAGCAATGGTGGCCCAGTTGTAGATAACGGCCGCGACTTACGAGGTTGGAGGTGATAGGTTCGAACCCTGACACGAACGCTTTACTTTCTGTAAATTGTTTCATCACCACTGCTCTCAAAACCGTGAGGGAAAACATCGTGAGGAAACCGGCATGTCCTCGAACCAAAAATTCGAAGACATGAGACATCTATCAATCCGTACTGAGCCCGCGTGGTGGATTATGGCCCACTCCCTCGCAGAGGACTGGCCTGTGTCCCAGCAGTGGGGACATTATAGGCTGATTATGCCATCTATTTATGGTATTTTAAATATATACATGCAAGTTCTGTTTTTGACCCGGCTCGTCCGGGGATACCGCACGGTCTTCGGTGAGGCGAGCCTCCTTGCCGGATTACTGCCATGGGATCTGGAGGCAAAAGTCCTCGCGCACATCTGGGAGTGAGCAATGGGTAGCTCGCCGTCCGATAAGGACCAGGCCCGGGTCGACGGCGCGTTGTGTTCCACTCGCGCCTCAAAGAGATGTCAGCAAATGAAGGGGTCCGATAGGATAGGGTTGCGGGAAAGTCCGAAAGGGATACCGTGGCCTCTGGCAACGTACAGGCAACGGAAGGAACACGGGTGGGTTTTAGTCAGTAAGAGTCTGACACGCCCTTCCGCTCCACCCAGAGCGGGAGAAGTTATTTGATAATTTCCAACCCAAAAAAAAAGGCCTGTTTTTGAAGGATTACGATTTCTTCACAAAATCTCAGAGCATACTAAACTATAAAAGCCTGGTATAATATTTACTATGTGCTTTAGGCAGTAAATTGAAGTTGGTTTGCAATATATAAGCAAGTTCTTGTGAACAGTGTTTATTACAGTGGACACTAAAACAGGACAGGCGAAAATTTATTTGGGAATCCACATTTTCCCAAAACGCCATAACAACATTTATTAGTGATGATTACAAACATACCTACATAAAGGCAATTAGTGTAACATTAAAAAAACAAAATTCAAGACTCTTTCTTCACTCATTTTGTAACATGAATCGGTATAAAAACATAATGATACATTCAAAGTCACTAAAGAGTTCGTAATGAGGCTATTATGCAGTACGGGCCCTTTCTGATTCGCATATTAGAATCCAATCACGCGCAGTTTCGTAAAAATATCACATCGATCAATGTCACGTACAGTTAGCGGAATTCAATTCGACTGCATTGATATTTTATGCTTTACATTCGAAAATTCGGTAAAGTAAATATGAAAAGGCTTTTTTTGTGTGATGTATGTTGGCTGACGTGACATGTATAGCACAAAAGGGAGGAGGCCTGTACTCAGCAATAGGCCAAATAAAAGTGAGGCAACTGCAGGCGACGTGTCGCTGCGACACGACTAGTTCCTATGAATTTCTATGAAATACCTTCCGTAGCTAGCGACACGTAGTTGGCAGCTACGGGCGAGCGACAGGCGACAGATCAGTAGTGCTGCCAACGCTCGAGCGATAACACGTTTTTCCATCTTCTATCTACCGACTGGAATACGGGCTGCTGCCGCCTGCGCTCGGGTTCGGAATCATGACTGCAGCGACATGACGCCGCGACACGTCGCCTGCAGTTGCCGCCTGCGGTTGGGTACGAAATGTAGTCATCATTTATAGTACCTACTTAAGTACTTTCCATAGGCTTGCAGTCAAGAAACCTGACGTTAATGTACTGATATTGCCAACACGAACAAGCAAGCGCCATGACCAATGCTTTTTAGTTTTACGTACGAGAAAAGAACAATATCTTCAAGATTTTTGAAGAATCCTTTAGATTTTCCTGCATCACAGGCGGAATTAGTGGAATAATAAAACTCACTGCCCATATCACTGATGCTGCGGCCGCATCGGCGTCTATCGTGACAAAACAATGCGTGCCGAAGCTTCGTATGTTTTGCCCGCTAAAAAGTTATCGCGCTAATGCGATGGTCACATTAGCAGCTTCGCCACCTTTATTGTGTACCGCTACCCGGGCGATAAGTGCTACGCAGCCCAAACTATCGCGACGTTAACCGATAATGGTTCGTCACATCTGCGTGTATCGTATCACTAGGCGAAGTTTCGTCACGATAGTCGCAGATGCGGCCGCAGCATAAAGCTAATCGCTAAACTACTCGATATCCCAGAAGAGCGGCACAACGGCCTCAGTGACGACTGTCATGAAAATGATGGCATCGGGGTTTGACTTTACTGTGTCAAAAACTCTCTCTAGGAAAACATTTTATGAGTAACGTTTCAGTGACGTCATTCGCCCGTAAATTGCGGACACTATGTGGCGGGCACCGCTCTTCTAGGAGACCGTAGCTTAACCAATGATTTAACCGCGCTATCAAAGCCCAATCAATACATCACCCAATCTCATATATGTATCTAGTACCGTAAACCAAGTAACCACACACAAACCTTCAAGTAAGTACCGTTAACTTAAGTTATCGGTACGAAATAGAAAGGTAACTTAGCACTTGCAAGCGAATAGTGCGCCCTTTGTCACACCGACGGTTTAACTTTGTATGTTGAATACTTAATTAATAATGTGGCGGTTCCCATGATAGGGCTGTGGTTTAAGTGATGGGAGGCAGCGGGATTCAAAGATTTTTCAAACAGTTTTTATGAAAATATTTACAGCTTTGAAGAGTTTGCGCCTCACGAGAGTCTTAATTCACGGAGAGACAGTCGTTTTGTGTATGTGGTAACCACTTTATATAATAAAACATGTCGTAGATCAAGTTCACTCAGGGCATGTCCTATGTGTCACTGACTCATTGAATTCCATCAAAGTTGAAAAATCTCACGGAAACGCAGTTTTATGACTTGATATATCGAAATGTATTCTGTAAAAGCTAGTTCATTCCACCGAATGATAGGGATATACACTATTTATTTATTTATTAAAACTTTATGTGCAAGTAAAAAAAGTACTATACAAAGGCGGACTTAATGCCTGAAGGATTTTCTACCAGTCAACCGGGTGATACAGAGACGAAATGGCAGGTGCAAGTACCCACACGAGACAATTAAAAAAAAAAAAAACATATATTGACATTATTGACTGTTAACATAACCGTAGTTTACAAGGTGAGATTTTTACAGAATAGATCGCCCGATTTCTATAACATTATTGATCTAGGAATTGAATAAATCCTACCATAATAAATTTCTGGGCAATTAAAGATAGATTTGTCTAAAGCAGTAGTTCCCAAAGTTAACTGGACCGCGACCCACCTAACCTCAGCACCAAATAAAAAACCAAGACAGAGCGCTGTCAACAGTGAAGTGAAGCTGCTTTCGTAAACATCTGTGCACTTTGTGTGGTGTAGTTTGATTGTAAAGGTTGTAAATGTGTGCGTGTGAGCGTGTATGCACAGAGCGGAGGTGTAGTTTTGGCATGCTTCACTGTATTGTTCGCAACGCTCTGTCTTGGTTTTTTATTTGGTCTGAGCACCTAACAAAAACTTTCAAATTCGGGACTCACCTTTTGGCTGTCATGGTGAAAAAAGGGGAATACTTACTAACTATATTATTATGAATGAAGAACTGTTCAAATAAGAAAAAAACATTCAGTTACAATCGAAAATTTTAATACTTAATTAAATACAAGGAGTGCTATTTCAATGAGAAGGCTATATTTATTTCCTATTTTTTGTCATTATAGCATTAGCATCAACTTCAATTTTAGTTACTTTTAATCGCAATGAGTTTGATACGTCCAATTTATTTCGGTATTTAATTTTAATATTTATCATAGCTGAAAAACCTTTTTTCAAGGCCCACCCAACCCATAGTTTGGAAACCACTGGTCTAAAGTGTTGCACATAGTGTTAAAAAGGTGGCTGGGACAGACTGGATGTGGAAGGCGGAGGTCAGGGTGTTGTGGCGCATCTTGGGAGAGGCCTACGTCCAGCAGTGGACGTCTTTCGGCTGAAATGACGACGATGATGAAAGCCTGAACAGTATTGATGACTTTCACACATAATAGCAGAGTACTTGTGCTATTTACAGAAACATCCAATGAATTCACATATTTACGAGGAGTAATAAACACGGAACCATATGAATAGTAAGAAGTGTCAGCATATAAATTAATGAGTTAATTATTTTAATTAAACTTAAGTGAGTTTTCGTGTCGTGCCGCTCACGAGAATAATGTTTGTTTTTTTCTTTATATATAGAACTGTTTTCAATCATTACTTGTTAATAATGTATGTAAGTTTGTTACATTTGTCTTGAATTGACGAGTGATCATTCAAAGCTGACGAGGTAGGAAGGTGACTGACATTCTTGTTGATTGCTTCCTAGTGATTTATTAATTTGTTGTACGTGTTGATAAATTATAATTCATTATTTTATTATCATAAAGGAAATCCTATAGCTATATTATTAGTGTTGACATTTTCTCTTTCAATATAATCTTGAGTTTAACAAAGACCGATGTGAGACAGCTGCCTCCTATAGTATCCGTAAATAGCATGCTTAATTTTTCAATCGAATAAGACAAAAAGCAGACAGAATAATCAGATGTAGGTAAGTTAGTTTCTCTAAAAATCTGATGACAAAATAGAATAAATCCAACTAAGCAGCTTTCCTTCACAGTCCACAATTAGATTCATATATTCATACCTTTAGTAACATTGAAACAATTAAATCTAAATCACAGATACCTCATTCATAGTCAAGACCTTGCTCACAGTAAGAGCGGATGACACTGAAAATAAACGAGCCATGCTCCGTTTCCCATCACATTTTATGAGTTTACGAGTTCACAAAACATTTCCTGTGCACCTTTTGTTTAGCATATGCATTAAAACTGAATTATTACGGCTACTCCGTAATGAGTTATACACCCGTTTTAATGTTTTATTGATAGTTGTCCGCCATCTTGTTTATTTGGCTTTGCTGGATCTTAAATTGAGCTTTGATGCTTTTCATTATCATTTCAGCCGAAAGACGTCCACTGCTGGACATAAGCCTCCCCCAAGCACTGCCACTTCGACCGGTTCTGTGCTTCTCACATTCAGCGGATTCCTGCGGCCTTCACCAGGTCATCGGTCCACCTTGTAGGGGGCTTTCCGATGCTACGTCTTCAGGTACGCGGTTGGCACTCCTAAACCTTTCGAACCCGTAGGCCATCTGTTCAGCAGGTCAGCAATGTGCCAACTGCCACTTAAGTTTGGCAATTCTCGGGCTATGTCGGTTATCTTGGTTCTCCTACATCCTCGTTGGATCTCTTCATTTCTGATTCGATCACGTAGGGAAACTCCAAGTAAAGCCCTCTCCATTGCCCTTTGGGTAACTTTCAGCCTTCTAATGAGGCCCGTTGTGAGCGACGCTTTTCATTAGCTAGGCTATTCATAGTAGGTATTGGTCATTATATTTTCAGAGACATAGTTGACTTTCCGCCAGTAATAATTGTTTATTAACTCGATGGATCATTGTTATCTGAGAAATAAATAAATAATAATAAGGTTTCGTCTACAACAGCTATGGACAAGAATGTTTTATCGAATTATTTTAATTTTTCTGCTTGTTTATAATCAGATCAGACAGATGCTGTAGTAACCTGTTTTGTTTTAACTACTAAGGATCCACTCACTTTTCGAAGATTAATATCCAGTTAACTAAGAATAATTGTTTTTTTTTTTTTACATAACATTTCAAGCAAATCAATTAATAATTTGGATCGGTGAAGGAAAACATCGTGAGGAGACCTGAACGTATATATAGTCAATATACCTAAGTCTGAAATCGCCAACCCGTCTTGACCAAACGTGGTGATTAACACTCTCACCGCCACCCATGTATAAAATTTTTCAGTGCAGCAAGCCGTGCGGTCTGCCGGCGGGTCGCAGATTTGCCTACCAGTGCAGGCCGCGGCGAAAAATCTATAGCGGGTTTAGCAGGCCATACGGTCTGCCGGCGGGCTCATTGTGTATTTTTACTAGCAGGCCGTGCGGTCCGCTACGACCTCGCAATTTCATATTAATTTTATAGCGCATGGCTTGCTGTTTCAGAAAATTGAAGCTATCAGGTGTAAAATTTACTTAAATACCCACAATTTAAAAAAAAAATGGTTGCTCTATCTTTAAATTTATAGGGTAACTAGAGGGTTAATTACAGGAATTAAAAAGCAGTTTTAAATGAAATAAACTTAGTTTTATTAGTGAATTAACATCATTATTGCCTTTTAATGGCGCTATGGAAGTTGGCAAAGCATTCAGAGCATACACTAGGATTTGAAGGGCAAAGTAAACACACCGTATTGACTTTTTTTGTTACTTTACATGCTTCTACACTTGTCAAACCTTCTTCTCTTTTCTTTTCATAGCAGTGAATGCATCTTCTTCTGACTATTCTGTTGCGGTGGTCGACTAACGGAGACTTTCCAAATTGGTGCCTACCTGAGCAATCCTGGTTATTTCGATCACGTCTACCTGGTTTGTCCAAACCCATCAATGTACGGCAAATATTTTCCTTGAATGTAGTTATTGTATATTTTTTAGATGTCAGGTTTTTGGTTTTTTTGAACAAAATAAAGGCATTGATCAAAGATGTGCTAAATATAAGCTCTATAGCCAATTTTTGGAACCATCGCAAGTTTCTTCTCGCAGGATTAGAATAACTACCCATCTGATCTGAGTAATCAATAGCACATTTATGACGGTTATAGTCCGCTATCAGCGTAGGTTTCAGAGTCACTTTATTGCGGTTTCTCTTGCTGCGCACGCTGACAAAACCAGGTGTATGTTGAGTTGACAGAGCCAACACATCACGCTTGTCTCTCCAGCGTAGAACTAACACCCCGTCTTCATTTTCCATTGCACAGGTCTCGCCTTTCTTCAGTTTCTCTTTCAGTAACTCTTTTGGAAGCCCTTTTCTGTTCTTTCTGAGCGTTCCCAATAAATGAGTATTTTGCTGTAGTAAATTATTAGCCAAACTGACACTTGTATAGTAATTATCAGTTACGATACTTCTTCCAGCATTCAAGTACTTTTCACTAAGTTTCATAACTATTTCACAGGATATGTTTTGTGTGGCTGGCGTCGTATTTTTTCCTTCATATACAATCAAATCGTAGGTATATCCGTCGTCGTCACAAATTTTAAATAATTTTATTCCATACTTATGTCGTTTTCCAGGTATGTATTGCATAAAAGCAATTCTGCCACGAAAAGCCACCATTGTTTCATCAATAGTAAGAAACTCTCCTGGTATTTTGTATTGATCGAATTTTTTCGAAAGGATCTCGACGAAGCGTCTTATTTTTATCAGTCGATCTGTTCCAGCCATGCCAACATGGTAAGTATCTTCGAAATGCCAACATCGAAGTAATATTTCAAATCGGTTTCTACTCATCACTCTTTTTGCAACATTGTTTTCATATAATACGTCCGTACTCCAATAATCAGAAATTTTAGGTAGTTTTTTGAGCCCCATCCAAATCAATAAACCGAGAAATTTCTTCATTTCAGCAGCATCACAATCGTTCCACTTAGATAATCGACTGTTTCGTGATACACGTCCAAGTATTCGTGTTTTTGAGGCGTACGAATTCGTCATTTGTACCATCAAATCAATAATCTCGTCATCCAAAAATAAAAAGAAAAAATCTAATTCGGTTTGACAATCTGAATTAATATTTTTCATACCTGGATCAACAGTGAACAGAAACTGTTTTTTTCTTGAACCATCTGATGATGGCATTTTCCAGCTAGAATTTGGCATACTCTGAGGTCTTGTGGCTTCAGACGAATGTTGATGTTGGTTTCTGTTAGAAGTAGGTAATTCTACGCTTTCTTCAGAAAGTGCATCAGAATTTTTGCTCAGGCTCACCGATTCTTCGTCTGTAGACGGCTGGTAATCTGGGTCATCCTCTGAGTCCGACATAATGCTAAAAATTCCGCACAAGTAACAAAAACTAGAAGAAAGTAGTGAAATTACACTAAAAGCGCGCGAAAATGCAACCGTTGCAAGCCATGCGGGCGCCCGGCGGCCTAATGATTGATTATTATGAGTGGCGTGACAGACTCGATATTTTTCGTAAATAATAACGGAAATTTGGTTACATATTGGCGCGAAAGATACGGTACGCCGGCGGCCCGTACGGCCTGCTGATCTCGGTTAGTGTAACTTAAAGGTGGCGTGCCTTACTCGAAAACATACGTCCCGCTGGCGGACCGTATGGCGATGAGAGTGTTAATGCTCGTGACTCCTCTGAACGAGAAGAGGTGCTGCAGTCGGACAATAATATGCTGGTATTATTATAATTCTAATGGGAAATTATCAAATAACTTCTCCCGCTCTGGGCGGTGCGGGAGGGCGTGTCAGACTCTTACTGACTAAAACCCACCCGTGTTCCTTCAGTTGCCTGTACGTTGCCAGGGGCCACGGTATCCCTTTCGGACTTTCCCGCAACCCCGGCAGGCATCGGTCCTATCGAACCCCTTCATTTGCTGACATCACGTAACACACCTTCAATCACAATCTGAATAATTTTGAAGGATATTGTTAATCCATTGCTTCATGTGTTCGAAAAAACTGTCTGCTCAAGAACGTAAATAACGCAATGAATTTTGTTGAAATGTCAGAATGAAACCAACCCATTGCTACTGTTAGCACGTTATGCAATTACCCCGCTGGTTACCGTGTAGGAACTATATCGATCACTGCTAGTTTTACTTCGAATTCGTCCGTACCTGGAACAAAGGAATGAATACATTAATATTTGGTGATATTCAATGTTATAATGAAATGTTCCGAGAAGTTTCATTGTTTGCTAGTGGAGCCTTTGAATATCATTAAAGGGGCAAGTAGTTATTGAGATAGGCATAAAGGGCAGAGATAAGGTGTCGTCACAGCAAATTTTTCAAACTTGTGGCGGCATCTACATCGCCACATGGGAATTACACATCAAAGACATGACGTCACACAAATCCTGCATCGCGCAAGCAGAGTTTACCACGCGATCAACATATATACGACAACGGTAATGTTTTCCCATTGTTTGTCTTATTTGTGCTTATATTTATATATAATTAGGTGTATTTATTATATTTATAGTTTTTAACACTTAGGTATATATGTATATATTTATGTTTAAATAAATATTTTTTCCTCAATTCTCGCTATTGCCACTTCCTACCACTGTTCGTGTCTACATCACCCAAAGGTTGACTGGTACTGCCTATGGCATTAAGTCCGCCTCTGTTCATTTGTGTGCTTGAAGTAAATAAATATATATAACTTTCCGACATCAGTCGTCGTCGGGCAGTTGCCCACCACACACGACACCTTTTTGCTATCTTATTTGGTAGCCCAGTCTGTCTGTTATATCGCTTGATTAACAACGGTTGAAGATTTCAGTTTTATCTCTCTCACTAGCTATAAGATATCAAAAAGAAAGAATTAAGTTTATAAAGGTATGAGGAACAGGGTGTTAAGTTCATTCATCTTCTATAGAAAAGGGAGGATCCTCCGACCAGACTGTCTGGTGGGCTACCGCCCGACGATTGATGTCGGGTATATATAACAGTCGCGCAGTAAACTCTGCTTGCGCGATGCAGGATTTTGCGTGACGTCAGTGTGATGCGTAGTTCGCATGTGGCGATGTAGATGCCGCCATAATTTATTCAAACTAGGATGAGTATTAGCACTTTTTGAAAGTTAAATAAATTACAGAAGGCTGTCCCCCAAAACGTCCGCCCTTCACCACTTCCTATTGGTTTCTGGGAAGAATAAGTGACGCAACAAACTCCCCAGCAGGATAGCTGTCTGTTAAGTTAGAACTTTATTCTATACAATAATATGTAAAAACTTGACAATAGTTTTGACCACAGATAATTGAATAACCGTTTCAGAAACCGCCAGACACAAATAAATAACAAAATCCCAATCCAATATTTGGAGTACCGCACGTTCAAAATATAGTCATTTTGTTTTCAATCTCGAACACACACGGAGAACAAAAAACTGTTTAAAAAGCTTTTGTTTTAAGTTTACCATAAATAGTTTATCGGCTTTGTATGACCAGTATAAATCATTTTGTTGACAGGCACGGACAAGGAACGGGGCCGCGGGGGCGACGGGTGCACGGCGCATGCGACCTCCGAGGTGCATGCGTGCGAAAGGTGCAATCTCATAACTTTATGGGCTATGGCTATGGATGGCTCAATTTATTGATTATTTTTTTGGTATTTAAGGGTATTTTGGTGATGTTTAGATACTACCGTAGTAACTTTACTACTTACGGTCTTATTTATAAACGCCTCTTAAATTTTAATCAATTGCTAAGCAATTGATTAGCAAAATTCTTATTCATAAACTCTATTTAGCGCTAAGAGGTCGCTAAGCAATTGATTAGTAGCTGTCAAAATTAAACACCACCCGTCCACTGTTAAGAGGATGCTAAGAGGCAAGATGGCGGATTTTATTTCAATCAGCTGATCGATTCAATGCGAATTATGTGTGCTTCGAGGTAATTTTGTTCCTATTATCGAGATGTGCCGATATTATTTATCGAGATAGTAAATATGCATTTCGACAATCTTTTACGGGATTTCAGAACCACTTAAAAGAATTAAATAATTTTGAAACACCGGCGCAAAGTACACGGAGGAAGACCTACAAAGCTCATTTATATCCATTACGAGGATGATTAGATACCTATTAGATAATATTCTGACTGCCTCGTTGGTCTAGTGGTCACAAGTGCTACTGCTGAGCATGAGGTCCCGGGTTTATTCAGTGTGGAATTTCTCAGTAGCAGCCCGGGGTCTGGATTTGTGCCCTATTGATGGCAATAGGTTCGCCCCCTGTTACATGGGACTTAAACATAACTGGCGAAATATGGGTGTACTATAGGTACACCTCTGCCTAACCCTTCGGGGAAATACAGGCGTGATGTTATGTTATGTTGATAATATTCTTCTTTCCAAGTACACATTATACAAGGATTTATAGGGAAAGTTCAATCAGAAGGAGGCTCAGTAGGTGCTCAGGTGGTTTGAAGAGAATGAGTTTGTGAGGGAGCTCATCGGAGATAATGATTATCCATTGAGTTTTCCCATGTGCCCCTCATCATATGGCGCTAGCTTTAAGGCCCAGAACAGTCACACAAATAACAAGAGACATTTTATGGAAAACAATTTATTTTGATACATAATAAAGCTACATTTTTGTTATAAATTCATTATTTTTGATTTCCAATATTCTTCCTCCAAAGACATGGTACCATTCTTTTGTCATGCCACTCGCATTCCTCATCGTTTTCACGTAGCATGGTCTCCTCCCTCATCTTTGCGAGGTTGAATCATATTTAGTGGCTCATAGCAGCAGTCAAAGTTGCTGTAAACAAGTATAGTAATTGTTATTAAAAGATACTGAAAACCTGATGCAAAAGCAATAGGAAATAATAAAACAGACACAAGTAGTTACATACATTTCTAAAATAGTATATTCGTGTTAAGAAGCAAAAAGGACATGAAAATACATAAGTAATAACATTGTTACTTCTACTTTAACATTCACTTGGTCAGTTTATAATATTAGTAAGAAGATATAAATTCAGAGATTTCTTTCCTTTTCCTGTTTACTCCAATTATTGGAGCTTATTATTTTCATTGCTATCATCGCAAAAACAATGAAATAAACTTCTCAAGTACCTAATATTATTCAATTTTATATTTTCCGATGAAATTTCTGACTTTTGTCTGTCAAAGTCACGACAGATACAGAAATCGTGGTTTTGACAACTTTATTCTTAAAATTCTGTTTTTTAGTCGACTATTTTGGTTATAATCTGTGCCGATCGCATAATTTCACCACTATTTCGTTTGGCAACTAGTCACTTGCTAACTAGCGTTTATAAATAAAGAAAAGTTAAGCATTGATTAAGAGCTAACCATTTGCTTAGCTAAACAGTGGCTAAGCAGTGATTAGCGAGATTTTTATAAATAAGGCTGTTTATGTCTTTATTTAGAGCCTGTGATAATTTTGAAAAATTAAAAAATATATAGTTTTGTTATTCTGTAGGTAGGTACTTATCTCTTCTTCATGAGATGATTCAACAGATAATAATCAAATGTCCATGTCGTGGCCAGATCTTAGAATTGATCATTTCATGAAATGAACATCGTCCGCTGGTCAGATTATGATGTGGTCTGGCCAGATCATTGAATACTCAACGTTTTACGATATGAACAGTTAAACGCACGACTACTTCATGATGCGACCAAACATTAGTGATCATATCGTAAAATAGTTAGATTATTCACCTATAGAGGCGTTGATGTCGCTTTGTTTTTGTTGTGCATCATAACGGCGGCATACAACAATTCAAACAAACTACGACCACGCAAAAAAGCCGATGGACTTTTATTAGGTTTCCAAATATGATACTATGGAAAGCGATCAACTTGGAAGTAGCGCTCGCCAGCCGCTGCTGCGGCGTGAAATGCAACAAGGTATTTAAAATTATTAAAAAAAAATGTTCGCCACTTACAAGTATGTGGCACCCCGACTAAATGGGTTAGGTTAGAACTGTGACCAACCGCGCGCGAGATAAGCGACCGGTGCCGCGGCAGCGGCCGGCGAGTGCTGCTTCCAATATGGTCGCATTTACTTGGCTATTTTTACTACACCTTAAACCATGGATACCCTACATGAATGATATGGCCAAACGTCGACTGACATATCATTAAACGTTGACGTTTAAACGATATGGTAAATTTAGCTGGGCATTTCATGAAATGGTCAATTCTAAGATCTGGCCACGACATCCACACCCATTTGTGTTTAGTTGATTTATTACAATGGTTATATCTTGTCAGTTAAATTATCTTATATATAATCCGGTTTAAATCAGTCAGATCGTCGATAATCCCGTAAACGATCGATTACGACCAATAACATCGTCCTAATCCGCCCCTGCATCTCGGGTCATCACCCGATAACCGTATGACATGCACTCCACGACACTGCATGCATTATCAACCAGTGATAAAGCTGAATAGATTATAATTTTGATCGCGTCGTATTCATATTTTTATGTAAGTTTATTTTTGAATGAATCGGTTCTTTGTGTACTGTATCAGATGGTTTAATGAATTTCGTGAACTTTAAGTTCACAAAATAGTGAACGGTAGTTCAGAGATTGTAAGTGAGAATCGTTTTTGACAATAGCTTCTTATACTTACAATCACATCAAAGGGATAACCAATTCTCTGTTATTTGTGGTGATAATTTTTTTTTAACCACAGCGAGTATGCTCTTCGCCTACATCTCACCTGATGGTAAGTGATGATCAGGCCGAAGGTGGAAGCGAACTTCACCCGGAAACATCAAACACAGAGGAACTGGCTATCTTACCTCTAACTGTCGAAACACAACAATGCTGTTAACATTGTTGTTATGATGTTATGGCGACAGATTTAGATGAGATGGTGGTAGCTAGCCAGACGGACTTAGAACAAGCCCTCCCACCGACCAAATCGAGCAGAAAATTTTGCCCTCGCTGGGAATCGAACCCGGGACCTCTGGGTCTGAGCCAAGTGGTCTTACCGCTAGACCACAAAGTTGGTTCGACCCGTATTGGTAACTTGTACATCGCCATTGTTAATAGAGATACAGAGACAAATGGTGAACAAAAAATATTAGAAATGTTGATAGAATACGCATTACTACACCAAAAATATGAAACGACGAAGAATTTTGCTCTCACTAATATCATGGTCACGAATAAACTCGTTTGCAGAAATTAAAAAGCAAAATATTAAAAACAAATAACAAAATAAAAAATCAGATACACATCGGTGCACCGTCGCTAACCTACGTACAATATAATATACTTACAAATAAACAATAACAATTAATACTAACGGAAACAAAAAAATAAAAAATTCCATTGGGAAGCTCATTAGCTGTGGAAATAATTGAGATTTTTATCTCAGTGATCGTTATGACTCCTGCTACACCGAATACCGATGGTTATCGAATTAACTGTATCTATTCGATTTTTTTTTTAAATAAATAGTAGCTTCTTTGTAAGTATCTGCTGTAGTAAGTAATTATTATGTGGAAAGGAGACTCGATTGTTTCAAGAGTTGATTTCGAAACTAAACCAGTTCAGTTGGTCATAGTATTTTTTTTGAAGTCTCGGCTTTTCGTTTTCATTCTGAATGATACTTAATGGTAGAGTTGAAATCTTTTTAATATTTTAAAAGATCGCGATTGCGAGATTTTAAAGAAAGAAAAACATGTTTATTTTTCACAGAAACACGTGCATATAAAAAGATAAGTAAGAAAATTTTAGAAAAAAAACAAAACAGATCTATAATCATAAAACGGAAATAATCTGCAATTGCACGACATGACTGTGCCAAGAAAGCTTCCACTCAGCATGATGCTGTGCACAGCACAGCGCTGATTTTCAGTGGAGCGGTGGATTTTTTACGAAGAGTCATCCAAATAATTCAATCACTAAACGAATAAATCAATTTCCTGGTTCCTTAATCCACAATAATATATCAACACCTCGATTACAAATTGATTTATCCACAAAACATTCACGGGTGACAATAAAAATCATCCATAAATCTTCACATTTTCATAATAACCGTGTCCAATATATCTACCGAGCCACTATCGAAAATAACTCATCCAATTTACATAAGTACAAGGACTATCCGACAAGCGACATCAGAAAATATGACTAGTCAAAACATACCTCCTCTTTTTCGAAGACACTTAATACCAAGTACCCCGCTGTGAGAAGTCCTTATGACCTCGGGTCATATTGACCCCGAGTCTCAAGTCCCATCGTTTCTGCTACGTAAACTTTTGTTTATTTTACACTTCAAAAATATACTTTTTTTGAAAAAAAGAATTTGTTTCTTGTATCCTTGGAACTGGTTTGCCATTTTAGGCACGTGCCCTTTACGTGCAGGATTAAGAGCATGAATATTGGTATGCAAATATGAACAAAAAAAGGTTAAACAATTTATGGTAACATTAATAGTTATGTTTATAGCCAGTGCATCACGCTCTGTAGCTTTATAGCCAGAGTAACAGGAGTTACCCTGTGTCTGTACCCAGGTTAGCCCCTGTTACTCTGGATCTGTAGCCTGAGCTGAAGTTAGGTACCTACCTCTGAAGGTACCTATAGTTTTCTAACTCAACCTAGCCAATCATGTTTTTACTACTAGTTTAACCTGATCTATCGTAAAGAAATTCCAACACATATTTGGAGCAGATAAATGATAAATGATTTTATTTCGATAAGTAAGTTTGTACACACACTTTTACACATCAATCATGTTTCAAAAACTAGATGAGTTCGGCGTTTACTATCCGACTGCTCTGAGAAGAAAGGCCGAAACAAACTTAGAGTTCACAAACAAAGGCCAAATTATCGTCGTCTTCATTATTATTTTGGGCTAAAAAATATCCACTGCTGGACTGCCTCAAGAATCACCAGAACTCAAAACAAATCTCAGATATTTAGTATTCCTCTCTTCATCTCACGAATCGCAAAATCACGAAAATCAGTTTATCAGTTTCTGATATTTGCACAACACAAATAGATACACTTCCTATTATTCCAGCGTACGATCGGGCCCTATTCCAACTAGATTACTGGCATTTATCTAGACTCCGTAACCGACGCAATAAATATCTGAAATTGTCTACACCGCACGCCTCTATAATCTATGGAATTTTGAAGATAGGGCTGCAGCTGACTTCTAACAAAGTAGACGTAATTATCTCTCTATTTACTGAAGGAAAGTGCTGAGATAATATTATTCGATACATACAAGCACTAAAGTTAAAATAAATTTAGTTACCTAGTTTTATGTTCTTCTTGGTTACAAGTTTTTCTACGACAAAAATTTGGATCTACCAAATGAGAATTAAAAGACAACGTTAACAATAACAACAGTTCATAAGTAGCTTACGTTTTGAAAGCGTTTTCATTGCACTGCATCAATCGAAATCCATCGTGTTAATAAGTTGAGGAATCTTTGTGTTTTGAGAACCCTAGAACGAAGTAAATTCAAAGGATCTTAGCAAAATGATTGAAGCGGTTCTATTAAAAGTAATTCAATTCATAGTGTGTAGATATAAGTACTAAATTGCTTTACTTTACGACTTCCTTTTCCGAACAAGTTGATTGAGTCGTAGAGACACCCTATCAATATCTACCGTTATTTTTAACCGACTTCCCAAAAAGGAGGAGGTTATCAATTCGATTGTATATATTTTTTTTTTTATGTTTGGTTACCTCATAACTCCGTCATTTACGAACCGATTTTGAAAATTCAAAAAAACTAATTCTCTGGCTGCACTTGGTAAGTAGCAGTCGATATCTTTTAGTAGGTATTGTAAAAGATGAATCTGCCAAACCTTATCCAAACTATGTTGGGGTCGGCTTCCAGTCTAACCGAATGCAGCTGAATATTAGTATTTTAAATGTAGCGACTGCCTATCTGACCTCCACAGCCCAGTAACTGGATAATACGATACACCTTGGTAAAACTTTCAGGCATCTGACGACCCGTAACGACTGTCAAAGATCCACGAATGACAGCCGGAACCAACGGTTTAACGTGCGTGCCGAGGCACGGAGGAGTCTCGGTATATAAAGATGGTAACCATCCACGGACCAACCCCGGCAAGCGTAGCTTAACCTGATGGATTGACTCGTGCGGCTGTTATTACTTACTCCTACCTCCTGCCTCATGTAGTATAAACGATATTAGGTAGTTATTTTCTACAGAATGCAACTTGGCAAGTATTTGTAGTCAATTATTGTAACTGTTGAGAATCTGAAAACTTACTAAATTTGCATTCAGTAGCAACGAAATAAACTTAATTTCACCTCCATTGATCTTGCCACCCATGAAGATCGCGATTCATTTATCGGCGAACTTGGCCCCGTTTCACATTTATGTTTTGATGGGGCATAGATTCTAACCCATTAACTTCGATCTTGACAGCCGACTCCTGATAAACTTGCTGACAGTATTGGCATTACAAAAACAATTGATTGTTGCCACACCGACAGCAACACTCACGAAACCTCGAACAAGTACAGGTTCGTGACATTAACTTCCACTACTAATCTATAGTTAAACTTTTCCAGCGTCGAAGTTAATTTAGGTCACAAATAGGCATGCAAGGTGTGCCGGCGCACGGCTGCCAGTCTTCATATTACGATTCGATACAGATTGCACTAAATCACAACTGGCGAGGAGTTGCGAATAGCTTAGGTCCTAGGATATGCCTAGTGGGACACACCTTATGCCCATGCGTATTTACTTTGGTTCTCTAGATTTGGTTTGCAGAAAATGTGTAAGACCTTGGTACTTTTATATCAAGATATTTAATTGCGTTGAAAGTAGCCAGATTTGATTAACTGTTTAAAAATGTTATAATCCAACACTATTGCCGCCGTATTATATTACGAAACAGCTTACATATAAAAATCAGACATGCTTTGTTGGTTAACTTCATGTAAGGTGTTGCTAGAATCAAATCTGATTAGTATTTTAATTATGTTTTCTGATAATTCTCTTAGTTATGAATTGTAAGGATTTTGAGCTTCGTGTTACAGGTAATGGTTCGGAATACATGGTTCAGACTGCTCGCCGCTGTGGCACGAGTGGACCATGATATCCCCAAAGCGTTAGGCTAAGGTGTACCTATATTACTCCCCGATTTTGCCGGATAAGTTTAACTCCCATGTAATACGGGGCGAGAGGACCATGATCTTTGAAGAAATCACCTATCTATATACACAACGCGCAAGCGCAGCTTAACCCAACGGAAGCTAGTGATACTGCTTAGGTCCTTGTTTATTTATTTTTTGTTGTTAAAAAGTAAGATTAAGTTTCCTGAATCACCTCTCTTTTACTTATTTTCTCCTTACCACTTCCAAGCCCCGATATATTGCAGCTAGGCGCAAATTAACGCGATTAGTCGCAGTCGCAACATGCGCTGGAGTGGAACAGGATTAGTCGAACGTATCCCGTCACCTATGATCACCGTAACCCGTGTTGGGAGTTAGCTTTCATAATAAACTTGATATGATAAATAGGGATTGAGGTTAACGTATGAAGGAAGAAATGTAATATTAAAATCTGGGTGAAAATTTAATATAGAAGAGAGCAATTTTGAAAATATTAACACTATATATACGAGTATTGAAGAACAAAAAAAGGGCTGTCTTTAACCAATTTTCGGCTTCATTCTCTGAGTAAAATTAAGAGTTTTAGGCCGATTATAGCATCATACATAATCTTATTTAGCAATTCACCTAAGAGGGACATTCAAAAGAAAGTAAGAATGTGCATTAGGGATCATCCCACTTGATTTTACGTCCCAGCCGGCAAAACTTGTACGTGTCGAGGTCTAGAAAGCCTAGTTTACAGGAAAGCACGTCTCTTGTGTATAATATTATAATACATATCAACCTGTAGATTTTGGTACAGATTTAGATCAAATAACAAAAAAAAGAACAATGAACAATGTAGATGAAACACAACATAATCATGTACCTAATCCAAGTAAACCCTATTTCCCAAGAACTCCCAAGAAATTGGCAATAAAAAGGAAAATCTAATACAACTCGTGACGGCCTAATAACGGCGGAGTGATTCCAGTTAGCACAAACTAACGCTAATTACACGCCATTGTAAAGAAACTTTCTCTTTTACTACTAAATTCTAATTTATTCTGTACGTTTCGTGATCGTGAAGTATGCTCGTTGAATGACAAATGAGATAGTAATGAAGATCTGCATAAGAAGCTGCTTTGTATTTCTTAGAACCCGTTAGCTTGGTAGGTACCCATAGATAATCTTCACACTTTAGGATAATTATTAAGACAGCTTATGAAAAACAGCCATGGATGGACTTAAAGTTCTTAGGAGACGGGAGATGAAGACGGAGTAAAGAACGAAGAATGTCTGCTTTAAAAGACAACAAGTAGAAGAGAGTAGTAATGGAGTGCGTGGAAGAGATGACTAGAAGAAAAGACAAGTATCAAAGGTGGGACTTATAGCATCGAAGCTACAAATCGAAGTGTTAAATCTTTAACAAATGCAACTATGCTTTCAACGGGAGATCTCAAAGTCCTCTTTGTGTTCTGGGGACAGACGGCCGTGATATTCACACGAAAACAAGAAGAAAAAGAATTAAAAGGTCAGGTTACACAGCAGGAAACTATGAAACCAACGATGACGTGTCAAGTAAAGAAATAAGTTTCAAAGATAAGTTTTTTTGTTAAAGAAACTGGTCTTTGAAATTTATTTCTAAATACACGATGAAGACAATTCGAATAGCCATACTAACTGCGTAACTTGTAATGGGTGTTCTAAGTGCTCTGTGAGTCACAGAGGGATGTCCCGCAGTCGACAAACACAATGGAAACCACAAAAACTCGTCAACCACAGGCTACCTGCATGGCTTCTGTGGTTTAGATGGACAATGAGTTACTGATACATACCTATGTACTAGTGTACCTAGTAGCATTAGTGTCTAGAAATCGGAAACATTATGATGAGAAGTTTTCTCTCAAAAAAATCGCTTGCGTTTATTTCATTCTAAAATTGAAGAAGTAATATAATTAGATGAGCAATGATAGTCCTTTGAGGACATGATTTAAAAACTGATCACAGAACTGGCCATACAAATATATGTAGATTGGTACACGATATTGCTTGGACTCTACCCAATTTAAAGACCGATAGACATCAAACAGCCAAGCAATTAAGAACCGCTCATACGATAAATGAAAAAGAAATGAACACCTATGGTTTTGAAGAAGTCTTCCTATTAAGCACGTTTAACTCGAGACTTACAAGACCAAGTAGAACATCCCAAATCAGCGGTATCTTCATCTATTGTTACCTTACAAAGACACAAATCTATTAAGATAAACAGCTCGCAGTTCAACTACCATCGTGAAGCAAAATGATCGTGAAAATACACAAAGAGACAGATCAAGATCCACCAATCAGAACGGTTGTCTACAATCAAAATCAAGTGCGATGCAATTAGGACAGCGATCTATTCTGACAATAAATTGTTCGGCGCGCGCGCACGATTCTAAGATCGTGCCGGACGACGATCTATCTGTAAAAGAAGTGACTTGTATTTTGTTGTAACGGAGTTGAGATTTGCGTGGAATTAATTTTATAGATATCATAATACTAACTGGGTTGTGGAGGTCAGATAGGCAATCGCTTCGTGTAAAAAAATAGTGGTATTCAGCTGCATCCGGTTAGACTAGAAGCCTACCTCAACATAAGAAAAAGATAGGCTGCAGTGATGACTCAATTTAATCATCTAAAAATTGGATTTGGCCAAAAACTACAATGTTCGGGAAGCCGATTGAAATACCTAGTTTTTTAATATGTAGCATAAATTCAAATAAAATATTAAATATTTTAACCAAAGAACCTCGTAAAATATCTCGAAGAATTTCATAATCTTCAAAATAAAAACCACACAAATTTTTCCCACTCTCAAAAAAGCACGTCTTATTTCCAATCGTTGTCCATTTCAAATCCATATCCTGAACGTTTTTCCACCACCAAACCGGAATTCTCGATCCATGATCTATCTCGCTTTCCCAGAGGCGCGCAGGCGCATTCCCACGGTCGTTAATCATCCGCTAACGATCTATGGATCTGATTTAGCACTATGGTGCACTTGTTTGTTCGTCTTCTAGTGATAAACTAATGAACACAGTATGATACGAATTCGTTGGGCACGATCTCGTGAGATTTTGTAACTGTTAATTATGTGTAAGTGTGAATGTGAGGTACTGTGTTCTAGTGCTGTGAAGCGTGTTTCGATGATAGCTGTGTTCGCAGGGCCGCCCAAGTAAAATAAATAAATAATAAACAAATAATAAACTGGGATGAAAGTATCCACAGCATGGTTTACTAATAGGTATTGTAAGCCAAGTAGGAACCTAAAACTGATTATCCTCAACTAGCTTCAACCCCGTCGCATCGCATCGCCCGCCCGTACTACTACTTCGTTTTCGTTTAGCGTTCTTTTTTGTTTTGACTTTTTTTCTTTTTGCTCGGCTCCAAAAGGTCCTAGCGTGATGTTAAATAGCCTATAGCCGTATCAAATGCAAGAAGATTTTTTATTCCGATTGGTAGTTCTCGAGATTAGCGCGCTCAAACAAAAAAAAAAAATCAAACTCTTTAGCTTTATTATCTTTTCTATCTTTATACATATAATTCTTCTGTACGTGTGTTTGTCACCTAACTCCTACCAAACGGCTGGAACGATTTGGATAAAATTTTGTGTGTATATTTGAGGGTCCCTGGATAGTTTGAAAATACTAGTGGACCCGGTAGGTGGCGCTGTTCGGGCAGGACAACGTCTGCCAGGACCGCTAGTTAGGGACAGAAAGTAGTAGAAAAGATTAAAGGTTTTGTTGTTTCTGTTGGTCTGACTATGTCACTTTTGCACAGTGAGACAACGTAAAATACTGCATTAAAAAAAATGATATTGTTGACAGAAATCTCAATAAAATCCACACCAGCAATCCACAGTAGCCAACATCGCTAATTACGACTAAACAAACCTGTTTTAATAAAACATAAAGCGCAGATCACATCAGCGAGTTTTTACCGGCATTGTATTATATAATGCCTGACCTACACCGATTGTGTAGACTGCCCTATATGGATTACGGCAGTGGTTACTGGACGGCTTGAAGGTAATGTGTGACTAAGTACCATATTAGTGCGTAACTATTTAAAAGTAAATACTTTATCATATAAGGCATGTAAATAATTTATTTTATGTTTACTTTTAATGTGTAGTCACTATAGACTTATACGTAAATAGTGATAACTAGTGTTACTTTTCATTACTACTATTTGCTCGACCCATGGCATTGCCATTTTGACGGCACGGTTGGCGCAATGGTTACGCGATTGACTGCTGCACTGCGTGTCGCGGGTTCGAATCCCGCACGGAAACAATATTTGTATGACCTACAAGTAGTTGTTCCGGGTCTGGCTGTTTGTGTATGTGAGTTTAAATGTTTGTAAACGCACCCAGAATACAGGCGAAAAAAAAAAAATGACAATAAAAAAAAAAAAATGTATGTATCAGTTTACAAAAAGGGTTTCGTGTTTGGAGCCTCCTTTTAAGCAATGTGTTAGAAGACTCCGCTCTTCCATAGTTGGTAGTTAAAAAAATGATATAATTATGTCCCTAATTTACAAGAACGAATTGAAATGAAATTGTTTTTTCTGAATAGGATATCAGAATCACTTTGACATTATAATATTTAAAAAAAAAGCTAAATGGCGTCGATGTTTCCTATCTGACTACCCTTGAGAAGATATAGCGAAACAGACTCAGGGGTCAGTCTCTTCTAAAGTCCAGACATACTGTTGGTTAGATCATGTGAGCACAGTGAGGTGTACTCACGCAACACATTTTCGTAAACGATTATGACAAAGTTGTTTCATTTTGACAGTTCAAAAACATTCATTGCGTTATTTTACGTTGTTGAGCAGTTTTTTTTTCGAACTTATGAAGCAATGGATTAGCAATTTGTTTCTAAACGATTCAAATTCCGATTGATCGTGTATTACGTAATTAGGGTACCGGTAAACTGCCCTAACTTTGCCTGGCGTCCTAAGTTTGCCTATAATGAAAATGATGTAATATCTTTTTCATTTTACTTATATGGCAATCGAAACTTAAAGCTGTCTATAAAATCTCAAAGTTTTTTAGTCTTTGCCATACAAGTAAAATGAAAAAGATATTACATCATTTTCATTATAGGCAAACTTAGGACGCCAGGCAAAGTTAGGGCAGTTTACGGTACTGGTATACTATAGAACCCGATACGAATCGCGCTCTTTTGGTCGCAACGTGCAACTACCCGCAGACCGGGCCACGGACTACGGACCACGACTGGCCGGAGTCTTGGCCGTCCAGTGCGTGAGATCCCTTAGACTACAAGGCCTAACAAGTCTTTGTCTAAACATCATAATTAAGCAAAGTGTCGGCACGTTGCTAATTTGCTGGTCTACCAACAATAGAGGTCACTGACCTGACTGGACACAGATGATCGCCAGCGCGTTTCTTAACGCTGATTGTACAAAATGTTGGTTTACGTCGTTTATCATAAGCTCGCCCCATAGAACTTTCTTATATCTATGCTCGCCCCCTATTACCTAGGACGTAATCATAACTGGCTAAATGTGGGTGTACTATAGATGTACCTCTGCCTAACCCTTTGGAAATACGGGCGTGATGTTATGCTATGTTTGTTTAGTTGAGTAGATTCTAATGGGATGTTCGTTACTTATCAGCTAGTTAACTTTACACCCACATTTATTTATTTATTTATTTAATAAATAAATAAATAAATGTGGGTGTACTATAGATGTACCTCTGCCTAACCCTTTGGAAATACGGGCGTGATGTTATGCTATTTTTGTTTAGTTGAGTAGATTCTAATGGCATGTTCGTTACTTATCAGCTAGTTAACTTTAGTTGACATTGACCACTAAACGATTAGTTATGTTGTTGGTGCTATTGTTTGAAATATAAATCAGTGATGGCGTCAATGTGTTGTGTGTGACTTGCGAGTCACGAGACACTTTGCTTAATTATGATGTTTAGACAAAGGCGTGTTAGGCCTTGTAGTCTAGAGATGTCAGCAACTGAAGGGGTCCGATAGGACCGATGCCTGCCGGGGTTGCGGGAAAGTCCAAAAGGGATACCGTGGCCCCTGGCAACGTACAGGCAACGGAAGGAACACGGGTGGGTTTTAGTCAGTAAGAGTCTGAGACGCCCTCCCGCTCCACCCAGAGCGGGAGAAGTTATTTGATAATTTCCCACCCAAAAAAAAAAAGGCCTTGTAGTCTAAGGGATCTCGCGCACTGGACGGCCAAGACTCCTGCCAGTCGTGGTAATAGTTGTCGCGGTTTTCTGTGCACTACTTTAATGTATTTGTATACTTACAATTCATAGATGCCTTCATTATGTGGATACCAAATATACATAGGTACAGGTCACTTACGCAAAGAGGACCTTACTTCTGCTACTCATTGTGACTTAGTTACTTTTGGTTTGCATACGATACTTTAGCGATGCAACTTAACAGAACGTAGCGCCTGTATTCCTCAAGGGGTTAGGCAGAGGTGTACCAATAGTACACCCACATACGACGTACGTACGTACGTATGTACGTACTATAGAAACATAATGTATTACTAAACCACCCTCGCGCTTAACACTCTGGCTGCTGTTATACCTACATGAATAACCGCCCTGTATGGCCTCAAGGCTTGTGCAGACCAGCGCGACGCGACGGCGCGACGCGACACGAACAATACAATTTCCAAAAAAACTTCACGGTATAACAATAACCGGTGTCGCGTCGCGCTGTCGCGTCGCGCTAGTCTGCACGAAGCTTAACACTGTCTCCTAAGATACAGGACTACCTAGTTTAGGAGACAGGGTTACATGATCTGTGTAGATTTATGTAGATATACCTTGTTTTTTTTTTTGTACATCTGCTCTTGTGAATCATGAATCTTGTGTGTTTCATAATAAAGATTATCTTATAGTATGTAATAATAAGGGGCTTGTGGCTACGTAATAACAGCCGCACGGGTAGATCGATCAGGTTAAGCTACGCTTGCCACGGTTGGTCTATGGATGGGTGGCCATCTTTACATACCAAGACCCCTCCGTGCCTCGGAAAGCACGTTAAGCCGTTGGTCCCGACTATCATTCGTGGATCTTTGACAGTCGTTACGTGTTGTCAGAAACCCGAGCCAGTCATACCTAGGGGTATCGTATTACCCAGTAACTTGGTTGTGGAGGTCAGATAGGCAGTCGCTCCATGTAAAATACTGGTATTTAGTTGCAACCGGTAAGACTAGAAGCCGACCCCAATATAGAGAAAAGGCTAGGCAGATGATGAGTGCTTAAATCTTAGTGCTAGGATGCCAGTTTGCTAGCTAAATAAATCCACACCAAAATCTAGCAGGCTCACCATGTATTTATACCATAACAGAAAGTAATTGTACTACTTAATAATTGTAAAAATAATGGACTGCCAGACGCGGCCACATTTAATAATAAAATGATAAATAAATTATATATATCTTGCAATTTATAAAAATTAAGAGGTAAATTAATTCTTACATATTTTTTCGCACTCAAAATAAAGTTCTGATTCGGTTTAATTTAATGACAAACTCATACATGGAGCCTTCAAGGAAGCGATCTCTTAATTAAGATACCACAGACAGATCCGGAAGGTAAGTGCGAACCCAAATTATTTCGACCTCCAAGCCTTCAACCAGTTTTCAGTATGTCCACTATTCAATATGGATGCAAATTTTATAACATATAAGCGCCAGTAATAAGAGTAATAACAAATTAGCCTCGAGATGAGTGACTCATGGCTGCGGGCGCCATGATTTTGGAAAAATTGTGGTTTTTTCTCCTACCGGCTGTTTGGCACAATGTCTTTGCTAGCTCCACTCTCAATAAATGGCTCACTTTGTTGTTACTGTTGTTTATTTAAATAAAACTAAACAAACAAGTATTTATACACCAAATTATTGCATTCACAAGAAAATAAGACACCATCCATCTACTCTTTGGTTGATGATTTTTTACATTTCTGTAATTATTTTCGGTCGTTACTAATACACGAAAACTTTGCTGTATGCTGAAATTTTTGTTTTGTTTCTGTTTAATTTAAAATTCATCCTATTTACGACATCATAAATAAAATCAATCAATCAGAAATGCCATTTAACAAAAAGAGACAAGTATATTATGCCATAGCACAGCATTATGCTGAGTGCAAGCCTTCTTGTCACAGTCATGACGTGCAGCTACCGAATATTTCTGTTATGTTTATATTGTTGTTGTTTTTGTATGCACGTGTTTCTGTGACAAATAAACCTATTTTTCTTTCTTTCTTTATATTTTGACCCCTGTAATCACGAAACTCTGTCTACGTACTCCTTGTACGTAATCCCAGAATATCCTCCATGCGCTTGACGTGTGGTCACAACACGAACTCACGCGCAGGATATTAAAGTGTCCACCTTATATTCCGGTTTCAATAGGGCTGTACCAAGATTTATTTGCATAGCAAAAGTAAAAGGTGTACTATGTCAGGAGAATCAAGAAATACAGTACTTAGTTCAAGTTAGTAAGTAATCAGAAGCATAAATTAAAGTCTTCCATTAATTTATTCTACCGACGTTTGTATATTTTATGGGAGGTATTAGTCAGTCCGGCTATGCATAAATATGTTAATAATCAATACAACTCTCTAAGTTCATATTGCCCTATTGAATGACTACCTATTTTATGAAATCATGACATTTTTGCAATTGCAACCTTAGCGCCCCCCTTAAACTATTTATTTAAATTTTCAAGATAATATTTAGATAATTTAAAAACTGTATTCGAGTTAAATAAACCTTGATTCAAGTTTAATAGAGACTTTAAAGTATTTTTTGTCTTATTTTATCCGTTGGAATTTCAAGGCGGTCCAATTATTCATCAAAATAAATAATTAAGTAAGCTCAAGCACAAAAAGAACAAGGTAATTTTCGTTTCGCGTGTGTTCGGCTTGCAACCCTATTTATTTCATTTTAAATTGGAATCTCTGAACTGAATTGAGTTATTTTCTTGATTATTTTAACCCTGAAAGACGTACCTAATATTTAAGTTAGATTACTCGAAAAATGTACTAAGTCATTGTTAACATTAAACATTTTCAGACATATTGATCGACCTTCACACACGGAACGCAGCGACGCATTAAAAAATCCTTTGTTTGTACATAACTAGGTTCTGTACGCGACTTTGTCGACGTGAAATTTATTGTCTTAAGATAAAATGTAGAAGATTGCCCCCTATCGTCATAACGTCAACGCCGGCTGTCGCTGAAAACCAGCGCTGGGGCTGTCTTGCATAGGGTCGCAGCATCATGCTGAGCGATGGCCGTTTTGCGTGAATGTGACGCATATTTTCCCTAAACTTGGTTCTTTTTTTGCGTCATGTTTACCGCAAATAAACGTATTTTCTTTCTTTCTTTTTTCTTTCTATAAACTTACAAACTCACCAAATAATCTTAGTACATATTATAGATAACCAGGACTAATTAATTAGGTACGTCGTAACTCACGTGCATTTTATCTGGTTTTTCCGACTATTCGGACTTAACCAGAGTTCTTCATCAGCTCATGGGTTGGTTACGTGAGAAGTCGGTACTCATTAAACTCTGTTAGAAAAATCATGAAAATCATTACACCTCTTTTTCCCGTCGCAGTCGGTTACCGTTAAGTTTTCTTTTCACTGGCAGGTGGCAGCCCTACTTTCAGTGCCACATCTCAGGATTAATAATCACATAATATTTTTTATATTTAAACTTTTTTTTTTTACTACGTCGGTGGCGCCAGCCTGGCATGCCTTTGCTTCGTTTTTTTATACAGCTTTTACGTACGTGTTTAATTTAAAAAGAGATGCTGCGCGTACGCATGTATATTGGTAAAATTTTGATGGATCGCTTGTGTGTATTTTGTTTTTAGAGATGTTAATTTGTTTTATGGCTTCTGTGGCAGACTTTAAGTGGTTGAGTATGGTAAGCACAGTTGTTCCTTCTGAATCCTGAAACCTTTGTCAGCATGCTCTTTATATCTAAATGCTGATAAAATGCTCGAACTTTAAACTTAACATAGTGCATTAAACAAATTCGCTACCAAGTTCGTTAATTACATACTTAGGTATCATTGACAAACCCAATAAGTACAAAACTCAAGCAACTGTAAACGAAATAATATCCTTTCCTTTATTTATATTAATAAACCTTTTCTTCAAACGATTTGACGACTTCAAATAAAACTCTTTTCCTTCATCGGAAAAACGCTAAAGACAAAAGCACTGCGTACAAACATGTTGATACCCGAAGCACGTATTGACGGCAATAATCAAACACGTCATAAAAATGTTTGATGTCTTCAAATAGAAAGCATTGCATGCCGCGCCATTTTCTTTGAACATTCACAGTCGATAATCAATTTACAGTCTTCATTATTTACAATTACTACCATTTTTATAAGACCTTTCCTAAACCCAGCCATTCTAGAAGTAATAGGTCTGTGATTTCTGGACGCTAGTTCCATTGTAACTTGACCTATCTAGAGGAGTAATTATAGCTAAGTTACAGGTCTTGGTTCCCTGGATGTGTTAACTAGGTCGTGCTTAAGTAAGCATGTTGTTTTACTCCGTGTACGTGCACATATATTATGGCCAGTTTTTGTAGGGAAAAGTTGATAGAGAGTGGACAAACAGATATCATTTGATATGCAGATACAGCTGGGTTAAGCGTACTTGTATCTACAATGTTGGTGTATTGACGGTTTTGTCATACGATCAAAGTGGTTGCACAGTTAGGTAAACGTTGATGTAAACAAAAAACAAACGAAGAAAGGAATTAAGCAATGTAAATGAATTAAGTTAATAAAAGTGTGTGAATATCATACCGAGGACCATGAAGATATAACATGGTTGTCAAAAATAAGTATGATAATGAATTAAATGATAGTCAACATTTATTCTAGGCAGTGTATAGAGTACCGCTAGCGGCACTCTAACCCTGTCGGATAAAGTGCTGCTAGCGGCATAATAGTGGCGCTACCTCGGCCCCGCTAAAGTGCCGTAAGCATTGCATTGTCATTGTCACTGTCACAGTTATTTCGTTTGATTGTTGAGGTTAGTTCACTGTAAAACACCACATTCCCAAAACATTACATTCTCTTGTGCCTAAACGAACCCTGGCACACGCCGGCAGCTGCCGAGGCCCCGCTCGTTTCGCTCGCTCGGCTCGTGCGTTGTGTGCTCACAGTTCTAACCTAACCTAACTTACCGTTCAGCCATTTTTATTTGCTACTTCATTTTTCGTAAATTCAGTCATTGTAGTGACATTTGACATAATTATCTAAAACAAATACGATCAATCAATAACAAGTGACAGTGACGATGACAATGCAATGCTTACGGCACTTTAACCGGGCCGAGGTAGCGCCACTATTATGCTACAAGTAGCGGCACTCTAAACACTTCGACAATATGGGCGCAAAATAGGAACCTTGGGTAAAAATAATTTTGACCTCTGTGGGAAGATAAAGGACGATAAAGATTAAGAAAATGACATTTTGATTTGTAAAAAATTTGACGATAACATTAAAACGTCATACTTCATTCATATCGAAACCCTACTCATCTTAGCACGGAAGACAAAGTCAGACATACAGATTCACACACATACAAAATTATATATAAACCTAACACATCTCCTGTACAAAAACACATTGTTCCGCGTCATACGTCCAATGATTTTATTACACACGGACGGACGCGCGTGTTTATGTATGTACAGTCGCATTATCTCACGCGTCATGTTTCTGTCATACAATACAAAGGAGATGGTGCAAGGTGAGAGAGATGGCGATATGTTTTTTCTCAGAGGTGTCGTGAGAAAACTTTTGTTGACATAAGCATGCGAAACTGGAGTTGGCGTTTTGGTTCAGTAAAGACTCACTGAAATTGTGGTTATGAGAATAGCTAAAAAGGTATGTGTAATGGATAGGTATACAGATATCACTTAATCCTAAGGGTCGGTACATATCTGACGGAAAATGCGTCGCGTATTATCGGTCGCGTGACGCCAGAACAGACAAATATATAATAAAACATTAAACCTTACAAACTCAACCGATGATGCGTTAGTGCGTCGATCATACTATTGAAATTACGCCCGACGCATTTTCCGTCAGATGTGTACCGACCCTTAACTAGGCAAAATTATAAGGCCCGTGCCTTGTAGCCTGTAGGTTAATTCATATCAACCCTCAGGTGCCCACTGGTACACTTGCTGAGTTAGGGGCTAAAAGATCACCTAAATCTGTTCAGCTTTAAAAAAAAATCTATGCTGCACATATCAGGAACAAAATGTTTTGTATTAACACCTACGCACTGTTCTTGTGGCGACATCTAAATGGCCACATGTAAACTCCACATCAAAGACTTGACGTCACACAAATTCTGCATCGCGCAAACGGAGTTTACCTATAACAATCATTGGGCAGTTGCCCACCAGACACGACACCCGTCTGGTCGTAGGATCCTCCCTTTTCTATAGAGGATGAAAGAGAGGATGAGTGAGCTTTACACCCTGTTCCTCATGCCTCTATATTTTAAAACAAACAAAAAGCCATAGAAGACACAAAATTAAAAAAAAACGAGTTTTTGAAAGTTTTCACAAGCGCCAAAGTTTGTTATTAAACCCTTACAAATGGCACCAACCGCACATAGTCCAAGAAAAAGAAAATCAGCAATAAAATTTACTTTCTAGAAATAACAGCATTTAATTAAATTCTTTACAACACTTTCACTAACAGTTTTATTACCTACACCATGTCCATCTTAAAATAAAACCGCTTCATCTTCTTACTTACGAGTCTTTACAATCTCAGTGTGATTTCCAAGAAGGCTTTCTTAAAAAACTTCGTGTAGTGTCGAATCCAGCATTTCTTTGCGTACATCTCACTTGCCACCGTTCGTTTGACGTACCTTTTTAGTGTACTACTGTTATTTTGATATCTTGATTTAGCTCGATAAAAGTTACGAACTTACTGATGTAATAATATTTGGCAGGCGTAAACGTCCGCGTCCGCGCATAGTCAATCGTTAAAAACAGGGATTTGCTTCTCCTTCAATCGTCGCGTCTTCTACAGAAGATTGGAAAATAACGTACTTATCAAGTATTTGCTATTTCAACCTTTTCCAATATGTACAACTGAGATACTATATCGTAGCGGTTTCCAAGAAGACTTTCTCGTAAACATAGCGTTTCTTTTGACTCGCAAGTCGCAAGCGCAACTGTCTTACACACCTGTTTCCGTATATTGGTAAAGGAAATAAGAAAAACTTGTCTAGTTCTATTTGCTAATTGAGTCTATCTTCAGCTGGTAAAGTACAGTAGAAAGAATGACAATGTTAAAATATATAACAATATTATAAAAAGGTACAATTTGTGAGTTTGCAAGTAAGGGGTAATCTTAGGAATTACTGCTTTCACTAGTGTCATAGGATGTATTTTGTTCGGACGATTCGCGAACAGAAGCTAATGTTAAAAATATGTTCCTTAGGTAACACTTACGTTACCAAGACAGACATTAAATTGGATGGTGTAGGTACAACAAGGTTAAAAGTCAGTACTTGGACCTTAAAGATAAATCAAGGTGAAGTTGGAATTATTTAAGAAACATACAGGGTCTTACCACGGTCTAACCAGAATGTAAATTAATATTCCTAAAGGAAGTCCTCGATGGATAGCGATAAAGCTCGATAAGAATCGATTGGAATCTAAAACTGTCATCGGTAAATTATCAGAGAACGTCGACCTTTACTTGCCACTTCAGGGAATAAAGACCGGGATTTATGTTATTTTTATATTAAAGAAAGAGCAAAATTGTTTCAGATGACGTAACAAAAGCTATTGAAAAGGTCGCTATGTCACGAAAATACTGAAATAACAATAAAACGTTATTAAAAATCGACTTGCGTAATTATTCCGCCTTACTTTAGTAAAACGCCAACTATTTTTTACAAAACAAACATTCTATAAATATCTTCACAGGCCGGCAACTCACGCAAACATATCACGTTCCCCAAGGTACCATCCTAGGCCCTATCTGTTCGATCTACGAAGAACTTACTCGGAACCACGTATTTTCATAACGGGATTGAAGATGTTGAAACCGGTCCTTCATTGAATAGATAAGGGAAGATAGTCTAATTGACTCTAGAATCCGTCCATGTTAATTAAGTATTAAGAAACATGTTTTTATCCAAGTCTGACTCATAGGACACTATTTGTTTGAATTTCTTTGCGAGTAATAAATAATACTGTAGTTGATTCTCAGGCTGGTTTTGCCTTATAAGCTGATGCTTAAACGATATCAACAGTGATATAAATGCAAGCAGTTCACGCCATGGCGTTAGATATTTATAGGTGAATATTTGCTACGGTCCTTACAGGCGTCTTTTGCTTTATCCATATTCATAGCTTCTCAAACATGGATTTCTAAGTTTAATTACTTATTTGATTATGTTGATCATATCATTGCTAAACATCGGTCTGTAGCGACTTCAATAATCAGTCGCACTCAGGGTATATTGCCATAATCACCATCTTTGGGAAACAAGTTGGTGATTTTAATATATAACCACATTCTCTTTACACATATTCATTTCTGCGTTTATGTCACCTGCTACATTTGGTTTTCTATTCACGTAAAGTTAAGTGAATAAACAACATGCAAAGAGCAGACTAGTTATTCCCATTCTTTTCCCTCGATAGACTTACTTAACTACTAGTAATTACACACAGCTGCTCATATTATTATCCTGTATACCCCCATTGTAATTAAGCAGCACAGCATTTTTCTAATTTTACATTCCCTACAGCTAATGCACTCGTATCCATGTTTAACGATGCACCAATTACCCGTTTTAACGCATGCACCATGCAACAGGCATCTATAAAAGCTAAGAACCCCACAAGTTATAGAGCTCAGTCATTTATTTTAGATGCAACAGTCCTCGATCCAAATCTGTACCAAGACACTATAAAACTTTTTATTACCTCCCCTCACCCCACTTTTTGGTACCAAAAGATCATTACGTTTCTGGAATCGATTTTGTGATTAACGTTACTTTGGATTTATTGGCTAAGGCCACAGGCTATAATTTCACCAACTACTGAACTGTTGATTTGGGAATAAAAGAAAATGCGTCAGCTTGTAATAAATCAATGTCAGATGAAAATCTGACCTACGGGATTCTACTTTATTGAGAAGTCATTTAATCCTTACAATTTGAAATGTATTCAGAGAAAAGAAAATACTAAGTCAACTGCTTTTAAATATCTACATAAGTATTTTCAGAAGGCTTCAAAAACTAGATAATTGTTCTTAGTTTTGTGATAACTTCTAGTGATAACTTATTACTAAACTTCACAAAACTTTCGGTTTCAAAAAAACATTATCGAACTCACAAATACTCAACTCGCCATCTATAAACTTTACCGCACCATTTAACACGAAAACTTCCAAACTACGTAAACCAGAAGTTACTCAAGCGAAATGAAAAATTTTCTTCGGAGCCTTTTCAAAACTAGGACGTTCGTAGCGGCTTGCATAATTTACAGCTGACTTGCACTTGTTTGCAATTCACGAGGGCCCTCTACTCTTGGCTGAGTATATCCCCTTTGATCTCGCCAGATTTTGCTTCGAATCTTGATCAAAGAACTTAGCTTAGTGGCTGCAGGGAAGGATTTCGAGGACGCTTTTGAGAGCTCCGAATTTGGGTGTTAATTTTTGGATTGTATTACGATTTGTGGAAGATCTTGTTTATACCGTTTAGGATTCCTTTTATAAAGTAATTTAAGGTATTCGTAATAGTGGCAAAGAGTAATAAACATTAATGACTAAAGGGTTTTTCTGAGGATAACTTCGCAGTAGTAGATATAGATGGTGACGTTATTACACGAACATAGGCTGGGTGATATCAGTAGGCAATCAGGTAAGTATCTATCAGTATTTACCTTGCTTTTCAGAATTCTGATTCATCTAACGGTTGATTCAAATTAGTCCTTACAAAATATGGGTGCTTTAACTAAACCGATACATATAAACGTAAGCACTCACGTTTTTCTCATATGTGAAAAACTCAAACCGACCGCAAATTGAATGTCAACCCTACTCATAAAAGAATTCTAATCTAAAGCGAAATAAAACAATTACAATTTCCCAGAAATTAAAGCAACACACGAGAGAAGAATAAAAATGGAAATAAAGTCTGCAATGAATCCAATCAGTACAATTCCCAACCTAATTCTAACAGCAATAATAGAAATCCAACTCTAGAATCAAAGTTAAACCTTGTTACAAACAATAAGGTCCAATGTTGAACGACGAGTCGTAAACTTTATTGTTAATTGGACTCCGTGTATAGAAGTTACGACTGTTGATGGTAGATAAACGAAATTCATCCTTACTGATGTAGTTGAAGCTGTAGAATCAAATGTAGGAACCAAGGATGATCATAGAGATCAGTTAAGCATAAACATATTACGGATCGGAGGTCTAGGACCTACAGCCTGTTAGCATAAATGTTAATTTAGTCTGGGTTTTAATTTCAAATTTATAACTGGCGTCAAGTAAATTGGATATGACGAGGCTACTGGGTTCGCTTCGTGTTTCGTCGGCTGGTTCTATATGTACATGGAGTGCAGTCAAAGGTTTTCGTTTTTTTTATGTTTTAGCTGTATATGGGATGGTCATCTTTTTCTACTTTATTTTTCGAAGCGAGAACTTATTGCTTTTTGGTTTATTGATAATTGGCGGGTAGAATTATTTTGACAATGAAGTTTCTCAGTCGTTGTTAATGTTATTTTAGCATCATTTTGTTTCATAATTAATCCTGTTCTTAAATTCTCTAGAACTCTGAATCTAATTTCAATATTATTTTGAAGTTCATTTTGACAATTCAACGTTGAACAGATGAATTTTTCAAACATATAAAGCAATAGAATATGAATTTCCTTCAAATTTGAAGTGCAGTTCAAGTATTTACACAAAAGTAAAAGCTGAACAATGCAACTGGCACAAAAATGTACGGAAACACAAACCAACTCATCAGCTTTTTAGAACTACATCCTCATCTCTTATTAACAAAAACAATATATCGTTACATTTGCAACAAAATATCCAGAAGCTAGTCCAGGAAGCTAGAGCGCTGTACCGTGAATGTAATACAACACACGGCGTCATATTACACCGTTAGAAATGGAGGACCGTGTGTACACCGCTTTCGAGAACGGTACACTTTTGTTAGAATAGAATAGAATAGAATAGAATTCATTTATTTGTAAGAATATTGTACAAAGTTGTTAAGTGCATTATATAATTATGATCATAATATTCTGCCGTTTCCGGCGTACAAATATGGTTAGTAAAATTATGGGTCATCATTACATTAAAATTATATTAGTAATCATTAGAATTACAATAAATTTAATTAATTGAGCAATAGTTGTTAAATTAATTATATAAGTCAAAATTGAATGAAGTCAAAGGAGATAAAGTAATAATGTCAGATATTTAATTAAATTTTTCGGTCATAAAATCTTCAATCGAGTAATAACATTTGCTTAACAGAAAGTTAAATAGTTTGTATTTAAATGTTTTGAGGTTGAGGGTTTTGAAGCCATCAGGTAATTTGTTATAAATAGTAATAGTCATGCAGTATACATTATTAGAAAACAATTTAATTCTACGCCTAGGAACATTAAGCAAATGCACTTTACGGCTGGGTCTGGATACAACATCATTAAACAAGTCAAATTCATGTCTGTTTTGGTGTACAAAGATACAAATTTCAAAAATGTATAGTGCTGGAAGTGGCAGTATCTTATATTTTTTAAATAGTGGAACACAACTGTCCAGTGGGTGCGCTCCACAAATTGAGCGGACGCATTTTTTCTGAGCTCGAAACGCTCTTTCAAAGTCAACTGAATTACCCCATATTATAATGCCGTAGCGCAAAATTGATGAAACATAGCCATGGTATGCATATAGTGCCGCATTAACACTAGCCACACGTGTTAGTCTATATAAAACGAACACAAACCTATCTATCTTCTTACATAAATCATCAATATGAGATTTCCAGTTACATTTTTTGTCAATTATTATCCCCAAGAATTTTGCGTGATCGACCTCTTCTATTGTCTCGGTTCCATATTGTATTTTAAGCCGTGGGCGCGTACTATTATGGGTCTGGAATTGTATCATTTTTGTTTTATTAATGTTGATATGAAGATTATTGTGTTCAAGCCATGTAATAATTTTATTTAATGTCATGTTTATTTCATTCTGGTACTCTACAATGTCGTCATTTTCGTTTATAATACTGAGGGTCGTATCGTCAGCGTATAGTATGCAGTTGTGGGAAGTTACACCAGGCAAGTCATTAATATATATCAAAAATAAAGGCGGCCCTAGTATGGTCCCTTGGGGAACACCACAGTTATTCTCACGATACTGAGACCTATATGCAAGCTTTTGATTTCCTGTTTGGCTCGAAATCTCAACACATTGCTGTCGATTTGTGATGTAACTTTCGAGCCATTTTAACGCGTTTCCTCTTATGCCATATCGGTCTAATTTATAAATTAACAGTTTATGGTTCACAAAATCGAATGCCTTGGACATATCTAGGAAAATGGAGGCAATTGGTAGTTTATCATTAAGGCTTTTGGTTATCAATTTTAATAGAGCGAAGCAAGCTGTTGTCGTCGATTTATTTTTTCTGAAACCGAATTGTTCGTCATTTAAGATTTTGTACTTTGTCATAAAATCGGAAAGTTTTTCATGCATGACCTTTTCAAAGATCTTTGATAATATTGGTATGAGTGTTATGGGGCGGTAATTATTCATGTCACTTCTGTCACCCTTCTTGTGGATCGGTTTAACAATTGAGAATTTTAACCGTGTAGGGAATAAACCTTGCATAAATGACAAATTAATAATATGGCTAATATGGATTGATAAAAATGTAGAACATAATTTAAGGATTTTTGTGTTAATTTCATCGTAACCTGTAGAGTTAGTTGATTTTAAAGAATTTATTATTTTATAAACATTGGTGTCATTAGTTGGGGTCAGATATATAGTATTTGGTTGATAAGTCATCGGTGGTGAGTAGTCAATAGATGGGTCAATGGTGTTATTTGTCATATCAATAAAAAACTTGTTAAAAATGGCAGCTATCTTTTCAGGTTGAATGTGGGTTTGATTATCTAATTTTATTTTATTTATGTCATGAGAATTTTGGTTTTCACTGGTATTACTTTTGATTACTTTCCAGGCAGCCTTACATTTGTTGCCGGATTGAGACAAATAACGCGTGTTTTCGCCTTTTTGTGCCTGCAACATGCATCTTTTTAGAATAGCAGTATATTTAGAGTAAGTGTATTTATGACGTTTTTTGTTTGCCGTTGAGAGACGATACTTTAGATAAAGACGCCGTTTGTTTATACAACATTTTTTTATACCATTAGTCATCCAATTATGTTTTAAGGGCTTAATAGTTATTTTAAAGTTGATTTTGGGGAAACATAAATTATAAAATAATAAGAGAAGGTCATGAAAATAATTAAATGCTATGTCCGTATCTTCGGTCTGGTAAATATCTGAGAAAGACAGTGCAGATAGACAGTTTACAAACTTATTTACATTATCTTGATTAAAATCGCGTCTTTGTTCAAAGTAGAATGGTCTTTTTATATAATAGAACTGAATTTAATATAATAGAATAGAACTGAAGTGTAAAGCGGGAGCACACTGCATGACATGCTCTTGTGACTGGGATGGTTGGTTGCTATGCGAGTGTCTGTTTACTAAAACATAACATAACATCATGCTGTAGCACAAAGGGTTACGTTGGAAGAAGTGGATAGTACAGGGATGTTAGAAGATTTTTGTAGGAAACTGGTAGGTTAGGCAGCCATGGTTAGAGGGCTGATAACATGCACTATAGTCGCCGGCACGTAACTTGGCAAGGTTTTGGCGTATTGGGAGCAAGTTTGCGCATGTTCAGTTAGTGCAACAAAAAAATTGACTCTTTTATTGAATGTCATTATTTTAAGGTTATTGCCATAATTTATTTTTGAACATGTCTGTTAAGAAAGACAAGCAAAAACGAATTCTGTGCATCTACGATTCTTGCCAAGTTACGTGCCGGGGACTATACGTGGGTAATCATAATCACTAATCAGGCATTGAAACTTATCTGATAATATTGAAATCCGATGCTCAGATACAACGAAGGCATCGCATCGTTCATTCACGCATTTGTGTAGGTACTGACTTATGCCATGTGCCAAATACACATATTTTCATTCTTTTCAAAGTGATATAGACTAGGAAACTTGTAGGTATACGACTCACGATCTATCAAAGCTTCTGACTTATTTATAAACAGTCATAGATACTAAATAACTAATTTAGTGCAATGTTTTAATGGCGCTCTACACTTTCGCTGACAATCCATTATCCATACAATAGTCTAAATTATCGTATGTGATGGTGATATCGAAATCATTACTATGCATTATCAGTGCTGTGATGACCGAATTGATGGTACCAGACTGGGTGGTCCTTTTATTTTATAGAGCGAATTGACACAGAAAACATACATTACAGGCACAACAACGGACCACAGTGTAAAAGTAAGATAGTACCTATGTGGAGTTTCTTGCCCATTCTTCTCCATACGAAAACTACCTTTTGGAAGGGGCAACTAGAATCAATTAATTTTTTTTGTACATTTTTGACGTTCAAAAGTGCCTTATACGGGCCTACTTGAAATAAATGATTTGACTTTGACTTTGACTTTTGTAAATAGTGGCAATAGTAAGTGGTGGCATTCATGGCACTCATAGAAAACTAAATACTGCAGAAACCCAGTACGTTCTGCAAACAAGTTACCGTAAGCCGTAGTACCTCGATTTGTAAATAGCTTTTTCGCTTACCAACATATTTAATTCCACATACAAGCACCAAAACTAAGCTTTTGTAACTAAGAACATGTTGCTAAAATGGCACTTAATTATTAAAAACAATTATCTATACTACATAGGTTTAGGTAGTTAAATAAAGGTACACAAATCGTAAAAAAGGGTTTTTATAGCTGATGACACTTTCTTTTTTAAAAATACGATAAACCACACTAAATTTATTTTCGATTTTTACAATAGTTTATTATTTTATTAATGTATCTTAAACTTTATCATTTATTCATAAACTTCTCTTCGTAGATGTAACTGCTTGAGCACAATTTTTTTGTTAGATTTATAACAATAGCATAATATGTTATCTGTCTATTGTAAAGAGCCCAAACTTTAAACGTCAACGAATTATAACGTTGCTAAATTGAAGAGTACAACTGTGATATATCATGACAACTGAAAAGACAGGTATTACGTTTAGTCGGTTCGTTTGGTCGTTATGTCTGTAATTTGTATGGTGTACAATAAAGAGTTTAACTATATATCTATCTGGGCAGCTGTCTCGCCACGTATTTTTTTTTTGTTTACCTCTATTTAACTAGCTATACCTATGGAGTATAGCTAATTTTGCTCTAATTACAATTCAAAAATTTGATTATCCAACTGACACTGTACATAACCAACTAATAACATCCACAGGAAGCACGCGATAAGGGTGGTCCTCTTTCCCAAAGAAAGGACCACACATTGCCGATCGGTTTCTTTTAAAACAAAACATCCAGATTGTGTTGTGCTGAATGTTCGTTTCGCTGAACTAACTCCTGTATTACCTGGAACAAACAAAATAATTGGAATTAACATAAGTGTTGTATAAACATTTCTTGTGGTAACAGAAAACATTGGATAGCTTCCGTTCTAGAAATGAGAAGGTTTTTATTGATACTCAAACTCATAGGATTTATTTCAAAATTTGAACTGTCAATCAGTGAGATGAAGTTAGTTGCCCATTCCAAAGCGTAGTAGGTTCCTAAGGAGAAGAACGGGCATGAAACTCCATGGACACTCTTTTTAAACAAATATTAGATATTTTGTTTGACAGACCAATCTGTACTGTGATTGGACTTTAAAAATATGATCACAATGAATTCAAAAAGTATCGTTTTCAAGACAAGAATTCCGTACATTTCATTTTCCAACTGGGCACGACTTTGTTCATATAAATTTTCGTCTGTATGTGTATTGGGCTACGGGGACAACGGCTTACAAATTTCAATACCGTGTCCTAATTGCCTAACAAAGTCACAATACATACAACAGCTCGAATATTGAATAAACAAACAGCTCAAAACATTTACAATATTAAATGTCGTAATAATCAAGGAAATGATATTTTGCAAGCGATTTATAGTTTACATTATGATAGACCAGTTGAAATGTATTTATTAAAGAGACAGCATCGAGAATCGAGTAATCTTATTATTTATGATGGACTAGATGTGCTTCGCGGTTTTACCCGCCATTTAATTTAAAATCTGCCCCCAAACCAACGCGTCGCGTCGCGTCGCCCTTCCGCGCAATACTTCGTTTTCGCTTAGCGTTCTTTCTGTTTTTTTTCTTTTTGCTTGGCTTCTAAGGGTCGTAGAGTGATACTAAATAGCCTATAACCTTCTTCGAGAATTGGGCTATCAAATGAAAAAAGAATTTTCCAAATCCGACTCGTAGTTTCAAAGATTAGAGCGTTCAAACAAAAAAACTCTTCAGATTCATTATGATACCAGCTGCGCCCCGCGGTTTCACCCGCATAAGTCTCGACCCCTTGGAAATATCGGAATAAAAGGTACCCTTCGTCCTTCTTCAGGTCATGATCTACCCATGAGCCAAATTTCATCTAAATCCGTTCAGCCGTTTTAGCGTTAAAGCGTAACAAACAAACTCACTCTCGCATTTGTAATATTAGTTAGGTTATGTAGTATAGATAGCATCGAGAGAATCGAATAATGTTATTATTTATGATAGATAATCGAGGGGTTATCGATTTGCGTCAAACGACAGTCGATTACTAAAGCGATTTAGAGATATGGATTGTTGTGATTCATTTTATTACTATGATGGTGTTGACATCTGTGTTTCAAAACAAAGAAGCGCGAAGGAAAGTTTATTAATTGGATCTCACCACATATCTAACAGAACAATAAGTGATAAGCGATTATTGAATCTTTGTCCTAACATGGCACCTGCGCCTCTGAGCTATATCAAATCCAGTTAGGTTGAAAATCTGTGGGGTAATTTATTGTGTAACACTGACAATCCAATGCCTTTCGTTGTGATAATTCTATAGCATTCGTTACGTTTTACGTTGTCGAGCGGACGATTTTTTCAAACATTTCGAGCAATGAATTAAAAATTTCTTTCAAAATCCTTCTACCCTAAAATTTGCTGAAGCCCACGAACACAGACTCCATCGACATGTGAATGTCGAGGCAATTCAGCTGCTAGAAAATACGGACATTAAAACCATTTGAGTTAGTATAGTGTATAAATAGTGAATGAATATTAGTAACAATACTATGCTATAAATGTAACATATGTTTTTATCATTAAAATTATCAGACCCTAAGAAAGTGCTACGGAATTATGTAAAAGTGCAAATTGACTTAGTTATAACGTAATTTATCACGTAAAAAATAATAAGTTATAGTTAAATTGCTTATTGGTCTATTAGACTAGATTGTAATAAACTAGTGTAAGAAAGAAAGAAAGAAAGAAAGAATAATATTTATTCGAACACAGTTCGTGAAACACATAATACAAAAATAAAAATAAAAAAGTGAAAATAATTATAAAGCGATAATAGTGTGCCTCACGGCTGCGCCAAAAAGGTTCATTTCAGTATTAATGCCAGACAAATGCTGTCTGACGCTGGTTTTCTAATGAACCCTTATGGACAAGTGACGGGGAGTACCAACAGCTTCAACATACCTAATACATACTTTTTATACCTCTAAATAAATAAATAAACTACATAACATAATATGTTATTTCCACCCAAACAAACATCAACTCAACAACGTGGCAACCTTTGATTATATACAAGTATATAATCAAAGATGGCAACACTACCAAGCAGTGAGCGTGGCCATCGATCGCGTCATCGAATCTCAGGAGGTGGCGAGTTGATAAAACGAGCTGCGTGTGGGCATTCTTCTCTTTTTTCCACCTGGACGGTCGGAGCGTACGGTTGTGCTAGGATATTTCTCATTTTATTTTTACCATTGTGCTTGTAATTATTAAAATATATAAATATTGTATTAGTTTCGTGCATTTTTTATTTAATTTCACTTCTGATCGTTCTAGGGTTACAGGTTCGAATTGCGGAAAAAATGTGTTATGCTATGGGCGTGCTGTTATTGAATCTGTCATCAATCATTGATATGTCTTAAGAAGGCACCTCCTCCTCTGAGCTACATACACAAAATTGAATTTAGTTCAGAATTAGCCCTTTTATGCCCGTTTTTGGTAACATTAGGGAAGACCTAAATGTAATGCGTAAATATTATTGCACTGTTGGATTTCAACTCTCGAGGCTGAGCCTGAAAATCCAACAGTGTGTTTTTATTTAGCCATTTAATTACGGTGTCGCCTAGTGTTAGTGAAAATAGGTGTTGTCTGTGTCAAAAATTACAATATACTTAAACACGAGCATATTTAGGTACGTGCAGTTATTCTAATGAAGATTGAGATAGTTATAACTATGGTACTTGTACTTAAAGTCAGGAGGATGGTAGCAGCGTCCTTCTAATAACAACAAACAGCTATCACCAATTTCTCTGCCAAATGTATTGATAATGGCTCCGGCCCTCTGGCTTTTGACCGTTCTCTGTAACGGTTATTGGGAGGCACATGTGAGGCAATGAACATTTACAGGCTGATAAAATGAAAGTTATTTCTGTAAGCTTTTCTACAGTAGAAATTGATAACGCGGGGGAGCATTAAAATGGAGTGCTTATCATTGTTCCAATAACAGGTACTTTGTCAGACCTTGGAATTGAACCTAGGACCCCATACTCAACAGTTGAGCTTGCGAGTCTTGCGACTAAACAACAAGGCAGTTACCGATCTGCCTAGCAACCAACTGCCTAGCAACTAGAAGCCTGCATCTTACAAATTCGTTCAAGAATCAACACGTTATTTACAGAAACAGAGTCGACGACCGATGAAACATGATTCAAGAAATATTGTGCAAAATATAATAAAACTATTGCGTTTTCATTATAGAAGATGCGACAATCATAGTCGGTGAAGACGGAAAGTCATTATCATTACCAATTCGATGCACTTGAGAACGAATAGTGCTGTGGACAGGATTGCGGACGCAGACTTGAGCAGTTTGATTTATTACGTAGGCTAGAGAAACAAAAATAAAGGCAAAATAGCTTAAATTTATTGTCTTTTACACAATTTTATAAGAATAGTACAGCTAATTAAATTAAATAGGCACAGGACAAATAACCTCATCTTATCTAAAGTTAATAAGTGCTAGATGAGATCTTAAAACCTGTGTTACAAGTTTGTAAAAATGAGGAGTGAGTACTTAGTGCATTGTGGCTCGTAGCCAATAAACCAATAGGTAAATTATGTTAGTCCCAATAACAAACTTATTTACTAGACTAAACAGAAATTGGGTAAACCGCACCCAACTCCTAATTGAATAGAGTTATACAACATTTCGAAATTGTTGTGGCAAAAGGTCCTAGCCATTAATGCAAAGCCTTAGAGATAGAAATCGTGAAATCCTTCAAATATTAACATAAATTAATCATTTCTTTATCGCTAACAGCCAAATCAGTTATGACACACTTTATTATAATTCAGCTGTCTATTATTGAAATAATTGGTCTTCCAAGCCGGCTGAGCTGCAAGGCTGCAAGCCTGTCCATTGAGTAACCAGCTTTATTCTCAACATGTCACAGCCTGATTGATTTCGATATAAACGTCGAAGTAAAACGGTCAGTGTGACAAGCTGTCACAACAAGTTTTATCTAGCGTTTAATTGGTAATCTGTGGTGAGGTTATTATGGAGATCTAGACTTTGAGGTTATGCAAAAAGTCGCGAGGTTTAAGTGTATTAAGGTTAATTTGATAAATTTTAGACAGATCTCGGGAAATTAAATATAAATTACCATTGTATTTACGTTAAAAGAATATCAATTTCCAAATATTTATTTACATACTTTGAAATGTAATAGTTTTTTTTTTGCAGTACCTAGATATCCTCTTTATAGCTTTACGAGAGTGAACCAAATACCATCCAGACCAGCATTTCGTAAAGAAATAAAGAAAGAAAAATGTTTTATTTGTGACATGCACAGGAAATACAAACAGTCAAAAAAGGAACATTTAAAACGAACACAATTAAAATTATCCTTGCGAATTGAAAAAATAAAAATAAAAGATCTGTGCGAGGCCAAAAAGGCTCCTATCTCAGCATAATGCTTCGATATTTAAAAAATTATACTGCAGCGCTGGTATTCTGATAGGGCCCGCTGTGATGCCACTATATATGACATAACTAACATCATTACACTAAACACCCATAAAAATTGTGCAAAATATCCATTGTTAACAAAGTTGTGCACAAAATTGCATTTAAGGGTTGTTACCAATATCGATTTACTCAAGTGGGGTGGTCTATAATATGGAGAGGATTATAGAGGGGCGTCCTATTGTTAGGAACAGCCCCAAGGCACGTGCATCCGAGTGGGCTATAGAAAATTGGTAATTTTAGGTCTTTTGTCATCCTGTATAGGGTATTTTGGATCTAGTGTGGAGAAAAATTGTGTGGGTGCTTGGCTGTGTGAATGTTATCGTTTGGAGACTCAGGCGCACAGATCGTTCCTTTGTTGGGTTATTTCCTGTGTGTTGTTTAACGATCTTATAATTATGTGGGAATAAGATGTCAATGTAAGTTATCCTTATAAGATATTTTATAACAATATTGGACTTCATTTAAAAGTTTGGAATTAAGTATATTAATTTAGTTACGGTTATACTTAATTTCCAACTTGTTTTAGGCATGAAGACGAAGATTCGTGTCTAAATGACATCGATGCAGTTTCAAATAATCTAAAAAAAAAACGAAAATTAATTTTTTTTAAATGATTCTCAAAAATTGCAAAGAATGTGCGCGATATGGATAGAGTTATGGAACGATGGACAAGTGTCTTGATGCTGCATGAGTGTGCGTGATCCATCGCCGCCCGTTCTATGTCCACCGCGGACAGGATGGATCGAAACCGGGACATGAAGTAATTTTTTGCTCCGTTGGTGTAATTGCTGTATGGCGTTCCAGTAGCAGCATAAATAAATAAATAATGCTAATTCTGCAAAGGATATGGTAAAAGTGCATCTACGTACAGCCAGTTATGTCTTTAATATTAAGTTTCAAGTGTGAAGGTGAGTGCGGGTATCAAATAATTGAGTCCAATATTAACAAAATTGAGGCTAAAGAAGTACCTATTACCTATACCATGTATGAGAAAGGTTTGGTCATATTTAAGGGTGTGGCCATCAAACTGCACAATTTTCTTTTTGGGACCAACACCGTAATCGTGAAATTATCAACTGTCCCATACAAAGCATCAATAGGTACCAACAGGACCCAAATGTATGGGATTATTTATTCGCTAATAAGATATTGGTCCCATGGAAAAAGTTGTTCAGTTTGTGGTCTGTACCACACCCTTAAATATGACCTCACCTTTCTGATACACGCTGTAGAATGATGAGGTTGGGGCGGCATCTGCATCGCCACTTGCGAAGTACGCATCACACTGACATCACGCAAAATCCTGCATCGCGCAAGTAACATTTTCCGCGCGACTAGCATATCGTCAGTGAAGTTCTAACAGTACGGAAGTCAAAAAAGGCTACTTACTACTGGCAACACTGCGAAAATCACCAAATTATTTCAATGAAAAATATTATTGGGATTTTCATAGGTTCAAATCATCACACAGTTCATTTGTATTAATAATTAAACACAATATGGCCTTAAGCGTAAGTTACATTCATTTCAAACAGTTTTTTCACTTTCCTGTAAAGTAGCCATTTTTGACTTTCGTACTGTTAGAACTTCACTGACGATATGTATATACAACGTCCCGACAACAATCGTCGAGCAGTAGCCCACTAGACACAAGACCCGTCTGGTCGGAGGATCCTCCTATTGCTATGGAGGATGAGTGAACTTTATACCCTGTTCCTCATACCTCTATAAGGTAGGTAGACCGACGCCATATTGAAGAGTTGAAAGGTGTAAATGAACTAGGAAGAGGAACCAGTCCCGCTCATGTTACACATAGTTAAACTCAACACATTAAGTATGGCTTGTAGTTAGTGCCATAAAGGTAAAGAGCGTGACGACACAAGCAATACCAAAGATTTCTAATTATTTACATAATGAAAGCTGGTAATTTTAGTGTATACTTTGTTAAATGTAAATATGCTAGGTTTTTTCAACCACTACGGGGAAGCTCTTGGCCTGCATCTCATTTGATGGTAAGTGATGATCAGCCCGAACTTCAGCCAGAATCCTCAACCACAGAGGAACTGGCTATCTTACCTCTAACTGCCGAAACACAACAATGCTGTTAACATTGTTGTTATGGCGACAGACTTGTAGCTAGCTAGGTGGACTTAGAACAAGCCAATTTAGAACAAGAAAATTTTGTCCCCACTGGGAATCGAACCGGGAGACTGAGACTGGACAGGAGGTCTAGTGGATAAACTAGACCACAGAGGCGGTTAAAGTGCTTTTTTGAACTTCAAATAACGAAAAGATCCAATAATTATATACCAGTGTTTGTGTTTTTAGACGCACCCATGATTTTAGAGACATAATTTTTAGTGCAAAGTGGGGAATTCAAATTCATTTATTAAAACCAACCAACGGTTAAACCAACGGAAAAAAAACCAACGGTTCCTTCTATTCGATCAGAGGTTATCTTTCCTACAGCCATCAAAAAAACTGACTGACTGACTAAGCAATTGTGAAATTGTAGTGGTTCTCTCGCAAAAGTCTGAGAGTTTGGTTTCAACTTCAAGTCTTGCTAAGTTGGAGGTCAAGTCTATAACAAACTGTGAACCTACGTGCAAAAACTTGGCACGGTGGTCTCCATTCAACTCAAACTACACCACTTAAGGTTATAAATAGCAATACAAAGGGTATTTATTGCTATTCAACTTGCTCTTTACTCCCTTTCCCTTACAGCAAAGAAGAACTAAGATATAACTCGGCTGTTCAAAATCCACCTTTGTGCAATGACGTGCGACCACATAATGATGTCGTTTCGAGAGTCATTAAAACGCTTATCAATGACGATTCCGTGTCACACACGGGTCATTGGCTGCTTGCATGCGGGTGAGATAGAAACGGGTAAGCACTTGTTTTGGTGTAATGATTCCGTATAACACTAAACAATTTTAAGGAGTGTTTTTGCATAAATGAAAACTTACAAGAATGCAATTGCAGCACTCGAGGTTGTCGCTGTCAGAATATAATTATCGAGTATGACCTAATTCCTTTTTATTAACTTAAAAAAGCGCCTTAATAATGTCTTCAGGTAATCTTAGAAGGACACCTTAGGCTTAGAAGAAGAGAAGATTGTAGGCATCAATTCTGGGAACATTAACAGACATAGGCATAATTTAAACACAACATCCAACTCCACAAGAGATCCCCAAAGGATATTCTAGACATTCAACAGACAGAGAATCAAAAAAGATCAGAAATGTTAATACATTCCAAACACACTGAATTGTCTACTCGCTTGTCAAAGCCAATTTTACCCCCAGCCCCCACCACTTGACAAACAGACTGACAACTGAACAGATGGGCAAATACAAATACGCGTTACATTTAATCAATTATGAAGCTCATCTCTACCCGACACAGAACCCTAAAAATAAAACGAATAAATATTCAATAATGCTATTGAAAATAGAAATAAAGTGGTTGCGTCATTTCGATAAGGAGTTGTCAATTAAATTGATAACAATAATGTGGGCTGTAGGTAGATACTTGTCAGTTTTTGGATCATTAAGTTTGATATTTAAGTCGGTAGGTAAAGATTACTTAGCTTTGGTAAAGGAGAAAGTTCCGCCTGCGCCTTTGCAAGTTGAAGGTTCCTAATTATGTCAGGCTATAAACCAAAATAGGCTATGTAACTGGGCTAAACCCACAGAGTTAAGAAACTAAAACTCAGTTTTCCGCTATACCTCTTATTTTGTGTTTAGAGAAGCATTGTTATAAGTAATAACAGGCTAGAAACGTCTACAGTTTTAAATTAACTAATTCAAAAACAACAGAGTGACAGTAATGGGGTCGCGGGAAAGTCCGAAAGGGAGACCGTGGCCCCTGGCAACATACAGGCAACTGAAGGAACACGGGTGGGTTTTAGTCAGTGAGAGTTTGACACGCACTCCCGCTACGCCCAGAGCGGGAGAAGTTATTTCATAATGTCCCACGCAAAAAAAAAACATGGTTGACAGTGATATGAGATTTTTTCCACTTAAAAGTGGTTTACTACTTCTGAAATATCTTTAATTTCTGAATAGCATTCGCGTCTGTAGGTGCTCCAATAAAATTGTCCAATAACAATACTATATCGGACCAACTAAAAGTTTACATTATAAAAATAATAATAAAACAAGTTCAATTTAATTTCCATTTCCACATAACTGAAAATTACGAAAGAAAATGTCTGAAAGTTCCACTGAAACGTCATTTAGCTAAACCCTAATACATTGTGTAGGTAGATGATAAGGGCAGTGCCGGTTAAAAGTATATTGCCTTTAGCAATATACTTTCTCCAGTATTGTTTAAGTCCCATATAATAGAAGGCCAGCCTATTGTCATCAACCAGGCACAAATCCAAATTCCGGGCTGCTACTGATAATTTCCAGATGGAAAAACCCTTTGCTGACCCGGGAATCGAACCCAGGTCCTGCTCAGCCGTAGCGCTTGCGATCACTATAACAACGAGGCAGTACCTAATAGATACGTTGTATAGATAAATATAAAAGAAAATGCCTATTACCTATAGCAATATACATTTAATGCTGAATAGGTAGGTACCTACATACATCATCATCATCATTTCAGCCGAAAGACGTCCACTGCTGGACTTAGAGCTCCCCCAAGCACCGCCACTTCAACCGGTCCTGTGCTTCTCGCATCCAGCGGATTTCTACGGCCTTCACCAGGTCATCGGTCCACCTTGTGAGGGGCCTTCCAACGCTACGTCTTCCGGTACGCGGTCGCTACTCCAGAACATTTTGGCCCCATTGGCCATCTGTTCTGCGCGCAATGTGCCCTGCCCACTGCCACTTATGTTTGGCAATTCTTCGGGCTATGTTGGTTATCTTGGTGGATCTCTTCATTTCTGATTCTGTCACGTAGGGAAACTCCAAGCATAGCGCTTTAGTTTAAATAGGTCTCTATTTTTATTATTTTATTTATCTTTTATATAGATTATTTTCTTTTAGATTTTGTGAATGTGAGAACGTTGTAGGCTTAACAGACTGTAGATCTGTCGACCATTTTCTATCTTGCTAGGTTCCTGGTACTTGTTGATAGGCCTACACTGTCCTCTCATACTTATTAACACTGTAATATGAAAACATTGTAAAAGGAAACGACCAATTGGAACCGTGCACCTAGCTTCTGACGTTTCATAAGTGCTCTTGTAGGTTTATGTGACATAAAATATATTGAATTTGAATTTCAGCCTTCTTATGAGGCCTTTTGTGAGCGACCACGTTTCAGTGCCATAGGTTATCACTGGCAACAAACACTGGTCCTACATTAATACCCTTTAAATGTTTATAAAATAAACTAACACATAAAAAACACTGTATAAAAGATTTTCGCAGACTACGCTTTACTTAAGTGCTCTGATGGCATCAAAAGGACTTATATAAGAACATAGGTACCTACATCCTTTTTGCTGACAACATAGGTGCCACTTCCCCAGGCTTGTAAGAGAAATAATTACGAGCTTACAGGCGGAAATAGACTCTGTTTTAAGGCTATGAGGTTGGTTTTTCAGCGCAGTGTGGCCCTATTTTCTAGACCGTCTAGTACTTACATTGTGGATGTATGTAGACAGGCTTAGGTATGTCTAAAGTCCTTGTGTTGAGTAGAGTGAGGTGAAGAACGTGAAGATGACAGGAACATCATAATAATAAATATACCTTGTTTTTCTACGTTGTTTGGTTAATTTTGACGTTATTTGTAATGGATGTGAATGGTGTGTGTGTGTATGTAAAAGAGCTGTGAAATAATTTGTATTGTGTTGTATAATAAAGTATATTCTATTCTATTTTTATTCTAATGGAGCTGACAAAGTATTGGAACAAAACTTGTCCCAAACATTCAAAATAACAGCTGTTTGTTAAGACAAAAAACGCCTTTGACATAATTGTGGTCTAGACTGCAATTGACATATATTTGATTGATTTATTCACCCATTTGCAAAACTCATTAATTATAGAGCTCGAAAAACAAAAGTATTCATTTACCTAATACTATAAACTGATACTGCATCGGTCCACTATTGATTAGTTGACAACCACTTCAGAACATTCTAATTTGTTCGCCTTCAAGAATATTTTATTTGACTTCATTGGAACTGATCGATACCTCTATAGTCTATACCTAATACGAAGGTAGAATGTTGTCTTTATTAGCTAAGGCCCCAATTACACTATCATATATGTATCATAGAAATATGATTTCATATCTGTCAAATTCTATGATCATAGTTAAATTATGCTGTTCTTAATTTTTACATATTACACTTATATGATCATATAAACGTCATACTTAATCAAGATGGATAACGATCTAGCCGTTTGAGTTAGCAATTTTTGAGATTAGAAGGATATGATCATATTTGTACGCTTGCTGTCAAATAGGATCCCTTAACTCTATGATCATAGACAATATGAATCATATGTAGTTATTATACCGTCATAGGTTCTTCATATAAAAATGACTCATAAATCTCTGATCCTATTTATATGATAGTCTAATGATAGTCTAAGGTAGGTACCATTGCTGACTTAGAGCCCGTCAGCAATGGTACCTACCTAAAGCTGTGGTTTCCTAAAAAAGCGGTTAGTGATCATAATACAGAGCGTTTTTGACACCTTAATGTCAAATACTGGTATAAATGACAGATTTTCATGACGGCCGTTATAATATGACAGAACCGCTTTCATTACAGGAAACCAAAGATTAATAGAACATTGTGGTAGCTACGAACTACGAATTAACTAAGTCTGCAATAAATAGCTCGCGAATGCAGAAGGTACCTAAAGAATAAACTAATCTTCTTTATCTGTTCCAAAGTTAATTAAAAATTTGAACTAAAGATCTGTAGACACTCTAGACACAAGTTACTAAATGCTGAAGACTAGTTTCATTAAGTTTCAGGGAGTAAAATTAGATGCCAGAAGTCGTTGTGGTGGGAACTCATTAGCCTGAGCTCATTACGGCTTGCCACGTTTTTCTTCAAGATAATTTGTCAGAGGAGAAAAAGAAAAGAAATATTTTTGAGGAAGGCGTCTTATTTGAACGGAGAAAGATTGTTGTGAGCTTTTTAGTTCTTCAGTTCAGTTTCAGCTATAAATACGGAAGTGAATGTTCCTGTTGTACATTGCCATTTACCTACTCTGATTTATTCAGTTTTGATACGACTATAATTTACATAGTAATGCTTTTTTTTTATTTTTTTGGATGGGATATTATCAAATAACTTCTCTCGCTCTGGGCGGAGCGGGAGGGCGAGTCAGACTCTTACTGACTAAAACCCACCCGTGTTCCTTCCGTTGCCTGTACGTTGCCAGGGGCCACGGTATCCCTTTCGGACTTTCCCGCAACCCCGGCAGGCATCGGTCCTATCGGACTCCTTCAGTTGCGCTGACATCTCTTTGAGGCGCGCGTGGAACACAACGCGCCGTCGACCCGAGCCTGGTCCTTATCGGACGGCGAGCTACCCATTGCTCATCGTCTACATAATAATGCTTGAGAGACACTCACAATAACCCCAAAAACCCATGCACATTTCCCACATTCTCAAAAACAACAATTTAATAATAAACCACTAACAAAGCTTGAAAAGTATCACAATTTGTCAGAGAGCAATCCATCGAATACACACAACCAACCAAAAAAAAATATTCGTCAGTTTCGTTTGATACCTAAGCATGTAAGCATCCCTCCCTCTCTAGTGGGCCCCCTACTAAGCTACTGTTTAGAAACAAAACAGTCACAAAGTACCAGAAATTCTAAGATTCAACAGGTACCAAAACCTAAATCAATAATTCTAAACACTTCCCGATACAGGATGAAAGCGTACATGAAAAGTACCGGTATGGCCATCATTACAGTCTCATCAGGTACTAAATGATGGACAGATCAATCAGCCTCACCCAGCCATACTTAGTGATTCTCAGGACGCACCGGATTGAACGCGATTTGAATAGAAATGCGCCTTAAGTTGATAATGGTTAATAGACTATTTAGTAACTTTGTAAGTTAAGGCTAGATTGATTCTGGAGGCGGATGACGTAATCTACTTGAATTAGGCATGAAGTTAAGCTGGATTGACTGTTAGCATTCCATGTCTGAATGATTATGTGGAGAAATACGTAGTCCAATTTTGGGTTCAATTTCAATGCAATTTCGATATAACTTAACAATACGTCTGTTTCCCCCGAAGGGTTTGGAAGAGGTTTACGCTGTGGTTTAGTTAAGAGATGACGACCCCTCATTGGCGATTCGTCAAAAAATAGATACCTACGTCATGACGTCATGACATGCGTTCACATTGCATAGGGAAACGAGATTTTCCGGTATTCGTCGAAAAATCCGAATAGATATTCACACTTGATTCGTGATTCAGAGTTTAGTCTTGGACGAGCGCGGATCCGTCACAAATAAATCACGATTCATGTTCTATGACGAACGTGATTTAAGACGTGTTCGTCATTTTTCACGATTCGTGATGCGTGTGAACACGGGCATTTAAAAAGCATTGCCGCCGTCAAAAAATAACACGAATCGTGAAAAAAGACGATTTCGTCAAAAAACACAATCACGAATCTTCCTCGTATGAATGAGCCCTTAGATAGACATAGCAAGTCACATAAAACATCAACAGACGAAGAATAGACATGTTCATTCAATTTACCAACTCAGCATATAGAAGTATTGATTATTCTCTCCCAATTTAGATACAAAACTCGGTTCTCTGCCTTGTTACTAAGATGGAACAAAGTAAGTGTGCTAATTCTTCTGAAGTCTTCGTCAAGAAGAGACCCTCAAGGCTGAACATACAGGCACGACGCAATGGCGTTACGTGACTCTGGTGGAACAATTTCTGTGAAAACTTCACGGAAATTGTTCTACCGAGTCGCGCCTGTTTGCGAGAGCTTTTAAGTTAAACCATCATCATCACAAGAGAGTAAGTACCTGGGTATCTTTAAATCTACAAATCCTCGCCCATCTCGTCATGTGAGCGTAGCTGTTTCTTAACAAAGTAGTTACATAGAACCATTTTATTGTTCCCACTAGTCAGGAAACAGTCAGTTTTACGAGGAAATCCGGGTGGTGCTAGGCGGACTACCCGGACGTCCTCGTAAATATGGGTACTAGGTAAATATGTGTGTAGAGACTGTAGGAAATTTTCCTTTTATACGTGAATTATTGCGTGTTACGTGAAATAGTTAGTAACCTTTGTAAAGTATGTAAGGTAACCAATGAGTTTGTATAGTTTGACCGAGACCGCTGTACCGTGCCGAAGGAATATGCAGCGAGGAATGGGTGGCCTGCACTGCCCCCGTCTCGCCACACACATACCTAAGACGCGGTACAGCGGTCCTGGTCAAACTATAGTACGTATTGTTTATGTACGGCAGTTGAGAGTATGTCATGTTCACTTAAATGTCTCGTTGATGGTGACGAGTGTGTTGGATCATTCAATTCCCTACAAAATGGTTGAGCTGGATGGAGCTGATCCACGCGTTATGTTCGTGAACGGGCGCTGTCAGTTGTGACGGGTCATCTCTTATCTGCCAGGGCTTATTTTTAATCTAATATTTTGAATTGTTTTGATTATTTTTTGTACATTATTCTCACATATAGAAGCAACAAGAATAATTTATCTAGGATTTTGTAATATCTTGTTTTAAAAGAGTGTCCTTGGAGTTACTTGCCCGTTCTTCTCCATAGAGTTCTACGTTTTGGAATTGCAACTAGCTTCAACTTTCTAACTAACTGACCGACTATTTAACAATTCAAAAGTGCTATTCAAAAGTAAATGGTTTAATTGAAATAAATTCTTTGAGTTTGAGTTGGCGCACACAACTCCACATACATCGACACCCTGCTGCCGTACCGATGCTGTGGAAGTGGCCAAGTTTTGGGCCAGCAAAATCTCATTCACTGTCGTGCCACTTCCGAAGAAGAAGAAAAAGTGAGATAGTGTGATACTGCGATAGTCTACTTGACTTGGACTAAGCAAATTCTTATGATTCAATTTTAGAGATATGAGGAACAGGATGTAAAGTTCACTCATCCTCTATAAAAAGGGAGGATACTCCGACCTTTTGATTGATGTTGGAAAGTTATATATATATATTGATTGCGCGGTAAACTCTGATTGCGCGGTAAACTCTGCTTGCGCGATGCAGGATTTGTGTGACGTCAGGTCTTTGATGCGTAGTTCGCACGTAGCGATGTAGATGCCGCCACAAAATCAACATACGTGTACTAGGAAAATTGTTCACTCCTGATCGTTTCCACAATCAATTTGATCATGATTGGCTACATTGTTCCTGATTTCCCTTCCTGTACTGTTTATTTGATAAGTGAATAACTTTAATAGGGAATATGTTGCGCATACGCCTATAATGGTCCTATTAACTTGACGCAATTTTATGACTCGCGCGATAAGCTACCGATAAAATCTGTTTGGTTTCATTCTATGGAAAATACTAGCGTACTAAGGACGTTCTTTAACGATTTTTTTATTTTTTAATCATTTTTTATTGTGTTTCGTGACGTTTTTTTTATTATAGATATAGGCAAACCAAACCATCTTGATACTTGTCAATTACTGGAATTGCTCTATAAACTCTGAATCTAGACTTTTATTTCATACTTATTTTTTTCATAATTCATTCATATAGGGCATTATTGAACGTCAAAATTTACAAAAAAATTGAATTGATTCTAGTCGCCCCTTCCAAAAGGTAGTTTTCGCATGGAGAATAATGGGCAAGAAACTCCACCGTTACTCTTTTAATATTCAATTTATATAATTAAATTATTAATATTCAATTCTAATATTCAACTGTCAGACAGACACAGAGGTATAATCGTAACAATAATTTTAATCGTGCCACAAGTTATAATAATTATTTTTAAACTTAATTGGCTGTGAAGTAGCAAATACATTTTTAGCCGCACCAATTTGAGATAATTATTTAATTATGGGAAATCAGCTATCTACTAATTCCACGGATTTCTATGAACAGTCCACGTGCTTAAAACAAGCTATCTCCCAAACATTACTATCTCCGACAGTCCGATTCAGGTGGTTTATTTCTAAATGTAGGCGTTAAGATTAATCACCAATAAATATGTCGAGAGCAACGCAGGGAAGTGTATGTCATCGATATTTTATCGCTATCGTCACGATAGAGCTGGGCCGCAATTAGATCGACTTTTTATCGAGACGCGGAATCTTAATGGGCACCTCTAGTTATCGAGCTATCGTGAATGTTTGGAGAAGAAGGTAACTATCTATGTTAATTAGTTGGTGTTATCAATAAAGAATGTCGAGTATGTGTTCTTATTAATCCTGATAAGAGTTTTCCTAGTAATCTGATTGCCAATGAGCTATTCACAGGATATTTGTTTGCACTCTTTGTACCATAGAAACTGTTCCGTTGGGCTCGTGGTCGCAAGCGCGACTGCAGTGCGTGGGGTCCTGGGTTCTATTCCCGGGTCGGGTAGTGTCATTGGGTTTTTCCATTAGGAACTTCTTAGTAACAGCCCGGAGTTTGGAAGTTGACGGTGTGATACCCCCGTGCCTCGGAAAGCACGTTAAGCAGTTGGTCCTGCGCCTGATCTCTCTCCGGTCGTATGAGATTGCCGTCCCATCGGACTATGAGAGTGAAGAAAGAGAGAGTGCACCTGTGTCTGCGCACACACAGAATGATAGTCTCCGTTGAGAATTGGACGCCGTGGCCGAAATACGGTCTGGAGGACTATATATCATAGAAACAAGACGTTGCTATTTAAGTATACTTAAACGTGAGCAAAAATCGGATGCAATATCCTTATCATTTGATTATTTACCACCAATTCACCTACTATGATCGCTGATTATGTAGGTAATCATATTTTAAATATTCCATGCCTCGGAAAGCAGGCTAAGCCGTTGTTCCTGGCTGTCATTCGTAGATCTTTGACAGTCGTTATGGGTAGTCAGAAGCCCAGGTCGGACTACCGGTCTTACCAAGGGGTATCGTGTTACCTTGTAATTGGGTTGTGGAGGTCAGATAGGCAGTCGCTCCATGTAAAATACTGGTATTCAGCTGCATCCAGTAAAACTGGAAGCGGACTCCAACATAATCGGGAAAAGGTAAGGCAAATTGAGACTTATATAGCTTAGTAAAAAGGACTACTTCCAGCAACAAAAGTTTATAGTATTACTAGGACTTTTTTTTGTGTGGGAAATTATCAAATAGAAGTTATTTGATAATTTCCCGCTCTGGGCGGAGCACGAGGGCATGTCAGACTCTTACTGACTAAAACCCTCCCGTGTTCCTTCAGTTGCCTGTATGTTTCCAGGGGCCGCGGTATCCCTTTCGGACTTTCCCGCAACCCCAGCGTATTACTAGGACCTTACAATATCACTGTTACGTACCAACCAAACAAAAGTTAGGTCAGTAACTTAGAGGTAATAAGTTTTTCAATTAGTCTCAATCATGAGCAGTTATATTTTATTTCTTAAATACAACCAGGAAGTCCATAAGTGGAGTTATTTTCTATTGATATAATTTCATATAATTAGGCAATATCTATAAAATTACATAAATCTTAGCGTCTGTTACTTGATGCTGTGATTTTCGGCTGGCGGCGAATTTCAAACTAACCTATCTCTCTTCGTGGTTTTCTATCTACAGTTTATGAGATATTCGCTTTATAAGTTATTATAAAAAAATGTTTGATCTGATCACCAATCTGTTTACCACGAGCAGTGAATATAGCAATCATTTATGCTGTGTAAGATCATTTCTCATGTTCATCACTAGCAGAACATCTGCTAGCGAAGTGATTTCATCTTATAAGGCGACCTAAAATATTGGACTCTGTTGTTTAGAAAGCAAAAGCAGTCTTAAAGTATTATTAATTGAATAGATAAGAATTATTTCGTTTCTACATGACAGTTCCTGTTTTAAATTGAAAGCGATAAAATCAAAATCAAGTCATTTATTCAAAGTAGGCTGAAAATTAGTACTTTTTGATCGTCAAATTTACAAAAGGCGGTCCCCCAAAACGCCCGGCCTTCACTACTTCCTAGTGTTTTAGCTGGGAAGAAGAAGTGGCGCAACAAACTACCCAGCTCAACATCAGTTGTCTTGTAAGTGACAGTGATATCATTACTTGCTTGCTATGTTTTAACAGCCGTCTCACTGGTATTGTTTTATAAATAAAATAAGTAAATGATACCTATTTATATGATAAATAATAATGTATTGTAAAACGCACTTACCTATAATGTTAACAAGCTACAAAACATCGTTATACCCGAAGATTTACTTCTCAATTTTCTACGGATATTACTGTAAACGTTGTTTATTCCTGAGATTAAATTGTCTGTGGTGTAATCTAACAGTAAATAATGAATATCCCACAATGCAAAATTCCATTAGCCTTACTGGCCTGTTGTGGCCTCTGCCAAAGCTAGAAAATGTGATTTAGGTTTTCTTGTTGGCCAGTAATTTTTTGCTGTTCATTTTAGACATTTAGTTGAATTTTTACCAACAAAATGAAATCAGAGACGGGGTCATCCATTTTTTTTTTTGGTTGGGAAATTATCACATAACTTCTCCCGCTCGGGGCGGAGCGGGAGGGCGTGTCAGACTCTTACTGACTAAAACCCACCCGTGTTCCTTCTGTTGCCTGTACGTTGCCAGGGGCCACGGTATCCCTTTCGGACTTTCCCGCAAACCCGGCGACGGTGTCACCTTAATAATAAAATATCACCACAAGAAAAACCGTTAGTCTAGTGGTCGCAAGCGGTACTGCTGAGCATGAAGGTTCGATTCCCGGGTCGGGTAGTGTCATTTGGTTTTCCATCTGGAATTTTTCAGCCTGCTGGAGTCTAGATTTGTGCCCGGTTGATGGCAATAGGCTCGCCCCCTGTTACATGAGACTAAACAAAACTGGCGAACTCTGCCTAACCCAATGGGGTGATGTTATGTTATAACAAGAAAAACTGCCAAAAATCCCAAAATAAAAACAAGCTATTGTTTATTTCTCGACCTACTCCTGACCCAGAAAAGCTCAAATCGTAAAACACTGTTGACATTTCTTACATTCACATAGTGACACATATTCTCGTACTAATATAAATTATATAAACTTTATTTACCTCCGAGCTCGTTAACCCACACAAGTCGCCCACGCAAAATTACATCAGATGTCGATAAAAATCTAAAACATTAGAAATCACAGACCACGCCTCTAGGCGATCTGCCGATGCCGTGAGGTCTTGCGAGGGTTACAAAATAAGGATGCCAAAAATAAGTAATCTGTAAGTAATTAATTATTTGTAGGTTATTTCGTTTACAAATGTTTGCACAAAAGTACATTGAAAATAGTAGTCTAACATTGAGAAAACCATATTTTTAAAGTAAGTAATAACAATAGTCTAACTCCTGACTTCTGGAAGACATATGATTGGCTGACCAAAAAAACAACAGCCAATCAAAATCATTTGATAACTGAATTAAAATCAAATGCCTTCTAGAAATTGGAGTTAAGGAACTAGGAGCTGAGTTTAGGTTGCCCTATACAATTTAAAGTCACTACTAATGCCTCGCTTTTCATCGATAGCATTAAAACAATATTATTTTAAACCACCTTCCTCGCCTCACCACAATAACATTTTATCAAAATCAGTAATATTTTTATTTCCCTTACAAACACAATAGAGCAGTAATCCAAAGGTTTGGTAACCCTGTATAATATTTAGTATCACAACAGCGGTCGTCGACGGGGCCGCCCACGCCCGTTCTCAATGGGCCCGAGCCGCCTGTCGCAATCCCTGATGCGTGTGCGCATATGCGGGGAATTTTAGTCTTGATACTTTTAGCAAAAGTACAAAATTTTCAAAAATGTTGTTGTGAGCAGATATTTTACTCCACTAAATCTGAAATCGCCTGGAGAATTTCAAAGTTTTATGATAGGTAAATGACTAAAATGCTATACTATATTCCATCAAGTGGCACACACATATGTATGAAATTTACTTACATTGTTACACCGAATACATTTTCACGCCTCCCTTTAAGACCTAGACCATAATATTTGTTGATATTCGGATAGCTCATGACCTAAAGAAATGACATAAAGAAATGCCATAAAAAATATGAATAAAAAATCGAATTAAAAAGTTATGCAACAACGCAAAATTTCGCGGGTATTCTAGTACAATAACAATGTAATATCATCATCATCGCTCCACTGTGGCAGCATTCATCGTCAAATAACAAACTGCAGGTAATAGACATTGTCAAAGTAATAATAAGTCTAGCATGTAGGTACTTAGGTTATAAAGAAATTAACTAAGTTATTCCAAATCAGGCTTTTTCTTTCTTTGAAAATGCTCTGCCTAAGATTCTCTATCAAATAGAAAGAAAGCCATACCTAACCGACACCTCAGACCAAATAAAAAACCAAGACATAGCGCTGTGAACAATACAGTGAAGCATGCCAAAACTACACCCCCGCTATGTGCATAAACGCTCACACGCACACATTTACAACCATTTACAATCAAACTACACCTCACTAAGTGCACACGTGTGTAAACCGGCCTCACGTCACTGTTGACAGCGTCTTGGTTTTCATTTGGTCTGAGACCAACACTACCATAACAATAGCCTTCTCAAAGTATCAAAACGATTAGTCGCGCTACACCATCCGCGCCATCCAGTCTAGGGAAGTGATTGTTGTTTTAATGGGAACCATAATATTATAAACGGCGATAGTAGATGTAACCCGCCGTTGTGGCTGGATTTATTAACGCTTTGTGCTAATATTTCCTTTGAATTTGATTTATTTTTATGGTTATTTAAGATTTTCCGACCCGTATTGTAAAATTGTTTGTTTACGTCCACTTAACCGTGGCCGATATTAGTAAACTGTTGTTCGTGAAAGCTGAACTTCCTCTTTGACTATGCTTTGTGTTAATAAAACAAAAGAAGTCATACTACTTATAGGCCAGTCACCGTAGACACAAAAATGGCGTTAAAATCGGTCGAACAAATTGCACTGTACTGATTTATTGGGATGGGATGTTATTATGATAGAATAGATCCCAGTAGTGTAAAGGTGTGTCTAAACATTGAGCGGCAATCGTGCGCGGCCGCCGCGCTGTGTTTGGACGACTGCCGCGCGCGAACGCTTCTGTCAACTTGCCGCGCACAAACATTTTTAGGAAACATTCGTCACTAATTGTGTCTCGACGTATTTCTGCGGACGTATTAAAGGCTAGGCAGATTGATATTGAAAACTGAAGTGCGCGGCGTGTTGCGGATGTGCCGCGCAGTACTGCCGCGTAAACATTCGTCGGTTTGGTCCTAACTTGGTCCTAACTGCAAAACGCCGCGTGTTGCTGCCGCGCTCTTTCCGCTCAATGTTTGGACACTCCTGTAAACCAAGTTTGCAGCTACGAAAGACCTGTGCTAACTGCGTGATGCTCGAAAAACATCTACATTTTCGGACTTCTTTCAGCTTTTGAATATAACTTGCGTTAAATGACCAGTCGACAGTGGCACCGGATACTGAAAAGTCTTGTGGAAATTGGTTGTCATGGTATGGGCACATGATGCGGAGGAATGAGGGAAATGTCGAGAGGAAAGTTTTGAGTATGAATGTGGATGGCTACATGAGTAGAGGTAGACCAAAGAAACGATGGGTGGTGGACTGTGTGAAAGATGATATGGCTAGAAAGGGGGTGACTACCGAGATGACGACTGATAGAGAAGTATGGAAGAAGCATTTTGCGCCGACCCCATAAAAATGGGATAAGGGCAGGAGAATTGATGAATGACCGCTGATTAACAATAGCCATCTAAATCATAATATTACATTACCGCAGTAGCTACGTCTTAGGTAACCTAAGTTAATCACTTGCAACAATATACGCGTTTAATTAACCTGTAACCATAAAACATGATTCCTGCTGCAGCGGTGACGTACTGATTCATTGGCATCTATTTATTTTATAAGCCGCGTACTAGGTTTATTTTATAAACACTTGTAACAATAAATATAATGTTATCGACCGGATATCCGACGCTATGACTGTTCATGATAATCACAACTCTAAACAATTGATTTGTGATTAAAACAAGAAATGTCAACTAATGAAATATGTCATTGCGGAATTCCCAAACGACGGAAATCGCTACAAATGCTACAAGCTACAATAAATCTGAAAGTGATAATCAGCATGAGACTTAATGACAACCCAAAATTAAATTTAAAGTAGTTTGCGGACTCGGCCATTCATGTCGCTTTATTAATTTCTCAGTACCAGTCCGAAGCCTGGAATTGTGCCAGTGTGCGGTTGATGGCAATAGGCTGGCCCCCTATTACATGGGACTTAAACTACTGATGAAATGTGGCAGTACACTGTATTATAGGTAAACCTCTGCCTAACCTTTCAGGGGTTATAGGTGTATATACCATCGAAGAAGTACATATCTATACACTGTAAGGACTATTTCTGCTTGCAGCGCTCGGCTGCTATAGAACCGGGGCGGTAACAGATTATGTGGTCATCGTGTTCACTGGATTTTGTTTTCAAACTGCTTGGATATGAAGTTCTTCAATAGTACGTAATTCTTAGCCAAAACAATGAAACCAACCAACCCAGTAGTTGTACACATAGACAGAAGTTTACAAGTGCAACTCCAGCACATTTCAAAATAAACATGTCAATTTATTTAGCGCCACGGCATAGATTTAGTCTATGTTCGCACGAAGGTAAACACACTGTTGGATTTTCAACTTTCGGCGCTAAGCGGAGCGTTGAAAATTAAGTGTGCGAATAAAAATGCCCGCGGGAAAAAATCGCTTGTGCGAGCCTGGGCTTATACAGATGGGACACTCCGCAGTTTAGGTATAAAGCTACAAGTACGCGGCGGGCCCGTCTTGTTGGGCCAAGTCAGTGAGTGTAACGTAGTCAGAAGATCTAAGAGTCACGCGATAGAAAGAGAGGCAACTTCTAGGTGAATATTACTATAGGTTATTAGCGCTGTGCGACGTGAATTGCACTTTATTGTGTCGAAGCAAAAGTTGTTTTTAGTGTCCCATCTGTATTAATCTGTGGCCACGGCGACAGCGATATAGACAAGTGAACGTGCACTATTGACATAAGCAGCTATAGGGGTATAGACAATCAACGAACATAAGCATAAACTATTATGGAAGTAGGTATAGACAATTGAACATGCCAAGTGCCACACATGTTGTTTGACACTCGATTAAGTTTTGCTTATGTCTGCTGTCAGCAGAAATAGCTTTGTTATTGTTATCCAAGACATACATATGTTTAGTTCGGTTATATATTCAAAATGGCTGGAATCTTCCTTTTGTTCATGAATTTGGCATGTGAAGACCCTGACCCTGTGACTGTGACATTATGACAAAGCTGGAGACAAATAGTATGAGTAGATTTGTATGTTATGGTTTTTTCATGGCACTGTCTACGCATTACAGTCAAATGGAAAACCTTTAAAGTCGGTTAAAATGTTTGGCGTATACCAAGAAAAAAAAACAATTCTGTAATGCTGCGGCCGCATCTGCGTCTATCGTAAGGAAGCTTTGCACAGTGATACGATACACGCAGATGTGACCAACCATTATCGGTTATCGTCGCAATAGTTCGGGCTGCGTAGCACTTATCGTCCCGGAGGAAGTAAGTACATAATAAACGTGGCCAAGTCGCTAATGTGACCACCGGATTAGCGCGATAACTTTTTAGCGAGCGAAGCTTCGGCACGCATTGCTTTGTCACAATAAACGTAGATGCGGCCGCAGCATAATAGTTAAAACACTTGATCGAAACACTGAACGCCATTGCTATCGCATAAAACATCCAGGCAAATAAAAAAGCTATTCTTGTACTGAACTACCAAGCACCGATAAACAAAATTCATCCATTATACGCTAGTCGTAAAGAAAACATCAAAAGCATACGCTTTGTAACATGTAACGAACAAATAAAACTGCTGTATCCACCGTTTTTCCGCAATGCCGAGAACGTTCACGAAGATACTCGGTCTGAAAACGTTTTTCATCTGCGAAAAACCAATCTGAATTCTAACCACGAAAATCAATCGGGATTCGTAGGTTTATGGCCGAATGAAAAAATGGGCTCAGAGAGAACAAAAAATATCATAAAAAGGAGAATTGGTTTTGTGTTATCTGGATTGTTTTGGTCAGATAAACCTTGTAAAGAAATATTTTAAAGTAAAATATAATGGAAAACAGATGAGATCTTTCTTTTAGAAGCAAATAAATTGAAGAAAGGTTTTGTTGTGTCATGTCCTGAAAATAGTACCATAATTGTGCAACACACTTTCAAGTTTTAATCACAATCCAAAAGATATTGAAGGAAATTGCTAATCCATAGTGATGTTGCCAGTCACCGGCGCCATATTGCCCATAATTTGTCGCCTAGAGAATCTGCTGCCGTATGTAATTTCCTCACAGCTGAGGAATGTTTATAATGTTGTAAAACTAACGCTCTCTATAAGCCAGTATGTGCCATTAACGCCACATTATACTTTTTTAATTATAAAAAAAAAAAAAAAAAAAAAAAATTGACACATAATTATGTTTGAAAAAATCGTCTGCTCACTAACGTAAAAAACGCAATGAATATTGTTGAACTGTCAAAATGAGAGGGATTGCCATTGTACGTTTTTAAGTAATTATACCTGTAGTAGTCTATCACCTGTTTACTAGTGGAATAGGCCCATAACAATTATACAAATTCTCAATTACGTGGGTACAATTTTTTTTTTCCAGTACCAACGTGACTTTTTCAAAAGGGATGCTGGCTGGAAAAAAAAACTATTTAGTCCGTCAGTCAGATAATAAAAAAATATTAGACACGTATTTTTTGCTTTGTCATATTAATAAAAAATGATTTAGATAAAACGCATTAAAGTTGGGGAGTGGGAGCTCGCTACGTCACAATTCAGTATAAAATCAACCGGAGACTGGCGTCCTGCTGGGGAGTTTGTTGCGCCACTTCTTCTTCCCAGCTAAAGCACTAGGAAGTGGTGAAGGGCGGGCGTTTTTGGGGGACTGTCTTATGTAATTTTGACGTTCGAAAAGTGCTGATTTTCAGCCTAGTATGAATAAATGACTATTGAATTTTGAAAAAAAATTTTGACGTCATGCCACATTTTAGCTCAAAGTATTGCCGTAATCTTTTGATTACGTAAAAAATGAAAAAATACGTGTCCATTATTTTTTAATAACCTATCTGAAGGACAAAAAAATCACATCCCTATTCAAATGTTTCTGAGTTTATTTTTATTTCGGACATTACTGACATCGGTAAAGGAAAACATCGATCTGAACTTATAAGTACCTACATTATAAGTCTGAAATCGCAGACACCTCTTAAGCAAGCGTCGTGGTGAATGCTCGTGCCTGTGTATGAGAAGAGCCTTTTCTCTGCAGTGGTACAATAATAGGCTGGTATTATTTTTATTTTATTTTCCATCAATAAATTGGCAGGGAAAATGTGATGGTAGTATCTACGCATTAATTATAACATGATATATAATGTAGGTATAAAACATTATTCGATTTCAATAATACCTAAATTCCTCAATACATTAAATTAACACACTGATAATGATAATTTTATATAAAGTCAATTGAATTTATAAATTAAAATATATACACTTCTTGATAAGGCTGTAACGATTCAGTATAAAGTACAGTATTGTTAATCAAACATATTATTTAAACAGGAAAAATGTTGTTCATACCGCTCCAATGCATAATTAAATAGTTAGCAGTGGTGACCACGTAGTAACAGCCGCGGCTTATGAGTAGGATCGAACCCAGACAGGCGCTTTACTTTGTGTAAATAATTTCATCACCACTGCTCTCAATTACTAGGAAGTCATAGACTTGGTAAAGTCACAATACCAAAAAAAACGCAGTCTCAAAAGTCTTTAAATATGCACTAGCAGTGGTGGCCAAGTGATGGTTGAACCCAAGCAGCTACTTTACTTTGTGTAAATTATTTCATCACTACTGCTCTCAAAACGGCGAAGGAAAACATCGTGAGGAAACCGGGATGTCCTAGAACCAAAAATTCGAAGACATGTGATCCAACATCCCGCCCGCACCACGTGGGCTCAGTGCCCACGTGGTGCATTACGGCCCACTTCCTCTCTAGAGGATGCCAGTGTCCCAGCAAGGGAACTCTATAGGCTGATTAACGGGTTATAGGCAAGCACAGGAACATCCTCGGTTTTCTTTGGAGTTGTGGTCAAACATGAACCTACCGAATATGAATAACTCAACTCAAACTCAAAGCATTTATTTCAATTAAACCATTTACAGGCACTTTTGAATAGTCAAGAAGTCGGTCAGTCAGAAATATGAAGCTAGTTCCCCATTCCAAAGCGTAGTAGGTACCTATGGAGAAGAACGGGCAAGAAACTCCACGGACACTCTTTGAAATAAAAAATTTGATACAAAATATTGGTTACATTATTCATGTTGAAATTATGCATGTGAGAACAATGTAGAAAGACGTGCACGTTTGTAAAAGCGTCTGTAATAAATAGAAAAAAGCTAATAACAATATTTAAAATAAGCCATAGCAGCTAAGAGATGACCAGTCCCAACTGACGGCGCCCGTTCACGAACATGACGCATGGATCAGCACTAGGGAATGCAATCTCGTCTCGCCGAGATCCCGATCTCGCGAGATCCCGGCCATATTTTACGAGATTGTATCTCGTCAAATTTCGTACGAGATCTCGCGAGATAACGAGATCGACAAATGCAGCGTGACGACGTGTATTTCAAGTGTTGAGGCAGAACGAGCTTTTTCAGCAGCAGGGTATTTGGCATGCAAAATCAGAAGTCGTCTGTCAGATGATACTCTCGACATGATGTGTTTTTTGAGAAGCCATTTTCAGACAAACTAACTTGCCTTTCCATACCTTGATAACTTCATCTGACTTCTACTTTAAACTTCTTTTATTTGATTAATACGATCTCACAACATTTATTTAAGAACTTGTGAAGTTAAGTTTTTGTTTTGTTGTATTTATTTACCATAAGTAATGTTCGTATTACTCTTAATTATTGAAACTAAAGTAATAATTTACAAAAGACTAAATATAGATAATTATTGTTTTGTTACCAATATTGTAAGAATTTGAACTGATTAGCTACAGTAGGTATAATAATTATAGACATAAACAAATGTTATTAGAGTTAGAGACAAAATAATAAGTACTATGTTGATTTTTAATAAAATAAAACTTACATTATTTTTATAACTAAGCAACGCAGTTTCTATTTAATTACATATCATGTCAATTACTAGTTCTTAAAACAAGCATTTGCATATGTTTTAATTGCGATTCTCCCAATCTCGCGAGATCCCGTAATTTGCGAGATCTCGCGAGACTCAAAACCCAGTCTCGCGAGATCTCGCTAGGCGGAAATTTCGTACGAGATTGCATTCCCTAATCAGCACCATTCAGCTCAACCTTTTTGAAGGGAGCTAAATGATCCAACACACGCGCCACCATCAGCGAGACATCTGAGTGAGCATGACATACTCACAGCCGCCAGGGCACATTCAAGTCAATGAAAGACATATTACCCAGTAAATGGCAGCTAACTAGCTTCTGCCCACAACATAAAATCTAGCTTATAAGACACTCGCAATACTGTACCTTCCTATTTAGTGAAAGAGTTCAGAATCGGATAAATAGTTCCGAAGATCACCTTAGTACATACAAACTCACAAATTTTACCGCAATCGAAGTATAGATCTATAATTTTTTTAACAGACAACAAGACACGCATAATTTTAGCAAGGGAATATCTTTTAATTGCAGAAACAACAAACAATAAAGATATTGGAAATAAACATCAAAATACGACGGCCATTATAAATAGCCGTAATAATAACCATAAATATAAATTATGCCCAAATCCCACGTGGCTATAACCATCGCCCACTATTTGCTTGCCCCACTGACGTTATCACAGATGTTGGTAAATATTTGAGAAAACCATCTAAAAATGATTGTGTCCTACAGCACAAACATAAATTACTATAGTTTGACTGAGACCGCTGTACCGCACGTTAGACATGCGCGGTGAGGCGGCGGGCAGCGTTGACGAATGAGCGGCGTGCACTGCCCCCCCCCCCCCCCCCCCGTCTCGCCGCACACATACCAAAGGCGCGGTACAACGGTCTCGGTCAAACTATAGCTTCTCAGGCGTATTTAAACATAAAGCATATACCCTATGGCACTTGATAATAGTGTAGCTTTCAATTTGTGAAAGATTTTTTGTCATCGGATCAGTACTTGCAAAGTTTACTTTTACCAACTTAGTATACTATAAACCAACACCTTTACCTCTTTATAATATTAGTTAAGATTCAGTTGGAATTTGTAAGATTACTCAAAAAATCTGGAGGACAGAATCTCTCGTAATATTATGTATGATGCAGTCCGGAAAGTGAAAACAAAAAAAAGGCAATTTGGCAGAGACTGAAACTGGATTGCATTTAAATTTAATTTAAATTCAAGTCAGTCAAAGGACTGACTTGAATTTAAATGCAATCCAGTTTTCTCTCTGACTCTACGTTGCATAAACAATATACTTAGTACGAATACATAGGATGGTCTCGGTACAAACTTGTGAGCTGCCAGGTAGGTATAAAAGCAAAATAAAATAATAATCCGTAACTCATAGTAGATGAACGGTTTAAGTACAACCGGAGACGATGACGATTACGGCAGTAATCATGTAATTTAATGTGTTAGGTCCCCTGAGCTAGGGAGCTAATGCAGTGTCAGTGTCGCTATTTATATGCCATGATTCGCATGCCAGCCAGGGTTTGCTTATAATTTGCTGCACCAGAAGACAGTTTTTCACTGCCTCCTGTTATGTACACTAACTTATAGAAGGAAAGGAAATAGGTACATTTTATTTGCGGTAAACATGACGCAAAGAAAGAACACAAAACAGAAAAGAACAAGTTGGGGGAAAATATGCGTCACATCCACGCAAAACGGCCATCGCTCAGCATATTATCTTCTCATAGATTATTTCATACAAATTCTGTTCCAAAATAGGTATCTGCTAGATAATGTCCCTCTGGATTCTGGACTACGGGACTTAACGCAACAGGTCCTAAAAGGCACAATTACACTTCCCTACTACACTGTTTAATATCGAATATTGTTTTACAGTTAATAAAAAAATAGATTAGTTCAGCAACTTCTTATTATTTAAGAATGTTCTTTACGTGGCCATAACTTTATATTTTTGGCTACCATAAACTCAAAACATCTACGCAATTCAAATAACCTCCATAATATGTAAAATACGACCTATCCCACTGTTATCGTAACAAAACGTCGTAAATTATAATGTCATACGATGTTAAAAGGAACGCCTACTTTATCGTACGTACCTACACTACGTTGGTATTCGAGTCAATGATAAACAAATAATCAACGTGACCTTGCCGATTAGCGAATTCATTAACACAGACTTGACTCACTGAACTTTGACATTATCGCAACTATAAAAAAGAACAATCGCTTCCAAACAATATTCGGACATACTAAATATTTGTCAGTTTTTAACATAAACATATTTAATATCAGTTATCCACATTGACAAATTGTTACGACTAGACTAGCCAGAAACCGCATGGCACGATCAGCCGATCTATTCCGTAAGAATCTTACCTGAAAACTTAGGTGAAGTGAACTTGAAGATTTCTACAGAATATACGGGCAGAAGCAGTTCCGTGATTATTGGTTTTCCTTTGTTTTAGGTTGACAAGCAGGCTCATGGGCCACCAGATGGAAAATACTTTCACTTCTATCGTCGCCTACGAACACCTGCAGCCACGAAAGGAATAAAATTGCCGATGCCTCTTTAAAACTACATTGAAAGGCAATTTGACAAGCCAACAAATATATCAATGTGCATAGCCTTTTCCAAACTATTTTGGGGCCGGCTTCCAATCCTACCGTACACAGCTGAATACCAGTATTTTACATGAAGCGACTGCCTATCTGACTTTTGGGCTTCTGACTACTCGTAACAACGGTCAAAGATCTACGAATGAGAGCCGCGACCAACGGCTTATCGTGCTTTCTGAGGCACCATAACAAACCCTTAAAATTAACACAGCAAGGGTTCTATAGTAGTAGGTATAGTAATAAGTAAAGTAACAGTAAATCCCCAAATAAGACATAAATCAATTACTACAAAAAAAAAATACTACGTTTTTCTTCCTGAACAGAAAGCAATCAAACATGTAATTTACCTTCAAGCAGTGAAGGAAGGTATCGTGAGAGAAATCGACACTTTCCGAGTTGTAATGAAGACTAAACTGTGTAATGACACAAGGAAGGTGACGGGTGAAACAGGCTTTTATGTTGAGTAGACTCGAGACACGGAAACGTGCTGGAAAACATGATTGACAGCACAAACTTTGAACTGAAGGAAGCAGTAAATATACACCTTCGAGACGTAATTTGGTTATTAGCGCTTAGTTGTGTTGTTTTTGTTTTGAATCGTCTTGAATGTATCTTCTTCTTTGTTACCATGGATTTCATAGGTACCAATATTTTTATGAAGATTTCAGCAGACTGCAATAAAAAAGCACAACATATGGCCGATGGGGCCGAAAGGTTCTGGAGTGGCGACCGTGTGAAGACGTAGCGTTGGAAAGCAAGGTGGGCCGATGACCTGAAGAAGGTTGCAGGAACACGCTGAATGCGAGAAACACAGAACTGGTCGAACTAGTGGTCTTTGGGAGAGGCGGTCCAGCAGTGGACGTCTCGGTTGAAATGATGATCATATCCTACTAATATTATTAACGCGAAAGTTTGTGAGAATGGATGGATATTTGTTACTCTTTCACGCAAAAACGACTGAACGGATTTGGATGAAATTTGGCACACAAATAGTTTATAACCTGGATTAACATACACAATACTTTTTATCCCGATATTCCTAAAGGAACGAGACTTATGCGGCTGAAACCGCGGGGCGCTGCTAGTAATGAATAAAATAGCCTCCTCAAGTGCTTTGTTAAATATAAGTATTCTTACGAATTCTTCCCTTTATTTATTTATTAATCCGTCCATCACTCCTTGATGTGTGTCCTTTATCCCGCTTTGACATTTTCATTTAGTCAAGGTTTCGATAAAGTGGGCAATCGAAATCGTTACCTACAGACGCCAGCACATCAGCCTACTACAAACTGTCAAATTTCTTTAATAGATTTTCAACTTTATAACTAAAGCATAAGGTTCAAAGTTGATTGGGAAAATTTGACAGTTTCGGGTAGGTCGACCTGCTGGCGTCTGTACTTACATCAAAAACATTTTACTAGTGATCCGTCCCTGCTTCGCACGGTTTTTACAGCTTCACAAAACATGGAGATTTCCGTATTAAGTGTAAGATTAATATTATTATACACATAAACCTTCCGGAATAAATTCTCTAAATGATGGTGAATACCGTATCAAAATCCGTCGCGTAATTCAGAAGAACAACGTGGTCACACATACAAAAACGAAAAGCGATTTTAATTTATATTGTGTAAAGATAAAGATCGAAACTGTGAATCGAAGTGGCGGTGCTTGGGGGAGGCCTATGTCCAGCAGTGGACGTCTTTTAGCTGAAATGATGATGATGATGAAAGATACAGATACCTAAACACAATATACCGGGATTATATTTATGCGGATTGGCAACGGATGTGCCCAACTCTGGCCTACAGGATTAGTTTTCATTTAAGTAAATATCGGGCAGAATTCCAAACTACAGGCTGCTTCTGAAAACTAATAACAGAAATGTGTCAGATACATCAAAACGAATCTAAAATCTGATTTCTGTCAGAAATCGAATCGTACCGATAATCCAAACTACCGATTTCACAAAACCACGGCAAGAGTAGATTTGCGTAGGCAAGTATTGTGTTTGGATAGTTTTGATCGATGCACTTACTTACAACCAAATAATATTACTAGAGACGATCGCCGCCGGCGCCGCCCCTGAAATCGATTTTGAAAACGATTTCAAAATTCAAATCGGATATTTAACCGTTTGGTTAAAAATCCAAAAACACCCATGTCTACCAATAACGCTTTGCCTGGCCCAAGTTTCAAGAGAATGTTTCCAATATACGTAGATTCTAGTCTCAAGTGCTTCTTTGGCACGCAGAACAATTCCACTTAACCCAATGGCCATTAGCGATATGTGATGGTGCTTCGAACACTGCCAAAAGTGGTTTCTAGTACTTAGCCATTTTACACTGTACCATTTGTTTTGTTACTCTAGATTAGGTTCACATTTGTAGTAAATTAGGCTGAAAATGGTAAACAAGTGATGTCACACCTGTGTATAATAGCTCCATTTAGGAAGATATCACGGAGTAGATAGCAAATGGAGTTATTATAGAAAGAGAATTTAAATGATTGCTTCGTACGATGCTCTTGACGGTCATTCGCAAAATTTCTGAGAGAAAACAAGCCGTGTATTGAAAGTTAAGCTTTGGTGTAGGGCGTTGCTGAAAAAAATACAGTTTATTTAGGGCATGAATGGAGTTTATTTTGAAACTGCAGCGAATGGAAAGAGGAAACGAATTAACCAAGTCACTTTTAAAGCCGACGTGCCCCTATAAATATATGAATAAGATATAGCACTTCATTAGTTTTTCTCTCCATGATACAGATATACATGCGCCTAGGCATTCGAAAACATGCAATAAATCAGTCTCATGCACACTATGACGCAACAAGAGGAATGGACGTGTATTTATAGAGAATTTGTCATGTCATTGATTCGTATGCGAGGTGTGTATAAATAGTTTATAAATAGAGAAGTAGTGTCTAAATAGTTTACAATCTATATGATTGTTATCATTGAGCTGAGGTGTGGGTGCGGTTTGAAGTATTGCCTACGGGTCATTTCCTCAAGTGCAGGATAGGTACTAAGGGAGTACTTATGAGACTTAAGCAGCGCATTCACGATCAAACTTAAATGACAAAAAACCATTCGTAAGTCATTGCAATGTAACTCTTATCTCATTGTTATAAAGTATAAATCAGAATGATTGCCTTGATTTTGATAAAAGTCTCGGTAATCATTCTAATTTATACCTTACTTTACCGAAATAAGTGTTACATTGCAATTACTTACTAATGGTTTTATGTCGATCGTGATTGTCCTGCCTTAGCAGTTGCTCTGATATTTTTTTGTAATGAATGGTTCTACATTAGTGCTTTCCAAAAAAAAGTCTAGTCGTTTTGTAGTCGTCATACTTCTGCAGCATTTTATCAATAACAAACCCAATATCGGCTTGCCAAAGCCCAAACGCAACAAAAACGGTATTAAAAACAGGTGTCCGTAAACCCTTTATTTTTCTTTGTTATTGCAGCAGGCATATAAGCACCTGAATGCCAAATGGGACTTCATTTAATAATGTGACAACTGTCGTGCGCTATACAAATGGGTGCGCCTCTACACTACCATAGAATAAGAAATCAATACAGAAACGAAACTCAATTATTTTTCGTTTTGCGTGCGCTGATGCTAGCAAAAACAACACTACAGCTGCTCCCGATCAAGGTGCTTCTAGATTCCGGGTGATCAAAGTTGACCACCTTAAAACAAGTGATGGTCAACCACTGAACGTGGTCCGACTGCCATGCAGCATACTGCTGAATCGTTCTGAACAGCGATGGCATTGGTCCACCGCAATCTAGTTGCGCTTTGACTCCGTGGTCCTGTACACACGGCTACATATCAAGCTATACATTTCCAGTATATAAGCTGACCTCTCATTGTAAGGACATCCTATGTACCTACACGCTTGAGGCATAGTGGTCAATTTTGTCGATGATCGAGTGACATACGTCGCAAACGATGATACGATACAATCTGACAGGACAGGTCCACTCAAATCAGTATGGTTATTTCCTCAAAAGACCATTTCAGACACTAATCTACATGGTCCTCACATGATGTGACCAAGATTATGTCTGGATGTTAAAAAAGACTGTTTTGTTTTGGTGTTTCTTGTTAGACGAGACGGGTAGGAAATTCCGACCTCATTTAGTTTAAAAAATATTTTTGACGTGTAAAAGTTTTTGTATAAAACAACTGACAAAAATAAAATCATTTATCATGTAATCCGGACTGCATTGAACGTATAAAACACTCTGATAGTATAATATGCATTTATAATTCTTGTTTGCGGTCTGCGGAGCGGGGCTGTCCCTTCTGTAAATTCTTATTCCATGACAACTACTAGGAAATGGGTCAGTGACACACTTCCGACGACACAATAGTAAATTGCTTCCCTTAATGATATGTGGATATGAAGCAACTAGTTAATTCAATTAATATATTAACAATGGATGTTACTGACAGAATTGAGAACGTGTTACAAGTAATAGACAATAGACTCTTTAAGACAAGGGCTGAAGGGCCTGTTCCACAGTTTCTCTTCGATTGGCACTCTCTGTCAGAATAATTATTAATGGAATTCACGGGCGTCGCACAGTGGTGCAGGTAGTACGGGCATGCGGAAAATATTATTTTTAAATGAAAAGACGTTGCGTTTCTTCATAATACTTTATTAAAATGATATAATGAATGTACCACTATACAAAGAGAAAGATATAGTACATGTTTTTTTTTTAATAAAAAAAATTCATCATATTTTTTCACATGAATTCAATTAAATATTATGCAAAATATATGTACAGTCTTTAAGCATTTCTATATAAATAAATATTAATTAACTAAATAATAAATAGAGAAGACATAGTTTTAGAGATGGGTGCTATCCACTAATAAAGCTTTGGCATCATCATGAAGAGGTTAGTATTGTTTATTCGGTACTGCACGTAAACTGTTGATAAGGGGATCTGAGGTAGCTAAGAGCATATTCATTACATCTTCATTACATGATAGACGAGAACATTTTCTTGAATGACCTAACCTATAATTGCGGTAATCTTTATTTCGCGCTTCTTGAGCTTCCTCAGATAGCATCCCAATAGGTAAGGCAGCAACACTTATTATTTCTTTGCCATGCAACAAGATTTTATGCACTGTATTTGGCATATTATACCAGCTGTACAGGCTTACGTATAGTTCAGCAGTCTCGTAACAATAACTGCCAAACTTATCCGAATCAACTAATGCACTAGAATTAATTGTTTTTCATAAACTTGCTTCCAAACACTTTCTGTAAGCTGTGGATACATAAGTTTTAAATTTTCGAGGCATTTATGTATCTTACGATTACTTGATATTATGATTTCCACTAAATCGGCATAGGCAATAGCAAAGCTATCCATAACACTGTTATCGTAAGAGAAAATAATTGTAATTGAAGTTAAAACTACCGTTCAATGCTATATATACTTACATGACATGATAAAGTGTTCATTACCCTCATTAGAAACACTTATTAATATAATGCACTTTTTCTTAATTACAGAGCGTCATTAGTTAATGACCTGGTATTTCCAAGATCGCAAGTTATCGCAGCCAAAACTGATGTATTCTTAATCTATAGGGTCTAATTAATCTCCGAAAGTATATTATTACGCATCGGTCGATAACGGAGATTAGTTATGATCTCATGATTGAAAACAAAAGGTTCCAAATTACCTTCTTCACTAAAAATTTAATAGCAAGTAATTAATCATTATATCATAATATATGTTTACGTATTTTATTAATACACACAATAAACTTATGACTAAACTAAAAATAAAAGTTGATTATAATAGTATTTAGGTTCTATTCATACTTGAAGTAACAATATTTTTTGCACGAAATTTGTTGATTCTCGATCACCCTACTTTGGCATCATATAAGTAAATACTGTATAATTATTTACCCGTATAAATTTTAGGACTTGTTTCTACTAACATTCTAGTATGTGTGTACCAAATTGTAGACATTTTAAACAAAGTCGAAACAAAGGACTTTTTTCCGCCCTTGAACCAATGTGCGTCGTCATCGAGTACCTATTACTTGTAAAAATGTTAGGAATATTGTATAATTTTACAATGTTTTGTAAATATGTGAGCACCATGTGCATCTATCTAGTTGCATCTATTTGGTCTAAATAGCTTTTTATTTTTATTATTTGGTTTTGCTTTTATATAGATTTTTTTCTTTTAGATTTACTGAATGTGAGAACGTTGTAGGCTTAACAGACTGTAGATCTGTCGACCATTTTCTATCTTGCTAAGTACCTGGTACTTGTTGATAGGCCTACACTGTCTTCTCATACCTATTAACTCTGTAATATGAAAGCATTGTAAATACCATTTACTTTTAAAAGAGTAACCATGGAGTTTCTTGCCGGCTCTTCTCCATAGGAAACGACCAATTGGAAGTGTGCATCTAGCTTCTGACGTTTCATAAGTGCCCATGTAGGTTTATGTGAAATAAAATATTTTGAATTTTGAATTTTATCACATGCTTAATTTATCTGTCATTCCTCAATCTTTCATTATTTTTACCTAACGTGGTATAGTAATCTTATTCTAGGTGCATCGTCTTCACATATAATTATATAATTGATATATACAAGATATTGTGAAAACATTTTAAAAGAGTAACGGTGGAGTTTCTTGCCCATTCTTCTCCATACGAAAACTACCTTTTGGAAGGGGCGACTAGAATCAATTATTATTTTTCTGTAAATTTTGACGTTCAAAAGTGCCTTTTTTGTGCCTAATTGAAATAAATTATTTGACTTTGATTTTGACTTCGAGGGAAACCTAGGAACCGCAAGCGTGATGACTTAGAGGTATTTATGGGACATTGAACATACAGGGCGAATGAAAAGCTGTGGGACAATAAAGGTTAAAAGAAAAAACCTTATCTACATATAGGTAAGTGATGAAATAGCTCTGTTCTAAAAATAAATCAATACTTGAGAATAAAGATTGTCAGCTATACAAATCAGTTTTAAGTTTATTCTAGGCGAATAGAATTCCACAGAATTCAAAGGTGTTTTAGTTTAAAATCTAGAACCTAAAAGTAGGTTTGTATATGTACGAATGTAATTACGTAACTGTGATGTTCTGTGAAGTCTGTTTAGCGTCTGTAAATCAGCTTGTGAAATGCTCACGGTATTTTAAGATGGGTGAGGTACGTTTCCATTGGAACTTACGTTACGAGAAAATTAAGAATTCAACATGGGTAGGTCACGAGAAAATTAAGAGACTTTCATTGGATCTAGTGGTCGCACGCAAGCGTGACTGCTAAGTTTCGTATTGCCGAGTTCGATATTGGGAACTTGATCCAGAGTTTAGATGTATCATTAGTTAACGGAAAAAGCCTCGCCTCTATTATAAAAAAAATATCTGTCTTAACTTTTGAAGAATTCAGGCGTTTTGGATGGATGAAGTAAAAGGCAAACCGAATTTTCTGCAAATATTCAGCGTTGAGATATTAGTATCCGTTAGATGTCACATTATCATGTATGATGCTAGGTTTTAGATAACCTAGCAGATAGATAAGATAAATGCTATGATAAGAATGACTGACGTTGCTGATTATACTGTTTGATCTATTTGAGAGTATTTTTAGATAAACTAGAAACCTTATCACATACACTCATCAAATAGAAAATAAGATAGGGTGTTCAACTCTAAATTGTTATGTAGAATGTAGTAGTATGATTTAGCTTATATTACAAGTACAACCGATACAGAAAGCCTAAATAACTAGAAAGAAAGAAAGAAAATACGTTTATTTGCGGTAAACAGGACGCAAAAAAGAACACAAAATAAAAAAGAAACAAGTTTAGGGTACATAATTTTCGACGCAACAATCATTACTGGCCAGTCTGGCCGAAACGAAAGCATGAAATAACAGCATTAGTTCTACAATTTTCAATCCAGTGCAGCACTGAATTTGAATAGAGCAGCCGCTTATAGGTCAAATATCGATCCAATGTTACTGGATTCAAACGCTGGATTGAAATTCTGGATCAATGTAAATCAGTCATAAGAGATAATGTTTCTCTTGCGCATCTCCATTCGCCATCTTTCTTTTTCCCGTAAGACAGTGGTCACAAACCACGGGTCGCTTCCACGTGCTGTTTCGTTTTACAACTTTTTAATTTACGTCACAAAAAGTGCTTATTCGTTTAAATTTATGATTCGCTCAAAGAACCACTTAAAACTTTTACGGTGGGTACAAGTAACACGTAGTTTTAGGGAATTAACTGTAATATAGGATTAAGTAGGCGTTCAGGGGCGTTTAGAGAGGGTGTTAAAATATTGTTTTTTTTTAATGGTGAATCTCCATAACTCTTTACTTTTTGGTAGACCTTTGAGATTATTTTTATTTATATAGATATATAAACTCACGCCTTTTTCCTATAGGAGTAGGCAGAAACTACAGAACGCCACCTGCTACGATCCTGACATATTTTTATTTAACAAGTAAATGATCGTCTGTACCAAAGTAAGTATTTTTCGGAGTTAAGTATGTGTGTCTGCTCAAAAATGTAAGTATGTACAGACGCCAGCAGGTCAACCTACCCGAAACTGACAAATTTTCTCAATCAACTTTGAGCCTTATGCTTTAGTAGTAAAGTTGAAAATCTGTTAAAGAAATTTGACAGATTGTAGTAGGTTGATGTGCTGGCGACTGTACCAATCTATTATTTTAGAAACCTAATTAACAAGAACGCAGATATCGCTACCAATTTATAGGAAGTAAAGAGGTATCTTAATTGTAACCTTTCCTGGATAAAATGTGAGTCAAACACTTCAAGCTGCCGCTGTCTCTGGAAATCAGCGCTGGGGCACTGTCTCGCATAGGGTCGCAGCATTATGCTGAGCGATGCTGTGATTTATTTATTTATTTAAGGACAACCGACAAAGCATACACCAAAAATTCATGTTAAAATACACATATTATTTTTACATATTATAGTTTAACATAGCAGTAGGAAATGCAGTTACAAAAAAGTTACAAAAAAAAAGAAAAAGTTACAAAACAAAACATATTTTACTAATTTAGATAGATTTAAGTAAATGAAAAAGAGATAGAATTCACAATAAGAATATTTATGGATAAGCAGTGATTGCGTGGATGTGACGCATATTTTCCCCCAACTTGTTCTTTTTTTGTTTTGTGTTCTTTATTTGCGTCATGTTTACCGCAAATAAACGCAGGTATTTTTTTTCTTTTTTTTTTCTTTACAAGACAAAAGAATAATAATTGGTCGGTTGATCGGCTCTTCACGTGACCAGAGTGCTGGCCTATATTTTGGCCAAAGAATCAGCATTACCATACAACGTGGCAATGCTGCCATCCTTTAGGGAACTTTTCCTGTTGACAGCGATGCGGACAAATTTTTTGATGCCCTATGATTCTTACCCCGCCTTTTTTTATTGCTTTAAGTACAGCTTATTATTATTTTAAGTCTGTTAGCGTATATATTATGTAAATATTATCTTGTGTGAAATGCACAGAATAATTATAGTGAAGAAATCGCCATTTCCACCATACCTAGTCGTGACCCGCCTATCTTTATTGAACATTATTAATTTACAAGCCTATCATAATAACATTATGTCAGTAAATCGTAAAACATCGTTGCATAACTAGTAGGTAATATATACGCATAAGTATATATAACTTACGTAAAGACAGTACACTTTGGCATTACGAACGCCAATAATATACTTATATGACATCCCAATTTTTAACAGACTTAAAGAGGGTGAGGTTCTATGTTCGTCTGTTTTCTTTTTTTCTGTGATATTTTCGTCAATTATAGACCGATATTGAAAATTATTTTTTCATTTGATAGAGGAGGTTTGCGCGATGGTTCTATATAAATTTTATTAACTTTGCTTGTGTAGTTTTTGAGTTAGCTTCAATAATAGGTACGTATTTTTCGCATAGTTTAGTCTATATGGATGTTGTTATTATAATTTCCTGTCACTGTGATTTACATAGCAGGTAGTGGTATTTTAATTTGTTTGGGGTAGGTATCACAATTAAGAAGTCGGTGGCAAAATACGAAAATTCAAAACTAAAGATAATTATGACTCCGAAATAAAAGTGATTTTTGACTTTGTAGTGTTTTTTTTTCGGGTCGTTTTTTTTTTTGAAATGTTACTTATTTATTTTTTAGTTTCATTTATTTTCCCCTGAAAGTAAAGAAGTGTTCCGTTAAATAAGTACCAACGCTTCTTTACAACATAACCAACATAACAAGACATCACGCCTGTACTCCTCGCAGGGTTAAGCAGAGGTGTGCCTAGAGTGCAGGTTGCATTTCGCCAGTTAAGTCAAACCTAAGACCTCATGCTCAGCAGTAGCACTTGCGACCACTAGACCAATGAGGCAAACAATCACATAATATTTAGAAATATTTTTTTTTTGTCTTTTTTTTTTTTCTACGGAAAGCTTAAAGACTAATAATAATAACACAATTAAAAATCATTCGTAGGTAAGAATTTTTTGTTTTTTTTAATTACAAGCTTTCATATGTATACTTCTGGTTACAAGTACTTTGTGTTGACTGTACGTCAACAGCGACTTGCAAACAAAGAGAAAAAAAAACATTCTTATTTGGTAATAAAAGAGAAACGTAGACGAAGAGATACATAAAAAATTGAGTACCTTGTACTCCTGAAAACAGCTCAGAATTTTTGAATGTGAGTAGGTTGTTGGCTAATTTTATTGACAAGTTCTAAATGCCTAAATCAGCATATTACATAAGTATTATCTAAACCTAATATTAAAATATTATGTTGTAGGCTATCATCGATTATTAGAAAGTTATCTAATAATAATATACGAAATAACGTTAGGCAGCAATTTGCGAAATTAATAGTCGACCTTCAATAGTAATTGGTAGGCTGGGCACAGAATCTGACAATTAATATTATATAATAATCTAACAGACAAAATGTTCTACATTATAACTTAATTTCCAAATGACACGATAGTGATGACGTCAGCCTTTTCGACCACGAAAAATGTTTTTTTGTTTTGTTTTTTTTTCAACTATAATAAACATTATATTTCTGTATTTTCATGGACCACTTAAATATCTGTACAATAGGGAAATGGCAAATAATGGACTAAAGAAAATATGGATGGATTCTGTGAAAGATGAATACTAGCTGATGATGGTACCTACCAGCGCTGGGGCTGTCTCGCATCGGGTCGCAGCATTATGCTGAGCGATGGCCGTTTTGCGTGGATAAGACGCTTATTTTCCCCCAAACGTGTTCTTTTTTGTTTTGTGTTCTTTCTTTGCGTCATGTTTGCCGCAAATAAACGTATTTTCTATCTTTTATATGGCATGGAAATACTGAAATGACGGCTAATAGAGCATGAAATAACCCCAAAAAAAAATTAATAAGGGCAGGAGGACGACGATTATAATGATGACAATAGACCAACGCGCTAACAAAAAGAAGACAACATATTTAATGATAATAACGTCTAGGTACAAAGAGAACAACTAACTTTCAAAAATAATTTCACTCCGATCACTTTTACCCCAACAATGGACTAAACATTCGATAAACTAGAGCGAACGCCTGAACAAATTGATTGTTACAATAAATACAAAGTATAAAAAGGTACCTAACTGTACAGCTGACCTGTTCCGATTCGCAACTAATGTACAGTTTTGGCAGCGTCTCTAGTTCAAGTACAATCAGTGGCAATGCCAAGGTTGGCATGCAAATGGTACGTGTGAGCGAATTGTAAATCATTGGCAGATACGGTGTTATGTTTAATTGCAACGGGATTTGTTTGTTTAGAATGTGCGTCAGTGTGTCTGTTTGTTGTAGGTAACAGTAAATAATTGGCTTATGTTATAATAGGTACATCTGCCATTCTCTCTGAGGTGGCAGTGGGCCGGCCATATTAGCCGCAAAACCCGGTAAACGTAGTCTTGATTGGAGACCGCGAATCGGCGAAAGTAAGGTAGGACGCCCTCAGGCTAGGTTGAGCGACGATCTTCGCAGGTTGGCTGGTAGCAGCTGGTTGAGAGTTGCCAGAAATCGAGTTGAATGGCGGCCAATAGAAGAGGCCTATGCCCCAGCAGTGGTCTGCTGTAGGCTGATGATGATATCTTGTATCTTTGTCTTACTCTTTTTAAAGATTAGTTTTGTCTGTTTCAATGGATTATATTAAATGAGCAATATTTGCATATATTATATAAGTACTCTCGTGAAAACGGCTCTAACGATTTCGATAAAAGTTGCAATATTTTTCGCATGCATGCCTAAAATGCATGCTAAAAATCGATCAAGATAGATCTCATATCTGGGAAAATTTGTTTTCTCCGTATTTTCACCCGAGTAGTGCTCGGTCGCCCAAAGTTTAGAACAAGATGGCTACCTTATAATAATGACATGACAGCATGGAATTAGTATAAACTATCCTATACTATTTAATGAGGATTCTCTACTTTCACCAGAGCAGAGCTCGGTCACCCAGTTACCATAAATTAAAAAATCTGACGTCACAATATTTATCAGCCGACCATGTCACTTAGCGGGCACAATTCCAGGCACGATCCAAATCCTGTTTATATTTAAATATTTATCAAATGGGTGATTGTTTCTTCGTCCGGTCGACCTTGAACACTAAGCCAAAAGATCAGTTCGAAAATTTTAAATGTACACAAACTCACGCCTGCTGTCCATTGGGTAGGCAGGAACTACAGAACGCCCCTGCTTGCTTGCGATGCTTTCGTTTCGGTGGGAAATTATCAAATAACTTCTCCCGCTCTGGGTGAACCAGGAGGGCGTGTCAGACTCTTACTGACTAAAACCCACCCGTGTTCCTTCAGTTGCCTGTATGTTGCCAGAGGCCACGGTATCCCTTTCGGACTTTCCCGCAACCCCGGCAGTACATACTCTTTTTTTTTATTTTGCGTTCTGGTCTGGTCTGGAAAATGTACTATATTGTTTACCTACTAAAATGTGGACCATGATCTGTGAAATCTTACTGTATAAATACCATTACTAAACATATAATTAACATCATAAAAATAATCGATAATACGCTCACACAATCGATTGGGAATCGATACAAATTAATCGAGACTTACGTAATACCAAAAGTGAATGTACGATTAGGTCGTATGGCGATAGTTAATGAGTTCTGTATGCAAATAGGTGAATATCTAGGCTAGATTGTGTTAACATTGCCCTGTTCGTTAGGTAACGAGTTTCGATCGATAACCAATCGAGTTGTCCTGCTAACGGGTTGTATGACTGATAAAAAAGCGACCAAGAGCAAGTCCGACTCGCACACGAAGGGTTCCGTACAAACCCTACAATGTTTATTACATTTTTTTTTTTAATTCTTAAAATGCACGTTCTTGTATCTGAAACTAAATGATAGGTACTAATTATGTAGCAAAAGACGTCAGTAGAGATGAAAGAAATAAAACATACGAATTACTTAGAAGTTTTCAAGACTATTAATGTTCCAAATTCAAGTCTCATTATAGACAAGCGGATTATTTTTCATGAAATTCAGTAGAAACGGTAGGTATTAACCCTAGGGCTATAATGAGTTATTTTAGGCACAAATTAATGCAGATGGGTCACTCCGCATTTTAGGTATAAAGCTACAAGTAGGTACGCGGCGGGCTTGACTTGTCGAATTCAGTGGGCGTAACGTAGTCAGAAGATTTAAAATGAAAGAGAGGCAACTTCTAGATCTAGATGAATATAACAGTAGGTAATTTTTTTTTTTTTGGCTCTGTGCGACCTGATTTGCTCTTTATTGTGTCGTATCAAGAGTCGACTTTTATTTAAATGATTTTCCAGAGTGACCCATGTGTACTAAGTAACCTGTGCATTAGGTTAGGTTTGCATTTAAGATGAAACTGATAACAGTGACGACAAATTATATTCTTCCACTTCCAAATCAGTGGAAAACCGTATAAAACCGTTTAGAGAATATTAAAACGAGGTAGATAATGCCAGGGACGGTGATAAATCGGGCACAGTTATAACCATAAAACCTATATTTTGTAATACTGAAGGTCACACTATAGACACGACTCTTCGTTTATAAACATTACATTATATCATATCAGCTTTCAATTTGTTAAAGTCCGTTTTCAATTTTAGTCAGAAACAACAAAAACATTGGTTATGGAAGACCTTTGTATCGAAATACTACGAGTATAATAGATTGTAGACAATAGTAATATTAGTAACATCGTTATTATTTTATGGAAACTCTGAGTTTCTCTTTTTTACGGCATTGTGTTGCGAAATCAAATCAAATCGTGCCGTAACTGTATTTGTAACCCTAGCGATTATTTTCACTGTATTGTATCCTATCGTTAATCTGTGAACTGCAATATTGTATATATGCTTTGTGTATTTCTTGTTTCTGTTTTATATTGTAGCTGTTTGTTGTTCCTCTTGAATAAAAACTAAAATTTAAAAAAACATTTTATTTCGGACAACTTAGAGATCCGTAAATTGTTAGTAAAAAGTTTGCAATTAAAATACTATTCTTAGTAACTTAAACGAAACAAGAATCAATAGAAAGACCAACCAAAACACAAAACAGCAATCTATGGTATTAATCTCGCTTTCGTACAAATTGCCTTAATATAGAGGAGAGAGAATCTGCAGATATTGTTGTGGATTTAAAAATTACGCCATTAAGATGTTGTTGTTGCTTTATTCCCAATAGCTTACAGCATAATTCAATAACTAAATGACATTTATCGTGAAATTTCGCATTAATTACCAGGGTCAAGTTCTGTCACAGCATTTGACTTTTTGACGAAACTACAAAACCCCATCTGCTATGATCCTTATATATACTCCTATTGCTTCTTTTAGGTTCGAATATCTGATCATAATATTATTTCCATTTAATAATCACCTCGCTTGCCATTGCAAGTGCGGAACCACCGTTGTGGGCACGATGGCCACAACCCTAATAGACTTCTGACGGCACCCTTTCACGGTCTATTGAGGTCGATAGGTTGATGGTATTATATCCAATGCCTTATTAAAACAAAATAAATGTGACACTGTGATGTGCAAACAAACACACATTTTACTTTTGTAACTATCATTTTACAGATTTATTAATTTACTTGTGTTCGCCCCACGGCTTAGCCCACGTGGAACTATACAGTGTACAAAATCTTGGTGAAGGCGTTATACATTTTATAAACATCTCCTTGTTTGGAATGCACTATATCGATCATGCGCGAGTGCATACTCCGACTCGCATTTGGCCAATTTTCGGGTGACTGTGACCACAACCTTTTTGGAGGGCTGGATCCGCGCCTGTGCCATTGTACATTAAACCTTACTTAAAATCTGCAATTTTCACTCCACTATTTCAAATACATAGGCTTTTAATATTTCGTCAATAGGTATACCTTGTTACCAAGGCATCATGGCACAGCTGAAAGCATCGTCAATAACAAGCTTGATTTATAGATAGTCTCTCCAGTAGATACAAAGTTGCAACATAAATTAATTCGCCAACTGAAAACATACCATTCGCATTTAGAGCAATTAAGAACCAGCTTATCTTGACCTCCCTCACCGTCCTCTCTAGAGGAAAAATGGTTGATCCGGTGGAAACGTGAAGAGTGGTAAAGGTCATCATAAATTGGATTTCAAGTGCAATGAAGTCTTAGCTTGGCGGGTTTCCAAGATGTGACTTACGCCATTTCATTGCGATGTTTATTATAATGTTATGTAAACGTTATGTGAGTGTAATTGTTAGTGAATTAGCGTACGCTTGCACTGGGATGATAAAGAACGGTGAATGAAATGTCAATACGACTACAAGTGTTTATTTTAGTTTTCCGTGTGATTTTTGGACTAAACTTCTGTATAGTCATCCAGCGACTTCCGCCTAAGCTAAATGACGATAATGACTAGATTCAGGAAATTGATACAGCCTGAAAAATATAAAACTATTCTGTTATCTAACTTGCCATCATCGGAAGTAAGAACTTCGTTTTTACTCGATTCAAGTTTGGTCATGAGTTTTTACTGAATAGTCAGGTAGGCAGAGGAAGGCCAACGGTATGATGTATGGATTATGTGAGGAATGATTTGAACGAAAAGGGAGTGAATGACAGCGTGATGGCTGACAGGTGAGAATAGAGGAAGAAAACGAGTTCTGTCAACCCCAAAGAACATGGAAAAAGGGCAGGAATATGATGAGTTAGGTAGGGATATAGGAACTTCTATTGAGTTGGATCCAGAAGCAAATGTCTAAAGAGGGTTTTCTGAAATGACGTTCACTGGGTGGCAGCACTGAGACGTCAGGTCTGGGCACCTGTCAGTAGTGTCAAAGCGCCTATATTTTCTTTAGTCGTGACTGAATTATGAACGAATGAATGAAACGAATGATGAATGTCATCATATATTTTATATTCATTGCCGAAATGGGAGACCTCTTGACAAAGTGGCGCCAACTGGTATGGTGGCGTGAATTTACAAGTCATTGCAAGGGCCTTCATTATTGCAGCCCTTTGGAGTTCCGTAACAATTGCAACTCTCGTTACCTACCATCCAACCTCAGACATGCTATTTGTTAGCAGATATCCAGACCATATTTCGACCATGGAGGCCAAGCTCAACAGAGACTATCCTTCGGCGCGGGAGATATTTTAGTGCACTAGTGTGTGCGCAGACACCGGTACACTCTCTCTTCCTTCGCTCTCATAGTCCGATGGGACGGCAATCCGACACGACCGGAGAGAAATAAGGCGCAGGACTAACTGCTCAACGTGCTTTCCGAGGCACGGGGGTATCACACCGTCAACTTCCAAACTCCGGGCTGTTACTAAGAAATTCCTAATGGAAAAACACAATAACACTTTGCCCGACCCGGGAATCGAACCCAGCAGTCATGCTTGCGACCACGAGACCAACGGGGCAATTAGCAAAAATAGGCAGGTACCATGAAAGAAGTTATATCTATATATACACCGTAAGGACTATTTCTGCTTGCAGCGCTCGGCCGCTATAGAACCGGGGCGTTAACAGAGGTGGTCATCGTGTTCACGGGATTTTGTTTTCAAACTGCTTAGATATGAAGTTCTTCTATAGTATATAAGACAGAAGTAGGTCCCCATTCACAATCAATACCACTCCAAGATTTAATTGCGATACTACAAAAATCCCGTCTGACAGTATAATTACCCACTATAACCACTGTAGGTCCGTATCGCGAATTGTACAAATAACTGTTGTTACGTTACGAGTAACAGTTATTTACAACGAGTTATTAGACAGCGGTTTTTCGCACGACGCGCTGATAAAAAACCATTTTGTATAGAGACCCAATTCTATTGAGTTCCTATTGAAAGCGAGAGTTCTTTATACTGGTTTTGTATGACTCATGCTTCAGATAAATCGATTTCTTTAAGTACAGGTTGTCGGTAGAGTTCCGTAGTGAAATTATGATTTATGTATCTCGGTTAGTTTTCTGGTTTTGTATTAGGTAATGTCACTAATACTTGGTGACATTTCCGCACAGGATTTCGTCAAATTGTAGTGTCCAACCAAGGAAACAGGGCTGGCGCTTTCTTTGGCCAAAGAATTAGCATTGCCATTCAACGTGGCAAAGCTGCTAGTCTTCTGGGCAAGTTTTCGGATGACAGCGATGCGGGCGAGTGCTTCGACGCTTAAGTGTCCTTTTGTTTTTTGTATTTTTTAGTTTAGCACGTTTTTTTTTTTTTTGTTTTCTGACCTTCAAAAGTCGCCCGGTCTTTGGGGATAAAACCGGGGAGTGTGGGATTCCCACCTCACTAAAACCACCCCGGTGGTCACCATCTGCACATGGAAGGGGCACCGTTACCTCTTAAAAGACCAATCCGGAACCCCCTCTGTGCAGCGCCTGTCAGGGCACATCTCTGGGGAGACTGTAAAGGGATCTCCCCGAAACCTAACTGAGCAAATGTGCAAGGCAGCACGTGACCATGCGCCGTCTTCCCTGAGATCACTCAGTGGGTTAGTTTAGCACCTAGTGTAAATAGAAAGCAGTACTTTTCTGTAATTTCTACTATGTGGTCTGTGTTTGTGAAATTTCGGGTTTCAATTTTTTTTAAGGTCGGCTTTGAATAGATTCTCTCTTTCGTTTTTAAGAAAACAAACGCAAGTTCTCAACCGCTGTCTTATAATGTCTGAAATTCAGACATTATAAGACTGAATGGCAAAATTGGCCTTGCCACACGTGGTTGTCATAAAAGGCGAAGGAAGGACCAAAACGTGGTCACTGTGAGAACCCGTGGTCACTCGGAGAACCTTGTTCAGCATTTATGTTTGTTTATTAGGTACCTACAGAATGAGGTACACACATTACTCCTCAGTCAGACACATAAGCCGACTTACAGAAGGATTGACCTCTTTAGCAGCGTCAATTACCGACCCATTTCGCTCAACTAAGCGATAAGCCGCTTACACTGTAAGTTTTCCTTGCATAACATTAATATGGACTTGAGTGCCTTTTAAAACTTAATCTGTAAGGTGTCTAGAATAGAGGTTTGGAGAAAAAAGAGATAATTCAGCATGAAGTAAGTATTTAAATACGCAGCTCAATATTATTCGTATTTGTATACGCAAAAGGCATACAACGCTCTCTGAGTTCAATATAATAATGCCTTCAGAATGTTCTTGGGGTTTCCACGTTACTGCAGTGCATCAGGAATGGTTGCCGAAGCACATACTGATGGTTTCAATACCATCCTAAGAAAAAGGATTGCGTCTATGATGCGCAGAGTGCGCGGGAGCGTCAACGGCATTCTGAAGGTCTTTAGTGATAAGCCGTGTTGCGCCGTGTTGTCTTAGGTTGAATTGTCCATTGACTATAATTACAATATTTAAAACAAGTGCTGGTTAAAACAACAAAGTAAAATTCCGATATCTGCCAGCACTAACAAAAAACTAAATAAATCCAAGACAAAGTGGTCAATTCCTTTTTTTTAACAAGCTATACTGTAGCAGTAAGACATTCATAGGTCGCCCCACATTCGAGTAGGGAGACCAACAAATAATTAGGAATAAGACACTGTGCCAATGTCGAAATAATCCAGAATATTAAAGTATTTTGTTTATAAAAAAAATACTAGTTTAATTAAACACAAAATAACGATAATTTTACCACAAAAGTTATTCGAAAAAAAACATGCGGTGCAGTCTTTGGAGACTGCCGATAGAAGTGAAAACAGTATATATTATATAGCTCATGGGAAGCGTGCGGTGACGATGATGCGAGTTTCACGCTTTTTGTTCACCCAAAAAGTGCTCAACGCGCCTAAAGAAGTTTTCATTTAAAAAAGTAAGTCGAAAGCCGATAAGAAACCCTTCTTCTCTTTCAAGTTTACTTAAAAAATGCTAAAAATAGTATGGGCCGCTGATTAGATGTCATTGGCCCGTATCAGTAACTCAATCACTGACTATGGCGGTGAGCTAACTGATACGTATTCGGCACTAATTACCTCCATAAGGTCAATGCTCCGTAATGAGCATGACAATTAACTAGTTATCTACTAAAACAATACGATTATGACATGATAATCTCGTCAATTAAGAGTTAAGCAGACATCATTAGGTATTATTTTGAACTTGACAGCAAAAAATTATAATCTGCGTATATTTTTAACGAACGGACCAGCTATAATTTCTTACTTAATTAAAGTGATTTGAAGCAAGTTTTAATTAAAAAAAAAAAATAGTTACAGACAATCTCTCAACAAAAAAGTTGTCCTGAAATAACTGCCGAGATGGTGTCCCCATTTCCGAGCTATTCGACACCAGATGAATGAACACAATTAAAGATGATAGCCACAATACGTTTTTTGTATACTTTACTAATGTTTCAAATAAAAAAACCGCACAATAGTGGCCGCTCTTAAAAGATTTATTAGTATCACTTGAAATAGTGGGCTTTTGTGGTTTCGACAATTACACTGAACGATCTATGTGGGTCATACGACTCTTATTTACTATTATTTGTTGACGTTATTCATCAGTATTGTGTCAAAACATTCAACAGCAAAATTCTATGTATTTTTTTGTAAAAATTGTTATAATCAATTGAAATCCTAACTAATAATATAAATGCGAAACTGAATTTGTTTGTTTATTACGCTTTCACGCTAAAACGGCTGTACGAATCTGGATTAAATCTGGCACATGGGTAGTCCATGGCCTGAAGAAGGACATAGGATACCTTTTAGCTGTTTATCTGTTTTTCCTTTTATTTTAATTTGTGATGTCCTGTGCGAGTCACAATAAATACTTTTTCATACATTATTTATTTCTTTCTTTATCCCGATATTCCCACGGGATCGAGACTTATGCGGGTGAAACCGCGAGGCGCAACTAAAATATGGCGTCGAAAAATTCCGCCTCATCGCTGTCGACTGGTAACATTCCCAAGAAACTGGCAACATTGCCACGTTGTATGGCAATGTTTAGGCTCTAGCCAAGGTAAAAGCCAGCCCGGTCACGGGAAGTGTCAACCAGCCGTTTGAAGATTTCGTTGACCAAACCATGAGCACTCGAACTCCACGTCCCGAGGGATTTTTTGTAGGTTTATTGGGATTAGAGAAGTATGGAAGATAAAGACATGTTACACCGACCACAAATAAACTGAAATAAGGCCACGATAATGGTGACGAGGATTACATGTCATTATTTGCTATTTTATATCCTGTTGTACCTAGATTCTACGAATTATCAATGATTCTCTCTGAATCTCTTGATTGATGAAACGAAATACTATATCATTTATGCTAGGTGCAATGATATTTCAGTTCAGTGCATATGTATGAGTCTAGAGTCTAGAATTTGTAACTAGATAGTGCAGTATTAAACATACCATGGCCAAATACGGCATCAAGTTAAGCGTATCTTGTAACGCCTCAGGGATCATACACGTACCTATCAGAGGCGACGGCTTCATACAACTCCATTCCTACCGGCTTCCCTTCGGAACACACATAGTCACAATACAGGTAAATATTTACTTCATACTTTTATGATGTCTTTTTATATTATGATAAAAAGACATCATAAAATGATAGCAGCGGCGCTAGATATATAAGTTAAGTGTTTTAAAAATATAATGACAAGAGAATTGAGTTAGGACGTCCTCGTCGCGGAGGTTTTTTCAAACACTATTAAATATTGATTTATATGTAAAAATAATTATTATATTAAATTATTTTATAGATTTTTATATTATGCACGAGCCTACTTAACTGTTACAAAAATTTCCGACTCGCCACTGCTACCAATTAATTCACGCATAATGTAAGCACTATTAAAAACTTTCTACTATTTCCTACACAACGAAATAACATACCGATAACGATTTTTTGCTAGATTTTTTTATCGACAACAATAGAAATAAACAATAATAACAACTCTTAATAATAGAGCTCGGACAATAGACGATTTAGCGGTCCGCAATCTCGACTCAATGTATCGATACTTAATAAATTTTATCGATATTCGATCGACATAACGTGCGGCGTTCCGACCGCATCGTCGACATCGGACCGAAATTAATGACCCTTCAATTCGACTGGATTAAATACTAAAAAGAACAAAACAGTTAAAGCGCTTTTACATCGCATCGTGATTTGTTTAAAAGTGCAGAAACTTATTTTACAAGGCGGTGTTTTGTTAATGTTAAGAACATTTTGGATTAAATTCTTTAAATTAAATCGATTGGATGTAAAGCGAGCCGACTTACAAAGTTAAAGAACAGAAAAGGAATTAAGTGGAACATAAATTGTATTACAAAATAAAGCAACTAAAACAAAAATGTTAAACGTACCTTTCGATGAAAACACAGAGTACTCCTCTTCAACTAGGTTAAATAATAATAAAAAGTATGATAATGCTCAGGATTCCTCAGTTCAATGGTGCAAGGGGGTGAGATTTTGAGAACACTGAAAACCGAATTCGCGACCTCACATTCATCAATTGATTACAAACAAATTTTTTTTATTAAAGACATTTGATTAAGCACTGGCTATTGATTGAAAAAACCTATTAATAGTAATCTATCTATATCGCTTATTAATTAACGATTTTATTATAGTACAAGCCATGTGCCCGATTGGATTCCAATCACAACGGCAAAAATGACGAATTTCCATAAAAAAATCACCCCTATTTAACCCCTTTTGGGGTGAATTTTCAAAAATCCTTCCTCAATCTCTTCCGTTATACAACATGTAAAATGAACCCTGTCCGATCCGTGAGGGTGTTGTTAGATACCGTACTGAGAGTCTCATCATCATCATTTCAGCCGAAAGACGTCCACTGCTGGACACAGGCCTCCCCCAAGCACCGCCACTTCGACAGATTCTGTGCCTCCCGCATCCAGCGGATTCCTGCAGTACTGAGAGTCTATTTATGTGGTATTTTCAAGCAAAACTAAAAAAATAATTCGCCCCTTTTTTTTTAAATTACCTATTATAATTATAATTATTACATATTTTACCGGGTTATTTACATCGGGCGCGTGCGGCCGTAGTTTAGCGGGTGTCTACAAGGCATAACTTAATTATCACCCCTGTTGAAAATTTGCTAATTTTTAATGGTTTTGTAGTTATTTTGGTACTAAAAATGTGAATTTTAAATAGCAACTTTAAGATTTTTGTTTTTTTAAAGAGTTTTTATTACTTTTTTTTTACTACTCTTCCGGTTCGGTTAGGGTTTTTTTTTATATATATGGAACTCTTATGCAAAATTTCATGCTTTAGACCCAACGGTGTGGCTATGCGTTGTCTGACAGTGAATCTAAGAGTAGATAGATTAATACGATCAATAAAATAATCCTAAACATTCATTAAGCGATTAACAATTTTAACTACCTTTCTTTTTTCCACAGAAATAATGTCCCACTTCCCCATAATTTTTAAGTATAATATTACAAAGTCGAATGAGTCAGTATTACTCGGTGGTCTTACATTAGTGCTGCCGATATTATAGTGGACCACACAAGGCGGTAACACGATCATAGGGGCCCATGGGCCATGGGGCATCTCTTTATCCGATAACTTAGTAAAATCTAAGTAGGTCCCATCTTTCTGTAAGACTAACGATACTTAAATATTTTACGGCACTATGAATAATAATAATATGCTTTATAGCTATAACATGTTGAAGAATTTGCAAGACAAGAGTAAAATTGTCTTTTGAGTACGTCGTATACTATCTTCAAGGTGTGAGCTCGTGGCTAAACCGTGCAGCTGTTATTACAGCTGCACGGGTCGATCGGAGTTTAAGCTATGCTTTCCGCGGTTGGTTCGTGGATGGGTGACCATCCATTAGATATCGAGACCCCATCCATGCCTCGGAAAGCACATTAAGCTGCTGGTCCCGGCTCTCATTCGTAGATCTTTGACAGTCATTACGGGTAGTCAGAAGCCCAAAAGTCTGACAAGCCGTATTACCTAGAGGTATTGTGTTAACCAGTAACTGGGTTATGGAGGCCAGATCGGCAGTCGCTCCATGTAAAATACTGGTATGCAGCTGCATCCGGTTAGACTGAAAGCTGACCCCAACATAGATGGGAAAAGGCTTGGCAGATTGATTGACATTTTGAATAATAATATTCTAGCTATAAGATGTGAAAAATTTGCAAGTCAAAAGTAAAATTGTCTTTTGAGTTCGTCGTTTACTATCATTGTCTATGGGATGTTTCCCACGGTCTCCTGCGAACTATAAAATTGCTATAAATAAAGTTTTTAAACCATTGACTGATAAAAAATATGTAAAGATAGTTGATAACATACAGATAAGCTCTTAATCAGCTCATAAATAGAAGAAATACTAGTTTTAAGTTTTTTTTTAAATCATTAGTAATATAATCATGTTTTACCTAAAGGAGGAGCAAATGGAAGAAAAAATAATAATTATAGGATATTTAAAAGTCACGTATTTATTGGACCTCAAATAATTTTGCGCTCCTAAAAATATTATTGAACACTCTAATACAATGACTGCGCCATTTTTTGTGAACCTGAAATCATTATTATTTTGGTGTCCTTGAAATACTAAATAGCCAAGTTACTGCGGCCAACTTGGATGTAACGCTCGCTGGCGGCGGCTTGCGCGGCACCGCTCGCTTTTCTCGCTCGGCTCGCGCGTGGTTTGTCACAGTTCTAACCAAAAAGTTTTTAGAGGTTCATTATTTTATAAAAGCTTAGCTCATTAGAATGTCTGTCAGTTTTTAGAGGTTCAATTAAATATTTTCCTATTTAAAATAGTGGAGGATAAACAAGTTCCAGACACGATACAATCGAAGAACGTTTATAAACTAATCTAGTTTATTTTATTTATAAAACTAGCGAGCCGCTCCTGCTTCGCACGGTTTTTACGACTGACAAACATCGAGATTTCATAATATTAAGTTCAATATTGACTTTTTTTTTCAAAACTATGGTGGAAACCTCATCAAAACCTGTTGCGTGGTTTAGAAGATTAACGGTCATACAGATAAACACGAAAAGCGATTTTAATTTATAATATGTATAGATGTTATCTACCGGAATCTAAAATCGACAATTACCTACATCTCTAAAAATAGAGAACACATACACAGTCCAACATTGTTCTAGGCATGTCATATCGATTCGACATTGCCACAATCGAGAATGTCGTAAAAATAATACCGCCTACGGCCAGCTCTGTAATAAACTATAATTACTTTCTAAACGGTCATCGGATACGGTAATGGTACAATAATGAATCTATTAATAAGATATTTTATTAGCAGTCGAATCATTAGATTTTTTAATCATTATATGGTTACTATGTATGAGAGTTTGACAGTTGACATTCGGCGCGGTTTGATCTTTATTTTCGTTTCTCTTTCTTTTTGAAATACTGTTATTTTTATGCTGTGGTTAGGGTCAGAATTTCGATTTTTGCAGTGAGCAAAATAAAAAGTTAAAAAATCTTCGGTTTAAGACGCAGATATATGCCAGTGACCTTGAGTGGTTAGCTTGCATGTTCTGTACTGAGCTCACGCAACGCGTCGTACGTCCAGCCAGTAATAGGACTCGCCCATCAAGGAGCGCTGTCCTAAATTAGACGCATTATTAATTTATTATACTAAAAACAAAAGGTATTTTAACAAAAAACGTATACTAAAAGATCAATAATTAAATTATCTTTAAAATGGTGAAGGTTTTAGAAAAATACGCTTGATAGATTTTGCGTGATCCTTAGTTTTGTATCCGCGTTAGACATAACTTTACAAATTAATTTCACTATGTAATATAAACATAATCTAAAATATTCACAGATTAAGTTATTAAGAAAATGCTCTAATTTGACACATAATTTTTCCAAATCATTAACCTTACTCGTTTAGACGGGATCATCAGTGCAAAATCATTAAAAGTCGGTTATCGTCGCCTTAATTAAAGACAAAATAAAATAATTATTTAAAAAACTTTCTAACAAATATATTATTATCTCTTTAATTGATATGTCATGTACAATTGCGAACTGAACGAAATGAACGATCCTTATGCTGCGCATGAATCTCGATTAAATACATTATTAGATTTGAGTACCTATACAATTAAATTAATGGGAAATCTGACAGTTCAATAAATTAACCATCCTTCTAAAATACGGGCCTGTCTCGTACACGTATGTTATAACAAATCTTACAAATACCACAGTATAATAAAGTAATAGTATTTGTCTCGGCAGTAACCTTGAAATAATTATCGGGCGCTCGGTAGATAAACAACCCGCGTCCGTACGTAACTGCAGCGCACTCGATAGGTACTATTACGTACTGATATACACTGAGATTTCATAGCGCCGTTTTCTATGAAGACGTAATACTGTTACTTATTTATACTGTGAAAATACAAAACAAACCATAATAAATTGTTTATTATAATTATTATGCTGTCTTAGATAAATCTATTATCTGGCATAATTATGTGCGGTCGTAATTTTCCGACCAGTATTTTCCGCTTAATGTACGTAATGAAATGCAGAAAGTAATCATAATAAATAATCACACAGTACTGTGTGAATAAGTTAGAAGCTTCATCGGCAAAATTCGTGTGACTTAAGTTTCTTTCTTTCTTTTTCGTTTGGTTACTATCCTGCTATCTAATTAAGTACCTAACACATTTTCGTAAACGATTACGACTAATTTGTTTCATTTTGACAGTTCAACAACATTCATTGCGTCATTCACGTTGTGGAGCAGAATTTTTTTTTGAACGTATGAAGCAATAGATTAGCAATTCGTTCAAAACTAAAAAAAATAAACTTGACTGTTTAAAATGTTTAAAAATAAGAATTATGTTTGGTTTTGTGTTGTTTATTGTTCTGTTTGTTAAAGTTAAATAGATTCGTTTAGTGCCTTAGTTGATAATCTTGTAACTTTTGGCCTTTCTGGTAAAATATAGCTAAACCTATTCCCTATACCACCCATATTTACAAAATAAAATATATAATTTTTCCGACTAAGTATTTAATTGTATTGTAATTTTTTTTAATGTGTGATAGTTCAAACAGGTGACATAGTGGGTTTCCGGGAAAGGAATTTGTTTGAAACTTGCTTATAATTTTCGCTCCTCAACCGTACAGCCGTACTATAGAAGAACTTCATATCTAAGCAGTTTGAAAACAAAATCCCGTGAACACGATGACCACATCTGTTACCGCCCGGTTCTATAGCGGCCGAGCGCTGCAAGCAGAAATAATCCTTACGGTGTATAGATATGAACTTCTTCGATGGTACATCGATGGAATCTTTAAGTTGTGTCGTTCTGCATCTGCATCTTACACTTCAATGGTATAACGAAGCATTCTACGCAAAATTGAGATGGATTTAATATTGCAGTGTCGTATTCATTGTTTCCGAAAGTCGTAATTTTGCGATGTTATTCTAGTTGATTGTATTTGTCTTAAATATTATGTTTCCGTTCTAAGGATTGACGATTTCTGCATATTATTTTGTATTATATTGTAGGCAATATTCGTTTTGTAAAATAGTCATGACCATAGACTTTAGCAGCCATGACTTCCTATCTATACAAATAAATAAAATTGTAGTATCTGTTTTTTTATGTCAAAATAACAGCTTTTCACTTAATGCATAAGAAAGTATGTACGATAGGTACTTATAAAAAAAACTTTTTTTTTAAATTTTGTCTCTCTGTAGGTATGTCTGTTTGTTTCGGCTAATCTCCGAAACGGCTGGACCGAATTTGACGGGACTTTCTCTGGCAGATAACTGATGTTTCATGGACTAACTTAGGCTAGTTTTATTTTAGACAAAGAATTAGGGTCTAGGTGAGTGTACCCGCGGGGAGTAGCTAGTAACAAATAAGAATCATCAAATCGTCTTCTCCACTGACCTTAGGTACTTATTCCTATTTAAAGTTAGATATACTGAACATAGGCATCCCACAAGTCAACATAACAGTTAATCTTTACTGTAAGCTCCTAATAAGGGACTAGTTCTGTCTATCGGGTCACCAAGATACAGGCTGTGCCTAGGCACACTAAGCTAAGTAGTTTGGGACCAGAACGAGTAGCATGACAACCATAGAAACAGGTTTTCTACGGGTTTTGTCGACGGAAGAATAGACAAAATGACAGATTGTGATTGTTTATCTGTCATTTTGTCTATTCTTCCGTCGACAAAACGGGTTTCTATTGTGATCATGCTAAGCGTGTTGGTATTAAATATATCAGGGGGATTTTCATGCCATGTTACTTGTATGTCTGTGAACTGTAAGTTTAATAAATTAATTTGAATATCGATTCGATTCCGAACTACGGAGCAATATAAGGACCGAGCGAGTTATTGGTAATTTCCCTCCAAAAATGTTTACCCAGACCTTTCGCTGTGCAGTCTTATTATACCAGTAAAACTTACAGCAATTCCTGTATATATTTATTTTTATTCACAATTCACTGAGGGCAGTATTTCTCGTACATTTTTCTTTGTCTTGCCGGAATGGAGCCCCGAGCCAGTCCACTCTCGGATATTACGGAGCCACATTTTTCTCCTTTTTACATTTATCAAATTGCGATGGTCTGCAGAATTCTTGTTACAGTATCTACTAGCTTTATTTCCTTGTAGCAGCTGTTTGCATAATAATCCGTGAAATACGAAAGATGTCTTGAAGAAGTAAATTAGACAAAGCCACTGTTGTGTATGTAGCAAAGCAGGCAGATAGACCGTCAACTTGATTATGGAGAAATGTGTAAAAGACCATACATATACAAAATTATATAGCATAATGCCTGTTTTCCCTGAAAGGGAAGGCAGAGGTGTGAGAAAACTTATGAGTATGAATGCGAATTCAAAATTCAAAATATTTTATTTTACATAAACTTACATGGGACTTATGAAACGTCAGAAGCTAGGTGCTCGGTTCCAATTGGTCGTTTCCTATGGATAAGAGCCGGCAAGAAACTCCACGGTTACTCTTTTAAAAATAATTGTCTTTTACAATATTTTCAAATAACAGTGTTAATATGTGTAGGCCACAACAAGTACCAGGTACTTAACAAAACAGAAAATGGTCAACAAATCTACGGTCCACTAAGCCTACAACGTTCTCACATTCGCAAAATAGAAAAGAATCTAAGTATATTAAAGATAAACAAATTAGTAAAAATGACTATAAAAGTAGGAGAAGACGAAGAAACGACTGTGGATTGTGTGAAAGATGATATGGCTAGAAAGGGGGCGATTATCGAGAGATGATAGAGAAGTATGGAGGAAAAAGACATGTGGCGCAGACTCCAAATAATGGTAATAAGGGCAGAGATTGATGATAATGGTAATTCCTTACCATTATGGTAGGTGTGGGTGGTGACACAGATTTCGCCAGTTATGTTTTTAAGTTCCATGTAATATGGGGCCCATGGAGCTGACAAAGTCTTCTATTACATGAATGTGTTCATGTTAACAAGTGGCTTGAACAATAAATCCATCACAATCACTATACACCATGAACAGAATAATTTCAGAAACGAAATACAATTTCAAATACCTACAGCTGTATATGTAGCTTAAGCATAGCATAATCATGTGCCTGCTGGACATAAGTCTCCTCTCGGTGAGAGAGAGTGGGCCGTAAACCACCACGCGGGCCCAGTGCAGGTTGGTGGACCACATGTCTTCGAATGTTTGGTTCTAGGACATGCCGGTTTCCTCACGATGTTTTCCTTCACCGTTTTGAGAGCAGTGGTGATGAAATTAACCTGGGTTCGAAATCACGACTTTTAAGTCGGGGCCGATACCACTGGGCCACCACTGCTCACACTGCTCGCTCTGTATGTAATAGATCTGAATCTAAGGAGTCATGAAATAGACGCTTAAAATATTAAGAATAAGTAATCAAAATATCTCCGAATCGAACCCACGCAAAATCGCCAGCTCTCATTGCCTCGAAGAAAAAAACAAGTCTTATTATTAAGACACTACGGATACGGAAATGACACGTCACAGAGACACTCTCGGTATATATTTGTCGAACAATACCACCGGCGAGCGACACAGCCAAACATTTGGGCTTGTGTCAAGAATTAATTACCCACGAAATGGAATGCTTGGGTTATGGCCAAATGTGGACACTGTGTAAGGTTTTTAAATAAATTGAATATTGTTACAAGGTGTTGGATGTGAGAGATTTGTTTTCTTTTAGGAGTGAATTTTGTTTTGGTAATGTAATGCGTACTTCTGCGGCTGATGTAATTAGAGTCAGGAATAGTGTCAAGGCTATACATATGTATGTAGGTATTGATGCAGGCAATATGTGTACTGCCGACGCCAATGGATAGAACAAGAAATGAGTATATGAGAGGAAGTCTAAAAGTGGTACCGGTGACTGAAAAGTGGTGTGGAAATCGGTTGTCATCGTATGTGATGCGGAGGAATCAGGAAAATGTCGTGAGGAAAGTTTTGAATATGAATGTGGGTGGCTATAAGAGTAGGGGAAGACCAAAGATACGATGGATGGACTGTGTGAAAGATGATATGGCTAGAAACGGGATAACTACCTAGATGGATAACTACTAATAGAGAATTAAGGAAGAAAAAGACAAAATTGGCCCACGCCATATAAATTGGTATAAGGGCAAGATAATGATATGTATATACTGCCAACATAATTACAACAATATGTTTCTAAGTCTCGACACTAAGCGGCAGATAGGTAATCTATTTTGCCGGTTCAGCATTGACAAAACAGATTACTTAGCTGGAATTGTGAAAGGTTCTTGTCAAACCCGCCTAAGATCAGTTTGCCATTACTTGTCGGTGTCACAAACTCAACCTTTGTATCACAATACATACATATATGAAGCCTTGTCTCTGGTCACACAATCCCACTCAAGTTCTATAAAGCTTTTATCTCCAGAATCCATTAAACAATGGTGACTGCATTATGCTAATTAACAATCGAGAAGTTTCTTCATCAATGTTTATAATGCCATCAACAATTTATATGCTAACACGAATCGCATCAAGATCTGTGACCCTTATATGGAAAATAACGGAACGATAATAAAATCATGTAGATTTTGAACGGCAATTTGTTTTCAACTTTAATTACTTAACAACTCCTTTCACGTATATCTTTTAGATGTTTTGTAGAGTCCAGCTCCTTATGAGTATGACAAGCAATAAATATTTTGACATTAAACATGAAGGATTTCGTATTGAAAAGTGATTTATTGACACTATAATTTTGTTTGATAGTTTATGATACAGATATGGTAAGGACAGATCTAATGACATATATAATAGACAAACAGACATCAAACTAAGCAGATTCTGCCCGTGATTTCATCCTCGTAAAATTCTTGTTCTTCTTGTTTTAACGTCTGTATCTATACTAATAATAAATTTGAAGAGTTTGTTTGTTTTTGTTTCGAAGCGCTAATCTCTAGAACTACCAGTCAGATTTGAAGAAAATCTTTTTTACTAGCCCAATTCTTGAGGAAGGCTATAGGCTATTTAATATCACGCTAGGACCCTTTGGAGCCGAGCAAAAAGAAAAAAAGTCAGAAAGAACGCTAAACGCAAACGAAGTAATAGCGCGGACAGGCAATGCGCTGCGACGCGCCGGGGTGGGTCGGAGAACAAGAAATTTCACGCTGACGAAATAAAATATATCCTTTGACACTCGGAAATTATACTGTAGCTTCCATTAGTGAAAGAATTTTCGGAATCGGATCAGGAGTTCCGAAGATTACCCCTACAGACAAACTCACAAATTTTTTATCTAGTATATGAGAATGTTCCTAACTTCAACTCTTTATGGATGGCTTTTGTGGATGAGGCAATTTTGTCAATATCAAGTAGACATTGTGAAAGCCACTTACGAGTAGGTCGTAGGTTCGAACCCAGATAGGCGTATTACTTTGTGTATCACCACTGCTTTCAAACGGTGAAGGAAAACATCGTGTGGAAACCGGCAGGTATTAGAACCAAAAATTAGAAGACATGTGAAATCTACCAAGCCGCACTGGACCCGCGTGGTGGACTACGTCCCAGCAGTGGGGACATTATAGGCTGAAAGAGATGTAAACCATAATGCGAAGTTGGGAATTCAGAATAGAACCAGAAAGACAGAGGAAGATTCTTCTTAGCGTATGATATCGATTGCAAAAAGTTCAAATAGGTTTGGCCCAGAATTCAGTTACGCGAACTCTGTTCACTGACGCAGTCATAAGGTACATAAGTACAGTGGTGAGTTGGTGACAGGGCAGAGAGAAGCTAAGGAACCGATTTAAGTAGGTAGGTGATACAAATCCGAAAAAATTGAAAAAGATGCATCCTTACAAATCCAAGTAGATCTCTGTTCAATACACCATATCCTACCATGAAGGCTAAGAATAATCCGCTATATCCCATTAAAACTCAAATCCCTTCACTCACGATCATTCTAATCCTACAAACAAACACGAGAGAGATTCCAACTGGCATTTCATGTGACACAGTGTGACACAATTCCATTCAGACTTAATTCATTTAGTTCCCGAGTCACGCGACAAAACTAACATGCTTGAACACACAACATGCAAATCCTTTATTTAATTAATTCACACGCTCGACAACGGTACAGTTCGTTTAGTAATAAATAATAAAAACAATGTTAAGGCGAAAACGTCAGGGTAGCCCGCGAAATTCAAATTTTCTTATTTTTTTTGCAATGTGCAGGTCTGTATCAGGTTGTATGTTGATCTAAATATGATTTACGGCTGTATCAAATGTTTATTTATAGAATTATAATCATAGAAATGAGCAATACAACTCTCTATCTTCATATAATCCTATCGAATGACTATTTCATGAAATTATGACATTTGAGGATTATTTAACTTAAGGAGTTGTATTGCTGATTCTAATGATTATAATTCCTGTATTATTTACTGATTGTTAATGTTTAATGTTGCTATGTGAGCAGGGATTAGTTAATAGTTTCACCTAGGTACGAGATTGTGTATACGGGTGGAATATTTAAAGCAGTTCAATGGTTAGCTGAAAAGAAAAGGAAATATTTCGAAATTAGAGTATTTTTTTAAAGTAAATATAATCAGCAACTTATGAATATGTTTTAGAATTATCGATAGCTGAAGTATCAGCCACCAATAATCGTGAAAATTATCTTTATTTCAGGAAATAGCAAATAGGAAAAGAACTTGAATTGAAGTCTAATTATTCTGTTTTATACGAAGCTATTGCCGCAGGAATCCGCTAGATGCTGGAAGCTCTGCATTGGACGTATTTCGGCTGAAATGATGATGATTGCCTATTCAGCTTTCGCTGAGAATCATTTGCTCAAGAAAACTGGTTTCAATATTTCGACAGTAGAGAATCTGAACCAGTCTGAAAATAAAGCAGCTTGAAAAGAATAAAAAAAAAGGTCGTTAACCCGAATTCTAGAACGCTGTTCAAAGTATGACTCTCAGATGACAAGCAGGATTCTCAGATCTAGTTTTAAACTTAGAACACATTTAATTTTAAAACAGAACGACCTAACCTATTTATTTACACTCACACAAGTGGCAAAGAAAACGCTTCTTTCAGCCGACTTGGAACTGGTTCTAATAAGCAAAAAAAAAGGAATAGCGATTAAAATTTACACAATAATGCTGCTGTCGACTCGTGCTGTAAAAAGCGCGAATAGCTTCGGAATACTTCGTAAATCGCTCGGGGAAACGCGAGTGAGCGCGCGCTATTATTTTTAAAATATTTTCTACATTGAGTTTCTTTTGAAGTCATGAATGAATTTATGGGTAATAAGTGTCCTTTGTGTTTTATCATTGTTGAAGTTTTTGACTGCGGAGTAAGTATTTTTTGCATAATTTTAATGCTGTTTTGCATTTAGATTTTCAACTGGTCTGTAGGACCGTTGAGAAATATGTAGGAGGTAGTAAGTATACCAACTTTTGATGTTTTGTTACTAAAATAGACTACCTGTATGGTTACTAAAGCACACTAGTTAGGTACTAGTCAGAAAACTAGTACTTACTTAATGTTTTTTTATTGTCTAACACATAAAAAATAGTTAACCAAACCTTACATGTTTACATTTTAATAGAGCTGCACTATTACGAAGTAGCCAGGAGTTCAGGTGCGCTTGCAATTCCTTTGTCCCCTTTTACGACACGGAAAATGATGGACGCTGTCTATTTGTAGACGACCAAGTGACTTGACAGATGCTAGACATACTAGGCGTTAAAATAAACCGTCGTTAACACATTGCTTACAAAAAACAAAACAATAAGTAGCCTCGCTGAGTTAACTCACATGACTCTTGTTCTAAATTCGAAATGACAGAGATTAGAGCTGCTTCTCAAATTCTTTTTTTAAATTTGACAGATGTCTAGTTGACTTTTGTTTGGTTATTTTTTATTTACTTAGAGAAATACTGCAACTGCCAATTATTTGATTAAATAAATGTTATAATATTTTTTAAACTTATTTACTTAGATTACATACAAACTGTACAAATATTCAATTTCGTATCGAGTATTAAAAAAACTAGCTACTTTCAATGCAAAATAATAAACAATAGTAGGTATGTTCTCATAATAAAATATTATTAACACCATACCATTGTTTTAATAATACGAATGATTTCATATTTATTACTGTACTTTAATAAATATAGATAGGTAAGTAAATAAGTACTTACCAACTTCATGTTAATGAAAACATACAATATTCTTAGTAATTTTCCCCATAAGGTATATTGATAGATAGATAGATAGAAGCTAAAGATAGATATTGGTATGTGCTTATTGATGAATAAAACAATTATTTCTCACTATTCCTTCAAAAAGGCTATAAGAAAAAATAACCGCACGAAATGCGCAAAATATAAGTTTCGTAAACTTCATTACCCAATTTAAAATTCAAATCAAATTCAGAATGTAAACAAACTAAAATGATGCCAATTAAAACAGTATTCCACCCACCTTTTAGGTTTCCACCTTCTAATGAATACTCCAAACATATTGGTGTCAGATTCAAACTTCATTCACATCACTAGTACACTTCACCCTTCACACTCCGGTTCACAACACTACGCGAATCTTACACACACATTTTGTACCAACAATTTTTAGTTTATTTTCACTCAAACGAAAGTAGAAACTACATAATCAACGTTAAAAATAAGCGTTCCTAATTTAAAATTTAATGTTTACTAACAAACTAGCACTAAAATCGGAAACACAATACACTAATATTGAAATTCGATTAAAGAATCGATTAGAGATGAGAGTATTCGATTTTTGAATGTTACTAAATATTGTTATTCGATAAAGTGGGGTTCGCACGTGTGGCCCGCGCAAGCGATGCACGGCGACTGGCTGGCTCAGGGCTCCCGTTGCATTGCAATATGCAGCTGGTGTATATCCCGGCTTTGTATTAATAAATTTTAGATGTCAACCGCTTTGCGTGGTAGCTGGTTAAACTTGCTAGTTGTTAGGCTGAATGGGATAGTGTCATTGCCTTTAGTTTGCTAGATGTAGGAAGGAAATTATGGCAAATATAATAGGTATATCTTTTGTATTACGCATTTGTTGTAAGAACTGGTAACTATGTAAATTGAATTGGGTAATTTATTCGAAACGCAGCGGTTAGCTATAAATGTAAGTAATGGAACACTACGCTTTGATATTTTCGCAATATCTATGAAATATGATTGCAGAAACACTTCTAAAATATTTTACATTATTTTCTAGAGAAATATCCCTAAAATAAATTGCCATAAAACAAAAAAAAACATAAATCGAAATAATTCCAAGAGACATCAAAACTGTCACGTACGTCAATCCTTTTTTCTCTAAATTATATAAATCAAAGATAGCAAAAGGTCTCCATGGACAAGGAAATATAAGATAACACCAGTGTCCCACTTTCAAAGTACTCGTGAACTGGATCTATCAGCATGGTCCCAGGGGCACTCGTCAAATGATGAGTAGGGTTGCCGACTGGCCCAATTTTTTACGCCATTTCCCATTTTGGGGAGGATGAAATTCGTTTAGACGTGTGATTTTGTTTGATCTGTGTAATGTGGTCGGGTATTTGTAGGCCAACCCTGCGAGATTGTAAGTAGAGTAGGTAGATTGATATTATTATATTCAATTACCAGACAGAGAGCACTCAGCAGATAACAGACTACGGGAATTTTATCATTTTAGTTGGCAACTTTCGAAAAAATCTTTTTTAAGTTTATCCTAAAGAAGTTTGAATATTGTATTGATAAACGTACTAAGTAATGCACCGATTTAAATAAAATAGTATGCGATATTACCTACGCCAAATACAACTAATCGACTAGCAAAAACAAAACAAATTCGACAAAAAAAAAACTTTTAATTTCCGTCCCGCCGAATATTCCCGATATTCGTCTAATCTAATGGCAACACCACAGGTGACCTAGTTCCGTTCACAGGATCGACTTGAACGTAAGCCCCTCTCTTGTGATTACGTGATTCTCATAGATCATGGATTCATTCGGTTGACACCGGTATCTTTGTGTTCTTGCTGACATGAAATCATGCTTATTGTAATCTCTGACGGCCTGATCAGTATCAATTATGGCCTAAGCTCTTTATTATTTGAAAGCCATTAGTGTCCCACCGCAGGGCATTTTAAAATATTACACACGTTTTTCTTGCCGTAAAAAACGACAGTTTTTTTTACCGTGTATACGCACGGTCGTTAGTATTGTATGGATCAGTACGAAAGTTTGTTGACAGTCACGTTGGTACTCCCCGTCACTTGTCCATAAGGGTTCATTAGAAAACCAGCGTCAGACAGCATTTGTCTGTCATTAATGCTGAAATGAACCTTTTTGGCGCAGCCGTGAGGCACACACTACTATTGCTTTATGATTATTTTCACTTTTTATCTTGTTACTAAGTGTTTCACGAACTGTGTCCAAATAAATATTATTCTTTCTTTCTTTCTTTAAAGAAATCGCGCCGTGTACAAAGGGCCTTATACTACCGACGGTTCAGTTTCAGGCAACCACTATATACATCCCTTAGATTAATCCCTTATTATTTTGCTCTACCTATTTCAAGGTATCCTGGTTACAAGTTAGGCTTTGAACCATGGAAGATGAGATCTCGGAAAACTTGAAAATCTTTTTGATACCAAAGACGTTTGAGTTGATTGATTCACAAGATAATTAGGTAAGTATACAGTTTTTGTTTCCATAACTGTTAATTTATTCTGTCCTAAAAAAAAGATAAACATACATTCGTTGATATAAAGAAGCTAGAGGAATCAACATATTTTTTTTCATTCTAGTCGATTATCGCAACGCATTACGATATCGATTGCAAGATTAGTCGATTGAAAAGATTTGTAAACTTTGATGAGTCAATGACGATGTTTAAGTTAAGTATAGAATTATTATGTAAACATTGAGTAATCGATAATATAATATTAGCTGCTTATCGATTCGTTAGTCGACTCTCTTATGCCCGGAATACACGAGGCTAGTTACTCAAGCTAGGATAGCAAGTATACAGGGTTTTTGGAAACAGGGTGCAAGGGGGTTTAAGGGGGTGGTATTTGACACCATTTAAACTTAGAGCATTTTGAGCCATACATGTATTAGATGTTTTTTTTTTTTTTGTTTTTAGTTGCAATCTCTTAGTATTTTTTTTAAATAACCCAATTTCTGATTTTTTTAAAGGTTAAATGTTTTCTACGACCTCAAAAGAACCCCGATGCTTCGAACTTGGTTTATTAGATTAGGTACACATCAGTCAAAGCTTCCAAAAAACCTGTATATCCTGTGATTATTATCCCGGCTTGACACTTGCAAAAATAAGGATAGTTCTGTAAACACGAGGCCAGAGCGACTAGCTTGCTAGCCTATTAGCACTAGTTGGCTATCTTAGCTTGAAAAAGCATTGTGTATCCCGGGCATTAATTTCTTGTTGTAATGGTATACAATCTCTACGATTTTCTAACGAAGCAATCTTTCACCTTTGGTTATTGCCAATAAGAGGCAAATATTGTTTTGAATGTCTATTACATTTCAACTCTGTAAATTCATTTTATAATTCGAGTATATATAGATTGTCCATTCTGAAATGACGCGCCCCATCACACCATTTACGCACACGGTAATGCGGATATCTATGGGTAATGCGGTATAGCTTGTCCATTCTGAAATGACGCGCCCCATTACCGCATTTACTTTAATGCGGATTTCTATGGGTAATGCGGTAGTGGGGCGCGTCATTTCAGAGTGGATAAGCTATAGTGTGGTGCTTCATTTCAGAGTGGACAAGCTATACCTAAGATAGTTGAAATAAATCCAATGATTTTGGAGTTACTGTTGCTAGAGTGGACCGTGAGAAAACAAATTAAATGATCGATGAAAAAAAACTGGAAGCAAAGAAAGATTGAACTGACAAAAAACAATGTTGCGTGACTGACATGACCTTGTGTATAGCGTGTTGTGTCCCTGAACTGAACTTAATTTATATTGTATTCAGGTTTATCTTTCTATTTCAAATAATGATAGGCGGTTTTTGGCTCTCGTGGCTATTACATAACAAGATTTTATACTGTACTGTGATACTGTACTGTGATACTGTACTGTGATACTGTACTGTGATACTGTATTGTGATACTGTACTGTGATACTGTACTGTGATACTGTACTGTGATACTGTACTGTGATACTGTACTGTGATACTGTACTGTGATACTGTACTGTGATACTGTACTGTGATACTGTACTGTGATACTGTACTGTGATACTGTATTGTGATACTGTATTGTGATACTGTACTGTGATACTGTACTGTGATACTGTACTGTGATACTGTACTGTGATACTGTATTGTGATACTGTACTGTGATACCTTAGACAGTGCATGTAGCAGTGTCCTCTTTATGAAGGAGGCAGGAGCTCGACCGGGGAAGTTCTACCATCATCGATGCCTCAATCAGCTCAGCCTATTGCAGTCTACAGCTGGACATAGGCCTCTCCAAGGCTGCACCACAACACCCTATCCTCCACCTTCTACATCCAGTCTGTCCCAGTCACCTTTTAAGGTCGTCGGTCCATCTAGCTGGGGACCGTCCCACACAACGCTTGCCGATACGCGGTCTCCATCAGTACCTATTTCTGCCGAACTAGTGTGTTAGAGTACTAGTTAGTCAGTGTAGCAGCTAGATGGTGGAAAGCTTAAGGTCTTAGAACTTCTCCGCAAGATCTCCATTACGAACAGCGCTTTTTTCGTGAAGGAGCTCGTCCAAAGAAATACCAAGTACCACGTGTTTCGCCATATCTACTTCTGTCGCCAAGCAGCGTTGTTGTCAAAGTAGAAAAATGCAATTTTAGTAGATTTCATTCAGAAGTGCCAACTATTTCTGTTATGTTTATATTCATATTTATATTATTGATCTATTTAGTTTTGTCTTTTTGTATGCACGTGTTTCTGTGACAATTAAACCTATTTTTCTTTCTTTGAAGTGTGTAGTTGACAATTAAATGCACAGTATCATTTACTTTCCCTTATTCTCTTTGTTCATAATCCTTCCCTCTTGGAATAAAGGTGTTCGCACATCTGACGGAAGATATAAGTACGCTGGACGCACTAACGTATCATCGGTTGAATGTTTTATTGTACACTTGTCCGTTCTGGCGTTACGCGACCGACGATACGCGACAAATCTTCCGTCAGATGTACGACCGGGTACACTGGATACTTTCAGTACCCAATACTACTACGATTACGTGCATGGTGCAAGAACAAATCACCATAAACACAGGCTATGGTATGTGCATGGTACTTTTATTGTCTACCCAAGCATTTGTTTACACCGCTTCAAATATTTGAGCATTTACCCCAAAAGCTATGAAACATCACGTCTGGTTTGACTGTTTTGATGTTCGGTTGAATGGGTTTTTGTAGAGTTATTTGAACAGTTTTGTGCCTCGATTTTTGTGGTGCGTTATTAGATAGGGACAGTTTTTTATGTTATTGGGAAGTAGGAAAACATGCAGCCTGCCTACGGGTTTGCATCCATACCTTTCAAGCAAGCAAAAACTCAGCTTGGTGGGAGAATTAAGTATGGTGGTATACAGGTGTATCAAAAAGGTATGGTCAAATTTAGGGGTGTGGTACAGACCTTCAAACTGAACAACTTTCTCCATGGGATCACTTCAATACCACCCAAATGTATGGAGCAGTTGATAATTTTTCTCGATTACAAAGTTAGTCCCATGTTGAAAGTTTTCAGTTTGATGGTCTGTACCTTACCCTTGACCACACCTTTCTGACATCCTGTATAGGATACTACGTACTGCACTTGTAGCACGACTACCGTGTAAATGGGGTAATTCTACGGGTTCTGTCGAAGGAAGAATAGTGAAAAAATGACAGATTGTGATTGTTTATCTGTCATTTTGTCTATTCTTCCGTCGACAAAACCCGTTTCTATTTAGGTCATGCTAAGCGTTGGCGAATCTTCCTTACAAAAAGCTCTACTGATCTACTAGATGGGTGTTTTAAACATGGACAGTACACCAAAGATTACATAACAAGGATATAGCAAAATCTAAATCCCACATAATCTCAATCTTATCCAAGGTATTACGCTATAAGCAAGTATCCCCTCGAGAAGTACATGTATTTGCCTCTTAGCGTTCTCAAAGACGATCTCAGAGCTTAATAGGTCTGAATATTCAGGCATCACTTAACTATTAATCTTGGAGCTATCTCCCTCAAAGTGTATAGGGGAAACCAATTAGGCAGCCGCAATCGAGAAATTGTCAATTAATCAATGGCATGTATTTAATCGAACCTCTAATTTCCTATTTTGCGCTTATAAAATATTACTGAACACTAATATAATGATTGCACCTCTTTAAGTGAACCTCATATTATAAAAATTTTCCTAAAAATAATAAATAGCCAAGTAACCATCCAACTTGGATATAGCGATCGGCGACCGCTGCCACGGCACCGCTCGCTTCGGTCGCTCGGCTCGCGCGCGTTTTTTTCATTTTTAAACTAACCTAACCCATTTGGTCACGGAACCCTAGCTTAGAGTGACTGCGACCAATTCGGCTCGCGCGTGGTTGGTCATAGTTTAAACCTAACCTAACCTGTTTAGTCGGGGTCCCTAACTTAGTTACTGCAATGCAACGAACTGTGAGAAAAGGCTACATAGAAAAGGAGGCTCACTTATTTACAAAAGTGTGCATCATTAGACTAGATAGAGAGATCTTTAATTTAAAAATGTGCCAATCATTAGAGGGTCAATAAGTTTTTAGAGGATCCGTTATATATTTTCCTCAATTAATCAAGACGGCGACATAATTTACGTCCTCCTTTCACGAAAATGGAATAAAAGTTTAAGGCTCCCGCAGACAGGCGCGACGGGACGGCAACGACGCGCCTCTGGTGGAACAATTTCTACGAAAGCTTCACGGAAATAGTTCTATTGGTGTCGCGTCGCGCCTGTCTGCTCTGCCTTTATGCTCTATCGAAATGACTTCGTACATTGTCTTTAGTAAGGTAATTACATCGAAGAAAGTTATGATAAAGTTAATGACATACCTCCTACATGTGCGTGTTATAAAATATTTATAATATCAACGGTGCTGTTAACTTTCAAGCGTTCCGAATGAGTAATTAGTGTAATTACAAACCAATAATTGGCTGATAAGTATGTGGATCTGCAACAATTTTGACAGTCTGTGACTTCATTCGTTTGCATTAAAATCCCGCCGATTTCTTTAATAAAAGCTTGGCAATGCGGAACTTAAGAACGTGTGAATTTCTCGAAAATATTTAACGCAACAATATTCATTTCGGATTTTTTTTATATAAAACTTCAGCCTCAAAGTGCCCCGACATTCCAGGAAACGGTTATGTGCTGGCAACACAGCTAACACCTGACATTTTCGTAATAGCAACCCGAAAGCGCCGGCGGCAGCGCGTGCGCATATCCAAGTTCAAAGTTATATGAAAGTAGGCAATTTTATGGACTCTCCGTTATGTTTTCAGATTGTAGGGTATGCGTAATTTTGTTTTGATTTTCAAACGGACCGTATTCATGCCTTGTAAGATGCCTGTCCATGTTTATTGTAAAAGCAAGAAAATGTTACCAATTATTGGGTTGAGTCTGTTGAACAGGCACGGTTTTAACTGAGTATTGAGGTGAAATTTACTAGGCAGGCTATGCATATTAACAATCATTGAAAACCTCTAAATAGCTATTTTTCGCTAGTTGATAATCACAGAGTACACCTCGTACATACTTACCTTACTTAAGGCGACGATAACAGACTTTTAATTGTTTTATTATGAAGATCACGTCTAAACGAGTAGTGTTAATGATTTGGAAAAAATACATGTTAAATTAGAGCATAACTTAATAGAGAAATAATTTAGATTATGTTTATGATTACATAGTGAAATTTAAAAGTTATGTCTAACGCGGGTAAAAAACTGAGAATCACACAAAATCTATCAAGCGTATTTTTCTGAAACCATCGCCATTTTAAAGATAGTTTAATTATATTGATATTTTAGTATACGTGTTTAATGTAATTAAAATACCTTTTGTTTTATGTATAATAAATTAATAATGCGTCTAATTTGGGACAGCGCCCCTTGATGGGCGAGTCCTTTACGGGCTGGACATACGACGCGTTGCGTGAGCTCAGTACAGCACACTCAAGCTAACCACTCAAGGTCACTGGCATATGTCTGCGTCTTAAACCACAGATGAATATAGATGGTTCACTCCGCATTTTAGGTATGAAGCTACAAGTACGCGGCAAGCCCGTCTTGTCGAGTCAATTCAGTGAGTGTAACGTAGTCAGAAGATATAAGAGGTACGCGATAGAAAGAGAGGCAACTTCTAGGTGAATATATCTGTAGGTAATTAGCGCTGTGCTACTTGCACTTTATTGTGTCGTAGCAAGAGTCGCTTTTTATTTAAATGATTTGCGAAGTGAATCTTCTATACCTCTCTTCTATCTTCTTCCATAGGTGGAATTAACGCAGCAGTCTGTCTTTGAAAACCTCTAAATTACAATTTTTGCTTGTCCAATGGACTTTAGTGACAACTGCATCAAACGTTCACAGGTCTAGCATAACTCTGCAGCTCCCAATAGATATTACATCACCTGCTTGAAGGTGTCCATCAGAAGGAGGTTGCATATTCAGAATGGCCTAATTTAGCAATTTTCCGGGAACCTTTACAATCGATTGATCGAAGATACGATGACCTAAGCTCAAGTTGTTTTTCGAAATATATTTCATTGTATGAATACAATCGCTTCCATTATGCTGTTGTATTGAAAGTTTCCACACAGCAAACATTTTTTTTTTGTTTAGGCACTACAGGTTGTAATCGGTTACGTAAGATCCTATTGTTATCTCAGAAAAAAACAGGAATCGTAATTGAATTACTTTTTATGAAAAATATTTCTGTAGCTAAATCACAGCCACTCTTAAATCGCTGTAACGGGCACAAATTAGACAGAGGTTTTAAAACCCTTAGCAGTCTAACATGTATTAATAATGTCAGGGAAATGATTTCTCTATCAACATAAATTGTCCGTATATTCAAACCTATACATCTAAACAAATAAGTCAAATTGAAGTGTCTGTTTGTAATGTCAAAATTACAGATTTTTTGTAAATGCTTATGGAAGTATATACCTAAGGCACTACAATTTTTTTTTTCTGTCTGTCTGTCTGTTTTGTCTGGCTAATCTCCGAAATGACTAGACTGATTTTGACGGGACTTTCGCGGTTCCCTATCCATTTGCATAAAATTTTAAGACCTAATATAACTTAGCATAATGTTGTTTGGCATAATTATATTTTCGCATAATATAATAACGCATAACAGCTTACGCATAATTTTTTTAAGCATAATTTCTCTAACCATAATAATGATTAAGCATAATATTCTAAAGCATACATTTATTAAGCATAAAGTTAAAGCATAAATTTATTAAGCATAAACTTAAAGCATGCAAGCAAGCATGCAGCATGCAAGCAAGCATGCAGGATGCAAGCAAGCATGCAGCATTCAAGCGAGCATGCAACATGCAGCAGGCAGGGTTTCTGTCACGGCTCCGGCGCTGCGGGCCTCCGGCGGCCCCACGCGTGCTAATCGTCGCAGACGGCTTTCGCTCACCACCGCAGCTTCGGCTTGTTGGCCGGCTTCGCCGGCCAGCCTCAGCCGCGGCGGCTCGCTCGCAGCCGCCTGCTCCTCAGCCCGCGGGCCGCCTCGCCCCTACGCGCCTACGCGATTTTAAATTACACTCTAGGGGTAGGACAAACAAGACTACGTGGAGTCGGTTTTGCAGCAATTCGGTTCTTAGACCTACTAACGTTATGCGAATCAAATTTATGCCAAAACAAATTAGTCTTTAAGATGATTATGCCAACATAAAATGTATGCCTAAAAAAATTATGCCGAAGTATTATTATGCCAAAACAAATTGTGCCAAAATCGTTATGCCGAAGTATATTAGGGCAAAGAACATTATGCGAAAAGAAGGTATCCCGACTTTCGCTGGATATAGAAGAGTAACTAAGACTACTTTTATTTTAGAAAAAGAATTAGGATCCACGCGGGCGAAGCGAAGGTGAAGGGAAGGGAAGGCAAAGGGCAGCAGCTAGCCACAATTATAAATCTTTGACAGTTCTATGAAATGGCTATAACACGGCAAATTGACGTAGGGTGTCAATTTACTTAACATCAAATTTCCCCGTCTGTAACTAAGAAAAAATTTATGACGAGTATAAAAACTAACTATCACCACTTAAGTATGTTCCTTTTCTCCATAACCTAAGCCCCAAAGTACATCATCAAACTCCAAACTTTGTCCTTTGTATCTCCCATAAAATATTTCGCAAGGCAATCTAATGGTGAATAGAAGGGGTCCGATAAAAAACGAGTCGTGAGAAGAATGCCACGTCGTTGTCGCTACGTCAGCCTGCCAGACTGTTGACGAAGCTACGAAGCTAGGCAAAAAACAAACGAACGCCTACCTTTGAGAAACGCTGAGTAAGCTTAGGGGAATGTGAAATGTTAGCATTGTGAGAAAGTAGGTTATCTTGGGTCCTAAGTATTTTTTTCTAACTGTGTTGGTGGTCGAGTTCTAGTTCTTTAGTTTTTTTCAAGGACCAAGAGTTGTCTGAATATTTCTGAGGAATAAAGACTGAATTTCTAAAGAGTACTAGAGCAATCCCAACTTCCTAACTAATATTGTAAGCGCGTAAGTGAGTTTGCTTGTTTGTTACGATTTCACGCTAAAACGGCTGAACGGATTTGGATGAAATTTGGCATATAGGTAGACCATGACCTGGGTTAAGACATAGGCTACTTTTTATCCCGATATTCCCACAGTATCGAGAATTATGCGGGGGAAACCGCGGGGTGCAGCTAATACTTGTGACCTCTAGAAAATCGAACTTACTGTAGATACTTACCTGTACCTACTAGTTATTTATGAGAGAAGTATTTTTTACGATTTTATGTACGTTACAATATTTCTAGTTACTACAAATCCTAGTCTTTTCAACAAACACAAGAGTATATCTTCCAAAAAATCCCACACAAAAACATCCCCTCTAAAATTCTCAAGACGGAAAATAGCAAACGGCATGCAAAACTGAATTGGCAGGCTGTATATTGCATTACCGCTGCCACGCAACAAATAACCAATCAAAGCACCGGATTCCGAGCACGTTCGAGCACAATAACACAATTTTCGTGCCGCCGGGTAAAGCAAGCTACTTTAGCTAGAAAATGGACGGTCTTTTCATAAAAAATCTGTGAATTGTAAATGTTTGTTTGGAAGTTTCGGAAATGGTGAGAAAAATAGTTTTTACACTTTCGATAATACGAACTACAATTCATATTTCCTTGTCAAAAATAGCTCCCCCAAAATTCAAAATTCAAATTCAAAATATTTTATTTCACATAAACCTACATGGCACTTATGAAACGTCAGAAGCTAGGAGCACGGTTCCAATTGGTCGTTTCCTATGGAGAAGAGCCGGCAAGAAACTCCACGGTTACTCTTTTAAAAATAATTCGCTTTTACGATATTTTCAAATAACAGTGTTAATAGGTACGGGAATTGGGAAGACAGTGTCTTTCAACAAGTACCAGGTACTAAACAAAATAGAAGATGGACAACAAATCTACAGTCCATTAAGCCTACAGCGTTCTCACATTCACAAAATAGAAAAGAATCTTTAAAAAAGATAAATTAATTAGTATAAATAAAAAGCTATTTTAAACGAAATGACATGATTGCTATTACAACTGTAACAAATCGGCTATCTAATTACGTAACATATATTCATAAACGATTACGACTAATCTGTTTCATTTTGACAGTTCAACGACATTCATTGCGTTATTTACGTTGTTGAGCAGAATTTGTTTTCGAACTTGTGAAGCAATGGATTAGCAATCTGTTTCAAAACGATTCAGATTCTGATCGATCGTGTATTACGTATTAGGGTACTGAATAATTATCATGTCTCCCTTTTGGAACTTAGGGTGTTAGACTACGAACTTTGAGGTGATCCAAGGATATAATTTCAACAGTATAGGTACTGTCAGTAACCACAGGGATTCAATCACAGTCTCATTTTACGACACCCAAAGGTACAGCCACAGACCTCGGCGTCGTAAAAGGCGACTAACGGCCGAGTCAAACGCAACTAATTTGATTGAAGTCGCAAGTCTGAAGCTGTCTCTGTCACATTAAGGCGAATCGTAGCGACAGAAAGACTTTGAAAAACGTTTTAGTAAGGTGTCATTTCAGAAACCGGGAATCCTTGAATCATCAAATCACGAAGGAAGACCGACGGTAACCACGAATGACAAATTAGTGATATTGTAATAGCGATACGATAATGGAAAAGTCAAAAATGTATTGAGTTGACATAAGCTACCGAAAATAGCTTAAAATGTCAATCCAGTTGAAAGTCTTAAAAGCTTTGAAAGCGATAGCACTTGTCTAGGCTGTCTACGCTTAGATTAGAACGAATCAGTAAAAATAGAAGAAAATGCTGAGTATTTTATTTATTATTGGGACGAGAAAGATTGAAAATCATGACGCTCAAGAACGGGCAGAAAATGCATAAAATTTTCAACCAATCCTTTTTTTTTTTTTTTTGGGTGGGAAATTATGAAATAACTTTTCCCGCTCTGGGTGGAGCGGGAGGGCGTGTCAGACTCTTACTGACTAAAACCCACCCGTGTTCCTTCCGTTGCCTGTACGTTGCCAGGGGCCACGGTATCCCTTTCGGACTTTCCCGCAACCCCGGCAGGCATTGGTCCTATCGGACCCCTTCACTTGCTGACATCTCTTTGAGGCGCGCGTGGAACACAACGCGCCGTCGACCCGGGCCTGGTCCTTATCGGACGGCGAGCTACCCATTGCTCACCGTCCGCAAGCCCGCGCCTACGGTGGCCGGGAATCGGCCTGCGATTCCCGGCGCCCAGGGCGACAACAGGGGGACCAATCCTCAATTACCCATGCATTGCATTCAATTACCCATGGGAAAAGTTACGTCCCAATTCTTACCGAGACACATGCAATTGGCAATACAACAGATTCTCACAATAATTAATACACTTCTGGACACATCTATTGGCCCACCTTGTATTTTCAGTTTCGTTTGGTCCTAGCTAAAATTTTATATTAGGTCGAGCAAAAAGTTTTTATGCAGTTTTGAACCTGGCACATTCACAATTTCATTCAATAGTCTTTTTTTGAATTTCGAACACAGAATTTAAAGAAACAAAAGACAATTTGGAGCCTGTTTGTTGATATCAAACAATCGAATACTAAGAAAACTTGGTTTTATTGGTTTACTTGGATTTAATTCTTGAAAAAGTGATTGATATCTTTGGTTTTGCAACAAACATTACTTATTCTTAACATTAAGGTGAGGTTCTATCAATAATCTATGGATACTTCACCTGAAGTCGCCGCCCAAGCTGTGGCACTTATTCAGGCCGGACACAGCCAAAGAAACGTGAGTGCTCAACTTAATTTAAGTCGATCTGCGGTCCGAAATGTTTATCGGAGGTACCTAGAGACTGGCGGCTTTGTTCGTCGCCAAGGAAGGCCACAATCTCGGGTCACAACTGAAAGGCAGGATCGATTCATCGTGACGACCAGCTTGAGAAATCGTCACCTTACCTCCATTGAGATACAAAACCAACTTCGCGACTTCCACGGAGTATCTGTGAGCGCTCGAACTGTTCGGAGAAGGTTAAAAGAACGCGATATGATACCACACAAGCCAGCTAATGGGCCCAAACTAACGCGAGCCCACCGAACAGCGCGCCTTCATTTCGCACGCAGTCATTTAAATTGGACACAGCAAGATTGGAGCCGTGTACTCTTTTCTGATGAGTCTAAAATTGTGTTACATGGCAATGATGGAAGGAAGAAGGTCTACCGACGTAAGGGAGAGCGTTTCGCACAATGCTGCTTTGAAGAGAGGGTTGCTTATGGCGGTGGCTCATGGACTGTCTGGGGCGGTATATCCGCGAGCGGCAAAACTCAACTTGAGGTTGTTACAGGACCACGGCTGCCAACATTAAATGCTGAAAGGTACATTCGTGAGTGCTTAGAACCTCACGTGATACCATACGCGGACTATGTGGGCCCAAATTTCCTTTTTATGCATGATAATGCAAGAGCCCATGCAGCCGGCATCGTCAGGGAATATCTTCGGGATGTGAACATCACAGTTATGGACTGGCCAGCCAGAAGCCCAGACATGAACCCCATTGAGCACATGTGGGACGAGCTAAAAAGACGTGTTAGGGCTCGTCAGCCAGTTGCCCAGACGATGCAGGAGTTGAAAACTGCCATAGAAGAGGGATGGGAGATGATCCCTCAAAATTTCATAGAGCGGTTGATAAACTCTATGCCTAATCGTATGAGAGCTGTGGTAGATGCCCATGGAGGCAACGCGCGTTATTAAATTAAACCTTTATTTGATAAAAACATGTTTTTTATTCAAAAATCAATTGCCTTTAACAAGGCGCATATCCGACTTTTTAGGCGTAGCTCCATGTCGTATGGTATTCTGAATTCAAATTTAAAACAATACGATCGAAAAAGATGGTAAAATGTATCAGGTTTAAAACTGCATCAACAGTTTTTGTTCAATCTAGCAATCATATTTCGGTAGGGGCCATCGAAACCTAAACTCTAAGGTGGGCCAATAGATGTGTCCAGAAGTGTAATAACATTATGTCATAAAGCGCGGATATCTGCAATATTCTCACATAGTGTGTCAACTGTGGGAATTAGGTCAGCACGAGCTTGCAATCTCTCAGAATATTATCCATTATGACTATATTTCAAGTCAATATGTACTAAGTTACCATAACTTCATTTTGGTGGTTATCAGTGCCAACTACCTCGTTGATCTAGTTCGCGACTGCTGAATATAAGGTCCTGAGTTGGGCAGTATTGTGAGGTTTTTCCTACTAAGAAATTAAAACGGCACCCTAGAGTATGTTGATTTTTGCACAGATTAGTACAGATGGTTAACTCCGCAAAATTATTTAAATAAAAATTGACTCTTCCTGCGACACAATAAAGTGCAATTCAGGTCGCACATCGTTAATTACCTACAGTTAAATTCACCTAGATTCTTTGTATCGCGTATCTCTTATATCTTCTGACTACGTTACGCCCACTGAATTCGACAAGTCGAGCCCGCCGCGTACCTACTTGTAGCTTGCTTCATACATAAAATGCGGAGTAAACTATCTTTATTCATCTGTGGTTATTGGTGCAAAACCCGCTTTCGATTACATAGAACTTATACATTATTCTCTCTAGTAAGTACGGCAAGAACTAAACCTAATATCACAAGAATAGCTGTTCATGTAGTAGAAAACATATTGGTCAGTCAGCCAGTTGGTGGCAAAGTTGACTGGCTATCTGGTGGCAGAGACATCGACAGGCAATCTGTTACCATGATTCATTGATGATTCAGTATAATGATTCTGAACCCTATGATGAACTTTTACGTCAGTTTAAAAAAAATGCTGTTCGATTCATTTTGACCGCAAGTTTCAATGTTTCCTACAAAAGTGCAAAAGCTACGCAGTCAAAACGTATGGAACAGCTAATTTCCAGAAACGTACTGAATCCATGGTAACAGATTTTGCGTCTATGTCCCTGCCACCCTGTACAACCCCCTTTGTCTGTCAGGTGGACGTACATTTAAGTACTCGTAAAGGTTATTTTAACGCGGAGTACATTAAGCATATCAAGATCTTCATTTAAGGTAAGTATATTAATCTTACAGAATCCAGTATATACCCCTACATTGTAAAACAGACATTTATTGCTTCACATTTTTGCAATCCTTGGAATCTATAACTCTTTGTCAATTGCCTCCGCACATCTCAATTTGCAGCTTATTCTTTGGAACTAGAGTTTAAATTCATTCTTGAATGGTATTTGCCATAAAAGTCGTAACGATTGGCAACGTATCCTCTGTGGTGGTGGCCATTTACCAACACTTACCATAACATTTACCAACACTTACCATAACATTTACCACCACTTACCATAACATCGCTATTTGCGACGTTGGAATATTGAAACTATAATAATGAGTTGGCTTGGTACATTTCCTAACTTTATAACCTTTGTTATGATAGCTACTACAGGTAACACAACATTATCATCACGTTTCTATTCTCCGAAGGGTTAAGCAGAGGTGTAACTATAGTACAGCCACATTTCGCCAGTTATGTTTAGGTCCCATGTAATAGGGGGCAAGCCTATTGCTATCAAGCGGGCACAAATCCAGACTCCGGGCAAAATAATTATCAGATGGAAAACCCAATAACACTTTCCCCGACCCGGGAATCGAACCCAGGAACTCATACTCAACAGTATCGCTTGCGACCACTTATAGACCAACAAAGCAGTCACTAAAGGTAGATAAAAATAGGATAAAGAATTACTTAATTGTCAAGATAGTAAAATGAGAGATTAATCTACTATTGTTGTATTTACACACGTGTTACGAGCGCAAGTTTTACAAGTTCACTTATGTAATAAAAAGTGCAAAATGACGGAAGAAAAAAAATTGATACTGAGTTGATCGAGCTGTACCGAGACCTACCCTGTGTGTGGGATCTCAGCTGCGAACAGTACTAAGACAACAATCAAAGCGCCTAGCCTGGGAGGTTTTTGTTTCTAAATGGAAAACAATTGATCTAAACGCCAATGAGGCATCGGTCAAAAAATTCGGGATGACGTCTTTACTCCTCGAATATCACGACAGAATGGAATGTTGGTGACCATGTAGTTGAAACAGCTCTGCCGGTCGCCAACCAAGATCACCTCTGTCGCGGACGCGGTTGGCAACCGCGCTTTACAGAATTGCGATAAATATTCGCGCGATTTTTTAACACAGTGCGGGCTAGGCCTTAAGTGTCTGTCATTGTATAAATACCTACATAACTCACTTCAAGCTAAATAGGTATTTGCACATTATTTCGATAGTTTTTCGCACATAGTCGTCAAAGTATGTTATTACATAAAACGTTTCATTATTGGCTGTTACATAAGACATTTATGGTCAGTTTATAGTTTATTAGTAGGTAACGTGCCATTTCTTTGTTGATACGGGAATGAAAGCATTAGAATTGCAACTTATGTGGGAAATAGAGTGATGTTATTGTTTGCAAGTTAGTAAGGGTCTTGTCACACTGGTGAAAGACCTTTGGGTGCATGAGTAAACTTTACGCAGTGTATACGCGGCATTTACCTCTTGCAAAAATTTCAATACATCAAACATGACAAATAAAAGAGTTAAAAAACACTATATAGGAGAATCCTAAGGAAAAATATGAAAGAAGAAAAGGCTCCGTTGCGTAGGGCCTAAACTCTGCTAAAACATATAGACAAGAGAATAAGCTAGACGAAGAAACGTTTTATAAATACAGTTGCTCTGCGCGGACTAGAGTCACACTGTAGAGGTACACTTTCCGTACTTTGGTTGTTCGGCCATTTTCTTTCATTATTTTAGAACTATAGTCGTGTTTGCACGGTGCGTCGCGTCGTCGGTAGGTGTACAGTGTGTACACACAGCCAAGGACCAGTATGATACAGCCCTTATACTGTTGTTAGTAACTGAAGCCATTGCGATTGCATTAGCTTCTAATCTATGTAGGTTTATAGTCGCTACTTGCAGAATGTCTTCACAATACCTGATCCATAAGCACAGCTTACGATTATATCGAGTTATGAACTGTTTGAAAGACAAAAACGTCCTATTTTAGTTTATCTTTGAATGTTCTTGAAAAACTCTAGGGATTTTGAGGGCTACTTTGTTAAAATAGTGTCTGTCTGTTTATCAATCTATTACCACGAAACATACAGAGACAAATACATAATCAGTCTTTAATGTTCTGACTGCTGGAACACAGACCTGGAGGGAGCGGGCCATAATCCAGCACGCGAGCTGAGTGTGGGTTGGTGCACAACACATCTCTCAAACCCCGCGGACGCGCGGTTTACGTCACTTTAAACATTTTTCAGAATTTTTCGGTGTTACCTGTCATTTTGTTATTATTTTTGGTCTAATTAACGAGAATATCCGTAAGACATAGGTTAAAACAGCCCACAGACGATAATAGCCATTATTTAGCAGTAAAAATTGTGATTTAACCGACCGTTACCAATTCGTTACGGTCGACTCACGCGATATTTACGCACTTACGGGTAACACCGAAAAATTCTAAAAAATGTTTAAAGTGACGTAAATCGCGCGTCAATTGTCAAACTGCGAGGGTGTAGAAAAAATAAACGTCTTATATTATGATATGTCTTCGATTTTTCAGTTTTAGGACATGCCGGTTTCCTCACGATGATAAAACCTGAGATAAACTGGAACTCCTGAACAACACTGGGTACCTCTGGTTGTTTGGTTTCTGTTTCTTATTCATGGAGACATGGATGTTTTTTGTAAGTACCTGTAACAATAAGATAAAAAACATTCAATAACAATACAACAATGATGATGCATGACAATAATCGCAAAAAAACATCCTCTTTTAAGATGATTCATCAATCGATGGGAAAATCAATTGAACCACACACTCCTGAAAATGATGTACCTACTTATGACACAAAGAAGTGTAATAAGTTTTTATTTTAAATCGTAGTAAAGATTTCGTAATCATATGTTCTGTTTATTTATGTTGAATTTGATATGTTGAAGTATGATAATTTGATTAAGGCTCCTCGCAAACAGGCGCGACGCGACTCCAATAAAACAATTTCTAAGAAAACTTCACGGTAGAACAGTTACCGGAGTCGCGTCGCGACTGTTTGCGACGCACATACGGGTATTTGAATGATCTACGCGGCCAAAATTATTTTGTGGTCAATATTGGTTCTAAACGATATTAGTAAATGAAACAAACGTTTTAATATTACATCGAGTCATTTATTGAAAATATAAAAATAAAAAAAATAAAAATCAGTCTAATTTTCATTTTCGCTTTCTGAAGAATGACCAGGTTCATTCGGATTCGCAGGCAGAAGTAGAGCAACTGTTTCTGGCAAGAAGGAATTATGTTTCCTACTTTTTACGCTTCTTAAGAGAGGGTCCGAACTCAAAAGAAGCCGATTAAAAATGTCTCTGTTGCAATTTTCTCTGAAATTTTTCTAGCGAAGTTGGTTTGGCGGTATGGTTTAAAATATTTATTTCGCGCTTCCGAGGCCTCTTCGGAAAGCTGTCCAATAGGCAACAATGCATTTTTTATTACGACTGCACCATGGATAAAAACATTATGCATTGTTGGTGGCATGGGGTGCCAAGAGTATAAATCGACATATAAGCGGGCGGTATCTAATGCGTATTTGTCGATTTTTTCACTTAAATATTCAGTTACATGTCCACTCAAAATCGTTTCAAGTATGACTTTTAAACTGTCATGTCATGACTGATGCCCGTTATATCGGAAGCTAATTTTGGATCTTCAAAAAATCTTCTACTCGTGTTGCCGTCATTCGTGTTGCCAAAATTTGACTTTGGTATATCCACTAGCTATCCAGCTTCTTTGCGAAATCTGGCCTGGATTTCCAGTTTCCTTTCGTTTTCGATTTTTTTCTCGTGTTCAGTTTTTCTCTCTCTGTATATCTCTGTCTACAAACATTGCCAATGCTTTTGATGGTGGAAGAGTGGAAGTTTATTTTTCTGTTCTTGCTTCAGAAAATACCCTTTTATATTTTTTTGCACGTGTAGGACTACTGGTGATTTCTTTTAATATATCGGAAGCATTTCGTTTTCCACTTTTCCGTAACTCAATCTGAGCAGCATGAACTATCACTTCTTCTTCTATATTAAACCGTATCTCCTCAGTTTTCCTCCTTTTGGTTCTTTCACTTGACTCTCCAAATAACTTAGATGGGCGGCCTGGCCGATTTTGTGCAACCACGGGAATCCCAATAGTTCCTTCAAGCCACGAATCATTGTATTTGCGAAATACGTCTCCTTCTTATGAGCGTTTGACCACTTTTATCTTAATTGGCTTTTAAAGTGAGAAAAAGTGCGTTTTAAACTCTTAATTTGGACTTCAAAGTACCCTTAGTATGACAGAAACTCTTCATTTAAGAAAGTCAGTTTTTCTTCCAAATTAGGCAAATCAAAGCTCTGCATGCGGTCGAATAGGTATTTACGGATCACAGTTCTTTGTCCCGGGGTATTTTGTGAACCTATAACAAATACAAACAGACTTTCTATAAACATTAACTTAACACACATAATGACTTAAAATTTTCGTAAAAAAAAACGGTATCAATTAGGTACTTATCCGCGATTTTCCGCGGCAAATTTTTAAATTATTTATTACTGTAAGGTTTAATCTTTCGACTGTATTAAGAATTATTACAGGATCTAACTTGGAAGTATAACAAATTCCCTATTAAACACAAATCATAGCTAAAAAACTACTCCAATATACGCGAGACTTACAATATACTAAAACTAATATTTCCAATGGTAAATAATATCGAAATTATATTTTAAATATTAGATAATTACCTGCTGTATCAGGATCCATAACTTTTTCTTTCGAAATAAACACAAAATAATAAATATTCACTGTTAAAGTCTTTATTTGCAAACGAACGCCGAGAACAGACACATACACCAAGCGGGACGATCGAATTCCAACTGCACGTAGAAGCGCGGCATGCACGGGGGAAAAGTGGAAGGGGCTGGGTATTGTTCTCAAACCTGTCCCCTAGCTCAGGTAGTCGTTCTTTTTTACCCGTTTTACATTTTATAAATTTGAATTATTTATTTATTTATTTATTTATTAATAGGAGAACCAACAGCTAAAACAAATGGATAACAGTTGATTAAGAAACATAAAGCCAATTACAGGTTCTCACGGGTAAAAACAGAAAAATTAGTAGAAAGCTTATGATCACTAACAAGCACGATAAAAAAGATTAAGAATATATATATATATATATACATACATATATAAGGTACAATAAGTATTATGCACTATGCACTTTTAAAAAAGTCAGCGTTCAGCCGAGCGCGTGCAGAATAGGCTTTGGTGGTAAATGGGTCAAATGAAAACTCTTTACAAAGATTATTAAAGTCCTTACTCGCTCGCACCATATATGAGTTTTGCCTGTAGTTAGAAGAGGAAAAAGGAATGGAGATAGGTGGATTATATCTAACTGATCTCTGAGGAACATTGAAACGCAGTTTTTGAAGGAGATCAGGACAGTCAATCTCGTTGGATATTATTTTTAAAAGGAAAGTGCAATCTGCTAGTCGACGACGATTTATGAGTGGCTGTAAATGAAATTTCTTACAAAGATTTATGTAATTATCAGAATGGTATGGCATACGTAGCCGAAAACATAGAAAACGAATAAATCTTTTTTGTATACTCTCAATACGATCAACGTACTTGCCATAACACGGGCTCCAGATTTGTGACGCATATTCAAGATGACTTCTCACAAAAGAGCAATAAAGAATCTTAAGGGTCTTGGCTTTCTTGAAACACCCTGCTAGTCTCATAACAAAACCCAGTGACTTCGAAGCTTTGGCCACTATTTGCTCAATATGCACGTTAAATAAAAGTTTGGAATCATGAAAAACGCCCAGGTCGCGTACCCCATCGCATCTTTGTAAGAGCTGCCCTTTAAGTTTATATGTTGTAGGGAGAGGGACGCGTTTTCTACTAAAAGAGATTACTGAACACTTAACAGGGTTCAAATCTAGCTTATTAATCAAGCAATAATCATCCAATCGCGCCAGGTCGGATTGGAGAGCATCCATGTCATCATTTGATGATACTGATGAAAAAATCTTCATGTCATCAGCAAAACAAAGTAAATTTGAGCTGTGGAAACACGAGTCGATGTCGCTTACATAAATGATAAAAAGTAACGGACCCATCAAGGAACCTTGAGGAACACCACTAGGAGCTGAAACCCAGCTTGACATGTAGTTACTGATAACGACAGCTTGAGATCTGTTTTCAAGGTATGAAGTAAACCAACGAAGTAGATCTCCTCTGATACCATTGTTAAAAAGCTTTGATTTAAGGATATTGTGATCAATTCTATCGAAAGCTTTACTGTAATCCGTGTAAACGACATCGACCTGTGCTCCATTGTCCATTTTTTCCGTAAGAAAGTCATTGAGCATAGCCAAATTAGATGCAGTTGAACGACCCTTAAGAAATCCGTGCTGATAAGGGCTAAAGGACTGCCTCAGCGCTGCGTAAACTTGGTCGTAGACAACCCTCTCGAAAACTTTAGCTAATATGCACAGTTTGGAAATAGGTCTGTAATTAACTATTTCATTTTTATGCCCTTTTTTATGCACCGGAGTTATAAAGGCGGACTTCCAGATTTGAGGAACAGAGTAAGAAGAGAGCGATTTAGTGAACAATAGAGATACTGGTAAGGCTATGGTTTTAGCACACCCAATCAGCAATTTAGGTGACAAGTGGTCCGGACCAGCAGATTTAGATGGATCGATTTTACTAATTAACTTAATTATTACATTTAGGTCAATCTCAATTGACTGAATATCCGAGGGTATATTATAATTTGCTGCTTGGGGAGTACAGTAATTAGTAGTCACAACATTGGTGGGATCAAGAAAAGTAGAATAGAAATGGGAAGAAAATGCATTACAAATGGACTCGGGAGAGGAAATCGTCACATCACCATATTTGAGGAAACTGGGTATTGCATTGGACTTAGATCGCTGCTTCACAAAGCTCCAAAAGCGTTTAGGATTCCTTTCGATGGAGGCTTCTGTATCAGCTAAGTAGTTGGTGTAACAATCCGATTCAAGTTTGTTAACCCGCTCACGTAAATGTTTAAAGGTCGCCTCATCAGAAAGTCTGCCATACGTCTTAAATTTACGGAGATATTTAGCCTTCTCTTTGATCAAGCGTTTAAGTGCCGGGGAGTACCAAATAGGGTATGAGCTGTGAGAGACTGTCTTCGTTGGCACAAACTTATTTTGAATATCCGCTATGGTAGCATAAAAGTAGTCTACGGCGTCACCAAGCGACATGTCAAAGAATACGCTTGCCCAGTCAATAGCTGCTATTTCACCGTTAATGGCCGCAAAGTCTGCTTTACCATAAAGATAACGAGTAAAGGGAGCGGGAGTTAAATAAGTGTATTCTGCAAAGTTCACGTCGATACAGAGGGCCGGGTGATATTTGTCGACAGGTGATAAAGGCACCAAACATTCACACACTGAAACAATTTCATTACAAAAAACTAAATCTAGAATCTTACCATAACCATTTAATATTCCATTATATTGACTGAACCCTAAAATACGCAACTCATCAGTTAGCATGTACTCATCGCCACTACAAATATTCACAGGTAATAAAGTGTTGTTATTTAATTGCCACAAAATTCCACTAAGGTTAAAATCGCCAATAACTAAATACTTATCAGTTGGATTGTTTAGCACTATACTACTTAAACTATGGAGGAAATTTGATAATTGGTCGGAAAAGCAATAAACATTATGGCCGCCTAAATCATTCAAATACCCGTATGTGCGACGGCTCACTACTGTGCATAGTAAGCATATAGTCCTTCAGGACTGGTCAAACATCGAGGCAAAAACAATCGGGGTCGTGGACCGTGGTACATACACCTCGCAAGTAATTATACTCATAAAAATGTTTAAAATACTCTATTGAAATAAGATTAGACATATAAGTCTAATCTTATTTCAAATGGAGTATAAACCTTTTTTACAGTCCGTTCAACCAATTTTGACTTCTATTGCGTCTGTGGCATGACAAATGGCAACTGCGCTGGTATTGTAACCACTTTTTTCCTTTTAATGCCATCCTTATGCCTACGGTATAGATGTCAAACCTGGTTGAACGTTGAACTCATCTTATTTCAAATGGAGTATAGGTGCTAATTAGAATTACGGAACAGATGGTTTGCTCCAGAAACTAAACGGATAAATATCGTATTTTATCAACTATTATTTTCATTTCTTTTATTCCCAAAAATCCCCCAAATGTACCTTTACTGTAATCCGTTATAAAGTTCAGGAATCGAAACTCCGGAGCGCACCTCCACGTATTTTTATTCAGGAAGTAAAAGTATAAAATGGAAGCTGAAATAACGGTAATATTTTCCGAGCGAAACTGGGTCGCGAAGTGGAAACCCTCAGAACGAGAGGGATTAAATAAGACTCAGGGCTGCTACAGCGCGTATCTCCAGTCTTTGAAGATTTTCTGGGTTAAAAATACATTAGGGTAAGCGTTTCTCCGCACATGAATTGATAGCCTGATGGTCACAGCGTTGAGTGACATAATTTGCAGATACTTAGGTACATAACCTTTGAAAAGATGCAAGAATATAGATAACTTACACCATTTGCACTTGCTAAGTCATCATCTGCTTATCAGACCTCCACAACCCAGTTACTGGGTAACACGATACCTCTTGGTAGGTAAGACTGATTGTCAAACTTTTTCTGACTGCCCGTAACGACTGTCAAAGATCTAACGAATGTCACCGGGATTAACGTGCTTTCCGACGCTCGGAAGGGTCTCGTTGATGAAATGAATGGTCACCCATCCAAAAACCGATCGCTGCAAGGGTAGTTTAACCTTCGATTAACCCGTGTGGTGTGACTGTTATTACTTAGCCAAGTCATAAAGAAGAATTAGGAAGAGTCGAGAAACTGGCCAAATAATGGCGACATTTGCTCATACTCGACAGTTCTGGTCCAATGGCTGGGTTGCAAAATACCCTAACCAAAAGAACCTACTTTGATTAAACATTATGTTTTGACTAATTTAAATACTGATCATCTATGTAGTTGTTATAAAAATGATGATCTAGCTTCGTGCAAAACCAGTCACAGAAGCATCCTCAGGGATCCCGAGGCATTTCGAAGGCTGCGGACACGGCATGCCTAAGGATACCACACTGTTTTTGTACCCACGATGAATTTCAATTGTATTGTCACACTATTAAGTTGTATTCCTATTCTTCGCATAAAAATCCCCTGCCGTGCCGCGCCGCCAGTGGGCGCAGGCCCTTAGCATGTCCACAATAGAAACGGGTTTTGTCGACGGAAGAATAGACAAAATGACAGATAAACAATCACAATCTGTCCTTTTGTCTATTCTTCCGTCGACAAAACCCGTTTCTATTGTTGACATGCTACGCGTGCAGTTCATCCTTTCACCTTGTCGGGCTTGCCCCTTAGATCATCGGCGCCAACTAGTTTTAAAATATTGATAAAAATATCAGGTTTAACAGTGTCTTAAAGACCGAGTCAAACATTAGGGTTCGGTTGTTTATTGTTCATTGTTGTGGTGCTTGTGGCTAAGAAAAGCACATTTTAAACCGTCGTTCCTGGCTATCATTTGTAGATCTTGGCATTCGTCACGGGTCGTCAGAAGCCCGAAAATCTGACAACCAGTCTTATCAAGGAGCATTGTGTTACCCAGTACTTAACTGGGTTGTGGAGGTCAGATCGGCAGTCGCCCCACGTAAAATACTGGTATTTAGCTGCATCCGGTTAGTCTGGAAGCCGAACCCAACATAGTCGGGAAAAGGCTAGGCCGATTATGAGGGATCGGTTGTTCATAAATTCCGAGGCGTTCAGAAAAAGGGTCAACCCTATAGTTGAGAATATTCCAGTGGCGTTTCGTCTGTAATTTTAATGCAGCCCACCTCAACTTGCGGGGCACGGTCACATAACATGCTTCCTATCTAATTTGAACGCTCTTTGGTCAAGGAAATAAAATAAATACAGTACAACTATTTTCTTACTGTCCCTCGGCAAACTTCGTGTTTCGTCAGTCGTCGGATTTTTATCAGTTGCCTTTGCACTTGGTGCGCTGATGAAAGCAGAAGCTTGCCGAGGGACATTAAGAAAATAGTTGTACTGTAACAAGTGCAAAGGCAACTGATACAAATCCGACGACTGACGAAACACGAAGTTTGCCGAGGGACATTGAGAAAATAGTTGTACCGTAAAGGGATATGTTTTGTATCTTAGCATCGCACTTCGGTCGCTTTCCCCGAAGATATAGATAAGATAAGTATTACAACCTGACTATCCTAGTCAGGTTGTAATACTTAGATAGAACCCCAATTTTGAAGTTTAAATCAGTAAAAACTTCCCAAGTAATAAGAAAAGTCATTGGGGTTTTTTGCCCGTTAGAATTTTCCTTATGTACCCCCTACTACGCTTTGAAATGAGCAACTAGCTTCATATTTCCGACTCCTTGACAGTTCAAAAGTGTCTGTAAATGTTTTAATTGAAATAAATGCTTTGAAAGGTCAGGTGTGTAGTACTCGCAACTGGCGTGCGTCTATGACCAGCTATCTTATCTCTATTACGCAACAAATTTTCGTAAACGATTACGACAAATTTGTTTCATTTTGACAGTTCAACAACATTCATTGCGTTATTTACGTTGTTGAGCAGATTTTTTTAGAGATTTGAAGCAATGGATTAGCAATTTGTTTCAAAAGGATTTAGATTCCGATTGATCGTGTATTACGTAATTAGGGTACCGATGTATTAACGTAAACGAAGCAAAAGGAGGATTTAAGGAGCATAGCAGGCGTTCTATAGTTTCTGCCTACCCTGATGGGAAGAAGGCGTGAGTTGATGTATGTATGTAAATATATTTTATGTGTCTTTTATTTTGAGTGTGAGTTTGAAACTGCACCACACTTTGACCGACGCAACGAAGGGATGCTCAACCTCAGAACAAAGAGGGATCAAAATACAAGAGGTCAACAAAACTTGGTAAATAATATTTTCCTAAAATGAAAAGGCTCGCGTTTGACCTCTATCTCAAATATTAGTTATCTTTTACTTTATTGCATCAGTTCAATAGGTGCTCAACAGCGCCCACTTCAGCGCATTTCTTCGCTGACCTTCATAAAACTAGAAGTAAATATAAAAAAGAAAGTTCTTATAAAAAGGGAGCCTTTCAGGAAGGTCTAAACATAACTTCATAAGTTATGTGAAGTGTTTTATTAAGAACCCTTTCCAGCAAAGCGGTATAGATAGTGAGCAACGATACAAAATATGTAGATGAGTTCCGTGCGATTTAGAAGCTTTTACTTGTACAAGATTGATGGACAGCGAAATTTAAAGGGTAAAGCAAGCAGAGAGTCTAATTGAGTAAGGTTTGGCATAGAAATAAACTAGGTTCTAGTAGGTAGGTCATATGCATTAGCTGCTAGGAAAAAAACTTGTAACTATTTGTACTAACAGTAAAACATTATACAGCCCCGGATCTAGGGGGAGGGGCAAACCGGGGCCCGTGCCCCGGGCGCCAAAGTCAAAGTCAAATCATTTATTTTTATAAGGCACTTTTGAACGTCAAAAATTTACAAAAAAAATTGAATTGATTCTAATCGCCCCTTCCAAAAAGTAGTTTTCGCATGGAGAAGAATGGGCAAGAAACTCCACCGTTACTCTTTTAAAGCCAACTTCAGGGGCGACAAATTCAAGCGTAGCAGACAAGTACATCGATCACCCAGCACACCGCAACTTTGCAATAAATGAGACGCAAAGCATGCAGCACTTATGATCTTTCTATTTCCTTCTTTTTTACAACAGTTTTGGCGCCCCTGTTGAATTGGCGCATTATGGATCGATAAAATTTGATTAAGTAATATGTTGCTGCCAAAGTTTTCATTTCGGGAAAATTTCAAACTCAAAGTATTTATTTCCATTAAACCATTTACAGACACTTTTGCAAGAAACTCCACGGACACTCTTTTAAATAAAAAAAAAATATATAAAATATAATATATTTCAATTGCGCTATGGGGCTATAATATGGGGATCATAAAGGATTGGCGGGGGGCGGCAAACAGCAGATATTGCCCCGGGTCAAAAAAAAAAAACTAGATCCGGCTGACAATATAGGTAATGCCATCATTACGATTTGAACTTGTTTCCTTACAGAATAAGGCTGAATAGACACTTTGCTTGAACGAAAAAAACTCCAGGGGCTCTGGGTAGTGTCTGGTGGGGCAACTGTCCGACGATTGATGTCGGGACGTTGTATATATGCTAATCACGGAGTAAACTCTGTTTGCGCGATGCACGTTTTTGCGTGACGTCAGTGTGATGCGTAGTTCGCATGTGGCAATGTAGATACCACCACAAGAGCATGCAATTATCCGTCCAATTCACTACGTTGCACTTTCTTAGTCAAATCAGATTTTAACCAAATAAATCAACAAATCTACGTCATCATAACAGAAATAACCAATCAACATCCGAGTTGTTTTGATAACACAGCATTTTCCCTTCAAAACAGACCATCATCATGACGTCACAACCACCATAATACCACTATACAAAACAAACAACACATAAATACCATAATCTGAAACAATTTAACTGTTATGTAGTGACGTGACAGCCAGCCAGTGGTCCCAGGTTCGATGCTCGGCCGGTCACGAGAGCTCGTTAGAGCCAATTGCGAAGTATCACGACGTGTTCGTGAAAAAAAAATGCTTTTAGAAAAGTTGATTGCACTTTACATAGATAGGTACGTAAGTACCTATGTGTTAGTTATCTGTAAAGTTTTGTGGTTTGCTTAAATGGGTTCTAATTAAGATATAATTAATGTTATTACGGTGTCGGAGGATATATTTGGGCAAAACCTGCCGAAATTCATGCAAATGGCACAAATAATAATTGAAAGAGGTACCGGTAAACTGCCCTAACTTTGCCTGGCGTCCTAAGTTTGCCTATAATGAAAATGATGTAATATCTTTTTCATTTTACTTGTATGGCAATCGAAACTTAAAGCTGTCTATAAAATCTCAAAGTTTCCTTTGCCATACAAGTAAAATGAAAAAGATATTACATCATTTTCATTATAGGCAAACTTAGGACGCCAGGCAAAGTTAGGGCAGTTTACGGTATATTATAAAAGTTGCCATGTTTATAATAATTGTCATACTACTTAGTATATACGTAGTATCTCTATGTAGCCTATGCTTAGTATGTTTATAATTCTTTGACATTTGCTTACAGATAATTTTTATTTATTTTTTTGTAAAAAAGTGTTACAGACCTTGTAATTTATAACATCGCCTTGGATGAATCTGTAAAGGTGTTATAATTGTGGTATAAATAAATAAATAAATAATAAATAAATAAATAAATAAATAATAAATAAATAATAAATAAATAATAAATAAATAATAAATAAATAATAAATAAATAATAAATAAATAATAAATAAATAATAAATAAATAATAAATAAATAATAAATAAATAATAAATAAATAATTAGAACCATATTAAGAGAGATTTTACATGCCGCTACTGCTGAACGTGAGGTCCTGAGTTCGATTCCTAGGTCGTGCAGTGTTATTAGGGTCTTCCATTTCTCAGTAGCAGCCCGGAGTCTAGATTTGTGCCCGGTTGATGGCAAAGTCAAAGTCAAGTCAAATCATTTATTTCAAGTAGGCCCGTATAAGGCACTTTTGAACGTCAAAAATTTACAAAAAAAAAAAAAAAAAAATTGATTCTTGTTGCCCCTTCCAAAAGGTAGTTTTCGTATGGAGAAGAATGGGCAAGAAACTCCACCGTTACTCTTTTAAAATGTTTTAAGTACAATATTTTGTATAAGTACATTAGTTATATAATTATATGTGAGGACGATGCACCTAGAATAAAATTATTATACCACAATAGGTAAAAAGAATTAAGAATTAAAAATGAAGCAACAACAGATAAACTAATTATGTGATAGATACATGGTGCTCACATGGCAATAGGCTCGCCCCCTATTATATAGGACTTACTCGTAAACTTAACTGGCGAAATGTGGGTGTACCATAGTCACTGCTCAGTCATTGCTGGGACCGTATTATGACGTATTAATGCCACCATTATTCCAGTGTGAGTGAGAGACGTAGCTATACAAGGCCGCTAGCACCATCCTTTTTTTCGCAGTGGAATAATGATGGCATTAATACTTCATAATAAGGCCTCTGATCCCACTTTGTAAGAGGGATCAGGTAATACAAAGCACTGACCGTAGGTACAACTCTGCCTAACCCATCGGGGAATACAGGCGTGGTGTTTTGTTTGTGTTGATTATACCAGAAGCCTTTTATTCCTTGCAAATATTCCAATTCATAATCACACTAAAGTTCACAGTAGATACTTCGCAGTAATCTCAGTACAAACGCAATTCAAATGAGATAACGTAGAATGTTTAGCCGAGAAAAGTATTATAAGATAAGATTGCCTTTTTTTTACGTAAGATAATGTCTTGGTACGTACGTACTAGAGATTGCTGTTCACAATTTTACAATATTTAGTATGAGCATCGATGGTTCAGTGGTAGAATGCTCGCCTGCCACGCGGGCGGCCCGGGTTCGATTCCCGGTCGATGCAATATCTTTTTGCATTTTTAAAATTATTTACTATTTATTTTTAAAAGTTCATTCCAATTTTATGAATATTTATTTTACATAAATTCAACATTTTATGTACAGACGCCAGCAGGTCAACCTACCCGAAACTGTAATTTTTTTCCAATCAAGTTTGAACTTTACACTGTAGTGATAAAGTTGAAAATCTATTAAAGAAATTTGACAGATTGTAGTAGGTTGATGTGCTGGCGTCTGTACTAATAAAACTTAATTAATATTAATTTTACTAATGAGATTATAAAAGTAACACAAACATCAAAGAATTCCATAAAATCGTATACGCTTTTACACGACCTTTTCTAAATCGTAAAAATTATAATGTCCACAAACTACTATGAACCTTAGGTAAACTACATAAAGTTCAAAATAAATTTTGAAAAATTAATTGGGCCCGAAGATATGGCCCAATTCAATACTCAAAGCTAATAGACACTTTAACGATTGTACTACTGTATTATTAAAAATAAACTGTAATAACACGGCTATTAACTTCGAAACATAAATTAATTGACACCTTTTGAGAAATTCTTCGTGAGAACTTTTTTGTTGGGCATTCTAATATCGATAAATACGGTTTATGAATTCATTATCTATAATTATAATACCTAATACTTCAATATCTTTGGAAGAAAAGATTTTATGTAAATAAGAATCCAGCCTATAAAGTAAATAATTTAATCGGCTACTAATTATTTTTTTCAATATTTCTTACTTCTGCGTATGAAATTTAACCCCTTTGTATCCTAATTGACCATGACCCTAAATAAATAGGGATGTTGACAATTTTTTATTTGTCCGTCAGTTGAATTATTAAAAAATATTAAACACATATTTTTTCTTTTTTTACGTAATCAAAAGATTACGGCAATACATTGAGTTAAAATGTAGCATGACGTCACTCTCCAGTGATTTTATACCGACTTGTGACGTATCGAGCCCCCACTCCCCAACATTAATGCTTTTTATCTAAATCATTTTTTATTAATATGATAAAGCAAAAAATACGTGTTTTTCCCAGAATTCCCGGTCAGCATCCCTATTGAGATAATGGCAGATGGTGATAGTAAAAATAAGCTGATGAATAAATCACAGAAATAATTAACACAAATAAGTAGCCATTCGTAAGCACGCTAGCCTTTAGACCTGGCTGTCATTCGTAGATCTTTGACAGTCGTTACGGGTTATCAGAAGCCCAAGAGTCTGACCACCAGTCTTAGCGAGCGGTATCGTGTTACCCAGTAACTGGGTTGTGGAGGTCAGATAGGCAGTCGCTCCATATAAAATACTGGTATTCAGCTGCATCTGGCAGTCGGCTTCAAGTGTATCGGACACTGGAAGTCGACCCCAACATAGTTGGGAAAACGCTAGGCAGGCTGATTGCAGTAGCCATAATTAGGTCAGTATTTTATTTACCCTGACTACCTACCACGGAAACATTAAACGCCTCCTTATATTATTGTAGCGACATGTTTAAAATATGCTGACATTGTTTACGCAGCAGAACATAAATTGCTAAATACAGACTTATAATAAGTGAAGCGGTAAGCGATCACTTGATATGGCGGTAGGCTTGAGCAGGCATAATATATTTGTTAGGGTGCTCACTCATTTGGTACAAATTCTTATTTAAATTTTGTAAGAACATTATTTTCTTGGTCATGCAGATAGATCTTTGTATTAGGGGTATACGTTGGTACGGTAAGAAACATGTACTTAAAAAAATTCCAGTTACTAGACTAAACCAAATTGCATATTTTTATATGAGACTAGCTTCTGCCTGCATGAAATTTCTGCCCCCGGACCTACCGCATCGCATCCCAACGCCCGGCGCGCGCTTTTACTGCGTTATCGGTGAGCGTTCATTCTGCCTTTTTTCTTTTTGCTCGGCTCCTAAGGGTCGTAGCGTGATGTTACATAGCTTATAATCTTCCTCAAGAATTGGGCTATTCAATGCAAAAATATTTTTTCAAATCCAACTGGTAGTTCCGGAGATTACCCCCTACATACAAACAAACAAATTTTACCTCTTTCTAATATTATTATTATTAAATACCTATATAATTTTCATTTATTTAATTCATATTTATTATAATATTTCAAGGAGGATAAGATTGTTAAGGTTTATCCGGATAAAACTCTATGACGGACTTAGGCATTTTGATAAGTACCTACATAATTTGAGTATCATCGTAAGCAGTAGGTATAAAATAACCCAACCAAAAACATTAATGACAAGTAGGTTGCCAAGCCTTCCATAACACTATTACTGTTAAAAAGTTATCAGATCTAGAGCCAAGCCCCAACTGTACAAACCTTACATCTTGGTCAAAATGTACGGCTTGGTCGTTTTTTCACAGACACTCCTATGGGCTTATGTAAGGCATTAAGAGGGAACAGGGGCTGCGAGTAATTTGAAAAATAGGTATTTGAAGAAGCTATTGCCGTCTTCTTACCTCAAGTCTGCCCCCGTAGAGTGCGATAGGGATAGCTACAGCTCAGACCAATTATATCACAAACAAAATTGATGAAATCGACGTTTCGTATTCCCCTTTTTTCTCCTCGAAAACTGAACCGATTCAATTGTTTTTTACATTAAAATTTTAAGGAAGAGTATATCTAGGTTCCTATAATTTTCATTTATGTTAAAAACTTTTTGAATTTGTGTGGTACTCCTCTAATCACGGCGGTAAAAATGGGGCATTTTTGTAATTTTTGAAGGGTCATATTTTCTTTACCGATAAGTTGCTGAAAAAAGGGAAAATGTTTGCTCTAGAGGCATTATTCAGGAAGAAAAAGGAGAATACATTTGTATGGAGAATCGCACGCCCTTTTCCCTCTTAAGTCACTGGTCTTTAATGTTGTGCAATAGTTCCATGGAACGGCCAGACCATACATTTTGACCAAAATGTAAGGTTTTGTAGAAGACCTCGTAAAGTTCGCCTTGGCCGGTTTATATGATTTATACTTGACATTCGATTCACCAATAGGCATAACACCTAATATCGCATTAGATCAATCCGAAATATAATCAGCAATATTGTCAAGCAACCTTCAACTGTAAAGGCACAACGCTAAAGTCTTAACTCCGACAAACAGGTCCAAGATTGATATTTTCAAATTTCGAGAGCAAAATCGAACGAGAATCCGAAGCCACTGACTGCGATTACATTCCCTGGCATCACGGAATGCAATTTAGTTTTATAAGTTCACGCAATACATTGGTGCTAAAAGGTTAATTTGAAATGAACGCTACGCAAATTGACTTGCCATATTTATATGTTGAACGTCAAATTGACAGATAACGTCAAATGTTTGGATTTGATAGCTACAGTGGGAAATCAGTGGATATTTTGGTGCGTGAGACTGTGAGTGTTGAGTGGGCAGAGATAATGATGTTATTTTTTAGCGTTTGGGGTATAAATCGCTTTATTTTATGTAATTTTGTTGACAGTGTAAACCGTAATCGTAATTGAAGGGTTAGCGATATGTTGCGGGAAAGTCCGAAAGGGATACCGTGGCCCCTGGCAACGTACAAGCAACTGAAGGAACACGGGTGGGTTTTAATCAGTAAGAGTGTAACACGCGCTCCGCCCAGAGCGGGAGAAATTATTTTATAAATAAAAAAAAAAAAGGATTGGAAGACAGTTCTAAATTGTGAGTGAATTTTAATTTATCAATTTATTTTATTTATTTTCCTTTACATACTATAAAACATAAACAATTTACATCTAACACTAATATATTATATATAAATTATGTACAAGTATACAGAGGCAAAAAAAAATATATAAAAAAAATAAAAAATATATGAGGAACTCACTGGGCATCAAAAAAATCGTCCGCATCGCTGTCAGTGGGAAAAGTGCCCAAAAGGCTGGCAGCATTGCCATTTTAATTTATTGATCTCGTTTTAGCGGTATTCGTTCCTATTGTTCTAATGTAGGCGTTTGTATGTGGAGAAATAAAAAAACTGAAAAAAATAGAGTGAGCTCCGGAGGGATTCTTCAAAATGCTGTACACAGGTATTGACCTACTAAATTGGCACCACCTATATATTTTTTAGAATGATTTAACTATTAAAAGTAGCTAAATAATAACAATCACACGGGGCGATCGAAGGTTAAGCTTCACTTGTAGCGGTCGGTTCGTGGATGGGTGACCATCATTACATATCTAGACGTTTTAAGCCGTTGATCCCGGATTTCATTCGTAGATCTTTGACAGTCGTTACGGGTACTTAAAAGCCCTAAAAGTCTGACAAACAGCCTTACCAAGGGGTATCGTATTACCCAGTAACTGGGTTTTGGAGGTCAGATAGACAGTCGCTTCATGTAAAATACTGGTATTCAGCTGCGTCGATTAGACTGGGAGCCAACCCCAACATATTTGGAAAAGGCTAGAAAGTTTTTTTATTTTTTTTTTTTTTTAATTATAACTTTTAAACCAGTAAGTCCAGACCCTAACGCAAAGCGACAGTGTTGCTGACTCTGTGATTGAGTTGCAACAACGCATGTTTGTATCAAATAGACCGTACGTGATGAAATATTGAATAAATATACCTATGTGCGTATTCCATTATTTGCTTTTAATTTAACCTAGTTTTTGCCAACTCTATAATACCTACTATCTACATATATTTCTGAGTTTATCTTGGACATTACAAACCTCGGTGAAGGAAAACATCGTGAGGAAACCTGCTATCTAATTACGCAACACATTTTCGTAAACAATTACGAGAAATTTGTTTTATTTTGACAGTTCAACAACATTCATTGCGTTATGTACGTTGTTGAGCAGATTTTTTTATCGAACTTATGAAGCAATGGATTAGCAATTTTTTTCAAATGATTCAAATTGCGATTGATTGTATATTACGTAATTAGGGTGCTGGACTTATAGTTAATATAAGCCTAAAATAGACCAGTTCTAATTTTAGGAAAACCTCTTTTGTTTATGCCCGTTCTAACGCAAATGCAATATGCATAATTTCTTTTAAAACAACTAGAACAATTCGCCAATTTTAACTGCCTGGGCCCTTTTTTCACGGAACTTTACATTTGCTAAAAGTAAAATTAATTACTTACAAACAAACATTGTTTTTACATGATAAATTCTATAATTATTCTAGATGAACATAAAAATGTTGCCAGTTTTGTTATTTTTAAATGAAATTAAGTATTTACCTTTGACGTTTGAGCAACGAGGAATTTCGAATAAAAGTAGAAAAAGCCATTTAAAAATATCCGTGTGGTATTAATATGGCTGGGTCTTGTTATTGGGCCTAAATACGTAGTAGACGGCCCCCCTGATTCGTCATTTTCGTATTTTCAACCGTCTGCCTAACACCCTGTATATTTGGTTTCTACTTTGCGGAGCCTGTGCTGATAGGCTACGACGTCTGCCACATGCTGCCAAGGACGATACCCTTTATCCTAAGTATATACATATATGTACAAATATTGCTCGTTCAATAGTATTGGATTATCTACTACATAATATAATCTACTATGTTAAGTATATTGGGCTAAAATTTCTGGATCAAAATTACAATGATATCAGTTAAATGATCTTTGACAAGATAGGGATTACATTCAACAAGTCTTCAGACAGCCGTCGTAAGGCTGATTTAGTAAGCAAACATTTTAAACCTCTTGTTAATATGTACTTAAATGAAGCCAATATACCCAAAATGTCTTGAGGAAACTTTCGAGAATGAATGTCGATGGCTATACGAGCAGGGGAAGACCAAAGAAACGATGGATGGGCTGTGTGGAAGATTTTATGGCTAGAAAGGGGGTGACCGAGATGTCGGCTAAAAGAGTAGTATGGATAAAAAAGACATAAATAAAGCTTCGTGCGACACTGGTAATTTTTCTACCGTGAAATTTTCTTAGAAATTATTTTGTTAGAATCGCATCGCGCCGCAGTCTGAACGAGGCTTAAATTGGCTTAATAACACAAGCAAATATACCCAAAATAGTCCAGGAAGTATATTTACTAGCTAATGTAGAACCAAAATCTGCTCATATCAGTAAGTACGTAAAAGGAGAGAGCGGTCCACTTAGGACAATATTCTGCGATGTGCACCGTTTAGGCACGTGGGCGAACCAATTCACTGAATTGGAGACAATAAGGTCAACGCGTTATGAGCCGATGATTTGCATGTCATGGACCCACTGGAGAACAACTTGGGAATTTAAAATGGTGACATTGTATCGCGTCATAATATTGGGAGATATCAACGGACAAATACAAATGAAGGGCACTGAAGCTTTAAAAAACACCGGCCAAGTGCGTATCGGACCACGTATAATGAAGGGGTCCGTAGTTTCGATGAATTTTTCCAAGAACAAACTTAACATTGTAGTTGAAAAACATGTTCTCCCATACATTCCAACGGCAAATGTAAATTTGTACGCGCAAAAGTGATTAATCATGTTATTTTAAAACTATAGACTTATTATACGTTTTCCTGTAATATATATAAACTTAGAACTATTCACCGATTTCTTTTTTAATTCTAGGCTCATCAGTTTCGAGGATAAGGGGGGAGGGGGGGAATGGTCAAATTCCAACTATTTTCTTTAATAACTTTAAAACTAATTACGTTAAAATAATTTTAAAAAAATAAATAAATTCTCAGAAGCTCTTTCATTTGATAAACGTCACACAGTTACAGTTTAAGAAACTATTTTTCCCCCAAAAGTGAACCCCATATCCCCGCCACTTCGAACCGATTCTGTGCCTCCCGCATCCAGCGGATTCATGCGGGAATCGCGTTTGGGTCACAGAAATTCATATGTGTACCAAATTTCAACTTTAATCGATTCTGTAGATTCGGAGCAAATCGGCTGTGATAGACGGACAGACAGAATCCTATAAAGGTTCTGTTTTTTCATTCGGACGCACGGAACCCTAAAAAAACGCTTTTCCTATCATAACTTTACGCTTATTTTATATAGATTAAAAATGTACACTGGATAAAGAAAGAAAGAAAGAAAAAGTATTTATTGGGACCAGCACAGGAGATCTTAATTAAACTAAACACACACTAACTAAAAATAAAAATATCAATATTATGGATCTATAGATAATGTCAATAACGCCGGTAGCACACCTCCGCCGCGAAATTCGAGTAGCGGAACTTGAATAGCGGAACTCGAGTTGCGGCTCGAGTGGCGAGCCAGTTGAATTGAACTACTGCGGTTTCGCTGCTATGGTTTCGCGGCAAAGGCTTAAATGCTACTGGCGTAAATAATACACCATGAGTCCCATTCCCATGTCACAGATGACAAGCCTATAGTAATTAACGGATCTAGATCGAGGTACTCAAGAATGGGAAAATATAGAATAACTCGTAGAATACTTCGTCCGCTTGCAATTTCTTGTTCCTCGACCCACCCCGTTTGCATCGCAATGCCTGCCCGCGCTATAACTTCGCTTAGCGTTGTTTCTGTCTTTTTTATTTTTGCTCGGCTCCTAAGGGTCCTAGCGTGACGTTAAATAGCCTATAGCCTTGCTTAAGAATTGGGCTATCAAATGCAAAAAGATTTTTTCAAATCCGACTGGTAGGTTCATAGATTAGCGCGTTCAAACAAACTCTTCAGCTTTATTATTAGTATTGAAAAACCTCATTATTTGTTTACCAATATTACTATTCTCAACCGAAGGTCGCCTTATGTGCACCATTATACCATTTACCCACCCATTCTATGCAGACCAATTGCCTTCATAAAATCTGAAATCTGAGATTCAATAGAAAGAAAAGAAAGAAAATACGTTTATTTGCGGTAAATATGACGCAAAGAAAAAGAGAAAAAAAAAAAACACGAGAATAACAAATTGGGGGAAAATATGCGTCACATCCACGCAAAACGGCCATGGCAATGGTAAGGTCAGGCAACATAAACAGAGGATCTTAATTATCTCGTCTCATCTGGATTATTTCCGAAGTACCTACCTATAGTGAAGTCTGTTATACCTTCGTCAGTTTTCAAGTCTTTTCCTATCAAGTCAAATCATACTTAATACCCGTTGAAGCTGGCACTGAACACACTACTTATTGCATAGAAAACTATAAATTTAATTACTTGATAAGAAAGATTAAAAAAAAATCCAAAAAGATCCGATCTTCCAGTGACAGAAAGAAAAAACGAAAAAGAAAAATATTTTATTAGGGACACGCCCAGGAAATACAACAATAAAGATGAAATTAAAAATAAAATGTTGCCAGATTTGTTATTCTTAAATGAAAATATTGACGTTTGAAGTTTGAGTAACGACGAATTACGAAACAATATTTAAAAAAAAAACATTTTTAAAAATCCTTGTGACCTTGGTCTTTTAATAGACCTACACGTAGCTGACGGCGCAACGGGTCCGCCATTTTCGTATGTTCAACCATCTGCCGAACACCCTGCATAGATAGATTAAAAAAATATTCAGTGCACACTTACCTAAATGATAACAAATTACATGAATATATATAAAAAACAAGATGCCATAATACAAAAAATATACTTAAAGAAATGGAGTGACATTATGACATACTTCAAATCAAATATACCTACAAGGTGCGGTGTGCGGTGTGCGGTGGCGATAAGAATCGTCAGTCGTGGATGTCATTTAAAATGCGCTCAAATACTCATTTAGGATGCTTTGAGGAGTGGCTATAGAGGCGCCACGGCGTCCTCACCTTCCGCCTGACGCAGGTCCTCACCGGACATGGTTGTTTCGGGAGGTTCCTGTTTCGTATCAGGCGGGAGGAAACGCCCGGGTGTCATCACTGCGTGGATCGCCCGGAGGACACGGTGGAGCATACGGTGGAGGTCTGCCCGGCTTGGGCAGACCTCCCTCGGCAGGCGATCGGTGGCGGGGATCTCTCGCGTCCGGCCCTGGTCCAGGCCATGGAGGAGTGGCCATGGGAGGCCGTCACCTCCTTCTGCGAATCAGTAATGCTCGCGAAGGAGGAGGCAGAACGCGTGAGGGAGAGGCAAATTTCGCGCCATCACGCCCCTAGCCGCCGCAGGAGACGCCCTGGGCGTCGGGAATCGTATCGCGTTGTGTTCCACGCGCGCCTCAAAGAGATGTTAGCAAATGAAGGGGTCCGATAGGACCAATGCCTGCCGGGGTTGCGGGAAAGTCCGAAAGGGATACCGTGGCCCCTGGCAACGTACAGGCAACGGAAGGAACACGGGTGGGTTTTAGTCAGTAAGAGTCTGACACGCCCTCCCGCTTCACCCAGAGCGGGAGAAGTTATTTGATAATTTTCCATCCAAAAAAAAAAACAGAAAAAAAGGATGGTGCTCATACTTACCCGTTTGACAAATCATCATAAATTTTTCATCATTCTCCTGCCTCTATGCCAATTTATTTGGTGTCAGCGCAACATGTTCCATACTTCTCTATTAGTCTTGATATCGGTAGTCACTCCCTTTCTCGCCATATCATCTTTCACACAGTCCACCACCCATCGTTTCTTTGGTCTATCCACATTCATACTCAAAACTTTCCTGACGACATTTCCCTCATTCCTCCGCGTCACTTGCCCATACCACGACCACCTATTTCCACAACACTATTCAGTTTCCGGTGTCACTTTCAGATTGCCTCTTATATGACATGTGTGGGCGTCCAAGCAAAAAGGGTCCAGTAGTGGGGTATTAAGTTAAGACTAGATTCGGTATCTAGAATAGTCAATTGATAGTAACGATTGAAAAAATATTCAAAAACTGTCACAACTTTTTAAAATCAGACATTTGAAGTTGAAATTCTGAAAAAGTCGTATATAGTCATTTACTATATGTCATTGTAGATGATTGAGCATTTATTAATAATCAATTAAAATCGCGAAATGCAATTTTTTCACCCAACTTTACAAAACTTCTTATATCTCGGAAACTAAATGCAGAGAACTGGACCCTCAGATGCTGGACCCTTTTTGCTTGGACGCCCACATATACAAATGTAATTCAAATATTTCACAAAACTGGACTACTCCAAGAATAATCAATCTGCCTAGCCTTTTCCCAACTATGTTAGGGTCGGCTTCCAGTCTAACCGCATGCAGCTAAATACCAGTATTTTACATGTAGCGACTGGCTATCTGACCTCCACAACCCAAAGACTGACTAATACGATACACCTTGGTAATACTCTGGTTGTCAGACTTTCGGGCTTCTGACGACCCGTAACGACTGTCAAAGATCCATGAATGACAGCCTGGACCAACGGCTTAACGTGCTTTCCGAGGCACGGAGGAGTCTTGGTATGTAAAGATGGTCACCCATCCACGGATCAACCCCGGCAAGCGTAGCTTAACCTGAAGGATCGACACGTGCGGCTGTTATTACTTAGCCACAAGCTCAAAAGTAGTCCAAGAACATGGAATTAAATTATGTTCTGTGCATAAAATTAAATGCGTGGAAACTAAAATAGTGCACGTGTAATAGGGCAATAGGTTGGTAGCAGATCCCACGCACTGGTTCAGGTGAATAATAACTCTTAGATCATGGTTGAAGTGACCATAAATTTCAGCCGGGGACACAGTCTACGATTTATATTTTCCAAAAAGACTTGCATAATATTATGTTATGAATGAAAATATTATAACCTAAGAAGCCGTGTGCAAGCAAAAAAAAAGCAGCCAAGTGCGAGTGTCAGACTTGCACACGAAGGGTTCCGTACCATCGTACAATATTTAGCAAAAAACCCCGAAAAAAAACCTTTCTTGTATGGGGACCCCCTATTTTTTAATTTTTTTACTTTATTATTTGTTGTTATAGCGGCAATAGAAATACACAATCTATGAAAATGTCATATTATGGTTCATGAGACACAGCCCGCTGACAGACAGACGGACGAACAGTGGAGGCTTAGTAATAAGGTTTCGTTTACGGAAGCCTAATCAATTATCGCAATGCAGTTTCTTCCTTATAGGCTACCACCACCGTTTCGGAAGGCCTATATTAATATCACGTTGTTATTTACAACAAACGACCCCACATAAGTTAGTAGATGACATTTTTTTTCCCTTTATTTATTATAGGGGCTTTTATGCATAGCGTATATCAGTCTCATCGTATCCTAAACAATAGTACTTTCACAAGACGTGGGCCATGAATTTGAACAAACCCTTCGCATCGTCGCCATATGGAAGTTTGTATATGATATTGATAATGAGGATAACAGCTCAATGTATTGAAAAAACATCGAGAAATCGAAACTCAACATTTCGTAATTAACTATTAATAAGTTGTTTGAGATTTCCTCTGTAATGCAAAATAAGTAGGTAGGTACTTATCCCATTATAAAAGAAAATTGTGGTCTCCATCCCTCAGCACGCTGCACACGGTCAAACAGTCTAAATCCGTTAATAGTGACAACTCATTTAGGTCACTAGTCACTAGGAAACGTAACAGGGCAGTTAAAATTAACTGGAACACATTTAACTAACTATAAATCATCGTAATATAAACAAACATGTCAAATTAACTGATGGAGTTAAATATATGTTGCAATTGCTAACTCATCAAGAGATATAATAGTCAGCTAGTATTCTGCTGTTACGCGAAGACACTGCCGCCCAAGATACAGGATTTTTCTAGTTTGGGGGGAAGGGTAAGTAAAGAAAGAAAGAAGACGGAAATAGTACAGACGCCAGCAGGTCAACCTACCCGAAAGGTTCGAAATTTCGGTTCAAAATTCCTTCATTTTGTTTGTTTTTTTTTTTTTTTGTTTTTTTAAAAAACGTTGCCCCACACTAGGAATTTCTCCTGTGTCGTGGGTGCGTTTACAGACATTTAAACTCACATACACAAACAGCCAGACCCGGAACAACTAATTGTAGGTCATACAAATATTTGTTCCGTGCGGGAATCGAACCCGCGACACGCAGCGCAGCAGTCAATCGCTTAACCACTGCGCCAACCGTGCCGTCATTTGTGTGTCTGTTGAGCAGTGCAAGGCACGTCTCGACGCGTACTTCGCGCTGGCGATCATTGAGTTTGTGGGGCACCATTTGTCAAGCTTTTTTACCTTGCCAATTTGACGCAAATTGACCAATATTGTTTTGACGCTAACGTCGAAAGCTGTTGCTAATTCAGCCGTAGATTGTGTATCATCAGCTTCCACAATCGCCTTTAATTCGTCATTGTCGACCAAAGTCTTCGGACGACCGCGAGCTTCATTTTTCAGGTCGAAATTTCCAGAACGGAGGCGAGCAAACCAATAACAGGTGGTGCGTTGGTTTGTAGTGTTCGCTCCGTAAACGTCGTTGATGTTGCATGCCGCTTGTGCCGCGTTGCTGCCACGACGGTACTCATATTCCATAATTACTCGAATTTTTAACGTATCCATGATGATTATTGATGACGAAAAAGATTGAAATGCTATGAAAATGTAACACTAATAAAAAAAAACCATGTTCTTAAAATAAAATTCATTTGAAATTAGAATTCTTAGCCAAACAAAAATTATTTTGATTTGAAATGGCCAGTACTGCAGAACGGCAATTTCATAGGTAAAAAGACCTAATATACATATTAATGATTGTAATACTTACTATATTGAATTCATGCAAGCCTAGTAGGTACTTTTTGTTAAATTACTCTCAGACATTGCAGTGCACAACGTGTCGTGAGTGAACAGAATACTGTCTAAGCTTTTTTTGCAACATCCGATATCAATGAAACAAGGTACATATTCTGCTCCAAATTTTAATCTCTGTCTGCTTGTTAAAACTACATGAAATTCCGTTCAGTAGTTTCGGAAATGTGCGCGGACAGACAGACAGACACCGGATTCTACTGTTTTATTACATGTACCTATAGATTATTCTACTGACACCTAAAGAGTAGTCTCTTTGAAAGTAGGTAGGTATCTCAGAAACACTTTCCTTTCCCTTCTTTAGGACTTTATAAAAGTGTAGTGTGTATTTCATATAAATGTAATCCTTATAATTGTTTAATCGTTAGGTACAGACGCCAGCAGGTCAACCTACCCGAAACTGTCAAATTTTCCCAATAAATTTTGAACCTTATGCTATAGTGATAAAGTTGAAAATCTATTAAAGAAATTTGACAGATATTTGTAGGTTGATGTGCTGGCGTCTGTACAATAAAGATAATATTGATTTATAAAAAAATTAAAAAAATATGGTTATAATTTTACCTATGTAAATTATGTAATCAACCTTATTGTATGTAACCAGCCTTATTTCGTATAAAGACAGTATTCATTCAGCTGTCGGTGTTTCAATATCTCCTCGAGATCCCGCCTTGCCAAAGATCAGGGGCCTTATTATGAAGTATTAATGCCATCATTATTCCACTGTGAAAAAAGGATGGTGCTAGCGGCCTTGTATAGCTCCGTCTCTCACTCACACTGGAATAATGGTTGCATTAATACGTCGTAATACGGCCACTGGTTCTCCGTTCGGAAAAGTAATATAAAAGTGACTGGATGACACATCAAGCTATACATTTCCACGTGAGATAGATGCAAATTTTGTCTTTTTCGATTTTTCGACAATAAAAAATTAGGAAAAACCCAAGGGAACACCCTTGGGTTTTTCCTAATTTTTTATTTTTCCTTCACCACCCCAGTAATGAGGCGAACAAAACAAAAAAAAATCAAATTTGTCGAGCCATTTTCGAGTTACTGCGAGAATAACACACGACAATTGATTTTTATTTATAGATAGATAGATATATACATAGAAGATAGATAGATCTATATATCTTCAATAACAGATTCTGTAAAAATAAAACATTGATTTTGGAACTTTACTTCAATTTCGATCACTTCCTCAGTATCCGATATGGTCTAGTGGCTAGGATACCTGGCTCTCACCCAGGAGGCTCGGGTTCGATTCCCGGTATCGGAAAATCTTTTTTGTAAATCTTTTTCATTTTTGTAAAGCTTCAGCAACATTATGAATTATTTACCTGCCTACTGCCTTTTTTTTAATTTTATTATCTGACGTAGATCTTTTTCATCTGATTAATAAGTATAAGTTTAATTTATTCAGTAAACACGGTTTTACATATTCTCAGTTCATTTTGAAATCATATTGTTCTCAAATTTTGCATAAATTATTCAAAATCTTAACTAAGACTAAGACCATGCGAATAACCTTTAAAACATAATTCATGATTTAAATCACAATAGTTTCTGCCATATTATTAAAATACTTGTTATTCTTGTTTTATAAATAGCTTTTTTTAATGTGATAAATTTAAATAATTAAAACGGTAAGCATTTTTTTTATGCAAAAAATATTTCACATTACAGTTTATTCACTTGAAAATCTACAATTTTATCTAATAATTATCCTAAAACTGTATTTTTATACAATCTTATAAAATACTACCAACCTGTCCCTGCTTCGCACGATTTTTATGACTTGACAAATATCGAGATTTCTTAGTTTAATATTATAATCTAAAGTAATATTATAAAGAGAAATGATTTGATGTTTTGTATGTTTATTTGTTTGTTACGCTTTCACGCTAAAGCGGCTGAACGGATTTGGATGAAATTTGGCACATGGGTAGACCATGACCTGGGTTAGGAGATAGGATACTTCTTATCTCGATATTCCCACAGGATCGAGACTTATGCGGGTATCTCATACACATAAACCTTCAAGAATAAATTCTCTAAATGACGCTGAAACCGCATCAAAATCCGTTGCGTTTTTTAGAAGAACAACGCGGTCACCCAGCAGGCACGAATAGCGACTTTAATTTATAATATTTATAAGTAGATTAGACTATTCTGCCAAGTCCCCATGACGTAAATGACAGATATCGCCTCAAAAAACAATCGTGTATTGGTAATTAGCGACAGAAAATTGTTTTAATAGTCTTTGAACGAAGGTCTACCTTCAAAGTCATTTGATATTAGCTTCAATTTGCTCACTTGTCGACGAAGCGGCAACAAATTAGCAGATACATTAGGTATATTATCTTCAATGATAAACAAACCTCTATTCGCATTTTTTTTTTTTAACACATCGGGGATTGTTATTAAGAACTTCGAAGTATCGGAGAATATAATAAAATCTAATTTTGACGATGGATCTGCTCGAAAAAGTATGAATAAAAATGAAAAAATGCTCTACAAGGGTTGACTCCATGGTTGCCTTGGTCAAACAGTCCGACTGTAGGTACCTTGATGAACGGCTATTTAACCACGGCAAGAGACCATATGAATATAGATGGTTCACTCCGCATTTTAGGTATGAAGCTACAAGTATGCGGCAAACCCGTCTTGTCGAGCCAATTCAGTAAGTGTAACGTAGTCAGAAGATATAAGAGTTATGCGATAGAAAGAGAGGCAAATTCTAGGTGAATGTAACTGTAGGTAATTAGCGCTGTGCGACCTGAATTGCACTTTATTGTGTTGTTGCAAGAGTCACTTTTTATTTAAATGTTTCTGCGGAGTGAACCGTCTGCAGGTATTCATCTGTGGTTAGACCTAATACCTACTGATGTCTCTATAGCTCGTGCTTTAGCTCGCAACAGCTCGTGTCGACATCAGTCAACAAAAGCCAACATGGGCGTACCCAGCTTTTGGCCCATGGGTAAATCAGAACACGAAAAATTCAACTTCTTAGGTTTTTTGCAATTTAAAGGTGAGTGTCAGATTGTATCTTAATTTAAAAACGATTCGCGACCATAACAAATATGTATTTACAGAATTATAATCTTTAGAATAATTAATAAGTACATCTCTCTAAGTTAGTTTTTTTCTGGTATGTCAGGTTTATTAAGCAAATCTCAGAAGTCACTGCTGACAAATAATTATGAAAAGCATGACAAATATACAAAACCAGAGACATTGTCCGGTGTTAATTAAAATATGATCGATTCGTTTCTTATCTTTTTTAGGTCTGAATTGTGTGATAATCGGGAAACCAATTTGAAATAAAGGTTCTAATAGACAGATAAATTACACTTGCCCAAAAAGATAGGTAACTCGGGTACCTCCTCCGAATAAAGGTAGACAGATAAGTCAAACTTGCCAAAAAAGATAGGTAGGTACTCGGGTACCTCCTCCGAATCGGTCGTCGCACAAAGCCTTGAGAATCCGATAGTAAAAGTACATTACAGTTACCACAAAAAAAAACGCTTAGAAACTTAAAACAATCAACAGTTGTTCCAAGTAGATCTCGGTTCCACTTGAGTTGGTGCCACGGTCGGTTGCTCATCAGTAACCACTGACCAGGAAGTAGCCATGGTTAGCGGGGTAACATACCCCACTGCTGACTATAAATATACAAATTAAATGTTGTTAACTGGTGAAAGAGAGATTTATTACAATTTCGTTTCCGTTTGTGTGGAGATATTTGAGTATGGGAACGTTAGTTTTGCCCGTGAATTAGCGTTTTTAAAATGTTATGGCTGGTGAATTTGGTGGGTTCTACAAAGTTAAAATTATATTAAAGCATGGGAATTGTTTAAAATAGTGGAAGCTATAAAAAAATCAGGAGAAAATTGATTGATTATGAAATGGATTTGAGATTCGCAACAAGTACTTACAGATAATATATTGCGAATTTCTTCATTCCAATTTTAAAATATTTTGGACAAACATGGCTGGCAAGACTGGCAACCACTTGTAACTGGACTTGGCCCGGAAGATGAAAACGTAAATGATCCACAGTAATATTTGTAGCAGTTACAAATTTACAATACAAAGAACATAAGACAGTGAAAAATTGCAGAAAAACGATAACTCTGATGCAACTCGAACACATCATCGCAACTCGACTAATTAGTAGGTAGCTACCACAGACATACATACGAGTACACATACTTTTATTAAAGAAAATTTCTTGCTCCGTTTCACTGTGACAAAAACTATGCGAGCGTTAATTCCATTGTTTGAAAAGAGAACGCCGCCACCGCGACAGCCGCATGCGCATGACGTATTGTGCAAACCCGCATACATTTAGCATAATTTTGACACGTTATGCAAAGAGTTTTTAAGGATTTAGACCTTGTTTGACTAAATAGCAGTTCACTGTTTCAAACAAAGAATCCATTATTTCAAGAACGGTTTTGTGCCACCGATATTTCCATGATGGATATTGTTGAACAAAATATTTCGATACGGTCATGGTGAGTGAGTCTAAGGCCCGGTTCCACCACAAATTACTAAATACGTTAAAAGCCTTGTGCAGACTAGCGCGAGGCGACACCGGTAATTGTTGTACCATGAAGTTTAAAAAAAAAATATTGTTAGAGTAGCGCCGTCGTCGCGTCGCGCCAGTCATTCTGTCTTCGTCATCTTCAAACAGTGGTAACCAAAGCAGCAGTGGCCAAATGGTAACGGCCGTGACTTACGAGTTGGAGGGTTCGAACCCAAGCAGGCACTTTACTTTGCGTAAATTATTTCATCACCACTGCTCTCAAAAGGGTGAAGGAAAACATCGTGAGGAAACCGGCAAGTTCTAGAACCAAACATCCAAAAACATCAACAACCCGCACTAGACCCGCGTAGTGGTTTATGGCCTATTCCCTCTCTTAAAGGCCTGTATACCTGCAGTGGGAACATTATAAGCTTATTATGCAACTTCAAACGATTGATTGAAACAAAAAAATGTTTTAAAAGCGTTCAGCGCTAAACGCATTATCTGTTTTATGGTGCAAACAGGCCAAAGTTTAGGAACACCGTGCCATTGTCTGTGTTTCATTATTATAGCTATAATTTCTAAACTTCTCTAGTCTGCAACTAATATGAATAGGGAATTTTCATTAACCTCTTATGAATAGGGTAACTCTCAGAGGTAAACGTACACCATTGTCGTCCACATCATCACTTCACTACAGACCAGGTAATAGCCAAACAGTAACTTGGTAATAGCCGAACAGTAACTTGGTGATAGCCAAACAGTAACTTGGTGATAGCCAAACAGTAACTTGATAATAGCCAAACAGTAACTTGGTAATACCCCAACAGTAACTTGGTAATAGCCAAACAGTAACTTGGTTAATATCAATCTGCCAAGCCTTTTCCCAACGATGTTGAGGTCGACTTCCACTGAAAGCGAATGGAGCTAACCAGTATTTTACATGGAGCGACTGCCTATCTGACCACCACAACCCAGTAACTGGGTAATACGATACCCCTTGGTAAGACTGGTTCTAAGACTTTCCGGCTTTTGACGACCCGTTATGACTGTCAAAGATCCATGAATGACAACCAAGACCAACGGGTTAAAGTGCTTTCCGAGGCACGGTGGAGTCTCGGTATGTAAAGATAGTCACCCATCCACGGACCAACCCCGGCAAGCGTTGCTTAACCTGATGGATCGCCCCGTGTGACTGTTATTACTTAGCCACAAGCTCCTCTAGCTTGGCCAATATAAAAAGCCGTTTTATCTCCATGATTGATTCTACTAGTGCGAGCTATGGATATGTCTGTTTCAACCTACATAATAAATTGTAAGTATTACAATAGTTATTGCAATGCTGTTCACGATTCAAGTTCTTGCATATTTATTGTTGTCTCTGTGCACTTCATATAATAAATTATCGTGACAGCTGGATTAGAGCAACCTGTTTTCTATAAATCATTTTACATAGTTGAATCATAGATATTATATGCCATACAATTTTATTTACCTATTTATGAAAGTCACGCCTATTTAGACGCAGTATCACTATGTGCATTTGGGTCACCTTATAGGTAAACTCATCATCATCATCATCATTTCAGCCGAAAGACGTCCACTGCTGGACATAGGCCTCCCCCAAGCACCGCCACTTCGACCGATCTGTGCCTGCCGCATCCAGCGGATTCCTGCGGCTTTTGCAAGATCATCGGTCCATCTTGTGGGAGGCCTTCCAACGCTACGTCTTCAGGTACGCGGTCGCCACTCCAGAACCTTTCGGCCCCATCGGCCATCTGTTCTGCGAGCAATGTGCCCTGCCCATTGCCACTTAAGTTTGGCAATTCTTCGGGCTATGTCGGTTACCTTGGTTCTCCTACGGATCTCTTCATTTCTGATTCGATCACGTAGGGAAACTCCAAGCATAGCCCTCTCCATTGCCCTTTGGGTAACTTTTAGCCTTCTGATAAGGCTCATTGTAAGCGACCACGTTTCAGTGCCATAGGTCATCACTGGCAACACGCACTGGTCAAAGACTTTCGTCTTGAGACACTGTGGTAAGTCGGACGAGAACATATTGCGTAGCTTCCCGAACGCTGCCCAGCCGCGTCGGATTCGACGATTGACCTCTTTCTCGAAGTTGGACCTACCTAGCTGGACAGTTTGTCCTAGGTAAACATACTCGTTCACAACTTCGAGAGTAGCGTCTCCGATCTTCATGGGAGTGGGTGTTACATGGGCATTTGACATGACCTTTGTCTTGTCCATGTTCATTTTAAGACCCACTCTTTCGGAGGCTCTACTGAGGTCACTGTACTGAGGTACTAATGCTAATGCTCGATGACCCCAGTAGAGCGTCCTTGGTCTCAGCCATGATAACTATGTCGTCGGCAAACCGAAGGTTAGTGATATAAGTGTAGATAAACTGGTATCTTCGAAATTAAAGAAGGGGCTCGTGGCTAAATAATATAACAGTCACAGGGATTGATCGAAGGTTAAGCTACGCTGGCCGCGGTTGGTTCGTGGATGGGTGACCATCCATTACATATCGAGACCCATCCGTGCCTCGGAAAGCACTGCTGTCATTCGTAGATCGTTGACAGTCGTTACGGGTAGTCACAAGCCCTAAAAATCTGACAACCGGTCTTACCATGTGATCGTGTTACCCAGTAACTTAGTTGTGGAGGTCAGATAGGCAGTAACTCCATGTAAAATACCGGGAAATTGGTTAGTAGTACGTAGTTTAATTGGACAGTAAAATTCCTGATTAAGATAATAAGACACAGATTCTTGTATCCAATTATATTTTATACCTTTACAACATAATCATGTAGGTACCGTTTACCAACTCTTCTAACACGATGAACTCAAAGATAAGTTAATGAGGAACCAAATGACAGGTTTCTAAGCAATTCGTCTCACTCTGTTGATCATTACGACTAGCGTGCTATGATAAGAGCCACTGATAACATCAGTTTCCTATATTTCACAATAGAAATATATAACATGATACTATGTATGAACTGCCTTGTCGGTCTAGTGGTCGCAAGCGCATAAGGTTCCGGGTTCGATTCTCAGGTCTGGCAAAACGTTACTGCTGGGCTTTTTCCGTCAGGAATTTCTCAGTAGCAGCTCGGAGTTTGGATTCGTGCCCGACTGATGGCAATAGGCTCGCCCCCTATTACATGGGACTTAAACATAACTGGCGGAAAGTGGGTGTACTAAGGTACACCTCTGCTTAACCCTTCGAGGATTACAGGCGTGATGTTATGTTAAGTGATACTATGCGTAATAAGGAAACGTTTTTCTACTGATGCCTTACCATAAGTAAATGAAAAGGATATAAGCAATGTCGCTGTCGGGCTCGGTAGCGATACTGGTCCACCTTCCAGCGATATCGCTAATATCTGTATAGGCCTTAAATAGAGATATACTTAGGCTAAACTGGAGGGCCTAGACGAAATGACATTCTATAGGCGATAACGATGAAGGAAAAGTCTAAATTAATTGAATTGAATCATCGTTACCTTAGTTACCGAAAATCCTACGTCAATCCTGTTGGAAATCGTTGAAGAAATACGAAACGCTCTGAATGCGATTGTTAGTTGTCTAGAAAAAATATCGAGAGTCCCTGAGAGATATTTCTCGACGGCATGTGAAGTCAAGTCAGAGGCCCATGGGCGGCATAAAGCTTCGTGCAGACTAGCGCGACGCGACACCGGTTATTGTTATACCGTGAAGTTTTTTTAGAAATTGTATTGTTCGAGTAGCGTCGCGCCGTCGCGTCGCGCTGGTCTGTACGAGCCTTAAAACCTCTGACACCAGCTATCTAATTACACATGTTTATATAAACGATTACGAATAATCTGTTTCATTTTGACATTTCAACAACATTCATTGCGTTATTTACGTTGTTGGGCACATTTTTTTTTTCGAACTTATGAAGCAATGGATTAGCAATCTGTTTAAAAACGATTCAGATTCTGATTGATCGTGTATTACGCAATGAGGGTACTGGCTAGTCACTAACCACTCGAAAAAGAAGTAACGAAAAAGTCAGTTTCAAGTGTCAAAAGTTTTTGTTTTTGTGAATTTTGACACTTGAAACTTGAGACTATACTAGTTGGCTCTGTATTAACACATAACACGCAGCGAAAGGATTTTTTTTTGCTTCCAGGCAAACGTAGGCCACGGAAATTAGATCGTCGACGTCATCGCTTACCAGGCAAGATAGCGGTCCATCGCAAGCCTACCATTTAAAAACCAAAAACTAATTAATCACCATTTAAGTAATATTGTTTCCAGTATCGCTTTTCACTGATTACAATCACTTACTATCAAGACATTATCAAGTTATTCCATAAGATAAGTTAAGTTTTAACGTTGACCATCAAAGGCCGCAAACGACTTCATTTTACCACCTAATGAATGTAAATGTTATTCCAAATCTACGCCAGTTGCCTCAACATGTGTGACGAAATCTCATTACAATAAAAATACATTAATTAGAATATGAAAAACACCTTTTTAGAGCACACATTGAACTCTTTATGTAACCCTGTTCCTTTAAACGCGTGTATAATACGTGAGTGTCTTGCTAACTTGAAAGATTCACTTGCCAGGGGAATGTGAACCTTATCTTGTAGTACCAAAGTTTAAATATAAAGCCTTGTAAACTAATGCAGTATTTTCGTACTTCAGTGAGTTCAAACATTTGCTCAAACTACTTACAATTCCAAGGTTTTGTCTCGTTAGAGCTCTGTAGGTACTTTTATTATGAGTACAATGAACAACAAAAGTTAGGTTTCATCTAATTTTAAACTCAAAAAGGCAATTACGAAGACAAGGCTACTTAGGACAAGCACAACATACTGTAAAAATATTTGTAAGTACGAGTATTGACATCACCATATTCCTGTCTTCTTTCCAATGGGGTTAGCAGCATTTGTCTGCTTCTTCTATTCATCTCAGTACCTATTCACCCCATTTCTAGCTTAAGTAGCCGCGTAAATGTTTTTAATTTTAATTTAGATTTTTGATTTTAAATTTGATTTTAATGTTGATTTTAATATTCATTTTAATTGTTATTTTGATTTTGTTATTTTAAATTTATGTGTTTTTATGGATCATGTGGTCTGCAATAAAGATTTTTTTTATTTTTTATTTATATCATTTTTCACACATTAATCCATTCATACAGAATGTAACAAAAACCTTGTCCCATCCGAAAGGGGCGCATAGATACCGCAATAACATAACAAAAAAGTTTTTTTTTTTTGTGAATATAAATAGTTATTGCTATTTAAAATTCACGTTTTTTGTACACAAATTACCCCAATTTCATTATAAATTAGCAACATTTTGTACAGAGGTCATAAGTCATGAATTATGACTTGTAGACACCCGCTAAACGACGCACGGCCGCCCGCGGCCCAAGTAAAATTCTCAATTTACAAAAATGCGGCGAATATTTTTTTCTTTTTCCAGACAATTACCACATAAGTAAATAGACTCTCAGTATGATTCTTAACAACAGCCTCACTTACGGTTTTTGTTAGACGCTGTATTGTTGTTTTGATCTTCTTCTGTTCTCTGCACGTATAGGTAGTTATCTCTCTTGTTGACTGTACGTATTCATTATTAGCAAAACATTGACACAAAGGTGGACGAACTTGTAGTGTTTGGCGAATTATCGTGTAAATGCTAACTTGTGATAAATGTGTTAAGTTACGTGACAGGTGTATATTGTGTACCTATTCTTGCTTTTGACCCCTGACAGGAGGAGGACAATTCATCTAGTGGCATAAGGGCCGTAAGTGGAGACCTCTAATAGACGAAATATCTGACTCTTTCGAAGCCCTTCTTCAAGCTCACACAAGCAATAGTACCTATTAGTTACCCTGACCATGTAGGGTTACATTGAACTCATCGGGTAGAGTACAAAAATATGTGTTTTAGGTATATTTTTTTATCTTAAAAAATGAAGAAATAGGGGCCCGAAAAAGTTGTCAGTTTTAGAACATTTCTGTACGAGGTCTATCGCAACAATTAAACAAGTTGGGAATTTTTATTTTCTGTATATTATGTAGCATATACTGTATTTAATCAACAAATATTAAAAACGCCGATTCATAAACTAAATTAAATTATGGGCGATTTTCTGCAAAAGCAAAAAAACTAAAAAATAAATAAATTTATTTTCACGCAACACGTTTTCGTAAACGATTACGACAAATTTGTTTCATTTTGACAGTTCAACAACATTCATTGCGTTATTTACGTTGTTGAGCAGATTCTTTTTTCGAACTTATGAAGCAATGGATTAGCAATTTATTTCAAAACGATGTAGATTCCGATTGATCGTATATTACGCAATTAGGCTAAAGTATTACATCCACATTCACTAGCCCTTGTTCCAATTTATTCAAGGTCGGCGAAGCATGTCTTCTTCTTTCTTATTTCTCTACTTTCACGAGTAACGATACTTATTTGAAAAGCCATGAAAGAAAGAAAGAAAGAAAGAAATAAAGAAAGAAAGAAAGAATAATATTTATTTGGACACAGTTCGTGAAACACATTCGTAAAGCGATAATAGTGTCAATCGTTCGTAAAGCAATAATAGTGTGTGCCTCACGGCTGCGCCAAAAAGAATAAATAGAAAATAATAATATATATATATATAGAATATTTTTTATACACTCTTCATTGATATTTATTGTCAGACAAGGATTCATAAATACTGTGTGTTACGCAAAACATCGTGAAATCAAGAAAAACTTAACTTGTGAGCTCGTAAAAAGATTGTAGATGAAATTGTGTATGGTATTACGTACGAGCCCCGAGGAACCAGAAGGGTCTATATCCTTACAAGATAGAACAAAATATAACTTCTATCATCCCTCGGGGCATGCCGCGAAGGCTCTGTAGTGAAAGTTGTTGATAATTTTGTGAAAAAAATAAACCTACAATAGATTGTAGAGCAATATGAGACGTAGGTAAATGATCCAAGTTTGGATATCAGTTTAGGGATTTACCTTATTAGTACCAGTGGTAAACACGGCTACATATCAAGCTATACATTACCAGTTTATGCTGATCCCGCATTGTATTGGATTTCCGAACAATGAGAGGTCAGCTTATACTAGAAATTTACAGCTTGACATGGAGCCGTGGGTACAAGAAGCTTTTAAAATGAATAACGTCATCATAAATTTTATATTCATTGTCGAAATGGAAGACTTCTTGTCAAAGTGGCGCCGACTGGTGGCGTGAATATTCATGAAAACCCACATTATAACTTTGCAACTCCTCTAATCTAGACAAAAACACCACTGAAGTTAGTACTTTTAAAATAATCGTATACACACAATCCCTGTCTTCGTTAACAAGCTACCCAGGTATCTATTAGCATACGGCAGGTGGCTGTTTTATACAGGAAACTCTAATTAGGCACCGCAATTATACTAAAACAGATTAACCAAGATTTAAACTACGGTTAACAGCTGATGGTTTTATCTGTAAAATAGTTATCTTTTAGCGTTGCTCCCCTTTCAGAGTTTAATGGTGTTGTTTGTTTTATTATACCAGTTTTCACGATTGGTTTTATTTAGCTTCTGATTTATAGAATACCTACTTAGAGAGAGAGATATTAAGTCTCATGCTGTTGGTGTTGTAAAAGGTGTGCAAGATATTATAAAATACAGGTTAGTAACTGATGCTAGCACTGGACATTGTGAGGAAACCTGAATGTCATAGAAAAAAAATCGAACACACGTGACATCCAGTAACTCGCACTGGGCCAGAGTGGAGGATTATGGCCCAATTCCTCTCTCAGAAAGAATATAAAAAAAATTATCCAAGCAGTGGGAACATAGCACTACTCGCATATTTATGTCATCTACTCGACGTCCGTATGGCACTGCAGGGATTCAGCAGAATATCAGCGTCAGGTATATTTACCTGGCGCATGCTGAGCTGGTGCAACCTTTAGACCGCCCACCGCAGTTTTTTATGTTCGTTGATCCATTATTTTAAAGTATATCATAGCCAATAGTGTCATCACAATGTCTTGTTTTCTTTCTTTTGTATTTGTTTGTATATTGGCACCTTGCCGCTATTTCCTAATAGCTAATTAGTCATTATTTAATCGTACTTTTGTATGTTGTGCTGTTTTTGTATGCATTAAATAAACGATTTATCTATCTAACATTATAGGCTGATTATGCTGTACTTGCTGACCTGTATAGGCTGATGAATGTGGTGTTTGAAAATTTGCAAACAAAGATGACCGAGTAAAATTTTCTTAAGTACCTAGACTTAATTTAATGTTACACAGTCATCTTTGTTTAAAAGTTCACGTAAGCAATAAGTATACTACAGCTAATACCTTTCTAGATATATACTAAATGATAAAAAAACGGCTACACGAAAGGTTCTTTACCACCGTACATTATTTAGCAATAAACGCCGAAAAAAAACACGTTTCTTGTACTTGGACCCCCTTTAATTTTTTTTTTTATTTGTTTTATAGCGGCTATAGAAGTACACAAATTGTGAAAATTTCAACTGTCTACCTATTACAGTTCATGGGATACAGCCCTCTGACGGACAGTCGGAACAACAATGGAGGCGTACTAGAGGTACGGAACCCTAATGAGGACGAAAACTCAAACCGGTCGCCCTTAAACAACCACCACGTGCATACAGTAGTACTACACGAGTGCTGCAAATGCTCGTATCAGTAGATAGCACTTATTGCCTTATCAGTCAACTCCTGATAGACGATGACTCGGGCTTCATAAATATTTATGCAGCATACGAACGTAAAACGTGGTTTAACTTGCTAATGTTTTGTGGATAGCTTTAATTTCTAGTAAATTATCAATTTGTTTAATTTTAACTATTTGTATGTAGGTAGTAAGGTAGTGTATTTATTTGGTAAAAGCTTAAACTCCTTTTATTATTTTTCCACCGGACAACACTTTTTTTTTTGCAAATTAATCTGACAATCGGCAGTTTTTGAACGTGTTTTATCGTTCTCCTCTCTTGAATCAATGGGGTAATTGCGTAAAACACTTACAGTAGCAATGGCTTTAATTTTGACAGTTCACCAGCATTCATTGCATTATTTACGTTGTTGAGCAGACACATTTTTCGAAGCCATGAAGCAATGGATGAGCAATATCCTTTTTTTTTTTTCAAAACAAACTGTTTCTGACTAAAACCCACCCGTGTTCCTTCAGTTGCCTGTACGTTGCCAGGGGCCACGGTATGCCTTTCGGACTTTCCCGCAACCCTTATCAGCAATATCGTTCAAAATCATTCAGATTTGATTTAAAGTTTGTTACTTACTTACCTAACAGTCACTGTTTATGCACACTAAATTATCACCTTCTCTTAGTATATCTAGAATATACCAACCTATATATCGTGTAAAAATCTCACAATGACTCAGGTGAAGTGAACTTGAAGCGAGCTGTCATTCCACTGACTTATTGACAGCTCACTTCACCTAGGTTTTTACGGTGTGATTTTTACAGAATAGACGCACTAGGTACTTGTTAACCTGCTGTTGCTATGGTAACTTCGGTAAGCAACTACTGTGTAGTACTTTTTATCCGAATTTGGCATCCATCCGTCGCAGCTCACTGAACACTGTAAAATGGCTAATCATTTTCCATTTTAACGTCTAACACATTAAATTTAAGAGTTACGTCATTTGGTTATATTTGAACAGTATGTAGGTACCTACTTAATGTATTATTAGCTATAGGTAGTAAGTTATGTTAAAGGTAACCTTGAATGGTCGAGCCTTGATTGAATGCACACCTTCGCTTTTCTTGTCGTATTAACCTATACCTATAACAGGATTTGTTTGTTAACGACATCGTTATCAATATCATTAGCTGCATCAGTCTTCCTATAGTAATCGTGAATAAAGTCAAAGTCAAAGTCAAAAACGTTTATTGCGAACTAAGTGTACAATGTTGGTGTACAATGTTGGTGTACAATGTTGGTGGACAACGTTGGTGTACAATGTTGGTGTACAATGTTGGTGGACAATGTTGGTGTACAATGTTGGTGTTGGTGTACTACAGGGTGAATTCAGTGAGGGTTTTCACAGAATGATTTCTTATTCCGATCAAAAGTTCAAACTGGAATTCACGGTTCCTTTGACTAGGTTCTTTGCCTTGTTTTTAATAGTTTCTTCGCTTCTCAAAAATTCACTAAGTAGGTACCTTTCTATGAATTAGCAAAAGCATTTTTTTTTCGATGTTAACGTCTTCAGGGTATTAGGTAGGTAGGAACTTATTCTGTACTTGCGGTTCTTTGTAGCGTGAAATATCGATTGGATTTGAAAGAAGAGATGATCGTAGGTCTGAAATCAGTGCCCTTTTTCAGAGGCCATGAAGCTATTTTCAACCGACTTCCAAAAAGGAGGAGGTTCTATGTTCGTAGCGTATGTCAAACGATTTCTCCAATTTTTTTTTGTTTGAAAGGGTATGCTCTCAAGGTGGTCCTGTAGAAATTTTATTAACTTTGCTTGGATGTTTTTTGAGGTAGCTTCAATAATACGTCAAAATCAATTACTTTATTTCAATTAGGCACATAAAAGGCACTTTTAAACGTCAAAACGAATTTGTGTGAGGTAGGTACCACAACAAAAAATGAAAAATAAAAACTTTTTACAAAACAAAAACACCCGACTTCCAAAAAAACATTACATAGTGAAAAATAACTTTAATTTCGGAAGTCGGTGGCAAAACACGAAAATTCAAAACCAATGATTTTTTTAAATCATTTTTAATCATTCATTTGTTATAAGTACTGCTTTTCACACCATACAAGCAAACATAAGCTACTTAATATTTTTTTCTTCATCGACAAGATATATATTCTAAAGAATCGTCAGTCTGACGTAAACGAGTTGCTATGGGATTTGTCGGCTGCCCGCCAACCTGTCATTATGAACCTATTCAGTGTAGGTCTTTAACCCGCTGTGCTGTAGTTACGTGCATGGGAATTGAAGCGGTTTCTTTGTACCTAGGTACTTTATGACTGCCGGTCCATTCAGGTTGAATAATTTTTGATATCATCAGTTTATAGACATTAGAAATTCTAGTGTTAAAGGTTTTTGAGAACCCACACAATATGGTCGATGAAAATATAATAGGAATAAGAAATAAGAACAAAAAAAATCTAGGAAGCAGCCCGGACGAACTATTTCATAGAAATTGTTCCACCTGTGTTCCAGTCGTGTCTCGCCGTCGCGTCGCGCCTGTCTGCGGGAGCCTTAATGCTAAGCAGGATAATAATAATAATATAATATTTTATTTGACGTAAAAATTACACATACAGGGTGACACTTAATTTAAACATGGAAATAGCCTGGTACAAATATATTGATCAATGACCCCTGTGCTAGGAAAAACCTGTGTTACAGGGGTCATCCATCCGTCCATTATGGATGTTATAATAGTTAATTACAATTTAGTAAAGTGCACTTTTGTAAAAAATAATCAATAGGATATAAGATAATTTCCCATAGCGTCGAACCGTAGATACTATGCGATTAAAATATGAATAGGAATTATTTTCTGCAATTATCGTGCTTTCGAATACATTCGAAAAAAAAAAACGAATAATGTCTCAGCTGACAGTGTCGGCCTGGTGGTAGCAAACTCGACTACTGAAAGAAGGATCCTGGTTTTTTTTGTAGCAGATTGGACTCTGGCTTTTTGCCTGTGTTATGTCTGTTACTGAAAATTATCACACACCGCTAAACAAATGCCACGCTAATGACATCATCGTTTCCTTAAATCGTAAACAAATGACTGTTTTATAAGAGGCTTTATCCAAAAATGATAATGACATAATGTTTGAAAGGTTAACACTCGATTCGGAGGCCCTCCAGAAACACAAGTTTGTTGATCATTGACGTTGCTAAGAATTTGGATGAACATCTTTAGGACATATTATGGAGCAATGGACGTACTGCATGATAAATCGTATGGGCTGTCTAACCTTTTCCCAACTACTTATGTTGGCGTATGTTCCAGTCTAACCGGATGCAGCTGAATAGGTACCAGTATTTTACATGGAGCGACTGCCTATCTGACCTCCACAACCCAGTTACTGGGTAACACGACTGCTAAGACTGGTTGTCAGACTTTCGGGCTTCTGACGACTCATAACAACTGTCATAGATCTACAAATGACAGCCAGAAGCAACGGTTTTACGTTTTATTAATTGAAATATTATGTGCATAAATTAAATAATACTGTTTTCGATGACGGTTTGGTGTGAACGTGTTGAACTGTGACATGACAGCTACCGTTTTAAAGTTTTATAAGAAAACTGAGGTCATGAACTTAGCCTGCATTAGGGAAAATAAAGATTAAAAGGCTAAAAAGATTAAGAGGTTTAGCTTTGGACTGCGATAGGCTGGAAAAACTACCTACCACAAATCGATAATAATCAAACTCAAACTTAAACTCAAAGCATTTACTTCAATTAAACCATTCACTTTTGAACTGTCAAAGAGTCGGTCAGTTAGTCAGAAAGTTGAAGCTAGTTGCCCATTCCAAAACGTAGATCTCTATGGAGAAGAAAAGGCAAGAAACTTCAAGGACACTCTTTTAAATATAGAAATTACAAAATCCTGGGTACATTACTCTTGTTGCTTCTATATGTGAGAACAATGTATAAAAAAAAACAAAAACGATTAAAAATATTAGATTAATAATAAACCCTGGCAGATAAGAGATGACCCAGTCACAACTGACGGCGCCCGTTCACGAACATGACGCGTGGATCAGCACCATCCAGCTCAACCATTTTGTAGGAAACCGTATGATCCAACACACTCGCCACCATCAGCGAGACATTTAAGTGAGCATGACATACCCTCGACTGCCATGCATACAACATAATAACATAGTAAACGGCTCCATGGTACTAATAATTACAAAAAATAAATAATGCTTCTTTATTATACATAACTATAGTTTGCAATGTATTTATGAGATTAAAAGAATTTTACTACCAAAAAGAAAGAATAATAAATGGATAATAACAGTTAAGGCTCGTACAGACCAGCGCGACGCGACGGCGCGACGCGACTCGAACAATACAATTTCTAAAAAAACTTCACGGTATAACAATAAACCGTGTCGCGTCGCGCTGTCGCGTCGCGCTAGTCTGCACGAAGCTTTAGTTGTGCAGACAAAGTCGCACTTTATAACAACTACAATCTCAAATCTCACACTTAACCCACTATTCTCTCGGGATATTTTTGCCCCCATAACCAATATTTATTGCTCAATCACTAAACGAAGGGTTGTAAACGAACCATTTATTAAATTGCAAGAGCAATTGCAATTTGTATAAAGAGAATATTCATGCCTATAACCCTGAGGGCATGAGCAGTAATCACGTTAGTCAGCACACAAATAAAAAGGAACGAAACTACTTGGCCTAAGGGCAGAAGATACAATAATATAGATAAAAATTATTTTCAAATCGAGATTTTTCATTAAAGTATGGGATTTTTAAATAAATAAGACTCAGAATAATATGCAAAATATTTTAATATTATCGTGTTGCTTTAATAAAGTGAGAATATACAGGTTTTACGGCCTCGGCGCCTTTATAGAGACTAAAAAAGTAATTTCTTTCGAAAAGGTTTCATTATTTATGAAAAAGCCACTTTATTAAAAAAAGTCACAGCATTTTTCGCTGTTATAAAACATAATAACACAGCATTAACGTGAAATTGATCGTACCTTTATATTTTATCCCTTGAAATATTCACAGATGCGGTACGAAGGAAAACCATAATTATTCCGGCGTATCCCACAAACAAATGAGGAACGATTTACATAACACATGACGGTACGCGAACACAGAATCGGTCCTCAGCGCTCACATATTAAAAGGGAAAATAAGAAACAGAGGGTGACCACCCACCGTGGCGCTATGAGGCTGTGAGCATTACAAATAGAGAGGGCCAATTTCCAATTAAAATCTCAGCAGGTGGTCTAGCTAGAGGGCAGCACTAGAAAAATAGATTGCTCCGGTCTCCCCGACCGCGGGCCTCAGTGACGGGTTGAGAAATAAAAGAAAAACTTAATAACGTTGTCAAATTAAAAATATTCAGATAATTAGTTAGGGTAATGGTCGTTTTGGGTTACAGAATGGGTGTCTTAATAGACATGGATACAAAAAAGTGTAAAAGAAACGAGAAGGCTGAGGAATGGAGTCTTCCGGTATAATTTGAATTGGTTTACATGAAGTTATCTACTCTGAGTGATGTTGTTACCGTTTCAGAGACCGATGGGTTTACTTAGAAATACTCTGCAATCAACAACGAGCAACAGACGGAAAGACGATATGGCTGCAACCTTAAAGCGATGACATAACTATAATCCAGAATGGATAGTCTTAAATAGACCTTTCAAATATTTACGTAGCATTCTACAATTTGGCGGCAAGTGTATATATCTGTAGTCAGTGTATCGAACGAACTCAAGGAGCTGTACTTAACACTAAATACTTTGTAAACATGTCATGTACATGTTATGCTGACAACTTGATATGAAGAGCTGTGGCACCAGACAGTGAGTGCTTCTAGTGGCTGTATTATGATAACAGCTGATAGCAGTCTACAATATGAAAACACGTGTTGTGACCCAAATACCTATTATAATTACCTACAATTGTTACTGAGCACAAATAAATATAGCCTAGGAGCGTCTCGAGTGAATAGATTAGATCTAGGCAAGTGAACATCATTCGTCGACGTCATTAGATGAGATGAGGCAGAGATAGGTAGGTACCTAACTACTGATTAGCCAAGAGGCAGCCAATAAAAAAAAAATGAAGCTGAAGACTTGCTAGCTAAGCTAAATACTACACAATATTTTGAACATAAAATTAAGTACCCGGTCGACTGAGCTCCGCTCGGGTGAAAATAGAGAAAACGATTTTTCTCAGAAATGAGACCCAGCTAGATCGATTTTTAGGCCCCGTAAACCCCTTTACAACGCTACTTTCATCGAAATCGTTAGAGCCGTTTTCGTGAACGTTATTACAAATATATATATATAAATATTGGTCATTTAATAGTATAGAATAACAGCAAATGACAAGAACATAGTGATATATTTGAATTTCTAAGATTTGTGGCTTAAGATGCAGCTTTTGTGAGTAAAAGCTGCATCTTAAGCCACAAATCAGAGAGCATTTTGACACACCTGTAATTCCCAGAGGCAGAGGTGTACGTATAGTACACCCACATTTCGCCAGAGCATTTTGAATAGTCCGCATAATGCAAATGATGAGGTTAGGAGTACAGGAACACAATTGCAGGATCATCATAACTAAGATATCGTGTCATTCAAACCATTTACAAGTAACTAGTAACATAAGCTTATTAAGCCACGCTAATACCAACACAATACGTGTCACGAGACCAAAACACAAAAGAATCTAATAATTTGTAGATAAGCCACTCTTAAATCTTATCCGAATTTCTAAAGATATAAATCAGCTTTCTCAGTTACCAATAGACTACAAATCAATACAATAAAATCGGAATAACTTTGTCGTTAGGTGAACTATCGGAACAAACCATAGATACTATATGCGGGTACAACAGATTTATTACCAAGCGTTAAGGCTCTGCTCACATCGCGTGATGTGCTGTGATATTTTACGCTTTTGTTGTAGTTGACTTGTTTATTACAGTGGCGTGTATGTTGGTACACTATATACTATAGTAGTAAATCTTTAGTGGACCGAGTATTGTGCCTTGCGGAACACCTATGATTTCCATACATTTTGTTTGAAATACTGCCTGAAAGAATTATTGCTAAACATAAAACAGTGGTATTTTTTAATTACTTGTCCTAATATAACGGCAAATTGCTCTGCGCTAATGTTTTCTCGGTTTTAGAAATATAGAAGAAGGAGATAGAGAGTAGAGAGATAGCTAAAATGTCCAAAAGTGCATTTTGTGTGCCTATTTGAAATAAATTATTTGAGTTTGACTTTGAGTAGTAATAAATTCATCTTCATCATCATTTCAGCCGAAATATGTCCACTGCTGGTCATAGACTTCCCAGCACCGCCACTTGACCCGGTTATTTGCTTCTTGCATCCAGCGGATTCCTGCGGCCTTCACAAGACCAAGTAGGAGGAGAGTAATATTTACTGGTAACTAATTCTCAAACCTATTGATTGAGCTCTATGCATCTTACTCTATTGTTATTATGGCTTGACAGGCTCAAATGTCAATAAATCTGCCTAACCTTTTCCCAACAATTTTGGGGTCAGCTTCCAGTCTAATCGAATGCAGCGGAATATCAGTATTTTACATGGATCAACTGCCTATCTGGCCTTCACAACCCAGTTACTGGGAAACAAGATACCCCTTGGTAAAAGTGGTTGTCAGACTTTTGGGCATCTGACCACCCGTAACGATTGTCAAAGATCTACGAATGACTACTGAGACCAACGGCTTTACGTGCTTTTCGAGGCACGGAGGGGTCTCGGTATGTAATAGATGGTCCCCCATCCACGAACCGACCGCGCCAAGCATAGCTTAACCTTCGATCGAACCGTGCGTCTGTTCAGAAAGCCACGAGCCCCAGGCTTAAATGTCTAGCATTTCATTTAACCCAAATTTCTTACTGTCAAAGTCCAAAGTCTACTTACTTCTCTATTAAGTTGTTAATAGAGAAGTAAGTAGACCTTGAACCTTGGAACTTTATGAGTAAAATAGATTGTAAATACATCGCTTAGCTTTCACTGGTGAACACAAAGACACTATGATTTACGATGCCCTCCACAGTTTATGATAATATATACAAGATGATATCGCGTCGCTAAACTTTCTCTGAGATGATAATGTCAGTATTAGTATTATTAGTAAATGTAATGATAATATTTGTATTAGAAGTGAAGAGCTGAGTGGCGCTTTTGGTGTTAAAGGGGTAAGCAGAACAGCACCCTAATTACGTAATACACGAACAAACGCAATTTTAATCGTTTTGAAACAAATTGCTAATCCATTGCTTCATAAGGTCGAAAAAAAATCTGATCAATAACGTAAATAACGCAATGAATGCTGTTGAACTGTCAAAATGACAAACAAATTTGTCGTGATCGTTTACGAAAATGTGTTACGTAATTAGATTGAACAAACATAACGTTTATGATTAAGATATTTGAAATTAGAACAAAAGGACTCTAAAATGTATTAGTTAGGTAAATAAAAAACGAATCATTCCGTTCTTTAATTCGACAACAAAAACAATAATATTGCCGTAAACAAGTCAAACAAAATTAAAAAAACAATGAAAGACTGTCTTTGACTCATTCAATTATAATGAATGCCTTCATTAAACTCTGCTCTAAAAGCATACGTTAATTGAAAAACAACTTATTTAGGGAGCGGCCTTAAATGAAACACATGAAAGTCACTGTAGAGACATTAATTCTATGTACATGGAAATTAATGAAATTATAATATAGTGACTTGTGTGACCGATTCATGTAATTTACATAATTACTTCAACAGGCATAGCAACTAATAATGTAGAATAAGTTTATAACGGGTATAAAAGGACGCTGAACGAAGCCTAGGGTCACTTTGTACTCTTTGTCATTGTGATATTTTTTTGTGCTGGACCACGTCTGGGAACTTTCTGGTTACGGAAATAAGAAGATATTGAAGGTCAAGTTCTAACTTTTTTTTTACTTTTTTCACTAAAATATTTTTTTTTCTCGTACAATTCCTGTACCGTTGCATGCACCTATATGAACAATGTTTTGCGTTTGTAACATTGTATTGCTTGCTGCCGTAAACAGTGATTTTCCACAGCAAAAATTAAAGTCCAGCCCAGCAATAATTTTTGCTCAATGATCATTTTATGATTATGATGTTTTTCTTTTAGATTTAGTTTGATGTCCAGAATGCGTAGATATCGGCTTTGTGATCATTTTATACTCTGTATTTTTGTATAATAAAGGTATAAAAATAACTGGTCTATGTATCTGTCGCAAATAGAACATAATATCATCACTTATCAGTGAAACTATAAAAGACTATCCTGGAACTATAGAAGCGCAATAACAACATCGAGTAACCTACATTATTTTATAATATCTTGTAACAATATACTACAATATGTAATTTCAGTAGTAAGCAGCTGAATGTCTGTAGTATCATCTATGACAGACGCAGGTGACTATCATCTACAGTCCATAGACGTACGTAATGGTGGAAATACTGCTCTAAGAATAACTAAAATATCATCTTCCAATCTTTTCACAGATATATAATTAACAGCGTTTTTCATCCATTTCCCAACAATCATAGAAACCAATTAGTGAACCCATTATTGCACCCTATGAAACTCCATTTCTTTCCCGTATATTTCAAAAGACTTTGTTTTAATTTTAGAATAATTTTCACACGTTTTAGGTCTTGTTAGTTAGCTAAATTAAGATTTCAATTGTGAATACCTTCAGCTTTCTCTCAGCTCTTTGTTCGTCGTCCATCCAACTCAAAAGGAACAGACAACTCTCTGTGTCCAATAAATCCACAGCATGATGGATTTGCACATTCATTACCAATATATACTCTTCGTTTCATGCAGAACCAAAAACATTTTTCTCAACACCTTGACGGTTGCATATGTAATTCGATACGTACCTAATTTGCCTGTATGACTTGCATTTACGTTTTTTGCCGGGAGTCAAACTCGATCCTCGTACATTAGCTGACTCAGGCGTCAGCAAAAACTGCACTTGGTAACGGTATGAGCGTGTATGTTATAATAATGTTTAATTTGCTGTAGGAACCTGGGTTTGCTTATGTTAATCTCATGTTTAAACACCTTTTATTCACATCATCTTTTTTACTATAACGGTTGTCTTACAAATTATACTGTTACTGCATTTCTTACACTTACTGCTAGCGTTTTTCTTTCATCACGAAACTCCATCGTGGAATTTATAGGTGTTTTTCTATCAGAAATTTCGCAGTACCAGTCCGGAGTCTGGTTTTGTGCCCGCTTAATGGCAATCGGTCCGGTTGATGGGAATTACAGGCGTTACTGGATTATCTTCTGTTATGTTATATAATTTCAGGAGTTAGGAGGAGCTTGTGGCTAAGTAATAACAGCCGCACGGGTCGATCCATCAGATTAAGCTACGCTTGCCGGGGTTGATCCGTGGATGGGTGACCATCTTTACATACCGAGACTCCTCCGCGTTAAGCCGTTGGTCCCGACTGTCATTTGTGGATCATTGACAGTCGTTACGGTCTGACAACCCGTCTTACCAAGGGGTGTCATATTACCCAGTTACTGGATTGTGGAGGTCAGATAGGCAGTCGCTCCACGTAAAAGACTGGTATTCAGCTGCATCCGGTTAGACTGAAAGCCGACCCCAACATAATTGGGAAAATGATAGGCAGATTGATGTTATGTAATTTCAGTTATATCTGAACATAATCTACATTGTATTTATGTAATTAATATACTTGTAGAGTCTACAAATATATTAGTTACATACCAACACACTATCTTTATTAAATAGTCACTAGGCAGTGTTTATTGTGGAGTTACTATGTCTTGTCCAATGATATGTATACCTATTATCCCACTATTCCGTTTATCAAGACCGCGTTGTTTAAACAATGGATCATTCGGTTCCCTACAATTTTGTAGGGAACCGATCAACCATTTGGTTGATCTGGATGGTGTATCCACGCGTCATGTTCGTGAACGGGCGCCGTCGGTTGAGACTGGTCATCTCTTATCTGCCAGGGCTTATTTTTAATCGTTTTTGATTATTATTATTTTTTTACATTGTTCTCACATATAGAAGCAACAAGAGTAATGTACCCAGGATTTTGTAGTTTCTATATTTACAAGTGTCCTTGGAGTTTCTTGCCCGTTCTTCTCCATAGAGATCTACGTTTTGGAATGGGCAACTAGCTTCAACTTTCTGACTAACTGACCGACTCTTTGACAATTCAAAAGTGCCTGTGAATGGTTTATTTGAAATAAATGCTTTGAGTTTGACAAAAAATACTTAAGTATGTACTTATTGGAAGTAGTCTGTTTTTTCTCCAGTGAGAGAGAGCTTATTCTTCAAATTTATTGTGACTCTTTTATCTAATGATTTGCAAGAACATTCACGATAGGTACTTAAATCAGAATTACTTGAAATTGCATTTTCAGAAGAAGCTTTTTCAGTATTGTATTTCTATATATAGATTTAGTATATGTATATCCTTAATTCTTTAGAAAAATATCATTCAATAAACTGACGTCCTCGTAACAGTTACATCATACGGATTCACTTCGACTTTGACTCATATATCGACAGGTAACTAATCTTCTTTATGTAACACGATCGTTAAAATTTACAGTTTTTGCTCACTTACCTGGCTTCGTCTGGTTTGTGTAATGAAGATAAGTATTCTAAGTTAAGATAATTTAGAGGTAATTTCGTGACAGATTGTAGATAGCTCTAGATTGACAGGTAATTATGTCTCGTTGGTCTAGTGGTCACAAGCGCTAATACTGAGGATGAGGTCCTGGGTTCGATTTCCAGGTTGCCCGACCTGTGACCTTATTGTGTTTTTCTAGCAGGAATTTCTGTTTAGCAGCCCTGGATGGATTTCTTCGATGGATGTCTTCTAGATTTGTGCGCAGTTGATGGAAATAGGCTCGCCCCCTATTAAATGGGAAGGTACGCCTCTGCCTAACCCTTTGGGGATTACAGGTATGATGTTATAGTATGCAAGTAATTATTATACCTAGTTCAATCATTCATACAGTACATACCTGCACTAACGCTTATCAGCAAGAATGGATGACTCCAAGGAAAATAGGTTAATTCTGAGGAATCTATTCTCTGTAGCGGAATATTTGGAGTCTGTGGTTGATGGTAATGTTTATCGCATTGCTTTTTTGTCTAAATCTATCTAAATATATAATTTGAATTACCTGTACCATCGAAGAAGTTCATATATCCATATACCGTAAGGACTATTTCTGCTGACAGCACTCGGCCGCTATAGAACCGGGGCGGTAACAGATGTGGTCATCGTGTTCACGGGATTTTGTTTTCAAACTGCTTAAATATGAAGTTCTTTGACAGTACCTAGGTAGTACTTGTACATCCAGCTATAAGTACTTACCTATGCCTACTGACCCGTGGATTCAAATAATTGCAGTATATATCTGCCTAGCCTTTTCCCAACTATGTTGAGGTCGGCTTCCAGTCTAACCCGATGCAGCTGAATATCAGTATTTTACACGGAGCGACTGCCTATCTGACCTCCACAACCCAGTAACTAAGTATTACGATACCCCTTGGTAAGACTGGTTATCAGACTTTCGGGCTTCTGACGACCCGTAACGATTGTCAAAGATCCTCGAATGACTGCCGGGACCAACGGCTTAACGTGCTTTCCGAGGCACGGAGGAGTCTCGGTATGTAAAGATGGTCACCCATTCACGGACCAACCCCGGCAAGCGTAGCTTAAACTCGATCGACCCGTGCGGCAGTTATTACTTAGCCACGAGCTCCTCAAATAATTGTAGGAAACAGACATTATTTTTTTAAATTAAAAAAAATAATTTAGTGCGAGAGCAAATTGGCATCAAGTGATTTAAGTGATTTAGGCAATATATTCTAAATTTGTAGTCTAGGGTAGTCATATCGATGTACCTATCCTGAGTATTAAAATATTGATGATTGAAAAACTCTAAGAGTCTGATACTGAAATATTTACTTCAAATAATTCGATAGAATCCAAAGATCTAATAGATACAGTACATCTTTATATTATCTAATAAGCTTGAGTAAGTAAATATATTTCTACTATTTCATCCATTGAGTCTGTCAACAGTCCCGCGTTTGTCTGCAGCCGTGCCAAAATTAGTCCGAATTTAGATGCAAAAAATTCTAAGGAATTTCCGACGTCCAGCTTATACTTTAGTTTAACAGAATTCAATACTTCGTAATGTCATCAAACGAGTCCATTCAATTTTCAAAATTATCATAACTAATATTCTTCAAAAAGGAAGCGTCTTCACCAAAAACGACCTCAATAATCTTTTCCTTATCATCATTATCTCAACTAACTAAACAAACTTACCTTTTAGGCTTCCACCGCTTCATAAATACTCCAAACATTGTTTTATCCTCGGCACAATTCACAACAACAACAACAATAATCACTTCACGCAGAAGCTACTGATAACGAGTCAACGACTTCCGTTCAATCAATATCACAACAACCGCACGTTAATAATTGCACCAACGATAAGATAAACAACGAACTCAGTACCGAAAACATCTGACCTAGACACACTGACTGAGAAGCCTGGGAACACTGTCCTACTTCGCGAGCATCTCTAAAATCGATATAATCCCATAACTATAATGCATATAGCAAAGTTACGCAATCGTCCTTAGGATCTCACGTCATTATTTGTTTATTTGTTGAATCTAACATTGGCATCGTAATCTTTCGGTAATAATGTACAATACACGCGACGCTTCCGTCACTCGGTCTTGGCGCAACTGAGTCATTCGTTTTGACTAGAGCAGCGAGACTAGCGAGTGTTGAGTATGCCGGTGCGCGTCAGGTGCGGTCGATCAGCTGCTCGCTTGTCGCCATCTTGTTTTGCATTTTGGCGCCATCTCGCGGTGACCTTTCAACTTTGGAACATGGTTTGTGTTGTTTATTAGTAAACATTGCATACCCCTTTTTTATGAAGTAGCGGTAACAAGTGTTATGTCGTGTTCATGTCCAATTAGTAGGTGATGTGTGGTTTATGCATTACCGAATGCCTAATGCCTATTACCGAATACCTACTTTTCTGTATGGATATTATGCGGTGAATTATTCATAATATTTGTTAGCATTAATACAAGTACTTATAAAATTCCTTATTGCTTAATCCGTGATATCATAGCCAAACACATAGAATAGTTCAAATAGACTGTTTCCTTTCTAAAGTCGATTTTGAACGTAAATATCTTCCATTTGGACCGTTTACATAGTGCATGTAGGCTGTAAATATGGAAGGTATCAGTAGGTACCTAACCTACTAAACAGACACTTGTGCAAACGTTGCAGAAGGAATGTTGTATGTCTAATACTACGTGAGGGAATAATTTAAATATTTTTATTTAACTCTGCTTCAGTAAAACACTTGTATAAATATTAAGAAATAATTTAAACAGAACAGTATATTATGTACCTCTTAGTTGCTGGATCTACATTACAATTTGGTTCGATACCGTATAAGCATCGATGGTTCAGTGGTAGAATGCTCGCCTGCCACGCGGGCGGCCCGGGTTCGATTCCCGGTCGATGCAGTAATCTTTATGCATTTTGTTTATTTTTTATTTTATTATTTGTTCATTAGTTTTGTAAAAGTCACCGTAGTAAAATAACATAAATCGGTTGTAGGAAACTGTCCTAGCGAAACAATTGATTGAAGTTTTATTGTTATTGCGGGGTGTTTAGTGTCCCGAAAATACTTTCTAAATTAGTCACAAAAAAAAACGATTTCCAAGAAAAAAACGCTAAAAAGTTAAAAATTACTTTATTATGGTTTTGTGTTTTCGATTCACTTTTTGTGTTTTTTTTTTACTTTAGTTTTTTTTTTGTAAAACAGTTTAATATTTTTTCACTTTTTAGTTGCGGCTGACCAAGGTTTTGAGATGTTTTCCCTTTTACCACACCCGTAGCTCGTATCAATAAGCCAGGCCGTGACACTTATGCGTATTAGTCCATATATTATCTTGAAAACTACAGAACCGATTTTGATGAAACTTGCACTTTTCCCTAAGTTGAAGTAAATGTAAGCCAATAAAAATGAAATGGTCGCGATCCGATTATGTATCTTTGTCCACGCATTTCTCTGAAACTAAGAAATGCGTGGACAAACATAAGTACCTACATACAAACATACATACACCTATAAAATGTTGTATATTTGTTATAAATAATATATTTAAATTATAATAATATATTTAACAATAATATTACATAGTACGTATCGAATTAATAACCTCCTTTTTTTAAGAAGTCGGCTAAAAAAAAGGGACCAAATTATATAATTAAGAATTTCAAAATATATACCTATCTAATGAAATTCTTAACCTCATGGTTATCATTGATGGCATTTGGGGTAAAACCATCCTCTCGTAAGAGGGCAAAATGATCATGGGATATTATTATATGGGGTATTATTATATTATTATTTATACTAGCCTTACAGAAAACTTATCTGTTTCACAAAATTCATTACCTAGGTGCTTTTTATATCTGTTATCCCTTAGAGGGATCATTTTGTACTACTCTGCCCTACTGATACACTCTTGCCTACAGATTACCTCTTAGGTACAAGTACAACAGAGAGTGCATTTTTGTAGATAGTTCCTGACGAACAGCTATCACTAAAATAATATAAAAGTAGATTGTAAAGATACAAGATTTCTTATTAAAAGGTAACCTAACCGTAGATTTATTTTTATTATAACCAAAGATAACAGAAGAGGCATATATTTTGTTTTTTTCTGTGTATGTTCGACGAACATTATAGGTAAATAGTAGGTACTTAATAATATAACAAAATTTAAAAACAAACAATAAATATCAATTGTTGGGAATCGAACTCGTCAAGCCCCGCGGACGCGCGGTTTACGTCACTTTAAATATTTTTCAGAATTTTTCGGTGTTACCTGTCAGTTTTGATCTAATTGACGAGAATATCCGTAAGACCATAGGCTATTATTTAGCTGTAAAAATAGTGATTTAACCGACCGTTATCCAATTCGTTACGGTCGACTCACGCGGTATTTACGCACTATTTTTACTGCTAAATAATGGCTATTATCGTCTGTGGGCTGTTTTAACCTATGGTCTGGCGGATATTCTCGTCAATTAGACCAAAAATAATCAAAAAATGACAGGTAACACCGAAAAATTCTGAAAAATGTTTAAAGTGACGTAAATCGCGCGTCAATTGTCAAACTGCGGGTGCTTTGTTGAAAGTTGACTAAAATAGCCGTTCGTATAAATTATGTCATGAATTGTCTGCTTAGCTCCTTCCTTAGGTATAGCGGGATGATAATCATTTAAAAGATTAATTCTGTAACTATCTGCAATATTCTAACCTTTTGGATCGTCTTTATACAATTTGCGGTAAACTATACAAGAATACGAACAAATTGCAATATAGTGCTCATCCCCCATGACAAATAGCGTGATAATTTGTAGCCTACAGACTAGACTTATAGGGATTATTTATGCATTTGAACAAAATCTATCCGGTAGTATATGCGTGATGCTGGAACATACATTCAGACAAACAGATGAACAGACAAAAATACTAAAAACTATATTTTCGGCATTAGAATCGTTCCCACACCTCGTAGCAATTAGGTACTTCTTTTCTACGATTTTATTATAATTGTGCGTGTAGACTAGCGACCCCTCCCGGCTTTTCACGGTCGTTATGACTTGACAAAACATCGAAATTTCTTTTATGTAACTTTAATATGAACGTAGGTATACACAGCTACACATCTAGGTATACATTTCCAGTACTCAAACTCAAAGCATTTATTTCAATTAAACCGTTTACAGGCACTTTTGAACTGTCAATGAGTCGGTCAGTTAGTCAGAAAGTTGAAGCTAGTTGCCCATACCAAAACGTAGATCTCTATGGAGAAGAACGGGCAAGAAACTCCAAGGACACTCTTTTAAATATACAAATTACAAAATCCTGGGTACATTTATCTTGTTTCTTCTATAGGTATGTGAGAACAATGTATTTTTTTTTTAATCAATCATAAGCCCTGGTTGGGAGAGTATAAACTGATCTCGCATTGTACGGAAATCCTATACAATGCGAGATCAGCATAAACTGGGAATGTATAGCTTGATGTGTAGCCGGGTGTATTAAGTGCATAAACTTACCGGAATAAATTCTCAAAATTATTGTGAAAACCACTTCACTTCCACTTCAGACACGAAAAGCGACTTTAATTTATATTATTTTCTAGCTGCGCCCCGCAGTTTCAGCCGCGTTAGTCTCAGTAAAACATCAATCTACATGGTCCTCATATGGCCTGACCAAGATTATGTCTGGACTTGAAAAGAGAATGTGACCTCTGATTTTGTGTCGGTCTTTCTTCTCAGAGTAGTCAGATAGGAAACGCCGAACTCATCTAGCAATTTTTTTTTAATATGACTTGTTAAAGTGATTGCAATATCCTATTTACAAAATAAACAATTTCATTTTTATTTCATTTCTCGATCCCGTGGGAATATCGGAACAAACAAACTCACTCTCGCATTTACTAGATTTTGCCCGCGTGGAAGTCGGAAATTATCCCACGGTAACGTACTACCGGGATAATTATGTTAATCCAGATTATATCTGTGCGCCAAATTTCATCCAAATCCGTTCAGCCGTTTTTGCGCGATTGAGTACCAAACATATATACTTTCATATTTATAATGGAGGATTAGTAGGATATAAGTTAGGATTTATAACCTACTTACTTTATACAATTCATCATTATACAATCATTCATTCATTCATTCATTAATTCATTCATATAACTGCAAATAATTAGTTTTTTCTTAATTTTTTTTTATCTGCCTTAAAAATAACAAAAATTAAGTAAAATTAAATTGTTCCAAGATTAAGTCACATCATGAAAAAATTACAACGTGAAATAGGTATTTTAAGTAGGTACTATCGAAGAAGTTTATATATTATAAGCAGTTTGAAAACTAAATCCCTTGAACACAATTACCACATCTGTTACCGCCCCGGTTCTATAGCGGCCGAGCGCTGCAAGCAGAAATAGTCTTTACGGTGCATACATATGAACTTCTTCAATGGTACAGTCAAGGACAAAAAATATATAAAAATATGTACCTACTACATAGTAGGTATATAATAAGAATACAATTTCAGATTTTTTGTCGAAACTTTTAGAAAAGATGCCATTTGATAATGATAAGTGCGAATAATGCCCTTGATGCCTTGATGGCATCTAATCTATTCATTCAACATACAAATTAATATAATTATAAAATGGAAGTGTCTGTTTGTAATCTCAAAATAACAGCATCTTTTACAAAATAAATGCATATGAAAGTATAATTATGAGACAGAAAGACAAAAAAAATATTGTTATAAGTACCTACTACTTTAACATTTTTTTTTTGTCTTTCTGTCTACCTACCTGTCTGTCTGTTTGTTCCGGCTAATCTCCAAAACGGCTGGACCGATTTTGACGAGACTTTTATTTAAAAAAATGAATTAGGGTACATGCAGGCAGCAGCTAGTCTATAATAGACTGACACATTGCTTTAAAAATACTTGTGAAACCCACCAAGCAGGGACCGCCAGTGCTGCCCCCATTAAAATCAACTAGAAATGAGATAATCGAAAGATATAAACATGTCTGGAACACCACCATTATCACGTCAATTACAGAGTTGAATCGATTGAAATCTCGATGATATCGGTATTCGATCACTTATCGGTATTGGTCGGTGCTATTGGAAGTTAATGGACTTGAATTACTAGTGAATAAGGGTTATACCACGAGGATACGTCATTATTTATTGTCTTCGTACCAGTAGTTCAAAAAAATTGTAATTGGTAAGTACGTAGCTTCTTAGGCTGGAGACTGAGATGATCCATTTCTTGAGATATAAATATCATTTACTTACATAAACCAAGATAAATGTAGTGTACAGTCAAACGTAAACACGGCTACACATCATGATATTACATTCCAGTATAAACTGACCTCGCATTGTTCGGAAATCGTATACAATGCGAGGTTAGCATAAACTGGAAATGTACGTCCATGTTAGCGAATTTTTTTTTATATATTTCATTTTGGCTTCTCGCAGGAGAACCTAGGAGATTGTCGGCTGCTTAACCGGACTTTCGTGTGGGTGCCTCAATAAATTAAGGCCTCCAGCCAGGGTAATAAACTAAGAAACTAAGCGACTATACGGTAAGGTACTGCATCGGGGATGTTCACGCTGTTTCGCACTCATGGCTTTTATGCCATCATTTGCAAGAGGACGGTATCTCTGATCTGCAGAATGCGTGGCAGCTGCAACGAAATCTTGAAGACAGTTGCTGATAGGGTCTCATCCCCCAGATTACTCTAAGCCGACGGCGCGCGAGTCGATTGCCGACTTAACGGAATGTTGCCATTTTAAAACTTTATTTATTTATGTAGAATTAATTATTGTATATTTTTTTTTATATCATAATTATTATTTCATTGTATACTGCACCGGTCGACGTCATAATGTCAGCGCTGGGGGCTCTGTCTTGCATAGGGACGCAGCATTACGCTGAGCGATGGCCGTTTTGCGTGGATGTGACGCATATTTTCCCTAAACTTGTTTCTTTTTTTATTTTGTGTTCTTTTTTTTGCGTCATGTTTACCGCAAATAAACGTTTTTTCTTTCTTTATCCCCGCTTTGGAGATCCCTTGTAAGGCCAATCATCAGACTTACTTCGACTGACTCTGACGGTTCTAGGGTTACAGACGTGCCATCAACGAAGACGCGCCCTTCTCCGCGATTACTGTACTGTAAGTAGTACTTTAGTACGGAGCAGAGTGGGGCGCGTCTTCGTGGATGGCACTATCTATACCATTAATGTGCTACTGACAAGAAAACTGGCAACTGGCCTCATGGGTCTTGTAAAGTCTTGTTGGCGCGTCACGCGAGGGTTGAGTGAGACTGCGTTCAATTCTCGGGTTTTACATTACGTGGGATATTACACAACTAGCAAAAAAAAATATAATTCTACCCATGTGGCTAATTAATAACAGCCGCAAGGGTCGATCGATCAGGTTATGCTACGAATGCCGCGGTCAATCCGTGGATGAGTGACCATGTTAACATACCGGGACGCTTCCGTGCCTCGGAAAACACGTTAAGACGTTGGTCCCGGCTGTAATTCTTTTACAGGATCAACATTGGATCTTTGACAGTCGTTACTGGTCGTCTGAAGCCCAAAAGTCTGACTACCAATCTTACCAAGGAGCGAGTTACCTAGAAACTGGGTTGTGGAGTCAGATAGGCAGTAGTTCCATGTAAAATACTGGTATTCAGCTGCATCAAGTCAGACTGGAAACCGACCCCAACATAATTGGGAAAAGGCTAGGCAGATTGATTTTCTACCCATTCTTAGCTAGATGTGTATTTTTTTGCAATAGTAAGTTTTACCTAGCATAGGGGTCATTGATCAATATTTTTGTACCAGGCTATTTCCATGTTTAATTAAGTGTCACCTGTATATGTAGGTACTTTTTACGTCAAATAAATATATTACATTATTCACATTAGCTAAAATAATCTCGCTGTTTTGTGCTGCATTATAATATTATAGACTGCTGGAAATAGCCTCTTTCTGCAAACCAGTGACTTTGTCTGTACTGGGGCCTTCTTATGAAGTGTTAATGCTATCATTATTCCACTGCGAAAAAAGGATGGTGCTAGCGGCCTTGTATAGCTCCGTCTCTCACTCACACTGGAATAATAGTGGCATTAATACGTCATAATACGGCCCCTGAACCCTTCGTGTTCGGCCGTCCAGCCAGTAATAGGTCTCGCCCATTAAGAGTGCTGTCCCAAATTTAATAATGCATCTCATTATTAATTTATTATAAATAAAACAAAAGTTATTTGAATAAAACACGTATACTTAAAGATCAATATTTAAATTATCTTTAAAATAGTGAAAGTTTAAGAAAAATACGCTCGATAGATTTTGCGTGATTCTCAGTTTTTTATCCGCGTTAGACATAACTTCACAAATTAATTTCACTATGTAAAATAAAGACAATCTAAAATATTCATATATTAAGTTATTAACAAAATGCTCTAATATAACATATATTTTTTCCAAATCTTTAACATTACTCCTTTAGACGTGATCTTCAGTATAAAATCATTAAAAGTCGGTTATCGTCGCCTTAAGGTTTATGTTCTGTTCATGAAATCGGCGTTGGGATGCCAATTTATTTATTAATCCGTCCGCGGTAATAAAACATTCGTGGGAGAAAAATACAACTGCAATTTGTTCCATAACAATTTATTTTAATACCTGTTTTCGTCGCTTTCGTATATTTTTTTGGTTGAATGGTTAGGAATCGGCAATAATTAACCTTTTAGGGTGGTCGCACATCTGACGGAAGATGCGTCGGGTATCGTCGGTCGCGTAACGCCAGAACGGGCAAGTAGATAATAAAACATTCAACCGTTGATGCGTTAGTGCGTCGAACGTACTTACTGGAAAATAACGAAGTGACCGCAGGTAAGCACAGGCGTATTTTTATCGCGGCGATTATTTTTCGCGTATTGGATTTTCGACGTTCTGCTTAGCGCCGAGAGTTGAATATCCAACAGTGTGTTGTTCCAACAGTGTAGTATACGCACTGGATGCGCTCTGTTGGGTTCTCAATGCTCGACTCAATATATTCAAAATATTGTATACTCAAAATATTGTAAAACATTTTAAAAGAGTAACGGTGGAGTTTCTTGCCCATTCTTCTCCATACGAAAACTACCTTTTGGAAGGGGCAACTAGAATCAATTATTTTTTTTTTGTAATTTTTTGACGTTCAAAAGTGCCTTATACGGGCCTATTTGAAATAAATGATTTGACTTTGACTTTGAATACCGAGAGTAAAAAAATCCAGTGTACGAAAAAAAATCGCCGCGATAAAAATACGTCCGTGGGAACCTGGGCTTACGCCCGCCCGACGCATCTTCCGTCAGATGTGCGACCACCCTTAGTATTACGATACGCTGCCGCTAAGACCTTAGATGTCGTAAAACCATTTCTAGTTGTTCTAAAATTATTTTACTTTGTTGTAGCACTATTGACTACAAGAAAGTAAAATAATTTTACAACAACTGGAAATGGTCTTAGGACATTCAACCCTCGGCTACGACATCTATAATAGCCGAACTATCGTCTAAACTGTTACTATCGTCAGTTATAATTACATCTTGAGGTGTAGACATAATTACAGCGTCCGTTGTAGACTCAATTACAGCTTCAGTTGTAGACTCATTTACAGCGTCAGTTTTAGAGTCAATTACAGCGTCAGTTTTAGAGTCAATTACAGCGTCAGTTTTAGGCTCGGTTACAGCCTCAGTCGTAGACTCAGTTGTAGACTCAGTTGTAGGTTCAGTTGCAGACTCAGTTGTAGACTCTTGTTCAGATATATTTAAAACGTCTTCTTTAATAATATGGTTCAGTATCTCGTTGATATTTTCTAATTCTTCGTCGCCGTTATATTCAAAATGTTCCAACTCTATATGTAAAAAATAAAAATATTTTTTTTTTTTTTGGGTTCATCGACTGTTGATGTACTCTCTTGATTTTTTTGGAGTTTACTCATTAAGAATCGATCTTCATATAAGGCAGGGCCTTATATGAAGATCGATTCTTTATTCGTAAATAACACGGGTTATAATTTTGAAAGAAACTTTTTTTTTTTTTGTACTTTTATTTGCCTGTTTGCCTATGAAGGAGTAAGCTCCGGTCGTGCGTCGGCGCTGACGCACACACACTCTTTTTTTTAATCCCTTTTTTTGTGTTTTCTTCACAGACTTATTAAACACGATAAAACAAAAGAATTTTTTTTTTCGCAACTCATACTTCAAGCAAGCAACAAAAGGCGGCGGTGGAGCCACCCAAAAAAAAATTGTTAATTTAAATTTTAACGTGTTTAAAGTTATCGATAAGACCCATCGCGTCTACAGAGTTTCTCCAAGTCATTTAATCTGACCCTGTTTAGTGTATATGTTACCGGCAAAGCATGTAATTCAGGCATTATGTAAAATATTGTATCTATCGTTTATCATTTCATTATATAACCTGCCTAGTCAATGTATATGGCAATCCATACAATACCGAAGCATTGGCTTCGTTATTGTATGGATTGCCAAGAGAAGATAAGGTAAAGTATAAAATTAAGAAAAATAAATCTTTTGTTAACTCAAAATCAACTTTACTAAATGAACAGTAATTAACTAAAACTTGTTTATGAAAATAAATGAAACATCTTTGAACGATTAATTTATTAAAATTGAAGGTAACTAACAAAAGGGACTTTGTTTTTAATAGTTATAAGGAGGTACCTACTAAAGTTTGTACTAAACGTAACTAAGGGACTTTGTTTTTTAAAGTAATTGGAAGGTTTAGTACCTTCCAATGTTAGCATTTTTGGTATAATTAAGGACTACCTATATTTTTGTAGTAATATTAATCATCATTTGTTATTGTATTTACATTATAATTCAATGTACGTGTTCGCGTGATCTACATAGTGTATTGACTAATCTGTCATTCACTCAAACACTTCACTCTGACGTTCGTTCGTTCACTAGGGCACTTAAGTGCGGCACACGCGAAAACGGCCATTAGAGTTTGGTGTCTAGTAGAGGAAGGTGGTTTTAAAGTGTGAAAACAAAAGTGAATAAACGTGCATATACTGTAAAAACTGTGTTCTCATTTCCTGACCTCTAATACCAATTACTTTGTACTAAACATAAATAATTGTTTAAATTAAAAATTTGGTAAGTATTTATTTGTTCTTACACGACAGACCTGTTATGACATTTTGATGCATATATAATTTTCTTTTTGATGCTTAAACGCCTGTGAGTATCGCAATACTGTTTACAATTACATTTCTCAAATACCTGACCTATTCCCATAGACATAGACTGTAAATTTGCAAAGGAATGGAGTGTAATACATGAAGATGACGACCCTAGTCAAGATATAGACTAGGGTCTTCATTTATTATAATATTCTGACTAACGACTAACCATAAACTGCTGCCTCGAATACTTATAATGTTTTTATATTCCACACATTGCTGGTTGTACATTCGGTATTGTATAGAATGCCTAGGCAAAGTATGGAATAAATTATATTTCATACTTTGACTGAACATTATAGGCATTCTATAGAATGTCTCGGTATTCTATAGAATACCGGATTATACAGATTGCCGATAACATATACAAGTACTGAAAGATATTGCGACGTCTAATTATTATTTTGCGCACGTAAATAAAAGTGACTGAATGAAACTCGATCTATCGCTTAAGTTGCATTCGTGGCTTCATAGCTCATGCTAATGATGAGGTATTTCTCGACGGCATGTGAAACCAAGTAAGAGGCCCATGGGCGGCATAAAAACTCTAACACCTGGTGTCAGTCACAAACCACACGATAAAGAAGACGCAAATGCTTCCGTCGAGTACTCTCTTGAAGGCTCGTGCACCGCGGCTTAGGCTTTGTGTTGCGCCGCGGTCTGTCCGAATCAATTACTGCGTTGCGTTGCTGCCCGCCACGGCTCCTAACGTACTTTGGCGCAAATATTATTATGCAGTCACTTAATGAAATAATGAAAACTTACGATGAACGACATCTTGTCTCATTCTGAAGATACAGTTGAGGGAGCAAAGGTATTCGTTATCAAACTTGTTTGCGGTGGGACACCCTCGCCACGTTTCTATTTCACACCGGGATCCTGGTTTGTAGTAGGAGTATACGGTTTTCGGAGCCATGTTGCAGTTGCTCCGGTTTAGAGGCAATAGGCAGTAGTCTGGAGGTACTGTGAAAATTCGTGTAAACTACAGTCCGATATTAAGAGGGAACAGGGCCTGCGATTCTCCATACAAATGTATTCCCCTTTTTTCTTCCTTAATGCCTCTAGAGCAATCATTTTTTTTAAGTTCTGCTGTAGAAACGTCCCTGTTATTTCCTTTTTTTCAGCAATTTATAGGTAAAGAAAATATGACCCTCCAAAAATTACAAAAATGCCCAATTTTTACCGACGTGATTAGAGGACTACCAGACAAATTCGAAAAGTTTTTAACATAAAAGAAAATGGTAGGAACCTAGACACTCTTTCTTATAATTTAAATGTAAACAATTATTGAATCGGCTCAGTTTTCGAGGATAAAAAAGGGAAATACGAAACGTCGATCTCGTAATTTTTTATTTTGTGATATATTTGGTCTGTGCTGCAGCTGTCCCTATCGCACTCTATGGCAGACTTGAGGTAACACGACGGCAATAGTTTCTTTAAATACCTATTTTTCAAATTCCTCGCAGGCCCAGTTCCCTCTTAATTCTAAAGAACGTGGCCAAATTTAGAACTAGACAGATGGATGAATTGTTTGAGGAATGATATGAAAGAAAAGGGAGTGAATGATAGCATGACGCTTGACTGGGGAGAGTGGAAGAAGAAAACGTGTGCGCCAACCCCACGTAACATTGGACAAGGACAGGAAGATGCTCATGAGAGAAAATTTACTGATTTTTTTACAGAATACCCACGTTTTTCTAAAAGAATTACAAAAAGTGCCATTAAATGGTTAAATTGGAATACCTAAATGCTTTGAGTTTGTGATTCACAAATATAATAAATAAATGGTGGCAACGCTGCCAGCCTTTTGGGCACTTTTCCCACTGACAGCGATGCGGACGAATTTTTTTATGCCTAGTGAGTTCTTCCTTATTTTTTTTGCCTCTGTATACTTGTACATAATTTATATATATTAGTGTTAGATGTTTATTATATTTAAGATGATACATGTATAAAAGATAAATAAAAACTCCGAGTACAAAAAAATCTAATAAAAATAAATAAAACTCACCCGTTTGCACAATGTTTAGGGAACTTAACGTAAAAAATAAGTAACGTAAGGACGAACTGATACTCATGTTGTTGGTAAAGTAATCTGTGGCATAAAAACTCAAATGATTCCATTATTAAGTACCAAATTAACTTTCACGTTTTATGGTTGATTAGCGCAATTATGGCTAATTTTAGAGTTTTCATTGTTTGCGTTTTTAATTGAGACAATAAAAAAGTCACGTAACGCAAAAAGTATTGCATCGACCGGGAATCGAACCCGGGCCGCCCGCGTGGCAGGCGAGCATTCTACCACTGAACCATCGATGCTTATGACTATGTGGTAGAAATTGTTATCAAGTTTTTACCCCTATCTACTGCAAAATAATAATTTACAACAATTATTATAATATTAATATCTCCTAATGAAATAAAATTTCTAAAATTAACCTTCCACAGTACCCACAAATTTCTAAGTATTTTGAAAAAATGAAACAGGTTTCTAACTTATATTCTTTTCAAGACAACAATGATTTATTAACAACAAATAAAGAACAAACCATCAACTTTCAATGCTTTACAAGCAATTTGGTTTGTGCTGCCATCTAGTAGACATTTTGTACACCAGCTTCACCTCTACCTTAATGTTAGTTTCAGTAAAACGATGATAGATGGCGTAAACTACACTATTATTTCCATAATAGATTTCGTAATAGTTTTGATGTGCACACCAGCTGATTAATTTTGATGTGCCGTGCTTCACCGAGTCTACGGATCCCTGAAAAATCGCTTGCCCGAACTCAGATCTACATATACGATAAACCTGCATCTTCCCAGAAACGGTGGGATGAGCCGCTCTGCAGTGCTGAGCTGCAGAGAGTGCGCGCCTGCTGGCTGTGGGTAAGTAAGATGGGAGTCGGGTCTGTGGCTTCATGCACTACCTTCCGTTGTCAAACATAGGCACTTTGTTCGACGAGCAACGACACTACTTTCCACCTCGATGCTTCCCTGCGACTAGGAAGCTCCTTGTTGTTCTCCTCATCTCTGTAACTGAGGCGATGTTGTCAACAGTCTCGGACACCACGGCCTGTCTTGCAGCGTGCTTGTCGCTTAGCGTGACACGCGAACATTAACGACATCTTCCGACAAGCTCTTGTCACCGTCGGCGTTCCAGCTGTATTAGAAGAACCCAATGGCTTTGTACTCGACGATGGCAAGAGACCGGACGACATGTCTTCATTTCCATGGAAGCTACACACACACCCACACACACACATGCCACATGGAAGGTGGCCTTCAGTATGGGACGCAACGTGTCGACACTCTTGCGCACTCCGATCTTCCTAGGTCAGCGTGATGTGCTGGTGCTGCTGCTGTGGCTGCAGGAAACCTCAAGCGGCGTAAGTATAGCGTCGAAAATATAATTACCTTATTGGTACGTTTGGGGTTGAAATCGTCGGGCCGTGGGATCCGAGTGCTCATGGTCTTTTTAAAGAAATCTCGAAACGGCTGGTTGGCATTTCCCGTGACCCAAGGGCTGGCTTTCGACCTTGGCCAGAGCCTAAGCAATGCCATACGACGTGGTAATATGCCATTCTCTTGGGTAGGCATTACCAGTCGACAGCGATGCGAATTAATTTTTCGACGCCATATATTTCAGTTTGTGAATAGTTTCAGTTGAATTAGGATATAATTTATTAATTTTTAGGAATTAATTAGGTATAGTTACATAACCATGTCCAAGGATATTATGGTTATTCTCTCAGTTCCGGAGAATAATGCATTAGAACTAAAAAAAAGGTTTGCAAAAAGTCCGATATAATATATATGATTAAAAGCCATTTCAAGCAAAAAAACCTACACTTAAACATGTAAGCTCCTATGTCTTCGAAAGCCTTTTTTCGATCCACTGTGCTTTGTATATAATAATGTAGTGATAGTGGTTAATGATTATACTACGAGTACCTATACCTAACTAAGTACTTAAACACTAATAAGTTTTACTCTCTAAAACAATTTAAATGAATAAAACATAATTATCATTTTTGTTTCGTCGTCGTTTAATTTTATTATAATTTCCTTAAAATAAATGCGATATTCATACTACCTATTTAAAAAGATTTTTTTCAACTATAGCTATAATTGAAAACATTTACGCAAGAAGTAACATTAACATGAGTATAAAAAATTACCCGAAAATATAGTATTTTAAGTCAACAAGATTATTTACAAAACATTATTTTGATCAATAAAAAAACCTGTTCAATAACTTACTTCAAAAGTAATAATTTTTTGAGTAGTTTATTTAATCTAATTTAAAAAAAGCTTATTACTTTAACTACAAATTTTAATGTTTTTGGTTGTAGTGAAAGGTAAGATTGCCTACAACGCCATCTAGTGCGTGCTCTAAAAAACTTTAATTCTAAGGTGAGATCTCAAAGGCCGATGGACGATTGCTTGTTTTCGATGCATTTTATTAGATTTAGGGTAACATTACTGCAGTTAGTGAAGAAAGGATTACTTTGATTGTTCGTCTTCGTTCTATTTTTTTCTTCGGCTTAACACCGCACCAATGATCATAAGAAGTACCTGAAAAACATAATATGACTTAAATGAGGAGCATGTAATTTGTGTACATATAAATTAATCTTTATGTCGTACCCCTTAAGCCCTTTGTACACACACGTTTTTCTTGCCGTGAAAAACTACGGGTTAAATTCACCGTGTGTTGTATCTGGATCACTATGGAAGCTTGTTGACAGACATGATTTTTCTAGCGCGCAGTTGATACGCCGCCCGTACCGTAAAGATACCGTGCCGTGTTTAACGACCTAAGAATGCCATGCTCAATACCACGATGCCTCGATGCCTGATCGATTGTTAGAAGGATACGTCACCCACGTAACTATTTGCCAACATTTTTATATCGAAAGTAAATAAGTTTCAAATTTATTTTAATTTTATGTATATTAACATTTTCATTCAGCTATTCCGAATAATACTGGGCCTATTGCGATCATCTCGCCATTTTTTTATTGAAATGAAAATATATAGTTTCACTTACTTTTTTTATTTTTAAATTTAGTATTTGGGCCTCTAATATAGCAGGACACTATATTATATCCTAGTAGGGTTGGCAAATCTAAGTGACAGTGACGATTTTTAAAAAAACGATCTTTTTGTTAAAATTGATATGCCATCAACGGCCAAGTACTGTCTCTATAAATACCTCAATAACAATCAGCAGAACAGCCACAGTGAAGACCATAGAAGACGTCTCCTTGAACACCATGAGCACCAAGTCCTTGCACCCTTCCGTATAATATGTCTTCTTCACCTTACACAGCTCTCTGTCCCTTTCTTGCACCAGATCGGACCTTGAGGAGTCGTAGGTCGAGCAGCAAGAGATGGGCACGTTCGGGGGGAAGTAGTACGGAAGCTTCGAGCTTCGGTAGTCTTCGGGGCTGTAGACACCGCAGCAGTTTAACTGAAATTAACGGTTTTTGTAAATAAAATTACAATGTTACAACGTACGTAAGTATTGAGTTTTACCGGATTCATGTGCATATTGTATAATTATTACTTGCTTAAAAAACGGTGAAGGAAAATATCGTGAGGAAACCCGATGCCTGAGAGATATGTCTCGACGGCATGTGAAGCCAAGTCAGAAGCCCATAGGCGGCTTTAAAAAACCTATGACACCAGGTTAGTCACTAACCAGACGAAAAGAAGAATAACGTATATATATTCCCCGAATGCGTAGGCAGAGGTGAAGAAGAAGAAGAAGAAAATAAATTTATTTAGCACAGATTAAAAGGCACACAAGTGAAAAGAAATCAAGTAAAAAGAAATAAACAAAATAAAAAGTGTAAAGTGCGTTGTAAGATACTAGCAGGAATGTGTGCCTCGCGGCTGCGCCAAATGGCCCAGTTCAGCAAAAATGCCAGACAACTAGTGCCTGACGCTGGTTTTCAACTGGACTTGAAGTGTGAGGTGACGGTGTAGGTGCAGAGGAGTATAGTAGGTACCATCGCAGAAACCCATAACTAACCACTTTGAAAACAAAATCCCGTGCACACGATGACCACATCTATTACCCCCCCGGTTCTATAGCGGCCGAGCGCTGCAAGCAAGAATAGTCCTTACGGTGGTTAGTTATGGCTTTCCACGATAGTACATCCCTATCTAAACTACAATTTATGTTTTGGTTTCATAAACGGGGCAAGCCTGTTTGCCAAAACTCCAAGAAATCTTTTGCGGACGGAATCTTTGTATTAATATGAGTGTTAAGTTTCTAATCTTGCAAAATAAATAATCTAAGTAAGTAATTTTCATTTTCATAACCAGGTGATGTCCTGAAGTTTATGCCTAGCCCTATGAAAAAGGCGTTATGAAAAAATATTATACAAAACTTACATCGGATTGTGTCATGGCCCAAATCTTGAGATGCCTTGGGTTATCCTCCCTGGCCTGCCTGAAGGACTCTGCCAGCGACTTGAGGAGTTTGGCCTCGTCAGCCGGCTCCACGTTCACTGATATACCAGCAATCAGCGCCTGGACGATAGCCAGGAGTAAAAGAACCACTGCAGCCTGGAATGTTTAAAGATTAGTTAAAACGCCGATATATGCCAGTGGCCTTGAGTGGTAAGCTTGCGTGTTCTGTACTGAGCTCACGCAACGCGTCGTACGTCCAGCCAGTAATAGGACTCGCCCAAAAAGGTGCGCTGTCTCAAATTAGACGCATTATTAATTAATTAAACATAAATAAAAATGTATTTTAATAAAACACGTATACTAAAAGATAAATAATTAAATTATCTTTAAAATGGTGAAGGTTTCAGAAGAATACGCTTGATAGTTTTTGCGTGATTCTCAGTTTTTTATCCGCGTTATGGATAAATTTACAAATTAATTACACTATGTAAAACAAGTATAATCTAAAATATTCATAGATTAAGTTATTAAAAAATGCTCTTATTTAACATATATTTTTTCCAAATCCTTAAAAGTAAGTACTCGTTTAGGCATGATCTTCAGTACAAAATCATTAAAAATCGCTTAGTGTCGCCTTTAGTTAAAAAATGTTGGTCAGCAGTTGCAGTAAATTTTCGATCATCGATTTTTCTTCGTATTGTCTACCGCTGTCCGATACGCTCGTGTTAAGTTCGCGCAACAAGAGCGCATTTTACTGCTACGCGTAAGTCAACAAAGTTAACAAGAAAACGGTTGAGCACTCAAACTTAAACAGGAACAGCAAATGCAACTCGAAAGTGACGTTGAGACGAAGATACCAAACAGTACATCCATCGGCTGTGGATGATTCGAAATAATGACGGCGATAATGTGGCACACCGTGCGAAAGTTGGTAGCACAGTGTCTGGAAAATATTTTATCCAAAGGTATACCTACACATCTTTCTACTTAGTACAAGCACTGTGTATCTTTTAAGCACACGTTTTCTATACATTTATTATGCAAAAATACAAGGCCTGGCCTGTCGCATTTTTTCGGTATAAATGATCTGGGAATCCAAATTTGTCAAAAATATTAAGAACAGCCACTTAAGGTCTGGCGCTGAAGACGTTAAGTAAGTATTCAAAGCATAGTCAAGTGTAATGATGAAAAATAACATTAAGCCAATGGTCAAGACCGAGGGGTCGACACAATTAGCCTGTCAAGTTTGCGTGATATGCCAACGGGTTTCTATTGAACTTGAATATATATGGACTCCAAGGGCGCGGGTAAGTTACCTCGGATCCCTTTTCTTGTGTTTGTAACTTGTGGCACGCTATTTCCTTGCGAGACTTTGTTAAATCCTTCTTGTTAGCATTTTAATTACTACTTTGCGGCTATGGTTTGTTCTTTTTAAGATGGCTAAACTAAACCGGCGAGCAGTGAGTTGCTTCTTCTAATTTTGTTAAAAAATAATGGTAGGTCTATTATGCTTTCTGTCCATGTCGCTTGATTTTGATATTTATGATTTTCGATTTTGAGCATAAGTCATTTCCGCTCGAAGAAAATGTGATTTGAATTGATAGGTAAGATAGTCGTTGCCTGAATGGCCAACGGTGCTATAATACTTATTGAAAAATCTATGCTGTTTTCATGTCTATTCTTTCACTGCCTTGTCTAAAATTGTTTTTTTTTCTAAGTCTGTCGTAATTCGATTTTTTTTTTCGAAGTCTGTCTTTTATCATCGACGACCGACGATGTTAACAAGGTACTATTAATACTATGTTTATACGACAAAATGCCCTCCACGAGTAAAGCTAGATTAATAAACTTAGTTGTAAAATATTAACGACTTATTGTACAAAATCACAAAGGTATTGTTCTAATGCCGATACTCTATCAGAGTGAAGTTATAAAAAATACATAAAATATTTTTTTATTACCTACGTTTCCATAGAGTAATGTAACAACGACTTTAATTGATTTTGAGATTACTTTTATTGAAAATGCTTTGGTTTTGTGAGATGACGCATATCTGAGAATTTCTGGTTGTATTTTTTATTTAATGTGTACTTTAAGTATTCCCATAAAGTATTATGCCTTGACTACTATGCAGCTATGATGCTATACTGCGTTGGTTTAATAATAATTAGCTATGCAAGGCTTAACTACGTACATTTCTAATTTATGAGTGAGTCTTAGTAGTTCAAGAATGAGTTTAAAATCAAAAAATCTCGGGATCGATTTTTCATGCACTTCGATCCCGTTTCCATCTTCATACTGTTATTATCTATTGTAAAAGCAATTCGATGCTGCATTCTTCTCATTTTCACTATCCGAAGGTCACAACAGTTCACACATTCTGAACTGTTTTCTCCAGAATTGAGCTAGCTAAATTCATAACGCCACCTAACTATATACTTCCAAAATGCTTAGACTGCATTGCCAAAAATATGCAGAGCTGGCTACTATTAATATTTACTATAGTTTGACCGAGACCGCTGTACCGTGCCTTAGGAACTCATGGTGAGGCGGGGGGCAGCGTTGACGATTGAGCGGCGGGAAGCCGTGAACTTTGACGAATGACCCCCTACACTATCACTACGTCTCGCCGCGCACTTGCATAAGGCGTTCTACAGCGGTCTCAGTCAAACTATAGTTGGAGAGGCACATAGAGAAGCAATGCAACCTATCTTGAGGAAGTTATTGATTAAAAAGAAACTTACAATATGAACAGGTCTCGATTGCTTCTTGAAGACAGCCACCTCGCCATAGATGATGACACATATGGTGACGGCTGCCGACACAGCTAGCAGTACCATGGCCACCATCCTGCTGGTCTGCTCCGAGTCATAAGCCTTCGTGGCTATTGATGTCAGCACTGCCAGGATTATTAGGGATACTGCTGCTATCTGGAAAATGTTACAATGTTATAAGTGTGTTGTTATCATTAAGCATATTATAACCAGTATACCCACAATTCGTGGGTTTGTAGCTATAAGACTATTTTTAGATTCTATAAGAACGGTTATCAAAAGGGAGAATTTCATAGGAAGTGGTGGTTCGAGTGAGTTTGAATTTTTGTTGCAGGAAATTCTAATCCCAGTGTAATAAAATAGACAAAGCTTTTTGATGACTAGCTGTTGCCCGTGACTTCGTCTGCGATCCAGGATGAAAAGTAGCCTATCATGTCATGATCTACCCATGTACCAAAATCATCCAAATCCGTTCAGCCGTTTTAGCGTAACAAACAAACAAACTCTCTTGGATAATCTCTATTGCAATTCATGCTTCCTTTTGAAAAACAGGCGTGACGTACACCTAATTCTAAACCTGTTACATCATAATAGATAGATGTTATTAACATCATCTATAAAATAATGCTTGTTCTGTATATCCTTTGCTTTTTGGCTTATCTTTGTTCCCAACTAGCGACCCGTCCCTGTTTTTACGAGTTAACAAAACATCAAAATTTCTTTATTATATAATATGTATGTAATACACCTCAACCTTTCGGAAAAAAGGTTTTAATTTTGGTGATAACCGCATCAAAATCTGTGGCGTGGTTCATAAGTACAACGCTGATCACACAGCCGCGAAAAGTGATTTTAATTTACAATATTACGAGTATGTTTTTCAAACATTTATATAACTTCATTTTAAACAGTTTACTAACTGAAAGAGCAGAATTACAGTATAGCAAAGTTTATGAAATTTTCTTCATTTTTGAGATGGCAATGTTGTATTTTTGACGTGACAACGTCTTATAAATTGGTTTGCCGGGTGACACTTCAAGAAACTGCGTTACGCTCCGCTCACGTTATGCGCTCACAATGAGAGCGAGTGAGAGGCACGCGTCCCTTCCACTCGGGCATGGTTAGCCCGCCTAAGAGAGAGAGAGACAGACATAAAAAGTGAAAGGCACGCAAAGTCGTTGTCACGTAAAACTTTCGCCCGTATACCGACTTTACAGGCAACCAATTTTTTTTGACATGTTATTGTAATCTATTGTATTTTTTTTTAATAATTATAATTTTTAATTGAAATATTTAATGACAGTAATTCATATTTTTATTGACTAATTTATTTAATGACTACTTTGACATTGAATTGTATCTAAAAAATATGCTTATTGAATTGTAATTATACCTAATCTTTAATGAATAACGATGAAATGTAATTTTGATGAATATTATCACGGCTTAAGCACAATCTCTTCCTACCAATTTGTATGCCACGATATGCGGCTGAACATGGCAGAACTTTTCTGTATTCAATTACTATCCTGCATGCAATGTACACCATGTTTAAACAAATAAAATTTACTTACTTACTTACTTCAAACTCACTAGCATTTATTTCAAATAAATCAATTACAGGCACTTTTGACATTGTCAAGGGGTCGGTCAGTCAGATAGATGAAGCTAGTATAGAGATACCTAACGCTAACAGTCACGATAGTCCTCTTGACATAATAAAATTATACCTATTGCATGAATATAACCTTGCGTCTTATTCTTGATATCATATAATATTATTTATAAGCTAGTCGAAGAAAATCATTTCAAAGCTGATGGAATACTTATGCATTTTCATCGCTACTTTCAGGTAGATGCCTGAGTGCATCCATATAATCAGACAGTCATTTTGTCAAATAACCTTGTGCAGCCATGCAGCCAGGCGTTCACGAAATGCGCGAATGCATCAATGCAAAAATACTGTAGGAATATTGTGAACTTCCATAGAGTAATGTTATGCGAATGGATAGAATAAGAAATGAATATAAAAGAGCAGTGGTGGCCCATTGCTAACGGCCCCGACTTACGAGTTGTTGGTCGCGGGTTCGAACCCAGGTAGGCATTTTATCTTGTATAAATAATTTCACCACCACTGCTCTCAAACCGTTTTGAGAGCAGTGGTGGTGAAGGAAAACATCGCGAGGAAACCGGCATGTCCTAGAACTAAAAATTCGAAGACATGTGACATCTACTAACCCGCACTGGGCCCGCGTGGTGGATTACAGCTCATTCTCTCTCGAAGAGAGGCCGGCGTCCCAACAGTGGGAACATTAATTATAGGCTGATTATGTTAAGCTATGTATGCATGCTATGCATGAAAGAGAGTCTGAAAGTGCCACCGGTGACCAAGAAGTTGTGTGGAAATCGGTTGTCATAGTCTGGGCACGAGATGAGCACGAATCAAGTCGAGATCAAGTTGAGAGGAAAGTCTTGAGTATGAATATGAATGGTCATAAGATTAGAAGAAGACCAAAGAAACAATGGATGGATTGCATGAAAGATGATATGGCTCGAAAGGAGGTGACTACTGAGATGTTGGCTAATAGAGATGGAAGACAATTTAAAGACCTGATGTAATCCCCAAGTAAATTGGGATAAAGGCAGAACGATTCGAGGATGATGAAAGAAAGAAAAACTACTTTATTTAAAGAAAGAAAGAAAGAAAATACATTTATTTAGCACAGACAAAAAAGGCACACAATACAACATAATTGTAAAATAAGTAAAAAAATAATTAAAAAAGGCAACAAATAAAAAGTGTAAAATAATAATTTAACAGGAAAATGTGCCTCGCGGCTGCGCCAAATAGGCCCAGTTCAGCGAAAGTGCCAGACAACTAAAAGATAAGCTTTGATTGCTTTAATTTGATGATAAGCTTTCTACAATTGAATAGAATATCCCGAAGAAATTACTTCCAGCATTATGGCTGGTCTCACCGTCTCAGGTAATTTCAAAAATACTATTTATTTTTTAATTTATTTATTTATTTATTTAATACTTCAAGCACACAAATGTACAGAGGCGGACTTAATGCCATGGGCATTTTCTACCAGTCAACCTTCGGGTGATGCAGAGACAAACAGTGGTAGGTGCAACAAAGAGATTTGAAGATTTAAATATTTAAATATAAAGATATACATATATACCTATTAAAAACTATAAATATAATAAATACACCTAATTATACATAAATATAAGTACAAATAAGACAAACAATGGGAAAAAATTACCGTTGTGATGATACTGCCAGCTTCTTGCGAATATGCTCGCGAACTTTAACTCGAAAAGATAACCGGTTGGTCGCCATCCTGATTTCCTGGGGGAGCGCATTCCACAGAGAGATAGACTGAATGAAGAAGGAAGAGTGAATGAAGTCTGTGCGGTGAGTGGGACATTGAAGAAGACGATTGTGAGATGAACGTAGATTTCTATTGTGGTTGGCGCAAATGTACTGAAAGTGGGGGGCCAGATAACTAGGGGAAGAGGGAGAGTTAAGAAATGAAAACAAGGTGGTCAACGCCCTTTGCTCTCTGCGCTGGCGTATGGGCAACCACCTTAGAAGCGACCGATGCGCAGAGACATGATCATATTTACGCAGATTGAAAACGAATCGAATGCAGTTATTGAGAAGACGGTCAAGTTTGTTGAGGAGATCTGCATTCAGGTCATAGTAGCACACATCACCATAATCGATGATAGGGAAAATTAAGGACTGCACAAGCATTGTCTTCGTACTCGATGGCAATACATTTTTCAATCGGTATAGAGCCCGCAGCGTTCCAGTAGGTAACCTTAAATAAATCTATTGTAATAAAAGATATTGCCTATGCACGAAAGGCCAGGAGGTTAAAAAATGACTTTTCTTCTCAAATATAGCTTAGAGGAATACAATTAAACAGTGTACCTTTATTGAATCTACCAAATATAAAGTACTCTTACTTTGCCTACCATCATCTGAATTCTTGGAACTAATTGGAAACAAATTAGTTTTATAACTTATTTATTCAAGTAATAGATAATTTTACTAACCACTCCGATTACTCCTAAGATCACGAACAGCGCCTTAAGGCATCTCGTGCATTCGGGTCGCGTCTTATTCTCCTGATCTTCAGCATTTCGGGACTTGATCCCTGGTTTCTCTTCCACACTGGCTTCGATGATGACGTCATGTCTGAGGTTTGATTCCTTAGCTGTGGAAAGAATGACAATTACCACTACAGAAATACGACATGCTTGATTTCAATATTTTATGCGATGAATGCATTTGGAACTGTACTGGCATGGGGTTTTTCATATTATTAAGAAAGGCAGCTAAAAATTACTGCTCTTGTTTCCTGTTTTAATTACATCTTTCTTATGCTATTATAGTTTATCAAATACGGTGAAATAGACAGCATAAGTATGTGTTTACAATGTGCACTGACTTTCAGTTTCCTAAACTCTTTTAATCTGCGTTTTGACCACTTTTCTATAAATACTTTTTAGCGCACTAACTAAAAACAATTCTAGTGTTTGAATTTACAACATTGCCATAATCACGAAGTTTTATTTACTGCTTCATAAAAACTTACACCATGAACAGCTATTTGTTTTTTTTTATATATCTTATTATACTCTCTAATCTCATCTTCTATATCCATTTCTCCTTAATCCTAATCAAACATGGAAAGACTGGACTTACCCCCCTTCTCAGAAGTGGCCATTTCGTCCCAATGTATGGGAGTCTCGTCCAAAATGAAGAGCACATCGGGCGCACCTGAATATATAGACCAATTAACAATACAGTGTGCTCCAATGCTCCAACGCACGGTTTCCATCGCATAATGGAGCTGGATTCATTCACCATACTTTATGTCGTATTATGGAAAATCGTTTACGTGTGTGCCAGAATGCGCGAGAGTTGTTGAGATTAACTATTTTTGGGAGGTTTTTGGATAAGTGAAGATCTTTATAATTATATTCCTTAAAGCACCAGAGATATAAGCAACGTATTTGCTTCCATTAACCCGAATAAATGGTCTAAACGCCCACATCTGTTCACGACGTGGTTTTCGCATGGATGCCTCACCTGATTTTATTTTATAATCATAATCATAATCATTTATTAATTTGCGAATATGGGTACAAAAGAAAAGGTCTTATACAAACAATAGTGTCCATTAGCCATATCCTACCATAAGGCATGCAAAACTGCCGGGGTTGCGGGAAAGTCCGAAAGGGATACCGTGGCCCCTGGCAACGTACAGGCAACGGAAGGAACACGGGTGGGTTTTAGTCAGTAAGAGTCTGACACGCCCTCCCGCTCCACCCAGAGCGAGAGAAGTTATTTGAAAAAAAAAAGGCATGCAAAATTACAAATACACTATCTATGAAACTACAATTTAACAATAAAAGACATTCACATCGTATGGAGTAACATTATATAAGTCTGTTATGTAAATATTCAGTGACAGAATAATATGCTTTATTTTAGTAACAGTGTTTTTATATTGTTTTTAAACATATTTATATCACTTATCTCCAGAAGTGACTTTGGTAAATGATTATTATGCGTGGAGTCAACATAATATTTTTATTTTTTTATTGCTTGGTAAACATAATATTGAATTTGTATCTTTTGCTTTGTAACTTATTAAAGTAGTTTGTATTTTTCCTAACGAACATTTTATGATTTTTAAAATGATGGTTTGCAGCTGTCAGTTACTTTTATACTAGTTATGGCTCGTATACATTTCTTCTGGGCTTTAAATACCGCTTCTTTATTAGTAGAATTACCCTAAAAAATAACACAAAACTTTAGAGTAGGTGTAACATAGCCGTTGTAGGCTGTAAGGACTGTAGAAGTACTGACGGTTTGCTTAACTTTAAGTAATGCATAAGAGAAGGTATTCAATTTAGTGCAACATGTTCTTTAAAATTTAAATTATTATCAATCTTTATACCCAGAAATCTCGTAACGTCAACTTCTTGGATCTTATTATTTCGGTAATTTATATTCATATTTGCTATTTTACTTACTCTACTTCTGAATGTCATGAACATTCTTTTGTCGAGATTAATATGTAAATTGTTTGATGCTAACCAGTTTATGATGCTATCTAAAGTCATATTTATCTCAAGTTCCATGTGTAATTTATTATATCCTGAACAGAACTGTACTATCATCAGGAAATAAGATTGATTGTGTTGTATTTTGTCGCTTTTGGAAGGTCATTTTGAATGATATTTTGGAATAATGTAAATTTTATAAATCGTTTAAAAAACTGACAATGAAGAACTAAAGCAGATCTTAAATTTCTTATCGCAAAATGCAGTCACGTTCATATTGATTTTCATTAAATTATCATTTTCTGTGCCCATAAAATATATGAAAAATTATGGTCATATTATTAGCATAAGTGACGTCATTTTATAGGTCTGATAACATAGCAATTGTTATTATTTAGATACCTAATTCTTCTTATTGTCAATTATGAAGACGTTCGTACGATGACGGTCATCACTTCATGAGACAACGTCCCTACCTAATATTACCTACTTATCTAGAACTTGCGAATTCGTTGATGTCATTCTTTTTCTTGTGGTTAGTGACTATCCTGGTGTCAGAGTTTTAAAGCCACCCATGGGCCTCTGACTTGGCTTCACTTGCCGTCGCGAAATATCGCTCAGGCATGCCGGTTTCCTCACGGTGTTTCCCTTCACAGTTTTTGAAGCAAGTGATAATTATACAATACGCACATGAATCCGAAATGTCAGAGGTGCGTGCCTTGTATTCGAGATCTATGACTTGGCAGTCCAACAGTCACACTACAAAGCTATCACAGATTTATCACGCTGTCAATCTACACTAATATTTTAAAGAGAAAAGATTTGTATTTTTGTTGGTAAAGAATCTCAACTCAAAAACTATCATCTCTTTACATGACCTCAACTATTTTCACATCAACTACTGTCTTAGCATAATATTTTTACACTCATCTTCATTCTTTCTGACCATTAGTGCGCCTACGTTTAACTTCATTGTAAACCACGTCTCTGTTTTATGTCTTTTGAATAATCTTGTTCTGTTCTTTTTGGTATATTACTCTATATCTTAGTAAACATACGGCTAAAATACACGCGAGCGATGCTAGCTACTAAGCTAGTGTCAACATGCAACATTTCCGTTTCCGCTCAAACAGATCATAATTACGTAGGCAGTAGCGTTTTTGGTATTTTTCTTTATATCTTAGTAAACATACGGTTAAAATACACGCGAGCGATGCTAGCTACTAAGCTAGTGTCAAGATGCAACATTTCCGTTCCCGCTCAAACAGATCATAATTACGTAGGCAGTAGCGTTTTTGGTATTTTTCTTTATATCTTAGTAAACATACGGTTAAAACATACGCGAGCGATGCTAGCTACTAAGCTAGTGTCAAGATGCAACATTTCCGTTCCCGCTCAAACAGATCATAATTACGTAGGCAGTAGCGTTTTTGGTATTTTTCTTTATATCTTAGTAAACATACGGTTAAAATACACGCGAGCGATGCTAGCTACTAAGCTAGTGTCAAGATGCAACATTTCCGTTCCCGCTCAAACAGATCATAATTACGTAGGCAGTAGCGTTTTTAGTATTTTTCTTTATATCTTAGTAAACATACGGTTAAAATACACGCGAGCGATGCTAGCTACTAAGCTAGTGTCAAGATGCAACATTTCCGTTCCCGCTCAAACAGATCATAATTACGTAGGCAGTAGCGTTTTTGGTATTTTTCTTTATATCTTAGTAAACATACGGTTAAAATACACGCAAGCGATGCTAGCTACTAAGCTAGTGTCAAGATGCAACATTTCCGTTCCCGCTCAAACAGATCATAATTACGTAGGCAGTAGCGTTTTTGGTATTTATCTTTATATCTTATTAAACATACGGCTAAAATACACGCGAGCGATGCTAGCTACTAAGCTAGTGTCAAGATGCAACATTTCCGTTCCCGCTAACACAGATAATAATTACGTAGGCAGTAGCGTTTTTGGTATTTATCTTTATTTATTAGTAAACATACGGCTAAAATACACGCGAGTGATGCTAGCTACTAAGCTAGTGTCAAGATGCAATATTTCCGTTCCCGCTAAAACAGATCATAAATTGCGTAGGCAGTAGCCATAGACTACATCAATTGCATCATTGTTCCCAATAATTATGACAATAAATAGTCCAACATGTTTTGTAAAACGGATCTACACTGACGAGCAATATAAAAAAGCCACTAACTTGTCATGAAATATTTCCGAAACCACACAAGATAGCTTCTCGAATTAAAAAGCAAGATTCAAGTGTATTTAATAGCGCATAAAAAACACATATAAAACTGTTTTCGAGATTTGTTTGTGATTCATGTAGCTTACTTGTGAGGTTTAGGAGATATTTAGATTTTTTGGCACTTTGCAAGTAGCTTTTTTATATTGCTCGTCAGTGTATTTTGACTCATTGGTTGATTCGCACGAATTTACTCGCCCGAAACGGGCGAATGGACACTTTTAAATAAAGTATATTTTTTGTAGACGATTCGCACGAAATTAATTTATTTGTTGGCGAAACGACAACTCCAGAAATACGTACCTATTACGCAATTAGCACATTTTCAATTTTATACAATAAAGTTAGTTAGACCAATAAGCCGACTACAAATAGAAAACAAGGAATTTTACTAACCTGAACAGAAGTACCTATACCAAACACTAACATTAATCAAATACAGGTAATAGGCGTACGCCACCGACATTTCACTTTGAGAACATTTTTCCAAGTTCCACTCACTTGAAGTACAGGATAATCCATCCAAAAAGGGATCAATTTTGAAATTTTAATGTATTTTTTCCTGTACTTCGCGTCTTTAAATATGGTCAGAGAGCAGTATACTGATACTGACATGAATGTTACCGATTTCCTCCTCGACTTAATTAACACTTGCGGTGTCATAAAGTGCTAATTATTATTATAAGTAATCGTGATATTAAACATTGATATTGTGTTTTTTTGGATATTATTTACCGACTTCCAAAACCCAGAAGGAGGAGTTACTTTATCCAAAACGTAGATGTAAGGGATTTGCAATGAAACACCAACTTGATTAACACTATTGAGATATATTGAGTCGCGCACTAGAAAACTAAACTTTTTACATTTTGGGATTGCTTAAGTACTATTTCACTATGGTACAAGTAGCGGGTGGTCCTGAGACTAAAAATAAATGTTTTACAGTGTCTATCCAATGATAGGTAAGTAAGACTTGGATATTTCGGTCAAGTATGAGCTTGATTCTCGACAGGTTGTAACCTGCTCTCTGAATGATACCATTTTTGCCTAGTTTCTTTCGACAAGTTGAGACTTGTTTGTGAATTATGCCATCTGCTTGGTTTATTTTACGACAAGTTGCGACTTGTTCGTAAATGATGCTATTTGCGTAGTTTCTTTCGACAAGTTACTGTTTGTTCGTGGGTGATACCATGTCATGTGTATGTATGTGTGTTACCTTGATTACCTGTGATTACCTTTGGCATATGTTAGGGTGCTAACTACGTTCTTTATTAATAGGTTTATATAACTAACAATTTTGATAAAAGGCATAGGTATCAATCAGACTTACAAACTATGGGAGATTAAAACCAACCCTATGCTTATGCAACAATCATTCTTATTTACGTACTATAAAAAAATGGTTTTTATTTGTTTAATCAAACTTAATTTCTAATCAATTCTTATTGTCGTCGCCAACAGTCTCCCCCTCAGTGCGTTGCACTCCATCTCGTTGGGGCGACGTTGCAGGTACTATCAGGACTAGGCGTGATGCTGGCCGCCGTAGGGTACCCGCTGCTGTTCGTACGTCGACGATCCTGGTTCTTCCGTCTGGTCCGGGATGAATGGCGACTATTTCGCCGCGTGGCCACGAGTATCGTGGCAGGGTGTGGTCGACAATCAGGACTATGTCGCCCAATGTCGGGTCCCGATAGTGAGGACCTTGGTTGTAGCGAGGCGAGAGAGTTGGGAGGTACTCTCGCAACCACCTTGACCAAAAATGATCGGCCAGGCGTTGGGATGTCTTCCAGTTGGGGGAACCGATGAGCTCCGTGTCGTCGAAGGAGCCAAAGAGGGTGGCTCCGCATGACCGCCCGATGAGAAAATGATTCGGGGTCAAAGCTTCTTCTTCTTCTGGGTCGGTGCTGACGGAGAAGAGGGGTCTCGAGTTTACGATATGCTCGGCTTCCAGAAGCAATGTATGGAGAATTTCTTCTCTAGGTTGCCGCTCGCGTAGTGTAGCTGAGAGAGCGACTTTTACAGATCGCACCATTCTTTCCCAGGCTCCACCCATGTGGGGGGCTCCAGGAGGGATGAACTTCCAAACGATGCCCATCTTGTTCATTTCTTCTCCTAGGCTCGCGATGGCTTCAGTGATCTCTCTGTTGGCACCGATGAAGTTGGTTCCATTGTCGCTCAGGATGATCTTCGGAGTTCCTCTTCTGGCGATCATTCTTCGCAGTGCGAGGATCATGGAATCGGTTGATAGGGAGTTAGCCAGCTCAAGATGGATGGCTCTCGTGGTGAGGCATGTAAATAACGCTCCCCATCGTTTCTCCGTGCGTCTTCCAATGGTGACAAGCATGGGCCCGAAGTAGTCTACTCCTAGGCAGGTAAAAGGAGGGCTGGTCTTCGTTAGACGTTCAGGTGGCAGATCTCCTTGAGGTGTGATCTGTGGCGTCTTTTTCCGAATTCCACACCATCCGCAGTCCCGTGCTACTTTCTTCACCATGTTCCGAAGCGATGGTATCCAGTATTTCTGCCGGACCTCGTTCATCACGGTGTTGTGGTTCCCGTGATTGAAGGCTTCATGGATGTACTTCACTAGAAGCTGGGTTATTCGGTGATGTTTATCTAGCAGAATCGGATTCTTGTATGAAGCTATCAGATACTTGGCTGCTCCGATGCGGGTGGATAATCTAATGAGCCCGTCTTCTAATTTGATTGTGAAGTTCTTCAGATTGGAGGTCGGGTTGAGGTCTTCTTTCTTTCGTAAGGTAGCAAGTTCGTCTGAGAAGCTGTCTTCTTGCACTCTTCTTATTAGCAGCTGTTCTGCCTTTTCTACGTAGAGCGCAGACTTTGGTAAGAAGGCCACTTCTTCTCTGCTTGGTCTCTTTTCCGATGGTTGTGTCTTCCGTTTATGTGTCTTCTTCCAAGCTGGGTCTTGTGTTTTTCTGGTGATAAGCTTCGTGATGTTCACCTTTTTCTTAATTTTTCGCTTGAAGACATCTATGGCTTGCAAATATCTCGCTGTCGCGTGAAGTGGGCGCGTCCAACTGGAGAACCTTGTTGGGTCGGGCACGATGACAGGGATAACTTTTCTAACGCTTAGAGTGATGGCGTTAGGTTTTTCTTCACCTGTGTTGGTGATGGAGACTTTCTTCTCCTCTGTAGGCCAATTTCTGGGATCTTCATGCAAGAAGGTTGGGCCCTTGAACCATCGGTGTGTTATGTCGAAATTCGATGGGGTCTCTCTGGTAGCGTCGTCGGCTACGTTGTGTTTCGTTGGAACCCAGTGCCATTCCTTATGTTTTGTCAGCTCTTCTATTTCGGCGAGACGATGTGCGACAAAAGGCTTGAATCTCCTAGGATCCGATTTGATCCATGTCAATGCTGTTCTGGAGTCGGTCCAGAAGTATCTTCGGGTTGCAGTCAGGTCCATTTCTTGACTCGCGCTATTGGCCAAGCGACTTCCCAATAGACATGCTTGTAGTTCAAGTCGAGGTATTGAAGTTGGCTTGAGAGGCGACACTCTTGCTTTCGCTGCCAATAACTTTACTTCTACTCGATCGTCTGGATGTTGGGAGCGCCAGTACACCGCGCAGGCGTACGCCTTCTCGCTTGCATCGCAGAATGTGTGCAGCTCCCCCTCAGTCGCGTCATATGTGAGGCAGCGAGGGATTCGAAGATCTTCAAGTTTTCTTAGATCTTCAAGCCATTTTTTCCATTCTTCTTCTCTGGATGGAGGCAATCTTTCGTCCCATTCTAGGCCGGACCTCCACAAGTTCTGAAGCATTACTTTTCCCTGTATGGTTATGGGTGATGCCAATCCTAAGGGGTCGAAAACCGACATCACTGCACTTGTCGCTTCTCTCTTTGTTGGTGCGCGTCTTCCTTCTTTGGCTTCGTCGGGAGTGTTGCGCAGACTCAGAGTGAAATGAAGGCTGTCTTCATGGACGTTCCAATTGAGTCCCAGGGTTTTCTCGACTTGATCCTTTGGTTCTCCTAGTACGATGGAGTTTGTCTTGCATCCTGTGTCGGTGAACTCTTCGATCGTTGATGGGTCGTTGCTCGCCCAGCCTCTCAGGAAGAAACCTCCTTTCTTGTGGATCTCGTTCACATCTCTTGACACTTTGGTAGCTGTTGTCACATCAGAGAAACTTGCAATATAGTCATCCATGTAATGATTTCGGTTTATTGCTCTAACGGCTTCTGGACACTGATCGACGAAGTCTTCTGCATTTCTGTTCTTTACGTATATGGCGGTACATGGCGAACAGGCGGCTCCGAATATTAAGGAAGTCATTCTGTATTCCTTGTTCTTCCAGAGAAATCGGAGGCTATCCCTGTCTTCTTCGTTGATTTTAATCCTCAGGAACATTTCTTTGATGTCTGCAACGACGGCTATTGCTTCTTGGCGGAAGCGGAGCAGAACACCGAACAGTGATTGTAGCAAATCGGGTCCAGCTATCAATGCGTCGTTCAGCGATTTTCCATTTGATTTAGCTGCGGCGTCGAAGACTAGTCTCATCTTCTTCTTCTGGGGGTGGACAACAGCGAAGTGGGGCAGGTACCATGTTCTTGAGGAAGTGGGTTCGTCTGTTACTTCCTCTGCATAATCGCTGTTGATCAGGTTTTCGATTTGTTCTACATATTTTTGTTCGAATTCTTCATCCTTTGAGAACTTCTTCTCCATTCCCCTTAGTCGTCGTGCTGCAGCTGCTTTGCTTTCAGGTAGACTTTCATCATCCGTCTTCCAGATCAAGCCTGTGCTGAATCTTCCGTCAGGTAATCTTTTCGACGTGGAATGCAGGACGTCGAGAGCCCGTTGGTCGATGTCGCTGGATGGTCTCTTTGCGGCGACTCCTAGGGCTTCGATGTCGAAGTGGTCTCTGATCATCTTCTCGAGGTAATCATCTTTTCCTTTAGGCTGTGTCACAAGATGATTCACTATTCGTACCGGAGTATTGTTGCTTGATTTGGTTCCGTGTAAGACCCATCCCAATTGGGTTCTAGAGGCTACTGGTTTGCTTCGGTCGCCAGTTTTCACTTCTTGAGACACGATGAGATGCCAATTGTCCTGCCCGATGAGTACAGTAGGACGAGCATTAGGGTATTTCAGTTGCTCAGCTATCTCTTCTAGGTGTTGGCAATCTTCCAGGTCCTTGTTGCTGACTTCTTGGGGGGATAGGTTCAGGGTCTTCACGGTATATCCTGACATCTTTTCTAAGTTTCGCTCGAACTTTCCTCTGATCTTAATGTCGATCTTCTTTGACTTCTGATCCATTCGATGACCTCCTACGCCCTCAATTCTTAGGTCTTCCTCGGGACCTTGGGCTCCAATCATGTTCACGATGTCATCTTCTATTAGGGTCACTGTTGATCCTTCGTCCATGAGGGCGTAGACTTCGGCTTTGCCATCTGGTCCCCATAATTCTACTGGCACGATTTTCAAGTAAGCTCTCGATATTGTCCGTGTTGCGTTCACTGTCGAGGCTACAGCTTGGGTCTCTTGCATGGTTGACTTCGTCCTTTCTTCTTGGTGTAACATCACATGATGACCTCTCTTGCATTTTCCACACGGCTTTGCTTTGCAACTGAATCGTCTGTGTCGTCCTAGTAAACATTTGAAACATATGAAGGCTCGCTTGGCTTGTTCCCATCTTTCATCTATGGAAGAGTCAATGAACTTCTTGCACTTCAACAGTGCATGTTCCCCTGCACATTCAGGACAAACAGTCTTCTCTGGCATCTTTGTGTTGTCCTTGCATGAACAAACTGTTGCTGTTTGTAATTCGGCTTGCTCTTCATCTGAATCCTCTTCGCTCGATGAAAGTTCATCTTCATCGTGCTGTGTGACTCTAGTGGCGTTCACGCCGCGGGAACCTGAAGATCGCATGCGGCTTCTCACTATTTCTTTCTTCTTATTGTTTGCTTTATTCGAAGTTGACTTTGCATTCTTCTTTTTCTTTTCTACCAAGGTGGCATCCGCTTCCTCGACCACGGTTGTGTCTTCAGTACGCGCGCTGCTATCCGTCACCTCCTCGGAGGTGGTAGCAGACGTCTCCGTGGTTTCTTCTTCCGTGGTCGAGCGTGTGCTATCTCCTTTACGGCTTCGCGTCATCATTATTTATTCACTTTCACAGCACTTATAGTCAATATTGTTCAGTGACTTACCAGTGTTTATGTTACAATCCTTCAGCAGAGGGTACGTCAAGGTGTAAGCGTACACACCCTTTGACATACACAGATAATACTTCACTAAACAACGTTCAATGTTCCTTATGTACTCACTATACACGTTAAACGTTCCTTGTGTACTCACTAAACAACGTCCAATGTTCCTTATGTACTCACTATACACGTTAAACGTTCCTTGTGTACTCACTAAACAACGTTCAATGTTCCTTATGTACTCACTATCACTATACACGTTAACGTAACACTGGAGCACGCAGGGCTTCGAGTGACACCGGGCTTCAAGAGGGCGCGGCTTGGCTTGTAGTCGACCCTCCCAGCAATATTCTTCACTCAGCAGGTCGTGTGCCCACCAACAGGTCTTCCGTAGAGGGCCTAGCTTCGAGAATAAGCGATCTTCCAAGTCGCCTATTCCCAGCAATATTCTTCAGGCACACGTAGGGCTTCAAGTGATACCGGGCTTCAAGAGGGCGCGGCTTGGCTTGCAGTCGACCCTCCCAGCAATATTCTTCACTCAGCAGGTCGTGTGCCCACCAACAGGTCTTCCGTAGAGGGCCTAGCTTCGAGAATAAGCGATCTTCCAAGTCGCCTATTCCCAGCAATATTCTTCAGGCACACGTAGGGCTTCAAGTGATACCGGGCTTCAAGAGGGCGCGGCTTGGCTTCTAGTCGACCCTCCCAGCAATATTCTTCACTCAGCAGGTCGTGTGCTCACCAACAGGCCTTCCGTAGAGGGCCGAGCTTCGAGAATAAGCGATCTTCCAAGTCGCCTATTCCCAGCAATATTCTTCAGGCACACGTAGGGCTTCAAGTGATACCGGGCTTCAAGAGGGCGCGGCTTGGCTTCTAGTCGACCCTCCCAGCAATATTCTTCACTCAGCAGGTCGTGTGCTCACCAACAGGCCTTCCGTAGAGGGCCTAGCTTCGAGAATAAGCGATCTTCCAAGTCGCCTATTCCCAGCAATATTCTTCAGGCACACGTAGGGCTTCAAGTGATGAGTAGTTAGTGTGCGGCTCGTAGAGATATTCTTCTCGTAACTTATGTAGTCTTCATAAAATACATAAGCTTCTCGTAAACACTGCTTGAAATATCGATGTATATTCACGTAGCTTATGTATTCTTCACGTATCTTCAGACTCAGGCTTCAGTTCTTCAAATCCGGCTGCAGAAGGACCAATTCTTGTAAGGGATTTGCAATGAAACACCAACTTGATTAACACTATTGAGATATATTGAGTCGCGCACTAGAAAACTAAACTTTTTACATTTTGGGATTGCTTAAGTACTATTTCACTATGGTACAAGTAGCGGGTGGTCCTGAGACTAAAAATAAATGTTTTACAGTGTCTATCCAATGATAGGTAAGTAAGACTTGGATATTTCGGTCAAGTATGAGCTTGATTCTCGACAGGTTGTAACCTGCTCTCTGAATGATACCATTTTTGCCTAGTTTCTTTCGACAAGTTGAGACTTGTTTGTGAATTATGCCATCTGCTTGGTTTATTTTACGACAAGTTGCGACTTGTTCGTAAATGATGCTATTTGCGTAGTTTCTTTCGACAAGTTACTGTTTGTTCGTGGGTGATACCATGTCATGTGTATGTATGTGTGTTACCTTGATTACCTGTGATTACCTTTGGCATATGTTAGGGTGCTAACTACGTTCTTTATTAATAGGTTTATGATAACTTATAACTAACAATTTTGATAAAAGGCATAGGTATCAATCAGACTTACAAACTATGGGAGATTAAAACCAACCCTATGCTTATGCAACAATCATTCTTATTTACGTACTATAAAAAAATGGTTTTTATTTGTTTAATCAAACTTAATTTCTAATCAATTCTTATTGTCGTCGCCAACAGTAGATGTGTTGTTTTTTTGTGTATTTACATACCGCCGCGCCTCCAACGCATTCTGCCCCCGATAAAAAGAAAGACGTATCTAACAAAAAGTAAATACGGAGAAAAAAGTTGCAAAACGGGAAAACCCATGCTGTGATTTAGTAACTGCATTTATGAAAAATCTGTGAATGTACCATTTTTCGTCCCATATCTCCTCTTAATTTATAACGTTTAAGTATTGATAAAAAAAAAAATCTTTCAAAATAAAAACGATTCTTTTTAGCAAAAAAAAACCGGAAATTACCTAGAACTAAGTAGGAAAGCCGTAAAACACCATATGCGCCCTTTCAATGTAGCACAAATACAGGATTACCAATTCAGCAATTACAACAGCTTTTTTCATAATATTAAGTTTAAGAATAAAACGAGCATTTTATTATTTACGACTTTCATCCTTAGTACCTTAGCTGTTGCGGCTATTCAATTAATAGGATAAAGAGTTCCTATCTTTTACACAATACAAAAGAATGGTTGGCCCTACAAAGCCCAAGGAAACAATATTTTTGAAGGTATAAACATCATTCAAATTGGTGGTTAATTTAAGTATTAAATCACTTTTAAGTACTTATTATTTATGATCGGAAGTGGCACTTGCGTCTTTTTTTTTAAGTATTGATTGATATATAATTTTGTTCCACAGGAAAATAAAAGGCATCTACCACATACGTCTAGTTGAAAGAAGTGGTGTACTAAATTAAAATGACACAAGTGGTACATTATGTCCTATTCTTCCAGTATTAGCCCTAATTTTCAAATGAATTGAAAGGCGCAATAGACAGTTACGTCTTTTCATTGTTACACGCGGATCTTAATGAATAGATGCACCTTTTTACTACTCGATCAAAGTAGATATTAATTGAAATCATCTACGCAAATACGTCTTTTCAATTTACTTCCATCGAAATGTGTCCTTTGATCTTAATTAAAGTATAAATGATAGTGGAGATGAGCCCTTCTTCACTGTGGTAAATCCGAAGCTAAATGAGATAAAACTAAATAAAAAATATCAGCAAATTCGTCTTTATTCCCAATTCCGGCAATAACACAATTTACACAATTTTCGAAAAAAAATTAGATACGTCCTTTTTACTATCGGGGGCAGCATAAAAGTCTAGAAAAGTTTCCACCAATATATTATGCAGGTTGCACTTTACTCCAAGATGCCTCAACCAACTGAGTTTATTACGATTTCGTCCTGTCTGTCATCAAATAATATAAACGTGAAAGTTTGTGAGGATGGATGTTTTTTAGTCTTTTAAGCAAAAACTACTGAACAGATTTGGATAAAATTTGGCACACAGATAGTTTATGACCTGGATTGACACATAAGACTCCCTTAATACCAAATAGTCACTATAAGTGTATATAGTGAATAGTCAATATAAACATGGTAGGAGTATGAATGTGGATGGCTATAAGAGTAGGGGAAGACCAAGGAAACGATGGATGGACTGTATGAAAGATGTTATGGCTAGAAAGTCTTCATCTCGGTAGTCACCCCGACTACCGAGATGAAGACTAATAGAGAAGTATGGAGAAAAAGGCATGTTGCACTTACCCCAAATAACTTGAGATAAGAGCAGTTGAATGATGAAAATAACGATGTCCACATCATCAAAAGTTGCTAAACACTAAAAATACACCACAGCAAAAACACCAAAATGGCTTCTTAGATGACAGGGTATTAACTGATTATCCCACGCAAGTGATAACTGTCAACTGTAGGAATTGGACCATTTTGGTGTTAAGAGATGTTAACAAGCCGTGCGTCGCGTAATTATGATTTATTGGCTGACCATTTTGCGCTAACGGCTTTTTAAAATGTTAATAGGATTAGACAATTTAGACACTGCTCTGATTGGTAGATATTTTTTCTCAGTAATCTTCCCTGCTAATGTGTTCACAGAAATCTAAATTTAACGGTAAACGTTAACGTTAAATGTTGTACATCTCTCTTAGGGCAATTGCGCGTGCTCCATGGCGTTTTTACTAATGTATCAATCTCGCAGGCCGCTGCGACCTGGCCGCTAGTGCGCTATTGCCCTTAATTAGATTTTGCCTCAAATGTCATAATTACATGAAAAAGTAATTCAATGGAAAACAAATCTAATTTAGAGAGATCATTTTTAAACGATTCTAATGATTATAATTCTGTAAATACATATTTTTATGGTCGCGAATCATATTTTGATCAAGGACACTGATCTGCAAATTGCAAAAAACTTTTACACACTTTTAGCCATTTCCCGGATATGTAGTAAAAAAGTGATTTTTCTCCGGCTCCAGCAAGATCGGTATGATGAAATAAAAAAAATCGGCTTATTAGAAAAATAATAAGTTCTATTATGCCTAAAAATAATGTTACTATATGTAAATGGTATGGATGAACACGGCAGTTTTAACGTTTAGCGCCGAAGTAATTTATGATTTCGGTGGTGTGGGGAGCCATAGGGAAAGTACCTATTGTTCTTTTTTGAGGGTACAGTCGCGATGTCAATTGTTTTAGAATTTTCATGTTAACTATGCGTGTAGAATAGGGATAATGACTGAAAACATTTTTTTTTTGTCCGTCTTGTAGATTATAAAAAAATTACGTACACTTTTTTTTCTTTTTTTACGTTATCAAAAGATTACGGCGATATATTGAGTTTAAGTGTGACATGACGTCAGTAGTATGTAGATTGAATACTTAAACTTTAATGCGTTTAAATCTAAGTCATTTTTTAGTAATATGATAAAGCAAAAAATACGGGTCTAATATTTTTTTATTATCTAACTGACGGACTAAATAGAATTTCTTTTTATTGACCCAGGCATCATCCCTATTATTAGTAGTAATACTTACTTTATTATGTAATTCTTTCTTTTTCTTCTGGTTAGTGAATAACCTGCTGTCAGAAATTTTATGCCGCTCATGGGCCTCTGACTTAGCTTCACATCCCGTCGAGAAATATCTTTCAGGCATGCCGTTTTCCTCTCGATGTTTTCATTCACCGTTTTTGAAGCAAGTGATAATTATACAATACGCACCTGAACCCGAAAAGTCAGAGGGTTCGAACCCCAGACCTATGACTTGGCAGTCGGACGGTCACACCACTAGGCTATCACTGCTACCTAATTGATTATATAGTTATATTAAGTATCCGAAAAAAAAACGTAAGTAATAAACAGGAATATCTAAATGGATTCTTATGTTTATTTTTTATTACAATCTTCTCGTTTACGGTGAACCGTAACGAAATCAAGAAGGGTAGGGCAATACTTACAAACTATCGAAAAAATGGTGGAAATGATCGATATTTATATTATTTACGTAAGGTAAAAATTTTAACTCAACCTTTTTCCTAAAAAAAATTATAGGATACCAAAAATCTACTCGCAGAATCATGCACCATACTGAATTTCAGGTATCAATAGATAGGAAGTAATTAGTAAGACAAATTAGAGTTCCACAAGTACTTTTGACAGCACCAGTCCGAGCATAGGTCATAGCTATCAGGCATGGCACAGGTTGCCACTCATTGCGCCGTTGCCATAGCAACCAGGCCACAACACAACTCACAAAGCCATTGACCACCCCTTCTCACCACTCGCGCCAAGGACGCAGGAATTCGCGATTGTTCCTTATAGAATTTATTCAATTCAAAATAACAATAATTAGGCTGTTTGAGCTGTTTGGGCTGTTCGCAGTTTTTGACCTTTGCCTGTCAGTCTTTTTTTTTTCATTTTCATTCTTCGAATCAATTTGTTTTGATTAAAAATGGTACCTAGGTCTGTATTTTAGGTTGTTCTGGCACATTGTTTGTATGATAATAATATTCTTTTGGTATATTTTTGAATGTAAACAAATACATAAAAAATAGGGTCTAATCCGTTTGGATCCTTTTTGATATTTAGTTAAGCTGGTTAACGAGACATTTATTTTTACCAAATTGGATTCAACTAAGCTGGACCGTTTCTGATATTTAATATAAACTATATTTCTCAATAAAGATCCAAACAGTTTGGGCATTTTTGTGATTTTCCTAAAACACTTATTCCATAGATTTATCATTTCTCAAGAATGATTCAAGTGCTTTGGATTTGTATCGATGAAATTTATGAATCAAACAGTTTTCCTAGGAATCACGCTAGACGAGAAGTTACAATGGGGACCCCATATAACATCTCTCGCGGGGCGGCTAAGTTCGGCCGCTTATGCTGTTAGAAAGCGTTCGGTCTATTTTAGTTACTTCCACAGTATTATGTCGTATGGCATTATACTGTGGGGTCGGGCTGCTGACATTGAATCTATCTTTATTTTACAAAAGAGAGCTGTCAGAGCCATTTATAATCTACGTCGTCGCGAATCTCTCAGGGAACTATTTAAAAAGATTAATATTATGACGGTACCTTGCCAATTCATTTATGAAAATATTATGTATGTGAGAAAAAATCTACATCTTTTTAACAAAATAAGTGATAGACATAATTTTAATAGGTACTAGAAATAAAGATAAAATAAATCAACCATTTTTCAGACTATCTAAACTACATACATCTTTTATGGGGTACTGTGTTAAATGTTACAACAGAATACCTTGTGATATATTAGAATTAAATGAAAGAAAATTTAAAACTCAGATAAAAAATACACTTTGTAAACAAGCATATTACAAATTAGAGGATTATATCCAAGATAAAAATGCTTGGAAACATGCTGGTCCTGCTCCATAGGACAATTTAGAATCTAGACAAAATCTGGTTGCTAATTTAATTGTATAATATTTTTTTTATTTTTTTTAAATATTGATTTTACATTCTGTGATTACTTGAACTCACACACTGACTTATTAGTACCTATTACTTGTAAAAATGTTATGAATATCGTATAATTTTACAATGTTTGTAAATATGTGAGCACCTTGCATCTATCACATGATTAATTTATCTGTCATTCCTTAATTTTTCATTATTTTTACCTAACGTGGTATAGTAATCTTATTCTAGGTGCATCGTCTTCACATATAATTATATAATTGATGTATACAAGATATTGTGAAAACATTTTAAAAGAGTAACGGTGGAGTTTCTTGCCCATTCTTCTCCATACGAAAACTACCTTTTGGAAAGGGCGACTAGAATCAATTATTATTTTTCTGTAAATGTTGACGTTCAAAAGTGCCTTTTTTGTGCCTAATTGAAATAAATTATTTGACTTTGACTTTGGAAAATATCTAAAAAATAAAATATATATGCCCATAGATATGGCTTGGTATTTAGTAGTTGTAGATATGTTTAAAATTGTATTTTGTCACATGGATCTTTTTCGATATTAAAGATATCACCTTTTTTTTTTTTTGGATGTGAAATTATCAAATAACTTCTCCTGCTCTGGGCGGAGCGGTAGGGCGTGTCAAACTCTTACTGACTAAAACCCACCCGTGTTCCTTCAGTTGCCTGTACGTTGCCAGGGACTCGGATTTCGGACTTTCCCGCAACCCCGGCAGAAAGATATCACCCTGAGGATGCGTTTTGTATATACATAAGTATATATAACTCAATTTCGGAAAAAGTGATGATTGGATACTTTTTGCGTAACTAAGTACGCCCAAGTATTATAAAACAAATTGTCTCAAGGTCATTTTGGAAATAATTATTGCATGCGTGTAAGACCATGAACGTAAACGAAGCAAAAGGAGTATGTTCGAATCGTAGCTGATCGAGTTCTGTAGTTTCTACCTACCCCTATGGGAAGAAGGCGCAGATATATGCCAGTGTCCTTGAGTGGTGTTATGAAAAAAAAAAAATGTAAGTAATAAACAGGAATAAATAAGTAAGTACCTAAATGGGTTCTTTTATTTATTTTTTATTACAATCTTCTTGTTTACGGCGAACCGTAACGAAATCAAGTAGGGTAGGGCAATACAAACTATCGAACAAATAAGTAAGCTTGCGTGTTCTGTACTGAGCTCTTGCAACGCGTCGTACGTCCAGCCAGTAATAGGACTCATTATTAATTTATGATACATAAAACAAAAGGTATTTTAATAAAATACATATACTAAAAATCAATCTGCCTAGCCTTTTCCCAACTATAATTATTGGGGTCGGCTTCCAGTCTAACCGGACGCAGCTGAATACCAGTATTTTACATTGAGCCTATCTGACCTCCACAACTCAGTAACTGGGTAATACGATACCTCTTGGTAGGACTGGTTGTCAGACTTTGGGGGCTTCTGACGACTCGTACGACTGTCAAAGATCCACGAATGACGAGCTCCTCAAAACAACAACAAAACACATATCTTACTAAAAGATCAATAACTACATTACCTTTATTAAAATGGTGATGGATTCAGAAAAAAACACTTGATAGATTTTGCATGATTCTCAGTGTTTTATCCGCGTTAGACATAACTTTACAAATTCATTTAATTATGTAATATAAACATAATCTAAAATATTCATATTTTAAGTTATTAGGAAAATGCTCTAATTTTACATATATTTTTTCCAAATCATTAACACTGCTCGTGTAGACGTGACCTTCAGTATAAAATCATTAAAAGTCGGTTATCGTCGCCTTAAAAGTCTCATTATTGTAAGGTTACTCGAATTATTCACTATAAGTTAGAAATCGCGTATGCAAGAGTCATTAAGGATTGCATTACAAGGAAAGTATAATGATTGTAGTTGCGGTTCCCTATCCATTTGCATAAAATTTTAAGACCTAATATAACTTAGCATAATGTTGTTTGGCATAATTATATTTTCGCATAATATAATTACGCATAACAGCTTACGCATAATTTTTTTAAGCATAATTTCTCTAACCATAATAATGATTAAGCATAATATTCTAAAGCATAAAGTTAAAGCATAAATTTATTAAGCATAAAGTTAAAGCATGCAAGCAAGCATGCAGCATGCAAACAAGCATGCAGCATGCAAGCAAGCATGCAGCATGCAGCATTCAAGCGAGCATGCAACATGCAGCAGGCAGGGTTTCTGTCACGGCTCCGGCGCTGCGGGCCTCCGGCGGCCCCACGCGCCTACGCGATTTTAAATTACACTCTAGGGGTAGGACAAACAAGACTACGTGGAGTCGGTTTTGCAGCAATTCGGTTCTTAGGCCTACTAACGTTATGCGAATCAAATTTATGCCAAAACAAATTAGTCTTTAAGATGATTATGCCAACATAAAACGTATGCCTAAAAAAATTATGCCGAAGTATTATTATGCCAAAACAAATTGTGCCAAAATCGTTATGCCGAAGTATATTAGGGCAAAGAACATTATGCGAAAAGAAGGTATCCCTGTAGTTGCATGTGTTATATTATAAATGCAAGGTCAGTTTTTTCAATTGAATGACGATTTTTTTATTTTTAACTGACTGTTGAGGGAATTTTCTTTTATCTACAGTTGGCTGTTTACTGCTTAACATAACAAAATAATTATGGAGTTTATGCTCTTTATGAAATGAAATGAAATGAAATGAAATGAAATGAAATGAAATTGTTTATTCTGTAAATAGGATATTGCAATCACTTTTACACGTCATATTAAAAAAAAATAAGAAGAAAATGCTAGATGAGTTCGGCGTTTCCTATCTGACTACTCTGAGAAGAAAGACCGAAACAAACTCAGAGGTCACAGTCTCTTTTAAAGTCCAGACATAATCTTGGTCAGGCCATATGAGGACCATGTAGATTAGTGTCTGAAATGGTCTTTTGAGGAAAGAACCACACAGATTTGAGTGGACCTGTCCAGTCAGTGCAAGCATTTGTCAGTAATCGTAGAGCTCAACTCAGAACTTAAGGGTTTCGGGCTTTTAGGGTTCCGTAGTCAACCAGGAGGAACCCTTATAGTTCCTCCATGTCCGTCTGTCTGTCCGCGGCTTAGAGACTGTTAGTATCTACTAGAAAGTTGTAATTTAATATTTTTTTTAAGGTATCTTTCCTGCACGTAAATTGGGGATTTTTTTTTCTCGTCCATCCCATGGTGTCGTTGGAAAGGTTAAAAATTATTGTGGGTTTATGAAAACCATTTTTGGATTCAAGGATCCGTTTGCGAAATATTAAGCCAAAATTAGCAGCTTAAGCTGCTAATTTTTGTTAAAGTCAAGTGCCCCCCCTCCCCTGCCCCTGCCAGCTAAATGGTTGGTTCTGGATGTGTGGAAAATTCACAGCAGTAGTATATACAACGAAAGTAAAAGGAAAACTATCACATCTAAGTAGGTAATTTAAAGTTAACGACTGATATACTACCAACCTACATTTGCAGTTGAAAAAACATGTTCTCCCATACATTCCGTATGGGAGAACATGTTTTTCAACTGCAATGTTAAGTTTGTTCTTGGGATAAATTTCATCCCATCTACGGATCCCTTCATTGTGCATGGTCCGTCACGCACTTGGCCGGTTTGTTTTTTTTTTATTTGAAATTTATTTATGGGTAGGTACCACGCCTACGGCGTACCTACGTATAGACCGTTTTCAGAATAACCAATATAACCATAAAACCTACGATACCTACACATTAGTACACATAAATTATAACTTTATGGTAATTATCATAGCATAGTGATTATAAATATGATCGAAAAATACGACGATAAAAAACACCACTTAAGTGATTACAAGAGAAAATAAAACTAAAAACAACACGATCAATAATGACTAGAACAAACGGAAACTTACTGGAATAACACCTTCCACTAACTCATCAAATAAATAGGGTAAAACAACAAACAAATACACCCCACACTGGTTCACCCACACTACACTACTTTCATACAACACACCATGCATTTGACAGTTACTAATGACACCATATCGAGCCACGGAAGTAAGTAAGTGTCTAAACAAACCACTGAGGTAAATGGCTTGAACATTAGGTACTGTTGTGTCGATGATGGAAACTATGGTATACAGGTAAAAATATGTGGCACCAATGAAGGTTAACTGCCCCGTTGTGCCTTGGGTTCAATCTTAGGGCCCTAGGATACTAGTGGCGGCGCAACCATGGTTGCACTGCCAAAAAATCTATGGTTGGTTGCACAACCGATCGGACGCCTGAGATACCCACCATAAAGCTGTGTATATTTTGCTCGCAGTCTGGCCACGGTTGCGCCATAATGGTGTCCTAGTGAGATATATAAGCCGGGTCGCGTAAATACAAAGGCGAATGCAGCACCTGTCAGACAGTTGCTGTTCTGTAACGCAGCCGCGTCAGTCAGTATGAATAAAGTACCTATTACAAACACGATTAAACCACAGACATTTGAAAACTGTCTGCAATGTTTTCGGCTCCGAAAGGCATTGATTTAACAAAAACTACTGCAATACTCTGTCTACACTGCAGGTATTACACTTGCGTGCGGCGTAGCCTACCTAGCTGCGAGCAACTTGGAAGTAGCGCTCGCCGGCCGCGGTTGGTCACAGTTCTAACCTAACCTAACCCATTTCACAATTTTTCGACAGTTTATAATCTAACGGAAATAAAACTATAGGTGGCTGCGTTGAATCCGCCTTACATTGCCTTATTAAAAAAAATGCGGCTGTACTATAACCCGCTGTGTTGCAGCTGGGTTCAGACGGACTATTACTGCTTTTAGGCCATTCGCAAGATCATGCAGCACAGACTATGGGTGTCTGTATTGCATTCACCTTTGTATTTACGCAGCCAGAGCAGGAAAAGTGTTTGAAATTTTGCAGTAAGTACTTAGTTACTTAGCAGCCCAGACTCTGCATTTTTATGTCAACGTTTATCATCATAAAACAACCTATCCTAGGGATTTATTTTATTTATAAACCTTGCTAAGTAAAGTTGATCGGTCCTTCGGTACATAGGTACTTACTACGGTCCTTTTTCCTGGTGTAATATAATGCATTGAACTCAAATGAAATGAGGAGGAGGAGCTCATGACTAAGTAATAACAGCCGCACGGTTCGATCCATCAGGTTAAGCTACGCTTGCCGGGGTTGTCTGTGGATGGGTGACCATCTTTACATACCGAGACTCCTCCGTGCCTCGGAAAGCACGCTAAGCCGTTGGTCCCGGCTGTCATTCGTGGATCTTTGACAGTCGATACGGGTCGTCAGAAGCCCGAAAGTGTGACAACCAGTCTTACCAAGGGGTATCGTATTACCCAGTTATTGGGTTGTGGAGGTCAGATAGGCAGTCGCTCCATGACAAATACGGTATTCAGCTGCATCCAGCTAGACTGGAAGCCGACCTCAACATAGTTGGCAAAAGGCTAGGCAGATTGATTGAACTCAAATGAAATGAATGAATGATTTGAAATGCATTTGCATGTTTTTATGGCGGTCTTCTTTTTAGCGCCAGTCTTTATTACCCGATTCTTACATAATTTCAGTAATTGTTAACAGTTAATGTAAATACTTTAGTTTACTTTAATTTCGGTAAATGTCTCACAATCCGATATGGTCTAGTGGCTAGGATACCTGGCTCTCACCCAGGAGGCTCGGGTTCGATTCCCGGTATCGGAAAATCTTTTTGCATTTAATTCGGTAAATTAGAATCCGCAGAAATGTTTATATAATAGTTTTATATTTTTACTTTCCAAAAAAGATAAATAGAGCGCGTTAATTTTGCCAATTACTCTTGTATCGTCCATGCATTGCAGAATGCCAGCTTTGAAAATTTTCCCCAGAAATAGTTATTCACAAGTATTTTTTAAGTCTAGTCTGTAGGTATAAACGAACCTACTAGTCTGCCTAAGTTATAAATCGTATTCGTGTCAGGTTCAAAGTCATCGAACTTAGATAACTTTGCACTTAGCTAGAACCTAGGACCGATAAACTTGACATTATTTCATGTACCTTAGGACCAGTTAATTTATCACCGGAAACTGGCTGCTGAAGGAAAAGTGGTTTATTTTTACTTTGTTAGAAATTGATGGTTTTTTGTGAGTCGTTCCGTAGAATATGATTCTTTTAATTATTTTTTTTTCGATTTTTAAATAAACTAAATTGAGATCTTGCCGTATCTTTTGAGAAATGGACCAACTTCTTTTGGGTTTTGAAAAAGAAAGTTAAAAACAGAACCCAACTTCGACTAAAACGCCGGTTTCGGTTTGAGTATAACCCGAACGTATAGCCTGTTAAAGTCATAACTCTCCTTTGGCTTTGCCGTAGTCGGGAAATGTTGTATGTATATTTATAAAAGTCGTTATGTTTGACCGCGCCCCAAGGGAACATAAAGAAACATCACATGGTCTTCACACTCTTCACTTAACGAAGATTTGTGACGTCGAGATATCACAGAAAGCCCAGCAGATCCCCAGTCCATTTATTAGGTTAGTTATTAATTTATTATACGTCTCCAAAGTCTAATTTAATGCCGGAAACCTTTATAAAAAAAACGAATGATCCCCGATAGCAATAGAACACGGCAGTTACAAATACATTGACCCTACCGCGCCAAGTGTTAACTACGGCAAAAGATTTTTAACCCAAGAGGTTAAAGTCCCGAGTGGTTCAACATTGGTCGCCATGGCGATTTGTCGTATTCATATTACTTACTTACAGACAAATAGTTTCATAATTTCTATGAAAATAAATTTTAAAGCTTTGTTTTTTCTTAAATTCTTTGAATAGATTGAAAACCACTAAGTATTTGTACTTTTTCGTTCTAGCTATAGATACGTCATAATCTGCCTAGCATTTTCCCATCTATTTTGGGGTCAGCTTTTAGTCTAACCGTGCAGTAGAATACCTGTTTTTTACATGGAGCGACTGCCTATCTGACCTCCACAACCCAGTTACGGGTAACTAGATACCCCTTTGTAAGACTGGTTGCCAGACTTTTGGGCTTCTGACGACCCGTAACGAGGTCTTTCAGCAAGCTATTAAACAAGCTATTTTCGATGAAGAAAAAGCTAAAATAAACACAGACATTTAACATAATATCACGCCTATTTTCCCGAAGAGTAAAGCAGTGATGTGTGTATAAATAGTACATAGCATTTCGCTAGTTATGTTTAAGGGTGTACTAGTCGACGGCTCGATCTTGAAGGTGGGCGTGACTAATATGCATGCTAATTAATCTAATTATTTATTTATTTAGTAGGTATTTAATTATCTAGTTTTTATTTATTTATTTATATATTTATTAATTTATTTAGTGAAATAGACGATGATTTATAGCGTAAACCAATGCGTAAAATTTCATGAACAGACTATTTGGGCGTATCTATAGATATTATGTTGACTTGTAATGTAAATATCATTTTGCATACTATTATATAGATTCATTTTTTTTTAACTGGACAGACAGCTGTGCTGCTGGGGAGTTTGTTGCGCCACTTCTTCTTCCCAGCTAAAGCACTAGGAAGTGGTGAAGGGTGGGCGTTTTGGGGGACTGTCTTATGTAATTTTGACGTTCAAAAAGTGCTGATTCTCAGCCTAGTTTGAATAAATGACTTTTGAATTGAATTTGACTTTGAGTTGATGTTTATCTATAACACAGTATAATAAAGTAGCAGTATTATGTCTCGGCAATGATCTTGAATTAATTACCTACGGTCGCTCGATAGATAAACTTTCCGCGTCCGTGCGTAACTGCCACGCACTCGAGACTGTTGGTTGCGTACCTACTGATATACACTGAGATTTCGAAGCGCGTCGTTTCAGCCGTTTTCTATGAAGACATAATAGTAAGTAAGAAGTAATAAGTTACTTATTTATACTGTGCCTATATTATGTTACAACGGACGATATATTGATGTTAGTGTCAACATTGTTATAAGTAATTATTATCGTCATGCAATAATTATGACTAGCAATAACAGGTATCTGAGTATTGTTTTATTGATCAGCAGTTTATTCATAGAAAGGCATGGAATTTTTGAGAGTATTGAAGAATAAGGTATTTGTCCCACAAATGCTTATAAATCCTGGAATTTATTAGCGCTAGAGAGAAGTCATTAGAAGACCTTGTTTCTTCGTTTATTAATAACGCCTGTATTATGAAGGGTTAGGTAGAAGTGTACCCATATTTATAAGAAAGAAGGGTGTAAGTACCTATAGTACATCCACATTTTGCCAGTTATGTTTAAGACTCATGTAATTGGGGCGAGCATATTTATTGGTATCAGACGGGCACAAATCCAAACTCCGGGCTGCTACTTAGAAATTCCAGATGGAAAAACCCAATAATACTTTGCTCGACCCGGGAATCGAACCCAGGACCGCTGACCTCATGTTCATCAGCAGCGCTTGCGACCACTCGACCAACGAGGCAGGCGCGTCTTTTATTAATACTAAATTATCAAAGTAAAAGATGCTCATGTGTACTGACGCAATATTGTGGTAGAACCTACAAAAAAAATCCTAAAAAAACATAAAACTATTGTAAGTATAAGCTTCACCCACTCACTATACAAATAAATACAAAAACAAAAGGACACTTTGTCGTCTTAGTACAGCTTGGCAAAAAAGAGTCTGTAAAAATGAGGGCGCCACTACCGCAATTAGGTGATGGGAAATGAGTAATCTCAAACTCAAAGCATTTATTTAAATTAAACCATAGGTAATAGGTAATACGGGCTGGTTTCCGCAACTCCACGTCAAAGCGCGTATTTTGCGTATGGGTGGGAAAAATCTGTTATTCGATCCACCCCAGCTCCTCAAAGAAGGCCAGCAACGCCTTGGTGTTACTGGCAATCTCGCGTAGGGTACCTGGGGCACCGAAGTACTTTGCCCTGTAAGTGGCGACCACCGGGCAGTTTAACAGCACGTGAGCTGCTGTCTCGTCGTCCTCCACGCAGGCTCTGCAGAGCGGACTGTCTGTAACTCCTATGACAAAGAGGTGTTTATTAAATGACCCATGGCCAGTTATAGCTGCAGTAACCGTACGCAGCTGCTGTTTAGTTAATCGGAGAACCTGTCTCGTGAGGCGGCCATCGATTGAAGGCAGTGCCTCCTTAGCCTGCCTGCACTCACCTTGGTCCGACCATAGTTTGTGATGCTGATCCCTAGTTCGTTTCCTTACCAGAGTGCGTAGGTAACCGAAGGGGAGTGGTAAATTAAACCATTTACAGGCACTTTTGAATTGTCAAGAAGTCGGTCAGTCAGAAATATGAAGCTAGTTGCCCATTCCAAAGCGTAGTAGGTACCTATGGAGAAGAACGGGTAAGAAACTCCACGGACACTCATTTAAATAAAAAATTTGATACAAAATATTGGTTACATCATTCATGATGAAATTATGCATGTAAGAACAATGTAGAAAGACGTGCACGTTTGTAAAAGCGTCCGTAATAAATAGAAAAAAAAACAAATAACCATTCAAAAATTTAAAATAAATTGTTAAAAAACGCTACTTGTGGGTCTCTAAACTTACTAGCACTTGCCGGCAAAGTAGTGCCATCATCATAGGTCTGCATTACATAAGTAAAATATTTAGTTTCTTTTATGTCGACCTGTTATCTAATTACGCAACACATTTAGGTACCTACGTAAACGATTACGACTAATCTGTTTCATTTTACAGTTCAACAACATTCATTGCGTTATTTACGTTGTTGAGCAGATTTTTTTTCGAACTTATGAAGCAATGGATTAGCAATCTGTTTCAAGACGATTCAGATTCTGGTTGATCGTGTATTACGCAATTAGGGAAGGCTGTACTCTTCCGCAACATCCGGAAACGTGCCCAGAAGACTGCAACTGCCCAACATTTCGACGCTCAATGGAAATGCTAAATTCTTTGCCCAGAGAACGAAGCTTTTAATTTGGTACCTAGTGTAAATAGTTAGTTGTGTTATATTCAGTGATCGGAGTAGGTAGAGCTATTTTGGTTCAATGACCGCAAACGTTTATGTTAATATGGACATTCCCTGGGATTCTTACTGAAACTCCGGGATTCGAAAAAATATTAATTGATTTTTTATTAACAAGGATAAAAGAAAGCTTGTCTTATGTATTGGTAGTGAGCGCACGACGTTGTCAAACTAACATCAGCAACGCGTTGCTAATTTCCAATGCACGCGCGATGTTGCCGCTCAGGTGTAACGCGCGATGTTGCCGCTCACGTGTAACGCGCGACATGACTAGTTGTAATGACTTTGATACGAGTACTTGTTTATACGAAATTGTTACAGAAAATTAAAAATATATATTCAAAAAATAAAGTTTTTAATTTCATTAACCTGAAACGTGTCCGTCTTATACTTACCCGTCGGAGGGGAGGAAGGATATGTGTCCATAATTCCTTAAGACGTGAATAGCTTTTTACAAAGTAGTTTCTAAGTTATTTAATAATATATATTTCAAATCCCGGGATTCCGGGAGTGTCCATATTAAGACAACGTATCGCAAGTACAAAAAATTTCTCTACCTACTCCGATCACTGGTTATATTATATTGTAATAATAATTTTAATGTATATGAAATAAATAAGTATAACCTTGCAACTATGACACAACTAGGACTTCCGTATACAAAAAAACAAAATGTATTTTCAAACATCGTATTGTCGACGGAATCGAATCGATTCGAGCGTTGGATTCACTGGAATCCGATAGGTCCCATTTCTCCAAATCGATTTGACCATTAACGATGGTAAAAACTTTTAACACGTTCGGGGAAGCTTGGTTGGTAAAAACAATCTATTGTCATCCATGACGTACAGACGCCAGCAGGTCAACCTACCCGAAACTGTCAAATTTTCCCAATCAACTTTGAACCTTATTTTCCAGTAATAAAGTTGAAAATCTATTAAAGAAATTTTACAGATTGTAGTAGGTTGATATGCTGGCGTAATGTACAACGATTACAAATGAAACGTAGGTAATCTTTTTGCTTGTTTTGATAACCTTACAGTGTTGTCCCTTTGAATCGAATGTTTACAGATACTAACAGCACAGCACTTCTTAATTACGATTAAAATAAATTCATGAATCTGTATTGTGGAGCCAATAGTGAGTTGTAAAACTACAAGATAATTCTATTACGTCATTGGTCCTTGATAATCCATATTATTTTGCATTAACTTATTTATTGTGAATAGTGGTTCTAACACATCAATGCGCATATTCCTATAAATATCAAAGAAATCTATCCAGTCTACCATAAAAAAACGAAGGCTCTTAGGTAACTAACCGCTTTACAATCTGAGACTTGAGACCAATAACCGATCGCTAGTTCCAACCGATTAAGAGTGATCTCTATCAGTGCTTTACGACGTCAAATTTAAGGGTCGAAGTAATTTGGGGGTGGTGCCAGTGCGTGACTACATCCCTCACGCGACTTCACACCACCCGACTCTTGGACTACTAAAATACAAAACGGGTCGAGCCTCGTCGCATTCAGCCAGAGAGGTCGGACGCGAGCGAACGACCGTGTCGCTATAAAAAAAAAGTTGAATTTCAAATTCGGAACTCCCGCTCTTTTGTTTGTCATTGCATTCAGTTCGATTCGAATTGTAGATTCTGATTTATTTTGTGGTTTTCTGTGTTTATTTTTAATTAAATCGATTCAAGATGGAGGGATGCGGGATGAGCTGTATAAAATACCTTCTGGTGGTCTTCAATGGAATATTTCTGGTGAGTTTAGTTTTTTTGTCTGTCATAATAATGGACGTGGGTTGAAAGTTTGTATCCAAACGGAATGAAGAATCAGTTTTTGCGAACACAAAACAGATGTTTGTCGCTTCTATGTCAATGAATGGCTATTTTTGTCGCCGGTCACTTGTTGTTTTCGGCCGGTGCAGCTATCAACAACTTAATTTACGAAAGGAAAATGTCCGACGCAAACTTTTGAAACGAACTTCACAACACGCGGAATAAATGACTAATATGTTTAAGTAAACTGTAAAATGATTACAAAATTGATCAACGTGTGAGATTCAAATCTCGGTCACGTTATTTTTAAACATCAACAAATGATATTTTCGTCTGAAAAGCGGCGAGTTTCAAGGGTAATTCGCTGAAAGCATGCGCGACGCTAAAAACGTCAACTATGTGAATCAGAGTTAGTGTTATTACAGTTATTATTAAAATAATGCGAAGGCTAATCTAAATCAATTAGCTAATGTTATATAATTTTTTCTAAAATATTTATGATTTTTGAAGGCTGATTAGCTAGGGTAGGCTCAGCTAGTGAACTAAGAATGTAAATTACATACGAATTTTACGTGTTCATTAAATATTTATTGAGCTTTTTTTTTTTAATACTGCTTAATATTCAACTAAACTACCAAAGGAATAAAATTGAATGTCTTGTTAAAAAAAACTTAGCATTATTATTACACTTTTATAGACGCCTGTGCAAGGTTTGTAATTGAATAAATTTCGCAAATATCGTTCGTTACATTTTTATAAATTACTGCTTCATTAACATTGTATCAATTATGGTTCTTACATAAAGAGACAACTCCGATACGATCTCTTAAGGCCAATCAAGGTCCCACACATCAACTTAAATGGCCAGGCTTCGCCAAACAAGTACTGTAAGAGGTCTGTACAGTTTTCATTTGTATAATGATGACTTTTAAAGTATTGTTGTATAAGTAGGTATAATTTACTATGACATTAAAGGATCGGCAGGTAAATGCTCTACTTAGTTTTTTTTTAAATATAATTTATAGAAGATTGTCTTTATTTTAACAATTCGCATTCAAAAAACATCCTAAAAGACAAAACCTTATGAGTACCTTATTCAAATAAAAATCTGCTCAAATGTTTGACTAAAACGGGTTTTATTTAATTTTAGAACAAAATTCATAATTACGAATATTAATAGAGGCGCCAAGCCATAAGTGAATTCCATCTCAACTTAAGCAGACGACTCACACTTGACCGGTTTTTTTTTATTAATTTTATATCCGAGAATTTGACATCACTAATATCTTTAAAATTGACCACACAATATTATAAAATAGTAACAGCCGTCTGGATATATGCCCGTTTGATGGCAATAGGCTCGCCCCCTGTTACATACGACTTGAACACCATATTTGATTTGATTTCAATGTATTTATATTTTAATTTTATTTGATTTTAATGTTGACTGCCTCGTTGGTCTATAGGTTGCAAGCGCTGCTGAGCATGATGTCCTGGATTCAATTCCCGGGTCGGGTAAAGTGTTATTAGGTTTTTCCAGCTGGAATTGCTCAGTAGCAGCCCGTAGTCTGGATTTGTGCCCGGTTGATGGCAGCAGGTTCGGCCCCCGTTACATGGGACTTAAATATAACTGGTGAAATGTGGGGGGGAGTATGGGTACACGTCTGCCTAACTCTTCGACGAATACAGGCGTGATGTTATGTTAGTATCATAAGTAGAACTTACCCATTTGATAAAATTGTTTCACAAAACTTCAACTATTCAACCAATTACTATTAAAAACATTTTTATTAACACAGACACACATTTTTAACATTATAAATTTTGTGATTTATTCAGTTTCTTAATATGTCACAGCACTATAATATTTCTCAGGTATAGTTGACTTTCAACTGAGCATTAATTTAAAAACAATTACGTATAAGACAAGTTTATAATTAAAGGATTTTCCATTGGTATTCAATTATTAATAATGTGTGGTTGTTAAGGGTTTACCGGTCTAAACGTCAGACTGACGCGCTAGTAACATACGTCACTGGGTAACATAAAGCCACAAGGGTAAAATAAAGCCTTCCATGAGTGTTCACTTCTTACATACCTAATATTAGTTATCTACTATCTAAAATTTTCCTTTAAAGAATCTGCTGTAACATTCTGAGAAAAATAAGTAGTAAGTAAGTTTAATGTCCTTTCTGTAATCAGTACTTGGAATCCTGAACCAAAATCCCTGATATTTATTGGTTTTTTTAAACTTCTCGCACACAACAAAGGCGGGCTTAATACCTTAGGAATTCTCTACCAGTCAACCTAGGGTGCTGAAGAGATTATATGGCAGATGCTCTGTTTGAGAGCAACAATGATTTAAAAATAAATAAAAATATAAGTATATCCTATACTATTAAACGAGCAATATTTGTATAGGTATATATATTTGTAATCACGTTCTCGAAAACGGCTCTAACGATTTCGATGAAAGTTGCATTATAGGGGTTTACGGGGTGAAAAATCGATCTAGCTAAGTCTCATATTTAGGAAAATTCGTTTTCTCCGTATTTTCGCCCGGACAGAGCTCGGTTGCCCATAGTTTAGAACAAGATGGCTACCTTATAATAGATAATGACATGGCAGCATGGAATTAGTAAGTACCTACTATCATGGCAGCTTGGAATTAGTATGAACTATCCTATACTATTAAATGAGCATTCTCTATTTTCACCCGAGCAGAGTTCGGTCGATCAGGTACTTACAATTTGAATGCCTACAGGGTAGTGGGTTGGTAATTCTCTATGGTTGATACGAAACTCCTTAGAAACACCTACAGCGTTTTTTATGGTCCTAGAATATGAATGAAATTATCAGAGCAAAGTTGCTCGCATACCCGAAATCAAGCTGAATGAATTTACGAATAATAACATACAAATTCTTCTTATATATCTAGGTGATAGGTAGCAGGTATATGGCCGAGTTTTAACTGATACTTCCTTATACCGTCATAACAACTAGGGGGTTTATTTATAAACGTTCCTTAAAGTTAAGTAATGATTAGCGACTGCTTAAGAGGGAACAGGGCCTGCGATTCTCCATACAAGTGTATTCCCTTTTTTTCTTCCTGAATAATGCCTCTAGAGCAAACATATTTTTTTTCATTAAATCAAGGTCTGCTGTAGACACGTCCCTGTTATTTCCTTTTTGTCAGTATTACCAATAAGGTAATGAAAATATGACCCTCAAAAAATTACAAAAAATGCCCCATTTTCATCGCCGTGATTAGAGAACTACTAGACTAATTCGAAAAGTTTATAACTTCAAAGAAAATGATAGGAACCTAGACATACTCTTTCTTAAAACAAAACTGTAAAAAATAATTGAATCGGCTCAGTTTTCGAGGAGAAAAAAGGGGAATACGAAACGTCGATCTCGTTAATTTTTATTGTGAATTATATCACGGTCTGAGCTGCAGCTGTCCCTATCGCACTCTTCGGAGGCAGACTTGACGGCAATAGTTTCTTCAAATACCTATTTTTCAAATTCCTCGCAGGCCCTGTTCCCTCTTAACATCATATTAATATTTGACTTTAAGCAACATTTATAACTAAATCCCTATATAATAAAATATGTAAACATTTAATAATTATACCTAAGTTTAGTATTAGTCACCATATCATTACTTCGTGAAGGTAAGTGAAGATCATTCTGAGTCACCATCTCGTCACCAATGACGGCCATAAAATATCATTTTTCTATTTAAAATGGTGACGGCTTCCTTTACATCATAAAGTAACTATTTCCTTTGTTACCTTCCTCTTTTATATAACCAAATAGGTAGAGCTTTGGTTGTCTATTTTTAATGCAGATTAGTATTCAAAGGATTCTTCATGTTAACGCTTTTCCGGTGCGATCGTGCCCTTACTAGCAAACAGAGTCTTGGTTTTTATATTTCTGGTTTCAAATAGAGCAAAGTTTTTTTCAAATCATTGTCTAATTTTACTCCGTTCTTTCAGACCTGAAAAAATATTATATTAATTCTTTATTTTACTATCCTACTAATATAATAAATATGAAACTTTGTTTGTTTGTGTGTTTGTTACTTAAACACGCAAAAACGGCTGACCAGATTTGGATGAAATTTGGCACACAGATAGTTACGGATACTTTTTATCCCGGTTACTACCGGAACATACTTGTTCCCGTGGGATAATTTCCGACCTCCACGCGAGTGAAGCCGCGGGTGGAAGCTAGTTATACCTATGTTAGTTTTATGTGTTATAAACATAAAACTTCTGGAACAAATTCTCACAAAATTGGTGAAAACCGCATAAAAATACGTTGCGCAGTTAAAAAAACATCGCGGTATAGGAATAGAGGATTAATTTTACTCAACGCCAAGTTCGTCCTGCCATTTCACTCAAATATTGCTGCTTCTAAAATTCAAAAGTCATTTATTTAAACTAGACTGAGAATCAGCACTTTTCGAACGTCAAAATTACATAAGACAGTCCCCTAAAACGCCCACCCTTCACCACTTCCTAGTGCTTTAGCTGGGAAGTAGAAGTGGCGCAACAAACTCCCCAGCTGTCTGTATGCAAAATAATTTACATTACGCAACACAAAACATAATTTAAATTATAAATTAATAGCCATATTCTAAATTATAAAGAAGCAAGCACTACTTACAAACAATTTTGGGTGTTTGAGACTTACGCCGGAATCACTCGACCGTGCAGACATTTGAATCAGTCATGCATTCACAAGCCGGTTGAAGTTACCCAGAGGATATATAAATTACCTTTACACTATCTTAAAACGTGGCGGGAACGTAATACGAAAGCTTTGTAACTATTCAATAAAAGGCAACTTTGAGCAATCGTAGATAAATACAAAAAAAGGTGGGTTAGTATATTAAAAATGGCTTATAATAATGGAAGGAAAGACTAAGGCTGTGGTGAAACAGTAGCTCTACTTCTTCTCTTAACTCTTTGCCAAGAGTTCCCAGTTAAGGAAACAGTACCTGGGCGACCGAGCTCTGTTCGGGATACGGAGAAAAAGAATTTTCCCAGATATGGGACCTAGCTAGATCGATTTTTAGCCCCCGTAAACCCCCTATATTGCAACTTTCATCGAAATCGTTAGAGCAGTTTTCGAGAATGTAAAATTGTTGTCAAATATACCTACATATATAAAAATATTGCTGATTTAATATTCTATACTATTAAATCAGCAATATACATATACAAATATTGCTGATTTAATAGTATAGGATTCAGTGTGAATTAGGATTCATGATCATAATTTGGACGTAAATGATTTTTTCTATCATTGCGAGCTTGGAAGTGAGCGCGTCAATGACTCGTTCGTGCAAATAGCTCCAAATTACAAATACTGTCGTCACTTTAAAATTAGTACTCCTAAAATCATCATAAATTAAGAGCGCTTATGCTAAAAGTTGGCAACGTCGCAAATAGCTGACAAATATTAGGTTGGGGAAAAAGTCTTTTCGCATTATAGTATGTATGAACTTGTAATAAAATCTCTTTGGCTATACTATGTGTATCTGGCTGGTTTTGGTATCATTGAAAGTTTAAATTTTAAAGAACATAATTCCAAATTCAAATTAGGAAAATGTGTGATTTTTATTTGTTTTTCGTACTGTCAAGATGAGTGAATCTAATGAAGAAATTCGATACATTTTAAAATTTTACTACAAAAAAGGTAAAAATGCAACGCAAGCCGCGAAAAAAATTTGCGATGTTTATGGACCTAGTGCAGTGTCTGTGAGAGTAGCACAAATTTGGTTTAAGCGTTTTCAATCCGGAAATTTTGATGTCAAAGATGCACGTCGCTCTGGTCGCCCTATTACGGATAAAATGGATGCCATTTTTGAAAAAGTGGAGCAAGATCGGCATATTAGTAGTTACGACGTAGCTGAAGAACTGGGAATTGACCACAAAACAGTTTTGGCGCATTTGAAAAAAACTGGGTACACAAAAAAGCTCGATATTTGGGTACCTCACGAGCTCACTGAAAGAAACCTAATGAACCGTGTACTCATTTGTGATTCTTTATTACGACGTAATGAAACCGAACCATTTTTGAAGAAGCTGATAACTGGTGATGAAAAGTGGATCACGTACGACAAGAACGTGCGAAAAAGGTCGTGGTCAAAGGCCGGTCAGGCTTCACAGACTGTGGCAAAACCCGGGTTAACTCGCAACAAGGTGATGCTGTGTGTGTGGTGGGATTGGAAGGGCATTATTCATTATGAGCTGTTACCACCAGGCAGGACCATCGATTCTGAACTCTACTGCGAACAACTGATGAGATTAAAGCAAGAAGTTGAGAGAAAGCGGCCGGAATTAATCAACAGAAGGGGTGTGGTTTTTCATCATGATAACGCTAGACCTCACACATCTTTAGCCACTCAGCAAAAATTAAGAGAGTTTGGCTGGGAGGTGTTAATGCATCCGCCGTATAGTCCTGACCTTGCACCTTCAGATTTCCACCTGTTTCGGTCTCTTCAGAATTCTTTAGGCAGTGTCAGGTTAACATCACGGGAGGACTGCCAAAACCACTTGTCGCGGTATTTTGATCAGAAGTCCCAAAATTTCTATAGCAATGGGATCATGTCCCTACCTACAAGATGGCAAAAAGTTATCGAACAAAATGGTACCTACATACTTTAGTTAAATGTAAACATACTATGTTAAAAAATGTTTTGAATTTTCTTAAAAAATACGAAGAAACTTTTTCCCCAACCTATTATTTACCTGTTTTGATTAATTTGGCAATATTACTGTATGAAAATAAGAAATGTGGCTAACTAGTGAACTAAAATATTGTTTATGAAATGCAATAATTAATATCGTAACACCTAATTTTTAGTTTTAGATGTAAGAAAGGGAAACTTTCCAAATGCGTTTTTTGCACCTAAAACGGTTACAACATCAAAAACAGTGTTATAACTGCAATTCATGATTAATATTCTAGTTCGCTAGTTAGCCACATTTCGTATTTCCATAATTATAGTAATAATGCCAAATTACTCAAAACAGCAAAATATTTGATATCTATTTGCGACGTTGCGCACTTTAAGAATAAACGCTCCTAAAATATAAGTGTGCTGACTGTTAGATAGCTAAGTGAATCTTATCCATTAGTTCTTCATGCTTGCACTGACTGGACAGGTCCACTCAAATCTGTGTGGTTCTTTCCTCAAAAGCCCATTTCAGACACTAATCTACATGGTCCTCATATGGCCTGACCAAGATTATGTCTGGACTTTAAAAGAGACTGTGACCTCTGAGTTTGTTTCGGTCTTTCTTCTCAGAGTAGTCAGATAGGAAACGCCGAACTCATCTAGCATTTTCTTCTTTTTTTTTTAATATGACGTGTAAAAGTGATTGCAATATCCTATTTACAGAATAAACAATTTCATTTCATTTCATTTCATTTCTTCAATAGCCTATTTCACCTACAATTTTCTACTCAGTATTTTTTTTTAAATTAATCTGGTAGGCTCATACGCCTATCCGAATATTGAGAAACAACTCACGCGTAAAGGACTCATTATTAGTTAGGTACCTTGCTGTTTTTATTATAGGTAAGTTGTTGTAGTATTGTATGCAATCGGCCTAGCCTTTTCCCAACTCTGTTGGGGTCAGCTTCCAGTCTAACAGAGCGCGAGTCTTGGAACGACTGCCTCTCTGATCGCCACAACCCAGTTACTAGGTAACACGATACCCCTTAGTAAGACTTTTGGGCTTCTGACGACCCGTAACGACTGTCAAAGATATCGAATGATAGCCGGGACCAACGGCTTAACGTGTTTTCTGAAGCACGGAAGGGTCTTTATTTCAATAAATGGATGGTGGACCCATCCAGGAACCGGCAAGCGAAGCTTAAGGCGACGATAACCGACTTTTAATGATTTTATACTGAATATCAATGCCTAAACGAGTAGTTTTAATGATTTAGAAAAATATATCTTAAATTAGAGCATTTTCTTAATATCTGAATATTTTAGATTATGTTTATATTACATAGTGAAATTAATTTGTAAAGTTAGGTCTAAAGCGGATAAAAAACTGAGAATCACGCAAAATCTATCTAGTGTATTTTTCTGAAACCTTCACCATTTTAAAGATAATTTAATTATACGTGTTTTATTAAAATACTGTTTTATGTATAATAAATTAATAATGCGTCTAATTTGGGACAGCGCTCCTTGATGGACAAGTCCTATTACTGGCTGGACATACGACGCGTTGCGTGAGCTCAGTACAGAACACGCGAGCTTACGGCATATATCTGCGTCTTAACCTTCGATCGACCCGTGCGGCTGTTATTATTTAGCCACGAGCCCCGTAATTATTGTAATCATCATCATTTGCAGCCTCTGAAATCCCAATGGAACACCTCTTTTCGTGTCCCAAACTCAGTATTCGAAGTAATTCAAAGAGTAGGCAACTCACCCGCGGCATTGTGAAAACCATAGTTGGTGGTAACCACTTTCCTACCTATTTTCCGCACATGTGGCATTAAAAATGGGATTCTTCGATGAACTCTAAAAGCCTCAACAAAGGATGTCATAACATCTGATGTGTTATGAACAGGTAGTTAATGATAAATCGATTTTGTAAATGCAATGTCTGATGTCACGCGAGGACTGAATTATCTGTGGGTTTTAACTGTCGTATTTAGGCTAAATAGGTTCGATTTCCCATCGTATTGGTTCTGTTTACAAAACGCAAAACATAAATATATGGGATTTTTATGTTTTGCAGTTATTTTTCCAAAGTTTTCTACAGACGAATTAAAGAAATCGGTGTTGATTATAATCAGCCCATAAATGTTCTTTCGTATTAATGACCTAAAAAGAATACTCAAGAATGCCATTTTGTTGCCCAAAGAAAATAATTCTAGTCTGCAATCGTTTTAAAATAACTATAGCATTGTTTATGAACATGTGTAAGTATATAGTTCGATTCCCGTCTAAAACCATCGCGTGAAGGACGATCCCGTTTTTGTTATACAGCTTAACAAACGGACAAAAGCCATGCGATAGGGTTGGCACGGCTCAATAACATAATTAACGTATTTTCTTTCTAATTATTTTTTGTTAAGTTAATGACTATTGACAAATCATGGAACAACAACTGCATGCGCAACATATTCAAGAATATCGAGGATACGCGTATTATAAGTACCACAAGCCTTTCCCATAATTATTAGTAATTCAAACAAAGCTTATTCGTTTAGTCAACCACGCAAGTTTGAAAATGGTGGATATTTTTGTAGAAATTTTATTTTGATGCTGAGAGCGTCGATTGTTGACTACACACAAAATAAAACTAATATGATAGAGTAAGCTTTTCCCAAGTATTAAGTATGTAGGGCTTACCACAAATTAATACAGATGGTTCACTCCGCATTTTAGGTATGAAGCTACAAGTACGCGGCGGGCTCGACTTGTTGGGCCAATTCAGTGAGTGTAACGTAGTCAGAAGATCTAAGAGTTACGCGATAGAAAGAGAGGTAACATCTAGGTGAATATAACTGTAGGTAATTAGCTCAATGCGACCTGAATTGCACTTTATTGTCTCGTAGCAAGAGTCGCTTTTTATTCAAATGATTTTGCGGAGAGAACCATTTGTATCTGTGGCGTAACGTAAGTGTTCTGAACATCAGAAGTGAGCGTGTTCGCATTGCTTCCCCAGTTCGAGTCTTCAACCGAGATATTTATTTTCAGCATTAGTGATTTTTTATTTATACCTAAATGAAAACTATGCCAGCGTAAGCTACTAAGTAAGTAAGTTTGAAAACCAGCGTCAGGCACTAGTCTGGCATTTTTGCTGAACTGGGCCTATTTGGCGCAGCCGCGAGGCACACTTTACACTTTTTATTTTGTATTCTTTCTTTTAACTTTATTTCTTTTTACTTGTGTGCTTTTTAGTCTGTGCTAAATAAATGAATTGTCTTCTTCTTCTTCTATAAAGTCCGAAGAACTTTGACCTAACAAATTATACAGCTATTTTAATATATACTGAACGTTAATTATAATAAAAGCTCATAACATCAACCCGCCACATTTCAAAGTTTGGAAGTAATTGAAATTGATTTACTAACTGGTACCTCTAAAACTTTCCCATTTTGTAGTTCAATTTTACTAATTGATAGAACATTCAATTATTGTGTATCAATTTAATTTGTTATCGTAATGAACTGGCACTATTGTTGTTATATTTATATTATTTCATCAATTAGTTTTCCAGAGTTTTTCACTTTGTGGCACGCAATATTATTTTGGTAGGATTTTTAGAGAGTTAATAAGAATCTTATCCAATGTTCTTCAATGACCTGTTTCACCAACATTTCATAGATCTTTTAGTATACGTGTGTTATTAAAATACTTTTTGTTTTATGTATTGTAATTAATAATGCGTCAAATTTGGGACAGCGCTCCTTGATGAGCGATTCCTATTACTGACTGGACGTACAACGAGTTGCGTGAGCTCAGTACAGAACACGCGAGCTTACCTCATATATCTGCGTCTTAACCTTCGATCGACCCATGCGGCTGTTATTATTTTGCCACGAGCCCCATTATTATTGTAATCATCATCATTTGCAGCCTCTGAAATCCCAAGGGACCACCTCTTTTCATGTCCCAAATTCAGTATCCGAAGTCATTCAAAGGGTAGACAACTCACCCGCGGTGCCTCTGGTATTGTGAAGTCCATAGTCGGTGTTATTAGGTAGGTATTTATTATTAATCGCAGTGTCTATTTAATGAATTATTTCAATTGTCGATGTACTCTTTTTATAATTAAACGAATGCAGTCTGTCTTCTGGTTGACATATAACTCTTCCAAGCTGCGCCACAACTCTTTTTATTACTTGTTCATCTAGTTTTTTCATTTCATCGTCCATTACACGTTTATCTTAACAAAACTTTATAAATTAATCATTGACATCACTTACTTAATAACATTTAATACTATTCTTAGCCAGCCTATTATCTAAGTGGTCTGCAAGTAAATGACTCCTGCGTGACCTAAGCGATACATCTACTGACATGGTGTAAACACTGCAATTACTTACAAGAACAAAACGTGACAAGTCTTAGGTTTTCTCATATTATTGCTGTGTTGAAGATCTGAGGAAAACAATGTTGCATTTAAATAGACACTAGCGACCAGCCCCTGCTTCTCACGGCGCACGGTGCAACGGCGACATGACAAAAACCGACCAAGTGCGAATCAGAATCGCATACGAAGGATTCCGTACCACCGTACAATAATTAGCAAAAAACGCGGAAAAAAAACGTTTTTTTGTATGGGGACCACTTTTTTTTTTTGTTTTGGATATTATCAAATAAGTTCTCCCGCTCAAGCCGGAGCAGGAGGGTGTGTCAGACTCTTACTGACTAAAACCCACCCGTGTTCCTTCAGTTGCCTGTACGTTGCCGGGGGCCAAGGTATACCTTTCGGACTTTCTCGGGATCACCTTTAATTTTTAATTTTTATTATTTGTTGCTATAGCGGCAATAGAAATACACAATCTGTGAAAATTTTAACCGTCTACCTACTATAGTTAATGAGACAGGCCGCTGATAGACAGGGGACACAGTTGACACAGTTGGACAGGGGGCTTAGTAATAGGGTTCCGATTGGCACCATTTGTGTACAGCACCCAATTTTTTTATATCTATATCTAATCTCGGCGGGATGTTATCGCGCACTGGATTTTGAACTATCGGTGTTGAGCCGATCGTTGAGAATCCAACGCGTTGGGATGCACCCTCGTCCCAGCACGTTGAAAAAACACAGTTGGATTTTCAACTCTCGGCGCTAATCAGAGCGTTGAAAATCCAGGGCACAAAAAAGAATCGCCGTGATTCTATTACGTCCGTGCGAACGTGGGCTAAGTCAATGTATTATACCTACACATAAACCTGCCGGAATAAATGCTCTTAATTATGGTGAAAACCGCATTAGAATCTATTCCGCAGTTTATAAGATCTTAGCGGTCACAGAGATAGACTCGAAAATAAACAGTTCTTTTTTTACCGACTTTCAAAAAAGATGAGGTTCTATGTTCATAGCGCATGTCACTGTTATGTACATAGCAGGTAGTGGTATTCGAATTTGTGTGAGGTAGGTACCAAAACTAAAAAATGAAAAATAAAGCCATTACAAAAAAAACAAACCACCGACTTCCAAAAAACACTACAAAGTGAAAAACTACTTTAATTTCGGAAGTCGGTGTCTTTGGTTTAGAATATTCGCTTTTTGCCACAGACAAAAAAATTATTGATACATGTTTTAATCTTTTTGTTTGAAAGTAGGGACAGGTTTAAGGTAGGCCTTTGGTACTTCTGCATTGACGTCAATAAATAAATAAATAATGTTATGCTGGAAGATTTCATCTCACAACTTTATCATAACAATCAAGTAACCAATACAACCTTGAACCGAAATCAAAACACTCCTAAAATTGTTAAAATTAGAAAAATATTGTGTCAGCCCTGACCTGTTAGATCACCATTGCGTAGTCTACGATACTAATGTCATAATGGTTTATTTATTCATCCGCTTACTCGAAGCGCCTCCACGCATCGATGTGACTCATTAAGAGTACACACGACGATATCATGTTATAAAATATATACTACCGGACAGAAATCAGGCGCAGAACCAACGGCTTAAAGTGCTTTCCTAGGCACGGGAGTAGTACACCGCCAACTTCACTTCGGAAAAACCCAACTCAGGATTGTCACCCCATCGGATTATGAGAGTGAGGGAAGATGGAGTGCACCTGTTTTGTGCGCATACACTTGTGCACTATAATATCTCACGCGTCGATGGCTGGTCTCCGCTGAGATTGGTCGCCATGGCCAAAATTCGGTCTAGAGGATTATCTATACATTTAATCAAATCGTTATAGGTATATGTACCATCGCGGATACTGACGCCAGTGTCCGCGATGGTACATATCACAAGTATAAGCTACATTTTCAGTATAAGCTGACCTCTTATTGAATGAGAGGACAGCTTTACTAGAAATGTTGCGTACGACACTGCTAAAACAAAATGGGCACGCGTCAATTGGTTTAAAGGAATAACAAAACTTTTAAGTCTGGCAACCTTGCTCGCAGTTTAATGGGCAAAAGTTTCGCTTCAAATTGACGATGGCGACGACTGACTAGATTGTTTCTATTACGTTATGTTTTTGCCATGTCGTGTTCGATAATGTTGTAATATAAAACCGTAAAACTTATAGATAGAAGGCGTATAATTATGTAATGAATTCGATTTAATTTTAAATGAACCCAGACATGATCGTCTCACTCACATTAGGCAAAAATATTTCAAAGGACCCAAACATTCAGATATTCCTCAAACTAGCATTTTTTTATAAATGTACAGTCTAACAAAATAATTATGTAGCCAAAGAAAACAGAAGTAAATATCAGTATTATAAAATAAAAAAAACTATTTGCTTTTATGACCATAGCGAAGAATTAGTCAAATCAAAACAAAGTTACCCAACGTGATTTGTAGTTGATTACACGGTTCAGTCCACACACATTGGGAATTTTGGTCATGTTAACCAACAGGGGGACATTGTTTAGAATATTAATGTAACACGTGGTTCAACAGTAGTGAACCATGGCCGTGAATTAACAGGATAGCTAAAGATGTAAGTCGATCAAAACGACAAGTCAAATTATTTGCAAAGTCACTCCAAAGGCTACAATGTTCTTGGTTCTATTATTTTTTTAATTATTGACTAAGCTCTCTCTCTGATTTACATCCGTCACCTCACACTTCAGGTCCAGTTGAAACCAGCGTCAGGCAGGTTGTTTGGCATTTTTGCTGAACTGGGCCTATTTGGCGCAGCCGCGAGGCACACATTCTTGCGAGTATCTATAACGCACTTTACACTTTTTATTTTGTATTCTTTCATTTTACTTGATTTGTTTTTACTTGTGTGCCTTTTAGTCTGTGGTAAATAAATGTATTTTCTTTCTTTCTTTTTCTTTCTCTCTCTCTACTTGCTTCATTTACGTCATCCTCCGGAAATTAAAATTCAAATATTTATTGCATATCACATGTGTTTAAAAGGTCCTTATAATAATGGTAATAATGTTCACATGGACCCTGTCGGGCACAATTTTCATAAAATATGTGTAGTAGTATGAAGTAAATAAAAATTAAAAATAATTATCATTAAAAAAACAAATAAAATTACAATAAATAATATCACATTTAAAGTTATGAATATGATATACGTCTTTGCAAATTATACATCTAGAAATCATTAGAAAGAATCGATTAATTTGAAATAAATAAGATCTTACACAAATTAGATTTAACAATCATCAGTGTGTTTACTAATTCCTCAAACTCATATGTAATTAGTGTGTATCAACAATATTAAAACACTAGCGGAATGTTGCACTCTTGTACTGTAAGTGTGTAGGGAGAAGAGTGGGGCGCGTCTTTGTGGACGGCACTATCTATAGATTATTAGCGTTTATTTGTAATTCCCCGACTAATAATAATAATATATCTTTGATCCAGCCTGTCCCATCTTGCTGTCCTCCCCCCAGCGACGCCCTAAGCCGAGGTTCGTACCCCACAGGGGGTGCCCTTAGCGAGCGCTCGCCTAGATTAATTAGAATAGTTTTTGCCCCTGGCTGGAGGCTTTGAGTGTAGAAGCTTAAGGCAGCCACAGGAAAGTCCGGTTAAGTAGCTACGACCATCTTCTGAGGTCAACTGCGAGAAGGCTTAGTCGAAAAAAAAACAAAAGTTTATTTTTGGTTGAATACGAGGCTTTTGGCTACTTTTGTATTTTGTGTTTTTCATTTAAATGTGCGTTTTGTTTGTGCAGAATAAACATATTTCTTTCTTTGTTTTTTCTAGATTATTACAACTTTTGTCAAAAATACAATAACTTTCTAGAAATCGATTTGTTTCAATCGGAAAATTCCCTTGTAATGGAAAATTTTCTATGCGTCACCTGAATATATAATTTGATGTCCAAATGTCATTATAATTATTTCCGTGACCGGGTCATTGGATTCTGACCATTATTATTGTATGGAGGTCTATGTTGTTTATCATTCAGAGTGGTACGACCTGTGGTCTGGTCATTAATTATGTAGGCTCCATCAATCAATACTCATTAATAGATTCCTACTTAGGGAGAATGATTTCTTATTCAATGCCTGGCTGGTAGAACGTTATGTGGAACTTTTGGATAAGAAAAGTAGTTCTGGTTTTTCTCTATCTCAGTTATAGTTAGCAGTTAATAATTACTTTGTGATCTTTCCGATATTGCGCTATAACATTGATCCTCTAATTGGCTACCTACCTAACGAAATCTTCCTTAGGTTATCTATAGTAAGTAAGTAATCATTTATTTACAAAAACTTAGCCTAGGTAAACATCAGTGCTGTTTAAATGGGATGGGTATGGCTATTACAAGAGAGTAAGACCCCTGCCCTTCAAACTAGGAGAATCCTGTATCTTGAAGGACAGTGTTCTTTAGTGGGATTGACACCTTTTTACAAAATATTTATAATTGCATAATAATTCTGATGTTAACATTTTATTGGGTGAGTTCAATGGTTAATTGTGTGTGTTAATGTGTGTGCGTGTGTGTGTGAGTGTGGTATACTTAGTAAAAAACAATCTGTCGTGGAAGTGAAGTGAAAAATTTGGTATTTTAGTCGTTAATTTGTAGAATAAATGAGTTCCTCTGTATGGGAATGGTTTAGATTTAAGAGAAAATCCAACAATTTTCATTTCAATTCAAAATTATTAAGATTATTTATTGTTAATTTTTTTTTAAGCTTATTGTATAATCTAGAACTTAGGATGAAATATTGGTGGGTAGCAAATGTGGTCCTGTAACGCTCGACTTGGCATACTCGAGCAGACCTACGTCGAGTAAGGAGTACTTGTCTTGGTGGGACGGAGGCATGTTCGCGAAGAGTCGAGCGGTATACCTACATCTTCTACTTCTATACAAATAAATATTATTTCAATTGAAGTGTCTGTTTGTAATGTCAAAATACAGCTTTTTACTGAATGCTTATGAAAGTATATACGACGATACTTAAAACAAAAATACATTTTTTTAAATAAATGATTGTCTGTCTTTCTGTCTGTTTGTTCCGCTAATCTCCGAAACGACTGGACTGATTTTGACGGAACTTTCACTGGCAGATAACTGATGTTATAAGGAGTAACTTTTCACAGATTGTGTATTTCTATTGTCGCTATAGCAACAAATAATACAAATTAAAAATTAAAGGTGATCCGGGGAAAGTCCGAAAGGGATGACGTGGCCCCTGGCAACGTACAGGCAATGGAAGGATCACGGGTGGGTTTTAGTCAGTAAGAGTCTGACACGCCCTTCCGCTCCACCCAGAGCGGGAGAAGTTATTTGATAATTTCCCAACCAAAAAAAAAAAAAAAAGCTTTAACTTAGGCTACTTTTATTTTAGAAAAAGAATTAGGGTCGACGCGGGTGAAACCGCGGGCAGCAGCTAGTCTCACCTGTAAATTCATCCTAATTCTCCAGCCCTTATCCCAATTTATTAGGGGTCGGTGCAGCAGCATGTCTTCTTCTTCCACTGCATCAGCTCTCTTTGCATGATTTCCTCAATGCTGGGGGTCGGGACCTTGACATAGTTTAAACACTTTTTAGGGTTCCGTACCTCAAAAGGAAAAAACGGAACCCTTATAGGATCACTCGTGTGTCTGTCTGTCTGTCCGTTTGTCACTGCCAATTTGCTCCGAATCTAATGGATCGATTAAGTTGAAATTTGGTACACACATGTATTTCTGTGACTCAAATACGGACGTGTAACGTAAATAATTTTTTCCTTAGTCATAGATTACAGGAAAATCTATAAGAAGTCTATGGTCTAAAAATAACATGGTAAATCTCTCAATATTGTGCATACAAACTTACATTTGCATTGCAATGTATGGGAGAACATGTTTTTCAACTACAGTATTAAATTTATTCTTGGGATAAATTCATCCCAACAACGGAACTCTTAATTGTGATTGGTCGGTTTTTTTTGTTATTACTTACTTACTTATTACTCCTACTTCCAGCAAAATGCACGGCTTTAGAGGCTTTCTCCATTGAAACACATGATAAGCTTATTCTCGAACGATATCTCTGGAATATTTTACATACTTAAAATATTTATTAAAGAATATTTATGTAAGCCCCATGGAAACATGAATGCGGCTACAATTAAGATAGAAGGTGTATTTTTAAATCGACACTATGACTGGGTCGTGAATTTAGGTCGTGACCGAGAAGTATGACATTTGATCGATATCATTTTACCATACAATCGTGGAAAATGGTAGAGCATTCTATAGATGATGTTCCTGCCTATTGTGGTCTATGATATGTCTGCCTACAGTTAAAAATATGTGTGAAGGTGGTAGTCATAAAACTGAAGGAATAATGATAAATGAAGATGATGATTCTTATCAGGGCATTGTCATAAGTTGGTCAGATCCCCAACAGCGTGTCATTCTAAGGCTTTAGCTCTTGTCTGTCTTCACTCAAGTGGTCGCAAGTATTCGAAACTGAAATCACTTTAAAATATATATCATTGCAAATGAATCACACTTTGACTGCATTCGAATTTTGCAGTGGAATAACACCACAGTTTTACGATGTAGTTCGCGGAGTGGACATCAAAATAGAATAATGATCCTGATGTCATGCGATGTTATCACGCTCCTGCAACAATTAGACCAATTTACTCAAATACCTATACGACAGATGTTCAACAGATTTTCAAGAGCACTTTTAATTTCAAGGTTTATTGCGTTGAAGTTTAGGAACACATGATTGTAATTGTTTACAGTTACATCTTGGAGTACATACATCAGTTACGTACACATAGTTGTTTTCCTCATTCTTTGCTAGTTGTTCAATAATTTTATTTGCGTCTACGTTTCAAATTGTTATAGAGAGTGTTTAGTTCCTTTAGTGCAACTGCACTCGTCGACGCCAGCCGTCGACGGCTGACGTCGACGAGTGTCCATGGCTGCACTTGCCTGTGCCGTTGACGCGTGCCACTCGTGTGTATGACCACTTACACTTAAACTGGACAAAGAAGTGTGCCTTCAGTTTTTAACTCAACGTTAAGAGCGTTTATTCTGAAAAAGGGCAACGTCGCAAATAGTCCCTTCAAAATGGTTGAGCTGCTAATCCATGCGTCATATTCGTGAACGGGCGCCGTCAGTAGGGAGTCATCTCTTAGCTGCCACGGCTATTTTAATTTAATTTAATGTTTGAATTGTTTTTTTTATATTTATCTCTAACGGACGCTTTTAATGTTTTGCATCGTTCTCACATGTATAACTTCAACATGAATGATGTAACCAATATTTTGTAACCATATTTAGATTTAAAAGAGTGTCCGTGGAGTTTATTGCTCGTTCTTCTCCATAGATACCTACAACGCTTTGGAATGGGCGACTAGCTTCATATTTCTGACTGACCGACCCCTTGACAATTCAAAAGTGCCTGTAATTGGTTTATTTGAAATAAATGCTTTGAGTTGGAGTTTGAGATGTCAAATATTTCGCTGTTTTGATTAATTTGGCACTGTATGGAAATATGAAATGTGGCTAACTAGCGAACTAGAATATTAATAAAGAATTAAAATTATAACACTGAATTTGATGTTGTAACTGTGTTAGGTGTACAAAAGGCTTTTGGAAAGTTTCCAAATACTTTTTTTACATCTAAAACAGTTTAGAGTTTCGGTTTAGAATGTCGGGGAATATTACTGTAAGGAAATATGAAATGTGGCTAACTAATGAACTAAAATATTGATTATGAAATGCAATAATTAATATTGTAAAGCCGTTTTTATCGTAAAAGTGTTTATCCTAAAAGTTGGCAACGTCGCAAATAGCTGTCAAATATTTACCTGTTTTGATTAATTTGGAAATATTACAGTATGGAAATATATACAGACGTATGGGAATATAACCATACAGTAATATTCCCAAATTAATCAAAACATGTAAATATTTGACAGCTATTTGCGCCGTTGCCAACTTTTAGGATAAACGCTCTTAACCCATCTTGCTAGTTAAAATTCTGTTGTTATATCATCGAGATCTTAACGGCACAAATTATTATCGGCAATTGTTTTTATGCGAACTAATAAATATTTATTAACTTTCCCCTCCTTATTTACGACCACATTGTCAATCAAGACTCATGTTTTTGGCCTGTTCTCATTACCATTGTATGTATGAACGATAATTTGCAACATGGCCCGCCTGACTTGGATTGACAACAAGTAAGTTTTTATATCGATTTCATTGTCTCATTTGTCTTGTCCCACTGCTTTTAATTAATTAATTATTCGTCAGTATAGACATAATAGTATTAAAATACAGCTGATAGCTTTATCTGATTTGACTGAAAGCTGATATCGAGGCTCAAGGATTTATAATGGTGAATATTGTGAGAACACAGGCTCACAGTGCAACAGTGTAACTAAACATATCATTTGATATATCTACAGCTATAAGGTTGGCAAATATTGTTTCCTACTAGTAACATGACGCAGTACACATCATTTAAGATCTGTTATGTTGTCCAATTATTAAAAACCATGTCACACGTCAAATGTTTTAATGGTCGCGGAGATATCGAGTTTCATACTCTTCAAATTACCATTTAGCAAAATGATGTAACAGCTACATACGACGGTAGATATTACGGAATTGATGACGACATCCCTCGGAAGCCAGTTTTTGCATCTCTCATGATGGAATAAAGTCTGCCGTAAAAGAAGCTATCATGTCACCGAGCTGTACGGTCTTTATGGTTGTCGCACCTGTTAATGGTAACTTATTCTCTTGTTCACGCAATACTTGCATTATCGATTTTTCTATAAAATGTGTTTACTGTCAGTTGTCTATTTATTTTTTAGGCGGCTCGAGCTTTTGTCGTTTGTTTTTTTTGTGCAGAATAAACGTTATACGAATAAATATTTTCTTTATTTTTTATTTTTGTCCGCTTTATGTTTTAGTTTCTTATCATCTACACTTCTATTTTGTATTCTTTCAAGTTTTTTAAAACCTACCTCAATGATATCATGGATTTTTATATTTAACATATCAATATTTAATTTTCCTCACCAGCATACTGCATACTAATTTAAGTGATTTAATTCCAATCATACAAAACCAACAACTAAATATAAATAGAATTACTATGTAGGACGCGCCCGTTGGCATTGAACGAAATAACCATAGCAGTACAATACCTTGACGCCATGGAGATGGAGTGACGTCATGGCTGCACCATACTTTATTTACAAGGCATCCATTCATTCACACATGCTCGTTGAAACAAGAAGACGTTACGACAATTTGAGAGTTACGACATTTTGCGGCAGTTGTGTCCTCTGGCCCTACCTTATTTCGGAACACAACTGCTAATCATGATTTACGTGTACAAGATAATTAAGCGTAATTTGTAGGTAATTTAATTTTGACATCAAACAAGTTTTTTTTTTGGTACTGACATTAAAGTTTGAATCCCATTTCACTTAAGGTGAATCCACAGTTGTAGCCTGCAAAATTTAAATTGTATTATTATATTTTTTTTATGATTCATATTTTGGTCAAGATATAACCCGACACTTACCTGCAAATTGCAAAAAACGTCAGATCATTTGAATTTCTGAGGAACCATTTTTTTTTTTTATGTGTAATTATCAAATAAAATCTCCCGCTCTGGGCGGAACGGGCGTGTCAGACTTACTGACTAAAACCCACCCGTCTTCCTTCGTCGTCCAGTTGCCTATACTTTGCCAGGGGCCACGGTATCTCTTTCGGACTTTCCCGCAACCCCGGTGCATCGGTCCTATCGGCCCCCTTCCGTTGTGCTGACATCTCTTTAAGGCGCGCGTGGAACACAACGAGCCGTCGACCCACCTTAAGTAATATTCACTACACCATTTGGGAACCTACATCAGCTGGGGTCTAAAATCAAGCAGCTTAAAAAAAGAAGTATTTCTAAATCAATATATATTAGGTACTAGATAAATAGAGCAAACAAATCAGCAGGCAGGTGTTTTATAAAATCCACAATAAGTAGGTACTCTAATAAAAGGCATAATAAACAAAAGTAGCGTAACGGACAGGAAATGTGTCGATTGGACCCGAGATTTGCGGCTGAATAATTTCCACAAGGTCGTCATCAAAGTGAACAATAACATCCATGCAATGGTGATTTCCATAAACTAAATCTAGCTGCAAAATGCACAATGTTATATTTTAGAACATATAGAATCAGTACTTCAGCAGTCAGATACACTACAAACAAATAGACTATATGTAAATATATATCCATCCATTGATTAAACTGACTTACAGCAGTCCATTGCCGTTTTTGCCTTTAAAGAACCAAACCCTACGACTCCAAGAACTGACAAACCCAAGTACCTACCTACTGTAGAAAGTAGTGTATGTGCAATGAACTTCCTTACCTATATTATCAACTTTTTGTTTGTTCAATCATGGACATTAGAGGCTGATACTTTGGTGATGATGATTTAGACACATCAGGATTTTGAATCTGAAGATCCTAACTACTAATTACTGTATTAAATACTCAAGAAATAACCGTGACTAGCAAGCAAAGTTTCAACACTTTTGACACGAAATCGTCTATTTTATGTGTAGTTTATGACCCATTTCCTTGGCCGCTCACACAACAGTCTGTAGGGCAGCGTGACCCATTTTTATAACCCTGTATATCAAACTGACACGGCAAACATTCAAGCTTGCGATGTTTGAGATTTATGAGAAGATGTAATCGCGTTCCGTTCCGTCTTGATTATCTTTAAAGGTAAAGTTGTAGGCTGTCTTATTACTTAGGGTCGGCATGTATTATAAGACAATGTTTCAATAACCCTATTTGTCAAGTCTTAGAAACGATAATATGGTTAACTTATTGCTAGAGACTCGCATTTTCAACTTTATTGAACTATCCATCTGGGGTATCCCCTTTTTCAAGTTTAAATACAAGTGCACTTCATATTCATTCTCTTACTCTTATTTATACAAATTTATTTGGGGTTAGTGCAGCATATCATCTTCTTCCATACCTACTTCTCCGTTCATCTTCATCTCAATAGTCACGCCTTTTCTAGCCTTAGCATCTTTCTTAACGAAAACTACACCTACCGAGTTGAATCTTTTGATCATGTTTATAGCTGGACAAGTCTGTCCAGCTATAAACATGAGCTACAGATCATTTCAAACCGAAATAAGTTGAAGTTGCATTCTACATTCATTTTCGGAGGCTCGTCTAATATAACACAAGCAATATTATTGTTTAATCGAGTACCTATCCAAGATTACACATTACTACTATAACAAGAAGAATCAACATCAACCCATTGACACTATAAATCACGGTGTGAAAACGACGTGTGATCGTGGGCGTTGACAAATAGTAATCGGATATAGCTACTAATTGACTGAATTGACAACTCCCACCTGAAGTTATATGCATGGCCGTCGGATTTTGAAATGTAATGCCGTAAATTAAACTGTTAATTTAATTTACTCAAACATGGGCACTACACGATATGCACATGCCTAACATAATTAATTAAATATAGTCTACCCGGCGTTTGTGGTTAAGTTCAAGGTGTGGATAATTAGTGCAAATTATAATTTCGAAGAAGTGTAACACCAAACACTCGTAAGCTAGATCATGTACATTATATTTGGAAGAAATTCACAGTTTAATTTACGGCATTACATTTCAAAATCCGACGGCCATGCATATAACTTCACTGAAGAAAACGACCAATTATTAAAAAAATGCTACTACAATCGTTCTTCTGGAAAAAAAATGTTTAGGAATAAGTAATACAGCTATAACGCACTTTAGAAAGATACCGTCACACAGGTCAGAAGCTTACGGAAGCCAATATTTTTCTAAAAAAGCACAATATGCTATTCAACTATCCAATGAATCCAATAATTTTTTTATTTCTTCACTACAAAACTTAAAATAAATACAAACTTCAATCAAAATGCAGTTCCACATGCAGGAGCAGTGGTGGCCTGGTGGTAACGGCCGCAACTTACGAGTAGGTCGAAGGTTCTAATCCAGGCTCGCGCTTTACTTTGTGTAAATTATTTCATCACCACTGCTCTCAAAACCGGTGAAAGAAAACATCGTGAGAAAACCGCGTATGTCCTAGAACCAAAAGTTCGAAGACACGTGACTATCTACCATCCCGCACTGGGCCCGCGTGGTGGATTACGGCCCACTCCCTCTCACTGAGCAGTGGCCTCTGTCCCAGCAGAGGGAACGTTATAGGCTGATTATGCTATGCAATCAATATGTAACCTTACCTTTCTTTCTTCTCAGATCTTCGGCATCGTGATAATAGCAGCAGCATGCGTGGACATGGGAATGATCAAGGGGTTTGCTGGCATGGAACCGACCGGCCATGAGACAGATGCACTCCTTATAGCCATAGGAGTCCTGATCATCATCATCGCTGCTTTCGGCTGCTTCGGCGCTTGGAAGGAGAGTCCTAAGCTGTTGTATATTGTGAGTAGTATTATATCTACATCGATTACTTTCGTTTTTTTTTTTATTCTTCACGTAATTAATCTTGAACTTAAGTAGTAAGGTAATTACACCAAGACATCTTAAAATAATCCGAAATTTTCGTCTGCTTTCCGTAGCCATTATAACCAAAGCAATTATTTGATGCATGTCGAAGATCGATCAATTCCGTTTAATAAACGCAGATTACGATAACTTCTGCGCTAGAAAGCACGGAATCTGCAGAACGATAAACAATAATGACGAAATGATGACCAAAATAGCTGTCACAAAGTCCCCGAGACCCCGAAGATGGAACTACAAAGAACATAGCAATAGTCAAAATAGATGACGATATTTAGTTTAACCTTGAAACAAATAATATGAGCTACGAATCACCAATAGACGCGTTAATTGACCAATATAGTATGACGAAAAATTGGTCACCACAGCGTGTCCACTTTGTGGTACAGTCCAAAGTTTTTATTTTATTATATTGTTACAATGACATGTACCGAACTAAAGATACTTAATAGTGTCAAATATTTCGCTTTTTTGCTTAATTTGGCAATATTACTTTATGGAAATATGAAATATGGCTAGTGAACTAAAATATTGATTATGAAATGCAATAGTTAATATCATGACACCGAATATCTAGTAATATTGCCAAAACAGGTAAATATTGACAGCTATTTGCGACGTTGCCAACTTTAAGAATGAACTTTAAGCTCGGTATAATTGTGAACAAAGAGTAAATTCTATTCTGTATTCGGCATATATGCTTGCTATAAATACTTCTACATCACAATTTGTAATATCACCCGTCACTAGGGTAATTAAATTAAACTTTACCGTTACTAGGTCAAAGCTTAACTCTTGTACTTCTGACCCACCTACTCAACTCGTGACTTTCGCCTATATTTCAATATTGACCCAAAAACATAATTGGTCATGGGCAGGCCTTACTATGGAAATGACGTAGGCTGCCCGATGAACTGTGCTGTCGGTAAATGTCCTATTGTTTTGTTGGCAGCATAATATTTTGATAATGAGGATGATAAAGATTACGACACAAATAATGCTAGTCTGATGCCAGTGGCTTATAGGGGGGTAAAATGGTTTGTTGTGGAAGTTAATTGGAGACGCAAACAATAGATGACAGTTTAAATTAGGATGATTTTGATAATAAAGATGGAGCGGCTGTTAATAAAATTCAGGCTTTAAAGACTATGAAATGTTTAAATTACTATTACAAACAGTCAAATAACAATTACACTCAACTGTAACTAGAGTTCATATAATTATTTTATTTATGTGATATTATTTAGTTTTTTTTTTCCACGGTTGCTCTCTGGTCTGAGCTTCAAGATCAGTTGTGTGTGGCTCACCTCACGATATCTTTCTTTATTGATTATTTTTAGGGATTCGTACCTGAATGGTACCAAATGGAACCCTATTACTAAGCCTCCGCTGTCCGTCCGTCTGTCTGTCAACGGGCTGTATCTCATGTACCGTAATAGGTGGACAGTTGAAATTTTCACAGATTGTATATTTCTATTGCCGCTATAACAACAAATATCGCTATAATAAAAATAAAATAAAGTTAAAAATTACAACCACACAAGAAACGTGTTTTCTCGGCGTTTTTATTTTTTTGTAAAAATATTGTGCGGTGGTACGGAACCCTTCGTGTGCGAGTCCGACTCGCACTTGGCCGGTTTTTTTAGGATAGAACGACATTATCTTCTATTTTACAATCCATCATTCTCATTTGCCTTCCCCAGTTCGTCGGCTGCCTGATCATCATCATTCTCCTGGAGCTGTCTGTTGGCATCGCTGCAGCAGCCCTACGTCCTCAGATTGAGGGTCAACTAAAATCCCAACTGCGAGCCTCCTTCATAAAGAACAAGTCTACCAAGGAAGAGGATTCTACCTACAGGGAGTTCTGGGACCGCATTCAGACTAGCGTAAGAGATTATATTTTTGTTATAATATTGTGTTGCATCAATATTAAACTAATGTTCATAACACGAGAAATAAATTGCTCTTGTGGCGGCATCTACATCACCACATGCGAACTACGCATCAAAGACCTGACATCACACAAAATCCTGACTTCACTCAAATCCTGCACCGCGCAAACAATGTTTACCGCGCGATCAACATATATATAACTTTCCGACATCAATCGTTGGGCAGTTGCCCGCCAATAGACGATGAGTGAACTTTACACCTTGTCCCTCATACCTCTAAACTATTTTGACATTTCACTAAAACAAATTAGTTGATACCTATTATAGTTTTGAGGCCATTATTAACTAGACTTCCGTGCCACACTTTACTAAGCCATAATCGCTCCCTAGCGTAAAGGAGCGACAGCTAATCAATACCATATTGTGACAATTAGCAGCAGCTTGTTCATGTTTACATAATATTTATTTGTTCAAAGTCTGATCGAAAGTCTTGCATTGTCATCTGTCATACGATAATATATAGATGGCAGAATGAACTTGACTCCTGCCAAAAATACTACTATGACACCAGATTTTCAGTACAGTGCACTCCAAGCATTACTTACCGACTTGGAACGTTCTTCCTTTTTTAGCTGGAACGCTGCAGTATCATCGGCCCCGACAATTCCAACTCATTCTTTACTCTTCATTCTTCCTCTTCCAGTTGGAATGCTGCGGCATTACCGGCCCCGACAACTACGTAGCCTCAGAGCCCCGAATCAATCCTTCCTTCAGCTGTTGCCCCAACGATGGCACCGACCGCTCCGCAGAGATCAAACGCTCTGACTGCCTCTCGTCTGAGAAGTACTACAAGGAGGGATGTGAAGACAAGGTCCTTGGAACTGTTCATAGTGCTGGCATGACTGTCATCGTGTGTGGAATTCTGTTCTGCTTTTTGGAGGTTAGTATTCTTTGTTTCTTTGAGAGAGACAGGGAATGTAAGAAGACGTTGGAAAATATCCAGACCTTGGTGAATAGTCAGACTTGCTTGACAAGCAGTTCGTGGGGCCTGAACGAGCATGAGATCTCAAATAGGTGTTAAATTACGATCTTACTCTTCTCAAAAAAGTAGGTTCTGCTTCTAAATGATCAGAGAAATAGGTCGATTATTGGAGACACATCATCGACTCCTAGATTTTAAAGAATTACGTTTTACTCAACTGTAATTATTAAACGCCCACCATTCAACATAGAAGCGTGTAGAAGCCAATCAACCCACTTTTGTTAACCCAAAACTTGACAATTAATACCACATCCAAATTATTGTTAAAACGCCCACCATACTTTTTTGCTGAAGAAATCATAAAAATATGCGTAACCTGACATGAAATAAATATGTTCAGAGCCTTGAAATGTGACTTTATACACGCCTTACAAAGTAACTTTGCATGTTCGAAAAACATTCGCGTGGCGTGGATTTATATTAATTGCACGACCAATCTAAGTCACTCGGTTATGGCGCGTTAACTCACTGGGTTATCACGCCTGAAAGTTTACGTAATAATGGGTTAATTTATACGTTTTTAATTGGATATCTATTCGTTTGGACTTAAAGGGTAACTTTTGAATAAAAGAAAAGCAAAAACGGTAAAGTAGTTTATTTGCAAGTCGGTGGGTACGTAGAATGCAATAGAGAATAGTAACAACTAACAAAGTTTATGAATTCAATGGAAAATCTAATGATTCAGTGTCATTTTCTAATAAAAACTAAAGAAATTTACAGATTTAAAGAAAGTTACAAAAAAAGCAGTTAAAAAATATTATTAACGTGTAACCGAATTTTAATGCACATTATGAAATTAGTTTGCTGAGAATCGATTTCTGTAATTTTTAATATTTACGTTTTTAAAAATAAAAAAATGAATACTACGTAAATTACCGTCACACTTCCACTGTACACTCAAAACAAACCAAAATGGACGAAGTAGCTACAACGCTACACCCTTAAACGTGTGCGACTGTGTGGGTGTGTAGATTTGTAATGTGACCACAATTTTTTCCTACAGTCAGTATAACTAATTTAACAAATAAACAATTCAAATTCAAAAGTCATTTATTCAAACTAGGCTGAGAATCAGCACTTTTCGAACGTCAAAATTACATAAGACAGTCCCCCAAACCGCCCACCCTTCACCACTTCCTAGTGCTTTAGTTAAGAAGAAGTGGCGCAACCAACTCCCCAGTTGCACAGCTGTCTAAATAGTTAGAAAAACTTGATTCTATACAATAGTACTTATGCAAAATAATTTACTTTACGCAACACAAAACATGAAATTAAATTATTTTCTATATGTCACCTAGCACACGCCAATATACTAACAAAAAAGTAAAAAGAACTTAATACCCGAATGAAAGCCTCCAGGCATAAAGGGCGTGCCCGTTTACATATAGCTATTAAAGCTGTAACTCGGAAATCATAATCAATGTTTTACATATAATAGTAAAAATTCAGTGTATTGTGATTATAACATAATATTCTAATTGTAGTGTTTGCTGGTGTGCGTTAATTCTGGGAGATGTTGAATATGAAAATAGTCCATCATCACTTACCGATTCACATACCGAGGGGTATAAGCCTTCCATTTCTTCTACTATTCTTCCGTGGTGAAAATATTGGCCTGTCAAGTAAGGTGGTGGTGGTGGTGGTGGTGCCACCACTTTTCTTATGCTCGGTTCCTATAAAAAAAAAACGAATCGTTTTGCGTACCAATGGTAATCGCATAGAAAATTTTACCTGTGATTACTTTCATACGGGATGGTCTAATATGCAAAGCTATGAGGTATTTGCTCCATTATTGGCAAAGATACAAGAGTTTTAATTTTAACCATTAACGATCCGTAAATTATAGGAATCGGCCATTAATGCACCTCTACTTGCATTAATCTAAGGAAATTCAAGTTTCGGTCATATCTAGTATAGAAAGCAGTCTTTATATCAAATTTGCTTGACGACAGCTCCCACATGTATACGAGTTCGCAACCCTTAGTAGCTCTCCTGACGTCACAGGGGTCACGCTATACCAGAATTTAATGCCACAATCTCAGATCTCTAACCTAGGCCGAGGGTTTTAACGGCCTCACTTTATTGAGCGGTACGCTAATCTAGATGACCTCCTTACATGCCTAGGTATCGTAAAAGAATATATTAAAGGGTCGTAAGATCTAGTTCGCTGATTTCAGGCTATTTTCAGGGGTTACGCGAAAAATAGTTTAGGTAATGTAGGAAAGGGATTATGTTACTTAAGTAATAAAGTAATATTCTCATTACGACCTAAGTTTTTTTAATACTTTATGAAAAAATACAATAAACTAGGGAAGCAGGTTGTTTTTTTTGTATTTTTTGCTACAATTTTTTAATTCTTAAATAGTTAGTTGATGCAGGCGTGACCTTGCGGAAATCCATTATAAAATACAATAGACATAGAAATATTTCGTAATCTATTCCGCTTAACTATTCCTAAAGAGTCATATAAAACCCTGTAAGAAATCGACACGTGTTTCACCTCTCAACGATCCTCAGGATGACGATTGACTTGTCGCGAACCCGAACACGGCGTGTTGCGTTCCCTGCGTCCGGCGCTCGGCGTGGCAACACGCCATGCGGGTTTTTTATGACTCTTTAGGAATAGTTAAGCGGAATAGGTTACGAAATATATCTACGTCTATTATATTTTATCACGGATTTCCACAAGGTCACCTGCCAGGTCTGGATCATTTAAATACTTTATGAATTTAAAAAATGTAGCAAAAAAAGAATGGATCCGCCAACTTTCACTTTGTAGTGTTTACTTGGCAGTCGGTGGCAAAAATTTTAAATAAAGATTGGAACTTTACAGCTCAACATAATAGTGAAGACAATTTAATTCATGAAATTTTTTGTGTACGTACTTAAAGATTAAATAAAAGTGAAACTAACATGGTGTTTTCTGTCTATTCCAGGTTGCAGGCATCGTGCTAGCTCTATGGTTAGCACACTCCATAAAAACCCAAGGGAAAAGCAGGGAGACCGCTTAATTCTACACCATAGACACACCACAGCTACAGAGTATAATTTCATATGCAATGCACAATAACTGTAAGTTAATATAAGTTACCTTATTTATTTAAGTATAGAATCTATTAGATTATTCTATTAAAGAAGTCAATTCTTGTGATGACGTCAATTATACAGTGTGACGTCGGAAAGGTGACGTTTGAATAAAATTGAATAGAATTTTTAACGTAATGGCGGGATTTCGTGCAACCAATTATGTCGATGATTCATAAAAATACTATTATTATTCAGAATTTTGAACATAACATATTATATACCTCCCTATGTTTTTTTTAAAGCTCTAACTGTATCCAATGTATTATTTTTTATGAGGAAAATGTGGATGATAGGTATGCTTTGATAAGCGTTTTAAACGCTATTTCATTAATGATAATATTCTGAAAACTAAGTATTTTTAATAACTTAAAGTTATTATTAGCAAAGCTCTCTGCAAAGTACATGTATAACTTTAATTCAGTTTTTTTTTTTATGTTTGAACCGCCATCGCCATTATGTAGTGTGTAGATGTTAGTTTTCTTTTTGAAACCAAAGCTGTAATAGTAATAAACATTATTATTGAATCCTGAAAAATGTACGACGTAAAAATATTGTGTGTCTTTTTTCAACACCAATAGGTACATTGTATACAAGATTACTGTGAATTAATTTAAAACAACTGATTGAAACAGAATTATAATAACAATGAAACAATTGAACTAGAACAGAGACTTTAAATAGTCCTATAGAATCGCTCAATTTTAGACGTTAAAGCTGCTCGAGCATAAATTCGAATAAATAACGCATTTATTAATATAAAAATGCAGAGCCATTAGCGGTACAAAACTCAAGAAAAAAATACGTATTTTACTTTAAAAACTATCGATGTCTTTAAAATTAGGCATTTTAATTGATAAGTTTAACCACCAGTCTGTAAGTATTGAGAATGCTTTACTAGTCATTAATTTATTAACAATATTTTATAAGTTCTATTGTGAATATTTATCCCACCATACTTTTAAATTCATTACAAAATTCATTCCTTGAAAGTAAAAATAAATTTAGATGTTAAGTTTTTACTTTCTTGTAAACGTTCCTTAGAGATCGAATTTAACTATTGAACTTGTGTACGCCGGCGACTTGGTTCGCGTATTTTTTTTTTGTTTTAATATAAAATATATATCAGATATCCTATGACACTCGGCAATATTATAGCTTCCCATATTTGTGAAAGAATTTTTGGAATCGGATCAGTAGTTCCAAAGATTACTCCTTGCATACAAACTCACAAATTTTACCTCTTAAAAATAAAAAAGTTTTCTGTGTTAGATATCGCACAGTGAGACTTTAGCGGTATTGATTAAACTTATTTTGAATAATATTGCAAATGTTAGCCTGTCGGGGTACGACTGGTCTACAAATGGATTTTATAAAGCCAAAGAGACCGAGCACAAACTAACTTTTACAAAATAAAATAAAACAATATACTGTATCTTCGTTTAATATGAGAACGCAAGTTCAGTAGTTAATTCAATAAAAATGGCAATATTTATTACTTATTATAAAAGTCTATTAGTGTTAAATAAATGTTGTAATAGATTTTCTTAAAATAAAGTATCTGTGTTCCATATGTCTAAGTTTTATTTTGTAACACATCTGCGTCATTTTTCAGAAATTATTTGTGAACTCATTGGAAACCCCCATGATTTTTTTATATTATTGGTTTGGTTACATAAGGACCTCCTTATGTAACCATGAAACCATAACCATGAAATGCCTCTAGTACCAGGTATCAGCCACCTGGCTGATACCTGGTACTAGAGGCATTTCATGTATTAGTCTGTGCTAAATAAATGTATTTTCTTTCTTCTTTCTTTCTATCTGGAATAGCACCGACAACTGCACATTCCAGAGACGACGACGCTGCAATGTCTCATGCACCTGTAATGCTGCGGCCGCATCTGCGTCTATCGTGACAACAATGCGTGCCGAAGCTTCGTATGTTTTGCTCGCTAAAAAAATATCGCCCTAATGCGGTGGTCATATTACCGGCTTCGCCACGTTTATTTTATACCACCCGGGCGATAAGTGCTACGCAGCCCGAACTTTCGCGACGATAACCGATATTAGTTGGTCACATCTGCATGTATCGTATCACTGTGCGAAGCTTCGTCACGATAGACGCAGATGCGGCTGCAGCATTATAACACCAGGAACTTTGCCAGTTTTTCATACATGTGGGTGGACGCACATATGAAATACTGTCGAGCTAAACTAAACTAAGTGCAAACTCACTTAGCTTAGCTCGCGGTTGCGCTTGAATGTGGATGGCTAAACGAGTAGGGGAAGACCAAAGAAACGATGGATGGACTGTGTGAAAGATGCTATGGCTAGAAAGAGGGCCACCACCGAGATGTCAGCTAATAGAGAAGTATAGAAGAAAACAGACATGTTGCGCCGACTCCAAGTAAACTAGGATAAAGGCAGGAGAATGGTGACTAAGCAAGGCTTTTTAGCGGCATAAGTAGAGTACGCACATAGTGGTGGTAGTACTTCCTCGGACGAGCGTCTACGTAAAGAGCTCCAATACGCTCCAAATTAACAGCCTGAACAAAATTGTCTGCAATATTCTGTTAGTAGTCAGAAGCAGAACGTTGTAAAACAGCAGGAGAATGTGCTAAGAAAGTAACAACGGGATAGTAGGTAGTTTATCTCAAGCTACTATACATACTTATACATACAGGGTTTACAACTTGTGCCCGTTTGATGGCAAAAGGCTCGCCCCCTATTACCTGGGACTTAAACATAATTGGCGAAATGTGGGTTTACTGTAGGTACACTTCTGCCCATCCCTACGAGCAAACAAAGCGTGATGTTATGTTATACAGCGATTACTAATCAGCCTTCATGACCTTGGACGAGGTTTACAATAAAACTTTGCTAAGAAAAGTGTTTTGCATCATCATGTGGCGGCATCTACATCGCCACATGCGAACTACTCATCAAAGACCTTACGTCACACAAAATCCTAACGTCACACAAAATCCTGACATCACACAAATCCTGCATCGCGCAAGCACAGTTTACCGCGCGATCAACATATATATAACCATCCGACCTCAATCGTTGGGCAGCTGCCTGCCAGACAAGACACCCGTCTGGTCGGAGGATCCTCAGTTTTCTATAGAGGATGAGTGAACTTTACACCCTGTTCCTCATACCTAGTTAGTGTAAATTAAAAAAAATCATTGCAGTGAAAAACATTTTATTAACAACATATTTTTGACGAACACTGTAAACACATCCAAGTTTCCAATAATTATACAACATGTAAAATTCCGCACACACAATGCCAAAATACAAAAAGATTACAAGATCACATGACGGTCACATTGAGTGTCTTAGAATTAGTGTCTTAGAAACTACGTTTTAGCATAATTAACTGTTATTGTGTGTTTGTTCTTAGATATCTTATTTGATAAACAAAAATGGACACAAAATCACGAGTTTTCACATCAATCATGCATTGTGTTTGATCTTTCTTACACACACACATGATAGGTAGGTATAAATAAGATACCTACAACAACAGCTGCTTCGAATACTCGTGCGAAATCGAAATCAGATGAGCGATGCAGAATAAACGTATTTTCTTTCTTTTTCTTTTTTTTCTTTCAAATCAAGTGAATCAAGTCAATAACCAATCAACTCAGCTTATTGCAGTCCACTGCTGGACATATGCCTCTCCCAGGCTGCGCTACAACACGCTGTCCTCCGCCTTCCGCATCCAGATTTTATTTTTATTTTTATAAATGGCATCTCGCAGGTTAACCAGGCTGCGTAACCGAACTTTCCTGTGGGTGCCTCAATAAATTAAGGACTCCAGCCAGGGCATAAAACTTATAAATAAGCGACTACACTTTAAGGGCACCCTTAGAGTGTAGGCTGTAGGGTATGGACCTCGGCTTAGGGCGTCGCTGAGGAGGGCAGCAAGGGACAGGCTGGATCGGATTTCGATTATTTAGGGATGAATTTAAATCTACAGGCTCAGCGTCTCGAGCAAGGGTCGGAGATGGTTCCGCATTCTGTCCCAGCCATCCTTTTAAGGTCGTTGGTCCATCTAGGTGCCCCACTACGCTTGCTGATACACAGTCCACACCAGGACTTGTCTGGTCCACCGGCCATGGGTCATTCGACAAACGTGACCAGCTCACTGCCACTTTAGTTTGCTTACTCTGCAAGCTATGTCGATAACTCCGGTTCTCGGTTCTTAGTAAGTACACCATTTTTGTTTACCAAATTAGACTCAGTAATGACAACACACTTTAGGACTATGAAGACTTAAATCTAAATGAATGAAATCTTAAATCTACTTTCGTTTCCTTTTCAAAGCATTCACAGGCGGCTTACTTGTTATTATGTACTGATGTGGATCTGAATGCGTATGTACCTACTATGTTAATAACTGGCCCTGATTTTCAGTCTCGCCCGGATAAGGCACTGTTTTTCTGTTATTCTTAGATTCTCATTTAACAAATTATAGCTTTATATCCAGTGCTTGTGTTAATGTTCTGTGTGAGTTCAATCAAATAAGAGAAACACTTAAAGAGAAATTAAGGCAAAGTCAAAATAAAAAACAGAGCTAAGATCTGCTCCAACTTATCGCCCTACAAATGCGATCGTTTGCACACTGCCGGCCATAAAGGTTAAAAATATTTAAAATCTTAATAAGTATTTAAATGCATGAAGACTAAAAGGGATGAACTAAGGAATTGTGCGAAAAAATATTTGAAATTCCAAAAACTACCTTAACACTAAATTCTTCTATTTTTAATGATCATAGTTACCATTGAACACTCTGCTAATTTGGTGCTGTGATAATTTTTAGAATAATATACGTTCATAATATTAAAAAGATAAATACATAATACTGTATATATATCTAGATAATTCTAAAATACATAGGTCCCTATAGTGCGCACACGCTTAATGCTATGGACGTTTTCATTGATCCTTAAATAATAAAACACTACTTTTTAAATCTAGTAGCTATCTTAGAACTACCACGCCCTACCCCTCCGAGGCCAAATGTTACCTTAATTGCTAAATAATAAGCAGAAAACAAGTTGAAATCGACAAGGAATAATATACAGAACTATTTCGAAATATTATACAGGTGTATTTTACAGCCAAGGCAAGAACTCAGAGATTGTATGTGAAATTCATAAGTTTAAACTTTTGAAAAGGCAGATTTGATTTTACAACTCTGCTGTCATGATATCTATACTTACTCTAATATTATAAAGAGAAATGATAAAACAGAAAAACTACAGGACCGATTTAAAAAATTGTTTCACCAGTAGAACATTATCACTTAGTAACATAGGCTATAATTTATGAACAACTCACACGGGTGAAGCCGCTGGCAGAAGCGAGTGTATCATAATTTGGGAACATCAAGGCATCCATGAAGAAAATTGCATTTGAGCAAAGTAACGCGAATACAGAATATAAAATGTCAGGATTTCAGCTGCACATTGTATAGTCTAATAGTTGCCTAAGATAAATAATTTTATCGATAGAACAGACCATTGTATCATATATCCCCCTTATTCATAAACGCTGCTTAAAGTTTAGTAATGATTAGCGTCTTTTTAACCATACATTTTTGACGTTTAAACATCACTTACATTCAGTACAGCCGGCACGTAATTTGGCAAGGTTTTGGCGTATTGTGAGTAAGTTTGCGCATCTTACTCTTAGTGCAACAACTTTTATTGCATGCCATTATTCTATGGTTATTGTCATAATTTATTTTTGAACATGTTTATTAAGAAAAACAAGCGAAAACGAATTCTGCGCACCTACGATTCTTGCCAAGTTACGTACTGAAACATAAAGCAACGTTTATGAATAAGAGGGTTAATGTATAAATTTCATTGCGGTGTTTTGCGCTTGGTGTACAATATAGAATAATCTGTCTGTGTCTGTGTGTCCTATTAATAATCAGGGAAGTCAGAGAATCAGGAAAATAATATATACGTGCGTCATTTTGCAAATATTATTTTTTGTTGTAATAAACATTGCTTTTACTGACCGAAAATAAAGGCTAGTTGTCAATGAACAAAATGTTGTTTTGTTTTCATTTATATGTGGATATCTATCTTACGCGACAGATTCGAGGCTAACATATTTTTTTATAATATCTAACCAATATAGGTACTCAAGTTAATACCACTGACTTACCTGAATTCTAAACAAGGTACAGACGCCAGCACATCAACCTACTACAATCTGTCAAATTTCTTTAATATATTTTCAACTTTATCACTAAAGCATAAGGTTCAAAGTTGATTGGGAAAATTTTACAGTTTCGGGTAGGTTGACCTGTTGGCGTCTGTACTTAATTACTAATGTTGTCAAGGACAAACTTACAAAAATAATTTAGGTCGTCTCCAAAAAATTATACCTATTATTTACGTACGTATTAGAAAACAGCTGGAAATTATATTCTAATTTCTTATAAGGTAATCTTAAATTATTAAGGCAAATGGATTCAGAAAAAGCGTGAAAACACGCGAAGCAACTACGGTGTAATTGACGTGATAGCCACTTAAATCTACAATCTTACTTAGGATAATCTTATTTTAAGTTTAAATAATAAGTAAGTATGTGAGTTTTGAACTCTTATAAAACAAATTATTTTAAAGAAACCATACACCACTACAAAGCCATAACGTTGCAAAAAATGTTTTACAAACTGACATACCTAAATACAAAAAAAATTAAATTACAAAAATATTAATGTAAAAAATACATTTTTCTGATTATTTAATATTTGATTTGACGTCACTTATAAATACAACAATGCAGCATTCAACGAAAAGCGTCATATTTTTCATCCTAATTTTGAAACTATGTAAAAAAAACACATCGCAGTAAAAAATATTGCGCTAAGGAAGTTTTTCTTTTTTTATTATTATTTACTTGAAGGCTTAAGATTTTCAGTTATTTTTTATTCTTTTCTTTAAAATGTATGAAACGGGAACGAATTTTCTTAGATGCTTGACTGTGCTCTGATATAAACAAGCAATAACATGGCAAAGATTAAAATATCTACTTTTTAAGCATAATAAAGTTCTTCCTCACAAAGGGAATAAGACTCTAAGACGCTATAAAGTTTATTGTACCCTTACATCATTGCCTTCAATATAATTTACATTAAAATAATTATTCATGTTATAACCCTAAAGTGGCAATAGAGAAAGTTGTGCATAAATACAACGTGCCATTTTTATCTTCTTATTACAATGGTGAACCATTTAATCATCATCAACAAACAGCAGTCCACTGCTGGACATGGGCCTTTCCGATTGCACGCCAGTCAACTCGATTTTCGGCAAGTTTTATGCACCAGCCACTCTTCGAAGTTCGTTGCTCCACCTTGCCTGAGGTAGTCCTACCTTACGTTTGCCGACTTGCGGTCACCACTCAAGCCTGATTCCGAATCGATGACCGTTAGGGTAGACGTGCTACCCCGTCGGTTCGGAACCAGTTGATATATCCAATGCCAAGTACCTACTATTCATTAGATAAAGGTGAGGCGGCATCTACATCGCCACATGCGAACTACGCATCAAAGACCTGACGTCACACAAAATCCTGACGTCACACAAAATCCTGACGTCACACAAATTCTGCATCGCGCAATTAGAGTTCACCACGCGAACGACATATATAAAACTATCTCACATCAATCGTTGGACAGTTGCCCGCCAGACACGACACCCGTCTGGTCGGAGGATCATCCCTTTTCTAGAGAGGATGAGTGAACTTTACTCCCTGTTCCTCATGCCTCAAAAAGGAAATTTTTAATTATTACACAAAAATCCAAAATGAAGAAAAAAATCATAATTAGGTTCAAATTATCGAATCCATTGGCTGAAGTAATTCGGGTTATGGTTTAGAAACGTTAAACGTCGGTCAAGGTCAAATAATAAAAAATAATGGTATATGGTGGTAAACATAAAATTTTGAAGTGAGGCGTAGTCAATGGAAATAGGAGCCTAGGAAATAGGAGAATAGGCGTCTATTTCCGTCTGCAGGATTTACAGAAAGACTATAAAATGGCACAGAGTATATGAAAATTAAGGCCAGTTTTAAAACTGTTAATCTATTAATAAAATTTCACTCGTTGTCATCTCCAGTGGACATAATAATATGACGTCTTAGGAGAAAAAAAGATAATTTAAACAATAAAACTATTATTTTATTCTATTCCTACGTAAGTCGTTTTGGCTTTCAAGTTTTTTAAGATGTTTTTGAATATACCCGCAATTATTTTTATTAAATTATTTAATAATTTTATATAATTTAAAGTACCTAATTAGGTGTGCTTAGTACGTCGTTCGTCGTCAGTACGTAGATTACGATGAATTTATGAACTTACCTAATAATAAATTGCCTTTAGAAAATTCAATATTATTTTGTATTGTATTATAATTTTATCCCAAAAATCGCCTCTACAATTATTTTATTTTTTTGTATTTTACGTACTCAGTTCGTTAATTTACATACTATACTAAATTATTATCTTAATTAAGGCACAATTATATACAAGCAAATACTCTAAAGCACACTTGCACCACAAATGGTCAAACACATTTACAGTCAGGCCGTTGATAGAATGCGTTCTTGACACCTGTCAGTTTCATACTAACGAATATGTGTTTTGCGAATCGGATCCTTATTACTACTAGAAATTGTCCGACTTACAGGTGTCAGGAACGCATTCTCTCCACGGCCGGACTGTTACGCTAAAGAATTAAAGACATCGTTGTGTTTCTGACAATTTTATCAAGATTACAAAAAATTATTATATTTTAAATACATTTAGCGTTACATGTATTTAGTGATTGGTGGTGCAATCAAGCCAATCCATTCGTGATTATTAAAATAATGCGTGCATTTAACTCAATCAAAAAGGAGAAAGTTAATAGATTTTTAACTGTTATTCACATACTACAAATCATTGGACCCGACTGGCTGATAATATTATTGATAGCCACAGCTGATTTTTCACTACTATTATTATCACAGATTATAGCTAAATCGACTCGAAAACCCCAGAGACAAAATGACTAGACTATTGTACCACTTATAAAGATGTAGGTACGATTCGTTTCACAGTTATTGTACCTCTGATTTTGCATAACTGACAAAATGACAATGATCTTTATTTTCGTAACCATAAGGTTGCTGTTGGGTTGCTGCATAGACATAGAGAATGGACTTAGCGTTCTGTATTTAATTGTGCAGTGAATAGGCCGAAAAGTATGAGTGAGACAAAGCGAAACACCGAGTAGTTGTCTCTTTAGTAGTTCTACAGGTATTGGCCGCACAGTCGCTTTGTCTCTTTCTAGAGAGTGGCCACTTTTATGAGGCTAACACTCAATACATTTTCTATGTCTGTGGGTTGCTGCCACTGACAAGTCTGTCAAAATCACGGTGATATTTATTGTCATTACAATTAAGTAGCTGTTGCGTTGCTGCCACTGACAAATCTGTCAAAATCACAGTGATCTTTATTGTCAGAATAAGTAGGTTGATGTTGAGTTGCTGCCACTGACAAGCCTGTCAAAATCACAGTGATCTTTATTGTCATTACAATAAAGTTGCTGTTGGGTTGCTGCCACTGACAAGTCTGTCAAAATCACAGTGATCTTTATTGTCATTACAATAAGGTTTCTGTTGGGTTGCTGCCACTGACAAATCTGTCAAAATCACAGAAATCTTAAATGTCATTACAATAAGATTGCTGCTAATTCGCTGCCAAAGACAAGTTTTTTTAAATCACAGTGATCTTTATTAATAATAATATATATATCTTTATTTCCCAAAAATACAGATAGAACATTTACATAAAACATTTGGATGCTGAGAAATCTGTATACAATTGATTAAACTCTGTCTCTTAAACTAGGGTATCCTGTATCTTAAGAGACAGTGATTCGCAATGAGGTTCCAATTGATAAAGATAAATTGATTATTGTCATTACAATAAGGTTTCTGTTGGTTTGCTGCCACTGACAAGTCTGTCAAAATCAGTGATCTTAATTGTCATTACAATAAGGTTGTTGTTGGGCTGCTGCCACTGACAAGTCTGTCAAAATCATAGTGACCTTAATTGTCATTATAATAAGGTTGCTGTTGGGCTGCTGCTGTCAGAGGTAAAATAACTGTGAAAGAATTTTAGCAAGTGTGATAAAAATCATCAAAAATGTGTGAAGATTTTCAGGAAAAATGTTAGAAAATATAAAGTTGCGTTGAAAACGATGGATAGTTATAATTATTCTAAAATGTGACTATATTTTACGTAAAGAAATTACAGGCTTGAAGATCTCACATATCTATTAGATTTTCAAAATAATTTGTGATTTTAACTTACAACAACATTCAATCCAAAAGGTTTTTCCTTCAAAACTATGATTTCAAATGACTACAGTCTGGTCGTCAAGAAAATGTGTTCTTGACACCTGTCAGTTTCATACCAAATATGTTATTTGTGAATTTGATCCTTATTACTACTAGAAATTGTACAGCTGACAGGTGTCAGGAAAACATTCTCTCGACGGACGAGCTCTAATGTTATTAACTACAGTTGACTACAAACTTTTAACTTACGACCGAATCCAATAACCTAGATATCACCAGTATTGGCATACTGGAGTTAGGAAAACCTATCTCTCTATGGTCCCAATATCTGTCAGAGAATAAGGAATCTTACGGAATGACATTCAATGACAGATATAATTATACTGTCTATAGTCGCCCGCACGTAACTTGGCAAGAATCGTAGATGCGCAGAATTCGTTATCGATTGATTTTCTTAACAGAAATGTTCAAAAATACATTATGGCAATAACCATAGAAAAATGACATGCAATAAAAGTGTAGTTTTTTTGTTGCACTAATTGTACATGCACAAACTTACTCCCAATACGCCAAAACCTTGCAAAGTTACGCGCCGGCGACTGTACCATTAATAGCGATCTGTCTTTTACTGAAAATAGGTTATTGCGTCGTAGAATCGGTCGAAGTGGCGGTGTTTGGGGGGCAGGCCTATGTCTAGAAGTGGATGATGATGATAAGGTTATTGGGTTCGGCCGTTATACATCTAGCTTACTAATTACCTGATTAAAACTTAACTAGCTATTAAGTAATTAAGTTAAATTGTCTTATGGGAAATTGTCTTTTGACTTAATTAGATTATTTAAGTGATTGTTACTCTATTGATTATTAAATACAGTTATAAAGATTTTCTTGAAACTAGTTTAGAATGAACTTTAAAATAAATCAACTCACCCCAGCCCTACCTTCCAAGTTTACGCTTAACTTTTACTTAATATTTATTTGGTTTACTTTACAAATAATACTGAAACCTATTATCAATTATCACAAATGAATAAAGGACTATAATACTGAATTTGATATGACTAGTTACTATAGTTACGTATATTGCCGTGGCGATGATCCGTGCGCCTGAGTGTGCAAAGCCTCTAGCTGCAGGGTGCTACTACTTTCATATTAAGACTCAAAATGCGCCTGTAAGTTCGCCTGAAGCTTCCGACGATCCGACCACACCGTCCGAGCCATCCACAGAGCCAACACGATGCAAAGTATCTGAAAGGTAAGATGTATTTATTATTGATGTCATATATAACAACAAAAATCTTTAAAAAAATCCAAATTACCTCTACCAAAGTAAAAATTATTCCAGTTGATATGAAAATGTTCCCTTTGAAAGCTTTTTTGATGCGTAGAGCTTCTTCGCAGCCGCGCATGTAATACGTCCGGTCGGATAGGCAGGTTGAGTGCAATTGACGTCGAGCGCCGCCCTCGCGGAGGGGGTGTGCGCGTGCGCAGCAGGAAGCGGGAATATCACGGTGGATGATGGAGTAGTCTTGAGGGCCGTCGACGCCGCAGCATTGATTCTGGGTGGAAGAAATTGATGATTAAAAAGGATTGATTATACGGTTTAATTTTACTGCAGATTTTTTTACAGAACTCAGTACTTACTAGAGCCTTTATCACCGGCGCCGGTGACCCCGTTAAAACTCTGATAAAGGTACAATTCTGAAAACGACCGCAGATCGTAAACAGCAGCGGTAAAGTCGCCTAATCACAATAACAGACCGCAGCGACAATACTTACCACGGTTTCTAAGTAGGTAACTCTATGAAGACTCTCTCTTGTTATTTTTATTTTATCTGTTTTTCTGTTGTTGTGTGAATATTGTGTGCCTTAACCTGAGTTAAATAAATGTATTTTCTTTCTTTCAAAACACTTCTGTAGATGGCGACAGTGCAGCGGGCAGCAATGTCTCTTTTCGGTCCCCTTTTAAATTGTACTTTTAAGCTAATCTTGCAATTTGGTATGTTGATATTTCAATAAAATGTGTGCTAAATCCAAAAACGATCTAAACACAACTTAAGGGTACGCTAATTTCTCATTCTTCCATACAAACGTAGTATGGTGATTACTCGTCTGATTGTCGGTGTACGTTCAAAACTAAAAATTATATCAATTTGTCATGTCATTATCTAGCCCTGTATGGAAGCAGAATTAGAAAAAAAGTATTGGTTTGGAAGACATAATCAGCAGCCATCATGTCGGCTGTCACATTGACGGTACATGTGTCAATAATTTAAGTTATGCTGATGACATGGTGCTGATGAGTGCTTCGGTCTGCGGCTTGAGGAAGCTGTTACAGATATGCGAGGAATATGCTTGTGGTCACGGTTTATTGTATAATGTAAAGAAAAGCCAATGTATGATCTTTGAGACCGCCAGTGCAAAATGTCCGGGAAGCATACCTCCGGTCAGACTCAATGGGGTTCCTTTGAAAAGGGTTCACCAGTTTACATACTTGGGGCATGTTTTGACTGTCGATCTCAAAGATCACGCAGACATGGAACGGGAGCGGAGGGCATTGTCTGTTAGAGCTAACATGATCGCCCGCAGATTTACGCGGTGCTCTAGTGAGGTTAAGGCTACGCTCTTTAGAGCGTACTGTACTTCGCTGTACTCATGCAGTCTGTGGGCTCACTACTCTAACAGAAATTACGGCGCCATCCGCGTCCAGTACAATAACGCGTTCAGGGCGGTGATGGGGCTACCCCGACACTGCAGCGCCTCGGGTATGTTCGCAGAGGCACATATCGATTGCTTTCACGCAACCATGCGCAAGCGCGCCGCGTCCTTGGTGCGCAGGGTTCGGGTTAGCCCCAACATCGTACTGGCGATGATTGCGGGAAGGCTGGACTGCCCTTTCATTCGGCATTGTTCCAGCAGACATGTTGCTGTACCAGTGTCGGAGAGAGGGTATTAATTTTATTGTGGAATTGTTTATTTATTTTTACTTTTATTTGATTTAATATTTATTTTTTATTATTGAATTTATTTTAACATAATTTATTTTCATTTCATTTTATTTTATTAGATGTTTGATTTTATTTGATTTTATTGTATTTTAATTAATCTTATTAATTTGTTAATTTATGTTTGGATATGGGTGTTATTTACCTGAGAATAAATGAATATATATAATTCAACACTAATTTCAACTTGTCTTTGGGCGTAAATAAATAACTTATGTAGTATGAAAATAGCACAATAGAAACCGTACAGGAGTAGATAATTTATTTAATAGTTCAAATAATTTTATTTTGAGTAAATATATCCAGTAGCTTTTTCATAATATCTATACGCCCAAAGGTCTGTTAATTAAATTTTACGCGCTCGTTTTCGTTGTAAATCATTGTCTATTTCACTAAATAAATAATTAAATATGTAAATAAACACTAGATAAATAAATACTAAATAAATAAAACTAATTAGCAAGCATATTAGTCACGCCCACCAAAAAGTTTGAGCCGTCGCGTCGACTAGTGTAACCCTTAAGGAAGGGATTTAAGGGACCAATGGGTCCGCACACTTAGGTTAAACTTTATTGGCATAAAAATATTACATACGTACGGTTGTAATATTTTTATGCCAATAAAGTTTATATATAAAAGGTACACGAAGATCAAGGTCGTCAAACACGTCATCCCAAGAGGTGAGGTATCCGACGGTATCTTCCTCAATTAAGGGGGCATCTAAACTAAAGAAAATCTAAGAGAGTAATGAGTCAAACTCTTACATGTTGTCAAACTCACTTCATACTGCAGATTATCCCAAAAGGCGTGGTATCTGACGGTCTCATCTTCGATGGTGGTGTTCTTGTAGAACTGTACTCGTAGCTCACTACCGGGCCCTATCCACGAACTGAGAACTGCCCCACCCACACCCACCACGAGTTCCAGAGCCACCAAGAATATGAAGAAACCTGCGTGCTGAAAAGAGAGTATTTTTCAGAAAAAATATTTATACCAGCTGCACGAAGGCTGCGTCGTACTACGTGCGTATAGTCTATACAAGGTGTTCCTTTTAATGTCCAATTACTCTCTAAGAATAAACCGTTTTTTTTTTTTTGTTTTTCGTTTTTCTTACGAAATAATTCGACAAAGTCACGATTATTTATGTAAAACAGCCTTACGTGAAATATAAAAATAAAAATATTTAATTCAGACAATTTTTCTTAGCTGTATGGATGATTAGTTTGAATGAAAATGATTTACTCGTACTTATCATACACACATCGAAAGTCTAGTGTTATGTTATCTTCAAAACTATGTATTTTTGGAACACTTGTTGTTTTGGTATTATTTTTACTTATAGCATAATTATAACCTTAAAGTTATGGGACATCTAAAGGAACAAGTTGTAAATCGTATATCTGTATAAATACCCATACCAGTAAAGAGGTATGAGGAAAATATCCTCATCCTCCGTAGATAAGGGAGGAACGTTCAAACAGACGGGTGTTGTGTCTGGTACTTTGTTGTCGGGATCCTGTAACACTGCTTTCGCGATGTAGGAATTGTATGACGTCAGGTGTGATACGTAGTTTGCATGTGGCGTTATAGATGCCGCTAGAAGGCAACATAACAGCCTGTATAACCCGAAAGGATGAACTATAGGTAAACAGCGTGGTTGAGCTGGATAAATCTGCCACTATTAGGAACATTGGCGCCTACACTTCACGTATATACTTTAATACCACTGGGCGGCGCTGTCGATACGTTAGGTGTGTTTTTGTTTTGATTCACAATATTATGGTCGCTAATAAGACACTCCTTCGTGTTACGTTCTTTTAAACCTTGTAGACAGAAATATGAACCCGCGGAGCCCCGGGGCTCCGTCATCTACGCCTTACCTTTATTTAATACCTTTGTATTCACAATTATGATTATGTCTTATATGTATCTATTTTTCTGTGTACATAAATAAATAAATAACATTTTTTTTTATTTGTCCTTGACCTTCGAGACGTTTGACATTGACTCTGAAAATATGTCTCGAAGGGGGGTTAATATAGGGGGGTTTACTAACCCTCCCTACCGAGGCGGCACGTTTCTAAACTACGAAGTTTTTTCTTAGGATTTATTCATTTGCACAGTCATGATCTTTTCGCGAAGGTTGGTATATACAGTAAAACTAGACAAAGTATGCGATTAATTAGCACAAACATCGCACCACAGAGTGACTTCCCACAAAAGCAAAGCTTCTAAGTTATGTACTGCCACGCTTTGCTCTCTGGTACTTCCGTCGCAGATCATCAGTCATCACTCAAAAGCTTAGAAAAGCTTTTTGGAATTGCGTAGAGTTGTTAATCAAAACAAAACAGGCGTACTTCCATGGTTGAATTGTAACAGTTCTATATTAGATTTCACTATGGGGCGTTCGTATTTCCGAAGGTAGGCGATGATTCCCGAAGCACATACCTTTTTTGGGATATCTGTATGAATCATAATCTTAAAAAAAAAAACAGCATCATTATTTATTTGAAATAAATACTTTGTGTTTAAGTTTGACATTTCTAAACAATGTTTTTTTTTTTTTAAATTCGTGAACACTTCAATTATCATTTCGCTAATCAGTAGATCTAGTATTTATTAGAAACTAGCTGCGCCCCGCGGTTTCACCGACATAAGTCTCGATCCCGTGGGAATTTCGAGATAAAAAGTATTGTATGTCCTAAGCCAGGTCATGGTCTACCCATGTGCCAAATTTCATCTAAATCCGTCCAGCCGTTTCAGCGTGAAAGCGTAACAAACAAACCAACAAAGTAACTCACTGTTCGTATTTATAATATTCGTTAGGATTAGGATTCGCAAGTGCAACTAAATTAATAGTTTTAAATTCTTAATTTAATCACAAATTTCTAATTCAATCAATCTAACTAGAATATTATTTCGGGTCCTATTTCAAAGTCCACACACCCCGAGTCTTCTTCTTTGAGCGTCAATCCATACCTACTTAATATAATAATTATAATAAATTAATTGCACCGATCCCAGCGTGGTTTAACCAGACTCGATAAATCGAATGAACCACAAGATTTGCACTAGCCCATGAGGTCTCATGTTTCATGGGGCTACAGAGGCAATTGCATATCAAGGAGTAGACCGGGGGGCGCCATAATGGTAAGGAAGACGTGCCCTCAGGATAAGGAAGGATTTGCGAGCCGTACCAGATTTGCATCCTAGTTAATATAATAATTATAAATGCAAAAATAACTCTGTCTAACTGTGTGTCTGTCGGCTACCTTTTCATGCCTAAACCAATGAACCGAACGTCATGAAATTTGATAGATAGGACCTTGAAAAGGATAAAGTCTACTTTTAATCCTGGACCGCAGACGAATTCGCGAGCAAATGCTAGTATTAGTAGTACAGAAAACAAAAATGGCGCACTTACCACATAGAGAATCTTGATATTCTCCCTCAAGGCTCCAATGCAGCCCAAGACATCTGTTACCACCAGGGCTATGCTCAAGGTGAGGAGGAACGACAGCACCCCCCGGGACAAGGCTGTCTGCTGCTCCGGCTCCGACTTCTTCTCTCTCATGTTGATAATGCATATTCCCATCAGGATCAAGCCGAACAACTGGTTGACAACAAAACTTTTTTAATATAAACGAATTAAAAGGAAACTGGTTGACAACAAAACTTTGTAAACATAAACGTTGCTATATGAAAGATTTTTTTAACTGACTGCTATCCTAACAGTTCACTTTATTTAATAATTATTTATTTGGCAACCCTATAAAACAAGCCAAATATTTCAGAACCGTTATGATATTTTGAAAAACCCTTCACGTTACGACACTCTTTTTCAAAATACGAATATTGAGTACCTTGAAATCATTGATTCTAATAGACATACCATATATATCTAACATAAGTAAGTTATTTTTAAACAATCCGACACTTGAATAGATAAGAATGTAATCACTGCCATAAAAATAAAAAAACACCGTTTTTTTACGACTCCGTCACCGAAGAAAATTACGACGCCATTAATGGAAAAACAACAAAAAAAGAAACCGGTAAACGACCGGAAACAATATGAACGCACAATAAATATAAATATTGATAGAGAAACTTACAATGCAAATGATATTAAAGAAAGTAATGAAGAACTTCATACAACGAACGCGTCTTGACTTCATGGTGTTAAAACCGATTTCAATCTGAATGTCCTGTATGGTCGGGGTGGACATGAGAAATGAAGGCTTAGTAGGGCCATATTATCGATCAATGCATTTGACGACCTATAACGGTGATTACTCGGAGCTTAGTGACGAGCTGAGCGGGTAGAAAGCTCATTAAACATGCATGGACAAGGTTTTCCCCTTAGGCTGGTATATTGGTAGTCTTTTTACTTTAGAGCACCTTGTTTCTTTGAGATTTAGACTTTCTGGTTTGTTATTTGCTGGGAAAAACTAATATAACCTGTATTCCCCGAAGGGTTAACCAGAGGTATACCTATAGTAAATCCACATTTCGCCAGTTATGTTTAAGTCCCATGTCATAGGGGGCGAGCCTATTGCCATCACAAGGGAACAAATCCAGACTAAGCTGCTGCTGAGAAATTTCAGATGGAAAAACTCAATCACACTGCCCGACCCGGGAATCGAACCCAGGAACCCAGGACAGGGTCTAGTGGTCGCAAGCGCTACTGCTGCACTAGACCACGGAGACAGTCACAATTTCTTTTACAGCTTATCTTATATAATAATCCTCCTACCTCTAGATCTCAATTTATTTGGAGTTGGCGAAGTATAATTATCTTCGTCTCCCATAAATGTACCTATATCAAGGCAAAATGTCTCAGCAGCTTTTCTGTTTAAGCTCGTTATCATTACCTTCGTCTTTCTTGTAGATTTACGGTTTCAAGCTTTTTTTTAAAAAGTTTCTTAAATGTTTCTCTCTCTCTTTTACTCCTCTAGAATACCCGCTCCGCTGCCCTCTCCACTTATATTAACGTCACAATATTTAGAATGTGGGAACCCATGTGTCCACTTACCCACACTTCAGGGTCCATCTTCAGCACCAGCCTTTGTTTTTTTACCACCTTACTCATACATTTATGTTGATTCGTATTAGATTGACCTACAGACCATATTCCTTTATTTGAACTGCCACTCTATGTTTGCTAGTTGATTCTTTGTTATGTTTATCAATGTTACTTTGAGCTTTTTTATTTTGATGTTTAGGTTCAAATTCCTTTGTTTCAAAGATTTTATTTATAGTTTTGCGATGTATTCGTCCTATAGTTATTAATTGACATAACATATCGACCGGCCACTGCGAATATACTTGAATGCACTTTTCCAAATAGGTCAGCTTATTACTTCATGAAGTTTTGGACTTGCGTGATTGGCTGTATATTTCCGGTTCGATCAATAATATGAAATCATAAGGTATTGGTGCGGACTGTCTTCAGCTAATTCCAGTCCTTTGAAAAAGCGCTTTATATATTCAAAAGCTTGGCAAATGCAGCTCTCAGCTTTCTTCGTGTTTTCTATTTCCAATAAAATCGATGAACGGACATTTCCTTTGTTCTTTCTTATGAATATTTAAGTATCTTACAGCAACGTATTGTTAACGTGAAATAGCATTAAAGGTATAATTAGAAATGATTTGGGCAGAGAAGCAATAACCAGCACCATCATTGCGTTGCGAAGCAATAACCAGCAACACACGAATCAATCATAATCTGAATCATTTTGAAGAATATTGATAATCCATTGCTTTATATGTTCGAAATATTTATCTGTTCAACAACGTAAAAAACGCAATGAATGTTGTTGAACTGTCAAAATGAAACAGATTGTGATTGATCGTGCTTTACGCAATTAGGGTGCTGATTAATTGCAACATAATTGCAACATAATTGCAACGTAATTGCAACGTAATTGCAATGTAATTGCAATATAATTGCAACATTATTGCAACATTATCATATCACACAGTTAATTTATCTGTTGTTGCTTCATTTTTTATTCTTAATTCTTTTTACCTATTGTGGTATAGTAATTTTATTCTAGGAGCATCGTCCTCACATATAATTATATAACTAATGTACTTATACAAAATATTGTAAAACATTTTAAAAGAGTAACGGTGGAGTAACTTTTTAATTTTTATATTATAAACATTAACTTTTTTATCATAAATAGTACCTTCTCGACCACGAAAGGTAGCAAAGCGGAGGCAAACGGCAAAGTAAAAATGCAAAAATAAATAAAACAAGCATCGGTGCATATTCAATTTAGTAATTGCATATAATTAGTGAGCAACCGTGTAGCCACACAGCTGCACGCTATTCTTCAGGTGGCCCGATACCCACCGCGAGGACGCTACTAACCGCTAATCAATAGAACATTTATTTTCTTAATGACCACCCCTTTCCCCCGCACTCACAGACGACAATTAACTTTAATTAACTAACTTATGCGACTAACTTGGAATACGGTCTTCGATGTTTTTGTTGAGCACAAAGTCAAAGTCAAATCATTTATTTCAAATAGGCCCTTATAAACGTCACGTCGTACTTTTGAACGTCTAAATTTACAAAAAAAAATGATTGATTCTAGTCGCCCCTTCCAAAAGGTAGTTTTTGCATGGAGAAGAATGGGCAAGAAACTCCACCATTACTCTTTGAAAATGTTTTACAATATTTTGTATAAGTACATTAGTTAGATATGTGAGGAGGATGCACCTAGCATAAAATTATTATGCCACGTTAACCTCTTTACGCCGATCTGACAATATTCAAACTCAAACTCAAAGCATTTATTACATACCTACCATTTACGCACTTTCGAATTGTCGAAGTCGTCGATCGTTTAGAAAGATGAAGCTAGTTGCCCATTCCAAAGCGTAGTAGGTACCAATGCAGAAGAACGGGCAAGAAACACCATAGACAGTCTTTTTTAAAATTATGTATAACACGAAGGGGTATCTATTAGGGGTCGCAAACCGGGATCCCGGATACCGAAAATACCGGGATACCGGACCGAAAAGAAGCCTTCACAATACCGGTATTGAATTTTTGAATACCGGGTTTTACGATATTTTCGGTATTCATCACAGAACGCTACAAATCGCAAATCCTCCCATGCGAGTAGTGACACCGCCGCCTCTTTTCCTGTACGAGCTCTAACGCGTCACTATTACTTTTATATATTACTAGCTGCCCGCCCCGGCTTCGCACGGGAGCACTAAGTACTTATCTATGGCGCACCTACCTATCTACCTACCTACTTACCTACCCTACTAACCTACCCGACCTACCTACCCTACCTACCCACCTTACCTACTACCCTACCTACCCTACCTACATACTTACATTCCTACCTTACCTACTTACCTACCTACCTACTTACATACCTACCTACCCTACCTACCTACTTTCTAACGGGGGATATCATAAATGCAAAATTGATGAAAACATGATTTTTCTTCTTATCTAGGCCGAGACGAATGAAAAAAAACTTCGAAATCAGTCAATCCGTTCTCGAGATGTCATCAAAAAACCCGTTCCATACAAAATGAATTAAGTAGTGTTTAATGATGCAATACTATCGTGTTCATGCAAGCCTAGTACTTTTTGTTAGTATTTATGGTATGTATACCGGGACAACATAAGTGCAAAATTTATAAAAACATGATTTTTCTTCATATCTTTTTTTCTCGTGAATGTTTCAAATGTTTTAGTAGTTATTCTGCTATTCGGGGAGGAGACAAATCCAACGAATCAAAAACCATGAAAATTGATCCAGCAGATCTCGAGTTATAAGTGTTGTAACAAACCCGTCTTTCTTTTATATATATAGATATATATTTACACTATTACTTTTATGTGAGTTGTAACCAACCGTTGCAATGTTACAATTTTAATAGGAAGGAGATACTCGTTTTCTTTGATTAAAATGCTCTTTTATTGTTTGACAACTTATACTTAAACTTATAATACCTTTTAAATTAGAGATTTCACTATACTATAATGATTAATGACTTTAACGGAAAGAAAAACTAATAAAATAAATATAATTTCTCTAAATGTCGAAAATACCGGAAATACCGGGATCCCGGTATTTTGCTAGACTCAATACCGAAAATACCGGTTTCGGAGAGAGGGACCGGTATTGCGACCCCTAGTATCTATCCAGTGCCGTTTCCTACCAGTCTCCGGTGTAATTCTTCGTTGATAGTAGAATAGGTAGTTGGTTTTCAATCACACACAACTCTTAACTCAAACTCAAAGCATTTATTTCAATTATAACATTTACAGGCACTTTTGAGTTACCTATCACTTATCAAGGAGTCATTCGGTTTGAGTTAGGTATTTTTTGAAGCTAGTCGCCCATTCCAAACGAAGTAGGTTCCTGATGGAGAAGAACGGGCAAGAAACTCCATGGACACTCTTTTAAATCAAAACATTATGTTACAGAGGTTATTTGTTCAACGATTACAATCTCAGTCCTTTCTAACACAACTTTTCTTTTCATGTTTATTACCTACACACGCCATTCGGTGCGCCTCGCTTTTATCAAAAGTCCGGCGACATACCCCGAATTTCAATACAATATCTTATTACTAAGTTTGTTCAATAAAACGTACAAACAATGCTAAAATGCTTATCAGTTAATTCTTTTATAATTAAACAATGCTAATATTCACAAATACAAAGGTTATTCAGATTAAAGTTGAATTAGAAGCTTCATTACTTTCTACAACTTTTCTATTACTCCTTTGACAACACTTCCTTTGATTCAAAGGATTTAATCAAACAGGATTTATTCATTAGTAAATTGCATTGTAAAATAATCTTATTACTTTATAGTTGGTTTTCTATTATTGAAACTTATTCAGTTCTCGTATTAAATTAATACATTCAGTTATTGATCTTAATATTTGCAAACCGCGCCATCTCAGGTACCGCTTTGTCATAAACAAATTTACTATGTCAAATTACCTCTTGTTAATATGACTAAAAACCCATAAATCATTAAATAAATGTTCCCTTTTAATTTTAACTTTAGTTTTTGCCCCAACATCGAAATGAGTAATAATTTATATTTCGGGCGAACGCACAGTATATTGACTGAGTTCACAAAGTTGGCAATAGATGGGAGTTTAATCGCAAAGGCATCGATAACCTTCACACATGCGGTTGTAACAGTATTCCACAGTTACCCATAGACGGCAGGATCAAAGACTTTATGGTGAATATCAATTATAATAAGTAGTTACGCATAAGATTATGTTATAATCTTTACAGGTAGACGCTTTCGCGGCGACATGTATATTGTTAGTTTGTTACAAAATATTAGTTGTATCATGAATAATTCTGTGGCCTGTTTAAGTACTAAGAAAGTTTGATTATTAATTTCTGCCATAGATGTGTTTTAATTGTTCAACATTTATTGATAAGTTCTTGTACCTACCTATTGGTTGAATTCCTTCTTTTGTTCCAATTTCTTATTTTTTGTTTGATTTGATCATTTTAAAATAATTGTTGTAGCTACAATAGTTTTAACGCAAGTCAGTATTTAGAAGCAAATACATTTTCTACCTATGATTTATTAATAGGACCGCCCTAGTTTCGAGTTGCAAGTTGTGACAAAGAGATATCGATCCCGTATGCTAGATGGAGTATTGCATTCAGACCGAGAGTGTACCGCGCTCTATGTAGTATAATCACACTGCTGTTAAACGTGTCTTTGTTAAAATGGTGTGTTATGGTAAAAGATGTATCATGGTAACTTGAACCTTGGTCCTGAAAACGATTGAAAGAATGTAAGGCTACTGAAAATTCTAAGAACGAGGCCAAGTTTTGGTAAAAACATTTAAAGTGACCAAAAATTAAGCTGTAAAAAATTACCAAAAGAATAATTTACTTACATTTTTGTAAAATAACCTAACATAATACCCCATTTACCCTAAAGGGTAAAAGTCAAATAATTTATTTCAATTTGGCACAAAAAAGGCACTTTTGAACGTCAACATTTACAAAAAAAAATTAAAAAAATCTAGTCGCACCTTCCAAAAGGTAGTTTTCGTATGGAGAAGAATGGGCAAGAATCTCCACCGTTACTCTTTTAAAATGTTTTCCCAATATCTTGTATACATCAATGATATAATTATATGTGAAGACGATGCACCTAGAATAAGATTACTATACCACGATAGGTAAAAATAATGCAAGATTAAAGAATGACAGATAAATTAATTATGTGATAGATGCACGGTGCTCACATATTTACAAACATTGTAAAATTATACAATATTCCTAACATTTTAACAAGTAATAGGTACTAATAAGTCAGTGTGTGAGTTCAAGTAATCACAGAATGTAAAATCAATATTTAAAAAAAAATAATTAGCAACCAGTTATATTTTGTCTAGATTCTAAATTATCCTATGGAGCAAGACCAGCATGTTTCCAAGCATTATTATCTTGGATATAATCCTCTACTTTGTAATATGCTTGTTTACAAAGTGTACTTTTTATATGAGTTTAAAATTTTCTTTCATTAAATAGGTTAGTTGTAAGGCAAAGGTGTACCTATAGAGGACCCTCATTTTGCCAGTTATGTTTAAGTTACATGTGCCTAATAGGGGGCGAGCCTATTGCCATCAACCGGGCACAAATCCACACTCCGGGCTGCTACTGAGTAATTCCTGAAGGAAAAACCCAACACTGACCAACCTGGGTATCGAAACCAGGGGCCGTATTAAGACGTATTAATGCCATCATTATTCCAGTGTGAGTGAGAGACGGAGCTATACTAGGCCGCTAGCACCATCCTTTTTTCGCAGTGGAATAATGATGGCATTAATACTTTATAATAAGGCCCCAGGACCTCATGTTCAACAAGCTTGCGACCACTAGACCAAAGAGGCAGCTTTTGGAAAATATAACAAGATATCTTGTTCTAATATTGAACAATAATACAAAAATAGTAAAAAAAAAATACAAAGTGATAAGTTTAAGGCCATTTAACTTGACAGACAGACGTAGGGACAGCATATTATATTATTAAGGTGCTACATACGTACTGATGTTCAGCCGTCTGCATTATGGATGCAGCCTGTAACATGCACGTCCACTGAAGACGGACATAAACCTTTCCTAATTCCTGACTAACCGACCTGAACTTTCTGAATAATTTAGCTTTTAAATTCCATCTACATTTCATTACTTCCTCAATCCTGGTATTCTTTTTCTAGATATAAATCTAAATAATTATCGCACTCACTGTCGTCAATTTTATTGGATTCACATTGATTCACATTTCCAGTCAAGACCAATGAGGAAGTCTGTTAACTTTAAAGCAGACTTAAAATATTGCGCAATAACCTACTGACCCTACGCGGTGCAATGACGTAATATGGTGCAATGTTCTTTATTTAGTGATCGATGGATGCAATCAAAATTTTACTCGCTCAAAATGTTGTTCAATCATTGCGCAATCTTCAATATCCTATACTATTAAATCAGCAATATTTGTGTATACTCGTATATATTCAATTCAATTCAATTTTATTTCAAGTAACCATGACTCATTTGTTAGTAAACTTATCCTATGTTAGTAATTACGATAATTTTATCTACATCTTAAAGAAATAATCATAATCATAAATCTTTATTTATCTCAACATCATATTACAGGCACTGGTTAATAAAAAGCACAATCTTAAATAGAGAAAGGTGTCTGAGGTAGGAGGGTCCTGAGTTACAGATCACCCGGCTCTCTTAGATAGGACATGTTAATTTACAAAACAGTAGTTAAGATATTAATGGTAAAACAAAAGTTAGAAAGACCTAACAAAATTAAAACAAAATCAAAGAATTGCAAGTAAACATAAAATTAAAAGAAATATAGATATTATGTAGGTACATTACGTAACTATATTATATTATTATTCATTAATGCATACTTAGGTATCTGAATAAGAAAATAAAATAATAATGAACATAACAAAAAATGAAGAATGGAAATGTTGTGTGTATTGAATGTTTGTAAGTGTAGGTGTGTGAGTGTAACTGTGTGGGTGTTAAGACATTGGTTTTAATAAGTTTTCAGTGGCAATGTAGTCCAGATTTAATAGCCAAAATCGTAATTTTCTTTTACAAATAGCTTTTGTATGAGTGTAGATAGATATTTTTTTATTAATTGAATTATAAAGAAAAGTGCCAAGAAAACAGAAAAACTTTTGGGAGAAACTAGTGTTATAACGGATGATTGAACAAACATTTGTTGATCGTCTATTTTGTGTTGGTAAATCGTGATCTAAGGGGAGTTCAGTGTGTTTTTTTAGTACTGTCATGAGAATGAACAACTGTCGTACCGTTAGCACTTGGCAGTGTTGGTAAAGCTCAAAAGTTGGATAGAGGATTGGGAAAAGCAACTGACTTTTAATATAGCTCTTTGGGCTCTCTCTAAATTTATCAAATAACTTTTAGAGGTACCGCCCCAAGTGGTAATGCAATATACTAGCAAAGACTGGCATAGTGCAAAGTAAACTGTTTTAATAACTAATGTATCAGATATATGTCTTAGATTTTTAAATATGAAGATTAATTTTCGGATTCTTTTAACTAGGGTTTCAATGTATTGTTGGAAGGTGAGACGGTAATCTATGATTATGCCAAGATATTTTATAGAATTCGTTTTAACTAATACAGGACATGAACAATGGTTGATGAAATTACATGAGTGGGCTTTCAAGTTGAAGTTGAAGTTTGGTTGATCCTGGGGTCTAAGGGAATAAGTCATGTATTTTGTCTTATCGACGTTGAGGGTAAGCAAATTAGAATATAACCATTTATACACCTTATCAAGACCTTGTTGAGCATAATTTTTAACCTCATCCCACGAGTTAGCATCGAATATCAAGACAGTATCATCGGCAAAAGTGATGATTTTACCGTTTTTTAGATTTAAGTCACATAAGTCGTTTATATAAACTAAGAATAATGTTGGACCGAGGATGCTACCTTGTGGAACGCCGTACTGATTAGGAAGTTCGTCGCTAATCCAATTATCTACTTTAGTAGTTTGTGTTCTGTCGGATAAATAGTCTATGAATAGTTGAAGTGGTAGACCTCTTACTCCCATATTCTCTAATTTTTTTACCATAATAGGAACTGATACTGTGTCGAATGCTTTAGCTAAATCTAGGTAAATGGCTAAGGTCTTTTTTTTATTATCTAGTTTGTTGACTATGTGATCTGTTAGTTCGTGGACGGCTTCAGCAGTTGACCTGCCAGATCGAAAGCCAAACTGTGATGGAGATAAAAGTGAATTTTGCTCAAGGAATTTAGTAAGTCTGGTATTAATTAATCATTCTAAAATTTTTGACAACGTTGGAAGTATGGATATTGGCCTATAATTACTGACGCAGTATCTGTCTCCGGCTTTGAATATGGGTATAATTTTGGCTTTTTAAAGGCATGCGGAAATATTCCAGCTGAGAAAGAGAGGTTGCATATGTATGTAAGAGGAGGAACAATAATATCAGCAAATCGTTTTAAAAACGATCCAGATATAAAGGAATTTTGAGAAGAAATAGTTGGTTGACTATCGGGTTCTATATTAGGAAAAAGTATATTTTGTGAGAGTAATTTTTCTGACAATGTTTTACCTACGTTTGCAAAAAATGAATTTACTCTATTAATTGATTCAATAGGATTGTCTATTGAAATTAGCTGTGTGGATTGCTGTTTGGTTTTATTAGTATAAGTTATATTTTTAATTGCTTCCCATAGTTTTTTGTTGTTTTTCCCTGCTTTTTTAATGATATCTTGCTCATAACTTTGTCTAACTTTCTTTAATATATCGTTGCAAAAATTCCTGTATCTTTTGTAAGTGCAAAGTGCTATCTCATTATCTGGATTTTTTATGGTTTTGATATGTAATTGATCACGATTTCGCATGCATTTTAAATTCCTGTGTACTGTCCGACGCTTCACCGCGGCTGCACCATTCCATGAGTTTTAAATATATATATCAGAAAACAGCTCTAACGATTTCGATGAAATTTGCAATACTTATAGAAATTTACGGGGGCGAAAAATCTAACTAGGCCTCATTTCTGGGAAAAATCGTTTTCTCTTTTTTCACAGCCCCGGGAATGTGATACAAAGCTGGTATACCTGGACGATATGTTTATATATTTTCACCCGAGCAGAGCTCGGTCGACCAGGTACTTCACCCTAAACGGCAAAAGCATTGTGGAATTCGTGATATTCTGCAATATAATTGTTCGGTTAGGGCCCGCCTTGTGCAAATCTAAATTAGCCTTTAAGTAATGACTGTTTATGGTCTAAGGACAGTTTCCATCGGGAGGAAACGCCCGGGTGTCATCACTGCGTGGATCGCCCGGAGGACACGGTGGAGCATACGGTGGAGGTCTGCCCGGCTTGGGCAGAGCATCGCCGTGTCCTCGTGGAGGCGATCGGAGGCGTGGACCTCTCGCGTCCGGCCCTGGTCCAGGGCATGGTACGGTGCGAGAGGGCATGGGAGGCCGTCACCTCCTTCTGCGAAGCAGTAATGCTCGCAAAGGAGGAGGTGGAACGTGTGAGTGAGAGGCAAATTTCGCGCCCTCACGCCCCTAGCCGCCGCAGGAGACGCCCTAGGCGTCAAGAATCGCAGGCCGATTTCCGGCCACCGTAGGCGCGGGCTTGCGGACGGTGAGCAATGGGTAGCTCGCCGTCCGATAAGGGCCAGGCCTAGGTCCACGCGCGCCTCAAAGAGATGTCAGCAGAAATGAAGGGGTCCGTCACGACCGATGCCTGCCGGGGTTGCGGGAAAGTCCGTAAGGGCCGGTCTAGTCCAATTATGCGACATCTCACAAAGAATAGGTACTTTTTTTTGTACTTATTCATTCATTTTATTTTAATTACATTATAATTTTATTTTATTCTGATGCGAAAACACGCAAAACCCATATTACATAATATCAAATAAGATTTCACAATACTGCACTATTCTTGTTGCTACGTGTTATCTGCCATCCGTTCATACAACAATAAGAAGTCTAACGAGAACAAATTGAACACTGAGCTGATTGGTATACCGGGGAAACGGCAGGCGGTATATGTTGCTGAGCAGCTGTCTTCTTCCTCTAAAAAGCTATTTTACTTAGCGCGGGAATTTGCGAGGAAACATGCCTATTCTTTCTGTTGGGTAAGCAATGGAAACATCTTCCTTCGTAAACAAATTGGCGATAAACATGTGTTGATAAATTCAGAGAAATGTCTTCATGATCTCACCAGCAAGTGACTAGTTGAACCTCTCACTTTATTATTTAACCTATTTATTAACCTCTCAATAATTGGTTAATTATGTTGAATTTATCAATTAACCAATTGAACATAGTTAACCAATTATTCTTTGTTTTCCATTGAAATGTAAGCTAGATATTTGACAAATACCTACCTTTGATCTATTGCGATTAATTCCATATGTATGCTGGTATACTATCAGTTGTGGGAACATGCAGGTGGACTATTAACAATGAATAGTTAGTTAGCGATGTCTTCTTTTATCGATCATAAGTGTGTCACCGTATTCCAGCTATGAAAAGTATCTATGATTTTCCCTGTGGGAAGTTTTAAGCTTCATGCATACTAGCGCGACGCGACAGCGCGACGCGTCACCGATTATTGTTATGGCGTGAAGTTTTCTTAGAATATTGTTCAAGACGCGTCGCGCTAGTCTGCACGAGGCTTTATTTGCTATGAATATTAGAATATTATAAAATATTATATTAAAATTTTACGAAATGGTCATTCGCGGGTTTACCTATCGAATGACAATTTCGTAAAATTCTATTTTCGTCTTTTGATAAAAGAATTTGTACCAAGAATAAGCTAAATAAATGAAACAAGTTCTGGAATGACAGGAAAATCGTTAAGGGAATCTAGGTAAAAGGAAAATGCAACAATAATATGTAAATCGCCACGTTTGCCCGCACTATAAGTAGTGGGATAGCGGTTCTTCTGGCTCCAGTCATCCGCAACCTCTCGTCGTGCTACAGTCGCATCAAAGTCAAGATCAAATAATTTATTTCAAAAAGTCACTTTTGTTCGTCAAAATGGCCAACACGTGTGTCTTCGTCATTCTTCTAATTGGGCTATTCATCACGCCGTCCCTACAAGTATCATGCAACGGCTATGATTTCGAATCTAGCCATCATTGTTATGGACAGTGCTACGACGCCTGCGTAAAGGGATTTGCAAATGGTTGTTCAATGAACGTTTGTTACCCAAGTTTGGGAGGATCATGCCAACATTCGCAAGGCTTTCTGAAGGGAGCCTCTGTGTGTTATTGTGAAGGGCCATCGAAACCATGTAGAGCGCAAGACGAACTCAAACTCAAACTCTCAAACTCAAACTCAAAGCATTTATTTCAATTAAACCATTTACAGGCACTTTTGAATTGTCACAAGGGGTCAGTCAGTCACAAATATGAAGCTAGTTGCCCATTCCAAAGCGTAGGTTCCTATGGAGAAGAACGGGCAAGAAACTCCATGGACACTCTTTTAAATCATAATGTTGTTACAAAATATTGGTTACATCATTCATGTTGAAATTATACATGTGAGACCAATGTAGAAAGACGTGCACGTAAAAAGCGTCCGTTATAAAAAGATAAAAACAATTCAAAAATTAAAATAAGCCGTGGCAGATAAGAGATGACCAGTCCCTACTGACGGCGCCCGTTCACGAACATGACGCATGGATCAGCACCGTTTAGCTCAACCATTTTGAAGGGAACTTAACGATCCAACACACACGCCACCACCAGCGAGACATTTGAGTGAGCATGACATACTCTCAGCCGCCAGGGCACATTCAAGTCAATGAAAGACGTACTCAGTAAATGGTAGCTTCATAGAAGGTACATGGTCACAGTGCTCACACATGTGCTTTGCAATTATATAATACTATGAGATTGAAGTTATACAATTCAAAGATAATTTATGCAATCTTCCGCAGCTCCGACAATATTTTCGAATGCTAAAATTAAATTAGTTTATGCGCCCTTGTGGAGCTGGACCAGCGTTGAGCCAAGCATTTTTGTCACCTATATAATCCCCCAGCTTATAATATGCTTGGTAGCATAGTGTGCGTTTTATACAAGATTTAAATTTAGTTTCATTTAGTTGTAGTATGTGGGGAGGTATTTTATTATAACATTTTAAACAGTACCCCATGAAAGATGAGTCTACTTTCGCCAGTCTGAAACCCGGTTGAACTAATTGATCCCTATTTCTAGTACTATAATTGTGTCTTTCACCTCTTTTACTGAAAAGATTAAGATTTTTCCTGACGTACATTACGAGGACTAGGACTTGGGTACTAGAACCATCTGGAGCTGTAGATCTTTGGTTGAAATCGAGTCTGTGATTGCGATGGACGTGATAATAAATATAAACAGCGAGTGCACTCTCTTTTTTGTGACAAATCTGTGAACTGTGCTTTTGTATATTTTGTTGAGTGAGACACTGTAATAAATATAAAAAGCGAGTGCACTCTCTTTTTTGTGACAAATCTGTGAACTCTGCTTTTGTATATTTTGTTGAGACACTGTAATAAATATAAAAAGCGAGTGCACTCACTTTTTTGTGACAAATCTGTGAACTCTGCTTTTGTATATTTTGTTGAGACACTGTAATAAATATAAAAAGCGAGTGCACTCACTTTTTTGTGACAAATCTGTGAACTCTGCTTTTGTATATTTTGTTGAAACACTGTAATAAATATAAAAAGCGAGTGCACTCACTTTTTTGTGACAAATCTGTGAACTCTGCTTTTGTATATTTTGTTGAGACACTGTAATAAATATAAAAAGCGAGCACACTCTCTTTTTTGTGACAAATCTGTGAGCTGTGCTTTGGTGTAGTTTGTGGAGACACTGAATAAATGTTTACTATAAATATTTATTCGTACTTTAAAAAAATGTGACTTCGTTTGTAGCCTGTGTAACCCTTGTTTTTAAGAAATAAATTTAATTAGGTAATTTTGTATTTTATTAGTTTTTTCTTTATTTTTTTACCACAACAGGGAAGCTCTTGGCCTTCGTTTTACATAAGATATGGTAAGTGATGATCAGGCCGAAGGTGAAAGCGAGCTTCACCCGGAATCCACAGAGGAACTGCTTATCTTAGCTCTAGCTGCCGAAACACAACAATTCAGTTAACATTGTTGTTATGGCGACAGACTTAGATAAGATGGTGGTAGCTAGCCAGGCGGACTTAGAACAAGCCCTACCATCAACCAGACCGAGCAGAAAATTTTGCCCCCGCTGGGAATCGAAACCGGAACCTCTAGGACTAAGAAGGTTGTCTAACCATTAAACCACAGAGGCGGTTAATATTAGTTGAGTTCAAATGTCCCAAGGTTCGTTTTCTGTGTGTTATTCAAAGTTTAACTTTATTGTGTACCTAAACAATCATCAAGATTAGCGAGTTATACCTAGATCCCACCACCACCACACCACCACTCCCAGTATTATAAATATTTTGGGCAATTCCTTATGAAAAATAACACTGCTCTCTATTCTGGATAACCAATTCAGAAGTATGAAAGAAAGAAAAATATTTTATTTGGGGCATCCACAGAAAATACAAACAGTAATAAAAACTAAATAACTAATAAACTAACATCTAAAATTGACAACATTTGTCGAATAAAGAAAAATAAAACATTAATAATAATAACGAACTGTGCTAGGCCAAAAAGGCTCCTATCTCAGCATGCTCCGATATTTAAAAAATAATTACCGCAGCGCTGGTATTCTGAACAACAACAAATAAAATACTAAATTTAAAATTCTAATAATGTACATATTTAAACATGTACCTGATAGCTTATAAAATATTAACTACCCAAATTGTCCTTATTTACATAATATTACGTTAAGCTCACTGATTCTATTAAATATATTTTACTTAGTTTCATAATAATTGGGTATTAATAAATAATTAACTTAGCCTAACTTAAGAGCATTCATCCAAAAAGTTGGCAACGTCGCAAATAGCTGTCAAATATGTACCTATTTTGATAAATTTGGCAATATGACTGTATGGAAATAAGAAATATGGCTAACTGGTGAGCTAGAATATTAATAATTAATTGAAATTATAACTCTGAATTTGATGTTGTAACCGTTTTAGGTGTAAAAAGGCATTTGTCAAATTTTCAAATACTTTTTTACATCTAAAACTAAATATTCGGTGTTACGATATTAATTATTGCATTTCGTAATCAATAAAATATTGATTATGAAATGCAATAATTAATATTGTAATAAATAATATTGCAATAAATAATATTGTAATAAATAATATTTCAATAAATAATATTGCAATATTGCAATAAATTATATGAATAAATATAACCTCATTAGAGCACCGCGCATATCTGCGGGCGATCATGTTAACAGACAACGCCCTCCACTCCCGTTCCATGCCTGCGTGATCTTTGAGGTCGACCGCCCCAAACTGGTCAACCCTTGCTTGCCCTTGCTATCTTTGGTTTCAAAGCTTTTGTTTCCAAGGAAAGCGGTTTCGTCATAAATCATAACGGCCGTCATGAAAATCTGACGGCCGTTATAATTTTCACCGGTATTTGATATTAAGGTGTCAAAAATGCTCTGTTTTAGGAAAGATTTAAAGCGTGCCACGAGTCACCGTGACGCAACTTGCAGATCGACAGACGGAAACAAGTGACTCACGCGCATGTCGCTTGACGCAAGTCGCATCGCTCGAGGCCATAAGCTGATTGATTCCTTAATAAGTAGGAAAACTAGTCAACTGTCAGAGGATTGGTTATATGAAAAGTGTAATGGGATTTCCATAGTCAATAGAAACAATGTAAAACAGCGTCAACAACGAAAAAATCCTCTGACTAGTTAGACAGAACATAAACCATGTACACTCAACCGTAAGTTCATGGTAACAAATCGACATTTATTCATTTTTTATTTAATAAAGCTTTGTGCAGACTAGCGCGACGCGACACCGGTTATTATTATTCCGTGAAGTTTTCAAGAAATTGTATTTTTCGAGTCGCATCGCGCTGGTCTGCACGAGCCTTACATTGTACCTGCCTCGTTGATCTACAAGTGTAGTCGCAAGCGCTACTGCTGAACATGAGGTCCTAGGTTCGATTCCACAGTCAGGCATAGTGCAATTGGGTTTTTCCATCTGGAATTGCTCAGTAGCAGTCCGGAGTCTGGATTTGTGCCCGGTTGATAGCAATAGGCTCGCCCCTATTACATGGGACTGAAAAATAAACTGAAACTTTACTGGCGAAATGTGGGTGTACTACAGGTACACATCTCTCTGCCCAACCCTTTGGAGAATACAAGCGTTATGTTATGTTAAATTGTACATAAGCTCATGTTGGGCCACAATCTTGACGTCATTTCAAGTTAGTCATATATCATCTTATACATAATACACACATTGTTTCATTAGTCTATCATAACTCATAAAAACTCAAAAACTCAAAGCATTTATTTCAATTAAACCTTTTACAGGCAATTTTTAACTGGCAAGAAGTCGGACAGTCAGAAATATGAAGCTAGTTGCCCATTCCAAAGCGTAGTAGGTACCTATGGAGAAGAACGGGCAAGAAACTCCACGGACACTCTTTTAAATCAAAAATTTTATACAAAATATTGGTTACATCATTCATGTTGAAATTGTGCATGTGAGAACAACGTAGAAAGACGTGCACGTTCGTAAAAGCGTCCGTAATAAAAAGAAAAAAAACAAAGAACCATTCAAAATTTAATATAAATGAAAATAAGCCAGCTAAGAGATGACCAATCCCAACTGACGGCGCCCGTTCACGAACATGACGCATGGATCAGCACCATTCAGCTCAAACATTTTAAAGGGAGTTAAAATGATCCAACACACGCTCCACCATCAGCGAGACAGCTGAGTGAGCATGACATACTCACAGCCACCAAGGCACATTCAAGTCCTTACTCTAGTCATCTTTATTGATATTAAGAACTTTCATTAATAAATGTCCTTATTCCTCCCCCTCATAATATTAATAGGTACCAATATCATGAATTCATGACAAGCCACGACACTCCAACGAACACAATAACCAAATGTAAAACATTTATTTGTGATTAAAAATATTGTATGATTATATATGGTATGATATTAATATTGTATGATTCACAAATTGACATTGATAACTACCGATAATGTTGTCAGTTTTTCCAACCATCTAGAACAGACTTGTTTTCTATACTGAACGACTTTACTCTGGTGACCTCTAGTGTTATGTTATAATTAAATTATTTTTTTACGTTTTCTTTATTCTACTGTTTTTTTTTTTTTTTTTATAATAGTTTATTTGTTCTTCACTATCGCATTAGGACAACCTGTAAAGATAGATCTAAGGTTTGTACTTATAATAAATAAATCTCACTATATCTAATAAGATTGAAAGACCTTTTGTATTTTACGTCCAAATTATTTGGACGTAAAACGCGAATTATCGACAATAAGTCACAATTTAGGGATATAAAATTAATACCTGTTTAATTATAATTATGTACTGGAGAAATCCCTTTTCAACTAAACAAAAAATCAAAATGATAATCATCCAAGCGACATTTATATTATTTGTAGCGTTTTTTTTTTATATTTTCGTCAAATTGGCTCAGCCTGTTACATTATCAAGTTTATCAATACCTACAATAAAAAACAACATTTTATAAAGACAATTTATTTAAGGACAGAAACAAAACAACAAATCAGAAACAGAAAAAAACATGGCAGATACTATCGTCAGTGCCACAACACAAGAACATATAAAAGTAGAAGGCCGTCTTATCCTAATTAACAATGTCGACTGAGATTCTTAACAAGTACTAATTAAAGTCCTTCCTACGAAATACTTTGTACCTAATAATCCCATAAGGTATAATAACAGTTGCCATAATAGTACAGAGAAGAACACAGAAGTTAGCTTGTTATTTTATTGCATTATTTCTTGTTGATTCAATCGTAAGAATCGAAATCTCAAAGCTTGTTAGTAATATGGAATGTGATAAGATTAGTCTACAGAAAAATATATACAGTCTAACAGATGTAGCCCGAGGAGTAATGACGGAAGATCAAACTAAAGCACAGCTTTTAGGTGATGAAACCTAATTAAAGCAGCGCTATTTAATGCCGAACTCGAGCTTCAGTAGTAAGATCGTTTGACTAAAATGTACATTTCTCCAGCCATTATTTCTCGAGAACATGTTAGACATACAATGGTAAAAAACTCTCTACGCGATTCCAATGACTCCGCAAGCCACATGTGCTCCGGCGTTTCCTGTTATCTTGGAATCGGGGTGTTCAGTATGGCCGAAGTCATCTTTGCCTGAATATAGGACCAGAGCCCTGCCGATGATGTTGTGATTGCCATTCAGCTTGATCTTATGGTCAACGAAGTCAACTTTGGCCGTTTTGCTCTCGTCAAACTTGATATTACCGAGGTCACCGACGTGGCCGTCGTCGTCATGGGGATGGCCGTGGGCATTCTGGAAATTGAAGGTTGAATATTAGTATTTTAATTTTAATATCTTAATACATGGCAGTGGTTTTTTTCAGTCAGAACTTCCTTTTGGCAATTCATCCAAATAATATATTCAAAGCCCGCTTGAACAAGACGTGCAGTACGCGGCCGTCGATAAGACACAAGTAACATATAACACAGACGATGTTCTAATAACCAAAACGTTTTCTAATACTTCGTATGCCATATCAACTGCTGTGTTCTGTATTTCCATGGACAATATGACTAGTGACAATAATAATAATAAAGAGAAAAGGAACACTTACTCCATGAGGGTTGAAGTGACCGCCGGTGGAACCGCAGCCCTTACTGAGGTCTCCGGTCTCGTGGATGTTGAAACCGTATTCGCCGGCCGGCATCCCATTCACGGTGCCGGTGATGTGCAGCTTACCGTCGTCTTGCCGGGTGAAGGTTACGATGCCGGTCACGCCGTCACCATCCAACCGGACGACCGCGCGATTTACCTCCTGAAGTACGGTAAAATTATGGTCAGTAAGAGGAATGATGATGAAATGATATTTTATATAAAGTTGAAAGGCAGATCAATATTTTGGCGGATAAGTACTTTAATAAAATAGATGACCCGTGTTTTAAAAAAAACGAGCGAGCCGTACAATAGCCGCATATGATGTGTAACATCTGACACCATCCGTCTCACCTTGGAAATAAGCAACATTAAAGGGGCGCGCGCTCATTGGTCAAATCAAATAGCGCGCGCTTCCACGGCTTCCTGTGACACACTTCCGTCCCTTTTCACGAAATCACTCCCACAGATTTGATTAACTAGATTTTTTTAGATTTAGATTTTGATTGCAGGAAAGCCAGAGGAAAGATGTTACACATCAAAAAGCGGCTACGTGCAAGTCGGACTCGCAAACGAAAGGTTCCGTACCACCGTACAATATTTAGCAAATAAATGAAAATAATATTATTGTTCATCTTAAATTTTTTAAATCTCAAAGATAGATTTGTATTTCATAATGATTCTATAAATTACAAAGTTATTTTTTGCAGTTGCAGGAAATCATCCATATTAAAATAAAATACCTTATGAATCGGCGTTTTTTGTATTTGTTGATTATATATATTATGCTACATGATATACAGAAGTTTCAAATTCCTAACTTTTTTAGTTGTTGAGATAAAGCTCGTACAAATACGGTTTAAAACTAACAACTTTTACGGCCCCCTATTTCATCATAGGTATTTGCAGATAAAGAAAATAAAGAAAATATTTGTTCTCTACTCGATGAGCTCTAAGCTAGCTTTTATTCTAGTCAATTATGACACCCCACATGCCAGGGTTAGTTTTTTTTTGTCATAATCAAAAGCATATTGTATGGAGTAGTATAATTTTTAATTTTATTAAATTTGTATTATTTGTTTCGGCAATAGAAATGCATAATCTGTAAAATGTTCAACTGCTAGCTTTTACGGTTCATGAGATACGCCTCGCTGACAGACAGACGGACAGAAAAGCGGACAGCGTAGACTTAGTAATGGGGTTCCGTTTGGCACAGTACCTACAGGTACGGAACCCTAAAAATGATGAATGTTGTCATAGACAGATTTGTTATAGCAGCGATACAGAGACTAGACCGAGCTGAACTGAATGTAATATTGACTCGAAAAATAACCAAAGCGTAAAAATAAGATTTTATTTTTATTTTATCTACCTAAGGTAGGTAAACCTCAGATTTTAAAGAAATACTTACTTGTTCTTCATTAGCAGGTGCGGCTGACGCCAACGCAACGGCCGCAGCCACAAACAGGAAAGTCTTGAACATCTTCAATTAATCTGAAAATATACAGCAAAAACTCTTTTAAGCAAACCTTTTTCCTCAAAATAAAAATAAAACAAATATGTGGAACATGATTTGGTTATTTTATGGTAATTTTTGTTTCTTTTTTCAAAACTTTAAAGGCCAATTTATAATTTTACGAGTTTTGTAAGTTAGGAATAAATTAAAGTAAGTTTTTTTGCATATTGCTTAACAATATTTTGCTGACTTATCCTGTTCACCTGCACGAAAACGACTAACAAAAAACTGTGTTTATCTTTTTATTTTCCTTAAAGGCCATGTAACTTAGTTTTTCAATATGGTGTCTACCTAAGGACTTTATTTTTTAAATTAATGTACTTATTATGTTTGAACAAAGAATGATGGCACGTTCTGGAACTTCGCCTTTGGGTTTTTGGTTTTAATTTTCTTGCAAAAAAGATCATTCACAATTTAAATATTTTCGAACATAATCTTATACAGCATGTATCAGTGTGGTCATATTTAAGGGTGTGGTATGGTCATGGTCTACCCATGTGCCAAATTTTATCCAAATCCGTCCAGCCGTTTTAGCGGGAAAGTGTAACAAAAAATGTGTTTCAATCAAATCTCCTCTTATATTAAGTTTAGATTGATCATGGCTATGAATAAGACACGACATTTACTGTAATTATTAGTGCACATGCAATAGTTTATAGAGCAATATTCTTGACTAAAATGCGTGCAGGTTGTGCTTAAACTTTCAGTCACAGAATATGATGTTTGTCTCAATAAATACTTTTGTTTCTTTCTTTCTTTCTTCCTTTCTTTCTTTCTTTCTATTTGTCTCTCGTATCGAAACTGAGAATGACTCAACTTGTGGTATATAAGCAAGTCAGCAAGGTGGTAGGAAGTAGGGCCACAGAGTTCCTTCTACACACGGTGTAAAGGATATCGACGAGCAAAATTAACATAAAAAAACCGGCCAAGTGCGTGTCGGACCACGCACAATGAAGGGTTCCGTAGTCGGGATGAATTTATCCCAAGGACAAACGTAACATTGTAGTTGAAAAACATGTTCTCCCATACAAACCAACTACAAATGTAAGTTTGAACGCACAATATTGAGAGATTTACCATGTTATTTTAAGACCATAGACAGAATTTTATACGTTTCCTGTAATCTGTAATCTATGAGTAAAGAACCATTTTATGTATTTTTTTCCAAATTTTAGGCTCCGCAGTTTCGGAGATAAGGGGTGGGAATGGAAAATTTTCATCTATTTTCTTAAATATCTTCGAATTTTAAAATTATAAAATTGTTTGTAATTCTCACAACAATCATAATAATATGTGACACGGTGCAGTTTGCAAAACTTATTTTTTAAATTTTCTTATTTGCTCCCGCAAAGTGACCCCCACATTCAAAATTCATGCGCGTCGATGTATTTTACCCCCTGTATATAAGGGAAAGTAGGGCTAGCTGCCCAAGGTGCACCAGATACACGATGGAGGCTATTTTATGAAATGAGCCTATAGGGTATAAAAAAAATAGTAATTTCGAGAAAAGACAATATTACGAAACTATTTTCCTTTGATTAGCTATTAAATAGAGAAGGAGGCTGCCCTAAAGTGGGACGGTACAGACTACTTAGATATACAATAAGTTAAAAACACCCTGTTCGATCCAAAAGGATTATATAGGTAAGGTACTGCAATAACATAATCCAAACGTAATCAAAAATCTTATTATTATTGAAAATAAAAAAGATATTGCTATTTAAAATTCACATTTTTAGTAACAAAATTAACCCAAATCCATAAAAAATCAGCAAATTTTCAACAGGGGTCATAAGTTGTGATTGCTGCTAAACGACGGCTGCCCGCATGCCCCATGTTAAAAACTTAAACCCCATTGAAAAAAAAATATGGCGATATTTTTTTTGTCTTTTTTCCTGAAAGTTACCACTTATATAAACTCCTCAGTACGATACCTAACAACACCCACACTTATCTGACAGGGTTTTTTTTTACATGTAGTATAGATAGCTAGTAAATGGCTAATAATTTAGCTACATAACATTTCTTTACAGCTATTGTTATCATTTCGTATCTTCTAATCATCAATAGCATCATTTTTGATGCAGTTGATACACATAACTGGTTAAATGTGGCCGTACCACTTTTTTTTTAAAGATTTTTTGTTTTAATTAAAACAGCTGATAATATCAAAAAGTACTCAATACAATTTACGTTTCAATATACACTTCGTTCTAGAGCATTCTTATTTTTGAACGCATTATGACAGAAACGCAGAATCATAACAACTAAAGATATTGAGAAGTCACGTACCAAAAGATCTTCGTAACAATCAAAACAGGTAATCATTTTCTACACAATAAGAGGATAAGTTCAGGCAAGTTAAAAGTTTACAAACTAACTTACCTGGGCGAAGAGATGCGGTGAATGGATCAGGTCGCTCTGAGCAGGGGACTATAGTATTGAGATACGTTCATCCTCGATATATACTCTACCTGCTCAGTCACTAGGGCAGGGAACTCCGCAGAAGTTCCACTTTGAACCAGCTTCGTAGTCGATGAAATGAATCAGCGAAGAAAATGTCGGAATAACGAAATTTTTGGTTATGTTGACTTTAAATAAATAATTTAATCTAATAAAGCATAATCATAATTATATTAATTGCACAGTAAGGGAGAAAAAACTAAACGTTTTAGAACTAAAGTTAGCAGTCATGATTCCAGCAAAAAGTGCAATAAAAGAATCTACAACAAACCCTATAAACCAACCCAATCTTTGAAAAAAACCGCATAAACAATTTGAAATAGTAATTTGTTTGGGAGCTAAAATCTTAGAGTATCTAAGGCTATTAAAATACTCTCATCAGGCTAAAATACTCTCATCAGGCTAAAATACTCTCATCAGGCTAAAATAATCTCATCAGGCTAAAATACTCTCGTCATAAAATACTCTCATCAGGCTAAAATACTCTCGTCATAAAATACTCTCATCAGGCTAAAATACTCTCGTCATAAAATACTCTCATCAGGCTAAAATAATCTTATCAGGCTAAAATATTCTAATCAGGCCGAAACACGATTACAATTTTTGAAGTCATCTTTTTATTTGTTTCTCCTTTGTATATTTTTGCACAGTAGGTTAGGTATTTAAAGGAAAAAAAAAAATACTTTGTTATAGGACTTCCCCTCATACTCACGAACAGTACCTAAATGAGGAAAAATAAGTAGGTACCTAGTAAGGAACCTACTTATTTTTCCTTATTTAATGCAATTTTCCTGATATACATTTATCAACATTTCCATTTTCTCTTTATGTAACATAATTCATGAAGATAAAGTTTAGAAATGAAAAAATCAATTGGTCTACCTGGTATACATAGCTGAACTGGAATTGTTAGGGAAATTGGGTAGGAATAGCAGTAGGTGCAGGAGTACAAGTAGTTCCTCAAAAGTAACAAAGGTCATATAATAAGTCTGAGTCTGTTTCGGTGTTTCTTCTCAGAGTAGTCACATAGGAAACAACGAACTCATCTAGTATTGCGTAGGGTTCCGTACCTCAAAAGGAAAAAACGGAACCCTTATTGGATGAAATGAGGCATGAGTAAAGCCTTATTTCATCCAATAAGGGTTCCGTTTGAATTTATAATTTTACATTAGTCCCTTCTCTACAGGGTATCGATATCCAAAAACGACAAATTAAAAATCAAAAAGATTTTTTTTTGGGTCATCTGTCACTGTTAGTGTTTTTACTTGAAGTATGAGTTGATAAATCTGTTTTTCTTTTATTTTATCGTGTTTACGTCTGCGAAGTTTACACAAAAAAACCGGCCAAGTGCGTGTCGGACCACGTACAGAGAAGTGTTCCGTAGTTGGGAAAAATTTATCTCAAGAACAAACTTAACATTGTAGTTGAAAAGCATGTTCTCCCACACATTCCAACTGCAAATGTAAGTTTCTACGCACAATATTGAGAGATTTATCATGTTATTTTAAGACCATAGATTTCATAGAGGTTTTCCTGTAATGTATGAGTAGAGAACTGAATTTTTTCAAAATTTTAAGCTCAACGAAACAAAGAAATAATATCGTTGTTGTTTATTTGGACACAGTTTGAGAAGCACAAAATACAAAAAACGAAATAAAAAAATAAAAATAATGTTCTAAAAATAATAGTGTGTGGGCTTCACGGCAGCGCCAAAAAGGTTAATTTTGAGCACTCAAGCCAGACAAATGCTGCCCGACGCTGGTTTTCTACTGAACCTTTAGGGACTAGTGACGGGGAGTACCAACAGTTTCAACATACCTAATACATGTCATAATTTTTATACTTCTAAATAAATAAATAAACTAGTAAGTAAACTAGTAGTACTAGTAATCAAATATAATTAAAGAAACCAAAAAGTACGAAAACAACAAGAACTGTCCCAGCAAAACCTGTTCTTAGCGATTAGCTAGATTGATCCGTGCACGGTGCACTCACAAAGCGCTACTGGCCGCCGACCGCAGAGGACAAATACACCGTCAGTTATTTAGTTTTACGACAAGAAACATTACAGAGGAAAATTTGAAAAAACAAAAAGAATAGTTATTATTTGTTAATAATAACTATTCTTTTTTTTTCAATAAGTAAAAACTAAGACAAAAATTATTCATAAGTAGTTAATACTATCCAGATAAATTGAAATAGGTACAATACAATGTTAATGATAGAAGAAAGTAAGCGTCATTTATTACGATAATTTTCTTTTACTGATCAGTATTTTGGTCTCGTGTTAGTGTAAAATAACTCATTTTGCTCCTTTCCGCCTAGTCGTGCACTTTCAAAAGATGCTACACCCTGTGTACAGGTACACTTAAACAAAAGTATCGTTTTCGGCCAAGATTTTATTGAGAAAAAAAAGGAGGGTATACCTATGATGCGATTTCGATACCCGGCTGTGCGTCAGAGGCGCAAGTAGGCCAGGCACAATGGGTAAGTACGAAAACAACGCGGAATAAACAGAGTACGAGATGGTGGTAAAAACAGACAGACGGACATGGTGGAACTATAAGGGTTCCTTGTTGACTACGGAACCCTAAAAAAACTAATTTGGTCCAGTACATTCGGAGAAAATTTGCTGTGACAGACGGACATACAGCCAGCTAGCCAGCCAGCCAGATAGACAGACACACGTGGGATCACTCGTGTCTGTCTGTCTGGCTGGCTTTCGGCCGGCTAGCTGGCAAGGGTTCCGTTTTTTCATTCAGACGTACGGAACCCTAAATCAAAGATAGAAAAAGAAACATACTGACCATCGTAAAGTCCCACTACTCTACTTAAAGTTAATCGGGCATTATCTTTGCGATAATCTGCATGACTGACTGGTGGGTCTTCATCACATCATCATTATTTCAGCCGAAAGACGTCCATTGTGGTCATAAAACCCAAGCACCGCCTCTTTGACCGGTTCCTGTGCTTCCCGCATCCAGCGGATTCCTGCGGCCTCCACCTTGCGGTGAACACGCGGTCGCCACTCCAGAACCTTTCGGGCCCATCAGCAATCTGTTCTCCGAGCGGTGGGTCTTACTGACAACTTATTTTCAGCAAACAAAGTTCTGCTCCCTACTCTTTTACGCAAAACCAGAATGGAAAGAATACTGCTGCGTTTGTTTCGTTTTCAGGCGGGCGCGGGGCGCTTCGTACTCCGTCTCGCTTACGACCATACCTTAAGTGAGACAGAGACGAAGCGCTTGTAACTTCAGCCGTAACTATGGATTTTGCTTAAACTCAAACTCAAAGCATTTATTTCAAATAAACCAATTACAGGCACTTTTGAATTGCCAAGGGGTCGGTCAGTCAGAAATATGAAGCTAGTCGTCCATTCCAAAGCGTAGTAGGTACCTATGGAGAAAAACGGGCAAGAAACTCCACGGACACTCTTTTAAAGCAAAATATGGTTAAATAATATTGGTTACATCATTCAAGTTGAAGTTATACATGTGAGAACGATGCAAAACATTAAAAGCGTCTGTTAGAAATAAAAATAAAAACTAATTCAAACATTAAATTAAATTAAAATCGCCGTGGCAGCTAAGAGATGACCAGTCCCTACTGACGGCGCCCGCTCACGAGGGTCTACTCTTAAGGAGTAGACTCCCTGGTCTGAACTACTCAACCGATCATCATGAAATTTTGCATAACGTTGTCAGGGGTAGAGAAAAGGACATAGAGTGGGACCTTTCATCCAGAGAAAAGGTACTGTTCCCGAGGGATAGAAAATTAACTTTAAGACGCGAGCGAACCTGCGGGCAAATAGTGGATATCAAATGACCGTAAAAAACCCAAATACGACAAAAAAGCCAGAGTCACACGTTATATTGTCATATAAATCGAACAGATTACGTGTGACTCCGGATTTTTTATTTGTCAGACTGTGATGTCTTGTCAATACCTTTTTAGTTGGCTTTTTGCCGTAGTTGCGTTTTAGACTTATAATTTATTTTTTATTTTTTGGTTTGTAATCTAATCATATATTTTTTTAATGTGCTAATTAAGTCCTTCCATTTGGTACCCAACATGGCATCATTTTTCATTTTAAGTTCATAACTTTATGTCCTCTAGAGGTTTCCATAATTATTGTGACGTCACATAGCCAGCGGACGATCAAGATGCTTTCAACGATACCTCATTTGTCAAATTATGATGAGTAGTTTAGAAGTTATGATCAATACATACCGGTTAAGATCATAACCCTCCTTTTTGCTTCGCAGTAGTCGGGTAAAAAACGTGGCGCCAAATCAAAAAGGTGGCTTAAAAAATTGTATACAGTCGAGTTGGCTGGCGACCCTGTATTTTCCATTAGGAATTCGTCTGTAAATTTTCTTCTGTGTCGTTGCTTGTCGATATAATTATTATAATGTATATATACGACCGCGACTTACCTACGAGTTACGTAGGTCGTAGGTTCGAAGTTGGAACCCGGACAGGCGCTTTACTTTGTGTAAATTATTTCTCAAAACGGTGAAGGAAATCGTCGTGAGGAATCCGGCATGTCCTAGAACCGAAAAAAATTTGAAGACTTGTGATATCTACCTACCCGCACTGCGCCCGCGTGGTGGATTACAGCACACCCTCTCTTACCGAGAGGAGGGCTGTGTTCCAGCAGTGGGGACATTATAGGCTGATGATGTTATGTTGAATTTGAACTTGCGTGTATTTTGCTGGAGCAGGTACCTATCAGTAGTTGATGAAGCTGTGTGTACATTTACAAACAATAATGGTTATCAACAAGGACAAAATAAAATAACGCTATTTAAATGTAGGTATAAATAGGTAGTTTTATTACTCATCTTATAAGGAAATTACAAAAACAATATATTTCGTAACAATAGTAGGTACCTACTTGTCTGTTTTGTTCGGGGTGTAGGTAAAGATGGGTACAGGTAAACAACACGTAAGTACATATTTAAACATATAGCTATTAAATTATACAATAAATATTAAGTACACACATTGTCCATTATATGCATATTACTTTAAGCTCACTGATTCTGTTCAATATATTTTGCTTAGTTTCATAATAATTAACTTAGCCTAGCTTAGCACTTGAGCAAAACGAAGTTTGAGATTTTCGTCTTACTTAAATGTCAAATGACAAAACTTTTTATAAATAAAAATATAATAAAACAATCTTGATTTGTAATTTAATTTAGAAGAACAGCGATTAGAGAATACATTGAAATTGCTATTAAAATATTGCTCGTAGAGGCTGAAGCAGAATTGGTCTTTGAAGGGCCTTCTTCCCTGCAACACAAATAAATCGGTAATTAAAAACAAATAATTATCCTGTTTATTATTTAATTGATTTATGTTCTCCAGTCACACTTATACACCTAGCCCGTGGCCACAAGCTACACGCTCAAGCGACACGCGTCTTGTGACAGCGAATTCGGAGAATTGAAAAGAAAGAAGTTGTTTAGAGCGTAGCATGAGTCACTGTGACGTGACTTGCGGAGCGACGCGACGGACGAAAACACAAGACGCGCGCGCGTGTCACTTGACGCAAGTCGTACCGCTCGAGGATGTGAACTGGTTTCCAGCTATTCACAACCATTCGACAGGCTTCCGAATCGAAAATGACACATTTTCGGTCTAGACCCCGACAGCAAATAGCCGTCGTCTACCTATGTGGTTTAAACTGACCAAATTTTCGGGTTTTGGATTTGTGAACAGCGTTCGAGGAGTCCTTCGATATCATTGATTGACGTTTGATTCGGCACGGAAACGTATCAAATGGTTGTGAATGGCTATGCAGGAAAACTAGACAACTGTCAGAGGGTCGGTTCTAGGAAATGTGTAATGGGATTTCCATATCCAATAGAGAAAACATAAAGCGACGAGAACAACGAAAAAAACGTCCGGTTAGCTAAAGAAAGAGTACATGACCCATGTACAGTCACGAGCGCTAATATGTGTACACGTAGCAAACTACAGAAGCGATTTTCTCGTGGAAATAACGATTGCAACTTGAAGGTAAGACTTATTTCATAATATTATGTTCGTAACAACATAAAATAACGATCAATACAGTAAGAGATTACATACCGCAGTCTCTCAAAACGATGCCAGTGATGGCCTATTACAGCACTGAATCGTGGTCACTCAAAATGGGCCTTATTAGAAGGCTAAAAGTCACCCAGAGGGCAATGGAGAGGGCTATGCTTGGAGTTCAGACATGAAGAGATTTGCAGGAGAACCAAGGTAACCGACAAAGCCCGTAGAATTGCTAAACTTAAGTGGCAGTGGTCAGGGCACATTGCGCGCAGAACAGATGGCCGATGGGGCTGAACAGTTCGGGAGTGGCGACCGCGTACTGGAAGACGTAGCTTTGTGAAAGCTGCAGAAATCTGCTGGATGCGGGAGACACAGAACCGGTCAAAGTGGCGGTGCTTGGAGGAGAGTTAAGTTTAGCAGTGGACGTCTTTCGGCTGACACGATGATGATAGTATGAGAATATCAGTTTTTAAAGTTACTAACCATATACATATTAGTGCTCGTGGCTGTACTTTGTACAGTCAACCGTATGGTCATAGTAACAAATTGGCATTGTCAGCGCCTTTATTTCGTAGGAGGTTTTCATTGTTCGAGTTCTACTGATGTACGATTGACCGTACAGGTATCATTATCATAAGCATTAAGCATTAGTACGAGTATTATCATCCACCATTTTACCAGACTACGGAAAAATAATGCTAAAGACTTTCAACAGTCTAATATTTATTCCTATCTGAATCCTACTCGTGGTTGGATACTACGCAAACAATAATGTAGAGGGAGTGGTTAAAAAAAGACACCTTTTTAACAACAAAAAAATTCATATTCTTTATAATTCAAAATAATTAGGCTGTGAGGCAGAAATTTTGAATATCAAAACTGTCAAAAAGTTAGCCCTTCCTAGCGATTTAGCTGGAACTGACGGAACAAACTCCCCAGAAACAAACCCTTCCGGACATCTGACCCTTACTAAATACAGGATTTAAAAATCATTTTAGGTAGATACTACGTAACTGTGTAGCCATTTGCAAGTACTTTTTGGTAGATACAGACGCCAGCAGGTCAACCTACCCGAAACTGTCAAATTTTCCCAATCAACTTTAAACCTTATGCTATAGTGATAAAGTTGAAAATCTATTAAAGAAATTTGACAGATTGTAGTAGGTTGATGTGCTGGCGTCTGTACCTATATTAAATTGCATCCATACCAGACAGAATCGCAACCGTACGTACAATGATTCAATCAGTATGACCTCGCTAATATTAAATAATGTCTGAATGGCTCATCGTCCGGTTTGCATCAAGTAAACTCGCTGCATTCATCTCATACACCACACAATATTATTTCATAATCATGGTTACCACCTGTAACTACAGCTGATAAGAGGTCTGTCCAAAGATATCGGTGACACTCCGACATCATCCTCTTTCTTTCACCGCAATTTGATTTTACAACATTTTTTAATAATCAACGACATACATACGACTGTTTTAATGAAGGAACACTGACTCACAAGAAGTCACAGATATAAACCTAGTTTGGGAGCCAGAGGCCAACCTATATATAGGACACTTCTTCTGTATGTTTTAAATGTAATGTCTGTAACAATATTCTCACTTTTTTTAAATTAAGTAATTATTTTTTCATTATTTTGGATCGACGCAGCATCTTCTTCTTCCACACTTCTGTCAGCCGTTATGTCAGTATTCACCCCTTTCTAGCCATATCATCTTACACATAAAACTCACATCGTTTCATTAATCTTTCCTTACTTTTACCATATTTAATTTTCAGAACTTTCTTTACGACATGTCCCATATTCCTTCTACTCATTATATAATAGGTACCAATATCATGAATTCATGACAAGCCACCACGACACTCCAACGAAAACAATTACCAAATGCAAAATATTTCTTTGTGATTGAATTATTTTATGATCCACAAATTATTGACATTATTATCTACCGATATTGTTGTCAGGTTTTTCATGACACCTCACTATATCTAAGATTAAAAGAAGTACCTTTAGGTATTTTACGTTCAAATGTAACAAATTATCTACAATAAGTCACGATTTAGGAATAGAAATTTATGTAACCTTTGTTACTATTATTATTTAAAGGGGAAATTCCTTTTCGAAGAAACTAAAAATCAACATGTTTAAACATCCAAGCGTTATATTTTTTTTAGCGTTTGATCATTTTTTCGTCAAATTGACTCAATCTGTTTTAAGAAATTTGTTTTTTTTTTTTTTTTAAGTATGTTTTTTTTTATATCCTACAATAAAAAACAAAATTTATAAAGATAATTTATTTAATTTGGTAGAACAGAAGAAAACATGGCAGATACTATCGTCAGTGCCATAACACAAGAACATATAAAAGTAGAAAACGAAGGCCGTCTTATCCTAATTCTCTTATTCTACTGAGATTCTTAACAAGTACTAATTAAAGTCCTTCCAACGAAATACTTTGTACCAAATAATACCGGTAAAGGTATAGTAACAGTTGCCATAATAGTACAGAGAAGAACACAGAAGTTAGCTTGTTATTTGATTGCATTATTTATTGTTGATTCAATCGGAAGTATCGAAATCTCAAAGCTTGTTAGTAACATGGAATGTGATAAGATTAGTCCACAGAAATATATATACAGTCTAACAGATTTAGCCCGAGGAGTAATGACGGAAGATCAAACTAAAGCACAGCTTTTAGGTGATGAAACCTATGAAAGCAGTGCTATTCAATGCAAAGAAGTTAAGCTTCAGTAGTAAGATCGTTTGACTAAAATGTACATTTCTCCAGCCATTATTTCTCGAGAACATGTTAGACGTACATTGATAAAAAGCTCCCTACGCGATTCCAATGACTCCGCAAGCCGCACGTCCTCCGGCGTTTCCAGTTTTCTTGGAGTCGGGGTGATCAGTCCTGCCGAAGTCATCCATGCCTGCATGGAGGACCAGAGCCCTGCCGAGGATGTTGTGCTTGCCGTTCAGCTTAATCTCGTGGTCAAGGAAGTCAATGTTGGCCGTTTTGTTCTCGTCAAACTTGACGTTGCCGAGGTCACCGACGTGACGGTTCTCGTCCTGGGGATGGCCGTGTTGTTTCTGGAGATTGAAGGTTTAATATTAGTCTTGTAACTTTAATATCCTAATTCATGGCAATGGTTTTTTATTTTACGGAGAAGGGTCATTGGTTGTTTTTTGTTCGGTTAGGGCTTCTTTTTGACAAATTCATCAAAATAATGGTGTAGTACTCGGCCATCGATAAGGTACAGATGCCAGCACATCAACCTACCACAATCTGTCAAATTTCTTTAATAGATTTTCAACTTTATCACTAAAGCATAAGGTTCAAAGTTGATTGGGAAAATTTGACAGTTTCGATAGGTTGAACTGCTGGCGTCTGTACATGTAGTATGTAACCAAAAAGTTTTATATAATTCCGTGTGTTTGTGCGTGTGTGTAGCTGTGTTCTGTGTGTCTTTGGTAGACAATTTTACTAATGACAATAATAATAAAAAAGAGAAAAAGAACACTTACTCCATTAGGGTTGAAGTGACCGCCGGTAGAAAGGCAGCCTTTAGAGAGGTTTCCGGTCTCGTGGACGTGGAAACCGTATTCGCCAGCCGGCATGCCGGTCACGGTGCCGGTGATGCGCAGCTTGCCGTCGTCTTGCCGGGTGAAGGTTACGAAGCCGGTCACGCCATCACCATCCAACCGGACGATCGCGCTTTTTATCACCTGAAGTGCGGAAAATTTATAATCAGTCAGAAGACAGAGAAAGACAGAAAAACAAAGAAAACAAGTGCGTGTCGGACCACGCACAATGAAGGGTTCCGTAGTTGGGATGAATTTATCGCTAGACTCTAAAAAAATGCACTTTAAAGCTTAATATTTCGCTAACAAATCCCTGAATTCTAAAATGGTTTTCACAAACTCACAAATTTTATGAACGACCTTTCCAACGACACCACATATGAGAAAAAAACAACGATGAAACTTTTTTTTTAATGATTTTATTTACCACTTTGTCGGCGTCATTAATATGTATACCCATGTTAAATTAGACCTTTCTAGTACAAAGAGTCTCTGAGCTTAGCCGCGGAAAGACGGACAGACAGACAGAGAGATAGACAGACAGACGGACATGGCGAAACTATAAAAGAGAAAAAAAAAAGAGAAGAAGAGAGAGGAAGACAGATCAATATTTTAGCGGATTGGTGTTTTAAATGGTTCATTTTATGAACACGACGATCAGGAAGAATTTTTAATATTGAATGGAAACATTCAAAAAAAACAAATTAACGCACAATTATCCAGTGAGTGAGGGCTGAAGGAAAATTTCTTATTTTATGAAATGCCTATACCTACCAACCCGCACTGGGCCCGCGAGGTGGATTACGGCCCGCTCCCTCCCGAGGCCACCGATAGGAGGCCTACGTCCCAGTAGTGGGAACATTACAGGCTGATTATGTCATGTCTGGTAAAGCCAAAATTGTAAATAAAATGCTTACTTGTTCTTCATCAACAGGCGCGGCTGACGCCAACGCAACGGCCGCAGTCACAAACAGGAAAGTCTTGAACATCTTCAATTTATCTGAAAAAATACAGCAAAACTCTTTTAAGCAAACCTGTTCCCTCTAAATCCAAAAAAAATACAAATGTCTATGCTGAAACTTTTAGACAACATGTCCCGGAATTAACGCACTCCACCAAACAGCCCCATTAGAATATTATACACTACATTTTTATTGTTATGAAATTAATTGAATAAATAAACAATGTTTTAAATAACATTGTTTATTTATTCAATTAATTTTATATTGTTTGTGGGAGAAAATTGAGATCAAGTTACAAATCTACGCACGCACACAGTAGAACAAGTCTCCCTCTCTCACTTTCTCCATTTTAATGTACTTGTAATTTACGTACCTAGTTTTAATTATTTTTGGTATAAAAAAATATCTATATAAAAAATGACAGAAATTGATTCAGTAAATGATTATGAACCAACTACTTTCATAATGTGCATTAATTCAGTTACCCGCTCAGTTATTCGAATACATATATTATAAAATATTATATAAAACAAAGTCGCTTTTCGCGTTTGTCTGTATGTCCGCGTTGTTCTTCTAAACCACGCAACAGATTTTGATGAGGTTTTCAACATAATTAAGAGAATGTATTCCGGAAAGTTTATGTGTATAACACATTAATATGAAACTAATAAATAATTTAGAAATCTCGATGTTTTGTCAAGTCGTTACCTTGCGTAGCAGGGGCGGGTCGCTAATATATTATAAAATATAAACTCGCTTTTCGTGTCTGTTTGTATGGCCACTTTGCCGGATTTTGATGCTTCCAACATTGTGTCCAACATCATTTAGACAATTTAATCCGGAAGGTTCAAGTACGTTACATTAAACTTATTTAAAATAAATGTCGTTTTGTCAAGCAGTATTAAAAAAAAACTAATTAAACAACATCAAGCAATATCAATGTTTATCTACTCTCTTATCGTAAAATTCGAATTATTAACTTCAAAACGAGTTAATGACATACCTAACTACTTTATAAACACAATAGCGAAATAAAAAAATAGAATCATTATTATAACACTGTTTCTGTTACAAAATAATGTTACAAAACAATTTCTTTACCAACACGATACAGGGCAAATCCAAGAAGCTAATATCAGCAAGGAGTTTCCACCAATTATTTTTTTCAATTGGAACGGATATGCGGGGCGCGCCATTTTTATAGCATTACATGAATAAGGTTTGATTCCAATTTTTACTTGTCTGTGGCAGCGCCCGCTTTAACGCATGCGCTGTTATGTGCTGGGTTTTGGCGCCATTCTGAATACGTTTTGTTGCACTAAATTTCGTGGGAAAAAATTTGTTACATTTTTAACTTTGATATTTTACTTAGTAGGTTCAATACCAATGTATGTCAGTCGATGAAGTAGTGTATGAAACTGCACATAACTACCTATTAAAACACTCGTGAGATATTATTAACACCATTCGTGTTATACCCCTCATTATGCAACAGTTTCATAAAATACAATTTTGAGAAGAGAAAATGTACCCAGTTAACGTACCGCCTACATAATACCTAAATTGACCATGGCAATGAATTAGACACGGCATTTACTCAAATTACTAGTGCACACGTCAATAGTTTACAGTACAATAAATTATTCTTGACTGAAATGCGTGCAATTTGTGGTTAAACTCAGTCATAGAATAGGTATTATTTTTCTCTCGAATCGACACAGAAAATAATAGCTTTTTACTAAACCCATAGGTATGAAACTTTATACAGTAAATAAAACAATTTTTTTTTCTTTCTGGCTGTTTGTTCCATGTAATCTCCGAAACGGCTGAACCGATTTTGACAGGACTTTCACTGTCAGGTAGCTGATGTTATAAATAGTAGCTAAAGCTTTTATTTTAGAAAAATAATTAGGATCTACGCGGGCGAAGCCGCAGACAGCAGCAAGTGGCTAACAAGTTATCTCTGTCTCTACATAACACAGTTCGTTAAGTACAGCTATTGATAACATTTCGTTACAGCTATTCATAACATTTCGTTACTGCTATTGATAACATTTCGTTACTACTATTGGCAACTTTTGATCATCATCGGCATCATTTTCGCTACAGTTCCGCATAAGCGGTCAAACTGGTTTAATGTGGCCATAAAGTATGTACAAACAATCATGTTTGACAAGCTACCAAATCGTTAAGGATATTATGCGCAGTTGGTGCCCATGCGCAATGGTCTATGAACCCAAAGTTATTTCAACATACTTTGTAACTATTGAGCTCGTAAACAAGCACGATGCTTAGACATCTATCTCCATTTAAGAGCGTTTATTCAGAAAATGGGCAATTTCGCTAATAGATGTCAAATATTTCGCTGTTTATATTAATTCGGCAATATTACTATATTAGTATGGAAATGTGAACATGAAATATGGCTAACTAGCGAACTAGAATATTGATAATGAAGAATATGATGTTGTAAACGTTTTAGGTGTAAAAACCGGCCAAGTGCGTGTCGGACCACGCACAATGAAGGGTTCCGTAGTTGGGATGAATTTATCGGAAGAAAAAACTTAACTTTGTAGTTGAAAAACATGTTCTCCCATATGGAATGTATGGGAGACATGTGACCGTGTGCTGATCAGTATAGTTAGGTACTAATATTAAAGGCATAAACTGTCACGTATCTGGAGATCATGATCGAATGTCTCGATAACAGTTAAGATAAGAAGAATTCAAATACAAGCATATTTCTTACACAGTTTTAATTTCACGATAATTTTAAACCGTATTTACAAGTTCTATGATGCGTTATCGGAAAGTTACAATGATTGCCTTCAGCAGTCGTAACTGCCTGTATAATAGACTAGCTGCGCCCCGCGGTTTCACCCACATAAGTCTCGATCCCGAGAAAATATCGGGATAAAAAGTATCCTATGTCTTAACCCCCATGGCCTGGGTTAAATCATCCATGTGCCAAATTTCATCCAAATCTGTTCAGCCCTTAGCCCTTTTAGCGTGAAAGCGTAACAAACATACAAAAAATCTAATCTTTTCTCTTTATAATATTAGTTTAGATTAAGATATTACCAGCCTATTTATGTCCCACTGCTGGGCACAGTTCTCTTCTTACTTAGAGAAGGTACCAGCATTGATCACCACGCTTGCTCATTTGCCCAAGACGACGAGCCCTACCGCCTGTGTTGTTGACAAACAACATTATAGACACAAACTAACATGACTCAATCGCATCATTAACCCCACTTCCGCCGTTGATCAATACAAATGCGCGTACACAGAAGCCGGTTATATAACTTTATTACCATAAAAACAAAACACTTTTTGATTGAAACAGCTGTTAAGAAATATCTACTTCATAATTTAGGGTTGAAAACACAAGAAATAACTATACAATTTACGTATATAAAAATTTAAACTTCGTTCGAGAACATTCTTATTTTTTAAACGGAGAATCACAACAACTAATGATATTGAGAAGTCACGCACCAAATATATTCGCAACAATAATAACAGCTGATAACATTCTGCACAAATAAGAGGATATTATCAATATTGTAAAAGGCAAGTTAAAAAGTTTACAAACAAACGACTTACCTGGGCGGAGAGAAGCGGTGAATGGATCAGCTCGCTCTGCGCAGGGGACTATAGTGTTGAGACATATCCATACTCGATATATACTCTACTTGCTCAGCCACTGAGCAGGGAAATCAGCAAAAGTTCCACTTTGAACCAGATTTGTGTTTCGTCAAATATATTGGCGAGGAAACAATAAAATGTTTGTGCCTACATTATTTAAAATGCTTCGCACGTATTTTTACGACTTGACAAAACATCGAGATTTCCTTATTATGTGCTAGTTTAATATTAAGGTATTATACCTACATATAGACTTTCCTGGATAAATTCTCTAAATAATGGTGAAAACCACGTGACTTAGAACAACAACAAAGTCACACAGACAGACACGAAAATCTATTTTATTTAATAATATAAAGAATAAAAAAATATATCTATATACAGATTTGTTACCTAGATAATTCCAATTTGTGCATGACTTGTTTACTAAGCAAAGGTTTTAATATTGGATGAGGCGCTGTTAGCCATAAAATACCTTCAAGGTGTATTTTTTTTAATGAAACTAAATATAATTAAATGCCACCTGCATTGGATTATTACACTATAATTATTATGATCACCAGCTTTGAGGGCACTGGTTGGTTTCTGAAGCAATTTTTAGGGTTCTACGGAACCTTTAGGTATAGGATCACTTCGTTGTCCGTCTATGTCTGTCAAGACCAACAACGCTGTCACACAGACAGACACGCAATGTAATGAAATGTATAGATATAGATTAATAATCAAATAAAATAATAAAGCATAATAATTATTATCATATTATCATTGTTTTACAATAAGGGAAAACCTAAATATTTTTGGAACAAAGTTTCCTTACGCGGCTAGCGGAGTTGACTGGTACAAATCGTCACGTAAGGAAAAAGCGTTGGGCCTTCATGCGACCTTTTCTCTCTCTGTCTCTTTCTATTATAGCCGAGTACCTATGTGTGTGCGCGTGAGTATCGCGTAAAAAACTTCGTTCCTCAAGGGGTACCCCGACTAGCTCGCCGTCCCATAAGGACCAGACCCGGGTCGACGGCGCACAGTGGAACGAAAATTAATCTTGCGGACTTAGCGATACCCGAAAATGTACTATTTTATTTTGGGAAAGTAATATCGTAAACGTGTTTTACTAATCGATACAAGTATTTGTTACCATGACAACTTTTTTATTTTAAAATTTATTTACAAAGTTATAGGACATTGTTAAAATTTTTGTATGGAGTAGAAAATAAAAAATGGTATAAATGGAAATCCTCAAATTTCCTTAAAGAAAGTTTTACATTATCAATACATGGATATTATTAACAGTTTATGTACAAAATTTTATATCTCGGAAACCCTCGGAACCGCGCCGTTTTGGACTTTCAATATTTTTATTCTTTTAAATAATTATGTAGTCCATCAAAGAGATTAAGAACCATGCGTTTTTATTCCCAAGATTTACTAAAATTACGTGCTTTACACAAGCATTAGGATAAACGTGGCCATTTTGTAATCATCACAATGTAATTTGCGTAAACAATGACGTCATCTATTATTGACTACGTGGTATTTAACGCGTAAACAAGTGCTAATTAAGACACGGCATATACCACGGACCAATCAGAATGCAGCAGAGGCAGCTTCAACCAATCACAGCAGTTTTGCATTTGCCCTTCACTCACACCGATCAATCAGTAAACAATCAGTCTTGTTCTTGTCTTTGCAAGTAACGGACGTCCTTAAAACTATATTATTGCAATGGAAGGTTTAGTGACTAATCTCGACGTATTTGTGAAATTAAAAGAAAGCGGAAGTGTTTAAAGGCAGCGACTGTATGTACAACTTTACGAAGTTAAGCTTAAAGGCAGTACTGAGTGATGAACAGAATAAAGCCCTTAAATCGTTTTGTAGCACATACTGTTATAATCTTAACAAAAGGTGGATAAAATCGGGTTCTAAAGGTGCTGATTTTTTAAAAACCAATAGTGATTGGCTAGAATTAGATGTAATTTGGCCTGACTTTATTATATCGTCTGCCAGTGAACCCATACCTGGATCATCTCAAGAAGGTATATTAGCTACTAGAAATGTTGGAACTTCGACTCAAATTAGTCCCCGAAAACAAATTTCTGATTTAGGACCTAAACAGAAAAAGAGACGAATTGATGATTTGGCATCTACTCTTTCTTATGAAGAACAAACATTAATTTATATGTCTTCATTAAAGGCTCGTGGGTACAATGATATTGCTGAATATTAGACTACCTCTTAAATAATCCTGTGAAGGTTAATCAAGTCAAAGATTTCATTCGTTCCGAGAAACATAACGTGATGTCTGCTGAAAAGGCTTTAGGTACCATGGTGTCTCTGAAACTGACAAAGTGGCAATATAATACTATGAGAAAATCGGTCCAGGAAGAAGGATTGGATGTATTTCCGTCTTATTATTCTATTCAGAAAGCAAAATCCGAATGCTACCCACCAAAAGAGGATATTGAAATAACAGATATGTCTGCACAGATAAAAATACAGTCTCTTTTAGATAAAACTGTTGAAAGGCTTATGAAAATTGTTGAAATAGGAGAGGATAAAAAAAAAATTGAGTTAATTAGTAAATATGGTTTCGATGGTGCATCAAATCAGTCTAATTATAAACAAAAAAGCGAGACCAATGAGGACGATTCTAGTATATTTATGGGGAGTTTGGTTCCCATAAAACTGATGTGTGGTGAAGAAGTTGTATGGGAAAATGAAACTCCTAATTCAACTTATATGTGCCGTCAATTATTTTTCAAATTTATGAAAGAGACGCGAGAGACCATCACCAATGAGATGAACAGGTTAGAATCAGAAATCAGTAGCTTAAGTGATACGCTTGTTGAAGGAAAATCCATATCTCACAAATTGTTTTTCACTATGATTGATGGAAAAATAACATCAGTACTGAGCGAGACTTCCACACAGAGTTGTGATGTATGTAAAGCCACACCCAAAGAAATGAACGAAATAAATTTGATATCACAAAAAGTACCGAACACTGACATATATAAATTTGGAATTTCGTCACTTCACGCTTGGATCAGGTTTATGGAGTGTATTTTACACATTTCTTACAGACTTGACTTTCAGTCTTGGATAGCCAAAGGCGAAAATAGAGTTAAATTGGAACATAGGAAAAAGATAATCCAAGAAGCCTTTAAAAATAGATGCGGGTTGCTTATTGATATTGTAAAACAGGGACATGGTACTACCAATGACGGTAACACAGCTCGGAGATTTTTCGCAGATGTAACAACTACTGCTTCTATTACTGGAGTAGACGAAAATCTAATAAGGAAATTTTCAATCATATTAGAAACAATTTCGTCCGGCCTTCCTATAAACACAGACAAATTCAAGGAATTTGCAGATCAGACTACTGCATTGTACATTCAACTGTATAAATGGTATTATATGCCTGCAAGTGTGCACAAAATTCTAGTGCATGGTGCAGACATCATCGAAAATCTCGGCCTTATTCCAGTGGGAAAGTTGTCTGAGGAAGCAGCCGAATCCAGAAATAAGGATTTCAGAAAGTACCGAGAAAACCATTCTAAGAAATTTTGTAGAAAAGCGACCAATGAGGATATTTTTCACAATTTGCTAGTTACATCTGATCCGTTCATTTCTACAAAGAGGCCAAAGTTGAGTAGAAAACACAAATCGTTCTCTAAAGAAGCACAAATTTTGATGCTCGACTATAATACCGAAGAAGCAAATAAAGAAAATGTTGCTTTTGTTGACGTTGTTGCTGTATTGAGCGATAGGGAAAATGACAACGAAATCGATTTAGATACTTTAAACTAAACCTAAACTCATCCTTCACATTTCACTTTCTTTTAGTTTCAAAATTGTTGTGTTAGTGACTTTGTAGTAGATTAGGCCTACTGGGGACACCACTTCAAAAAAAACGCATCTGGTTCCTAACCTCTCGGGTGATGTGGAATAAGGAACAAATTAATATTAGGTATAAACGCAAAACAAGAAGTCCGAAAACACTTGGGAACTTAAAAAAAGACTCGCAATTTTTATAATGAATTTTGTAAATTTCGTTGCTCTGTAACTACCAAAATAGTTAGTTTTCGATCAAGTTCGCCTAATATAAAAGGTTCAAAAAAAAGCGTAGAGCACGAATATATGCTTCATGTTTGCTAAGTCCAAAATACTTAATTTCAGCCCACTGTGCGGCGGCGGCGCGTTGTGTTCCACGCGCGCCTCTAAGAGATGTCAGCAACTGAAGGGGTCCGACACGACCGATGCCTGCCGGGGTTGCGGGAAAGTCCGAAAGGGATACCGTGACCTCTGGCAACGTACAGGCAACTGAAGGAACACGGGTGGGTTTTAGTCAGTAAGAGTCTGACACGCCCTCCCGCTCCGCCCAAAGCGGGAGAAGTTATTTGATAATTACAAATAAAAAAAAAGGGGTACCCCGACGCACACGTTGAAAAAACACAAAAATATACAACAACTACATGAAACTGGGCCCAATCAGAAAAAAGACAGATAGAAAATCTTAGAGAATCTAAGGCATAGATAAACAGGCCGATCATAGACTTTAAATTTTTAAGCAATCTTTTTATTTGTTTCTCCTTTGTATATTTTTGCACAGGAAATATAATGATACCTACATAGTTTTCCTGCTTGCCTTATGTGCACCGAAATTCCGAACATACCTACGGACGGTACGACCTGAACTTCTGCTCATCACCTGTGTCGCGTGTCGCCAGTTCAATTAATGAGAGGAAACAAAGAAATATTTCCAGTTAAAAAAATTGCAGTGTTTTCTGCTAACCCTTTTGAGAAAAATAGTTTTCCTATATCCGCCGGTGTTGAAGGAATAAAAAATGGTAGTACCTATTCTAGTAATCCCTGACTGGACTGAACTGACCGTCGCGGCTATCAATACAAATCATGAAATCTAATCATGATCATAGCAAGGGATCCTCCGGAAGTATTATTAGTATCATTATTACATAACTATCTACTTATTTTTCCTTATTAATGCAATAATTTTCCTGGTAATATTGTGATAATAATTTACCAAGAAAATTGCATTTTCTCTACAGGCAAATAAAAAGTTTCGAAATACAAAAATCTATTGGTCTACCTGACATACATAGCTGAACTGGAAGTGTTAGGGAAGTTGGCTAGGAGTAGCAGTAGGTAGGTACAAGTAGTTTCTCAAAAGTAACAAAGGTCATATACTAAGTCTGAGTCTGTCTCGGTAGTTGATTGTTGTGCAAAAAGAGTACCAATGTTGTTATGGCTTCCTCACTGAACTGCTTCAAGAATCGACTGGACAGATTAAGCTAATTGGATTTATTCCGGTCTAATACCAACAAACTAATACCACTGGTATTTGTTTGAATTCATATTTATTTTCTATTCCGAACGGATACCATTGTATAAACTAATACCAAAACAAGTTCAAAGATATAAGTCGTAAAAATGCTTTGTGTGTAAATGTAAATATAAGACCTTGATTTATTTTTAATTCAGTTATGTCCAAAAAAAAAAAAATTGTTAGTTCAATAAAAAAATATGACTAATAATCAACTGTATTATTAACTTTATTATAATTTTAGGTCCTCCTTGTATCTGTATAATGTTTTTCTTGCAAAAATATCAAAACAAGAACAATTTACTTTCAATCTAAAAATTACAAAATATATCAGAAAATCAACTATTAATATTTATATTAAAATTTATCTGACATAGGTAGTTAGTAGATAGTACGTAATTATTTACGTCTACCTATCTAATAATAGGTACAGTCAGGTAATTTTTTCACAAAAACAACTCACTCTTAATCTAATAATTGTAAAATATCACAGAAAAACAACTTTTTGTATAACCAGTCATCACATCACCGAAATACATAGGCAAATCTTTTTTTTTTATACATCAAATATGAATAATTCCCTTATAATCTAACAATCATAAAATATCACAGACAATCATCTTTTTGTATAATCAGCTAAATACGTGTAAATAATTTCTTGTTTCAAAAATTAGCAGCTAAACCCTTAATTTTTCTAAACAGTGACCAACGGAGATTTTGTTATCGAGGAGTTGGTCAAAAGCAATAATAATTATGAGATCTTCAAAATAGAAACGGACCTTATTCCATTGACTTACGTATAGGCCACCGAGACAGTAAAATATTTTAGACATTCCAGTCACACTTGACTCTGATTGGTTGTTTCGAATTTTGGAACAATAGAGCAAACTCACCCTTTCTCGCAGGTAAAAAAAAAAACATGATGATTCACTTAAACTACTATTACAATTACAAAAGTTTTAGCATTATTACGATCACATAAAAATATTATTAGAATTATTATTAGATATTATATTTTATAAGAAATATTATTAGATTAGAAAACAAATTTAATTTGATTAGGTTTGACTGAGCTGACTGTACCAAATTCAAGTTGTTGGTATTCGTTCGCACATTAAATTTAATTATTTAAAGAGCCGTTCGGAATATAAAATAAATACGAGTTCAAACAAATACCAGCGGTATTAGTTTGTTGGTATTAGAACAGTATAAATCGCTATTTGATACACACGCATCAACTAATTAGCTGCTATTATGTAAAATAATAATAATCTTCACTCTCACCTCCGTTGGCTTTAACCAATGGGCCACTCCAGGTATTTATAAAAGTAGAGCAACACTATACGAGTTATATGGTTTGAAAAAATACACGTTTGATACTCCATTCCTAGAGTATGTCAAAAAAATTTCGACATTATTTTAAAATATTTGTGTTTTTGCTAAATCAAATTTGTTAATTCAAATCATAAAGTTAAAACCACTTGGAAAATTATTAACAATGAAACGAGTAAGTCGGTTAGACAAGAAAAACAACTTGAGATTATGGTCGACAGTAAATGAGTTAATAAAGCAGCTGACGTAGCTGTGGCATTTAATGAGTTTTTTGCCAACATACCTATAACTACGATTCACTCCATAAATTCGTCACCGTCTTAAGCTGAAAACCTTTTGCATAGTAGTGTACCTACATGTAGTAGCTTATTTAACTTCGAACATGTAACTCCTCGTGATGTAGTTAATGTTTTTAACACACTTAAGTCTAAAAAAATGTTGACGGTGGTAGACAGGTTGACGTGATCTACACTGATTTCGAAAAAGCGTTCGACCGCGTGGATCACGTCATTCTGCTCGATAAATTATTTCGTTTGGGTATTCGCGGCGACCTTTTACGATGGGTACAGTCTTATTTGTTTAAGAGATCACAAGCAGTTGTGGTGGGCGGCTATCGTTCTAATTTTATAGAAATCCCCAGCGGTGTACCGCAGGGATCGCATTTAGGGCCCCTTTTCTATAATGCCTACTTATTTGATATAGGTGACGCCATAGAACATTCCAAATACATTATGTATGCTGATGACAAAAAGATATACTACAAGATAAGATGTATTGATGATTGTAAAACTCTTCAGACTGACCTTGATAATCTACATAATTATTACCTTCAAAACAGGATTTCAGTTAATGTAGACAAATGTCAAACTGTCACCTACACACGCAAAAAATATTTCCTAAACTATCCATATAACTTTAACGGCGCTATAATAAGCAAGACCAATACAGTTCGTGATCTTGGCGTTATTTTTGATGAGAAACTGTCATTTTCGGAACATATAGATAGGGTAAGCGCCAAAGCTTTCAATAATTTAGGATTTGTTTTAAGATCTTGCAAAATGTTTAAAAACACGGAGACGCTAAAGACAGTTTATTTTTCATATGTACGTAGTACACTAGAGTACGCCAGCCCTATTTGGTCACCATTTTACACTATACACACTAGCCAACTGGAAAGAGTACAAAAGATATTCGTAAACCACCTTAACTATCGTCTCAGAAAACCCCCAATGCCATATCTACTCAGCTGCAGAGCACATGGCTTGTTGACTCTCGAGGAAAGACGCAAAATCCTAGACATGTGCCTATTGTACGACATACTCAACGGACGACTTGACTGCTCAGAGTTAGTGTCACAGGTGACATTCAACACTCAGCGCCGTCGCACGCGTCACACGCCACTGCTGCACATACCCCGACATGCCACGAACTACGCCAGGAACTGTGTACTCACGCGCATTGCTCGGACCTATAACGCCTCATTTTGCGATGTGGATATTTTTAACACATCCAAAATTACATTTAGGAAGCAAATTATAAAGATTTTAAAAAATAAACAACTCCTTTAGGCATAACCAGATGTACCTATTACTGTAATTTTAGCTTTCATCTAATTTAGAATGTAGATTTATTTTTTTATGTTAAAGTTTTTTTTTTGTTTTTTCTCATTGTCTGTTCGTAAGCTATTACACTCTTATGGTTACTCAGGAAAACCTATAATTGGCCTAACCTTTAAGTAATATAAAATCTTGTTGTATCTTTTTGTAACGCTGTTGGTTTTCGAAATAAATAAATAAATAAAAAACACTGGTGATTACTGGGGCATCTCCATTAAACTATTAAGTAATATACTAGACATCGTAGCCGGGTCTACCCTTTATAGCAGAACTTTTTATGTCATAATATTATTTTGCATAACAGCGCATAGCATAAACTTCATTTCGCAGAAAATCGTTTGGCATACACTCATTTATAATACATTAAAAACGCATAATTTTGTAAGTCAGAATCATCTTTAGGCATAAATTTCATATCCATAATAATTAAAAAGTAGAACCATCATATTGCAGAAAGTTCACTGTCAGAATCGTCTTTTGGCATAAATTTCATATCCATGATAATTAAAAAGTGGAACCATCATATTCCAGAAAGTTCACTGTCAGAATCGTCTTTTGGCATACATACATTTCATATCGATAATCATTAAAAGGTAGAACTATCATATCTCAGAAAGTTTACAGTTAGAATCATCTTTTGGCATACTTACTGAACTCAATAAACAGTTGATTGTGAACATTTATGTGGTTCTTATTTACCTGTGAGAAGCATGCAAACATGCAAACAAGCTTACACCATGCATGCATCAAGCATGTAGCATGCAAATATGCAAAAAAGCACACACCATGCATGTATGCATCAAGCATGTAGAATGCAAACATACAAAAAAGCACACACCATGCATGCAGCATGCAAGCAAGCATGCAACATGCAGCAGGCATGGTTTCTGTCACGGCTCCGGCGCTGCGGGGCTCCGGCGGCGGTCCCACGCAAGCTTCTCGTCGCAGATGGTTGTAACACTCACCACAGCAGCTTCGGCATGCTGGCCGGCTAAGCCGGCCAGCCTCAGCCGCGGCGGCGAGCGTTAAAACCACCTGCTCCTCAGCTCGCGGGCCGCCTCGCCCCTCCGCGCCTACGCGGGCTTAATTTACACTCTAGGGGTAGGGCAGACAAGACTACGTGCAGTCGGTTTTGCAGCGATTCGGTTCTGTCACTTCACTAACTTTTGTAGTACAACATATTAACTTTTTAAGACAATATTTTAATTTTAATTTAAGGTTAAGAATATGATTACATTTTATAGAAATGACAATAATTATGCCTAGTAAAATTATTCCAAATGAAATTCTGCCATCTTCTTAATATGCCAAGTGAAATTATTCCTTATAATCGTCGCTCTAAATAAACGTTATGTGAAACGAAATTATGCGAAATTAAGCTTTGCCAAAAGTAATTATGCCAAATAAAATTCTGCCATCTTAAAAGTATGCCTTTGTAAATTCGGACATATAAGGGTCATATTCAAAATAATTGTATATTTACTACTGTCTTAATGTCCAACCCAATTATTTTTATAATGAGATATAACTGACTAGAATTTCTTAAACAAACAGATTCATTGTTTATTTGAGCTTAAAAAAAACAATGAAACACTTGATACAGCTAAACCATTCATTAAAAAAAAATGAAACCAGACATTACGTAGGTTCCATTTCATACAAGTATTCAATGTCCACGTCTTGGACGGTAAACTAAAAAAAATAATTTAACTATTAACCATTAACCAAAAGTTAAAAAAAAACTATATTCAGAGAATATTGTTTAAACTTTCAACACTTAAAACAAAACATAAAATAATATTTATTGTTCTTCAAATTTAATTTATTAATGAGTCTCCTGATTTTACACATATCTGTTATTCTTCTCTGTTATTCTATTTTCATATTATATCCATGGCAATAAAGACATTTGGTATACTGACAACATTAGTTCACTAGCTGTCACTACACGACGTAAGAATAAATGCTCGGCCATTTTGTTCAATAGAGTTTTTCAGCACGTTTCGTCGTTGAAGAAAATTAGACTTTTAAAAGTAATATTCAATGTGAGTCGTTTAAAATAGCGGTAAGTACGTACTGTTTTATTACTCATACTAGGAAATGGCTTTGTATTGTGATATTTGTTATAAATATAAAATATTCGTATATCATGTGAATTGGTGTGGAAATAAATAGATTTGTAGGTTAGACACGTGCAATTAATTCATATACGTTATTTTATCTGTCACTTTTTTCTGTTACGTAACAGATATGAATAGTAAGGCGTTATTCACATTGTCTCATGTATGAATTAATGAAAATAAAATACTAATACTTACTGCACCGCAGGTTAGCCAAAACAAATGTTTTTTTTTAATTTATTTGTTTAGGTTAGTAAAGTTTGCGTGTAATGTGCCATGTATTGCATTGCTGTGCCATGTATTGTCTGTGTGTGCACGTTTAACTGCGTATCCTCACCGCTTGCGCCTTGCAATGCCTTGACCTTGTCATTTATGCTTTAAAACTAACCAAAATATTTGAACCTAATTGAATAGTTATTACAATATTTAACGGTTTCTACAATTATTGTCGCGATCAGAATTACTTTACTATTTAATTTTTACTATACAAAAAAAACGTAGTTTTTTTATTTTTTTATGTTAGTATTTCTTAAATTAATATCTGAGAAACTCTTTTTAATTAAAATACTAAATTGTTAATAAAATACGATCACCAATATGTTGTTTCATTATGTACCCACCTAGCGACCCGCCCCGGATTCGCACTCGTACCCTAATCTTAGTATGTGAACTGTAATAGGTATGTATGTGTAGTGATAGTGATGATGGTATTCCACTATTCTAGATGTTTTAATTCGTTCAACGTTAATTATTTATTTAACAAAGGTGTGCTATATAAACTTGCCCTAATAATTCCTTTCTGTTATTTTTCTGTTACAATCAAATAATATTCATATACGTTTCCTATCCGTAACTTACAATTATTTTGAATATGACCCATAAACATTCGGCCAAACAATAATTATATTAAATGATTTTTATGCCATATATATATTCGTTAAAAGAAGATTATGCCAAGTGTGTTATGTCAAATAAATTTTGATGCTCCGAAATTTAGCAAGGCGAAATTTTGAGAACCCATCGTAGCCCCCTATTAAACTGTTACTTTGACTAAATGTGTTGATTTAGGAACTTTTCCTGACTTCATCAAGAGTAATAAAGTCATACCATAATTTAAATCAGGTTTGAAATTAGCGCCAATGACAGAAAAGCCGACGGTTTCCTAGAAGAGCGGTGGCCGCCACATTACGGCCGCAGTGACGACTGTCATGAAATTGATGGCAGCGGGGTTTGACTTTCTTCTGCTTTGCCGTTCCCTTAACGCTGAGGATCGCGACCACATACGACGCGACTCCAAGATATGCGGTTTCAGTTTGGTTTATCATATTTTTAAACAAGAAAGTTTAATCTATAAAAAACACTTTTTACGATTTGTTTACCTTTACTTAACTACCTAAACCTATGGAGTATAGTTGCTTCATATGTTGTAAAAAATCGTCTGCTCGATAACGTACTCACAACGTACAAGTGCAATGAATATTGTTGATTTGCCAAACTTAATGGCATTGGGAACGTGAGTGTGTTACACAATTACCCAAGCCTGTTAATCTAATTCAGAATAAGTACGTAATCATAAAGTTAAGAATATCATTACCCTACATTCGATTACATATAATGTCGCATGAAATACAGTGTTGCCGTCTGAAGTACTCTACACAGTCGGTGCGCTATGACGGAGTCTAAGGACCGCAGGGCGAGGGCGCCGGAAACAACAGGAGCGCCAGTCACTCTTCAGCTTACATGCTCTGTGTCTTCAGCCCTAGGAACTGTCACACGTTCATGAGACGCGTGCGCACATAGATTCATACCAAGTTTTATTACTTTATTTCGATTATTATTGTTAATGGACAAGATGAATTAGGACAATAATTGTTAATTGTGATTTGTGTAACTGTATAGACTAAGTGTAAGAAGCTGTTATCATCTTTGAATTGCCCGAGATCCACAAACAGCCCACAACAATGTCAGAGGATGGAAGCACGACCCCTCCCCAATGTCTCCCACCGACATATATTTTAGGAAAACGCATAACAAAACATAAATCGACCAAGTGCGAGTCGGACTCGCACACGAAGGGTTTCCATTGCACCGTACAATATCTAGCAAAAAACGCCGAACAAAACACGTTTCTTGTATGAGGTCTTAAGGATACACTAGTCGACGGCTCGAAGTCATTTAATATGCATGCTAAATAGTCTTATTATTTATTTATTTCGTTTTATTTATTTAAATATATTGAAATAAACGATGATTTATAACGAAAACGAGCGCGTAAAATGTCATGTACAGACTTTTGGGCGTATAGATATTATGAAAAAACGACTGAATGTACTTATTCAAAATAAAATAATTTGAACTATTGAATAAATTATCTATCCCGTACGGTTTCTATTTTGTCATTTTCTTACAACATGAGTTATTTATTTACGCCCAAAGACGAGTTAAAATTAGTGTTGAAATAAGGAAGTTTCGAAGCTCATAACTTCCAAACCTATATTTTTTTCCAATTCTGCTTCCATACAGGGCTAGATAATGACAAGACAAATTGATATAATTTTTAGTTTTGAACATACACCGTCAAACAGTCGAGTAATCACCATACTACGTTTGTATGGAAGCTTGACCGCCTAGCGTCCACTTAATTTTACCTTTATTTAAATTTTATTATTTGTTGTTATAGTGGCTAATAATATAAATACACGTTCATGAGATACAGCCCGCTGACAGACTGACGGGCGTCCGGACGGACAGTGGAGGCATATTAAAATCTTTTTGGTATTGGCTACAGATCTCTAACTCGTTAAATAGTTTAGTATGCATCGCTGCAACAATTTCTTGGGGTTTAACACCTCAACAAAGCCGGGTATAGGTAATATCGCGGGGAATCCTGCATACTGAATATACTGATTATAAATGCCTGTTTGCGAGCTTTAGATAACTGCTGTATATAGGCATTAGGTAATTGCATTGTTTGCCAATACGGGATCGCATGTCGTATGTGCATGAGTGACATATCCAGTAACAATTTGGCGTAGTAACTAGGTTGACATTGCTCAAATTGTTTTGTGATGTCTGTTTTTGCATTATCATTATATCCCCTTTAAATAGTTGCAATTATGTGTATGTAAATTAGCCTTATCTCCCCTAATCAGACTGACTTGTTGCTCCGGTAGGATGTGATGGTCTGTGACCCAAACACAGACGAGTAACGTAAATAAATACGGGGGTCATTTTTGGGGGGAAAAGTGCATATAAGTGGCATATATTATTTTTTCTATTTTCCTGAAAATTACCACATTCGTCGATTCGCCTACAAATTAATTAACTTCGTGGGAATCGCCTCAATAAAAAATAATATTATTCAAAAAGTGTCGATTCGTCCGTTTCGGGGGAGTAAATTCGTGCGAATCACCAATAAGCCATAAATAGACTCTCAGTACTATACTTACCCTCACAGATCGGACACGTTTTTTTTTACATGTTGTTGTATAGTATAGTTATTATAGATAATGCATACTGTGTCATATCATAACTCATACATAATGTAATGTACATTGTCATAAGGTAAACAACGATAACATTGTTTTCGTTGTCGATAAGAAAATTTGAATCATCTAGACTCCATAGGTTTAGGTAGTTATATAAATGTAAACAAATAGTAAAAAGGGTTTTTATAGAAGACACTTTCTTGTTTAAGAATACGATAAAACCATTTTTTATTTTTATTTTAGATTTTTACAATAGTTTCCTCTTTTATACGTTAAACTTTAGTTTTTCTTTCTAAGTTAACTTTTAGTATGTTGAACTTTATCATTTATTTATAAACTACTTACTCTTCGCAGATGTAACTGCTTGAGCACAATTTTTAAGTTACATTTATAAAATAATATTATCTTTTGTAATCTGTCTATAGTAAAGACCCCAAACTCTAAACGTCAACGAATTATAACGTTGCTAAATTGAAGAGTACAACTGTGACGTACTGACGTAGCATGACAACTGAAGTGACAGGTAGGTATTACGTTTAGTCCGTTACTTGACAGCTGTCTCGTCACTTGTTTTTTTTTTTGTTTACCTTTATTTAACTACCGAAACCTATAGAGTATAGAACTTTGGAATGCGGGCAAGATTCACAAACTGCATTTTAACTTTACTTTGATAAGTAAAGTACCTAAAAGTCTCATACGAATGTAAACTGAACTTTATTCGTATAATACCTATACGAAATACGAACATTTGAGAAGCTCATGGTTAAATAATAGCCGCACGCGTCGATCCATCAGGTTAAGCTACGCTTGCCGGGGTTGATCTGTGGATGGGTACAACCTCCGCGCCTCGGAAAGCACGTTAAACCATTGGTCCCGGCTGTCATTCGTGGATCTTTGACAGTCGTTACTGGTCGACAGAAGCCCGAAGTCTTACAACCAGGCCAAAGGGTATCGTATTACCCAGTTACTGGGTTGTGGAGGTCCGATAGGCAGTCGCTCCATGTAAAATACTGGCATTCAGATGCATCCGGTTAGACTGAAAGCCGACCCCAATATAGTTGGGAAAAAAAGCTAGGCAGATTGATTGCAGAAAATGGGGTAGCCAAGTGTCTTAGAACGATATCAGGAATGCTGGATTGATTTGACAGGAAAATAATATGGCCATGCCAATTATACACTTTTTCTTTCAATGCCATCTATCGAATCGATCATGCAATCCTGCAATAGATTTAGGAAGCATGTGGTTTCCGAACTTCTGTCTTTCCTGCGACTGAGGGTTTATCTAAGTAGGTTCTGGAGGAGGGGGCTCTATCGAACGATCACTTTATTTGCCTGCCAAGCCTGATGATTATTCGTTATAGTTATATAAAGTATATAGTTATACTCTCCTACGCTTATTTACTGAAGCAAGTAAAAATTTGTGCCCCATCAAAAGAGAGTGGAATTTACGTAGGTAACATAGTTGAGACATTGTAGGTACTTATGCTTTTACTAATAAGGTTCTGATTCGTATGAAACGTTTATTTTAACTACTTAGCAGAATACCTAAAATCACAGTGGTGTCTTCTCTTGCCTTGAGACGAGAGTGAAGTAAGTTCAATCACAAAGATTGCTCACTTTCCTCCTTTTTTTCACTCTATTTGGTTTTCTCGTATAAACATTAATGCTGCTCATCTTAAGTTTGTCACAAATTGCCGGCTCCGGCTCTTTTTTAGGAAACAACCAATTGAAACCGTGCATCTAGCTAAATGACTTTTCATATGTGCCCTGGATGTAGGTTTATCTATACACATTATACATTAAACTCGCTTTTCGTGTATGTCTGTGTGACCGTGTTGTTCTTCTACACTACGGATTTTGATGTGGTTTTCAGTATCATTTAGAGAATTTATTCCGGAGGGTTTATTTGTATAATACATTAATGTTGAACTTGTCGATAAAACCGTGCGAAACAGGGGCGGGTCGCTTACGTGAATGAAATACTTTAAATTGGGATAAGACTTGTTGCTGATGATTAGACCGCCCGGCCAATGCAATACATATTTTTTTAATGTTATTTTTATTTTCTTTCCTCGTTGTGCAATAAAGTATCAAACTCAAACTCAAAGCATTTAGGTATTTCAATTTAACGAATTAAGGCACTATTGTTCAACGCGTTCGCGGCGTGTGCGTAGCGAGCACGCCACGTATGCGCAACGTGTTCGCCGTGTTTGCGTAACGAGAGCGGTTGACGTGACTGTACAAGAAAGAGCGAGACAACGGAGTGTAGAATATTATGAAAACGCGGAGATCACGTCGCGTAGTCGCGGCTACCTCATTTCGCAACCGCGGAGAGCACGTTCCTAAATAGCTTCGCTGATAACACGCTGACAAATCGTCAGTATGTATGATAACGCTCATACTGACACTTTTGAATTGTCAAGGGATCGGTTAGTCGGAAAGATGAAGCTGGTTGACCATTCCAAAGCGAAGTAGGTTCCCATGGAGAAGAACGGGCAAGAAACTCCACGGACACTCTTTTAAAAAAAAATATATATTGTTACAAAACATTGATTACTTTAAAATATATATCCACATATATATCTGTACTTTTGCATAACACAATGTTATTAACTCGCCCAGACTTCCCTACATACCGGACACCAGTTTCCTCACGTATAAATACTCTATAAATAGGTACTACTCCGTCGAACTCGTTGCTCCGTCTCCAAGGCCACCAGGACATTGTCACTCGTCATTCTGGTACGTAAGACCTTGACGCAATTCTCTCAAACTTATAGGTAACTTCATATCATGTTTTTGGATTTCATAAGAGCTTGTGTAAGTCGGGAACATCAATTAATTATAATGTCTAATCTCAGATGTTTTATTTGCTTGACCAAAATGACAGCTGCGACCGACCTTTTTTAAAAAAATAACACGGTAAATAATTAATATCAAGAGACAACACGACAACAGTGAAGGTCCTCCTACAGAGAATTATTCAGTGGTCCTTGGTGCGAGTCACTCGGTAACTAGATCATTTACTAGGTTATTTTTATGTCGACACCAAATGTCATTTTTGTCTAACAAATAAAAAATCAGAGTAGCAACTTAAATACGTACCAACTTAAATTGTCCGTTTGTTCAAATCACAACTGTCATTTTTAAAAAATCAGAGTAGCAACTTAAATACCTACCAACTTAAATTGTCCGTTTGTTCAAATCACAACTGTCATTTTTTGACAGTAGTATGAAATGGCCGTTCGCACGGACGTAATAAAAAGGCGGCGATTTTTTTTCTTGCACTGGAATTTCAACGCTTTGCTTAGTTGGCGCCGAGAGTTGAAAATCCAACAGGGTGTTTTTTCAACGCGCTGGGACGAGAGTGCGTCCCAACGCATTAGATTCTCAACGCTCGGCTCAACACAGAGAGTTGAAAATATAGTGTACGAAAAAAAAACCGCCGCGATAAAAACACGTCCTTGCTGCCTGGGCTAAAACCGCATAATGCGCGCGTATGCGGAAATACACGGCCTTAAATAAAAAAATCTCAACGTATTTTTTATAATAAATACGTTGAGATGCTAGAAAAAGTGCAGCGCAAATTCCTCTGATCGATGCACTATAGGTGCTCCCACAATTTCCCAACCTATAAAAATCTACTTAATAAATACAATATAATGAGCCTGAAGTCTAGACGTTTATATCTAGAAATTATGTTTCTTTTCGACGTATGCTATAACAGGTATAACTGCTCTGAGATTACTAATAAAATATGCTACTGTGTCCCAAGAACTGTTATCAGACGAGAGGTGCGCGCACGTCCTCTTTTTGCTGTGTCCCATTGCCGCACCAATGCTGGTCTGCGGGCGCCTCTACGTCGCTTGTGCAAAAACTATAATGATTTTTGTTCAGAAACTACAGAATTAGATTTATTCTCAGTGTCAGCAAATAGATTTCGTTCTGCTTTGTTAAAGAAACTTAAGGATTCCGATGTATAATTATTTGAACAGTCTTGTAGTCTTACTCGCATAGATTGTTCATTAGTAAAGTTATATGAATTGTATATGTTGTGGATAACGGTGTGAGTTTCACATTTATATAATATATTTGTTTTTATTGTTTGCGCAGATATAATGTGTTACTGTTTGTTTGTCCCAAATAAATAAATAAATAAATAAATATAACACAAAAAAGAGTGAGGTCTTAGTGTTTACGGTACCTTAACAACAGCCCCGTCGTGTACCTCCGGTATATCTCAACGGCGTAGCACCAAATGTAGTTAATAGATTTAAGTACCTAGGTCATGTTGTCACTAGTGACCTACGAGATGATGGCGACATAGAGCGCAAGCGCAGGGCGTTGGCGGTGAGGAGCAATATGCTCGCCCGTAAGTTCTCTCGCAGCACGGCAGACGTCAAAGTTAGTTTATTTTTACGGCGACAGACTTAGATAAGATGGTGGTAGCTAGCCAAGCGGACTTAGAACAAGCCCTACCACCAACCAAACCGAGCACAAAATGTTGCTCCCGCTGGGAATCGAACCCGGGACCTCTGGGTCTGAGACAGGTGGTCACACTATACCACAGAGGTAATCTTACAATTTGACTTTGTGTCTTTTGAGAATAAATCCTATACTATTAAATGATCAATATTTGTAATCACGTTCTCGAAAACGGCTCTAACGATTTCGATGAAAGTTGCAATATAGGGGTTAACGGGGGCGAAAAATCGATCTAACTAGGTATCTGGGAAAATACGTTTTCTCCGTATTTTCACCCGAGCAGAGCTCTTTCGCCCAAAGTTTAGAACAAGACCTTAGAATAATGACATGGCAGCATGGAATTAGTAAGTACCTACTATCATGGCAGCATGGAATTAGTGTGAACTATCCTGTACTATTATATGAGCATTCTTTGTTTTCACAAGAGCAGAGCTAGGTCGCCCAGATAAGTAGTATATCTTTAAACCTATCCCTCAATAGATTGACCTAAGTTGGCCGCTGCAGACACAACTTGTCGAGGTGGGGGATCACTGATCCATCTAATACCCAGTGCGAGTGCGGTGCTTCTGATCAGACCATGTCCCACTTGCTGGAGTGTCCTAAGTGCCCGTTCACCTGCACCTTGGATGACCTGAAGAATGCCACTGATGCCGCAATCAACGTGGCCACCTACTGGGCTCATATAATATAAAAAATACCTACAACGAAGAGTCATCGATACGAAAAGAAGAAGAACCTAAACCTAATCAGCCAAGAAAAGCTAGTTGAGCTTCTTTGTAAAGGAGTTCGTCCGGGGAACACATACACACACAAACATAAACTCACGCCTTCTTCCCAAAGGGGTAGGTAGAAACTACACAACACCACTTGCTACGAACCTTACATACTCCTTTTGCATCGTTTACGTTCACACTCACGCCGCGCGCCGGTTGCGGAGGTTATTCCACTAATCCCATTGACATTCTCCATCAATGGGGATTTGTGAACTTTTCTGCGCTACTGCTGAGCATGAGGTCCTGGATTCGATTTGGAATTCTCAGTAGCATCATGGAGTCTGGATTTGTGCCCAGTAGAGCAATAGGCTCGCCCCATATTACATGGAACTAAACATAACTGGCGAAATATAGGTGTACTTCTCTGCTCAACCCTTCGGGGAATACAGGAGTGATGTTATGTTAAATGCGATTAAATATTGAGCTCTTGAATACATTAGATGAATGTATTTTTAACCCCCGACGGAAAAAGAGGTGTGTTATAAGTTTAACGTGTGTATCTGTGTCTCCATACGAAAACTACCTTTTGGAAGGGGCAACTAGAATCAATTATTATTTAAATGTTGACGTTCAAAAGTGCCTTTTTGTGCCTAATTGAAATAAATTATTTGACTTTGACTTGACTTTGACTTTCTATGAGTGTCTTTCTGCGCCATCGTAGCTCCTAAACGGCTGAACAGATTGTGTTTTCATTTTTCTTGTTTGAAAGGTGACTTGATTGAGAGTGTTCTTAGCTATGATTCAAGAAAATCAGTTCAGCCGTTTGAAGATTATCAGCTCTTTTCTAATTGATGAATGGATGTGAGCGTCTTCCACAAGTCTGATCGATTTTAAATTTGGTATCCTGTTACTTCAATGATATTTGAAGCCTGGAACTGATGCTGCAGCATCACCTGGAATTTGCAGGATACCCAACTCCCTTACCAACTTAGAGCACAGGTATCGTGTTTGGGCTCATTGGAATGGTCTCAATGAATAGGTTATAGAACTATGGTGAACAGGGTCTGGTGATAGAGTAGGAAAGAGAAATGAGGAAATGTTTGTGTCGGGTGTTTTTTAAATTTTTGCTTCTTTTATATTATTATATAGAGGTTTTTTGTTGTGTAATTGAACTCCTTCATCATCATAATCTTTTATTTGTCAGAATATGGTATATTATATGGTCCAGGTCTTAAGTTTAATCAATAGTGGTGGTAGTTTGTTCAAGTTTTTTATTTTATTTCTCCAAATTTGCCTTTTTATCTTCTTCTGTTGAATACCCGTCCTTGTTTGTTGCATTAGCCCGCGGCGTACATTGCCCTCTCTATGTACAAACAGATCTAGCAATGCTACAGTTGATAAACTTGATCCAGTAAAAGGCACAATTACACTCTTGCGCAACCTCAACGCAATGTTTAGGTATGGATTCATTTCTAGTTAGAAATTCAAAGCTTCTTAAAATTTTGGGAATGCTATTAAAGAATGAGACAAACGATGAAATTAAGTTCTTGAATGGATGTCTCAAAATACTGTTGACAATAATGAAGTCTTTCCGAAATTGCCTTTTAAAATCTCATAATCAACTCGGTATAATTATTGAGTTTATACTTGCAATGGATTATTTATAGATTCAATAAAAAAATACACCTTGACGGTATTTTACGACTACCAACGCACCGCCTCATCAAATGTTAAAACTTTTGATTAGTATAAAAGCCTTGCTTATTGTTTTTATTTGCTAGTTTATAGTAACACATTACAATCTGAACATGACTTTTATACTAATAATATGTCCTTGATAATCATTTCATTTAGTTTATTATAAATTTCTAGCTCTGGTCTAAGGGTCGTACGTATGTTAAATAGTCATATTCATATTCATTTATTTGCATTCCATATTGTAGTCTCTAACCTTCTTGAAGAATTGGGCTCTCAAATGCAAAAAGAATTTTGAAATCCAACTTTTTATGGCGCCTTTGTACCTAGAAGAGAAATTAATGTTGCGACTCTGAGTCGCCATTTTTCATTCTTTTTCCCTATCTTGGTATAGTAATCTTATTCTAGATGCATCGTCTTCACATATAATTATATAATTAATGTATACAAGATATTGTGAAATCATTTTAAAAGAGTAACGGTGGTGTTTCTTCCCCATTCTTCTCCATACGAAAACTACCTTTTGGAAGAGGCAACTAGAATCAATACTTTTTTTTTGTAAATTTTGACGGTCAAAAGTGCCTTTTATGTGCCTAATTGAAATAAATTATTTGACTTTGACTTTGATTTTACTTTGCATATGGGATGCCGGGAGCCCTCGCGGAGGGCTCATTTTAAATGTAAGTTTTTCTTAGCGAATACAGCATTATAAACCGTGAAAATAAAATTTGATGTTTATTATAACAAGATTTATTAGATTTATGCGGTTTATAATGTTTTTTTTTTTATAATTTATTAGTTTTAAAAACCAAACATTTTTTTTTTGTTCACATTTACAAATATTCATTAAAAAATTAAAAGGTTGGAAACTATGTATAGCGCCAAGACCCCATGAAAAAACTATCTTACTTCGTTTTACAGTGTTTTATAACACAGTTTTAAAACTAATGCCGGTGACCATCCGCGATGGTTAACTTTAGCGCAAACGTAATGCCGGCAATCAAAAATTATTGAGTATTGTGTATTGAGTAACCCTCCCGCAAGGTTCACTTCCAATATGTATAGCGGCATGGCGTATGAGTTCTATGAAAAATTGGTGGAGTCGAAAGTGTAAATGGACGTCCCCTAAGAAAATAATCGATCTGAACTGATTATCCACCAGATGTGACTATCCATAAAATAGGATCACACACCTAACACCTGTTAAACTATTTACCAGCTCAGGGGGCCTACCACCACCTCTTTAAGCAGTATTATTTTAATGTTACTTCAGTGGGGGAAAGAGATGGAGCAATACGTCCTGTAGAGCTTCATCTCTTTCCCACACTAAAGTAATATTAAAATAATACTGCTTAAAGAGGTGGTGGTAGGCCCCCTGATCATCATCCGGTTTGACCCACCAGAAAGTTTCGTCAATCATTCATGTGACTAAATCATTTGCTTGCAGCTCATCAATATCTTTGAACTCAAAAAGATTAATTTTAGTTGATCATCTGCCTAACCCTTTCTTTTTAAGAATGCTGAGGTCGGCTTCCAGTCTAACTGTTGGTGTCAAATTTTTCAAAAATCCTTTTTTACTCCTCACATTCGTTATAGGTAAGTATAAGGAAAAAATACAATAGACAAGCATCAAGTCAAGCGCCGAACGCAGTGTCACATTACGTTCGGCGATTGACGTGGCAACACGACGTGTCCGGGTTTGCAACAAGTCAATCGTCATCCTGAGGATGCCTCGTTGAGAGGTGAAACACGTGTCGATTTCTTACAGGGTTCTATATGACTCTTTAAGAACAGTTAAGCGGATTAGGTTACTAAATATAACATCGTCTATTGTATTTCAACTAGCTTCATATCTCTGACTGACTGACCCCTTGACAATTCAAAAGTGCCTAGTAAATGGTTTAATTGAAAAAAATGCTTTGAGTTTGATTTTATTAATGGATTTCCGCAAAGTCACGCCTGAGTCAAATAACTAAATATAAGGAATTCCTATACAATTTTATTTGTTTTTTTTTTATTTTACGTCTACTTCTAGACGCCAGTCCTTCTTCTTTTTTTTATTTGTTTTGTACTTGTGTTATAATTATGTTGTGTTGTGTGCCTTTTTGTCTGTGCTAAATAAATGTATTTTCTTTCTGTCTTCTTTTTCTTTTCTTTTAGACGCAGGTGCTTTACTTTGTATAAGTAATTTCATCACCTGGCTCTCAAAAAGGTGACGGAAAACATCGTGAGGAAATCGGCATGTCCTAGAACCAAAAATTCGAAGACATGACATCTACCAAACCGCACTGGGCCTGCGTGGAGGATTCCTGCCCACTTCGTCTCACCGAGATGAGGCCTGTGTCCCAGTAGTAGTGGAAACATTATAGTAATACGCTGATTATGCTTATGCTATTAAGTAGCTTGTATTGCTGAAGTAAATGGGTGACGGTGACCATAGCCTCATGATAAAAATAATTTCCTTATTAAACCTATCCTACTTTTTTTTTTGGGTGGAAAATTATCAAATAACTTCTCCCGCTCTGGGTGGAGCGGGAGGGCGTGTCAGACTCTTACTGACATAAACCCACCCGTGTTCCTTCCGTTGCCTGAACGTTGCCAGGGGCCACGGTATCCCTTTCGGACTTTCCCGCAACCCCGGCAGGCATCGGTCCTATCGGACCCCTTCACTTGCTGACACCTCTTTGAGGCGCGCGTGGAACACAACGCGCCGTCGACCCGGGCCTGGTCCTTATCGGACGGCTAGCTACCCATTGCTCACCGTCCGCAAGCCCGCGCCTACGGTGGCCGGGAATCGGCCTGCGATTCCCGACGCCCAGGGAGTCTCCTGCGGTGGCTAGGGGCGTGATGGCGCGAAATTTGCCTCTCCCTCACGCGTTCTGCCTCCTCCTTCGCGAGCATTACTGCTTCGCAGAAGGAGGTGACGGCCTCCCATGCCAACCTACCCTACCCTCATTATATGGGTTAGGGGTCATTCGGCCCACTATGGAACTGGGCCCGCGGACCAGTTACCCCTTTTAAAAATTGATAATGGTTAACTGGGCCCACATCTGTTTTGTTTCAATCAAGCGAAGGCTGGCTTAAAATGGTTTATATATAGTTTTTTTTTTTGGTTTTATTATATATTTGGTTAATAGATTTTGAAAAACAAAAAAAACAAAAAAATAAAAAAAATTGATAAAAAAATATACTTAATGAAAAATAAAATTAATGAAATGTTATGATATTAATATCGAAAATCAAATTATCTACAAAAGTGACATCGAAATACCTAAATATCGAAAGTACAAAGTATCGAATGTCCTAAATATCGCAGTACAGAGTATCGAATGTTATACATAATACAGTAGTTAATAAGTATGTCATAGGGTAATTTCATAATTACCCTGTGACATTACGAAAACCCGAATAATTAGAAAATGATGAAATAAAATCTGGGAGCAACTTGGACGTAGCGTTCGCCGGCCGCTGCCGCGGCACCGCTCGCTGCGCTCGCTCGGCTCACTCGCCGTTCGGTCACAGTTTTAACCTAACCTAACCTATTTTACCCAGTTCAAAATGATGAATCATACAATCTACCTGCGACTAGATAATTAGAAAATGGTGAAAACATTTCTGCGGGAGATTTTAGGTATGATTCGTCATTTTGAACTGGGTGAAATAGGTTAGGTTAGGTTAGAACTGTGACCAACTGCGCGTGAGCCGAGCGAGCGCAGCGAGCGGTGCTGCGGCAGCGGCCGGCGAACGCTACGTCCAAGTTGCTCGCAGATTTTATTTCATCATTTTCTAATTATTCGGGGAACCGTGTTCCGACATGATAATATTCGCTAAACCATACGTTAAATGTTTGCAGTGGAGGACAGACTAATGACTAATAGCAATTCGTTGGCAGAATGTGTCAATTTCAAATCTACCTACATTTTTTCCACACATAATAACCACATAATCAAAATGTGTTAGATATTTTATCGAGTAGGTATTTTTAGGCCCTGCGCAGACGGCACACTTTTTGTGCGATCGAGTCTGCGGCGCACAAAAAGTCTGCATGGCGCGCAAAAAGTCGGTCGCGGATTTTTCACAGACTCAACGCACACGACGCACATCTTCGATCATTTTGTCGGCAGAGCTGTAGGGACGTAGACGCTATGGAAATCGTGCAGAGATCGCGAAGTATTATTTTGTATTGAAGTACAGAAAAAGAAGAAGAAATAGAGAATTTTGGGTACATCCTATACTTTCGGAAAGATTACTGAAAAGACAGTTCCATACTAAACACTCAATTCTGAAACAACATCCGGCAAATTTTTTCTAATTTTATAAAATGTCTGTTACTACATTTGATGAGTTGCTATTTATTTTGAGACCTGCTTTGTTTTGTATTTCTTGAATTTACATAGTTACATCGACCTCTGGCGCCATGATAATAGATCGCGTGCGTTACGTCCACCCCTAGCAAATGCAGATTGCCGACCATATACTTAAAATGTACTCTGTGTTGCCGACTAAAGTGTGCGCCGTCTGCGTTGGCGCGCGTTGAAGCAAATGTTCAATTTTTTTCACATACTTTTTGTGTGGAGCGGCGCGCCGCGGCGCGGTGCGGTCTGCCCGAATTACACGGATTTTTTGTGCGCCGGACTTTTTGCGCGTCGTGTGCGTTACTGCATATAATTGCATAGGTTCTATTTTCACAGACTAAAAAGTGCGTCACGGATAGTCTGTCGTCTGCGCAGGGCCTTAACGTAAATATAATGAATTTGGGTGTATTAAATGTTGACATTTTAAATGTAGGTATAATGACTATCGATATTTTTAATCATTAGATATTTTTATCACTCGGCATTTCAATGTTAGACATTTTAGGCTTAGGTATAACACCATTTTAAGCCAGCCTTCGCTTGATTGAATCAAAACAGATGTGGGCCCAGTTAACCATTATCAATTTTTAAAAGGGGTAACTGGTCCGCGGGCCCAGTTCCATAGTGGGCCGAATGACCCCTAACCCCATTATATATTTTTGAAATTTGTGTTTTCGTCAAAACAAACATGAGGTTGTTCGAAAAAGTGTCAACGTTACGAGATGTTTCGATTCGTAGCCAATACGCAAACTCTTTAAGCAATCAACGTTGTATGACTGCCTTGGTGAGAAAAAGCGTTTTAGGCATGACACTGCGCATTTACAATAAATTACCAGATGTCATCAAGAGTTTGTAAAATTGAAAATGTTATTAATTGAAAAATGTTATTATACGATTGATGAATTTCTGAATGATAAATTAATGTAGACTTATAAAAAATAAAATTCAAGAAAAAAAAACAGAAAAAAGATCACCTTACCTTTGGAACTTCTATCTAATTATCACACACAAAATAAATCAGGCACTGATAAAAGTGACAACAGCTGATTCCAAGTAACTAACTCACTGTACTAAATAAAATAAACAGCTGTACCTACCTAACTATTAAGCCGTGACAAGTCTGACGATGAACTATAATCACGTTCTGACCGTGAAGATACGGAGACAGCACTCGTCAATGCCACTTGTATTGAATTAATAGCAATTACTTTCAAATACTACGGATGACCTAGTTTACAGATGGAATGGATCTCTCCATGAGAAAGATGGCGCGAAACTGAAAATCACAAATGATAAGGTAATTGAGATAGCGGCAATGACCGCATTTGTTTTACCTGAAGATGACAGATTCGTGTATTTATATTCGTCGTTTTTATTATATTGCAAATAAGATACGCCGTGGACCCCCCCATTTCTTTTTTTTTAATAAAAGTACTTACACCTTATAAGATCAGCTATCTGCCAGTGAAAGTCCCGTCAAAATTAGTCCAGCCGTTACGGAGATTAGACGGAACAAACAGACAGATTTATCAGACTTCTGGTCTGAGGTTCTTGGAGTCTTCTAAGTACCTATTTAGTATTACTTTTCCCGAATTGCTAACAAGCAGACACTGCAATTGTATTTATTTGCCTATTGTTTATGTATATTGTATATTTTTATAGAAGAATCTTTCATTTTCAAGTAAGTTTGCTTTCATCTACCTCGATAATCTTGTACAGTATTTTTTTTTACTTGTGCATAAAGTTTTAATAAAAATAAATAAAATAATCTTAACTGGGGCAGCAGGCCTAATTTAAAATGGCAGCAAATCTAAGCACTATAATTTACATTAACACCATCTATACACATTGTGTAGAACTACACAAATGCTAACGTTCATCACGATGTGTGGCTAAAACTTATCTTACTAGTTACATGGATTACTGATAGATGTCAGCAGTAGGTAATAATATCTCCGAATATAGGAAAATGAAAATAAAGTTTTCGTTTAAAATTAACTTTATTTATACAATAATACAAAAAATATTTATAAAACACTGTACAATGATTAACGTATAAAAACAAATAACTTTATTGCTCAAATCATTTTCCTTTTTTAAGCAAAGCTAAAGAACTATTCATTTTTTTATACATTTCAAGGTCAGGGCGCTCCGGGCTCACAAGAACAAAAATCCAAATCAAATAATTTTATATCACACAAACCTACATGGGCACTTATGAAACAGAAGCTAGGTGCACGGTTCCAATTGGTCATTCCTTATGGAGAAGAGCCGGCAAGAACAGCAAGAAACTCCACGGTTACTCTTTTAATAATATTTTCAAATTGTTAGTGTTAATAGGTATGGTAGGACAGTGTAGGCCTTTCAACAAGTACCAGGTACCTAACAAAATAGAAAATGGTCTACAAATCTCCGTGTCCTATATCCCTATCATCATCGTTGGCAGCTGTGTTCCACCCACTGCTGAGTATAGGACTCCTCCCTTTTGTGCCATGCTTCCCTGGTCTTCGAGTCTCATCCAGGTCTTCCTCGGGATATTCTAGGTGGCTTCAGTGTTTCATTAGGGATGGGAGAAAGATTACTTTCACACATTCTGAACGTTTCCGAGCGTACTTCTTCGTAATGCAGACACTGAGCCCTGACGGCCGTAGCCCGGAAAACCCTGACCCGGAACTGTATGATTAGAGCTACATCCGAAAATACTAAATACCAATCCTTATTTATTAAAATCGTAAATTACAGACAGAGTACTATCCAGTCTGCATTCACCTGCACCCCGATTGCGTGACACACTATTTCACAATCCAAAGGGTTTTGAAGGAAATTCCTAAACCACTGCTTCATATGTTTGAAAAATTCGTCTCCTCGACAACGTCAATAAGCAATGAATGTTATCAAATTGTCAAAATTTGTGTTAGTGTTTTACGCAATTATACGCCACTGTTTTCGAAAAAACTAAAATATCAACTCACGATAAATGTCTTGAAATTATTTAAAACATAATGTAAGTATTTACAATTAACTCAATAAACTTATGTAAATAACATTAACATTTAGGAATTGAAATTGAAACTTCTATACAATGATCTAATGAAGCAAGACTAACACGCATGACAGACTGACAGGTCACAGGAAAAGCTCGATAATATTATCCTTCATTTAGAACCATCAAGTGCAAAAATTACGTTACCTAAAACACTAATAATCCTGAATCCTCTCATAGTAAGTGACGCAATATAACATCGATGAATTTCAGTGCATTACCATCTAAGACTCTAAGACATATTTCATATTTCCATAGGAGCCATCACCTTCATCACACGTCAGAAACTTGAGCAGTTTTTGGACAAGCAAAAGTTAGACAATGGGCAAGATTGCCTCACTTATGCCTTTGGATAAGGATAGTCAACAATCTAATGGAGATCAGGTCCCACCAAACGTAGTGTTTCATTCTCATCCAGGGGAATTGCAAGAGTCAACTGATGAAAATGTCAGGAGGTACTTACTGCGCAACCTTTACACTCGGAAGATCCAGAAATGAAAAGATCTAACAGATCAGAGATCGATAGCTCAATAATAGGTAACTATATTTTTACAGACCGCTCCGTAAATCCTGACAAAAGCCAGGATTAAGACCAAAGCCAATTTTCGCACAGTTTAGACCTGCGTATGATTAAACACCTGATTCTGATCACTCAGCCGGGTTCGGGGGAGTGTGGCTGGTATTCTGGCAGGACTGGCAGCACCGCTGGCTCCCCCTGAAGCTGCGACAGCGCACATCGCACGGCTGACAGTGTTTCTGGCGTGTGCTTACGCCCGCGCAGGGCGTGGGGACGATGCGGACGCGCTATTCTCTCGACTGTCGCTGTGGATTCTGTTGAGAAATATTTTTTTTGTAGTATGTTTATTTTAATCAGTAAAACAAGCCAGCAGGTATAGCAGCAATAATATTTTGGCAAGTGTAGATTTATATTTCTAGTACCTACCTAATTTCACTGAAAAGTAATTGGTACCTTGCCAGGATTTCTGGATTAAATATAAAATCATGAAAGGAAGATTTTTAAACACTGGTACTTTGAAACCAGCATAGTAATTACAAAGATTGACTTAAAATTCACATAAACGTCAGGAAATCATTTAGTAAAACGTGAAGCCAGTCAGGTTCCTTTGTTAGCAATTTATCAATGTTATAGTTCAATGATGCACAACTCACGATAACATCTGAGTCATTGGTTATACTCTCCATATAAGTTACTATTAGGTACACTAGTAATTTTAGAATTGCTATTCTTTTTCCGGCACCTACGGATAGAAAACAAAGAAGTCATGCTGGCAAAAAGACTTCTACTTGTTTAGCAGCTTTTACTGCCAGTACATTTAGATTTCCATTCGAAATGAACCCCAGATTTCATGTTTCTTTTTTCAGTCGTTTGAACTCTGCGTTGTCTGACAGCCCATGATTGACTTACCTTCCAATGTTCATCTTCAGCGTTAGATGCCAGTCACTAAACTACGTAATAGGAACTCACGATTAACTCTAGGCCTCTCTCTCTCCGAGCTGCCATCCTCAAGTCTCTCGCAGCAGCTGCAGAATTTGCACGGCACACCAGGCAAACCGCAGCACAGCACTTGCCACAGCCACTTGTTCAGGGTGCTTGCAGTCCTTGTCCATGCACTCTGCCTGTCCTGAGGGGTTAGCATACTCTTATAGCAGATCAGTATTAGACAAGAACTTGAGTGATAGGTGTGCACACTTGTCGCCGTGACACGGCAGAGCCAGGCGACCAAATGGAAAATCGATTATGTGTATAATAAATTGGGGAAAAAGTGGAATATATTTTTTTTTCAAGAGTTAATGTTATTTCGTAGGATTTTTATTAATATGTGCTGGATTTTAGAAACCTCGAAGCCCAATTTTGTAGCGGTTATCTTCACGCTAACTTGCTTAGAAAATAAAATGACATTCAATTCCTGAGGCCCTAGTGTGAATTTATTTTAACCATCTCAACTTTACAACCTCAGGAATTGAATGTCATTTGATGTGATATGTGATAACCGCTACAAAATTGGGCTTCGAGGTTTCTCGACCGCGTTCGGCGCTCCGATTGGCCCTTCACTGTTGAAGGCCGGCCGGCTGCCAATCGGAGCGCCGAACGCGGTCAATGCGTAAAGTCGAGATGGTTAAAAGAAACTCTCACTAGGGCCTCTGTTCACAGAATAAACCATTTCATTACATAGTAATGTCTAGCGGTGCCTAGCGTAAAGCTGTATAGGTATAGCTTTGAACTTGACAAAATCTTAAGCAGTAATAGTAAAAATCAATCATTGTTGGCACTACACAACTTACCTTGAACAAATGACGATTGGTTCTCATGTTAAGCTTGGACTCTCAAAAACTGACCATTCAACCACTGTTGAAAAAAAACTGATCAAAAAAGGTATTGCAGGCTATTCAAATAATAAAACATAACAAGAATATAAATAAAATACTCTTAAAACTTTAAAAACGAATAAAATGGGTTTTTTTCTAAAGTCCAAAGCGCGCTCTCCATTTTAGAACAAGTCTCTTGATTCACAAAGTGCAAAACATTTTTTGATCAGATTACCTAGTACTTTCGCAAAAGCAATCACACTTTCCACACGCCCAGTTCTCGCAATTTGAAATATAAATCTATAAGCATTTCCACCACCACCAATAGCAACCAACGGATTACTTTGTCCTCATATATTTGTCAAAATAACTTTTTACAGTGATAAAAGTAGCCAGACAGGAGGTCCATCCCACTCCCGAACAACAAAAAACGACGTGACGTGGCAGGCCCAGTAAGAGGAGGCGCGGGACGAGTTGGAGTTCTACTTAATTGGCTTGATTGCAATCGACGGACAAGAATGGAGATGGCGGGAGGTCTGTGCCCTGAAGAAGCTCATAATAATAAAGACAATAGGAAATTACCTGTTGGTGGTCGAACACAAAATTCCGGTTCATCACCACTTCATCGTTGCTGGGCTCTCTCCGTCATACGACTCCAACTCTTGGTAGGTGGATGAGTCACCGCTATTTTTGAACGACGATAGACCATAAGAAAAGATAATTATTTCGTGAGGACTGACGCTGCCACGGTGACTGATGACAACTATAGGTTTTTAACTTTTTCGTCATCGTGTGTCATATGGTATCGTCATATGGACAGTTAAACAATTCATTCAATACTTTTTATAGTCTGTTTATAGTTGTAAACATGAAGGAATCGAAATGTTGTATTGTATGTGGAGATGAACTTGATGCTCATCAATTCTAATTAAACAGTTTTACGAAGCCTTATCATCATTAGTCCAGCTCACTGCTAGGTATTCTTCAATTTGGGTTGACGTTGGAACTATCGTACTATTGGTGAAAGAACTACAGCCAGGAAAAAAACTGAAATCATAGGACAGCCAACCTGAACTGGCAAATGGAATGGGATTTAAAAGCGAATCATCAAACGCAGTACCTATAAGGGCAGCCTCAGGCTAGGTCATCATAAGCAATCATGCGACGGTTTTTGCATGTAGCTGGTAACGAATGTATTTGAGTCACTGAAGATCGAGCTCATAATCAGCTTACCTATAATGTTCCCACTGGCCACAGGCCTCCTCTCTATATATGAGACGGAATAGGCCGTAATCCACCACGAAGCCCCAGTGCGTGTTGGTGGATGTCACATGTCTCCAAATTTTTTGTTCTAGTATACACTTCTTCATCGTTTTGGGAGCAGTGCTGATGAAATAATTTACCCAAAGTAAAGTGTCTGCCTGGGTTCGAACTTACGAAGTACAACTCAACAGTGAATTTCCATAATCTTTTATCTGATTTTTCATGGAGAGACTTAGGAGCTGTTTGACTTTAGCAGCAGAAACCATAATCAAACAAGTTACGACGATGTTACAAATTCAAACTCAAAATAATTTATTTCAGTTAGGCACTTTTGAACGTAAAAATGTACAAAAAAAAATTATTGATTCTAGTCGCCCCTTCCAAAAGGTAGTAGTTTCGTAAGGAGAAGAATGGGCAAGAAACTCCACCGTTACTCTAATAAATTTTTATCATTATTTTGAAAAAAAATATAAAAATAGTAAGTAAATAGTAATGATGCACCTGAAATAAGAAGTAAAATGAATTAAAAATGAAGCAATGACAGATAAACTAATTATGTGATAGATGCATGGTGCTCGCATATTTATAAACATTGTAAAAGTATACGACATTCCTAAAATTTTAACAAGTAATACTAATAAGTCAGTATGTGAGTTCAATTAATCACAGAATATTTAATATAAAAACAGTCTTATAAAAATAATAAAATATACCTAAAATTAAATTAGCAACCAGTTTGATTTTGTTTGTTTGTTTTTGTTTGTTTCTAAATTGTCCTATGGAGCAGAACCAGCATGTTTCTAAGCATTCTTATCTTGGATATAAACCTCTAATTTGTAATATGATTGCTTCCAAGTGTACTTTTAAAATGAGTTTTGATTTAATTGTAATTTATCACAAGGTATTTTGTTGTAACATTTAACACCGTACCCCATAAAAGATGTATGTAGGTATATGTACTTTAGATAATCTGAAAAATATTTAATCTAAACTAAAGCCTCAAGAATAAAGTTAAAGCTAATTAATGGGAAGATTTAAATTTAGACAACATTAGCAGTTATTTCCTTATCACACACACATCATTATGTCTCACATACCATTTTTTGTTACAAAAATAACTTCAACATCACATGACAATCAAAACCACGTACAATCCCAACAATTCAAGAACAACTAAAATTACATCGAAGCAATTTTAATTAACGATCTTAGCATTAAAACAAGTTAATACTTTAATATGCCATTCATCAGCAACCTTCGGAGTTAATGAGCGTTCACCATACGAGGCACGAGCCTGCTTCCAGGCGCGGACAATACCGTAGCTAACCTGCCATTACCACACGGTTATATCAAGAAGCCTTCAAAGCCTTGGTTAACACCACTAACTACGATTTTCCATATCTTCGCCTAAAGCTATTCATTAGTAAAATCAGCTGGTAGACGCTTTTTGGTGGTGAGGTTCTGTATATATTCTTACACTAACTAATATTATAAAGAGAAAATATTGTTATTTTTGTTTGTAATGAATAAACTCAAAAACCTACGGGACCGATTTAAAAATATCTTTCATCTTTAGAATGCTATATTGTCACTGAGTAACATAGGCTATAATTTATAAAGATAACACGCGGGCGAAGCCGTTGGCGGAAGCTAGTTCTTAAATATTGGAAAATACTTTTTTAGGTTCCAGCATTGGTGACAAAACATCGGAAACATAATTTAGATTCCTTCTGTCCAGTTACGCGTTCTGTTTTATAGCCACGTCTATTTCTCTGGAACGGAGAGCATCTTTTATATTAATGAGGCCAATTTCTTACTTTTTTCCATTTCATTACAAAAACGACACATTATTAGCTTAGTGCTCGTATAAGTGAAGGAGAATACCCACTTAATATTGTATATATTTGTATACCTCTTGTTGGAGAGACAAATAAATAAAATAAAGCTGCCACTGCTGGAAGTAGGCCTGCCCAAGCATCGCCTCAACAACTGTTTCTTCTCATTCAGCGGATACCCATGAAAGAAAAAAAGAAATAATAAAGTTTATTTGGACACAGTTCGTGAAACATAAAATACAAATAACAAAATAAAAAAGTGACATGACTTTCATCAGTACCATAATTACGTAATACACGATCAATCGGAATTTGAATCGTTTTGAAACAAATTGCTAATCCATTGATTCATAAGTTCGAAAAAAAAACTGCTCAACAACGTAAATACCGCAATGAATGTTGTACTGTCAAAAAGAAACAAATTTGTCGTAATCGTTTACGAAAATGTGTTGCATAATTAGGTAGCTGGTCGTCAGTTGACCATGGTGAAAGTGCAGGACATTTTAACATATTGTAGTCAAATTATTACTGAAACAATGAGGTTTAAAAAAAAAACCTAAATTTTGTAACAAACTTGATAATTTAGGTGTATTTGTCCACAAATTAATATTTCCGACTCACGGATCCCTAAAAAAGAGCATCATTTGCAGCCCAACACTAAGAAGTCAAATCATTGCTACCTAGCTTCTTGCGAAGTTCACACGCGTAATATAAGAACAATTTTTACATATATATTTTTTTCAAAAGAGTTCATAACAAAATGAATTTGCGACTCCATGTCTTTTTTGGCCAGTTTCTGTGGCTGCTCGCGGCTTTGAACGGGAAAAATATCCAGGGTATTCCAGGGTATGGAAGGAACCTGCTCATCAAGACCTTACCAGCGATTGAAGATTACCAGAGCAACATTTACGAAGTGTTCATGGAACCTTATTTGTATGTGAGTATCTATTTTCAACTTCCCTTATATTAATTATCTATAAAAATCATGAAAATTATTAAAATTCTCGTTTTCAAAGGCGATTTCTTTGTGATGTAACTAGGAAGGCTTATGTATGAGTTATGTCAGGTGCTAGTGCTACCCATTCAGGGTCAGGGTTAAATATAACTTTTAACTTAATGATACAGTGACAAAATTTTCTGCGTTGTCATTACAGGAAGCTAGTCTTAATGATAATGACCACTACATTATCACTCTCAGACTAAATAATAAACCAAGAGAGAGCGCTGCGAACAATAAAGAAAGAAAGAAAGAAAAAGTATTTATTGGGACAAGCACAGGAGATCGTAATTAAACTAAACACACACTCACTAAAAATAAAAATAGAAAAAACAAACAAAGTAAAAATTAAAAAGCGGAAAGTCCTGTGCGAGGCCAAAAGGCTCCTATCTCAGCATGATGCTGCGACATTTAATAATAAATGTCGCAGCGCTGGTATTCTGGTATTTCAATTCAGTGAAGCATGCCAAATCTACACCTCCGCTTTGTGCATGCACGCTCACAACCATTTACAACGACACTACAATCAAACTACACCACACAAAGTGCACACATGTTTACGAAACCGGCTTCACGTCACTGTTGACAGCGCTGTGTCTTGGTTTTTATTTGGTCTGAGATTATCACCCTTTAATTTTCCCACTTTTGGGACTTAGGCCTCCTACAGAGAGTGGTTTTTAAACCACCAGATCACGTTGGCCAATGAGGGCTGATTGATGAAACCGAACCGACGACCAACACCGATGAGTACAAACATTAGTTACCTACTTAATAGTTGGCCATATGTGTCTGTCATACCCTATATAAAAAAACAAGAAATACAATAGCTTCGGTTAGTTCTTCTTTGATAAGAATATTAACCCTCCCTAACCCTGTAGGAATCACAGGCGTGATGAAATGTCAGGTTTGTGGGAAACTGCCGGGGTTGCGGGAAAGTCCGAAAAGGATACCGTGGCCCCTGGCAACGTACAGGCAACGGAAGGAACACGGGTGGGTTTTAGTCAGTAAGAGTCTGACACGCCCTCCCGCTCCGCCCAGAGCGGGAGAAGTTATTCAATAATTTCCCATCCAAAAAAAAAAAGGCATGATGAAATGTTATGATAATAATAAAAATCACTCACTGTGTATAATTTTGTATACTAACGCGTGAAAATAGTTGCACGGAAAATCATTAAAATCCACCATCGATTTCGCAGACAACAGATTTTTATTGTTGTTTGTGACTGGCATACTACTAACTATTATAATTTATTGGATCATAATTCATAATACAATAGTACAAACATAGAACAAACAAAAAAAGTAGTATCTACAACCTTCATGTAATACAAACTACAGAGCATATACCTAAACAAAGAATGTTCTATGATCAATAAAAGCTATCTTCTGACACCGGAAATACATAAATAAAATTGATGACGTGACAAAAAACATTTGATGACAAAAAGCTGGCAGTCATGCAGGGCTATTATATGTATTCATAGAAATTACCATACTCGCCGACTCCGTTCGCTCTTGAATTTAGTTTTTATCAGAAGCAATTCTTCAAGAGGCGACAATCTTGGTTTTTATATTGCATCTATTTTGATATTATACCTAAAAAAATTAAATGTATCGACGTGTGGACTTCAACATGACTCTATCAATAATATAGGTAATATTGATAAATAGTTTTTTATTAAGACATAGGTATTATGAGTTTATTGAACCGTTTTTTATTTCCTGTCAGCCATTTTTTTTCTGTTATTCTGAAATAGGTACGTATACTATTATATATACTTAATGGAATAAATCAAAATATCTACGTGTATTCTGTTACCAGAAATTAATGCAAAACTCGACATTTTACTAAAATCACTTACTTATATGATGCAACAGAAAAACTTCTGGAAATTTAACATCTCGGAAAACACACTCAAAATTCAAAATTCAAAATTCAAAATATTTTATTTCACATAAACCTATAAGGGCACTTATGAAACGTCAGAAGCTAGATGCACGGTTCCAATTGGTCGTTTCCTATGGAGAAGAGCCGGCAAGAAACTCCATGGTTACTCTTTTAAAAATAAATGGTATTTACAATGCTTTCAAATTACAGAGTTAATAGGTATGAGAGGACAGTGTAGGCCTATCAACAAGTACCAGGTACTTAGCAAGATAGAAAATGGTCGATAGATCTACAGTCTGTTAAGCCTACAACGTTCTCACATTCACAAATTCTAAAAGAAAAGAATCTATATAAAAGCAAAATCAAAAAATAAAAAGCTATTTAAACCAAATGACATAATTGCCACTACAGCTGTATGTAACAATACTTATTTGTTATAAAAATATATATATATATATATATATAATATTTTAGGTATATAATGTCAAATAACGAAGAGATTATGTCAAGGTAGTATGTAAAAGAAAAAAGATAAAATAAAATAATCATCGTAATTTGGGAGCCGTTAATAGATATTTACATAGTTATGCCGTTAATGAGGTACCAGGGAAGCCACATGTGCAGAAGGAATTATTGCCAAACTTCCTTGTCTTCAACGTAGTCTTTAATCTTATAATATGCTTTTTTGATAAGGACACGTTTGATGTGGGTTTTGAACTTTCCATCGCTAAGTTCTGTAATCGTCTTTGGCAACTTGTTATAAAATCGAATACTGTTTATTACAAATGACTTACTAGTTTTAGTTAATCTAAATTTGGGTATCACAATTTCATGTTTACTACGTGTATTTATATTATGGAAATCGCTTCTTATTTTGAAAAGTCCCAAGTTTTTGCGAACATACAAAATACTTTCTAAGATATAAAGAGAAGGCTGCGTTAGTATATCAATTTCTTTGAATTTATTTCTAAGGGACTCGCGGGGACCCATTTTATAGATAGAGCGAATTGCCCTCTTTTGTAAAATAAAAATTGAATCTACGTCAGCTGCCGATCCCCACAGCAGAACGCCATAAGACATAATACTGTGGAAATAAGCAAAGTATACTAACCTAGCTGTGGCTACATCAGTCAACTGCCTTATTTTTCTTACAGCGTATGCAGCTGAACTTAATCTACCTGATAGAGCTCTAATGTGGGCGCCCCATTGCAATCTCGAATCTAAAGTAATTCCTAGAAACACAGTTTCCGTAATAGCATCTAGTTTCTTGCCATCAAGTTTTAAATTTAGACCTACTTGAGGTACATTTGGTAAAGAGAACTTAAGACATTTAGTTTTGTTCGCATTAAGTAAAAGATTATTAGCTGCGAACCATTTCGAAAGAACTGCCAGACTATCATTGACATGTGTGACATCCGTATCTTTTCTATCTATTTTAAAAATAAGAGAAGTGTCATCAGCGAATAGAATTATATCTGACAAGTTAGCCATCATATAAGGAAGGTCATTAATATAAACTAGAAATAGGAAAGGGCCAAGAATTGATCCTTGAGGCACGCCCATCTTTACTAGAGACCCCAAGGACGTCGCCCCGTTAACGTTTACTTTTTGCTGCCTATTTGATAGATATGAAAGAATAAGATCAGCAGCAGGTCCACGAATTCCGTAGTGGTGTAATTTACAGATCAGTGTTTTGTGGTCAACGCAGTCAAACGCTTTTGAGAGGTCACAGAAAATGCCAATTGCATCCTGGGATTTCTCCCAGGATTCCAAAATGTGACTGATGAGTTTTACTCCTGCGTCAGTCGTCGACCTACCTTTCGTGAAACCAAACTGGTGACTATGTAAAATTCCATTTGAGTTAAAATGTGACGACATCTGGTCTAGCATGATTTTTTCATATATTTTACTCAATGCTGGTAGCACAGATATAGGTCTATAATTGGAGGGATCACTCTTAGTACCTGATTTGAAAATTGGTACTACTTTACTATGTTTCATTAAATCAGGAAACGTACCGCTATCTAAACATTGATTAAATATGCCTGTTAGGACAGGGGCAATTGTGTCAATAATATCTCTAAGAACCTTAACGGAAATCCCCCATAAGTCTTCTGTGTTTTTTATGTTAAGACTTTGGAATGCTTTTTTAATTGTGTCAATAGAAATAGGCTTGAATTCAAAACTTGGAATGTCCTTACTGAAGTTTTCTTTTAAAAGAGATTCAGCTAATATAGATGATGAGGGGAGAGATTTTGTAACCTCTATTGGAATGTTGGTAAAGAAATTTTCTAGTGTCTCAGCAACTTTTAACTTATCTGAAATGATTTCATTATTAATTTTTAGAGACAATTCATTCTGATCTCGCTGTTTTGTGTTTCCAGTTTCTTTGTTAATTACCTGCCACACAGCTTTTATTTTATTATTTGAAATACTAATTTTGTTACTTATTAATTTAGATTTAGCTTGGGCGCAGACTCGTTTGAATATCTTAGAATAGTTTCTGACATAATTATGAAGGGCTTGATCAGAAGTTAATGATTTCTCGTAGTACAAATTATATAAAATATCTCTGCTTTTTTTAATGCCAGCAGTGGCCCATTCATTGAATTTTGGTTTAGCATTGATGGTTACTTTTTTCACAGGACATGCTTTATTGAATTCATGGCATACTGTAGAAAATAATGTACCGTAGTTTATATTGGGGTCTTGTGAATCAAAACTAGCAGTTGAGAGATTGCTAAGAACATTATTATTAAATCTCTTCAATCTATTTTTAGTGAGAGGTCTTAATTCAATGGTTTTATCTAGATGCAACTTTTTATCTAAGTCAAATGATACAAGTTGACCAGTATGATCAGACCTGACGCCACTAATTAAGCACGAGTCTTGTACTTTACAATTAGTAAATATATTGTCAATGCATGAAGCTGAGGTTGCTGTTATTCTAGTCGCTTCATTAAATATACATTTTAAATTGAATGATTTAAACAATGATATAAGCTTACATTTATCGGGTGAGTTAACTAATAGATCAATATTTAGGTCACCACAAACAAAAACTAATTTATTATCTTTAAAAAGTTTGCTTAGTATTTCTTCCATAATTATTAAAAATGATGACAAGTTTGAGGCTGGTGGTCTATAAACACATAGGAAAGTATGGCCCTCAACCTCTGCACATGCTACCTCACATAAGCGATCAACAGAGCAAGCAGTGATATCCTTCCTTTCCTTATGCCTGAAGCAACTATTACATAATATCAAGGTACCACCCCCTATTGAGGATCTGTTATACGCACTGGCAACTGAAAAACTATTTACATTAAACAGCATCCTATCCGGTCTTAACCAGGTTTCACAAAAACATAAGATATCTATTTGATATTTATCTATTAACAATTCCACGTCTAGAATTTTGCCAGAGAAGCGATTAATATTTTGGTGATACAGTAAAATATTCTTATTATGCTTCTCTATTGTCGAGTCTAAATGTTTAAAGAATCTATTACAGTATTATTAGAAACACTAGATAATACTGTTTCGTCACTTAACCTAGTCTCAGTTAAATTATCAATAACTGCGTGTATATTGTAAGCTAACAAAGTAGCCAATACATGTTGACTTTTCTTGGGAAGAAACATATGTTCCCGAATTAATACAAAATCTCTAACAAAATTGTTAGTATCAAAATACAATAAACGGTCACTATGACGACATGTCAAAATATGCATTAGGTTGTTTAAACTACAAATGTAATCGTTTTCTTCAGCATACAAATTATCTGAATAAGGCAATGCACATAATATTAATTTACCTAATTTTAATTTAAGTAGGGTTTCGACACCATTAACTATGTCCCTTTTTGTGATGTTCAGACTGTTTCCAATTAAAAGAACTACAGTAGTCTGCTCATTCATTTGTGTGTTTTTTATTTTATGAACAAGCTCATTAAAATGCAGGTTATGGTAACAACAGTTAACCATGGTATGTTTAGATCGGTTATTTAACAAGGCTCCAAAACCTGCTCCTAATCTATCAGAATATACCAAAACATTACTTTGAGTGGGATTGACAGATTCTATGGTATGAGTTAAAGTGGGTGAAGTGGCAGGAACAACATGCTGTGACATGAGAGGTGGCGGAGTGGGAGCACAACTACAGGTGAGGTTGTTTGTCAGCGACTCGTACCTCTCTGCGTTGTACTTCACCAAATCTACCAACTCACAGGCCTCCTGCAAGCGCTCATTTAACATTTGCTGACTTGACTCATACTTACAAGATATTTCCTTAAGTGTATTTTCCCTGCTCAGTAATTCCTTTTGAAGGTTTTGTATCTCAATATCATACATTTGTTTGCTACTTTCTAACTTAATATTACATAAATTTAGTTGGCATTTTAAGTTAATACGTTCTTTCCTAAGATTAACTCACACACACACGCCACACACAACACACACTCACCCTCTCTTACTCAACATTAAGTACTCACACACACACGGCACTTATCTCAAAATGGATTATTTTATTAATTTCTGTTCTTGACATATTCTTTAAGAAACCTTTGCTATGTATTAGTGTTGGAACTACCTACCCTCGCACTAGGAGTCGGGCGTTGGTGACTGCGCCACAGTTTCAACTATTGCAGCGATCATCGTTTCACATCGTTTTTTTATTCATGTTTTTTGTTCTCAATAAACGATTTAATAATACGTGAAATTACCTACTAAATTACCATTGAATAATCAGGCAGGATGTACAACTTTGATTGAAAGTTTTAAATAATTAATGGAGCAGTTTTTTCAGGAATTAATTTGATTCATTCATTATTAACAATACTAGCGATACCTGCTAAGCGTGGTTGAAAAGTAACACAAAACACCGGTGATATTGACATGTCCTAGAATACTGAGCAAATGTGTAAACAGGGCTACAAAGACTGTATCTCTGTGTCAACATTATCGAATACAACAATATGAAGCAATTTGTACAACTTCAACAATCAGTGTTGTTATGTAAAAGTTGTAGATTTATCAAAGAAAAATATAGAATAAAATATTGTTTTCTTCTATTTTCAGGAATTCGGGCACCAAGTTTATCCACCGGGAAATCGCGCTGAAAAGCAAATAGAATACGTTGTCGTAAGTATTTATACCTATTTATTACAGAAGTTACTTATGTTGATGCATGGAGCGGGAGAGAAAGGAAGAAAAGATGGATGGACTGTGTGAGGAGTGATTTGAAAGAGGAGGGAGTGAATGATAGCATGACGGTTGACGGGGGAGAGTGGAAGAAGAAAAGTGTGCGCCAACCCCACGTTACGTAACATGGGACAAGGTTAGGAAGATGATGACTTAGTTTAAATTCCTACCTTTTATTAAAGAAAGAAAGAAAGAAAAATATTTTATTTGAGAAACGCACAGGAAATACAAACAGTAAAAAAAACAAAATTATATAAAAAAATAATAAAGGAGCTTAAGTATAAAAAACTAACAAAATAATAACGACCTGTGCTAGGCCAAAAAGGCCCCTATCTCAGCATAATACGGCGATAATAAATACCACCGCGCTGGTATTCTGATAGGGCCCACTGTGATGCCACGGACACATCTACGGACTTAGATAAATCCCACGAGGGGATTACAAAAAAATAATAATTAAAAGATATAAATAAAAACCGAGTATTATTAGTATTTAGTAATAGCTATTTATGCAACTGTTGTATAATAAGGGGTATTATATATTTATTGTGAGGAGCTCGTGGCTAAGTAATAACAGCCGCACTGGGTCGATCGATCAGGTTAAGCTATGTTTACCGCGGTTGGTCCGTGGATGGGTGACCATCTTTGCATACCAAGACCCCTCCGTGCCTCGGAAAGAATATTAAGCCGTTGGTCTGCTGCTGTCATTTGTAGATCTTTGAAAGTCGTTACGGATAGTATCTAAGAAGCCCAAGTCTGACAATCAGTCTTACCAAGGGGTATCGTGTTACCTAGTAACTAGGTTGTAGAGGTCAGATAGGCAGTCGCTCCACGTAAAAAACTGGTATTCAGTTGCATCGGGTTAGACTGGAAGCTGACCCCAACATAGTTGGGGAAAGGCTAGGCAGATGATGATTTAGTAAAATAATTATTATATTTGACACCATTATATGCTAATAATGGTGTCAAACGATGCTAAACATTGACACGTTGAAAGTAGGGAACCGCAGATAGTAGCTCTATGAAAGGAAGGAATCGAACCAGAGAGAGAGAACTCACGCGCTCCTGCAGCTACCGTGTTTTTAAGCAGTAGATATTTTAACTATGCAATTTTTAGCATAGAACAGGCAATATTATTGCTACGTACAGTCACGGACTTTAATTGATAAGCCACTTGCCACTGTTATTATTTTAGCCGTGTAATCCAAATCGGGTTTAGTCGGTTATACTCGTACATCCAGACACGGAAAGTCATACGTCTTCGTATTATAGAAGATTTTTTTTTCTAATATCAAAGTCATTGATTGACAGGCGTGTCACTTGGCTTAGGATCGCTTGTTATTAATGTTACACTTTCATGCAATATTTACGGTTGGCTAACCTGAGAGCCAGAACTACAAACTTGACAGCAAAGTCTGGTGACTCTGCTGTCAAGTTTGTAGTACTGGGTAGTCCCAAATTCAACCAATTGCAGATCTAGCAAACGTAACCTAGCGACAGTTGTTTACCTGTAGCTTAGCGATAGTAACGTTTAGCGTACGGAAAAATTATGATTGGTCATTTCGACATCGGAAAATCTCGGACCCACGATTTTATCCGAACGCGTAGCGTCCAAAATGATGTTCATGACAATTATGATACTTTGGTCTTTAGATAGAAATAACGAGTATTTAATTAGTTTTTTATTCAAAGGAGGTCAGTATCAAATAGATTGGATAAATGTATGCAACATTGTATTGATTTATCATTGACAACTTATAACTCAATCTTCATCCTCTATGGATAAAACTATTTTCGATTATTAGTAATTTGTCATCTTGTTGACAAGCATGAGGTTTGAGTTCGTGTTTAATCGTGTAATATCGTGAATGTATAAAACTGCAAAATCGTAAAGTTTGAAAGTGGCTCATCAATTAAAGTCCGTGACTGTACAGTTGACCTGAGAAATCAGACAATATCAATGCTAGAATTACAATATTTCGCACTATCAAAATTAAACTTTGTATCGAACGAAACGTTTTTCTACGATCCGAGCAACAGTTCACGGCCCTTCTAGCTTCCCAGTTTGTTAAAACATAAATATGCATATTAAAACATTACTTAAACACGAACAGCGTGACTTGCCGGGTGTAAACAAGCCCGAATCTGTCTGTCTACGCGTTCTTCACGATGTTGTGACGTCACAAAACTAATTGTTTCTCAATTAACAAGTTTGTTTAAATATTTAATAAATCGTGATCGTGATTCTGTTAAGATTGTACTTCCTTGCTCTTGAGAATTAGGATGTGGACCGGTTGTCCCTAAGGATTGTGGGAAAAAATATTCAGGGACTTCCTGAGATCAGAAGAAAATTGGATTTTGCAAATCATACAAACGTTGATGAAACATGTGTCATTTTATTAGTATTGCCATAAGAAAATTGAAAAAACCGTAAGAAAATTTGAATTTCACAGCTCATTTGATACCCAAAGACACCAATGAAGTATAGCTAAAGGGAGCTACTTAAATATCAAGAAAATTCTCATATATACAACATAGACATTTTCAAGTTCAATTAATACCGAGTTGATAATGTAAGTAAGTAGTAGGAACCTATTTACCTAACAAAAACTGTAGTAGGTACTTATAAGTAGGCAGCATAAGTAAATGATTGATAGGTACTCGTATATCATAAAACATTAAAACAAAAGTAATTAATAATAAAAACCAAAGGCACTCGTATTTGTAGATATGCTGTTCCCAAAACGGTGAAGGAAAACATCGTGAGGAAACTGGCATGGCTTTAAAGACATTTGTGACATCTACCAATCCGTACTGGGCCCGCGTGGTAGATTACAGCCCACTCCCTCTTTCAGAGCGGAGGCCTGTGTCCCAGAAGTGGTAACATTATAGGTAGTCTGATTATGCTAATAAACAAGCTATGCTAGGTATGTTGGTAGGTAGATACAATAGCGAATTTAACACCTTACAACACGAAAAAGTTATATTTATCAACAAATTACGCGATCACTAATTATATTCATACATCGTTCATTGAGCATTAATAGTAAATATTTAACAACATTATATCGGATCGTTAACAAACAAAAACATCGTATAATAATTCCTGATAATTGTAGACAATAATCGTTAGATATCACGGAAGTGAACCTGACATAAATGGAGCTTGCAAAAAATAACAAAAAGTTCATAATCGCGCGTGATATTATGATCACATTGATCACCGACGGATGATTATATTCGAATAGAGTGGTAATGATTATGGTATTGGCTACAACCTATTATTTAATTTGTTTATAATACAGTTCTAAGGCATGCACTTGACGTTTTGATAAATTAGTGTTTGATTTATTGTCAGATTCTCTGAACGCTGCCTTGGGTGAACACAAGATTCATTTTTTCTGGCAGGTTTCATTACCGCACGGGTAACATTTTTGTATGGTCTACATCTACAAATATGTCATTGCATTTACGAGTCAAGAGAAATGTCTACAGTAGGACAGCAGTTTTTTAAACAATTGCTAATTTTCAATGGCTAAATAGTTTTTTTATTTTTTTTATTGGGCAGATTTTTAGACTACACAACACCGTCGAGTGGGGGTGACCCCCAGCTTAATGATACTAAGTAGATACATCATTATCTGGCAACAGTGGCAACGTCGCCAATGTTTTAAAGTGTCAATTGTTTCTAGTAAATTAGGTTTAATAAAGGTCCCGTGAGACGGTATCAGCTGTAACGATCAAAGCAGCTGAGCACTCACCATGAAACGTCGTAACCATAGTATTAAGTAATCATTGCCACGCAGCCTGACAATCAATTATGTGCGATTACACAGCCTGTGATACACGCAGACATGACCATCTTTGTTTTAATAAGCAAAATAACAGTAGTTAAGAGCGCACCGAGCTTTTTTGCAAAATAATGTTGCTCGTTTGATCCCTTGATGCATCGTTATTACTTATCCTTTAGTTATGCAATTAATATGTAAGATATTTAAGGATTAAGTAACAAGTAATTTCTAAAGTGTATTATGTATAGAGTGAATCTATACATCATACACTTTAGAAATTACTTGTAGTTTCCTTGATAGAAAAGAAAAACAAAGTTATCTCGAAAAAAACATAAACCCTTAGTGCGTAATCATATTTTTCATTATAATAACAAAACTACATGTTTTCGATAACTTATACATTTTACATTTTTGTTTATTAATACGAAGGAAATACCTAAATTAGCGCGCGAACCGCCCATTCTTTATCCCGTTCTTTATTTTCTATCCCATTAATTAACGGCAAAAGCTCGGTGCGGTTGAATACTGCGTCGACATAAACATAAACCTGTTTTTGCTGCCGCGTAGTGGGGTAAAGAATTAGCCACCATATTTCCGTGCAGTGGGCGTCGTGGAAGGAAACTAATTAAATAGATTAGATGTCATGGATGACCAGTAGATACCTATGTTCATTTTTTGCCGGAATAGTATACCGTTGAAGGCAGAGCAAAAATTCATTTGTAAATCATGCCTTCTTCATCTGAAAGACCCAAAAGGGTTGAGGCTTAAATATAGCAACGAAACTATTAAATAGTACCCAGGAAGACTGCCTCGTTGGTATAGTGGTCGCAAGCTGAGTTTTTCTGTCTGGAATTTCTCAGTAGCACCCCGGAGTCTGGATTTGTGCCCGGTTGATGGCAATAGGCTCGCCCCCTATTACATGGGAGTCAAACATAACTGGCGAAATGTGGGTATACCTACTACAGGTACACCTCTGCTCAACCCTCCGGAGAAACAAGGCGTGATCTTATGTTACCCAGTAAGTATAACTGGCTACTGTCGATAATATTGATTGGCATCACGAATTAAAATATCGTTGAATTGACAACGTTTTCAAAGAGATAATGTAGAGGCTCATTGGGCTTTATAGAAATTAGTGCTAAGTAGTTTTTGAGTACGCCAAAAATAATACTGTCGTAATTAAAAAATATCGTAACAAAAATTGTTAAAAATTCGAATGGTTTAGGTAAACCGTACCCATTGACATTAGTAAGTAATTAAATAAGTCCTTGATGAACGTCGCGTCGCCGGATTCGACACGGCATCCATTACGGACACGCAATGTGAATAAGTGCTTATTAAAAAAAAAAAGATATCTATGATCTATGAAAATGAATAAACGCTCTAAAATGTTTCATCCAAACATCTTGAATTAGGATACGTAAATAGAGAGGTTTGGTGTGGGTGAAGCCCTTCTGTCCCTTCCGACTTCTTTTACATCAGTCTCTCTCTACTTTGAAGTTATAATATTAAGGCTGTCTATAAAAGATCCCTTTTAGCGATAAAACCATGTTACCAAATATGTAATTTCTCTACATTTAGATTATCCTAATTTAAATTGTGTACACACGGCTACATATCAAGCTATACATTTCCAGTATAAGCTGACCTCTCATTGTACGGAAATCCTATACAATGCGAGATCATATATACTGGTAATTGATATACTGGCTTTACTAGAAATGTATAGCTTGATATATAGCCGTGTGTACCAACATAATAAAGAGTATTATAGGTATGTATCTTTCTAAGTATTATATGTAGGTATAGTAGGTTGGTATTAGGTACTTCTATTAACTTAATCAATCTTTTTAGTTTTAAATGTTTGTCAGTGATAACTCCGTACAGCCCGATTCAAACGAATGGCGGCTCGGAACATGAGGCGAGTTGCTGCGCAGTAACAAATTCATGGGTCAGCGGGGTGAGGGGTGCGATACTGCGCAGCGAGCAGCTAACTTCCGAGCCGCCATTAACTTTGAATCGAACATATCTAATGGCAACGTTAGGCAGGATTATGTCACAATTAAAAGGTTCCAAAGGCTCCTTAAACCCCGTTATTAAGTTCTTAATAAATTCTAGTGTTATTTAACGCCATTACTTTTACATCCCCAGCCACAAAGATCACCAGGTCTCCAAGCGATAGTCCACCTGCAGGCTGACGAGGAATCAGGAGTGGAAGGCGACCTGATCTTCACACAGCTGGTACCGAACGGGCCCGTCTCCATCGAAGGCAACATCACGGGCCTGGCTGCTGGGCTGCACGGCATCCATGTGCACCAGACTGGTGCCGTCAAGGATAACTGCAAGGAGATTGGGCCGCATTTCCTTGCGTTTTATGTTAGTATTGTTTTTCAAGAGTTCTTCAAACCAAATTTTACCTACTAATAATGGATGCCCAAAAATTTCACTCTATTTTGATGGGGCACACCTTATTACTTGCTTCAGTAAATTAGCGTAGGAGATATAACTAATAATCATCACGCTTAGCAGGCAGATAAAGTGTTTGGAGTGAGAGTTCGATAGAGCCCCCTCCTCCCAAGCGCGGATCCACCGTTGTGGGCACGATGGGCATGCCCACAACCCTAATAGACTTGTGACATCACCCTTTCACGGACTATTGAGGTCGATAGGCTGATGATATTATATCCACTGTCTTAAAATAAAACAATGAATCGTACTTAGTCAAGTCACATTATGTGCTTATGTCGTGGCCAGATCTTAGAATTGATCATTTCATGAAGTGTTCAACCATTTCATGAAATGGTAATACACAGGTGCTGTAAAATAGGTTCTGAAATAGACTAAAGTGGCATAACTTAACTATATTTTAGTTTGACAGCACTAAGATGGCACTGAGTTATTAATTTACTGAAAATGGCAATTTTGCTATTCTGAATTTGACATTTTTCACCAAAAATTTTGAATGTCTAACTAAGTCTGACTGTTTTTAATCGCGATTAAAAAGGTGTAGAATAAAATAAGTAGGTAGTCATGAATTAAAATTCACACCAACACCTCGACTAGTTCAGGTGCAAAAACAGTAAGTGTATCTTTTGTTTCTTTTCTTTTGCTTTTAACTAGAAAATGGTGTGTCCTATCGAAAAAATGATGAAAATTTGAACCCCTTTATAAAGCCCATAAACCCCTTAAACATTTTATTGTGTCAAATTTATTTCTAAATGTAGTTTTTTTTTTTTTGCAGAACAGCTATATTAGACAGAGCAGATATATTTATATATAATAATATATATGATATATGATCATAGCCAAAAGTAAGGAATTTTAGTGATAGTTTAATTCGGTGTACAGACGCCAGCACATCAACCTACTACTATCAGGGCGTCATATCATATATTTTATAAAAATCTCCTTTGTAGGAATGCACTACAAAGGAGATTTTTACATATAAATCATGAGCGAGTTCAAACTCCGACTCGCACTTGGCCGATTTACGGGTGGCTGTGACCACAACCTTTTTTGAGGGTTGGATCCGCGCCTGCCTCCTCCAGAATCTACTGAGATTTAAACCATCAGTCGCGCGGAAAAACAGAAATTCGGAAAACACATGCTTCTTAAATCTATTGCAGGATTGCATGATCGATTCGATAGATGGCATTGAAAGAAAATGTCCAAAATTGGCAATATTATTTTGCCTCTCAAATCAATCCAGCATTCCTGATATCGTTCTAAGACACTTGGCTACCCCATTTTCTGCAATCAGTCTGCCTAGCCTTTTTTCCCAACTATATTGGAGTCGGCTTCCAGTCTAACCGGATGCAGCTGAATACCAGTATTTTACATGGAGCGACTGACCTCCACAACCCAGTAACTGGGTAATACGATACCCGTTAGTAAGACTGGTTGTCAGACTTTCGGGCTTCTGACGACTGTCAAAGATCCACGAATGACAGCCGGGTCCAACGGCTTAACGTGCTTTTGGCACGGAGGAGTGTCGGTATGTAAAGATGGTCACCCATCCACAGACCAACCCTGGCAAGCGTAGCTTAACCTGATGGATCGACCCAAGCGACAGTTATTACGTATACACGAACTCCTCCCATTTCCCCATTTTCTGCAAAACACTTAGATATTAACTTTTCACCTTATCCCCAGGGTCGTCACGGCGGTCCCCGCGACAACGTCCGCCACGTCGGCGACCTCGGCAACATCAAAGCAGAGGAAGGACCACTGACAGTCCGTCTCATTGACCACCTCATCTCCCTAGCAGGCCCGCGGTCTATAGTCGGTCGCTCTTTGGCAATCTCTAAAGGCGAAGACGACTACGGACGCGCCAGCACGGAGGATAGTGCCCTCACTGGCACATCGGGGCCGGCCATAGCCTGTGGTATCATTGGTTACTTACATTAAAGTTTTGTACTTTTATACCTTTTCTACTTCTGTAAATTGTGATATTTAGTTTCGTACTTGTGTTAATATATCTGTATGTATGTAGTCGTGTTTTATTTTGTAACTTTTCCAATTAGTTAGGCTAAAGCACCATTTAGATGGTGCAAGTTTCTGGAACGTTAAAGAGCAATAATCGCATGCCATAAAACACGTAAGGGAACGTGCCATATAGGCACACTTGGTATGGCGCCTACTAAAAAATGAAAAGCAATACGCTAGTTTTAAATGTACTCGACGAATACGTACTTACAATCCGGGTGATTTATAAATCAAAAATGCTTTTAAATCTAGACATACATTCTTACATAAAAATAAATAAAATTGAAGTTGTAATGTCAAAATAACAGCTTTTTACTAAATACATATGAAAGTATATACGGTACCAACATTTTTTTTTTTTAATCTCGTTCTTTGTTCCGGCTAATCTCCGAAACGAAATAATAACTTAGGCTACTTTTATTTTAGAAAAAGAATTAGGGTCTACGCAGGCGAAGCCGCGGACAGCAACTAGTTTTAAATAAACAAACTATTATTCAAAGCAAAGCTACAATTACTTAATCGAAGTCACGTTAGAAAAAAAAAAGAAAATAACGCCTATTCGATTTACGACAGGCGCTTAGAATAATTATCATAATCCCACTTTAGAACAAAGGCCACATCTCTGCGTAACAAAATAATATCACGCTTGTAATCCCCGAAGGGTTAGGCAGTGGTGCACCTATAGTAGGTACATCCACATTTCGCCAGTTGTATTTAAGTCGAGCCTATTGCCATCAACCGGGCACAAATCCGGACTTCAGGCTGCTACTGAGAAATTTCGAATAGAAAAACCCAATATTCATTATTAAAGACAGAATCGGTAGAAGAGGCAGTGCTTGAGGGAGGCCTAAGTGCAGTGGAGGTCTTTCGACTTAAATGATAATGATGATGATGAATACCCCCGACCTGGGAGAACCGCATGCTCAGCAGTTGCGCTTGCGAACACTAGACATCTTCTCTATTCCCTTATTATCACTTAATTATCCACAAACAGGGTTAGTAGTAGAACACTACATTTTAGTATAATTATGATATAATGAAGATCATGGTTGATGATAGACCTATGTAGGTAAATATATCTTATCTAAAGCGGATTAAGATTAGTTATCATTAGTTTTCCATTGCCATCGACCACGGTCGAATCAGATTTAATAGATATTGAAAATCAAATCCTACGGTATGATTGTAAACGCGATATCAGGCATCAACTGAATGATACTATTTTTTAAATGTTAGCTTTTGCAATTTTTCTACTGTGCCAGAGGAGTGTTCCATAGTGCAACGGTTGAGGATCGAACTCGGGACGTCTTTCCTCCTGCAGCTTCAAATTTTCACTAACTTTTTATGTACTTGTAGGTACAACATGGTGTCGACCATGAATACCTTACTCATGCAAGATTCAAAAGCGATTTTCTCCTAAAGTATTGATAGATAATTTATGGAGTTACGAACTTTGTACTATCGAAATCATACTATTATGAAATAGATATTTTCTCTCTAAGTTGCAATTTTTTTTTCACAAGAAAAACGCTTTTGAATTTTAGGTAACTGTAAGTATTTATACAGGGTTATTGGCATTGGTAATTGGTAATATTTCGGCAATCCAAGGGGATGTAGGAAGGATCATTTCCAACTCCACATTCCAACAATTTGACATTTTACATTTTGAAATGAATTAAATAAAAATATAAAATGTCAAATTACTCGAAAATAGTTGACATTTGCATAGGAATCATTGGGGTTATTTGGTTGCAAAAGACCTCTACTACATCCCCTTAATGGATTGCCAACATATTACCAATAACCCTGTATATGCTCGTAACTGTACCACATGGATTTACAATGTTTGCACACAAGTTTATCATTGTATGTTCTTTCTTATACTTAAACATTCACTACCACAGGACAAATGCATTAGGAATATATTATAGGTACAGACGCCAGCAGGTCAACCTACCCGAAACTGTCAAATTTTCCCAATCAATTTTAAACCTTTATATGCTTTAGTATTAAAGTTGAAAATCTATTAAAGTTTGACAGATTGTAGTAAGTTGATGTGCTGGCGTTTGTACTAACAAAAGATGTCAAAATTCGTAAAGAATTTTTACACGGCAAAAAGTATTTTAATTTATAAATATTTTTTAGTGCTTAAACTCCGGCCGCCGAGAGAATGCATTCCTGCGACCTCTCAATTGGACTTAGACACCATTAGAAACAAATAAAGTACCTACCTATAAATTCGTAAAACACGTTTCTTTTGTTCTCAACGAAACGCATTCTCTTGGAGGCCGGAATATGCATAACTAGGAATAAAGTAAAAACACAATTCAGTAACCAACGGATATATTTCATGTATAAAAAAGCTTTTTTCAACAAAAATGCAAAATACAAGACAACAAGAATCAGCACCGCATACCAAAAAGTACGGAAGAATCGAATGATTGAACAGAGGTATATTTTGTATCCTTACAATATGTGATGTTTACGCCTAATTACTAGCTAGTTGTGCCTTAACCGAAGTAATAAATAATGATTTTATGAGACGGACGGCCTTAAGATGAAGGAATAGTTGGTGAATATTGTGCTGTATATTAAGTTCATTACGACAGCGTTATTTGATTCCCTGAAATTACAGCATTTTATGCTGTTGCATTACAGGCCGGCAAAAATAATAGTTGTACGATAAGATGGTGATAAAACGGTTAAATGCAAGAATATTTTATTCGTGAGAGAGCTAACTAAACTTTGACCGAAACAAAAACGCGTCTAAAGAAACTTAACCCTGCTCGTTCCGCCCCGTTGCCAGACTAGTTTGTAACCAATCTGGCTCAAATCTTCCATGATTTTAATTTTTAATACAAAAAATAATATAGTTGTTTTTTTTTTCATATATAAAAATTTCACACTGATTTTAAATTACATTTAAGCTAATGTCAGTCACACTAAAGTTCTTTACTGGAGGCCGATGGCGGCAACAAGTTTCTCGACCTTTGCGATGTAGGCCTTCTGTGCGTCTTCCTTTGACAAACCACGCTGCTTGCTCCAGGCCTCGAACTTGGCCTTGCCCTTCAGGTCTAGGAAACCGGGGGCCTCTGTAAATAAGGAAATGTATTTTTAGTGCGTTGTTAGAAGAAAAGGAACAGCCGATATAGTCTGTAAAAATCTCCCCTTGACATTATACACCTACTATTTAATTTCAACTCTTTATTTGTGAGTTTTGTGGACATGATAATTATTCAGATTTGTTACAGTTGCAATCATGTCATTTCGTTTAAAATTGTTTTTTTAGTTTATTTATCTTATAGACAGGGTGGCAGGAAACATCCGACTGATACCATGGACTCAGTACATTATTCTGAACCCCCTGCGTGGCAATTTTTCGACGGTTATTTAAAAAAAAAACTGCTGTTCCATACATTTCTGACCGCGTAGGTATTGAAACTTTTCTATGAAACAGATTTTTTTTTTTTAATAACCGTCGAAAAATTTCTACGGTTCAGAATCATGTACTGAATCCATATCAATTTTCGCCTCGATGTCCCAGCCACCCAGTATAGCTTCTTTTCTATTTTGTGAATGTGAGAAATCTGTAGGCTTAGTGAACTATAGATTTGTTGACCATTTTCTATGTTGTTAAGTATCTGTTATTTGTTGAAAGGCCTACACTGTGCTCCTATTAACACTGTTATTTAAAGTCAAAAGTCAAATAATTTATTTCAATTAGGCACAAAAAAGGCATTTTTGAACGTCAACATTTACAGAAAAATAATAATTGATTCTAGTCGCCCCTTCTAAAAGGTAGTTTTCGTATGGAGAAGAATGGGCAAGAAAAAATTTGAAAATATTGTAAAAGCCAATTATTTTTAAAAGAGTAACCGAGTTTCTTGCCGGCTCTTTTCCATAGGAACCGTCCACCTAGCTTCTGACGTTTCAGTGTAGGTTTATGTTTTTTTTTTTTTTTACCTTTAAAGCTTAGGTGAGGTCAGCTGTCATTCCACTGATGCTAGGGACAATGGACACTGTTGAAAGCTCACTTCACCTAAGTGTTCACGGTGAGATTTTTACAGACAGCACTGCCGATGCTAGGGATGGGCAGTATTGACAGCTCACTTCACCTTAGTGTTCATGTTCACGATCAGATTTTTACAGACAGCACTGCCGATGCTAGGGATGGGCAGTATTGACAGTTCACTTCACCTTAGTGTTCACGGTGAGATTTTTACAGACAGCACTGCCGATGCTAGGGATGGGCAGTATTGACAGATCACTTTATCTAAGTGTTCACGGTGAGATTTTTACAGACAGCACTACCGATGCTAGGGATGGGCAGTATTGACAGTTCACTTCACCTTAGTGTTCACGGTGAGATTTTTACAGACAGCACTGCCGATGCTAGGGATGGGCAGTATTGACAGATCACTTTATCTAAGTGTTCACGGTGAGATTTTTACAGACAGCACTACCGATGCTAGGGATGGGCAGTATTGACAGTTCACTTCACCTTAGTGTTCACGGTGAGATTTTTACAGACAGCACTGCCGATGCTAGGGATGGGCAGTATTGACAGATCACTTTATCTAAGTGTTCACGGTGAGATTTTTACAGACAGCACTACCGATGCTAGGGATGGGCAGTATTGACAGTTCACTTCACCTTAGTGTTCACGGTGAGATTTTTACAGACAGCACTGCCGATGCTAGGGATGGGCAGTATTGACAGATCACTTTATCTAAGTGTTCACGGTGAGATTTTTACAGACAGCACTGTCGATGCTAGGGATGGGCAGTATTGACAGCTAACTTCACCGAAATGTTCACGATCAGATTTTTACGGACAGCACTGCCGATGCTAGGGATTGACACTATTGACAGCTCACTTCAACAATTTTTTCATGATGAGTTAGATAGATAGAGTACTCTTTTTTGTACACCATAAAAACATAGGTACATAGACTTTTACAGATTCAATCCAGGACCCAGGTTATTGGAAAATAACTCGCGAGTGGTTGGGCTTTAAGAGTAAATAATTAAATAATAAGGATTTGCAAGTAGTTGTTTTGGTTTTCCTTCTGGTAAAGATTGAGTGGGTCAAAGGTTATGCAAATGGACGCTGTATTGACGTGCTATATTCACACTTTCGTGTTGTTTATGTAAAAACTATTCTAACGTTGTTTCGAGAAATTCATTAGTTGACATTGTACTGTGTTATGTCCGTATTAGGTACAAGATATACCTACATACAATTAGGAAGTACTTTATAAGTACATGACTAATAAAAATCGTGCTTCAAATAATTGTAACTTGAACGGCGCGGCGGTATATATTCCCCAGCTACGCTTCGTTGAATTAGTAATTAATGAATCCATCTTAGATCACGTAGTATTTTCTTAATAAATAAAAGAATCACGATTTATAAACATCATCAAGTGCTCATTGCTGCTTATCTTTATAAAAGAACAAAAGGACATTATTATAAAAAAAAACGTCATCATGGTGCGACTATCACGTTCTAGAATAGTACTAGTGAATCTTATCACTTGATATAGATGACTTTGATAGAATGTATACCCTATTTCCATGCACCTAGAACTTAAAATCGATTGCAGTTATGTATCCTAGGCAGTTAGTCGCGAGCGCGACTATATGCAACTAGTGAATCATAAGATGACTTTGATAGAATTTATGCCTAATTTCTTGTATCTAGAACTTAAAATCGTTTGCAATTGTGTATCCTATGTATTTGTGACTAGCCGTGGTAGGAAGTGTAGATAAAGCTTCTGATACAATTTGATGCAATTTATATCAATCAAATTCATCCGCATCGCTGTCGACTGGTATGACCGCAGACATTTGCGGTAAACCACTTTTCACCCTTACGCCGCGCCGTTAGTAATAAAGTTGAAAAGTGGTTCACCGACGCTAGTGTCCCATTTGGTACCTAAGAGACTGGCGCCACATTCGTGTTGTATGGCAGCGCTTAGCCTCTGGCCAAGATTAAAGCCAGCCAGGATCACGGGAAGTGTCAACCAGCCTTTTAGAGATTTCATTTACCTATATCAATTGATTCAACAGAAATATTTGCCTGAGCCAGCTCTTTCTTATCAAGGATTTTTAAAGGACTTATTATTTAAATCGTGATTTACACTTTAAATGATGACGTTAAGTGATTAGTAGCTAAATGATAAACGGATTTAGACATGATTGATTTATTTATTGTTATGTTATTTAACAAGACTGGCTTGGTTTCCAAAATACTTAGAAACTATTTTAGAAACTGAAAACAACTACAACTTCAAAATTGGCTATTTTAAATTGACGCGAATTAGAAAAATGATTGAAATTTTAAATGCTATAAGTATAGTCCTCCAGACCGTATTTCGGCCAATCTCAACGGAGACTAGCCTTCGGCGCGGGAGATATTATAGTGCACAAGTGTGTGCGCAGACACAGGTGCACTCTCTCTTCCCTCACTCTCATAGTCCGATGGGACGGCAATCTGACACGACCGGAGAGAGTTCAGGCGCAGGACCAACGGCTTAACGTGCGCACCGAGGCACGCGGGTATCACACCGCCAACTTCCAAACTCTGGGCTGTTACTAAGAAATTCCTAATGGAAAAACCCAATAACACTTTGCCCGACCCGGGAATCGAACCCAAGACCCCACGCTCAGCAGTCGCGCTTGCAACCACGGGACCAACGGTGCTATAAGTACACAAGTCATGACGTGCACTTGCCTAAATATTGATGACCATGCAACTAGAAATAACTAGCTCCTGCTCGCGGATTTGTCCGCGTCAAAAATATATCCTATGACACTCGGCCACACTGTAGCTGCACATTAGTGAAAGAATCTTCGGAATCGGTCAGTCGCGTTCTGAAGATTACATACAAACACGCGAATTATAATATTAGTATAAACTCAAAGCATTTATTTCCAATAAACCAATAGGGATGATGCCTGGGTCAAAAAAAAGAAGTTCTATTTAGTCCGCCAGTCAGATAATAAAAAAATATTAGACTCGTATTTTTGCTTTATCTTATTAATAAAAAAATACTTAGATAAAACGCATTTAGTTGGGGAGTGGGGGTCGCTACGTCACAAGTAAGTATAAAATCTACATACTCGTGACGAGCGACGTGGCACATTTTAACTCAATGTATCGCCGCCGTAATCTTTAGATAACGTAAAAAAAGAAAAAATACGTGTAAATACGTTATTTTTTCATAATCTACATGACGGACAAAAAACATTTTTTGTCATCATCCTTATTACAGGTACTTTTGAACTGTCAAGGGGTCGGTCAGTCAGAAAGATGAAACTAGTTGCCCATTCCAAAGCGTAGTAGGTTCCTATGGAAAAGAATGGACAAGAAACACCACAGACACTTTTAAATCAAAATATTGATCATGACATCATACATGTTGAAATTATACATGTGAGAAAAATTTAGAAAGACGTGCACGTTAAAAGCGTTCGTAATAAAAATATAAAAAAAAACAATTCAAGAATTTAAATAATATGATATAGATAAATCGCATCAGATTCTTCGTCAAGTTCGTCTATTGACAGTCCAGTTTCGTTTTGCCACATTATAACAGGACTTAAATAAGCCATATAAAATCAAACAGACGTCCGTAATAAAAATATAAAAAAAAAACAATTCAAGAATTTAAATAATATGATATAGATAAATCGCATCAGATTCTTCGTCAAGTTCGTCTATTGACAGTCCAGTTTCGTTTTGCCACTTTATAACAGGACTTAAATAAGCCATATAAAATCAAACAGAGTACGAAAACGTACTCATAAAACCGGGTCGCTTTAGTTTTTACGAAGAATGCAACGGGTTAGGTCATTCTGCTCTTACGGTGTCTAAAACTGGTAGTTAAACGGTATTCTTTTAGTCTAGTCTTCCATATCAGATCTTTATGAGAACCGAGATTTGTTTTACTAGAATATAAAATAAAATTCATTTAATTCAGGTAACACTATAGAAATATTTAAAATTTCACAATGTTCAGAAACGATGAGAATAAAATAAAATGTTAAAGCAATTAAAAAAAAAAAAAAAAAAAAAATAAAAAAAAAAAAAAGTAAGTACGAACAAATTATAAACGTCATAGGAACTGGCATATAGCCTTTCATATAAAAGCATCATCTGCCTAGCCTTTACCCAACTATGTTGGGGCGGCTTCCAGTCCGGATACCCGGATGCAGCTGAATACCAGTATTCTACAAGGAGCGAATGCTTATCTGACCTCCACAACGCAGTTACTGGGTAACACGACACCCCTTGGTAAGACTTTGTTGACAGACTTTCGGGTTTCTGACGACCCGTAACAACACTGTCAAGGATCTACAAATGACAGCCGGGACCAACGGCTTTACGTGCTCTGCGAGGCACGGAGGGGTCTTGGTAAGTAAAGATTGTCAGTATCCACGGGCCAACCGCGGGAAGCGTAGCTTAACCTGATCGATCGACCCGTGCGGCTGTTCAACTTCCCCTTTCCTATATAAAAGCAATACAATATTGCAAACACACTTACAAACAAAATTAATAATAACTTGTTTTTTTTTTTGTGCTCTTTTTTTTTATTTTACAATGAGGCTTTTTTAGGGTGTGTATCTTAGCTTTAGCTTTCGTCTGATAAAGTGCCTAGTAGGTATTATTTCCTGAAAGTCTAGAAGACACATGGTTAAAACAGGTTGAAATTAACCACAAATATTTGGAATTTTCAAGGTGCAAAATAACTCGATATAACAGCAGTCACTAGATCAGACGTGTTAATTCCTAGTCAAGGACCACCCCACAATTAGTTCTGCAAACAGGTACGGATAGTCATCTAACTCGATTACCATACAAAGGCTAGTTTTGATTTTCACACAATTATTCAAGAGGTTATTGTTATTATGCAATTATTCTTAGCATGAAACAATAGACTGAATGGCTGACGCGGGATCATAACTATTGCTTAACAGAGGTCCTCTGGTTAAGGCCATATAAAACGTCATATTTTTATAGACTTCTCGAAAAAGTATCATCATCATTTCAGCCGAAAGACAGCCACAGCTGGACATAGACTTCCACCAAGCACCGCCGCTCCGACCGGTTCTGTGCATCTCGTATCCAGCGGATTCCTGCGACCTTCACCAGGACATCGGTCTGTAGGAGACCTTCCAACGCTACGTCTTTCGTTACGGGTCGCCACTCCTGAACCTTTCGGCCCCATCTGCCTTCTGTTCTGCGAGCGTGCCCTGCCTAAAGCCACTTAAGTTTGGCAATTCTTCGGGCTATGTCGGTTATCTTGGTTCTCCTACGGATCTCTTCATTTCTGATTTGATCAAGTATCAGACTCCAAGCATAGCCATTGGCTCTGGGCCTCTCCATTACCCTTTGGGTGACTTTCAGGCTTCTAATGATTTTAGTTAGTCTTGACTCAAAATTGGTGGCGATTTTGTCTTACAGTAAAAACGCGGCCACATTCGAACCAAATTCATCCAAATAAGTAAGTAATTGTATAAATGCGAAATAACTGTCTGTCTGACTGTCTGTTACCTTTTTACGCCTAAACCACTGAACCGATTGTAACGAAATTTGAGTTAGGTCCCAACTGGTGAATGACATAATCATCCTCGATCGCAGACAAAGTCACGAGCAACGGCTTGTATTCAATAACATAAAAACATCCCATATATCGTAATGGTTGAATCAAGTTAATGGATTAAATTCAGTATTCCTATGCATATGTATGTTTGTTCAGCGACCGATCACGGAATGCTCTCATTAGACTCACGAAATGTCCATTATTTCTAGGCAGAGTATGAAACTAAATTGATACTAACTAAAATGATAATTACAATGTAGTCGAGATTTTTAGATGGATATGGATGGCCTCACGCCATAATAGTTTGGAAAAGGTTGGAGCAAGATAAAAAAAACGGCGCTTCTGGTCTATTCCGCCGTTTATACAGGATCAAATTAAATAACTAGCGAAACTTCGCAGACGTGATGGGTCTGTTGTGATGACGTGGTGGGTCGATATCTAAACACGATAATTACAATAAAAATAAAAAAGATTTGTTTTTTACTTTTTGGGAGTGAACGACCGCTGCTAATGTTGTTATTTGAAGTAGGTATGAGTTGAGACAATCAGTTTTTTTTTTGTTTTGATATCGATACCCACCATGGTTGTTGGTTTACAAAACTAATATTACACTACCTACACAGTAACGATAATTGACTCAAAAAAAAACGTCTTGTCCTTTTTTTTCCTGTTTTGTTTTGTTTAGATATCGATCACGTCTGCGGAGTTTCGCTAGGTAATTTTATTTGACCCTGTAGACTTGGCTATCATACAATTCAAATTACCTTCGTAAAAACTAAGTCTTATAAAAAGACAGGATTTTCCATCCACTGCGGTGCTGATTGTTCGTAATTTTTAGATTGAATCAATAAAAAACTTGTACACCCGGCTACACATCAAGCTATACATTTTATGCTGATCTCGCATTGTATAGGATATCCGTACAATACGAGGTCAACTTATACTGGAAATTTATAGCTTGTTGTGTATAATATCAGAGTGTACTATGATTTAAAGCAAAGTATTTTCAACCATAACTCGCTGATGTTACAAGTAATTTTTCTAGTAGCGATTTCATCAAAATGATTCACCCATTTCAATTTTATGGACTGAACCGAGTAACGTGAAATTCTAAACCCAATTATATGGTCAAATAATAAAGTGAATGATTCAAAAAACACATTAGACATTGCCTTGTTTGATAAGCTGAACACGATTTATAATCAATGCTGCGTTATCGCATTTTCAACTGTTCTGTCATTACGACTGTAAGTGAATAAATCCTAGGTTATTTACTATGTATAATGTGCTAGTACAATACTACACCTTCCTTGTATACTTAATTGGCTAATTATACCTAACATTGTATATTAATGTCTGATACCCCAGGTTACACGTTAGTCATAATTTACCTACGTCGACGTAAAGTAGCAGGTACTAGGTACCGACTCGTTTAAAGTCCAAGGATTTAATTTTTTGTGCTATAAAAAAGTCCTAAAACATTACGATCCGAGATTTTAGCACGTTTCATAATACAACATAAAATAGTAAATCTAAAACGTTTGTGGAACCATAAAAACTTACTTAGTTCTTTGAACAGTTCGATAAACGAATGGATTTATTAATACAAAAAATGTAAAAATATAAATACTGGATTTAAAACTTCTTATACAATTTCTTTTGTAATAATATGAGCAATAAGAACAACACTATCTAAACATTTGTAAAGAAAATCTGCGCAACTCGCTGTGCTATAGTTAGGTACTTTACGATACCTGACTCTAGTTTATAAAAGCAAATAAATACAAATTATGATAAATTTACGCGTTACTTATTTATTGCAATAAATACTTAAGACATCTATGGACGTCAAATCCTGACAGCAGCAGGAAAACCCTTTTCCTGCTGCTGTCCGTCTGTCTGTTTAAATTATTATAATTAATAATAATAAATAGTTTAAAATAGTCTTCCCCTACTCCAAGATAATTTAACGATTATAAAATTATCGTAGAAATAAAATGCTTCATAATGAATAATTTATAAGGTACTACCGTAGAACTTCATATCTAAGTAGTTTGAAAACAAAATCCCGTGAACACGATGACCACATCTGTTACCGCACCAGTTCTATAGCGGCCGAGCGCTGCAAGCAGAAATAGTCCTTACGGTGTATAGATATGTACTTCTTCGATGGTACGCTGCACACTTATCAGAGCGAAGCGAAGCGCATAAATACCGTTTAAAGATTTACATACAATACGGACATAATCCATATAATTTTCAGATTAATAAAGTTACTAAACGGTTCTTAACTTGCTTATGTGTTACCCACTGTCAAAACAGTTAATTTTTAGAACGAAGAAAAAGAAAGGCTGGGAATACTATTTTTAAATTGGTTAACCCTGTAAAGGCACAGTCAAAACGCTTAACGGTACCACAAACTATTTAACAATGCCACATGCCGACGCGACATTATTAACCAGAGGTCAGGTTGATGGGCTGACTGCCCTGAGCCGAGAAGGATATTTTGATTCACACCAAGGTGAACTGAGCTGTCACTGTCAATCCCTAGCATGGAGTGACAGTTCACATCACCTAGGTGATGACGGTGAGATGTTTACAGAACAAATCGGCAGGTATTGACTCTGTCCCCACAAGTGAGCAACACCGCTTGAAGGATCAGATCAGTCTCCAAGGGAAACCTACTGACACAAAGAAAGAAAATACATCTATTTAGCACAGACTAAAAGGCACACAACACAACATAATTATACTACAAGCAAAAAAATAAATGAAATAATAAAAAGTGTAAAGTAACAGGAATGTGTGCCTCGCGGCTGCGCCAAATAGGCCCAGTTCAGCGAAAATGCCAGACAACTAGTGCCTGACGCTGGTTTTCAACTAGGATTTTTTTCAGCTTGAAGTAGGCGTGAACAGGCCTTCCACAGTTATTTTACCTCTGAAAGCAGCCACCCAACAACAACTCTATTATAAAGATAATAATTATCAGACAGAAATACAAAATCTGAGGCAAAATTGCTGTGAAAAACTGTACACACCTCAGTAACAACCGAATGATGTCAAGTACGACATGTGCTACTCACTTGAGGGGTCAGAGTCTCCAACGGTAGCCTGCTTGAAGTAGGCGTACAGCTCGAGAAGGTCGGAGTCGCTGGGGAGGGACTTCAGCTTCTTAACTTCTCCGGCGGCCTTGTCGAATTGCTGGAAACAAACATACACTTAATATAATTTACTTAATATAAAAAACTACGTCTATAGGCTTACAGAGGCCCTAGTGTGAGTTTCTTTTAACCATCTTGACTTTACGCATCGCTTTACTACAAGTCTTGATACCTGTCAATTTCATACTAACGAATATGTGTTTTGTGAATTTAATCCTTATTACTACTAGAAATTGTCCAACTGACAGTTGTCACGAACGCATTCTCTAAACGGCCGGACTGTAGTTTTCATACCCCTGAAGAGCACCTTTGTTATCTACCAATGACATGTCGAAAACTTTGTCTAGCTAATTAATACGCATATTCATAGGTTTACCAAGCTATGTCAACAAGGTAAAAAGTTGAATGAAAATCGTGAATAATTTATTTATTTAATGGCTGCCTACTTAAGGCAGAAACTACAGAACGCTACCTGCTACGATCCTTACAGTCATGTAAGGATACATCTCCCTTCCTCCAGGCCAAGAAGGCGTCAGTTTATATATATATATATATATATATGTAGGTATGTACTATACGTCTACATGCCAGTTAAGAACCTATAGCGACAGGCCAGAAAGGCCTAAGTTTTTTTTAAAGGTAATAAATTATTTACCCTTAGATAGTTTTTAATAATAGGTATGCCGCCTACTCCAAAGAATAACCTTTCTTATATTGGCTACCAGCCCCAAACTCATATTAAATACTACAAAATATAGTGAAACAATCAAAATGTATGTAACTTCATTAATTAACATGCAGAATAAGTTAACAGCAAGATTTAAAAAAAGAATGACTTGTCAAGTTTTTGCGTTTTAAATATGTATTTCCATAAAAAAACTTAAGGCGACTTAGTGTCATGTGTAAAAAACATAATAAATAGTGTTCATATACCACTTAAGAGCATTCGTATTTGCCAAAGAATACATTTATGTACTTTAGTGATTTAGCAGTTGAGTTTGTCAGTGGTCTAGGTAAACATAGATTATTCTGCAAAATGCTAACACTAAGGACTTAGGCTAATTCTTTTGAACGCATTGACGTAGTGACTAGGCTAGCCAATATCTACTTGGTTAGTCAGGACGGTTCCGATTTTAAGATGATTCAAGACTTAATGTAAAAAAAAAACATGATCTACCTACATATAATTCAAACAAATGACACCTAGTAGGTATATTCTTTTTAAAATACTGATGAGTGATGATACTGAAGGTACTTAATAATATTATTATTTGAGAAGACACAAAATAAAAAAATAATTAAGATTTTTTTTTTCCTTTGAAAAACTTGCTAATTGGTAATTAAATCTTTTCGACCTCTGTCGTTTTATTATATTAATACACTCTGGGACAAAATTACAGAGGAATATGTTTATTTTTTTATTTTTATTTTTTTTGTAATAGTGACGCAATAATTCACAAAAGTGTGTTTTTAAACATGAAAAACTCAAGGCTTGCCTGAGATGGCTATCACTACATAATTATCTAACCAACCAACCATGTTTAAGTATTAGTAAACCCCAGTTCCTCAGGTCAATGTAAATTTGTGAATAGTTTGTAAATCTAATACAATACCAGCAAGATATGTTTACAAATAATTTTCACATGCAGTTGCTTTGAAATGTGACAATGACTAACTAATACTTAGTAGGGAAGTTTACGTTATTTTGTTGTCAAGCTCATAAGAATTTACCACCTACCTACACCCCAGGGTCTTTTATTTGGATTCCTATAAGAATCCTCTTCTGGATTCTTAATTATAAGAATCTTCTTCTTGCAAATAGTAAAAAAAAATATGGAATGGATGTGAGTGGGAACGCCCCGAAGGACATAATAGTGACTTTAATGATGACATTCTTTAGAATGGTCAGGTGTGTAGTACTCTCAACAGGCGTGCGTAAACGAAGCGAAAGGAGCATGTAAGGTTCGTAGCGTACTGCCTACCCCCATGGAAAGAACATTACATAAACTCAATCCGAGTTTATGTATGAATTAACATTTTTCTTGAAAATACTTAGAAATGCAATGTTAACTTGAAAGGAAGTGTAAAAATAGTTCTGTAAATGTCATTCACTTAGGATAGGTCGCCACCAAGGTTAAAATTATGTAAATAATATGGTAATTATATACAGAATGCTGATAACACCATTCAGAGTCTTAACAACAACAAAATAATGATTGTGCTTGCAATTATTATACAAGAAAATAACTTTATTATATATGCAAACTAGAAAGTGTGCCTTCTATCACAGGATCTTATGACTACTATGATGTTAAATACACAAATTTTTACCTAGTTCTTTTTAACAAAAAAATATTAAAAATTATACAAAAACAATAATGTTCTTGTGACTTAGCTTAGCAGACATTGTGCTAGGGAATGCAAAAGTCAGGTGGATTTTGTGTAAAGTGTGAACCAAGATGCATATTTTTTTTCTTTTGCTAACAACTTTAATTTATTTTTAATGTCAAACCAAAGTCATTAGTAAGTAAATCAGGCAAACATAGATAACAGCCTATCTCAGATATTTATTGCATTCTTCAAGTGTTAATTATTTATTAAGTATATTAATTTAGAAAAGAATAATACCTACCAAGACCATTAACTAAAAACTTGTTGATAACTGGCTGGCAGCCTGGTTTCTAAAGCCATATTTTATTTAACAAACAAGGACAGAAACATTGTAAATTATTTCCCAAGCAAATGTGTCATGTCATTGCAAGCAGTGTAGAGAATCTTCAAAATGAATCAAAGTTTTGTAAGTACATTTTATCTAATATCAAGCAAATAAAACAAAATATTTCTTCCATCATTACCCTATTCAATTATGAAATTAGTCAGATATATTATCTGAATAAGTGGGTATCTAAATAAAAATGTTAAAGTAGGTAGACAGCAATATTGTGAAGTCTAGCGAGTTGCCAGTCATCCTCTAAATAATTTCACCTTATGAATGTAGGTAAATGGCCTTTTCACTTTCAGAAATAGTTGCTAGCTAATGCATGAAGCACATAGCCAATAGGTTTGTAAACTATTTATAGTTGCTACTAAATAAAAATAAAATTATTTGCATTGACAAACTGACCACTGGCAAGTGAATTATCTAAAAATTAAAGCATGATCTTGATAATTTCGCTATAAACAATAAATAAACTTATGAAAGTACTCACTTCTTGGAGAGACATGGTGATTGTTGATACAGCTAACTAACCTAAAAACACAAATAATAATGTTAAAATACCACAGTTGCAAATCAAGCGTAGGTATTGGGGGTAAAATGTGATAGCCGGCTGAATATAATGACACTTAACCTCATCAAAAAGTTTAAATTCAGAAAACGAATGTCATCCATAAACAAAATTCTAATTGCTCTCATGAAAACAAAGGAAGTCTCAAATTATTATTGAACAAATTGATGTACTGATATTTTAATACTGTAATGAAAAATACACGTCACTAACTTACAGTTAAACAGAAGCGTGTGTTCGGCACGAAAACTCGTTAGAAACTGGACTGGTCGTGCTAACAGACTTTAGCAAGCACAACTCAAACGAGCATAAAACTAATAAAAAATGTGGTGACGAATCGGCTATCATTAACCACGTCATGCGAATGTTATCCTTATCGTATAGTATCTTTGAACAGTAAAGAATACAAGAATGAATTCACCTCAAAAGTTTGTCGCCTGAATTATTTGATTTGACACATTTGACTTATTATTGAGTTTGACATTGACAGAAAGGGAATAGGAACAGTGTTGGGAATATATTCATGGGTGGAAAATGAGGGAATAGGAGCTTTCGGTATGATACTGACAGATGGGCTGAATGTAATTTTTACGTTTTGTAATGTTTTCTAACTTGCAATTTAATTTCAGTAAGTCTGAATTTTGCAAGCGACTTTCCAAAGATAAATGAATGCTTCTGTACAGATGCCAGCAGGTTAACCTACCCTAACCTGTCAAATTTTCCCAATCAACTTTGAACCTTATATTTTAGTGTTAAAGTTGAAAATCTATTAAAGAAATTTGGCAGATTGTAGTAGGTTGATGTGCTGGCGCCTGTACTTCCACTCCAGGGCCCGCTTCAATTTTTCTCGACTTATTTTTGCAACAGTAGAAATTAATTTAAAATATTCAGTTGGTGGTGCTAGCAGGGGAGTTATTCAATCTTTATCTCAAGCATGTACAGACAACCGCATCTCGGAGGGAATCTAATCCATCCAGGATTTTTTTGGGTTCTGTGTTACCTTAAGACTTGTCTATAAAACAGAACCAATTCTAGAGTTTGCGTGAACACCTACTTAAATGGTTTTCACAGATTTTCTTCACTTTCCTAATTCTTTCAGGCAACTGCGCAAAAGCAACGAATTTTGAGACTTACAACAGCTTTTTGATTATTACTCGATTACGGCAAAAAGAGGGTAATGATTTTTTTATTACAAATGTGATGTAGGTACTTATCGGAAAACTAACATAGCAATTAGCTCGTTAGTCATGCAGTGTTACATTTTTACATTCTTTCACGTCTGGCAGCTAATGAGCTGAGAAAAATGAGCCGTATCTAGGTCAAACATCAATATACCTTTAAAGTATAAAAAATTGTCCTTCAGACCGAATTTCAGCCATGGCGGCCTATCTCAGCGGAGACTAGTCATGTACGCGGGAGATATTACAGAGCACAAGTGTTTGCGCAGACACAAGTGCACCCTCTCTTCTCTCTCTCATAGTCCGGTAGGATGACAATCCGACACGACTGGAGAGAGATTAGGCGCAGCACCACCGGCACCACCAACGTGCTTTCCGAAGCATGGGGGTATCACACCGCAGACATTCAAACTCCGGGCTGCTGAGCTGGTCCTGGGTTGGATTGCCAGCTCGGGCAGAGTTATTGGGATTTTCCATTAAGAATTTTTATCACAATTCATTAGGATTTGGTGTAAATTGGTTGTAATATTTACTGGCATGTGCCACGTAAACCAACAGATTTAATATGAAAACGATGTATTACGGAATTATTCCTCTGAAAAAGATATAAACTGTAGCAACTCGGACCCAATTCTGAAGATCACGCAAACGAAGTCGACGCCATATTATAAGCTATCGTAAAGTACCTACAAATACTTACTACGTAGTTAATAATGAATTATTGAACTACATAATGACTAATATTAATAATTAATAATTAGCTACGGTAGACGAAGACTTGTTTGTAAGTACCTACTTAAACTTACATTATTTCCATTGTAAAGCAATAGGCATTCAAATGAAAATCAATAGTTAATTAAAGTGTGAAGCGTTTATTGATAATAATTTATATAAAATTAAGAAGTGTCCTTAAACATAATTATGCGTATTTGGGTGCCAATTTTGCGGCTAAGTCGATGTACTGCTTCTTAGCGTCATCCTTGGAGATTCCCTTCCGGCCAGTCCATGCCTTGAACTTGGCTTTTTCGACTAAACCGCTAGGCTCAGCTGGAAAAAATATATGCGGTTATGAATTTAATTATGTAAGTAGTATATTCTAACGTAGCGTAAGGTAGGACGCCCTCAGGCTAAGTGGAGCGACGATCTTCGCAGGGTGGCTGGTAGCAGCTGGATGAGAGTTGCCGAGAATTGAGCTGAATGGCGTGCAATTGGAGATTGCTGATTATGATACTCTATATCACTCCGAATTAAGCACTCCGTCTATTCGTGACTCTAATAATGGAGATATCATCAATCTCATTTTCATGTCATTTTAAAACTGTTGCTCTTACGGTCGAAAAAAAATTCTGCTCAACAACGAAAATAACGTAATGAATGTTGTTGAACTGTCACAATGAAACAAATTTGTGGTGGTTGGAATGGTTTACGAAAATGTGTTGTGTAATTAGATAGCGACCAGCTATTTAATTACACAACACATTTTACAGATCAATTGGTCTCGACGTCACAAGCTGCTTAAAGTAGGCTCCTGGTTAGATCCCCGTTTCGGAAAAGTGCGGAAGTAAAAACACTTAGTGGCAGCCCCAGCGAATGATAATAACCTCATCATTTAGGCCTCTGCCTCCACAAATCACTAAATACGTTTAGCGCCTAAGTATTTAAAATATAATTTTGTCTCTTTCGTCTTCAAACAATTGGCAGAAACAGAATAATATTTTAAATTTGTTTAACGCTATGTAAGCGGAGCACAGAATGGGTGGAAGTTGCGGTGCTTGGGGTAGGCCTATCTCCAGTAGTGGACGTCTTTTAGCTGAAATGATGATGATGATGGTGTAAGCGTTAGTGCGGATTTCACCAATGAAACGGAACGCGATCAGCTCTTCTAAACCGCGTTCAAGAGCTGTCAGTATCAATATTCCATAACAATTATGACACTGACAGCTCTTGAGTGCGGTTTAGAGGTTTAGATGTGCTAAACGCGTTCTGTTTCACGTCATTAACTTTCCGCCAGGCAAGTCAAATGAATGATGTTAGAATAAACCGTTCTACCCTGCCCTTCCATCCACATACTGACGTAAAGTTCTTATAAAGTAAACAAATAATCACCAATGTTGACGTCACCGACGGAAGCCTGCTTGTACAGGGAGTACAGCGCGAGGTTCTCATCGTTGCTGGGGGTGGTCTTCCAGTTCCTGACGGTACCGGCGACGCTGGTGAATTGCTAAAAAATACAAAAATAAATTCTTAGTTTAAAGATTTATTGACTTAAATTACCTACATCAATCAGCCTATGATACGACTTCATTTAGGGTTCCCAACCCTACCTACTATATAATATAGTATCCTCCTATAATAGAGGATATCCTAGATACCTACTATATTTCTAAAGAAAAAATATAGTAGGCAACTATAGTGGGTAACTTCTATTAAGTATTTTTATTTCAATACAAAATGGCGAGATCTCCTAAAAGCTGTATTAATGTTATTTAGTAACCATAATAAAAATAGTTATCAACATATAAAAATAGTTAAGTATCAAGATTTTTTTTGAACCTGTTTGTAAAGGTACACAACATATTTATCTACTATTTTTTATTTTTTTTATTTACCATTCTACTATATTTTTTACAGAGAATGGCTTCGAAAATACTATATTTGTTATTAAAAAAGTTGGGTTGTTACATGGGTGACGTATTTGAAGACAAGTCTCAAACTTAATAAAAATTTACAAAGAGATGAATTGATTACGAGGTGGATTTGGGTAGGACGCTGTCAGGTATATTATTAAAAAGCCGGATAGGCAAAGTCTAAGAAATTTAAGCATTTCCAACACAACCTTTTGTATGAAGCCTACATTAGGAGTCCTTCAGGCGTGCAGATGTAAAAAAATTGGAAGCAAAAGAATATAAAACGTCATTGTGTAAAATGATCTATAAAAACCGATATGATATATCTAGGTATATAATATACCTACATCATAATTTTGTAGCTGTTAGTAACATTAAAAATATATCTCTGATTTATTTAAAATTCAAGCTCTTCATGAAATCATTCAAGCTCGATGAAAAGAAGTCAGTGACTCCGTGCAATTCATATTCAATTGATCCGTCGGTAATTGGATCAGAGTAATGGTATACCCTAGTAGGTAATTAGGTACAACTCCATTTCTAACTGCCCGATGTCTATTTCAAAGAGCTGTTATTACCTTTACCACGACGACGGTTTAATATTTCTATTATTAATAGTGTCCGACCGAAAATTGATTTTCAGCCGAAAACGAAAAAGAAACTTCGGCTTTAGTCGTAATTTTCGGCCAAAAACGAAGCCGAAAACGAAAATTATTTACTCATTAAAAAATATTAATATTTCCGCTGTATACTGAATTCTTGTTTTTTTATATACTCCAGGTACTCTAGAGAGAAAGAGCAAATATAGGCTTTAAAAGGAATAAAACACGATAATTCACGAACTTCTGACTTTCGGCTTGGCCGAAGCTTCGGCTGGTTTACGGCCGAAAACGAAAATATAGCCGAATCATGATGTTTAGGCCGAAAATGGCCGACGACTAAAACGAAGCTTCGATCGGTTACTAATTATTAAGTACTAATTATCAGCCTTAAAACTTTCCCATATGTGGGAATCTTGGTGAAAGGGTGTGGGCCATATTGATCTACCACTTTAGCCCAGTGTGTTGGCGGTCGATACAGATGCCTTCGAATTTCGAATTTTTGGTTCTAGGTCATGCAGTCTATTCTTTAAAGGTATTTGAAATAATATTCAGCTATAAAGATTAGATCTTTAAACTTGACAAATTATATTGATCGGTTGATAATTGTATTGTGATTAACATGTACAAGTACATACCAAAAGTGATTTAACAGAGATAATAATTTAAATATATTATGTAGGTTTTAATCACAGTCACAAGTCGTATTGAAACTACGTATCCACTATACCACCTAGTTTCAATACGAAGTACAGTGTTTTAAAAATAATACAATCTGTAATTCATACCTTGATATTATCTCAAGTTAAAATTATTTATTTGTTAGGCAGCTATATAAGTACTGATTATGATAACAGGAGGTTACCTAGGTTACTGATCTTAACGGGTAAGTAGATAGGTAGGTATACATTCGAGGACCTACCTAATACTTACCTCCTACCGAAAGTAGTGTCATAAACGACTTGGATTAACTACAGTACTTATTAGGAACTATGTCGTCCGAGGCTAATCAAGCCGAATTTGAGGATATTCTGTTGAAAATGGGAACTTACCTCATCGAGAGACATGGTTTTTGATTTTCTTTGAGATCTGTAACAAAATAAAATCTATTTTAATTTCATAACAATCGTGTACAGACGCCAGCAACCTACTACAATCTGTCAAATTTCTTTAATCGATTTTCAACTTTATAATTAAAGCATAAGGTTCAAAGTTGATTGGGAAAAATTTACAGTTTTGGGTAGGTTGATGTGCTGGCGTCTGTACCTTACACACAGATTTTTGATGTCTCCGTGATCATATTCACGCCTTAGGCGCCGCATGACAGCGATAACAAAACCAGTAGACATAAGCTGGACTAGTACTATTCTATTGAAATTGAAACTCCGTAAGCTAGGCCGGCTTAGGCTTATATCTCACTACGAAACCTTAGCCATGGCCATGACCATAGTCGCGCCGCCAGCAAAATATAAGGTCCCATTAAAATAGATGTACAAATTTTTAGAAATGATTCAAACCTCCAAAATAAGGACTATGGTAAAAAAAGAAAAACGCTAACGAAAATACACTAAAAATGTTGGTTACCCAATGCCATTTATTATTTTAGATCAAAATAAAATCACTTTAATGTGTTTTTTTTGCTTGGATATCTTTGGTTAGATATACTGAACGCTGTGTTAAAATTTGTCCATCTATTTTAATGGGACCTTGTATACACAGCGTTATGGCGGGTATCTCACCAGGCGTCGATCGGTTGCTGAACCAACCATACATTTTTGGCAGTGCGACCATATTTGCGCCGCCATCGCCACTGGTGGCCTAATGAAATAGGGCACTCAAGATCAAAAGTAACAACTGACGTGAGGTCGACTATACACGTAGGTAGCGAGATAGGGGGCCTAAAATATCTAGACCCAAGTCCAATGAAGAGATTAAGAGATATCAGTTTTTATATCTTAATCCTGGCTTATTAAATAAATATTTTTGTAAATTCAAATTCAATTCAAATTCAAATGTTTCAAATTCAAATTCTTTTTGTTTTCATTTTCGTTTTTGTTTTCAATTTGCAGGTCAGTATTAGGTAGGTTGTGTGTTTATCAAAATATGATTCGCAAACGTATTTACAGAATTATAATCATTCAAATCATCAATACAACTCCTGACATTCAAATCGCAAAAAAGTTAAGAAAATGTGAATATCACGTTCTACCTTAGCGCTTCCCGTTCCCCCTCAATAACCCCTTATTCCTAAAAACACAAGTACAATGGTAAAATCAACAAAGGTCCTATATTTGCGGTGTGCAGACATTGAACACGTGGCGTGCGCTCACACATTCCTCGGGTTCATCGACCGGTATCAGCGGAACTGGAGCTGCCGAGTGCACTTTCCAGCGTTCATTGACAGTGGATCGCGGTGATGTGAACTATGTGGAGGAAATCCGGCTAGATTAGCTGTTACGAGGAGCGGGGAGTGAAATGCAGATCACTAGGAAGACTTTATAAGAAGAATGAATTAGATTGTCTCTTTTCTGCTTTGCTCTTGTACATTTTTACTGTGATCTATGTGTGAGACCATTTCGTAGATTTTCCATTGCAAGTGGAAGAATGCCGTATGTTATTAGTAACAAAAAATCCTTTACAATCATTTTCAAACAACGCGTGACAAACTTACGCACTCCCGAATACTAGCTATCTAATTACGCAACACATTTTCGTAAACGACAAATTTGTTTTATTTTGACAGTTCAACAACATTCATTGCGTTATTTATGTTGTTGAGCAGATTTTTTTTTCGAACTTATGAAGCAATGGATTAGCAATTTCTTTCAAAACTATTCAAATTCCGATTGATCGTGTATTACGTAATTAGGGTACAGGGTCTGCCAGTCAAACTAACCTAACATTGTGGGTCTAGTACTACAGGTACTAGGAAACACGAGTCTGCCTATTTAAATTACGATTGTAACAAACAAAACATTTGTTATTAAAGGTACATTTACGCAAACTATATAGACGTATCGTATGACTATGAGCACTAAAATATAATTCACAATCTGGTACATAAAGAACTTACCACAAGGTAGAGAAGCTAGGTCGATATCGCAGAGGACACTGAACAGGTTGATGTGAGATCTTTAAGTTAAATTTCGTCAAATATATGGCATGTGAACTGTGTACCCAGGGTTGTCAATATTTTGTTTAAGATAACGTTGACGATAAGATCCATATTTATGTATACCTATCATTGACTAGTCAAAAATATAATGAATGATTGATATAATCAGATCAGGGCTATTATGAATGATCATCGATGTTTTGATTTCTACACGTTCAGTGCCTCAGTCGTCAGGGAACCCTCCTGGAGGGTTCACTCAAGTCGCATATGGGATGCCGGGAGCCCTCACGGAGGGCTCATTTTAAATATAGATTTTAGTTGTTCTTAGCGAATTCAGCAATATAAACTGTGAAACTAAAATCAGTTGTGTTTTTTAACAAGATTTCAATCCTAATGCCGGTGACACTCCTCGAGGGTTAACTTTAGCGCAAACATAATGCCGATGCCCCTCCTGGAGTCAACTTGCAATAGGTATGGCGGCATGGTGTATGACTTCTATGAGAATAGGAGGAGTCGAAAGTGTTAAGAAGTGGAATTTGAACCAAACCTCGCCTAGATAAGGCGGAGTTTTTAGGACTTTGGACTATCTCAAGAACTTTGAACTCAACACGACTTGTACTTCAGTAAAAAGTATAACAACACTGCCACTGTTCTGACCAGTGACCACGCTGAAAGTAGATCGGTTGCCACAAATAAACCATATTTTTGCTTAAATGTATGTTGGTAAAAGGTTTGTTTTTTTACCCACAACGGTGAACCTCTTGGCCTGATGGTAAGTGATGATCAGGCCAAAGGTGGAAGCGAGCTTCACACAAAATCCTCAACCACAGAGGAACTGACTATCTTACCTCCAACTGCCGAAACACAACAATGCTGTTAACATTGTTGTTATGGCGACAGACTTAGATAAGATGGTGGTAGCAAGCCAGGTGGATTTAGAACAAGCCCTACCACCAACCAAACCGAGCAGAAAATTTTGCCGCCACTGGGAAAGGCCGTTTCAAAGGTATAAAAGTTATTTAAATGGGAACAATTTACTTAATAAAAACCCTATATTCATTCTTTCTCTGACATACAACACATAGCCTAAGCCGTTGGGTCTAGCTAAAAGAATATTTCCCATGTTATGTACCAAGATCCCCTGAATTTCCCAACACTAAGCGTTGGGATATTGAGGGGGTCAACATATAATAAAATAAAATATAAATTAAGATAAATCTTACTATATTTAGAAAGGTGACAACCCTTAGCAACGTACAATATAAATAAACGCTATCATTCAATAAAATGTTGAATTTTATCGCAGAGCCATAATTCATGCGAAGATTATCCAATATGGTCCAAATAAAACTCTAGGGTGGGGTATAAAATTTTTCAACCTACATTAGGTACGTAAAACTGTTCCGATACAGACGAGAGAACCAGTGCTTATTGAAAGGAACATCTTGGACTTGGACAGGTACCTACTTCTGGAGTAAAACAAAAACATACTAAATCATCATCTGCCCTATTCCCAACCATGTTGGGGTCGGCTTGCAGTCTAACAGGAAGCAGCTGTATATCAGTATTTGACATCGAGTGACTGCCTATCTGACCTCCACAATCCATGCAGTTACTGGGTAATACGATACCCTTGGTAAGACTAGTTGTCAGACTTTCGGGCTACTGTCGACCCGTTACGACTGTCAAAGACCCACGAATGACAGCCGGGACCAACGGCTTAAGTGCTTTCCGAGGCACGGAGGGGTCTTGGTATGTAAACATGCATGGTCACCCATCCACGGACCAACCGCGGCAAGCGTAGCTTAACCTGATTGATCAACCCGTGTGGCTGTAATGACTTAGCCACAAGCCCGTAAAAGCATACTTAATCAGTTGCTAAAAAAACTGTCAAGTCCGTATGAAATAAGATAAGTACCTAGTAGATCAAGTCATTAGTCGAGGGTCCTTGTTGCCAAATATAAACAGCCATGTTGCCGAGGTCAGTCTGTGGAAGGGTGACCATTCAGTAGACACATACCCTTGTCCGTGTCTCGGAAACACTCTCGGAAAGCACATCTCATCTTCAATTGTAGATCTTTGACTGTCGTTAGGGCAGTCAGAAGCCCAAAATTCTGATAAATAGTCTTACCGAGGGGTATCGTGTTACCCAGTAAGTAGATGGGTTGTCTAGTTTAGATATGCAGTCCCTCCGAGTAAAATATCTACTGGTATTCAGCTGCATCTGGTTAGACTGAAAAGGAAAAAGGTGCCTAGCCTATTTCCAACTATGTTGAGGTCGACTCAGAAGTGACCAAGTCATTCATATTATGTTACTTAGTTATCTTTGTCCACAATCATTATTTTCTTAGTCATCAGCTGGTTCTCCGCCGGTACCTATCTAACCTTGGCAGTGGAGATCTTGCAGGAACTTACAGACACGCCATTGAAGTAGGCATTTAAGTTATTTCGTAATATCTACCAGAGTCTTGGTAGAATTCTGCCCTCTATACTTAGGGGGTAAATTTCTACAAAACGAGCGAGCCTTACAGTAGTCGCTGACATCTCACCTTAGTACCTAATAAGCAACATTAAAGGGGCGGGGCCACGTCAAGGTCGTTTCTGACAGCCAACTCTACCACCGCGCGCGCTCATTGGTCAAATCAAATAGCACGCGCTTCCTCGTCTTCAATTCCGTCCCTTTTCACGAAATCGGGAAAATTTTCATTTTCATTTTGATTGCAGGAAAGCGAGAGGAAAGACTAGCTCTAAATTACAATTTTGAAAACTAGGAAAGGTGGTAACGTTCCACCAGTCCACCACCTTTCCCGATTTGTCAGATCTTCAAAGTCAAAACGTCTAGGTGGACTGTGTGTAAATTCAAACTCAATCAATCGATCAATAATTTCTTTTTATCCGCGATCAACTTTAAAAACACGTGAGTTCGTTTTCCTTGAGTTACCTATTGGTCACTGCACCCTATTTGCGTAACACACTTTCAATCACAATCTGAATGATTTTGAAGTATATTGCTAATCCTTTGATTCATAATTATGTTCGAAAAATTTGTTTGCCCAACAACGCAACAAATGTTGTTGAACTGTCAAAATGAAAGCCATTATTACTGACTGGATTGGAGTTCGAAATAAACTTTACATAACCGTGTGGAAGTCGGTTAAAAATAGGATTACAAAAGTACATAATACTCATTCATGTAAGAATATGTATCTAAACCGCCTGTCGGTTATCCTCGTGGTATAAAATCCTCCTGCAAAACCTTCGCTACTAAAATAGTATACAAGACTTACTTAATCAATATGCCGGAATAATAACAATACCGGTTCTAACGATTATATAAAAAAATAAGTTATCTATTCAATATTTTTCACAGCAGTATTTAATAACTGATCAATTTCCAAGAACAATTTATATATATTTTAGAATTTCCTGGTAATAAGCCGTTTCTTTAAACCTAATCACGATTATATAATAATTTAGATAAATAAATTGATAACAATTTTTTTATTTGTTCCTATCATAAATTATTAAGGTACCTACGTGTTTCCAAATACCCGCAAATGATTTTCTAGTGAGTAAGGACCGGTCATTTTGACCCTTCAAAGCCAAGAGCCTAAAGCCTCGTGCAGACGGGCGCAACACGAATCTAACTAAAACAATTTCTAAGAAAACTTCACGGTAGAACAATAACCGGTGTCGCGTCGCGCTGTCGCGATGCGCCAGTCTACACGAGGCTTTATGTAGACTTGTCCTGTGTCCAACACTTGTGTTGAACCTAACTTTCGAAAGATTTGGTAGGTACCGTGAAACATGCCAACTTCCCAGTTTTTTCGAATAATTATAATTTTCTTTTTCAATGGAGACGTAAGTACCTATTTTCCTTCATCAGCTACAACTGTAAGACCATGTGCATATGTCATGTGCCATAATGGCCAAGTTTCCTTTGGCAATAGGTACTGGCATATTTCACGGTACAGTAAATCGCACAGTGGCCAGTGGTAACACTTGCACTACGAAAATCGCCCTTACTGCTACGATACAAACGTACTGTCTATGTCAAATTGTTAGGTAACAATTTGACATAGACAGTACGTTTGTATCGTTTGTATGGTACCCCTGATGTGCTGTTGACTGCATACCTACTTAGCTAATTATGTAGGTTATTTTATGAAAGAAACAAATATAATTTAAACTACTTGGGCACCGATGCACCGACTCAAAGAGTGCCTGCTAAGCCATCCGTCATTTTCCCAACCGGATTCAGCTGAATACCAGTATTTGACACAGAACGACTGCCTATCTGACCCCCACAAACCAGTTACTGAGTAACACGATAGCCGCAGGTAAGACTGGCTGGTCCTCAAAGCCCGAGCGCTTTTCGAAGATTCACCCCGAAAACAAAAAAAAATTGAAGACTGGTAGTCAGACTTTTGGGCTTCTGATTACCCGCCAGATCTACGAAAGACAGCTCTCCGAACCACGGAGGGGTCTCGATTTGTAATAGATAGTCACCCATCCACGGACAAACCTCGGCAAGCGTAGCTTAACCATCGATCGACCCGTGCGGCTGTTATTATTTAACCACTAGCCTGCTAAATGCTAAATTTTGTACTTTCTACCTAGGTAGTTAAACCTCATTCAATCGTTAAAAGTAGCTAAACAATATTTGATAAGTTCGATGGCATACCTATCATAATATTCCACTAACGTCGAAATTTTAGAAAGTTATCAGTCTTCGAAATAGGTCGCGATTACAAGTGTTTGCAAATAATATAACATGTTTCAGTCGAAGGGATACGGTGTTATCTATAAACTACAAGAAATTTTCCATTGGACACACCTTCCGCGCCTAAATAACCGCCAACTTAAAAAAAACAGCACGAAGTTTACTCATAGTTAGGTGAAACCTGTTTGTTAATAGGTATAGGTATATATTCATTTTCTGACAACCTTCTTAGAGATAAATCAAAAATGATGTACTGCATGCGAATAGGCGGCCGGCAATGTTAGTATGAAAATCCTATGTCGTGTTTAGCGGCCGAATAAATTACTATGGAAACTCATATCTGTCGTGTAATTTGATAAAAAGTAAGTTCGAAAACTAAAACCCGAATTCTGAAAAAGTATGAAACAAGAAAATATTTCACTCAGAAATCAAGACATATACAGGTACAAAAATAGTCAAAGTAAAGCTGTGGTCGCATGCCTGTTCACCTACAAAATTATCTTAGGCTTTACCTTGACCATTTCTCAGAGTCACGCAGAGTCTCTGTGCGTTCGGCGCTTGGCGTGGCAACACGTCGTGTCTGGGTTCGCAACATGTCAAACGTCATCCTGAGGATGCCTCGTTAAGAGATGAAATACGTGTCGATTTCTTACAGGGTTCTTTATGTCTCTTTAAGAAGTTAAGCGGATTAGGTTACTAAATATACGTCGTCTATTGTATTTTATAATGGACTACTAGCTTGTGTCCGCAGCTTCGCCCGCGGAAAAGATCCCACAGGAACGTACTATCGGGATTCAGAGTATCTTTATTTTAACCCAGGTCATGGCCTATGCATTAGCAATGGCATTAGCCAATTCAAAAATCCAAATCCGTTCAACCATTACGGCATGAAAGGTAACAGGAAGATAATAAATCTGTTTTAGGGTTTCGTACCTAAAAATGGATGACTTCGTTGTCTGTCAAGACCCTTTTTCTCAGGAACGCGTGGAGGCAGCAAGTGCATATAGATATCAAACACTTAAATGTAACTACGGTCCCTTGGATCTGTAAAGAAAATAAAACTTTCAAGTCAACACAGTAAGATCAATAAAGAGGAAAATCTGAAAGTTAGTAATTTATAATCTTTATATCTGAACTGCAAAGTTAAGTTTGTTCTTCAATCTGTCAGTGTCTTGAAGTAACATTTATCCAAAATTATAGTAAATTTAATTCAAATCGGTTCTCTAAACTCAAGTTTTTTTTCAATTGAAAAGTTAAGTTTGTCCTTCAAGCCGGATTTGAAAATTCGGGCAGCCGAGCAAGCACAGCTTTGATACGGAACCATCAGGGCGCAAGTTCTACTCACACTTGTCCAGTTTAAAAAATAAATAAAACAAGTATATGATTCTAAACGTCTTAAAATAGATACTAATTATGCATTTGACTATTTTTATTACCGTTAATTTGTAATACCTACTCTGTGCCGCCATTGACCACGTTACAAAGGTTAGTTTATGGCTTTAAATTATAATAACTTTTGTCAGAGTGGGCCGAATTGAATGAAATAAAGACTAAATGGTAATTCAAGATACGGATTAAGATTAAAGGGATTTGAAATATAGTCATACTCCGGACTATGACTATATTTCAAATCTCTTGAAAAGAAGACACAAAAAACAATATTACTTACATATGAATTTTAATATCATCCCCTATTTTACCCCTTCGGAGGATGATTTTACATTAAGGCTGAAATGCGTAATTATTTATTTCATATCAAAGCTTAATTTGAATTTTCATATCCCTAACTTAAGAAATGCTGGTTTTCCCTTAAAAAATTTCATCCCCTATATCACGACTATTTTTGAGACAAAAAGTACTCTATGTCCTTCTCCAGGATACAATCTATCTCTCTCTTTTATTTAAATTTCAAATTGAGCTGTTTAAAGTAAAAAGACACAAATGAACATTAAACCGCGTGACAAGCTATCGTTGTTCGTCATTGATTATGAAGACAATTAATTTACTTAGTTTGAATTTCCGCGCATTATTTGAGAAAAGTAGGTACTCCACAAGCCTTGGCCGTAACCAGGCATTGATAGACTAACGTACCTATGTATATGTGCCTCGGCCCCTCGCATTTTCACGTTCCTCCATCGATGCCCCTTTTGCAGGCCGCGGCAGTAATGTACTATTCTTGAAAACCGAGTATTTAATAAATACTCGGTTTTCAAGAATAATAATTGTAGAATAATCTCTATGAAAATTTCATTATTATTCTACTAGAATCGCGTCGCACTGTCCCGTCCTCGCGTCGCGCCTGTCTGCGGGAACCTTAGGTCCGCGACCAACATCTCACTCTTGAGGTTTGATGAGATGTTGGTCCAGAGTCCAGACGCCTTACGAGATTCTCAGTTCCCTATGACCGCTGGAACAAGGGCCGCATTCAGAAGGTACTCTCCACCGCCTGTATAGCTTCAATGATGTTCTTGACACCGCCTGATCCTTAATCCTACTTTATTTTCTTGGAGAGACCTACCTAAATCTAAACTGGACTCCAGTAGGCTGATAATGTTGAATTCCGGGCGACAAGCCTGGTAGGTACATTAGCCATCACTTTCCATGCAGAATTCAGAAACTGTTAAGTTCCTCAAAGGCTTTTTAAAAGCGTCAAGTTCCTGTTTGTCGTTTTCGCCCTACTTCATATCTACAAAACTCAACAGACCTACGCTAAACAATTGACATAATAAATCTCAAATGTGTACGTTGAACGAGTTCCTTACTATAAGCATTAACATACTTATGGTGCATTCTTTATACAGAGGTTAACGCCTCGGCTATGGGTCAACTATGGCACTGCACTTACGGTATAATACAACCTTCCCTTTTATCAGTGGTATGTTACTAACTACTTAGGGTCAGTTCACACCGAGACGTGACGCGACGCGATGATGCTCGAAGAGGCCAGTGGTTTCGCGCTGTGCAGCGCGGCGGCGGCGCGAGACGCAGAGCGACGTCGCGTCGTGAGGCGCATCGTGAAGTCGCTGGCAGCCCTGCCCTCGCTGGTTCGTGATGCGACGCCGCGAGGCATTTTCGAATTATCTCAATGAAATGTGTATCTTTTTGAGTAGTAAATAAAGTTATATTTTGTATCACTATCTTAAAAAGTGAGCGCAGCGTCGCTTGTTCCTTTTGATAGGTACCCTATAGCTCTAGTAGGGTAGGTAGGTATTAATGAGATCATGTCAAGGTATCAACTGGCATAAGTTTTTTTTCGTTTTCATACAAAATAATTCGACAAAGTCACGATTATTTATGAAAAGCAACCGTGAAAAAAAATCAACGAATTCTTACTATTTTGTCTGCAGCCTTTGGCACCTAAAAGCAGAAAATGCCCTGCGCATTCAATACAACAATGCCTTCAGGGAGCTGTTGAGGCTTCCACCTTACTGCAGTGCGTCAGGTATGTTCGCTGATGCGCACACTGACGACTACTTTGCGATAATGCGGAAGAAAGTTGCCTCAGTAATATCCTGAGTGAGGGGAAGCAGCAACAGCATTCTGAAAGTGTTTGCGGAGAGGCTGGATGGGCCGACAATGGGGAGGTTTACCAAGCTACATATCGGCAACAAAGCTTGTTAAACCTTCCTGTGATTATGATTATGACTTTCTTTTTCCTTTTTTTTAGTATTCCTGGATCTTACTAATATGTGGGCGTCCAAGCAAAAAGGGTCCAGTAGTGGGTTATTGAGTTAAGACTAAATTCGGTATTTAGAATAGTAAATTGATAGTAAGAATTGAAAAAATATTCAAAAACTGGCACATATTTTTTTAATCAGACATTTGAAGTTGAAATTCTGAAAAAGTAGTATATAGTCATTTACTATATGAAATTGTAGATAATTGAGCATTTATTAATAATCAATTAAAATCGCGAAATGCAATTTTTTTACCCAAGTATATAAAACTTCTTATATCTCGGAATCTAAATGCCGAGAACTGGACCCTTTTTGCTTGGACGCCCACATATAGTTTTTAAGTAAGATAGTAATACTATGGAACTTGAGGCCCGACAATTAATATATATATATATATATCAATAGAGTTATGAGACATCAAAAGGAACACGTTTTAAAGATAGGTATATCAGAAGTGGTTTTCAGCTGACTGCTCAAGAATGAGGGAGGGTAATGGGTTTCTAACTTTGATTCAAGTCGTGGCAAGCTGGGAGTCGTCAGCACAGTAAAATGTAGTTCGGTAATAAGCAGTTTGGTTTCTTGGTCAAGACAAAACCATCTTAATTCATAATAAGTAGTGATACTTTTGTTTTAAAATTTGGAATAAGTAGATATTACTTATTTCTTAAAAACTCATCTTCCAGGTAAGTGCTTTTCTTGAGACTGGCCCAGTAAGTCACAAGACAAGTAGATAATTATAATAACATTGGTATACTTACACAGAACCCAGCACCATAACGAATCTGCATTTATTTATATTTATTATTACTAGCTTCTGCCCGCGACGTCGTCCGCGAGCCTATAACCTTCCTCAAGAATTGGGCTATCCAAAGCAAAAATATTTTTTCAAATCCGTCTGTATTTTCCGGAGATCACCCCTACAAACTACATACAAACTTACAAACAAACAAAAAAATTACCTCTATAAAATATTATTAGGACTAATTATTGTCCAGGCGACTAACAACTTAAAGGACGACTAACTATTTGTTACAAAAAAAATAGTTTGGCAGCGATTAAATATTTTAGCAATAGTTATATTAGATAAGCTTCAAAATGCAAGGAATTATAAAAACTAAATAATGGCTGCTACTTTAAGGCAGCGAACATTAAACAGGGCCAATTGAAATCATAGACGAGGTACTGTAAATAATGACATGTTGACTAATATTAACAGTGGGATAACAAACATTGTATTATAGGCAACTATAGGTAGGCTTCCATATAAAAAACACTTGCAAGCGTTTATTTTTGAGGAGAGGCTAATGTTAATTTCTTTCATTTTGAGCCGGCTAAACTGAAGTGTAGCCGTAACCCCTTGGCTAAAAATTAATTAGTCAATAAAAATGGCTGAAAGATATGTTAAGTTAGGTTATAACTGTGACTCACCACTGCGTCGACTGCCGGGAGGACACGGCGCGGCATACGCTGGCAGAGTGTGCCGCTTGGGAGGAGCCGCGCCGTGCCCTCATCTCAGGAGTAGGCAGTGACCTGTCGCTGTCGGCCGTTGTGAATACAATGGTCGGCAGCGAGGAGTCCTGGGACGCGGTGGTATCCTTCTGCGAAGTAGTAATCTCGCAGAAGGAGGCTGCGGAACGGGAGAGAGAGATTTCATCCTCTCACCCGGCCCGCAGCAGGCGCACCGGGCGTCGGCGGAGGGCGGACAACGCCCTCTTCCAGCCCCCCTAAATGGGTCCAGGGGCGACGGACCCGGGGAAGTCCGTCGCCCCCCATACATCTGGACCCGAGGTGGCGGCGCGTAGTGTTCCACGCGCGCCCCTCTTAGACGTCGCGGGGGGAGTCAAACATCTCACTCCCCTCGATGCCAGTTTAAATTAAAACTAAGCTAACTGAATATTAAGCTGCTACTTTCTACGTACGAGTAAAATTATCCTTCGCTGTAGTTATGTAGTTACCAACCTACTATTTTTGCTACCGGCTTTAATAATTTTTTAATCCCAAATTCAGATTAATTTGTCGCCACGTTAAATACATGCCTATTATTAGTATAGATAAAAAACCAACTTATATTTACAGTTTGAACACAAATATACAAATTATCGGTCAATATCTATTAGTAATTAATTATACATACAACAATCATAAAATTAGATTAAATGAGGTACATAAAACCAGACAAAAATTGATGAAAAGAAATGAAATGAAACAATATTAGAATAGAATAGAATAGAATAGATTTATTTGCAAGAAGCATGGTACAGAAAGATCTTAAAGCTAAACAGTGAACTTCACACTTCGCCAAATATAAATGGCATGCAAAAATGTATCATGAGGCGGGTACATACTAATAAAATACCAATTACATGCGCAGGATAATTAAACAATTCAATGTCAAAAACACAAGAAATACAAACCGATATACCAGTAGAAAAATTAATATTAACATAGTAGTCAAGTTATTATGAAAGTCAAGTTTACAAAGTATACAACAAAAATGTCTATATTTTATTATTCAATGTCAAAATTATAGTAGATTCCAATGTCACCTTAAGAAGTCATTCAAGTTGTAAAAACTCTGTTCTATTAGCCACCTATATAGTTTAGTTTTAAACCGATTCAAAGGCAGCTCTCTGATACATTTTGGAATTTTGTTAAATATTTTTACGGTCATTATAGAGCAGTTCTTTTTACAGTAGGCTGTCTTACACGGTGGCATCACTAGAAGAGTGGGGTCCCTTTTTTTTACAATCGAGTTTAATTTATCGGACATTTGTGGGAAGAGCCTACGCTGTTCTTTGACAAATATACCAGCTTGCAGGATGTATAGACCAGTTAAAGTGAGTAACTTAAGTTTTTTGAATAGTGGTCTACATGATACTAGGGGTCCCACTCCACATATTGCTCTTATGCATTTCTTTTGAATAATGAACGCTCGTTTAATATCAGTTGAATTTCCCCACAAAAGAAGTCCATACCTTAAAGAGGAGGCAACAAAGCCATGATACGCTAACAATGCAGTTTTCTGTGATGAAGTCAGTTTTAACCTTTTTAATGCAAATACAAATTTGTTTATTTTTTTACATATATGGTTAATATGTGCCTTCCAGTTACAATGGTTGTCCAATACAATGCCGAGAAACTTCATTTCATTAACTAGTTCAATATTATGCCCCCGGCATGTTAAACTTGAAACACCCTGGCTTGTTTTTGAATTATTATAGTTTGAAAAGTTCATGTATTTCGTTTTGGAGAGGTTGACGCATAATTTATTGCTATCCAACCAATTCAGTACAGATTCCACCGCAGGCTTTAACCGAGCCTCTTGAGTGATTGCATTGGAATTGTGTTTCACAACAAGGGATATATCATCAGCAAACAGTACGCATTGATGATTGGAAGCTTTAGGCAGGTCATTTATGAATAGCAGAAAGAGTAAAGGTCCTAGAATGCTGCCTTGAGGTACCCCGGTTATATTGGGTTGAAACTCTGACCTATACGCACTTAACTTGAAGTCTGTATCAATTCTTTTAATCTCTACACATTGTTTCCGTCCTATCAGGTAGCTTTTTAGCCAGTCTAATGCAGGTCCTCTAATGCCATACAGTTCACATTTATTTATTAGAATGTCATGGTTAACAAAATCGAAAGCACGGGTCATGTCAAAGAATATGACTGAAACAGGGATTCGTTTATCGATAGTCTGCGTTATGTTCTTGATTAAGTTAAAGGCTGCTAAAGTAGTTGACTTTTTCCTTTGAAAACCGTTTTGTTCTTCTTTTATAACGTTATGTTTGTCAAGAAAACCTGTAAGACGTTTGTGCATGGCCTTTTCAAATATTTTAGATATAATGTTTATGAGGGTTATTGGGCGATAATTTTTTATTTCCTGTTTGCAGTTCTTTTTGTGTAGCGGTCTGACTATAGATACTTTAAGTTGCTCCGGAAATGTTCCCTCTGTAAAGGACAGGTTAATTAAGTGTGTAAGGATGGGTGAAAGTGTGCCAGCACAATATTTTAATACGTGTGTTGATATACCATCTAAACCTACAGATCTTGTGTTATTTAGTGAATATATTATTTTAAATATTTCTTCTTCAGCCATTGGTCTTAAAAATACACTAGAGCTTACGCGGTCTATTTTGCTTAGTTGTAGGCTACCTACCTGAGTATTTTGTGAGTTCGCTTTTTCCGTCTCAATGAAACAGCTATTAAAAGCATTGGCAATTACTAAAGGGTCTGTAACCAGACAGTTATTTACGTTGATACATTCAATTTCGTCAGGTAATTTTACAAAGTCACTTTCATTTAGGTTTAGGTTGACATTGCATGACTGCATCCTGAGAATCTATGAGCAAGCCAAGAATTCTTTAGCATCTTCGCTTCGCTAAAATCTTGCAATGCAATTAAACTCGTTATAGGAGAGTTATTAGCGTTTATTATTATAGAGCACATAACACTGTTCGTTTGTTCTTTGATTACGTGCCATGATATCACCTTTCCAATGACGGCAATATTTTCCACGAAATATATTAATATAAAAACATGTTCCATCTACAACATATGTAGGTAAATTAAGTATTTAATCAAATTATATTTTTTTTTTTTCTGATACAAAAATCCATAATTATAGTGTTAGTATTAGTATAACTTAACCTAATGTTAGTATTAATAAACAACTGATGCACCATTGAACTGTTCGTTCAATGGTGCACCAGTCTATTTAAATAAGACGTGAGTCTGAACTCTTACCCACCTTCGTAAGAGAAGAGTCCCACCGGTCTGAAAACACATTCAGGATGCCATTGGAGGAGGAGCGCAAGCGCGCCATCATGGAAGCGCATCGCTTCCGCATGATCGCGGCGAACCCATCGACACACAATTCCGCGAACATCCCTGACGCGCTACATCACCACGGCAACACCAAAGGCACACCCTGAATGCGTTATTGTACTGTACACGTAGGTCGCTGTATGCCCGCTGCGTATACTTGGTCCACAGGCTGCACGTGTAAAACAACTGACAGAAGGCCTTAAAAAGCGTTATCTTAACAGGATAAGTACAGCGAGGAAACCTGCGGGCCAGCATGCAACGGACAGCCAGCGACCTGCGCTCCCTATCTATGTCTACATTGTCTTTTAAGTCATCAGTGACCCAGTGACCCAAATACTTAAACTTTGAAACCCGACCTAAAGGAGACCCAGAGAGTGAGGAGAGTTCAGGCAGGTTGAATTACCCGATTTAAAAACCAACCATTCACTCTTATCGGTATTGTATTTGAGGCCATGAGCCACCGCATAATTTTCACACATTTTAAGAAGTCTTCTCATTGCACCGATAGATGGGCTCAGCAGCACCATGTCATCAGCGTTGTGAATGTTGTTCACGCAAACACAGTCCACGTGACAACCGATTTTGGTTCTACTGAGCCCACATATCACCTGTTTATACAGATAATCTAAGTATATTTGCGCTTCCTCATTATTTTACAGTTTAGATGTTCGATAATTTTATGATTCATATCGGTGACTCGTTGTTATATGATACAGATAATAGTGCCGACATACCCGACATTCTTGTCTTCCTCAGATACGAAGCAGAAACGCTATGGCAGAAAACCCGGGAGAGTAGGTACCTATTTATTTTCGGACCTCTAGGATGAAGATGGTCGAGGGGAATATTAGGTTCTTGGAATCAATTTTGTTGTGCCGTTGTGCGACAAGACATAGTTCATACTCTGATCGATCATGATCTGAGCACAGGACTTTTTTAGAACTTTTTGGGTGCCCTGCAGTTCATATCGCTTATATACGGTTGGGAAAAGCCTACGAGCCGAGCTGATAAACCAAAGGTATAATAACTTCAGTATGTAAAGAGGATTATGCCTTCATGACAAGTACAGAAGATGCAGTAATTTAGGTCCGCCTATGGCCAGCAGTCTAATTTAAGCTAAGATTTTTCAATAGGTGGATAACTTTTATCGGAAGAATAAATATTGCGGTTTGACAGCTTTCGTATGGATTTATCCTTCTGATAAAAATTATCCGACTATTGAAAAATTTGCCCGAGAAATCATTTGTTTGAAATGTGTTATAAAAACAGAAAAATACTTAGTTATAACTAATAATAACTAGATTTTTTTGTTTCTTTTTAGTGTGTCTCCTCTGTCAAATAACTAAATTTTATTTCTTTCTAAATGCGAGCATCCGCTTTCCACAATAGGTATGCTTTCTTCTATCAATACGATTTATAAAATTATAATCCTATAGGTACCTATGTACTCGTAGGTAGAACTTCTAATCAGCCGGCCGGGGCGCGCGGCGTCCGTTGCCAAGATAACTAAAAATGGCGCACTAAGTATTTATTTAACGCCGATTACGACTATCTCTGACTTAATCGATAAATTATTGCAATACACCTGATAAGAATTTGGAGCCTCGATTATCTTCAAGTTGAAGCTCCGATTAAAAGTTAAAACCACGATTATTACATTGTCCCGGATTGACAAAATAAGGTCGTTGCCAAGTGGGCAGGTACTTGGGTAAAGTTAAAGGTGGGTAAGAAGTAAATCCCGAGAATTGTTATGTTAATCCTGAATACTGTATGCTTGTTCAATATTGATTCCTCACCGTTGTGTCGGTTTGGTGCCATAAAACCAAACAGTCTGTACAGTCACGAGCACAAATATATCACTATGAACAGCTCGGCAATAACATGTGATTTCATGATTCATCCATTAATATGTGACGCCAAATATGTGTGATCATTTTGTGGAAGGCGTACCTATACCTACAAGTGGCAGCACAAATATCTGACATCGACGGAACTCCAAAAATATCTGGCGAGACAAGCGACGCCAAAATATAGAATGCTGCATCGGCTTCAAAACTATGTCATCATCATCTTTTGAGCCAAAAGACAGTACAGTTAGTAGTAAAGTTCAGTATTTACCTATATAGATACCAGCCTGTTACTGTCCCACTGCAGGGCAAAGGCCTCCTCTCATACAGAGAAGGTATGAGCATTGATCATCACGCTTGCTCAAGACGGGTTGGTGATTTCAGACTTATATTAACTACATATAGTCCAGGTTTCCTCACGATGTTTTCCTTCACCGATGACAGTAATGTCCAAGATAAACTCAGAAAGTAAGTACATATGAATTGAAAAAGTCACATTGGTACTTGCCCGGATTTGAACCCTCAATCTCTTACCACTAATCATATACTAGCTGTATCTAATGTTATTGGCATCTTTTCTCTATTTCTCATCTATTGACAAATTGACAATCTAAATTTCATCTTATTAGACCGGAATAGCCCGTATTGTGCCACTACTGGGCAAACGCCTCCATCTAACATAATAACGTATTTTTTTTATTTTATACGAAAGAGCACATACGCACTTTATTTTTGTACTCATTTATCTATTACATCATGTCACATAATGCGTTAATCAAGTTATGTACCTAATACAGTAGATAATTCCAAAAGAAGTAAGTGATAATTTGAATAAATTAGCGTCCCTTTGCCGACTCTCCTCGTCATCGTTATCTACAGTCAATCGCACATTGGTAACCGATGGTGGTCACACTTAGACTACGAAATTCATTCTTGTTACTACGACATAAAGTAGCTGTCAATGTCAAATAGTTACCACTGATCTGCGGTTGACTGAAAGAGGGTGGTACCATCGAAGAACTTCATATCTATACACCGTAAGGACTATTTCTGCTTGCAGCGCTCGGCGGCTAGGGCGGTAACAGATGTGGTCATCGTGTCCGCGGGACTTTGGTTTCAAACTGCTTAGATATGAAGTTCTACGATAGTACCTATCATACAAGAGTGATGTGTTGTGTTTTGAACATTTAGGGAGATTTTATAAGTTAAAACTGGTTTGAAAACTTAGAAGACCGGTTACGGTTTTAGTAATTATCGTTTTTTTGTCAATAAACGAAATAGTTATAACTTCAAGAATGCCAATAATATCATAGTTTTTCTTAACCTAGCAGAGACGTTCGACACGGCTGCGGTGAATTAACTTCTTAGAAAGCAGGAGACGCTAGGAATCCCAGAAGTACCTCACGACTGGTTCAAAGGTATCACACAAAACGCATGCAATTAACACAAATATTAACATAATTAGGAAAACAACAATTTTATCAGCCTAGTTAAAAATCATAGTCCAAGTTTTTACTAAACAGAGGCATATTTATTTATTTTTTATATCTTGGCCTTCATAGCGTCCAGTCGGGAAATGGTTTTAAAAGCTAAACTGTTAAAAAAGGAACCGTGGAGTTTCTCGCGGCTCTTCTCCATAGGAAACGATCAATTGGAACTGTGCACCTAGCTTCTGTCTGACGTTTCATAAGTGCCCATTTAGGTTTATGTGAAATAAAATTTGTTTATGTTAAAATATATAATAATTTTCATCTAACTTAACTTAGGTCCGTAGGTATTACAGAACCCCAGTCAAAAGACTTTAAACGAGTTTTAAATAATGCTTGAGTTTTGAGGAAGGAATATCTCTTATTATGTATTAGTAATGCACGTATGCACGTATTACTTCTTAGAAAGGTACCTAATGTAATTACCTAATGTAATTTAATAAAATACAGTTACTATAAAGCCGTGAAAAACTAAACTCATATCTTAACTGTAGACCATCTCTAAGTACTACTACATATTTACGCTCGTGGGAATTCTTCAATTTAGATTTTCTTCCAAAGAAATATTATTGATGCCAAATTGTTTCGAACAGCAGCGGTCTAGCTTGTCTCATCTCGGATCGCTAATAAAAAAGGTCCCTATCCACTGTGGCTGCGGGTATGCAAGTTAGCCATCAATAAACCACCAGCACTTGCAAAGGGTACTTATTGGCATAATGATTTACGGCCCTCGTCCGCTTTATATAGCTACCTATTATAAGTAGGTACCTAACGTACCTATGTCACCAATTACTACCGATTGCCAGCTTACACAAAAGGTAGGCACTTAAACAAATCATTAGTGTTAACGTTAACTACAATAATTTGTACTACACGTAGGTTAAGTAAGTACCTCATTTTCCTCAATTGATTTACAATGATGCAGCTATTAGGTAGTAGGTACGTATATAGGTACCTACATAATGTTTATTTTTCTTGCTTTCCTTGAAAAACGGTTGCATGGTAAGTTTGATTTATTTATCTTGGACCTTTTCACGCAAAAATATACAAGCGCCATGCTCAAGTGATGCGCTACAACGAACAACATTGAATTTTTATGTACGTACTTACCTTTCATTTCTAAGTATGTAGGTTGTATGTACCTTGTACACGCATAACAAGATAAGTTCTATATTCTATCACTTTATCAAACATTTTGAAACCTCGGCTTTAGATTAGTCTGTACTGATTATGCAAAATTGATGATGTCCTTTAGAAAGGTCACTATATTATCACTAAAGTACCTACGAACATCAATGTATTATAGTCCTGAGTGTTTCAAGATGCCAAGAGCCTGTATGAATTACTTGTTTGAATCAATCTGAACCTAAAAAAAGTTTAATAATGGCCGAATGGCGGTGGTAAATATAGATTGTATCGTAAAAAAATATTTGCTCTGCCCGGGGAGAAAACAGGAATAAGTTTGTTTAATGATCGCCAATGACCACATCACCACGTTTCCTCTTAAGCTTTACTTGTTTAAGTCCACGAAGTAAGTTCTCCTATTTCTGTATGAATGGTCAGAAGAAAACCAAATCTATCCGAGCCATATGCTTAAATTTTGATCGCGTTTATAGTGATACTTATACTTTTTTTTTAACGATCTTCTACTACATATGTTTATCCTCAATCCAACTGTTTCACTGACTGGTGAGGTGATCTTCTTCAGCTAGCCAGACGTTTTTTTCGTGGCTACTACTTTAAGTTTTCTATATAAACTTACCAAAATGATAGGGTATCACAATTTCCAGGTGAAGCTTAAGTATAAGTCGCCAAAGTAACTCCCATTTCCGTTTGAATGATCAAAAGAAAATCTTACCTAACTGAGAGGGTGTAAGAAAACAAAACCCAACTTATCCGAGGTGAGATGCTAAACTTGTCGAGCTCGCTTCGCTTGCTCTTATCAAACGATTATAATTATTATCATCCTGTTGGCGCTTCTGGTGACGGTGGCGCACCTCGTAGTAGTTGTCTAGGCCTAAGGTGCAAGGTAATTTTGCTTTGGTAGGTAGGTAAATATTGACCGTTATATAAATGTCCGTTTACCAAAAGAAAACTGCTTGCTTTTCAATAAAAAAATAAACATATTTCAAAGTAGTATATTTAAAAACCAACGGATTGGTATAAGTATCAAAACAACTGTGGGCAACAGCAGCCGGTGCCGGGTCCCCAAAATAAACACGCCAAAGGATACCGAATGAAAAAAATATTGCCGGCAGCACTGATTTAAAACAACGGAATAAACAGGTAATCTAGGATCAAGGACCTAGGCAGAACTCAGAAAGCTTGCTGCCGGCGACATACCTACAGTGCTCGCCATTGTTCTGATATTATGTTAGGCTCCAATACCAATAACGCTCATTGGCGAATAATCAGGGCCACAACGCGTTCTGGCATTTTCAAAACAGCCACAAACCGAAATTCGTTTTGTGATTCTTTTGATACTCGATCGTAAGGCGTTCTGGCAATGAAGAAAAGTAACGAGGAATTCTATGCCTTTTTTGATGCAACCCACAACGCAATGGTTAGGTTGTTTGGAATTTGTCGACGCTCATACTGCATTGATGTGACGTTTGACCGGATCTAGCCGAGGGCAGATAAAATAATAGACCAAGATGGCGGCTGCGAAAAAGTTTCGTCATGGGTGTATTTTTCATGGTTTTCGAGGGTGCCTATATTGAGGTCAAAATGAAATTTCAAGAACATCTTTTTCTAAACACCTTTTTTTTTGTGGGAAATTATCAAATAACTTCTCCCGCTCTGGGCGGAGCGGGAGGGCGTGTCAGACTCTTACTGACTAAAACCCACCCGTGTTCCTTCCGTTGCCTGTACGTTGCCAGGGGCCACGGTATCCCTTTCTGACTTTCCCGCAACCCCGGCAGGCATCGGTTCTAAACACCTGCGACAGACATTTTGTAAAGATCATAATATTGTAATTACTAAATCTAAATCGTAGTCGGGTATCGGGTCAGTCCGTAACGTTAGCCCTGATAACACACAGATAACACTATCCCCCTCAAATCTTTTAATAACTTTATCATAATGGACGTCATACAATGTGTAATGTTAAATATTCTTACTATGATTGCCACGTTGGTTGGTCTAGACTCTAGTGATGGCAAGCGCGACTAGTCTGGGATTCTAGGTTTGATACCAGTTCGTGCCATGTCGTTGGGTTTGTTTAAGTGGAAATAACATCAATTGGAAACAATTATTTAAATAGACCTTATGTAGTTTATTTATTTATTTAGAGGTATAAAAATTATGTATTAGGTATGTTGAAGCTGTTGGTACTCCCCGTCACTTGTCCATAAGGGTTCATTAGAAAACCAGCGTCAGATAGTATTTGTCGGGCATTAATGCTGAAATGAACCTTTTCGGCGCAGCCGTGAGGCACAAACTATTATTGATTTATAATTATTTTCACTTTTTTTTTTTTTGATACTATGGGTTTCACGATAAATATTAGGTTGGGGAAAAAGTCTTTTCGCATTATAGTATGTATGAACTTGTAATAAAATCTCTTTGGCTATACTATGTGTATCTGGCTGGTTTTGGTATCATTGAAAGTTTAAATTTTAAAGAACATAATTCCAAATTCAAATTAGGAAAATGTGTGATTTTTATTTGTTTTTCGTACTGTCAAGATGAGTGAATCTAATGAAGAAATTCGATACATTTTAAAATTTTACTACAAAAAAGGTAAAAATGCAACGCAAGCCGCGAAAAAAATTTGCGATGTTTATGGACCTAGTGCAGTGTCTGTGAGAGTAGCACAAATTTGGTTTAAGCGTTTTCAATCCGGAAATTTTGATGTCAAAGATGCACGTCGCTCTGGTCGCCCTATTACGGATAAAATGGATGCCATTTTTGAAAAAGTGGAGCAAGATCGGCATATTAGTAGTTACGACGTAGCTGAAGAACTGGGAATTGACCACAAAACAGTTTTGGCGCATTTGAAAAAAACTGGGTACACAAAAAAGCTCGATATTTGGGTACCTCACGAGCTCACTGAAAGAAACCTAATGAACCGTGTACTCATTTGTGATTCTTTATTACGACGTAATGAAACCGAACCATTTTTGAAGAAGCTGATAACTGGTGATGAAAAGTGGATCACGTACGGCAAGAACGTGCGAAAAAGGTCGTGGTCAAAGGCCGGTCAGGCTTCACAGACTGTGGCAAAACCCGGGTTAACTCGCAACAAGGTGATGCTGTGTGTGTGGTGGGATTAGAAGGGCATTATTCATTATGAGCTGTTACCACCAGGCAGGACCATCGATTCTGAACTCTACTGCGAACAACTGATGAGATTAAAGCAAGAAGTTGAGAGAAAGCGGCCGGAATTAATCAACAGAAGGGGTGTGGTTTTTCATCATGATAACGCTAGACCTCACACATCTTTAGCCACTCAGCAAAAATTAAGAGAGTTTGGCTGGGAGGTGTTAATGCATCCGCCGTATAGTCCTGACCTTGCACCTTCAGATTTCCACCTGTTTCGGTCTCTTCAGAATTCTTTAGGCAGTGTCAGGTTAACATCACGGGAGGACTGCCAAAACCACTTGTCGCGGTATTTTGATCAGAAGTCCCAAAATTTCTATAGCAATGGGATCATGTCCCTACCTACAAGATGGCAAAAAGTTATCGAACAAAATGGTACCTACATACTTTAGTTAAATGTAAACATACTATGTTAAAAAATGTTTTGAATTTTCTTAAAAAATACGAAGAAACTTTTTCCCCAACCTATTATTATTCTTTCTTTCTTTCTTTAGAAAAATTTTGGTTGCAGCACCAGAGTTTGCAAACAATGGTGTATCCGTTAACCACCAAGAGGAGAAGAAATTAATTAAAACTAGCCGATTATTTAAATGAATATTTATTTAAAATTTCATATATTTTAGCGTTATTAAAGACTTTAACCTTGATAAAAAAATTAGTGTTACAATCCGGATAGCACATTATTCATTTTACACTCTCCTAAGTAAATATTCGGACTATGCTGATTATTTTGAGATAATAGTTAATCTTGAGATTCAACCTCTTTTAAAAATGCGCCATCTATTAACCACAGCTAACACTGCAACTACTAACACTGGCCAATAGATGGCGTTAACACCAACTTTAGTCACAACCTACGTCTTGGTCGTCCAATTAGCGTCTTCTTTCTCATCAATTCCAGCTATTGCCTGCATTTTATCGAAAGGTAACATCATAGGGTCTGTGGGAGGCATCTGTACCGTCGCAGCGAGTACCGGGGTCTTTCTGCCCTCCTTTAGTAATAGAACTTTGATCAGTGATCGTTCCCCGCCTTGTCCTGTTACTGGACGGAACAAAACATCCGGACTTATATTATCGTCGAATACTTCTTCGATTTTCGTCGGGAATTTCAGCTTTCCGCCCGGTGAGAGGAGAGGTACCTGTAATTTTGTTATATTTAAGGCTTAATTGGTATGTTTTGATACCAGATTATGAGCATAACGATAATGTTGCAAGGATTTAGTATCACTCAAAATTGATAACTTTATGTTCTTGTCCTCGATGACATTGTATATCCGATATCAAGCAGTCGACTTGCGAAGGTTTTTTTAAAAAATATACCTTGTGTCACTCAGGTTAAGCCGTACTGATCTAACCATAATTTTATGAATATTACCTTAATATAAGGGTTAGACACTTTATAGTTGACGGTGTGCACGTGGAACAGTATGGACAGTCCTATGACCGCCTTATCTTTAGAATTGTTCTCTATTATCAGCGTTACACGGAACACCGGGCCAATACCTTCCACCTGAAATATAATACAAAGAACAGTTACCAGTAATTCCTTGCGGTCAGTAAATACCTTCCAATTACGAACAACAAATTGGATAAACAAGGTTATAGTCTGATATTCAACCTCATTTGGTCGTATGGGACTGCTAAGGCATTTTGACTTAACTTGCGAAGTATAAGCATTTTAAACGAATATGAACATTACTCGTATAAAAATAAGGTTCATATCCGTATCAAAGGCTAGTTCAAATTCGCTGATATAGTTTTTTTATCTCACGAAGCGACGCGCGCTTTACTTATGGTTTACACGCTGGGAATGGGTGTGTAAGCGCAGGAGCTCTCGGTAACATCCGAGACAATGGCGAAGTCGGAAGTGTGGGTGTGGGTGTGTGTGCGTGTGTGCGTCACGCCGCTACACGTCTTCACGCACACATTCACAGCGTGTTAGTAGACTTGGTTTCTACAAGTAAAGCGCGCGTCTCTTCGTGAGATAAGAACACTATCACCATAAAATATCGGGGTCACCAATTTAGAGGTATAAGGAACAGGGTGTAAAGTTCACTCGTCCTTTATAGAAAAGGGAGGCAATGAAGATGCCGCCCGCAAAATAAGGTTCATATTCGTATGAAATGCTTACATTACTTGACAAAGAAAAGTGTAAGTAAAAGGTAAGCTAAGGTAGACCCACAGCCACACTGTTTGGCAAGTGGTGGTGTTGCTTACTTGCTGACAGGACAGGTCCACTCAAATCTGTGTGGTTCTTTCCTCAAAAGACCATTTCAGACACTAATCTACATGGTCCTCATATGGCCTGACCAAGATTATGTCTGGACTTTAAAAGAGACTGTGACTCTGAGTTTGTTTCGGTCTTTCTTCTCAGAGTAGTCAGATAGGAAACGCCGAACTCATCTAGCAAAATTCTTTTAATATGACGTGTAAAGTGATGCAATATCCTATTTACAGAATAAACAATTACATTTCATTTCATTTCACTTCGTTTTTGTTTTAAAATTGACATTTCACAATTATTTTTATAATGGAACAGGCTTTATTTTGTTTGTATCATTTTGACATCCTACTTAATATTATAAAAATGTGAAAGTGAGTTTGTTTGTTACGCTTTCACGCTAAAACGGCTGAACAGATTTGGATGAAATTTGGCACAGGAGTAGACCATGACCTGCGTTAGGACATAGGATACTTTTTATCCCGATATTCTCGAGGATCACGGGATCGAGACTTATGCGGGTGAAACCGCGGGGCGCAGCTAGTAATTTATATTTTTTTGTTAGATAAAAATACTATTTTACCTCGGCAGTAAGTCTCATAGACTCCATAGGTCCGATGCCCACTGAGTTATCAGACTTTTGGTGCGCCTCCAACAAAGTCTTCGCGGCCAACAGGCGAAGTCTATTCAACTCATGTTGGAATGTCTCGTGCATTACTGCAATGTGATCAAAAATAGTTTTAGAAAAGAAGTCAAGTAAGGGTCAGTTCACGCCGAGACGTGACGTGACACGACGCTACGCACACTTTAATCAAATTTCGAACTTATTTTCTTCACGAAAAGGTATAATTTCAGTGTGAGCGTGAACGCATGTCAACGTACGTTGAGATGCGGTGCCGCGCAGCGCGTGTACCTTATTGTGTAGTAAATAAATTCGATATTGTATCGGATCTTATAAAGTGTGCGTCGCGTCTCGTCTCGTTGTGAACTGACCATAAGTTATCATTATGGTTTATTTTGGTGCTGTTTCGGTCTCAGACTCACGTCTTCACTCGTGAGCATTTAATCAGCAGAGGCTTTGAATAAGTTCGATGTTTTTCGAGGGACCTCGAAACATCTGCAATCAGAATGTTGACTGGGGAAAAAATACTATTTAGTCCGTCAGTCAGATAATAAAAAAATATTGGACACGTATTTTTGGCTTTATCATAATATATTAATCGAAAATGGTTTAGATAAAATGCATTAAAGTGGGGGCTCGCTGCGTCACAAGTCAGTATAAAATCTACCGGGGAGTGACGTCATGGCACATTTTAACGTATTGCCTACTCAATGTATTGCCTTAATCTTTTGATTACGTAAAAAAAGCAAAAATACAGGTCCAATATTTTTTAATAATCTAACTGACGGACAAAACATTTTTTGTTAAGATCCCTATATTATACCAGAGGCGGTTAGAAAGAGTCTCCTTTTCTCACATCGAGGAACAGCTTGGACTTCTTGGTTATCAGCCAGGGCTTCTGTCCGGTCAGCACGCTGACTGACATCTGCACACGTAAGAAAGAGAAGGAGTGTACTCACACGAAGCGTTCTCTCGCTCTCTCATAGACTGTTCGAGGAACAGCTTGGACTTCTTAGGAATGAGCCAGGGCTTCTGCCCGGTCAGCGCGCTGGATGACATCTCTACCCCAGCCGCGTGCGCACTAAAGTCTGCTGTGCGCTTTAGTATCTTTAGCATTAAGTTGCCACCTATGGATTGATGAAACCGTCTCGTTCAACATTTGGGTACCTAACAAAGTCTCATTTGTGAGACTTAGAATATTTGAATTAAACGTTTAAATAGGGATGTTGACTGACAAAAAAAAACTATTTAGTCCGTCAGTCAGATAATAAAAAAATATTACACAAGTATTTTTTGCTTTATCATAATAATAAAAATGATTTAGATGAAACGCATTAAAGTTGGGGAGTGGGGGCTCGCTACGTCACAATTCAGTATAAAATCTACCGAAGAGTGACGTCATGCCACATTTTAACTAGGCTGTTCAAAAAGTAATGATGATCGGTTCATATTTTCTATAGTAATAGTAAAGCTGAAGAGTTTTTTGTATGTTTGAACGTGCTAACCTCTAGAACTACCAGTCTGATTAGATTTTTGTTTTTGCATTTGATGGCCCAATTCTTGAGGAAGGCTACAGGCTATTTAACATCACGCTAGGACCCATAGGCGCCGAGCATAAAGAAAAATAACCGATTATCATTACTTTTTGAACAACCCCAATTCCCGTAATCTATTGCTTATGTAAAAAAAGAAAAAATACGTGTCCAATATTTTTTAATAATCTATCTGACGGACAATACAACATTTTTAGTCAACATCCCTATTGTCTGCGTTAAACATTTAAAAAAAATAGGGTGTTGCTTACCACCAGTTACTATAATGAACACATGTTCTTCTTGTCCCAACTGACCAAACTTCATGACTGACACCACATCTGAAATATAAGCAAAAATAATATTATATCATCAGGATTACAGTGTAGCAACGGCACTATGTACTGACTGCACTCCGTGAACATTGTACGTGACACGCACCTCTGACAAACACGGTGTCTCCCTTCGATCAAAAATAGACTACATTGAAAACCACATCGCTCAAGTAGCCGCGATTGCATATAACTTGATTATAAACCTTAAAACTCAAACATAAAGTTTATTAGCGTTTGCAATAATATTTACTACTTCGATTGAAAAGTAAACGTATTTTTAAAATAAGAACAAAAATATTTATGGAAAAATAAAACACAATTTCTAAGCAATAAGGTTGAAAAAACTATGTTGCAAAATAAAACCACAACATTATTTGTGGTCTTATTTTTCCGGTCGTTTTTGACCGAAGCTCGAAGGTGTCTCAACGTGTCGCCTTGACGTCATACAGATGTACGTGACCTGACGCCAACGCAACGCTCGTCAGCGTGACGCCCAGGTGCAGTACCGTGTCATGGAATGTCACTGACTGCATTATGAGAACATTTTAGAATTGTAGGTATGTGTCACGCACCTCTCACAAACACGGTGTCTCGCCGCGCCTTGCCGTCATACAGATGCACGTGACCTGACGCCAGTGCGACGCCCGTCAGCGTGACGCTCAGGTGCAGTACCGTGTCATGGAATGTCACTGACTGCATTATGAGAACATTTTAGAATTGTAGGTATGTGTCACGCACCTCTCACAAACACGGTGTCTCGCCGCGCTTTGCCGTCATACAGATGCACGTGACCTGACGCCAGTGCGACGCCCGTCAGCGTGACGCCCAGGTGCAGTACTGGCATTAAGGTCATGGCAACAGGACGGTGTTCTAGCGTTAAACACCATTGCTTCTTACCCTGGAATCAAAGTTATAGAACTGTTTAACCAGTCGTCGCCTGAATACAAAATAATGAAAAAAACACATTTTGGAAGCTGAGGAACAAGAACAAGGTGTGACGTGAAGTCCCTCCATTTAAAAGGCAGGATCTCCCAACTAGACGAGTGGCTTCTGCCTAATAATTGTTGGGATGTTCAAACCCTCAAATTTAAACCATCAAGCCATTTTTGTACCTTTTGTTAGACCCTTTCTACGCACACGTTTTTCTTGCCGTGAAAAACTACGGTTACGGTTTATTTGCCGTGTGTAGGCACGGTAACGGAGTGTTTTATGGATCACTATGGATGCTTGTTGAGAGACATTTTCTACGGCGCGGTTTATACGTCATGTGTAGGCAGTGTAGGCACGGTCATCAGTGTTGTATGAATCACTATGAAAGGTTGTTGACAGACACGGCGTACCGTAAAGAAAACGTGCCGTGTACAAAGGGCCTTAAAGTTCTCAATATAAAAACTGACTTTAGACCCATGTAATTAAGAGGGAGGGCCTGCGAGAAATTTGGAAAAATAGGTATTTGAAGAAACTATTGCCGTCGTCTTACCTAAAGTCTACCTCCGTAGACTGCGATAGGGACAGCTCCAGCTCTGACCGATTATATCATTAAAAAATTGACGACATCAACGTTTGGTATTCCTCTTTTTTCTGCTCGAAAACTGAGCCGATTCAATTATTTTTTACATTTAAATTTTAAGAAAGAGTATGTCTAGGTTCCTATCATTTTCTTTTATGTTAAAAACTTTTCGAATTTGTCTGATAGTCCTCTAATCACGGCGGTAAAAATGGAGCATTTTTGTAATTTTTGGAGGGTCATATTTTCATTACCAATAAATTGCTGAAAAAAAGGAAATTTAAGGCCGATAAGGCCCTTTGTACACGGCACGTTTTCTTTACGGTACGGACGTGTCTTCAACAAACCTAGAATTTATGAAAAAAAATGATTGCTCTAGAGGCATTATTCAGGAAGAAAAAAAGTTTTTATTTATTTATTACATTAGGGAAAACAAACAGTAGTATATTAAGCATAAACAGATAAAACTTAACTTATTACACTTAACAAATATACTACCCACAACATTTTCCACAGATTACTATTATATAGTAAAAACAAGCTGTTAGCAAACGTTAACTGTATCAGGGCTAACTTAATGAAAAAGAAATTAAAACTGGGAAACTGGGAATAGATTTGTATGAACAATCGCAGGCCCTGTTCCCTCTTAAGTTTAAAATACAAAAACTAAGCTTAAAGTTTAAAGCTTGGACCAAAGAACTCGTTTTGTACTAATATAGGTAATATTTCTGAACCCACCTTCTTACTATAGCACGCCATGGTATGGTCAGCACAAATGACCATGACACTACTGTCAGCAGTCACCACCTCTATGGCGATGATGTGATCATCAGTGTTGAACAGTAACCGACCCTCGGGCCAATCTCTTTTTAACACGCATACTGACTTTTCTCTGAAAAGAAGGGTGAAAAAATCAATGAAAGTTTCAATCTTTGCCATTCTTCTTCTCTAGGTATTGCCACGAAAATAACCAATGCTTTGATTAAAAAAAATTTTTGCCAGTCAGCAAGTTGGAGTCTCCCTAAGACAATATGAAAACCAAAAGAAACAAGTTTTCCAAATATCTCGAACTTTTACGGACAATAGTCTATTCTTGCAGATATTCTATGACTAAACCAATTTCTGCAATGCACTACATACTCTGGGAGTGCCATTAACATTGTGCAAAGGTGTGAAATAAAAGCAGTGTTTGTAAAAGTGCCTTCAAAACTCGAATAGCAATAAGTCACACCTTGTAGCTATAGTTATTCTGTAATCAACAGTATACAGTCCAGTGGTTATCATTTGGTATGGCGTTTTCTTTACCCCACATATTTTGGCCTGGACAAATCAAACATAATAATTTTACAAAAACCATTTGTTCTACAAAATGTTCGTATATCGCCTTGCACTGCGGGAGAGGGGAGGGAGGATGCCTATACTCAGCCATGGGTGGAACAAGGCTGCCATAGATGATGATGAATGCAGGAAAGTTGGACAGATGCTTTTCTAATTGAATTTTAAGGGGAAGGCCCCTAACAATCTGTTGAACTATTTACTTTAACTGTGCTTCTGTATATTGTCTTGTTGAACTATTACCTTTAACTTTGCTTCTGTATATTGTCTTGTTGAACTATTTACTTTAACTTTGCTTCTGTATATTGTCTTGTTGAACTATTTACTTTAATTATTATTCCGTATATTGTCTTGTTAGACTATTTACTTTCAACTGTGCTTTTAAGTATATTGTCTTGGATTTGCAGTATGTCCAACTAATGCCAATATTAGGTCATATGATTTATAAGTAAGTACCTAATCTGCGATCGCAATTTATTTGCCAAACATGTAAACAAACACGAGTTTTAGGAAAAACAACTGTAAAACCTACGCATAAGGTTCAGTTTGCACTACAACGAGTTGAGCTCCTTAAGTTCTGGGTTGAGCTCCACGATTACTGACAAATGCTTGCACTGACAGGACAGGTCCACTCAAATCTGTGTGGTTCTTTTCTCAAAAGACCATTTCAGACACTAATCTACATGGTCCTCATATGGCCTGACCAAGATTATGTCTGGACTTTAAAAGAGACTATGACCTCTGAGTTTGTTTCGGCCTTTCTTCTCAGAGTAGTCAGATAGGAAACGCCGAACTCATCTAGCTAATTTTTAATTACTTATTTTTTTAAGATGACGTGTAAAAGTGATTCCAATATCCTATTTACAGAATAAACAATTTCATTTCATTTCATTTCATTTCATTTCACTTTATAATTTTGATGTCTTTTTCAACAGTACTAGTCAGTCTAAAATCAACTTTAATTACACTGCTATAAAGTTGATGTTTGTTTAAGTGGAAATAAAAGCAATTGGAAATAAGGACTTATATAGACCTTAAGTAGCAAGTCTCATTAATACTGACCTGCGACAACTGACTAAAAGTCTGTGGATCCAATAAGATCACATCTCCATCCTCTGTAGCAATTACAACACAGCTCACGGAGCACTTATCAATGGAGTGCATCTTCAGAGTGCCAATGCATACAATCTCGGCATTGTTCTTACTCGGTAAGTCAGTGTTAATCTCCAAGTATTCTAATTGCTGTTCCGGTGTTAGAGTCAATATATACTGTGACTGTGCTGTTAGAGTTTCGTGAGGTATTGCTTTGAGGCTGTCTATGAGAGGTTTTATTGCATCCGTGTTGTGGTTGATTGGGTTTGTCAACTGCAAATAATAAAATAAATTTTTCTTTAGTATTCTATTAACTCTGAACAAATCAGTTACCAGTAGGAGAAAAAGTTTTTCAAAAGAACTGAAGAACTGATTTTTGTACCTACATTCTTTAAGATATCCATTCTATATCCATTCTATAAGTACAAATCAAAGTGAATATCATTTAGTGCCAAATTGGCTGTGATCTGAATACAAGTTTATTATTGTGTTATAAAACACAAGTTTGTGTCAGCCAATGCTATTGAGTTTTCCAAAAAAGGATTATTTTAAAATAACAAAAACAAAGTGCCAACCTGTTTCCATACTTCCATCTCGCACATGCTAAGCTCAGTAGACGGCAGATAGTACTTATAGAACAACTTTAAGTTTCTGTACATGAACACACAAGAGCTGTATGCTACGGCCACTATGGGAACGGATCGCGGTACTGTCTCATTAATGTAGAAACCTACTACGCCCAGAGGTAGGTCGGGTAGTACAGTGTCTGATATCTGCATGGCTCCTTTGAACACCTGCAAATGGAATAAACTGCTGTTTAAGGATATTTCGTGAAATCAAAAATGCTTTTGTTGTTTGTTGTTACCTTAGAAAGGAGTGTGGAGGATGTGCAAGGCGGAAGAGTAATTTCTCAGCTGGGCTTGGCTGAAGAACCATGTATTTATGAAAGGCTCTACACTAACATTGGTCGTTTGTTTGAGTAACTGTAATCGACTTACTTTCAACTTAGGCCCATCCTCTCCTCGTCCGAAGTCTCCGACTAGGAGTTTGACTTCGTTATCATTGTGTAAGTCCAGTAATGCCAAGTTTTGAGGCAAAGTATTCAGATCTATGTCATCTGTTCCTACTTCTACGTCTAACCAACGAGTCATGCTTCCCATGTTTCGCATTAAATATAATAATTGATTTCAATTAGATTCAGTATTTCCTTTAAAGTGAAGTTTATTTACGTTTATTGTTGTCATAGCAACTGTTTCTTTTTGAAAGTGACACTAATGACATATCTAAACTTAAAAAGACATACATAATGTTTTGTTTTATAACTTACTCCGAAACTCTAAATGATAACTTTGCACACAAATTTAGCAATTTACGAATAGAAAAACATATTTTCTGTACAACTTATATATTTTTACAATTTTTTTGTTTGTGAACACTTGCACATTGCAATCTAGGTTATCTACCTTTTAATTATTTCCTACTGCATGCAAGAAGAAGAGGCTGCATGCATGCATAGCTTCTTTCACAAACACACGTTTTCTGGTGCGTTCAGAAAATAACCAAATTAAACCTAGGTTATTTAAAAAAAATACAGAAAATACACAGAATAGCGAAAGACAAAATTAAGTAAAATAAAACTGTGGTAAAAAGGCCAATGATTTTGCAGCAAACAAGATTAATCGATCAAAATAATGGTTTAAGTAATGATTTTGCATATTTACGACAAAAATTGTGTAAAATGTTCCAGTATTTGAATTTTATATTAGAATGTACTCTGTGTTTCTGTTCTTGTTGACGTTTATTGCATGTTATTTTTTAGTTTGTGATTATGATGTTTTGTGTTTTAATCGAGCGAGTGTTGATGTGTGCATATTTATCAAGTTTTAAAAACTCATGAATGATCTAAAAACTTTATTTAGTTCCATTCCAAGTGCATGTCTAACAAGTTTCTTGTTTAGTTTTTGTGGTGCTTCGCGTTTTGGCATCCAAGGTAAGTTTACGTTGTTTAAACTTTTTGATACAATAATACTTAAGGTCATATTTTTGCAATGGTTTTATTTTAACTTAATTATAGTGTGTAGCAGTTGGCAACAACTTTGTTTTTGTTTTAACTACTGTAAGTATACTTAGAAAAAAAATAAAAAGAAAATACGTTAGATACTTTAACTATCATGATTGTTTTATTCATAGTGAAGATATGTATGAAGTAAACACGAAGTCAAGTTTTGCAGAAGCAAATAATAAACCTTCCCAATAAGAAAAATTGGGAAGAGATCAACTTCAAGCAATAAAAAAAATCATAAGACTGCATGGGAAATTAAAGTCTACACTATATCACTAGCTTCCGCCAGCGGCTTCGCCCGCCTGATGTCTTCATAAATTATAGCCTGTTACTCAGTGATAATATAGCATTGTACTGGTGAAAGAATTTTTCAATCGGTCCAGTTGTTTTTGAGTTTATTCATTATAAAAATCTTGTCTCTTTTTAATATCAGTGTAGAAAACTAGAGTTTAAATATTTAATTAAGTACTATAGCACTCAGCTTAGTTGGTTAAAATTTACTATGCAATTTCTTGAAAATTACATAGTAAGTTTACTGCAGAAGTGAATAAAGAGCATATCAGATCAGGTATGATACTGAAGATCTTTATCTTTACCTAAGTGATCAAAACCATGATATATTTCCTGTACAAAATTAAATATTAATTTAAGTACCTGCAACCTGCTATTAAATATTAAATAAGTACATAAACTATTATTACAAACATTACGTAATTTATTCTAATTATGGGTTTATTTATAAATGTTGCTTAAAGACGTTCAAACATCAAAAATTGATGGTTAAACAGTCGCTAATCATTATTTAACTTTAAGCAGCGTTTATAAATAAGGGGGCAAGTGTTTAGTTCAAATGAAAAAAATCTTGCAGCTGTTTAAACAGTACTAACATAAATAGAATTACATACCTTTATTCAATAAGATACCAGAAATATCATACATTTTTCATTTTACTTTATAATTCGTTTTAATACAGCCTGGCTTGTTGCCAGTCTGAGGCACTGTACTTTGAAGAATTAAGTACAGACGCCAGCAGGTCAACCTACCCGAAACTGTAAAATTTTCCCAATCAACTTTGAACATTATGCTTTAGTGATAAAGTTGAATATCGATTAAAGAAATTTGACGGATTGTAGTAGGTTGATTTGCTGGCGTCTGTACCTAGTTAATATCAACAACAATTCTTGCAAATTGTTGATTAGGTAATTTTAACTTCTCTTATAGCTGAGGATGTTACTGGTCTGTTGTAACAACTTACCCCTTTAATCTTAACTTAATAATTATTATAAATGCAAAAGTGAGTTTGTTTGTTTGTTACGTTTTTACTCTAAAACGGCTCAACAGATTTGGATGAAATTTGGCAAATGGGTAGGCCTTGACCTGGGTTAGGACATAGAATACTTTTTATCCTAATATTCCCACGCGATGGAGACTTATGCGGGTGAAGCCATGGGGCGCAGCTAGTTATAAATATTGCTTAAAGTTAAGAGACGTTTAAATATCAAAAATGTATATAATGAGAATGACCTTGTAAAGGCCGCAGGAATCCGCTGTATACGGGAGGCACAGAACCGGCCGAAGTGGCGGTGCTTGGAGGAGGCCTATGTCGAACAGTGGACGTTTTTCGGCTGAAATGATGATAATGATGATGATTTAATGTAGGACTAAACCACTTAGTGTCACATTAACTCAAGACAATGTTTAAATGTTCTTTCTCCAGAATTAGCTTACTTACTGACAGGTTATATGAGTTTATATAATTGTTTATAATTTTACTAATTTTACTTTATTTATTGTTGACATAATCTACTCATTACAATGTTTTTTTTTATGAGTTGTATTGCAATATGTGGTTAGCTAGCGACCTCGATAATTTTTTACTTTACCTCAATGGTCTTAGTTAGTTAGATCAATTATAACTTCTAGTTACAGCTATATGTAAGCGGGCACGCCCTTTATGTCTGGAGGCTTTTATTTAGATATTGTTTTCGTTAAGTTATTTTTATTTCTGCTTGAGTATAGTTCTCGATGTTTTTGGTTGATATATTGGCGTGTGCTAGCTGTCATATGGCTATTAATTTTATAATTTAAATTATGTTTTGTGTTGCGTAATGTAAATATCATTTTGCATACTATTATATAGAATCTTTTTTACTGAACAGACAGCTGTGCTGCTGGGGAGTTTGTTGCGCCACTTCTTCTTCCCAGCTAAAGCACTAGGAAGTGGTGAAGGGTGGGCGTTTTGGGGGACTGTCTTATGTAATTTTGACGTTCGAAAAGTGCTGATTCTCAGCCTAGTTTGAATAAATGACTTTTGAATTTTGAATTAGTTCAAGTATTGTTTCTGTTTTCTCTAAGAGAGAACTGTATTACGATATTAAACTACCAAACATACCTACATTAAAAGACAGTCCTGCTTGTCATGGTATCTTTATTCTATTGTGTGTATAGATCATTATGTAAAATTGATTATCCATGTTACATGTAGTAGGTACCATACTTAATTCTATGAGTGCTATTTACTAAAAACACATAATTTATTCCATGCACTGGGTTTTCCTTGAGTTATTTATTTCTAATAGTTATATCCTCTATTTGGATGTTAAGGAAATTTCTGCAATTTTATAATTAAGTACATAATATCTCATATGTATTGTTGCGCGAGAGGCATGTTTACGTGAATGCCCGGACCGCTTATTATCCTGTTGCAAACCAACCAACGCGCAAGCGCAACTCAACCCACAGGTGCAAAATCTCGCGGCGATCTCTGCTGCGGCCGGCAACTGAAATGAAATTGTTTATTCTGTAAATAGGATAATGCAATCACTTTTACACGTTATATTAAAAAAAATAGCTAGATGAGTTCGACATTTCTTATCTGACTACTCTGAGAAGAAATACCGAAACAAACTCAGTCACAGTCTCTTTTAAAGTCCAGACATAATCTTGGTCAAGCCATATGAGAAACATGTAGATTAGTGTCTGAAATGGTCTTTTGAGGAAAGAACCACACAGATTTGAGTGGACCTGTCCAGTCAGTGCAAGAATTTGTCAGTAATCGTGGAGGTCAACCCAGAACTTAAGGAGCTCAACTCGACGAACAATACCAAAGGAAGGACATTTGGGTAGGCCGCATAAACTACTCAAACTGCCAGAACATCATTAAAACTAACTGAGAAAGAAAAAAATAATGAAAGAGGAAAAAAAAAATCCACATAGTCCTTAACAAGTATTCACAATAATTAAAAATATATAATACTTTACAAAGTAATCATGTCATTTTGTATATAATTTTCAACTGTAACTAAAGTAGACAGTTATGATTATGATTGAAAGGGATGACGATCTACAAACCCGAACCTAACTCCATTTACCATTTTGATGCCGGTGATATTACATCAATTCGCGCCTATCCCATTCGCAAAATATCTGTTCGTTTTTATGACTCCCTACCCGAAGGTGACACCCTTCGGGTACGGAACCCTAGTACTAAGCCTCCGTCGCCTCCGCTGTCCGTCTGTCTGTCAGTAGGCTGTAGGTATCTCATGAAACGTAATAGGTAGACATTTGATATTTTTACAAATTGTGTATTTCTATTGTATATTAATAAAAATACAAGAAACGTGTTTTCTTCAGCGTTTTTTGATAAATATACAGTGGTACGGAACCCTTCGTGAGCGAGTCCGACTCGTACTTGCCCGGTTTTTGAGACATAATTGGACCTTTAGTATCCAGGAAATTCCACACAAAAAAGTACAACTGCCCACATGCGACACAGGTGTGTATCAACAGGCTCTGCAACAATATTATTCTTGGTAGCAATCAGAGAAATTCCTCAATGACTCATCGCATCGTGGTGCGGAAAATGGTCGCCACTCGCTACTCGCTAGGCGAGCGAGTGGTTCAGCAAGTTTACTCTTAGTTTATTTGGCCTTTCTGTCTGGACGCTGTGGAAGGCTGACTCACCAACCTGTTTTGCTATCAAGGTGTCGCGCCTATTTTTGATTTTTCGAGTCAATAAAACGTAAGTTAAGTAAGTTGTTGCGCAAATGATTCATCTACACGCGTTACTATTTCGATGAAAGAGACGTTAATTTCGAAACGCAACTGCAGTTGGGTGTAGATTAGATACTTACGATAAAAATAGGGAAAAATACTGCATACCTGTCGTCGTTTCGAGCGGATGAGTTGCCCTAGAGTAAGTAGAGTAATCATTCAAGTTTTAAGACGTTTGGGCTTATTAAATTCTAGGCCCTAGAGTTTAATGAAACTCTAGGGCCTAGAATTTCCCTCTCGCTCCGTACCATGGCCTAGTCCAGGCCATGGTACGGAGCGAGAGGGCATGGGAGGCCGTCACCTCCTTCTGCGAAGCAGTAATGCTCGCGAAGGAGGAGGCAGAACGCGTGAGGGAGAGGCAAATTTCGCGCCCTCACGCCCCTAGCCGCCGCAGGAGACGCCCTGGGCGTCGGGAATCGCAGGCCGATTCCCGGCCACCGTAGGCGCGGGCTTGCGGACGGTGAGCAATGGGTAGCTCGCCGTCCGATAAGGACCAGGCCCGGGTCGACGGCGCGTTGTGTTCCACGCGCGCCTCAAAGAGATGTCAGCAGAAGTGAAGGGGTCCGTTAGGACCGATGCCTGCCGGGGTTGCGGGAAAGTCCGAAAGGGATACCGTGGCCCCTGGCAACGTACAGGCAACGGAAGGAACACGGGTGGGTTTTAGTCAGTAAGAGTCTGACACGCCCTCCCGCTCCACCCAGAGCGGGAGAAGTTATTTGATAATTTCCCACCCAAAAAAAAAAAAAAAAAAAAAAAAAAAAAAAAAAAAAAAAAAAAAAAAGGGCCTAGAATTTAATGAAGTCCAAACGTCTTAAAACATATGATTAGCTGTATTTTTAGATAAGATAAGATAAGATAATCATTTATTTGCTCAAACATGAGTACAATACATATAACACAAATTGTCAACATGCAAGAGATGTTAAAAGTAGAGATAAAAACAGATCATCACGTTTGCCTTAATGGTATGCAAATATTAACAAAATAAAGTATGTGAAACCGAGTCTAATTATTTTAAAATGTCATGATAAAAGAGATCATTAAAATACTAAATTAGTAAAACATGACCAAAATCTCTCATAAAAAAACTCAGCTAAATTAGGTATAATAAGCTTTTTCTGCTAGAAAATGTATAATTTTTTAAAATGGACTCCACCAAGCCGTAGCATGTGGTGAGCAAAGCATTTGCACTAATTACTGCTGCCAGTTTATACAGAGCACATGCTGAGGTACTCATTTTCATAGTCTCTATATGTGCCTTTCAATTTAATTTATTGTCAATAGTAAATCCTAAAAAGGTTGTTGTATCAACTTCGTCAATGTTATTATTATTATTAGTATAGTTTGTCTAGATTTTTAATTAATGTCAAGGAACGTTGACTGAAGTGCATGATTTAATTCTTATTTAAATTTATTTTTAAATTGTTATTATTTAACCATTCTATAATTGCAATTAGCGAGTTATTAATGTCAGATTTTTACACGCAATTTTCACTACACTGTAGGTCCTTACACTTTAACGCCTACGCTGTAACGGTCTTAGGCCCTAAATCGATGTTAATCACAGCATGAATCTCGAAAGACCCGTTACCTAAATCAAAATTTGTTGAGAACCAATATCAACACTCCCAAAAACATCTTCACAAAATAGCGTCAATAACAACCTGTAATTAGGAGTTAGGTATTCTTGACAGTTTTCTACGATATCAATTAGTGTTCTTTAAAGTTTCACCAAAACAATGACACTGGTCGACGACCTCAAAGACCTTGCTATTACATATTTGGATGAACAGTATTTTACTTCCTACGCACGTGGCTTGATACCATGTATGGTAGAGGATTATACTTGATAGACAAGCAAGCAGACCAACAAGAGTCGCGGGAATTCGCTATCGTTACGTGTTGCTTTTACAAAACACGAAGATGAAACTGCACTTGAAAATGTTGCATTGACATGAGCAAGATTGTATGATTTGAAAACCGGAGTGTTTAAGCATCCATGCAGTAAAGTGCAGATGCAATATTTTGTCCTGAGACCTATGGAAAAAAATGGTTTATATGATGGTATGTGATAGCTGAACTGAATATACGGTGTGTCGACCCCTTAACGTTGGACCACTATTTACGACAAACTCAAAGCATTTATTTCAATTAGACCATTTACAGGCACTTTTGTAAAAGAGTCGGTCAGTTAGTCGGAAAGTTGAAGCTAGTTGCCCATTTCAAAACGTAGATCTCTATGGAGAAGAACGAGCAAGAAACTCCTGTATGCTCAAATAACGTATAAATTCAAAGACAGATCATTCAATCTGAAGTTTTACATTATCAAAACCTTTAATAGTCTCTGGTGCCACTAAGATCCTGCTTTGCTACTGCCCATTACTGAAGATCTTGAGAGATCTTGAGACCTACATTTTGAGATAGACTTGACTACTCATAAAAAATCTTGGCTTCAAACATAAGGACACGTACATCTAAATTGTAGGCCTACGATAACAATCCTCACGTTTACCACGCATCCAAACAGAGATACGCAATCAGTTGTAGATCTAACATTAGATTACAATGACTATAATTAGAGCACACGTGGGCATAAGGTATTATCAGCGCTAGCCTGCGGGGGCTTACCAAGGAGACAATGAGAAAGCGGCCTCTATAACACTTGTGTAATAGACCCGCCGACGACCTTACCCTTGTTTATTAAGCTATTTGTTAAAACATTACAATGCCTACGTAATTGTTACAATACTGGTGTTTGAACGATAACGGTAGCCTGCTTTAAAAAAAAACGTCGGTTTTCAATATCATCAGGTCCTCCCGGACCTGAGATGACAAATGATATTGAACAGGACTTTGAAAAATTTAAGCGTTCTGAGAAATTTTACTTTTACGTGTTACTATTTATCGTTTTTTTTGAGTCATCATAAGTTTAACTTAATGATACGTACAAAATATACGAATTGCCACGACCTGGAATTTTCCAGCAAAGATCCGTGTGAATTGTTTTTGTTGATTTGGTTCGACTGACCCTTGCTTGCTTGACTGATCCGTAAAATATTAATTTCACGGATTTTAATTTGGTTAAGTTTTTATACACAGAACAGAGCCAGGGTGTAAATCAAGGGCTTTCGACAAGCACCTTAAATAAATTACTGCACCTTTGTCCAAAATTTTGTGTTAGCCTGTAAGTAATTGTTGCACTTATAAACGTACTATTAAGGAATTGATTTTAAATGTATTGTGTAAACAATTGTTGGCTAACCTAAATAAATAAATAAAAATTATGATTGTATGCTAGAAAATGAATCGAAGCCTACTATTATCACGCGTATACCTAATGCACTTGTCGAGTTGAGCATTTAGGTCAGTCATCACAATGGATACCTAATAAAATATTTTAACAATTACTCATGTTCTGTAATTATCTAACGAATGAATGACTAATAACTTAAGTTTATTGTACTTAACAATCTATTAGCTATGATAAGCATTAAATCTTAATAACAGTAGGTAGGTACCTAACTTTAACTCCGTAGAGAAGTGTTGCTAAAAAGTAAAAACAATTGATTTCTACCATTCTGCCAAGGCTCAGTTCTGTTTACTTGGATGCCGATTTCTACGTGCCAACGTTATTAGGTATGTCTCAAGAGGCAGTCACGGTGCATTCCTGATTAGCGACGGTTGCCGGCACAATCATGATGTTACACTATCCAACGTATTGGGAACAATGGCGTCGATCTAAAGTAGTGTAATTCGCATTGTGATCGGCACGATGGTGTATGAAGAAATGGTCATCAGGAAGTTGTGGATTTCTTCTTATTTCATGTCGATGGTACAACTTGTCAAATTACTTGGGCCCAGTATGTGGCCACGGCAATTGCGGCATCAATGGCGGTTTTATGACCTCTAAAGTGCTGGTATAGGGACACTGTACACTTCAGCAAGTGGGTTACGCATCATCTTGTTACTTTGCAAGGAAAGTAGACCAAAACTTGTAGAAAGTTCTTCGAACATGTACAGATTGCTGAACTGCAATCTCGTAGAGTCATCATAGGAAAATCAGAAGATTTTACTTACCGTTAAGACTTACGAAACCAATCTTGTTATATCGGTAATCTAAATTGCTTAACTTCAATCCGTTATTTGTAGCTGTAATGTGCCAGTAAAAATATTTGAAACGCATCACGCTTGCTAATATAAAGAAAAGCGGACTGCTACAAATAATTAAACTAACTGTACAAACATTCTGTGGGTAGTCAATCAACGGAAAAGATGAATGAACTTCGGAAAGAAAATGGCGCCTCAACGGACGGAAGCTTTGTCATTTTTGCTTATTGCTAAAAGAAAAGCTAAGGAAATTACAACATTCATCCCATGAACTGATAATGTGCCTATAGCTACTGGGATGTGAGATGATCCACAGTCCATTATAAAATAAATAAATATATAAAAAAAGCCATTTATTCTACTACCCAATACAAAATGTTTGTGTTGCGTGCGATGCGTTTAAAATATCTAAATACAATTTTTAACATGCAAATAAATTTTGATTCCGTGCATTTTTAATTATTCGAGATTTTAATTGTATGATAGTTAACGTATACTTGTACTTTATTAACTGTAATTGTATTAATTCTATGATATAATAATTTGTTTATAATAAATATTAATTAATTAAATTAGTAGTACCTAGTCGCCTCCTTGGCGTAGGCCTCCTCCATTTTTTTTCCAGTAGTTCATTCAGTTCCACAGTCCGTTACCTGTAGACTAATATCTTTTATACCTAGGTAAGGTACATATTTGTAAAAAAAATGTTGTTGGGAAATACTAATATAAATATTACGTTTAGGTAGTAAGTACCTACTCGTTTATTATGTAACCATTTTTTTTATTTAAAAGAGTGTCCGTGGAGTTTCTTGCCCGTTCTTCTCCATAGGTACCTACTACGCTTTGGAATGGGCGACTAGCTTCATATTTCTGACTGACCGACCCCTTGACATTTCAAAAGTGCCTGTAATTGGTTTATTTGAAATAAATGCTTTGCGTTTGAGTTTACTAATTAGTGTACTGAATGTAAATACAGCTAGGTAGGTACCTTTGAAAAGGTCTCCTAAGAATAGCGTGCTTCGGAAAGCACGTTAAGCCGTTTGTCCCGGCTGTCATTCGTAGATCTTTGACTGTCGTTACGGGCAGTTAGAAGCCCAAAAGTCTGACAAGCCGTCTTACCTAGGGGTACCTTGTTACCCAGTAACTGGGTTGTGGAGGTAAGATAGGCAGTCGCTCCATGTAAATTACTGGCATTCAGCTGCATCCGGTTAGACTGAATGCCGACCTCAACATAGTTGGAAAAAGGCTAGGCAGACAGATTTAAATGCTATATAGGTTTTATCATTGCCCTTTCACTATTGACGACAATTGACGAAGCGTGGGCGGCGACCCATAAAGCGGAAACAGATTAATCGCTGAGATTTAGCACATGACTGAATGACTATATCCGTGCTAGTTTGTAACGAGATAAACAGCTGTGAGCTTGGACGATATCTGTACAAAACATAATTTAAGCGCCATTTAAAAGCAGTAAAATAAATGTCGAAGCCGCTTTAGTTCATTCCAATTTGGCCATTTCTTTCCACATTTTCATTGAAGAGGTACGAGGATCGTGGAGGAGATACGTACCAGTTTTGTACATGAAGTACCTATCATTATCATCATCTGCCTAGCCTTTTCCCCAACTATGTTGGGGTCAGCTTCCAGTCTAACCAGATGCACCTGAATACCGGTATTTTACATGGAGCGACTACCTATCTGACGTCCACAACCCAGTTACATGAAGTACCTATAAACAAATAAAAATTACGAAGGACCAAAATAGTTTTAACTTAGCTGCCCTTAAAGGGCTTGGTTGTAAGTAGATGACTTACAACCTTTCTGTCAACCTAGCCTAGGAGTACCTATCATTCACGCATGGCTACCAGTGACAATGAACTTTAGAAATTCTGCAATTTTATCTGGTGTCGCCTTTGTTTCGCGCCATTACCTATAGTTTTTTTTTTGCTAATTTAATGAGATAGAAAAGCTTTTGAGGCAATGCCCTCCAAGATCGAATCTTTTAGAATAGAATATATTTATTTGCTTTAAAACATGGTACAAATATTTAAACATTTTAAATGTATAAATTGTATACAACACATTTTTTTTACTTTCTCACTTGTCTAATGACTATGGTTATTAGGGTTTCGCATCTATTTAAACACTTAACAATAATAAATAGGTACATAAAGTAATATAATTAAAACTCATTATCGTATCTTATATTTATCTGTTACCTTTTTATCAAAAAATTCTTTAACACTATAAAAACAATTTCCAATTAGCCATATGTGTAGTTTGGATTCAAAGTATTTTAGAGGGAGTTCACTTATTTCTTTTGGAATATTATTAAAGATTTGAATTGCTGTGATAAAGCTATTTTTATGACATAATTTGCTTTGATGTGAAGGAATTCTTAGCAGATCTCATTTCGCAGTTGGATTGGTAAAAAGTGAAAAATTACCTAGTTGTAAAAGAGTAAAACCAGAAGTTTTGGATTCATTCTTTAAGTAAATATGTAATAGTTATATCATGTAAAAGCCTGAGACAAAGATCTGAGAAAAGTGCGGATACCGCCAGTTTTACTGTTAAAGTAAACTTTCTAACCAGCTTAGGGCGAACAACCTAAAACTGAAAGTTGCTTTAATGCAGTAGCAAGCATGTTACGTTTGCAAAAAAATACGCCTATATAAAAAAGACGCTTATGTGTCCTATCAGGTGCTTATCTTCTACTTGAAGAATAAGAGGTTACATTTGCAAGTACAGTAGTGTTGCACTTTTAATATTGCCAGGCTTTAAAGAGGTAGGTAGCTAGGCTAAGCACTCCTATTTTTTCCTTCTTATTTATTTATGTACACACAAAACACTTAAAATAGAGAAAAATACATCAATATAGAAGAGCACAATGTTAGGTACCTACTGCTTATTTTATGAGAAATTTCTTCCAGGAGACCTGCGACTGTAGAGTTGGATGAAAGACGTAGACACACTGTGTGCTTACTTCTTAGTGGCGATGTTCCACGTTCTAGACCAAAGCTCATTCAGCCAGGACCAATTTTTCTCACTTCATTAAATATTGTGCTGCGCTTTTCCTCCAGGATTCAGCAAGATCAATCATGTTCTAATACTCTAAAGTTAAAGTTAAAGTGTTAATCACTCTCAGTAAGATTATAATTAGCACAACATAATCAGATTGCTGATGCTAATTACAATAATCTATTTGAGTGTCCGTCAATGCATGGTGAACACGTATGAAACCAAACCATCCTTGGCCTATTAATTATTTGATTGTTTTACGCGATCTGTTATCACGGTTCTTCCGATGTTGGCCAGGAAGTAAAACGTACAAAATGATGATAATTACAGGGTAATTGTGAAGAGTTATGTAATCATCTTTGATTGATTGAAGGCATATTAAGTGGGTAAAGGACGTTTAACACGCGATTGTCGCAAATGTAATTTCTTCGTTTAGGTATCTCCTTATGACTTCATTTATTAGAAAAAAATCTCTCCTAGGGCAGTCTGCTAAAATTTTATCATTTGTGTAGGTAACTAATTTACTTCTTCAACTGCGTCACCATCACAAATCATTAGGTACTTATTTGATCGTTTTGAATGAATGGGAGTTAAGCAACGTAAAATCGCCATTGTTTGTCTTTCCCTAAACCTGAGTGTGTACGATTCTGTCGAAAAATATAAGTAATCTTGAATTCTTGAACGGTACCAGTCCGTGTGGGTCGCTTCAAGGACAGCTCTTAACCTCAGCATTTAACATAACAGTAATACCTTGTGCGTTAACAGTAAACTAAAAATACTTACTCCTAAATAACATAACATTACGCCTTATTTTCTCGAAGGGTTGGGCAGAGGTGTGCCTATAGTACATCCACATTTCGCTATAGATAGTGCCATCCAATAAGACGCGCCCCACTCCGATTCGTGCTAAAGTACAGCTTACAGTACAGTAATTACGGAATGGGGCGCTTCTTCGTGGATGGCACTATCTGTAGTTAGTTTAAGTCTCGTGTATAGGGGGCGAGCATACTGCCATCAACCGGGCGCAAATCCAGACTCGAAGCTGCTACTGACTGCCCGGAGGACACGGTAGAGCATACGGTGGAAGTCTGCCCGGCTTGGGCAGAGCATCGCCGTGCCCTCGTGGAGGTGATTGGTGGCGGTGTCAATCGCGTCCGGCCCTGGTCCAGGCCATGGTAGGGAGCGAGAGGCCGTCACCCTCTTCTGCGAAGCAGTAATGCTCGCGAAGGAGGAAGCGGAACGCGTGAGGGAGAGGCAATTTTCGCGCCCTCACGCCCCTAGCCGCCGCAGGAGACGCCCTGGGCGTCGGGTATCGCAAGCCGATTCCTGGTCGGTCACCGTAGGCGCGGACGATGAGCAATGGGTAGCTCGCCGTCCGATAAGGACCAGGCCCGGGTCGACGGCGCGTTGTGTTTCATGCGCGCCTCAAAGAGATATCAGCAGAACTGGCGGGTTCCGCTAGGACCGATGCATAAAGTCCGAATGGAATACTGTGGCCCCGGGCAACGTACAGGCAAGTGAAGGAACACGGGTGGGTTTTAGTCAGTAAGAGTCTGACACGCGTGAGGCGAGAGAAGTTACTTGATAATTTCAAAATTAAAAAAAAAAAAAAAAAATTGCTGCTACTGAGAAATTCCACATAGAAAAACCCAATAACACTTTGCCCAACCTGGGATCGAATCCAGGACCTCATGGTCAGCAGTAGTGCTTACGACCACTATACCAATGAAGAAGTTCCTAAGTATGTTAAGTACAGAGTTAAGACTTTCTAAAACTCATATCATTGAAATTATTAAAGTAAGTAGTTGGTCCTAAAGAATGGGCTAGCCGTAGAGATGTAAGCGTTATATTATTACTATCCCTTGCAGTTTTTTTAATGATCACGATGTTGCGATTAGGGCATTCGTTTACTTTTTCCAATGTTAATTAGAGGCCCAATTAGTCAATCATCAAGTTATTTATCATTTAAGAAAGTTTATCAAGTTAAATCAAGATGGCATCGCAAGCACGATTTCATTATGTAATTGCAAATTCAATTAATTTGGAATATAAATCGATTCCCCAAACTTAATTTTCGAATCAATCGTTTTGAAATTGGAACTCGTACTGAGATATAATTTATTATTGACGGTACTAAATTAATTACGTGCGTAGCTGTTGCAGACAAATTTGATTAGATCGTTAGAATGACATTGACTGACATGGTATGCATCGATTTGCATATTATCTAGTAGTCATTGTAGTATCATTCGATTGCTGTTCTCGTGACGTCGTAATATTACACATTTATATCATCGTTATTGTATTGTTCAGTATAAAAAAATCGATGATGAAATCAAAAGTCTTCAAAATAATTAAAATCTAAATATCCTAAGGACGAACAAAATATTTTATGGTAGATCCCAAAAAGTTATATTAAGCCAGTTTATGGTTTTCAAAAAATGTTGATGGACCTTGATTTAGAAAAAAGCACTGATGGCAAGCTGTCACAACTTCACAGGTGAACTTAAATCTCTCTAAACCAATAATAACGCACTTCTAACCGTACCAAAAGACCAAAATATGAACCAAATAAAAACCAACCCTACCAAAAAACCAAAATGTTTTAATTAATTAGACAATTGCCCTTACTACATCTACGTAACAAGGGATCAAAAACCTCTGCTTATCTGTAAATGAATTGCAGTTATATTATGAATTATGAACATCAAAGGACCAATCTATCAGCGAAGTGATCAACGCAATCGAGCATCAAATTGCCTCTCGCCGGATGTCTGCGCAAACGCACCACAATAAAACTTAGCGCAGACTTGTGCAGACAACAAAATAAAACATTTGTGTAATGAATAATGTAACAGTAATGCTTCTAATAAATATGTATTGTGTGATATAAACAATGCTGAAAGTAAGTGTGGCTTGCAAAAAGATAAAAATGCGTCAAGCGTTAATTCGGACATTATGTTGTTTCAGTATAATGAACATGTTTTGTCAGTTGCATCAATGTAAAACAAAACTTACTGAAGTTTTCAATTCCGCAGCTCCTTTTGATGTGAATTTACCGTTGTCCAACCCAAAAATCCTCTAAACCTCTACGCACATGGTCTTTTCATTTCTTTCTGGCGTGTTTGTATCCTTTGTAATTACATCTGCCTTTGTCAATAAACGACTGTATCCTTTTACCTTTTTCTTTAGTTTGTCTTCCTAATTTGCTGAATTAGCATTGTGTATTTACGGCCAGTGGCCCGGGTTAATGACCACGTTGTACCGATGCGCTTGCGCGTACGCAATGCTGCTACAATGGATAAAATTCGCAAGCAAAAATACATTTTAAGCTTTCAGTATTAAAGAATATAATTCTGTGAAAGACAGCTTTAGGCCTCAATTATTTCATCTATTGTTTAGATGCATGCTGATAGCATGTAGTTTCAGTTTCAATTGATCAGTACCTATAACCTGATGGTGTAGTCGTTAATGAGGAAGGAACTTATTTGTCGGTTGTTTAACTTTGGTCTGTTTTAAATGATGTGGACCTACTTGTGTTTTCAGCATTTATTCATTTTTGGCTAACTCTAGTGGTCTTCTTCTCATCTTTAACTTGGTCTTGCATCAGCAACTCTCTGAGTTTAGCTTGTGGCTTCTGCGGGTTGGGCCCTTCTGGCTCTCTTTTGTCACCAGACTGTACGTTGATGTGCACCTAGGTACACCAAAAATTTCAACCACCAGATAATGATTTTTAACCGCCCTCAGACACGTTTTTCAGTTCAATTTTAACTAACCACATAAGCACATATTGACACCGAGTTTTAAAAAGTTTCAAGGAAAACTACCCAGTCTCAAGTATGATCTAACTAGAATATTAATTCTGTTGTCTTTCCGTTTCTCAGGAATGCTAGCGGTAACCGACATTTATGTTGTTCAAGAATAACATTATTTTGCTAAAATATTCTGCCTACTAAAGATGGAAACTAAGGAGCTATTCTCCAGTTACCGAATGTTATAAAACAAGTGGACGTAACTGTTGACTATTTGTCATTTTGTTTCGCAAACCGTGACATTGGCACAAGGCGAGATATTTCTGAATTTGGCATCTACTAATTTTACCTTGACCTCTTGTGTAGTTTAAAATCGAATTATCTGAAGTTGAAACTAAGCATGTTTGCCTAGTCAGATTGGTTCTTGAAGTGAAAAAGGCTCCTGGCTAAAACACAATGGTAGTTTAGTCAAGTTTATAACTTAGTAGAGTTCCGAGTATAAAGTAGAATAATAGGGCCCGTCTACAAACATGTTTTTTGCGACGTGATCGTGAAAATCATTATAAGGTTAAACACCCGCTTATTGACTCGTCTAACATATATTTTTTATGCTAGCAGTGATTGTACATTAGGACCAAGTCGTACCACATAAAATTACACGTCTCAATTGAGAAAAAAATGGTCCTTTGGCGCTGCCCTTAGAATATGCGCTGCCATAAACTATGAGGGTACTGAAGTTGAGTGCAATGTGCTGGTTCCACATGTAAACTAGTGCCTTAAATGGCAATAATAGTCTGCAATCGGTTTCATAATTTTATCGCTCAGCGACTAGCTTGGATTCTTAACGGTATTTTAATTAAGAAAGACGAATATCAAATGCCACATCTAAATAATTGCCAAATATTAAATGGTAAAACTAAAAGACAACAAGACAGGATACGAAATATTCTCTGATGAGAGAAAAGACAAAAGTTATTGATGTTCTTACCAATATAGACTAGTCACGATTAAGAGGTAGGTATTTAAGACAAGTGAAGCGCAGTGACAGAGTTGCCCATGGCTGGAGGCTTTGAGTGTGGAAGCTCAAGGCAGCCACAGGAAAGTCCGGTTAAGCAGCTACGACCATCTTCTAAAGTGAAATGCGAGTAGCCTTAGACAAAAAAAAAGTGACAGCATGGTACCTACACCAGAGATGGCAAAATGAATAAGGGAACACAATATAAAATATTGGAAGACGAATTGAAGCTTACAACGGGTCCAAATTGGAGATAGAGGAGGCCTTTGTCAAAAGGCACTTTTGACAAAGGCCTTTTTCTTTTTTTTTCTTTTATTTTGGATGGGGAATTATCAAATAACTTCTCCCGCTCTGGGTGGAGCGAACATTTACCTACCTGATTATGTTATTTTATATATTAGTACCTAGAAATGAAGATATCAGGACAGCTGTACGCAGAACTTTGCTACTTCTTTTTTCGAATCTGACAGGTGTCAAACAATAACTGATAAGGACAAACTAACTTTTTTATGGGGAGGAGTAACATGATTTATGTAGCAATGCCTTTTCATCTAACTATTCGCAAACATTTATGTTTTTTTTTAAATTTAAACTAACTTCGAATATTTGTTGCGCAACCGGTAGAAAGTAAGGCGAATTTCTGCGTACGATTACATAAAATATGTTTAAAAAAGATAGCGCTATTTATGTGTACCTAAGATACAAAGAGTCCTTCAATTATATTTAAAAAAAGTAAAAGAAAGTCTTCGGGTTTTAATTGTTCAATCGCGTGGAAGCAGCAAGCAGCGTGGGTTCGATAAGGCTTAGCAGAGAAGTGATTCACAGCCTGATTTTGTTACGTATGAATCCAGTATCTTTCCGGATTACTAATCCACTTCTAGCAATTTTACAAATCCAATCACGACTCAAGAATAATATCAGTAATGGCAAAATCTTTTTATTGTCCTTATCCATGATGACAATCTTTTTGCCGGGCTGATTTTGCATTCGTCCAGTAATACTTATTTAACAAATTACACGCTTTAATAATAATCGAACCAATTTGACTAGATTTAGCTACAAAAACGTGTTGTGGCTTCAAGCAGTGTGTTGTTCTGTTTTCTGGTTTTCACAGTAGTAATCGATTTTATTCAGTCACCATCATTGACTAAAATGAATTTTGGCGTAAAATTGGTAACTGTACCGGTGGATTCCAGTTAGTTCGATTGGGTAATGATTTTAGCTTTAGAAATTTATAGAGGTTTTAACTAAATAAACAGGCCAAATAAAACTGACCGATTTCAAAGGCCTACGACCCGATTGGTCCTTTGGTACTCCATAAAGGTCACATTACAAATTAATCTAGCTTTTCAGCAATATAAGCTCCAGTTATGGTAATATAACTGAACATGCAATAATCCGATGCTTGAACATGTAACTTTTATAACTGGATATTATGGACGCTGTGAGCGTAAGTAAGTAGGTCTGTAGTTCTGTGCTCATCACTGTGGCATGTCTCGATTGTCCTTAGGCACAGATACATTCAAGTTGTCACAGACTAAGGCAAGGCAACTTGGTAACTATGCTGATAGGCCTGCAAATAGATAGACACAAAACTATTGATTTAAATGTGAAAGTAAGATTTCTTACGATGATACAAATAAAGAGTCTTTTTCGGGTCAAAATTGGGCCTCGTTTATGATCCCCGCTTCCATTTTAGGTACCACCAAAAAGACAAGATTCTATTTGTCAGTAAACGTTTTTTCCCTATGTACCTATTCTCAATTCTAATCGAGTTCGTTAACCACCACATAAGTATGTCCATGTCATGTTGAGTGCAAAGTTCGCAGTAAGATACGTTTATTAATAAAATAACAATATCCACCAGTCACGTACAATAAACTCGCCGTACATAATGAAATGTAACTCGACACAAAACGAATTTAAGTGACAAAAAGACAGTTACTACGTAACAGTTGGCACAATAATACCATAAAACTAAACACATCAAAGAACAAATACAAATAAGGTATGCGCAGGACATCGTCCGTTACGATCATTGTCTTGCAAAATGTACTCGAACATTAGCTTTCGACTCCTGCGCAAGGACATTCTTATTTCAAACGATTGATTGTGATTCGTCGCTCGTCGTCCGAACAGCGAATGACGTGCGCGTACGTGATCTAACTTAGCATGAATTACTAGTATTAATTATCGCCTTTCCAGCATAACATTGCTATATCAAGTGAGCACTTTCGTTTTTGTCTCAGACGCTTTTGACAAGTAAAAGGCGTAGAGAGGTTTGTACAAGGGTGGTTAGTGAAAGTGCTTGCATAACCATTGTTTGCTCCTTAAAACCTGTAAAATACCAGTTGTTTGACTGCGATTTACAATTTCGCACTTTTAGTTTTGGAAAACCCGTTATCTTCGTCTGCTTATCTTCAGTGTCCGTTTGTCCACAATGAAGTCACCGAGTAAATCCAATTTGCTGTGTTCCATGTTATTAGCTCAGCCGTGTTTTTGACTTGATAAAATCAGTATTCAAGGACATGTCTGTCACGTCTTCTTGATGGCTGTGTGCTTCAGCTTGTTTCATCCAATTATGTAGTGCGAAGCCTTAAGAATTAATATTTATACTCTGATTATACGCTTGTCTGTATGTGAGTGTGTCTGGATATTGATTTATTACACGTAATTACCCAGTAAACGACAGAATCCATTACGATACACGAAGTTTGTAGCTTGACGACGAATGGAGGTCCTTGTTTATATGTTATCCTTTTTGTTACTTACTGTTGTATTAATTTAAGCGCTATCAAAGGGCTCTTTGTGGCTGCCTCGTTTAGAAAAACTAAAAATAGATCATACGTCTCTTAAAAGTGCTGATTGTAGTTAAGACAGTGTTTACTTGTCTGCCATGTTGTCAAAGGGAGTCAAGTTAGTCATTTCAATGTTTGTTAACATATCCACCGGACATGTTTGTATTGCTAGCGAGTTGTGTTCGAAGTGTAGTACTGAGTTACTCCAACTCCACCAAATGATATTTTTTATTAAGATTATTAAGACCAAACCTTACCAAAACTTATTTTCAAAGCATAGCATAATCAGCCTATAATTTTACCACTGCTGGAACACTGGCCTCCTCTTTCTGTGAGATGGAGTGGGCCGTAATCCATCACGCGGGCCCAGTGCGGGTTGATGGGTTTCCTCACGATGTTTTCCTTCCGTTTTGAGAGCAGTGGTGATGAAATAATTTACACAAAGTAAAGTGGCTGCTTGGGTTCGACCACCACTGGGCCACCACTGCTTGAGCATATTTAAAGATTTTTGATACTGTTACTTTATCAAAGTCCTTGACTTCCTGCTAATTACTAGGCCTCCCTTAATGATAAATACCCACCACGTTAGCCGAGTCTTGCCAAACGTGTCATCAGTCTTGTTGACCTGTAGCAGGAAGACGGAAGCGGTTTTCTACATTCGAATGAGCATATAAAAGCCCTTACACATCTTTGAATTGATCAACAGAGTAATAAAAGAAAGACAGTCCTTATTAAAAACAGACATCGTACTTTATGACGTAGGTGTCGTGCCAACTGGTACCATGTTACTCGCAAAAATAAAGCATCTCGACCACAGCAGTATTCCCGTTACTGAGTGAATCATAATTCATAATATTGATCTAAAACATGATCTGCGTATTGAAGGAATACGTAAAACCTACTATGATTTTTCATAGAACTTGACATTTAATTGTGATTACTATAACTCATAGTGCATTTAGATCTAGTGCACCTACAATAAAAAAAAAATAATAATAATCATGTGTAGCAAACCAAAACTTACTCACCGAAACTTCGTGGAACTGCCAGAGTGTGCGTGTAGAGCCAACTCAGAATGAAGACAAGTATATTTCTAATTAACTAATAAAATATTCACACTTTTTAAAAATTGCTTCTGAAACTCTCTGACATGACACCCAACATTTGACAACAAAATCAAAAGATAGACTTTTTACATTTACATAATTTACATCATTATTCAATTATATTGGCGCATGACTAACAAGTTCAGTCCGGATCGATGACATTTTAGGCAACTTGTCAGACTGCATTGTTGGGTAACCACCTTTAATTAACGCCTTATCGAATGCTTGTATGAGCACATTTATTTTATTCGCGGAATGGTCGTTTGGTCGTCGAAGAAGAAAAAAATTACCTCATGGAGTTGTGTCCCGAACTCTCGATGATATTCATTAATGGTGTCATCGGTTTCGGTTAGAAGATTCTACCTGAATGTAGTCTTTGTGAAACCTATTGTTTCCTATTTATTTTCATAGTTTGAATTATTGTCCCAAATCTTGTAATTGATTACATCATTAGTTAACTTCCTATATTCGCTTTGCTTAAATGTTGATCATGAACAAAATTCTGTAAAGGATTGCTTCGTGTTTGTTTAACAACAAAAATAACTCAAGATCTTACAGATAACACATAACTGACAGCAGCTCTGGTTCCCAAGTACAAGGAACCAATTGTGACGCAATTGTTTTACTTTTTATTAACTTAATGGAATCTGATATTATTGCTTTCACAACATTGATTGACATTAACTTTTTTATTGTAGATCTGGTTCCCAAAGTCTAGTCTTTCAATTTCACTTACTTTCGTTTGCCGTTGAAATTATCATTTTATATCAGTCATCTTCATAATTTAAATATTTATTGGTAATGTAATTGATTTAGGTATGGAAATATTGGCGATATAATATAATTCATTATTATATCTAGTATAACTTTTGAAATTATTTTAGCTTTTATAATCCAGCGTATTGAATGAAAGTTTACATTCTTTTATTTTGGGGCCGTCTGAGGTTAAGAAAGAACAAATTCCGCGCAGACGAAATTAAGCTAGAATCAGTAGATTTATCTTGTATTTCCTCAATCAACCCTGTTTGTTTTACTTCCATGGGCGCGTAATCTGTTACAGGGGTCTTTAGCTCTTAGAGCCTATTGACGATAACCTTATCTGAACTCCTCAATCGCAGACCAGTTTCAGAGCAAGTTCGCTTTCTTTGCTTTCCAATACACCCGGTATGTGGTTCTATTATCATTTGCTATGTTTTGCTATATCTACAACTCTAATCAATCATTTATTGATGGGATCAGCACCTTTTCTGTAACAGATTCAAAGATTAATCTTTTTCCGTATTTGGTTTGCCACTTGATCTCGTGTAAGGGTCATTGCTTTAATATTAATGTGTAATGAATTTCGAGTTCATCTACTGCTTGAGATGGAGTAAAAGTATATCTTACATTCCAATCGCTAGCGATATCGTGAGATGATAATGTGTAATTATGTTTCATAATCATTATGATTATGAAACGTTTAATGGTAGGAAGTCAAAAGATAGTGAATACCCTATTATTACTCTCGTATGAATGTTATTGGTTCCTCGCTTTGCAGTCTTGCTTGACAGAGCGTGGGATAAAACAAATGACGGGGCTATATCTCAATTTATAAAAATAGTTTTAATTTCGAAATCATTTATTTAATTAGAAACTTAGAAAGTACGATCGTCATATCATCAACTGTCTTTACGAAGACGGATATTTATGAGAAAACTACATGACTTCACTGTTTTTACTACATAACTATTACTGTATTAGCAGTTAATCAGTCCGTACATCTTTGTCCTCAGTTCTCAGATATTACGAGCACATTGCATAAGTCTCGTATGTTCATTGTTTTGGCTATATTATCCGGAATGAGATAACATTTAATTCTAACGAGTCTGGGAACATTTCTTTGCCACTTTCCATGTTATTAACAAAGTATGCGTAACGTCTGTTTTGTAGAGATTTCGTGGAATGCTGACCATTTCTGTTTGTTAGTTGTTAGCGTAGCTTTGATAAACGGTCTATCATTGTAACAAATTATACTGCATCCGCGTTTAAGTGATAGCTTATGAATAAACTGCCTGTGTTATACGCTTTATCTTCGACAAACTAAATTTGCACTTACACAGAATAGAAATCAGTCACCACAAAATCACTTTGCGATGATAACAACGCTTGCGACATTGCCTTGACGTTTGAATACGTCTTGATAATTTGTTGGAACAGGTTAGTCCTAAATTCTAAACCCACGCCTTTTCGTTCCAAATCGACGCATTCACAAGATAGAACCTATCTAACACGATTATCCAAATGCTGTTGACCTCAGCTGTTGGTTAGCGCTCTGCAGTGTCTATGCCATTGACACATGCATGCAACACTTCTGTAATAAAACCTTCAGGTTTATCTTTAGATCTCTGTTGTTTTTCAATTTGGCTTGACCCTAGGGAAGCACATGGATTTCTCCTTCGAGATCGAAGCCGATGTATGTATGTTACTTATAATCTGAAAGCGCAACATTTCGTTGGATGGTTTATTCCTAGAGATCCTCGTACGATTACATAATTGACGCCATTCTGCTCGAACTTTATGATCGATCACATTTTACTAACCACTGTTCCATTATGCTGATGTATGAAAGATTATCTACTGTTCCTCCGTTTAGATTTTGCGAGTCTATCATCGTAAATATTATTATTAGGTTGGGGAAAAAGTCTTTTCGCATTATAGTATGTATGAACTTGTAATAAAATCTCTTTGGCTATACTATGTGTATCTGGCTGGTTTTGGTATCATTGAAAGTTTAAATTTTAAAGAACATAATTCCAAATTCAAATTAGGAAAATGTGTGATTTTTATTTGTTTTTCGTACTGTCAAGATGAGTGAATCTAATGAAGAAATTCGATACATTTTAAAATTTTACTACAAAAAAGGTAAAAATGCAACGCAAGCCGCGAAAAAAATTTGCGATGTTTATGGACCTAGTGCAGTGTCTGTGAGAGTAGCACAAATTTGGTTTAAGCGTTTTCAATCCGGAAATTTTGATGTCAAAGATGCACGTCGCTCTGGTCGCCCTATTACGGATAAAATGGATGCCATTTTTGAAAAAGTGGAGCAAGATCGGCATATTAGTAGTTACGACGTAGCTGAAGAACTGGGAATTGACCACAAAACAGTTTTGGCGCATTTGAAAAAAACTGGGTACACAAAAAAGCTCGATATTTGGGTACCTCACGAGCTCACTGAAAGAAACCTAATGAACCGTGTACTCATTTGTGATTCTTTATTACGACGTAATGAAACCGAACCATTTTTGAAGAAGCTGATAACTGGTGATGAAAAGTGGATCACGTACGACAAGAACGTGCGAAAAAGGTCGTGGTCAAAGGCCGGTCAGGCTTCACAGACTGTGGCAAAACCCGGGTTAACTCGCAACAAGGTGATGCTGTGTGTGTGGTGGGATTGGAAGGGCATTATTCATTATGAGCTGTTACCACCAGGCAGGACCATCGATTCTGAACTCTACTGCGAACAACTGATGAGATTAAAGCAAGAAGTTGAGAGAAAGCGGCCGGAATTAATCAACAGAAGGGGTGTGGTTTTTCATCATGATAACGCTAGACCTCACACATCTTTAGCCACTCAGCAAAAATTAAGAGAGTTTGGCTGGGAGGTGTTAATGCATCCGCCGTATAGTCCTGACCTTGCACCTTCAGATTTCCACCTGTTTCGGTCTCTTCAGAATTCTTTAGGCAGTGTCAGGTTAACATCACGGGAGGACTGCCAAAACCACTTGTCGCGGTATTTTGATCAGAAGTCCCAAAATTTCTATAGCAATGGGATCATGTCCCTACCTACAAGATGGCAAAAAGTTATCGAACAAAATGGTACCTACATACTTTAGTTAAATGTAAACATACTATGTTAAAAAATGTTTTGAATTTTCTTAAAAAATGCGAAGAAACTTTTTCCCCAATCTATTACATCCGTGTAATATTTATTGTATTTGTTCACGCCTGCTAATGCTAGTAATTCCGACTTATTACGTCTGTCAGCTATCGTTTGTCTTGCGAGGCTTTCTACGTCGCTGTGCCAGACGTGACTTTAATTCGTTTGATTACACTACTGACTGTCTTTGTACCACTCACTGATTCGTTGCTAAATTATGGTTTTACTGTAAATATTGTGTCACTTTGCTACATAGTGTGCGCGATAATTGATCTTGAACGTATTGCACAAAACAAGAACGTCTGCAAATAATCTACAAAGGGGTGCTTTGTAGATTATTTGCAGACGTTCTTGTTTAGACAGGAGCATTCCAAATTGAAGTTTAGCTAAGTGATGATTTTCATAACATTCGGAAGACCATGTTTCATAATCTAATCTGATCATTTCTTCTTACCCTCGGTCTGGTTTTAAACTGCCTTTTCACCAAGATTCAAGAAGTCTGTCATTTTCAATTATACCCAAAACTTCTCACGTCTACCATTGTAACATTTACAATGTTATTTATTATAGATATATGCCAAAGTTTGTGTAGTCATTAAAATTCTTTTAGTATTTTTAAATATATCATTAACATTCTTCCGTAGCAACAAGGAGCGGTCAGCATTATCTTGAAGGACTTCAACTTGTCGTTAAGAGCTCACTTGTACTTACCAACTTAATTCAAATCCACGTTTTAGACAATGAGATGAACACAATTGAATTTTTTATTGAACAATACGTGTTTTTATTATTGTATGGCGTTTGCATACGGCATGATTTGGTAATAGGCTGTAAGTACCCCCAATTTATGTTGAGTGGCACTAAGACAATTTTATCTTGATTTGCTCCTTAGTGGGTATTTAGCTCATGTGTGGTATCGAGGAGTGTTTGCACTCAATGTGTAGGTACTGATAACATTCGTGTACAGGTGTTGCAGATGTCGCGAGGACGCCGGTGATAACGTAAGCCGCTATTTCTAGTGCTCAGTGAGGCGCCATTTTTATGCGATTTGAATTTAGAACGATCGATCATGCAAACTTTTTGCTAACACTTTGAACTTTGGAAAGTAACGGAAATGTCGAATAGGCATGCTCATAGATCAGCTCTATAAAAAAAATTGCTACACAAATTTTTCAGTTTTTGTTACCTACTTGATTTCCCGTTTTATGACTTAAATTATAACGGTTTTTTTTTGTTGTTGGATGCTATATTAAAAATATATAGGCCTTGCATGAAATTGTAAACGAGAAGTTGGTCAATTCCATTCATAGTGCATTCTTGACCCCAACGCTCTTTCAATAAAATAACTAACTGGTTATTTAAAACGTTTCTACTTCTATCGTCGAATACAAATGATTTTCTTGCGTTTTGTCAACTTTCTTAGTTACTTTTGACAACCACTTCTGGATTGTGAAAAAATCAATGGGGAAAAATAAAGTAAAAGTTACTTAGTAATTATTTGAATCCTCCTATACCCGTTAGCAGGTAATTACAAATTAGTCGGAGAAAACATAAATAGCTATTGCTAACTATTATGATCTGCAATTCAATGAGAAACTTCTTTACGACTTCTCAAATTAATAGCAACATGTCCGAAACAAAAGTCATTCGTTACCCATTAACAATCAACTTTATTCGAGTTTGTCGAGTTAAAAATTAAATCTATCGCATCGAGCCAATCACCATCGGTTACGCAAACGACTCGCGTCCTCATCTCTAGAGCTACAGCCTTCGATTGAAGCCTGTTTGCCAGTCCGTTGTAGTCGGTGCGCCCGCGCACAAGCGCGACAAAAGTTGACGTTCGATATTCAAATTCATCCAGTCGATATTAGTGAAGTGCTCCTGGTTTTGTGTTTGTGCTATTATCTTCTCTTTATTTAAGCGATAGAGGGATAGATGCTGTTATAAACAGTTTGGTTTTGTGCAAACTTTGTGAAGGATTTATGTATTGCTTCGCGCGGTAAGTTCTATTTACAAAATGATGTCAGAGAGGTCCGTCAATTTTTTTGGCGGTTATTAAAAACTTGCTTAGATATTATAATAGTTAGGTAGAATATTTAAGGAATTTATTCGGTAACATATGGGATGTAGGTTGCCGAACGTCGTCAATACATTTGTTTGTTCAGGTGTCAGTTTTCAGAATTCAGACCTACAACACAAAAATGTGACTCATTGTGTAAAACCGTAAACTATCCATTACACCAGAAAGGTATCCGATCATGTCATTACATGTCAGGAAATCGTGATTCGGATCACGGTTAGTATCCTACATATTGACTTACAATTCGAACACAGCTATTCACCAAAGTGGGTCCATGTGTCCAAAACAGTTTTTTGTCCGAAATAAAGCATACTCATGTAGGTACTTACTTTGAGTCGATATTTTAATGTAACTTACGTGAAAGTAGACTTTACACTTGTTTGTTGAGACAAACCTACTTATGAGATATTGACCCGAAACTTAACGGTTTGACGCTGTAAAGGGCCATCATTACCAACATTAATTTTATGACAGTGAATTCTAATAATTGGGTATTTTGCAGTCAAGAATATTTTTGTGTAGAAAACGTAAAATTCTTAAAGATTTTCATAGCACGTTTTTTTTTTAGGAACCTTTTCCCCACACTAAGTATGCTAAGTAAGCACTCATATTCAATGCTTCGATACTATAACATCAATCTAATTATGCATGAAACCCGTGGAAATCCATCGTTCTTAATGTCCTTGATATTGATAACCATGAAAATAACATATACATTAAACGCTTTATCGCTGATAAGCTGAAGCCAAAACCGTAACAAAGAAATGCTGCTAATTAAAGGAATTGAATAAACCAAACCAAATTATGTTGATATTCTTCCTCGCGTTCTTGATTCTGGCTTTGATCAAACTTTACCCAAATCTTAATTAGAACAACAACATGGTTTTAGTTTCCTGTTTATCTAGTTAAATTGTAATCCACTCTCTCCACAACCAAGAAAAAATCGAAAAGTGATGTGGTAAGTGCAATGCGGCCTAGTAGACCTACACTGGGACCTCAAGATGGATCTCGTAAACATAGTACGAGTAACACAAAAATATGCAGAAGCTCATAAACAGACGTCATCATCATGTGAATCTCGAGGCGATCCAATTCCTTAACAACACTGAATTAGGTCAAACCCTTTTGAGTTAGTTTAGTGTAGTGCACTCACACTGCACTGAACTAACTCAAAAGATTTTACTGACTAATAAAGAACAATTGAATGAGAAAGACGTTATTGGACGATTTCTTAAAGCCGACAGTGCAAGAAAACTTCACCCAAAATTCTTAACCACAGAGGACCTTGCCATCTTACCTCTAACTGCTGAAACACAACAATGCTGTTAACATTGTTGTTATATGGCAACAGACTTAGATAAGATGGTGGTAGCTAGCCAGGCGGACTTAGAACAAGCCCTACCACCAACCAAACTGAGTAGAAATGTTTGCCCCCACTGGGAATCAAACCACAGAGACACTAGACACTAGGCCACAGAGGCGGTTCAAAATGCAAATTCTCTCAGAGCATCATCTCTAAAAGCCGTAATCTCACACAATCTACCATCTTTACTTTGGTCTGCCTGATTTCTTTAGTCATTGAAGCATTGGATAACAATGAAAGTCCTGCAGACACAATAGTAACAAAATGTATTCGTGTTTCAACTCGTATTTACGGAAATCGGATGAATCCTTCCGCGTTATCTAATCAGAGGAAACCTGCTCAATCTATGCATGTTTCTATTTCGAATTTCGAATTATCTCATTTAAGATAGATCATTAAATAATCTAAAACTCTTGATTGTTGCTATTGCTAAACAATATCAGTGATTTTCGAAAAGAAACAATAAATTGAAGGGTTTCTAGGTCCCTAAAACAGAAGACGACTTAATAATTTAAATTGAAAATGAAATAAGGTTGGTGGAAAGCTTAGCTTAGTTCTGTTAACCGAGATTTGGCTGACGCTAGCTACGTGAGCTTTGTAGGATGGCGTCAAATATGGAAAGAGTAGAGCCTAAAAAAAGGATTAAATTCATCAGAAAATGAATGTTGGAAAGACTCAACAAACGACGTATTTTCGGAAATCTATCCTATCAAATCCGTAAAGTATTTAACACCAAACACCCCTCTCAATTACCACGCCTACCACTTCTTCTTAACGTAGCTTATCTCCAAGAGACAACATGACTTAAATTGCACACAAGAACATAACCAAGTGACCGACCTACTGAACATTCCAAAGATTAACTCCTGACTTATAGGCACGTGTAACATTACGTTAATACGGTTTGCACGAGTAAAATAACCGTGTCGAATTCGGCAGTTAGCAAGAACCACGTGATTACATTAGTTCTTGTCAAATCTTCAGCATCAGAAGTATATTTCTTGTTGATATGTAGAGATTTCCTCTAAATTAGTCTTTGTTGTGAGAGTGTTATGTTGCCTTTTATCTTACTTCGGTTATCAAATGTTCCAATTTTTGTTTCTTGGACTTCCATACCAGAAAATGTTTGTTTCGTTTCAATGGCCCAAAACTCTGGAAGTGCCTATTGGCATTAAATTGACACTGCGGTTGTAACTGATAATTTTATAACCATTTTTGTTTTAAATAAATACCGGAAGACATTTTTACCGGCTCGATCAATCTCGTCAAAATAGGTGAACAGAGTAGAAACCTATGGCATAGTTTTTTATTTTTTTAGTAACCTAGAATGAAATTGATCTATCTATAAATACCACACATTTGAAGTAAACTTTTCATACTAGAACAATAAAAACAGAAAAAAAAAACTATTTTCTGTCTTTCTTTTTCGATTTTTCGGTATCATCGATGTCATCCGGCACCAATGTTCAGTTTCTTTTAGAAACGTAGGTACAGAACTGCTTCATTAAATAATGAGTCAGTTAATTTTTCCGCGAACTTCGTCATGTGATTTGAAGAACGGTATGCAAGTAGAAAGGTGCTATCTCACAAACTCACAATGTGTCAGTAAAACAAACATGTATAGTATTTGAAATCTCATGCAGTCTTGAAAAACTATTGTAAAAGTATCCGATAGTCTCGATGCTAATACTTACACAGAGGCTACAAAAGAACTTGAGAAGCTTTTGCTCTTTAATAACTTATTCTAGTCTATTCTTGTCTGAGAAAAATACTTTCAATGGGAGTCAAATTAATTTGTTCACCTCCTGGAACTGACAGGTATTTAGGACCTATTATGTAATTACTTTCACCTTTAAGTACTAATGCCGTACATGAGACTTTCCCATTCTAATTAGGATCATTTATAACATCCCAATATTATTTAACTCTGCGATATTTTTCATGTCTAGTGAGATATCACTTGTAATAGAAGAGAGATTCAAGTTTCTGGTGATTGATGATGCTTCCTAATGTTTGTCGTTCACTATTGTTTCATGTGATAATGATTTATCTTTTTGAAAGCTTTTCTGACTGAAAACTTGATATTGCATCAGGCTTCATAGAAGGTATAAACCTAGGTGCGGTAAATGTACAAGTATCTCCCGAGCCCCAACACATGGTTGTAGTAGGAGTAGGGTTTTAATCGGTAGGAGTCCGACATAACCCTTCCGTTCTCCCAAAACGGAGGCTATCCATGAGCAATTCCCCACGAAAAAAAAGGTACAGATCTATCTATTTTGTGGTACAGACCTCATAGATTCTTTTATCTATTCGGCTTTGTAGCCGAATGATTGCGATTGAAAATCCATTAAACGAATAATTTACGTAAAAGTCACAATTGTAACTGGCCCCACAAATGCCATTGTTATCTTTAGTGCAGGGATTTCCACGAATAACGCTAATGTTTTTATTGCGCGCATGCATACTGTTACGCTGCATTTAGGTTAATTATGGCCAGAAGGTGCACTCTTAATGAAAATTCATCATTTAGTTTGCTACGGGGTGGCGTAAAATGATATATTCTCTTGAACTTCAATGTCATAATTTGCTTCAGTGTGTTGCTAGACTTGCTAGTGGTAAAGGGCGTCGCTATTATGTTTTGAGTTTTCTACCACATTGGTCTGAACCTTCTTTACTAACTTATATTGTATCTTAAGCCTACACTTCTACGCTGTGTTAACATTCTTCAAGCATTCTGAGGAAGGCTTCGTCCTTTGATTTATTCCTACTTTTCCGCGTATTGCCAATCGACTTTCCTCTACTTTGACATTAATATGTGTTTACCGCAGACCTTGAGGGACTTTGTTTGATGAATCTTGATTTTGTTTGTTATCAAAATATTTGTATTTCAAGGTGAAGAAACGAGTGGCCTTTATTTGTTTCACACTTTGGATGCTTCGTATTTTTTTGGCTCTTACATGAAGACATAAAACTTTTCGTAGGTTTTCATACATTCTTGTTTTTCTAAGCTACGATAATAAACTTCAGCATTTAGTCTTAGCGCTACTAATAGCATAAACTGTCAAGGATTTTTTTTTTCCAATAAATTATTAACCCTATTTCTGTAACTATTAGGACCAGAAGGGTTATTTTAAAATCGTAGCCTCGTCGTGTCCGAAAATTGAAATAAAATATTTGATCATTTTAAAAGAAATAAATTTTATTATGTAAATCAAAAATGGTGCAATTTGTGAGGTCATATGATCAAACAAATTTTCCTTGATGAATAATTTAATAAAAGGAAACTACGAGTACGTCAATATACGTGTTACTAATACCGATAACTCCATTGAAAGAGTTTGCAACATTTCTGAGCAAAATTCATAACAGCTCTTTTGCCACAATAAGTAATGTGTATGGTCTAATAAGAAGAAAAGCCTTAAGACATTCAAGTGACTGTGAAAATAGTGAATACTACTACATATATCGAATTCAATAGTGCTACTTTTCACTTCAGCAGTCTTCGGCAGTGTTGCCACAAAAGCTGGTCTGATTTCCCTTAGACAAAACTGTCAGATACCGCCGTATTCCCATACAAGGTTTGTTGGTAAAACTAAGGTATAAAGTATGAAGAATGTGGTTTTCGCTTCGTCATTCGAGTCACGATCGTGAAACTGCAGGTTGGATGAACTTGGGCATTCCGCGCGGCTGTCGACGTTCCACATCTAAGCTATGCCGTCCACTTGCGGTTGCATAATAAGATGCATCGCCCTGCTTCTATCTAATAGAATGCGGAATTTTGTTTTAGATGGCCAGCAAAGTGTAGCCATAGTTGGTAGGTATCTGTTTTAGAATTGGAAATAGCTGCGATCGTCTATCTTTATGAACAATTATGTGATGTTTTGAAATATCTTTCTTCAGTTCTCTATTTAATTTTGCTTTGGTTTCCTCAAAAATTTTGCATTTTCTCTTTTCTAAGGACACTTAATTCAGTGGTGCTCTGATTTTAAAGTCACAGTATTCTGTATATGCAGGAGGTTACGAGTGGTAGCATGAGCCTTACTAGTTATGATACGTATGAATTAACCGCATTCGATACAGTAGGTGATAGCTATAGTAGGTACGTCGTTATTGTAATTGCAAACACTCCTGCGTTTCAAAATATTTTGTAAGCTTTACCTTCAAACAACTGTCGGTGTTATTGTATTGTCAAAGTGTCTGCCCTCGGGTGTGGCAAAGACAATGCTTGATATACAACCTATCTAGAAAGTTGCATCAGTCAGAAAGACTTTCTGTAATGGATTCCTATTTATCACTCCGGCTTTATGTTTGACGCAAGAAATACGTATATAGTACCTACATTGTTTTGCGGTTTAAACAAACAATAGTAAGCCCATAAGGTACCTATAAATACATATTTATTTGTATTTAGGTAAGTTGAGATGACTTTAAATAGGTATTATATACTTAATGTGTATTATTTTATAAACAAAACAACAGAGCAACGTTGACGTAACTGGAATCTACGTTTACATTTTTGGTCTTCATTTAACCACATTAGGTACGTACCTAGTCATTGAATATAAAACTAGTAATTCTGAGAGCACACACTTTTTTGCAACAATTAATATACCACTAAAGTTATTTAAAACGGATATTAACCATGTTGTTTGTTTTTTAAAACATGGAATTATATATTACTTTAGTAGTGAAAATAACCGTGTCAATTAAAAATTCTATAATGAATACCTATACGTATCCAACTTAAAAAAAAAACTGACTGTAGGTCATAAAAAGTATCACAACTAACCAACTAGGTATCTGTTAAACACGCGACTTTACTTTTGAAGCTACTTTACACCTAACAAAACTCAGTCACACAAAATGTTCGACGAGACCTAACCATTTGGCGAGCGACAACGACAAAGCGATCTAGCGGTGCACAGTAGCGTCATCAAGTGACCTTATTGTAAAACGTTTTAGAGAATTCTGAAAATAATTTTCAGTATTCTCTAGTTTTGTGATGAGAAGGTGCTCCCAGGTGCTCCATCAATCCCTACCTAGTAGTTAAAAGGCTGATTCCAATGGTAGAAGTCCAAAAATTTTGCAATTGACTACATTTTGAAGAGCTATTCTGCTCATCACGCCGTAGATCCTCATCTTAAAGTTCAATCAATCCGCTAGCCTTTTCCCAATTATGTTGGGGTCGGTTTTCAGTCTAACCGGATGCAGCTGAATACCATTATTTTACATGAAGTGACTGCCTATCTGACCTCCACAACCCAGTATCTGGGTAATACGATATCCTTGGTAAGAATGGTTGTCAGACTTTCGGGCTTCTGACGACCCGTAACGACTGTCAAAGATCCACGAATGACAGCCTGGACCAACGGCTTAACGTGCTTTACGAGGCACGGAGGAGTCTCGGTATGGATCGACCCGTGCGGCTGTTATTACTTAGCCACAAGCCAACATAAAGTTCTTTAAACTTTCAAATAAAAAAAGAACCATTGAAATAGAATCTCATCAGGCAGAGATATCCAGTAGCCCCCCTTTTTGGAGGAACACGTCCATTAAAAAATCACCGACGACAAAAAAATACTATAAAGCCGTAAAACCGGTATACCAAGTTTCGTCCAGATCGGTTGTAAAATACGACCTGTAGAGGAGTACCAACAAACTGACACACAAAAGCAATTTTGCCAAACTTGAAGCAGAGACGCTTCGCTCACTCGGTCAGTAAGAGGCTTTTATAACATCACGGTTAGTCAGGCCATATATTATGTATGTGACGTAACAAGGCTCTAGGCAACAGACTTATTTGCTTGTAACTTCACATTCTGACAGATATCAATCAATAGTTTATTTTTTGCTCGCAGAATATAACGTTTCATTCAACAAGAATACATTTGAATATGATTGAGACCACGCCCGGCATTCCTATAATAATTATAAGTTTAGACTGTTATGTCATGAATTCATGATTCGTGCTTGTTCAATCTTAAATTAGTTTTCTTTTTAGGCTTACCTGGCTATTACCAAACGGTTATCTAAAACCGTTTCTTCCCTTAGCATTATCAATCTATAATGTTCCCACTGCAGGGACAGCCCTCTTCTCTATGAGAGGGAGTGGGCTGTAATTCACCATGCGAGTCCGTTGCGGATTAGTGCACTGTCTTAAAATTTTTGGTTCAACGACATGCCCGTGTCTTCACGATGTTTTCCTTCATCATTACGAGAGCAGTTGATGGCAGTGGTGGTATGCTTTCTCTTGCGTTCATCCAATTCGCATAGCTTCGCTATATCAGGACCGTGGTACAGACTGTGTTTTATCAAAGAAATTAATGATTTATTTCTTCTTCATCATCATAATACACGTAATGTTCTGCAACATTAACGCCAGTTTCTCAAAGCCTAATGCCTAAAGGCCTTCGTCTTCTTGGTCGCGTACTTCATTACTGAAGGTCGTGTGCCTGAAAGGCCTTCGTCTTCTTGGTCGCGTACTTCATTACTTGAAGGTCGCGTGCCTGAAAAGCCATCGTGGCTTTATGTATGATGCTCTTCCACTTCGTTCGGTTCTCGGCTTTTCTCAGGGCGATCGTAACAGAGAGTCGAGTGAGGGCGGTTACTTCGTCTGACCAGCGGTTAGGTGACCGTCCGCGAGGTCTTTTCCCTTCTAACTTGCTACATAACCAACAACAATTTACCAACAGTCTTCTAATTTGACAACAGATTTAATTAAATAGGCTGTTAAAATACTTTTTTCGAACCCAGATTCACGAACCCCACAAACAGTTTCTCAATTTCACTAATGAAGTTTATCAATTGAGGAACTTCCTAAAATATATCGTGTCGCGGAAGCCTTTACTTTCGAAGTTTCAACGGTAGTATTACGAAATTCATGATGAATGATAAGATGCGCCCGCGAAGATAACATCGCGCACCTACATGATTTATTGTTCGTTTAATTATCAGCCATTATTATATTATTAATTCACTCACCTATACATTTTTGACACTGTTATCTAGATTATGCACATATTTCTTTAGAAAGTGTATATTTGACTATGTAGGTATAGGTTAGTAATCAATCAATAAAAATAAAAAATTGCAACACATGTTTTGGCCGGTAACTTTCGCTGCAAGCGCAGGAATTGTTTGTTTGCGTCTTTAACCAAGTGTAAGGAAGATCATTATCATCTGCCTAGCCTTTTCCCAACTATGTTGGGGTCGGCTTCTAATCTAACCGGATTATCGGATGCAGCTGAATACCAGTATTATACATGGAGCGACTGACTATCGGACCTCCACAACCTAATACTGCGATTAACACGCATACTTCGTTAAGACTGGATAAGTGTAAGGAAGATAAATCTTCATAATAATTTGAATGGAAGCTCCCATGACACTTTTATGAAAATTGGTTAATGGCGGCCATTTCACATAAACTTAGGAAAAAAAAAGAAACAACATTTACTTATAGCCGAATGACATCAAAGATGGCACTGTTTCTTTAAACTTACATATATCTCTGAGGTAAAAAAATATGAAGCCGGACTAAATCAAACGTTCAATGGTATCTACATCGATCTAATGATTAGTAATAAAATTACGGAAGATAAAACACTTCTCACACAAGTACAGTTGAGAGAAATGGATTAATTAGTTATAGAGAGCGGTGGCCGGAGCCGTCTATTGTAATTCAATATAATAATGTTACAGCTACAATTAGCTTCAGAAGATCTTCACGTAGATAAGACAGAGTTAACATCATATACAAATACCGGCTAAGTGCATGTCGAACCATGCACAATGAAGGGTTCCGTAGTTGGGATGAATTTATCGCAACAACAAACTTAAATTTGTAGTTGAAAAACATGTTCTCCCACACGGAATTCAAATTCAAATGTCATTTATTCAAACTAGGCTGAATGTATGGGAGAACATGTTTTTGCAACCGCTAATGTAAGTTACTACACGTTAACTTTTAAAGCCTACTTAGCTGTGATAGTTTTCCCTTTAATTTCGTTATAATATACTACTGCCGTGTTTTTTTTTACATAATTATCCAAAACCCACCATTTAGCTGGCAGAGGACACACACTAGACTAACAAAAAAATTGACTTTAAACCATAATATTTCGCTAACCGATCTCTGAATCAGAGACTTTTTGTCAAAAATGGCTAAAAATGGCAAAATGCCTTTCAGCCATTTTAGGATCCAGGGATCGGTTAGATCAAATATTTTTGAACGACCTTTCCAACGACACCCCACACTATGGGATGAGAAAAAACAAAACACTACGTGTAGGGGAGGTTGGACTTTGTCGGCTTGATTAATATACCCATGCAAATTTACAGCTTTCTAGTACAAAAAGTCTCTGAGCTAAGCCGCGGACAGACGGCCAGACAGAAAGATGGACATAGCGAAACTATAGGGGTTCCTTGTTTACTACGGAACCCTAAAAACTGATAATCATACGAAAGCGTGTTTGTATTTCGATAACACTGTACGGCGCTGCTTTTTTTTTCTAACTTCTTCATGTCGTCATTATCTGTGCTCAGAATGGCCTACTGCTAACCACCACACCAGTAGAAACGCAAGGTGGATTTAACCATAGACCCAGTTTTGTGCTTCCCTTAAAGCGAAATGCGACATCGCAGTTGTTGCATCACCATATACATATTTATAATGTTTTGATGAAATAAATCATATCACTTTCCTGTAACTTGTTTGTCCATAGCCTAAACAAAACCCACTTAGTTAATGATTGCGATAATTATGGTAATATCGACATTGTGCAGTTGTTTACATACAAAAACATTAGTACACCGTTTAAGAAATTTTAAGACTTGCACAAGCTCACTACTAACTTAGTTAGCAGTATAACGATATGAAAATTTCACAGTAATCGTGGTGATAAAAGAATTGCACTGTGTGATGGTTTATATAGATGACATTGTGACATTGTGACCAACAGGTTCCGTTTCTATCATATAGAAATATAACTTCACAGATTTTAAAGTGGTCCTTGGCTCCTCTTAACTTCTGAAGCAGCAAGTTAAGTTAAAAGCACTGAATAATTTCTCACGTTGTTGAACAAAAATAATATAGTTATGCACTTGGGCAAATGCAAAATGCAACATTCCTGAAGCTATCAGTTGACATCCGTTTCATTATCTCTAATCATTATCGTCTGTATTCGTCACAATCTCACTGTAATTATTAGTTATATAATTCCATATTATTATATTTACGTCAGCTATGGCGGATCCAATAGCAACGTCATATTTACAATCGACCTAGAAAATTACAAGTTTGGCAATCTCTCTGTGATTCATATTTTTTGAGCGCACATCGACAGAAAGTTTGCTTACGTCTTCACTGAGAATTGAAACCTCTCTTGATAGATATAAGGTTTCTTTTATTTGTGTTACTAGTTGTCCATTCATGCGTAACGGAGAAATGAATGAATCATTTGTTAGTGAATATTTTGTAAACTCAGCAACTAGGTTCGTTGTTTCGGTGACAAGGTCGTCCTCAAGACATCAGCTGTGTAGTGCTCGAATTACGTTTAATGTACTCAATACTCAATTCTTTATTGCATTCCATATGTATTACATAGATGGTATAAACAAGTAAAAGATCAATATGGACCACGTCGAGCACAGCAAAATTAGGAGAGAGGAAGAGGGCTGTAGTCTTTGTCATCATTATATAGCGCCAATACTAATATTGTTTTGCAAGCTAAGGCTTGAGAGACATTTCTCGACGGCATGTGAAGCCAAGCCAGAGACCCATGGGCGGCCTTAAAACTCGGTTAGTCACTAACCACATGAATAGAAGAAGAAGCTAAGGACTTTTCAGGTACGATGACCTTCATTGTATCAATTTTCTTCGCGTCAGCTTGAGGAAGTTCTTGTGCCAATATTGGCATTTTGATTTTTAACAGTGTCTTATCCTTGTAGTAGATATCTAAAAATTTCATAATTAACCAATTCTCATGTATCTGCTTATCTGGGGATTTCCAACTAATCGCTTTATGGTTTTGGCATTCTCATTTTAAAATATATTTCCTCAGCACAGAGACCTTTTACCTGTAAGGCACAGCAGACGATGGACAATTAGTCCGCGACGATAGAAAGTATAGAAATCTGTACAATAACTTACACGGAGAACAAAACGATCGCTCCGCCATGTTGGCCGGATAATGTCTGTCGCAGTAATTCCCGACAAAATGACCGCCGTCTGCGGTGCGCCTTAACTGAGACTTAGTTCTTTCTATATTTTCCTTTCAATACATTTTAGGGAGAAGAGAAGCCGGAAAAGAAACTCGTGGCTAAATAATAACAACCGCACGGGTCGATCGAAGGTTAAGCTACTTTTGCCGCAGTCGATTCGAGGATGGGTGACCATCCATTACATATCGAGACCATTCCATGCCTCGGAAAACACATTAATCCGCTAGTCCCGGCTCTCATTCATAGATCTTTGACAGTCGTTACGGGTAGTCGGAAGAAAACAAATCTGACAACCAGTCTTACCAAGGGGTGTCGTGTTACCCAGTAACTGGGTTGTGGAAGTCAAATAGGCACTTGCTCCATGTAAAATACTGGTATTCAGCTGCAGCCGGTTATATTGGAAGCCGATCCTAACATAGTTTGGGAAAAGGATAGGCAGACATTTTAGGGAGAAGCAATTTTATAAAATTCTACACACTTTACCATACTTAACAACAAAGGCTTTATACATATTATTCTCCACCGATCGAAGTTAAGAACCAATTGACGTCATTCATGAATAAGTTATATCTATAAGTATCGACGGACACAAACCGCGAACACTGAACTGTCGACCATATGCGGCGCTGGAAATACCACTGTGTATTATTGTTGTTATTAATTAAGTGTGGTCCGATGCTCTGCAAGAATTGCAGGGGAATTCTTATCTTGAATTTACTGAACCTAAGAGATTGCTTTGGGTCCGCTGGAAATAGATTGCTTATATGCGAATCACTTTTTTCAATTCAGTTTATTGAAATTTTGACCACTTTTCTGGTATAGAGTAGAAGTATTTTCCAGCTTAACCGCCTACCCATATCTCGATATATCAACGCAGTACGTCTTTTTCTTCCAAACAATTATATTAGCTGTCACGTCATTGGCCACTTTCTTCTTAACTTATCTTTCCCACGGCCACAACCCGTCCATCTTTTTCTTGGTTTGCCACTTTTCTTTAGCCTTTTTGTCACATGCAATGCTCTTTATTCCTCCGAATCACATGGCCATACCCCAGCGGACTAGTTTTGAACAAAATATTAACTTAATTAACTAGAGTTACAAAATAGAGTCTATATTGCCTCTATTTTATTTAAATCTGTTGTTTCTTCGAGTTGTTGTAGGCATGTATCTAATGACAGAATGGTAATTCAATTGGGTCAATCCTTTTATATAATTATATTTATGGTCCATATCTGAAGGGACTTTCCCTGCAGTAAAGAGCAAAATAACTACGAAGATACCACACAATCCTTCACATGCGGATAGTTTGTGTAAATAAATAGTATAATTGCAATAATTTGCAAATGGCCGCGGTTTGCGCAAGGCGTAACGAACGGTTTACATAGTAATGGTAACTTTGCGCCGAAATCGGTCAAGTACGTAAACTTGCACATCGTGAATTCTATGTTATGAGTTCTTGAGGCGTTACTGCTTTTTGGTTAATCATAGACAATTTTATGGTTTTTAGCTAGCACGATTTTGGAACTTGAATCTACAGATCATAATTTGGCATGCTCCAAGTCAGTTGTTACCCGATTTGAAAATCTTATTGTATCCACTCATAAAGGTCTCGTTGAAAAATTAAAGACACTCATTCTGGTAAATGATACCTGTACCAAAGACCATTGGCAAATTATTTATGTACTATATTAGGCACAAAAATCTTTCTTGCGTCACAACCACAACTTCATGCATTTACACACCATATTATAAATGCATTTCTTTGAAAAAACAACGTTCTCTTCAACATTACGACAGTAGTAAAGTAGTAATCAGGATAGGTGCAGTAATTACTTGTCATTTCACGCAAGCCGTAACACTCAATTAAGGGTAACGAGCGATTGTTGGCAAACTGTCACTACTTATATAGTAGTACGATATAACACCAGGAGATAATACTGTCGAGGTAAAAGGTATTAGGTAAGCTTTGGTAATGCAATACACTCCGAGGCTGCAAAAGCAGATTTAAGCCTACGAGACGGTATCATAGAAACGGGAGACGTAATTGAGTCTAATAATGTACCTTAAACTAGGAAAAAGCTCAAAAGTCTGATAACCAGTCTTACCAAGGGGTATCGTGCTACCCAGTAACTGAGCTGTGGAGTTCAGATAGGTAGTCGCTCCATATAAAAATACTGGTATTCATTTGCAACCAGTTAGACTAGAAGCCGAACCCAACATAATTGGGAAAAGGCAAGCAGGTGATGATGTTGAATGTACCCTAGACTAGGAAAGCTCGCTAATGACTCAATATAAATTCTGTTACATTTGTCTGGTAAGGCTGGATGTCTAGACTGACGCGGACGTGATCGCTGAAACAGTCCTTGAATTGAAGACGATATTGATAACTCTGTAAGCTTTTCGATAACTCTGTAAGGTAAAGCGTTTTTCGTACGGATTTACAGCCCCTAGTGCATCGATTATAGAACTTAACTCAACATAAATATGTTCAAAACAATAATTATGTTACTCAAATGCTTTTCATGGCTATATAATACTCAAATGCTTTTCATGGCTATAATAATAGTCTATAAAATTCATAACCGTGAGAAGAGCAATAAAATCTCAATTTTCAATGAATCTTTATGGCCATCCAAAACAAACGCTGCTAACTTTCCATCATCTTCCATCAAATCCGTTTAATATCTAGTTATTGACTAGAGCCTTAATAAAAATTATTACTTTCTTCAATCCACGTTGCAACAGTCCCATTTTTTTTTAAATTCACTGTCTTGTGTATATGTGGCAGATGGATTGTAGAATCCGCTGTTTTACAAAACCGCTAGTTGTTTTACATAACAGCTCCGTTTTGTAAAACAGCTGAACGACGTTCAGCTGGATTGTCATTGCGTAACGTTTTACAAAACAGCTACCCACGTTTAGACGTAATGCCGAATGGCTTATCTGCAGTCACAATAAGCGTTTGGTGTGGCTTCTAATGCTGAATCGCTCGCAGCAACTAACGTAGGGCACCCTGACCAATTGGTTTGGGTTAGGTTAGAACAGAGACAAGCCGCCCGCGAGCCGGCGAGCGTAACTTCCGACTTGGTCGCAGTTACTTGGCTATTTTGTATTTTTATGACTGACTCTCATAAAACTGATAACTTTATATTAATAAATAATAAAGTTATCAGAGTTGTTCAAGAGTTGTTTTCGTTTTATATAGCATACCATGGCTATGTCTCATCAATTATGCGCATTATAATATGGGGTAATTCTGTTGAACTTAAGAGTGTTTCGAGCTCAGGAAAAATGCGTACGCCCAATTTGTGGAGCGCACCCACTAGACAGTTGTGTTCCACTATTTAAAAAACTTAAGATACTGCCACTTCCAGCACTATACATTTTTGAAATTTGTATATTTGTACACCAAAACAAACATGAATTTGACTTGTATAATGATATTGTATCCAGACCCAACCGCAAAGTGCATATGCTTAATGTTCCTAGGCGTAGTATTAAATTGTTTTCCAATAATGTATACTGCATGTCCATTACTGTTTATAACAAATTACCTGATGGCTTCAAAACTCTCAGCCTCAGACCTTTTAAATGTAAATTATTAAAGTTTATTTTAAGCAAATGTTATTACTCGACTGAAGATTTTATGAATGAAAATTTACCTAAATATTTGACATTATTGCCTATAACTGATATTTTATCTCCTTGACCTTATTGAATTTTGACTTATATAATTATTAATCTCTTTTACAACTATTGTTCAATTTATTTAAATTATTTATAATTCTAATTCTAACGATTAATAATTTAATTTTAATGTAATGCTAATGACCCATAATTTTACAAACCATATTTGTCGCCGGAAACGGCAGAATATAATGATCGTAATACATAATGCACATAACAACTTTGTACAGACGCCAGCACATAAACCTACTACAATCTGTCAAATTTCTTTAATAGATTTTCAACTTTATCACTAAAGTATAAGGTTCAAAGTTGATTGGGAAAATTTGAGTATCGAGTAGGTTGACCTGCTGGCGTCTGTACAATATTCTGGCAAATTCTATTCTAAAATTTTCCTTAAAATCACTGTTTTCACTCATATTACTCATATTATTTATTTATGTTTCGGACGCCATTATTGTTATATTATGAGTTATGATGACGCACAGAGCTACGAGCAACAAGATTTAGCTAACATTTACAATCTGACGTTTCATTTCACGCTGTTTTACATTGTTGACCCGCTGCATTGATAAATGCAAAACGTTTATACAATCCAGCGTGTTAAAGCTCGGTAATTATGTAAAACCGCTGAACGTCGTTCAGTTGTTTTACAAAACGGAGCTGTTATATAAAACAACAAGCGGTTTTGTAAAACAGCGGATTCTACAATCCATCTGTGACATATACGTGTACCTATATGGGAAACCACCATCTCCCACACTTTACTATTGTTGCGTTATCTAAGTACCTTATGTAATGTCACAATAAGCATTCTCGCCTTTGTCACATATTATACAGGCTTTTGTTGTGTTGATGGGCTTATTGATAAATGAGATAATAAACGTGGTTTTGAGGTTAGATCATAATTGATATTAGTTCTTTAGTAGTACAAACCTAAGACAGGTCGTTGAAGGAGCTGTAAGGTACATCCCATCAAAAACATAACATGAAAAAAATGTCTCGCAACGCTGGTTCTTCTACCGCAAAAAGATCTGAGATCTAATGTAAAACCAAGTCTGTTAATTTATTCAGTACCTACCTATCTATTTGTCATCTTTATTTCTTTAATAAATAGAATGACTAGGCCATCACTACTAGGCTGTGCCTTTGGATTTGTGCCCCCCAATAACTTGCGCGGTTTTTCCAAAAACGGATTCTCAATTACTTAGATGATGAATCAAAGCGGGAAAAGATATACAATATTAGTTGAATAATTTCATTACTCAGTAAATCCTTTACCTATTTAAAATAATTAACTAGCGATTTTTGTGGGTATTGGAAAATCATGAGGAATACCCAAATAATTTTTGATTAGTATTTCACAATTTAGGTTTAAATATCGTTTTATGGACGTCACTGAAAAATTCATATTTTGATGGTGGTTTTTCTAAAAGTTTAACGTGAATCATTTACTTTCGACACGTGAATCTAATAAAAAAATTAGGTTGCACAAAGACACTGAAACTTAACACTGTGTCATAACTCCTTACTGCCTAAACCTAAACAATCAAAGATCAAACAGCACAAAGAATACGGAAACGTCATCAAGTAATAAAACAATTATATACTCATAGTTGTTATGTGCTGCAGTTACAATACAATGTTCTGGTAACAATGGTGGAGATACATTCACTTCCTTAGTCAGTAAAACATGGATTCTACGTAAATTACGCGTGTCGTTCGCTAAAACGAGTGCAGTTTTTGTTATGATTAGACGAGGTTTGTAATGGTTTTTCTTCCGTAGATGTATCGTCTTCCTTTATCTCTTGTCTTTGATTTGTATCATGTTTAGTTGACGTTTATAGTCATCTGTTATAACCACTATATTCTCTGCTTCGGTAACCACTGTCAGCGCTGTAATTATCATTTTACCTACTGATACAAGTAGTTAAATAACATAAAATAACACGGTAGTTTCCTCGATGGTTTAGGCAGAGGTGTACCTATAATACGCCCACATTTTGCCATTTATGTTTAAGTCCCATGTAACAGGGGGCGAGCCTATTGCTATCACAAATCCAGACTCTGGACTGTTACTGAGAAATTCCCAATGACACTGGCCGACCTGGGAATCGAACCCAGAACCTCATGCTCAACTGCAGCGCTTGCGACCACTAGACCAATGAGGCAGTAGTTAAATGTAAACCTATAACAGCCTTATTTTCTTTGTTTCAGAATCTGGAGTCAGTGCGCAAATAACCTGATCAGGTAAGCTTAAGGACATTCTACCTACTCGTTCTTATTTAACTCATTAGCACTCTTAATTTTATTCATTTCTCACTTTCATAACGTAACATCACGCCTGTATAAGGGTTTGGCAGAGGTGTAAGTACCTATAGTAACACCCACTCTTCACCAGTTATGTTTCAGTCCCATGTCATACATGTAATAACGACGAGCCTATTGCCATCAACTGGGCACAAATCCAAACTCCGGGCTGCTAATAAGAAATTCCTGATGGCAAAACCCAATAAAACTGCCCAACTTGGCAATCGAACCCATGCTCAGCAGTGGCGACCACTAGACCAACCCCCTAATAAAACTTACTGATCTCTGTATTAACTGTCATGATCAAAGTTTAATCATTATCACTTTAAAACCTTTATGCTAATTAGGAATAAATCTAATTTGTATAATTATGAATTTCTACATGTTTCTCTTACTAGAGGTTACAACTTACGCGGGAAAGCTAAGCTTAAGTTACGACTATGTCATTGTTTCCATTTATCCCAGATTATCATGTAAATAATATACAATAGGTTTCTATTTAACTTGACACATTATGAATATATTTTACTCAGTCACAAATCACCAAAGTGATTGAAATAATTCTTCCACTTCTTCTCCACTCGTGTGCTGACTTTACCTTTTATGGTCACCAAGTCGATTTTCAAGATCGTCATTTTCAAAATGATCACTCCTAAGATCGTTATAGTAATCTTCATAGGGGAAGAATGCATTAATTAAACCATCTGAGCTCGGGTTTAGAAGCATAGTTAAAAATATCAAAAACGCCTCAAACGCGCCTACATCTTAGTATCAAATAGATTACAAATTCATTACCATTTTGGTCATCCGTCTTATCCTAAGACAGATTAAATGACCAAACACAGACAAAACTGGTACGACCGGTTGGCGATAAATTCGCCAAATGCGGCAGGTGACCATTTAGCGAAAAAAAGTACCGATAAAAATTTAAATAACATCATTCATTGGTCGCCAATATGGTTCCAATATTTGATCCTTTTGGATAAGTTTTGTTTGTTTATGTGCATTATATGGGAGGAATTATTTGATATGGCTAGAAAAGGTTTGACTTGACTAACAGGAACAGGAGGTGTGAACGGAAACGACATGTTGCCCCGACCCCAAATAAATCGGGATACGAGCAGAAGAAATATGAAATTGATAGGGAAGGAAGTTTTAGTGAATGGTATTCCCCCACCGTAAGGTTGCTTCTATTAATAATAACGATCCTATTGTTGTAATTCAAATTCACTAAAAGCTTTTGCGACACGAGAAAGCTTTGTCACAACAGTCTTAGTCTTACCCTTCCGTTTCGAATCATGATTACATAAACTTGTCACCACTATTATTTATTTCCGCAAAGTTGGATAAATGTCAAAAATAATTTGATGATACTTAAATGTTGAAAGAAAACTCGTATGCAATTGATGAGCTCATACAACTTGCTTGAATAGCCCAACTTGATGCAGAAAAACCTGCTTTACAAGATGTAATAAAAACATTTTGGGAGAAAAAATAATTTTCTCATTTTATGATCCATCGGACGTCGTCATTACACACCAATAATATAAATTTTAATTCATTGATTAAGGGTCCACACAGCTTCTATAAAAACAGTTATAAACCTACCTATTTACGTAATTTTATGTCATCATTTATTGATGAATTAATGTTTTTCGTTGCTTTTCTCGTGTAGTGAAAGTTTTACTCATAAAAAGTTGAGATTAACTTTCTGTTCTGTAATTATCTAACTACGACACTTACCAGACGACAAAGACGTAATTGAATAATTAATTATAATTATTTTAGACTAAAAAAGCACATCTAATGACGTTAAATTGAGGTTTACTCTGCAAACGCTTTTTCTTTTGTCTTGCACTAGTTTATAAGTTATTGGATCAAAGTTTTCCTCTAAATTCTAAATCTAAATTCTTCTTTTATCAGCTAAATTACTCATCGTACACTCCCTTTTCATTTATATCATCCCTCACACAATCTACTCATTTTTCTTTGGCCTCCCTCTTCCTCTATATCCATCTATCTATTGTCTTGTCCCATGCGTTTCACCCCTTTTCATCCCATGCTCATATCAAGACAAACGATTTCGTTTCACCGTTTCAGAGTACTTAGTTACTTAGCCAACTTAGCTCTAGCATCTACTATTATGAATGTCCCTTTTTTTTGACAAATAGTACTTTCTCCTCCGTCCTTACATACTATTTCGTCAACACTGTTAATTGCCAGTAATGTTTGAGTACTTACACTGTTAACTGCCAAAGGTACTCTTATTGCAATTCCAGTCTCTTTTATTTTACTGTTAAAATAACTGCCTATTAACTTTCTCCGGTATATTGCACATGCGAATACGATTTAACCAATTCAACCACATATGATTCCATATCACCATTCGATTAATGGTTATGATTTGAATCGATATTACTTTCGACTTGGCAAAATTTAACACACATTCTCCATGTTTATGATAAAAAAGTCCTCTATCTTACGAGTATATCATTAATATTTCTAATACGTCAGTTCTTATCAATAGCTTTCTTAAATTAATTTGTGAATCCACTAGTTTCTTACAACACCAGATAGGTATAATTTAAGTATCTGGCAGATCAATTAATTCTAATTGTGTTTAATTTTTAGTTTAACTGGTTGTTAGTAGCTATCGGGACACTGAAACAAGCCCCTGATATTATTTTTTTAGAAATAGTTAACTTTTCGATATAACTATTTAACATCTCGTTCGATCCCATTAAGATCTTACTTGGAACTATTCCCAGTGCAAAGCGATCGTTATTAATGATTGGAAAAATATTAAATATATTCTCTCTCAGAAAGCCATTCTTATAATATCTCTCAGCAGCATGTAGTTGCATCGATTCGATCTCCCTCCTTCACCTATAATTTCAACATATTAAATTCCACATACACGCCAGATTTTCTGGTATGCCTAACAAAGTTAAAAGAATGTGTGTGAGCTTTTTAAGTAAGCAAGAAGTTACCGTTGCTCTACCAGTAGATGAGATAGAATAAGCTAGTATGTATTTCTTTAAAAACACGATGATCTAACAAATCTTCCATGTCGAGGTCACGAACAACGTCAATCAATATAACATTATTTACTGATTGGAAAGTAATAAGTTCTAATGACATAGAAACCAGCACAGCAGTATAATAAATAATTAAGAAGGTATCGACTATAATAACAATGACAATTGTATACCTGTTTATAACCACGAATCATGCTTCAACCATAAATACTAAATTAATTTGACGCAATACATATCAGTTTAATTATATTTATGTCCCCAATAGGGGAAAAGTATGCTTTACCAACCTGTGTTCAAAAATGATCATAAGTAAGAATTTAGTAATCACAGGTTTTCCTTTTAGAATAGAACCTACTCATAGGACATGTGTTATAGGTAGTAGTGTTAATAAAATTGGCTATTACCTAATATACATTATAAAAGTCTGTATTCCCTGAAGGGCTAGGCAGAGGTGTAACTATAGTACACCCACATTTCGTCAGTTATGTTTAAGTCCCATGTAATATGTGAGATTATGGCCAACCATGCAACCGTGCACAAATCCAGACTCCGGGTTGCTACTGAGAAGTTCCATATGGAATAACACAATATCACTTTGCTCGACCCGAGAATCGAACCCAGGACCTCATGCTCAACAGTATCCATAGCAAGTGACCACTAGACCAACAAGGCAATTTATAAGCAACTCATGTTCAATTCAGCATGCTCCTCATATAACTTAACTGCTGATGCAAAGGAAGCTTCACCCATTAGGTGTCTGCCATTAATAATGGAACGGCCTCATTATATCATTATTCACTTAAATTACGTCTAGAGAAACAGCTTTTACACACTTTCATATACTTCGTCACTCATAATTGCATAATAATCATTTGTCAATTTTCTTACTCATATTTTCTACCTTTCCGGTGACCAGAAGTTTTCTGATGCCTCAAATATCCAAGCTTTCAATTATATTGCAGTCATAGCTTTAACGGCTGCTGCTTTAACATTAAGATTAATAGCTCCATTCAAAACTACATCCAAATGACTCCTTATGTGGGTCTTGGCTTGAAAATAACTTTACATGTGCCATTGGCTTCACTAAAGTATTATTTTTGTGACTTCTAATCTTAGTCCTCATTGAAGAAATATGTTTCCCTTCACCAAAAGTTGAATGAAACGAATCCTTAATGTCAAGTCAAGTGCAAGAATGGAACCGGTATCACAATTGGGAGCGTACCCTTTGATTTGTGAAATCGCGGGTCCATTCGTTAAAATGTCAGCTACAACAGGTGCAGGTCCATTGACCCTTCCAGTCACTTTCCCTTGTTCCTGGGTGCAACCTGAACGGCAGACGACATAATACAACCTTTTAGAGTTAATCGACGGCAGAGCCGGACCGCGACCGGTCTGGGCAAGCTCGCTTACATTAGCCGTACCCACTGCCTCTAGTTTATTGATTTTTCAGTAACGATGGCACATCCTGGACTGGTTGTTTTCACTTTTCTTAGAGCATTAATTTGTATTTAAATAGAAATAGTTATAAGTAAAAGTATGTATATCCGGGAAATTGCGTGTATTGACTATTGAGAAAATCTCTCGTTTATGTAAATTGAAAATGGCTAAAATCTTCTATGTCTCGGCATTAGTTTCGTTTTGATGTCTTATTGAGTCTTGTTAAAACTGTCAAATAAGTTGTTGTTTCATTTCTTCCTCTTCGGGAGCTGCAGCATCAGCTTCAATAACACATCTTCATTCAAGTTCCCATTTACTCTTTCCCTTCCCATTCGCAAGGAATTCGTTCCACAGTTGTCGCGTCAAAGAATCTGATTTATGCAGTTTTTACGTGTTTTTACTACAGTTTCACAATTCGCGATATTGCGTGCACGCCGCTTAGTATTAGTATTGACGCCCCATTGTGCGCCTGCGCTGGGTAAATGTATCATATTTAATAGTGTGTGTGTAATGTTACGAGTATATTTCTTAAGTAAATCATGTTGCCTAACAAACGCGCAAGGTTTGTTGCCCAACTGACAGTTTAATTCTCATCGGTCTCTGCTTTACATTTTTTGCTTCCTATTAATTTGTTGTTGGTATACTGCAATGCCTAATTGTCTAGCCTATTACATTGGTAATTACTAAACTGCCTTCTGTATCAGCCGACGATAAAGTTACTTGAAACGATTCGAATAATCTTCAGATGGTGCATTATTTAAAGGGGAAATGGGCCACATTTCCTACAGCTGTTGATCCGCCTTCATTGTTCTACACATGTGCAATATGCACGCCCGTATACATATTACTCAGTCAAATTAGACATCTAAAATATGGTTATAAATAATCCTTCCTTCATTTAATTGTTATCTTTAGCTTGCTCTACAACTTGTAGTTTACATCCGATATCAAACTGGGTCATCTATGATTTACAATAGAAATATAACAATAGGCTGAGAAACATGCAACTGAATTTGATTGAAAACATTATTCGTTCTCAGCTGGTAAATTTCAGGGTTTCTGGAGAATTAAAAATACCAACAGGTGTAATTTACCTTCACTGTCTTTCAAGCTAACTTGCTTCTTAATCAAAGTCCATTGCACTTTCTATTATTATAAGACTTATTAATGAAAATACTTGGTTTGGTTGCACGGCTTATTAATAAAATAATGAAACATGTGCACTGGTCTTTTATTTAAAAACTAACGATCAACGAACTTGGAATGAAACTGAAGACAGTTGTAATATCCGTTGCAAAGAACATTCTCTTGCATCATTAAAAATAATATGAAACCTGCCTCAACATCGAACGTATCGATTTAAATAAATGTAAATCGAGATTCGGAAACCGTACTTGTTGTGCAAGAATCGATTCCTAGTCACAAGGAAGGAAACCCTATAGCGGTAGCTTCCGCAGACGCTCCTCACTATTTAGGATTCTCGTCCGTAATGTGACACCGCTCGATAACACGGCTTTACGTAGGTATTACATGACTGTCTGGACTCTAAAGATACGTCGTGACTCAGGTTTCAAGCTAAGTCTGAACTCTGAACAAACTCTGTCAACCAGATGTTGGTAATTCTGAATTAATTTTGGTGTTAACTGTTAATGTAACTTGTGACCATATTTTTGAAATAATCGTCTGGATATTTCTTTAATTTCTGTTTGCATGCTCGTTTCTATGCATTTCATTCTATATGCAACGAGTGAATTTAAAAATTATGCAAAATGTTACATATTTCACAGGCTGTTTGGTAACATTTATGATTACCTTTGCTTATTGCTCTGTTTGTGTCATGATTATCTCGTGCAGTCTTTTAAAAGTAGTTTTACAGATTTAAGCACAAGGCTATGTGCGTTCCAATCGTTGAAGACTTTCTGTTATCTTATCATTAAATTCAAGGATTGTACACACGGCTACACATCAAGCTATACATTTCCAGTTTATGCTGATCTCGCATTGTATAGGATTTCCGTACAATGCGAGGTCAGCTTATACTGGAAATGTTTAGCTTGATGTGTAGCCGTGTGTGTGTTATTAAATTCATTTGCAGTCAAACGAATCCAATTTGTATCTTCTTAAAGGTCAAATTCTTTAACCACGTGAAATATGCGCTGACCATCGAATTTCAATTTAGTTCCGACTTTAATCGCTTTGTCCAGCGAGAATCCACTTATCTTTGACATTGAGGCTACAATTACACAGCACAAGTCATCACTCATTCTACCTCTAGTCTATGGCGTTCACAAAAAGTGGTCAGTCTCCCATAGATACCGGTTGTCTTTGCTCAGGAATGTTGTTGTGTGTGTAAGCATGTAATTGTTGTATACGCCGATAGCTTTACTGCTGATTGATGCTAAATACGCCGCAATAATGTTTTGCCCTATGGATTGATGCATCATACTAGGACGTTCGTTGGCTAAAAATAATGACCATGTTGCTGATATACTGGACTTTTATATTAGTTTTCCTGTTTGCAGAATAGAGAACATATTATTCAGTGTTAAATTCCTGCGTTTATTTCCTGACGAACTCTATCCCATCCCAGTGCTTCTGAAGATTTTTTAACCTGCATGATTATTTTGCACCACTCTGTGGAGAACTTAGGTATTTATTGTATCAATTCCAATATCATAGATTAAAAAAATTACCTTAGGTATTCTCTGTTAGAATATTTTTAATAAGATGAATCGAATTATTTTCAGTACTCGATATCTCATGAGGAATAGTGAATTAACTACCTATTTACATTTGAAAGATATGAAAAAAGCATAAGATAAGAAAACAAGAATAACAGTTTCAAATAATCCTGATTCTTCAATCAACTCACACGCAACATTTTCCTAAAAAATCCTATTGATTGACGTTCACGTTATCCAACAGCTATTTGTCAAAGAAAGAATGAAGTCGTCGAAATAACAAATAACGTAGTTTTTAACGTATGAAGCAAAGGCAAGTGACCCAAATTCCTTGGTAATTGGATGTATAGGAGCGTGCGCGGGCAGGCACGAACCGATAGCATTATTATTGTCATTATTTCTGCATAGAATAATTATTTCTTTATCTATGCTCATGGTGCCAGTAACATTAGCGACGTGACCGAGGTCGCGGTAAAAAGGTTTTCTGGTAGGTAATCCTTTTGAGATTGCGCCGGTTATGGCAACAGGAATTACCTATTGTCCGGTGACCTGTCAATGTCCTTTCAATTCCTGACGCAATTGTTCTTTCAATCTTTCAAAATCAACTTTGGAACCGACCAAACTATATAGGTACTGTATTTTTTATAGGCGGTAAATACAATATAATCTGATTACCCATATAGGTGATGAATGTGATGAACCCATATAGGTGAACAATTTATAAAATAGTTCTACTCAAATCATTCAATAATATTCTGACAGATATGAACGAAACACATCGAATGGAGTGGTTTAATAAACATTGCACAGCTGCTCTACATAATATTATGAACCTTGTTATGTTACACACAAGCCAGTTACCAAAAAACTCAATGCTCTTTTCCCACACGCATAGCCCCGTAGGTACCACAGGAATTAAACGTTACTAACGTACCCAACTCTGCAAAGAATATACAACCTCAAAAGTATTAAGACAGGTAAGCCCACGTCCGTCCGCTTCACCCAATTCCACCAGTTCATGTCGTCACAACACCATCAGACGTCAGTGACAGCCGGTGCGCCCGCAGTGGCAGACGTATAGCTTACGCTCCGACGCCATTTTGGATCGCTCCGATACCACCCGCAGAGAAAACGTTTATAAACTGCTAATAATAACGTCATTCATCATGGAATTACTTGATGACTCGCGAGTTGTGACGTAAATTAGTACTATAATGGTGCTTAGTGGTGTTCTGTGGTTAGTGATGTGCCCGTTCGGATTTGCCAAACATTGGATGACGGTAATAAAAACAAATAAAATAATCATTTAAATGTCTAGAGAAAGTAATATGAAGTTAGAGCTGTGCGAATAACTGTCTGCTATCGATATCCGGCTCTCGACTATTAAAACAATAATAATAGCTTTTTAATTATTGATTCTGCACATAATCGTTTTGTGTGCAGCTTTCGATTGATAGGTTCCTATTAATGGGCAATATTATATCATTTATGTAACTTGCAAACATAGTGAATAGGACTAGTTTCTAAATTATATTGACCCGTTATATCAATTACATAAAATAAATTCCATTCAACACTTATAATAATATTGCATAATAATAGACTCAATTTTCCACTTCATTGTTCTCTATTACAGTATTGAATGTAATAAAATCACTTCAAAATAAAGTAACAACGAGTTGGAAGTGCAGTTACTCGTGCTTAGTCAGTTATGGCAATTGAAAATATTAAACTAGCAGGCAATCATTTCCATCATGATGGCATAGCAAGAGAAAATGTAAATGATAACATTGTTACAAACGATAGTACATATAATGCAGTTTTACCTGACGACAAACTTAGCAGCTCAGCTTAATTTGAAGAAGATGAATCCAAATCTTGCACTACTTTTAAAGAACTTACACTCATTTTCTATACTCTTTACTCATATTCCTCATGTTAACTGCTGAACAAAGGAAAAACAGCCTATCAAATGCCTGGACATGAGATTTGCCGACAGTTTCAATTTAAAAGGCTTTTTAGAAACCAGGGGTTGATGTCATAGACGACCATCAATCTAGTGGGTAGTCCAATGGATGGGGGTGATTTTAAACTGAAGTCGAAACAAAATCAAACTACTTGCAATACAACATACATTGCAGCTCAATAATTGCCAATTGCGGACATAACAAACGTAATACCACAGATCAAAAGCAATCAAGACGATAATAACGACATATCGACTGCAGCAATAGACAGTTCATACCAAGACATTTCAAATCGACTACATGAGTTGATTCATAGTCAATAAATCGAGTAGGGACTCGATTACAACAAATCAGTTACCTAACCATGGAAAGCGATCAAATTCTCTAGTAATGTATTATACGTTTTTCTATACATCAGTGAAAGTAATGCTATCATGGTGGCGAAGTCGGTCGAGTTCAGTTAAATTGCCAGTTAACGTTCATGTAATTTGGACGTTTAAGTTTTATGTGTAACGGAACGTGAGATAACTATCATAACGAGATTATTATTATGTAGTTGCTGGTCTTTTTCCACTACTTAGATGCTGTCGAGTTTTTATTTACTTATGGGTTAATTTATCTAGGCAGTTTGTGGTAAAGCAATTTGTAAATTGACACATTTGAAGATAAACGCTGAGATCAATTCAAGTTTTGAGTAAAGCACCTAAAAATATCGAAATGAAGTTAAAAGTCAAACTATTGCAGTCTTAGCCACCACATTGGCATTTCCAATAAATTATCATTAGTAGAAATTTACTAAATTATTGTTGATTTCTTTGATTCTGCAATGTTTTTGTTTCAAAACGGTATTTTCCCCATACGAGTAACAAAATGTCAAATGGAACTAATTATGATAAGGTTATTGGAATAGGTTGCATGCAGACATTGCAGCTTTGCAGGGATGGTTAAGGTGTTACTATACTGCACCAACTCAATTGTCCTCGATCAGTAAATTCCAAACAAAAATTTATTTGTCACAGCTGATTGCCCAGGCCAATCGAAGCCATCGAATTGTTGGAGAACTGGAGAAGCACCTTTACAGGACTTACCGATGTGGGGTCTTGGTTCCTTGGGCGGTGTGAATGAGATCATTAATCTTTACGCAACACTGCACACTGTTCGCGTGACTTGTTTTTGCATATGCTTTTACATTCCGCTGATCGTAATCATCTTGTTCTTATATTGGCAGTTCGTTTTCCTCTTGCGCTTGTTCAATACTCATTAATCAGTTATAATTAACATCCATCAAAGAGAAATGGTAACCGAAAATTGTAAACATTGTTTAGACTGTTGTATCTACATCGATAGATAGATTTACATCAGATTTTTCTTTATTTCCTCCACCAATCACATTTTAATATTAGGTAAAATGTTTCGTTTCATTTCGATCATCTGACACATTATTCCAATGAGAAAAATATAAAATTGAAAGGTACCTACAATAAGGATTTCCTTCCATCAAAAATACGTATTGTCGAGGCCGCTTGTTCGATAGTACCAAAGAGTAAAGAGAGCCCTGTTAAAAAAAAAAATAACATCATTTGGATATCATTTTATTCCGCTTACTATAAACATCGATGAACTGAAACAGTCTGCTCAAGAAAACCAATATTCTATTACAGATTTTATGCCTATCTTATGCATCATATATTACCATACAGACGCTTATATGAATATTAAATTAACGGCTGATGAAAAAGTAGAAAAATATGCACCAGCCATCAACCATATAAAAACTCATAGCTGTATTGAAATAAAAGAAACAGAAAGCGATTTTGCATACAGCGCGACAGCGTAGATAAACATACTTGAATCGATACTCTTTTAAAATATCCGATTCATTTTCAATCGATGGCATAAGTCGCAATCGCAACAACCGAATAAAACTCATAAATAAAAGTGTAATTGAAAATAATAGCAGCTATTTCCAGTTTATAAATAATAGAATTAAAATTGGCCGCACATGTGTATGCTACGTCAAATAATAAGGTCGGCAAGTCACGCGCGAGCGGTCAGCTGTAATTATTACTTTATTACTAACTTCACATGATGCCGGTGAAGTAATGTGCTTATAACAAACGCAACGATGATTGCCGTCTACTACTACTATGTTCATCCTATATACTACTAAACTCTTTAAAATCTCAGAAGTAACAACTGCCAATTTTTTGAACAATACAGACGTAAATGACGCTTCAGACCAAGGCACTACAAACTACAAGACGACAGACTACAAGTTGGATTTTAATACTTTTGCAGAAAAGATATTAGATAGACACTAACTATTGAAATATAATATAACAACCACCTCTAATACACCAAGCCATATAAATAAACATTAATTCAATGTTGCTAACACCATCACGAAGTTTTAATAGATATTAGCTTCGCCTTTGTCCAAATTTCCCCACAATTTTACCAACATCTACACAAATGCTGTATATTTCGTCTGACACGGTATCCATTGCATTGTTTCATTTAACAATACATTCATTGTAAAAATACACGTCCGGCTATGTATGCAACCTTGGGCATGGGAACCATTCCTCAATTCATATTAGCTATAGTTGGTCGATCGCCCTTTCCTTTGAACTCATTAAGAAATTGCTTATGGGATTCGGTAATTCCTTTACCTGTGGTATTAGGTAACCGGTTTATATTACCTATTTTGTAATACTAGCAAGCGTTTATTTCGTTAATGCCTTCTGTATAGATTATATGGATGATATTCTAGGTAATTGCTTCATCGTTTATTCATTCTCCCTTTAAATCGCTTTTGTTATAAATTACTAATACCGTAGGCTCTCCAACATTGATAAGGTTTTCGTCCGGACAGGTCTTATGATTATGAGTGATACTAATTTCACTGTCATTATTACTCATATTTCTAGTCACATCGTATTCCTGCTTTCGAGTATCGTCAGGTGTGATACAAATTGAATACAATGATCGCTAAGCTTCATAAATAGTAACGTAGTAGGCATTGTTTGCATAATATCATTATCATTGACTATTTAAGACTTTGATTTGATAAGCGTCTATTTAACAATAATAGAAGTTAGAATAAACTTCAGCCATTGTTTTTAATATTTGTTATTTAATCTGTGAACGCACACTGACGACCTTCCTTCTTCCTATTAACTTTTCTCTTTCCGGCGGGCCTAGGGAGCCTAGATAAGGGGCAATGGCTAACAAAGCGTTTCTTATTCCTACAACGACTTTCAACGGTATTGACAGAAGCTTTTCAGTAACTTAATATGTCAATCCATTACATTTTTGAGTTTTCCATCATGGTTATTGCTGATAGAATCTCACTTTGTTTAGGTCCTCAGCTCTGCTTCTTTATCTCAGAATTTTCGTTAAATCTTGATTCGACTTGACTGCTTTTTAAAAATTATCGACTCTTAAGATAAGATTTTGAAAAAGACTGACGTAGAAATGAAATGAAATGAAAATGAAAAATACTTTATTGCACAATAGGTTTTGCAGTGAAAACAGTAAAAAAAAAAAGTTACACTTTACAAATGAACACTTGTATGCTACAACAATGGTGGGGGTACTGTCCTCTTAGATAGGCTATACAATAGCCTGTAGTAAAGAGAATCAGTGCCGTATCCCTCTAGGAGTGGAAAATCAGTTGCTTAGTGTTTTTGTACAATTCAATATTTTAATTATTAAGTATAGTAACGCAAAACAAAAGAAAATAAAAAGATAATAATTAATGAAAATGCTTGAAAGTATAAGTATATATTTTATATGTGTGGTATGTGAGTGGGGGTGTGGTGGGGAATGTGTGTTTGCGAGTGTCTGTATGTGTGTGAGACGTAAGTGTGTGTGTGTGTGTGTGCGCATGTTTTGAGAATATATATGTTGCGAGTAGACGTACTTATGATAGTGTAGTAAACAAGGATTCGGTTTCCTCATACGTTTTGTCTAGTAGGTAGGAGCGGACTGCTGATTTACATTCTTGAACAGATAAAGGATAAATTGAGATATTTGCATTAATTTTGTTATACAAGAAAGGGCCAAGATAGAAGAAAATTTTTTTCGTAAAAGAGTAGCGTGTCTGTGGAAGGGAACATATTAAATCTTTCCGACGTTTTTTAAGTTTAACAAAGGGAGTAGAGTGATGTTGTAACAAGATTGCATGATAAATAAACAACTGTCGAACGTTAAGAACGTTGCAACTTTTATATAATTGAGTGGTGGAAAATAAAATTGGCCGAAATGTTGCAATCTTTAGTATTGCCCTGTGTGCAATCTCCAAAGGAAGTAGCGTGGTTTTTGAAGTACCACCCCAGCAGGAAATGCAGTAAGATAATATTGACTGACAAAGTGCGTAGTAAACATTGCGGATAATAAAATGGTTAGTTACAAGTCTGATGCCCGTTTTCACCGACATCCCCTAAACTGCCACCTACGTATGGGATCTTTAGCTTAAAAGCTCCCCCAAACTAGCCCCTAAATTAAATTTCGTTTCACCATCATTTTTACCACCTAACTAGGGGACACATAACTATGTGACGTTTTGTTTTCGATAATAGTGACTGATTCGTCTTTGAACTTATCGATGTTTTGTAACAAGCTAGTTTTTTATGTGATTCTCTAAAGTATACACTTATATGGGTACAGTTTATAATAAATCATGTTTTGATAGTAATAATAAATATGATTTCATTCATATTTTCAATTAATTTCATATTTTCTTGCTTATTTACTCTGTGTACACATTACGAAACCTCGCGTGTTATCTGTGGTCATAATTGTATTTGACACTTCTTGACGTCCAGACGTGAGATTTGATTGTTTGTAAAAAGTATTGTTTGTAGTTTGTTATTGTGAGGGTGCGTTGTGTGGTATTATTTTACGTTACGGCATAATGGCAGAAAAGAGAAAGCGTAGCCAAAATTTCGCTATGGATGAGAAAGACAAGCTGGTGAAATTGGTGTATGCCTACAGAAAAATTATTTTAAATAAAAGAACAGATGGTACTACCAATCAAGCCAAGAACGAAGCTTGGATAAACCTCTGTACCCAATATAATTCAACGGGAAACACGTACAGGTTAGTCATCATTAAATAGGTACAAATCAACATGCCATATTTTATCAATATGAATAAATACCATGTGAGAAACTATATAGTAGTGTAGTGTTATATCTATTTTTTATTTTAGGGGTAAAGATGCTCTCATAAGAGTCTGGGAGAAAATGAAGAGTGAAGCAAAAATATATCACTCAAGAAACAGGAATTGTACTACTGGAACGGGTGGTGGACCATCCACTTCAAAAACAGACCCAATACTGGAACAAGTCTGCGATTTAATGGGTCGAGGCTGCAGTGGTATTGCTGATGTTCCAGATTCGGATTCAGTCATCACCATACCAGTTGTCACAGATTTAGAAGTAGTTGATGAAGAATTGCAGACTATAATTTTGGATGCTGAACTAGTTACAGTAAGTACTATTATTACATGACAGAATTACATATTTATAAACTTTTGCAGTACTTTACTAAGACAATAATTGTGAAAGGACTCGTCTGTCTATTTGTTTGCTACTTTACACCATACTTTCATTTACAACAAAATGTTTTCTTGTACTTTAAACTGATTTGTTTGTGTTCAGGGCAAGTCAATAAATGAAGAAGAAGAAAATATAGAAATCACACCCACATGTTCTAAGTTACCAACAACTCCTCTTTGGAAAAGGCGTAGGCCTATACTTAAAGAACAGAACCAACAACAGTCTGAAGTTGTGGCCACCTTATGTACAGGACTTCAAGGGATGAATAAAAAAAAAACTGAAATTGAAAATTTAAAAATGATATTGTTGGAAGAAGAGATTGAATTTAAAAGAAAATTATATAACTTACAAATAGAATCAGCAAGAAAAGACCTAGAAATAAAAGTAGAAGTATTCAATCAAATAAAAGGTACTTTATATTTATAATATAAAAAAACATTTATTAACAACTTTGCATATTACATTATTTTATTACATGTTATCAAAATAATTTGTAATTTGTAATCTTCGAAGCCCATATGCGTTCTGGGATGTAATGTTCATGGTGACATCAGTTATTTGCCCATTTGAAATAAGTTCTTCTATATTGGGAACAATATTTTCGTTGACTGGTTCCTCTTCATTTCTTAAAATGCACATATTGTGTAAGACACAGCACGCAATAATGACATTGATAGCATTCCTTAATTCTAATCTTATACCAATGGCTAAGACAGGAAAACGTCGTTTTAAGACTCCATACTGTCTTTCCACCACATTTCTAGTTTTAATGTGAGCCTCATTGTATTTTTGCTGTCCTCTCATGGTGGGATTTAAATATGGAGTCAAGAGATGATGCTGAAAAAAATAATTATCACTGCTGCTTTAATAGTCTTTAATATTATAATTTACTTTACAGGTGGAAACTTCAATCTAAAGAATTTATTTGGTGCTCCGAAGAATGATTAGTAATAAGTAATAAGTGTAATAACATTAAGTAGTAATGAAATTGAATTTTTTGAAAATAAATTATGATTAAAATACCAAAATAGTAATATTATTTATTTGTTTTGCTATGTTTTATATTATTCTAGACATAATAATAATGTACATACTCTTACTGTAATATTATTAAACTGAAAGATTAAACTCTAACTTGAAGCTATATTTTTACCAGATTGCCTATTTACCTTCAATGGGTATCCGCTGTCACCAAGTAAATAGCTGTCAGCATAGTCTCCTCTTTCAAATCTTCTAAATGTGTTGCTATTTTGATAAATAGCAGAGTCATGTGTTGAACCTGGCCAACGTGCCACAACATCTCTTATTAATAAATTGGCTGATGCGACTGTTTGCACATTTATGGACATGTATCCCTTCCTGTTTCTGAATAGCTCTGCATCATCTCCACCTTAAAAAATACATACACACATTTTATTGTATGCAAGTAGGTTGGTATTAATTAAATAGGTAGGTAAGTACTTACCTACAGTTTAATTTCATATTTTTGACAAATATTTTTAAACTAGGTAATTTAAGTTTCACCTGGTGATTGTATTTTCACATGAGTACAATCAATGCATCCAAGAACATTGGGGAACCTTGCAATATTATAAAATTGCATCTTCACATTTTCTTGTTCCTCATTTGTTTCAGGAAATTTGATAAACTGTGGACGTAGAGTCACAATTGCTGCAGACACTCTTTTTATTATTCGACTGCAAGTAGCTACACTGATTCCACCCATGTCTGCCACAGCCAACAAATGATTACCCGTAGCATAAAACCTCAATGCTATTAACAACTGATTTATTGGAGATACGGAGTTATTTCTGAAATAAAATAACACATGCTTTACTTCATTGTAATTATTCGAATACAATAAGGACAGAGGTTCCTACCTCACAAGTGTATGGTTTACATTGTTAGTTAGTATCGACGTACCTATGTATCGTCGACAAAACAAAGAAAAAATACCACGATTTTAAAATTTTATTGCCTACTTAAAAAAAAAACTTTAATAAGTTATGTACTCACCTATTATCAGGAAATTCTAAGGTATGTTCAATCTTTTCCAATAAATATAACACTGAAGATTTATATAACCTATATCTCCGAAAAAAGTCAGTATCATCAAAACTTTCGAAGTAGTTTGGTCGTTTCCGATATATTTTTGGTCTACGGCTGTTATTTACGTCGAATATGGCAGAAACAGTTTCTAAATTTTCAACAAATTCAAATAAATCACTATCCATGTTCGTTGCTTGAGAGGTCACTTACGTATGTGTCGGTTTATGGGCCCACATTTCGACCACCTAAATTTAGGGGACCTTTTAACGTTAAACTGACCCCTTACTGTCGGTGAAACAGAAACCACCTTTTAACAGCCCCCTAACCATTCTTAGGGGATCCCATAAACTTAGGGGATGTTGGTGAGAACGGGCATAAGAGTTTTAAAAATAAATATCAATTTTCGCACCCTACTCGTCAGTGCCTCCACGTGGGCTTTAAAGTTTAAGGTATTATCTAAAATTACACCCAAGTATTTAATTTTGTTAACAGACTCTATTTGACTGCAGTTACAATTCTGTGTAATATGTGTGAGACATGTGTGAGCAGTGAGGGATAAATGATTTTTTGGCTGGGATGTCGCGCTAATAGAAAATGTGATGAATTTGGTTTTGCTTGTGTTGAGTGTGAGGGTGTGAGCCAGAAGCCAGTCAAGGGTGGAGTCAAGACCCGTTTGAGCTTGAACTAGAAAAAAGGACCAAGATCAAATTAGAGAGTACTCGCTCTTATATCACCAAAGAAAGAGATGGTAACAAAACCACAGAGTACCAACTACCCACATGATTTTATTATACCACCGATCGTGCAAAGGAAAGTGATATAGTTTCATTAAACACTCTGTGAGAACTTGTAAGTTCCCAGAGTCCCAGTAAGCGTCGCACTTTTACTGTAAAATCAATTAAAAGATAATGAATTAACGATTACTGATGTAGTTATTATATGTTTAACAATTATACAGTTCTGGCTAAATTTACTGTGTAGAAATAATTGTTTGTAACAATTTAGTAATGTCAATTGTCAAGCAATATAGTAATAATCCTAAATTATACTATCCGTTTTTCGGTCGTTTTCGTTCGTTTTTTTTTTATAAGGTTATATTGACATTGTTCGTCGTTGATTACGGAATTTATAATTAAGTTGCTTAGTTTGAATTTCCGCGCATTATTTGAGAAAAGTACTATATAAGCCTTTGCCGCAACCAGACATTGATGGACTCACGTATGTGTGCTTCGGCTGCGCCTCGTCCCACATTTTCACGATCGTCTATCAATGCCCTTATTGCAGACCGCGACAGTAATGTACTATTCCCGAGATGTATACCATGTCCTGTACGTTAGCATGGCAAGCTGCCCCATTGCCTTACAACGGACCTTACTGCTCTATCACAACATCAAGCAAAGCTAAATTGATTTTGGGGAAATATCTAGAAGTGCCTTAGTCATCCCTCTTCTTCTTTTGGTACCGACGGTACATATTAAACTGTTTAGGCCTAGGGTTAGGCCCAAACATTTTAATATAGATGTAAGTACCGTCAATAAAGGGATGGCTACGCCACGTTTATCATTTGGCCATGCGGAAATGCATCATACGAATGCATCCATCGATGAGCACTTGGAATACTTTTCATCCCAGAAGACGTTTCACGAGTTTTCCGAGTTACAAGCATAGCACATCTAGCATCAATTTGAAAATAAAACAATATCTTCGAGCGTAAACTTCCTGTCATTGTGTCAAGTTGTTATAACTGCCGTGTCCGACTCTGGAGGGACACCTTAGACGGAACAATAGATGTTATTTTATTTAAATATGCGCGGCTTTATTTAGAAAGAAAACTATATGTATTCATTATGATTATGATATAAGAGTCAGGGCAGCATATAAGCATATAATACTGCTGGGAAACAGGTCTTCTCCACACGTGAGAGGGATTGAGCCGCAATCGACCACGTGGGCCTAGTACGCGTTGGTGGATATCACATTCATGTCTTCGACTTTTTTGTTTTAGGACATGCCGTTTTCCTTCACCGTCCGGGCAGAGCACTGACTATTACCGCTATGTGTGTGTGTATGTGTGTTTGTTTGTTTGTGTAGTCTGCTCCTAGTTGGGCAGCCCTGTTCCGATCTTGGTGATTGTCTGTTATTTTTACCACGTTAGCAAGCTATTCCTTCTTTCTCTTGCTATTTATTTGTTCGTCATGATGTGAGTGAAGAAAACCGACTTAGATACGGACGGTTAAGTTTTCATTTCCACCACTCCACTTAGCACAATTTGCAGGTCTCTATTTATTTGTAATCTAATGTCGCGCTAGAGTAAATTATCGTCTAATGATTGAAGCGTTAGGTACTTTTGTCTATGTATAGTTTTCTTCAAACATGACTGGGACGAGTGTGTGTATTATGATAATTAACAATAACTGACCTACATTAACGAGTTTTATTATTACAAACTGAATTGTTAATTATAAATTAAATCGGATCACCATTACTAACACGCGCACTAATATCAAATTAACAAAGCTTACCTACTGCTTATTTGAAAAAAGAAATTATTTAAATTGAATCGGTAATGTCAAGTAAATCATTTTTTTTTAAGTTTAAACTTCTGCAAGACGGCAGTCATAACCATGCTACGAGAATTCACGTATTTTAGGTCTGCTCAAGTGGTAAATTACAGTAGTACATTCTAAAGTTCAAAGGAAACGTGTTATTATAGTGTTTGTGTGCTAACTACCTGACTCTAGTAACCGGCACCGGCGCGGGCGTACAGTCCACGTGTCCATTCCTTATTTCAACCATGAATTGGTATAGCAACTGAATTTACAATCTTCTTCTTTTCGTTTCGACGGTACAGACGCCAGCAGGTCAACCTACCCGAAACTGTCAAATTTTACTTTTAGTGATAAAGTTGAAAATCTATTAAAGAAATTTGACAGATTATAGTAGGTTGATGTGCTGCCGTCTGTACATTAGGCCACGTTTATTGCGGCGTCAGAGGCGTTGTTCAGGTCGTCAAGGGTGCAGGTGAACTTTACTGACATTTGAGACACTCAGGCAGACGGGATATAGTCTGTTGAATGAGTCTAAATAGTACTTGGGACACTAAATAATCCTGTAAAGCTAACAAAATAAGAAGAATAGCTAACCCACTTCTCTTATGCACCTATCTCTACTTTTATCTGCCCCATTATACATGTATGTTTTATCATCTGGGTAAAATCTGCAAACACAGTCATAAAACATAACGGTTCTAAGTTTTTGAGTCCTCAGACTGTTTATTCTCCAAAATACGAGATAATTGACTTAACGGAGTTAATAAAATCGTCATTGTATTATATATAGAATACTAGTTTCTACCCGGGCACACAGATGCGCGTGAAATTTCTTGTTTTGAGATAAATACAACCTGATTCTGACCTGAAAATTGCAAAAAACGTAAGAAAATTTGAATTTCGCGGGCTACCATAACATAAAATATAGCCTATGACACTTGGCAAGACTGTACTGTACATAAAAAATCACAGATTTTACCTCTTTATAATATTACTAGCTTCCGCCAGCGCCTTCACCCGCGTGATATCTTTATAATTCATAGCCTATGTTACTCAGTGATAATTTAGCATTCTAATGGTGAAAGAATTTTTAAAATCGGCCATTTAGTTTTTGAGTTTATTCATTACAAAAAAAACATACAAAAAATCTAATCTTTTCTATTTATAATATTAGTTTAGATTATTATATTATCTATATATAGAATGAATAAATATATATATAGCAGTATAGCTATTAATATGTGAAGCATGAAGAAACCAAATAGCCGTATTTGAATATTAAAGCCATGTAGTAAACAAAATGCCATGTCACTAAAGTGAAAGTCAAAAACATCAATATTATTCGACTTAACTATTTACATATTCGTCAGTCGCTATCGTTTTACAGCCCTTTGTCTCGTACAATGCTAGAGAAACTCGGTATTATGGGAAACTCGGCATTATGACAAACTCGGAAAATCCGAAAGATTGGATAACTCAGACTGTACAACAAAAATTATACGCTTTGTTATGTGCCATTGTATTTAAAGACGTATTTACTGCTACTTGATGACTTCCCGTCATTTCAGGTTAGAGTTCATTGTGCATTGGTCAGAAGTCTTATATCACAATACCTAATCTTAGTATTACAACGTGACCAGTTTTCCACTTGCAACACCTGGAGCTTAGTAAATAACCGTCGTATGTAGCACGGGGAAAAACACTTGGTAGAAAGTTAAATTCAGAGAAAAACATAAATCAATCAATATATTCAACAAGCTTTATCTTGAGTACCTGGCGACCGAGCTCTGGTCTGGTGAGATTAGAGAATGCTCATATAATAGTACAGGATAGTTCATACTAATTCCATGCTGCCATGTCATGTTATTGTAAGGTAGCCATTTTGTTCTAAACTTTAGACGACCGAGCTCTGCACGGGTGAAAATACGGAGCAAACGATCTTTCCCAGATATGAGACCTAGCTAGATCAAAGTTTCGCCCCCGTAAACTCCTCTATTGCAACTTTCATCGAAATCGTTAGGGCCGTTTTCGAGAACGTGATTACAAATATATATATATATACAAATATTGCTCGTTTAAGAGTATAGGATAAGGGTACAATGTAATAATGTGAGGTTGTTATCCTTACGTTAAATTCAACACTAAAACATACCTAGAGAATTTCTCTAAACGATTGTGATAAGCGCGTCAAAATACATCAATCAATTTAAAAACACTACATAATATATAAGCAAATACGGAGACGTGTATGTATAATGAATACTTTAGAAGATATGCAACACATTTCGTTCTACGTCTCTTAGCATTCTCACGTCGATAGTATCGTGTTTGCGATGCAGCGTGCGCGCATGCCGTTACTGACAGTTATTCAAACTGGGCAATGGGCTCATCGCTCACACCTCGCTGCCAACATACGACCTTCGATAGACACCGTGCATTGCCAATAGTTGTACAATGGTCACTTAGGGATTCCCATCCATCAAAGGTAACAATATTAGTCTTCCTTCTCCATTAGGTGATGATGTCAAGATATCTACATGTTTCAAATATAAATGACACAATTTGTGGTCACGATTAAAAAAAAACAAGTATTGAATGGCACAACAGGTGACGTTAAACATTTCAAGGACAAGGCGGCATCTAGTTGAAATAAAATCAAATATTTCTTCCGAAGACCATGGTTACCTATCTCAAAATACAAGTTAGCTAGGGCAGGCAAATTAACAAGGCCACATCATTAAAGCGGATTAACTAATTGCTCTACCCTCATTAGCTAATCAGCTTAAGGGAAATACCGTTAACCCAAACTCCTAAAAACTTGCAAAAAACTGTATTTTCCAAATCCGAGAAGGACCCACTTCCAGAACCTTCTCGTACCAATTGCTAAAAACCCCGTCTGTTGTTGAATAGATAAATAGGTTTCTGTGTTATTCATATTTATCTGTAAACAAAGCTGTTTGAAAGACTTTCTTTTCTTTTCAAATTGGTCCACTTACTGAGTAATGGCAAATGAATGGCACAAATACCAAATTAGCTAGTTTGCGCTGAATAGCCGTCAAAAAATTCAATGTTACTCGTTGTGAATAGTTTTGACGGAACTTAGAACTTTCTCATCGTTTAATGTATTTTGCTGAAAGATAACGAGAAATAAAATAGCTGCCGGTTTGCGAGTATTTTGCATAGCTAATGGCTTGGTAAGTAGGTCAGTGCATCCATGAGCTGCAAGCCGGCTAGAGGGTCATAGTTCTCATAGTTTATACATATCTGACGCAAGTTAAAGGAAAGGGAAGAAGGTAGGGTGTATTCTAATTCCTTCATCCATGGTGCTGAAAACAAAAGACTGTCTAAATAAGAATTATTATAATGTAGGATGTGATGGGGCCTGCTAGTGTTAATAGTCAGCGTACAGCGGACACCTCATTCGCAAAAGATCATCTGAAAACAATGCAAGCTGAACCTAATTCTTTACATAATGCTTCACGAGAAAAGTGACCACTTTTTTCCACAACTTGTTTCAAGAATCACAACATTCTTTAAAATCTACTCTAACCGCTCCTATTCAAACACGCGATGCAGACAATTAGCCTCGATCCGAAAACTGTTTTCTAAATAAACATAGCTATTAGATAACCCTAGTGTTGCACTATGGTGTCAGACGTGTTCTATGTTTACTATGATTTCCATCACGTATTGTCGGACTTTCTAAGAGGTTTGCGCGGGCGCAGGTAAATTGTAAATGGAGTATCTGAACGCGTCGCACGCGCCCATTGTGTAACTGTTGCAGAAGATTGATAGCTTTATGGATTTGTTAAACACTTCCCGATCGCTGTGCATAACACATGTACGTATATGTTATGTATATCTCATTTATAACCTAATCAGATTGAATGGAACCTCATTAACTGTCAGGTTATACCTACCACAAGTTAGTCATCCGACATATTTTCCAGGCTAATCGATTTTGCTTGACATGAAACTGGTTGAGCATTTATTATTAAATATAGTTGGGAAATCTGGCAGAATTAAGGGGTCTGTTCCAAAAAAAAATGTGGAAAGGACGCCATGTTGGCTCTTGGTGGTCGGGTACGCTCAATTTCTGTCATGTCACCAAGCACATCTAATAATCTATAATAATATTGAATTGCTTGAATTGCTACTTAGCCCTCTTCCTCTCTTCTAATTTTGCTGTGACCGACAGGGTCCATATTGATCTTTTACTTGGTTATACCATCTATGGAATGCAATAAAGAATTGAGTATTGAGCTAAATAAGAATAATGATAAAAGTATTGGCGTGCAGGTTCTCAAGCGGTTATTATTTCTATGGTGATCAAGACACTATACCCAGCAGCAGTTTCCGCGCATGAGGTTCTATTTCCGCACTGTTCAAATATCTGCATTGTCTGTCTGCATATAGTTTTGTTTTGGCACCGGAAGTTTGGGCAAGTGAGATTTGTGTTTATAAACGCACCCACAAACCAAGAACGCGCTACAGCTAAACATGTTCCGTAGATATGAATCACTCTGGAGTCTTTGCAACACTTGTTTCTGTACTTCCACTAGTGACTGCCTCGTTGGTCTAGTGGGCGCACGCGCTACTGCTGAACATGAGGTTCTGGGTTCGATTCCCTGGTTAGGCAAAGTGTTATTGAGTTATTCCATCTGGAATTTCTCGGTAGCAGCCTGGAGTATAAATTTGTGCCCGGTTGGTGGCTTGCCCCCTATTACATGGGATTTAGATATAACTGGCGAAATGTTTGTCTACTATAGGTGCACCTCTGAATAACTCTTCTGGGAATACAGGCGTGATATTATGTTGTTCCTGTAACAATCTAAAGTTTTTTCGAATACCAATTAATTTAAAAGTTTTACGATCTACAATTACGGCAATCATACAATATTACCGCTTGCAATACCGCTATATTAAAGGCTTGGTTACGCAACTACGTTCATCTCACTTTTACCTAGGTCTTATAAACTAGTTCTCCAGTATTTTACGATTCTGCATGCACGTTATAGAAATGTTGCAAAATTTAATTGCTTGAAAATTAAACCATTCTAAATTCTCGCCTGAATTTGCAACGACAGCCTCTCAAAATTGACGTGCTATTAAAACGTTTAAGTCTAATAAATCTATTACCTATAATTGTTCCAATATGTTATTATTGTTCCAACATTTGCTTTCTATGGCATAACAGCATATTCTTAGATGTTTTATATTGTTTACTGCTGTATCTCCCTTACTGGCCTTACTTCTACATTACCAAAATCTCCTGATCGCTGTTTTTGCTCATTACATAATTGAGAGCAAATAAATCGAGCATGCAACATTTTTTTTATTTATCCTAAATCATCAAGGCAAAGAAAAGAACCGTCCCAAGTCCCATTTTTTCTATATTTCAAGTTCTTAAGGCAGCTATTCTAAACCTAGCCATGCTTTAAATTAATTAAGTAAACAAAGGAAGTGGTAAATCAGGTGTGATCTACGACGCGTGCGCAGTTCCCACGCGGTGAAAGCACTGCCCCGCACGCCATGACCCCATGCCTTGTTATATGCTCCTAGAACAGGCCCAAACTGAGGCTACAGAGTATGTTACGGATACACCAAGCGAAAGTACTGATAATGTCGGGAACTTTGGAAGGTATGAGGAATTGAGGACCTTTATTATTGTGTGTGTTAAACAAACAGCAATTTACAGATTAGCATGACATCTAAATAATTCCACCTTCAAACTTTTCTTTTCATTTAATTTCTACTTGAAGAGACAGGCGTGTCGTGACGCGACTCTAGTAGAACATTTTCTATGAAACCTTCATGGAAATTGTTCTACCAGAATCGCGTAGCACCGTCGCGTCTGTCTGCGCCTTGAAACAGAGACGATTCAAACTTTTCTTTCACTCAAAAAACGATGCCAACTGATTCGTTAATTGCGTACATGCCTCGAACTATACCCACTTACATGTTTAGCAAAGAATGTTTTTGTCGCCTAAATACATACTTATTGCTGACCGTCGTCCTTTATTGTCCAGCACGACTCGCCATTGTCATTCAAACAGCCGTGAAATTACTGCCAGTAATAATATTAGCGTGTTGCATGCGTAAGGAGGACTCGTAACTTTGTAAGATGCCAAGAACCTCCACAAGTATTGAATAAATCTCTTAGAAGCTGTGCTAAAAAGATTTGAATATATTTCAAAGTCAATTTTTGTTCAAAGCAGTATTTTTTGGTTGGTGAATAGGCTTTTTCCTGTATTTGCATGCAGCATATCTCACGGTATGCCTTTTGTATGTCCGCAACCAATTGGTTTGAATTACAAATACATTTCATTCTATATCAGTAACACAATCTCGTGGGACACTTTTAGCAGTAATGAGCTATTCAACTTACACGCGCGGAAAACTGTACAAATAACGCGTAATGACAATAGAAACGCCAACAATCGCCTTGCAACAGTTGCAACCGACCGTTGTGATCTACATCGATAAACTAAACCAGGTTTATAATCCAGTAATTAATAGATAGATAGAATACTCTTTATTGAACACCATAAAAATGACACAAAGGGCGGTCTTATCGCTTAAAGCGATTTTTTTACAGACAACCTTTAATTAATTTTAACACTACAATATTCGTGACATAATCTGTGTGAATTTTCTCACAGTTTTCGGGTAAACTAAGCTCCACCACACCCATTGGTAGTTACTTCCTACACTTTAATTTGTGTTTCTCCTTGGTTACAGATGGCGTAGTAAAGCAGCGACAGATATCCCTCACAGATGTTAATAAACCTAATGGAAGGCGACACGATAACCACGAACACTCTCATATCGTCGATAAAGAAGTTCAACAGCGACGGCAAAGAACACGGCACTATAAAGGCTCTACTAAAAAATTTCATTTTACCAGAAACAGAAATGGCTATAAAAGAAAACCAAAATAACAGCAACAAATATATTTACACAGTACCTGTCAAACCATCTTTACCAACTTTGACAGAACGAATGAAGTCCATAAATGACGCGAAACAAGCGTTCTTGAACTCAACGGTCACTTCCAGTGCACCTACGAGTTATGAAACAAAAAAGGAAAAACACACAGTCCACTACGCACAGATAGCAATAACAACAGAAAGTGAAGACCCTAGGAGTACAGGCGGAGGTAGGGGTGGAAAATATTCATCTGCTTTAAATAACAAAGAATACAGCATTCCAGTTAATGTATCTCCGAGTATAAAAAAAACAATGGAACAGCATCAGAGAAAAGTTAGCTTTAAAATAAAAACCGCCGCGTCTTCCCACAAACGACCGCCGCTAGCCAAAACGATGACTATTACTAGCAGTAATGTTGCAGAACTGACCAAGAAATTCAACAACTTACAAACCGAGACACATATTGGATCACCCAAACAATCAAAACTTGCAAAAACTTTAGAAGAATTACAATCTGCATCACGATGTTCAGCCAGTAACAGCTCCACGCCCTCTTCCACTCTTAGTTCGAGTCCAAACATAAAAATAGTTTTACGACAACGACGGGGTTCAAAAAAGCGCAACAACAGGATAAGGTGTTCAAGTATGGATTCAATGGACGATTTACTTATTGCTGACAGTTCAAATAAAATTCGGATAATCCGCTCAAAATCAGACGGTACTAAAATTCCAAAAACTTCAAAGAAACGTTTAAAATACCAGGATTCAAGTGAACAACAGAGTGGATCAGATTCTGTTGATGGTAGTCCAGTTAAGGTAAAAGAAGTGGAATCAAAGAAAGATACAAAACCGATAGAAAGTACGGTAGTTAAAAATGTTATTAAAAAGTTTGAATGTGAAATAACGGCTCAAACGAATTCGAGCAATACATTAAAAAGACAACCTGATAAAACTAAGAGTACAACACCTGTAAAGGAAAAACCAAAAGTACCTGAAAAGAAATCATCACTAGTATTAACCAAAAACCTTGTTGTAAAAGATGGCATTCCAAAAATTAAAACGATCAAACCTATACCAAGCGAATTTGCAAAGCTAGATAAAACAACGAACCAAAGCCCGGAGGTCGTGAAAAGGAAAGAGCCTCTATACGATCGAAAAAGATATAAAACAAATTACATACACTCGGAGAAGTTACCTCTTAAGGTCGTCGAAATAATTCCTGAAGATATCCACGAAAGTAATACAGTAACAATTACAGTCAACAATGATCAAAAAGAAGAAGTTCCAATTATAAGCACTCTTACACCTAATGAAGCTGAAAAGGTATATCAAGAGATTAATTCACCGATAACACCTAATGAATCATTTTTATGGCGCCGAAAAAGTAGTACTCAAATATATTCGGACTCTGAAAAATCTGATAATTCATACAGTTTTATTAGTGTAACAACGAATGGCACAACCATTAGTTGTTCCGACGAGCCACAAGAAACTACTCTAGAGGAATCTCAAGTAGAAACAAACGAATCTCAAGTAAATATTTCAACATGTGAACAGCAATCTGATCCCAATTTGGATTTCGAAAGTAATCTTGTTGAAGCCTGCAACAATGAAATTATAGTTGGTTTCACATCAAAACCAAAACAAGAAGAAGTTGAAGACTATTATGAACCTTTAGAACCTAGAGACGATGAAAACATTATTATAATTCCTATAAAAAGTGTAGACAGATCTTCAAAAATAAATTGTCCTTTGCCGGAAATTCCTAAAGTTGAAAATGATAAGAACGAAGATGAGTGTACAGACAAAGACAATATTTACCAATGTCTACTAGAAATGAGATCACATCCCGAAGGTGATGAGAGTAGTCTTCACAATTATGAACTTTGCGAAAACGATCTTGAAGAGAGAACACGAGGCGATGGCGATAGTGATGACGGCTATGAATACTGCAAGTCACCTCCTATTAAACCGTATTGTTTAACATCCAGCTCTGGTATACAAATAGCTGAAGATTACCAACCTTTTGCTAAAAATAACAACAAGAACTACGCAATATCAAAGTCAGTAAGTGGTGCATCCACCGTTAGCTACGAAAAGATAGGACCAGTATCAGAGAGGATTTATGAGAAAATTCCGGCTCGGCCGCCAAAGTCCAAGGACAGCAGTCCCACCTACAGTAGTAGACATTCCTTTATATCCGACTACACGGTGTACAACGAGAATGAAAATATTTATGACACGATAAAACATGGCGACGCGACGTCACTGTCGCACTGCTACGAAAGCATACCTAACAGCCCGAGTATGGTGAAGCTAAGGAACGATATGAGGAAGCAGGTAGCCTCGAATGTGCAGAAGCGTCTCTCGTTCGACACAGTGTCGAACATCAGCCAGTCGACGATGTCCAGTGAGCAGAAGACGAACAGCCTTTACGGACAGAGGTCAGTGATCAGCTACAACGGACAGGAGATCGCGTTCCAAGTGCCGAGCAGTGAGACCAGTGTCAGCGACAGGAGCGATCGGAGCGACGACTGGGTTGATGTGTCTGATGAAGAAAAAAATGAGCAGAAAATTATCATGTAAGTCAAAATTGTTTTTTTCGTCTTATCATAATCATATTTGATTTAAGCGTTAGTAAGATTTGAGATAATCCAGAATTCTGTTAAATCTTCTTAAGTAAATGTGAGAATAATTTTCGCAAATAATGGAAACAGCCATGAATTTCACAGATTATTTACTAAAGCATTGTATTGTTGCCGTAAGGCAACAGTCCAATCTAAATATATATCGAATTACAAATCAAAATATTGACAATTTACCAGATGCCCGATACATTGTGCGATAAAGCAGATTACCACTTTTTCCATGAAACTCAAACATCAAATTATCATTCGCTTGACCTAATAAAATAGCTATACCAATTTCTAAAGAGTAGTACAAACAGTGTTATCGGCACTTGATATGAAATTGTGTTTGGCGGTAGCTCAGTGAGAAAAACGCAATGAAAAGGGGAACACGTTTAGACAGTTACATAATTTTTGTTTCGGTCTAAAAATGGAAATTCTGAATTACAGTGTACGCGAGAGAAGTCGCGGCAGGAAAAGTCCAATCAGCTGGTCGCAGAAAGTTCGACATCAGTGGCAGAAGTCACCAAAACCGAACAGCAATGATAAAGGTTAGTTGCTTTAATATTATTTTTTAATAAACAATAGGTTTTACTAGTAAAATAGCAAATGCACTTATGCAAAAATTCAAACTTAACAACGAACGAACACCGCGTTTACAACAATTGTTAACATCGCCATCTATGATTACACAAGCGAACTACATGCTACGTGATTGTAATGTAAGTTCTTATAGATCACGGTAGATGGCGTTATAAACCTACAAGTAACAAACAAAACCTTTGCAACAATTGTATAGCCGAAAAATTATTTCCAATGCTGATTTATAGTTAGAATTTTTCAGCGAAATATGAAATAGGACCTGCCATTTGTAGTTGTTGATTGAGTTTGCGCAAGCGCGCGCTTTAGCCACTAGTTGTGCAAGCTATGGCGACAGGCGTCCTACGCGCGCATTCCGGCGCATAAACAATGCTCGGCTCGTTGTTTGTCATTTCCTTTTTTTGACAGTTCGCTTGGAACTTGAAACACTGCGCAAATATTGGTCAATCTCTAGAGCCTTTTACAGAAATCATACGATACGAGTCATATTTTTAAAATTACAAGCCAAGCTCATTGACATACGCGGTAACTGGTGTATTCTTAATTCAGTTATTTTGCGACCTTTAATATTTAATGAATCCGATCAAAATAATATGTATATAATTTTAATAATAATTAACTATACTTTGAATCATAAATGCTAAAACTACAAGTATTCTGTCTGCACCTATTTTTTGTACGTATCTCATACAAATAGAGTAAATAAACCCTAAATAGCATTTTTTTAATTAGGAACATCATAGGTAGTAGATATAAGTCTACTTCGTAGTACTTTTTAAAGCCGTCAATTAATATAATGGAATCACACGTAAAATCGTTTGCATTATTGGCTCAATTTAAACAATGAGAATAAAACCACAATTTAATATGTAAAAAATCTATGCGGTTTCTAGGATTTCGTTAGCTATAAACTACTTAGTCCTAATTGTACTTATCATTTATTTTATTGCAATATTGCGCTAATGCAATCTCCGAACATGGCGCAATCAATTCCATTAAGCATGAACAATCATTGGTCAATGCTTTCGACGATATAAGTGTTCTTGGTGAAACCACAGTCTATTTACTACCTACAGTGGATCATCGTCCATCGTTTACGAAAATGTCGACAAATCTGACATATAAAAATTATTTCCCAAATTGCTGTACGGCAGTTTGGGTTGTGCTGTGAAAACGCTCGCCTTCACAGACTGTTGGCTAGGAGAAAATCTAGGTAGACTTTGAAAGAAAGAAAGAAAGAAAGAAAAATTATTTATTGGGACACAGCACACAGAGCACAGGAGATCTTAATTAAACTAAACACACACTCACTAAAAATAAAAATAGAAAAAAAACTTTGGTAGTAGGTACGTTCTGTCCGCCGGTATATTCTATAAAATTGTCACAGTGAAAACTAAAGTAAAGTGAGCTTAAAATGAGCAAATAGTGTCATGTCAGTCAAAATTCAAAACTCACTCGTCCTAAGTTATCGCGGCGAGAATTTTACAGAATAGGCCGGAGATGGCTGATCTCTATCCAGTTTTGGTTAGCTCTTTTCTAAGTACCACGTGTATATGTACTATTGTCTAAATACAACTCTACAGGATGGCAAATGTGGGCCTGTATGAGCTGCAAGTTCATGAACCGCGCGCGCCGGTGGGCGGCCGCTAATTGTTACCGCATACCTGCGCGCACGCCGCCCGCCTTGTTGCCTCATATCGTGTACTCATGTGTCGTTTAGGTACCTTGAAATTGCAAATATTAAAACGTTTTTCACATTTAAATTATATGTCAAAACTATTTGATCTTTTTGTACACTTAAATGCACCGTTAACCTTCATTATGTTGTGTCCTCAACATTCTACGACAATTTAAAGGCAAGCAAGAACTGCTAGTCTTTGATTTTACTACATTCTATTTGCAGAAAAACTGCATGCTAAGTCAAAGTCAAAAGTAAAAAAAATAACCAGAAAATAGAATTGATTCTAGTTGCCTCTTCCAAAAGGAAGTTTCGTATGGAGAAGAATGGGCAACAAACTGCACCGTTACTCTGTTAAAATGGTTAACAATATTTGTAAATGATATGAACAACCAGTCGACAAAAAGTTGGTTGATTGTTTCGATTTTAATGTCAACTCAATCCAACCGACACAAAGGACCTTTTAGGCCTTTTAAGACATAACTTTTCGTCTTCAACTCTACACCATATACATGTGTATAAGTATTATATTAATGTTACTTTAGGTCGGTGACCCAGTAAAAACTATTGATTTTTCACATAGGGTGGTTGAAGCGGTCGATATGATAGCAAGCGACCTACTTCGATAACTGTGCGTAACATATTGCAAAGCTGCGGCTATATTATTTATAAGCTTTAAAGTTAACTAAGTTATTTGCTGGGGTCTAACTTTTTATGAACTACTTAGTTGTAGCTAAGTAGTTCATAAAAGGTTTTAAATTTTTCCAGCTGTTGAAAGATTCGAAAATAAAAAGCTAAAACACTTCCTAGAATTCATTAAATTAAACTGAATGAGTAAAAGTTAATAAAGTTATGTAGGTTTTCTAATAAATTGTTGCCAAAGTGTCCATTACATTCTATACACAACCATTTAGTTTTATGAACATAACAATAAAAACAAATTACTTTGTAACAATGACTTCACAACTAACTAACAATCGTAGATACTTACTAAATGCTTTTAATTTTCACCTTCACTTTTTAATGTCTTCCGACTAACCATTATTAGGATTTATGCACAATAAGTAACTTTTACCATTGCTAGACATCCATTAAGTATACCGTATTATGTACAATCATGAAACTTCCTGCCAGATCATTTACTCTTTTTGAAGGGGATGTCGCACACAAAGGCTTTGTTGTGGTTTTAAGAACAGATGCTTACCAAACATCAGCTGTCTACAGTAAAGACAGAAATATCAAAAATAATCTAAAGACAATATTAAACTTGTCTGAAAGAGTTAGACATGACTGGGGATAAAAACGAAAAAGGATCGGTTGATGAATATGAAAGAGGGCTGAAACAAATAACAACTTTGACCATAGTCCAAGTCTCTAATAAAGTCAATAGAATATGCTTTTGGCTTTTACAGAAAGCACAAAGAGAGGAACTTTTATATGTCAAATTCTTACTTATCCTGCCAAGCCACTAATATCCACATCGCGACTCGTCACTCAATAATCCCTCACACTAAACAGTGCGATAGATATTATAATCGTGGCAGCCTAAAATAAATCAATCTTATTCGTATGCAAGCTAGTCAAGCGTGAATTAAAATAGAAAGTTACGTACCTGTCAAGGTCTAATGGTCTATGTATAAAACATAATACCACAGGTTGGTTAAGTAGGTACGTATAAGGTTTCGAGATCAATAACATCTCTTGTAGTTTGTGTAGCTAAATATACTTGTATCTTCTTCTGTCTTCATCGTTTCTTTTGTTGCATTTTCCATGTCAGTTTCGATAACAAAACACTTATAGAAATATGAATAAATAAAAAAGACCCAAAATCCAAACAAAACTACAGAAGTTTACAATTAAATACATATAGATATACAATAGATACATTTAACACCTAAAATAGGTAATTCAGTCTGTCAACAATAGCAGTAATTACAGCGCGAACACAATGTTTTCTACAATGCAGTCATAATATATCTTTTACGCAGTCATTGTGCAAAGTGACTGAAATAGACTTCCTTATTGGGCGCAGCCGCCCTTCGACCCGTACGCACAAGCCGTGACTATAAGGCCATAAGCCATTGTTACAAGCTGCGAGACAGTTCGCTACTTTATGACCTGATCAGGGCTGCCAAATATTTACCATTCTTCAACCACTGCACAAACTTACGGAAGATTTCTGGTCGCGAGCAACCATTCTCCTTTCCCAATCCTTTATTTATTTGAAATTGGCGCAATCAGATTTATCATCAATTTTCTTCTAGGTATTGCTAAAATACAAATCAATTTCCTCGTCAACTCAGGACTTATACTTTGTTTTGGAATCAGCAATAAAATATTGTATGAACTCATTTTTCACCGTCTATTTTCCAATTTCCATGTAATGCCCTGTCCAAGATTGTCTTCTGCTGACAACTTTATGTCGCTTCCTTTAAAATTATATTGTTAAGCTCATTCGTATCAGTTTCGTCCATTTTATGAGTGCTTTCTCTACAAACAGATGTCGCAAACAGCTCTGAATCATTGTTGCCGGTACAAATTGTCACCTGAATTGTGGTATTGGCTGGTTTATTATTCGAGGCTGTGCTAACTGCGGAAAGCTGTACAGTCAAATTGATTCATTTGGTGGTCATTGCTACCAGTTACTTGTTTAAAGTATTCTTAGTTTCAGAACACCATAATATAGTTATTGGTGAAGCATGCTCATTGATGAATACTTTAGTGACAACAACACCATTGTATCTTTAAACATCTCCGAACAATAACATTATGCGCACTGATCCTCATCACTATACATATGACAGAGTAATGAAAGTCACTATTGACTCTCTCGTTTGTTTGTAGAGCATAAATAAGAACACCTGTTCCAGTTACCATGCCACTAGCTTCACTGCTTGAACATTCCATTTACATGACATCTTCTTTATAATTAAAAGCTTTGCTCTTATTCACTCTTTAGCATTAAACGCATAAACGTATTTGCTTGCAAGCCCATATTTTGCAAATACTTCATCAGGTCATGTATCTCTGTCGTGTACTTAAACGTACTCTTTAATATTGCGCGCGGTGTCCGAAACGATGCAATAAACTCAGCCCACGGCTGGGTACATTATTAAATGATGATACGCATCAGCGCACGCTTGCGTTTAAGCCATAAATAGACACCGCTCCAAAGTCTTATGTCTCAACTGGGCTCCGAATGAACTTGTTTACTGATCCTACGCAACTTGGGATCGAAAATCCAGTTTCCTGAAACATTAACCTCACTTGTCTCTTTGAACTCTACCGCTTACCTAGGGGGACTTTCACCATCGAGAAATAGAGGAACATCTTGCTAAGCCACACACCAAGAGGAAACATGTATCAAAGTGACAGGTGTAAAGGTTACTCTGCTTTTAACATCCTCCTCCAAGTGAGCCAACTATCTATATTTAAACCTTATTTTAACAGTAGGATGTTTACGACCACACCCTTCTATAGTCACATCAAAACATGTCTTTGTCTACCAAGGCGTGTAGACCGAAGTACATACTTACAATGTAAAAGATTGTCATTTTCGTCATATGAACACGAACATGATTCGGCGTTCTGTTATATCGCAATAGTGTCATCTGCAAACATTTGAGAATGTATGTCTAGGTTATATTCATCTTGCATTGCGATTATAACATGTTGATTCTGGCAAGTTTTTGACCTTAACTAAACAAAATATATCTAGTGCCTTTATAGCTATAAGTTTTGTCACTTTCATCAAGGAAGCAGGATAACTAAGATGATATATGTAGATACATCCAATCAAGCTTGAAGTTTCACTTCATTACTTTATGGAGCCGAACAGTAGTCATTTGTTTAGCTTCTTCCTGTTCAACAAGTTCGCGTGTAAGCCAGGAACAAGTATTAGCATCAGCAGCCACGCTCTATTTGCACTGCTATGTACTTTTACTCTGCGGAACAAACTGGATTCACGTTCTTCACAACTACTATTTCCTTATAACTTCCGCTTTTATAAGTCCAGTTAAAAACAGCAGGTGCACTTATTGTAAATTAATTAAAATTAATGAGTTCCAATACTGCACTGCACTTTTTCAACCACGACGAGGACAGATGACGTAAGTTGTAACACAAAAATGGCGTCTTGTTTGCGTATGAGGTAAAGTAGTGCCCATGAACATAGGCGAATGAGATAAGATCATACATGTTATCAAACAAATCCGCACGACAAAAGAATTCCTCGTCAAGTGTTGTCATTCAGCGCATAATAAACGTACCTTCTCACGTTGCGCCGTGCAGTACTTATTACTCATCCTTGACCGTAAAAATAAATATGAGCTTAAAACATTACTTAGGTGCAGCCATTTTAAATAGACCTCCTGAGTACAAATTTGGTATTGAAATTGTTAAAGAAACCAACGCCAGAGGAGATCTCAACGTGGACGCTTTAGATGACTTGCATCATAACAGTGATGATACGCATATTTAGCACGCATTGAAGGCTCAGCTGGCCAATTCAAATCAAATTGAACAAGCAAGCATATCAGCTTTACACTCAATTTAATAGTTGTAATGTTAAGACGATTTGTGCTTCTAAAGCGAATGTCACATCAAATGTTGTTTTTATGAAAGGCGCTTTCAAAAGACATATTTAATACTGAAAACATTTTAAATCCTATTGTATTTGTGATCTTGTGAACTGCGACTGCGAGACACTATGGAACTGGTTACGGAGAAAATGCACACAATTTCGGAGAGAAAAATTATCTTATTCTTTGAGGAAAACTCCAATAAAATGGTGTTAACGATATACGATAAAACAATAATAACTGAAAGCAAAGCGAGATCAATGATTCAGAAGTGATGAATGAAGGATTTACCGGCAAGCAACTTTCAGAATTTTACACGATATCTTCAAAATTGCAAAAATAATTTGAAGCCATTATTACGGCTTTCACTGAATAATTCTAACAAATAACAGATAAAGACGTAATTGTGGGAATTATTTTTGAATGCAGATAACAATGCATCGGTTACGTTGCATGAGGTTGTAGTTATCATTGTGTAGTTCGTGTGTGGTCATCACGACTGTTAGCAAAACCGTGTGATTTCCGAATTTACGACATTTACGCACCTCCCACATTTACAGCAAGTGTTCAACGCCCCAAATAGTGAAAAGGTTGATACAACTATCCTTTGAGCTAAAAAACCAAGGTTACAAAAATGCAACGATGAGCCAACGGTTACTGAACTAGAAAATGTATCGAAACATTTCGCAGTGTTCCGAGTATTATAGCCGAAAGGCGATGCTATCACCAATTGCACTGGTAACCTTCGCTGGCTAACCATACGAAAAGCCAATCACTCGTCAGTCACATACGCGCCTGAACTCAATTCAAGGAAATTATGTGCACAGAATCTTCAATTTTGTAAAGTAATTGCAAAATATGCAGTCAAAATCACCGGTGAAGTCGAACGTGGGATCAATTATTTACCTGCTCTACTTGTGGCGACTCCAACATTATGTCACTACCCAGTAACGAGTGCAATGGTCTAGATTTCTCGCACAATTAGCGACTATTTACCCAGTATACCCAAGTTTTTGAGCCGATCTAACCGAGTTGCCTTACAGCATTGTTTATCGATATCTCAGTTTCGCTATTCGCTGGCAATACTTTGATTTATAGCTTCATTGATAGCGTATCGCCCTAAATTCTCATGGACAGACTCACCGGACCAGTTTTCTAAAATATAGCTTTTGCTGAATCTGTTTGCTCCCTATTGTCGCTGACTCTAATCTAGATAGTATACCAGATATCTGGAGTAGGTGTTGCTTCTAGCCATGATTATTTATAATTATGCCTTTGTTCACTGATATCTTTTTAATCAGATAGTTTCTGCGCGCTGTTTTGTCTTATTTCAATCCAAACGACCTTCTTGCCGTTATTAGTGCTTTTAAGGACCGTGATGACGTATGTTCATTTCTGCATCATTTTGCCTCGTTCATTATTAGGGGTGTTACTTAAATGGCGTTTCTGGTACACCTACACGTTTGCTACAATTGCCACAAAAGGTTCTCGCGTGGGAGAGGGACGGTGGCGACGGCCGGCGGAGCGCGCGCGAGTCAGCCCTGCGCCCGCGCTGCCGAGCGCACGCGTTGCCACCTCCGGCTCCACACCCCGCGACAGTGAAAGTGCTCCATTCGTGTTTACGGACTGTTAATAAGTGAATGTTCATGAAATCCTATTACTGTAAACTTCAAAATCAACACTCGTGTTAAAATTGTTTTCCTTAATAAGTTGTTTTGTTAACGTACGAAATCCGTGTACACTTAGCTCAGCCGGCCGGTCACTTTTTGCCCAACAAAAAGCGTGACAGCCGTTGCGAAAACTTACAACTATAAAACATTGGGCATAAAATAATATTAATTAGCTTACATATTATATAGTTTTTTTACTTTCTAGTGTTTCTTTATCGCTAGTTAACACATTATCTTCGGTCACGCTTCGTGCGGTTCCATCAAAGTCAACAGAGTCAGAGTTACAAGCGGTTGCTTCACACATTTTCATGTATTCTAAACGCTTGTCCACCTTGAAGTGTCGCAACTTGCTATTCACATATCCTTTCATTCGACATCTAATTAACAATTAGTCCGTGTAAAGTCATCGTTTTATCTTGTGCTTCATATGCATTAATAAAATGTCGTATTTCTGCAATCCTATTGATATGCATCCACATTTTTACAGCAGGTTACGTAACATTATCTTTGAGATAAGATTTCTTAACAATGTCCATCAACGTTAAATCTTCTCACACTAATTTTATATCAACAATCAAATGTTCAGCTTAAAATTTAATAACACTGTTCTATTCTAATGAATACGGAAGATGAAACGAGTGAACCGGTTCCTGTAAATAAAGCATGCACTGTTACACGAGAAGAATGGATGAGGAAGAGTCTCCAATATCTTCTAAATTATATGAAGAGAATAATGTTTAAATAGAACTTCCAAAGACCGGCCTAAAGAGAGCATATATTTCTTAATGTTTTCTTCATACGATACTAGATGCATATTAAAAAGTTAGTTTAAAAAACAATCCTACAACAGATCCGTGTATCGTGAGCGAGTGTAGACCGTCGACCCGCAGTGTCTGCACCCAGCCGGAACCGTGACAACTGCTCTACGGAATTCCACTTACAAATGCTACCTTATTTAGTTAATACACATTCGTAGCATTCCATTGCATTTACCTCTAATATTCGACTCTAATACCCAACTATTATACAGCGTTAATCGATTTGCATGTAACTTGAAACAATCGGCTGGAACTGCAAGTCTGCAACTATTTAGACACGGTCGTATTTCCAATCGCTTTAACGATATTAATGGCAGTAGTCTGAATATCATTGTATATCTTTCTGAATTGCATTGCACAATCAATATATACAAACATTTAACTTCATTTTATTTCATGGTTTATTTATTTTCGTTTTCACATTAATATTCTTGAAGATACTGCGTTCTGCGGCAAAAAACAAGACAAAGCTAGTATTGTCAGCCTATCTGTTGTTCTAGATCTAGAAAGTGTCTCCAACTAGACGTAATGTCTCGATAATTGAAGCAATTTAACTGCTTTTATGTGCAGTTGCTTAGTAGCATACTTATTTCATAATGCTGCAACGCCTACCGTTACCTCTTGTTACACATCTTTATCTATAAGTGCAGTGTCATGGCGATCATCGGCCGTTAGTTTTTCGCGATCATTCCTCTCAGCTATTATTACACAGTTTGTATGTTGATTCCCCGATAGCGTCAAGTCATTCAGTAACTGGCTTGCGTTCCTTGCAGCCTGCTCGAACATGCAGCTCTGTAATGCTACAGTTCTCTTTCCGCGGAACAGATTATGCGCCGCGCTAGGCCTTCATTGTTTCGCAAGCCGCAATGCTCTGATTGCAACGCCATACATACAAACACACAACTCGTTTTGCAATTACACCATAACTTATAGTCATAAATATTATCTAATAGCTGTAACAGTTTCTTCGGTTACTCGTAACATCCTTCTACCCGAAATAGAAAATGAAAATTGTCGTGTGTACACCGTCATACCATACTGCGTCATACGATCGGTCAGTAAAGCTTTAGCAGTGATTGTTTACAAAACAATAATATTTGATAACTAAACACTTTTGTGCACTGAGGCGTAGCTAACGATTTTCAAAAAGCAATTTAGGTGCATTAACCACGTCCAATGTCAGCCGAACTGTTACAAATGTTATTTGGCACGTTGCGATACCGCGGCGCTTAGCATTGAAACAGTGAAAAAAACCAGCGGTTCTCGATTCTAGTGCCGATGAAAACGTCGATCCGTACAATCGTGGACCAGTCGACCCTGAGACGGCCGGCAACGCAGCTGCCGACGACTTGTTTCGCTTTTTTTATAACTTGATCGTGCGGCTGAGTTAAGGAAGCCTGTTTTAATCTTAAACTTCAATTGGACATTCAGTGATTCAGCGAAATCAGCAGTATGAACGAAACGCTACAGTGGGACGTTGTTCGTTGACAGTGCAAGCGGATATCTCAACGAACGTTCTTTGTTCGAAGTAGTGCTCGCAAATCAAAGTGAAGTGATGTGATGCCGTGATACTGGTGATGATGAACAATGATCTCCGAGAGGCCTCAGGTGAACGGTGGCGTCGGGCCGCCCGCGCCTCCGAGGCTAAGGACTTTACGAAGGAACTGCGGCGATCAAGGTGCACCAGGCTGATTAATAATCCCAATTATTATTCGATACACGGTCAACAATTTAACTGGTTCTGACGTGACTCAAGATTGAATTTATTATTAATTGCCAAAAATCCTTGCGTTTAAGTGAGAAAAACGTGGATGTTTAAAATAACAAACACGTTTCGCGAATTTCGTTACAGGCTTAAATTACCATAAACATTATTTGCATTAGTGCTTTAACATTGAAATAGCCTCTGATAATTTTTACCGTGACCGCGTCAATTTCACAGTATCTTGAGTCGTGATCATGAATCCGTTGACCTGGGGTTATTTGGCCTGTTGTGACTTAGATAGTCATTTGTTGTAGTGTTCGTAACTTCACCGACGAAGGTGTACATCGACACGAGCGCCAAGTGCTCGTACTACAGTGAGAACGATGAACGCACGCGCAGGCCGCGGGTGGAGCTCGGCGACAGGGTGAGGCTGATCGATGTGTTGGAGAGGACCTGCTGGCTCAACATCAGGACCGTGCTTCAAGATGGAGAAATCGAAATACAAGATCTCATCGCATTTTTTGGTATTAACTGTTTTTTTGGTTCTCACCTGATGTTAGTATTAGTGCTGAATCAATACCATCTCGTTTTCCATGCATATTGCAAACTTCTGCAAGAGTAACTACAATAGGTACTCAGCATGGATGGTGCAGGTAGCGGGCTCAAAACAAATCCAATCGGAAATGAAAACAACTGGTCAATGGGAGATGTTGATCAGATCACTTTCAATCTGAAAAATTTTGCAAAATAATATTGTCTCAATGTTAGTCAACATCCCTCGGATGTCGCGATTGAGTAGTATCGTCTTCATGTGCAGGTAATCACACCGTGTGCCGTGTCATTAGCTATAGAATGGCTCACGGCCCGATCACAGTGTGCACTTTCTAGCTTTCTACTTGATATACGTGCTATTCTAGATCATGTCGTGAAAAACTATAATTAATAAGTCCAAGTTGCTGACAAACACGTTTGTTTTTAACTTTGATAAAATAATCCAAAAGAACAAGAATCAGACCTTCTCCAGCGCTGAATTCAACAGTTGTAGAATTTCTAAAGTAACCAAAACACAAGTTAATCCTCATCTTACTTCTTCATATCTATTTTATCTTCATTGAACTCATACCATAATAGAACAGTGTAAAGTTGACATTTCTTGGGCCTCCAAAAGCAAAATGCCTCCAAAAGCCCAGTATATACAGGGTGGGCAAAAAATCGTGGATCAAACGAAACAGGGCGATAGTTGGGGTTATTTGCAGTAAAAAATATCTTTGTGGCAGAGCACTCACTTGATCTCCTTAAAAGTTATGAAAATTTGAGTGTTTTTTGAAAAAAATACCAAAATTTGTGATAAATAGGCAATTAAAGTAAAATGGGTACCTATTTTAAAACAATAAATGGTGTTTAGTAGCTTCTAGGAAATGTATCATCACTACAAAAGTGCTTTTATGATAGTAAGTACCATGATTTATGAGTATTGGCACTTTTTTCAATATCTTTTAAATCTTACGTAAAATTATTTGTAACTTTAAAACCTTACTTTGAAAAAAAAAGTACTACCACAAAATGACCCTGTATTAAAAAAACTTGCCTATTTAATGACGATTAAAACGAGGTGTAACAAATAGCTGTTTGTAGCTTCATTATTTTTTTATGTTAACTTTTTCATAGGAAGGTCTAAATTAAAGTAAATCAGAGGATAGTCAAACACCAGTTATCTGACTGTAGTGTTTTAATTAATTCTCCTTTATTTCACTAAAAAGTTAGTTCGGACCCTTGGCTACGTTTAGCAGAGGTTACAGAAAGATTCCAGCGGCATTGCTAGGTTTCTATCAAATCATAAACAATACTTTCTTAATGAAAACATTCCAATAAATGCGACCGAGTAGCTTAAATCGCGCAAAGCGAGACACCGCTACGCATAGTGTATTGCGCCGTCTCGCTTCCACAGCGGCAACTATCCTGCTTTATGCATATTCGTTACACGCCGGCAACTCATGTAAGCGCGCTGACGTGAAAAATAAATAATTGGCATGTGATACCGTACTATTTAAACTTATCGATTTAAGCTACTCGGTCGCATTTATTGGAATGTTTTCATTAAGAAAGTATTGTTTATGATTTGATAGAAACCTAGCAATGCCGCGGGATCTTTCTGTAACCTCTGCCAAACGTAGCCAAGGGTCCGAACTAACTTTTTAGTGAAATAAAGGAGAATGAATTAAAACACTACAGTCAGATAACTGGTGTTTGACTATCCTCTGATTTACTTTAATTTAGACCTTCCTATGAAAAAGTTAACATAAAAAAATAATGAAGCTACAAACAGCTATGTGTTACACCTCGTTTTAATCGTCATTAAATAGGCAAGTTTTTTTAATACAGGGTCATTTTGTGGTAGTACTTTTTTTTTCAAAGTAAGGTTTTAAAGTTACAAATAATTTTTCGTAAGATTTAAAAGATATTGAAAAAAGTGCCAATACTCATAAATCATGGTACTTACTATCATAAAAGCACTTTTGTAGTGATGATACATTTCCTAGAAGCTACTAAACACCATTTATTGTTTTAAAATAGGTACCCATTTTACTTTAATTGCCTATTTATCATAAATTTTGGTATTTTTTTCAAAAAACACTCAAATATTCATAACTTTTAAGGAGATCAAGTGAGTGCTCTGCCACAAAGATATTTTTTACTGCAAATAACCCCAACTATCGCCCTGTTTCGTTTGATCCACGATTTTTTGCCCACCCTGTATATGGCAGTGGCTATAGGTTGATATGACTTCATATTTGAGACTGACTGGCGACATATAAAACTGGTACATAAATAAAAACATCTGTGATTAAAAGCTATTTGTCTCACCCTAATTCACGTAGACAGTTTCTAGTTCAATACCTATAATTAAATCCATTGAATAATAGATCGCGTGTCTCACATAATAGACACAGTTGTCTCTCCAACTACAACTGACAAGAAAGTGAAAACACAAAAACGCATACATGACGTATACTTAAGTTATTACTTGATGTCACTTTTCGCGTTTTTCAACTTAACATTTGAAACGACGAGACCTATGATAAATCGTTTGGGATGTCTCTCGATTTCTATTTCTCTGACGTCACTAGTTCGTAGTAGTTTTACTTTCAATAACTAAATGAAGTCATGTTTAGTACCTGTATTCTGAACCGGTTGTTAATGTCAAAGGCATAGATCATTATCGTGCTCCAATCAAGTCATTCCACTTCCTCCAGGTCATTTGTAGACGCAAGGGCAGATATAATAAGTCTATTACGTACTTCATGCTGCTCTGCAGCATATTTGTGGTGGATTCCATGGTCATATACCATTACGGGATGAGTTAATATCCATGCAGTATCTACTTGCAAACATTCTGCAGTGTTTAATGTGGATATTAGTATAATGTTCATAATAACCAGTGGTTATAATTTAAGGTCATTCAGAGCTATATTTGTGCGCTTGATAAAGCTGATGATAAAGATGGCAAGTTCGAATGATTCAACACTATTACGCTTAAGACAAATGGAAAAGAAATTGCATTGGCCAATAAAACGGCGCGAATTCTGGCAATAACCTGGCCGCAATATGCAAAGTATAGAACCTATAAGTATACATAATATTGTAGGTATAGCAAGCATATGTATAGCGTATGTCATCGATAAGAATATTGAGTGTGACTCAAACATATCCAAATATAAAGTAATGCAATGCTTCATTAGATCGATCGTATCTTTTCAATTGGGCAACTATTCGCTAGTCATTGGATAACCAAATCGTTTCATTGCTATCACATTGTTTGGGAGCGGCTTTTTGAGTTGCCAAATGACTGTATGATTATTGGTATTTACATTACAAATGACATTACCTTCTTGATCTGCATCTTTTTTTACAAATATGATTTGATAATATTAAACAGATAATTAATAATAACAACTGTTGATTACATGTTTTACAAAATAATTACATAAATAATATATAGTATAATAACTAATTAGTCAAATTAAAGCCCTCTTCCTATCTCCTACTTTGCTGTGCCCGTCAGGATCCACAATGTCTTTCTAAAAAATACCACCAATTGGGTGGTTACATTGTGGAAATCAATAGATATATTGAGTATTGAAACTGTCATTTCATTTTCTGCTTTTACTTTTTAATCTTTATCTGCCTTCAATTTATATTTGCCTTTGCCTCAACTCTTTGACAATTAAATTTGATTCTTGAGTCATGGTCATCCATTAAATAATGGGAAACTTGTATTTTATGTCTGTACAGTAATTTGTTATTAAAGCTCTTCCGCACTTCATTTTAATAGTTTCCAATTATATATAAGTGGGCTCGTACTACATATTTTTTAATAGTACCACCGTCTTATTTCATATCATAATATGCAGAACCTACAACTATTGATTAACGAAATGATGCGTGAATCAATAATTTCGTAATCACTTGTAATTATCAACTTTTATCTCAATGTAGAGCGCAAATTAAAGAGGTTTTAAAAGCTTTTGTTTATTTATTTTGACACGTGAATATTTTCAACGATACCTACCGCCCTGAGGAGGGAGGCTCGTGGCTAAATAATAACAGATGCACGGTTCGATCGATGGTTCAGCTACGCTTGCCGAGGTCGGTCTGAGGATGGTTGACCATCCTTTACATATCGAGACCACTCCGTGCCTCGGAAAGCACGTTAAGCCGTTGGTCCCGGTTTATCATTTGTAGATCTTTGACAGTCGTTACGGGAAGTCAGAAGCTCGAAACTCTGACAACCAGTCTCACCAAGGGGTATCGTATTATCCAGTAACTGGGTTTTGTATGTCAGATAGGCAGTCGCTCCATGTAAAATACTTGTATTCAGTTGCATCCGGTTAGGTTAACATAGTTGGGAAATAGCAAGGCAGATGATGACCTTCCGCCCTGAGGTAGCTGGGTGAGTTGTTATTCTGGAACCTTGCCAACTATAACCACGGTGTTCACAATTTGCTCATAGCATTAATCGGTTAAGGTGGACTATGACTGGGACCCAACTATCAGTATGTCGACCCAACATAACGTAACTGCAGTTACCGTCCATTACACATCGACAGAGCTAACACATGATGCTAATCTTTGACTCAATCAGTCATACGCTTGTTAGTCGTAACTTTGTAACGACCTCCTGTTCATGTTACCGCAGCTTGCGCAAGAGTTGCTTCAAAACCTGCCGGCTATGAATTTTAAATATGAATGACCTTTAGTGTCCCTTGATCATCAAATCGGTGTTTACCATTTTGACCGGTATTATTCTTCTATTTTCCTTAACGGTGGCAATTATTATTAGATCATATTTTTTGTCAAAATACCATGTAAAAATCTATGCCGATATAATAACGTTAATTGGTTAAATTGTTCTTAATATCTAGGTTTTTACGCGACCGAATGGAGTCTGCGCGAGAGTTTCATAACCTGTAAGGCTGCACAATATTTAATGATAGGATAACGGAGTGATTAACTTTGATTCATTTCTACTCCAGTCTTAAAATATCTAATATCTACATCGACTGGTGAACATAACAAAGAGTATTCTATTCTATCGATACCAAGTTTGTTAGTGTTTCTTTCATCCGTTCAGAAATTCCTCACGCCAGATGACTCGTTACAATTTTGTATCATTTTGAAAGTATTTTACCTTGACATGACGTATTCAGGGTTTCACCCAAATTCTTTCTTTCATGTCAACCTTCATCGAACGAGTGACTGTCGAACCGGTTTAGGTTGATCGTTTATTTTTCTTCCTTATAGTTGATTTCTCAACGTGTCTTCCAATTCCTTCCCTAATGTCTGTTCATATAATTGGTAAAACGTCGTCGTCCGATGGAGCAACTCATGACATGAATCTGTGAGGCAATGTAATCACTGAAAACTGTTTACTCGCTCTCGTGTTCCATCGACCGCAGTTTGCGCCAGAGTTGTCAAACGAAAATGACCGATGCGGCGATCGTTTATGTAATGAAGGGTCTAGAGACCTTGACATTCACTGATTCTGATGCACTGTTTAATTGTTTTATTTCACTGATCGATCTTTTGGAAACTCTTCCGAGTCTCAAATTTTCTGTATCTGCTTTTTAGATACAAATAGAACTTACCGCCCTGTAGATGTGTCCCAGCATATGCCAGAAACAAAAAATCAGAATTTGCATCAATTTACCAGCTCACAAAAACAGCGTATTTTACAATATTATTGTACTGTTTCCCTCTCTACATCTCTACAAACGTTATCTTTGTAACCAATCAAATATTCGTCCGGACTCCGGATGACTGTTTAACAACAACTACTCTTGCGCAAAGCCGTCGTGTCAACCCGCGTGCCGGATGCGACACCTCGGTTATGTAACGAGGGTCACCGAAGACCTTGACCATTATACCCGCCTTTTTGCTTTTATAATAATCATACAATTTTCAACCAGCAGCGTTACATATAGTACGTTACAGAGTATCTATATGTGTTACAGTATTGTATGGCTAATAATAGGTTTCCCTGTATAACGATAAGTATAAAACATTTGAACGGACTATTAAGAAATATTTAAATTCAAAAAGTGCCATTTTAGGTATATTACTAATAGTTTAATTTAAATTTTAAAGAAAAAAAATGTTTAATTTTTATTATAACCAATGTATAAATGGTTTGCTTTGCATATTTTTGTGATTTATATGTTTTCATCTTGATTGATTGCCTCGCGATTTTGTGAAATCTTTTAATTCGTTGAAAGTGGGTCTTTTTATAATTTGCAATGTTTGGCTGTCTGCAATTAATCGTGTCTGTTTCTGAGTTCCACTTTCTTCTGGATATTTACTTTTTCGAGGTCCACGCGTTTGTCATCACCATTTTAATTTATATTAAAAGCCTCGACTCTGTCATATAACACATTTCTCCAAGACCACTTAACGGATTAGACCGATTTTCACCAAATCATGAAATGCTTGAGTTGTGAGGCTTGTGCTTGAAAAATTACCTACAGTTTCTGATACGGCGAGTTGCCCATGACGTATTAGGCTCCAAATGACAAGAATGACTATAAAAACTGTAAGTACTTAAAATATAATGCAGATAATTGAAAATATCTATGTAACAAACGTGCAATATCAATGAAATAAACGTGTGTTCAACATAAAAATGTACTTTGTGCGTTCAACAAAGCGCCTCAAAACAAGCGACGAGTAGCAACTAGCGACACAACGTAAAGATAAAATAAGTTCCCGCTACTTCGATAGATGGCGTTATACATTCCGTACTCATTTCTGAATCGCGCTATGGTTTCGTTACCGCGCGAATGATAAAAGGCCGGCAAAATTAAATTTTGGTATCTCTGGTTTCCCTTCAAAACGCATAAATCTTTCGCCTTTTACTAAAGATTTCCGTGGAGGGGAACACTCAAATGAGTCTATAATATTTTTTAATACTCTGCTTCGGTAGAGCAAAAATTCTTATAAAGTTATGTTTAACATAGTTCTATGTGTAAGTTCATTCGTTCATGAGATAATTCCATCTCATGCTACGTAAGTACGTAGAACGTGGAAATAAATTATGGAATACTATACAAATAGACCGTTCACCAAGTCAGTATCTGACTTGAATTTCGTGAATGTAAAATGGTATGGCTATGGCTATTGGTAGATCCAAATTACAAAATCACATACGTTTTGGAGTTGATTCTGTCCTAAGCAGTTAACAAACTGTTTTTATTTTACCATTTTCTAAAAAAACTCCCTCATTGTCTACAGAATGTGACAGCAGCGATTCGGGCCACCTGTACGAGTCGCTGGAGCCGGCGCCTACGCAGCCGCACCCCCCACACGCACCCCCACCCCTACCGCTTGAAGAAGACTTCGACTCCTTCGATAGTGACAGCGACACTGATGATCATGATAAGGTATGTTGAGTTTTATTTGATTGGACAGTTGTACGGTCAACCGCACGTCAGTAACACTTGAACTACAAACACTGCCATTAGGTACTGCTACGAAATAAAGGCGCCATGGACATGAGGTTGACTATACCCACGAAGTATTCATATGAATAGCCTAATTAAATTAATTTCATAATTTTAAATGATTTATTTTGATATGAATCAATATATCATTATATTTTTGTTGTCCATATACAGTGTGTCCCTGGATAAAGTGTACAAACGAAAATGGGTAAAACTAAACCACTACTCATCGACAAAAAAAAATCGTAATAATTATTATCGATTTTTTACTTTTTTAATGCCTATGTCGTAATTCCCCTGTAATGAAAACATAACTTTTTATTAATTGAGTGAATTTCGTTAAAATAAAAACAATAATGATGGCTGATAATTGATGTTGCATGGCAACTATAAAGAAACCCTTTAAAAACAGTCATCAAGTAAAAAAACCACGTTTCTTTGAAGACATTTTGAATTTTTTGAATTTTATTTTTAGACTACTTAGTTTTTTTTTGAGATTTTTTTATCCACTTTTTTTGTTGATGAATAATAGTCTAAGTTTCACCCATTTTCGTTTGTGCACTTTACCCAGTGACATACTGTATATAAATTAATTGGCATCCCAAAAACAATACAGTTACAAGTTGAAGTGCATGATCACAAACGGTGGATGTAATGTTACTTATAACATACAAAAAAATCAAGAAAACAATTTCTTTACGTGCAGCGCCATCTGACGGACAATGTATGAACGATTGGCTCAAGCTTGTGCACGTCGTCGTCTGAGGACTAGTAGGGCATAAAATATTATGTAATTGGAAATCCCGCCATTTAATTACCTAAGTGTTTGAGGAAAAAACAAGCTGACATTTATTTATGCCTTATTTTAGGGAAAACATTACATAATTAAGTTTTAATTGTTTGTTATGCCATTGCATTGATTAGTTTGTGTCGTTTTGACTTAGGGCAAACACATAATATTATAATAAATTATTTGATTAATTTATAATGGCTTGCTTTTATTCGGCTAGCACGCAAACTGTAATTTTATATCCTACAAAAAATGGTTACAATGAAAACAAAAGTGAGTACTCAAATAATAAGGTAGATAATATACAGTCTTATGGCATGCATCTAACTATAAATTCAACCCCTTATATCATCTCAATATCTGTAAGTATTAGTTTAAATTGATTTTTGTTCTATTTTCAGTCAACGTACGCCCCAGCAGCGCCGACTTTGCCGGCATCGAGGTTGCCCAACCCGCCGACCGGTGGTGGGCAGTACACTCTGACCAAAATAGCCAGCGCTGCTCAACGGAAGATGAGGCAAATCAAGAGAAATCTCACGAAGAGATACTCTGGTAAGCAAAAATTTATTTTAAAATACAAAAACTATTTTCCGATACCGGGAATCGAACCCGAGCCTCCTGGGTGAGAGCCAGGTATCCTAGCCACTAGACCATATCGGATATTGAAGAATGTTTCGAAATTAGTTAACGGTTTCTCCGAGTATAATAAAGCTTTTAAAAAAAAATGCAATAGGTTGTAAAATAATAATAATCGTTTCTAAATAAACATCGTGTTATACATAAATAGTTATGAACTCATAACACTATGCCATTGATATCATTTTATGTTCATAGCGAGAGCTTATGTTCCTAATACCTGCCAGTTATGGAGTTAACATAATATCCTTTTTGGACAAAAACCCATTGTCCAGTTGCTTCCTATATTAATGCATGCATTGAGATGTATAAGCAGTCGCAAATAAATCATCATTGAGTAAAGACGTTTGTAATTTATCCTAAAACACCGTTCCATTAACAAGAAGAAAGTGAACCTTAAACGAATAAACATATGGTCGAAATCGAACCGGATTAATTAGTGAATGGAACGGCTTGCGGACTCGGTGCGCGAATACAATAGGGAACTGCATTCCTTAGATAAGGATTGAAGTTGTTTACAAGTAATTAGTGTTTGTGAAGACTATTATAAAAAACTTAGATGAAAAAGTGGTTATGACATTGGAATCGTATTGAACGTGTTTGTGCGAATAATACTACGTGGACTATTATTTTAATTCTGAAAAATGACGACACCAACTCCAGAACAGTCTAAATATTTATCTACGTTAGAAGATGTGGCTAGTATGATACAGAAAGCGCAAGTTAACATAAAGAAGTGTCCGAAACAGCGATTAACAGCAGGTTATGTTAAAGCGAGAATAAAAACCATTGAGGAATATTGGGATTCGTTCAAACAAACGCACAGCAGCCTTACGAAATGTACACCACGAGAACAGCGGGGCGTGTTGCCTTACTTTCTTAATGAAGAGTATTATACGTACGAAGAAATGTATCTGTGTTTACAAGCGGATTTATCCGATCTTCTAACAAACTTGGAGTCACAACAGAGATTACTAGAAGCGTCCAACATGTCTACTTCATCACACGATGGCCAGCTACCGTTTGCTAAGCTACCGAGAATACAGTTACCTACCTTTTCGGGCAGATATGAAGAATGGCCTACGTATAAAGATATATTCACAGCACTCGTCCATAACACTTCTATTAGTGATGTGCGTAAGTTACATTATTTAAAGACTAGTGTTGCCGGAGAAGCAGAGATGTTATTACGACATATTCAAATTACGGAAAGTAATTATGCAACAGCATGGGAACTACTTCAAGGACGTTTCGGTAGCAAAAAGATGATCGTGTCGTCAGTTTTAAAGAAATTTTGCAGTCAGAAAAGGATAAGCAACCCATCAGCTACACAAATTAAAGCTTTGCTCGATAATACAGTAGAATGCATCAATAGTCTGAATAACATGAACATAAACACCGCCACTTGGGATCCTATTCTAGTATTTTTAGTGGCGCAAAAATTGGATTCAGAGACGTTAAAGTGTTGGGAAGAGGAAGCTTACAAGGAGAATAGCGATGAGTTGTCTAAGTGGGAGGAGTTGAAAAAGTTCCTCGAGTCTAAGTTTCGTACGCTCGAGCTAATCGCTCCTATCACTGCTACAGTTACAAAAGAGAAGACACAAGGTCACAAAGCGTATCATGTCGTAGCAAATGATACTGAGGACGATAAAGGTGACTCGGTGCACATCAAAAGCAGTTCATCACCTTCTTGTGTATATTGCAAGGGTGACCATTACATCTTTAGTTGTAAAGAATTTGCAAAACAAACTGTGCAACAACGACGTGAATTTGTGAAGAACAAAAACCTCTGCTTCAACTGCCTAGTACCGAATCACATAGTCTACAAATGTAAACAAAAGAGGAAATGCCGAGTCTGCGGAAGAAAACATCATTCTCTTTTACATGAAGTAAAAGAACCAACACAAGAGAGTGACACACAAGAGAGTAACAAACAAGAAGAACAACCAGAACAGAAGGTCACAAGCGCATATTTCTCTAAAGAACAACCTGGTCGTCAAGTGTTATTGGCAACAGCACAAGTACATGTTACATCAAGTGACGGCGAAACACATGTACTCCGTGCATTGATTGACCAAGGCTCAGAGGCTTCATTTGTATCTTCAAGAGTAGTCGAACTCTTAAGATTGAAGAAGACAAGCATCAACGGTGTAGTCTCAGGGGTAGGAGAAGGAAACCTGGTTCCTATAAAACATGTAGTTGACCTGTCAGTTACATCGAAATATAATAAAAAAGAAGTTATTCAAGTGAAGGCTTATGTTTTGAAATCATTATCTGCTAGATTACCTTCAAAACATATTACGATAAACTGGCCAAAACTCCAAAAATTACTATTGGCTGACCCTACATATAACACACCGGGCAAAATTGATATTTTACTCGGTGCAGACATCTTTTCTAAAATTATTGAAGTTGGTTTAGTAAGATGTTCTGATGGTATAGTGGCTCAGAAAACACGTTTGGGATGGATACTTTCAGGTCAAAGGGAAGACAAATCAATTAGCGACGAACACAACATAAAAACACTACATGTAACAAGTATGGTATCAGAAGACAATGATTTATTAAGAAAATTCTGGGAAATCGAAACAGGTTTATACAAGAAAAGAAAACTACTTACAAAAGAAGAAGAGATGTGTGAACAGATTTACAAAAATACAACTAAAAGAGTAAACGAAAAATACACAGTGCACTTACCTTTGCGACAAGGTATAGAAGAGACATTGAAATTATGTGGAGATACGAAACAACAAGCTGTTTATAGATTCAAACAATTGGAGAAGAAATTACAAAATTCTCAAAGTTTAAAGTCAGATTATTCTAAAGTAATTCATGAGTACATGGAAATGGGTCATTTGAAAAAATCTGACCCAAACGATGATAACAAATCAATCTATCTTCCTCACCACGCTGTAATACGCGATGACAAGGATACGACGAAAGTTCGAGTAGTTTACGACGCGTCTGCGAAGGGTTCTAACGGTCATTCTTTGAATGACACCATGATGATTGGACCTGTGTTGCAACCTGATTTACGAAGCTTAATTATCACATGGCGAACACATAGAATATGTGTAGTAGGAGACATAATTAAGATGTATAGAATGATTAGTATGACACCAGAGCACACAAATTTACAACGCATAGTCTGGCGAGATAACCCTGAAGAAAAACTAGAAAGTTTCAACTTGATGACTGTAACCTTCGGTACAGCTGCAGCACCCTATTTAGCTGTACGAACGTTACAACAACTCGCCGATGATGAAGCACTTGAGTATCCTAATACAGCACCTATAATTAAAGATTCATTTTATATGGATGATTTGATGTCGGGAAGTGAATCTGAAGAAAAAACAAAGAAAATGTGTGAGGAAGTAAGGCTGATACTAAGTAAAGGAAATTTTAAAATGCAAAAGTGGTCTAGTAATTCGGAAGAAGTATTAAAGTATTTGCAAAGGGGAGAAGGTGTAAACAGTACGAAGGATGGAATAGAGATAAAGCTAGATAAAGTTATAAAAATTCTGGGATTGACATGGGATAGGAAGGATGATACATTTAAATTCACAATTAACTTACCTGAAGTACGATATCCCGTAACGAAGAGATCTATTCTGTCTGATGTAGCAAGGCTGTTTGACCCATTCGGATGGCTGTCACCGGTGATCATCAACGCTAAAGTTTTGATACAAAAACTATGGCTATGCAATATGGGATGGGATGACGAGCTGCCATTAGAGTTGATAGATGAATGGATGAGATATAGAGAAGAATTGATACACCTGCAAAACATTACAATACCACGCTGGTTGAAAACAACACCGATCAATTATACAAACATTGAATTGCATGGTTTTGCAGATGCATCTACGCACGCATATGCTGCTGTTACTTACCTTAAGATTATTGAAGAGGACACAGTTCATATCACAATCATCGCATCTCGAACTAAGGTTGCACCGTTGAAGCAAATTTCAGTTCCTAAATTGGAATTATGTGCCGCAGCATTACTGACAGACTTAATCAATGATCTGGTAGACCTGTTGAAGGTACCTAAAAACAAAATCTTTGCGTGGACTGATTCAATGGTTGTGATGTCATGGCTGCAATCTCAACCAAGTCGTTGGCGTACATTTGTTGCGAACAGAGTGGCAGATATAACACGGATACTAGACAATGACCGATGGAGACACGTTCAGTCTACCGATAACCCAGCCGATATCGCTACAAGAGGCGTTAAAGCAAGCGACCTGGCTTGTTTAGACTTATGGTGGACTGGGCCTGTATGGTTAAAACATAAAATTATTGATCTACTAACTTATGAAATACCTCAAACTGACTTAGAATTGAAGGGTTCATCATTTCACACAAATTTAGAAGCCAAACCAATCTGGGAACATTTTTCTTCAATTTCAAGAATGAAAAGAATATTAGCTTACTGCAGAAGATTTACAAAGAGAGGAAAGGAAACAAAGGAAATATATTTAACAGTTAATGAGCTAGACAAAGTATTAGAATTATGCATAAAGTATTATCAAGACTTAGTTTATCAGAAGGATATTGAAGATTTACAGAAGGATGGAAGCGTTAAGAAAAGAAGTTCTCTCATCACACTCGCCCCTTTTTTAGATAAAAATGGGATAATAAGAGTGGGAGGAAGATTAGAAAATGCCTCAATAGCTGAAATTACAAAACACCCGATTGTAATACCATGTAATCAGCATATTACTAAGTTATTAGTTCAAGAAGCTCATCTTAGAACACTACATGGTGGGATACAAGCGATGCTGGCTTTTGTGAGAACGAGATACTGGGTGATGGGTTTGAAGTCTGCAGTAAGAAAATGTATTCACAACTGTAAGACCTGCATTTTGGATAAAGCGAAGGTAAAAACCCAGTTCATGGGTCAGTTGCCTGCCGTCCGAGTCAATCAACATCGGCCATTTATGAATAGTGGGGTTGATTACGCTGGACCGGTATTCATAAGGACATCAAAAGGCCGCGGACACCATGCAACAAAAGGCTATATCTGTTTATTTATATGCATGGCAACTCGCGCGATTCATCTAGAAGCGGTCACAGATCTAACAACACAAGCTTTTATAGCCGCATTTCGGAGGTTTGTGGCGCGCCGAGGCCATTGTTCGAACTTATGGAGCGACAATGGCACCAATTTTGTTGGCGCTGCCAAAGAATTGAAGCACATGTTCCAGAAGGGAAAGAATAATGTCGCGAAGGAAGCTGCTGAACTTCTAGCTAATGATAGCACAATATGGCATTTCATACCACCAAGGATGCCTACATGTGGAGGTCTGTGGGAGGCTGGAGTTCAGTCTGCTAAAAGACACCTCTACAGGATAAATAAGGACACGAAACTGACCTACGAAGAGATGTCTACGCTCTTAGCACAAATCGAGGCGTGTCTCAACTCTCGCCCCCTTTATGAACTGGACAATACTATGATGCCGATTACTCCGGGGCATTTTTTAGTTGGCGAGCCCTTGATTTCGGTTCCTGATACATGCTACGAGGACCAGCCTGTCAGTCTTTTAACTAGGTGGCAAATTATTCAGAAAATGACTCAAGACTTCTGGCATAGATGGCGTACAGAGTATCTTAACACGCTCCAACAAAGATACAAATGGCAAGTGAAGGTCTCGGAGCCTGCTATTGGAGATGTTGTTATTGTTAAGGAAGATAATCTGCCCCCTACGAAATGGTTACTAGGACGCGTGAAGCTAATACATCCTGGAAAGGACAATCTTGTGAGAGTGGTAACAGTCCAGACGATGGGGAACAAGGAGTTAAAAAGGCCCCTATATAAATTGATACCACTTCCCAAAGAACCAATAAGTCAGTGAGCTATGGTGGGCGGTTTAATTAATGATTGGTGAAGTATTGCTAAAATGAAATGTCAAAAAATAATAAATGTATAGTAAAATGAAGTTAAAAATATTTACAGTCCATTGTTCGATTTGCATGACATGTATTAGTATACAATTAAGTATTGATTAAAAACTAATGTTTTGGTGGGCGGTATGTCCAGTTGCTTCCTATATTAATGCATGCATTGAGATGTATAAGCAGTCGCAAATAAATCATCATTGAGTAAAGACGTTTGTAATTTATCCTAAAACACCGTTCCATTAACAAGAAGAAAGTGAACCTTAAACGAATAAACACCCATATTAAAGATCACAATACCAGAATCTATTATGCACAGGCGTATTTAAAACTAGCTTACTGAAAAGAAATGTGATATGTAATGGCTCCTGTAATCTTTAATAAAATACCTGACGAAATTAAAAACTTACCGTTGCAAAAATTTAAAAAACGATTTACAGAATTACTTGTAGATAAATGTTATTACTCTGTGCAGGATTTCTTAAATGATAATTTTATTGTAATACATTTATTTTGCATGATATATTAAGGCAGAATGTACATGGATCCTATTATGTAATTTAACAACTCATTTTTTATGTACCTACATTCCAAGCAAATAAAGACCTATTCTATTCTAAATTTTAAAAAATAAAGATTTCTTGCAATGTTTTTTTATACCTATACCCCTTAATCGTTAGTATGAAACTGACAGCTGTCAAGAACGCATTCTCTCAACGGCCGGACTGTAGCAAATGTGTCTCTTAATGTACGTTTGCACTGGCGAAACATCACAACAAAACATGTTGAAATCTCTAGTTCCTATCAAATATTGTATGGAACTTTGACAGAAACTATAGATTTCAACAAGTTTTGTCGTGAATGTTTCGCCAGTGTAAACGCACAGTAATACAGACTACCTAAAGCACAGTTTTCTGTAAAGCTAATAAAATGTTTTTATTACAATTTTATTAATCCGTATATATATGGACCCGTCAATAGACTGGCCTTGAATAATGCAAAAACTAAATAAACAGAAAGTCACTATCTTTGATAACATTGATTCATAATAAAATTCAGTCCACACAATATCACTATCTGCCGATATCTTTAAAGATAAACACTGACCTACTTCCAGCATCTCAAACAAAGGCCCCGTATGAACCAGTCATTCTGTTTACAGTGGCGATGGACGGCAAACCATTCACGAAGACAAACAACCAGACCACCATCTACGACACTCCCAAGAAGAAGTCACCGATCTACGCCAACTGCGAACAACAAGAGCCAGTGTACACAAACATCAACTTTAACGACACGCGGCCAGTGTTAAATAAGACTGAAATTCCCTTGAACAAGGTGTATGGTTCGTTGAAGGAAGAGTTGAAGACTGTTATTTCAGATAAGAGGTCGAGTAATGGGGATGTACCGCCTCCGTTGCCTGAGAAACCCCCTCCTGAGAAGCCAGTGACTCCGACCAGTGAGGCGAGTAAGAAGGACAGTGGAACGTTGTCAAGGAAAGCGTACTTCTCGTTCAAGTCTCGGTTCAGACGGGCGACCTCACTGGCTGTGGACATCAATTCAGACATTCCTAGTGCTCTGAAGATCACCAACTCGACCTTCTATCTGACTGATTCTATGGATGGTGACTCAGGATTCAGCAATTGGTGAGTTGTCTAACATTTCTGTTTTAATAATAATAATTTATAGCATGATGTCATTTGAGAATTAGCCAGAACTCCTGCTTTTGAATAGGTTTTTTTGCACCCTGTGCGTATTCTTGAATACGGCTGTTATAGTTCTCTTTTCTTTTTGTTTAACCACTACGGGGAAGCGTATGCGACTAGGTGAACCCTCCAGGAGGGCTCCCGGCATTGAACGTGTTAAATCAAACTCAACTAGACTGTTAGTACGTAAGCATTAAAGTTCAAAGTGTCATGCATTAGTTTTTTGAACAGCAGCGACAACGGCCAGCCGAGCAGCACGGAGACGCTGTCTCCCTCTAGCGGAGTGAAGCGGCGCGACGGTAGGCGGCGCCTGGCCGACTCGTCCCCCTGCCTGTGCCCCGCGCGCCCCGCGCTGCCGCCGCCCCCGCCCCCGCCCGCGCCGCCCGCGCCGCCCGAGCCGCCGCTCGCGCCTCCTCCGCCCGCAACTGACTTTAGCGCTGTCAACGAAGGTAACGCACAGCCGTCAACTGGACCCGGTGTGGTGTAGCGCTAACCGTTTAGTTTACTGTCTTTTGACCCTTTCTGAGTGACAGTTAGAATATCGCTTTACTAATAATATTTAATGCTAAGGTTTTGATAAGCTTTACTTATTATGAGCTTGTACCCTTTTAAAATTAATTATATTTGGAAAACTTTTAAGACATATTATTATTGGAAATCGAACCAACATTATGGGCGGGCGCAGTCCTCGGTATGTGTCCTACGAGCCAGAAATTCGGTAGGAACTGAAGTACCGGTACCCTTTTCCGAAATCATTTGGATGGTTTTATCGTCATCCGTATTGTCGCTTCCAGCCTCTAATGATGGAATAATTTATGTTGGTTCGAATACCATAGTTTAAGATACTCTGCATTTTAAAATCTAAGATTATTTAAGTTTAATATAAGATCAACTTTGATCAAGATAATAATAATTTTCTCTTTCTGAATTATGCTTTTACTATCGAACTTTTCCCGGCACACTACCAAGTGCCCGACTAAATAAAATTATCTTCATATATACCGAATATCTAATATTTATCTTATCCAATATCTATAATCTAAATGCCATGTAAATAGATATTTCAGTTGACGTCTGTCCGTATCGCGTAATAAATGGTTTAGCCCATAGACTATAGGTTTATGGTTTGGCCGAATAGTTTTTTCGCGGCCATTGGGCTGGCGACGAAGACAGCGCTAAACTGAGGTCAGTGCTTACGACACAGTGGGAATAACTATTTGAAAAACTAATTAGTACATGTTATTATAAACTGACATAAAATTAAGTACACAGTTAATGATAGGGTAGTCTAACTACACAACTTTTGTCAGGCACACTACCTTATTTGCCCCTTACTAAAGATTAAAAATAAGATATAGCTATAGGCTTAATAATATAGCACAAAAAAGGACTTATCATCATCCTTTTGTATAAGACAAATACTTGATAAGAAAAACGAAATTACCAAATAATAAAGCTAGAGAGAATAATCCAAAAACGTTGCCATAACTTTCCTGTTTTTCATATTCAAAGCAAATAAAAGTAGATGGTCAGTCAAATGGAAATTTATTATTTATTTATAAAGGTACACCAACAGCTTCTGTATATAATATATCTTATGTACTATAGGTAACAATAGCCTATGGAAATGTACATCATTTGCGCATAATGATGACGGTGTAAAACTCTGGCTGTCCCAGTCCAATTCTGGAAATATGCCTTCCATAAACAAAGAACCTACCAACAATATCAAGGTGAAGTATTAATGAAAATAATTGATCAATTCCTCCATTTATTGTATTCATTTATTTATAACTGATGTAGTTTGGTACGCCGCGAATTATTGTAATTTTCCGCAAGTCGTATCTATTAAATATTATATGCTGGCAACCTTGTAGTAATTGCTTGGTCTTGTAAAGAACTGGCGTTATCCGCAAGAACATTATTCTTAATGCAGGCATGTACTTGCAAGGATCGTTGCACAAGTTTTCTTTGTTTTTTCCTCAATTATGACCATGCAGTATTTCTAAAGAAACTCTTTTGTACTAGTAGCCTTGTTTTTGTTTTGTCTTTTACCGTTTCAGACTGTAAAAACTTTTTTTTTGCCTATACCGTCCCACTGCTGGACAAAGGCCTCCCCCAAATCCTTTCAGGAACTCTTATCCCGCGCTACCTCGAACCAACCCTCGCGGTACGCGTCCAGGTCGCTTCGCCATCTCTTTTTGTGCCGGCCTCGGCGCCGCCGTCTATCTTCAGGCATCCATTGTGTGGAGATTCTTGCCCAGCGGTCATCATGCATGCAGCTGCGTGACCCACCCAATCCCACTTGAGCCTGGCAGCCTTTTTTCCTACATCCAGTATCCTCGTTTTGGAATGCAGTCCTTTTTACACGCAGAATACTGCGTTCCATCGCTCTTTGGCAAACTCCAAGGCGGAAATTTTGGGAGTCGGTGAACGACCAGATCTAAGCAGCTTAGGTTAGGACGGGCAGGATACTCATGTCGATGAGTTTTCGTTTCAGGGCGATCGGCAGATCACCCTTAATTAGCATCTTCATGGCCCAGTAGCTTTTCCAGGTGTTTTCAATTCCGCGATCGATTTCCCTTTCCTGCCTGTTTAAACTAACTGGCCCAGGTAGATTTTTTAAAATATTTATTTTCACTTCAATACACAAAGATGCGCCCTGTATAGCCCTGGCGCTTGTACTAGGAGTTCCTGTATCACAAGAGCCAATATACTCATCGACATCAAGTATTTTCTGCCCATCCTCGACCCTATGCTTAGTGCTGTTGGCCATTAAGTAGCTGGGTTTTAGACCGATTCATCGCAAGTCCCAACTTGAAGCTAACCGTGCTCAACTCTTGGAGCATGGTCTGGAGTTCTAGAGCTACATGGGCAAAAAAGCCTATATCATCGGCAAATCGGAGGTTTGTCAGCCTCTTCTTGCCGACGTCAATGCCCTTGGTCTTCCATGAGGCTGCTACTGCATCATCACTACTTGCCTTATGTTTTACGAAATTAATTTATTATAAAAATAATTTTATTTTTTAAATTCTTTAAACCTTAGCAGCTGTACCTAAATCTTTTGCTGCCTATTGTTAGTTATTCGATAATATTACAGTTCTATGAAAAACTAATTTTTGTATTATTTTAACCATTGTAACCCGTGTGGTGGTTAACCACAAGTGAGTCAGTGTGACGTATTAAGTCAGTTTGATAGAGATTTTATTACTTATAGAATAGTTATTCCGAAATAGTTATTCCCACAGCGGGGTGGGTGGGGAACCTGCACTGTACACGTCTTTATGTTTGCACTGTCTTGCGTTTTTAACTTTTCTTCTAATACTCTAAAGTTCCTGTACAAAATGGCGTAATGGTCGACTTATTTTTGTATAAAAGTTTACGAAGTCAAGCCATTTTGTATTGGGGCCATTTGGGGCCATTAATCTTTATTATTTCCTATAGTAACCATGTAGTAACACTTGTATGGCTCGTAACACATTCAAATATATTTTTTATTTTTTTCTGCACAATTTTTAAAAATGACTACCTAGGTATATAGATCATTTAAAGTTTCGTAAGTTCCTACCTAACGGTCATTAGCCGTAATAGTAATCCCGAAAGCCATCAAGCATTCTTCAAGTAACGAGAAGGAAATTCTAAAGTTATATGTAGAGTGATTTAATAAAAAAAGAAACTATAAACTTGCATAAACTACTTCTACCATATATATATAATTCGAGCTATCTATTCTACAATTAGGAACAGATATCATTGAACAATTATTATTTTGTCGCTTGTACTCCCTAAAGCAAAAGGCCATAGTGTAGAACTGTCCAACTCACATTGTCAGTGCCAGTATTACAATCATTATATTATTTACTCCACGCGGTTTTCATTGTAAAATCTAGAACATAATATCCAAATAAACGCTTCCTACCATTAGTGTACCAACTCAAGCAATTTATTTCAATAAAACATGTCAAAATCCTGCTAATAGTGAGCATGAATTGTGATATTCTCAGTAATCTGGGCCATTTTACATCATATGGTCATAATAATATACGAGCTACATGTCTTAAACATTATGTATGGTCGAAACCAGTCTTGATGTGACCTCCTATATGGCACGAACTGGTACTGGTTTATTATATTGCAGTAACTAGTTATTGCCAGTTTTATTTTATTTAAAATCCCAGTAAACACCCAGAAGCTTTATTACAAAATAGGTATGTTGGCTATTTCAATAACAAAGGGGTAACAATCCATGGGTGGGTCTTATTTCTATAGGCTGTATACTACTATTGTGTTCTATGAAGATGTATACATATACCTACCATGGTGGTGACGCCAGCGACCTCTGCACACAATGTGCACGGGTTTGTGCGATTTACTTCATAGTTTGTTAGTCATCTGTGAGCGCCGGCACAGTAACGCGTGTCTCAAGCTATAGGCTCCACTCCCGCGCAATTTGTAAATTCGTACGTCTCTTGTGATGTGTTGCACTGTGTGATGGGTCGTGAGTTCTATTCTCTACTCTTCTTCTACTCTAATGCATGTTTTGTACTTAATAATTTATGCACGAATGTTTTATTTAACACGAAACGTATAATTATGAATACGATGATCACTTGGCATTACCTGCCTACGCATAATTCTAGTTATAACATCAGTGTGTTGTTATATGTAAATTATAGTCACATTTATTATGATAACATCATGTAACTTATTGTTCCAAGTTCACGTCCCACATTTATAACGTTGACTACACTTTTAACTGTTTCTTTGTTTTATTCACTGCAATATTTTACAATGCACAAAGAACTTAAAGATGTTGAACCATTCAAAATCAGTTATAAAAGGTGGAACAGTTAGAATGAATGAGAAACAGGAAAAATAAGTCTGCAAACAATTGCTCGTTTATTTTTTTAATTTGATGTTCATCAATGTCCCTCACGTTTCCATTAATCTTTGTAATTGACAGCACAGTTAAAACGCAACGATTGCATGCAACTACTCATCATTGTGGTTAGATGAAGGTGACGCAAATAAATTACTGTACAGATGCTTGACTTCTCACGTAAAATTCATGATACACGCACTATTGCATAGTCTACAGTCTATTGTCTACAAACAAATTACCAGAGAAATACGGGGGTTTCTCTGGGGAAGTCTGCATTAAATTCCAATTTCGAATGTTGCTGAACTAGCACAAGAGCCAACCTCCGCAATGTCATACAAAAAAAATGCATCAGTATTCTCTATGAACTAAAATTCACCCGAAGACGGTAATGAATTGGTCCCAAATAGTTCAGATTTGAAATGTTTAAGTACTATTATTTATCAAAGAAGTCAAGCATCTGTACAAACAATTAACTTTAAGAATGGCATTAGGAATGGCTACTCTAATATTCAACTCTTACCTGCAAACACCGTCAACAATAACACCGTCATTTGTACCGCCATTCTTTAAGTAAACATTATGTGACGATGAGGTGATGACGTAACGCGTTGGTGTGCAGAGCTGAAGCGGCTGCTGCCGACGTTGTCGCGCAAGGACAAGAGCCCGCGCGCGCGCACCTCGTGGTACGCCGAGTGTGGTGCGGATACTACGCCCAATACTTCGGCCAACACTACGCCTAACACCTCCAACACTTCTTGGTAAGTAGACTTATTTATGCACTTAATTGTTTTAGGAAGTCTGCTTGAATTTGAATACCTACTTGTATGAAGGGGTCTCCTAGAATACAGTCTAGCTACAGTTCTCGTCAAATAACTTGGCCGCTCTGAAGTTAGGTTGCGCATGCGTGTTGGCATGCGCGCTTCTGTTATATAAAGTAAGATTGACTACTGCGCAGTCATTTGTAGGCTTCTTCAGAGCGGCAAAGTTATTTGACGCGAACTTTAGGCTATCGCGCAAAAAAATTTTTAAAGAATCCACTTTGTAACTGCACTGTGAGCTGTCAGTGTCGAAACTTTATTTTTTTCTCTATAGATAAAGTCTGAAACCGACTATTTGCAGAATAACACTGACCATGTTCCTCTTTACCTACGTACCTATGTACCAGTACCGACCAGCATTTTACTTCCTTCCGAATCCAATAGCAGCTCCAATAGCAGTAATTATTATACTTCATAATACGATTTGTCGTTTCTGAAGTGGACAACCCTAATAAAGGATATCCTGAACCCATTAAATCTAATTAGTCACGCCCTATAGGCTTGGCCTAAGTACTCTTGGTACCTATGTAAGTATAGGTAAATCAGACACTCCTGCTACATCCTGTTTCTTTCATAACAAACACTGTTTTTCCCGCGTCTACGTAAATACTATCCCAGAACGAGTTTACTCACTCTTTGATTAATCAGAATTCCAGCTAATTTCCCTTTAAGTGGCCCAACTGTACGTTACTTTAGTCTGCAAAAGACTTACTATACCTACTTAATTCCAGAGAATTTCCCTTTATTTTTATTGACTAACTATAGGTAACGGTTCTATAACATTTTTAGCGTAGGTAGTACTTCAGGGAAGACGACACACAGTGGTCACGTGCACCGTTGCACCTTGCACACTTGCACAGTTTAGTTTCTGGACGAGATTCCACAGTCTCCTCCGGGATATGTCATAACAGGCGTTGCACAGAGGGGGTTTCGAATCGGTCTTTTGAGAGGTTCCATATGCAGATGGTGAACACCGGGGTGGTTTTAGTAAGATAAAAATCCCACACTCCCCGGTCTAATCCCCGAAGCCCGGGTTCCTATTGAAGGTTTCCCCCCGAAAACAAAAAACCGGCTAAGTACGGACTCGCACACGAAGGGTCTCGTACCACCGTACAACTTATATGGGGACCCCCTTTAATTTTTAACTTTATTATTTGTTGTTATAGCGGCAATAGAAACCTATTACGGTTCATGAGATACAGCCCGCTGACAGACAGACGGACAGCGGAGGCTTAGTAATAGGGTTCCGTTTGGTGCCCTTCGGGTACGGAACCCTAAAAAGGTACCTACCAACATGAAACTCGTCGAACTTAAACTTCACAGTCTTATACATAAAATGACATGTTTATAGTGAAACTTGATATACTAAGGAGACATATCCATCCATACTTATTAATATTATAAATGCGAAAGTAACTCGTGTTTTCGATGAAATTTGGTAAAAATGTAGACCATGACCTGGGTAGGTACTATTTCCAAATGCTAAAATTTTACTGTAGAATACAATATTTAAATTGCGAGTATACTTACATTTCACTCCGCACATTTCACATTTTCACAACATCAATAACTCGTATGTTTATCTCATCTACTCGACGTCCGTATGTCACTGCAGGGATTCAGCAGAATATCAGCGTCAGGTATATTTGCCTGGCACATGCTGAGCTGGACTCCCATTTGGTGCAACCTTGAGACGCACACCGCACTTTTTTATATTCGTTGTTCCATTATTTTAAAGCGTGTCATAGCCAATAGTGTCATCACAATGTCTTGTTTTCTTCCTTTTTTATTTGTTTGTATATTGGCACCTTGCAGCTATTTCCTAATAGCTAATTAGTCATTATTTAATCGTGTTTTTGTATGTTGTGCTGTTTTTTGTGTGCACTAAATAAACAATTTATCTATCTATCTATTTATCCCCGTGGAACGTCAAAGGGACGTCGGGCAAAAGCTAGCTAATTATTTAAAATATACCATTGCAATATTGTTGGTAAAAGCGGCATGGTTGCGTAGCGACACGACATTTACGCTACAGTTACGATTGCGGTCCGTTTGGCATTCGGCTCCGGTTGTGAGTTCAAGACAAAGGTCAACTGCGAGACACCGATCTTACCCTGTCCCACTTGGAGAGATTCAAGCAAACATAACCTACTTACTGCTACATGGTTTCGATAAGATTTCATCTTTATAAAAATCCATAAAAGTCTTGACTAGGTTCAGTTAGAGGTGTCACGGTTAGTCCTGAACGTTCCTGTGGAAAGAAAAGTCTAAAATAACTACATTAATACTATACAAAAGGAAATAGATAGAGGTTTTCATTCTAAGTCCAGAAATAAATAAAAGGGGTTTCCCTCATAATTTTCATCCCACAAGGAAAATGTAATGCATGCTAAAATCAATAGGTAAGTACTGCACATTATTTTCTTGTTATTTAAATAGGATGACGAAAGGACGAAATAATAAAAAAATGAAGACTTAGTCAAACCGAAGTGACCCACAATCATGTTCCTGGGAGGTAGCTGCGATCTTCGCCCAGACGTTAGTCAGTAGCGGCGCGAACGCATGACGTCGACCATTATCCACGAAACCGATGACTCACAAGCCAGTTTTCCGTACCACCGTTACCGCTGTGTCATAATTGCATAAGCGCAAGCGATTTAACATGAGTTACCGTGCGTTTAAGCCTCAAATTGATAGAGAGCAGTTCATGTGCAGTTAACAACTTTATTCAGGCAATTTGAATTAGAAAAAAAAGTTTGTGTGAATTTTTCGTATTTAAAACATTATTATACCTTTTAGCATTGAACCCCCGTCCCATTTAAAAGCTATCGTCGCTTGCATATGACACTTTTGTTCGGAAAACCGGATAACGCCCTCTATCGGCGTGACCACGCGTTCAGGTTCACCGAACGAAAAGTGACATAAGGGCGCGACGATCACGTATTCGAGCGACGATCGCTTTTAAATAGAACGCGACTCCCTGCTCGCTTACAACAATAGAAACGGGTTTTGTCGACGGAAGAATAAAAAAAATGACACATAAACTATCACAATCTTGACCGTCTTCTCAATGCTGCATTCGATTCGTTTTCAATCTGCGTAAATATGATCATGTCTCTGCGCATCGGTCGCTTCTAAGGTGGTTGCCCATACGCCAGCGCAGAGAGCAAAGGGCGTTGACCACCTTGTTTTCATTTCTTAACTCTCCCTCTTCCCCTAGTTATCTGGCCCCCCACTTTCAGTACATTTGCGCCAACCACAATAGAAATCTACGTTCATCTCACAATCGTCTTCTTCAATGTCCCACTCACCGCACAGACTTCATTCACTCTTCCTTCTTCATTCAGTCTATCTCTCTGTGGAATGCGCTCCCCCAGGAAATCAGGATGGCGACCAACCGGTTATCTTTTCGAGTTAAAGTTCGCGAGCATATTCGCAAGAAGCTGGCAGTAACTGGCAACGGTAATTTTTTCCCATTGTTTGTCTTATTTGTACTTATATTTATGTATAATTAGGTGTATTTATTATATTTATAGTTTTTAATAGGTATATATGTATATCTTTATATTTAAATATTAAAATCTTCAAATCTCTCTGTTGCACCTACCACTGTTTGTCTCTGCATCACCCGAAGGTTGACTGGTAGAAAATGCCCATGGCATTAAGTCCGCCTCTGTACATTTGTGTGCTTGAAGTATTAAATAAATAATAAATAATAATCTGTAATTTTGCCTATTCTTCCGTCGACAAAACCCGTAGAAAACCCGTTTCTATGGTTGTCATGCTACGCGTGCAGTAAGGCTGACTGTTCACTGGAGCGGATTAATATTGGCACAGCTCCGCTCCTCTTCTCGCTTTTCCGCTCCAGTGGACAGGCAGCCTTAATCGCTTATCAAATAGCAGTTCCGACATGTTTATGACTCGCTCGCCGGCTGTGTCTTGGGACACCTCATAACTTTAACTCCGCTATTATGCGCACGCTCAGAAGGACGTTGGTGGGATTTGAATCGAATCCGTTGCTTCGCAGCTTTTAGCGCGCAAATAATATTTTATTTAAATTGTTTCTCGTGTTAATAAATACCTATTGTGCGTTAACATGAAGTGAAATGAGTAAATATGGAATAATAAAAAAATCGAGATTTCTGGAAATTATGTTTTGATGTGAACAAAAAAGTGAAGTTAAAAAATAGTGCCAAACGTTATCTACTAAATTGATGGAAAGATAGGTAGAAAACAAAGGTATCTAATCATTTGAACTTTAATAACATTCCAATATAACTTTTTTGTAGTATTATTGATGCAACCCACATGTGTGTACAAAATTAACGCCTACCTTCAACGTTTGTTGGTATAATGAGATCAATGTCACCTTGCAATAACTTTTAAAGATCTGACTATCAGCGCATTTCAAGTTCTTACCAAAATAGCACAGTCAATTTTATTGTTTCTTTTTAATAAAGCAATAATAAAATTAATACCTATATTCAACCTTCTTGGACACACATACTCTTGTAAGAAGACATACTTACTCTTGTAAGAGGTTCACAATACAGAAATAATATCTCTGAGCGGTTTTTTTTTTTTCCTATAGTAATGTACATAGTATTACAGCGTAGGACTTACAAGTGCACAGAAATTTGATCAATGAACCCCATGCTAGGTGGAACCTGTGTTACAGGGGTCATCCATCCGTCCATTATTTTATTATTATTACTAACAATAAGTAATTATAAGATTCGTCATAGCTGATCATTATTTATGATTTATACCACACTCAGAACACTTATTTCTGCTTCATGCCAATTTCTACATACATTAGCGATAATTCTGACGTTATATTTCCTTTTAGATATATTGTAGTTATAGGCAGTTTGATAAGGCGATATCAATCCTTTTGGGATTCCCAAAAATTTTCCTGTCTCTTATCTTGCTTAGTATAAAGTTAACTTGCTGAAAATGTTGATAACAACCAGACTTTATTTTACCAGCTGTTAATATACTTAATACATGCATACTAATAAAATGTTAATGGAACGAAGGAGCCTGGATCTCACGACACAGGGAATCCTAGTGAGTTCCAGGAATCAACTCACTTGAATGTAATTTTTTAAAGAATACATTATTCTTATTCTTGTTGCCCGCGACTTTGTCTGCGATCCAGGATGAAAAGTAGCCTATGTCCTTCTCCAGGTCATGGCCTACCCATGTGCAAAATTTAATCCAAATTCGCTTAGCCGTTTTAGCGTAAAAGTGTAACCAACAAGCAAACAAACTCACTTTTGCCATTATAATATTACTAGTTAAAATTCTTCTGCTCTCAAAACGGTGAAGGAAAACATCGTGAGGAAACCGGTATGTCCTAGAACCAAAAATTCTAAGACATGTGACATCTACGACCTTGCACTGGGCCCGCGTGGTGGATTACGGTCCGCTCCCTCTCACATAGAGGAGGCCTGTGCAGTGACCAGCAGTGACCAGCAGTGGGAACATTAAAGGCTGAATATGCTTATGGTTATGCAATTTTTTTTATTCGACCCTTTATTTACAATTTACACTACATGGCAATCATGCGATGAACATCTGATTTATTCGCCAATCAAGCACTACCAATGTAAATAATAAATCCTAGGCCATAGAATGACATCACTGATTGTACCTAAAGACTTTGCAGCGTTGATTTTTCTCACGCTACAGTATGTCTATTTACATACCTACATTAGATATGTATATCTTAAACACTACCTATACACACTCCATAATATTGGCGTTAGCTGGACGTAGATATTCCTCTCCCAAACTTGTACCCCACTACGTTACTTGGACAAAATGTTATTGTCTACCTCGTTGGTCAAGTGGTCCATTGCTAACGACACAGTCTGGATCTGGCTAAGATAAGTTTTGCCTGTATTACCTGCATGGGACTTAAACATAACTGGCTTAATGTGGATGTGCCTTTTGTGAATGTATGAATGTTAGCAAGCAAGCGCAAGCGCTACTACTGAGTATACTTTCGATTCCCAGGTCGAGCAGTGTTATTGGGTCTTTACTTCTGGAATTTTTCGGTACAGTAATTTTATCTCACGAAGCGACGCGTGCTTTACTTGTGGTTACCAAGTGTACAAACACGCTGGGAATGTGTGTAGAAGCGCAGGAGCTCTCGGTACATTCCGAGACAATGCCGAAGTCGGAAGTGTGTGTGCGTGCGTGTGATATGTGCTGACGCTACTCGTCTTGACACACTTGGTTACCACAAGTAAAGCGCGCGTCGCTTCGTGAGATAAAAATATTATAGCCGCCTGGAGTCGGGCTTCGTACCCGATTGATGACAATATGCTCGCCCCTTATTATATGGGACTTAAATATAAGTGGTGAAATGTGGGTGTTCTAGGTAGACCTCATTTGCTATTTCCTATTTGCTCATTGACTATTTCCTTTGTCCCCAGGTACGCAGAAGCGGGTCTGTACCAGGCGGGTAACATCTCGTCATCATCAGGAGCGTCGTCAGGCTCGCACCCTGCCAGCCCCCTACCCCACTCGCTGTTCACACACGAGCCGCTCTACCAGTTCTACAACGCAGCCAAAGTTGAGGTCAGTGTCATAAGGACTGAGGTGTATTTGGAAGAGAATAAATAAGTCCTTTCAACAACGTTGAATGGAATTTTTCCGTTGGGTTCTATAAAACTACATTTTTTGTCCAATTAGGTTTGATTTAGTTAATAATTAGTGAGATCAGTTTAATTAATGTAAGCCTAAACAGCAAGGACCAAAAGTTAAGTTTGACAGAAGGCCTAAGAGTCTTGATACACGGGCAGCTTGAAGCAGTCAGGATGGACTGCTTCAAGCTGCAATTGCATAGTGAACTACAGTCTTCTATTTACACACATGGAACCGCTCGAACAGTTGCGACTACTCCGGGCGGTCAGCAGCTTGAAGCAGTCGTTTCTGACTGCTTCAAGACGCCCGTGTATGGCCGCTCTTAGTCCTTGCAATGGGAATAATAAATATCAGCTGATTCCGTTTATCTGTTTTTCCGACCCATAAACACACGTAAACAAGGAACTGCTAAAATACCTGTATTATGAAACGACGCACGGTCTTATCTCACGGAAGGAGGCACCGCGAGAAATGGGTTACGAGCCCGCAGACGATAAGCCTCGCTAACGTACGCACTGCATAATCTTTACACCACCTTTTACTACCAATATAAAACGTAATGATGCTGTCATTAGAACGGCGGCGCCGGCGCCGGTTGGGTCTTCCCTAAACTAGGCATTGTCATTAGGTAGGTACCTAAGTCTGGACTTCTGGAGTTTTGTTTGACGCCGGCGCCGTAAGTAATGTCGTAAATGACGACAATACGCAAGCTAGTTGTAACTACTTGTACACAAAGTATTTTGAAGACAGTCCTTTTTAGGGTTTTGTACCCAAAGGGCGCGGACGGGACCCTAGGCATCGCTGTCAGTCCGACCGTCCGTCTGTCACAGGGCTGTATCTTTTGAACCGTAATAGGTAGACACATGAAACTTTCACAGAGCCTGTATTACCGCTATAACAACAAATATATAGCTTTTTGCTCGATTTTAATAATTGAAGAAAAAAATATAGTGTTATATATTGTACGGTAGTACGGAACCTTCCGACTCGCACATGGCCGCTTTTATATCTCTGCCAGCCTTCACCTCAGTGTACACTTCCATCCCACCCATACCATCGCCCCTTTTTTTTGGTCAGCCTCTTTTCATACGCTGTCCAGTCACGGGACCTTCCCGTGACGTGTAGAATAACAGTCACCGGATTTTATTACGTGACGTACACAGTAATGTCCTCGGCTTTAAACGTCATAATACTCATGATCATCCTATTTCCCAAAACGACACTTGTTCTCCCGGGATTCGCGTGCACCCACACAAATATACAACACTGACGTGTATTTAAGGAAGTAAACAATTTAATTACACTTATCCAGCGCGTGTCCAATTTTAGAGGCGGCTTGTAAACGATCGACGCTAATTCTGCCGCTAATTGGTCGTAATTGCAGTGACCTTCGAGAACAGACTATAGACTCTGACTTAAATGACTTAACAGCAGTGCGAATACCTAGCGGTCATCGGACTTATACGAATAATTTCCGTACTGCCTCGTTGGCCTAACGGTCGCAAGCGCAAGCTCTACTGCTGAGCATGCAGGTCCTGGGTTCGCTCCCCGGGTAAGGTAAAGTTATTGGGTTTCCCATCAGGAATATCTGCCCGGATTCTTGATTTGTGCCCGGTTGATGACTATAGCCGACAATAACTGCCGAAGTGGAGGTGTACTATTTATAGGTAGGAACACCTCTGCGTAATCTTTCTGGGGAACAGACAACGATTTTCCGTAGAGAAGTTGGATTTCTAGCACCGTGTTTTGTTTTTCATATCAGCAGTAGGCAGTAGGTACAAAATTCTTAAATTGCGTCTCAAAATATCGCAAAAGGAAAACAAATTGATGTAAGTAATTCCATGAGAACAATCGCATCGCTTTGTCTCGTGTTCTTGAAATGTGTTTTGTAAACAATTTCATCGACAATAGCATGTGCGTACTAATAAATGCCGAACTCTTTCTATTGTCATTGCGCAGATATTTACGAATATATTGACCAAACCAATAGAATTGTGTGTTTTAATACTGAGCTTTAATAAAACTACATAATACAATACATGGTTTATTTAATCTAAGAATTGATTAAGGAAAACAAAGCAATTAAACTAACATTTCAGCTTACCTATTTAGTCTAAAACAGAACACGCATTGAGCAAGCGGCTCGTTTAACCAGCAGTTCTGCAAGTTACGAGTTTTCCAGCATTTACAGTAGCAGCAGTGTCCAGCAGTTAACGTTTTTTGATTGATATGATAACAATATGTTAAAAAAACCTATCCAACCGTGAGGATGTTGTTCAGTATCGTGCTAAGAGTGTATTTATGAGATAATTAAAAAAAATATATATCTGGTAAATTTTGGGGCGCGGGTGGTTGTCTTATAGTGGATGTCTAATTTTTAGCATAATTTTGGTACTAAAATCGTGATTTTTAAATTGCAATAATTTTTTATTTTCTGATCCGACAGACGTTCTTCCGTCCAATTTACAGTAATTCATACAAAATTCCCAAAGAAAATGCACTTTCAAGTTTCCCGAATTTTAAAATTTTCCTGGCAAATTTTCAAATTTTCCTTTGCGTAAGAACCTGATTCGGACTTGCGAAAATTTTAAAACAATTTTTTTCCAGCCGTTCTGAAGGGATTCGCTTACCAACGAACAGCATTTCATTTTTATTTTATTGAAGATAATAATAAGATATTTTTGTAACTTTTGACAATGTAATTGAAGTACCTATGTGCCTCTTTCGGATCAGACGCCGTTTTTGTACACATTACTATCAAGGCCGGCCATATTAGTCGTAGCACCAATGACCGTCGGGGTAGACATGTTGTTGAGTGGAGACTGCGAATTGGCAAACGTAAGTTAGGACGCCCTCAGGCTAGGTGGAGCGACGATTTTCGCAGGGTGGCTGATTACAGCTGGATGAGAGTTGCCGAGAATCCAACTGAATGGTTTACAATTGGGAAACCCTATGTCCAGCAGTGGACTACTGTAGGCTGATAATTATGATGATGATTATTACTATCTAACCTTATTCTTCTTTGTAGTCGGTGTGTCGCGAGACCGGCGACTCAGACTCCGACGCCTACGACCCGGGGTCGCAGCGTAGCGCCACCACCTCAGTGAGTGAGACATCGGCCCCTTCTCGGCCGTCCGCCATGGCGCTAGTGGCGCCGCGCGGCCCATCTCGCACGCTGTGGTGCGAGGTACCTGAGGTGCTCAACTCTGCTGTGCTTAGTAAGTGTTAATAGAGCTAGCCGCCCTTTATAGAAAAAGACGTTAATAGAACTGTATGCCACAATAGAAATGAACCCAGAACAAAGTATTGAATAGTAGTACGTATTTTTTCGGTTCATAACATTCTTATTCTTTCGTATAAAGCTAATCATGGGCCGTATTATGACGTATTATTGCCACCATTATTCCAGTGTGAGTGAGAGGCGGAGCTATACAAGGTCGCTAGCACCATCCTTTTTTCGCAGTGGAATAATGATGACATTAATACTTCATAATAAGGCCCCTGTTCTCAAAGGTTGAATGAATGTAATAAATTCATCGCTGCTTACATACTGTCTGAAAATAAGTAGACCCTGTACACCCAGGATATTGATATGGTATAGTACACACAGACACAATTAAAACATTTACGGCTTATTTCGCTCCTCCGGATAAATTCAATTTATGTGGTGAATAATGCCTATCCCGAGATTGAAACAGGAAATACTTATTCCTAGATATTGGGTTTTTAACATGCCACACTATTACAGGTTCTCTAGCGCCCGCACAGAAGCGCCTTCAAGAAGCGAAGTTCGAGCTGCTGACGTCAGAGGCATCGTACCTGAACTCCCTCAACGTGCTGGAGGCTAACTTCATCGCGCACCCTGCCTTCCGGGACCCGCACGTGATGCCCCGGCATGATTGGGAGACCCTCTTCGCTACTATTCTACCTGGTAAATATCTTTTAACCTTCTTCTTTTTCTTTGGTACCAGGTTGGCCATCTTTTAAACTATTAAGCGACAAAAGTAATTATCTATTGATGAAATAATTTTATTTTCTGTAAATAGGTTTATACAAACGCTTTTATATATATACACCTCAATAATAGTTATTTTAAAAACTAGCTGAGGTCGTCGTTTCCTATCTGACTACTCTGTCTCTTTCAAAGTCCAAACATAATCTTGGTCAGATCATGTGATCAGATATTGTAACGATAGCCCTCGAGGGCCAACGCTCATAAATAAATTATGCTTTAGAAGTGCTAAACATTCGCTTAATGAGTCATGCGGTTGATTTTGCACTAAATTGAATAAAGGAATGGAGTGAAGTTTTGTTCTTTTTGTCATAATGTAAAGTCTGTTAACCCCTAAAGAGTAGGCAGAGTAGAATAGTTCATTAGTTATGTCAGTCCCATGAATTGGTGAGCATATTGCTATTAACCACCCACAAGTCCAAAATCTAGTGGCCCAATAACACTGACTAACCCGGGGAACGAACCCTAGACCTTCTGTTGCTGTTTCAAGCCCTGGCTTTGTTTGGGTATCAGTTTCAGTACCTAAAGTAAATATAAATAAATACTGTATCCATGAACCAAACTCTTGTAAATGCTCTCATTTGTGAATGAATGAATGAATGAATTGCACCGATCCCAGCGTGGTTTAACCAGACTCGATAAATCGAATGAACCCCAAGATTTGCACTAGCCCATGCAGCCTCATGTTTCATGGGGCTACAGAGGCAATTGCATATCAAGGAGTAGACCGGGGGGCGCGGTAATGGTAGGGAAGACGTGCCCTCAGGATAAGGAAGGATTTACGAGCCGTACCGGATATGCATCCTAGAGTAGGCATTGGAATAGTGGAGAGACGGGTGTTATTTATCTATGGATGGGCATCTTTTTGAGACGTCGCCGTTGTTGGTTCCAGTCGATCTTCACCGGTGAATCTTGAGACGAGGTTACGTTGCTTTCTTGGCTCTTTTCTATATCGCTGCTGTGCTGTATTACACTTAGCCGTTTCTGTGTCTTCGTCAGAAGCCTCGCTGCTATCCGTTTCTGGTTTCTTGTAGATCTCGCTGGCAGCCTTCATGATCTTGTAACGGTCTGTAGCCGTGTCCATCCAAAAGTTCAATTCCTTGTCGAAGTAGGTCGAGTCCTGTTTAAGGTTGTCGTTCCATGTGTAAATAGGACGGCCTACCTTCTTGGATTTGGCCTTGTACTGCATTGCTGCGTGTAACAGGTGTGGTTTGCCGCGCCTGTGAACGTGTGCGAGATAGCACATTCTGTGGTTCTTGCTTGTAAATGCTCTCATTTGTGACAATAAACTCTATTACTTTTACTGTCTAGCACTCTTGTTTGCGAACCCTAAACCAACGAGTCAGTTTTTTTGACAATGTTTCTTAATTTTAATATTTCTTTTCCCCTCCCCCACAGTCCGCAAATGCTCTCAACTTCTAATGAACGAGCTGGAGAAGTGCTGGCAGGACAACATCCTGCTTCAAGGCATCTGTGACATTGTGAGACAGCATGCCGAGCAGCACTTCAGCGTTTATGTCAAGTACTGCGAGAACCAAGCGCTCATGGTCAAAGCGCTGCAGCGGCTGCAGGTGCGACCGGCCTTCGCTAATGCGCTGAAGAAGTAAGATTTTTTTTGAGTTGCTGATCTGATACAGTGATTGTAAATGCCTTAAGACGCATTATCAAGGTTTTTACAAGCAAAAATAATTATGATATAGCATAATCCGCCTATAATGTTCCCTCACCTAAGACACAGGCCTCACCTCGAGAGAGAGTGGGCTATAATCTACCACGCGGGCCCAGTGCGGGTTGATAGATGTCACATGCCTTCGAATTTTCCGATTCTAGAACATGCCGGTTTCCTCACGATGTTTTTCTTAACCGTTTTGAGAGCAGTAGTGATTAAATTATTTACACAAAGTTAAGCGCTTGGCTGGGTTCTCACGACCTAAAACTCGTAAGTCGAGGCCATTACCACTGGGCCACCACTGTTCTCACGACTGCTTGACATATGTACCTGAAATAAATTTTACCAAAATAACAAGAATAAAATAACACTACCATGTATTCTTAAACAATTTGCATCGTGCATAAATACAAATTCAAAATTATAAGAGTTGATAATTATTTACAACATTACTTAACTGGTAAAAGTAACAGAGCGGCGATTAATTTTGAGTGTAAAAATTCGACAGTTAGTTGTTTTGAGAGGCATCACCATTAAGTCACCATTCGTCTCCTGTCAACCAACAGTAATTAATTCTAATGTTATTGTAGACTGGAGAGCCACCCATCCTGCCAGTCCCTGTCGCTGCACTCGTTCCTGATGCTGCCCATGCAGCGCGTGACGCGCCTGCCTCTCCTGCTGGACGCCGTGCTCAAGAACCTCAACAGCGAGGACCTGGAGTACCACGCCTGCGCACGGGCACTCGTCTCGCTCAACAACGTGAGTATGCGCAGACATCTTCAACAACAACAGGCATTTTCTGGGCACGCTCATTTCATCATAGACGTCATCCATCGCTTTCCATCAGGCGACATCGGGGTCAAGAGCAGGCCCATTCTGTAATTAAAACAACATGAACCTTGATCACGTTTGCTTAGGGAAAGGACACTGTGGAGTACTTACTCATCTAAATGATATAATTTGACCAATACACTTACTCTCTGGTCTCTCGTCTAGATTTTAAAACAGACTTCTGAGATTAATTCGGTGTTTCTTCTCAGAGTAGCTGGTAAAAGTTTTCTTCTCAATAAAAGTATTTTTTGCAACCAATTAACAGAAATAAAAATATAATTTACATTCATATTTGAAATCACTATCTTTTTGGAGTGGCTTACAATGTTAAAGGTCGCATTCTGTTTAAAACGTGGTCAAAACGCGTGGTCGCGCCGACAGAGGGCGCTTTTCAGTTTTCCGAAAAAAAAACTGATATTGACAGAAACCAAGCGCGTATGCGCGCGATAGCGAATATCGCGCGCATACGCGCTTGGTTTCTGTCAATATCAGTTTTTTTTTCGGAAAACTGAAAAGCGCCCTCTGTCGGCGCGACCACGCGTTCAGGTTTCACAGAACAAAAAGTTCAAACGATCGTGTATTCGCGCAACGATCGCTTTTAAATCATCTTCCTTTCTTAAAACTTCTTACCTCGCCTCCTGCGAGGTAAGAAGTCAGATTGATTGTTGTTCGATCGCACATTTTAGGCGGAATCACGTATTACTGTAACCAATCACAATAACGTTGGTGGCTCAAATAAAATAGCACGCTCTTTTTGGCCTGCTCAAGGCAATTTTAACACCATGTGGAGGCTAAGGGCCAATATTGTCTTCAACTAGCTCAACCACAATGACACTAATTCTTTTTTATCTCCCACAGTACGTATCACAATGTAACGAAGGCGCTCGGAACACAGAGCGCATCGAAGAGATGTACCGCCTGTGCAAAATCATCGAGTTCCCGCCGCACATACGCGACGCGCCCTCGCTCGGGCCCGCCTGCTCCAAGCGAGATCGAAGGTAAATAGTAAACACATCAGTCAATATCCAGGATGGCCCAAATAGTAACGTCATAAAAAATTGTAGATTCCACCTCCCTGGGCATGAGGAATATCCGAAGATACCTCATGTATTTTCCGCGATTCTTGATAGTTATCGAGTTACAATATTTTTTTTTAATCTTGAAAAATCTACGGGACCCGCTCCAAAAAAAAATCTATCTTTATTTTTAAACGGCTTTTTCACATTCTTTTTTTGCAATTTTCATTGTTATGAAATAATATTTCAGACATAAAATAATAATCTTCCTATCATTAATTCAAGATACCATTTATTTTATCGAAAATATGAATTTACGTTCGAGTGATACACAGCCGGGCAAAGACTATAACAAATACAAGCCCGAGTTTCTTTGGAGGATAAAATCCGTAATGAAATGTCCGGAGAAGAACCGGTGTCTCAGACAGTGCTTGGAGACTACAGTGGGCTGGCCAGGTCTACCGAAAGGCTGATGGCCATTTGAGTAAACGAGTTCTTGAAGGCAGGGCAGTTTAAGTGCCCCTGCTGGTCAAGCTGACAAAAATACTTGCATCGCACATGGTTCAAAATCGCTTGACATTTCACCTTTTGTCAAATATAGCCCTGCTTTTTAGGTTTCTGCTGTACCCGAGAAAGGTGACAAACGGAACCCTACTACTAAGCCTCCGCTGTCCGTCTGTCTGTCAGCGGGCTGAATCTCATGTACCGTAATAGGTAGACAGTTGACATTTTCACAGATTGTGTATTTCTGTTGCCGCTATAACAACAAATAATGCAAAAAAAGTTAAAGGGGTCCTACAAGAAACGAGTTTTTATATATATATATATTTTTTGTTGTGTTATATTTTGTAAGGAATTCTTGGGCAAAATCTCATGTTTATAGGCTTCTAACATACCCCTTTTGTTCTCCAGACCTATCCGCTGGCTGGTCCGCTCGGGCGAGATGACGCAGCTGATCTGGAAGTCGGACGAGCTGAAGCTAACGTTCGGCAAGAAGTTCCACAAGGTGCCGCTGCATCTGTTCCTCTTCAACGACCTGCTCGTCATCGCCAAGAAGAAGAGGTATGTTTCAATAAAGTGTTGAAATCAATTAAACATATTGCCATTTAATGGAGGGGATGCGCTAAGGTAGCCCACGAAATTCAAATTTGCTTACGTTTTTTTTGCAATTTGCAGGTCAGTTTCAGGTTGTATGTTGATCAAAATACGATTCGCTATCATACCAAATGTGTATTTATAGAATTAAAAAATCATTAAACTTATCTGTACAACTCTCTAATTAAGAATTGACCTAAAATATCACGAATTCATGAAATAGTCATTCAATATTGTATTTGTTACGGCCGCGAATCATATTTTGATCAACATTCAACCTGATACTGACCTGCAAATTGCAAAAAAAAAACATTTCGTGGGCTTCCCTGTAGTTCTGGGTGAACTACAGGGAAGCCCACGAAATGTTTTCTCTGGTTTTTCGTTTTAGTAATTAGAACTTTAACTTTGTCGGAATAAAGTTCTAAATGCAACAATGGCTCGATGTTTTAAACCTGGGTCTGAAGATAAACCTTGTTTTGTAATAAGGCCGTTTGATAATCCGTTTTCAAAATATTTGTCGTCATTAACATAATATTTTCCCTTCAGCGAGGAGTTGTACGTGTGCGTGGACCACTGCGCGCGGTCCTTACTGGAAGTGTGCGCGAGCGACGTGGGCACGGCCACTGCCAAGCATGCGCTACTCATCACACTGCTCGAGAACCACGAGGGGAGAACGCTAGAAATGGTATACCAACACAAACTTACAAATAATATTGAGAAGCAGCTTCGAACCACTTGACATGGCATAGTGACTGTGAATTTGTTAACTTAGCAGCTTCCATTTTTGAGATCGAGATTTCGACTTTCGGACTTTTCAAAACTTGTATACTAATCGGTTGATATTTTTCGCTGCCACAAATCGATGTATGTTTACTTGCTTAGATATATGGGCCTTACATATTGGCATTGCCATTATCTAGGTTTTCATGTTTAAATTCCCTGTAAGTACCTCCTGGTTAAAAGACTTTCACTTCACTCGCTTGCTTGCTTGATCACTTACTTGCTTCAAAAACTGACTGCTGAGAGATATTTCTCGACGGCATGTGAAGCCAAGTCAGAGGCCCATGGGCGGCTTTAAAACTCTGACACCAGGTTGATCACTAATTACACGAAAAAGAAAGAAAGGACTTTCTTTTTGTTTTGCTGCTTGAAAGATAACCAGTCTGCCAATCTATGGACTGCCCACACTTTGATGCCTCTCGAGGACAAATTAGAATTGTCGTATAGAGACACAAGTTCAAATTCAAAATATTTTATTTCACATAAACCTATAAGGGCACTTAAGTTTTTCTCATAAGACTGGATTTTGGTCCTACTATCATTATTCTATTGCAGCCCACTGCTGGCTTTTCAAATCTTCGCTATTTAAATTGATCCATAAAATGTAATAATCTTGTCCCCTACAGCTGATGTCATGCCCGAGCGAGACGGAATGGTCGCGCTGGTCGGAGGCGCTGCTCCCGCCCAGCGCGGGCGCGGAGGGCGAGGCGGTGTACGCGGGCTGGGACTGCCCGCAGGTGTGCGCGCTGTACGCCTATGCGCCCGCGCAGCCCGACGAGCTGGGGCTCGCGGAGGGGGACGTCGTTAATGTTACTAGGAAGACCAGTGAAGGTATGTTATGTTCTATATTAGATAAACTTTTTTCTAAGTAATATTATGTTGGCTTAGTTTTAGTAACAGCCTCCTCTTGACCATCAAAATATACACCATACGCAAAATATGTGCTCAGACGTCAAGTTGCGGACATAAGCCCGTTACACTAACACCATAATCAGATTTTGAGATTCGATGTCCTGAGATAATTTATCATAGAAAATTACACATTCTTATGAACATTGCCCCTCCAGGTTGGTACTACGGCGAGCGCACCCGCGATGGCGAGGCGGGCTGGTTCCCGGGCGCCTACACCGCCGAGATCGCGTCGCCGCACGTGCGCGCGCGCAACTTGCGCCAGAGGTACCGCCTGCTCGCGCTGTCCGGGACCTACCTCGGCCAGAAGAAGAGGACGCATGTATGACCGTGCACCACGCGCTAGAAGGGGACGGAATAATACCCCAACAGACAGATTAAACAACTTTCGAGCAATGACGTCATCTTAGCACTAATCTTGGATTTACAGGGCCCCTTTGAGTGTTCTCTCGTATTTTCTGAATCATTCCGAAATTTGTTTTAAGAGAATTTTTTAAATTAAATTCTGGTCTTTTGAAGTGAACACTCAAATGATAACGGTTTATTAATACGCAACCATGGCCCCTATTCGAGAACGATGCTAAACTGTGAATCTTGCCTTGCACCAAGATTTTTGTATAAATTTTGAAAGAGTAGAAAACTATTTATACAAGTTTCGTTCTAAAGTGTGGGCCTAAGTGTGACGTCACAATAACGGTGCTGAAGTGGAATACCCTCATTCCGTTGGCAACTCTCTCTTATGCATTTACTGCGCAGACGCAATAATATCAAGGTGTTTGTTTGTTGTAATGTTGAAGATAGTACTGAACGAAAAGACAAAAAATGTAGAAGTATGAAGTTGTTCGTTATCATCACAATTGTTGTTAGAATCTCACAATAACGTTAGGAGATTGTCTTAAAACTTCTTCCTTGTGTTATTACAACTTATTACTGTACAGATAGGAATTGAGTATTAGTGATCTTATACTATTGACTGTCTATGAAATTGTTTGGTTTGTGAAACAGACGCAGTCCGTCCAGTCACTGCCTTTATAATCGTATGGAGAAACTTGGTGTTTGTTTTATGGACTAGTTAACGTTTTGTGTGGATCGAAACGATCCTCCACGCTAGAAGGTGCTTACTTGTGATAGTTCCGCTCTATTCGATGAACAAAATCATTTAGAAATCTACGAAATCGAGTTATGTAACAGCTCTTTTTAAATATACTATAAAATTATTTTATTGAAATATTTTCTTGATTTAATAATACTATATTTAAAGACAGATTATAAATAATAAATCAAATATCAATCAGTTATTAATTAAATTTTATTGTAGTATCATTTAATACGGACGTGGTCCGCTGCAGCCTCTCGTTGCAGACTGTAGCTCGCGTGTTATTGAACATAGTTGATAACAATAAAGATAACGTGAGTGAATTCTGCTTACATTAGTTAGTACGTAGTTATAATCGTCGAGTGTACAGTTACGTATGAGATTCGCAGCAGTTTATTGTACAGTATAACATTGTAAGACATTTACTGATTAGGTTAAGATATATGTTATCATCAAGTAACGCTTCACTTGCCCGCTGTATTCGAAAATTGCCTAGTCATAACGAGCGGATAAGTCGATCATGAAATTATCAATTATTTTAGTCAACATTCCTTGGCTAGCAAGTCTGAATTACTTTGCTATAGTTGGCCGCTAATATCACGTCGGTAAACGAAGCGAACCATACCTACAAGTGAATGTAATTCCGGCTATAATTTTGCACCATATCAATAACAATTAAATGAAGTTACGATTGTATTGTACTTAAGTAAATTATTGTGTATATAGAATTAGGAAGAAATGTAACAAATCATGGATGTTATATATTTATGGTATGATAATAAAATGTAATTATATAATGGCATCGTTTCATTTCCTCTACTGTTCGCGACACTGAGAACTTTGTACACTGTTACAGGATAATTTTCAAAAACATCTGTTTTCCCGTAAAAATCTTTCCTCCTCAAATTAACATTGGATTAGTAATAACAAATAAATGGTTGTTATAAATGCCTCGTACCACTACATGTCCTACTCACACAGTTTGTCACTACATCATTATATGGATGCAAAATTAATCACATACTTGACCCACCTAGATAATAACATTATGTAGCTCGTGATATAATATGAACATGAACCATTAAATAGGTTATTCAGAAAAACTAAAATGCCTGCCTCGAGCGAGTTCGGGTATTTTTATTGGATTTTACCATCCTCAATAGCAGTTCGGAGTCTGGAGTTGTGCTCGGTTGATGGCAATACGCTCGCCCCCTATTACAAGGGACTTGAAAACAACATAACTTGCGAAATGTGGGTGTAATATACTATAGATACACCTCTGCCTTACCCATCGGAGATCACAGGCGTGATGTTATGTAAAATGCCCCTTAGGGAGCAATACAATGAATGATCTAAGGAAAAATCGCCATTTTGGCAGATAGCATGGCATTATATTGTAAATTTTTACCTGGGCATTTATTTCCTTTTCCGTGTTCAGTTCGATACACTGGTTTAGAATTTTCGGATGCAACTTACGATAGCACTTTTGTGAATTTATAGACTGCAACTTAAGACAGATAGACTTTCCGAATGAGTTAAGATCCTGTGCCGATAGAAATTGAAATGGATGGAATTGCACATTCTATAGGTATTTCCCTTGGCAGCGGTGCTTACCATCAATATTTATGACTGCCCGCCCTGTTCGCCTAGTGCTTACGCAGGTACGACTGCGGAGCGGGTCCTATGATAACGTGAGAAACATAAGCGATATCTGAGCGTGCCGAGACAACCACAGGAGAGGACGTAACACGTGGAACGAATGTATAAAAAAGACGATCTTTAAGTACTTAACATTTCAGTTTATTAAAATTATATTGGTCATTCATTATTTCAAACACGCTGCTGTTATGTCTTTGCTTACATATATAATATTAAAATTCATTAAAAACTAAAAAAGTATAATTGTCAAATAGCAAATAAATAAAAAATAAAAATGCAAATCCTATCAAAAATATTTAAAAATGTTATTATTATCAGATCTTTTAATAGCTAATTAAATAAAAGAAAATAAACTCTGGAAAGTTATACTTATTATTTTTAAATTGATTATTTGTAAACAATTTAATGTCTTTTTTGTATAAAAATGAAAAATCCGATAGAACTTAACTTAAAAAAAATTGTGCGCATTATCGTTGGACTGGGTGTTCACAGAAACAGGTATAATAAAAGAAATATGATTAAAAGGGAAAGTAGTCAAAAGAATCCCGAGTACTTAATAATCTCAGAAGAAATCAGTAAACTGAAAGAATAAGACATTTGTGCCCATTATCTAACATACTATGACTCCTACATATAACCGAGCTTGAGCTAAGGTAATTGTCTAATATTATGCACCAATTAAAACAATTAATAAGCTTATAACACAAAGATGGAAAAAGAAGAGAGATCAACATTAATTTGAGTGGAATGGAAAATCAGTCAGAGAACAGTAAGTTAGTATACAATTTCGTCTTCACAGGTAGTGATGCAATCAAATTCTTGTTTTGGAAGAATTCTCTTTGACTTCAAACAGTTTCCTCACGAAGTACACTTGTAGTGTTGCTGTTGCAGCTATTGCCAGTATTTGGATGATAGACCACCTGGAAAAAAAAGATCCTTCATGAATAAAAACATATTTTAAAGAAATATTTAAATTTTTCACTCTATATTATTACATGCTTGGCAAACCAATCCATGAGTGATTGAAAATGGGGTAGCTCATTGAAAAACTAAAATAAAATTTTGTGTTTTTAATAATCAATATTCCATACTAATATTATAAATGCGAAAGTAACTCCGTCTGTCTGTTACCTATTATTTTTCCATTAAATTTAGCAGACAGGTAGACCATGACCTGGGACAAAGGATACTTTTTATCCCAGTAGCACATTCCTGTAGGATAATTTACCCTTCCATGGGTGAAACAGCAAAAAATATCCCATTAAATTAAATTCCTTCCTTTTTTATAAACCATTTTTATGATTAATAAAAAATGGCATTTGGAATCATGAATTCCACCATTACTAGTTTGCGTCTAGCAAGGAATTACTATACATATTATAATCTGCCTAGCCTTCTCCAAACTATGTTCAGGTTGTCTTCCAGTCTGGCCAGATACAGCTGAATACCAGTATTGAAACCTGACTATACTGTACATATTATCTTATCAATTTTGCCCTATATTGCAAGTGTTACTCTCCAACATTATGAAACCCCTATCTCCACTTAAATAGATAATAACTAATAAGGTGATTACGGATTCCTCTATTCAGGTAGTGACCACACTTCGACGCGGAATTAGGTTCGAAGAAATGATTTTTTTTATTATGTAAATAGGATAACTAGGACTACTCTGAGAAGAAAAGCCGAAACAAACTCGGAGGTCACAGTCTCTTTTAAAGGCCAGACATAATCTTGGTCAGGCTATATGAGGCCCATGTAGATTAGTGTCTGAAATGGTCTTTTAAGGAAAGAACCACACAGATTTGAGTAAAGTGTTGTGTAGTTTGTATGAAGTGGTATCGAGACGCGCCATTCAAATCAAAACGAGGTGTATGATGTTTATTGCATGGACATAAAGCTCTTTGTGACCCCAACTCCCTAATATTAATGAGTAGTTACCATACCTGAGCACATAGATATTGTTGTCTTGCAGCAAGTTGTAGTCTCTAGACTCCCGGGCCCTGGAGTGGTACTGGTACTGAAGGATGTCATTGATGTTCCTTTCCACAAACTGGATAGAGGTCTGCAACAAAAATGTTAACGATTTCAGAATGCTGGTTAATCTGGTATTGGCGACTCTGTAAGTCCGAGGCTTTTGTTACCTATAGTCAGGGACTTGAAAACGAAATGAATTTCGTTCCGTTATCATTAATGTTATCATATAACGTTCCAAAATTTGTAACGATACTTAAACTTAAAAATACCAATAACGTTACAAGAAAGAAACGTTAAAGAATATCATTTTCGTAGAACAAAATTTTAAGTAACGTTACAAGTATCAGTAACATTAAGCTTATCCGCTTGTAATAACGTTACAGGTGAAACGTTACAGATTCATTTGTAACGTTATTCTTAAGAACTTTTCTCGCTGACTACCGCTCCGTCGTCGCCCGGTAGCCTCGGCACAAGCCACCACTGTATTCGTTCGAGAGTGCGCATCTTTTCCCGACATCTGCCTACTTCTATATATTTATGTGATTGTGTCAACTTTAACTTTTTTTGAATAACGTTATTATATCGTTATACTGTTAACGATATATTGATAATATTGTTAGTGAACACTTTAAGATTTCGTTCCGTTTGTCAGTATCGTTATAGCCAAGGTATTAATTTTGTTACGATCCTGGTGGAACGGTACAAATTATCGGTACTGGAACTACGCGTAACGTTATTTTGAGTAACGTTTCAAGTCCCTGCCTATAGTACTTAAGATAATATACAGAAGCTGTTATAAATGTAATAGTGGTCTGTTTCACTACTTCGTGATAAGTTACAGTCAGCCAACTTATAATAAGACCTAAAAGACCTAAAGTTTCAACTGCCGATGCCGTACATCATCTGACAGACTATCTAGCCCAAGAACTTGACAAGGGTAACCACACAGTAGGAGTTTTCCTGGACCTCGCCAAGGCTTTTGATACAGTCTCCATTCCTATTCCGTTGCGCAAGCTTGAGACACTGGGCATAAGAGGCATTCAACTGAAGCTTCTCAAAGTTACTTAGAAGACCGAACACAGTGCGTTAAAATAGGCAATGTTCTCAGCGCAGACGAAAAAAACACGTCCTTTGGTGTGCCCCAAGGAAGTATTTTAGGGCCCACTCTGTTTTTGATATACATAAATGACCTTTGTAATCTAAACCTTGAGCGCGGTACTATAATATCTTACGCTGACGACACTGCCCTCCTTTTTTCTGCTGAATCGGAACATGAAGTCTACAAGTTTGCGCAACACGGTTTTAATATTGTAAATAAGTGGCTTCAATATAACTCACTAACATTAAATGCGGCTAGACAAATTATATTAAGTTTTCAATGCGCAAACAAAGATCTGTTTTGCTCTCAACGATGGTTGCTCATTGTTGTATGGTCCCTGCAGATTGCCTTCTTACGTGTCCTAATATTAATATAACTAATCAAATAAAATATCTGGGAATTATAATAGATGAAACCCTATCTTTTAAACAACACATAGAAGCTTTAAATAATAGAATGCGCAAGCTAATATTCGTTTTCAAAAAACTACGTTATATTGCAGACCCAAAATTTATTCGGCGAGTTTACCTTGCTCTCTGTCAGTCAATTTTGACTTACTGCATTACCTCTTGGGGAGGAGTGGGTAAAAGTTTGCTATTACCTATAGACAGAGCTCAAAGAGCGATTCTCAAGGTGTCTACTTGCCGCCCTTTCCTTTTTCCCACTAACCTACTCTATAAATCCTGTGAAGTACTAACAGCTCGACAGTTATTCTTTAATCATAAATCATTTAATCGTTTGTTAAACATAGGTAACATAAAATGGTCTTAAGCTATAATACATAGTGCGCTATGTTTTGTCAACAATGACATACAAACAAATTCAATCAAATGAAATTATTATACAGATTAATTAAAATTGTCATTCAGAAACTGGTCCAATGTGTAATAGCATTTATTAAGTAGTAAGTTCTTTAAAGTTTTTCTGAATTTTTGTACTGGCATACATTTGATTTTGTCAGGTATTTTATTAAAAACTTGGGGAGCAAAACCATATTCATAATGATATTCATAATGAGCATCGTATTAAAACGACACGCAGCCCTTCTCTATAGCACTGAAACTACTAAAAAGAGATGGAAAGACATAGTTTGCCCTACAAAAAGTACAAAACATGCTTTTGCAGCCAAATTTTTTTGTCTTCCTAGGACCATTACTTTATAACAGACTAAATGCGAAAGCCAAAATTTATTCTCTAAATTATAATAATTGCAAAAGAACCGTCAAGGAAGCTCTTCAAAGTATGTCCTATGAAGATACAGAGAAATTATTAGTTGTACTTAAATAAAAGTTGTATTTGTACTAATTAAGTTTAGCTAAGTTAGGATAGGTACTAAGATATTAGCAAGTAGGATTTATTGTACTATTTACACCTTTTTACATACCTATTAGATGACTTGATTTTTATTAATGTGATTATTTACAAATATTATACCTTGCCTCGCCTGAAACACAAGATGACCTAGTTCAGGCACATAACACAATTGAATTTTTCGTAGATTTAAGCAAATTTGTATTTAGTGTTTTACCTTTTTACCTGAATATACTTTTTACCATTATTATTAATTATAGCAGGTGATTACATAAAATTCTTTACCATTTCTAAATTTATCTAGTGGATAGCGCTTATCGGGACATTTCAAAACATGCCCTGGCAGGTGTGCCCTGGCAGACTATTTTCCATGCGTACTTGCCATTCTAACACCAGTTTGCGCTCACCTGTTCATAGAATGATAGATGCCTACAGTAAGACTTGAACATATTGACATTTTTGCATGTTCTCCCAGTAAGTTCAAAGGTCTTATACTTAAGGAGCTCTCTTGATTTATGTGAAAAATATAGATAAACGTGATTATGTTTAGTTTTTAATATTATTATGTATTATTACCCTAGCATTTAATTAATTTATTATATTCCATAGTTAATCTGAGAACAACGTTGTGGGCTACAATATTGTTCAAATGTTATGTGTATTTCTTTTTCTATGCTGTCTATTATTCATTTTGAAAAAAATAAAATATAAAATTAAAATAAAATGCTCTAAGCAAATTTAAGACGGCAGAATAGAATAGAAGTAATTTATTTGTCATGTAAACACCTATTGTACAATATGATGATCATTAACAATAGGTGTTTGAACTGTTTACACAGTTTATATGATTATTACTACAGTCTACAGGGCATTCATAAGCTTCTGTAAAATTCTATGTTTTCTGTATAAAGTTCCTTTAACTGTTATGTAATGTGTCCATAAAAACTTATGGCATACAGTCCACAGTCCACACCAAACTGAATATTCAACAACATATAGCTTTGAATTACATACATTTACATAAATTAAACATTATGAATGTTAATATGTTTAAAAAATTGTACATAATGAGAATTCTACTCCAGAACATGACTAAATGGATCGTTCTGGAGTAGAATCATTGATCAGGATTGGAATAATTTAATGGATATTGGACTGCTGACTGTAATTTAAATATTTTTTGTTGCAATTTTTTGATATTATTAAATATAAACTTACAGTGAAATTCTTTATATTCATGTCAAGTTCCTCCACTTCCTTGGCATACTTTTCCCACATATCGTATCTTATCACTGAGAGATATAAGTTGACTAGTTTCCCTGCAAATCTTGAGAACTGGTTATCAATGCACACCGCATAATATCCTCCTGAAGAGGTCTGGTCCGCGTACTCGGCACTCTGTCGCCACTCATATGGGTGCACTATCTGGCCGTTAGGATGCCGCACGGCGAAACCACACATGCCATCGCCGCCTTTCAACACCTGTTGGCAAAAAAGTTTTAGAACTATTTATGAGTAAAGTACACAAGCTAAAGCTCGGAAAATGCTTCATTATAATGGTTCCAACACATTAGCATCGTTATCTGAAATTGCTGCCTAGGTTTCGGTACAGAAAATCTAATTAATTACCTGATAGCTGGCGTAAAATGTAGCACCAGACGGGACATATTGATAGTAACAGTCTTCTTTGCCCGCGTCGATGTGAACTTTGTAGTCCATCGTCACCGCAGGCATGTTCTCGTACCAGGGTGCTGGCGACTGCGAGAAAACATCTCCAACAAGTGATAAAACTGTAAATATTAAAGTTAACACCGTAAACATATGCCACGTCCGTTGTGCCATTTTTGACTGGACTGAAATAATGGCAAACAAATTGTTAATTGACATTTCGATGACATGGACATAAACAACTGTCAAAAAAGTGAAAGGCTCCCGTTTAGAAATCGTGAGGAGTCGTTGCGTTTTCAAGTGGTTTCAATTTTATAATACAGACGGCTACACATCAAGCCATACATTTCCAGTTTATGGTGATCTCGGATGGTATAGGATTTCTGTACAATGTGAGGTCAGCTTATACTGGAAATCTATAGCTTGATGTGTAGCAGTGTATACATTCGATTTTAATATTTATTTGACCCAATCAGTTGCATAGTAACTTTTTACTGTGCGTTTGCACTGGCGAAACATTCACAATAAAACATGTTGAAATCTCTAGTTCCTGCCTGTCAAACATTGTATGGAACATTGACCGAAAATAGAGATTTCAACATATTTTGTTGTGAATGTTTCGCCAGTGCACACGCACAGCTACACAAACATACATGTTCTCACGCCTTCTTCCCACAGAAACTACAGATGCCATTTTACCATCCATAACAAAAATATGATGTTTTTTGTGACAATTTGAACTTATAATGAATGAACTTCAACGGGTGAACGGTTCAATTTATATTTGGTCACACTGCTGACAGCTGTGGCTGACAGTCCGCCACTGACAGCTAACCTATAACTCTGGCTCATGATATTGAATTATTGAAACTTTCGCAGACGTTTTTTAAATGAAAACATTTTTAAAATCGGTCGTGTGAAAGTATAATGAAAGCTAGATATTTAACATTCTTCTCTTACATAGGGACGCCATTTAGGTTCGTTAGCTTGCCAGCAGTTATCATTTATTTGCATGAACATTGTCATATAAGAATTTTACTAAAGGACTATATTCTAGGTCTTCGGAGAAGTTATGGCTGAAAGCAGGCCGTAATCACCCAGATCCGGAAAGTGTGCAGGGTTTGATGGAACTAGCACTTCTGCAACTTAGATCGCTGAACTACCCTAACCTTGTACTTTCGAGCCGGTAAGTGAGCCTTACTCAACTGCTTGCCATTGAATAAACAGGTTTAACACCACTAACTGATCTCTTTTGTGGTGCCTATCTGCCTACTCTTTCAGCTTCTACTTTCTTTTTATAGTATACTAGCTGACCCGACTGACCTGACCCAATAAATACAAAAATCCCATAGAAAAAAGCATTTCCTGTTTTTTTTCGAATTTCCCAATATTCTGGGCAACTTTTCCATAAAAACCTTATTCAGATGATTACAATTTTTTTTTTTTAAATACCCCAATTTTTCCAGCCATTCAAAGTCAAAGTATTTAACATAGGTAATATGGTACAGGGTATAAAATTTGCGTTGTATCACTATGTTTTGCCTTGCAAGGCGAACAAATTAGGTGTAAAAAACCACAAACTAAATAAAACTGTTTCAAACAAGTAACGTCGTAAACAAGACAGAATAACAAGTGAATCGGACATTTTTTATTTTATGCTTCTATCATCTAAAAACTCATTGATAGAGTAGTAAGCCTTTTCAATCAAGAATTTTTTAAGTTGCAATTTAAAATGGTTTATGTTGGTCATGCTTTTTAAAGTTTTTGGTAGTTTATTGTAAATCTTTGGACCCATGCCGAGACAATTCTTTGAGAAAAGTGCAGTATTGTGTTTTTTTGATTTTAGTGTATTCCCAAGTGTTGTGCTCACCAACAAACAGCATTTCACACAGTAAAACAAATACAAATGAAAACAGTTATTCTGTTAAATATCTTGTTACAGTACAGATGGTGGAGTCCATGCACTGAACACAAGCGCACACTTTGACTTGGAGAAGTACGGCTCCAACATATACGACCCTGATGGTGTCGCCTACAACTTGAACAAATTCTTCTACAAACACAATAATAGCATTTATGTTAAAAAGGTTATCAGAGTTGCGGACAACTTCAATGCTAGACATTATGCTATTGGTAGGACATACTTGTATAGGTGAGTCACTAACCACATGAAAAGAAGAAGTATCATTATTTAATTTATTGCTTACGGTTTAAGAATTTCTTTATAATAGCCATTCTATGACATGATCTATGTTACTAGGATTGGTTTCTGCACTATGGGGTTTATTTATAAATGTCGCTTAAAATTAAGTCACATTCAAATGTCAAAAAGGTATGGTTAAACAGTTGCTAATCATTACATAACTTTAAGCAACGTTTATAAATAAGCCCCTTAGTACTTTTAAGTGGACTATTGTATGTGCATTCTATGACAATGGAGCCAGTATTTTATTTGGTGTGACAGAGAGAGATAGCTGTGCAGGAAGGATAGCAACAGCCCTTTTGCCGACAGAACTGTAATCACTTTGAATAATGACAAAGTGAACACAAACATAATATTCTCTGTATACATTTCAGATTGGCAGTGAAAAAGGATGACATAGTTTTTCCTGAGAAAACATCAATAGCTTCACATATACCTATAGAAGAGTGGAAGCGGTGTCATTTTGTAAGGTAAGCCAATGTTAGTATTCTGTACTAGACAGTAGAGTCGTTGTCTTTGTACAGTGTGTTGGTTTGTAGTTGTATTTTAACGCCCAAGTAATCAGCATCTGAATACACAACCTTAAATACATAATTTTAAATCCATAAATTTTAATTGAGTTGAAATAATGCAAAAAAAAAAAAACAATATTTAAAAACCCTTTTTTAGAATACCAGGCTTCAACATAGAAAAGTTTAAAGAAGGTGCCAAATACTTCGTTGGCTACCACGACTTCACGACGTTCAAGCGTTTCGACAAGTTGAAACAGACCAAGCACAACAGACGAGAGGTGCAGTCCATTGAAGTGAGACCTGGGAAGCCACTCCTCGCCTGCTACTCTTTAGAACGAGACAGCATATTTGATTACTGGGATATTGTGATTAGAGGAAGAGGATTTGTACACAATCAGGTATTTATATTAATTAAAATTGGAAATTTGCGAAACTTCACTTGAAACCTCGAGTTTAACTGTATTGCATGTCCTGCTAATCTGCTTGCCCCTATACTGGTGATAGCTTATAGCCAACTATCACCAGGTAAAACATCGCCGAGTTATTGATTTCATTAAAAATGTTCGACTAATGACTTGCTCTGTTGGCTTGTCCCTAAATCCTCTATAAACTTGTTCGCTTCTCCAAATGACCGACCGAATGCGGTATAAAAAGCAAGGTAACAAAAAAAACACTACATGCCAGTTAATATTTCCAGATTCGCCGCATGGTAGGAACACTTAACTCCGTAGCCACAGGCAAGTTACCTCCGGAAGAAATAAAGGTAATGCTACAAGTGCCTTCGAAGCACACGTGGCACAACAGCATCCAAACAGGACCCCCCGACGGATTGTACCTTTGTGACGTGCACTACAAACCTGAAGACCTTGTCTACGACCCGGTAAAGACTGGAGAAGGAAGAGAGAAAGATAGTGATAGTGAATGCGACTGAGAGAGACAGAAGATTGACTTTGGGGGATAGTTGTAGGCAAGGAACATAAACATTGTAGTGAAAAGGTAGAATGAAAACAGTACCTTATACAAAGAGGGCCCTGTATACATTTTATAAAGCTGCAGTCAATCAATAGATGCAATTTTAATCTTTCATTTTTGTAATTAACATTTTTTTTTGCATTTAACATCACAGCGTTAAAATATTTAACAATGAGTTTCCTCAATGAACTAATGAAACAAAGAAATAAATTGAAAGTAACAGAAACTGTTGTTACAAATGTCGACGGACAGCGTTACGTCGAGAAAGAATCTATTATAACCGCTATAAGTCCGAGCACTTACGGATTCGTCGTCGACACGAAACCAGATAATATTCCAGTATTAATAACTGAGTATGTTTACATAGGCTCACAAGATTGTACTGCGAGTAATGTTATAGAAGCTTATAACATCAAACATGTGCTAAGTTTAGGTATCAATGTTGAAGTTGCAGTCAACAATAAGTTTATAAACTGCTTAGATTTACCTGAAACTAATATTAAAGAGATTTTATTAGATAGTTTACCTTTTATTCGAAAAGCTGTGGGCTCCAAAGAGAATTGTCTTATTCATTGCAATGCCGGCGTGTCACGGACGTCTATGGTCGCTATAGCCTATTTGATGCATTATGAGAGGATGCAGTTTCAGGAAGCGTTTGATTTATTGAAGAGTAGAAGACCCGCTACACAACCTAATGATGGTTTTAAGAAACAATTGAAAGTTATGAAGCCTAGAGAAATAATTTAGAATAGTGCTGTACAATTTTAGGCTTTACTGCTTAGGTATTAAGTGTTAACTGAATGTTGTGGTATAAGAAATATAGTATTGATGTAGATAGTGCTGTAAATTTGTAATATATTTTTGAAACTGATCAAGTAACTTGTTTAATTTCCATGGTTATATCTTCTTTTCCCTTTGGTAAAAATCTCCCCTCTATACTCAAGTCTTCAGTCTAATGGAATCGAAAAAAAATACAACAGGCTCCTAAAAAAGTTATTTTTCACTTCGTAGTGCTTTTTTTTTCGGACGTCGGCTGTATAGTGTGCGTACGCGCAGCGGAATGTTGTTGAATTTAAAGATTTTAATTATGCAGATATTTAGTGTATGACGTCGTATAATTGTGTATGGTAAAAAAAAAATTGTGCACGCAACCATTGTGGAGAAATTCACCAAAAACTGATTCCGCTGGGCGAACGTTGTCCTGGCGGAACTTTTTTTAATCCATAGACTTTAGAAGAAAAGAGATGTGTCCAAAAATTAGTGTGTATTTGTGTGTAATTGTGTATGTATGAATAAAACTAGTGCATGCATAAACTTCGGAGAAATTCAAGTTTCCGCTACGCGAACGTTTGGCCATTAGCTAGTTTTCATATAAAGCGCTTACATAGAGAGCTGTAGATTTTTACATACGTTGTTTTGAATTTGTTTATATTTGTTTAAAAAACAGATTTAGAAAAAATCGTAGGGCTTAAAAGATAAAAATATAAACGTAAAATACGCTTATTAGGTCTTAGTTCTTAAAGTATGCACTTTGGGGTCTAGATTTTCACGTTTATACAAACCTTGTAAGTGTCTGCAACATGTTGCCAAGTATCAAAGATGTTCCGTTAGTAACTAAAGAGTTATAGGGCAAATTTACCATGAACAGATCACTGTTTACAAAGCAGTCAAATATCACGACGTTCTGAAGGAATTGCATGGTAATATGTATGTCAATAATTAGTGTATTCATTCAACTATTCTTATGCAAAATTTCATGTCATTAAATTCAGTAATTAAAGAAAAACAATTATAATACTGACGAAGCATCGAAAACCTACATAACCCGACCAAGTTCGGATGGCTACAAAAAAGCGGCCGTGCAATATATTTAGGTAACATCCCAAAATTTACAGTATAATACCGGTATTGAATTGGTATAGGTGATAACACAATTGTTGTTTCGATATAATTTATAGGTCATTTATTTTTGTACACCTACTTTTTTAAATGTATTTGACTATGACAGAAAGTAGGTACTATTTACGTAGGTACTTTATTTAAGTATGCGCTTGAGACTTGAGATATAATCTAAATATATTATTTAAGACAAATAAAATTCATACAGCTAATTTCTATTGAAGATTTCACGGATCAGGATTCTAACTATAGACCCCTTAGGGAAATTAAATATTTACCACATGTAAGTATGTACTACTGTTTAGGTAAATATTTATCATATTGTAGCTTATTACACTATTTAACCAATAGACTAGGCATGCACGAGCGTTCCCCTTTGCAACTTTAGTGGATCAAACACATTTAAGTCTATTGCTGTCATTGCAAGCGTTTGTTAACGTTATTATAATTACATAATTAAGTATTATATGTAATTAAAAATATTTTTGTACGCGGATATTTAAATAGAGAAGTACTTGTTAATTGAAGATTTGTTTTTATCGTAGATAGTGGCGTTATTATTAAAAAAATATTTTTCATTCAAGAAATGCAATTGTTTTATTTTTTCCTAACGCTTGTGTACGCAACTGTACCATATTAATAAATACTATATTGGAAGGTTAAGAACGTTTCTTAGATATATGGCACGGCCGCTTTTTTGTAGCCATCCGAACTTGGTCGGGTTATGTAGGTTTTCGATGCTTCGTCAGTATTATAATTGTTTTTCTTTAATTACTGAATTTAATGACATGAAATTTTGCATGTGAATAGTTGAATGAATACACTAATTATTGGTATATACATTTTACCATGCAATTCATTTAGAACGTCGTGATATTTGACTGCTTTGTAAACAGTGATCTATTCATGGTAAATTTGTCCTATAACTCTTTAATTACTAACGGAACATCATTGATACTTGGCAACATGTTGCAGACACTTACAAGGTTTGTATAAACGTGAAAATCTAGACCCCAAAGTGCATACTTTAAGAACTAAGACCTAATAAGCGTATTTTACGTTTATATTTTTATCTTTTAAGCCCTACGATTTTTTCTAAATCTGTTTTTTAAACAAATATAAACAAATTCAAAACAACGTATGTAAAAATCTACAGTTCTCTATGTAAGCGCTTTATATGAAAACTAGCTAATGGCCAAACGTTCGCGTAGCGGAAACTTGAATTTCTCCGAAGTTTATGCATGCACTAGTTTTATTCATACATACACAATTACACACAAATACACACTAATTTTTGGACACATCTCTTTTCTTCTAAAGTCTATGGATTAAAAAAAGTTCCGCCAGGACAACGTTCGCCCAGCGGAATCAGTTTTTGGTGAATTTCTCCACAATGGTTGCGTGCACAAATTTTTTTTTACCATACACAATTATACGACGTCATACACTAAATATCTGCATAATTAAAATCTTTAAATTCAACAACATTCCGCTGCGCGTACGCACACGGCTGTATACTGCAAAAACAAAAAACACTTGTTGCGATACCCTAGACAAATTCGAATACCACAACCTGGTATGTAAATAACAGTGGCAGGAAGTTATTATAACATCATCCACATAGACTGGATGGGAAAAATACGCAATATTGAAGCCAAGGTAATAAAATAGAAAAGACAAACATAGAACCTCCTCCTTTTTGGAAGTCGGTTAATAAAACAACACGACATACAAACAACTAATGTAATAACTAATAAATAGGGCAGTTTTAAGTACATGAGCCAAAACGCGTGTATAACATACGGCTCCACGAATGTAAGCCATGACACTAAATTACATGTTATTATTATTACTGTAGCACCAAGTTCATAATTTGTCCGAAGCACTTAAACTTAATCAACACGTTTCATATAAATATTTGTATGTACAATGTTTATATTGGCTATATATTTGAAGCTATTATATTTGTTATTATCATTTATTTTGGCAACTGTATGGTCTTAAACTATAGGCAGAGTTGTAGCACGTTACAAGCAGCATTTCATTTATGGATGAGTCAACAAAAAAATATTAGGTACTTAATTTGACTGAAATCCTAAGTTATGGTCAAATTAACTTCTTTTGAGAGAATCATGGAGCAGTGGTAGTCGAGTGGTAACGGCCGCGACTTACGGTTCGAAAACAAGCAGGCATTTTACTTCGTGTTAACGGTCGGTGAAGGAAAACATCGTGAGTTGACGACTGCTGCGCGAACATTTGGCGGTTTATTCCTACCTAGAGCGCGGCAAAAATGTGTCTTACAAACGCTGCGTGTTGCCGCTCAATGCTTGGACATACCTTAAGAAAGCCACTGTGACGTCCTACAAATCTGAATAAGAATGGACACTGGCTTAAATACGTGTACCTATAACATTATGATGATTATGATTACGACTTCTTATAATTAACTGGGCAGTATACATGAAGATATCAAGTGGAGATATATTACTACAAACTGTATAAATATAAACATACAAAGATTTCTTCTGTTTGCAGTTCATCATTTAAAGTAAATACATTAAATATTTCACTTAAATTCGGTGGCGATTTCAGGCGTTTTTTCAATAAAATCTGATTCAATTAGATAACAATACAACACATTTACATCTAAATTATATTATAGTTTATAACTTTTATAATGGACGTTATTGTTTTAATTTATATAAGTTATTATATAATTCTGAAGCACATAGAAGCACGTGATGGGGCCCAATAGGAACAATCAACGTTAGGCATTTTAATACATCATGCTGTTCATGCCGTAAGTCCCCGTACTTTTATTTCTAAATGATATCGCGCACTAGACCACGACTCCGGCCAGTCGTGGTCCGTGGCCCGCAGCTCGTATCGGTTTCTATAGTTGACCTAGTCAGTGCGACCACTGGTTGTGGTCGTGGCAGCCTAGTGCGTGAGATCCCTTAGTCGTTCCTGTCAGGTCAAATTATTCCTCAATAATGGGCCCCAATTTAAGCAGGCTCGTTATGTTACATAGCATTAAACATAGTACCTAACAAAGAAACAATTTGGTTTACCAATGAACACTTGACTTTTTGGTGATAGCAACCTCAGGTTAAGACAGTGACAGCTAACTAACGTTAATAGAAATAATAATAAAAATTCCAAATCATGATCAAATTGTGCTTTCGTAAAATGCTAGACGGCAAGTTAAGTACTGTACCCTAATTATGTAATACATGATCAATCGGAATTTGAATCGTTTTGATACAAATTGCTAATCCATTGCTTCATAAGTTCGAAAAAAATCTGCTCAACAACGTAAATACTGCAATGAATGTTGTTGAACTGTCAAAATGAAACAAATTTGTCGTAATCGTTTACGAAAATGTGTTGCGTAATTAGATAGCTGGTTTAGATTGAGAACCTAAAGTTATAATGTGGGTAAAGCGATCGATAATTGAGTTATTCCGTTTATCCATCCCAAAAAATCCACCTCAAGGTCAATTCCGGAAGCGCATGTCCGAGGATCCACCCTAACTAAGCCACAGATGGGACACTCCGCAAAATCATTTAAATAAAAGGTGACTCTTGCTACGACACAATACAGTGCAATTCAGGTCAACAGCGTTAATTACCTACAGTTAGATTCACCTAGAAGTCTCTACGTATCTTCTGACTACGTTACGCCCACTGAATTCTTTCTACTTGTAGCGTCATACCTAAAATGAGAAGCGTCCCATCTTTATTCATATTTCATCTGTGCCTAAGCCTATAAATTCCGTTTATTCAACTAGGCCTTGGGTGAATTCTCGAACATATGTTTCGGTGTCTCCAAACTTAGGGTGGATAAATGGAATAACACAATAATATAAAAAAAATCTTATTATTTCATTTAATTTCTTGTCACTTCCCCATTTGTAATTAGTCAACTTAAAACTACTTAGACTAATGTCATTCGCGTTACAACCATTTATAATGATTTTTGAGACCACAACAGTACATAATAATTTTATTATTATTTCGAAGCACTGAACAGGACGGGAATGTTAATTTTGAATCACAAATTCTTTAAACCAAACATAATATTAATTGATTTGTATTCTAAACCCTCCGTACAATACATAGGACTTGCTCCAGAAATCAAGACAAATCATCTGATTCTCAAATAGGTTTTTAACAAATGTCCAGAATCCATTTTGTTAATTCTGTAGTATTGTATTAGTCTCTCACGCATACAACAATAAGTAGCTATGACCATTGACCAGCTTTCAGTCTTCTAGCTTTATTCTTTCATAAAATCTCAATTTGTCAAAAAAGTCTTATAAATTATTCTGTATAATAAATGTTAAATAAAATTATTTACTAACATAAATTAGATAAGAAAACGAGTCTCACTCGCATGTCAACATTTTTTAATATGCGTGTACGACTGTACAGACGCCAGCAGGTCTACCTACCCGAAACTGTCAAATTTTCCCAATCAACTTTGAACCTTATGCTTTAGTGATAAAGTTGAAAATCTATTAAAGAAATTTGACAGATTGTGGTAGGTTGATGTGCTGGCGTCTGTACGTGCACGGTAATGCCGTCGTTTTACGCCAAGTTATTAATTTCAATTTCCGGAAAAAGTTTCAAATGTCGGCTCTACGTAGCAGTTTATTTATTTTTTACGTTTTGTAATAATCGGTGACTTTCTGCGCATCTTTATCGATCCTTCAAACGAAACGGACGGATTCTATGCCCCGCTAAACTACCTAGCTCAAACAAAAAATGCCTACATGACTAAAAAACTTTGTTTCTTACTTCCGCTTGTTTCTTCTGAATATCTACTACTAAACAAAATTGTAAATGTCCATTGTACTCTTAGCGCAATAAAACACACTTATTATGTATAAGGCACTAAAATATTCTTACTGATAAAATAATTAACTTAATAAAAACAATTGTCACTCGGTTATTTCGTTGACCATAGACTGATAGAGACAGCTCTTTGATTTACGTTCGCTCCATGTAGTGAAACCGCGACAGCCTAGTAGCATAGTTCTGCAGTATCTGCCTTCATTTCGCTTACAGAAATCGTCTTCATACCTAACAAACTACAACCTTTTTTTGTGGTCATAAACTTAATTTCAAAGCATAATATTTAAGTATACAAAAATTTATAAATAGGCCATAGTATGCGATTAAATCCTTCATGTCACATACCGCAAAAGCGATTGATAAACGCGCAATATAAAAGAAACTACATCCTATATAAGTACAAATCATGCAAAAACGTACAGCTAGCAAAACAATGTATAATTCTGTTCGAAACTGACTGTACAACTTGAAAGAGTTTTGTTACATTCTGTACGCATTAGCAAACATTCGATAATTTCATATAAATAAGGACGAATATAAAAAAAGTCTTAAAACAACCCCGTGTCATTCCCGATTTTGAAAGGAATGTGGTTCAATATTCTAAAACTTATTATATACTTTGTGAGCATTTTCAATTATCTACATGACTGTACCGTCACAACAACCATAATTACGTGCTTAATTATATTGACTTAGCCCACGTTGGCACGGACGTAAAAATATCGCGGCGGTAATATATCGCGCACTGGATTCTCAACTCTCGGTGTGATTCTTAACGCTTTATGAATCCAACAGAGTGCGTCCCAGCGCGTCGAAAAGACACACTGTTGGATTTTCAACTCTCAGCGCTAAGCAAATCGTTGAAAATCCAGTTTGCGAAAAAAATTGCCGCGGCAAGAAATCGCCCGTACGAATTTGGGCTTACCCCGCGTCCTAACCAAAAGCGACCGTCGCGAGAACACGCGGTCGTCGCGTTCATGTCACTATTTGTTGGGAAAACCAGAAGGCGCCCTCTGTCGGCGCGACCACGCGTTCACGAACAAAAAGTGACATATGAACGCCGAACGCGGAGATCGCTTTTTGTTAGGATACGGCCTTAGGCAGACTGTTGCGCGAATACGCGATCGTTTACCTGAATACTGACGTACATACGCGACTTGATTCATCGCGCGAGTATGTTATACTCATATAAAAGAGCGCCACGATCGCGTACTCGCGCGACTATCACTTTCGATAAAGTTGCAGCCCGTGGCGTCAACCAATATTAAATGACGATTATTAAGCCCGCCAAAGTATAATATAACCGGCCTTAAATTAGATTTTATTCAATTTCTTACATAATATAAGAACCAGTGAATCATTATGCATTTCGAATTATCTTACTTACACAAGCAACATACATAATGCTACTGACCTTAGTCAATATTGTTATATAATGTAATACGAGTATGTATACAAATGCACGTTTCAATACAAGTCTTATTTTCAGTCACATTTTATATGTATTTATTTCGGTATATGGCAGTTGTTATATTTTATTGGACACTTATATTATAGTCGTGATATTTAATCATATAGGCAGAAAGTAAGGGCCTACGCAGACTGGCGGACGGAACGGCAGAGGATTTTAAATTTATCAATTGAATATAATACTTATCAAATCGAAATAAGGTGTATATTTCAATGCTCGGTGATCGAGCTTGGAGCATCGCTGCGCAGTTTTCCGTCGATCACCGAGCACTGAAATATATACCCTAAAATTATTCAAAACACTAAAGTTATTTTAGAAAAAACGTTGGCAAATTTTATAGACCTGTTTCTCAGATTATTATGATTTAGAAGCATTTCGTGGTACTTTACAACTCCGGTTAAACTCATAAACAAAGATGTATTTCATGGATAGAACAACTTAGCAAGTATAACAAAAGCCCCGTATTTAATACAAAAGTTTCATAACATTTTGCGTCACGGGAAACATGTTTCACAAATTATACTGCATGCAATGTTGCCAACTTTTGTTTCCTATCTTAAATTGCACCAACACTTGTCAATCATTCCAATTTATATCTTATTCCAATGACATAAGAGTGACATGACATGCGACCATGAATTGCATTATCTATAATGATGAATACGAGGTTTTATTTTACCTACAAAGTCCTAGAAACTCTTGAGCGTGAGTCCCCTGGCTGGCAAACTGTTCGCTTTAGCGGGCGCGTCTCTTGCTTGCGAATGGGCCACCGCAATGCTAAGACACTGCACCCATTCTTCAGCATTCTTGCCGTCTTTAGGCTTCAGGATGAGAGTCTGGTCTCCTGTGAAGATCTCGAACGCCTTAGGAATGTTGCGCGCGCCTCGGGAGACTTTTACTGAGCGAATCTGGTTTATGTCGATGCTTTCACCTCCGCTCTGAAAGGAATTGAGCTTATTGAGTTGGTGGTCTAGGAGATGAGAGGTCACACAATTACAATAGTCAAGGTGAGTTTCTGTCTTTAAGTCGTGATTGTATGACATTTGATCGTCAGTGTCTGGAACAGTGACACTTGATCGCGTCGCGAGTGTGTGATACTTGAACGTGAGTGTATGCCACTTGATAGCAGCAAGTGGACACGTTTGTACAGCTATAGTTGAGTGAGTACTCACAGAACCCTTGCAGGAGAGGTGTGCTCCGGACAACGTGAAGTATCTCGTCCGCCAGCGTCGGAACAGCCTCCAGCGTCCCTTCTTCTCCTTGAGCTGACCCTCGATGACAGGAACTCCGTCCGCGGCTAAGAACCCTACTGCGCGTTCAGGGTGAGTGCAGAGGAAGCAGCCCCATGTCGCCTAAATGGATAAATAAATACGTTATTTTGGACTGAATTAAAAGATTCTGTGTGTGTAAAGCTCGCATCCCACTGCGCGTTTAGCGAGTGAGGCGAGGCGACTGGCGCAAAGTGGTGCGCCGCGCGATTTGACGCGCCGCGGGAAACTAGCTTTATTGTGGACTACCTTAGAATCAATTAAATTACTTGGCGAAACGTCATAGACGTGATGAACAGAATATAGACACAAAAAAAAAACTTGATCCTGTATATTGACAAGAACAATAATATATAGCTGTACTAGCTTTCAACCGCGGCTTCGCTCGCGTGGCGGTCGGAAATTATCCCACTGGAACGTACTACCAGGACAAAAAGTATCCTATATGTTAATCCAGGTTATAAACTGTCACTGTGCCAAATTTCATCCAAATCTGTTCAGCCATTTTTGAGTGATTGATTAACAAACATACAAACTTTCAAATTTATAATATTAGTAGGATAGTAAGATTAAAATGCCACACACCTGTGTTCAGCCATTTTTGAGTGATTGATTAACAAACATACAAACTTTCACATTTATAATATTAGTAGGATAGTAAGATTAAAATGCCACACACCTGTGTTCAGCCATTTTTGAGTGATTGATTAACAAACATACAAACTTTCACATTTATAATATTAGTAGGATAGTAAGATTAAAATGCTACCCACCTGTGTGGGCGGTAGAGCGGCGCCATCGTTCCGCCGCGCGACCACTTCGAACACATCGAAGAAACCGGCGGCACGCAGCTCGTTCAATAACATCTCTTGTTCCTAAGTAGAATATGATTCAAATTAGTGTGAAACATTTCGTTGAGACTACTTGCTTTACATCTACCATTACAAACGAAGATTTTTGTAAGTAATAGTTAATAAAAAAAAAAAGTTATAAAACTAAAACCTAGCTACGACAAAAAAGGTATAAATAAGACATCACAGACAGACAAATTAAAAATCCGGAGTCACACGTCATGTTTGACAAAAATCTTCATTTGTAATAGTAGATGTAAAGCAAGTAGTCTTAACGAAATGTTTAACACTAATGTATATACATTTGGAATGTGAAAATTAAGCACTTTCATTTGATACCCAACATGGCATCATTATTTTTTTATTTTATTGTTCATGACTTTATGTCCTCTAGAGGACGCCATATTCAATTTAATGTGACGTCATATAGGCTATAACCAGCGGACGATCAAGACGCTTCCAACGATACTTTAAATTATAATGAGTAGTTTAGAAGTTATTAGGTAATAGATGAACATACATATCGGTCAAAATCAAGACCCTCCTTTTTGCTTCGCCGTAGTCGGGTAAAAATATCTATCTCTTATGGGGTAATAGTACTGACGCGCCCACATTATTTACCATATAAAAAAAGCTTATGAGAACTCTGGTTAACATAGATGAAACTGACAGTTGTAAGCCTCACTTTGGGGAACTGAAGATAGCGACCTTGCCTTGCCTTTATATGTTTGAAATTTGTAAATTTGTACGTAAATATCCCGAATTATACTCCAAAAGAGAAGACATACAGAATAGATTTACTCTAAGACATAAAAACAGACTAAACATTCCAACATCACGACTTAAAATGCATTCATCAAGTACATTATGTAATGTCAATAAAAATATATAATAAACTACAGGAACATCTTAAGAATATAAATAAATATAATATGTTTAGTAATAAATTAAAGCTATTTCTAATAAACAAAAGCTATTATAATATAAATGAATACATGAATGATAAACTGTGACTGGAATTGCAATAAAATGTAAATATTTAATTGAGATTACTTCTAGATTTAGAAATAAACAATAAATATTGTATAATTATTATAATCGAATACATTTAATTTAATTAAGAATTATTCATTTTCTAAATGCTATAACTTATTTTATTTTAATATTACATTTTCCATACTTATGTTGCTGTGTTGACCTTACAGGGTCCATAACTGTATCTTAGCTTTAACAACTTAATTCACATTATGGTATGCAAATAAATGAAATGAAATAAATAAAAAGCCCGCAGTAGCCGCCGTATATCAAAAGAAAACAAAAATGACACTACTTTGTTGTACCTCTTCTTTTCTCTAGCTTAAATTATAGATAGCAGTGAAGTGTGATATTTTACTACCACGATTTTCGTAAAGTCACCATGTTCATATAGAAATGATCTGCCCAATAAGTGAACTGGACTACTAAAAACATAATCCTTCCTTTTGGCTTTGCCGCAGTCGGGTAAAAAGGCCTAAGACCTTGGGAACATACCTTAATCCCGGGGAAGGCGCCGGTCACAAGCGTGAGGAACGTCTTGTTCTCACACTTGAGGATGTCCCAGCAGTGCTTCAGCGACGCCACGGTAGGGTCGCGCGAGGACAGGGCGGCGTCGTGCCGGGCTTGTAGCGCTGTGTTCATAGAATATAAGTTATTGTACATCTAAATTGTAACACCAGTCATAAACGACCATAGGGTACAGTCACGAGCAAACATTTTTACATCAAGCAAAATTTAAAAGCGATTTTTTACTAAAGTATTTATTGAGATTTTCCTAGAAGTGTTGTATTTTGAATACATCATATTCAGCCTATAACGTTACTGCTGAAGCAGAGACCTTCTCTCTGTGAAAGGGAATGGGCCGTAATTCACCACGCGGGCCCAGCGCGGGATGTCAAATCTCTTCGAATTTTCGGTTCTAGAACATGCCGGTTTCCTCAACATGTTTTCCTTCTCCGTTTTGAGAGCAGTGGTGATGAAATAATTTACACAAGTACAGCGCCTGTCTAAGTTCGAACCCACAACTTACAACTGAGTCGAGGCCGTTACCACTGGGCCACCATTGCTCTCCTTGAACACATACTATTATGAAATTAACTGCCCCCTTGGTCACGTGGTCGCAAGCGCGACTGTTGAGCGTGGGGTCCTGGGTTCGATTCCCGGGTCGGGTAAAGTGTTATTGGGTTTGTCCATTAGGAATTTCTTAGTAACAGCCCGGAGTTAGGAAGTTGGCGGTGTGATACCCCCGTGCCTCGGTGCGCACGTGTCGCCGTTGGTCCCGCGCCTGATCTCTCTCCGCGAGTGTCGGATTGCCGTCCCATCGAACTATGAGAGTGAGGGAAGAGAGTGCACCTGTCTGCGCATACACTTGTGCACTATACTATCTCTCGCGTCGAAGGTTAGTCTCCGTTGACATTGGCCGCCGTGGCCGAAATACGGTCTGGAGGAGTATATATTATGAAATTAGAGTCATCGCAGCCCGGTGGAGTGACGGCGAAGTGAGTAATTGATTAGGTAACAACTGAAAGTTGATTTTATTTACTATAGCTTACGGCTACGGTCACAAACTATACTCCACCTATCCTGCCCTCTGTGCTGCCCCAAACGTCGTGCAAGTGGCGAAGTTTTGGGCCAACAAAGTATGAACAATTGTCTTGCCAGCGACACGAAAAGCATAGCATACGGCTTAAATTTATATACGTTATAAAAACTCAAACGAAGCGGCGCAAAACGTCGTCGAGTGGCGCGCGGGCCTCTTCGCCGCCAGTTTGTCTTGTATCAACGTTGTAATCGTTATTTCGCTAGAATCTCTTCATATTTTTGTTTCTTTTAGTTTTCTTCATATTGATGCTCGAAACTGAACAATGGCGATCTTATCGCTAATACCGATGGATCCCAGCCACCCTTTGGATAATAAAATCGACAATAATTCAATAAGGGTGCCATAATGAAAGTACCTAGAAACATGAGGTGTATCCAGACGCGCGGCGCGCGCGTGCGCATGGAGAAGAGCGCGCGCGCGTACAGGCAGTGCGCGCCGCGCCGCCCGCACGCGAACTGCAGGCGCGCCAGCTTCTTGGAGCGGCGCTCTGCGGAGGCATATAGTTCGTCCTCTTTTAACAACAATCAATTAGAAAGAGCATTTGAAGGAAGACTGTGAGACTTCGATCACCTTTTAAGTTATGTTAGTCTTCTAAGCTTCTTGATTAATTTATTTATTTATTCACAAAATCCACAGCTCTTGAACAAATTCACTTAGGATAAATAAACTAATCTTACAGCCAATTACTGTTTTACAATCTAATAACTATACATGCATCAGAAACAAACAGGATAGCAAAAAGTTCACATAGGTATGTTTATTAACTCCGCCACAGATGAATACAGATGGTTGTGGTTCACTCCACATTTTAGGTGTGCTACAAGTAGGTACGCAGCGGACTAGACTTCGAATTCAGTGGGCGTAACGTAGTCAGAAAATATAAGAGTTACGCGATAGAAAGACAGTTAACTTGTTGTAGGTGAATATAACTGTAGGTAATTAGCGCTGTGCAACCTGAATTGCACTTTATTGTGTCGAGGAAAGAGTCACTTTTTATTTAAATAATTTTGCAAAGTGAACCATCTGTACTAATCTATGAATCCGCTTACTAATGCAATCATTAAGTCATCAAGCACCAGGACATGCGGCGCAAGAAAAAAGGTGATAAGTTACAAAATATACCTTTTCCCAGTTTTAATTAAACCCAATGAGCCATATTTACACTTTCTCTACTGTCCAGTAATTCAAACAAAAGTAGCTAATAACTTCTTCCAGTACCACAATTTTTATACCAAGCCTTTTTACTTTTACAACCACAAAAATGATAATCCAAGTACTGACCCTCAATAGTACACTTGGCAGGCGGCGGCAACCTCAGCGACACGTTGTCCATGTACGCCTTAATCTTGTCCAGGTGCTTCTCGCAGAAGTGCTGCACGGTGTCGCGCATCGGGTACGGCTCGAACACGCTGATCCGATGGTTGGACGACGTGTTGTTATTACCGTTATTCGTATGAATCATCGTCACACTCGTGTTATTCGCACGTCTCGACGTAACAGTCACCGGTCCAGATATAGATATCGGGTTGGTCGGACTGACGGATATCGGTCCGGAGCCTGGCGTGTTGGATGTCACGACCGATACGGTGCCTAGGGCGGTGTTGGAGTGCTGGATGGACACGGCCGACGTGATCGGTGTGAGACCGTCCGATGACTTGCCGGCGGTGAGCGGGTTGACGGATATGGATTGAGTCGTTAGAGGCGGGCCGGATATTATCGTCTGGTTGTTCTGGAACAAAAATACAGTTATTTATTATCTATCTCACGAGATAATAAACGATGAGGCAGATAAAGTTAAACCTAGTTACTAGATTTCGAATATCATTGAAATAGGTTTAAATACAACGGTCGGTTCACTAGTGTAGCTAGACCATGAAAAAGTTAGAGAAAATTGGTCGACATGGATGTCATTTTCATAGTTTTCGAGGCGTGCTGATGCCGAAAATTAGGTCAAAATCAAAACCTTCGTGTTTTGATTTGTCGGTATCAGCGGTCAGTGTCAGATGGATTATTTACCATGGGTATAATTGCATTAAAAAATCCAAGAAGACAGAAAGTCTTCAATGTTTTATGGAGAGGGCTAACTTACTGTACAAGTGTTAGCTCCAATAAGTATGTTGTGGTGATGATGGGACCGCGGCGTGGGCCGCAGCACTCGGGGAGGAGATATGCTGGTCACGGTGATGGCACCGCTCGACTTGCCCACCACGCCGCTCGATGACGATGATGGCTTGCTGTTTGATACTGTGCAACAAATGTAGACAATCAAAAATAATATCGTGCAAAATTACTTAAATTGTAATTATATTTTCAATGTGTTCTGGATTACGGTGAAAAAAACTGTGAATTTCATGATGATTACGTGTATAATTATTTAAATCATGTTTTAAAAAAATACGAAAATACTTTTTATTTTAAATTCAAGATATTTTATTTCACATAAACCTACATGGGCACTTATGAAACGTCAGAAGCTCGCTTCCTATGGAGAAGAACCGTTCATTTTTTATTGTTTACCTGTATTAGTGGTCCCATTCGGTGGCGTGTTGATTTGTTGGGAAGAAGACAACCGCGTCATACTTTTGTGTAAGCCACCGACTGAACCACCTGGGGAAATAGAAAACATTTGTTACATATCTACAATTAGTGTAAATGGTAAGTAAGCACTGGTTAAGCTTTCTAGCTATTGTATTTACCTACAATAGTTAGAATTATATAGGTCGTGTTCCAGAACCGTTTCTCTGGGCCTGTAGTACAATAATTTGCAGGGCAAGTCAAGTTGAAAGTTATAGTTGCACTTGCACTGTCCATGGTTTACGATCGCTTGAAATTTCGCATGACATTCATTTTTGACAAATATCGAGCTGTTTTTTGTCAAGTGCTCGGTAACCAGCCAGTAGATAGTGCCTGACCTGCCACGTTGAGCCGGCTCATGCTGCGGAGCGGCGCGGGCCCGGGGTGCAGGCGGCCCGTGCTGCGCGAGTCGCCCAGCCGGCCGCGCCGCGCGCAGCCGCCCGCGCTGCTGCCTGGACACACGCATCACGGGGCCGAGTGGGTTAGATAGTGCCTGACCTGCCACGTTGAGCCGGCTCATGCTGCGGAGCGGCGCGGGCCCGGGGTGCAGGCGGCCCGTGCTGCGCGAGTCGCCCAGCCGGCCGCGCCGCGCGCAGCCGCCCGCGCTGCTGCCTGGACACACGCATCACGGGGCCGAGTGGGTTAGATAGTGCCTGACCTGCCACGTTGAGCCGGCTCATGCTGCGGAGCGGCGCGGGCCCGGGGTGCAGGCGGCCCGTGCTGCGCGAGTCGCCCAGCCGGCCGCGCCGCGCGCAGCCGCCCGCGCTGCTGCCTGGACACACGCATCACGGGGCCGAGTGGGTTAGATAGTGCCTGACCTGCCACGTTGAGCCGGCTCATGCTGCGGAGCGGCGCGGGCCCGGGGTGCAGGCGGCCCGTGCTGCGCGAGTCGCCCAGCCGGCCGCGCCGCGCGCAGCCGCCCGCGCTGCTGCCTGGACACACGCATCACGGGGCCGAGTGGGTTAGATAGTGCCTGACCTGCCACGTTGAGCCGGCTCATGCTGCGGAGCGGCGCGGGCCCGGGGTGCAGGCGGCCCGTGCTGCGCGAGTCGCCCAGCCGGCCGCGCCGCGCGCAGCCGCCCGCGCTGCTGCCTGGACACACGCATCACGGGGCCGAGTGGGTTAGATAGTGCCTGACCTGCCACGTTGAGCCGGCTCATGCTGCGGAGCGGCGCGGGCCCGGGGTGCAGGCGGCCCGTGCTGCGCGAGTCGCCCAGCCGGCCGCGCCGCGCGCAGCCGCCCGCGCTGCTGCCTGGACACACGCATCACGGGGCCGAGTGGGTTAGATAGTGCCTGACCTGCCACGTTGAGCCGGCTCATGCTGCGGAGCGGCGCGGGCCCGGGGTGCAGGCGGCCCGTGCTGCGCGAGTCGCCCAGCCGGCCGCGCCGCGCGCAGCCGCCCGCGCTGCTGCCTGGACACACGCATCACGGGGCCGAGTGGGTTAGATAGTGCCTGACCTGCCACGTTGAGCCGGCTCATGCTGCGGAGCGGCGCGGGCCCGGGGTGCAGGCGGCCCGTGCTGCGCGAGTCGCCCAGCCGGCCGCGCCGCGCGCAGCCGCCCGCGCTGCTGCCTGGACACACGCATCACGGGGCCGAGTGGGTTAGATAGTGCCTGACCTGCCACGTTGAGCCGGCTCATGCTGCGGAGCGGCGCGGGCCCGGGGTGCAGGCGGCCCGTGCTGCGCGAGTCGCCCAGCCGGCCGCGCCGCGCGCAGCCGCCCGCGCTGCTGCCTGGACACACGCATCACGGGGCCGAGTGGGTTAGATAGTGCCTGACCTGCCACGTTGAGCCGGCTCATGCTGCGGAGCGGCGCGGGCCCGGGGTGCAGGCGGCCCGTGCTGCGCGAGTCGCCCAGCCGGCCGCGCCGCGCGCAGCCGCCCGCGCTGCTGCCTGGACACACGCATCACGGGGCCGAGTGGGTTAGATAGTGCCTGACCTGCCACGTTGAGCCGGCTCATGCTGCGGAGCGGCGCGGGCCCGGGGTGCAGGCGGCCCGTGCTGCGCGAGTCGCCCAGCCGGCCGCGCCGCGCGCAGCCGCCCGCGCTGCTGCCTGGACACACGCATCACGGGGCCGAGTGGGTTAGATAGTGCCTGACCTGCCACGTTGAGCCGGCTCATGCTGCGGAGCGGCGCGGGCCCGGGGTGCAGGCGGCCCGTGCTGCGCGAGTCGCCCAGCCGGCCGCGCCGCGCGCAGCCGCCCGCGCTGCTGCCTGGACACACGCATCACGGGGCCGAGTGGGTTAGATAGTGCCTGACCTGCCACGTTGAGCCGGCTCATGCTGCGGAGCGGCGCGGGCCCGGGGTGCAGGCGGCCCGTGCTGCGCGAGTCGCCCAGCCGGCCGCGCCGCGCGCAGCCGCCCGCGCTGCTGCCTGGACACACGCATCACGGGGCCGAGTGGGTTAGATAGTGCCTGACCTGCCACGTTGAGCCGGCTCATGCTGCGGAGCGGCGCGGGCCCGGGGTGCAGGCGGCCCGTGCTGCGCGAGTCGCCCAGCCGGCCGCGCCGCGCGCAGCCGCCCGCGCTGCTGCCTGGACACACGCATCACGGGGCCGAGTGGGTTAGATAGTGCCTGACCTGCCACGTTGAGCCGGCTCATGCTGCGGAGCGGCGCGGGCCCGGGGTGCAGGCGGCCCGTGCTGCGCGAGTCGCCCAGCCGGCCGCGCCGCGCGCAGCCGCCCGCGCTGCTGCCTGGACACACGCATCACGGGGCCGAGTGGGTTAGATAGTGCCTGACCTGCCACGTTGAGCCGGCTCATGCTGCGGAGCGGCGCGGGCCCGGGGTGCAGGCGGCCCGTGCTGCGCGAGTCGCCCAGCCGGCCGCGCCGCGCGCAGCCGCCCGCGCTGCTGCCTGGACACACGCATCACGGGGCCGAGTGGGTTAGATAGTGCCTGACCTGCCACGTTGAGCCGGCTCATGCTGCGGAGCGGCGCGGGCCCGGGGTGCAGGCGGCCCGTGCTGCGCGAGTCGCCCAGCCGGCCGCGCCGCGCGCAGCCGCCCGCGCTGCTGCCTGGACACACGCATCACGGGGCCGAGTGGGTTAGATAGTGCCTGACCTGCCACGTTGAGCCGGCTCATGCTGCGGAGCGGCGCGGGCCCGGGGTGCAGGCGGCCCGTGCTGCGCGAGTCGCCCAGCCGGCCGCGCCGCGCGCAGCCGCCCGCGCTGCTGCCTGGACACACGCATCACGGGGCCGAGTGGGTTAGATAGTGCCTGACCTGCCACGTTGAGCCGGCTCATGCTGCGGAGCGGCGCGGGCCCGGGGTGCAGGCGGCCCGTGCTGCGCGAGTCGCCCAGCCGGCCGCGCCGCGCGCAGCCGCCCGCGCTGCTGCCTGGACACACGCATCACGGGGCCGAGTGGGTTAGATAGTGCCTGACCTGCCACGTTGAGCCGGCTCATGCTGCGGAGCGGCGCGGGCCCGGGGTGCAGGCGGCCCGTGCTGCGCGAGTCGCCCAGCCGGCCGCGCCGCGCGCAGCCGCCCGCGCTGCTGCCTGGACACACGCATCACGGGGCCGAGTGGGTTAGATAGTGCCTGACCTGCCACGTTGAGCCGGCTCATGCTGCGGAGCGGCGCGGGCCCGGGGTGCAGGCGGCCCGTGCTGCGCGAGTCGCCCAGCCGGCCGCGCCGCGCGCAGCCGCCCGCGCTGCTGCCTGGACACACGCATCACGGGGCCGAGTGGGTTAGATAGTGCCTGACCTGCCACGTTGAGCCGGCTCATGCTGCGGAGCGGCGCGGGCCCGGGGTGCAGGCGGCCCGTGCTGCGCGAGTCGCCCAGCCGGCCGCGCCGCGCGCAGCCGCCCGCGCTGCTGCCTGGACACACGCATCACGGGGCCGAGTGGGTTAGATAGTGCCTGACCTGCCACGTTGAGCCGGCTCATGCTGCGGAGCGGCGCGGGCCCGGGGTGCAGGCGGCCCGTGCTGCGCGAGTCGCCCAGCCGGCCGCGCCGCGCGCAGCCGCCCGCGCTGCTGCCTGGACACACGCATCACGGGGCCGAGTGGGTTAGATAGTGCCTGACCTGCCACGTTGAGCCGGCTCATGCTGCGGAGCGGCGCGGGCCCGGGGTGCAGGCGGCCCGTGCTGCGCGAGTCGCCCAGCCGGCCGCGCCGCGCGCAGCCGCCCGCGCTGCTGCCTGGACACACGCATCACGGGGCCGAGTGGGTTAGATAGTGCCTGACCTGCCACGTTGAGCCGGCTCATGCTGCGGAGCGGCGCGGGCCCGGGGTGCAGGCGGCCCGTGCTGCGCGAGTCGCCCAGCCGGCCGCGCCGCGCGCAGCCGCCCGCGCTGCTGCCTGGACACACGCATCACGGGGCCGAGTGGGTTAGATAGTGCCTGACCTGCCACGTTGAGCCGGCTCATGCTGCGGAGCGGCGCGGGCCCGGGGTGCAGGCGGCCCGTGCTGCGCGAGTCGCCCAGCCGGCCGCGCCGCGCGCAGCCGCCCGCGCTGCTGCCTGGACACACGCATCACGGGGCCGAGTGGGTTAGATAGTGCCTGACCTGCCACGTTGAGCCGGCTCATGCTGCGGAGCGGCGCGGGCCCGGGGTGCAGGCGGCCCGTGCTGCGCGAGTCGCCCAGCCGGCCGCGCCGCGCGCAGCCGCCCGCGCTGCTGCCTGGACACACGCATCACGGGGCCGAGTGGGTTAGATAGTGCCTGACCTGCCACGTTGAGCCGGCTCATGCTGCGGAGCGGCGCGGGCCCGGGGTGCAGGCGGCCCGTGCTGCGCGAGTCGCCCAGCCGGCCGCGCCGCGCGCAGCCGCCCGCGCTGCTGCCTGGACACACGCATCACGGGGCCGAGTGGGTTAGATAGTGCCTGACCTGCCACGTTGAGCCGGCTCATGCTGCGGAGCGGCGCGGGCCCGGGGTGCAGGCGGCCCGTGCTGCGCGAGTCGCCCAGCCGGCCGCGCCGCGCGCAGCCGCCCGCGCTGCTGCCTGGACACACGCATCACGGGGCCGAGTGGGTTAGATAGTGCCTGACCTGCCACGTTGAGCCGGCTCATGCTGCGGAGCGGCGCGGGCCCGGGGTGCAGGCGGCCCGTGCTGCGCGAGTCGCCCAGCCGGCCGCGCCGCGCGCAGCCGCCCGCGCTGCTGCCTGGACACACGCATCACGGGGCCGAGTGGGTTAGATAGTGCCTGACCTGCCACGTTGAGCCGGCTCATGCTGCGGAGCGGCGCGGGCCCGGGGTGCAGGCGGCCCGTGCTGCGCGAGTCGCCCAGCCGGCCGCGCCGCGCGCAGCCGCCCGCGCTGCTGCCTGGACACACGCATCACGGGGCCGAGTGGGTTAGATAGTGCCTGACCTGCCACGTTGAGCCGGCTCATGCTGCGGAGCGGCGCGGGCCCGGGGTGCAGGCGGCCCGTGCTGCGCGAGTCGCCCAGCCGGCCGCGCCGCGCGCAGCCGCCCGCGCTGCTGCCTGGACACACGCATCACGGGGCCGAGTGGGTTAGATAGTGCCTGACCTGCCACGTTGAGCCGGCTCATGCTGCGGAGCGGCGCGGGCCCGGGGTGCAGGCGGCCCGTGCTGCGCGAGTCGCCCAGCCGGCCGCGCCGCGCGCAGCCGCCCGCGCTGCTGCCTGGACACACGCATCACGGGGCCGAGTGGGTTAGATAGTGCCTGACCTGCCACGTTGAGCCGGCTCATGCTGCGGAGCGGCGCGGGCCCGGGGTGCAGGCGGCCCGTGCTGCGCGAGTCGCCCAGCCGGCCGCGCCGCGCGCAGGCGCCCGCGCTGCTGCCTGGACACACGCATCACGGGGCCGAGTGGGTTAGATAGTGCCTGACCTGCCACGTTGAGCCGGCTCATGCTGCGGAGCGGCGCGGGCCCGGGGTGCAGGCGGCCCGTGCTGCGCGAGTCGCCCAGCCGGCCGCGCCGCGCGCAGCCGCCCGCGCTGCTGCCTGGACACACGCATCACGGGACCGAATGGGTTAGAAGGTCGGCTCCATAGTGGATTCACATCGTTCATAAGTAGAGACCGGATTATACGCAACTTATAATGGTCGAAATATGCAAGAAAAAACCAATAACTGCCAAAATATACAAATTCAAAAGAATGTTTTTCAATTTTTTTAATCAGTACAAGTAATAAAATTGTGCCAAATTACTTACTACATTTTACCTAAATATTACAAATTTTTCTTGAAAATGTATCAAACAGCTTAGTATGATTGTCAAGGCCGTAGACAGAGAGGGGTTTTGCGGGTTCCAGATTAATTCGACCCGCCTTAGGGTACCTCCGTACTCTAATATAAATAATTGGAATATTTCGCATATATTTATTTATTTATTTATTAGGGACAAAAAACAGTTACATGTTAAGGCGATACAATAATATTCTTAAGATAAATAGTTAAACATATAACCCACACTATTGTCCACGGATTAATCAAATAAGTGAAAAACGGAAGCTGATTTTAAGAATATTGTTGTAAATTATTCGAATTAGGTGTAAGTTTAAAATTTTGATGCTAATGAAGTGATAGCGAGAGTTTTAAATTTTTTATTAGAGAAAAAGAAAATGTCTATGTCCATGAAGTGTGTGTTATAAGTTTCCACAAGGCGTCGAAGAGGTGCTCGTGCCCCGGCATTGGTCTTACATGAATTCACGTGGAATAGGTGGGGCACGCGAGTCCCACGCCAGATTACATTTCTGGGTACCGTGTAACATATTTTATTTGTGATTTCAGTGCAGTCAAATCTATTGTGGCACAAACCATGCAGCATCATTGCATCCAAAAGTAATCGTCTAGATTGTAGACTTAGAATGTTGTACTTACGTAATAAATGTGTGTAGGGGATCTTCGAGTGAAAGCATTTGTAGTTCATGCCACGCAAGAATTTTTTCTGTATCATTTCTAATTTGCTATTGTATTTGAGGTAATATGGATTCCAAATAGGTACGGCGTATTCAAGTTGAGAGCATATTAAAGACCTATACAACATCAAAAAAGTAGAGGGTCGCACAAAGTCCTTTGAAGATCTCATGACGAAGCCATACATTTGAAAAGCCTTATTTATTATACTATCAATGTGCAGGTTGAAATGCAAACACGAATCCATGATAACACCTAGGTCGCGAACGGAATCTACTACATTTAATTGTTGATTATTAATGGAGTAAATAAAATTAATTTTATTCTTATTCTTTGTAAATGATACACTATGACATTTAGGGAGACTAAGAAAGAGCTTGTTCTCTTTGCAATAGTTATTAAGTCTGGTAAGATCGTCTTGGAGGAGTCGGCAATCTTGGATATTTTTGCATGTTTTATATATTTTTATTTCATCTGCATACATTAAGAAACGAGCATTAACGAAACATGTTTTAATGTCATTTATGTAGATAATAAAAAGAAAAGGTCCTAAAATGGATCCCTGTGGAACTCCAGAATTTACAGTAACGACTTCAGATTCATAGCCATTAATAACGACTCTTTGAGTCCTGTTAAAAATATATGAGACAAACCAACGCAGCAAGTTCCCACGAATTCCGTTAAAGGCCAGCTTTTCCAAAAGAAGCATGTGATCCACCTTGTCAAAAGCCTTCTGAAAATCAGTGTACACGGCGTCAACTTGAACGCGGTGATCCATGTTTTCAAATAGGAAGTTGGTAAATATCATAAGGTTAGTAGTTGTAGAACGCCGTTTAACAAAACCGTGTTGTTCGATCTTAATATCTATTTTATAATCTACAAAAACACAGTAAGAGTATGCTTAAATACTGTATTTGTATCGACTCTGATTTCGTATTGAATGAATTCCTGCAACTTCAGCATTCTCTGAGATAGTCTAACCTATTCCAGGCGGGGTGCTAAAATTTTCGAGCTCGCTCTTGCATCCTACATTCTCCATAGCGGCCCCATTATGCTACAGTAGCCTTAAAGTTTAAAGATGTCCCTGTTTTTGGTCATGATTGCAAAATGGCGGGAAGAGAGAAACAGGGCTTTATTGAATTTGATAATAACTGAGCTCTACATCAATTTGAATTTTGACTTAGAATATCTAAGATCGTAAAATAATTTTTTCTTAATGATTTTCTGCAATAATATGAAAAAAATGCTATTAAAAATATTTATAATACTCTTTTTGTCCGACTGCGGCGAAGCCAAAAAAGGAGGGTTATGTGTTAGTACTGTTGTAAATGTTGTTGAACTGTCGAAATGAAACAGATTAGTCGTAATTGTTTACGAAAATGTGTTGCGTAATGAGATAGCTGAAATATGGTGTAACTTTTGTTTGCGTGCGATACCAAAATTCCATAGATTATAATGCTAGTTTTTCTCTTTTCAGTTATATGTTTTTGCAGTCGGGTTTTTTAATTACTTTTTTATAATTTTGTCTTTTTGAAATCAGAAATACTTTATTATTAAAAAAGAGTACATTTTTGTACTTAGATATAATGAAAATTATAGACATGCATTCGCTTAAAACCCGGTCTACATTCATAATTAAACTAAGTAACGTGGAATGACATTCTAACAAACAGAAGATATAACTGGAAAGTAATGGCTACATACCTGTAGCGCCGGGCGCGGGCGCGGGCGCGGCGCCGCCCAGGCGCACGATGGTGACGCCCGCGGACGTGCGGTTCACTTCGCTCTGGCTCGAGCCGGATTTTGGGCGGTTGCTGAAGTCGATGAAAGACAAAAAAAATGGCGTTTAATTTGATGAGCAATTTTTCAATTTTTATAATCAACACCATAGGTTGTTGGGTGTGAGCGAGAGGGCATGGGAGGCCGTCACCTCCTTCTGCGAAGCAGTAATGTTCGCGAAGGAAGAGGCGGAACGCGTGAGGGAGAGGCAAACTTCGCGCCCTCACGACCCTAGCCGCCGCAGGAGACGCCCTGGGCGTCGGGAATCGCAGGCCGATTCCCGGCCACCGTAGGCGCGGGCTTGCGGACGGTGAGCAATGGGTAGCTCGCCGTCCGATAACGGCCAGACCCACGCGCGCCTCAAACAGATGTCAGCACAATTGAAGGGGTCTGATAGGACCGATGCCTGCCGGGGTTGCGGGAAAGTCCGAAAGGGATACCGTGATCCCTGGCAACGTACAGGTAACTGAAGGTACACGGGTGGGTTTTAGTCAATAAGAGTCTGACACACCCTCCTGCTCCGCCTAGAGCGGGAGAAGTTATTTGATAATTTGCCGCCAAAAAAAATTAAAAAATATTGGCTGTTGGGTGTAGACCAGTCTACAAGTCGTGTGCCGATGGCATTCCCATCGGAAAAATGACGTACTTTCACAAAAACTTCCATCCCCTATCTAACCACATACGAGACGAATTTTCGATAATCGTTCCTTAGTGCACACCTTCGTCAAGTGCAAAATCTAATCTTCTAGACCCAGCGGTTCAGACTGTGCGTTGTCTGTGAATTTAACATTATGTAGATTTCAATATTTACTTTCGTCATTCTGCAGCTCTATTGATCCAGATTATATTAATGCACTGATAGAGAGGCTCAGCAGCACGCATGTCGGTTGCCATATTGGAGGTGTGTGCCTCAACAATATCAGCTACGCAGACGACATGGTGCTACTGAGCGTCTCTGTCTGTGGTGTGTCGAGCATCTGTGAAAAGTATGCTGAGGAACGCGGTTTGTTGTATAATGGGAAAAAGAGCGAGTGCATGGTCTTTCGGGCCAAGAGGTGTCCAGATTACTTGCCGGCAATTAAGCTCAACGGATGCCTACTTAATAGAGTAAATACTTTTACATATCTTGGACATTTATTAACTTCTGACCTGGAAGACGATGCAGATATTGAAAGGGAACGCAGGGCGCTGTCTGTTCGTGCGAATATGATAGCCCACAGATTTGCTCGATGTTCGAGGGGCGTCAAAATAGCCCTATTTAGGGCATTTTGTACGTCCTTTTATACCGGCAGTCTGTGGATGGATTACACGCAGAAACAGTACAGCGCTATGCGTGTCCAATACAATAACGCGTTCAGGGTACTCTTGGGGCTGCCTCGCTTCTGTAGCGCATCGGGGATGTTTGCCGAGGCGCGTTTGGATTGTTTCTACACAGTCATGCGCAAGCGGTGCACATCCCTGGTGCGCAGGGTGCGGGCCGGCCGCAACAGTATCCTGGAGGCTTTTGCTGAACGTTTCGACTGTCAGTACGTGAACCACTGCTGACTAATGTTAAGATATTGTTTTAATTTGATTTAATTTTATAATAATTTTAATTTAAATTGTGATCTTCATTTTAATTTGATTTGTTTTTTAATTTAATTTAATTTTGTTAAAATTTTAATTTTTACTGTGTTTATGATTTTGTAATTGTTAGTTCTATTTAACTGTAATAATAATAATATATTATTGACTGTACTAAAGGCTAAACATTAAAAATCTAAGCTGAGATTTCCCACATAAATACACAGTCAAGACATGACTGCTACGTTACCTGGTGTTGGCCCGGACGGCCGTGAGCAGCTTGTCCGTGAAGAGCGCGGGGAAGGCGCTGCACAGCGACGTGGCGTCCCGCAGTAGCGCGGCCTGCTGCGCGCGCTCCGCGCTCGACAGGCGCTCCAGTACGAAGTTCAACGCTTCTTGGGCACGGTCCTGTTCAATGTAATGTGTTTGACTGTGATGGTAATGGATATGCAATATAGAGGGCATTTTTAATGTATAACATCATTCCTCTCGCTTTCCTGCAATCAAAATCTAAATCTAAATAATCAAATCTGTGGGAATGATTTCGTGAGAAGGAACGGAAGTGTGTCACCGGATGCCGGGGAAGCGCGCGCTATCTGATTTGACCAATGAGCGCGCGCGGTGCTAGAGTTGGCCGTCAGAAACAACCTTGACGAGGCCCCGCCCCTTTAAAGTTGCTTATAACCTTAATGTTGCTTATTACCAATGTGAAATGTCAAACAGTCAGTCATATGTGACTACTGTAATTGTAGCTACCCACGTAACGATTTACTTGCGCAAGTATAACGTGACGTGTGTTCGAAAAAAAATGCGCAAAATTCATTCAACACACGGAACGATATCTTGCGCAAGTAAATCGTTACGTGTGGGGCTAGTAAGTCTCGACCGAGATCTCGGTCTCCGCATTCTCGGCTACAATTCGGACAGAGACTAGGTCTCGGTCCTAGACTAAATATCGCCGAGGTTCTCTGCCATAACCGAGACTTATTGTATCGTAATAATTTACTGCATCATCAGCTAGCTCATCGAACATGGCCGCAACAGATGAATCCAACTTATGGGCAGCTCATGATTCCATAAAGATGAGCCAATGACCAGTGACAAAAACAGTTCAAATGCTGTAATCGAAATAGCGCTCGATATCTTTCTTAGAGAGCGAAGACTGCAAAGAAATACAAATAAGTCAAAGTCAAATCATTTATTTCTTATAAGACACTTTTAACCGTCAAAAATTTACAAAAAAATGCATTGATTCTAGTCGTTCTAATATTTTTGAGTACTGCTATTCATAACCTTATAAAGTACTTAGGCCTGCAGCAAAAAAGCTTTTATCAGCGCCGCCTATTAGTGAAGCAAGTGAACAGCTTTTTAGCAGAGTTGCTCAGTTGTGTGGGTGAAAAGGCCGTAAATTGTTTTTTTTATGTATTACATCATCATGTTGTTTAATTTTGAATATTAAACTAATTATTTCGAATATTACTCAATATATAAGATGCAAAATTAGCGCATTTTCATTTTATTTTCACATATTTTTCTATTCTCGGTATCGGCCGAGATTTTATTTTACTCTCAGTCTCGGTCTCCGCCGAGAACGAAAAACCTGACTCGGTCGACCCTTAGTGGCTAGCATAAGGCTCGCTTGATTTTTTTAAATTATTTGTCGATACTTCATAGCGGTGCGACAGTCGCTATAGGTACATACCCTGCCAGTATACCCCAGCTGCGTCAGTATGTTGGCGACGAGCGTGACGGCGTGCGGCGTGGCGTGCGGCGGCCGGGCGGCGCGCCTCACTAGCGAGCCGTGCTCTACTACTAGTGTCACGCGGCTTCGGCTAAGACACGCTATCACCTGCACGATATAAAACTCACTTTAACTAAGAACTTAAAAGGGATAACCACTTATAAAAAATATGGTTTATTTATACAACATTATGTTTATTTTCTTTGACATAATATTTCTTACAACACAATCAAATTTACAGCCACTAACCTGCAGTATATCCACACACATGCACCCCGGATCATTCTGACTAGCAGTATTCGGACACAGGTACGACAGTAACTGCGGCACACATGTTTTCAACGCATCAGGCTTGCGAGCCGCGATGTGCTCGAACAGTGCGAATAGGGAGCTCTTTTCTACAGGTTCTGCGTGGGGCAGAAGTGATACGAGCGCTGGCGCGTGCCCCTCAAGAGGTTCCGGCGATACCTCGTAGAGGTTGGTCAGGATCCGGCAGAGAGGGTAGTTACCTGGATTTATGTCAAATATGAGACTCCAACATAGTTAATACAATCACAAGTTTATGTGGCTTTCCTGGGTTAACAAGCTGAAAAAGCTACTTATAGCACCTGCTCATTACTTTGTATTAATGGAAGTTCAATCCATTCATCATCCATGCATGCTATTAATTGTGCTATGGTATGTTTTATCCTATGAGGCCTCAAAAAAAAACAAGTAAAAGAAAATTCAATGCAACGATTTTTGACCAACTGAAAAGAAGTGATTTCTTGCTTATAATCTTTGAAATGATAAAATATTAACTCACAAGTTTTTAATAATTTATGTAGTTTACTCTTTCTATGAACTGTTATAATTTATCTATTTCAATCCACCAACCTGACATAATAGAATCCATGATAGTCTGCACATGCGGCTTTAACAGTACCGCGTGATGCACAGCAGCCAGTGAGAGGTACCGCGCCATGTGTCGCGATATCTCGCGGTTGCCTTTGTGCAAGAACTGCACCGCGACCGGTAGGAACAGCTCCATCACGCTCTTGTTGGCGTAGTTCTCCTTGTCAGATTGAAGCGGAAATGATACCTGGATTTTATTTTATGTGGAATCAGTGCAAATACCTAGTAAAATAGATGAAAATGTTCACTGAAATGCCACTACAAATGCCATATGTGCCTTTTAGTCTGAGCTAAATAATAGTATTTTCATTGTTAGGGTTCCGTACCCGAAGTGTGTCCCCGTGCCCGTGAAGTCTAAGTAGAATCCTGAACGCAGCGAGGGTTTCAAAGTACGGCACTCGAGAATAAAATAGTGTTGCTCCCGAAGTGAACACTACTTTTTATCACCCTCTATGAGAAAAAAAACGTGTGCGGTCCGACCCCCGTCAGAAACGAAGTTCCTTCTCACGTATGATTTAAAACAAAAACAAAATTTTGACGGCCGTCATCTTGGATTTTTTTGACCTCACTATCGACTTTAGCACCTTCGAAAACTATGAAAACAATACCCATAATGAAAAATTTTAAAATTTTCGCACCTGCCATCTTGGATTTATATTTTGTCCTCACTATCGGCTTTAGCACCTAAACGGAACCCTATTACTAAGCCTCCGCTGTCCATCTGTCCGTCTGTCTGTCAGCGACCTGTATCTCATGAACCGTAATAGGTAGATAGTTGAAAATTTCACAGATTATGTATTTCTTATGCCGCTATAACAACAAATAATAAAAATTAAAGTAAAGGGGGTTTCCATACAAAAAACTTGACATTTTGAAAAAAAAAAACTAACGCTGGTATGAGAGAAAGAGAGAGAGAGAGAGAGAATAATATTTATTTGGACACAGTTCGTGAAACACATAATACAAAGATAAAAGTGAAAATAATTATAAAGCAATAATAGTGTGTGCCTCACGGCTGCGCCAAAAAGGTTCATTTCAGCATTAATGCCCGACAAATGCTGTCTGACGCTGGTTTTCTAATGAACCCTCATGGACAAGTGACGGGAAGTACCAACAGTTTCAACATACCTAATACATATTTTTTATATCTCTAAATAAATAAATAAACTATATAAGGTCTATTTAAATAATTGTTTCGAATCAATGTTATTTCCACCTAAACTAAGGTATGGGAGTGTCATTGTCTAGAGCTCATCGAAAAGAGATTTTTTTTTCTTCAAAACTGATGAAATAGAGGGCCGTAAAAGTTGTCAGTCTTAGACCATTTTGTACGAGCTCTATCTCAACAACTAAACAAGTTAGGAATTTGAAACTTCTGTATATCATTTACCATATACTATATATAATCAACAAATACTAAAAACGCCGATTCAAAAGGTATTTATTTAAATATGGGTGATTTTCTGTAACTGCAAAAATAACTTTGTGCTTCATAGTATCATTATGAAATACAAATGTATCTATGTGATTTTCATTAAGATGAAAAATAATAATATTCTTCGTTAAGTATTTTCATTTTTTTGCTAAAAAAGGGAAGGTGGTACGGAACCCTTTGTGTGCGAATCCGACTCGCACTTGGCCGGTTTTATTTTTCTTTCTTCCAAATGCTGTAATCTACTTAATAAAATTAATTTATTCACTGATAGATAATGCACAGCCTGAACTGTTGGGTACTAGAAGCACGATATTTTGTACAAGTTCCTTATACGGGTGTCTCAAAACTTAGTGGTTCAAAGGCAAATGGGATAAAGCAAAGGCCACCTATAATTTAAAATCGAATCTGTGCCGAATCGGTCACAGTAATTAAGCTAGGGCACCGTCATCAATTGGTTAAGGTTAGATTAGAACTGTGAGCAACCGCGCGCGAGCTGAGCGAGCGAAGCGAGCGGTGCCTCGCCAGCGGCTGGTGAGCGCTACTTGCAAGTTGGTCGCAGTTACTTGGATATTTAGTATTTTTTTAAACTAACTTTATATATAGTCCTTAAAATCGCTGTTTTCACTAGAGTTAAGGTCAAATGGTCGAAAAAATTTAGATCTAAAATCTACAATCTGACGATTCACTTCACGCTGTTTTACATATCCTCTGCTGAAAACGCGCAAAACAAAACATCTACGCAATTCTACATGTTAAAGTTCAGTAATTATGGAAAATCGCTAATTGTAGCTGTTTTACATAACAGAGCTGTTTTGTAAAACAACTTGCGGTTGTGTAAAACAGCGGATTCGACAAACCATCTGCGACATCTTCATAATCAATCAATAATCATCATCTTAATCAAATGCTCAATCATTTCAACACAAATAAAATCCTCCACGATCAACAGTATGGTTTCACCAAAGGACGTTGTACGACCGACGCCGGTGTAACCTTATTATGACACATTTTTAACGCGTGGGAAGAGGCCCAAGACGCAATAGGAATTTTTTGTGACCTCTCAAAGGCATTTGATTGCGTCGATCACGAAACCTTACTCTTGAAACTTGAACATTACGGACTTGGAAAACTTGCGCTAAATTTAGTAAAAACTTATTTAAATGATAGACAACAGCAAGTTCAAATAAACGGTATCAATTCACCAGGTTTAAAAGTAAAAATGGGTGTGCCACAAGGCTCGATTTTGGGTCCATTCCTCTTTTTAGTGTATATTAACGATCTACTCCATTTATTAAAAAATCAACCACAAATGGTGTTATTTGCTGACGATACTTCCTTAATTTTTAAGGTAGATAGACGTGCTACAAATTTTGACGACGTAAATAACGCCCTAATGCAGGTCCAAAATTGGTTCACTGCTAATAATTTAGTATTAAATGGAAAAAAAACTAAGTGCATAAAATTTTCTTTACCAAATGTTAAAAGTAGTAATTGTGAGATAGTATTGAATCAAGAGAAACTAGAATTTGTCGATAAAACTGTTTTCCTAGGGATCACGCTCGACTCAAGGCTACAATGGGGTCCTCATTTAACATCTCTTGCAGGACGGCTAAGTTCAGCAGCATATGCTGTCAGAAAAATCCGTCAATTAACTGATGTAGATACCGCGAGGCTAGTCTATTTCAGTTATTTTCATAGTATCATGTCTTATGGTATTCTGCTGTGGGGACGGGCTGCAGACATCGAGTCTATTTTTATTCTGCAGAAAAGAGCTATCAGAGCCATATATTATCTCCGTAGGCGCGATTCTCTAAGGGAACTGTTTAAGGACATTAACATCATGACGGTACCTTGTCAATATATCTATGAAAACATCATGTACGTAAGAAAAAATTTACATATTTTTAGTAAAAGAGGTGATAGACATAATTATTGTACAAGAAATAGGGATTTATTAGTTCAACCAGGTTTCAGACTGGCTAAAGTAGACTCATCTTTCATGGGGTACTGTTTAAAATGTTACAATAAAATTCCTCCCCACATACTTCAACTGAATGAGACGAAATTCAAATCTTGTATAAAACGCACACTATGTAGGCAGGCATATTATAAGTTGGGGGATTACATAATTGATAAAAATGCTTGGCTCATTGCTGGTCCTGCTCCACAAGCATAAACTAATTGATTAGCATTTGAAAATACCGTTGGAGCTGCTGAAGATTTTAAAAACTATCTTTGCATTGTATAAATTCAATGTCTTAGCATTGTATAATTGCATAGCACATGTGTGAGTACTATGTACCGACTGTAAAGCTACCATTTAGGTACTGGGTATGTCTTTCATTGACTTGAATGTGCCCTGGCGGCTGAGATTATGTCATGCTCACTCTAATGTCTCGCTGGCGGTGGCGCGTGTGTTGGATCATTTAGCTCCCTTCAAAATGGTTGAGCTGAATGGTGCTAATCCATGCGTCATGTTCGTGAACGGGCGCCGTCAGTAGAGACTGGTCATCTCTTAGCTGCCACGGCTTATTTTAATTTTTGAATTGTTCTTTGTTTTTTATATTTTTATTACGGACGCTTTTAACGTGCACGTCTTTCTACATTGTTCTCACATGTATAATTTCAACGTTAATGATGTAACCAATATTTTGTAAAAAAAAATTGATTTAAAAGAGTGTCCCTGGAGTTTCTTGCCCGTTCTTCTCCATAGGTACCTACTATGCTTTGGAATGGGCAACTAGCTTCATATTTCTGACTGACCGACTTCTTGACAATTCAAAAGTGCCTGTAAATGGTTTAATTGAAACAAATGCTTTGAGTTTGAGTTTGAGTTTGACATATACAACATGTAAATTGCATTACAGTTTTTTTCTGTTGTTATTTGCATACTTTTTCCATAATCTGTTGATGCATTTGACGTTCTCATAAACAAATCACATGTGGCATAAAAATTAACTTAAATCTAAAAGTATAATTTCATACATGAATATATTAATAACAGAATAAGTACATCTCATGTATTTTAAATAGTATATCTTACCAAAACAATGCATGCTATAATGTCTGAAGCAATCTTAGCATGAGGTGGATCATCATCCCGGAGGTGACCGGTTGGCATCAGGTTGTGGTGCAAGCAGGACTCCAGCAGAGCCACAAGGGCTCCACAGTACTTGTCCAGAGTACTTGTCTCCTTCACACATGACGTCACTCTTGCAACACATATTTCTATCAGAGCCTGGTCTCGGTCGTTCCGACAGTAGTCTGGCCGTGAAGAAATCTCTGTTACTTGTTTCAACTGCAATAAATATGTTTTTTTTGTCATAACATAAACAAAGCAAAAGGAGTATGTAAGGATCGTAACTGGTGGCGTTTTGAAGTTTCTGCCTACCCCTATGGGAAGGTTTTAGTTTAAGTACAATTTTTTATTTATATGTACACACGGCTACACATCAAGCTATACATTTCCAGTATAAGCTGACCTCGCATTGTACAGAAATCCTATACAATGCGAGCTCAGCATAAACTGGATATGTATAGCTTGATGTGTAGCCGTGTGTACAATATAATCTTATCAATAGTGACGTAAATCTATGATTTACCACAAATGCACTGTCATGATAAGAAGATTATCTTGACAATATTAGTTGTATCTATAAATACATTGGTTCTGATTCAATAGTGACCCATTATTATAATTTATAGCATAGTCAACTGTTTTCAAAAGCATTTCTAATTTATATTTATTATTATTATTATACAACCACAATGAAGTGTACTAATTACTTGTTTACATGGAGGTGATTGACTTGACTATAAATAATGTTACTAGATACATCTACAAGCAAATGCTAAGACAGGAAAATTATTATTGCAAGGAATAAAACTACAGTAAACACCAATTATTATTGTATTATTAAATAAATACTCAGAATTTATGATTCATGATTATTATTATTCAAGTGGTAGGCGCTACGTTGGCAGATACTTGACTCTATTTGTTTATCCAACTAGGGATTTTGCATTGCACTTTGTAGGCGTGACTCTGCTGTAATTTACATACTTTTCTAATTCTTGGTAACGCAGGCGAACAGGCTGTACCAGTTCTAAGTACTAAGCATAGCGGTAAGGCTCACCACTTCGTTGAGGTCGTTAACTATGTCCGCATCGGGGATCGCGAAGATGTCGCCGGCGCGGGTGAGGTCCCGCTCCGTCAGCACATGCTTCAGTAGCTCGTGCATCATGCCGCCGCCCCCTGCGCCTCCGCCTCGACGCACCTTCACCTCACCGTAAACAACATTCACCTACAACGGCCCATCAATGGACACATCAACAGCCACCGCTACACAACCACCATACCACCATTATTCAACACACGTAACATGTATAACTGGTTTTTAACGTCCCATAACTCACTAGAAACCTGTACGAATATATAAAAATAAAATAGTTTGAGCGAAACAGTGAAATAAGTGGTCTTTTGATGCAATGCAGTGCAGGAGAACACAGGAGAAGTACGTTTCGTTTCGTTCGGAAATATGATTGTCAATCAGTCAATGAACTTGTCTAGGTTATATTTAGGTTCATTGGAATTTCGGAATTTCGGTGATACGAAACATTGGCATTTGCTGTGGGCATTTGAAGCAATAAAATGAACATGCAGACCACAGACTATGTAGTACTATGCAGACAATAAAACACGGGTTTTCAGCTAGGCTGTATCTGTTTAAAACTGATAATCAAAAAAACAATGAAGTAATAAGATAATAATTTATAGGTTGAATTATTAAATCTATTATTTATGAAAGTGAATTTAGCTTTGGAAGTTCACTATTTTTCCAATCCTATCCGTTTGCCATATTTTTATAGTTAGCGTTATTTACCAATCAGTGATGAACAAGGAATACAAACGTCACAATATGAACCCATCCACAGCGATAAACATTACGAACTACTGAAAGCCAATTCTCGTACTTTAAAGACGTTCACATTCAAGTCGCAATCTGTCAGTATTGTCAAAAATGTTGGTAAATATATTGTATTTTTGACAGATTGCGAATTTTATAAAGTCGATATTGGGTGCTAACTACCCCAAAGAGTATAATAATAAAGCTTCGACTAGCGCGACGCGACAGCGCGACGCGACACCGGTTATTGTTATACCGTGAAGTTTTTTTAGAAATTGTATTGTTCGAGTCGCGTCGCGCTGTCGCGTCGCGCTGGTCTGTACGAGCCTTAATACGGCAGAACTACCCCCACACTAGTCTTGTCAAAAAGACCAGCTGGCTGTTGTCATTTGTCATGATGATGTCATATGTCACATTTTCTAAATATTTAATTTGAGGTTATTTTGGCAAAAATAAAACAATATTTATTTAAAACGTAACAAAAACGAAATTTTATGTATCAATTAAGTGTAAAGTATCTTCAACTTCTAGTTATAATACATAAACTTTTAAGCATTGAATACTGATGATACCGCGCCAATCAGTACGAGTTGTTATCTCTACAATAAATAATTATATTTTAATCAAGTGAAACGTATTATTTGCGACCATATTGTATAGTTTCACAAATTATTATAAGTAATGCCGGTTTCATGCAGAAGAGGTTGTGGCAACAATGCAGTTTTGAAGGTAACTGTTTAATGTTACTACTTAGAAACAGTAATTAGCCGTATGAGTACTCTGACATTTTTTAATTGTTTGAATTTATTCTAGCGACCAAAAACAGGCGATGCTCTCTGCAAAGAATGTTTCTTCTGGGCATTTGAGACAGAAATTCACTACACCATCACAAAGGCGGAATTATTTAATAAAGGAGATTCAGTTGCCATCGGCGCGTCTGGCGGAAAAGACTCAACAGTACTTGCGTATGTACTGAAAACTTTAAATCAAAGGTACAACTATGGGTTGAACCTCATGCTGCTGTCAATAGATGAAGGTATCACAGGATACAGAGATGACAGCCTTGAGACTGTCAAGCAGAACCGGGATGACTATGAGATGCCTTTGAAGATACTGTCATACAAAGACTTATATGGCTGGACTATGGATGAGATAGTGGCTCAGATTGGCAGGAAAAACAACTGCACCTTCTGTGGGGTGTTCAGAAGACAGGCCCTGGACCGAGGGGCAGCCATGCTGGGAGTGAAGTGTATAGCCACAGGTCATAATGCTGATGATATTGCTGAGACTGTGTTGATGAATGTTCTCAGAGGTGACATTGCAAGGTTGAAGAGGTGCACAGCTGTAGCTACTGTAAGTGATTAAATTATGAACTCAGTATAGTATATTAATTACTAGACCACTAAACTATAGGTCCTGAAGTCCCCTATTCTTTCATTATTTTATAGGTTCCATGTGACCCATTAAAGATTTTTACCTTATTAATTTTCAATTAACTGGGCCTGTGTTTCCTATGCTCCAATGTTTCTTACAATATTTTTGTTCTCTTCCAGGGCAGTGAGGGCACATTACCAAGAGTAAAGCCCCTAAAGTACACATATGAGAAAGAGATAGTGATGTATGCACATTACAAGAAGCTGGTCTACTTCTCAACTGAATGTGTGTTTGCTCCCAACGCTTACAGAGGTCATGCTCGGGCTCTGCTCAAGGATATGGAGAAGATCAGGCCTGCATGTATCATGGATATTATCTACTCAGGTTATTTAATGTTTTATGCACAAATAAAAATTACACCAATAGCATAACATAAACGGCATTCTGACATGGTTGGTGCAGTGGTTCAGCGATTAACTGCTGCGCTGCATGTTGCGGGTTCGATTCCCGCACGGAACAAATATTTGTATGACCTACAAGTAGTTGTTCCGGGTCTGGCTGTTTGTGTATTTATTTATTTATTTATTTTATTATTTATGTACACACAGAAAAATAGATACAGATAAGACATAATCATAATTATGAGTACAAAGGTACTGCTTATTTCTTAAGAAATGTATGTGAGTTTAAATGTTTGTAAACGCACCCATGATACATGAGGTGTAAATTAATATCACCATAAACGCTGTCATAAATGAAAGTTGTTTTGAGTCGCATCATATCTTTAAACTAACGTGGCATTTTCGAAATTGTTCTTTGGATATCGACACCACCTATCTAAAGAAGAAGAAGAAATTTGTGGTATAAACACAAAGAAATATGATAAGCAAGTTTTTACTTGCTCAACAAGTACTGTGAGCTCGTTCACGTTTTGTAATATGAAATTAGCCACATAGGTAGACCGTGACCTGGATTAGGACATAGGATATTTTTTATTCCAATATTCCCACGGGATCGAGAGTTATGCGGGTGAAACCGGGCACAGCTAGTAAAAAAATACAATCTTTGTATTCCAGGTGAAACCATGTCAGTAAAGGAACAAGTCTCTCTCCCTACACAGAGGATATGCAGTCGGTGCAAGTTTGTGTCCTCTCAGGAGGTGTGCAAGGCGTGTGTCCTCCTTGAAGGACTCAACAAAGGCCTGCCCAAACTTGGCATCGGCAAGAGTTCCAAAGCAAAGAGGATGCTTGAGGAATACCATGCTAAGCAGGCACAGACAGAATCTGGGGCACTAGAGGATGTTATTAAAGATTTGAATGATACCAGTATAGCAGTAGATACAAATAAGAGAATCAGTAAGAAGAATAATGCAAACAAAGAGAATGCAAGCAATAATGATACATGTAATAAAAACAATTGTTGTGGAGAAAGCTGTAAAAGTAAAACTAATGTGGATCCAGCTACCAGTAATAAGAAACTTGACATGTTATTAGAACAATATGGTTTAGATGAGACTTCCACTGCAGAGAAATATCATAGTAAGGCAAATGGAGTGACAGATACAAATGTATCAGATCATTCAGACGACGAGACTCCTTTCAATGGACAGGAAGAAGCCGACACATGTTCAGCCTCGTGTGGTGGTATAAGTGTGGGTTTTTGACATCAATAAATCTACATAAATATTTTACAAACTTTAATTAATTTCATTTATTACACCACTAGACTTAACAGTATTATTTCTACCCTCGAGGTTCAAAACTATATTTTGTAAATTCATTTTTAGCCACACTCCAAACAAGGCAAATGCATTATTAGACTTTTTAGCTATGAGCACCTAGGCACGATAATAATACCTGTACAATCACTGTCAAAATGTCTACCTTACAACATCACAATTTCCTACTAAAAATGTACATCTGATCAATGGTTCTAATACTTATTACGTATACAGAATCTGTTATAAAATAACACTAAATTATGCTATTACTGAGAATCAAAACAGCCCCTATACAAAGTATTGTGCAGCCTGTGAAATTGTACCACTAAAATATATCAATCTACGCTGTACAAATTAATAGAGTAGTTGATTTCAAAAACAATAGCAATTTAAGGCATGTCACATGACGTGCGCTTGTGAATTGCAAGGACTAGAGTCCGCGCCACCACCGAAGTTCTTTAGACGCGTCGCTAGTGTCTACGTCACTGCATCAAATTGCATTTTAAAAAAATTATGTTACACAATTTTCTGCCGGACTTCTGTGGTGGCGCGGACTCTACAATACGTGTTTACGGCATGTTCACATCTACGTAATGAAGGCTGGTGCTCTGGACTCTATCCTCTCCCGACAGATTGGGCAGTGGTCAGTAATGTTGTCTGAACAGTCCTCACAGAGGCACACGTGACCGCAGGGAAGCAAGATGATCTGGAAAATAATATTCATTATGATAACGTTTAATACCTATGTATTTGTTATCTTGACCCTGCATAAAGTGTTACGGTCTGCAATGAAAGTCCATTAAAACTGTAAATTTTACATTTTATCTAAATTGACACATAATCATTCATTAGACTTTTACTCAGCATTTTACATAATAGTAGAGTTTTTGTTGTGTGATTAATTCATTAATATTACAACTACTCTGGTTATTTTGTAATATTATAATTTTAAAAAATGAACTGTTAATCGACTGTCGTTGCTGACTGTACCTAATACCTATAGTACTATGTGATGCCTACCTCTTTAGGGTTTTCCGTGCACACTACACACAGCTGAACTTCGGCGAGGTTCTTCTCCCGCGCATGCGCACGACGCTCCCGGCGCCCTGCCGCGAGCTGTTTCTTCATGGAGTCTTCGAGCGCGCGGCGCCGGCGACGCTTCATGTACTTGTAAGCCACGCGACACGAGGCCGCCGCTGCTACCGTGCCGAAAATTACTAGCAATACTCTGTGAAATTAACATTTCAATTAGACAAGACCAATTTTATTGCCTAGTATCTAATATAGCGCTTTCGTGCGTATCACATCTCTTGAATGACCCATGTTCACCATACCGATAAGTCGCCGACTTTACGTATTAATCAATAGTTTAATGTTTGGATTTATATTTATTTATTTATATTAGCTTATAAATATTATTTTTATATTTTGTTTATTGTATTACAATGGGCCCTAGTTGCCTTAAATAAATAAATAATAATAATACCTTAGAAAGTCCCTTGAACTGGCCAGCCGTTTCAGCAAACTTGATTTAGTAGCTGTCGTCAGATACAAGGGAAGGCCATCTTTAGGCGGCTGTATCTTCATCTCGCCACTGTTACTCCGGCTGAGCTCTCCTATGGCCGTGATGTAGGAGCCGTCCCGAAGCATCTCTTCCATGGTCTGCAGACCTCGCTGACGCACGCCAGAGAAGAATCCCCACACGTGATCGATGACACCAGGAGACATAGGCTCGAACTTGTCTGATATGACGTCCATGTCTGTGAAAAATGTAACTCAAATATTTTATGCCACTCATGTGGTAAGTTAAGTAGATACATTCAAGGTGTCCAGCACCTGACTGAATCCTGAAAGAGCACAGGAATTACAAAGTATTAAAATTTAAATGGCTACGTTTAGTTTAAGAATAATAAAGAGAAAGGGCTAACGGGCTAACCTAGATACATATCTAGCACTAATCAATTAAAACAGGAAAAATGAGATCACGAGAAGACACTTTTGCATTATATATTAGAACTCAAATTGCATTACCAAACCAACAAAATATAAATGATTTATAAGATTGTATTCAATTTTTTTATCTGAAATGTAGGACTAAACTAAGTATCAAAAATAATCGATTAACACTTTCACTGCTAAGTACATAGAATGCATACAAATTAGCATGCCATAAATTGTGTCTCGCAAATCTATAACAACCCGTCAGTCGAGTCCATCGGCGCGATGGTTACGTAACGGGACCCCTATGCCCCAGCACCCGAATCCGAGTTCACTAAGCCACGCCCACAACTAGCCAGCCGGGTAGTAGGGTTGTCGAACGTCGTTTTATTGAATAAAATAAACTACACTGAGCTTTTTTTACATATTTTAATTTGTTTTCCTAGGTATTTAAAAACCATAACACTTACGCCGAGAGAACCTTGCATGATATATATGCCTACATATTTTTAATAAATAAATGATATTAAACTGCAAATAAATGATTCTTATTCTTATAAATTACTTAATTTCCTAATTTATTTATGTAGACGAAACCTGAACTAAATAAAACAATACACGTGAGACTAGGCAGTACCGTCCGATGACTTAGCCTCCTTAGAATCACCACAGACTCAAAGAATTAAACATTTCGGCGCGAATTATTGTCAGATGTTTAACATGTGATTTTCTATGCCTTTCCTGTTCTTTCCCCTACACTCTGTGTAAGTTAGACCAGGAACGGTATAGTTTACACAGGTAATTTAAGGAATTTTGCGACCTATAACACGCACACTGCTACCAGATGCGCCATAATTTGACGGCTGCTGCAGCAGTCTGCGTAATATTGTAGGGGTTTAAACTTCAACAAGGGATTAGGAACCTATAAGCTCAATAAAAACGAACCGACACGCTTTTGTTTTCATTTTTTAAACTTCAACAAGGGATTAGGAACCTATAAGCTCAATAAAAACGAACCGACACGCTTTTGTTTTCATTTTTTAAACTTCAGCAAGGGATTAGGAACCTATAAGCTCAATAAAAGCGAACCGATGCCTTTGTTTTAATTTTTTAAACCTTCAGCGAGGGATTTGAAAACTCAATAAAACACGTGCAGATGCGCTTTGTTGTTTTTCTTTTTCAAATAAAGGAATATAGGAAATTCTTGGAACTTTGGCGGTATAATATCAATTAGTACATCTGCGGTACTTACATTTAAAGTAAATAAGTCATTGTTATAAGACTTACTCAAAAGTGCATACTATTCACAACTAGGTTATTTTTGGCAACCCTAGTAGCAACATTTTGATTTGCACCTGGTAGGCGGGTGCTGGGCATGGTCATATGCCACCTACAGCTATTTATATGTAGGACGCGGGAGGCGAGTTGTGGGCACGCGAACGAATTATCGTTCTACCTGGGAGCCGGGTGCTGGGCACAGAAAGTGTAGATTTCCTTACCAAGTAACTCGGCAGTGAGTGCGTCCACCACCTCAATGCTAAATTTTCCATTGCTGAGCACAAAGGGTGTGGAGTTGCACACTTCATGTATAGTGCGTGTCTGGTCCGACCAGAAACCCGCGGATGTCCTAGCTATTACATGTTCTTTGATTGTGAGCCTGAAATTAATAAGACACGAAAAATTAAAAACACACTTATAAATGTGCAAAATATCAGCATTATTAAAACATAATACTTTTTGAAGTGTTAATCACAGGTAAGTACATAAACACAGATGGTCAATAGTTGTCCTCCCATCACTTTACCCCTTTCGGACTTTCTGTGGGAAAGTCCGAAAGGCATCCCCATCCGCGACCCGGCAGGCATCGGACCCCTTCCGTTGTGCTCGCGTGGAACACAGCGCGCCGTCGACCCGGGCCTGGTTCTTATCGGACGGCGAGCTACCCATTGCTCACCGTCCGCAAGCCCGCGCCTACGGTGGCCGGGAATCGGCCTGCGATTCCCGACGCCCAAGGTTACTGCTTCGCAGAAGGAAGTGACAGCCTCCCATGCCATCTCGCTCCGTACCATGGCCTGGACCAGGGTCGAACGCGAGAGATCCCCGCCACCGAACGCCTCCACGAGGACACGGCGATGCTCTGCCCAATCCGGGCAGACCCACCGTATGCTCCACTGTGTCCTCCGGGCGATCCACGCAGTGATGACACCCGGGCGTTTCCTCCCGCCTGATACGAAACAGGGAGGAACCCCTGTTTTCCGAAACAACCGCGTCCTTTGAGGACCTGCGTCTGGCAGAAGGTGAGGATGCCGTGGCGCCTCTCTAGCCACAGTCAAAGAGGGGACATATCGCCGCAATAGTGGCGTGCTCAGCACTGGGTTGCGACAATCGCAATCTCAATAACGCCACGAGAACCCGCCGGACCTCTGTCCGCTGTGCCGCGATTTCTCGCGGCAGCGGAGTTACGTCCCGGCGTTTCGCCACCTCGCGCCAGTCCCAAATGTGCGCGAGGACTTTTGCCTCCAGATCCCATGACGGCAATCCGGCAAGGAAGCACGCCGCCTCACCGGAGACCGCGCGGTATCCCCGGATCAGTCGGGTGGCCATGATCCGCTGGGACGCGTTCAACCGGTGGGCTGGCCTCCTCCTCAATGAACGCGCCCACACCGGTGCCCCGTAAAGGGCTCCTCCCATTTATATTTATATTTTTTTAAATTTTTTTTTCAATGTTATCATAACAACAACATGTCTTGAGGGGTCAAGACATGTTGTTGTTGTGATTAATTAATTTATTTGAATAACACTACAGAAGTGTGTGTAGCTTTACATAAGTCTTAACATTAGTGTAATATATTAATTAAGCACACACTACACAACCCTGTTTCTCATACAAGAAATGCAAAATACATAGTTTATGTAGGTACATATTATTTAATTCATTATTTTGATGAATTGTACGACTTTACAGTGCATGCAATTATTTTAGCAGATAACTGCTGAAATAATTGCATGCAATAGTAACTACTGTGGTACAAAGTATGAACAGGGCTGAGTAGCCGTGGTCATACCATGCACACTGGATATTTTTAGCACAGTATGAGTTACTCTCATATAGTTCATACAAACAAAAACATACCAATTTCTATGGGATGCAATGCAATATAGCTAATTATAACTGCAAGATAATTTGATTATACTCAATAAAATAATATAATATATAATAAATAAAACAATATAATAATAATATAAATTGAATTTGGCCTACATGCAGATTCTTCATATTTTAGAAACAAAAAGAAAATAGATGATACCCAAAAGGATAAAATAAAACATAACATATTTATCAGCTATCTAATTATCAACACATTTATGTAAACAATTATGACAAATTTGTTTCATTTTGACAGTTCAACAACATTCATTATGAAGCAATGGATTAGCAATTTGTTTCAAAACAATTTAAATTCCGATTGATCAAGTATTACGTAATTAGGGTACTAGTATACAAATATTAGTTACAAGATTTCATATAAGTGAGCTAGTAAGGATAAAGTTTATTAAAGATGGATTAAAATTAATTGGAATAGATTATAATTATTATATTGTCACTCTGAGTTCAAAATAATCCTTTGATGAAACATGTAGACCTTTTAGTACGGTGTGAACACCTATGTTGTGCACTGTTTCTGATAAATAAATTACTTAGTCTATTTTTTAACAACAATGGTTTTGAATCCTCACCTCTGCACCACACCTGTCACTGAGTTGTTATAGTTGCTGGTGATGGGGTTGCCGAGTGGCTTCACCAGTCCCCTGATCACCACATATGGGATGGTGTTGTTGGAGTACTTGTTGATCTCCTTGTTCAGAGTCGAGTCTATGTCCAGCACAGGAGCTGTCTGCAATGTTTTTATGATACTAAATAAATTTAAAACCTGTATGTCCTGTTGTTTTTTTATGAAAATAAAATACATGCCAAGGGAACTAGTGATTCTACAAATATCGTTGCATGGAAAATATAAAATGCAAATGTAGGTACTTAATGTCTAATGTTTCGTATACAAAAGTTTATTAGACTATCAGCAAGATTTATCCAAAGCTTGTAATAGGTAGAATAAATTTGTTGTTACAGATTATATCCAATCGTAGTAATCAAAGGTATTGTGTTTACCTGCAAGGCATTCAGGATATGTTTACATTTGCTCAGCTGTTTCACACAAAAGCCCAAAATAAGGGAATCTATTCCAAGAATCACTGTTTCACCGATTATTTCCGAAAAGAAGTCCATGGCTCTTTAAGATTTATTGTACAGTTTTACGATAAATTATTAGAAGTATTGCGTAACTAATTACGCTATTTCAGCTCATTTTATTCCATAAATTAACTAAGTTTTGTAAAAATCCTCAATCACAGACAGCACAGAGCAGAGACAGTTAATGACAGATTCTAGAGAGCTTGAGTTTTGACTTTGACATTACGTTTCGTTACACAGATCCATCCAACCAATGACAAACACCGTGAATTCTGAAAGTGGGCAACGTCGCAATTTATAGATGTCTAATATTTCGCTGTTTTTAATTCGGCATTATTATTGTATGGAAATATGATACACACATCAACACGGTGTAGGGATATTTTTAAAAAAGCGAATTACTATCAATGTGTTAATTATTTATATGACATGTATACAGGGTGGGCAAAAAATCGTGGATCAAACGAAACAGGGCGATAGTTGGGGTTATTTGCAGTAAAAAATATCTTTGTGGCAGAGCACTCACTTGATCTCCTTAAAAGTTATGAAAATATGAGTGTGTTTTGAAAAAAATACCAAAATTTGTGATAAATAGGCAATTAAAGTAAAATGGGTACCTATTTTAAAACACTAAATGGTGTTTAGTAGCTTCTAGGGAATGTATCATCACTACAAAAGTGCTTTTATGATAGTAAGTACCATGATTTATGAGTATTGGCACTTTTATCAATATCTTTTAAATCTTACGTAAAATTATTTGTAACTTTAAAACCTTACTTTGATAAAAAAGTACTACCACAAAATGACCCTGTATTCAAAAAACTTGCCTATTTAATGACGATTAAAACGAGGTGTAACACATAGCTGTTTGTAGCTTCATTATTTTTTTATGTTAACTTTTTCATAGGAAGGTCTAAATTATAGTAAATCAGAGGATAGTCAAACACCAGTTATCTGACTGTAGTGTTTTAATTCATTCTCCTTTATTTCACTAAAAAGTTAGTTCAGACCCTTGGCTACGTTTGGCAGAGGTTACAGAAAGATCCCAGCGGCATTGCTAGGTTTCTATCAAATCATAAACAATACTTTCTTAATGAAAACATTCCAATAAATGCGACCGAGTAGCTTAAATCGATAAGTTTAAATAGTACGGTATCACATGCCAATTATTTATTATTTCACATCAGCGCGCTTACCATGAGTTGCCGTCGTGTAAGCGAGACGCCGCTACGCACAGTGTATTGCGCCGTCTCGCTTCCACAGCGGCAACTATCCTGCTTTATGCATATTCGTTACACGCCGGCAACTCATGGTCGCATTTATTGGAATGTTTTCATTAAGAAAGTATTGTTTATGATTTGATAGAAACCTAGCAATGCCGCTGGGATCTTTCTGTAACCTCTGCCAAACGTAGCCAAGGGTCCGAACTAACTTTTTAGTGAAATAAAGGAGAATGAATTAAAACACTACAGTCAGATAACTGGTGTTTGACTATCCTCTGATTTACTATAATTTAGACCTTCCTATGAAAAAGTTAACATAAAAAAATAATGAAGCTACAAACAGCTATGTGTTACACCTCGTTTTAATCGTAATTAAATAGGCAAGTTTTTTTTAATACAGGGTCATTTTGTCGTAGTACTTTTTTTTTTCAAAGTAAGGTTTTAAAGTTACAAATTATTTTACGTAAGATTTAAAAGATATTGAAAAAAGTGCCCATACTCATAAATCATGGTACTTACTATCATAAGAGCACTTTTGTAGTGATGATACATTTCCTAGAAGCTACTAAACACCATTTAGTGTTTTAAAATAGGTACCCATTTTATACTTTAATTGCCTATTTATCACAAATTTTGGTATTTTTTTCAAAAAAACACTCAAATTTTCATAACTTTTAAGCAGATCAAGTGAGTGCTCTGCCACAAAGATATTTTTTACTGCAAATAACCCCAACTATCGCCCCGTTTCGTTTGATCCACGATTTTTTGCCCAGCCTGTATATTTAAAAGATACGTTATTTAATATTCTACCATTTTTTAATAATGGTTAAGGTACTTCGATTAAAATTTCAGGATTTTATGGAAAAAAAATGAAGCATAGACGGAAACCGTATATGAATTAACTTTTAATTTATGAGTAAAAACTGAAAAAAATAGAAAAATCATTTAATTTGTGTTTATAAACTTGAAGTTAGTAGTCTGAGAAAGCGCCCATGATGTTCATAACACATCGGCAACGATTCGGCATGCTCAGAACAAGGTTGTCAATGTCTTGCTGCGGAATATTGTCCCATGTCCTTCTGAGGTGCGCAAAAAGTTGATCTTCTGTAGCCAGATTTTCAGGAACTTCCTTCAGAGCTCTTCTTTGCAGCATATCCCACGCATGCTCAATGGGATTTAGATCTGGCGATTGAGCAGGCCAGTCTAAGGCCCTAACATTGTGTGTATGTAACCAAGCTGCTACCGTTCTCGCCGTGTGTGCCCGGGCATTGTCGTGCATGAGCAGGAAATCTTGCCCCATTTGTGTTCTGTGGGGCAAGATTACGGGCCCCAGCACCTGTTGGACGTATCGTTCTGCCGTCATATTGCCCCGCACCCAAACGAGATCCGTCCGTCCTCCAAGACGAATTCCTGCCCAAACCATAATTGTTCCTCCTTGGTATGGGTGAACTTCCTGAGGGTTCTGAAGACGGCTCCATCGTCCAGGAACTCGCCAAACACGCGTCCTTCGTGAATCTGGATGGAAGCCGAACCTGGATTCATCCGTGAACTTCACATTGGACCATTGCTCACGGCCCCAGTCCACGTGGCTCCGAACCCATTCTAATCGTCGTCCACGATTGCCTCTCCGTAAAGGTGGGACCCGGAGTGGTCTACGAGTGCTTTCATGCAGTCGCCTTCTTACAGTTTGGTCACTCACAAGCACTTGGTGTTCCACTCGCAGCCTTTGGACCAATTGAGTCGCCGTTGCATTTGGTTGTCTTGTCTGGGGGTAGTGATGCGACTTGGCCCCCGGTGCCTCTCCGCTACTTCACCTGTGGCACGATAGCGTGTCCACAATCTTGAAATTACATTTTGGTGGGTCCCTATGGCCTCAGCAACATTACGCTGAACAGACCCAGCTTCCAGCATTCCCACAGCTCGTAACATCTCCGCCCTCGTCAAATGTTGGCGTTGCATGGCTACAATACCTCAATTTTAACTTTATCTTTCGTTTAAAAATGAAAAAAAACTGTAAACGTAATTCGTATTGTTTTCTAAATTTCGCACAAATGAAAATTCCCTCTCCTACACATCAAGACATTTTTATGCCACCGAAACAAAAGAATTTTCAAAAATTTGAATTTGGAATTAGTCTGAGATAAATTACAAACAAATCGGTGTATGAAAGATTACAATGCGGCCAGTACTTTTCGAGTTATTTAATTGAGTATGAAATATCCCTAGACCGTGTTGATGTGTGTATATATGACTAACTAGTGAACTAAAAGATTGATTATAATATTCAATCATTAATATCCACCATATATTATAAATCGAATATTTAGTTTTAGATGTAAAAAAAGTATTTGGAAACTTTCCAAATTCCTTTTAATATTGCAACTGATAATTAATATTCAAGTTCACTAAGTAGTTACCGATAACACAACATAACGTCACGCCTGTAATCCTCGAAGGGCTAGGCAGAGGTGTACATATAGTACACCCACATTTCGCCAGTTATGTTTAAGTCCCATGTAATAGGGGGCGAGTATTGAGTAATAGGGGAGCTTGTAATAGGGTGGTGGGGGAGTTAGCGATATTTCATATTTTCAGTATTATTACCAAATTAATCAAAACAGGTACATATTTGACAGCTATTTCCGACGTTGCCAACTCTTAGAATAAACGCGAAAAACATAAATTAACTACTTTTTGGGCAGTCGTGTAAAAACCTAAATATAGGTACATATCTTGTATTGTGTATTTTATACACTAATAGTTCTTCTTCTCTGATGAAGAGTGCCCGATATTATATGATAAAATTTCCAATACTACCCTGCTGGTAAAACATATCACATAACCCCTGCTTCTGGCAAGGCCACGCTTCACGACTGTAATATCGCGTCCGTTAGTTTGTTTTCAGGCTTGTTCGGGATGGGATTTGTTTATTTATAATCGGAGAGGATTATAAAAATCACATGTAGCATAGGGGCCAGATGATGAGTAAACATATCGTCTATTCAAATCATTGTTTCAAATTGATGTTATTTCCACTTAAACAAACATCAACTTTATCCAAGTGTAAATAAAGTAAGTATTAGAGTAAAACAACATTTCGTATTCCTTATCAATGTAATTTGAAGTAAAATAGATGTAGTGTTGGCATTGGACAATTTAATTTCTTCTCCTGCGTACTCTTGATATTCTCCAGGCGTTCGGTTCCTCGTACTTATTGTAGAGCGGCTCTAGTCTCTGGTTCTTCTTGAACTTGGACAGTTTGGTGGGGTCGGAGAACTTGAAGAATGCTGGTGCGAACTCCACCAGCCACTTCGGGTCTATAGTGGTCACTTCGCGCATGTACTCCTTCGTAGTTTGGACGAGCTCGTGGTAGATTACCCTGAATATGAAAAAATATTACATTACAAAAAACCGTGAGTTTATGTATGTAAATAAATAAAGACAGTGTGTAGAGTACTTATGGGATAATGTGCTGCTAGCGGCATGATAATGGCGCTGTATCGGCCCGGCTAAAGTGCCGCAAGAATTGCATTGTCATTGTCACTGTCACTTGTTATTTTGTTTGATTGTTGAGGTTGGTTCGCTGTAAAACACCATATTCCCAAAACATTACATTCTCTTGTGCCTAAACGGACCAAGCGGCGCCCCGCGGCACCGCTCGCTCGGCTCGTGCGGTCACAGTTCTAACCTAACCTACCTTTCAGCCATTTTCATTTGCTACATCATGTTTCGTAAATTCAGTCATTGTAGTGACTTTTGATATAATTTATCTAAAACAAATACAATCAATCAATACAAAGAGCAGCGAACTAGTGACAGTGACTCAGTGACAATGACAATGCAATACTTACGGTACTTTAGCTGGGCTGAGGCAGCGCCACTATAATACCGCAAATAGCGGCACTTTATCCGGTAGAGATAGAATGCCGCTAGTGGCATTTATTCTATACACTTCCATAAATAAATTAATAAAATATTGGAAACCCTAATAAAAGGTTTATGCGCCCATAGGTTCAGGTTAGGTCTTTTCGGGCATTGCTGCGAACCAAACGAATATGATGAACATGTTCTTTTTTACACTTAAAATCTTACCATTCCGGCTGCCTATTGAAGAGTGCACTAGAAGGATGTATGTAGACCACCTGGCTGTCCACCAGAGTTCTGTACCCCTCCTGTGGGTCCTTCTTAGCCGCGTTCCTGAAGAAACCGGAACATATCGTCTTCTGTATGCGCACTGTGTTCTTACCCGCAGATACCACGTCCAACTTATGCCTAGCGACAAAAATATAAGTTCAGGTTGGTGTTACATTAAAGACTAAACTACATTATAGAGCGAAATATGCTTGATGTTTATAATGAGGCACAATTGACAGATCCTTAAGACTTTGAAGGGTTAAAAAACCGGATGATTTAACACTTAGGAATGGTCATATCCTGCAAATGATTTCAATATGGTTTGGGAAGTTGGACGATCCACATAGAGGTATTGTATTGACTGTTTGATATGACTCAAATGTTTAGTTGTTTATTAACACGCAACATTGGAATTGAATTCGTTGTTGAAACTTACCTATCCATAATACCAAGCAGTTGCTTCCTAACATCCTGCGCTCGTTTCAACGTGCGGATCTGCACAAAGTTCTCATAGCACCACGCGTTAGAGAACTTATTGTTCCTCCAGCTATTATACACGGCTAACAGGGTCAGGTGGTCGCCTTCTGGCTGGTTGAACTTCGCCTTCTTTTGGTCAGCCAGCGCCTGCTTATCTTTGGGTCGATAGAACACGTTTTGGACGCTCAACATTGACACTATGGTTAAGATTTCGTCTGAGCATTGTAGTGCTACAGACATGATTAGGATTTTTGATAGGTTTGGTTCGAGCGGAAATTCGGCCATCTGTAAAGCAAAAAGAGTTTTTTTTATTTCGTTGGGTGATAAATAAAGACGTGACTTGATAGAGTAGTTGCAAACCACTAGCGCGCGCCATGAGATTTATGTCTTCGGCATACGGTTTAATATGCAATGATTGGCGAAAATTTAAATGCATTAACTATACCAACTATAAAATCTCGCATTATGAACTCTATTTCATAGAATGTACGGCTTATTTTTATAAAGCTAGACAATTATAAAGCTAGACAAAATCTAACTGATTGCTAATTTAATTGTATAATATTATTTTTTATAACTTTGATTTTACATTCTGTGATTACTTGAACTCACTCACTGACATACTAATAAAGTATTACTTATTAAAATGATAGGAATATCGTATAATTTTATAATGTTTGTAAATATGTGAGCACCATGCATCTATCACATAACTAATTTATCTGTCATTCCTTCATTTTTTATTCTTTTTACATATCGTGGTATAGTAATCTTATACTAGGTGCATCGTCTTCACAAATAATTATATAATTAATGTGTACAAGATATTGTGAAAACATTTTAAAAGAGTAACGGTGGAGTTTCTTGCACATTCTTCTCCATACGAAAACTACCTTTTGGAAGGGGCGACTAGAATCAATTGTTTTTTTGTAAATTTTGAAATTCAAAAGTGCCTTTTTTGTGCCTAATTGAAATAAATTATTTGACTTTGCAATAAAAGTGATGTCTAATATGTTAAGCGTCGATTGTTTTGGTCTACATACCCTGCGACCAAGCCTGGTGAGCAATCCCTCCGAGTCTAACGCGGACAAGGAGTGCAGTTGTTCTAGCGCCATGATGAGCGACTCCACCGGCGGCGCGTCCATGAAGTCGAAGTGCAGCAGGTCGTTGATACCCATCGTCTTAAGTTGTAGTACCTGTTAAATATATGTATGTCGTTAATTTAAAACAACTTCAAATTAAGAATAAGGTCCGAATTTTAAACTCAAACCAATGTCAGTTTTAAATCGAGATTGATGGATGAGACATAGCATCTTTTCAGGATACAGGCCAAATAGAAGATTACTTTCAAATGGGATGGAATGGAATGAAATGGAACCCAGTTAAATTAACATCAGGGATCTGATCGGGAATCAAACCTCACGGCTTCTCTGATGTCTCTGACATTGTTACTGCAGTAAATACGTACGGTGGTGGCAAGGTTGGTACGCTGTATCTCAGGCACTGGCGTGGGCAACATCTCGTCTCTGTAGGCGCGCTCCGTGTACAGTCGGTAACACTTGCCAGGGCCCGTCCGACCGGCGCGACCCGCTCGCTGTTTTGCTGCTGCCTGTACCAAACAAACAAACAAACATTCAATAAAAGAAGATAAATAAAGCTGATAAACTTTAAACAGTGAAAACCATACAGGATCATGAAAATATCAGTTTTTTTTATGTGTAACATGTTTCCTTTCGTTTTCCTACAAAGAAATACAAAATCTAAAAAATCGAAATAATCAAATCTGTGTGATTTCGTGAAAAGGGACGGAAATGTGTCACAGGAAGCCGGGAAAGCGCGCGCTATTTGATTTGACCAATGAGCGCGCGCGATGCTGAAGTTGGCCGTCAGGAACGACTTTGACGAGGCCCCGCCCCTTTAATTTTGCTTATTACCAAGGTGAGATGTCAAATTATACATCACATGCGACTACGGTAAAGCTCATACCTTGTTTTTTAAATGTTTATATTATTTTTCGATACACATCAAGTCTGTGAAATTTCGGCAGTTCTATTAATTTGACTTTGTAGTATTTACCTGTGAAATAGGCGTCACAACCAAAGAGTCCATTCCAGTCTTCGAATTATAAACTTTCTGCTTTACAAATCCAGGATCGACAACATAATAAACTCCGTCTATGGTCAGCGAAGTTTCCGCAATGTTGGTAGCTATGACGACCTTTCTTGAGCCAGGGGGTGCTGGCTCAAAGATACGAGTTTGCATTTCAGAGGGCAACGCGGAGTATACAGGTAGAATGATTAGTTCTGGTACATCAGGGCCCAAAGACTTCATTCTTTCGTAAAGAATCTCGCACGCTGTATCAATCTCTTCCTGACCAGTCAAGAACAGTAGAATATCTCCAGGCGGTTCCCTCAAATGTATTTGCATCACAGTTATCAGAGACGCGTCCAGATAATCAGTTTCCGGTTCCTTGGTATACATAACTTCAACAGGGAAGGTTCTACCAGGGATAGTGAAGATGGGAGCTTCGAAGAAGTACTGCGAGAACTTGACGGCGTCTAGAGTGGCGGAAGTGACGATCAGTTTGAGTTCCGGTCGTTTTTGGACGGCTTGTTTGAGTAAACCGAAGAGTACGTCTGTGTGGATGGTGCGCTCGTGAGCTTCGTCCAACATGATGACGGAGTAGGATTTCAGGTCCAGGTCCATGAGGCACTCGCGGAGTAACATACCGTCTGTCATGTACCTGCGAGAAGAATAAAAGTGTTCGTGTATTTTGATTTAAAAGAGTGTTCATGGTGTTTCTTGCCCGTTCTTCTCAATGGGAACGCAGTACGTTTTAAAATGGGAAATAAAACAAACTTGCTCTTTCTGAGTGATAGAATTCTTTTGACATTTCAAAAGACCCTGTTGTTGGAGTAATGACCTTAATTTTATTTTAAAAACTAGCGACCCCTACAGCGCCTTTAATTAGGGTTCTGTACTTCAAAGGTGCCAAACGGAACTCTATTACTAAGCCAGCGCTGTCCGTTCGTCTGTATATGTAGACGTTTGAAATTTTCATAGATTGTGTGTTTCTATTGCCGCTATAACAACCAAAAATAAAAAATTGTGCGTCAGGTAGGTTATACTTTTTTTTACATAAACAAAAGATTACGGTGATACATTGGAGTTAAAATGTGGCCTGACGTCACGCCTTGGCAGATTTTATACTGAGTTGTGACGTAGCGAGCCCCCACTCCCACTTTAATGCGTTTTTTCTTAGTATTTTTTTATTAATATGATAAAGCAAAAAATACGTGACTAATATTTTTTTATTATCTGACGGACTAAATAGAATTTCCTTTTTTTTACCCATCCCCGTCCCTTTTTAGTATCACTATTTAATTGAGTAAGGATTAGTGACACACAAATATATATAATTGAAGTGTCTGTTTGTAATTTCAAAATAACAGCCTTTTACTAAATGCATATGAAAGTATAAATTGTATTATGTTATAGTACTTATAACAAAATACAATTTTTTTATACTTTTGTCTGTCTGTTTGTTTTTGACGGGACTTTCACTGACAGTTAGCTGATGTTATAAGGAGGAGTAACTAAGAGCCATATTAGACTATCATAGAAATATGATCAGAGATGTACGAGTCATTTTTATATGAAGAACCTATGGCGGTATAATAACAACATATGATTTATATTGTCTATGATCATAGTTAAGGGATCCTATTTGACAGCAAGCGTACAAATATGATCAATACGTCTAGCCTCAAAAATGGCTAAATCAAACACGGGTAAATCGTTATCCGGCTTGCTTAAGTATGACATTTATATGATCAAATAAGTGTAATATGTAAAAATGAAGAACAGCATCATTTAACTATGATCATAGAATTTGACGGCTATGAAATCACATTTGTATGATAAATATATGATAGTGTACCTGTGATACCTTTATTTCAGATAAAAAAATAGGGCAAACGCGAGCGAAGCCGCGAAAAAAGATGGCGAAAGTCGCATACACTCACTTGATCACAGTTTCAGGACTCGTACAGTCTTCAAACCGGATGGTGTAGCCGACCTCCTGCCCCAGCCGACAGCCGAACTCCTCGGCCACTCTCTTGGCCACAGACATGGCGGCCACACGACGAGGCTGCGTGCAAGCGATCTTACCGCGAGCGGTCAGACCGCATTCCGCGAGGTACTGAGTGATTTGGGTTGTTTTGCCGGAACCTGTCTCTCCAATTACTATCAGGATTTGGTTGTCAGCTACAGCCTGGGTTGGTAAAAAGAAATTAGTTTAGATTTCATTATTTGAGATAAAGTATAGTTTATTAGGTCAATTACAATAATGGGTATATTCCGATTGATGATAATTTCTACTAAACGCAGCGGCATATCGATTAGACGCCATTTTATCGCCCGCCGTGCCTTTCGCTGTCGTTAATTGTGATCATTGTAATTTTTTTTAGCTACGTCTTGTTTATTTATATCATCTTATTATATGTATATCGTTTTTTATTTATTATTTTTTCAGGAACTCCCAAATTTTGAAAATGGAAGAATCGATAACTTTCCGATTTAGTCAATCACTAGAGTATACGTAAAATAAATGGCTTTTGCACAGTACAACGACAGCGATCGATGTTTACGTATGAGTGAGTTGTACGGTGCAATGCACGCTGTGTTTGATGGGATAAGATTTATTATTGATTGTGTAGTACGTTCTGATTTATGAATTGCAATTGTGAGACTTCGTTCGTTCTAATAGGTTAGTTAGGTGGGTTTACTAATCTGCATGTGTAGTTGTGGCGAGGTGGTGGGGACATAATGGACATTGGGTTTCGATACATTTTCAACTACCGGGCATATCTCCTTCTTTCTTATATCTATGAAAATAACTAAGATATTACTGAACATAAAACAAGTTTTCCAGTTATTTTGAATAAGTAATGGACTGGGCGGGTATTAAGTAGATAGATAGTCGGTTGCACTTATATGAAGAGAGATTGAAAGTAATTCATACACACCTTAGTCAATTCATCCCTCAACTTATAAATAGGCAGTGACTGCCTCTGCTCCAAAAGAGACAAATTCGTCTTCTTCCCAAAAGAAGACTTCTTTCCACCAATCACATGCTTCTTCCACTCTGGTAGATCTTGAGGAGTTATCCCCGTTCCTCTCATGTTAGCAGCTAAAGCTCGACCATCACTCTCTGGCAAAGGATCTATCCAGTTTTTATTCAGTCCCATAGGTACGCTCTCCATCTCTTGCTCTCTCTGTATCATCTTCTGTTCCCTTCTCTCCTTGGATAGCGCTGACTGCATCATAGCAGCTTGTGCCAGGGAACCGTCTGGGTTCTTCACAATTCTGACTGGTGACAGGTCGTGTAGCGCGCGGCCGTGACCTTGTAAGAAAGGTGGTTCATCCTCTACAAGTTCTATCTCGATGTCAGCCTCGCCGTCTTCGTCTTTTGGTAACAATCCTGTCTCGTCATCGAAGTCCGGCAACTCGCTCTTGTCTATTACGCCTGATGATATCATCTGTGAAGTAGAAATGAGATTATTAAAAATGGCATGTATTTAATTATACCACAAATAATCCCCATTTTGTTTTTCTAAAAATATTCTCGAACACTAATACAAGCACCTCTTTTTGTGAACCTCAAATCCATACTTAATATCATAAATACTAACTCTGTCTCTCTGTATGTTACCCTTTCACGCCTAAACCACTTAACAGATTTCGATAAAATTTGACAAGGAGACAGATGGCATCCCGGGGAAGAACATAGGCTACTTTTTGTCTCAAAAATAACCCTAACAGGGGGATATAGGGCGTGGAAGTTTGTATGGGAAACCTATCATTTCTTAAGTTAGGGCTATGAATATTCAAATTTATGCTTTTGGTAACAAATAAAGAATAACCTGTTTCAGCGATTTTCTAAAATCATCTCTCAAGAGGGTAAAATAAGACATGATTTTAAAATTCACATGATTTAAGGGATTGGTAATATAGTAATTGTCCGTATTCTTGAGGTTACATTCTTTAGTCTTTATTTCATTAAAATCGGTCCAGTTGGTCAAAAGTTATTACTACTTGGCTTTGAAAGGCAAATTTGAGTGTACTCGATAGTTGGCGTTGTGCAAATAACGCAATTTTCCGAATTGCGTCGTTAAGATTTTCTGCAGGATAGTGACCCTCATCCATACAATGTGTCATAGCTTTTTTCCTTTAATCGTTTCCAGTTTCATACTTCCGTCCATAATATCCACACTATCACTAATATTATACATAGTTACGAAAGTTACTACTCATGTCTGTTACCTTTACGCCTGCGCCGTAACGCCTAGATAGACCATGACATGAGTTATGGGATATAGGATACTTTTTATCCCGGTAGTACGTTTCCGCGGGGTACATTCCGAACCCCACGCGGGAAGCCCGAAGGGCGGGCAAAAGCTAGTAATTCATATTTTGGGGTCACAGTTCTAATCTCGCTTAGTTACTGCGACTATGAGAAAAGACCAAAAATTAAAAAAGACTCATTTATTTAAAAAAGTGTGAATCTTTAGAATCCCAGAATAAAAAAAATTTTAAGAGGTTCATTATTTTTTTTTAAACTGTACATCATGAGAAGGTCAATAAGTTTTTAAAGGATCAGTAAAATATTTCCCTTTATTACTTCAGTCTGGCTAGAGAAAGTTCTTTTGTTTCACTTACTTGTTTGATCTCCCATCGTTCAGGGCTGGAGATCCTGGTGACCCTCTTCCGGCTGGAGTCCTCGTCAGGATCGAGGCCGCCCTGTAGGCCAGCCAACACTGTGGCATTCGGTGGGGGACGATCCGGATTGCGGCCTTCGCGTTCAGCCTAATATGTGAAATATATATTATATATAGATTGATAACACAATAATTTAGAGGCTAACTATAAAATTAAAAATACAACTAAATGCTGTATTTTATAATTTACCTCCAAATGTGCATGTGATGCTGGGTTCAGATCTTTGCCAGTTTCTTGACACACATCCCTCATGGTAAGGGATACCTTCTGTCCTGTTATTGACAATACTTTAACCTGAAACAATACAAAGCATTAGATGATAACTTTTATCATAATGGACTCTCTGGCACAGACCCCAAAGGAAGCAGAAACAAGTATGATATATTTCCCGCTTTCCATACATATCAAAGTAGGTTATATTTCGGCAAATTGACCTGCGCCTTAAGTACGTAATAAAAGATCAATCACAATCTTAATAATTTTGAAAGAGATTGCTAATCCATTGCTTCATAAGTTCGAAAAAAAATCTGCTCAACAACGTAAATAACGCAATGAGTGCTGTTGAACTGTCAAAATGAAACAGATTAGTCTTAAATATTTACGCAATTAGATAGAAACCCGTTTCTATTGAAATAATTGTTTTAAACATTTTCGTAATGGAATTTATTTGAACCCGATAAATGTCGCATGAGCCAGGATTGTTCATAAGAAAAATGCACTCAAAATGAAAATATAACAATTGTGAAAACCGTTAAGCACTCACATGCAAACAGCTTCTAGTAGGCAATGGTTTAACAGGTTAGACCAATCTTGTACCTTACCTTAACTTTATCTCCTCTGTTGACGACATCAGACACGTTGGTGACGCGGCCCTCCGACCTCAGCTGAGAGATGTGCACCAGACCCTCCCATCTCTTCCTCACACCCTCGATTTGAACAAAACAACCAAATGGCACTATGTTTGCTACCCTTCCACTGTAGATCTGAGAAAAATGTGAATTGTTATATAAAGACGAGACAAAATGACATATATTATTTCACCAAGAACAAAATATAGAAAATTGTCAGTCAACATTTTTGAACAAAATCATCAGAAAAACCAATATTTTTAATCATTTTTTAACATTTCTTAACTTTCTTCCTTTTTAACGTCATGGCATAATATTAAATACATAATAACTGGTACTTCGACCAGCAGTGACAACACAAGTTAAACAAAGAATATAAAAAACTAGTACTTACTTTCCCAGGATCAGGGTCATCACTCATTTCAACCTCAGGGCTCTTCTTCTTAAACTTCTTGCCATAGTCACCATATTTGTGTTCTCTTTCATGACTTGGTGACCCCCTCCCTCTTGGAGGTGATGACCTTCGTTTGGATGGGGATGACCTGCCTTTACTTGGAGATGTCCTTCCTCTAGGTGGAGATGACCTCCCTTTACTTGGGGATGTCCTACTTCTTGATGGGGATCCCCTTCCCCTAGATCTTGATCTCCTTTGCCTGTCTCTTGACCTATGACGACTAGAGGTGGGGCGACTCCTGGACCGTCTTCTTCTGTCTCTGTCCTTATCTCTACTTCTACTCCTACGGTCTCTACTGCGGCTCCTCTTGTCTCTACTCCTGCTCCTCTTGTCTCTACTCCTGCTACGCCTACTTTTTCTATCCCTTTCTCTCTCTCTGGACCTACTCTTTCTATCCCTATCTCTGGACCTTTCTCTTTTTCTACCTATTTCTTTTCGCTCTGGACTGAGACTTTGTTCCCTCTTTTTCACTTTCACATCAGCTCTAATAGTTTCTTTCTTTAGAGGTTCTTTTACAGGAGCCGCTTGTGATGGTGCCAGGGCTTCCAACTCAGCCATAGCTTGATCAACCACAGCATCATTTGTTTTGCCCTTTGATTCATCTTTGAATATTTCTTTTGCTGTTAATCTTTTGTTTTTCTTATCATCCTCTTCTTCCTCTTTCTCTTCATCTGATGAGAATGTGGGAGGCTTCTCATTGGGTATTGCTAGCCCTGGAAACTTATTAGCTAATGGGTTTGAACTTTCATTGCTAGTTTCACCTTTCTGCGTAGTGTTGTTGGCAGGTTTCATGTGCTGTATGATACGCAATAAGTTAGTCATAAAAGAATCTGAAAACTCGGCTCCATTTTCAATGAGCGCCTTCTTGAAACAGTCAAATGTAGGATTCTTGTCAGCTATATCAATGATAAATTCAGCTGAAAATTGTATAATAAAATTTTAAACAGTTGGAATTATAATAATTGTAGTTTAACTAGTTGGCAATGAAATTGTTGAGAGGAGTTAGTAACCGAAGCAAAAGTAGAACCTATAAAAAGAGTTGGCAATTCTCAGTTTCCACCTACACCAATGAAAAAGCATGAGTGTAGTTATTATGTTTCATTAAAAAGCAATTGTCGGTCAGTGGGTCGTCTTAGTGTCTCAGACAGCAGGACTATAGACATGCGGTGGCGGATGGCGGTCATAAAAGGTGGAACTCAACACATAGTAACTCTTGAATGAACGTGCACAAGATTGAAACTAGGAAATTCTACGCGCAGCGTATGGCCTGAATCCACAAACAAAAACCTAGTAAAGGTAAAATTGAATTGCGTGAGTAAGAAAACCAATAGAAAGCAACACCATTGTTTAGACGTTGAACTTACCTAAATCTTTATCATTCAATCCTAAATGGTTATCCAGCTCAGTGCAGAGTTTCGACACAAGCGAAAGATGTTCTAGTTTAGCAACCTCATCCATTTTTGTGAATTTTAATTACAAATTCTCATAATAAACACAACGCCACTACATGAAATGAACCATTTTACAGCCAATGGCAACTTGTCAAAAAAACTATGTCAAACTTAGCTTTGTCAAAATGACAGCATTGCCATGTTACTTTCTTTTTGGAAAATGAAATGGTTACTGAGGCTTTTAAGGAAAGTGACGTTGAGTGACTCGACGTATTCCTTACAGGACGTCATAGTAGGGTTAAAATGCAACAAATGCCACCAAATGTTCTACCGAAGTTCAGTAGTTTTTGAGTTAGTTAGATTTTTAGTTTTTTTAATGTAAAATCCCAGATTAAATCATTCCGCAACCAATTTAAAAATGATTTACGGCTCGACTGTAATGAAATATAAGTTATTATCATAGTTGATGCCGTAGCAGATCTTTGTTAATAATTTAAAGTTCAAAAATGCCTAAAACCTTGGCAAATATCACTAAACAAATATTAAATTTTTTGTAATTTTAATTACAAAAAAAAAAAACAAAAAAAGTTGTCTAGTGCAAAAAAAAAATACTACGCCTGATGTACAGACGCCAGCACATCAACCTACTACAATCTGTCAAATTTCTTTAATAGATTTTGAACTTTATCCCTAAAGAGTAAGGTTCAAAGTTGATTGGGAAAATTTTACAGCTTCGGGTAGGTTGACCTGCTGGCGTCTGTACAAATGATTAGGAAATTATCCTTGTCTTATCAGCTATTCAGAAAGGTATGATTGTCAATACTTTTGCATGTGTGATAGGGAAGAGAAGAGTTTTATGGGGAGCAGGTAAAATTGCGAGACGATCAACTTATTGTTTCGTATTCGTATTATTCGTAGTTTTTACCTGCGCTTGAACTCCAAACACCCGGCACTTTGCAAAATCTGGTCGTCAGTGTTAGTTAGTCTCAATTCTACGTCGCGCAAGCTCGTGTTTTGTTATCTGGCTATTTCCCTAACTGTTGCCGCGTATCTTGTTGATGTGTTGAGCTGTGCCTTCATAAGTGCTGACTATAGCTGCATATTCTAATCCTGAATACGCTGACATAATGTACTGTTACGGACTTTGTCGACTTATCGGCGATACATGAAACTAGCAGCGTCGAAAGAAACAGACAAATTGACACTGGTCGTTCCCGGAGGTACACGGCTGAGGACGAGGAGCTTATTCTTCAACGTTTTATTGACGACCCCAACATATCGACAAACATCGTAGCGCGTGAGCTTGGTATGTCACAGTGGAAAGTCTGGTCTGTAGTTCACTTTTCAGGCAGACATCCATACCACTACCAACCACTCCAGTCATTAGAAGAGGGAGATCCGCCGAAACGGCTTGAATTTTGTCGTTCGAAAGTTTTCGTCTTCGGCGTCGGCGCTTAGCATAAGCTAAGTGCCGACGCCGAAGACGAAAACTTAACATTCTAAACCACCGATGAGTCATGTTTTGACCGTGATGGTATCACAAATTACCACAACTTACATTACTGGGCACCGAAAGCAGAAGCAAACCTTAAAAAACTGAAACCAACCGCGTAGGCCCACATTTTTTCCCCGAACACTAAATGGGGAACTGTATGAAGATTTTCTAAGAAATAATTTAACAGCACTGCTCACGGATGTACCGGAAGAAAGAAGGGCAAACATGATTTATCAACATGACGGATGTCCAGCCCACTTCCGAATCAAAATTCGACAATTGCTGGATGAAAACTATCCAAACCTATAGATATGGCGCGGTGGTCCCTGATCTGACGCCGCTAGACTTTTACGTCTGGGGTCGTATGAAAGTGCTAGTTTATGTGACCCCAGTAAATTCGATTAAAAATAATAATAATGTTCACTTCCGAATAAACATCTTTGTGTGAGACGCACGCCTTCCTATACTAAATCAAAAACGATTTTCATAATGTAGTCCATGACTACAACCTTCATACCTTTTTGGATAGCTGTTAAGACCGGGATATTTTACTAAGTTTTAGGCATTTTTAAACTTTTAATTATTAACAAAGATCTGCTACGGCATAAATAATAATAACTTAAAGTTCAGTACAGTCGCGCCGTAAATCATTTTAAAATTGATTTCAAATGATTAAATCTGGGATTTTTAATTTAAAAAAAAAAACTAGCTCAAAAACTACTGAACTTCGGTAGAACATTTGGTGGCTTAATTTGTTGCATTTTAACCCTACTATGATGTCTTCCAAGGAATACGTCGAGTTAGTAACCCTGTATAATACAAAAACGATTAAATGCCGAATTATAATGAATTCCGCTCGACACAAAGCATTATTTTAAATAATTCACTTAAAAAAATTAAATTAATCATACAGTATTTTAATGTACAGACGCCAGCAGGTCAACCTACCCGAAACTGTCAAATTTTCCCAATCAACTTTGACCCTTACACTTTTGTGATAAAGTTGAAAATCTATTAAAGAAATTTGACAGATTGTATTAGGTTGATGTGGTGGCGTCTGTATTATACTAGTATATAATACATAGCGACTCGGTAATATACCGTATATTTACAACTCTATTCACCATCACTGAAGATCTTTAGACGATAAATCTAACATTTGGTCAATCTTTGTTACTTTATTGCCGGATTGAAATCTCTAGTTCCTGTCAAACATTTTAAGGAACATTGACAGAAAATAGAAATTTCAACATGTTTTGTTGTGAATGTTTCGCCAGTGCAAACGCACAGTAATGCAAAATCTCGCAAAACATCCATTCCTCATGGCATTTATTTCTAATAAATCATGTAGAGGCTCTTTTGAATTGTTTCAGTCAGAAAGAAGAAGCTGTTACCTATTTCAAAGCTTATTATTCTTATTGATTCGTCTGAATCCGATTAATGGATTGGTCGTCTGAAGTTCCCTTAATAGCTCATGCAAGAAAATCATCATGCTTACCATTACAAAAAAAAATGGGTTATATCGGGTTATATTGACTAACAATAGAGGACCACAGACAAGTCTCAGACCACAGTGTCAAAAAAATGACAATGACATTAAAGTCTGTTCGTCTTGTTGGTATTTTCTTTTGTAAAATTAGATTTATTTATATTGATAGCGTTTGAAATTAGGCAAGTGCGTTTTTTTCATTTGTGTACAGCTCATGCCACTTTCATACGATGGAAAATAACACTGATCATTCTGAACAAAACAACTTTAGTCCTATATCTGTGCAAGACGTAGATGTAGATTTCTTACCGATTGTTTACGAAATAATACGAAGGTACTTTTTAAAGTGCTCTTATATTTAGATAAACGTCATTTTTATGGCTGTACATACTTATATTTTGTAAATATTTCTATTTCTTAGTGTTGAGAGAGACTTTCATGACAACTCTGCCAAAGCCAGGGAATCTCAAGACTGCAGTCAACGGGTGCTCGAATTGCAAAAGAAATTTGATATAGCGCGTACTCAGGTAATAATTATTATAATTCCTAAATCATTATAACATAGCATCTGTTCAGTTTCGAATTTATTTGGCATTATCAGTATTGTAGGTTAGTTTACATAACAATCTGAGAGATATAAAAGTTTATGCACTTTGGTTTGTTCCAGATAAAGCGGTTGCCTGGCATAGATTACAACAAGCAGGACCAGTTGAAACAGTTTGAAATACTGAGAACACAGCTGAGGCTGAAAAGAGAGCTCTTACAGAAGTATCGTAATATGTGCTCATTTGAAACTTCATTTAAGTGACTTATCTCAACACAATGCCTCTCAGAACTTTACTAAGATACCTTGCCAACAATGAACACCTTGTGCAGAAGATAGCAGAGTCGTACCCTGTGAGGCGCGCTGCACAGATGGCAGTGTCTGTGTTCTACAGGAGTAAGGAGAAATTGGCAGACATGGATAAGTTAAATCCTGAACAAGTTAACAGAATCATGTCATTCTTAAAAAAATTAAATGAAAACATAAAGGAAGGGATTCAGGATGCTAAGAAACAATTGAAGAAATAATGTAAATAATTTTAGTTTAGTCTAAAATTCTGCTAGATGTGTATTTAGCCATTACTTTTTCACTTGTAGGCATTAAATAATACTGCATAGTTAATCCGAGCTAGTTTTATTTCACTCACTGAACAAACCATAAAAATACTCTTTAACTTAAACTACAAAAATCACATAGTTATGGTACTGTGAAGTAATCAAAATACTGAGTTATGATATGGAGTAGAGCAGCTAGCCTCACTAACTAATATTATTGCATTATTTGTAATAGTTTCAACTGTATGGTACAACAGATTCATCCCTCTGTCACTCACTACTGCTGCTCAAAGTTACTACCAACTGAACAGCACTCATGTTGATTGAACCTAGACTCCACAATGAAAGTATCAATCACATTGAAATCAGTATAATCAAGCAAAATAAAATTATAAATCCAAAACAAAACTATTCCTCAAGAATCTTGCTTATAATAATTAGAATTTTAGTAACAAAAAATACCAATTCTGATAAAAATATAAAAAAGTCCTGTTGTACTGTTATATGTCACATACGCAGTTATATTGTTGAACTATGAAAAATATATTTATTATAAACTTGACGAATTTTCAGAAACCTTACAAGATATATTAGAGACCATCTATAAAGTTATAAGTATAGTATAATCAAAAATATGTAACTGTCGTCCAAGAGTGTGTACTAATAAGTAAACACACTGTGTTAGATATAGAACTGTACTGTATATGTTACACCTAGTGACGCAGCATCAACATGAGACCTAAGTACATCGTACTCTGACTTAGTGCTTTTGGACCGAATTAGCTGCGCTAGGGAAACTAATTAAATATTAAAAATAATTTCTTAGAACTATAAAGAAAAATATTTACAGGAGTACCTTCAAACTTCAAAGTTTTACACGATCGACATTTGTAATTTTGAATTTTTATTAAGATTTGACAATACCGTTATAAATTCGGAGAATATTAAAAATGTCACTCCCTAGCGCCCGTCTCTCGTGCTGCTAGAAAATATCTGTAAACCTGCCGGCGTGGCAAGCGGCAGGCTCACAGATGCTTCCGCTGGTTGGGGATGCGTGGTCCCCGCGCTAGTGGGCGGCGGCGCGTCGGGCGGCTTGTCGCGGTCCCGCGCTAGTTGGCGGCGGCGCGCGCGGGCGCGTCGGGCGGCTTGTCGTGGCGCTTGCGCGGCCGCCGCGCCGCGCCGCCCGCGCCGCCGCCCGCCGCGCCGCGCTTGTCGGCCTGCACCTCGAACGGTGAGTCTGTCGCTGTCACGTCACTCTCTTGCTGCAACATAAAATCACAAAACGGAATCTAGTAATGATCGCTTTGGCTTGTCACATATTTTTACACACCGAGAGAAGGCAAATATTTTCGATTTTGTTTTCATGTCATATATAGGATTTGATTTTTAAGACGGCGCTCTAAGGGCGTACCTTAGCCGTTCTAGTTACAGGAAAACGGTTTTTAGCAGACATTTTGATTTTGAAAAAAGAATATACTTGATAGTTAAGGACAGTCTTTTCGAGATGATTTCATGTGACACATTAGTGCCGCCACCTTACCACGTGCGTGGCATGCGTGTCGGGCTTGTCGTGCGGCTGCTGCGCGCGTCGGTCGTGCCTCGTGTTGGTAGTGCGCGGCTGCGTCTTCACGGCCGCGGGCTCTGGTCGCAGCACGTTGCCGACTGCCTTCGTACGACCCTCACGGAACACCTGTACGAAACATAAATGCTATGAAGTTGTGAAGAACGTCAGGTGCGCAATCTTCTTCATCCACTTTCTATAAATGTCTATAGAGTCGACCTCGTAATTACTGTATCACCCTAAAGTTACTTTCTCTGCCACATCATAAGACAAAACGACCATTTTTGCTTAAGAGGCAGATATATTCCAGTGACCTTCAGTGAGCGTGAACGCGTCGCACGTCCAGCCAGTAATAGGACTCGCCCATCCGGGAGCGCTGTCCCAAATTAGACGCATTATTAATTTATTATACATAACCCAAAGGGTATTTTAATAAAAACACGTATACTACAATATCAATAATTAAATTATCTTTAAAATGGTGAAGGTTCACTAAAATACGCTTGATAGATTTTGCGTGATTCTCAGTTATTTATCCGCGTTAGACATAACTTTACAAATTAATTTCAATATGTAACATAAACATAATCTAAAATATTCCTATATTAAGTTATGAAGAAAATGATCTAATTTAACATATGTTTTTTCCAAATCATGAACACTACTCGTTTAGACGTGATCTTCAGTATAAAATCATTAAAAGTTGGTTATCGTCGCCTTAACTGAGAAAGAGACACATGTACATGTTATATAAGATTATAATTTTGCAAATACATACGATCGTGAAATATATTCTGATCAACAAACCTAATACTAACCTGCAAATTGCAAAGTATGTATTTCGTGGGCTACCCAGGCGCTTGATATAGTTTCAATCTTAGTGAAGTTTCAAATTACTGAGAGATTTTGTCAAAATTGGTAAATAATTACGAGGCTATACAAGTTTTAAAAACGGCAGTAAAATATACTCACCATCCTCTGCCCCCTCTTGAGATATTCGGGATGCTTGATGAAGCGGAAGCGCACGAGCGCCTTGTCGCCGGTGCGCAGGCAGTCGCGGGACATCGTCAGGATCGACGCCGTCTGCCGGATGCTGCCACAGTGCACTAACGAACATGAAAATAAAGGGTATTAAAGAAGCTCAGAGTCACTTGTCCTGTCTAGACCTGTCATTGTGATATTTTTTTTGTACTGGACCATACCTTTGAAGCTTATCGAAGGTCAATGTTCCAACTTTTTTTCGCGACAACTAAAACCTCTCACAACAAGCTGTTATTACTAAATAACAGCCGTACAGGTCGATCGATCAGCTTAAGCTGCGCTTGTCGCGGTTGGCCCGTGGATGGGAGACCACCTTTATATACTACGACCTCTCCGTGCCTCGGAAAGCACGTAACGTCGTTGGTCCCGGCTGTCATTTGTAGATCTTTGACGAGACAGCAGTATTCGTTAGATTGAACTTGCATTTGTTCCAAACGCTCAGATCAAAGCGACGCAATGATATATGTGCTATTCCACACAGAACTAAGCTCTATTCGAAAAGCTTTTTGGGAATGGGTCCCAAATTGTACAATAAGCTACCCATTACAATAAAAGATGTTGGCGGCATACAGCATTTCAAAAAGGCTCTTCTAAATTTATTAGTCGCAAAAACATACTATACAGTCAATGAGTTCTTAGAAGATGTATTTTAATTTGTTGACATTTCATTATTTTATTGTTATTTTAATCCATTTATTTGTAATTAATTGACATTGACATAATATTATAATTGAAAATTGACATATTAAGAAATTGACATAGTATGTAATAATTAGTAATTGAAAATTGACATATTAATATAATTAGAAATTGACATGGTAATAATTAGTAATTGAAAATTGACATAGTAATAATTAGTAATTGAAAATTGACATATTAATTAATTAGAGATTGACATAGTAATAATTCGTAATTGTAATTAGAATATTTTAGAATTAAAATTAGAATATTTGTACGCCGCTGACGGCAAGACATAGCGATAATTTTAAGAGCACTAACATCTGCATATATGTATTTTTTCACCTATGATCTACAAATAAAGTGATTTGATTTGATTTGATTTGACAATTGTTACGGGTCCTCAGAAGCCCTAAAGTCTGACAACCAGTCTTACTAGGGGTATCGTGTTACCCAGTAACTGGTTTGTGAAGGTCAGATAGGCAGTCGCTCCATGTAAAATACTGGTATTCAGTTGCATCCGGTTAGACTTGAAGCTGACCTCAACATAGTCGGGAGAAGGCTAGACAGATGATGTTACTTAGTTGAATATACAGAATGTGGAGATAAAGGCTATGTGATGGGTCTTTTTACACTCTGTATAAGTATTGGTCCTTGTTTCTACAATAAAGCGGGTTTCTTTCTCTCTGAATAAGCATATCGGAAGTATAATCAAATGATCATAAAATAAACAGGGCCTCTTTGTCAGTGTCTATCCCCAAAATAAATAAAACAATGGAACACAAGCGTTGCATCCCATAATTAAGAAGATAATGATGTTTCTAAGTGGTAAGGTAAGGCTGGTTTCACTCCGGGTCGACGGCGCGTTGCGTTCCACGCGCGCCTTAAAGAGATGTCAGCAACTGAAGGGGTGCGATAGGACCGATGCCGGCCGGGGTTGCGGGAAAGTCCGAAATGGATACCGTGGCCCCTGGCAACATACAGGCAACTGAAGGAACACGGGTGGGTTTTAGTCAGTAAGAGTCTGACACGCCCTCCCGCTCCGCCCAGAGCGGGGGAAGATATTTGATAATTTCCCACACAAAAAAGGGCTTCAGCTCTCTTTTGCAAAATAAATTGATGGATTCAATGTCAGCAGCCCGACCCCACAGTAAAATGCCATACGAAATAATGCTGTGGAAGTAACTAAAATAGACCAAGTTTTGGTTTTTCTTCTTGCGACACACCTTCAAACATCTCTTCACAAATTTCCTCCCACGCTCGAGCCCTAACATCTTTGTTTTTATAATTTATATTTGAGGTATCCCATAAACAGGATTTACATTGTACTACATGATCCGACACGCATTCCACCGGTTATAGTTTTTCCGTTTTAACAATTGTATTTCTTCCTTTCTTTAATGCTGCGTATTTAACTTTTGGTATAATATTGAAGTTGAAGCTAACGAAAACATGCTCAATCTCCGATAAATGGAGAACTATACATACCCATGGCCTGGTAGCGTGAGGAGATGGTGGTGGGATGGTGCAGCACGAGGATCTCGCCCTCGAACTGCCAGCACGCCTGAGGGTTGAGCGCCGGAGACACCATCACCATGCCTTTACGGATTTGTGAGCGCTTTATCTGCAGAACAAGATTTATTTTAGTCGTGACTTCGAAGCTCAATATGAATTATTTTTGTATAATCAGCCTATAATGTCCCCACTGCTGGGCCAGAGGCCTCCTCTCTGCAAGAGGGGGTGGGCTGTAATCCACCACGCGGGTCCAGTACGGGTTGGTAGATTTCACATGTCTTCGAAGTTCTCACGATGTTTTCCTCCACCTTTTTGAGAGCAGTGGTGACAAAATAATTTACTCAAGGTAAAGCGGCTGTCAGGGTTCGAACCTACCACCTACAACTCATAAGACTGCTCTTGTTGTGTTGTCTCACTGTTTGTGTAATACCCCATTTACATTCAGCTCACTTCCACGGCAGTGAGCAGGAAAGTAGGCAGGGAAGTGGGCAGGACGAGTATGTAAACACTTCTCATGCTGCTGCCACTGCTACTCGCGCTGCCCAGCGCTCCCCAAATGAACGGTTTTTTGTGTGGAAGTCAAAGGACCGTGAGTCAAGTCAGCGCGAGCGGTAGGCAGTGCGTATTTACATTCAGCTCCGTCGCTCACTTCTCCCCGAGAGCCTGGACGAATCGGACGTGCGTGCCGCCTTGTTTTTTTACGATCTGCCAAAATGATCTTCGAGTGAAGTAATGAAAATACAATTTTTTAGAACTGCTTCTATGCGATCTGGAGCAGGTGCAGACGATAATATATTTCCGACAGCGCGAGAAGTAGCGGCAGGGGTAGAACGTAAATGAGGCATAATAAAGGACTATTTTTCGTGCAAAAAATAATATTACGATCGAGATGTCGATCCTTCGTGTACAAAGTTTTCAATTTTTCGTTCATCATAAAACTAAACCAAATAACATGGTAAGGTTTTCATACTTATTCAAATTCGTATTTTTTTTTTTGGGATATTGGCATCTTGTATTTTTTTTTGTTCACGTAATTTGTTATAATTTAATTGTGCTTTTGTGCAATTTTTTTTCTGCACTAAAAAAAATAGTTTTTCTATCAATCTATAATCATACATCTTTCTACAGTTTTTTTTTTTTTGTTTTTTTTTACTGTGTTAATGACTATTAGAATTGCAACATGTCGTTTACTAACCTTCTTGAGAGCGAAGCTGGCAGTCTGCCCGCCCCGGACCTCCGGCACAGGCATCCTCTTCCTGTGGATGCTCTTGACGGTGATGGGCTGGAAGCGGCCGAGCGGGTCGGGCCCTAAGAGTAGCGTGTCGTTGAGGCGGATCACTCCCGCCAGGGTCGTGCCTGATACCACTGTGCCTACACCCTGGTGAAGGACAGAAGTACTTTTGAGAATAGAGAATCAATCAACTGAAATAACGTTGACGTGTTTGATTGGCATGATAGACGCCCCTGCTTCGCACGGTTTTTACGACATGAAAAACATCAGGATTTCTTTGTAAGTTTAATAAAAATGTATTATACACGTAAACCTTCCGGGATAAATTCTCTAAAACTGAAAACTTAAAATCCGTCGCCTAGTTTCGAAGAACAACGCAGTCACTCAAAAAGATAAGAATAGCAACTTTAAATTATAATATTCTAACGACCCGCCCTGCTTCGCTCGGGTGAAATGTACTGATGTGGAAACGTGTCAAAAGATAGAGATTTCTGTGCTATATCCTATACTATTAAATGAGCAATATTATACAGTCAAAACCGTTTACAACGACTTCGAAGGAACCGTCGGATAACGGTTGTTATAACCGATAGTCGTTATAACCAAACACTATGTTAAGTAAACAGAAATGCTGGGTCCTGAAAATTTCGTTGTTATAAGCGGTACGTTGTTTAAAGCCAAGTCGCTAAAAACGAATTTGACTGTATTTGTAATCATGGTCTCGAAAACGGCTCTAACAATGTCGATGAAAGTTGCATTATAGGGGTTTAAAATTCGTTTTCTATATTTTCACAGCCTCGAGAATGGGATAAAACGTTGGTATACCTGGACTATATGTTTATCTATTTTCACCCAAGCAGAGCTCGGTCGACCAGGTACTCTAAGTTAAATGTTAATGTATCATACACAGAAACCTTCCGGAACAAATTCTCTAAATGATGGTGAAAACCTCGTCGTGTAGCATAGTTTAGAAGAACAATGCGGTCACCCAGATAGACACGAAAAACGACTTATTAAAAGTTTTGCAAAAAATGGAGTGAGTGAAAAAAACGAATTTGACAATTGCATCTGTCAAATTACCATCTGGGACTATAAAAGAACTTTAGTAAGAATTAGTTTGGCGATTTAATGATAAAATAATATATATACACATAATAAAACAGTGGAATCCGGTGTCTGTCTGTCTGTTTGTTTGTTCGCGCACATCTCCGAAACTACTGAACGGATTTTCATGTAGTTTTCACAGGTAGAAAAGAGATTAATTTAGAGCAGAATATAGGCTGTTTCATTAAAACCGGATTTAGCAAAAAAAAGTTATCGTCATACAAGCCGGTGATATCTTTTATTGTATTAATTTAAATGAAATGATGTGATGTCCAGGCATATTTTATTCTTAAATGTCCAATTTTAATAACATATTTTACCGGATAAGGATTAATAATATACTGGTCAAAACTGGGGGTCATCCTTAGAAGATACATATGCTATCGCGGACTTTTCTGTTGATCTTGTTAAGATGTAAAATCCAGTGGAACATTAATTGTATCTATCTGTTACGGTTTAGTCAGCGCACGCCATGTACGCACTCAAAAAAGCGTGTTTTTCACGACTTGACAAAACGTCAACTATCAGTAATACAACATTTAACAAAATATCATTATATATATAAACCTTCTGGAATACATTTCCTAAATGATGTTAAAACCTCATCAATATCCGTTGCGTATTTAGAAGAACAACGAGGACATACAGACAAACGCGAAAAGCGACTTTATAATATTTAGCTATATAGATGGTCAGTCAAAATCACGTAGACTACATTACGCTCTAAGATTGTGTTTACAAATATAGAGAATCAGTTACTGGCGACAATGTTGGCGTGTTTGTTTGTCATGAACTCATGATAGAAATTATGAGTTTAAAAACATACTTTATTTTATTTTTAATCATGATCTGTGAAGTTTCACCAAGTTATTCAGTTTAAGCCTGATCATACCGGCACTGAGTACGTGTCGTCTATCTGGAACTCCGCGGGCTTGTCGTCCTGCGAGGGCATCCTTGTCTTCAGCAGGTTGAGGAACATCGTCAGCAACTCTAGATTCTCGCCAGATACGTTTGATACTTGGAAGATTGGACATAGCCTGGAATAACATTAATTGCTATAGAAACTGCTGAGAAGCTCTTGAGAAAAAACCAAATACGTAGATAAAAAAAACGCAAGACAATGGAGGTTTCATTTTTGAAATAACAGCAGAAGCCTTTGGAATATTTATTTCAGATCAGAACATCCATTTGTTTTAGAGGCCATTGAATTGAAATTTCATTAGATATCTGTTTTTAACACAATTAACTTTTTTATTTACTTAATTTAACCAGAAGAAGAGGAAAAGACCAACACTATTTTATTAGCATATAACTTTGCCAACATACCTCTGTGACACAAAGTTGGTAGCGCTAACAATGACGTCATCTTTCGTCTTCACCATGACAGGTACTTTACGGCAGCCGGAAGACTTGAGGATCCTGATGAGCAGTTTGAGGTTGTCTTGCAGAACATTTGGGGGACACATGTCGATCTTCGTCACTACCACGAACACTGGCACGGAGAGGGCTAGCGCAAGACCTAGATGTTCTTTTGTCATGCCCACTATACCTGCGTTGGCACCGATCTAAGGAAATGGAAGGATACGTCACTACTTTATTATTACAAAAGGTGTTTGGGATGGACGAAAATAGGATGAGTTTTAGATAATCATTATGTTCAAATCACGAGTTGGTTTCTTCGTAAACCAATACTTTTCCAGTTAATACTGAGTGAAAAAAAGCTATCAAAGATTCAGAAGACCTTTTCCATCACACTTTATTTAAACCTTATACCACGATCTTCATAATTACGATTTTGCAAGCTTTTCCACTTACCATAAGCATGCCGAAGTCGGGAGCGTGTCCGGTCATACCGAACACGGTGGTCTTGAGGTAGCGTTCGTGGCCAGCCAGGTCGATGAACGTGATGACCTTGGAAGACTTCTCGCAGATCTTCACCCAGTCCAGGGTGCCGTGGTCTGGCTTGTTTACTACGTTACCTGTATAGAACATGGGGATGTTATTTAATATACGTCTTATTTTCCGCCTTCCGATAAGAGAATGCATTCCTGATATAAATCAGTTATATACAGTTGTATCACAGTTATTTTACATCTGACAGCAACTTATAGCCACGACAATAAAGATCACTGTGATGCAAAATCTGAGGTCAAAAACGTGTGCAGTCTGGGGACCCCCGCGATACTCGCTTGCACACACACACTCATTAACTCGTATATAAGAGAGAGAGAGAGAGAGGAGAGAGAGGAGAGAGAGAGAGAGAGAGAGAGAGACAGAGACAGAGCGCGAGAGAGAGAGACAGAGCACGAGAGAGAGTGACAGAGCGAGAGAGAGAGTGACAGAGCGAGAGAGAGACAGACAGAGCGCGAGAGAGAGAGAGAGTCGCATAGAGGGGGCATAACGTTTTTAGAAATCATGACGGTTTCTACCGGTCAACTCCTACCGCAAGCCGCGTTAAAGAACTTCGATCCAATAACTGTGCAAAGACTGCAAACGCTGAGTCCAATAGAATACCTGTTTTGCGAATTTTAACTGAACTTATCGTGTCCAACTGGCAGGTGGCAGAAACGCGTGTTCTCGGTGACCGGAATATAATAATTGATAAGGCCAATGGCCTGTTTGTTCTAACCTAGTCTGCCGCATAAACTTAGCCGGCACCTAGGGGTTTTCCGATGCGATCTGAGAGATGGAATTAATGTTAGAATGTCTTACGCACCTGTAAATTCACCGATACTCCTCCCCTCTGAACTAGTTAAAACAGTAATGTTGCTTGGGGGAAAACAGGAATGGTATTAGATTTCTTAGTTAACCAGACTAGCCAGTGCCGATTTTAGCAATACCGGCGCCTCGGGCTAACCTAACCTAATTACTCTTGGAGAGTAGAGGGGGAAAATTTTAGCTTTTGTTTTTGCGCATTGATACAGTTTAATAAGAGTTACAACTTATGCAGAAAAGGGAGAATAAAGGATGCAAGAGCGAGGGTAACGAACAAGAAAAATTTTTGAACCCCGCCGCGGAAAATTTAAGATTTCTTTTATGCAGAAAAGTTTGAGAGTTCAGACTTCAGAGAACGCAGGCTGCAAGAGCGAGCTCTAATTCTTTTTGCAACCCGCTGCATCTTTTCTTTATTCCATTCATATAAAAATAGTACCTAAACTTTTTCGACTTTTACAGAAAAGATAACACTGTCTTTGCTGTCGCGCAGTCGGGTAAAAAAGAGAGTAAGAGTTAAATAACAGAAAATTTAGAGAAATAAGAGATGGATGTTCGCGTAGGGCGCCCCTTCATGTCTGGCGCCCTGGGCGGGCTTTACTTAAACCGGTACTTAACGCCGGTACTGAGACAAGCCCTTTGATAAAGAGCCTTAAGCTCCCGCAGACAAGCGCGACGCGACTGTGGGTGGAACAATTTCTATGAAAACTTCACACAAATTGTTCTACCAGTGTCACATCGCGCGCGTCTGCGGGGAGCCTTTACTACTTTAATCCTACAAACGTTCAAAAGAACATATACATTCTAAAATTCACGCAATTCAAACTAAACCCTGCTTATGTAAAGTGAAAGTAATTTGTATGTATTACATGCCTTTCTTGTTTCTTATCATGAATTTAGAAAGTATTCAGTTACATGTTGTGCAAGTGCCTTCGTTGTTTCAAAAGATAACTATATAACGGAGCTACTCTTTCGTCTATCTTGGACGAGGACGAGTCTCTAATGAAAAAACACATAACGTTACGCTTGTTTTACCGAAGAGTAAGGCAGAGGTGTACTTGTAGTAGGTACTATCAAAGAACTTCATATCTAAGCAGTTTCAAAACAAAATCCCGTGAACACGATGACCACATCTGTTATCGCCCTGGTTATATAGCGGCCGAGCGCTGCAAGCAGAAACTGTCCTTACGGCGTATAGATATGAACTTCTTCGATGGTACAGACGCCAGCACATCAACCTACTACAATCTGTCAAATATATTTAATAGATTTTCAACTTTATCACTAAAGTATATAGTATCTACATACTACAGACACTACATCATCTACTTACACTATGCATTCATTAATATTATGTATTATACTCGTTTATTGATTTTGCATTATTATTTTGCGAATCGTTCTAAAACGATTAGTTTTCTTTAATTTTCATATTTTTCAATGTTATGACATTTACGTCAGGCTGTCAAGCTGTCATTATTTTTTCTTGTAATTTTCTCTCTAGTTTTCTTACTGGCTTAGTCCATGAAGGTTACTTTTGATTTATATAATTTAAATTATTTTTATCAATATGTTTAGCTGAAATATGGTATTTTATAGGCAATTATAATTGTTTACTGTAAAATATTTGTATCCTAACTTACATTTTATAATAATAATTGAAACGCTCTCAGAATTCATCAAAGAGGTTTTTTGGTACGAATATGTCTGGCCCTTTTCGATCTCTGAATTTGAAATTAAATTCTGAAAGAACAAGAAAAAGATAATTTGAAAAATAAACCTCGGAGGGACTACGGACCCATTCGTCAGAGCTGATCTGGAAGCGCTCAAGGAAACATCTCCTCAAGAAAAGTCTTGCAAATTGGTCTATATACATTTCACCCTGAAATCATACTCTGTCTTCACGGGACTACGTTTCTTGCCAGGAGGACCTTCCACTACTAAGTTCTGACTGGTCTGTCTGAGAGACTGGGAAGCGGATCTTCAGGCCTCAGAGCTAACGAGGCCTGACGTCTTCTACATTGCCTGTGAATTTATCAAGATTTATCTGGGAAACGAATCTGGATGTTTCAGAACTGACAGGACGACTCGAACCTGAAAGCCGTAACATACTTCCTCTGTAAATATTTTCTTTTCTGAGAGCGCTAGGTAGGTTAGGTTATTTTTTTAATTATTTTTCTGTGTTTTACCTCAAATTATATATTTTTAACTTGTCTACTTTCCCTTTTATTTTAATAAGCAGTAGATTCGTTACAAGTATAAGGTTCAAAGTTGATTGGGAAATTTTAACAGTTTTGGGTAGGTTGACCTGCTGGCGTCTGTACACCCACATTTCGCCAGTTATGTTATGGTTAATGAAAGAAATATTGCAGAAAACAAAGTAGGTACATTATGTAGTAGGTAGGTACTCATTCATCGCGTACGACAACGGTATCGTTAACGAACGGTTACGCAAGTTAATTGCATAACTACATATAGTACAACTACGCCTGTTTATCAGTGATCATTCAAGTTCTATTAATATCACAGTATTTACTACTTAAATGAACTTATTATACCAAGTACCGAGTTATATGAATATGCAAAGTATACATCGTGTGACATGCGAGATCCAACATCGATCTAATTATTGCAGTACACCGTAGTAACACTTTGAATTCTCGATAGAAACAACGTGAGTTTACAGTTTTGTTACCCATCTATGCCCAAGCAAGAGTGGCAATTACTGTGACATTATTGCCGATTGGCCAATAATATCATATCAGCTAAATTTGCCTAAATACCAAGGTTGGAAACCGTCTTAGAGATGGTACTATCTTGTTATGTATTGTGCACAATGAGAATACATAAAACTCTAGCGGTCTTTTACAAAACACGAGTGTTGGCAAGCGCTTTTTATGCCTAGAAAGCACGCAGCTCGTCTTGAGGGCGAATTTCCGCGTTCGAGCGCTGTCATTGTCAAAATTGCTGTGGAATGACGGCACGGTTGCCGCAGTGGTCAAGCGATTGACTGCTGCACTGCGTGTCGCGGGTTAGATTTCCGCACGGACCAAATATTTGTATGACCTACAAGTAGATTTTCCGTGGCTGTTTGTGTATGCGAGTTTAAATGTCTGTAAACGCACCCACAATACAGGAGAAATACCTAGTGTGGGCAAAGAATAAAAAATAAAAAAAATGACACTAGGAGTGAGGGGTATTTATCGAACCAGTTAAAAAAAACAAGTTTTTAAAACATGGAACAGGGAACAGATATCTCAAAACCGAAAAAACTGTTCCGGCTTGTTTCGCCTGTTCCAGACGTTCCACAACCTACCACAACAGACCGAATTAAAACATTGCCGACATTGCCGTAACTGGTGTGTGTATCTGTGTAACATAACAAGCTCTTCTCTATCTAGCATAAGGACGTTTACTTTGTTAGAAAGAGATACAAATAAAAATGACCTAGAACAGTTTGGAACAAGCTCTTTTCTCTTCTGACTTATCGTAATAGAATAGAGATAGCATCTGTTCTCTGCCTGTCACTTTTGTTAACCTATTCGGATCTGTTGCAATCAAAGAGTCTTTGGTTCCAATGTAACAGGCTGTTATTTTGGAACAGGATTTTCACAGGCTGTTATTTTGGAACAGTTTTTAACTGGAACAGGTGAAACAGTTTTCTAATTTTACCTGTTATAGATCACCTCTAATTGACACTGACAGTCCTTGAACGCGGTTTAGAAGTGCTGATGGCGTTCAGTTTCTTTGGTGAAATCCGCTCTCGAGTAAAGTTCATTTATACTTAACTGCCACTTAAAATTGCACATATACTAAACTGCCACTTAAAATTTGCTAAGTTGTTATAAAAATGAAATATAGCATGACTAATTTACTTATTACTTTGTTAGATTTGGTACTTTTGCTTCGTTGTCGTCGTTTAAGTAATCGTACTACATCTTCGTATAGTTTTATTATCGTGTTCGTTGATCCAAAGTTCCCAACCACATTTTAATTTCTAATCTTTGTGTTATCTAACTGTAGCAAACTGGGGGAAATTTAATTAAAACTAATTAAATCAATCCGCCTGGCGGATAGGCAATTTATTATAGTAAAGGCTAGGCCCTAGACTTCTCCCAACTCTGTTGGGGTCGGCTTTCAGTCTAACCGGATGCAGCTGAATGCCAGTATTTTACATGGAGCGACTGCCTATCTGACGCGTCAACGCGAACGTGTTAACACGATATTACTTCGATACAATCATATCAGAACGGCGCTACCACCAGCGGCGTTACCCAATTCTAGAAGCGAAGACGTTCTTAAATCCTATTTTTCCATCGTGTTTTGTTTGGCCTCTGCCTAGTCGTGATGTTATGTTGTGTATGATTTGTTTCAGCATCTACAAAGTACTCACCCATGCTATCGAAGCCCAGTATATCATTTCCCACAGAGCTAGTTCGCCCGCTCTCCATCTCATGCTTGTGTCGGAACAGCCGCTGTCGCGCGTACCCTCGTCCGTTGTCCAGTTCACCATGAGTTAGTACACCCAGGAGAGTAGACTTGCCCGCGTCCACGTTGCCTACTACTGCCACTCTGTACGACGGAAAGAGAAAACTTACTAAGTACTTTGGAACTGGTTCATGGTTAACGCAGTACAAGAAATTGCGGAAAAGGAAAAACGCCAGAACCAAGAAGTAAAAAACCGGTCAAGTGCGAGTCCGACTCGCACGCGAAAGGTTCCGCCGCGCCGTACCGTTTTAAGATCGAGCAAAAAACGCCGAAAAAACACGTTTCTTGCATGGGGACCCCTTTAATTATTAACTTTACTAGCTTTTGTCCGCGGCTTCGCTCGCGTGGATATCGGAAAATATCCCACAGGAACATACTACCGGGATTACATACCTAATAGCCAAGGAAAAGGTCATTGGCTCCTACCGCTGTGCCCGCGTTGTCGACAAGCATAATTATTCTGTTGTATAAAGTATTCATTTTAATGATATGATGTCAAGGCATAAGGATAAATATAATGCCGGTCAAAATAGCTTTGGAAATAACAATGAAATGTTTATAAAATTCTGAAAGATAAAAATGGTTATTGTGGGTTATCCTTAGAAGATAGACATATGCCATCGCGGACTTTTTTGCTGATTTTTTTAAGACTTATAAATCCTGCAGAACATAATTTTTATTTTTCTCTCACGGTTTACACGGCGACGTACGCCAGTAAAGCATGGCATCGGTTATCGGCATGGTTTTTTCCGACATCTTAAACAATAATCGTCATATTTCAGCCAATTTACACAAAACCTTAATGAATTATACATCAAAACCATTCTCATGAATCACTCTGTTGGTGAAACCGTTTGAAAATCCGTTCGGTAGTTTTTGAGTTTATCGCGTTCAGACAGATAGACAGACGCGGCGGGGGACTTTGTTTTATAATATGTAAGGATTTTATTTTTATTATTTGTTTTTATAGCGGCAATAGAAATACACAATCTGTGAAAATTTCAACTGTATACCTATTACGGTTTATGAGATACAGCCCGCTGACAGACAGACGTACGAGGCGGAGGCTTAGTAATAGGGTAAGCGGAACCCTATTACTAAGCCTCCGCCTCGTTGTGTACGGAACCCTAAAAATTGGTAATCAAAGTCTGCTTGACATTTTCTTATCCTTAATTTATTGCTTGTCAAACAAAGGTGCCATGGACGTCTGTCAATTTGAATTTTGATTTTAATATGAATTTTGAGGTTTTTTTTTTATATTTTAAATTTTTATGGGTTTTTCCTAAAAAAAAACGTGATTTTTATGGATCATGTGGTATGATATAAAGATTTTTATTTATTTATTTAATACCACAGGTATCACATAGCAGATGCGCTACCACCCTAGTGACAACCCTGAAATGTCTCAACTGCTTGTAATTACACAAGTCCATTTGGGCCAAGGGTCATGGCGCGTTCCGATTTGATAGGCATGGTATGACCCTTGAAATCAGAACGCTGCTTGGTGGCAGAAACAAGTATGCTGGTACTATTTCCGGGGACAAACTGTTTCACAAAGTTCTCTAATATCTCATCATCATCATCATCCACCTCTGTCGTACCTGATCTCCATGAAGTCGGTGTGGTCGAGCTCAGCGCGCAGCAGGTACTGGCCGGTGAGCCCGCTGCCGCACTCCCAGCGCCGCAGCTCCACGCATGACACGCGCTCGCCGCTGACCAGGGACTGTAGCGTCGCTACTGATGCGCTGTACTCGTCCTCTGTTAAACCGCGCCCATCTGCACAGATGATGAGAGCATTATGACCAGCGGTCATTCAGGACACCAGAAAATACTTAATAAATCATCAGCTAGTTGTTACGGCCAGAAATCTAATCTCATTTTTGACTGCTTCTTCTTTGCATTTACTACCCTATTAAGCGTCACCATCGCGAACATTCGTTCACGAGCGTTCGTTCATTAAAATTCGAAAGCGTTGTTCTTGTTTCACGTAGTTAGGGAAACTACACTGTGAGCCGATCGTTTCGGAATAAATTAAACTCATTCGTTCGAGCGGTGCCCCTTAGAACTTGGAACGTAGGTGGGGCCACCAAAGTAAATTTGTGTTAGCGGACGAATGCTCGCAATCGATACCTCGCGATCGCTCGTTGTCGACTACTGTAGCCTAAGGCTAAGTTAAAGTAGGTAATCAGTATGACGAGACAAGTATGTGCTATGAGAAAATACCTATCATAGGCAAACTTATTAGTTCCTAAAGCAATACAAGCGCTAGGAAAGAGGAATTTGTTTTATTGGTTGAATACCAAATACGTTAGCAAAAGTGAAATTAAAATTATACGGCTGGATAGGTCTAGCGTGCTCCACTCAATTTTGTTTAATATTTGTACAGATTGGATATGTCCTTGACACGAATTGCGTGTTATGTTTAACGTAACTACGAGACCCTGTGGTATAATAGAAAAGGAATAGGTTTACAAGTAGACGATTGCAGACAAGTAATTTTAATTTATTCAAATTCTTAAAAGTTTATAAATATAGTACTACCGACCCGCCCCTGCTTCGCACGGTTTTAAGACTTGACTGAACATGGAGATTTCTTAAAGTTAACATTTTCTAAGTGATGGTGAAAATCACATCAAAATCCGTTTAGTAGTTTGGAAGAACAAAGCGGCTACAGACAAACAAAAACACATAAACCTACATGGGCACTTATAAAACGTCAGAAGCTAGGAGCTAGGACTAGGGTTGCCAACCCTACTATATAATATAGTATCCTGCTATATTAAAGGCCTAAATACTATATATTTCTAAAGAAAACATATAGTGTGCCTCAATTTAATACAATATCATTGGTATGCCCTAGTATATTATTTCATTTCAATGCAAAATGGCGAAATGATCGGAATAGGGCCAGTATTTAATCTCGTTAAAAGCAAAATTAATGCTATTTTGTAACTTTAATTTAGAGTTTAAAATTAGTTATGCGACATATAAAAAAAAACCTGTTAATGCTCATAGCAGCAAAAAATATGCATTTAAAGAGCAAAAATATTTTTGAAACATACCTACTATACAAGGTCCCATTAAATAGTTGGACAAACTTTTATAAATCATTCAGACCACCAAAATAATGGCAATGGCTTTGAAAATACTATATTTGATATTAAAAAAATTGGCAACCCTAGCTAGGACAGACACGAAAATCGGCTTTAATTTATGGATTGCCAGTATTTCCTCATTGGATTCACCAAGTTCAAGGCTTATATTCTTGAAGCTCTTAACCTATATCGTGCGTGAATCATTCAATCAGTCGCCCGCACATCAGTACCCTAATTACGCAATACAAGATCAATCGGAATTTGAATCACTTGAAACAAATTGCTAATTCATAAGTTCGAAAAAAAAACTGCTCTACTACGTAAATTACGCAATGAATGTTGTTGAACTGTCAAAATGAAACAAATTTGTCGTAATCGTTTACCTAACACATTTTCGTAAACGATTACGACAAATTTGTCGATCACTTAAAATAGTGCGTTGAATGTTACCGCAAATGTAATAAGTACCAGCGTACTTATTACATTTGCGGTAACATTCAACGTACTATTAAGTGATCGATATTACCACATTACCGCATGCACGTGCGTCTGACTAATCAGTTGATAAGATAGTGAACTTGCAAGTTGCAACATCTGTATTATCTGATTATACATGGTATTTATGTAATGAAAAATTATCTTAACTTTGATTATCATTAAAATATTTGATGACGTAATTAAGGCCACGATGATGACTCAACCTAAGGGCCAGCACACACTTAGCGAACCGAAATGCAACGCGGTTTTCACTGCCATAAACGCAATACATATCAACATTGCACCCGTTTGAAATAAAGGCGCGCTGCACTGCGCTTTGGCAGGTGTGCGTCTGCACTAAGAATCAATGGTTCCAAGAATTCCTAAAATCCAGCCAAAGATTTGTGGAAACAAAATATTTTCACAGATTTGGTTGGATACACACATCTTATTATAGTTGTGTGGCCTGCTGCTGTTGGGTAGAATGATGAAATGTTGAATAATGAATGACTTTCCTCTTCATATTGAAACAGGTGAGTAGATGTTACTCATAAATTAATGAGCAATACCTATTTTATTTATACATTAATATGGTGATGAAATATTGATCAGTATTGTAATAGCTTCAGGCACAAAATCAAAATAAATACCTACTATATGCTAAACCAAAACATGTTGATTGCATCATATTTGTTTACATACATTTTAAAAGGATTAATTTTATTGCACTGTGAAACAGGAACTATATTACTTAATTGCTTTGTGGTGGTCAATCAGTGTTGTTATCAGCTTCACTGATGATAGTTTATTTAATCTAAGTAGGTTTTTAAATTTAAAAGTTTTGTTTATTTTTTTTATCTGAACTTTTCAGGTTTTCTTCAGTGTTTTTTTTCTACACTCTATTTTCGTTTCTTCATATTATCTATTATAAAATGAAATAGTTACCTTCTCCTTGCCCTATGTCGTATATTATCTCTCCATTGCCTGACTCCAGCCTCTCCAGCAGTTGCTTGCGGAGCAGCTCGTACTCATCAGCTGTAGGGCTCACAAGAACCATCTAAAGTAAATAATGTTAAATTACTTAATGGCAAGGCTTGCCATTCATTGTCTCACATACTGAGAATTTTTTGAAATATGTTATACAAATACAAAAAAGTTTATTTTCTCTCTCACATAGAAATATTCAAGGTATAATATACATAATTCAAAGAGTATATTATGTACTGCATCTGGTAACATAAAATTTAAATATTATTTCCATACTTGACGCAGTGTTCATTTATTTTGTTCATACTGTTTATTTTAGAAATAATCACTAGATTGCAAGGAAAGCTTCATTCATAATACAGATTCAAATTATTCATGTGACAATATTACCCAATGCAAAGCTCTGTAACATTGTTTTGATTTAGTATTTTATTTATGCTAATATTATTATATACATATTATTATGAACAGGATAGTGAGTTTGTTTTTCTGATCTGTTGATATATTTAACGAGGTAATTTCGATGATATAGGCAGAGTAGTAGCTTTGTCCTTGATCAACATTTATTCACATTGATAGAGCTGCGGTGAGTTTTTTAACTACCTATTTATATCTATCTTTGTCAAGTTGTATTGATTGATAATGATAACTAGTTCACTGAAGATCCCTTCACATAATTTGCATCCATTACCTATGTGTGAGTAGGATGGGACAATTTATAAACAAAGTGATGCAATATTGTTATGGTGCAATAAATTGTTTGGCAATATTTCATTATTCTATTATTTATTAAAATTATAATTATAATCATTTTTGTTGAATGATAATGGAAAATGTGTTTTTAGTTACGAAATTATAATTTTATTTATTAATAAATACTTTTTTTTTTACTTTATTGTAAGTATTTGATATAATGAAGTACCTATGTAAATTCTAGCTTGAGAATCATGAGATCCATCGCATTCATGCAACCGTTTACCATAGTAGAAGGGAATAGGGGAAGATGTGATGTGAGTAGGAGAAATTTTCGCGGGAACAAAAATGTTGGTAAACAAAGACAATGTAAATGTTTACCTTTCCTCTGATGCTCGAATAGTCCGTCTCATTCTCCGGGTAGCCCTCGGGCTCCACGAGCGGAATCATTTTCACTGGTGACTCGGGTATACTATCCATGTTTAGTGACAATCGACAACAACAGCAACAAATTAATACACCATTATGTCATCACGTTACTGTACCGTAAGCACTTCCGTTGGGTTACAGTTCCTAAGAAACAAAACAACTCGAGATTAATTAACACAAAGGCAACAAAAGATAAAAATAGTGAAACAAATATATACAAATTCTGATCACAGATGCTTTGCGTATTATCATGGAATTTAATTATCTTATGAAACAACAAATAACAGCTTTTGTAGGACCGGCTGCAATAAAATGTATATTTTCTTATTAATATTCAATAAATTACGATAAGTACCTTAATGTTAAGCGAAGAATTAGTTGAAAATAGATTTTCTAAATAAAACAGATGGATTAAATGCCAACTTTTTGACAACTCACATGCTGAATGTTGCTAGTAATTTTACTATTTTGCAAATTAAAATGAGCTCAATCGGAACAAATACAAAATTACATAACTATATGGTTTTTAAATAATATTTTTTTTTTTTTGTAAAAAATGTAAAGATAATAAAATTATAACTAATTTAATTGGTCTAGGACACGAATTTGATATAACTGTTTGGAGTTGTATACGGCAACTGCCTTTAGTGTTGCAAGCAACATAAATTGTCTTCCTCCTATGGAAGGAATTGTGCGAAGGAAGAAAAGTACGATAAAAAAAAAAATACATTGCAGGCTCAATTGAAATGTCGAGAGACATGTATCGCAACTTGTCTCATGGTACATCTCCGTTACGATGTTTGTTCTGAGACAACCGTCCACATTACCGTCATGATGTCTCAGGAAGAAGTACTGTTTACTGTGCGTTTGCACTGCGACTGGAAAAACGTAGGAACTAAACGTACTATCGAAGAAGTTCATATCTATGCACTATAAGGACTATTTCTGCTTGCAGCGCTCGGCCGCTATAGAACCGGAGCGGTAACAGATGTGGTCATCGTGTTCACGGAATTTTGTTTTCAAACTGCTTCGATATGAAGTTCTTCGATAGTACGTATACGTACGACTAAATTACATGCTTTGTGCGTACGACTTACTTGCACTCAGTCTGCGCTGCGCCTGCGCGCTCCCTTTGTACTTGGAAGGTCGGGATCGTTCATGCGTGTTCGTAATGTGTTCGCGCGAGTAAAATTCGTACGAAAACGCGTCCAAAGTGAGCGCGGCCTAAGGCTTAAGTGCGAGTTAGATGTACGTATATACATATAGTTCCAAAGTCCGAAAACAATCCGAACTTGTTGGGATTTTAAAACACTTTCGTGCGTTGAAAATTATAAATGAATGTAGAAACAGATATTAACTTGGTTTTACGACATAAATGTTTGTGGGATCACAGTGATTTTAGTTATCACTTCGTGATATTCACCGAATTCTTGTCTTTTTTAAGGCGAAAACGTCAAGGTAACCCGTGAAACTAAAATTTTCTTACGTTTTTTTTATTTTCAGGTCAGTATCAGGTGGTATGTTGATCTAAATATGATTAGCTGCCGCATCAAATATTTATTTACAGAATTGCAATAATAAAAACTATCAATAACTCCCTAAGTTCAAATAATCCTATTGAATGGCTATTTCATGTAATCATGACATTTTAGGATTATTCTAACATCAGGAGCTGTATTGCTAATAAATTCTAATGATTATAAATCTGTAAAGACATATTTGTTCCGATCGCGAATCATATTTTTATCGATATACAACCTGACACTGAACTGCAAATTGCAAGAAACGTAAGAAAATTTGAATTTTGCGGACTACCTTAGCACTTCCCCTTAAATATATTATACGCACCTAGTTGATTGCACGACAGCAACAACGCAGTCTCCGAGTTATAAGAGAATTATTGTCTTGAAGATACAGATTATTCATCGCGCTCAAAAGAGGACTTCACGAATACGATATTAAATAACTTGACCGTAAATTTGAAGCCTAATAATACATGAGAGAGAGGCCATCGTTCTGTCCCTTTTTCGCATCCATTTTCCCTCCTTGTTGCGTACTATCGCCTTCTCTGTCTCTCCTCCCACCACCACTGGCAGTTGCAAACGTCGGTTTGCTTTTGGATTTACCTCATTGACGTCGTTGTTCCTGTCCTGACAACACCGGATAAAGCAAGGTAAACAACATTTACCTATAACAAAGTGCTAAATTGAAATTTACAAGGGTTAAAAACACTATTGTACAGTTTACAGTTTTCAACAATAAGGTAAAGAAAATTCTTTTAACTATAATATTTGAATCTTTGGTATCCTCAAGATCATTTTAAAAATCGAATACTTGTGCAACATTTGTACTATTATGTTCTGTGTTTAAAATATTAACGGTGTTACCGTTCGTTTACTTTGTAGTTATATACCCTCCTTTATTTCAATTTTACTTTTTTTTTGCAAAACTATTTTAATTGTATTGCAGTGTACGAATTATAATAATGAGTGATCAAAATATGTTACCGAACCAAAATATGAACACTCAAGATTTAAATAAAGATAGTAACGTGCAATCTCGAAAAAGAAAACGCCGTGTTCATGATTCAAGTAGCTCAGCAACATCATCAAGTTCTAGCTCAAGTTCTAATAGCCCTGATAGTTCACCAAAGCATAAACGTTCTCGTCGGTCACGTAAAAGAAACAAACATAGTCAAAGAGACCGTAAATTAGAAAAGTTAATAGATGAGGTAGCCGATCTTAAGAAAAATTTTGTGTATCGTGCTAGTGAACTTGATCGCGGGTCATTATACGAACATGATCGTGAAGATTGTTTAGACGATAATGTGAGCCGTCAGCTGTATTGCGATGATGTATCTATCGATGAACCGGATAATTCAGAATTAGGCCCAGAAATTTTATTGTCAATAGGGACGAAAATAAAAGATCCTGATATCTTAAAGACACCCAGTGCGTATTTAGAAATATTAAAAAATATTCAACGTTTAGACGATCCCGATTGGACAAATGTGAGGTATTCTGAAGTACAAAAAAATTATAGACATACCCCTGGTTTCACGGAACTTGATGCGAATGATGAGTTGAAACGTTATGACACCTCGCGCTCTTTAATTAATATGGAAAAAGCTTTTGGGTCGTTGTCTTTCGCACTTATTAAGCAAAAAGAACAGCTGCAAACGGAGCTTCGCTCATTTTTAAGCTGGACTAGGCAAACAGATAATCTGAACCCTGACACGATTAGTGAAAAAATAACGGATATTTTTGTAAATGGTGAGTATACTCGAATTTCTAGCGATACTTTACAAATGATTTGCGGACACCGCGCTGAATTGATTCAGCAGCGAAGGGAAACTATTTTGTCTGGTGTCAAGGATCCCCTGCACAAGAGCATAATGAGAAAAATTCCACCGTCTTGTCACAATCTTTTTGGAGCTGAGCAACTTACTTCTACGTTAGAAAAAGTGGGAGGCGTGAATAAAGTATTCTGGCCTCGTGACAAGGATCGCGTTTCTGCACCGCAGACCGATCCAAGCACATCCATGACTCAGCGAAAGTTATCACTTCCGAGTCAACGAAAAGTGTCCTATAAACATATGGGGCATACCTCTTCAAGAGCAAATAATACACCTTTCTATAACAGCGGCAAGCCCTTTCGGGGCCGGGGCGGTAAGCAATCAAATTACCGCAGATCCAATGATGATTCAAGTACCAGACGCAAAGCCTCTCCCTCATCCCACCGGGATAGGAGAGGAAATTCACGCAGATTCTGACTCAACGAGTTCGTTTCGCGCCGGTCAGCTGCGACTTTTTCAAGACCGGTGGAAGAAAATGGGTGCACCAGATTATATTTTAAAAATAATATCCGGCTACCGAATTCCGTTTGTACGAAAGCCTCCACTTCATGTGCCCAATCTACAAAATTCAGTCCAGTCGACGCCTCATTCCCCAGAAATGGACCAGAATATTCACAAAATGATATCAGAAGAGGTGCTTACAGTCGTGCCATTGACTCAAAGTTTCATTTCGCCAATGTTTCTGGTGCCCAAAGGAGACGGGAATTGCAGACCAATTTTCAATCTCAAAGCCCTGAACCGATACGTCGACACCTCCACCTTCCGGCTGATCAACATTTTCAGAATCCCAGACTTCCTTCAACCAAACGATTGGATGATGAAAATAGACTTATCCCAAGCATATTTCCATCTGCCAGTTACAGAGGCTCACAGGAGATTCTTACGACTAGTTTACCGAGGCCAATTGCTTCAAATGAACTGCCTTCCCTTCGGGCTCAGTTCAGCACCGAAAACATTTGCCTCCATAAGCAATTGGATTGCCCAGACTCTTCGAGACCACGGCATACGTGTCGTAATTTATTTAGACGACTACCTGCTAGTCAATCAAAATTACGATACACTGGTGAGTCACGTCAAAACCACAGTGGACATCCTAAAATATTTAGGATGGATGATAAATTGCGAAAAGTCTATCCTGCAACCAAGGCAAGCAATAGAGTATCTGGGCATATTATGGGATCCGTGGAAGAACATAAAATCACTTCCAACAAAAAAGTGTCTGAAAATGAAAACCATGATCACTCACTTGATCAACAAGCAAAAAGCATCCCTAAAGGAATTACAAAGCATCATAGGAATGATGAACTTTTCAAGCTTTGTTGTACCTCGTGGAAGGATAAATTTTCGTCAACTTCAAAGGCTATGTATCAGCATGTTACACCTGAAACCAACTACAAAGAATTCACTGCCCCAGGCAGCCCAGAGGGACTTACAATGGTGGCAAAATTATCTCCAGACTTCGTCTCCTATCCATATCTCACATCCAACACACTACATTGTCACTGATGCATCAGACAATGCCTGGGGTGCTTACATAAACAACACCTATCTGTCCGGCACTTGGAAAGCAGAAGAAAATCTTCTTCATTGCAACCAAAAGGAGATGCTTGCGATCCTAAAAACGATTCAACATTGTGGTCAGAGCCTATACAAAGCAATTCTACACATTCAGTGCGACAACAGGACCGCGGTATCATATCTGAGGAACGAAGGCGGTACAAAATCTCTAGCGCTTATAGACTTGACCTACCAGATTTTGCAGCTCATAGATTCTTACCAGATTCACTTCACCATTTACCACATTCCGGGCGTATACAACGTAGAAGCGGACAGACTATCTCGACTGCAGAGACTACCAGAGTGGCACTTACTCCCTCAAGTAACGCGTCTAATATTTACCCAATGGGGAACCCCGGAGATAGACTTGTTCGCGTCTCAGCGAGCCCATGTAGTCCCCCGGTACTGCACTCTGGATCAGAAAGCCGAGTTTCAAGATGCTTTCAGCCAGATCTGGGACTACCCATTAGCATGGATCTTTCCGCCACCATTCTTGATTCCCAAAGTGCTGATCCATCTGAACAAATGTCGAGGAATATTTCTAATAGTGGCCCCCAAATGGGACCAGGTTTTTTGGAGACCGGACTTGAAGAATCGGGCAACAGACCGCCCTTGGACGATCAGGAACCTGTGCAAAATGCTGGTAGACACCTCAACCAACAAACCCCCTCACAGGGCCAACGAAATGGCGTTGGAGGTTTGGAGATGTGGGGGTGGAACGAAAAACTGAGTGACTGGACAACCCAACAAAAGCATCTTCTCATGAAAAGCTGGCGATCGTCTACTATAAGAACATATAATCCAGCCTGGGCTCGTTGGATAAAATGGGCTAAGCTTAATCATATTTCTGTAAGCGAGCCAAACGGTTCGGCGCTTGCTAGATTTTTATCTGATCTTTACCAAAAAGATGAGCTCTCTTACAACACTATCCTTGTCCATAAAGCTGTAGTTTCAACTTTATGTTGTCCAGAGAAATCAGAACGGCTAAGTGGGCATCCTTTGGTCAAGCGAATATTAAAGTCTATAGCACTAGCTATTCCAAAACCTTTAAAGACCCCAGTTTGGGATGTTAACCAAGTTGTATCTTTGCTATGTCAACAGAATCCTGATATGGATAAAGTTTATGAGGTATCGAAACACACAGCATGCCTCTTATTACTATGTTCTGGACGTAGGGTTCATGACCTGACCCTCTTGAGCATAAATTCTAATAATTGCGAAATTACTAATGATTATGTTATCTTTTGGCCAATGTTCGGCTCAAAAACTGATTCCGCGACTTATCGTCAATCAGGTTGGAAGTTAATGATCAACACGATTTTACTGTAAAGAAGTAAAGAAAACAGATGCTCAAAACTCTGTTTCTACCAAATGTTTTTATGATTTGCTTGTGTACTCATGTAGTAAATAAATTGTGCGAGTCGCTTGGTTTCCGGCCATTTGTTACTTATGTTATAAAGGATACTTTTTGTTTTTATTCTGAAAATAAAACTGCTTTATTTTGTAAACCTCATTTTTATTTTTAGTACTTCTGTAACAACATACCTTTAGTTACAAGTATGCTATGCTATGTATATTTCTTTCACCCGCCTGTGCGTTAATAGCACAACGCCGATATTATGGCTAAGGGACCATTCCTTTTCATTGTTATGTTATCTAAATATTCAATCTAACAGTCACATTGACGTCTCCACCACCACCAGGCGATAACAAACACGTCTCTCATGTATTATTAGGCTTCAAATTTACGGTCAAGTTATTTAATACAAACGTTTTACCTAAAATAAAACGTAAATTAAATTACTTACCTAAATTTGAAGCCTAATAACTTAAATTCTGCCTGGCTCTACAACGACTTCAATGAGGTAAATCCAAAAGCAAACCGACGTTTGCAACTGCCAGTGGTGGTGGGAGGAGAGACAGAGAAGGCGATAGTACGCAACAAGGAGGGAAAATGGATGCGAAAAAGGGACAGAACGATGGCCTCTCTCTCATGTATTATTAGGCTTCAAATTTAGGTAAGTAATTTAATTTACGTTTTATTTTAGGTAAAACGTTTGTATCACCAGAACCACAGAGTACATTCTAATATAACCAGAACACTACCTATTTGACGGAGAAAAATGTATTCAGTGTGCGCACTCAATTCATACGACCACGATCACACGTTTACGTACGATACAAATTCGCGTCCAAAGTGTGCGCAGCCTTAGGCCGGACTTAAAATTACATACTATTTCTACACTTCACATACCTTGCTGAAATGATGAATTTTATGGTGTTGGTGATTTTTATGGTAATGAATGATTCAGATCAATTTGACAGCTGGCGATTGACGAGCGTTGGTATAATAGTGCCACCTTGGCACCATGGTTCTGAATTTCCGGATCATTCACTTGCTGAATTCAGAAAGACATTGTAGTTTCTGGACGTCAACACCCAGCCTTTTTTGAAATTTTATTTTTATTTTTTCACGTTTTATTATATTAGCTATTCTAGCAAACGCGAGGAGCAAGGCATATACTCACTCAGCAACACAAACTACAATTCTCAGCGTTCTCAGCAATGGTGCCGATTCTCTTGTCACAAATACCTCTAAACTAGACTAAAAATCACCAAAATTTAGTTTATTCCTGTCAAACGATGATTTCCCATTCTGAAATAGACGAAAGTGACACAACTTAACTATATTTTAGTTTGACAGCACTAAGATGGCACTGAGATTTTAATTTAGTGAAAATAACCAATTTGCTATTCTGAATTTGACGTTTTTCACCTAAAATTTTAATTGTCTAACTATATTCGACCATTTTTAATCGCGGTTAAAAATGCGATTAAACAAAACAGCACAACTGTCATTTTTGACAGCGCTCACGGTGATATTAGTAAAAGGCATGATCGGCGTTATCGCAAGATGGCGCATGTAATGATGTCATCTATGATGATTCACGGCACATCGTTAACGCGCTCACGCTAATTCGGTACGAGTGTTAGCACGCTCAAATCGACTACAGCTTAACTCGGAATGCAGCCTTTTACCATTCTACCGTAGGTTTTTTTCGTCTCTCGCGCTGTCACTGTCATTCTCCCTCACTGCTGTCACTGCTCGTCGCCATTCGCCATCGGTGATTGTATTTTTTTATTTCGGTCAGAATCGATTGTAACAACCACGCAATTGTGAAGTGAAAATATAGATCTGATAGTGTATTTGGTACCTTGAATAAATTTTTATATTGTCGAATTCGTTATGGTTCTATGGATACGTCTATCCTTGAACAATCAATATGGGTGATTTGAATTCATCTGATTGTTCCTGGAAGAAAATGGTGATAGCGAAAGCAAATAATGAGTGGATCTCTACTGTAAAATCTGAATATAGCAAAATGGACAACACGCTTACCGTTACAGATATAAATTCTGAACTTGAACAAATACCTTATAATAATATCAAAAAAGAGTATGATGAAACTAGTTGTGATAAAAATTATGAGATGGATGACTCGAATTCGATGTCATCGACACAGGAATTGGACCCGCTTTTATTGCTGGAGCCCGGCAAACGGAGACGTCGCAGAGATTCGGGTCCTAAGTGTGAATCGCCAGACGAGCGAGCTTCGCGGTTAGCAAAGATGTCTGCTTACGCTGCACAGAGGCTCGCTAACGAAACCCCAGACCAGCGTGCCAGCAGGCTGAGGCGCATGTCAGAATATGCAGCTAAAAGATTATCAAAGGAGACCAGTGAACAGAGAGCTAAACGCTTGTCAAGAATGTCTGCCTATGCTGCCAAAAGGCTGGCCAACGAATCACCAGAGCAGAGGCAGGCCAGACTAGCCAGAATGTCAGCGTATGCAGCCCGGCGACAAGCCATGAAGAAGGTTTCTGGTCCCAGCACCTCTATTGGTTGTAATTCAGAAAATTCAAATTACAATATGCAAACAATGCCTAACCAAAGCTGAGAATACTTTTTATTCAAGTCAATTATCTAATCATATTATTAGAATACAGACTTGATTACTTTTATACATATTTTTACACAAAATTGATTTATGTAAATAGATATATTTTTAGTGTTATGTCTAATACAAACCTATTTAGATTTTTGTTTAAAAGCCTTTATTATTTTTTAGTTTTATTAATCTGATGTAGTTTTGTATTAATCAGCTTATTAAAATATAAGTCAACAACATCACAATAAACTTTTATACTAAAAGAAACTTCATTTAAAATTCATTTTGCCTGATCCAAAGTTTATTTTTATCAAACAATACACTTTTATATAGCTTAGCAAGAAAATGTTAGTGAGGCAATAACACACAAAAAAGTATTTGCAGAAATATTTTTACATAATTCATACCATTGAGATTCTGCAGATGAAATTAACGGAATGTTCTTAATCAGTCTATGAATAATGTCCTACCCATTAGTTTTATATTCAAATATAATGCATTCTATATAATAATATCAAATATCTTACATAAAAATACATTTCACATTATACCTCCTACCTACACTATTGCTGATACCACACTTTATACAAGCACTACACTTCTTGTATTTGTACAATTATTCATAAAAACACTATTACACACTACACACTATAGGATATATTTTGTATTGTAAAATAAGGCGAATATTTGGACAATTCGCCAAGTGTAGTTCAAGGTTAGTACATTAATTGATTACTTGAAAAGATATTAGCTAAGTAGTTCAATAGAAGGTGCTACAGTAACATCGAATATATTTTTTATTTAAAAACTACCTTACAGCTTTCAATAATAAAGGAGAATGGGCACCTACATATGCGTTTCTGCCCTGAAGCTCAGTAAAAATAATATATAAGGTGTATCTATTCATACACGAAATATTTTAAGACATATACCTATAGCTGGTAAAGAAACCATAGCAAATAAAAAAAAATATATCAAGGTATATTATAAAAAAAATTAAATAGTTTAATATTACTTGACACACATAATAAATACTGGTTCCTTCTTATTTTTTAACATCCATTACGCTAGTTTACGCGGGCGGCGGTATTTGAGACGGCGCGCGGCTTTTATGAATGATAAACAAAGAGAGAGAAACACGTGAGCGCGCCGCGCGGGCGCCTGCCTCCCCCGCCCGGCGCCCGCGCCTCGCCTCGCGTGCGGCGTGTGTTTGTGTTCAGTCAGTCCCACACAATCCGCGTCTTGTGTCGCTAGCGCGCGTCTTAGCTGACACGCATCGGGCTCGCTCGGGCAAGATATTTAACAATGCCTCACTACAGGTATACCAACCAGGAGTTGGGTTGCTTAACATCCACAACGCGGGCATCAGAAAATCCACGTGTTGTTAGGCCGGATCATTTCCAGACGCGGTTCAGTGTTAATGTGTGGGCTGGGTTAATAGGCGATAGACCCTTAGGAACGCGAATTGTGAACGCTTTCGCAGTGATGCCTAGTGATAGAGACACATTATTAAAAGTGCAAGGATACATATTAAAACGTGCAGCCATCTGCGTCCAACAACAGGGCGAATATGTACAACAATTGGTGTAAATAGTGTAAATAAAAACTACGCAAGTATTAGGTATGTACATTTTAAATTATTGTAACAATAATTCGTAAAAGGTACCTGCATACCTGATGCAATGGGATAACTGAATTTCGTGTAAAATAGACAGGTTTCCGACTAACGGAATCAGTCGTAAACCTGTGACGATAACATGACAAGCCATTTATCCCGTTTATTAAATCTTTTGACCACTGCGAGACGACAGCTGACGAATAAGACTCGCACACACAGACGGACAGAGGTCATTAACATGCGAATTCGAGTTGCTCCTATCAGCTGTTTATTGGTATCTCGACGCGGCGGCACTTTACCGCGGGGCGGGCGGGTCATTCATAGAACATGGTATAAAGGTTTTATGCCAAATGTCTCAAGCAGTTTTAAAATTATAATAATTACGTAAAATAAAAAACATTGAGATATCATCTTTATTTTTGTGTTTATAGTTTCTGTGCCAGCTATAGGTATATCTCTTAAAATATTTCGTGTATGAATAGATACACCTTATATATACCAATAGAAAGAGCTTTTCAAGGGCAACCTTTCCTACTAAATCTCAATGTAGGCCATTCAATTTGAGTTTAGAGCAAAGTGATAATAAGTGACAAATTCTGGAAAATTATCAAAAATACTAAAAAATTGGGTTTTCTCATATCCCATACATTTTTGCCTAGGGTTTATGGGTTGCTTAATTGTTGCAAATGGGTCACACTATCACGTCCTAGAAGGAATACGTCAAATTACAAGTCGCCCTGTATATCTTAACGCTATTGGGCTTCAGGGCAGAAACGCCCATTCTCCTTTTACTATGAGAAATTACTAGTATGCATCGACTATTTTTTTCATTTAGAGATTATTGACATCTTACTTTCAAAATATATTGAATATAAATAACTGCCTTAAATAGGAAAAATAAATATAAAAATTGAGCATAAAGTTAAATAAAGTTTTGAGAAAAAGTCAAAACAGATTGTCATGTCCAGCAAATACGCAAAAAAGGACGGATGTGGGTACTGCTATGATTGCAAATATATACAGAACAAATGATCAAAATTCACCCCACAGAATAATTTGCAGCTTTACTTATTTTACAAAATTTTATACCTCAGTGACACAAATTTGAAAAAAATAAAATAAAAAAATTACGTAATACATAGCTTGACTTAATAAATTCAGAAGCAACTTATTATGCAAAACAAAGCAAATATCATTTGATTTTTTTTGGTTTGCGCAATTCAAGGTGATAGGAATAAATTAGCATCCTACTACTTAGTTCAGTATTGCAAATTGGGCACACACACAAATGAGGCAAGGTTGATGGCTCTAGCCAAGAACCAATACCGTACCAGGGGGTCTACTCCCTAAGCGACATCCGTAGTTTCGGCCGAAGTTACAGACGCTTCGCGCTCCGTCTCACTTACGGACATACCGTTATTGAGACGGCGCGCGAAGCGTCCGTACACTCTGCGTGTAGTAGAAAGAAAAGAATGACCTCCGAATTTAAGGAGCACGAAATATATATATTTCGATTAGATAAGGATTAAAATACACAGGGTCAAATTAAATTAGCTAGCGAAACTGCAGACGTTATGGGTGCTAAACACAATAAAATTAAAAGAAAAAATATTTTCGTGTTTAGATATCAATATCCATCACGCCTGTGAAACAAAATTTTTGTTTTCAAATGACACTAACTGTCCCCACAAAAAACATCATCAAATTATTTTCCTTTTTGTTTTAGCATGTTTAGATATACCCACAAAGGTGTGTCCAAACATAAAGCGGCAATTGTGCGCGGCTGCCGCGCTGCCATTGGACGAAAGCCGCGCGCGAACGCTTCTGTTAAACGCAAAAATTCGTCGGTTTAGTCCTAAATAGAACGCGGCAGAAATGTGCCCTGCAAGACGTTGATGCCGCGCTCTTGCCGCTCAATGTTTGGATACACCTTAACAGCGTTAACGTCTAGCGCGGGAAGTCCAGTTTAGGTAAATTCTTTGCAAAATTCACTCACACACAAGCGCGCGTAGAGTTGGCGCTTTCACTCTCTTTATAGTCAGACTAACACACTTTGATCCGTTCGATTTAGAGCAGTAATTGTTATAGTAAATATTTAATTGGAACATAAATCCAACTTCAATTTATTGTTACACTTATGATTTATAAAGAAAAAAAAAAGAGTGAATAATTGTATAATATTTAAACGAAACAGTTTATTTATACGCTTCTTCTTCTCGTGTTTTATTACAAAATAATTTGATGAATCATATTTATTTATTTATGTACTTACATCTTACCTTATTATTACTCCGAGCAACAATAAGCGCAACACGTCATAATCTTATCTACATTATGGGTACTGTTAACATTAGCGTGTCGGTGACGCGAACCCATAAGATTTTCCTCTACCAAAAAACCAAAAGACCTTTTCACTTGAAAAAAAAAGTGTGCATTCGGAGGAACCCCGTCAGGAACGAAGTTCCTTCTCACGTATCATTTAAAACAAAAACATAATTTTCGCAGCCGCCATTTTGGATTTACATTTTGACCTCACTAACGGCTTTAGCACCCTCGAAAACTAATGCCTCATTTACATGCTACCCCTGCCGCTACTCCTCGCGCTTCCCGGCCATAATTCCCTAAATACGGCCGTAGCAGTAGGTGGGGTAGTATGTAGCAGGATCGAGAGAAGTGTGTGTTTACACACCCCTACCACTAACATCGCTTTCGACTTTCGGCAATGGCAGACGTCGAAATAATAACAGCGTCCGCGCTGTGTCTTCTTGCAATACATAATTATGTTCATTATTTTAAAATAAAAAAATCCTCTACGTAGAAGATAGTGGATCCTATCCATAACATCGAATGCAAACCATTTCGGATGAAATATATCGTCTGCACTTGCTCCAGATCGGATAGATGAATTTTTATTTTCAAAAGAGGCCTGAACATGGCCATATTTTTTTTTAGGGATGTAAATTGTCAATTAACTTCTCCCGCTCTGGACGAAGCGTGAGGCGTGTCAGACTCGTACTGACTAAAAACCACCCGTGTTTCTTCAGTTGCCTGTACGTTGCCAGGGGCCACAGTATCCCTTTCGGACTTTCCCGCAACCCCGGCAGGCATTGGTCCTATCGGAACCCTTCCGTTGTGCTGACATCCATTTGCGCGCGTGGAACACGACGCGCCGTCGACCCGGGCCTGGTCCTTATCGGACGGCGAGCTACCCATTGCTCACCGTCCGCAAGCCCGTGCCTACGGTGGCCGGGAATCGACCTGTACTATCAGTACTTCTATGATTTCAATTCGTCTATATGAATATCTTCTAAAGCTTCACTAATTCTCTTCCTGGCGTCCGCGTCGTGAACTTCTTTTTATTTGTGGTTTTTTTCCTTTAAATCCCATATTGCTTTTTTGGATTCCAGCAGTTCTAAAAAGTGTATAGGATTTTCATTACTCCTAAGCTTCTAAATTGACGCTCGAAGTGAAATTATCAAAACCTCTGTTCAGTTATCTTGATAGAATTCACAAATACTCTATTATTCTAAAAAAAATCCGTACTAAGTATTGAGACAACATTATTTCCTAAAATGATTAGTAATTAACATGTGTTTAAAATAATGTTTGATGGATATTAACTAGGTAGAACAGTACCGTTTTTGAGCAAAACAGCGCACGGATGGCGTAAACGCTCATAACGTCTGTAATTTAGTTTGACGCTGTATAATAAATCCTCATCTTAGCCGTTCGCCGATGTGGCCCTAAGTGGATTTTGGGTGAGGGGCTAAATTATATTTACCTCCAACACAAACCTTTGCAATACCGACTTTAGTATGTGCTAAATCAGGGGTTCACTTATACATATAATATTATTATTTATTTCTTATACCTATAGCTATACATATTATAATATACGTGTATAACTTGAAATATAGCTGCGAATCAACAGTCTAATTTGCTTATTACTAAATAAAGCCACTAATAATTATATTAATATAAACTTCTAACTTATACTGTTTTTACGAAATGTTATGTACGTATGTTGCATACGCCGTCTAGTTTTGTAAGGTCGCTTATTCACCGTACACCCGTTTAATGAGGCTTTGTGTTATTGAAGCAGCTATATCATTCCACCAGTCACAAGGAAGCTAAGCTTGGAGCACTCCTTAGTAAGGCGGCAAAGTGTACTCGACGTGGTTGTATAGCTGCGTCGGTTGGTACGGATGAGGTTTGCGACGCGCAAGTGGTCGCTAGCAAGCGGTATCCGTAGCGAGTGGCGAGCCAGCTACTGGCGCCAGTAGCTGCCGGGTGGATGATGTTGAGCTGTACGAGTCGCCCGATGAGCGTACGCTTGACTGGCTCAGGGGTGTTCCTGGATTAAATGTTACTTAATGTAATGGTGCCATAGGTTGTTACCGCATGGCACTTGCGGGTGAGCCGCAGACCCGTATTAGCCCAGGGTACGCACGTTTTTTTTTCCAGAGTGCATCTCAGCGCATCAAAAAAATACAATGTTGGATTTTCAACTCTCGGCGCTAAGCAGTGCGTTGAAAATCCAGTGCGCGATAAACAGTGTGACAGAATTTAAACTGGCTGGTTGTATGGTATACAAACATAATATGTATTTTATAAGCTACGTACCAGGTAGTGATGTGACGTGATGCGGTAAGGCCCAACGCTGGGGAGTACAATCTCCATTGTTAGTCGGCTCCTGTAACAGATGCTTAAATTAGGACATGACGGAGCAGATTAAAAAACCAGATTTCAAATTTTATGCGCATATTGTTGCGGGACTAATGAAGTTTATTTTACAAAAATAATTGGTTAAGAAAAATTTTAATTGTGTTGTTTTGCCCGGCAATAATATGCACATGTAACTGCGTTTCAAAAGCCCCGCAATGCCTGGACCTCAAGCTACGTTATGTGGTTAACGCAGTGCATCGCTCGGCTCCTGCAACGGGCCAGTGTGACCTCAACAACATTCATACAATACGGATGCAGTACATGATAATAATGAAAGTGCAAATTAAACACGACGCGGAAAATAAAAGAACATCGCGTAAACCAAAACCGAATTAACACGCACACAAACAAAGCTCAATGATGACGTCACGACTACGATGACAGCTGATGCAAGATGGCGGACTTACTGCAAGTTTGTTCGTCTTAGGAACGGTCAGAATGGTCGTGTTGGTGTCTTCTGGCGTGAAATAATCTGAGTCCTCGGCGACTGCCGGCGACTCCACATCGTTACGAGACTGTGTTCCGCTCGCTGCGTGCGATTTTACACCCAATTATCAACTGTTCACGATGCCACTACACCTGTTTGCTCTTGTATGCCCTAAGGTAGGTCCACGCGCGCATCCTTCTGATAGGATGTGAGTAAGTTCTAATAACAAGCATGTCCCGTTTATGGATGGCTGTAATTATTGGTATGTTTAACTAAAACCTTCATCACATTTATCAATTCTACAATCAAAATATTTAAGACATTACTATCGATGAAAATCTAAACAGCGTGCTTTAGTTTAAACATGCTTTAAACACACTATGTGTGGGGAACGAGCTACCCTAACCTAACAGAATGTCTAGTTTAGTAGGAGTATTGCATGTATCTAAAATTCACGTTATAATAATCCTAAACCATATACGGACAGGACGATTACTGAATAACGAAATGAACAACCACCTATATACATTCAAAATGGGCATACAGGGCAAAATTATACTAGCGTCCACTAGGTCGAATGCTAGTGCAAAATCACCCTTATTTCCAAGCAAAGCTTCCACGTAATAATATCTACAAATTGAAAGTTGGTATAAATAGCGGCCTACTAGCGGACGTTCGAAGTTTGAATTTACATGACTTTAGGAGCATGAGAGATATTTTTAGTGGGGTGTCATTGTGTTAGGTAGACACGGAGTACCGTGTCTACTATCACAAAGACACCGCTGTACACAGATGGAGTGCCGATGTGCAAAGACTAGGCGGAAATGGAAGTGGCAAACACGAAATGTCATATTGGCAATTTTATTTAGACATAATATCACGCCTGTATTCCCCGATGAGGTGGGCAGAGGTTTAGTAGGTACACCCACATTTCACCAATTATTTTTAAGTCCGATGCCAAAGGTTAAAATATCTTTGCAGTTACTCACTTGCACATTAACAAACCATTTGCATACCATTATTCCGTGAGACCAAAAAAATGTGTGTTTGTTATTGTATGTCTGTATGTGTTGGTGTATATTTGAGTGGGTGACTGGCACACTGACGTGCCGGGTTCGTCAATGATCGCCAGCGCGGGCGCGCAGGCGCAGAGCTCACCGTGTGTTTGTTATTGTGTGTATGTGTATGTGTTCGTGTATGTCTGACTGGCCTACTGACAGTTATGCTTGTGGTCGGGCTCGTCGGTGTCGGTGTCGTCGATGTGCGCGAGCGCAGGCGCGGACAGGCGCAGCGCAGAGCTCGCCGCGCGCATAGTGCCCGGGGACCCGCTGCCCAGGCTTGATACCGTCTGCATAACAAATTAATAAACAGGTAAGAACGTAGAAGTTCGCAACACAACTAATCGCCAGTTCAAAATAAACTCCAACTGCATATTTATTTGGACGCGACTGGCGTCCAAATAAATATTTGGTAAGTGTCTTGCTTAGGAAAATTTGCAATACCATGGGTTTTATGGTGATTGTTACAATATCAACCTCCGCTTTGTCATACGAGTATTGTGATCGGCGGCCCATTTGTCATTTGTGGTGATTACCGAGTGAGTATATATTGTGCCACAAATTCACATTTCCCTCATTTTGTATTCTAATTTCGGCATGCCAAAAAAAAAACATGTAATTTTACTAAAAAAAGTTGATTACGCAAAAAACTAAACAAAGATAAATTAAAAGAAGTGGACGTAAAATCAATATAGTACATACTATTTCCATGCTTTAAATCTAATGAATGAAACGGAACCTCAAGCCGAAGTTGCTATGATAAAAAATATTTGTTTTTAATGACTTGCAACATCGCACAGTATACGATAAATGCCTTTAAAAAAAACGGACATCACTTTTTTATTCTATTAATCGAAAGTATGAATTATTTTGAATGCGAGAGTAGAACTCTCGGATCTTAAATATACTTTAAAACAGAATTATATTTTGTATTACAAATTTTTGGATTTTCAGTAAAACGCAAAAATAAACGATGTGATGAAAATATTTGAACAATTGTTTTTACTAACATTATAAACAATGTATTATATAGGTGAAACAGAAAAAAAATCTCTATGATAGAAAAATTAATATGCCTGATTTTATATTTATTCGTTTTTTATTTTTTCCCTCAGGCATCTTTTGTAAGTAACACCTAATATTTATCTTAAAATATTCTTCAGAACCGTACCACGTATCATAACTATTTAAAAAAAACAGATGCATATTTATCAGGAAATGGAAGATATGATGATTCTATGGTTTTGATTTTTTTCTCTGATAATAGGGTTATCAGCAGTGATCGGAGTAGGTAGATTGAATTGGGGTCATTGATCCGAAACGTATACATTAATATGGACATTCCTCCGGAATTGGTTGATTATTTTAAAAAAACCGGAACTTAGGTAGGAATTGTATTAAAATGAGCAATATTATAGTCTTCATATTTTTTTTAACGGCACACAGTCACGATTTGACACAATCCAACGACCAATCAGAACAAAGGATCATGGATGGTGCACTAACCGGTTATCAAAACAATGCGTACGCCTGCCGACGACATGCCAGGCAGCTCACTCGTTTCATTTCGGTTCGTAGAGTGCGCTTCTTTGTTTTTTACTGTGTTGTGAAAATAATATCACTACCAACATTAACAATATTGAATTGAATCCGGAAATACCGGAATTGGTTTCCGGAAAAATGGCTTATCCATGTTATTCTTTCTGGGTGCCTTTATGATATAAGTACCAAAAATCAATCTACCTACTCTGATCACTGGTTATCAGCCTCAGAACACAAAAATGAACTAATAATTTTAGTTAGACAAATAATTTTCTATTGTTAAAAATCAAAATGTTAAAAAACATAACAAAAAACAAAAAAAAAAGCAACTCGGAAAACCCGAATTCCTTCGTGTTAAGCATCTGATATTATACAGGCAGGTTAATATAACAGTAAACAATAATGTGAGTGAAAATAAAATGCGACTGGCCTATAAAAGCAGCGCATACAATTTTTTTTTAACTTAATTTGCTATAGATTACATCTAAAAATATATTTTTTCTTTCTAAAAATAGCAGATATTTGGCTTTATCGCATACTATAATTAAAACATAAAAAGCAACGTTTTTATGTTTACACAATAGGGTATAACAATTCTTTTGATTTGTTTGGATAACCAGAATCAAAATTATAGCTCTTGTTCTAAGCTGAATTGGTTTCTGGGAGTTCTACTCTAGCATTCAAAACAGTGTATACTATAGATTAGAAGAATAAAAAAGGGATGTCCGTTTTTAGAGGCATTTATCTAAAGCTCGACCGAGATCTCGGTCTCGGCATTCTCGGCTACATGGCTTCAAAGAAATGCAAATATTTTTGAGTACTGGTATTCGTCACCTTAAGCCTGCAGGAAGAAAGTTTTTATCAGCGCCACCTCCGCCTACTAGTGAACAGCTCTTTAGTACAGCTGGTCAGTTATACGACGAGAGGCGACACTTTTTGAAGGGTGAAAACGCCAGAAAATTGGTTTTTTAACCGACTTCAAAGAGGAGGTTCTCAATTCGACTGTATTTTTTTTGTTTGTTTGTTTGTTACGCAATTACTCCGCCAATTATGAAATTATTTTGATGATTCTTTTTTTTTTTTTGTATGTTATACTTCGGAGGTGGTCCCATATAAATTTTATTATGTTTGCTTGCGTAGTTTTTAGGTTAGCTTAATAATAGGTTCACTTAGTCTATGTGGATGATGTTATAAGTTCCTGTCACTGTTACATAGCAGGCAGGTTTGTGTGGGGTAAGTACCACAAGTAAAAAGAGAAAAATAAAACTTTCTACAAAAAAATCGAATCCGACTTAAAAAAACACTAAAATGTGCAAAATAACTTTAATTTCGGAAGTCGGCGGCAAAAGAAAAAAAAAAATACAAAACCAAAGACACCGACTTCCGAAATTAAAGTTATTTTGCAAATTTTAGTTTTTTTTTTTTTTTTTTTACGAAAACATCTTAAATCTTTAATTTGTAAAATTAGCGCATTTTCTTTTTTTTTCGCGATTTATCTATTTTCGGTCTCGGTCGAGAACGAAATACCTGTCTCGGTACTCTATGACTGTGCATCGGTCTCTCGTCGCGAGATAAAGAAGTGTCAATCAAAGTGCCTTGTTAGACATTTAGGATGACGTCAGAATCATGGACATTTCCACATATCGAGAAAGAGAGCGTTTTCGCGCTTGTCATTCGCGCGACGATCGCGATAGGACACGGCCTAAGGATATACCGTCGCTCGTCTAGACAAATGGTGGCATGAAAATGTAAGTCCTAGTAGGTACATAAAGAATCTATGCAAGTATCCTCACCCCGTTAGCTGTGGGGTGTGTGAGCAGCGGCGACAGTCGCTCGGCGTCGCTGTCAGGTTCCGGGTGCGTCGCACGAGCCTCGTCGTCTGAGCCTGACGCTTCTTGCACAGACTCCATATCACCGGGGTACTCCAGACTTAGAGATGACTATAAACCACAAAGAATAGTTATTAAAATAGGAATAATACTTCAGAAAGGAAACTAGGCGTTTCATACGCGTAGGCTAATAACGATATTTTCAAATCGGTGACGGGGTTTTCAAACAGTCAGGTTTGTACCGGGCACAATTCTAGCCGGTTGATACAATTAGGTTTCGAAGTGGAGAGCAGGAGTTTAACTTCTATACATAGTTTTTTTACCACATCATTTACAGAGTTTTGCAAAGCAGATCGTTTTATTTTATGTCAGTATGAGTATTTTTATTTTGTGATACCTTAGAGATCTTGTCTCCGTTGACGACCTTGTGGTTGTAGAGCAGCGGACTGTTGGCAGCGGCCGCTTTGTCCTCGGCGCGCTTGGCTTCCTCCTCGCGCGCCAGGAGCACCGACATGCGGAACTGGACATACACACAACATTAATCAACATTTGATTACGTATGTTATTGTCAAGCCTAATGATTTTACATTTTCTTCAATGAAAATTACTTATTTTTTCATATTCGTTTCTTTTGGCTCTTTTACTTTTTCCCACCCACTGCAACTCCTGTAAGCCAGAATCTACTTTGGGGTTTTGAAAAGCACTGACACAAGAAGCCCGACAGAGGTCACGAGAGAGGCAACGAAAACCACGAGAAATACCATTGCGTCCACTTTCAATTTATTTTGGCGCGTGGCCAAAATCGGTACTGCAGCGCCATCTTGTACTGTCAATAAAATTTCGGTCAATCTCACAAATGTTTAGCAACAATGCTGTCAATGTCAGCAGTGCATCACAGGGGTATAGAATCAAAACTGGTTGCGTCCACCAATTTTATAAAACGTCTTTTTAATGGTAACATTTTCATTTCGGGACTGCGTAATACCTCAAAAAACAATTTAGTATCAAACGTGGCTCAGTTGCTAGTAATTTTGAATATAAAAATAGGTTTAGTATCAAACTTAGTTTCGTCCCTTTGAATTGAGTTTCAAAGTTGGTTACGTCCAAATTAACCAATGGGAGTGCTCCATTTGAAACAAAACAGTAATGGCCGCTCTTTAGATTCTTTGCAAAGAGCTCGTTGTTTTTGTGCAATGTTTAATCATATTTACCAAAAATTAGTGTGTTATGTATATTGTGAATCCTCAAAATGAATATAAATCCTACACCTATTGGTAAAAATAATGCAAGAAAACGAACGCCACAGTCCGAAAAATGGAAAGCAAATCAAGCAAAAAAACTGAGGTAAGTTTGAATTTTTCAGGGCCGCATTCCTGGTCTTGAGGTCTGTTTAACTGTTTGTTATTATTTAATGAAAATAGTAGTTTTATGAAACAAGATTATTTTATGTTGTCTAAAATTATGGCTGTAATTTTGACTGATGCGAAACTATAGACGAATGTTTTTTTATGGCAAAACAACGTAAGGCTAAATTGCGCAAAATTTGTAATGGGTCATTTATGTTGATTATTTTTCGTTAATTATATTTTATCCCAAGGAATGTTTTTTTTTGTAACCCATTTTTATTTTGTTTTAGGTATACTGCAAAGACTTTGCCAAGAATACCACGTTGCGAACATAAAAGCAAAGCATTTGAGTGTAATAAAATTACGGGTCTTGTGTTGCGCAAATTTCATACGGCATTCTATAAAAATGCGAAGAAATCTTATCAAGATGCAATTATATTAAAATGCTGCCAAGCGATTCCTATTAGAAGAAAAAGACCTAGGACTCAGACCTCTTCGAAAGCCACCAAGCAGTTTACGATAAAATATCATATAAAAGTCGACAGATAATCTGTACATGTGTGCCAAAAAATGTTTTTAGCAGCTCTTTGCTTAAAGAAAGGACGCGTTGTAAATTTAGTTGCAAGATCTTTTGAAACTGGCGAGTTTCCTGTAGAAAAACGAGGAGATCACAAAAGCCATTTATATAGGGACAAAAAGATAACAATACACACATTTATACAAAAACTAGAGGTTTCCGAACCACACTATTGCCGTAGTCAATCTTCTATCCGCAAATATTTGCCCAGCGAACTCAACATACGAAAATTATACAAACTATATAAGTCTTCATGCCCAGACCCAGCAAAAGAGTCTTATTTTAGACACATTTTCAACACGGAGTACAATATAGGTTTTGGCAGTCCTCAAACAGACATGTGTTCCACGTGCTTACAGCTTTTAGAAAAAATAAAAACAGAAAAAGACGAAAGGAAGAAAGACCAGTACAGGGTAGAAAAAAGAGTACATAGCTTAAGGGCAAAAGCTTTTTTTTCGCTTTTGAAGACAGAAGAAGGTGTTAAAATAATTTCGTATGACTGTCAAAAGAACTAGAACCTGCCTAAAGTTCCAGATCAATCATGTTGCTACAGCAGACAGCTTTACCTTTACAATTAGAAAACACCTACGCAAAAAATTCAAACACAATAGCATCTGCAGTTTACAACCACATGAACAAATGTGATTTGACCAATATAAAAACTGTCAGACTAATTTCAGATGGTTGTGGAGGTCAAAATAAAAATTCCACCATGATTACAATGTGTTGTAAGTGGCTTTTGGAACAACCCACAATCAAAATCGTCGAACTCGTGTTTCCAGTGACTGGCCACTCTTATCTGCCCACAGACCGTGTTTTCGGAAACAGCGAGAAGGTTTTTCTTAAAATGGACACAATTTTATCACCACACCAATATATGGATATAATTTCACAGCAGGCGACTATCGTAAAAGTGGGCGAAGACTTTCCCGTATATAATTTTTAAAAGGAAGCAGAAACTATTATAAAGCCTCCTGTGCAATGGAAAGTGCAGTTTGCACAGTGCAAAAGATTTTTCATAAAAAGATCAAAGAGGGCCGGAAATGTGTTGGTGGAGTCGGAAAGGTTTTATAAAACTAAAATAGCAAAATATGAAAATGTTTGCAGGCAAGGTAAGCTGATGAATATGGCCAATCCTAGCGTAATACATCCAAATATACCCGTGAAACAATTAAAAATCAGGGATGTAAAGACTGCTTTTAAAACATTTTGGAGAAAATTGGCAGGATCTCGAGGAGTTACAGTTTTATTCATATGTTGTGAACAATGCTGAAATCCAACCCAGTGAAGCAATAAATGACGCGGAAGAATTAGAATGCGAACCCAGAGAAGAGGCACCACTTTTATTAATTTAAGTTAGGTTTAAGAAATTGATTCTATGCTGTCTAATTATTTAATCATTTTAATAATTATATGTAGGTACCTACCTACCTAAATAAAATAAGCTTTATTTTATTATTAAGTCCTAGTTCCTAAATCCGACCCTGAATTTAACGTGTTGGAATCAAACGTGGTTAAGTCCTGAGAACTTGGTATCAAACTAGGTTATGTCCAGTGCTTGGGAACAAAACTGGTTACGTCCAACAATTATTTAATTTTTTTGCTTATTTCTGTTATAGTATGCACGATATTTTCATACCATTGTAATGAGAAAGTTACTCTTCATTTATTTAAATTTAGTATGTGGCAGTAAAGCGTTGGGAATACAAATGATACGTTTTTTTTATATACTGTGTTTTTTTTTTTGTAAGGACATAACCAGTTTTGTTTCTATACCTCTGTCTCAAATCAGCAAATACCTCAGGTGTGACAGTTTGGGCAGCAGATCTGTCGCGCACACTCTTGACGTCATCCTTGGAGCCACTCTTCGCCTTCCTGCTGCTGCTGCTGCCAATGCTCGTGGATGAACTACGCTCCAAGTTGCAGCGGTTTAAGATTTCTGCTGCCTAGGAAAATGAATACAATTATTTTTTTCTATTTGTTGACGTAATTTTCTGTGTTGCTGGCGTGATATTAAGTGTAACACAATATTATGCTTTTTTAAAATATTTCAATATGTAATAGATTAACATGAAATAGTTTCACTTAAAACTTAGTTCAAGAACATTCCGATTAACATTTTTACAGAGGTCATAAACTTTGTTCACTACTCTGTGTCAAAAAGAAAAATTTTAATACATTCATTTTTTGTAATGTGTGGTATGGAGTATAGTTGAGTAGCGTCTCATAGTCATAGTGTCACATTATTTCTTTAAAATGATTTCATCTTTTTTTTTTAATCAAAATCAAATCATTTATTTCAAAAAGGCACTTTTGAACGATATAATTTGTATAATGCCACTTTGTTTTTTATTTATATTCATGTAATTTGTTATAATTTAATTGTGCTTTTGTGTGTTGTGCTATTTCTTTGTGGCACTAAATAAATGGTTTATCTATCTATCTACAGGGTGTAAAAGACATATCACAAAGCCGTCAACTCCGCAAACTGTACATCTAACTAAGTAGCTTTGCGCAAACATTATTGCTGGTAACCGACTTTTATTTTAAGGCTATACTATTGCTTTTTGCTATTTTTTATTGCACGCAAAGTAACGCAAACTCGGGCAAACAGACTTTTGTGAGTTAAGCCTGCCCCTTCGCTATACGCGGTACTCGTCTGAATGGACTGGCCTGAATGCATATCTATCAAGAAATTGCTTCAATGATGATCGTTGAATGAGTAGGCTACTATATCTAACGAAAACTACCTTTTGGAAGGGGCAACTAGAATCAATTATTATTTAAATGTTGACGTTCAAAAGTGCCTTTTTGTGCCTAATTGAAATAAATTATTTGACTTTGACTTTGACTTTATCGTAGAAACAGTATAGTTAAGGACCTAGCTGATAGGATGTATGCGACCGAGACCTACAAACAGTGGCTGCAAATAGCCGCGTAAATGTTTTTAATTTTTTAAGGTCCTTATTAATTTTAAATTTGATTTTTAATGTTGATTTAAATATTAATTTTAATTGTTATTTTGATTCTGTTATTTTAAATTTGTGTTTTTTTTTTTATGGACCATGTGAGACCACATGGACCACGTGCAATAAAGAATTTTATTTATTTATTTATATCTTTACTGAAAAAGAATTAATCCCAAAAACAGCAAAGTGCAATTAAGATATGGGAGACACTTCTTATCTGTCTGGCCCCTGTGCCCCTCCCAAAAATAAATCCTGGATCGAAAAACCTGGTCATTTCAGTTTGGAAAAAGTTTAATAACATTCGGAATGCGTCTTTGACCTTCAATATCTCCAGAACCAGTGTATTCCCAGGAATGGTGTTGTGGAAAAAAAATATCCAAATAATGGGTAGAATATGTGGCTTCGGAAAGTGTCTTTTTACATCCAATATAGTCCAGCGACCAGTACAATAACGCGTTCAGGGCGGTGAGGGCTGCCCCGACACTGCAGCGCCTCGGGTATGTTGCTTTCACGCGACCATGCGCAAGCGCGCCGCGTCCTTGGTGCGCAGGGTACGGGTTAGCCCCAACATCGTACTGGCGATGATTGCGGGAAGGCTGGACTGCCCCTTCATTCGGCATTGTTCCAGCAGACATGTTGCTGTACCAGAGTCGAGCGTGTTGGAGAGAGGGTATTAATTTTATTGTTGAATTATTTATGTATTTTTAAATTAATTTAAATATTTTTTTGTTTTAATTTAACATAATTTATTTTAATTTGATTTTATTTTATGTTTGATTTTATTTAATCTTATTAATTTGTTAATTTATGTTTGGCTATGGGTGTTATTTACCTGAAATAAATGAATATATATATAGTGTATGAAAAGTGATGAAACTATACCTGTGAAGCAGTATCGGTGTCAGGGCTGGCGATAGCAGGCACAGGCCTGGGCGGCGGCAGCGCACGCGCAGGGTGCGGCCCGTTCAATGCCTCCAGCAGTGATACTGGCTCGTAGCCTGCTGGGATGTTCTCTGTGCTGCCCTGTGTAAGCATTACATTACTATTACCATAATTATATTTTACAAAAAGATCCATAGATTTCAAAAAGAAATTTATAATTCTTTAATAATACTTTTTTTTTAAACACCACAATAAAAGAAGAGAAAGAAAGAAAAGAACAAGTTGGAGGAAAATATGCGTCGCATCCGCGCAAAACGGCCTTCGCTCAGCATAATGCAGCGACCCCCAGAGCCCCAGCTATGTATAAATAAATAGCTGTAGTATTACTATGCCATTTTATATAGCGTATTTGTACAAAATATTCTCATTATTTCGAACTTTATTCCAATAGAAATAGGGTTTATTTTGTATTAGTGCATATTGTGTGTTTAATGAAGCTATTAGGGTTAATACGCCAAGTGAGATTACAACATTTTACTTACATCATTGGCCGCAGCAGGAAGAGCGGGTGCGTTATCAGCTCTCCGCTGCAAAGCTCTTATCTGCAGCAACGCGCGGAAGGGCGCCCTACATATGGGACAGTTGTTGGCTTGGTAGCGGAGAGAGTCGGCGCACGAGTTGCACAGGCAAAGATGGCGACACGGCAGGATCAACGTGTCCCGTACGTCGCACATGCAGATCACGCATTCTGAACCACCGTCCTCAGTCTCTTCGTCTGAACTCGGCTGTGTAGGGGATAGAAGATTTAAATATCACATGTGTATCGACCATTATCTAAGAGATTCGCGACAAACAGGAAAAGATAGGGAAAAGTAGATTTAGGAGAGGGAGGCCTATGCTGTGAAATACTAAATAATAATAATTTATAAGTATGGGGGGGATGTGGAAGTAGGGGGGACCGTAAACTTGAGTTTGAATGTATATCAAGCTTGTTATCTAGCTTACTACAGACTCAGATCAAGTTAGCCATTACATAAGGTCATTACTTCACCCATCTCCTTATAACTACACCTGAACGCTTTTATTTATTTACATGAAAAACAGCCTTTACTTTTTACTTGCGGCGGGCTAAAATTGTGACTTTCTAATTCTATACTTTCTCAATCACTCTTTTGATTGGTTACTTACTTTGGTGTCGAGGTTCTTGTTCTCGATACCGTATATCTCCTGCAGCAGATAGCACAGGCCGTCGACGAACAGCTTCTGTTTGAGCGCCTTCAACACGTACGTGCCGTCCGAGTGCTTCTCCACCACCGCTATCGTCGTGTGGGACTGCCTTATTTCAGCTGGAAAAATAAAACAATGTTGGAATATTCAAAGAGGTGATTATATCTAAGATAGTAGCTATTCATTCGCGGAGGCCTTTGAAACGTCTTGCCTCGTGCCGACCCTGATTTAAGTGGCGGAGTTAGACGTTCAACATCTATCGCGAACCACTCATGTAATGTCTTCTAAAACCTCACGCATAGCAAATGTATAGTACTGCTCAGTAGGTCAGTAAGTGGTATTAATTTATCCTGATTATTAAATTTTTCGACATACAAAGAGTGATGTCATAAACGTAGTTAGATAGACAAGAGTATTCTTATTATACAAAAATAGACAGTTTAGTCACAGTATTATGTCTCAGCGGTTACCTTGAAATAATGACCTACGGACGCTCGGTAGATAAACCGTCCGTGCGTAAGTGCCCCGCACTCGAGACTATTGCGTACTGATATACACTGAGATTTCGAAGCGTGTCGTTACGCCCGCTTCTATGAAGCCATAATACTGTTACTATTTATACTGTGGTTTAGTACCCACTCACGCTCACTCGCCTCATGTATTCATTAGGTTCCTAAAGAATGTTATTGCGCAGGCTTCTGCGCAAAGTTGTGACCAGCCATGATTCATCGGCCGTATGTACATCGGACGAAATTGTATAGCGACTATAATTGCGTCATCTTAACGTCACGACGTTACGAGGATCAATTTATTTTTATACCTACTAGGGGAACAAAGTGCATCAAGATGTTCAATATTAATTGAATGAATACCTACTTATATGTTAACCTGACGCACATAACAGTTGTCGTTGACCTCACCTGTATATCACGTCAATTGGCTCAATATAATTTAATTTTAGTCGCGCAAAGGCGCCATTCAGAGTGCAATTAAAATAATTTCAACACAGTAAAATAATCAATTGTATGAAACTGCAACTGAAGAAAAGTAGAAAACTAATTGAAACAAAATAATTGGCTCAATTTTTTAAAATTATTTATGCAAATCTTTGTTGGAACCTTGATGAAAATTTGCATACTTTTGCTATATTTGCCAATATATTATTTTGAAGTAGAGTAGATAAACAATGGCATGAATCTATTAGGGACAAGAGAAATCTACTCAAAGTGAGATTTGGTACTTACCTTCCTGTCCCTCATCCACGACGCAGTATATAGCGATAGGTATGATCTCCCTGTCTGCGTTGTACACCAGATCCTCCTCAGGGTGTTTAGAAGGGTCAAACACATGCGAAATCTGACAAAACTGCTGATTCGCGCCCTTCTTGTAGTGGTACGTCTGGGAGTTCATTGCAGGGTCGCGCGGGTAGTATCTATGGTAGGAAATGGCAAGAAATATTGATCAAGTAAACATTCAATTTTCCTTCTAATGGACTTGATTAATTTAAGTTTTGGTTTGTTATACACAAGTAAAAACTGCACAAAGGCAGACTTCAGCCAACTGTCTGGTTATTGTAGCTATCATTGTGAGGTTTAAGATAGTTTCAGATGTTTTAAGGATGTTATGATTTCACTTGCATAGTTGCAAATTTTAAAATTGGTGTAAAGGTAAAGAACTTATTTCCATTTGATTATCATACTGATAGGAATAGTTCCTTCCTGTCATAAAATAACAAATCTTTCTTTCTTTATTGGAACAAAAACATATTTTACGAATTGATTGCGTTCGTAAATAGCTACATTAGTTATAAAACTGTGTCGCAACTATTAACGCCCACCTCCAAGAGGGAGACGACAGCGTTCCAGATTACAGAAAAACACCAAATAATAAATAAATTCAATGTGGTGACAATGACAAAGTGTTATGGAGTCACTTTACCATTCATTAAGATCAACCAAGACAACCATAACCATAAACACAGTTATTATAGCACTGTTGTAGCAAAACAATATCACAAAATGGTACTTACACAACACCAGTAGGAGTGACTTCTTCAGTACAAAAGTAGAATACGGTGATAGCACATCTTGCATCACAATCAAATGTGAACTCAATATTGTAATATGTCCCTTTGCCATTATTGTCCACAGATTTGATCATGCCATCTCCAATCTTGTTCTCTGCCAACTTGCCCACAGGCTCAGGGCAGCGTACGAAACGTAATGACTCCTTACGTATATTTACTAGACTTTTTAATGTTTTAGTAGGCTCATTAGACTGTGGCGGGGGGTACGGGAACTGAGGACATATCAATTGATATTAATTTAATTGTGATAAATCAGGTAATGATAGAACAATACATAGGTTTATTCCTATTGGATTAGTCATGAAGTAATTCAATTAAATTTTCCTTGTATGTTTCAGAAACAGGTAAATAAATCTATTTAATCATTAATTGATTGTTTAATAAATAAGCTCTTTATTTATGACCTTAGTGGTCTCACATTCTTACTTATGTCAAAAGCACCCAAGGTACATTGTGCCACATATATTCTCAGTACCGACATAGTTACAAAATTACATTCTTATGATGCTGTCTTTCATTTGGTTTCTTTACACATTTTGTATAATAATAATTTCAAAATATCATAGAACTTTAATGCCTATAATAAATGATTTAAGTTCAATACAATTATACTTACAGGTGTGGGTCTGCTGCCAAGGAAATTCAAGTCTGCATTTTCTCCAAATAAATATGCTTCCGGCTGAGGGGTGTCAAATCTCTCGCCACCCATGATGAAGTGGCTCCCGAAATAATTACCTGCATCATCAGTTTCTAAATGTTCCTTATAGCATTAACTTACTTAGAAATTAGAAAGTGAAAATGTAATGGCAGTATTCATTCAATATACTGTCTGTATCAAGATGTAAATTGATAATCAATTTCAATAATTATCTACAGTGTACTCAACTTATCACAAGACTCAAGATTATTCATTTATGAAATCGATCTTCACGACAAAATTGGATCCTGAATATTACTGTCTGTGATAAAAATAAGTTAAACCAATCATGAAAACCACGTATTTGCATTGCTTAAGCCAACTGTATAAATTATATAGTAAAAATAAACATTGAGAATAAGAATGGATCAGGCATATTGAATACGACATCACAATAAATAGGTAATCGAATTAGAGAAATCCCATTTACCTGATCTAGGTGGATATTTATAAGCATGATTGGACACTACATCAGCTTCTTCGACACCAGCGTTTTGTCTACTTGTTAAAGCACCCATTTTGAACAATCACTATTTAATACTCTCATTAAAATGATAAATTTTACGCAAAAATACGTCTGTTTTGTTCTAATACAGCTGACATTTTCATCAAAGTTTTGACAGTTTAGCAACCGTTTAGTAACAACCGGAAATGGGAAATAATACCAAAACTATCCCTACAGTTCAGAAACACTTGTAACAAGAATAAGGCCCATTATACACGACACGGTTTCTTTATGGCCCGCCAACCAAACCGTAAAATAATTGTGTGAGCTTATACAGGGTGGCCGGAACATTGACGTCAAAAAATAAAATTTCGGTCCCTCGTATCGTGGGGTATCCGAATCACCCCCATGTATGTTCCGCGACTTTTCATAGTTTTCGGGTTATGAATTTTTTTCTGAATGTTTGAAAATTTTCGACCTGACCAACCTAAAAAAATTCTAAAAAAAAAAGTAGAGGACTTTATCGAGTTTCTTTTTTTGCAACTGAATTTTCATAAGTAGTACTTTTATGTATAAAATAATCAGCTTCGTAACTGTGATGAAAGTTATGAAAATGTTGGTCTAAAGTGAAAAATTTACGTTCGGTAAATTATGACTCAAATTTTCAACTTTAAATTAAAAATCTTAACAGGTGACTTCATGGTTCCTTAGTAGGCTTCAAAAATGCACCAGACTCTCAGCTTTCATAATCATAAAAAAATGAAGTACTTAATAGGGCTACTTTGTTTAAAATCGGCCTTCAAAGACAGCGAGGTGGAAAAATTCTTAAAATTACCCATCTGAGTAATTATTTTTTTTTTGCTATTTTCTCGTTCCTAAGGTTAATTAATGATAAGAATACTGAAAACTAACCAACAAATAGTTTCAGAGTTGGGTAAGAAAAGTTTTACGTAAAAAGTGGTTTTGAATAAAACACAGATGATGATGTGAAAAAAGTATTTAATTTATTTTTAACATTTACAAAAGGTTTTCAAAGTGGCCACCACCAGCAGCAATACACATTCTACACCTACGTAAGAAATTGTCTGGCAATCGTCTAAAAGCGTCTCTGTTCTCTCTCACAACACGTTCAGCTTCTGCAATCAACTGCCTCAGCTCTTGTTCACTTGAACAGTCTCGGGCGTATGCTATTTCCTTGTAATAGCCCCAAATAAAGAAATCGATGGGGTTGAGATCAGGTGAGCGTGGAGGCCACCTAATTGGTCCGCTGCGTCCGATCCATCTGTTGGGGTATGTTTCATCTAAGTAATTTCGGACCTGGGTTGCATAGTGACACGGGGCGCCGTCATTTTGCAACACCATGGTTCGTCTAAGTTCGAGATTCACATCTGCCAGCAACAATGGAAGTTCATTTTCCAAAAAGTTTTTGTATGTTTCTCCATCAAGTCTGGACGGCAGTTCAAACGGACCAATTAGTTCGCCGTTGAGGATACCAGACCACAAGTTAACGCTGAAGCGATGTTGAAATGTCGAAGCTCTCACTTCGAGTGGATTTTCATTCGCCCACGTGTGGTAATTATGAATATTGAATATTCCGGATCGCTCAAATCGTGACTCATCTGACCATAAAACTTTATTGAAAAATCCAGGATCCTCTTGCTCTTTTCGTAACATGGTTTGGCAAAAATCAACGCGCAATTGGTGATCTGTAGGCAGTAAAGCTTGGACTCGTCGGATGTGGAACGCGTGGTATTCTTCATCGTGAAGAATGTCTTGGATAGAAGTCCTTGGGATGTTCAGAGCACGAGCCATACTTCTCGTACTCGTAGACGGATTTCGCTGAACTTCTTCCAGCACCATTTCTCTGCGATCCGGGTTAGCTCTAGGGATTCCTTCATGACTGCCGCGTCGACCAAGAATGCGGCCTGCCATCAAAGTGTTGTGCGTGTTAATAAAAACACGATGGTCGGGATATCGCTCAGGTTGCGGCCCACCACGACGTTGAAGTTGTTCGCGATACAGTCGCGCTGCTTCATGGCCGTTTCCTTGTGCAACTCCATAAAAATAATGCATTTCTGCATATTCACTTAACGTGTAACTCATTTTTTACACTTCCACGTAAAAAAAGTCCAAATCAGAATGCAAAACACAGTCCAATAAACGAGCAAAGTAGTCAAACAAGTAGGCAGCGGAGTCCGTGGGCAAAGCGAGTGTGGTAAAGACAAAATACAGGACACGCGTATAGCAGTAAACACAATGTGAGTACGACTGAGGTACTTGTTTTGCGTTGGCTTCGGTTGCGCGCCTTGCGTGAGAGAGATAGCAATAATTCGGTCTCTTTTCCTCTCGGTCCATTGTTATTGCAGGTAAAAGAGTTGCACCCTCGTTTACAACCCATAGTCCACGAGAACGGATCGCGCAACATTCATTAAACTAACATTTAAAAAAATCTCCGTGTTTAAATCTTAGGTTTCCTGCAGTCATTTTTGGTTAGCAAACTAAATAACCTTAGGAGCGAGAAAATGGAAAAAAAAAATTATTAATCAGATAGCTAATTTTAAGAATTTTCCACCTCGCAGTCTTTGAAGGCCGATTAAGGCCAAAGTTAGCCCCATTAAGTCCTACGTTTTTTAATGATTATGAAAGCTGAGAGTCTGGAGCATTCTTGAAGCCTACTTGAGAACCATGAAGTCACCTGTTTAGATTTTTAATTTGAAGTTGAAAATTTAAGTCATAATTTACCGAACGTAAATTTTTCACTTTAGACCAACATTTTCATAACTTTCATAACAGTTATGGAGCTGATTATTTTATGCATAAAAGTATCACTCATGAAGATTCAGTTGCAAAAAAATATTCTCGAGAAAGTCTTCTACTTTTTTTTAGAATTTTATTAGATTGGTCAGGTCGAAAATTTTCAAACATTCAGAAAAAAATTCATAACTCGAAAACTATGAAAAGTCGCGGAACATACATGGAGGTGATTCGAATACCCCACGATACGAGGGACCGAAATTTTATTTTTGGACGTCAATGTTCCGGCCACCCTGTATAATAAATATGACACGGCAAACCACTGGACGAAGCATACAGCAACGACGCCGTGCTGCCGTGCAATAGTGCTGCCGTATCTGTCAACATCAAAATGACCCATCACACACGGCTACACATCAAGCCATACATTTCCAGTTTAAGCTAACCTTGCATTGTACGGAATTCTATACAATGCGAGATCAGCATAAACTCGAAATGTATAGCTTGATGTGTAGCCGTGCGTTCCTACACACGGCAGATCAACCATCAGTTTTCACGGCAAAAAAATGTATGTACGTGAACCTAAGGGTTGGTTGCATATGGTGCCTTTAGCTGCCTAGTTGATCTAGTGGTCGCAAGCCTTATTGCTGAGCAGGAGGTCCTGGGTCGGGCAAAGTGTCATGGGGTTTTTCCGTCAGGAATCTCTCAGTAACAGGCTGGAGACTGGATTTGTGCCCGGTTGATGGCAATAGGCTCGCTCCCATAATAATGATGTTATTCTATGTCATGTAATACTGAGTCTTTAATGAGACCCTATTTAAAAAACTAGAGCTGCTAGAGAAATACTGACAACAGATTTGGAATCAGCGTGGTAGAATCATACAAAATCAGGTATACTGAACTTCATAAAACAAAACTACTGCTTACCAGTGTTATTATTCTGGGGTCGACGCAAAATAGGAAGGTAATTTTTGATTATTTTTTTGAGCTCGCCACACTAAACGAGTCTACGTCAACGTCAATCCAACTTCCGTCTGTCTTTTCGTGGAAGTGGTGTCACTTTGTGAAGGTGCTGATAATTTTTTAATATAAAATCTAATGTAATCTTAAAAAGTGTTGAATGTTATAGTGTGAATTTACAAAGACGTGTAGTGTAAGACTTACTAAGTTTAATTTTTTATTTATTTCAGATCACAATGGGGCGCCGGCCAGCGAGATGGTAAATAATTTACAACCTCTAAAGTTTTGTTTTGATGATTATTTGGACTAAGTTTTAACGAGTGAAATGTGTTTTTCAGTTATCGGTATTGTAAAAACAAACCATACCCTAAGTCACGGTTTTGTCGTGGTGTTCCCGACCCCAAGATCCGTATTTTCGACTTGGGTAAGAAGAGGGCGACGGTGGACGACTTCCCGCTATGCGTGCACCTGGTGTCTGACGAGTACGAGCAGCTGAGCTCTGAGGCTCTGGAAGCAGGCCGTATTTGCTGCAACAAGTACCTCGTCAAGAACTGCGGCAAGGATCAGTTCCACATCCGCATGAGGCTGCATCCATTCCATGTTATCCGCATCAACAAAATGTTATCGTGCGCTGGAGCTGATAGGTAAGCATTCTTGATGTTACTTAGATATCCCTCTAACCTAAGATAAAAAACTTTTTAAACTTGCATGCTGTAGAAGTACATAATTCATGTGTAACTCAGGAATGCAGCTTAACTATGCCAGGTAGGTTTAATAAACTATAGACCAGTGATGATCCACTACACCAATCCAGTGTTGGTCAGTAAAGAATTTATATAGATAATATCAACATGTGGGAATAACCCTTAAGCTTGGTCTGTTGTATTGTAAATCGTAACCTAATAATGTCCTAGACTGAAGTCTGAAAACTGTTTGTGTTTATAAATGCTACAGAAGTACTTTGTAATAAAAAGTAGTAGAAACATTAATAAAAAAATACTGAATAAAAATACTATATCATGATTCTAATAAATTAGAAATCCCCAATATCAGGTATTTAACTGACATGAATAAGTTAGGTTATAATAAAACATAATATATTTTAGGTTGGTCAATGTTGTATGTCAGTATTTTGGACTGAAAACCAGCCAGCTCCTACTTTGAAAACTTTTTTGTTATGAATATTTTAAAATGATTTTCAGTAGGAACTTAGGATGCCAATATCAATCACATACCATAGTGACCATGAAATGGTGAAATAAAATAAGGATGTTGAATCATTGCCTGTCTGAACATAGGTTCTCGGAACTTTTGCACATACACACACTTGCCTTATGCGTTTGGTTCCTAAAAAATGTTATTGCACAGCCTTCTGTGCAAATTTTGGACTGGCCATGATAAAATCGAATAAAATTGTACACTAACACACTTAACAATTTATGGACTATTTATGGTCTGAAATAAAGAAATTTTATTTTTTTTATTTATTATTAATTGGCCGTATTGTATACGTAGAGGGGAAAATCACTACAAGTTTTATCATGTCATCCCTTCATCTTTATTTATCCCATTTTACCATGAATCACAAGCAAGTCTCTATTTTGGTTTTAAATACATGCTATTGTTATCAGAAAAAGTAGATATTTTTATCATAAGCACTAGATAAACCTGTTAAAATTTGATTGTCATCAGTACACAGTGAAAACAAAATGTTTCAAGTCATGGTTGCACAATGTTGTGATATTCAAACTCAACAATAATTGTGCCAATCATGTTATCCTGTAGTATTACTCATAGGTCATAGCACTAGTCCTCACTGTGACTTGCAAATAAAGAAATGTCCTCTATGATATGATTAGATAAAGCATGATGACTGTACTACTATAATGAGTTGTCTAAATATTTTATAACTGTAATGGTAACTCTTACCAGTATTAATTAATTGTTGTAATTACACGTAAAGGTGTGTAACCAATCTACTTTAATCTAATTAACTTTTGATGTTATGCCTTTATTTCATAAATATCTTAGCAAGCCCCATGGATTTAAGAAGCTAAAAAAAAATAAGTTATATTTTTTATACCGGAACCTACTCTACCTCAGCTATGTTACTAAAGCTAGGGACTATGTGTTCCTGCTATAAATGCTAGTAGATAAAATAAATTAAAATAATAAAAATCTTTCCTCTTCAGGCTCCAGACTGGGATGAGAGGTGCCTTCGGCAAGCCGCAAGGTACCGTAGCGCGTGTGCGCATCGGACAGCCCATCATGTCCGTGCGCTCCAGCGACCGTTGGAAGGCTCAGGTCATCGAGGCTCTGCGTCGTGCGAAGTTCAAGTTCCCCGGTCGCCAGAAGGTGTGCTATTCTCAGATTCGCCCATATTCACTTTCTATTTTTTGGAGAATACAACTACAAGGTTCAGAATGAGAGAGCCCTATTATAAGGCTTGCGTCCATTATGGCATTAGTGGAAAGAGGACATACTACCTTGGGCAGATAATTCTTATCATTATTCAGCAGAACCACAATACATATTTTGTTCATTTTATTTTGATATCTTGGGCACTCAATTTAAAACATGCTTGGCACCTAAAAGTTATCTCAGTCCTAATTTAACTATGTTTTATTTCAGATCTATGTCTCCAAGAAGTGGGGCTTTACCAAGTACGAGCGTGAGGAGTTTGAGAAGCTGCGTGAGGACGGTCGCCTCGCCAACGACGGCTGCAACGTCAAGTACCGCCCCGAGCACGGACCCCTTGACGCCTGGAGAAAGATCCAGAATGAGATCTACGCTGTGTAAATCTTATTAACACTATAATATACACCTTTCAAACAACAAAACTGTGTTTCCATTCCATTTAATATCATAAATCATTATCTAAAGAAAGAGTCAATAGGTCGACACGGCATTTTATTCTTCTTTACTGGGGAATTCGATTTCCGTTTTCTTTTTACATTACTTCCAGCAAATGAAGGATTCGTTTTCTTATTTAATTCTCTGTTCAACTTCTGTGCTTCATGGAAATCTAAATGCTCTCCAAATTTTTCCAATGGAACTTTTTTACCACATTCTGAACATGTCTCTGTGGGAACATTTTCATCAATTTTTACTAAAAAGCTAGCAATGGAAGATGTTTCATTTCTTGAATTGTTTTGTTCTTCTGGTTGCTTCTTTTTCTTTGTTTCCTCATTCTGTTTAGTTTTTACGATATTATTCTTTTCTTTTATTTCTTTGCGAACCTGTTGCCTCTCTTCTTCTCGCAACTTCAACGCGAGATGGTAGTCTGAATGTTCGGCGACCTCATCCATAGGGATTGATTTCTTACATTCAGAACAACTAAAAGTCTCAACCTGTGGTGGTTCATTTTGAGGAACGACAGGTGCAACTGCATTGGTATTTTGTTCTGGTTCTGAAATAGTGTCAGAGCCATCAACTTTTCCTATTCTGGAGCTGCTCAGTAACTCTCTTATACTAGTAACACGAGCAACGTCCTGCGGATCGTCGTCGAACAGCGCCACGCTGTTGTTTATTTCGTCAACAATTGTTGATCCTGAATAATATGTCTCATTGCTATCCTCCCCAAATGTGACCACATCACAGACAGGCGTCGCTGCCCGTATATTCTGGACATCCAATTCTGAATCTTGTATTTTACTCACACTGGGATCCATCTTGTTTTGATTCAATATTTTTGCAAAAAATGACTCTTTCTTATCTAAGCTACATTCTCGAATAACTGCGTCGTTTGTTTTATTGCTTTGATCGAGGTTCTGCTTTGATAAAGATTGAGATTCGCTTATTTGTGGTTTTTCACACAATTGGAAGAACTTTTGCATGATGTAGTCCTTGCCATCATTTTTAGTTGTAGTTTTATTCTTCACAATAGGCTGTTCACTGTTTGCCTTTTCTTGTTTAATACTGTCTTTACTCTTATCTGCAACATCTTTAGATGATCCAGCACAAAAGTAATCTAATATTTTTTTAGTCTTCTTTGCTTCTGTATGATCTTCAAACTTTCCAACACTTATTCCTAGGAATTTTATTGGAGCTTTCAATCTCCTGTTGCCTTCCCCTTCTGGAAAAATAAATTGTTTTAGGTTCTAAACAATAATATTCAGCACTTTGTAATTGTAATCACCATAGACCTATACACAGACATGAAATCTGTAAAACTTACCTTTTTCTTTGACTCCTTCAGAACTTTCTAAGAGAAGTTCTAAAGCTTTGCTTGAAAATAAATCGGCGCATAGTTCGTCATCGGCTACAAAATTATATGATCGAGAACTGCTCGAATCTCGACCATTAGGTAGCTGAGCAGAGCAACTAAGGACCATTTGTTTCGGCGTTCTGTTATTTTCTAACGCGTCCTGATCAAGTCTGTCGTCTATTTCGTCGCCGAGGTCTTTGAGCCACTTCCGAACGCTCTCTAAATCAAGGAGAGCAGCCTTGCCTTTGAATTGCTTGCAGCATCCAATACTCTTTGGGTTAAATCTTGCTTGTACTGGTTCCAAATCGATACCACGCGCGATATTGTATAGCCATGTTCTAAAAAATTAAATAATTAGCATATTTAATTGAAAAATGTCATAAATAAGAATAAAACTTCCTTCAGTATACCTACCCATTTTTTTCATCAAATCTTGCTTGTAGGTCTTTTTCAGTGAACTTCTGAAGCTCACCCATTTTTTGGATTTTCAACATTTCACAAACAGTAGACCCGAACTTTCCTCCAAGGTGTTTTACTTTTTTCAATGGCAATGTGCTGAAAGTCATAGAGATTTTATTGTAAATACTTAGCAGTTGTGATGAATTATTGATGAATGATTAATTTCAGTTAGATTACAGAGAAATTACCATTCTATATAATTATGCAAATTTTACAGTGTGATGCTGATGTCACACAACAAGTCTGTACCTGTTGCCTTCAGTATTTTAGGCGCAACTTTTGTGAACACCAGGAAACTTACCTGTACAGTAAATCAATACAATGCTTTGGTAGAATTGTCTGTTTGTTAGGCTTGTTCATGCCACACACCAGCTTAGCTAATATTTTGTTGTGAGATATTCCAGCTGAACACCTGTAACCTGCAAAACACCAACAAAACCTTTGATTGATCAAGACAACTTTTCAGGGGAGAAAAAAAAACAGTTTCATTTCTTCAGTTTCAAATTTGACTTCTGTAGTGTTAGAACTTAAGCAACAATATGAGACTTATTTGTTGAATTTGTTATTTTTTGTCAATATGTCCTTACCAGTTTCTTCATAAACAGCAGCCCTAATCTCACTGACTATGACGGCTCCTATAAGCAACCGCTTGGCATGTTCATAGTCAAACTCAATGTTTTCAATACCGCATGTGTGTACATCTGCGAGAAACTCTTCCACACAGTCATAACCCAGGGCAAAGGTGTTGGGCATCATATCTGTGTGAACTGTGTTCACATTGAGGGTTTTTAGTCTTTCTTGCACCTGGAAGAAAAAAGTTATACAATTTATCTAAGCTTTTAAACATTCCATGGTATGGTGAAATCTTGAAACATGTTTGAACTTGTTTTGCTCTTAGCAAGAATGTTGTCAAAGGAATAGTCAGTAAACCAGGATATAATATGGTTAATTCTAGGCACAGATTCAAAATATACTGACTTACAGGAGCAGTGATGTCCAGATAAGCTTCATCAATTGATGCTCTCTCCAAGAGTGGTGTGAACTTTTGTAACACTCTCGCTACTTCTTTGCCTGCTTCTCTATACCTGAAATATAAAAATTATTTGAAAATTGTCATACATCACATATTAGTCTAATAAACCAAACAAAACAAACTCTAATTAAAAACATTAATATGTAAATGTGACAGCATTAAGCCATAGTGGTGCTACATCAAATACTTCAGCTTTCATAGGTTAAATGACGAAAATACTGTGTAGTAGTGCAAGTTTATTATAGACATCTATGAAAGAAGCAATAAGAAAAAGATGACCCACTGACCAAACTTCACTTAGATTACTTACTTGGAAATGTCAGCTTTACCCCTAAGGCATGGTACAGAAGGTAACTCTATATCAGGGCACTTCTCCTTTGCCTCATCTCCTCTCATATGGCGGCCAACGCCTTGAGCTCTTGCAACGTAGTTTACTGCTATGATCCTGACAAATTAGCAATAGGACTTGTAAAACAGCATTAAAATACGACAAGTATACAATCGTAATAATCCTACATGGAATATGTTACCTATTTCGTGCATCACTTACCCTCCGCCCTTCCAAGGGTTGTATTGTACTACGGCAATAGGTTTTCCTCTTAATTCCGGGTTCAGTTTCTCTTCTACTTGGCAATAAAAACAGTCCATGTCTATCAGCACAACAACACGATTATCTTGATCCATTTTGACTTTACTTTATGGCATCTTATAGATTTCTTATATAGTCATTTATCTAAAACCCTCTTAATAATTTAAATGATTTCTGGTAAATATAAATAGATCTTATTATGTACGCGCCAAAATACTATTGTACACAGTTGACACAGAGCATGTAATTAAGAGGCGGAACTTAGAACATTCAGTTTTTGAGAATTTGTGACCGTCTTTAGCCAACCACATAAAAAAAAACATAGCTACCAACATGAAAATTATAACAAACTTGACAACCATGTCCTTGAAGGGAAGAACCGTCATAAATAGGGATGCGCAACGTATAGAAATCAATAAACTTATCGATATCGATAAAATGCATTCTATGCAGATAATAGTGAGGCTCCAAACCTAATTTATTTTGATAAATCGGTAAAATAAAACAGATTTAAATGATTTCAGTATTTATTAATTTATATAAATGAGCAAGCAACATCGGTATCAGGGCAAAATGGCTTCGTTTTTTGTTTTTTAGCACCAACGTCACAATTCCTTTTAGCACATCTGACTCAAATTTTTCCAAGAGATTTGCACTGCGTCTTAGTGATGCCAAGCTGCATTTAGTTTTTTGCAATTGTTCCATCAACTGATTTTCCCTTTGTGTTAAATCTGTAAACATAATTAATTAAATATAAGCAACATTTTCGATTAGACTTGTAAACATTTCTCTGCATATAAAACGCAGGGATCTTTTCATTTGAAATGATTAATAGAGCACAATTAATTTGTGCTCTATTAATCATCTCAATCAATTTTGAGAATTTATTTCTCTGTCTGTTTGTAACATCATCTCATGAAAAGCTTAATGGAGGATTATACTGAAACTACACACATCAACACGGTCTAGGGATATTTTTAAAAAAGCGAATTACTATCAATGTTTTAATTATTTATATGGCATGTATATATTTAAAAGATACGTTATTTAATATTCTACCATTTTTTAATAATGGTTAAGGTACTTCGATTAAAATTTCAGGATTTTATGGAAAAAAATGAAGCATAGACGGAAACCGTATATGAATTAACTTTTAATTTATGAGTAAAAACTGAAAAAAATAGAAAAATCATTTAATTTGTGTTTATAAACTTGAAGTTAGTAGTCTGAAAAAGCGCCCATGATGTTCATAACACATCGGCAACGATTCGGCATGCTCAGAACAAGGTTGTCAATGTCTTGCTGCGGAATATTGTCCCATGTCCTTCTGAGGTGCGCAAAAAGTTGATCTTCTGTAGCCAGAGATTCAGGAACTTCCTTCAGAGCTCTTCTTTGCAGCATATCCCACGCATGCTCAATGGGATTTAGATCTGGCGATTGAGCAGGCCAGTCTAAGGCCCTAACATTGTGTGTCTGTAACCAAGCTGCTACCGTTCTCGCCGTGTGTGCCCGGGCATTGTCGTGCATGAGCAGAAAATCTTGCCCCATTTGTGTTCTGTGGGGCAAGATTACGGGCCCCAGCACCTGTTGGACGTATCGTTCTGCCGTCATATTGCCCCGCACCCAAACGAGATCCGTCCGTCCTCCAAGACGAATTCCTGCCCAAACCATAATTGTTCCTCCTTGGTATGGGTGAACTTCCTGAGGGTTCTGAAGACGGCTCCATCGTCCAGGAACTCGCCAAACACGCGTCCTTCGTGAATCTGGATGGAAGCCGAACCTGGATTCATCCGTGAACAGCACATTGGACCATTGCTCACGGCCCCAGTCCACGTGGTTCCGAACCCATTCTAATCGTCGTCCACGATTGCCTCTCCGTAAAGGTGGGACCCGGAGTGGTCTACGAGAGCGTAGATTGCTTTCATGCAGTCGCCTTCTTACAGTTTGGTCACTCACAAGCACTTGGTGTTCCACTCGCAGCCTTTGGACCAATTGAGTTGCCGTTGCATTTGGTTGAGCTCGCGCAGTAATTTGCAAAAATCGATCTTGTCTGGGGGTAGTGATGCGACTTGGCCCCCGGTGCCTCTCCGCTACTTCACCTGTGGCACGATAGCGTGTCCACAATCTTGAAATTACATTTTGGTGGGTCCCTATGGCCTCAGCAACATTACGCTGAACAGACCCAGCTTCCAGCATTCCCACAGCTCGTAACATCTCCGCCCTCGTCAAATGTTGGCGTTGCATGGCTACAATACCTCAATTTTAACTTTATCTTTAGTTTAAAAATGAAAAAAAACTGTAACTAAACGTAATTCGTATTGTTTTCTAAATTTCGCACAAATGAAAATTCCCTCTCCTACACATCAAGACATTTTTATGCCACCGAAACAAAAGAATTTTCAAAAATTTAAATTTGGAATTAGTCTGAGATAAATTACAAACAAATCGGTGTATGAAAGATTACAATGCGGCCAGTACTTTTCGAGTTATTTAATTGAGTATGAAATATCCCTAGACCGTGTTGATGTGTGTACTTCACTTCTGTAGACGATTTCCCTATTTGTTAAAATACTTTCTTCCAAAGTGGTTAGCACATACATTTCGCTGCTCATGCAGTTTTTCTATAGGTAGATGCACTAGTTCTAAGTGACCAACTGCTTTTAGCCACTCTCGACAGCTGGAAGACACAAAATATAAAAGTTTACTCGCTTACTCGTATAACTAAGCTTACTCGTATAACTGACTAAGTTTGACTGTGAATTTATTTAGTGTGATTTAAAGTTAAGAGATCCCCCAATTCACACTATCAGCATAACTAAATGGAATAGATACTTTGAATATGAAACTGAAAAAGATTTATTTCATATTCCCAGTATTTACATAATGGTGTCACAGGTAGATAATATAATATGAGTCTCTCTGACCCATATATCTATAAGTCAACCTACTTAGACTAAATTAGATTACAATTAGACAATTAATATTACTGTAGGCACAATGTTTTAAACCATTTCTTCAAGAGTTTCAATAATTAATCTTCATTGATGGCTCCAGTCTATAGCATTGTGTTAGGTGAGCACAAGATCAAATTAGCAATAAATATCGGTACTCACCGGTATGGATTCAGTGAAAACTTGGAAAAATGCAACATTTTTACAGTATGCCAGGCCTCCTTGATACCGCAAACTCCACATATTCTGTGACCCTTACCCATGATGGTTCACAAACTTGGAATCACCGTCAATTATTCTGATATGTTATATACCGAAATCATACAGAAAAAGGAAAAACAAACAGATAAATCACAACACAAACAATAATACTTGCGCGAAGGCAGACATGTTTGTGACCACTTCGTAATGTAATGTTGGTCATTATGTGATTATGTCATTTTGACGTGTGTTTCTGAATGTTGGCTAAAGAACGGTCACAAATCCCATACAAAAAATATTTGTTCGGAGTTTCCCAGCACTGACAGTTGACAGTTGGTTGTTTTTTAAGTTGACATTGACCACAGAGCATATTGTAATTTATTGACGATACTACTGTCATCGTGACAGCAGGTCATAGCAGTGTTTCCACTTACGTTTTTGGTTTTTCCCCAGTTTCGTAATGTAAAAATCCTTCGTTTGGGGTCTAGGGAGCATGATGATTATAAATATAACAAATCATTCCATATATTTAATAGCATTAAATACCTACAAAACATTCATTAATTGACGAGATTACATAACATTCATTATTAATCGATAGAGACGAAACAAACAAACTCTAGGTATAATGCGACTTAGTTCCGATGTCATCTTTAGCCATGGTAGGTAAAAGTACAATTAACACGGTAAACTAAAATTGATGGATAACATTCATTACGAGTTTGAGGGAATCCCCTTTAATAAATCGGTAAAGTAATACATTGGATGCTGCCCACTATAAACAATACGGTTACCAACTCAAGTCCAATTTTTCCCCAAAATTCCCTAAATCCCTGTCAAAATAAAATATCCCTAACCATGCATAATATTGGTAATTTTTCCCTAAAAAAGGAGAAATCCCTAAAAGTGGAAACACTGAGTCATAGTCACAACCATAGACACGAAAGACGGTAGGGTTCTCCGTTAGCCAGGGTCCACTCCAAGGCTAATGTCTTTGACCTCACAGAGCATATATGTTCTGTGAGGCTAATGGAGTGCAGAGTAATGTCTACTGTGTTTCTGTATGCGTCGAAACTACGACGCTACAGGACGAACTACTTCCGACATGCATTACCAATAGATCATTCTTGTATGTTCTCCCTTTTCGTCACGTTCTGGAGCTATTCTATGGCTTTATGGCTATGTCGGACTTAGGCTGCATAGGCTGGGCTCTACTACTAGGATAGTCTAGGAACTTAAATAAAATTTCAGTATGATAAAAATTATGAAAAGATTAATTTTATTAAAATCCTTGGCCATAAGTTGTGTTCCATCTAACATATTGTCCTAGGTCATCTTGCGACACGCTTGGCCTCACTCTTTGTAATGCATTCACAAAATCTTGTATACAAACGGGGCGCACCTGAAAAGTATAATATATTATTATATATAAAGTATATAATTTAAGCGATAAGGACATGGGCCTAAATCTGACTTCTGACTGTGTGCGATTTCATGGTGCGCGCGTCCATTTAACAAGCATAGTTACGCCTAACACTGAATCAAGCATATTAACGACATTAAAATAAACAGGGCGCGCAGTCTAAGGACCACAGGCTTGCACTGCACATATTTGATTTTGATCTTTATAGACACACTATACGGTAGAAATTCACTTGTGAAATGTATAAGTATGCATATCAGTAAAATCATGACCTGTCTGAAACCTTTTTACCCTTATCCAAAGTCCCTTTTATGGCATGTGCCTACTTGCCAAGTGGACTGTTTAGCCACTGGGACCTTAAGACACGTTTGTCGATCTCTTAATTTAAGTGGGTAGAAATGGAGATAGTGGATCAATACCAATAAGATTATACACAGCATATGATTTCATAACTTAATAATAGCTACCTTATTTCTATCAATGCTGACTATTTGCGAGAGCGGCACGGAGCGTATGGGCCCCATGGCGGCTTCAGAGCAAAGCGACTTCATGTCTGCGCCCGAGTAGCCATCCGTCAGGTTCGCGATCTCCGATATATGCTGCGGTGTTAAGTCGTTGTCTTCGTTTGCTAGAAGATTGGTAATTATCTGATGGCGAGCCTGTAAAATTTAAGTAGGAAACTAGAAATCATATTCTCATGATCTACCGTATCAGTGGAATGATAGCAGTCGTCGGTAAATAAAAATCTATCGCAAAATCGATTCATTAATTTAGGAGAAAAAAAAAACCAGCAAATTCAAATTTTGAATTTGCTGGTTTATTTTTGCGCCACTTTATTCAAACTAGGCTGAGAATCAGCACTTTTCGAACGTCAAAATTACATAAGACAGTCCCCCAAAACGCCCACTCTTCACCACTTCCTAGTGCTTTAGCTGGGAAGAAGAAGTGGCGCAACAAACTCCCCAGCAGCACAGCTGTCTGTACAGTTAGAAAAAAATGATTCTAAATAATAGTATGCAAGAAGAAGAGCGAGCTTTACAGTAGTTGCATAAGATGTGTGACATCTGACTATCTTGGCTGACAGTACCAACCTGTCGGAAAAGGGGTTGGTACCATCTGACGGCCAACTCTAGCTCCGCTCGCGCTCATTTGTCAAATCAAATACCGCGTGCTTCCCCGGCTCGTTCCACATAGTAATCTTTAATGGCTACCACAGGGGCTTATTATGGAACGTACAGAGGCTTTACAAGTAATCATAATAAAGTCACTCACGTCAGCATCAGGTAATGGTATATACAGTCGTTTGACGAGGCGCCTGCGCGCTGCCTCGTCCAGTTCTTGAGGACGGTTGGTCGCGCCAACTATTAATAGACGATCTTCTTCACCTGTTACATGAATATTAAGAAAAACATAAACTTCTCGCCGGTTATCTTCGAAACGTAACGCAGAATAGAACCATGAGTGGACGTACCTACATGACTGTAATAATATTGGGATGTGGGGATTTCCACGGTTCATTCTTATGGACATCATAGATCACGTTTTTAAGAAATTTAAAATAACTATCATAATATTTAAGTTTACCCGTAGCTGCGCCGTCGAACTGCACCAAGAACTCGGTCTTGATCCTCCTGGTAGCTTCATGCTCAGTGTCACTGCGCTGGGTCAGTAGAGAGTCTATCTCATCTATGAATATTACCTGGAATATTATTTTTTTTGTGCTTAGTGACTTTTAGAGGCAGAGAGGATTTGCCACACTAGTATCTGAGCTTAGGCATGACTTAGAATATTTAATCAAACTTGCAAACTGAAAGTGACCAGTCAAAAAAAATACTTGCAGTCAATAAACAGCTTGCACACTTACTGTGTTGAACTATCTTTTAGGGAAGGGCTCTTGTTGCCTATTTTCTTAGGCCATTGTAGATAATAGAATTCAAAATTATATTTTAGACAAGCTTTTTCCCGCGGCCCGTGAAAATATCCCACGTGAACGTACTACTGGGATTACATCCCTAATAGCCAAGGAAAAGGTAATTTACTCCTACCGCTGCGCCCGCGTTGCCATAACTATAATTATTTTGCTACGCGTAATTTTGAATCTGTGATTTCTTTTAAAATATTCATTTAAATGATATGATGTCAAGGCAAATTTTAATCTAAATTAAATGCCCAATTTAAATAACATTATTTGATAAGGATTAATATAATACTGGTCAAAATAGCTTCGGAAATAACAATGAAATTTTTATCATATTCTGAAAGATAACAAGTGCGTGCCGGACCACGCACGATGAAGGGTTCCGTAGTTGGGATGAATTTATCGTAAGAACAAACTAAACCTTGTAGTTGAAAAACATGTTCTCCCATGCGGAATGTATGGGAGAACATGTTTTGCAACTGCAAATATAAGTTGGTCGATTATTACTCGTTAACTTTTAAAGCCTACTGATAACTTAGCTGTGATAGTTTTCCTTTTAATTTCGTTATAATATATACTACTGCCGTGAATTTTTTCATATAACCAAAATCCACCATTTAGTTGGCAGACACTAGACTGTAACAAAAAATTGCACTTTTAAGATAATATTTCGCCAACCGATCCCTGAATGTGTTGAAAAAATTGTTTTAAAAATCTCCCAATAATTTTGAACGACCTTTCCAACGACGCCCCACACCATGGGATAGATGAGAAAAAAAACATCCTCACTTTACGTGTAGGGGAGGTACCCTAAACATTTTTTATTTAATTATTTTATTTTACCACTTTGTCGGCGTAATTAATATGTACAACATGTTAAATTACAGCTTTCTAGTACAAAGAGTCTGAGTTAAGCCGCGGACAGACAGACGGACATGCCGAAACTAAGGGCTCCTTGTTTACTACGGAACCCTAAAAATGGTTATTGTGGGTCATCCTTAGAAGATAGACATGTGCAATCGCCGCCTGTTTTGTTGAACTTTAAAAGATGAACAATCCTGTAGAACATAAATTTTTAGTATCTTTTACGGTTTACGCGGCACACGCCAGAAGCCCTAGTGTGAGTTTCTTTTAACCGTCTCGACTTTACGCATCGACCGCGTTCGGCGCTCCGACAGGCAGCTAGCCGGCCTTTACCAGTGAAGGGCCAATCGAAGCGCCAAACGCCGTCGATGCGTAAAGTCGACATGGTTAAAAGAAACTCACACTAGGGCCTCTGTAAAGTTCCCAGTCGGCATGATTTAATCAGACTTCTTCAACAATAATCGTCATATTTAAGCCAATTTACACAAAACTTTAATGAATTATACACCAAAACCTTCCTCATGAATTACTCCGTCTATTGGTGAAAAGCGTTTGAAAATCCGTTTGGTAGTTTTTGAGTTTATCGCATTCAGACAGACAGACGCGGCGGGGGGCTTTGTTTTATAATTTGTAAGGATAAGGTTTATGTAAAGAAACTAACAGCGGGCTGATGACACCTGGCAACGGCGAAGAGCGCTCGCACCATCTTCTCCCCGTCGCCGATCCACTTGGACGTGAGGGACGACGCCGAGATGCTGAAGAACGTCGCGTTGCACTGCGCCGCCACACATTTACCTAACACATACATGCAATAAATAGAAGTAATGCCAATTCACAACTAATCACAAGATGTAGATAATATGTACCAGTATTTCCACTGACGTTTTTGGTTTTTCCCCTATCCCTAAAATTCCCAAAAAAGATAAAAAATCCCTTGGTTTAACGAGAAAGAAAAGAAAGAAAATACGTTAATTTGCGGGTAAACATGACGCGAGGAAAGAACAAAGAACGAAAATAATAATTTGAGGGGAAAATATGCGTCACATCCACGCAAAACGGCCATCGCTCAGCATAATGCTCAGTATGATGATAATAAATAATAACAAATCATTCCACATGTAATTAATTGACGAGATTACTAAACATTCATTATTAATATAGAGAGACGAAACAAACCAACTCTAGGAATTCGACTAAAATCCAATGTCGTCAATATTTTAGTTCATTAGTTAGCCACATTTCATATTTCCATACAGTAATTTTACCAAATTAATTAAAACAGGTAATTATTTGACAGCTATTTGGGCCATTGACAATTTTTAGGATAGCGCTCTTAAGCATCCACCTTAAACTAGGAGTATCTTGAACATAAAATGGTAATTAAAAAGTTATCTTTTGGTCAAATTTAAAAGCAGCACAACACAACAGCACTATAGTGTGTTTAAGTGAATACTAGAATGTTACCAATCAAAGTTTTCCCAGTGCCAGGAGGTCCAAACAACAGTATTCCTTTGGGTGGCCGCCGCAGTCCAGTGAATATGTCAGGGCGGAGCAGAGGCCATACTACTGCCTCTTGTATTGTTGACTTGGCATGGTGTAGACCAGCTATGTCATCCCAACCTAAAACAATATTTTATATAGTAATGTTTCCTAAAACCAATACTAGTACCAATCATAGGTTTTTTTAAGATAGTTTAGTTAGGTATCCTAACAGAACTCCAGTAACTTATGATAGCCAGCAATAAAATTAGTGTCTTGTCAATAAAATTAGTGTCTTGTTACTTTGTGTCTTTTCTACTAACCTATTGGTGTTCCCTTATCAATAATTTCACTCTCAATCAACTCAATCATTTTAGGATCAATATGTTTCAGTCGCTCATCTGCAACTTCTGGCTCACCAGTCTCCTGTTTGTCCCTGGAAATAATATATGTTCAAACCATATCAAGGTGAAAAATACAAACAATGATCAGGTACACTTAGGTAAATTTTGACTTACTGGGCTCCAATCATAGGTGACACAAACTTAGCCTGAGCTTTCCGTGACGTTCCCAATGTTCTTTTAGCTGCAGGGTTAGAAGCTAGTAATGCTTCCTTCGCTGTCTTAAACATTATCTTTGCCACATTGCTCTTATGAGCTTTGTTCTCCTCTTCTTCCTTTTCAAAGTCCACTTCCTCAGTTTTGGGAGTACTTGATATTACTTGCTGGTTGACATTCTTATTTACATGCTTTGGCCGCCCAAACCTTGGCTTAAAAACTTGTCTCTGATCATCCCCAGATCTTGACTCTTGACTAGAGTTTTCTGAATTCAAATTCTTTACAAAATATGAACTTCCTTTGGTCTCTGTGACTTGTTTAGGAGGTTTATCAGTTGTGTCAGCTAAGCCTAGGTTACACATGCAATTGTTTTTTTGGAACTCATTCATGCCATGTTTTGTACTGGAATTACATTGATTGCAAGCTGGTAATGTCTGTTCAAGGAATGTTTCTGCATCAAAATTGCTGTAAAAAATATTGTTTTTAATTATTGAATCAGAGCAAATAATATCATAGGATAGTAATACTTACTCTAAACAACTTTTCCATGTTTTCATTTGGCTTGTGTCAGCATTTTGTAGTAGATCATTGGCCGAGTTTAAAATGTGGTTAATAGCTACATCATTTAACAACTCTTGATTGGTATTCCAAATGTCGTTTAGTAATACAGTAGATGCTATATTTGACGATCTAATAACAGGGAATAATGGTCAGACAGAGTTTAAATTGTTCTGATAAATTAAAAGTATGAGCGAGAAAACTTTACCTTGGTAGAGAAAGTTTGTACTGTTGCAGTGTAGATTTATTAATAGTGGATAAGTTGTTAAGGAGCTCATTTTCAGGAAGTAAACCTTCTATTTGATCTGTTTCAAACATTACGTCCTGTGGTCAGCCTGTTTAAGTATGATAGAGTAGAATTGATTTTGAAACTTTTCCCAAATAAATAATTACAATATTTTTGTCAAACCGTCAAGTGTCAAACTCGAAATCAAAAAACATTTCGCGCCATAAATTATACTTGACCCACCCGACTACCAAAGCCTGGATGTTATTCTCGCACCTATGCCTTTCTTTTTTTTACCCTATGATATCCTAATTCCCAGTCACTCCCGTAAGGCGCCATATTCATCATCATCCATCTTGCATTGCAAGATGGATGATGAATTGATGATGAATATGGCGCCTTCGGACGTATTGCAAGACTTGCAATACGTCCCACCAAGGCCACGGTGCTGGACCGGCTGGAGTGCTGGACGTAGCATGCACACTTGCACAGACACCCGATCGTGTGGTGTGCGCATCCAGAGGGCTGTACCGCTCAAGGCCGCGGTTAATGTTGCCAGATTGGAGATTTTTTTGCGCGATTTTACCCCAATATTCCCAAAATCCCTGTCAAAATAAAATAGCCTTATGTCATGCATAATACTAATAACTATTTTCGCGTTTTTACTCCAAATTTATCTAAATCCCTGTCAAAATAAAATAGCCCTAAGCCATGCATAAAATCAATAATTTTACCTTAAAAAAGTACGAAATCCCTAAAAGTGGAAACACTTGCTGAATCTGCTGTATAGCAAGCCAAGTCTATACACGATCGAGCACGCACGCGGCACGAATCCGCACAATATACGATCGCTCTGTCTGACCTACGTTCGCGTTATTCACTATCGATCTGCACGACACTCGCAGTAGTGGAAGCGTTTGCTGGATGCAAAATAGCATCGTGCAAGTCCAGCAAGCAATTAATAATAATAATTGATCTATGTCAAGACTATTCACTGTCGTTTTGCGTCGTGGATCGTGCGTGGCCTTGGCGGGACGTAGAACAAGAAGGATGGTGAATAAGGCGCTTTAGGCTTGTTGTTGTCTACCTTGGGCCTTAACTTTGTGCACAGAGTACTAAATACTATACTGCTTAGTGCATAAGTCGACTAAGTTACTTTTTGTATGAATGGAAAAACGAAAACCTATCCCATTCGAGGGAAGGTGCTAAATATTCTGAGCTCACCTCACTCGGTTTTGCATCCTACATCTGTAAGTCGACAAAGTTACTCGTTGTATGAATGGAAAAATGAAAACTAATTCCCAAAGTCATAACATACTAAATAATATTTTGTTTTGTTCCCTGTCCCAACCCTAAGGAACAGCTGTCAAGATGGTTGTCAAAGAAAATTGTCAAGTTGCGTTAATTCAGTGATTAAAATAATACAAAAACGTTTTTATTCTACGTAATATAAAGATAAATAGTCTAATTCCTACTACTATATATTAAAGATTTTGGTTGGGAAGATCATGAGGCTTGGTTCAGAAGAAACTCTTTGAATGGGACGTGAACGCGATGAGTTCGAAACAAACAATTTATCATGAAAAACAGGTTAAAGAGTTGTGCGCTTTACACGCGCTTAACAATTTATTCCAGGTAAGTATTGAAATTTAATGAGTGCTACTGTAACGCGTCAAGTTTGTCCGTGAAGCGCGCTATTGTTACACAATTCAAAGTCAAACTTTGTTATGTTGATTTGATGTTTGACTTGTATTTTAGAGTACATAGTGTATTTAAGCATGTTACTATTTATTTTTTTGTGTTTCCAGACGCGGGGTACGTATTCAAAGACAGAGTTAGATGCAATATGCAGCAGGCTATCACCAAATGTGTGGATCAACCCGCACCGCTCCATGTTGGGGCTTGGTAACTATGATATCAATGTGATAATGGCAGCCCTACAGAAAAAAGGCTGTGAAGCTGTCTGGTTTGATAAGAGGAAGTAAGTATAGTTTAGTAACATGGGACTTCTGTAGGACCTCTAGTCTATAGTTACTTTTGTACCATGCTTGAGTACTTAATTGTTTTAAAAAAACCAACCAAATTTACCCAAACATCCTGTATGCAGAACTAAAGTTGCGGAAATTCTAATGAAAATCTTGTTATGTTTCAGGGACCCAGGTTGTTTGGACTTATCAAACATCTGTGGCTTCATCCTGAATGTGCCATCGGATTACAAGCTGGGGTTTGTGATGCTGCCACTGCGGCGCCGGCACTGGATCACCATCCGGCAGATACAGGGCAATTTCTATAACCTGGACTCCAAGCTTGAAACACCACAGTTAATAGGAAGGGTAAATATTTTTCTTTATTATTAAGCATTCACCATTCATTGATGTTCCTCTGTCTGGTGGGCAAAAAACCTTTAATGTGACAAAAAGACTTGAAGACTTGATAATATTTCAAATCAGACATGGCATTGAAAATGGAGGAAAGTAGTTATTTATAAAATTATTCCCTTTAACTTTCAGAGTAGTGATCTAATAGCGTATCTAAAAGAGCAGCTGGATAGTAAAGAAAAGGAATTGTTTGTTGTGGTGAGCAGGGAAGTGGAAGAGAAGCAGCTGTGGATGCACCAGTACACTGTACAGAACAATAAGGCTCCACAGAACCCTGGGGTCATGTTGACTGACAGTAATTGTGACAGCCCTGCAGACAGTGTGTCCTCACTATCACACTATGACTACAGAAATCGCGACGCCGAGTGCCTCAAAGTGACAGAAGTGAGGACCATTGTTGCCAGTGGGGAAAATGATTTTAATGCGTGAATTTTAGACTTGGTAATACTTTCCACGGACTGCTTGTGACTGCATAGCAATTTAAAATGTGTTCACAGATTTTTCACTGTTTGTGTGTTGTGTATTGAAAAGATACTTTCTTAAGGTTTGGTGTCGGTTTGTATCTGATAAGGAATTCGGCTGTTTAGACATAATTGCGGCCTGTTGTTTCAGTACTTAATGAAGTATTGTTCAAATTAATTTATTGATAATATTTTGTTTTTATTTTGCACTTTATTTTTGTTTTGCACAAATAATGTTGAAGATTGCAGCATATTGTTGTTTTTATTTAATTATATTTTCGTGTTACATAAGGCCTAAGGTTACAAATAGTAACAAACTTAGTGAATCTAGATAGATCTTGCCTTAAATAATGGTCTTTCTATAGCAATATGTTAAAGACTGTAAAATTATACATGCCATCTGATCTTCATAGTGATTTCTGTACTATTAGAGGTCTTGATCTTTTAAATAAAATAATAAGTAATAGCAGTGACAGCAATAACTAGTTGTGATAGTAACTAATACTATGTCTGTTGAATGTTGCAATGTAATATACTGTTCCAAAACTATGCCAAATATGATAACCAAACTGTTTCACTCTATATTAAAGAATAACTTGGCCAAAATAATAGATTAATGTTGTTACAGATAACTTCTAACTCTATTTGTTGTTTATATACTTTAAGTATTTACTTATACATTCTAAAGGCACTTACTTAGTTTTATAGCACAATTTATTTATTTCTTCTTATTTTACATGTTTACAAATACCTACTTATCATCACATGGGCTCTGTTCACATAAAAACTAGATTGTCTATCATAAAATATATTCTAAACAATTTCATGCTATTTTTTATCAACTTAATATAAGATTTTTTTCTATTGAAATATCTTGATTAAATGTATTGACTTTGAACAGGGCCTTAGTTCAGCAACTGTCTTACGGCCCTACATGATAAATTTCCAGTGGATGATTATTTCAAATTGAATCGTTATTGAACTTCTCATAAGTTTTTTTACTATATTTAACTTTACTGTAAATATAAGATATTTTTCCAAAAAAATAGAAAGTGTGATGATGGACCTGTTTTATTTTATTCATCATTAGCTGCGCCCCGCGGTTTCACTCGCTTAACTCGCTCAAACTCAAACTCAAACTCAAAGCATTTATTTCAATTAAACCATTTACAGGCACTTTTGAATTGTCAAGAAGTCGGTCAGTCAGAAATATGAAGCTAGTTGCCCATTCCAAAGCGTAGTAGGTACCTATGGAGAAGAACGGGCAAGAAACTCCACGGACACTCTTTTAAATAAAAAAAATTGTTACAAAATATTGGTTACATCATTGTTGAAATTATACATTTGTGAGGACAATGTAGAAAGACGTGCACGTTAAAAGCATCCGTAATAAAAATATAAAAACAAAGAACAATTCAAAAATTAAAATATTGAAATAAGCCATGGCAGCTAAGAGATGACCAGTCTCTACTGACGGCGCCCGTTCACGAACATGACGATCATCACGCTCTTGTACATCACGCTCTTGTAGGAATATCGGGATAAAAAGTATCCTATGTCCTGACCCTAAAAGATTGGCCCCACAAGACTTGATATGAAGACCGACAAACTATAATTTAGATTAATGTGGATGAGCCAGTGGGCGCATACCAAGAATGACTGAAACTAACAACACGAAAGATGCTGAATGTCAACACAAAAGATGGACAGATTGCGTCAGAATAAGGGAAACTAAAAGTACTAACCCAGGTCATAGTCTACCCATGTGCCAAATTTCATCCAAATTTGTTCAGCCGTTTTAGCGTGAAAGCGTAACAAACAAACAAACTCACTTTCACATTTATTTTATAATATTAGTTGGGATTCCATGACTTACTGTTAATAATAATATGAAACATGATATGGCCACAATCTGTTTCTACTCGAGCAGTTAGCCAAGTTAAGGTTGAGTAACTGTCTCGTCGTGGTCGTAAGCGCGACTGCAGAGCGTGGGATCCTAGGTACAAGTCCCGAAAAACTTTGGCGTACCAAACACTTCTGCCTTCCCCTACGGTAATTACAGACGTGATGTTATGTTTTAGAAATGACCGACCGAAATTACTGGTGTATGATAGATAAAGGTTCCGTCTATCTATGGACCGGCGCACATCAGGCGAGGCGCAGTGCGGCTGCTTCTGCTAATCAAATGTCGACCTTGCAATATTTGAAATTAAGTAGAGAATAAAAAAAAAAGTCGGGACGTTCGTCGTAACGAAGTTCCTTTCGCTGTATATTATGCATTTAGAATAAGTTAATATTTAGCTTCTAAAAACTTATACTAGATGGCTCTGTATTAAAAACAAAGACTTGGCACTTGAGACCTTGAAACTGATTTTCGGGCATACCTAACGCTTTTTCGTAACGTGACGTTTTGAACTATCAGTCAACTCCTACTGGAAGACGCGTTAAAAAACTTCGTTCCAATAAACTTCTTGCCCGAAAGCGAACAGAGGCGCGGTTTTCAGGTTATTTTCGACTTTATTTTAAGGATCACAATGTTGATATTTGTTTGGCATTGACAACCGCGCTGCGCCTCGCCTGTTGTGCTCCGCGCAGCCCTATTCTATTAGTAGCTAATGCGTTACCTTTTGTCCGAGTACTACAAAGTCAAAGGAGGGTTATGATTACAATAGACTATGTATGTAATTGCTAGTAGGTACGGCTTCCCAATAAAAGACAGAGATATAAATCTAAACTTTATTATCAGCGATGTCAGTACAGTTGTTGTTCTTTGAGATGATGAGTCTGTCAGGGTCCAGGTGAAGCTCCTCCATGATGGCGTAGATATGCGCGCGCACTGGTGCCTCGATCTCGCGCCGCCGACCGAGCACCCAGATGTGGTCTGAAGATAATGACGTCACGTAAGCTATTGATATATGTAGGTAATATGCGATAAAATGAGCCGGTGATGGTGATCGTGATCAGTGCACCTCAATATCAGAGTAGAAATGAATAATACCCAACCTCCACGAATCAATCTGCCCTTTCCCAACTATGTTGGTGCCGGCATCCAGTCTAACCGGATGAAGCTGAATACCAGTATTTTACATGGAGCGACTGCCTATGTAACCTCCACAACCCAGTTACTGGGTAATATGATACCCCGTGGTAAGAAGACTGGTTATCAGACTTTTGGGCTTCAGACTGCCCGTAACGACTGTCAAAGATCTACGAATGACAGTCGGGACCAATGACGTAACGTGGTTTTATGAGGAGCTCGTGGCTAAATGATAACAGCCACACGGGGTGATCGAAGGTTAAGAGATAAACCAGCGCACGCCTAGAGGAAAAAAAGGTAAAAAAATCTTAGGAATAATTGTCCTAAATCTACAAATATGTGTTTCATTAGGTCCCCAGCTAAGAGTTTACTATCCGTATAGTACGTTGTGGCGGGCAGCAAGCGGCCGATGATGTACGGCACGCGGTTGTTGAGTAAGTGAACAAGTACCTGAGTGTGCGATACTGACGCTGGTACAAGACCACACGATGGCGAACTGCTCGTAGTCCGTGAACAGCACGTGGTAGACGCCGGCGCCCGGCAGCAGGCGGCCGATGATGTACGGAACGCGGTTGTTGAGCTTGTAGCGGAAGATCGAGGACGTGTTGTGGCTCGGGATGCCGATGCCGTGCGTCGTTGATAGACCGTTGGTCCTGGGGAGCGAAAAATGTATTTGTATTGGAGTTATGATAGGAGGTTGCGCAGCGTATAACTTCGAATTAAACGAAAATTTGAATTGTCAAGAAGTCGAAAAAGATGAGAAGCTAGTTGGCCATTCCAAAGCGCAATAAGTTACAAAGTTGACTTACCATTTATTAACTGTATTGATAGTGATGAGCAGGTAGCCCCGATCGTTGAGCGCTACGTTGAGCTCAGTGCAACTTGCGGTGATCTCCACCAGGTAGAACGATCGCTCCACCTCGTACCAAGTGCCGGTCATCTGGAACATGGTAGGTTCAACGATAGCGGCAGAGGTAAGTGCACGTTCTGCTTTTTTCTAGTTTGCGTACTAAAATTTTGCTACCTACTTCTATTTTGAAACCATTAGCAACATTCAATTCAAACTACTCGCGGCACTCGAGGTGAGATCAAAAAGCCTGCAAACCGCCTAGGTATTATAAACCATTCGAAGTTGGTATTTCGAGCTTCAGATTTGGCTGGATGATATACTTGTCTCCAACCGCACCAACAAAACAAACAACATGATGATAGGCTGACTTTGCCGTGGTCATCAGCGGATGTTTGACGAAACAACTTACAGTTTGCATCATTGAGAAGGAATCCTAGCTCACTCGTGACGTGGCGGGAGGTCGCTTATACAGGGTGGCCAATTAAGAAGTATACAACTTTAATGAAGACTATTTTGATTACAAACGAAGATTATCGGATATTTTTCGATAAGTATATTATTCAGGCTTGACAATTTTATACGGTGAATAAGATGCCTAACCTGCTCCTGTTTTATTCCTAAAAATGCGATCGCTTTTCATCGTGTTTTTCAGTTTTTTAAATCGCATTTTCGCATACTTTATTAAGTATCCCACTAACAGTCAAATATTCTGCTTTTCGTATTCAAGCTTGATCACGACACGTCCCTTTAGATAACCCCACAGAAAAAAATCAGGACGTGATGAAATCCTCAGTGATCAAAATGGTATTTGTCGCTCTTAATGATTTGTTACAAAAATTGGGTCGTTTTAAATTCGTTTAATATAGGCCTAAGTATTACATTTTTTACGAAAATTCATGATTTTTGACGTTATAATTTTTAGCAGCAGTATGAAATTTTTATTATTTGATTATGAATAACGGTAGTGACATTCTCTTTCTTGTAAGTTGGAGTTACACATTTTCATCTTCATGCTCCATTAGATGTCACTGCTTGTGGTAGCGTCGGGGGTCGGGTTGGCTCCTTCCCTCAAATATGGCGAGGGGGGTAATGGCTGATCTTTGCGTTATGCTCGTGAACGGGTGCTGCTTGTGTTGACTGGTCGATCATGGTTTTGTTATTGTTATTAGTAATTAACTATTTATTTACTTTACCTCGATGGTCCTAGTTTATAATTTATAACTTCCAGTTACAGCTATATATAGCTATATGTAAGTGAGCATGCCCTTAATGCCTGGAGGCTCTTATTTAGATATTGTTCACGTTTACTCTTTATTTTTTATTTCTGCCTGAGTATAGTTCTCGATGTTTTTGGTTGGTATATTGGCGTGTGCTAGCTGACATAATGGCTATTAATTTATAATTTAAATTATGTTTTCTGTTGCGTGATGTAAATTATTTTGCATACTATTATATAGAATATTTTTTTTCTAACTGAACAGACAGCTGTGCTGCTGTGCTGGGGAGTTTGTTGCGCCACTTCTTCTTCCCAGCTAAACCACTAGGAAGTGGTGAAGGGCGGACTGTCTTATGTGAATTTGACGTTCGAAAAGTGCTGATTCTCAGCCTAGTTTGTTTTAATATTTTACGAACTCAGTTTACAAGAAAAACCGTCGGCGATGAAACTTTGACGCTCAAGTACACATTGTTTCATTCAATTGTAATAAAACCTTAATTTACTAAAAGATAAGTTGAATGTTTTACTTGTTTATTGGAGTTCTAGAATTTCTTTAAATTCCTTCAGTTTTCACGGAAAAAATAAATGAAAAAATAAAGAAAAGCAATAAATGTCAGGATTGGGCGTCCATTATATTCCAAATAAACACAATTTTATCAAATACCCTAATATGATATAAAACTTCTATCTACAATTAATACGTTTCATTAGTTTTAGTTTTTCAATATAATAAGACAATATTACAATAAATAAAATTAATGTACTATATATTCCGCGTCAATTCAGCAAATTACACGAAAATAATGTGTAACTCCGACTTACAAGAAAGAGAATGGCACTAAGTATCGTTATTATAATAAAATAATTAAAATTTCTTACTTCTGCTGAAAATTACAGCGTCAAAAATCATGAATTTTCGTAAGAAAATGTAATAGGAGTCTTAAGAACTTCAGGATAAAATTACTGAAAGTATTGCGGTGGTCATGGTGTTATAGACCTAAATAATAGACACCACACAACTGCAAAATTTGGCGTCAAATCAGAATAGTCTAAAAAAAGTTGTATAGGTACTTCCTAATTCGCCACCCTGTAGGTACTAAAGCGTAACCTAAGTTACCTTCGGATTAGTAAGTACTGATTTTCGGTGATGTGCTTCAAACATTGCCAAACAACAACATTAACATTGCCATTCTGCTATTGCCTACCTACTACAACAACATGTTGTTAATGTAAATAGTTACGTAAGTATACTGGATGTATGGGTCAATATAAATTGAAGGTCAGTGACATTCTGTTACTTTGGGGAACACGTGTAGGTACAAGTAGAGTAGGTACCAACTACCTACTGGTAATATATCTTTAAAATACTTTTTTTTAACGTTCTTTTGCCGGATATAATAAAATTGATTCTGTTTCGACAAAACACAACTAGAACACAGACCCGAAAGTGTACCTGTATATAGACCACACCAATATTGTATTGCGGGAAGCGAACCTGCGACCTAATTGCCGAGTTGCACCGCACTGTGGATCGAAAAAAGGCTCTCGAAGACAGGGCGCCTTTTTGCTTGAAATTGCTTCTAACTTCGTCGGATATTTTTTTAAATGTTTGTTCCCCGATTATACGACTGGATAGATGGATTATTTTTTTGTTTGGAGGGATATACTTCCCAAGTGGATCCATTGTCATCAGGTCAGGATCTGATGATGGGATCCTGGAGAAATCGAGGGAACTCTTCAAATATTATAGGCACACCAATAGCGATTTGGGTATTTTTTATAGTAACTCGTGCAGTTGCTCTCAGAAAGCACCATTTGGTGAAGTGGACCTGATGATGAAGACCAAAGATTGCCACCGGAACTACTCAGTAATAAGTATTTCACGGGTAGCGATAAGATAATTAATATGGTTGCCAATCAATTTGCCCGTCACAATGCATACCTATGCTGAAGTGGAGCTGATGGTTAAGTACCAGGAGAACTCCTTAACAATTAACGTCCCTGCATCCGGAAAAGCAAGATTTTGTAAAAGATGATGAGCAGTTGACATTATGCTATTGTAACTTAGATAAATTACAAACCGACCTACTAAAGAGCGAGAAATAAAAACTATTTTATTACAAAAAAAAACAACCGACTTCCAAAAAAACGCTACAAAGTGAAAAACAACTTAAATTTCAGAAGTAGCAAATGTTTTTTTGGAAGGCGATTGTGGATGGTAAATTATCAAATAACTTCTCCCGCTCTGGGCGGATCGGGAAGGCGTGTCAGACTCTTACTAACTAAAACCCACCCGTGTTCCTTCCGTTGCCTGTACGTTGCCAGAGGCCACGGTATCCCTTTCGGACTTTCCCGCAACCCTGGCAGGCATCGGTCCATCGTCGTCATCTCTTTGAGGCGCGCGTGGAACACAACGCGCCGTCGACCCGGGCCTGGTCTTTATCGGACGGCGAGCTATCCATTGCTCACCGTCCGCAAGCCCGCGCCTACGGTGGCCGGGAATCGGCCTGTGATTCCCGACGCCCAGGGCGTCTCCTGCGGCGGCTAGGGGCGTGAGGGCGCGAAATTTGTCTCTCCCTCACGCGTTCTGCCTCCTCCTTCGAGAGCATTACTGCTTCGCAGAAGAAGGTGACGGCCTCCCATGCCTTCTCGCTCCGTACCATGGCCTGGACCAGAGCTGGACGCGAGAGATCCCCGCCACCGATCGCCTCCACGAGGACACGGCGATGCTCTGCCCAAGCCGGGCAGACCACCGTATGCTCCACCGTGTTATTACATTCGTTGCTGGTTAAATTTTAAATGATTAAAGTTCGTCGAGCATATTTATAGCATTCACCATTCAGGCAGGCCCATTTCGTGAACACATTTTTGAGGAAAATGTTTTTCATATTAGTGAGAAATATTAACATGGTTAGTAGGTATCTTTTCCAGGGAAATTACTAAAATCAAACTGATTACGTAAATCAATTCCATTAATTTCCAGCCAGTTTTCCTTATTTGCTTTAGGTACAATAAATTCGAATTCATTACATAGTCGCATGTTGTTTTTCAGAATTCATTCATATAAGCATTAGCATTTTGTTCTATCAAAACATTATACAGGGTCAAATTAAAATTAGTTTGTGAAACTCCGCAGACGGGATGGGTCTCGATATTACAAAAAAAAACAATCTGCAGCGTAGCCCAGCGTTTTCCCAACTATGTTGGGGTCAGCTTCCAGTCTAATCAGATGCAGCTGAATACCAGTATTTTGCATAGAGCGACTGCCTATCTAACCTCCACACTGCACAACCCAGTTACTGGAGTATCGATATCTAATCATGATAAAAAAACAAAATTATATTAACAAATATTTGATGACATTTTTTTTGGGGTCAATTACCGTACTAACACTACCTACTAACTTGAATATTACCTTACCTATGTGTTACGTGTACCAATTAACTTTGCTTCCACATGCGAACTTCGCATCACCATGACGTCACGCAAAACATTATATATACAACGTCCCGACATCAATCGTCAATCTTCGGGTAGTTGCCCACCAGACAAAACACCCGTCTAGTCGGAGGATCCTCCCTTTTCTATAGAAGGTGAGTGAATTTTACACCCTGTTCCTTATAGGTAGCTACCTCTATTAACTCTTGGCTCATAATAGATGGTTGGTGTACCTAACGTTCTGAATTCTAGTAACTTCCTTCCGATTTACCTCGTATAGTACCTACCTAGCGAGTGTTAATGCATTATGTTAAACGTATGCATAGCTGCGTGTTGACCGCTTGACATTCGGACTTAAGCAGGTTGCAAGGTGACTGTCCACATCGCTCGACATCGGAATATGTAGACGGAGCGTCTACGTGTTAGATTTGAACATATCGAGAACAGTCCGGAGAAAGCTAATGCGTAGACGGTCCTTCTAAAAGGACAAATTTAAACCATAGCCCAGATAATGTAATCCTACTAGCGACCATTGTATCGAAATTGGTCCTTCTAGAAATACCAATTTAAATCATTTTACCAATTGGGACCAATTAAGAACGCCCTTATAAATAAAAGCCTTGCTTAATAAATAAGATGATGTGTCTGAAAATATTGGAAAAGGAGTTAGCAGAGACCAGAGAGGTACTTACCTAACGAGAGGATAGTTTGGGCGGTTCCAACATTTTCCGATTCGGAAAACATGAAAAGCGTAAAGGTATGATTCCGAACCTCGCTGCACGCGGCAGTTTTGCCCTGTCGCCAGGGAAGACCTGTAGTGCGGCGTTCATCACAGCGGTGTTATCGCTAAGTAAGCCGTAAGTAGTATAAGCCCACGTACGCACGGACGTAATAAAATCGCGGCGATTTTTTTTCGTACTCTGGATTTTCAACTCTCGGTGTTGAGCCGAGCGTTGACAATAAAAACACAATGCGCCGCAATAAAAACACGTCCGTTTGGGCTAAATGATGCCAAGTAAATTGGCAACAACACAGCGAGACACCACGAACAGCAGGTGCTCGGAATCAGCGCGGCAGTCAGCACTGCCGCGCAGCACTGCAGCGTGCGGGGTTCGGAATTATACCTTTATTAACATTTTAGCACAGATATCCAGATAGGGATAGGTACATACAACCTTATTATAGTAGCACTAGTACTTGAAATATCATGGCTGATGGCAAATACGCTATAAAGTGAATGCATACCTACACGGGCAAGCAGAACCATACGCCTCCAAGCCTCCAAGAACTATCTACATTTAAGCAATGAATATTTTACAATATACTGTTGGATCAAGAGGTATCGTGTTGCCCAGTCGCTCCATGAAAAAATACTGGTATTCAGCTGCATCCGTTTAAACTGGAAGCCAAACCCAATATTTGGGAAAAGGGTAGATAGTGATATTGTGACTGCCGAGTCATTGACATACTGCCGTAGATGTGAGACGTGATTCTCGGTTTAATACTAGGGATTAACAGATACCTACTAACATTATGCGTGTAGGTGTGTCAACACCTGTGGAGTAAACTAATTAACATTATGAAGTCATGAAGTGAACTCTATTGAACACAAGTTACCTATAAGTTCAAGCCAGCATATACCTACGCTTACGAATGTAACCGTTACGATACAAAAATGCACTGTAATGTACGGCACACGTGATCATTTGGAATGTGGAGCTACTCACCCGCTGCACGTCGAAGTTGGGCAGCGGCGGGTAGACGGGGCACTTGCCCAGCCCCGTGCTGATCACGGCCTTGATGATGGTGAAGAACAGAACACAGTATATCCTGGTCACGGTGACGTTCGAGCCTTCCATCGCGCGCTAGTGCCGCGTGTCGAGGAGCGTTCAGTCGCGCAGTCCACCACTTGTTATGTAAACACTAGACATTATTTGTACAACACGAGATTGGTCGCCGCCGCGCCCGCACTCGCCAATGCACGGAATACGATCGATAGCTGCGATCGTTATTCATTAACTTACGAGCCGGCTCACACGTCACGAGACGGACACGGCACGATAGCGCAGCGTGACGTAATTCACGTAAATATCTGATTGTGATCAGCTCATCAGAACTTCGCAACTAGGATGAGTTAGGCACGGTCAGGTAAGCTAACGAAATCTTTAGTAAGTATTCAAGTTATGAAGCGTGTCAAAATTGCATGTGTGCTAAAATTACTTATATAAATTACTTATATAAAAGTGAGCGCTAGGAATGTTGGATGAATAACCTTTTTATGGTTCCGTAGTAAACAAGGAACTCTTATAGTTTCGCCATGTCCGTCTGTCTGTCTGTATGTCCGTCTGTCCGCGGCTTAGCTCAGAGACTCTTAGTACTAGAAAGCTGTAATTTGGCATGGGTATACATATTAATCACGCCGACAAAGTGATAAAACAAAATCATGAAAAAAAAAATGTGTTTAGGTTAGGTACCTCGCGTACGCGTAAAGTGAGGATGTTTTTTTTCTCATGTGTTAATATGTCGTTCACAAATATTGTGAGTTTGTCAACACCATTTTTAGATTCAGGGATCCGTTTGCGAAATATTAAGCTTTAAGGTGCAAATTTTTGTTAGAGTCATGTGTCCCCCACCTGCTTGCTAAATGGTTAGTTTTAGATATGTGAAAAAATTCACGGCAGTAGTATATATAACGAAATTAAAAGGAAAACTATCACAGCTAAGTAGGCTTTACAAGTTAACGAGTAATAATCGACCAACTTACATTTGCGGTTGAAAAACATACATTCCATACATTCCGTATGGGAGAACATGTTTTTACAACAAAAACAATGGCAGTTGATTATTTGATATGGTGTCATTCATACCCAAGAGTTATGGGATATAAACAAAATACCTTGTATTTGTATGTATATAAATACTGACAGTTGAGAGGAAAGGTAATGTTCTTTTACTCGATATTTGAATAGAGAGACAGTTTTTAAATCATGAATGCATGGACAGAGAAGGAATAAGAATAGTAGCTAGTTTTCTGTTTCACACAAATTTAATTTTGTATGCTAATAGTTTCGAAGATTTCGTTGGATTTGTTTCGATTAACGATCACATGTTGTTAAAGCATACCATTCCTCTACTAAAATGATAGTTTAAATAAAGAATGCGTCATATGAATACGTCTTCTTCATCATCGGCAGCCGTGTTCCACCCACTGCTGAGTGTAGGCCTCCTCCCTTTTGTGCCATGCTTCCCTGGTCTGTGCAAATCTCATCCAGGTCTTCCCGAATATGAATAGGATACATTTTGAAATAAAATATTATTTTAGCTTTGGAATTTCTCGACGCTATATTTTAGTTTATATAGTACTTAGTTAGTTGTATACACATAGTTTAGATAGTATTAGATTGTATATTGTATATAAGATTTATATGTAAAATAAACGAATCTCTCTTTGTAATAAAATTTGGAGATATTTTTATATAATTTGAGCGGTCCCTCTCAGTGAATTGAATAATTTGCTGCAGTTTTGGAACGAAGTGCCTTAACGCGGCTTGCGATAGAAGTTGAGTGGTAGAAATCGTCACGTAAGGAAAAGGCGTTATGCTCCATGCGATTTTCTCCCTCTCTCTATGTCTCTTTTTATTATATACGAGTGTGTGTGTGCGTGCGAGTATCGTGTCGTAACTTCGTTCCGGACGAGGTTCGCCGATCGCACACGTTTTTTTTACATTCACGATACCGCAGAATTCACCCCAAATCGTCAGTGACGTTACGAAGGCGTGACGGAGTAAATATAATTGGCATTAGTGTGGGAGGTCCAACTAAACATGAATGGGAGAAACTCAGCACAAACAAATTACGCAGCATTTAGTTGCGAAACGGAGGGTCATCCATTTACCTACAGTCACTTATAAACGGAACCATTAAATATTTATACCTAGTAAATAAGTTGTACGTACATATTATATGCAAATAGGTAGTGGACACAAAAACAACGTTTTCAAACAAGTGTATTGTTCTTACAATTAGATCGTGATATTTACAACTATATGTCATTCTATAAGCAAATGAACAATTTCACAACATAGCTTACAACTAGAGACAAAACAAAACAAATATCATAGTAGTAGTAGCTAGTAGTCAACAGCTCGATTATTTCATCTTAAAATATTAACTGAACTTTCAAGTAAGTATTATACTCCATTTGAAATAAGATTAGACATTTAAACGAACCTATTTTACAGTTCGTTCAGCCGATTTTGACTTCTATACCATAGGTATAAGGATGGCAATAAAAGCAAAAAAGTGGTTACAAAACGAAATGATTACTGCAGCTGCCATTTGTCATGCCACCAACGCAATAGAAGTCAAAATCGGTTGAACGGACTGTAAAAAAAGTTTTTTTTAATGTCTAATCTTATTTCAAATGGGGTATAGGTACATGCAAAACAGATTATGATGAGTTGCAGAGAACAAATTACTTATGAATAATTATAAGTTTTTATAAATGATGAATACAAATGTTTTGAGAATAATGTATATGGCTTGATGAATGTGTTCATAATAATAGCATTCTTTTATGAATGGTGGGTGTGATTACAAGAGTCAGGAAGTTCAGTATAAATATTTTGCTAACCTTTACACACAAGTAGCGTAAAGTGCCGTTTTACAAACTCAGTGCACCAGGTGACCGGAAATGAAGTATATGGGTAGGTAAGTAAGAAACCTTTCACACATACCTGAGCAAACTATCTGGCTTACTTACCTATAAATACCGGGTAAACATTCTAAACTTACACTAAACGTAAAGCACCCGGGAGTTAATTGAACACATCAAACTTTTTCTAAAACTCGATGTGCCAAATTAACGGCCAGCTACAGACGTTGCACTTCACGAACGCGCGTCAATCATTCCAATTTCTAACTTATTACGACGATGACAAAAGCGTCACACGACGCGCGTCCCTGAATAACATTGTCTATACTGTATCACAACCGTTCACCACTTAATATTAAGTGCTATGTCGGACTTCTCGACGGCATGGTAAGTCGTGTGCAGCATAGCTCGCGCCTTGTCCGATTCCTTGCCATCAAGCCACTCGGTGTACAGCTTGCGAACTAGCTTGCTGTCTGACGGGACAGCGAGAGGCAGCTGAGAGTACAGGCTCTCTAGTTGGGCAACTAGCTCGCGCCCACTCTCGCCGCTGACCGGCCGGACTTGCGCGCCGCCGTTTAGGCATCCTAGAATGTTGAAGATATACTGGTTTAAACGGCTTTCTTTAATTTTATCACGTATTTAAATACATTAGTAATGTTAATTAATTACCTACATTATTTTGCATTTATCGATGAAAACAATGTCTGAAATTTTCTGAGCGAAAAAGATGAATATTGTTTTTTCTTGTACAATGTTAATTTTAATTAAATCAGTGCCTGTGTTCTTTAAATATCTACTGTTCCTGAATGTAAAGAATAAAAGTGCGTACCTGAGGGGCACGCCATGACCTCTACGTAGTGGTAGGGCGACTTGCCACGCTTGAGCTTCTGCACCAAGTTCTGAATGTTGCGGAAGCCGTTGGCTACCGCGAACCGCAGCACCTCCTTGCCGTCCTTCTCCAGCGTCACCTCGCGGAAGTCGGGGTTTCTGGGGATATAACATTAATATAACGTCACGTTTTCATTTTCCGAAGGCAGAAGGCAGTAGAAGGGCATCGCACGGCACGGTCACGGCGGCCGCGCTTCTGATCACCTATTAAAAACCTGGGATACATTAAGTTGACCTAATAAAAATATTCCGTTTTGCCTCCTGTAATTACAGTTGTTACGTAATTCTTTGCCCGGCGTGGGATCGCGGCAGGTCAGGAGCAAAGGTCTCTCATTTTAGGTCGCATCGCAAAGTTATGCACTTAAGTCGAGCAAACTTAAACGAGTGCAGTGTTTGCGTCCGTCTGCAAACAATGCGAGGCTGGCCATTGACTAATTAGTGGCACATCACACAATAGCACACAGTTCACAGTGTTACCCCAACACTGTGAACTGTGACGCTGGATGTCACACGAGACTGTTGCAACACCCAATGGACATTGTTTCCTGTTTCATTAAAGAAAGCTGTTGGTTTTAAGTCTTATTAATAAGTATAATTCTATCGTGCTCTATAACATATATATCGTGTCTGTCTGTTACAAGATCTCTGAAACTTTCTCGCTGAACTTAATAAACATATAAAGCTAAATAGCATTTGATTAATTACCAGAATATTTATGACTGGTACCTACGCCACGACACCGAGAACCACAAGCGGAAGTCACAAAGTGATGATACTTTTGGCAGAACTATACATAAGTATACTCGATCTTGTCACTTAAAACAAGGTCTATTTTTGTTGAAATACCATTGTGACAGTTAGATAGTTTAAACCTAAGTGAAGTTTCAGTCGACTTGGAGTTTTTGTCAAATGTGGTAAAAGAATAACGAGGTCGGCTATACTACAAAAATATAAAAACTTGATTTATCATCACCATCATCAGTGTTTAACAAACAGGCCACCGCTTGACGTAGGCCTCTCAAATGCCCGCCATCTTTGTCCAATCAAATTCTACTTTAAATAAAAACTGGACTACCAACCTTAAATTCCTATAGACGAGTTGCGCGTTATTCTCCCCAAACAGCTGCTCCGCGGCATACAAGAACACATGGTCTGCGTATCCTCCCGAGCCAGTTCCGATGTGTCTGCGGAGCGCGGGCGGGGCTTCGCCCAGGGCGCCCCACGGCCAATCGAGCTCCGCCCCCGTGACGTCACTCAGGCACTTGTTGCTCACGTTTAGCATTTGTTCTAGTTCAACTAGAGGGGTTTCAGAAATGATATGATTAAAAAGACAGACCTACATTTTGGAAGCACATCATACTGTCATACTCATAACGAAGCTCAAATTCATTGCAATCAAAACTTATTTAGGATTTTTTTATTACAAATGGGTCACTCAAAAATAAACTTAGATAACATTTTATTTATTTTATTTTTATTTATTAAGGGATAATAAACAACTACAACATACCTATATAATACATAAGGTTAACAAAATTTTCGGTAGTAATGTTGCAGTCCACTGCATTATCCGCAGATAAGACATATTAATGGATCAGAGGTTGCCACTAGACGAGCATTACCAAAATTATCACATATTTTGAAACAAATAAATAAGTTAAGTACTTAAAGGCTAGCTATAGCTACAAAACCAAATCAGATCAAAAACAATTTCATTCACTTAAATTATGCAATAAATAAATAAAATATGACATAACGCTAAAGTTGATAGTTGAATATGTGGTGGTGGCAGCCCCGGATCTAGGGGGGGCAAACCGGGGCCCATGCCCCGGGCGCCAACTACAGTGGGGCGACAAACTCAAGCGTAGTAGACAAGTGCTCCACCTAGCGCACCGCAACTTTGCAATAAATGAGATGCACTTAGATAAAATCATTCACTGCGGGTAATCACTTTAAAGCGTAGGCATACTCGTCAAACGGTGTGAGCGGATTGCGAGCGGGCGCATTTGAATTCTGGAACTCAATGATAAAAAATAAATCACTGTGGTAAAAAAATTAAGTAAATAATCCTTTATTTTTGAAGTTTTACTTCGCACTTCCGGCATCCCTTTCCGAAATCTGTAAGTGCAAAGGAGACACGATTTCCTTTAATTTTTAGCATAGTTTTGGCGCCCCTGTTGGATTGGCATTTTATCAACGCTCGCTCTTACAGTTTTGTAACTCCTTATTATTAATTTATTTATAATTCTTAAATCGCCAAAGGAAATCGAACTTATCTCAGGCAGACAGCAAAATTTTTCGAGCTCGCTCCGCTCGCATTCTAGATTGTTTTAATTGGTGTTAAACTTTCTGCATAAGTCCATTGAAAATCGGACCGCACATCAAATTAGTTATGGTTCGAAGAGTAAAATTGCAATTTTAATGCTATAATATCACGACTTATTTCAAACCCTATCCTGCCCTAGCCTAATTATAATAAATGTCCGACATGTCGAGGTACAGACGCCAGCTCGTCAACCTACTCGAAACTGTCAAATTTTCCCAATCAACTTTGAACCTTATGCTTTAATGATATAGTAGATTGATGTGCTAGCGTCTGTACCAAGCGAGAGCAAGGCTTCATAGAGAAACATAAAGTTAAAGAGGTTGGCGAGAGGCGGCAGACGGCAGTTCTTGCCCCGCCTCGAAAAAAATCTAGATCCGGGGCTGGGTGGTGGCATTATGTCCTGTCAATCTTCAGTTCCTGAATTTAAGTATAATCATGGGGTCTTGAGGATGAACTTAGGCACATTCCATTTAAAAATTCTGTTTCAACTAAATGGTGATGATGCGAAGAATGTATGTATTTAGTAAACTCATAATCCTGACGTCACACAAATCCTGCATCGCGCAATTAGAGTTTACCGCGCGAACGACATATATTAGACTATCCGACATCAATTGTTGGGCAGTTGCCCGCCAGACACGACACTCGTCTAGTCGGAGGACCCTCCCTTTTCTAAGATGATTGAACTTTACACCTTGTTTCTCATACCTCTATGTGTGTCTTAACTGTCATGTGTCCCTCCCAGAAATAAATCTTGGATCCGCCCTTAGCTAACCGGGGCTACACCTGTTACTTGGCTAATCTGGCCGTACACGCTGAGTATCGAGTAAGGGTGCTCACACAAATCAGACTTTGTAGAGCCGATTATCGGGCCGATTCAAAGGACATCATTCAAGTTTCGAACATTTTGCACCTAAAAGTTAAAGTGTCAGAAAAAAATATACGGTTTTCATATGGGAAATAACACCCTCAACATTTTTTACTATTACATTGAGAGTATACAAATAACCCTTCTGCTGTTATTTAAGTTTGAAAACACATCAATATCTAAAGTACATACGAGGGCGACACTGAAAGTTTTTAGAACTGGCCACCTGTAAACGATATAATAAAAAATAAGTTCTAATTTTGAAAACGGAACTCTTTGCCAATATTATTGTGTATGTATTTTATTCATTTGTCATTTGTTTACGATTTGGCGGCAAATTGAAAATTGTCTGTGTCACGTCAGCATGAATCTAACGCGAGAAAACTTTCGTAGAATGATTTTTTATGACTTTCAATGTCATTTAAGTCGACAAGAAAGTTATGATAGACTTCGATTGGCCTTTCACGATGAAGCCCCATCTCGTGCCACTGTTTACAACTGGTTTAATGAGTTTAAACGTGGTCGTACTAATCTCACCGATGATCTACGTGAGGGACGGCTTTCTACGGCGACGATTGAAGATAACATCAGTGTTCTGCGGCGTATGATAGAGACTGACAAAAGAGTGACTTATCAGCAGATTCGGACAAGCATAGGCATCGGTATGAGTCAAGCGCACAAGTCCTCCATGAACATTTAGCGGTCAGGAAGCTTTGTGCCCGGTGGATACCTCATAATTTGACAGAGGCCCAAAAACTCCGTCGTGTTGATTGGTGACGTAAAATGGTTCAAAGATTTAACGTAGGTGACTCAAATGCTGTGTTCGACATACTTACGGGTGACGAAAGCTGGATTTATTGTTTTGATCCTGAAACTAAGAGACAGTCTCCTATCTGGGTGTTTCCTTCCGAGGAGTTGCCAACTAAAGTGAAGAGAGGTCGAAGCGTGGGAAAAAAGATGGTCGCCTCGTTCTTCGGAAGGACAGGTCATTACGCAAAAATTGTTTTAGAGGATCGAAAAACCGTTACTGCAGAGTGGTACACTAACAATTGTTTGCCACTTGTCCTTGGATTGGAAAAAGTTCGGGAGAAACGACCTCGCAGTAAGATCCTCCTTCACACGACAACGCCTCGTCGCACACGGCCAAGCAAACAATCGACTACTTGGCGACGTCAGACGTGGAATTACTGGGTCACCCGCCCTATAGCCCCGACCTGATTGATTGCCTTGATTTTCTAAGAACTTTTAGTATCACCCTCGTACATCTTTTATGGGGTACTGTGTTAAATGTTACAACAAAATACCTTGTGATATATTGCAATTAAATGAAAGAAAATTTAAAAACCATATTAAAAGTACACTTTGTAAACAAGCGTAAGTATTACAAATTATATTAGGATTATATCCAAGATAAGAATGCTTGGAAACATTCTGGTCCATAGGACAATCTAGAGTCTAGACAAAATCGAACTGGTTGCTTATTTAATTGTGAAATTTATTATTTTTATGGCATTGGCGATAAGGTCTCTCTGTCTCACCTCACCTCGCTGCAGAAGGATAGGTTCCGAGGTCTGGTCCTAGACTCGGACCGACATAATAGTAGTGTTTTCATATAGACACTGCAGCACCTCGATTTAACGATAGTGTATCTGGCACCGTTGAAGGGACTGCAGTACAGCCCAAGTCTCGATCGAATCGAAGGCTTCCTCGTAGTCCACAACCGCTAAGCAGAGAGGCAGGTCATACTCTTCGATCTTCTGTATAACCTGCCGCAGCGTATGTATGTCGTCTTCGGTGCTAAAGCCTTTACGGAATTCGGTTTATTCGGAAGGTTTGAAGTCGTCAAACCTGCGCGCGAGAAGGTTCGTAATGACTCTTGAAAACAGCTTGTATACATACGGCTCAGAAGTGATATGTGCCTATAATTCTTAAGCAGGGCATTGTCGCCCTTTTTAAAGAAGAGTCCACACCTCTGTCAGCCTGTCTGCCTGTGGGGTTTTACCCTCGAGTATGACGGAATCAAACAGTTTCTGGGGGGCTTAAGAACGGATTTTCCACCGGCCTAGCTACCTGCTATTGTATAATAAAAACATTTCCTTCAATCTTTTTCTCCCTATTTTATTATTACTTTATAACTAATGCTCAATGTTCATGTTCATTTCTACCAAGGGCAAAAAATGTTTGCGTTTTTAAACGAATGTCTAAAATATTGTTGGCAAAAATATGATTTTTGGTACTTTCAAACTCAAATAGCAGCCAGGGTGTTAATTGCAGAATTTCGGTGTCATATTAAAAAAAAAACTAGGTTTTATTTCCGATATGAAAACAGTATTTTCTCTTAATTATTTTTGGGTACGAAATGAATGATGTATTTTTATATATTTATACAAGCGACTTTATGTAGAACTTGTGCGTTTATCGTATGAATTCTTATTTTATTTTCGCCAACGAAATATTCGGTTATCGATTGTCTGTCGTGGATTGTTTTAGTCGGAAAAGGTTTTGCGTTTCAAGTTTTGGTGACATCAAGTAAATTCGTACATATTGAATTTACACGCGGTCATTATAAGTTTCACTCAAAAAATTACGCTCAAGCGGAGGTGGATACGCGGGGCCCCTTTATGCGCGAGGCCAGTACCAATTTCTACTCTAGCTACAGTTTGCGTCAAATAATTTTGCCGCTCTGAACTTAGGTTGCGCATGCGTGCTGGCTGGCATGCGCGCTACTGTTTTATAAGTAAGATTAAATACTGCGCAATCATTTGTAGCCTACTTCAGAGGGGCAAAGTTACTTGACGCGAACTGTACACGGTTGGTTAATCCTGCACTGTATTCGTTATTATTTTTATCTGACACAAATTTATTTAATTTAAGTATGCATACACACGTTGCAGTATACAACTGATTTACATCCGTCACCTCACATTTCGGAGTCCAATTGCGGTTAAAAAAACCAGCGTTAGGCACATAAAGTTCTCTGACATTTTTGCTGAACTAGGCCGTTTGGCGCAGGCGTGAGGCACACTTTCCTGCTAATTTCTTACATTATACTTAACACTTTTTATTTGATTTTTTATGTGCTATTTATGTATATTATATTGTCTGCCTTTTAGTCTGTGCTAAATAAATGTATTTTCTTTCTTTCTTTCTTTCCATAGGTACGCTTTGTGATTATAAAGGTTCTTTCGACGGGACTTTCACGGGCAGATGGGAGTATAAGGAGTAACTTAGGCTACTTTTATTTTATAAAAATAATTAGGGTCCACACGGGCGAAGGCGCGGGCAGTACCTAGCAGGGCTCGGATAACGAAATCGAAAATTCGTTTCATTCGTTTTCGAAACCGTTTCGTCTTTAAAACCTAAGAAACGATTTGTTCCGGTTAAGTTCGAACGGAACGTTATTAAAACGAAAAAACAAACGTTAAATATTGTTTTTAACCATTTTTGGGTTGATGGATAGGAAACCCGCAACACAATATCAACAAGTAAGCGGCAAGCGCATTGGAATCAATGATGTAATGAAATGAAGCTAAACTAAACAAGTTCATGCTTAACAGCGCATGCACCATGCGCGGCTGCGTCCTTCGGAAAATACCGGTTTTTGAAAACGTTCTCATTTCGTTTTCGTTCCGAACAAAATGTCGTACAGACGCCAGCACATCAACCTATTACAATCTGTCAAATTTCTTTAATACATTTTCAACTTTATCACTAAAGCATAAGGTTCAAAGTTGATTGGGAAAATTTGACAGTTTCGGGTAGGTTGACCTGCTGGGGTCTGTACAAAGAAGAACGAGGACTGTAAGAAACGTTTTAAATAACGTTAGCTAGTTATTAAATAAATAAATTAAAAAGTATAATCATACATACTTGCAGTAATAACGCAATCCACATCGTGACAGCTGAGCATCTCACTGTAGAAGTCTTCCCGGGACGCCTCTAGCTTCTTATCATAGCACGGCATGAAGGTGACGTGGTATATCTCCCCCGGGGTCAGTTCTCTGCTCTTGGACAGGTACTGCTTGACTAGGGAGCCCATCACTTGCTGCGGCGACTTGGAACTCGATATATATGGTAGGATGAAGTTGCCGTGCGTTTTTTCTGCGTAGCATACCCAACCTGTGTATGAGGAACAGATAGTCAAACACTTTCGTTTTTTGAACAATCACTATAGTACACAAGAATATATCCAATCCAGCAGTCCTGAAAAGCAATGTATTGAATAATGTTTTGTTAAATTAGAATGAATATTCAGGCTTCTAGCTTTATCAACAACGAAATTAAAGAGGAGTCGGTCATGTCCTGAATGGTTTGGAGAAAAGGATGGTACGGCTGTGCCTTTGTTTGTTTGTGTTTGCTCGACTTGACAAGATAGCGTGAGTTTTATGTCTGTGTTGGTGTTTTTACGTGCGTCTTTGCACTTTATGACATTTAGATCTACCTTGTACACTTACACTTTTAGTATAAACCAGCTGTGCCGACAGACGTTGTCCTGTCCGAAAGATCATACAAGAATCCCATAGAAAAAGATCATTCAGTTATTCCCGAATTTAAATATTTTTTGGGAACTTTAAAAAAAATCTTCCCTTAAAAATCTATTTCGGACTATTTCAAACATTATAATACGAAAAATTACCAAATCGGTCAAGCCGTTCTCAAATGATGCGCCTACCAACGCACAGCATTTTCTACATCTACACTAATATTATAAAGAGAAAAGATTTGTATTTTTGTATGTTTGTAATTAATAAACTCAAAAACTACTAGACAAATATAAAAAAAATCTTTCACCAGTAGAATGCTATATTATCACTGAGTAAACTAGGTACTATAATTTAAAAGATATCACGCGGGCGAAGCCACTGGCGGGAGCTAGTTTGTTATACACTTTTGGCTACTTTTGTATGTGTGTATTTTTTCTTTAAATGTGCGTTAAATGTGTTGGTGCAGAATAAACAAATTTTCTTTCTTTCTTTTCTTTTTTTATATAGAAGATAGAGCAATTTGCAAAGGATAACCTATCTTCAGGTGCCTCTGCCTATTTACCTGGACAAGAGCTAGCAAGCATGGGCATACTCTTAGAGCTGGGATCGGTTTGCTGGTTCTGATAGCGTTGCAGGAACTCCTGCTGTGCCTCCAAGAGTGAGAAGTCTTCCGCTATCGTCATGTCCAGCACCAGGTCGGCACCTAAGCTCTTGAAGTACCCTGGACAAGTTTTATTGTAAGTATATATCATGCAAAATGGTGTGTACATTTCACAAGCACTTATTAAAAGTCTAATGAAATGAGCAATACAGTCTGTTGAACAGATGCAGTGTGCTCATACATACAAGCAGTTTACATACTGACTCGACTCAGACCTAAGGAATGTTTCATTGAATTATACTTTTTATATCCTCCAATTAGATAACTTGAAGAGAGCTGATTAACCAATAAGAGAGTTGCTCCTGATATTCTCATCAAGAACAACTCTTCCCTGCCAGTTCGTCTTACAAAAAAAGTTATGTACAACTTTGGACTTTATATCTCTACACTTAGAGTTCAATATTCAATAATAATGTTGTCAGATAATGCACTATTATGAGCTCTTTTCAGTCTATGCAGAAACCATACTAAAATAAGAAACGCCAGCTTTGTTTGGCAAGTTATTATCTTATTGATATCATAAAATAATACAGAATTTTATTTTTTGCTGAGTCATATTGATAAGACATTTTATTATTATTTTAAAATAAACAGTGTGGCATGAAAACTTTGGTGATTTTAGTTATTTTACATTGACTTTGCTAGACATAACATATAAATGCACCTGCTAACTTGTGAGTGGCCTCCTCTGGTGTCAATTTGTACCTCGCTGCGAGAGAAAGGGTTGGCTGCGGTGACAGAGATATCACTATCAGGCTTGCATCTTTACTCACTCCTTTGTTGTCAGTGTACTTCCTCTCAGAGAATACTCTAGAAAAAAATATTTTTTCTTCATAAAAACCAGTAATATTACACAGCGATTTTCTCCAAGATTTTTTTATTTTGTTTTTAGTCAATGTCTTGAAATGAACATTGAACTACGGTAAAATAAAATGTGACAATATATTGCTGTATCATTACATATTTGCTCACATGCTTGACTTTATTGAAATGAAATGAAATGAAATTGTTTATTCTGTAAATAGGATATTGGAATCACTTTTACACGTCATCTTAAAAAAATAATTAAAAATTAGCTAGATGAGTTCGGCGTTTCCTATCTGACTACTCTGAGAAGAAAGGCCGAAACAAACTCAGAGGTCATAGTCTCTTTTAAAGTCCAGACATAATCTTGGTCAGGCCATATGAGGACCATGTAGATTAGTGTCTGAAATGGTCTTTTGAGAAAAGAACCACACAGATTTGAGTGGACCTGTCCTGTCAGTGCAAGCATTTGTCAGTAATCGTGGAGCTCAACCCAGAACTTAAGTAGCTCAACTCGACGAACAATACCAAAGAAAGGACATTTGGGTAGGCCTCATAAACTACTCAAACTGCCAGACCATCATTAAAACTAAATAAGAAAGAAAAAATAATAATAATTAAAAAATCCACATAGTCCTCACATTCACAAAAATTTAAAAAATAAAATTTAAAAAAAATACTTTACAAAGTAATAATGTCATTTTGTATGTAATTTTTATATAATACTGGTATTGATTTTATGATTTTAGCACAAGGCTTAGCAGAGCGAGTTTTTATCATCTAAATAATCTAAAATTTTATAGTACCCTTTTTTGCAAAGTTTGGTTTTAATACAGTTTTTAAATCGTTTAATGGGTAAGTTTCGAATGTCGATGGGAAGTTTGTTGTAAAAGCGTATACATTGACCCATGAACGAGTTGCCTACTCTGTGGAGACGAGTGCGGTGTACAGCGAGGTTGTGTTTATTCCTCGTATTTAAACTATGAATATCGGAAATCTTTTTAAAATTAGATATATTTTTGTGTACATACAATAGGTTTTCAAAAATATATTGTGACGCTACAGTCAGAATATTTATTTCTTTGAATTTTTCTCGAAGGGAATCTCTCGGACCTAGGTTGTAAATGGCTCGAACAGCCCTTTTCTGTAGAACAAAGATAGTATTAATTTCCGAACAAGTTCCCCAGAGAAGAATTCCATATGACATAAGACTATGAAAATAACTAAAATAAACAATTCGGGCTGTATCTACGTCAGTTATCTGCCTAATTTTTTTAACAGCGTACGCGGCCGAACTTAGCCCTCCTGACAATTTTTCTATGTGTGGGCCCCACTGTAATTTACTGTCAATAGTGATTCCAAGAAAAACTGTCGACTCAACAGGGTCCAGCTCTATTCCATTAACTTGAACATTGGTATTTAGCTGCCTGACATTTGGCGTTGCAAATTTAATGAGTTTAGTCTTTTTTTCATTCAGGAGAAGATTATTTACATTAAACCAATGCACAACTTTAGAGAGCGCATCGTTCACTTGTTCAAAGTTGACTAACTGACGTTTGATTTTAAAAATAAGGGAAGTATCATCTGCGAATAATACGATCTTATGATTATCCCTTATGTGATAAGGTAAGTCATTTATATAAATTAAAAACAAGAAAGGACCTAGAATTGAACCCTGCGGAACGCCCATGGTGACCGCAGATCCTGCAGATCTCTTGCCATTAACATCGACCCTCTGAATTCTGTTGTTCAGATAAGAAGTCAGAAGGTCGAGAGCCCTGTCCCTCAAACCATAGTGGAAAAGTTTCCTGATGAGAGTATCATGATGTACGCAATCGAAGGCCTTGGACAAGTCGCAGAAAATGCCAAGAGCATCTTGCGACTCCTCCCAGGCCTCGAATACGCTCTTCAGTAATTCCACGCCCGCGTCTGTGGTTGAACGACCCTTTGTAAAACCAAACTGTTTCAGATGTAGTAAATGATGAGAATTAAAATGTCCTAAGATTTGTTTCAAAATTAATTTTTCAAAGATTTTGCTCAATGTAGGTAATATCGAAATAGGCCGAAAATTCGTAGGATCAGTTGTGCTGCCAGACTTGAACAGTGGAATCACTTTGCTTAGTTTCATCAGATCAGGAAATACACCAGATGCAATACAAGAGTTAAAAACAATTGCTAAAAAGGGTGAAATAACATCAATTATTGAAGACATGGTATGTACTGACAATCCCCAAAGGTCAGCAGTTTTTTTTACATCAAGGTCTTTAAAAGATTCTATTATGTCTTTAGCAGTAGCAATTGTAAATTCAAAAAGTTTTTCACATTCTGGTACACATTCTTTTAATATTGAGTAAGCAGAAGTTGAGGACGACGATGACAGAGTTTTGGTTGTTAAAATGGGAATATTAGTGAAGAAATTTTCAAACTCTGTTGCCACCTCTACGTCTGCCTTAATATCTACATCATTGATTTTTAGATGGAAGTCACGATTCCGTACTGTCGTTCTTCCCGTTTCAGAATTAATAATATTCCAAGTTGTTTTAATTTTATTCCCAGAAGATATTATTTTATTTTTAATGTGTATGGCTTTTGCTGAGGAACAGGCTCTTTTAAAAGTTTTAGAATATTTCTTAAGAAATTCTTCAAAAGTTTCATCATGGTTATATGTTTTTTCATGGTACAATTCAAATAACCTTTGCCTACTTTTGTAAATACCTGGTGTTGCCCAATCACTAAATATGACGCGGTCACAAACAGGCAATGTTTTTGAGGTGAAAACCTTCCTAAACTCACAATTGATGAGGTTAAATAGTGAAGTATAAGCTCGATCCGGGTCGTTGTGATAAGGCAAACCCGGTAGTTTTTCCATTACATTATTTTTAAATTGCCCTAAGCGACTTTTATTTACAGGAACAAAACTCACTAGTTTTCTTTGAGCTCTGACTGTGTTCTGAGGGAAAGTGACCAACTGGCTACAGTGATCAGAGTCCAACTCATTTATTATTAAATGGCTAGAAGGAGTTAAGTTCGTAAAAATATTGTCAATACAGGTAGCACTAGTGGCAGTTATTCTAGTCGGCTCAAAGAATGTATTGTACAAATTATATGACTTTAATAAAGTTATAAATCTATTTACTATAGCAGATTTTTCCAGTATATTAATGTTGAAATCTCCACAGACAACAACTGTTTTATTACTGTTACTAGTCTTTAATAATACTTCTTCCAAATATTTCTCAAAAATATCATATGAAGCACATGGGGGCCTATACACGCTCATTACAATGAACTGCTCAAGCTCAATGCAAGCTATTTCAATAACTCGCTCAACAGAGAGGCTCACAATGTCCTTACGTTCTTTAAATTTCATATTGTTACGAACAATTATTAGAGAGCCACCACGTATCATTTTAACTCTGCTGAATGAGCTGGCAACCTGGTGGTTGTTAAAGCTGAACATGAACTGGTGGACTTTTAATCAATGTTCAGTTAAACATAGAATATCAATATAACTACAGTTCATGAACAGCTCCAATTCTAATTCCTTACCTATCACACCCTGAATATTTTGATGAACTATTTTTAGAATATTATTATTACATTTATTTAAGTTACTACAATTTGATGGGTGTGATATTAAACCAGTATTAAAATTTTCTTCATTTATGAAGCAAGAGGTTTCCTCTATTGTCCTAATTTCTAATTTAAATAATCAATGTCATTAGTTGTTGCCAAATTATTGGCAGAATTGTTTAAAATGTCTTTGCATTGCTCAAAAGGAGCAAGTTGTTTAGCCAAGTTTTTGGCTGAAATACAAAAAAAATATGATAGTGACTCAGCTATCTGTCTCTTGTAATAGTTGGAAAGATAGTACATAAAAATATTATATCTATCTTTTGTCAAATACAAATTGTCACCAACATAATTGTTGGTATCAACTAAATGAAATAAATTATTATTAAATGTCAAGTTATGTAATGTCATATTCATTGAAAATCTTAAGTTATTTTCTTCCTGTGGCAAACAGTTACTGTAAGGGAATGTAAACAACACAATTTTTCTTAAACTAAGATTACACAATGTTCTATAGTATTGGAGCAATTCTCCTTTGTTCACATTTCCCCTGTTACCCATAAAAATTAATAATAGGTATAGTGTCCGGGTTAAAGTTACATTTAATAATTTCTTTCATAATATGAAATAAAGAACAACCAGGCATACAGTAATTTATTATGGAGTGTCCTGGATATTCATTTGTCAACAAGTGGCCTAAGTCCTTTCCAATCTCATCGCAAAACAATACTATATCACTCCTTACAATTTGTTTAGATTGTTTATTGGAACCAATAATAGCAGGAAATTTCAAATTAACACAGGGCTGCGGTAAGGTGGTATTGCATGTTGTCAATGAATAGTCCGGTGTAAGTACATTGGATGGTGTTTGACACTGCTCACAGTTCTTTGTTTGTGAGTTTACCAGCTCATTCATTGCCAACACATATTCCCTCATCAGATCTTCAGAGGTATTATATTTGCTGCTAGTCATTGAACTAAGTTTTTCCTGTAAATGGTCTAGTTCAGATTGCAAGTACTCCGTGTCAATGTTGTATCTCCTAGTACTTTGCTCCAAATTAAAAGAATACATATCTAATTGTTTTAGTAAATTCAGTCTTTCTCTATTAAGTTTAACATTTTTAATAAAGAACTTTTGTCTTTTAACCATCTTTTGTGTTTTAGTAATGTATTTATTAATTTTAATATACTTTTTGAGTTTATTTTTACTGGTGACTACCCTCAATGAATTACATGACTTTGAATCATCATTACCTGTTAAATCTATTGTGTACGAGGGGTTTATGGCAGAAACCATTGATGGGGCAATAGGCATCAACTCATTGAACAGACTTTGATTCAGCGAGGCAGTGATGTTATGATTTGTGGTCTGAAGTTCTGATATTTGACTTTGAGCCTCATGTAGCCGTAGTTGTAGTAAATGTTTGTGACTAAGAGCTTGTTCATATTCTATGCTACACTGGCTGAACCCGTCCACAACAAGTTGAAGTCTGTCCCGTTCTTCTATGGCATCAGTGTATTGAGTATATATCTGAGCCATTTCAATTTTTAACTTCCTATTCTTTTCATGGGCATCAAAGAGCACTCTTTCATTGTCATCTATTTCCTTATTCATAAATAATGTAAGATTAGAAAGCTTATTGGCTAACCTCAACAGCTCCTCCTGACTCTGCTTGGTGACCAGCACACTCTCCGCAGAGGTGATACATCCGCTGCAAGCCAAGCAGTCTGCCAGGGTAATCTCCACCTTCTGTAGTTTCTGCTCCCTCCCACTTGATACATCAAAATATCCATCTTCACCAATCTTTATCTTTGCACCAGTTTTTGTCTTTGTTTTCTCGATGTTTACTGGTTTTATACATTCCTGTTGATAAAAGACTTTTAAAATACGGAGGATGACCTCGAAGGTAAGCGATAACAAAACAAAGAACGTCTTTTTGGAAACTTTTTTTTTTGTAGTTATAAATGACTTGTTCTTTTGATTCATAACAATGTTAAATTGTATAAAATTACACTCGCATATTTAAAAAAGGGCAGAAATGAACAGGAAATTTAACAAAACAACCTATTGTTTGTATACGTATAGGTTATGTTATGTTACTCACTTGCGAAGGTGTTATAAAATCGTCGAGGTCGGTCAACTGTAACGCGCCACTAAAGCGGGACGCCATACTTTCTACCTGTATTCTTCTATTGCAGTGAAATGCTTTAAAGCACTTTAATTTGAGTTTGTTTCAGTATATTTTACTTTCGCGAAATACCAGACACACAGCTGATTTTGACATTGATTGATTGTTGGTTGGTTGACATTGACAGCTGACTTAAAGCCATTATTTAGTACGATGTAAATATTTTCTACCATGCACTTTCTTTTGGTAGATTACAACAACAATTTATTGGGTGCTGTATGAGCTGATGAAGAAGCTTATTTCAACTGACTGTCCACCTGAGCAGCATATTGATGAAACTCAGCAATTTTTACCCGCAAGTTAAAGTTTAAGACGATAGCGTATTTAAGACTGCAAGTGAATTTCTCCACAAATAAGGTTTTTGATGTGTATCGATATTTCCTCTCGCTTTCCTGCAATCAAAATCTAAACCTAAATAATCAAATCTATGGGAGTGATTTCGTGAAAAGCGAAGGAAGTGGGTAACATGAAGCTGGGAAAACGCGCGCTATTTGATTTTTCCAATGAGCGCGCGCGGTGCTTGAGTTGGCCGTCAGATGGTACCACCCATTTTTCGAGAGGTTGTAAACAGGGTGATGGTGATGATGATGACGATGACGGTGACGGTGTGACGGTGTGATGGTGATGATGATGAATATTGTTTATATCATATATACGTCAGCCAAGATGTCTGAAAAGAGCGAGCGTTACAGTAGTCGCATATGATGTGTACATATGCGACTACTGTAAGGCTCGGTCATTTTTTCTTTATTAGCCTTTTCCCAACTATGTTGAAAGAACGTCATAAAAACAATATTATGAGGTCACTAGCTGCACTTGCTACTTAATATAATATTTAACTTCATAATTACTGCATACCAGGTTTGGTACCTTTACCTTCCATTAAGTTGATCAATCTATTAGGATAATGATGTCATTATCATCAAAGGTTGAAGATAAGTGCCAACTATGTTAAAATGTAGCCAGTTGCTCCCACGCGCAACCTTGGAGCATATAACTGCTCATTATTTACTACCATTAGTAGTTTAGTGACCAGCGACAGTGGCTGGCCACGTACAACCGTGCCACAGTGCACTGCGCTGAGAAAAATCAATCAGAATCTTCCCGCCTCCGACGGTTTCCAAGGCAACGGGTAAACAGTGGGGAGACGTTGCATTGAACGGACCACGGAGAGACGTGTCGTATTTAGAAAATTTTGTGTTGTGTAGTGTTTGTGTGTATTTGCGAGTTTTATGGACAATGGCAGAGGAGGGTGCTGCGGCTACAGCATTTACGCAAGAGAAAGTGATACATACCTATCCTCTCATAAGGGTAAAATATATGAATCTTTAAACATCAGCATTTTTCGTCATGTTATTGTTAGTTGCTATCTATTGCTGCCTATACAACTTACTTAGATAAGTTAGAATAATTGGGTCATACCTACCTACCTACGAATAGGTAAAATAAATATACCTACTATATTTGTAAATCCCCATTGGCTCAATAAATGAATGTCATTTAATTCCCGGTTATATTATGCCAGGTTCGATTAACAACTACCAATGTTTATAAAAGTACATATCATTGGTAGTATTATAAATTTATAACTGTATGTGCACGGTCTTGCCTAAAACCTTCGTGTCCAGTACAACAATGCGTTCAGGATGTTGTTGGGTCTCCCCCGTTACTGCAGCGCCTCGACAATGTTTGCAGAGGCACGCGTAGATTGTTTTTACGCAATGATGCGCAAGAGAGGCACGTCGCTGGTGCGGCGAGTGCGGGGGAGCTCCAACAGCATGCTGGCCGCGCTTTCAGAAAGGCTCGACTGCGCCTACATAAATCATTGCTGCAGGTTGCACATTGGATGCGGGTAATTCATGTTTGTGTTGTCCAATAATTTAAAATTTTTTTTGCTCAAATAATTTTCCTGATTTGTATTATTCTTATTTTATCAATGTGACTGGTTGTAATAATTAATAATGTGTATATGAGTCTTGGTAACTTGAAATAAATGATTATATATATATATATAAAACACATTACTATCGTGTACTGGTGGCTTTAGGTGCACCTCTGAACAGTTTTGACAAGCGAAACGAATATACCTACATATTTATGAAACCTGTGTATGAAACAGTCAAATGGGCCCATAGAGCCACCAAAGCGTAGATGGCCGGAGATGTGCGAAGCGGAGAGGAGAGATGCTTAACAGCTATAGGGTGTATCCACCGAAGCTGTGCGGAAATGCGTAGGTACTGGCTAGACCGGAGCAGAGATGGGTACTGGCTAGAGCGGAGCTGAGCTGTGTACGGCGAGCGTTAATGTGGCGAGGGCGCGGCGGGGCGGACATCTCCTCTCCTCTCTGCTCAACCGTATCCACTGAATCTAAGCGGAGACGAGATAAGTAAATAACGAAATCCTATTGTGTCCAACACATCTCTCGTCTCGTCTCGCCTCCGGTTTGGTAGTGTCCGGGCCTTAGGGCCTTAGGGTACCTAACGACTTTCTTAATTGAATATCATTTCTATCTATTTACCTACATACCTACTACCTAATCGTTGTAGGTATACATGCGTGATCTGATATTGATCAAACGATGTGGATATTAAATTTCGGCGGAGTCAAGGCCCGAGAGTGGTACCTACGGCTTGGCTCGCTGCAACGCATCACTCGACCGGAACCCTGGCTATAGAGTTACATATACCCGTCCAATGATCTCACTGATGGATGAATAAAAAAACCTGGAAAATACCCGAAGGTACCTACACCTACTTCTTCCCCTCGTTTGATCAACTCCAATTCAATCTGTTTTAATTTGACGCAGAACGGGCTTTTTGAAGCTCCAGTCCAAGTTGCTGCTTATCAGCGGCGTGTCTAGTTCTGATGGGTCCTGTATCAAGCATATCATAAGTTGGGAAATCATCCACTAGGACTCTTTTAACTTTGTCTATTTGCCATCGTCTTCTCAACAAACTTTACAATAGTTATTTGGCAAGTCAACGTTCGGTAAGAAATTTCTCTCGTCCAAATATCGCTATAAATTACCGGCTGGCGGTAAGTAAACACATTTGTTTGTTCGCCGACAGCTCTCGCAGTGGTCGATCGCGATGTTTCATCTGTTTGTTTTGGCAGGTGGACCCAATCCCCTACTATCTCCGTACTACGCGTGTTTGGACAATCGGTTGTAAAGTGTAGACAGCTTCTTTAGTAATAGATAATGCGTTTGGAGACTGATGAGGCGTGAAATTAACGGGAAAATATTTTTCGAAGAATAGTTTTTTTAGAAGGAATGCTCTTTGAGTTAATGGAACTGGAATGCGACATTATATCTACAGTTAAAAAGTAGAGCTTATAACGCCGCGCTTTTAGTCAAGCGGGTTCGATTTCCGAGTCAAGATTATCATTCGTTGCAAATCCTGTAAATAGTCAAAGCCCAGGCTGTTGGGAATCAAGTGTACGAAAAAATCTAACAAACCCATTTGTCCACAGCATTCAGACATGTCAGATGAGATGCGCATCGAAGCCGTTGAGTTGTCCGTCACAGCGTGTGAAAAGTTCTCGCATAACAACGAGCTGGCCGCCCGCATGGTCAAGGAGGCCATGGACAAGAAGTTCGGCCCAGCCTTCCACGTTGTCGTCGGCGAGAGCTACGGCTTCGAAGTCACCTATGAATGCACCAACATGTGCTACTTGTACTTCGGAGGAAACCAGGCCATCTGCATATGGAAATGCTCGTGAAAATCTCAGTAATTTTAGTTAGCCTTACCAAATGATATACCGAAGAAGCATCTACTTTTAGTTTCTTTACGAATGTGAATAGTTTATGTTTTATAGGATACAACCAAATAATGGGAATATGGGAACGGTTCCAATCATTAATCAATAAAAAACAAATTAATGTAGATTTAATGCCATCGTGTCTTTCAAGTTACGGTTCTGTACAAATATGTAAGTTGATTTGAAACAGCGTAGTTTGTGAATCCGTATAATCAAGTTAAATACTTCATTACTTTACATAAATTGTAGGTACAGACGCCAGCACATCAACCTACTACAATCTGTCAAATTTATTTAATAGATTTTCAACTATATCACTAAAGTATCAGGTTCAAAGTCGATTTGGAAAATTTGTCAGTTTCGGGTAGGTTCACCTGCTGGCGTCTGTACATAGCATTTCTTCCGATAGTAAAAACGTTAAAATTAAGTTCCAGAAAGTTGAGCACGTTTTAAAATAAAACAATGGCGCTGACGTCGTCGTGTCGTGACTCGTGATTCATATGTAAAACGGTTCTTCACACGCGAGCTAAGTTTTTATTTCACAAACATTTTAAAGAAACCATTAACATAAACGCGGAAAACGTTCTGTAGCCGGGTTAGTTAAAGGGCTTTTTTGACGTCATTACGTGCCTGCTGTTATGTAGTTTTTTGACTTTATTGTAGTTTTAAATGCACCTATGAATTCGCCTACATAACGCTTAACTACCTAATGAATGCTCTAAAGCCAAACATTAGAATGGCTTTTCGTCGCGTACAAATGCTAGTTATACCTATAGCTTATGTGTTGCAGATGTAATAGGTTCAATAAATCGAAAGGAAAGCACGCGTTTCATGAACCCTCCACACTCATGCCACCCTAAGGCACAGGGGCTAGAGTCGCCAGACAGCCTTCGTCATTTAGTAATTTGCACTCCACGGTTGATTTGTTAGGGAGATTTTACCAAGTTAGGGAGAAAACCAGACAGATTACACCCAGACTTGTCTACCTATACATCATATGTCGAGCTAATATAGACCCGTATACCTAATGCCTAGCAGGTAGGTATAGGTACACAAGTAGGTATCATACAAAATGTCCAATCTCTACCACTCAGATAGTGACTAGACTAGTGATGGGAGCTTCTACTGGTCGGTAATTTTAGTTCAATGATCAATAAATCTTCACGCATTTAACGGCTAGAGTGTTTGTAGAGATAACATTAGAAATATTCTCGACTGTTGGGCATACATAGTCATACGTTAGATACGCGTTTATGTTGTAAAACAAACGGGGTCAATGCGACTTGGAACGAGAGCCAAAATACTCGTCAGCAGCACCACATTAAAAAAATGTTCACTTGAATTATTTTTCGCCTTTTTGGGCTATTATCAAAACAGCATTTTAGTAGGTATCCTATTTTTTATTTTGCAGTCATTATATACGTTATTTATGTCAGACTACTAAAGTTGAAGACAAACGTAAGTTCTAAGTAAGTACCTACTTACTTGAAAATGCTAATTAATGCATTCACTGGTAGATTTCAAATAACAGTGGGATATCAACGTAGGTTGATAGACTCTATTGTTGAGTAATGGCCATAGCGGGTTTAACACCTTGAATGCACCTTAGTCCTTACCTAAAACTACCACATTCTTTTCATTTATGTACACACGGCTACATATCAAGACATACATTTCCAGTGTAAGCGGATCTCGGATTGTTTAAGATTTCCGTTCAATGCGAGGTCAGCTTATATTGTGGAAATGTATAGCTTCATTTTTAGCCTTGTGTACCTATGTTGGTCCTGCGAATGATCGCGCTATCTAAAGCGCGGCAGATCCTTAGAACAGATCCAGCTTGCATCATAGCTTTAGTGAGGTTACTGTGCTTCATTAACCCATTTACCTGTCGTTGTATAACAATGCTCAGCCACAATATAGGTCAGTCCTAATAATGCTCACTGGAACTGCGCTGCCTTATTTAAGCAGGCAATCCTGTAGCAGTATAAAGTATAAGTATTATATATTTGAAAGTTTGAAACCCATTTAATTAAAACGTGACTGAGGAAACCGTATTTTTTGTGGTCACCATACAATAGTATTTCTTATAACTAAGTCAAGGTCAAACATGGTACTTATCTAATAAATAATAATGTTTTATGGAATCATTTGTGTCGATACTAGTTAGAACGCTCGCTATGATTGTTTGTTAGTACCATCGGACAAATAACGAACGAGTATTTTAACTCCCTAATTTTTTGTTGTTTATTATTACATACAACCTTGAGCGTGTGTATAGTGTATGTATATTTGTAAACACCAACAATCCTATTGTTCACTGAGCAACGATTTAATGAGTATAGCAATACAAGCAACTAAAGAATAATTTTGTCAATTACATACAATTTTTTTTGCTGTAATTACTGTTTTAACTAGACACGCCATTTGAAATGTAACGTACAAAATAAAATCGAGGCCATATTACCTACCTGTGTTGAATATAACGTAATTATGTCTGTAATAATTATTTATAAATACACTATTACGGGCGTGAGAAAATTTTATAATGGAATAAAGAATATTTTACATTTTTTGTTGTTTCATTTGTAAAGTCATTTCGTTGGGTCGTTAGTAGTGTTGAAATGTTAGCTTTTGTTATTTCACGTAGGTAGTTTGTTTCTGATTATCCTCAGGACTTGCAACAGAATATGGGCGAACTTAGTAGTCTAATTCAACGAACGCTGCAGAATTACTATAACGAGCTATTGGGAGGTCCCCTAGGAAATACGTGATATGCATCCCATAAACGTAGACTACCGTACTAATAGGTACTACCTACATGGTATCTACCTACTAGGGATTGCAATTGCTGGATCCAGCATACAGCAATCCAGCTGGATCCAGCGCCTTTTTAAACACGCTGGATCCAGCATACAGTGCTGGATCCAGTGATGCGGATCCGCAAACGTATCAATTTCTATTGTTTAGTTTTGAGTTGCCACCATTTTCAAAACGGCGCGGCAACGTCGCCGTTCTGTCACCATAGCACGTGCCACATGTGCGAATGAATGGCAACGCCGCCCGCCTCCTTTCCCCCTTATCACCTGTACCGCTTATGTTTGTTTATTTTATAAATCAAAGACAGTTATTTAACTGCTCTCGTCTCGATAGAAAGTGTTTTTGTGTCACTAAAGTCATCATCATCATATCAGCCGAAAGACGTCCACTGCTGGACATAGGCCTCCCCCAAGTGCCGCCACAATGACCGGTCCTGTGCGTCTCGCATCCATCGGCTACCCGCGACCCTCACCAGGTCATCGGTCCACCTTGTGGGAGGCCTTCCAACGCTACGTCTTCCGGTACGCGGTCGCCACTCCAGAACTTTTCAGCCCCATCGACTATCTGTTCTGCGCGCAATGTGTCCTGCCCACTGCCTCTTCAGTTTGGCGATCCTTCGGGCTATGTCGGTAACTTTGGTTCTCTTGCGGATTTCATCATTCCTGATTCGGTCACGCAAGGAAACTCCGAGCATTGCCCTCTCCATTGCCCTTTGGGTGACTTTAAGCCTTCTGATGAGGCCCATTGTAAGCGACCACGTTTCTGTTCCATATGTCATCACTGGCAACACGCACTGGTCATAGACTTTCGTTTTGAGACACTGTGGTATGTGGGACGAGAAGATACCACTCAACTTCCCGAACGCCGCCCAGTCGAGTCGGATTCGACGATTGACCTCTTTCTCGAAGTTAGCCCTACCTAACTGGACCGTTTGTCCCAGGTAGACGTACTCGTCTACAACTTCGAGCGTGGAGTCTCCAATCTTGATAGGAGTGGGTGCTACATGGGTATTTACCATGATCTTGGTTTTGTCCATGTTCATTTTTAGACCCACTCTTTCGGAGGCTCCACTGAGGTCATCGAGCATTATGCTGAGGTCCTCCATAGTCTCAGCCATGACGACTATATCGTCGGCAAATCGAAGGTGAGTGATGTACTCGCCATTAACATTAATGCCCAGCCTCCTCCAGTCCAAAACCTTGAAGACATCCTCCATTGCGGCCGTGAAGAGTTTCGGAGAAATGACGTCTCCCTGTCTCACACCTCGCTGCAGGAGGATAGGTTTCGAGGTCTGGTCCTGAAGTCGAACTGACATGGTGGCGTTTTCGTACAGACACTTCAACACCTCGACGTAATGATAGTCGATCTGGCACCGTTGGAGAGACTGCAGCACAGCCCAAGTCTCGATCGAATCGAAGGCTTTTTCGTGGTCCACAAACGCTAAGCAGAGGGGCAGATTATACTCCTCTGTCTTCTGTATAACCTGTCGCAGCGTATGCATGTGGTCCACGGTGCTGAAGCCTTTTCGGAATCCAGCTTATTCGGGAGGTTGGAAGTCGTCAAACCTACGTGCGAGACGGTTCGTGATGACTGCCTAATTATTAACGAATAATGAGAGGAGAGAAGATTATTTCGGAGCTTCTTTTGATACAAAAAATGTATTCTCCTCCTCCTCCTCCGGTCCTTTTTTGTAGTTAATTTTAAAAGAATTTGTAAGACTGATTGCTACTGATTAGCCGTCCTATCCTATCCTATCATTAAACATAAACGTAATAAGATATTGCTTACTTAGAAACATTATCTAAAATGTTATATGAGGTTATATGTTTGTTATTTAATTTTAAGTTGATTCTTTTGATCTCAAATGATTAAGAAACCAAAGCAAATTGATATCAGATATCACCAAATGAGTGAAAGATTTCATAGATTATCGTAAGAAGTACAAATTAATAAAAAAGTCTTAAAAATGTCGTCTTTTTATTTCCGTTCCACATTTTGCTGGATCCGCGCTGGATCCAGCTGGATTCAGGTCAATCCAGCAAGAATCCAGCTGGATTGAAAACGCCGCTGGATTGCAATCCCTACTACCTACCTACTATGTGTATGACACTGATATTTTTTGTTGCAAATGTCGTTTTTCAATAACGTTGGTATGGGTATGTTACTAAGCGAAGTGTTGTAAGCTGTAAAGTTATGCAATTGTAGCGTAGCTTTACTAGACTTCCTGCTGACACGATTATCTATATAATACGTTGATGCAGGCACGTATTATGCAGGTTTAAGGTAAGATCAACCGGGGTACCAGTTACAGCACTACGCAGTATAGTATGTTGCAACGTCATCGTCGAGGTGGGCTGAGGCCGCGGGCGTGCAGTCATTAGCGATCGTATTCGCAGACTGAGCGGGCGCTCAGTCTGCGACGTATTCGTAGTCATTAGCGATCGTATATCGCTAATGACTATATACGCATGATTGGCTGGAGGCAAGCCTTCTGGATTAAGCTATCGGTGCATGTTATATTAAATTATCATTTCGGCGTGATCTGTACCTGTACGGTCAATCAAAATAAAAGTAGCTTAATACTTTTACATGAGAGTTGATGTGACCTCAATTCGAGTATAAAGCTAAAATTATTAGATACACTACTTTTCAGTTCTTCAAGTAACAATAAATAATATATATTTTTTATTTATATTGTGTTCAAAAGTTTTTGCTCCAATACACTGAAGTGTTATCGACTAGTTGCTGACTGTACAGACGCCAGCAGGTCAACCTACCCGAAACTGTCAAATTTTCCCAATCAACTTTGAACCTGACAGAAATTTGAAGAAATTTGACAGATTTTAGTACCTTATTTTGTCTTCTAAAGGCTTGCAAATTTAATTTGAATGTTTTACTATTTGACCTATTAACTCTGTTTGGACGTTGCCATTAAAATTAGAGAAATGAAACAAATAACTGATTTCAAAATTAATAATATAATAAATTTTAATATGTTAAACGTTAAAAATTTCAATAAATTTCATACGAATCAGCTTGAGATCATGTTTCCGTAGATAGTTTGATTTCTATTCAGTGATTATTAGTACAAACTTCTATATAAATAATTGCATTTATTTTAATTATTTTATTGTGATCCAGCGTGTTCTTACGCGCTGCATGAGTACGTACTACAAAAAAGCGAGTACACTTCTTCACGCCATAATTATTCCATTAGCGAATTTGTCAAGGTTGTTTAGTCGCTACCAACTCGTAATGAGACATGGCAGCCATTGTAGAGGCAGCTAATAATTACAACGTTCGTCACGGCACTCATGGTGCCGCACCATTGTCGTACGCACTCACACACCGTCGTAATTATTATAAAATAAAGCTATGTCGTGTTGGTGGGATATTGTAAATATGTACAAAAATACAGAAACAGGATCCCATTGAGTACCACTTACTATTCTACGTCTTTTACATAAACATTGGCACATAAAGTGATCACATAATACTCATACGTATATTAAACATACATAGTACGAAAGCTATTATTGTTATACATAATATAAGAACCTCAATAGTAAATCCACCTTGTTAACTATACAATACCTATCTAACAACGTAATATAGATTATTATGAAACGCTCATATAAAATCTACGAACTGATAAACTTATCTAGGTACTTCTAACAAATGTATGAATATAACATTTTTAGGCACAATTTGTTATCAAGATCAGTGTGTACTGGGTACAGAGGAGCACTGGGATGGAGAAATTATTACGTATCAAGCACCTCTATGTAGGTATCGTGTAGAAACGCGCTGCTCTGGGAAATACGTATGACAAGAGAAGAATAATTACAACGCTATAAGGTTGTTTTGGCGCGTCGCCAAAATCGGAACTAACGCCGCCATCTTGTATTTCTGTGACAACTTCACCAAATGTTTACCAACAACCTGTCAATGTCATTCAAGCGCATATAGATCCTTGGTACAGTGCATTCATTATAACTTGACTAAGACTGCAAAATTCAGTGCTACCAATCTCGTCACGGGTCAAGTTATAATGTACTCGCTGTACACTCAATGTATACAACTGTATCAAAGAGAACCCTGTGATGCCTCTATTATGATAACTATGATAATCAGTTGAAATTTGTAGAATCATAAGTCGACATAGATATTTTTTTTACCGTGTTAATATTCTGGATTCTTGAAATACGCGATATCCCAAAGCAACCAAACACTTTTATAAGTTTTATAGAACAAAAATACTGTAATAAGAATGATAAAGTTTACATAAAGAAGTGGAAGTATTATGAATACATCTAGAAATATTACAATATACGATAGAACACATCGAATGGAATGACACAGTGTAAGTAGAAAATGCAGATTTGTGACAGTAGAGTAATAACGAAGTAGGAAAAAAGTTTTGGTCATACAAGTTTGAAACAAGTGAAAATGTTTAATACCCCTGTGGGCATGGCACTTGGGTTCACCACAATATGATCACATCGTGGCACATTCTAGAACACATAAATCGACTGCGCGCGCTCAGACACCACTTAAAGAATACAAAAAAACTTATTGGGAAGCCAATTGGAAAATAATGCCCGACAAGAAAAGTAATTTTTAGTACTTAATTTTAATTAGTCTCACCTTGTTTGGTTGGAGAATCACTAGTCAAAAACCTTCAAAAATATATGCAAATATTAAACATTTAAACCTAAGTGCGCAGTCGAGTAAGCACAGTATAACAATAATTTGTCTAATACTTGTCGCACAACTCAATAGAAATGATATATTTTCAAATTCTGTTGCTTCACTTTCAAATTCTTTAATGTATAATTGCTACCTAGCCTCACATTAAACTAGGCTCCTAATATAATTTTCAACCTTAAATTAAAGTCATAAGGTTCATAATTACATGTTTCCCTTGACATTACTTTTAACGAGATTGTACATATTTGAACTTAATATTTTTATACAATTCTTCTAGCTAATAAGCGCCGCAATTACAGTTAGGTACATCGAAAGCGTCAAGCATTTTGTATTATTTTGTCATTATTTTATAATTGTTATAAAGTAACAACAATTTTGTGAATAATATTATTATGTAGGTACAGTGTTACCATTTATTTGACGAATATGGTAAATAAATAATAATAATAGAGCTATGTCCACTTGCACAGAGTTTATTCAAGTCAGCCCAAGTTAGGCTTTGTTTAAATTGCTCAAACTAGCCGACTTGCCTAAACTATGTGCTATAGACACTCTTAAATTCAATAATATTCATATTTATTATATTTTGTCAGTTCTCGAGATCATATAATTACTTATTATATAATATACTGTCCCATTTGTTTTGTTTACGAAGTTATATAGAATTGTAATATAAATCTCTATATTTCTAGCATATTTATTTCACTTGGTTTGAAGACATTTTATTTAAAAATTTGTTCAATCTCCGTTTGGCGTTTAGAATCTCATTGGTTTTATATTGGAACATTTTCAATTTCATTCTTGATAATGAGCTAAGGTCTTAAGATACGGTTTAGCCTCGAGTTCATTAACCTCGCCTTACTTTCGGAGGCAATCCTGAAGAAATTTACGGTGCACAAGGTCTTTACTAGCTTCTATATTAAATTACGCTTTAACTACATTTTACAGTCATAAAACTTACGAGATACCTTCGCAATTTTCGCGTCTGGGTTAAATATTATTAGTAAGTTCAATTAAACGCGAAATAGCCCGATGTAGTGTTTATTTAGCGACGATTTCGTAAACCAATGATCAATATTCGAATAAAAAATGCATTACAAAATGCATTAATTAAAACAGAAACTGTCCGTTTCTGTTTCCTCGAATGGAATCTAATCGTTCACAATACTAATTGCTACATCTCCTTGGGCACACGCAAGTGAAAACTAGCCGAAGAACAGATGACAATGTAAAAATATTCTTCACCTAAATCATTTTGCACTTTTCCTTAGAATTCTTGACATTTTCATAGTCTTTATAACTGCACTTAGCACAATAATAACACGAACACTTTGAGTCACTTACTTATCTTCACGAGAAATACTGAAGTCTTGCGTCCTACACGGTAGTGTAGTAGCAGAGGGGCGATCGCTATGAGTCGGGTTGGAAGTGCGTCACCAACAGTTTGGTGGCCTTGGCGAGGTCATAAGCGGCTGCGCGGACCTCATTGAGGGGCGAGGGCGCTGAACACGCGAGAGATACTTCCTCGCAGGCTGTGCGCAATTCGCCTAATACTAGCATCAGCTCACGGTCGGAGCTCGTCTGTTGGAAAAGATGTTTTTGGTGAATATTTGCAACTATAAGTTGGTCCCATTTGGGCGCCATTAGTGTGAATGTACCTATTGGCGCCCACGTGGGACCGGTTAATTATGAAAAACTCGTTTTTACAGCATCCCTTAGTGATGTCTAATTGCAATACAAATTAAATCTGCAAGCAGTTTGGAAGCTCATTCATTCTGCAAACACATTGGCAACTCACATAGTGACAGGATAACTGTGCCGGATCAAACGCGAGGGCTGCCTAAAACTAGGATGCCTACAAATTTTGGCCTGGTCATAAAAATAGGAAATAATAATTCGTGTAGATTCGAAACTTGTAGGGTACTAGCGCGATTTTAAACGTGTTCATCAGTTTCCGCTTCCATACAAAGTATTATTTCTCATCCTAGTCTAATATTGATGACAACGTACCTGCGGGAATAGAGACAGTAGTGCCCTGACAGCATGCCTGATGGAGTCCCCTCGCTGCTGCAGGCGCGGGTGCTGGTCCCGCGCGGCGGCCCACAGCTCGGAGATGGCCCGCGTCACGGCCTCGGCGCGCCGCTGCACCAGCTGCGCGCGCGGCAGGGCGCCGCCCGCGCCCACGTCGCAGCCTTCGCCCCCGAGCGATAGCGGAGACAGCGAGCGCTCCAGGCTTGATAGCGTTGTCAGCTGATCAACAAACTTAGGTTAGTGGGGTTGGTACACGTTACTGTTAGATGATTGCATGCAGGCGTGTAGCGCACCTCAGTTTGATCATTTGGATTGAATTTTATTTGTTTGACAAAATAGACAATTAGGAAAAAATTGTTTTAAGTATGGGCAGGCCAATAGCCGTTATAAACCGCGCCCGAAGTAATAAAAACTTGACAATTTACTTCATGCATTTTTATTTATTATTAGCGTCCAACTGCTTACTTGTAATATCATCACGGCAGGTACCCAGATTTTCGCAGTCAATTGTTATTGGTTAGCAGTCTGCTGCCCAACGCCCAGATTTTTATAATTTCATTTGTATTACTATAATCATCTTTGTCAACTTTTACGACTGGACTTTTAGCTAAATATTATTAAGAGACAACTTTTTATATTTCCTATATTCATATTAATTAATTATCTTCTACAAGTTAACTCAGTTAAACTGATATTAATGAAACTAGCGACTACTCTTATCACCTTAATACTACCGTGTTAGTACGAGCTCTAAGTAAATTAGTGTAATTAATTACGATTAGTACCTGGTGTTTAGTAACCTGCCAGTTATTCTTTGGTCCCTCCCTAGTCTCATACATACTGACCGGTCGCTGCGCGGCTTTCAATAACTTCGCATCGACTTCATCCGAGCGAGAAAAATGCTCTGTTTCTAGACTTTTCCCTCTTTCTTGAGCTTTGGAAGTTTCCAGAACATTGCTAGAGCTGTCATTTATCGACATCTGTGACGTCATACTTTGATCATCATCAACGCTGCTTGTAGTCTTTAGGACACTGTTTTCCTTCGTCAGTTGTTCGACAATTGTTTGTAAGCTCTTCAATTGACTCTTTAGTTCGGTTATGGTGGAGTCTTTAGTGTATATTTCTTTCTTCAAGGTTTCGATTTCGGGGTTTTGTTCGCGTTTGGCGGAGTTTGCGAGACTGCTCGGCGACTGTGTGCGGCGCATGTCTATGATAGAATTGTGCTCTATGGGCAGCGATGGATTGTATGTTGAAGATACTGTTTCTCCTGCACGCGGTACCACTGTCGATAACTGTAGCAAGACATTAAAATTTTAATTTAATTAACTTGTAAAAAAAAACTAAAATTGTAATATATAGTCACTAGTAGATAGCAATTGAAACCAAATGAAAGAGATTCCTGTATTTCTAAGAACGTTCGAGTCAAAAATACCTCCTATTTATTTACCTATAATTTTGGCAAGTTTTTGACTCGCTCGGATGAGATTGGGACTATATTTTGAACGTGTGTAGTGACGGGAATTGCCTTCAGTATTGTCCTATAGTTATATAGACTTACATCTAAGTCTATAGGGGCTAGTGCGGCGTAGTCTTCATCTGAAGCCACTGAGTCATACAAAGGCTCGTCGTCCGACATCTGCGAGAAATGTTTGAGGTGGCTTGCAGACAGTAGCGGGTTCAACAGAGAAGTGGGCGCTGAAACAATAACTTATTAGAAAATATTATAAAAACCTTGTGTTCAAAATTTGCCAATCCTAGCCTATTACATAGTAGGTATAGAAACTTGCTTTGTGTTCAATCGTACACAATTAAAGTTTATATAGCTACTACTCAATTTAACCAATTTTGTATCACAAAAGCAGCCCCATACTAATCTACATAATTATATAAAAATCAATTGCCGTGCATTATTCTCGCAAAAACTCTAAAATGGCTCGATCGATTGTGATGAAACTTTGGTAAGTGTTGTGTATAAGTAAATATGTATGTGTGTAGCGAAGTAGCGATGCGCGTCCTTGTGGCCTGCCTGCGCAGGCGGCGCCGCGGGCTCACCTCACGCACGTGTGTTTAAAATAAAGAGTTAGTGCGTTCACAGCAAGCCTGAGTTTTACTTGTGTCCCGTTACTCCCGTTCCCGTATCTAACAGTCAGTTACTGTGCGCGCAGGAGAAGTTTCCAACAAGAAAAAAAAGCCTTTGCAACGCATGAGCATTAGCTAGTCTTTACTATAATATATTATAAAGAGGTAACATTTGTTTGTTTGTAAGTTTGTATGTCGGGGGTAATCTCCGGAACTACCAGTCGGATTTGAAAAAATATTTTTGCATTGTGTAGTCCAATTTTTGAGGAAGGCTATGTAATATTTCGTTACGACCCTTAGGAACCGAGTAAAACTTCGTAAGTCACGGGCAGAAGCTAGTATATATATTATAAATGCAAGAGTAAGTCAGTCTGTCATCTTTTCACGCCTAAACCACAGAACCGATCGTTATATAATTTTACAAATAGGTAGGTTTCCTGCATCTATACATATTACAAAAACAAAGTAGCTTTTCGCGTTTGTCTGTATGACCGCGTGGTTCTTCTAAAATACGCCACAGATTTTGATGAGGTTTTCACCTTCGTTTAGAGAATTTATTCCGGAAGGTTTATGTGTGTTAATATTGAAGTTACGTTTACCTAAGAAATCTCGAAGTTTGGTCAAGTCGTAAAAACCGTGCGAAGCAGGAGCGGGCCGCTAGTATTTTCATAAAAAAATGATTAAGAGAAGGCTCCTTACATTGTATGTTAATTTGCATTCATAATCTGAAACAGTGACGCATACAATCTAAATGGAACTTTAGTATATGATTTATTGGATCTTTTTCTTTCCATGTACAAGACAATTACGTAATTGTAACATTTTTGCTCGATTCATTTTCTATTCAAAAATCAAGTAATTTTTAAAGATTATTTAAATAAAATCAAGAGTACTCGGCTTTCTAAAATAAGTATTTACAGTAAGAAAATATAGTTTATTATCCAGCCACAAGATATTTTTTCTCTAGATCAATTATTACTTTAGTTATAAACGAAAAAAGAATGGAGACTTACGCCATTTAGTTCCGTGCTCGAACACGATCAAAGAGCGCACGCGATATTCAACTTTATTACTGATGTGTTAGCGTTTAACACTTATTGGAGTGGCGAGGAGCATGGGGGCGGAGCTTGCGTGGAAATTGGTTTAGAGTGCCGGGTCTTAAATACAAAATACACGCAGACGAAATCTCGGGCAAATGCTACTAGGTACTAATAAATATCTAACTTACCTCTCGGCTGTAACGTAGCAATGTGCTGTCGTCTCGTAGCGTCTACGAGCACGTCTCGTAGCAGCGTAGCCATCTCTGCAGTGGACAGCCTGGCTAGCTTCTGTCGTCCTTGGTTACGAGGTGCCGACAGCGCGGGGTTCACTGGTAGGAATACTACGCCGGAGCGCTCGAGCCCCGTCGCACTTGTCTGCCATACTGAAAGACAAAAGGGAAATTAAACAACATTATGATAAACTTAATACAAGTATTACGTCATAGACAGTAAAAATTACGGCACGGTTGACGCATTGGGTAAACAAATCCTGACTTCCTAATCCTAACTAATATTGTAAATGCCAAAGTGAGTTTGTTTATTTGTTTGTTACGCTTTCACGCTAAAACGACTGAACAGAAATGGGTCGACCATGACCTGGGTTAGGACATAGGGCAATTTTATCCCGATATTCCCACGGGATCGAGACTTATGCGGGTGAAATCGAAATTGCACAAATACTAGCTTTATTTGTATAATCTAAATATTATGAATTATTCTAGGTCTAACTGTCTGTGTGTGTGCGATTTGTGTTTGATAAATCACCCACCAAAATTGTTTATTATCCAGGTAATACATAAGCGGGTAGGTCCGAAGGTTAAACACAAATTGAGACGTCATAAGTGGCTTCAAATGCTACCTACAGCTAGCAGTGGCGAGGCGTGGTAGAACGAGATTTGAGACATTGCAAGTAGAGATATTTTGCATAATTGTTATGACGTCACTTCAACTCTCATTGTGGTCGCGAAAAGTTACTTCTTGTTTACCTAACAAAATAACGGTGTCAATAAACCGTTTCATTAAATTCCTATGTATTTCGATCTACTTTTCTAATAAAAGCTTCATGCTAATTAGTGTAAATAATTATATTCCTACCAGTCCCGAACTCATAAAACAGCTACGAATATGTTTTTCAGTCTGCACATGTTTTTTGATGAATTCGTCAGATTAAAATGTAAAATCTTTATTCCATAAACTACTAGAATCTGAGAAAAGTAAACCGTTTATCGTAAAGGGAAACATTAAAATATTTGAAAAAACCATCGTGTCGTTTGTAATTTATAGTCATATCTGGGCGAGCACGGTCTAACTTGTTTTATTTTTCAATAACCTTGAAAAGCATGTTTGCTCACAAAGCAAATAATCACACAATAATTTACATGCCGCCATCCTAATCCTACTGATCCCACTAATTACCAAATTTGAAATCTACTCTAAATAAGTAATTTCAACTTATTAAACTATCTACTTACCCTAAATACCTAATTACAACGTACTTTTCTTTCACTAAACTCAAAACACATAAACACTATTTTAATTACTGTTCTATACCTACAATAATAATCTAACGAATTAAATTTAAACTGAGCAAATAAAATGCAAATTAACTAATTAATTGTACAAATTATATGGTTCTAATGCGATGACGTCAAAAAACAACTACACATTGTCAATCGAATGATGAATGTTATGATGTCCGAACTCCGAGCCGAACGCATTACGAAATTCAACGACAACAACCGACTCGTTTCACGACGCGCATGCGTATTCTATCGTAACTCGGCACAGAGCGGCTTACCCGGCTGCTAAGAAACCGCGGTGTCACGTGACCGAAGTGACGTCAAGAAGGACTTTATTTTCTATAGAAATTGAATTCACGTTAAGCCGGACGCGCCTAAGACTTATTGTAGAGCGAAATGTTTTGTTGTTGGGACATAGAGACTAAAAATTTAATGTAGGCGTTTTGTAATGTTTTAATTTGATGGTGTATCAAATACTTATCTTGTGATTATGCAATGACGATAGAGTGGTAAGCCGGTAGGAATCGGGTTGTTTGAAGCCATCGCCCCTGCCAGCTAGGTTACATAGGTAGTGTTAGTTGCCAGTGGGCCCTAAAGTAGACAGCTAGTCTGTACCATAGTCACGATAAAAAAAAAAACTTGGTAGTTAAAAAAAAAAAAGTTAGGTTAAAAGGATTTTTTTGTGCAGGAAATATTTAAACATATTTTATACTTACTGGCTTCTGTTTCTCTGCGGTCTATTTCATCGTAGATATCCATAACGAGCTCTTCAAATAGATGATTTGGTAGCTGAAAACACAAATGACTAAATTGAAAATTATCGGGTGACTTATATTTCCTGGTGTTTCTTAACTTTCGACTAGTGTCCATTTTACTAAAAGATTATACAGGCTGCGGGGTAATCCTTAAAAGTTCGAGTCTATTGATTGTATTCTATTCAGTTATCAAAAACTCCCTGATTAAAGACTTACCAACTGCAGCTTGCCTCGCGCGGCCTTGGCGACATCGGTCATCTCGTGCGTGTCGTGCGCGCGCGGCACTATGTAGTGCCTGCCGGACGCGTGGTCGGGCTTCTCGCCGGTCAGGAAGTAGATCATACGGTCTGTTGCCTCGTACACTAGCTCGGTCAGGCGGTCCGCTAGCTCAGTGTGGCCGCCCTGTCTAAAGGAATTATATAGAACATTAAAGAAAAAATAAACTGAGAATACAGTTAGCAATTACTCAAAAAGTTAAGGACAATAAGATTTTCCTGCAGCTACACTGGTTAAGGTATCTGCCCCTACTGCCCCGTTTAAAAAAGGAATTCTTGCGCAAAATTTCATGCTTGCCAGCCAGGCTGTGCAATGTTTGTCAAGGAACGAATTTAAGATTTTTATTAAAATGATTTAAGCTTTTGGAATACGACATTTTATCTCTTAATGCATCACATTAACATTTCAAAGTATTTCGTTAGCTCCATATATTAATATTGTAGGTGTAAAACTGCAGAGAAGACCTTGTCTCAGCCATATCCATAAACAAAGCTAAAGGTTACCTCTGTTCTAGTGTTATGATCACGTAGGCAGATAATTAATGACCTCCGAATTAATACAAAGCAGGTATCTATTAACAGTCTTCACAAAATTTGTGAGAGAAATATGAGAGATGAAATATGGTTGATGATTCGTGAGTTCTATGGTTTGTGTTTCGTTTCGACCGAGCTTAGTATATCTGCCTAGCGTTTTTCCAACTATGTTGGGGTCGGCTACCAGTCTAACCGGATGCAGCTGAATACCAGTATTTTACATGGAGCGACTGCCTATCTCACCTCCACAACCCAGTAACTGGGTAAAATGATACCCCTTGGTAAGACTGGTTGTCAGACTTTCGGGCTTCTGACGACCCGTAACGACTGCCAAAGATCCACGAATGTGATCCGTAGATGGGTGACCATCTTAACATTCCGAGACCCCTCCGTACCTCGGAAAGCACGTTAAGCCGTTGGTCCCGGCTGTCATTCTTGGATCTATGACAGTCATTACAGATCATCAGAAGCCCGAAAGTCTGACAACCAGTCTTAGCAAGGGGTATCGTGTTACCCAGTAACTGGGTTATGGAAGTCAGATAGGTAGTTGCTCTGTGTAAAATAATGGTATTCAGCTGCATCCGGTTAAACTGGAAGCCGACCACAACGTTGTTGGGAAAAGGCAGGCAGATAGATAGATAGATTACCATGGCCAAATTCGTGACGCCTGATTACGTGGTCCGAAGAAGTGTGGCTGACACTAATTGATCGGATTGTACAAGGTCAAGTTATGGTAGGAGCCAAACAACAAGTGTAATCAATTATTTGTGGTTTAGTAGCTAGATCAAGTGGGATAATCGCTGTAAATGAACAAGACAGCCGAAGGCGAAGTACCTCACTAAATTGACTTTAAAAAAAGTTCTCGTTGGTTTAGTGGTCGTGTACTATAGGTACACCTCTGCCTAATCCTTCGGGGATTACAAAATTCAAAATATTTTTATTTCATATAAACCTACATGGGCACTTATGAAACGTCAGAAGCTAGGTGCACGGTTCCAATTGGTTGTTTCCTATGGAGAAGAGCCGGCAAGAAACTCCAAGGTACAGGATTACATATTCTGTTATGTTGTTATAGTTCACCTGGCGCAATCAGCGGGCGTGTGTCCGGAGTGGTCTCGCGCGGTGGGCTCGGCGCCCCACGCCACTAACAACTCGGCCTGCGCCGGTTGTCCCGCGCGGCCTGCTACGTGCAGACATGTTGTGCCTTTCTCCTGCACGAATTTATTTTATGATATAGGTTGGAGGCTGCAATGCTTATTTAAACATAAAAAAACCTGTTAAAAACTCACACCACGGGGGTAAGCATAAACTACAGAACGCCGCCTGCTACAATCCTTACATACTCCTTTTGCTTCGTCTACATTCATAAATCTGGTCATACACGAACGCCGGTTGCAAGGAATACACAGCTGACCTTTCTAAAAAACATCACCAATAATGCAATGCTTACATGTAAAATATAAGAAGGTAACACTTAGTAAATAACCTCATAAACATTCCCAGTTGTTAACAGTTTTAAATACCCTTAAAGTTTTGAAAGACCCTTTATATTTTTTAACAGGTCAACATTGTCCAATGTCCATGCAAACAAAGATATCAAGTAGTAAATGGTTGTTAGTATTAATTATTGTCTTGGGTACCATTAATTTACTAGGTATGGCGAATTACACATTAGTCAAATAATACTTATAATATTTACAATTCAAAATAATTGACAAAGCAATATCATAACATTTGTAGCAAACAAAATATGGACAAAGACCCTGAAACAATGGACTTAAAGGTAAAACATTCCTGTTTGTTCTCTCAATTAATAATTGGTATATTTATAATGTTGTTATAAGTATGAAATAAATTGCTTTTCCATGAATTGTATCAATTTATTTGAGGAAGGAAAATGTAATGTCTCCTAACTGTATTTCAATATAATTTATTCAAAATATAATACAAAACAAAATACTGATTTATTTTATCACATTCACCAGCTTGGTTTCCCTATTGAATAAACATAAAATTGATACTATGCTACCACTGTCTAAAGTCGATTTCCATTTCTATTTCGATTTTTACCTCATTGTCCACCATGGCCAATACAATCATTTTTATTAGGTTGATTGATCTGGAGTAACACTGGTAAACAATTCACACTTAGGTAAATTGCAAGTGATGTTTGCTTTGTGAAGAACACTTTTAGAGGCCACTAGTTAGCAAAGTACTACATGAAATTTTCTACAGTCTACTCACCTGATTATAATAATTAGGATCAGCTCCCTGAGCCAGCAGCCTCATGGCGGTGTCTAGCGAGGAGCTCCTCACTGCACTGTGCAGCTGCCTCCCCAACTCACTGGGGGGCTCATCTCTGCGGGCTCTCAGAACATATGCTAGCCTCAAGTGCTTTGCCAGAATGAACTCTGACTTTACTGGGCTGAAAGTGTATTTGAAGTTATGTTAGGTTTAAAGCTATGTTCATGGTTTTAAGCAAATTGCTAGGCTCATAACTGTGGGGGGCAAGACAGGTTGATATACAAATTTGGAGGTTTATTTATAAACGCTGCTTGAAGTTAAGTAACATTCAAACATCAAAAATGTATGGTTAAACAGCCGCTAACCATTACTTAACTTTAACCAATGTTTATAAATAAACCCCTTAATATTGCTTTTAACTTTTTATTGCTTTTTAGATTTTTGTGGTTTAGTTAGTAACTATGTATTAATACTACTTTAATAGGAACATGTATTTATTCCTCGGGAATTATTCCAAATGAATTAAGTTTGAATTATTATTGATCTAATTTCAAATCAGATAATTTTGCAGCTCTTTGTAATATCTAGGCTTATTTGCTGACATACTTCTGTTCAAGAGATAACTTATCTTGAGTGATAACTTATTGAAAGAGTTAATAGTTTGATTGATGTAATTAACACAACTAAAATTAAACAAGATTGTTCTTACTGTAGAGGGTCTTTGGCCTGTGGTTTCTTGCGGAGATGCTTTGGGGCTGAAGTGTCCAGTAAGAAATGTTCCCAAATGCAGTTGACGTTCTGAGCAGTCAGTGCTTGCACCATCTGCACAGTATAACAAACTCAGAAAATGCCTCTTATTACATACTAGCTACCACCTTCGCCCGCATGATATCTTTATAAATTATAGCCTATGTTATTCAGTGATAATATAGCATTCTACTTGTGAAAGAATTTTTTAAATTGGTCCAGTAGTTTTTGAGTTTATTCATTACAAACAAAAATACAAATCTTTTCTCTTTATAATATTATTAAGTGTAAACATAGAATGAAATTAAATAAGTTTCAATCATATGCAGAAATGTTATATTATATCATGGAATAGTTGCTAGGCATGGTTCTTGTAGCAGAGTGCTTACTATGCGGTGAAGCGTCAAGGGAAACGACGAGAGGCTTTTAATAAGAATAATAGAAAATATAATAGGTATCTGAAGAATGTATTTTACAGACAAGTGAACAGTGACAAAATTACAATACGTCATACCAAAAAAAAACATTTAGAAAGAGTATGTCACTTCAGCTGAAGAAGAGTCCAAGGAGGTTTTAATACTTTCCCTCAGCTGATTGTCGACCGTTTGGTTTGTCCATCAGACCCAATTTCTGAACAAGTTCCAGCAATCTGGGTCTGGGTAGGGCCTTAGTTAAGAGGTCTGCTAGTTGGGTAGCAGAGCTAGTCCTTTCGACCACGATGTTGTTTTGAAGCACAAGCTCCCTCACGAAGAAGTGCCTCACACGAATGTGTTTGGTCCTACGGTGAAATTCTGGATTATGTGCCAATTTCACCGCGGCTTCGTTGTCCACGAACAAAACTGGAACTTCTTTCTGGCCATTCAAGTTTTTGAATAATCTTTTTAACCAAATTAATTCCCTTGCCGCTTCGCTTGCTGCTACAAGCTCAGCTTCCGTTGTGCTAATGGCGACTGAACGTTGTCTTTGACTTGTCCAGGAGATTGCTCCTCTTGAAAATAAGCACAATACTCCAGTCGTAGAGCGACCTGTTTTCAAGCATCCAGCATGATCAGCATCACTGTAGGCTTTTATTTGGTTAGGAGAATTTTCATCATGAACATACATTATTCCTCTTGATAATGTGCCTTTCAGATATCTCATAATGTGCTTAACCATACGCCAGTCGCTAGAAGTTGGCTTTTCTAAGCTCCTCGAAGCCAATCCTACAGCATAAGCCAAATCAGGGCGAGTGCCCACCATCAAGTAAGCGAGCGAGCCTACTGCTTCTCTATAGGGAAATGATTGTGACTCTTTGTCAGCTTTCCCTTTTTCAATAGTTCCTTCTTTCTGTAAAGGAATTGATACTGGATTACAGTCTTTCATATTGAATCTCTCCAAAACTTTATTTGCATAAGCTTCTTGCTTAATGAAAATCGAGCCGTCCTTCATTTGTTCTATCTCTAACCCAAGATAGTATGAAACTGGTTTGCTAGTAATCGTCAAAATCTTTTTTAGGTCAATGATGAAACTCTTTGCAAGGTTCTCATCACTCGCTGCAACTAAGCCATCGTCCACGTAGAGTGCTATTAAAATTTTCTTATCTCCTAATATCTTGGTATATAGGCATGGATCAGCATCGCTTGTCTTGAAGCCTAAAGATTCAAGTATTTCTGCAAAACAGTAGTTCCAGCACCGTGGTGCCTGCTTCAAACCATAGAGGCTTTTCTTTAGACGGCATACTCTGGATGTTCCATCTTCAAAGCCTTCTGGCTGCTTCATATAAATCTCTTCTGTTAAATTTCCATTGAGGAAAGCTGTTGCAACATCAAACTGAATAAGATGAAGTCGCTCTCTTGCTGCAACGCTGAGCAAAGATCTTATAGTTGTTAACCTCGCTACTGGGCTAAACGTTTCGTTATAGTCAAAACCTTTCTTCTGCTTAAACCCTTTTACAACTAGACGTGCTTTATATTTTTCTATTGTGCCGTCAGGGTTGGTTTTCACTTTATAAATCCATTTACATGGCAAAGCTTTTCGATTGCTCGGTAGATTCTGCAAGTCCCAAACTTGTAATCTTTGCAAAGAATCGATTTCACTCCTCATCGCTTGTAACCATCTGTGTTTATTTGTTTCACTCGATATTGCTTCCTTATACGTCAGAGGTTCTTTTTCAGTATCGACTAGGAATAAACTGTAGTCATCCAATTTGCGTGGAGGTTGAAGAGTACTTCTGTCCCTGAGATTATATCTTGGAACGTCGGATAGCGAAACGTCTCCCTCTGAATTCTCTTCTATCTCAATATGGACAGGAACGGCATCTACGAATTGTTCTTCATTCTCATTATCTCCGTCAAATAACCGATGTAGTTCCAGCCATACATCTCTTGGACATGAGAATGACATTACCTTTCTAACGGTATCTTCGTTCAAATTTGTTGAAAGCAGGATCATAGCATTGTTCTCTGCTTGTATAAAACGCGCTAGTTTCGTTCTAAATGCAGTAACTTCTGCGTCTCCTACACCTGCTGGCAACACGGGTCTCGTACATCTTCCTTCTACTATATCCAATGCATCTGGTATGCTTCTAAGCAGGATGGATATTTTATATTTCCAGGTATCCCAGTTACTCTTGCCTTGAAGTGGTGCAATTTGTACCTTTGTACTTAAATTTTCCACTTTTTCGCACATTTCCATTTTTCCGCTAGCACATAACCTGTAGCAGAGTGCTTACTATGCGGTGAAGCGTCAAGGGAAACGACGAGAGGCTTTTAATAAGAATAATAGAAAATATAATAGGTATCTGAAGAATGTATTTTACAGACAAGTGAACAGTGACAAAATTACAATACGTCATACCAAAAAAAAACATTTAGAAAGAGTATGTCACTTCAGCTGAAGAAGAGTCCAAGGAGGTTTTAATAGTTCTAATTTTAGCTCCTATTCAGAAGGTTGTTGATAAATTCATTGTTCAATTAAACTCATTGTAATCCAGATGACTAAGCACTGAATTAAAACGACATCTATTAATAAAATTTGTTAAGGTAATTAGGGCAATGTTTCCTTTTTTGATGATACTGCTCAAAGGGCCATCTTAGGTTGATGGGAAAAAATATACATACTGCCAAAAGCGATGGTGGCCAGGACCCCTGCCGCAATGATTTTACGTGAGAGATGTGTCGTCCCATGCTACGGTGAACACTACAGCACTCCGCACACAGCAGCAGCCCACGGTTGATCGATGCCCATGATGGATCTACGACCAGCAAACAACACAAAAAAAACTTAACAACTAGTACTGGAACTATTTAAACTAATTCTAAAACTGGAACATCGCCCTGACCTGATGCACCGCAGTCCGCACACACTTCCACCGATGAGCGGTGCTTCGACCGCGATATGATCATTTTACAAACACTTGTGGAAGACTGCTTGATGAAATTACCACTCCGTACGTCTGACTTTACTTATTTAGCTAAATCCAAGAGCAGGTTTTCGATACAAAAATAAATCATTTTACGAAACGTCAATCAAAATAAATTGACGCCACAGATTGAAAAAATCTCCAAAGTTACCAACTGCAGCAAACAAATATCTATGGTTAGGTATGATCCACAAGCTTATTTTCCTACCGTTCTTGCAAAATATTGTCTCGGTGTCTCATGCATGTGTAGCCATTACACAGGGCGTGTTACTTGCACATGAACAAAAGAGTTACTTCTTGAACATCCCCCGGCTTATTGCGTCAAATGTGTCAGAGACTCACCTCACTCAAAACTCAGGCATGACTTAAAACTCGTTAAAAAGCCTTTTGATTGGTTGAAACTAGTTTGAAGTAATGCTTGAGTGTGGTTCTGTAATCCGGACTGTTAAATAATACGGCCCTAGATTATAGCGGGCATAGTGGCGATGGTGAGACGAGTAACGAGGATGCGAATTGTTTGTCTCTGTCTCTGGGTCCATTCCTCTTTTTAGTTTATTTAATGATTTACCCCAATTATTTCAAAATCAACCGAAGATGGTGTTATTTGCTGATGACACATCATTGATCTTTAAAATAAACCGACGGTCACAAAATCTTGACGACGCGACGTGAATAGTTTTATTGTTCAGGTCCAAGATTGGTTTACGGTAAATAATCTGGTACTAAATAAAAAAAAAACCAAATGCATTAGATTTAAATTACCAAATGTTAGAAGTAGCGAATGTGACATCATATTGAATGGAAAAAAACTGGAATTTATTAATCAAACAGTTTTCCTAGGAATCACGCTAACGAGAAGTTACAATGGGGACCCCATATAACATCTCTCACGGAGCGGCTAAGTTCAGCCGCTTATGCTGTTAGAAAGATAAGACAGTTAACAGATGTAGAAACCGCGCGATTGGTCTATTTTAGTTACTTCCACAGTATTATGTCGTATGGCATTTTACTGTGGGGTCGGGCTGCTGACATTGAATCTATCTTTATTTTACAAAAGAGAGCTGTCAGAGCCATTTATAATCTACGTCCGCGTCGCACGGTGGATCGAAAATCGGCTGTAGAAGACATAGGATCTCGATTTCTTAAATGTTATTTTTTTTGCTGGAAATGACTTCTGCTGATCATTACTGTTCTATAAAATGTCATATGAAGTAAATGTGTGCACAAATGGAAGAGTTATAATTTTTATAAGAAAAAAATGTATGGAGCTAGTATGAAAAATCGAATTATCTCCTAAACGGCATGTTTAACCGTAATATCCTTGGAGGTGGTCATAGTGCTAATTATTTATAATTTTTTGGTTGCGGATTTGAGGAAAAATTTCATGCCGTTTTTTTTTTAAAAATCGTCAAAATATTTTCATTTGTTTTTTCATATGAAACGATTCCTTTTAGTGTTTATGTTGAAGAACACGGACTTTTAACTACACGTAACATAAAATAGCATCACTCCTATATTTCCGAAGGAGTTGGCAGAGGTTTATAGTACACCCACACGTAGACAACTATGTTTGAGCTAGATATTTATCAACACATCATGAGTTTTAAAACTTTTCATCCTGAAGCAGCCGCTAAATTAAATGAAACGCTTAAGAAACCAGCGAAAACAATCATATTTACGTCAGAAAAGGCGCTTGGATTGCTTCTCTCACTAAAACTCTCAAAGTGGCAATATATTACGTTGCGAGAGGCTGCCATTCGGGAAGGTGCTAAGGATATTTATCCATCTTACTATAAAGTGCAACAAACTAAGCTTGATTGCTACCGTCCGAAGCAATCAGTAACAGTTACTGATTCATCGGCTAGGATTACACTTCAAGCTTTACTTGATATCACAGTTACAAGAATCCTTCAAAGCCTTTCTAAGGAAGAGCATAACAAGCAGTTGAAGCTGATATCCAAGTGGGGATTTGATGGTGCTTCTAACCAAAGCCGATACAAGCAGAAAATGGAGGGTGAGGAAGATGACTCGAGCATTTTCATGACCTCCTTGGTGCCACTTAAACTGACAGATGGAGACATCTTATGGACGAACCCAAAACCATGCTCAGTTTTGTATTGTCTTCCAGTTCAGTTTACTTTTGTAAAGGAGAGTGAAGCAGTTGTCCTTGAGCTGAAAAAACAAATGGATGAAGAAATTGAGGCCCTTATCCCCACAGAGTGCAATAATAATAATAGGGTGACTCATGAACTAATGATGACGATGATCGACGCTAAAGTTTGCACTTACCTTTCTGAAGCTAGATCAAATGCATCGTGCTACCTGTGCTTAGCAAAGCCTACAGAAATTAACCGCTTAGATGCTGTAACATCAAAAATTGTGTGTTCTGACCTGTATGAATTTGGCTTGTCATCCCTACACGCCCGTATAAATTGTATGGAATGTCTGTTACACATTGCATACAGGCTCGACTTCAAACGGTGGGCAGCGAGAAGTGATGAGCACAAAGAAATGCTACAGACAAGGAAGAAAATAATTCAAAAACAAGGCTCGGGAACCACCAATGACGGGAATACTGCAAGAAAATTCTTTGAGTTTAATAATAAAACCGCAGCTATAACCGGTTTGGATGAAAACCTCATCAAAAGATTTGCTGTAATTTTACAAGCAATACATCTGGAGAGCAGGTCGATATAATAAAATTTAGAGATTATGCCCGCAAAACAGCAGAAAAGTACGTATTATTATACGACTGGTACTACATGTCGTCAACCGTTCATAAATTATTAATCCATGGGGCTGACATAATTGAGAAAAATAATATTGTGCCGATTGGGATTCTCTCGGAAGAAGCCTCAGAGTCTCGAAACAAAGATTTTAGGAGGTTTCGAGAACATCATTCGCGGAAAAGAAGCAGGCAGGATTCCAATCAAGACATTTTAAATATGCTTGTTGTTTCTTCGGATCCTTTGCTAAGTGCACAAAGGCCTAAGTTAGATGCCAAGAAAAAGCAGAGTTTTTTTGCTGAAACTCTCGACTTAATTCAATTTCAGGAAACTGAGTTCGAGTTTTTGGATATATCCAATCTGGATGCTGACTCAGAATTGGAGTCTGACAACGAGAGTGATAAGGAAAATTTGTAAAAAAATTATATGTACTTATTTGTAAATTTGTATTTGAGTCTGTTTGGTTTTTTTTTTTGTAATATTTAATGATATTTTGTCTTTTTTTTTATTTATTTTACTTTATTTTACAAATGCTTAGTATTAATTCCTTAAATTAAATTATTTTGTATATAATATAACTTTATATGTTACTTAAATAAGAGTTTGATAATCTTTTTTATTTAAATTAATAAAAATGTGTCAAAAAACAGCAATTTTTTTATTTAATTTTTCTTGTTTTGTGTGTTCTTAATATTTGGGTTAATAACATATCGAACTTTTTAACTTGGACACTAAAAGGGATCGTTTTACATGTAAAAATAAATAAAAATATTTTGACGATTTTTTAAAAAAAAACGGCATTAAATTTTTCGTCAAATCAGTAACCAAAAAATCATAAATAATTAGCACTATGACCACCTCCGAGGATATTACGGTTAAACTTGCCGTTTAGGAGATAATTCGATTTTTCATACTAGCTTCATACAAATTTTTCGTAAAAAAAATATATTTCCTTCGTTTTTGGGCAGAATTAACTCGGGTGTCATTTTTGTACATAGTAATGATCAGCAGAAATCATTTCCAGCAAAAAAAATAACATTTAAGAAATCGAGATCCTATGTCTTCTACAGCCGATTTTCGATCCACCGTGCGTCGTCGCGAATCTCTCAGGGAACTATATTATGACGGTACCTTGCCAATTCATTTATGAAAATATTATGTATGTATCTACATCTTTTTAACAAAATAAGTGGTAGACATAATTTTAATACTAGAAATAAAGATAGAATAAATCAACCATTTTTCAGACTATCTAAAGTACATACATCTTTTATGGGGTACTGTGTTAAATGTTACAACAGAATACCTTGTGATATATTAGAATTAAATGAAAGAAAATTTAAAACTCATATAAAAAATACACTTTGCAAACAAGCATATTACAAATTAGAGGATTATATCCAAGATAAAAATGCTTGGAAACATACTGGTCCTGCTCCATAGGACAATTTAGAATCTAGACAAAATCTAACTGGTTGCTAATTTAATTGTATAATAAATATTTTTTTTTTTATATTGGTTTTACATTCTGTGATTACTCGAACTCACACACTGAGTTATATTACTTGTAAAAATGCTAGGACTATCGTATAATTTTACAATGTTTGTAAATATGTGAGCACCATGCATCTATCACATCATGATTAATTTATCTGTCATACCTTAATTTTTCATTATTTTTACCTAACGTGGATAGATAGATAGATTACTATAAATCTTATTCTAGGTGCATCGTCTTCACATATAATTATATAATTGATGTATACAAGATATTGTGAAAACATTTTAAAAGAGTAACGGTGGAGTTTCTTGCCCATTCTTCTCCATACGAAAACTACCTTTTGGAAGGGGCAACTAGAATCAGTTATTATTTAAATGTTGACGTTCAAAAGTGCCTTTTTTGTGCCTAATTGAAATAAATTATTTGACTTTGACTTTGACTCTGACATGCCGAGTGTTGGCTGTGAGATTTGGCACACGGCAGTTTGGCACGCTTTAGAAGCCATTAGAAGCCTTTATTTCCATAGAGAAAATTATGTGACTTTTTCTTCTGTTATCTGCGTCCTGTATTGCAGTATTGTCTATAGTATTTACGTACACGTCATTGATTAAATTTTGTAGTACGGCTGAAAATTTAAAGACAAAATGAAAATTTCATTAATTTTAGGAGTTATAGCTAGCTTTTCATTAGCATTAGCTGAACAAGAAACACTAGTTCTTGTTGATAATCTTAGTATAAGGGAAACCCACTCACAGTTCTTCAAATCATTGCAGGGTAAGTAGAATCGGATGAAGGCGAGGACGCCGGTATTTTATTTTGCTTCAAATACATGTTGTATTTGAAGCAAATTTGGCATTAATTTATCAAATATACATAACCCACAACCCTTACATATTCAAAGAAATGTTTACCGAGTTATTTCTCAGCAACCAAATCCGTTTTCAGATAGAGGCTATAGTCTCACATACAAACTCGCTGACGACCCCAACCTAGTGTTATCAAAGTATGGCGAGTACTTATACAAGAACCTGATCGTGTTCGCGCCGTCGGTGCTAGAGTTCGGCGGTCAGATTGACACGGAGGCTATCACGAAGTTCATCGACGATGGTGGTAACCTCCTCATGGCTGGTAACGCAGCCGCCGGCGATGTGTACAGGGAGATCGCTTCTGAATGTGGATTTGAGGTAAACGACTTATACTGCTTATGATCTCTCATGATAACAATAAAGAAAGCTAATAAAAGTCGTTTTTAATAATATGCTAGCTAGCTGGTTTATGTTATGTGCCTCTTTATCCCTCCCTATCTTATTAACTCGAATGTGAATTTGCTGTTTTGTATAATAATTTACTTAAAATTGACTTTGCAATTCTGAAAAACCTAGTTTGAAAGTATATTCATTTGGTAATAAATAAACTCTTGAATCGAAACAATATTCTCGCTTTCTAGATGGATGAAGAATCTGCCGCTGTGATTGACCATTTCAACTATGATGCGTCTGATGATGGTGAGCACACCAGGATTGTGGTGACTCCCAAGAACCTGATCTCCTCTCCTACTATTGTTGGAACACAGAATACCCAGCCCCTGCTGTTTGAGGGCACCGGTCTCATCCTGGATAAGGACAACAGCCTGGTGCTACCTATCCTGACTGCTGACTCTACTGCTTACAGCTACAATCCTAAGAGCCAGGTATGGGGTCACATGAAACAGTACACTTGTTTGTTTGTAAAACAGTAATTTTAATAGAAATGCAGCTGCATAACCATTGATTATGCCAATTTATTTCTGTACTGTACAAATTATTAATAAATATTTTTTTGTAGCTTTATGCTTCTTCTAGTCAATATGCAGTCAGTGTGTATAACAGAACTTATTAAGAGTAAAGTAAGCTAAAAATGATCACATTGACTGTAGCTGCACTTTAACAATTATAAATAACTGCAATTCTCTTTATCATCTTACATATCTTCTTAGCATATTGATGGTAATTTAAATTGAGTTTGGCGTCTTTATAAACATTAATGTTCTAACAGGTGAAGGAGTACCCCCACGCCGTCGGCCGTAAGACCGTGCTGATCGCCGCTCTGCAAGCTCGGAACAACGCGCGCATTGTGTTCAGTGGCTCTCTGTTCTTCTTCTCTGATGAGGCCTTCAATTCTGCAGTTGCTAAAGTTCATGTAAGAAGTTTCTATAATTTATTCCTGACATAATTTTTAAGCTTAAAAAAATAAAAACTGTTATTTAAATAGTTATATACAAATCAATGAAAAATATATTTAGTGGTATAGATTCACATTCTTCTTCCTAATCGCTTACAGTACAGTAGTCGCGTCTAGGAAGAAGAGTGGGGCGCGTCTTCGTGGATGCCACTATCTATAAAGTGCGTGAAAAACAAAGTACCTATTTCTTTTCAAACCCACCCTCTATTGATATTTTAGACCGATCCATCCTTGATTAGGCCATCATACCAAAAAAATCCTGGCTTTATTGCCATTTAGAAACTAAGTATGGCTGCAACCTTAGTCATACTTAGTCATACTTAGTCATACTGGCCTTCTTCAACAAGTTCACTAAATAAAAGAAAATCTTCTTTTTTCGAATTGATTATTATTATATTGTTCGAGCCCAGTAGGTGGCCACGTTGATTGCGGCATCAGTGGCATGAATGGGCTCTTAGCAAATGGGACATGGTCTGATCACTAGCACGGCACTCACACTGTTCTTGTTGCACATAGATAAATTTCTTTTATTTTTAATTTTTCACTCAGGGTGATAAGGTGAGCTCCGGCCAGTCAGGCAACAAAGCTCTTGCAGTGCGTTTGAGCGAGTGGTCGTTCGGCGAGGTCGGCCGTCTGCGTGTGCGCAACGTGAACCACAACCGCAAGGGAGAGAAGGAGTCCTCGAACACTTACACTATCACTGACACTGTTGTGAGTATTTATGACTAGCTTTTGCCAGTGGCTTCGCTCGCGCTATATCTTTATAAATTATAGCCTATGTTAATCAGTGATAATATAGCATTCTACTGGTGAAAGAATTTTTATTATCGGCCCAGTAGTTTTCGAGTTTATTCATTACAAACACAAATACAAATCTTTTCTCTTTATTATTCTACATATTTATAATATGTACTAAGCATTACTTGTAGCCGTAGGGAGCAAAGGTCTCCAGGAACTAAAGATCTAGATGAGAAAAATTACAAAAATTTCTGGAATGAACACATACATTTATAAAAAATCTTTTTATAAATGTATGTGATCATTCCAGAAATTTTTATGGAGTTGCTTGAAGTCATTCATGTGAATCAACATAGATAAACATATAAATAAAAAAGACAATTTTATCAACCATGTCAATTTACACAGGTATACAGAATCGAAATTGAAGAACTGAAGAACGGCAAATGGCAGCCGTTCGACGCCACTGATGTGCAGCTGGAGTTCGTGCGCATCGACCCCTTCATCCGCACCACACTACAGAAGAAGCCCAATGGAGTGTATGAGGCTATCTTCAAGGTGCCAGACGTTTGGGGTGTCTACCAGTTCAAGGTTGATTATGACAGAATTGGATACACTAGGCTGTATCACTCGACTCAGGTCAGTTTGATTGCTATATTTTTTCATTGCAAAGTTGAAAGGGGTATTTCGAAATGTGGTACATGACAAAAATATATTTACTACTGTAAATGCCAGGACCTGCAAACATTTGGGGGAGGCCATTATCCAGCTCAGAACTATTCTCGATCACTGTAGAGCCGCTCTTATATTGGTCGACCTTAATAAATAAACTCAATAACATGATTTTATTGTTTATTTATAAATGCAACAAGAATTTTCAACAGTAGGGTACAGGATTGAGCAAATGGTTTGCACACTACCATTGCAGTATGATTTATGTAATATACAAATCATACAAAACGTTTAGGATCTTTACTCATTTTTGTATTTGTATCCCAGGTGTCCGTGCGTCCCCTCCAACACACACAGTACGAGCGTTTCATACCGAGCGCGTACCCCTACTACGTGAGCGCCTTCTCAATGATGGTGGGCGTGTTCCTGTTCTCTTTCGTCTTCCTCTACTACAAGGAAGACACTCCTAAGACTAAGAGCGAGTAGATCTACTCTAGTTTAGGTTTCATTCACACTGTTTGGTGTGCTTAGTAGCACAATGTAAAAAAAAGCTTGTAACAAGAATGTATGGAAGTGTGGGTTGCATTTATAATATTTGTTTGAAATGTGAATTACAATAAAGTTTCATTATTTATTCATGTGTTTAATTCATACATCATTCTCGTTTTCTCGAGGGTCTAAATTTATGAAGTTTTCCCTGCTTCATGTCAAAACATCGAGGTTTCTATGCTAAATCTTGGTTACACAAAGCCTTCCGGAAAAATATATAAATAGTCGTGAAAACCGTATTAAAATCCATTGTGCAGTTTACGAGATATTAGCCGTCAGACTGATACGAAAATCAACTGTTTTACCTACCATGTATAGAAATTCATAGCTATAGAAGTAGATCGTAGCAAAACGAGTTGTAAATCGAGTGCATGCTATCTAGCAGACCTCACCACTAGTATAGTGTACTCACTTAGCTCACCTTACGTAATTTCGGACCTCATTTTATTTATCGGTGAATTGAACTTATCAAATGCTAGACTTTATAACTTTATTCATGTCTGCCTACCTCTTTCGGATTCGGAAAAGCAATAGACCTTAAAAAAAATGGCAACACCGCATTACCAATGAGAAAATAATGCAATAAAAAGGAGTGGAATAACAAAAAAAATCTTTATAAACATAATTTTGAGTTCCACTATTTTATGAGCAGTACAAACGAGGTTAAATGATATTTATTGGTTTTAGTGTTTGAACAAAGTATAAAATAACTGAACGCTTCCATAAATTTAACTGACATTCCAACGGGCTATTCTCGAACGGAACGGTTTTTAAATGGCAATGGCATGCATGTCATAGATGGCTTTTGTAAAAAAATATTTTTAGTAAAAATGGCATAATATACGATTTAACGTTAAATAAACTATAGAATAGACTGTATGAATTTAAATCCGTGCCAAATAACATAAAACTTTGCGTGTAAAGTGTGTAATTGACGCTTATTCAATGTGATTCGTGTAGGCAGTGAATTGGTGTCGCCGTATTTCTTAAAATATTGCAAATTTTTTACGTTCCTCTTGCGCTTTAGAGTTGATTAGCATAATCGTGAGATCGTGTCGGGACTGATGACCGATAAGTAGGTGATAGTGATTGTTGCAGTGATGTGTTTACATCTGTAACTGTCCCAGTAAGTATGCAATGATGTCATTGTAGTGACTACCATAAAAAACTGTGTTGGCTTTGTGCCCACCCGTTTTCCTGGTGATCGTGACTCCAATACGATTTTGAGGAAACAAGCATGCGGGATAAGCGCAATGAACCCCTTAGGTTATAGACAACCTGTTTTTAAATTTATGTTAATTAGTTTGTGATTGTAGCCAGTGGCTACTCTGTTTATGAATATTAGTTGTAAAAATACCCGCACGGCGATTGTATTGTTATAGGTGATACATTATGTGACTGATGAGTGTAACAATATTTATAAAATTGTGTCAACATAGTGGTGTTTCCATATAAATAGAATTAGGTATGAACCACCAGTAGGTCACTGGTTGTAGTGCATGTGATTCAACTCTGGTGTCATTATATGAGACAAATGAAAGTGTTCAATTATTGATGATCTACATTTTAGAAACTAGCTATCTGTAAGTCTATTTGTGTCAACACTTTTATCTAATCATGTGTTTGGTTGATACCAAATTCCATCTTATATTTGTGACATCAACAATCTGGTAAAGTACTTGTTAGTGCAAATAGTTTATGTTTAATAGATTGGTTTCAATGTACAAATAACAGGACAATCTAGCATCTTAAATGTCTAAAATAAATGAACCACTTTATTCAGGCTATCAACATTTAGCAGTGGCTAGGCATTGGCCTCTTAATCAATAGAGTTGATGGAAAATATTACTGATAATTCTTTTGTGATAGGCCAATATCACATTACAGAATTAATAAAAATAAGTCTGCGTTATTACAAAAACTATTAAAAAAAGATTTTGCCAGTTATGTTCAAGTCCCATGTATTAGGGGGCAAGCCTATTACCATCAACCGGGCACAAATCCAGACTCTGGATTGCAACAGAAATTCCAGATAGAAAAACCCGATTGGTCAGTCCGTGTATTATTATCTAGCTAATAATCCAATCAATATACTAAAGTTCAAGTTCTATATTTATGGAAACTGGTACAAACTTTGGGATATATTTCTTTATTCTTATTGGCTTTAGTTTCTACCAGCAGGGTTATGAATATTGTAAGAAATGCAAATATAGTTTTATAATTTCTAACTTGACCTGTAGAGCCATAATTAGAATTTTATTTTAGCAACAGTGCAAGCAAATCCTATTACAAATTAACTTGGAACTCAGTGTTTGTCTGAAGGAAATAATAAGTAATTAAAACAGTAGCAGAACAATACTCCTCACGAGATAACCTTGTTGATGGTAGCTCCCGCTGATAACGCATGCATCTGGCACATTGGTGTCGCTACATTCATTAATCCAAGGTTACGTCAGCATGCGACACACTGTTGCTTATCACTGGTGTTTAGTTACTATTTAAAATAATAACTAATTGTTTTACTTGTTACATTTAAAGTTTTAATGGTAAGGTACCTTTTAAAGGCTCTGAATATGAACTAAAAAGTATACATAATATTTTTTTTTAAATACCTTACTACTAGGTTCAACGACATGGTAACAGGGATAATATACAAAATATTTATCCTCTTTGTATTTAATATTTAATAAGTTAGTTGAGCTTGATTATTTCATTTAAAAGAATTTATGCAATCATCATGAAACACGGCTTACACTGTTGATTATACTTTTTGTACTAATTCACTGAGATGAATAGGCTATTACAGGAAGAGGCTTGGCCCCAGCCTATTTGATAGGCCAGCAAATGTCACATATCACATAGTAACAAACCAAAACCTCATAGAGAAACTTGAATTCTAGAAGTGTTTATAACTAGTGTCTAAATAATAGTTGTTTTTGTGTACAGAGTGTGAAGTGTGTCGTGCGGGATGGATCCGTCGCGGCGCCAGCGCACGCAGACGAAGGCCACGGCGGAGGAGCAGGCCCTCGATCAGATAGCCAGAGAGGTGAGTACTTATTATATTTATTTTACATATCACCACGCCTGTATTCCTCAGCAGGCCCAGGCAGAGGTGTACCTATAGTTCACCCACATTTCACAAGTATTGTTTAAGTCCCATATAATAGGGGACGAACCTGTTGGCATAAATCCCAATAACACTGCCCGACAGGGGAATCATCAAACTCGGGACCTCATGCTCAGAGTAGTAGTAGTATTTCATAGTAATATATAATTAAAGAAGTGTCCTAAGTCAACCCAACCATCCTGTAAAAATTTGGTCAAAAGGTTAGAACTGATTCATGAATCATTAGCTAAATGCAGATGAAACCATGGCTGTAAATGTACCTGTGGTTTAGCTGTGTAGTGCAATATAAGCAAGATGTAAATCGTTAAGCCTATTTAACGTTAAACAGTAAGTAAATTAGTATTACATGGTGCAATATGTTCATACCTTACTGCTGGCTGCCTTTCCACCATTTGCCTATTACTGAAAAGATCAAGATTAGGGTGACATGTTTTGAATTCATGACAGTAAATGGATTAGTCTCAATAGTCTCCTGTATACAGTTAATCATATTATTGACATGTGTAGGGCCCATGTGAGACATTAATCCTTCTGTCTAGAATACTAATCTCCTTGACTCAAAGACTGAGCCAATTACAAGTGCTCAAGCCTCTTGGGCTCATGTCTAGAGGTCAAATGTATCAACGCATCTTGCTAATTTTATGCACTGACACTAATTTTATTTCTTGTAAAAAACTTTAATGTCTAAAGTAGTCAACAGGTGGCGCTTCTAGTAAGAAGTTTCAAACTACCTTTTATACTTTTAAACATACGTTACTTGAAGTTTGATTATACAGAGTGCTCACATTTCTTGTCATTTTTATAATCACAACAAATTAACATTTGTACATCACTACATTAAATAAAATATCCAATAACAATGCACAATACTGCAAACGTGATACAAAACTAAGCAAATGTGCCAATCACATCCAAAATGATGACTAACGAAACAACACTTGATTATCTTGAGATACTTCAAAGATAAGAAGGGGAAGTAGTACACTGATAGCACGCACTTGACTAAGATTGCTTTGTAGTACTAATGAAGAGTGTTTCTGATGCACAATTCGCCTCACCTGCTCGTCCGACCGTCGAATATAATCCACTATGTTGACTGGCCGTCCTCGCTGACGGGTCGCCTCTCACACGGCGAACCAAAACTCCGCATACTGTGCCAACTACGTGCTGCTCTTGGAAAAAATACGGAGTATACTATTTTTATTGGCAATGATTTGTAATTTATTATTATATTATTGCTTTGGGTCTGGGTTTATAATAAGCATTAAACAAAAAATTTAGTAACGATTGATCTGTGAAAGCGATTTCCCCAATAAGGATAGCCCGACAAGACTTTTTCTCTAAGAATTTTACTATTGAAGCGACTTATGCACTACTAGGTTTTCAGCACGTCTAATGCACTGATATCGTGCTATCAAAAACGAATGTTTGTCTGTAATCATCAGGCTTTTAAATGCACGCATTTCTGACTTTTAGAATTCATGTTCATATTGTATAATTATCACTTGCTTCAAAAACGGTGAAGGAAAACATCGTGAGGAAACCGGCATGCCTAAGAGATATTTCTCGACGGCATGTGAAGCCAAGTCAGAGGCCTATGGGCGGCTTGAAAACTCTGACACCAGGTTAGTCACTAACCACACGAAAAGAAGAAAAAGAGGCTTCTAGATCGAGAGTTCGAGACGATCTAGAAGCCTGTAGATTTCGCAATAACTCAATTTATATTTCCATCAAAGCTCTCCATTTACCTACCAAAAACTAGTCCAATCTCTTTTTTATAAAGCCCCACCTCGTCGAAGCACTGTGTAATTTGCCACCTGTTAACGGTGGTAGTAAAATAAGTCGCGATCGAAATAGACTTCCGCGTGCGACACCTCAGCGACCGACTAACTTTACCGATGTCTCTTTTGATATCACACACGAGCAGATACAGGGAACTCACTAACGTTCATTTGTAAAGTACACTCCCGGACTCCTTAAATGAGCCACCCTGCAATAACATCTACATAGGGTGACAGGTAATTAGTGACCGATACTTAAACACGTGACTAACTTAACGTAACTTTAAGTATCGGTCACTAATTACCAGTCACCCTATATACAACTTTTTAAACGGTTGTGAATTCAAATTTGGAACTATGACTACAGCAAAATGATGGCCAGTATGTCAGCTTCAAAACTGCATAAAAACTTTTCCTTTGACACATCATTTTTTTCATGGATTTAGGAGTGTAGTATAATTTAAATGAAAATTATGTATTCATTAAGATCGTTGACGAGGCGAAAGGAGTATGTCAGGATCGATCGTCGGGACTTGACGTTCTGTAATAGATAGGTACCTACCTATCTGACTGCCCCTATTGGAAAAATACGTGAATCTACAAAAATACGTGAATCTACTAATCTACATATTAATCGGATTTTGTTTAACAAAGTATTGTTTGGTCGTTCGAGTGTTATCGTTAATCTTGGGTATTGAAACCAGCGGCATTTCATAGGACCAATTGATTGATCGATGAAAAGAAGATAGATACTAGATCCTAATATGCTTTCATTTAGTCAGCTGATGAGAGATAAATCCGCCTTTGTCTGATTTGAATTATGTAAGCATCATAGAAAACTGCTTCGTTATACCAAGCTATTAGTATAATAGACCAACCAATAGGCGTACGCTTTCTGCTTTTCAAAATTGTTTATGTTTGAGCCTAGGTTAAGAGAAAATAAATCAAAGCGTAATTTCCTTTATATTCCTAGACAGCGAGAATTAAATAAACATAGCCGTTTTTAGCAAAACATACGCTTAGTAGGTGGTCAAGAACAGCGATGCGTAACGTAAGCTTTATTACTGAAACTATAAATTATTTATCATTGCGGGGTATCGGCTGATCCAATATAAAATATTTGCAAATTGAGTCGAATGCGTGCGTGAAATACCGTCGAGCTGATCGACTGTATCGGGGATCCATCTAATCCGATGATTATTGCTTTATGAGCTGTGAATTCAATAGGGTTCCCACCGCTAGATTGACAAGTAAGGATTTATCTAACGCCTATATCAGATATAATGTCTGTCTCAATTGAATGCAGGAAAACACGTTTTAGTCATAAGTACTCAGTTCAACCTATTGTCCGAAACTGCTGCGTGGACAGGCTACTTTCAAGATAGTCCACAACAGTCGCTTCGCCTTCCAATGTTTAACAAACTGCTATCGAATTAGGTTACATATTTTCGTAAACGATTCTAATCTGTAGCATTTTGACAGTTCAATAACATTCATTGCGTTATTTACGTTGTTGAACAGATTTATCTTTCGAACTTATTAACCAATTAATTAGCAATCTGTTTCAAAACGATTCAGATTCTGATTGATCGTGTGTTACGCAATTAGAGCACGGGCTTTTATTCATACGTGTATAATTAAACATAACATAATTAATTGAAATAGTGGTTCCCTAATCAAAATATTAACTACAAAAAACCACACTTGTTTTGCAAAGTGCAATGTAAACCATCACACAACCAAACTATTGTAAGTATTATGTAACTTCGATTATTATGTATAATGGGGCCTTTATAATTGTATATTTGTAATTTTTCAAAAGGTACGAACAATTAAGACTATTTAAACTATTGCACCATACTAGACATGACACAAGATAAAATAATCTAAATTTTTATCACACATTTATCTAAGTCTAACCAGATGCTGTTATTTAGAGAAACAAGCAAGATATCACGTAATTTGTTTAATTCACGCAAGCACAATGTGTGTCAATACAAAATGAAAAGGGGTTCTTAACTTTAAATCTTTTTTTTCTGATGCAATAGTAATTGTCACCATCCTCCTCCCAGCATCACCACAGCGACTGGTCCTGTGCCGCCCGCATCTAGCGGTTTCAAGTGAACTCCACCACACCCACGCTGTATCGCCCAATACGCGGATTTTCTCAATAAATAAGTAGATCTCAGCTTCTGCCATCCCTGAGTGATGACATGAATATATTTATGCGTAAGCGCATACAGCGTGCATCGGAACGCGGTGCGAAATAAAACGACGCGCGGTCGAAATAGATGTGGCCTCATATGCGGCCGGTCGCTGGCGCTATTTACGAATATTCGGAGTACGGGAGTTGGGACCCTTCGCGACATTTTCTGGTGCATTGCGTCTGCAAGTGATGCTCTAGCTACTGCAGCTAATTACGGCCGGAAATATATCCCAGGAATGTTTCTAGGGATGCGCGCTGTTGCATCTGTTCAAATTTGTACTAGTCAGTAGAACTCTGACCTTGTCTCCTTTTCTTGATGCGTTGATTCTTTAATCGGGTCGTTTCACGACACGCTGCTGGCTCTTCCACCATCTTCATTGTCATGTCCCTTATTCGCTAGGGATTTCGCAATCTTCTACACTCTGCTACACGCATCTATTTTTAGTTAGAAATATACAAGGATGTATGTGCATCATTCTATTGATATTTGAATGAACAAACATCTAATTGGTACTAAGGGAGTGGGTCGAATGGAAACATCGATATGACGTGTGTCGCTTTATTAAGTGTTCTGTATGACGATCATGTTGATTCACAAGATCACAAAGCCAGTCAATCGCAGCCAGGAGTCATTGATCGATGGAATTTGTTTGCTATTGTAGGCAGCCGTACTGATATAAATTAGTAAGATTTGGTATGCGAAGTATTTGTTTATGATAGCTCACTGATTGAAACTAATCAACAGTCAAATTTATGAATGTTGATGGATGTTAGATAGCGTTAACATCCATCCCAAAAGGAACTCCGTTTTGAATATTAAATATTTCCTACTGCTTAACGATTAAACTAATAGTCTTAAATTCATGACCTAATGAGAACGCGTTGATTGATGGCAGAGGTCGAGAGTTCAAATCGAGTAGGATTTAAACTAATGGCCTCTGTTGACCTGTTGTGGTGATCCTATCAAAGACTTTTAATAGTAAGGCGTTTTAGTTCATGTACACAATATTAATTTAGCATTTAACCCAAAGAAAGTTAATATGCTAATGATTGAATGCCAAAGTATCCAAATTCTGGGCCACCTCTATTTAGATTGCCATGGACACGCTAAGAAGGAGGCAAAGTTAATACAGCAAAAAGACCGGATATGCGAAGTGTTACGGCCTGAATCGATTTCCGTGGTCCATGCAAAAAGGTCGACGATGCAAAATGTAGCGAGATGAGGCACGAGTCGAAGTAATTCCGATAGTTCACGGAAACAACTGACCTACTGCATCGTTTCCTATTATACGATACCCGCGTATGGGATTACATGCGACTGCCATTGCCAAGTATTGTTGAGCTGGTTTTAATAGTTTTTGCAATTGGCGCCCGTAAAACTATTTGAAACATGCATCTTGTGACAAAAGAACTATTTTTTTGTAGTCTTTCTCATGAAAACAAAAATTGGTCTTATTGGTAATGTTTTGTTTTTAATGCGCTATTTGTCAAGAAAGTCTTATTTTGGATTAAGATTAACTCCTATCCGATCCTCCTCGCCACAGATGAATTCCTAGCCCAGGTTGACTTTTACCACCCCAATCTGTTCTTGCTCGATAGATCGATTTGATTAAAGCCGTTTCATCGCAAGGTTCCTCTCTTAGTAAGGGTTAAGTTCCAAAATATGTTTAATCTCAGTGTCCATCTATGCGTCCCGAATAATTATTGCAAACCAATAACGCTTTGGCGTAGGGCAAAGCAAGAGTTAGCAATACCGTCTCTGTAGGTCAACATATTTCTCAACAGAACGGAAATTAATAATAAATCTAAAAGGCGAACATACCAAGTGGGTAGAAATATCCCTTTTAAGGATTATCAACATCCTAGAATAGTAACAGCAGCAGTTTTATGTGTACTGAATTGCAAATCAATGTCTTCGTCTAGTGTATGTGAAGCTGACTCTTGTCATTACGATGCGATTAAAACCTTTAGTGGACTTGAAATTTAGACGTATAACTTTGTTCAACGTAGTCGAAAGTGATATTTTTAAGCAAATGTCTAGGTTTGAAGTAAACCAGTCAGACATTTAATTCATACTTTCCAATTTAGAAATCTACTGACTATTTTAGCCAAGTTCAAATCTTCTTTAGTCATTTAGATTGTATTGTTTATAAACTTCGGTTTAAATAACAGGCTTTAATGTAAAGTAGGAATAATAAATATAGGTCAGATGGAACCTGGTGGTTGGGTTCGTCGCCCTGTGATCGATCCGCGTCCCACTTCCACACAGCCTCGCGGACGCGGCCTACCCTCCTTCTGCTTGCGTTATGTAAAGACCTCTGTTTAGCTTCATATACATCTAGTTTTTATGCGCCTCTACAGCTTTGTTAGCTAACCCTCCTGTAGAATATCTTTTGAGAATGTGCTAGGAGTTTGTCGTAAGAGTGTATCTACGAAATAGATTGAACCGCTCAGCAGATCGCTATTGCCAACAGAACTGCATGTATTCCTTAAATTTCGAGCCATGATCCTTAGCAATGAAGAATAGGAAGAAGAATTGGATCAAGACCAAAGTTTCTAGTATTGTGTTTGATGTCAGTAGATGATCCAGATTGAGCTCGTTACATTTTCGTTTCGAATTGGTCTACATTTAAAAGTTTATATTATTGTACCCAATAAGTAAAAAAAAAATGCAAATAAATTCAGCGTGGCTTTGTTAAAGTTTATTTTATGCGAAGGTTTTAATTAGCATTCCTAAACAAGTCTTGTCCTCCACAACATGACCTCTTTGAGTCACTTTGTTTGCATTTTGAGAAGATTTTTGTCCAAGATCGCGCATGTGTTGTTAGGGTCGCTAAGTGCTGAAACTTTACAAATTCAATAACACTGCTTGTCCTAAGCTTTAAACAAAGAACGCAAAAGTTATCGCATATGCAATCATTAGATTTAATTAAACCAACGAAGCAGTCAGTGCTGACTATCTTGATGCAGGCAGGGCATCAAGATAGTATAGAACTATAAGGATTACCTAAGTGGGTCCTAAAGAAAATCTCTTGGCCATAATGATCTTGTTTTATTGAGCGGTTTTCGACGAGACAAAGAAAGTTAATACAATCTCTGAAAGCTATAGGTAATTTAAATAGGATTTGTGTCTGCCCGCCCTTAGTCTGGCTCGACTGACGTCAGCAGCAGCATCGATCTGTCTGGTTCCATCCCCCTCTGCCTCACGCCCCGGCTGATGCAACTCGGGAACTGATTGCGATATCACGATCATGGTTGTTTAGGTTTTGGTCCTTTGATCCGTTATGATGATGCTTCATCTCCTGATGTTACTGCTGTTGAGTAAATATTACATTTTTGTCGTTTCCATGTCATTAAGTAAAATTCCAATCTGTTTATCGATCCAGCTGCAGTCATGCCGCTCCCGCCTCCCGACCAACTCTGTGGTTTGTATATTTTACAAATGCAATTTGCATTACTGGGCCCTCGGCTTATTCACGCCCGCTGCAGGTATTGTTACTTTGCTTGTGCTCCTTTGCTATCATTGACTTGATTAGAAAGTTGGAAGCTACAGTATTACAATCATACATATTCAGACGGAATATTGCAGATTTTGCTTTACAGGAAGCTACGGAAGTATACAATCATTATGACAGCAAGTTTTAGGTCTGTTACCTCATTTCTTACGGTCTTGTTTAAGAAACTATTTTAATATCTTGTTTATGTAATAATTCCTTAAAGTCGATTTTACAACGTTGTTTTATGCAGTTACAATGTTCCTTACAGAAATGCTTTATTGGCTATTACGAGTATTGCATACATGCCTGACCTAGTTTACGACACCAGATTGCGCTAACGGTACTGAAAGTTAATCATTTTGTGGTGCGCCTCGGATTCGCCGCGGGATTTAAAAATAACCGCAACTGTGAGCTCTATATCCATTTCTAAGAAGCCCTTTCAGCGAGCAGTCATTTCGCGCGGCATTCTCTTGCATGTAGGGCTTGGGGGGTTGTTCCCTTTGGGCGGGCGGCTGGAGGGGCGCCTGGGCGGCTCGGCGGGGGGCTCCAGCGTCAACGACCGCCACTCGACTGTCTGCGATCGCGAGGGAACACCGTCCCAAGCTGCACCCGGACAATTCAACTTTCAACTTTAGACATTTTCAATAACACAGTTTCACAAAGCGTTCAATTTCGCGCGTGTGCACTGCTCCGGGTGCCCCGAGTAGTCGTCTGTGAAAATTAGCGAGTGGATTGCGAGCACTCACTCGTTTGGCACGATGCGTTTCGTGCCGGTTGTGTCGCCTACCGTCGGTATACCTGGCACTAGGCACGTTGCACAACTTAGCTAATCATGTTTGTGTGGAGCATTAACTTATAGTTCGACGCGCACGCGTGACGTTTTGTCTGTCGCTGACACGTTGATGGATAATCCGTGGCGTCCGCTCGCCGGTTTGGTGACACATTGTATGTGTGAAAGTGTGTGAGACTGCATCCATCTAAAATAGACGTTTTTATTTAAGAACAATGCTCTAGGCGAGCGTCACGCACTTCCTAGTGCGTTGAAGTTGACTATGTTCCTGTGAGACTTTAGTTGTTTTGTGTTTGGTTGTCGACTGTAAACTTGTCATTATGGTTCGGTTGGGGCTGGCGATGGTAGTGGGTGTGGCGCCGGCGCTGGTGTCGTGGTGGCGCGGACAGGGCAGCTGGGTGCCGCCGCCGCTGGTGCTGCCCTCGCCGTGCTCGGAGAAGGCTCCCAAGTCGTGGCCGCAACAACGCTCGCCGTCCCTGTCAGACTGTCTGGAGAGCAGCAGCGACGAAGACTCGTCGGCTCGATCGATTGTTTGCCTAGTTAGACCTAAATTAGTGAGTACTCAATTTTGAAAACTAAGAACTTGAATTTAACAAAACATGGTTTACAATTTTGTTTTTGTTTTCAAATCTCTTTGTCTAGGTTTACTTATAATCGTTAATGTTACCTTGACAATAGCCAGGAAATAAGTCTTAATAAAAATATACGGAAACTCAGTATTTAATATAAAAGGCCAAAACAAAATTAATCTAAAATCCGTTTCTAGTAGTTATAATTAGGTAAACATGTATTATATCGTAGACAGCTAGGTAAACATTTGTTAATGAGTCACTCTCATTAAGTTAATTGCAAATGTAGACGGATTTGCAGCAATAATGCTGGAAGTATTACAACATCGGATAAGGATATACACAATTATTGAAACAGGTTTATACAATAAAAGTCTTAACGACGACTGCATAAGGAGTTCAATGCTTTGGAGATGTAGCGCAGAGAATCTCGACCGGTCCGCTAACTGCGGTGAAAGCAGAAAATCTGCATAATATGAGACATATTGTTACAAGTTATGGCATGCTGGTTCATTGCAATAAACTCAACACAGGCGAGGAACGCGTGTGGTCCCCACAACACAGGCGCCTCACCCATGAATCACACAAGACACTTTAATCATTCTAAAAATAAATTCGTCTCGTAAAACTCCCCTATCGCTTCTTTTGATTTAGAGCGAAATAATCGTTAATGTTAATTGACTATGCGTGTCCTCGTTGTTAAATATTACCAATAAAACCAAAGCTGTGTAGTATTTATTTATGTTATCGACCGATTGATACTTTAACCCCGTTCTCGATTTCCTTTGCGAAGCCCTTGACTTTGCACACAGCATTGGATATGCTCCATTTCAATGTCGCGCCGTTGTTTGATTGATTGTATCAATATCATTAAATGTTTTATCGTCGTTAATAAATAGCCGGGACATCGATCATTCACCTTTGCTATTACGAAAGCGCATCTCACGTGCGTTGGCGACGGCTCCATAGCAGCAGATGCGTCGCAAATGTCACGATATTTACGTCCGCGTACCGTCGCGTGCGCTCCTCGCCGTCCATCGATCCCGTTCGATCTCCTAACAGTTAATCGTCCGCAATCGGTTTTTACGTAGCTCTCTGCGACAGTCGCGTGGCAGCTATCTCAATTATTTTTCCCGCGTGCGGTCAAGTTGCGTTTGCGCAGTTTTTGCGTGCGTTCCTAGCGTCTGGCCGAGTGCTCGTCAATCAGTGTTAGCCGGGTTGCGGTTCGGTTTAGTACGGTCTGTTGATACGTGCGCGTGCGATACCTGTATCGGCTATATCAAACGGTTATAATTTCAAATATATGATAGTGAAGAATGAGTGATGTCCTCGTCAGGTTAATTAATTGAGGCATTTATACCAGATTTATTTATTTATGACTTGAGCTACAAAACTGAATCAATAACATCGATAAATCTCTATGTAACGTTTCTAATTTATTCTTTCAATCATTTTGTAAAATTACAACCAGCACATGATTATAACGTTGACTGTGATAGATTGCTTGATGGCCATCATTATAATCTATGACCATAAAATAAATTGAAGGTCGGGAATAAACGGATAATTTTTTTACATTTTATTCTAACAAAACTGTGTCAAGCAGTAACATTTTGTATGGAAATAATAAGCCCCAAATTATATAGTCCATGAGTGGTAAATATATTGAATTTAAAAAAATCTATATTCAGTAGCGCTTTTATTAACAAATATTTAAGTTTAGCAACACATAGCTGCAGGTTGTATGAAATAACCCAGAGTCGGACACATAGTTGACCGCTTCTTTTAACAAAATTAACTAATCGAACGATCTCGTCTTTTCCAATACGGTTTTTATTGGAATCTCTCGAATCCTTAACGATATTGAATTACTACTACTAATACTATTAAAATAAATATTATTCAAATTTCTGTCGATCCTCACCTTTCCACTGCTCTATTATTATCAGCAAGAACTATTAGGGCTTTGATCGAAATTACACCTTCAGTAATGGCAATAAGGACCATTAGCAGCTAGAGGCTGGCTTTAGAGCATATTATTAGAAGTGCTGTGTAGGGCGGGTATTGTGTCTGATAGTGAAGCCGTGACGTCCTTGTACCTTTGTCTGAGGTCCGTTGTGTGACAGTCGAGAGCAAGTCTACGCTATACTATTTATATCACACAGGAAATTATAATGTTACTTTGTAGAAAGTAAGTGTGAAATCGTAGGATTGTATACAGTAAAAACCAAAAGGACCAAAAAAGACTACACACTACAGTTTTATTTGTGGTTTGAATTCGTACATCCGGATATTCCTGTTAATTAAAAAAATTACATCAACAATATTTTCAACTTTTCATGCATACAATGTTTTTCAAAAAGATATTAGAATCAGAAATTGTTACAAAATGAAACAGGTTTTAGATCTCTGTTCTAACCTTCATTTGTTAGCCTTAAACTTTCGACCTTCGCTAGCGAGTTTGCGATTATAAGTTCATAATTCAATAAAGAAGCATAAAAATTGCATGACGACTTGCACTAAAGTTGGCTTAAAAGCAACGCACTAGGCAGCTAGACTACATTGCCCAGTTAAGTAAACAGCTACAGCACAGCCGTGGACTTAGCTGATGTCAGTTTCCTCCCCACAGAAAATAAAACCTTGTGTTGTCATACTACTGCTACATTATCTGACTTCGATAGGAAGTAGTTGATATTTGCGTACGTAATCATTTTCAAAGATTGGTCAGCAGCATCCTGCGCTTCCTTAATTACTATTTTCTGCTATCACCAATCTCCTTCCCCAACGTGGTTGATTCTGCAATATTGTATGAGGTTTATAAGGCGACATGGGCCATATTAGGCAATAGCGTGATTGTGGTTTTTACTTCTAACAAACTGAACATTAAAACTCGCTGCTGCTGTGAAATTATTTAAGAAATGGGTTTTTACATACAGCTTGGTTTAATCAGCCCGCAACTAAACATACGTAACCGTATTGCACCATTTTAACTCTTTTTAGAACAAGCTCATAGCTTGCCCAAGCTTAGAGTACTTCTACTTCATATAGCTGATATGTACTAGCGTGTCCTGATGTAATAACCGCAGGTTTTACCAACAATATTGCCGATTTTATAGCTCCCTGGTAAACAGTACTGCTCACGAAAACTATTGATGCGTTGCCGATCGTTATCGAAAATCGAAACCGACTAGTCGGACTAAAGATAATCTCAAGTTCACTGTGGCACTCGAGGACCCCGAAAATCAATTCATTCATCACCATGAAGCTAGGACAACTGATTCTTCCGCCTGTGGATATTCACCGCTGGGTGAATACCTTCTCATGCTCCCACTGTCTTCTTCTACGTATTTTAATAAAAATCTGGGGAGAAGAATAGAATATATTTTATTTTTAAAGGTTTTTCTTTATAACACGAGGTGGAGTTGACATTCCCGGAGATAAAAACCCAGATTTCTGTTACGACATGATGAAAGATTTCATTCCACGATAAAAAAGGCTCTTTATTTTACTGTCGAAATCGAAAGTAACACAGTTGATCTAAAATACTAAGCAAGAATAAAACGAGAAGTTACGCTAGAATGATTGTTATTGGCAAACCACATTTCTTCAGCTGCTAATGTTCATTAACTTCTTCTGCTGCTTCCCGGATGAAGCAATTAGCGATATTGTTGAAATTGGCTTTTTTATAGTCTGACGTGGATGTGCTGGGAGACTCATATTCTTTCATAAGATGCCATTGAGATATTAATGACATGCTTAGCTTCGATTATCAGGCAGGTTACTTCTTGGTGGACCCTCTCTTACTGAATAGGTAGTTAGTAACTCCTAATGATGAATACCCGAACCGATCGAGCACACCCTCATAAGGGATCTCTCAGTATGATCTTTTGATCAGAATTATATAAGAACTTTCACCGTTGGTCTATTCTTAGTTTACAAAGTGTCTTTATTCAAATTGAGTGGAACCGAGACTACGAGATTGACTAATACAAAATTTACATAAATACGAAATAAATATTTCTTTGATAAAAATAAATATGACACGCTTATGAATGCTTATCGGTAGTTATTGTAATATTGTGTGTAACAAGTTTTTCCTCTGATAAATTCAATGTCACTATTATTAGAATTATTTTACTGTTCATGTCATTTGTCCGATCAATGATTTAAAAAAAATGTGGTCTTAATACAATAAGCTGAGTAGCTACATATATTTCTTAACCAGCTTTTTATTTAAAGCTATTGAGTACATGATTATTAATGCTTCATTGACACCGAACTTAATTCAGTTCGGTCTCAATGAAGCACAAAAAAATTATGGCGCATTATTAAGGAAGTTAATTACTTACCTTCCTTAATAAAATTACTTCAACACGGAATCAAGTATCTTGAAAGGATAACGAAAAACGTATTTGTAACGACTATGTTGTTTTTTTTTTGAGTGCTACTCGGAAATCAATTTGCTAAGTGATTAAGCTCCATAATATTATTTCCTTACGAAGATTTGTCTTGCTGACCAAAACAATGCTCATTTAATGAATGCGCAACTGAGCGGAAGATGCTCGGACCGTCTGCGCATAGCATTCGCCTCGCTATGCAGTGATTCACCGACTGGAACATTGTTAGGAGTTATTCGAGGATATAGAACATAACTAATACCCAAAGGGAAACGGCAACATAAATGCGGGACATTTGATCTAGGCTCTCACGCAGTCTGGCGTGGACTTGAACCTCCGCGTTTGTTTGAAAGGTCTAAAGGTCCGTGGTTTTTTGCCCTGAAACTGCTACTCACAGAATTTCTAGTGCTTCGCTTCCGGGATTTTTAATTTCCGACATGTGCTTAACAATGCGATTTATAACGAAAGCGACAGCTAACAATGCGGTGTAACGAGCGGCCCAAGCATGGCGGTCACTCGCAGAAGTCGCAGTCGGTCGTAGACGTCGCCGCAACCACACGCGTGCTGGTTAGGACACTAACTTGGCAATTATAACGATCGCGCGGATAACTTGTCGCGTTCTCTTAATGACTCAATTCTATTGTTCTCTGAGATACGTAAACATACACAAACAATCATTGTAATAAGTGCTTCTAAAGAAAACTATTTATTGCTATCAAAATAAACAGCGTCAACCAACGCTAAAATAACGAATGTTGGTCAAGGAGCGTTTAATAAAGTGGAAAACATCGATAAGATAAAGCTATAATACCTCGACAATAAATGTTATCGCGGTTCGTAATATAGTGCAGTTCGAGAGGAGCACAGTGCAAAAATTGCGTCCTTCCTTTCTATTCAAGCGGCAGAGGCGATGCTGCAATCTAGTCGCACGCGCACACACAACATTTGTTGACGCATGCTGCAGATGTTAGAATTCGAAAACAGCGCGCGCCTCCGTTTGTGTATTTTCTACGAATAAGTGCAACAATACCTGACGGGTAATCAGTGACGTTAATCATGGGACAGCGCTCCGAAGTGGCCACGCCTGACAATAGTGACGAGGAGAGCGGAGACGCCTTCACTGATGGAGATTTTGGTGATTCCGATGATGAGACGATCGTTGAACGCCTGGATGAAGCTAAGCCTGCTGACATACCGATCAATGAAGCTGTAAAAGATGATATTCAGAAGAGTGCGGCTACTAATGGTCACTCTAATGGTAGTGTAGATGAGCAGTCAAGAATGAATGGCCGTAAAAATAGTGAAGCTCATTCAAATGATATGGAAAACCAAAGTTTAGTATTATCGGATTTGCGCCGAGATTCACACGGCGATCAGAATCCTTCAATCGTTGGCATTCTCGGCGATCAGCAGAATCATGTACGTATGGCAAATTGTTAAGTGTTGACCTCATAACCTTCTTTGAATTTGTATTGTGCCATGCTATATCCGAAATATTTTCCGTTTCCCAAAACGATTTGCAGGTGAGTCACATCCATCGGCTTGTGGCTTCCCTTCCCTTTACTTACAATATGATTGTGTATGTAAAATGGAAGTAAGTAATATAAAGGTTAATTTAGTTAATGGCACCAAACACGCCTAGTTAGGAATTATCTTATCTCAATATACATATTTCGCTACGTTCTGTGCGATTTGAAGGTCGCGGCCTAATATAAAGTTGTCTCAGGTGAATATCGTTTACCTTAGCAGCCACTTTGTCAGTAATGTACTATTCAAGTGTTTTGAGGAAAATAGTACAAGTTACACACTAGTGTTACTTAAGGTATAATATTGTCGTGACTGTGAGATTTGTATTATTACGATACTGTAGTGGTCAGGTTAGAGCTCTGCATAGTATGTTCGTAATCGCGCCGGTGCTGCGGTGAGATGACCTCGTGCTGCTAGATTGCATCGATATGACGTTTCCGGAGAGCTTGTTAGCACTCGGCTGTAAACTCTTGGTCCTTTATGTAAGTCACCTTTTCACCTCTAAATAAATGAACTAGAATATCGAAGCAACGAATTTCAATGGGGTATTGTTTCTTATATCTTCCTTATACTTGTGGCATGTTGTAATACATTATGTTTATTATAATGGTCAGTAAGCACGTGACATCAGCTATGAACACTTTTGTCATGGTGTTGTCACGCCTGGTGACATCATAGCGCAGACAGCCTCACCATGTCACCGCTGCAGCTACTGTTATGTCTGGCCACTCGTATTTTGATCCTGTATGTAAGTAACTAAGCCTTGATTAAGTATATCACTGTACGTCTCGAACAAGTTTTTGCTCGCGTATTAATTACACAGATCTTGTGACTGTTTGGTCAGCCACAACCGTCATATTTATATCCTTGTTGTCCTTTCTGTCGTATAGCTAACTTTTAACGATTCGAATGATACTAAAGGGGGTCTTCAACATGCTTTTTTAAAAATCTTGTACGTTTATCCGTATTGTGCTTAATATATTTATCCGTGTTGGTGTTTATTTTAACTAAATGTGTTGTATCATCTCATCGACTAGTATGAATTCAACAATAGCATTACTGGGATGTTTTCATTCAACACGTGTGCTTTGCTTTAGCAACATGTTGATGATATGTGTGTTCGCTCACTGCTCGCTTCCATGTTCCAAGTCCGACACATCCTTGAGTTATATGTTTGTATAACAATATAAACAATTAACGTTAAGCTAAGCAACAGCGACAATTTGTCACGCAGCGTTCACCCGTTGTCTTCTCAAGTATTGCATTCATTCTTCACATGCAAATGACTGTTTACAATTTCCAAAGACATATTCCAAATTTGTACCATAGCAGACGCCACGAATTTCTGCCCACGTATTTGTAAAGATTTCTTTTTTCTGTCATCGTAGATTCCTGACATGAAAACAAATTATGCAACAGGTGATTAGTATGAATAAGACAATTTATTTCGTTGAGCAATCAAACAATTGCCGGAAATGAAAACTGTATCAAATGAACCAACAAATTAGACAAATAGTATTTAACTAGCATTATGTGACGGTTTTGCTTTATGACGGACAGTGATACAAATGACAGTAATAAAATAACGGGCAAAACGATATTACTTTTGTTTTGTTGTTAAAATCAAAAGCGAATTACAACTTGGTAATAGGCTTTAAGGCCTCTGCCTCGAATTTTGCGGGCAGCGGGGCGGCAGCGGCGGCGGCGCGGGAGCGGAGCGGGCAACGCATACCTGTTCTCCAAACCAGCGGGCAAATCGCGCGGCACTATAGCGGTGTAGTGTTGTGTTCGTGGTTGTGTTGTCGAGATATTTGTTTTTATTCGCGAACGAAATGTCTGAAAAACGGCGACAACATCTTTTTGATTCAAATTTATTCCTAACGCTCGATTTATTAAATGTACAACACTATACTACAATGCAAACGCGCAATGCGGGCGGTCACCGCTTGACTGAAGTGCACCGCTCGTTGCCCGCCCCCGCGCCGCTGCCACGCCGCTGTTTTCGAGAACCGGTCCATTTGATTTTACGCATAAGATCCTGCCGCTCCCGCGCCGCCGCCGCTGCCGCCCCGCTGCCCGCAAAATTCGAGGCAGAGGCCTATGAGATAAACGGAATGGGATGGGGCTATAATCGCTTTATCTTTCAATCAGTTTGAAGTGCATTAGCAATAAAAATGTCGACGGATTGGTAAACACCAGTGACAGGATTGGCACCTGCCGCTACGCCTGCGCCCGAGATTATCGCCCTTTAACTGGAACACCTCTGATTATCCTTGCTAGTGAATAACTATCATTTCGGTTTACAATTAATCAATTTGTTTCTAACGGCGCAATACTAGTACATTATTCATTTATCGTCCATATTGGGGCAGCTACTTTACCGTTTAAATTCTCGAAGTCGTCACCTCCTTGAAGCGAATGCTCCTCATTTGGCGCGATAGCTTCACCAATTGAGTCGTCCACGTGTTTACAAGGACCGGCGGCTGTGGGGAATGACCGTCGTATCCTTAAAGCATTGTGTTCAAGGATGATGTCACCACTGCCGGCTACACACATTTTATTTACTTTGTGCCATGTGGTGTGAATCACATTTTTTAATGTATATTTTGTGTTGTAAATATTTGATGGCAGTCACTATGACGTAACCCGTAACGAATCTTCTGCGAAACTTCTGTAAAGATTTTCAATACTTACTTCAGAATGTTTTATCGCATTTTTTCGTTATCACACAAGGGTGAGCTCATTCTGTAATCGATTCGTGCATTAACCGATTGTGATATCTTTTGTTTTTTGTTGTTCGTCTTGCGTCTGGCTACTTTTGATGTATTAATATGTTGTACACCTTTCATCATCTTTGTGTTATTCGTTTCATAATTTTCGTCAATGATCTACAACTTTTTGGAGCAGCTACGTTGTGTCGATTATTTCGAGTTATGGTAAAAATTCTGTTCTTCTCGCGTTGTCTGTACTAATATGCATGCCAGTTGCACGTGATGGTCGGAATACTCAAGATAAGTCTGTAATAATAGTTGACTGCGATGCGAACTAAGGAAGGGCAGGCAGTGTTATCGCATTGTTACACCACCGCTTCCCGTCACCCGCATTTTACTGTTACTTCACGCCCGTATGCATGAGGTCAACTGCGCATAATTTTCACATTATAACACTTTGACAATCAAATACTTTACCCTGTAAATTTTTCGCAATTTGTACTTGAAGAATTAAGTGACATTCTCATTTCAACTGACACTGCGTAAACAAGGACCAATTCGTTTGTGTCTTTTGTCTTTCTGATCATAATTTTACGATTATTGTATTTTGAATATCTATTTAGCAGCATTATGAAATTTATCTAAACGGACGACTGTGAAGGACACAAGGACCAATAAACTGAAGCTATATGCTGTCTGGCAATGAGCAATAGACTGATGTGCCTACTTAGAAAAGCAAAAGGACTGTCTCATTTTCCTGTACTATTTGGTCTCTCTTAGTGGCATAAATTAAATCATTAGAAAAAAAAATCTTCATAAGTGTTCTCAAAAATATTATCACAATAAACAGCGAACTCTTTTTTTATTTAAATACATGCATATTAACATATCCAACTAGGTAATTACTAATGGACGCGTGTCTAGAGCAGGGATTCCCTAATCCCGTGTTCTGTGAATTATGTGATTTGTGCCTTGGTCTGGGCAGACCGAGAACGGGCGAGCCCACGCCCACACCCACGCTGGGCCATGCTTTATGACCCCATCATTGTCTTACGCCATCAAAACACAATCATTTAGCACTCCATTATTCACTCTTATAAAAACTATTTATACTTAAAGCTCTTGACGGAGATATGAAAGTTTTTGCCCCAACTATTTTAATTGCCAGCATTTGGCAAGGCTTTTAGCTATAACCCTAATGATTGTCGTAATTATCTATATTTTACGTAATACGTATCAAATCCAACGGCATTGTACTAAATTGCCTATTATTTACAAATGCGCTCACATCGTTTGTAACTGTAAACTTTATTTAGGCATGATTTCTTGGCACAAATATTTTGAAGATTGTACTATCTTGAAAAAATCTTTCTTCTACAAATCTCCTTACCTGATTGACAGCATGACAAGCTAATCTCTACGTCGGAGTACACTATGGCGTTCACCGTTTACTTCCTCACTGCGAGGTGTAATTAATGGCTCGCTTCCGCCACTCTTTCAATACCTTTTCAAAGTAATGATGTAAGGTCGTTAGCACATCCCATACAATTCATATATCTTGGATTTTTTTGTTCCGTCACAGAATCCTAACTAATATAAATACGAAAGTGAGTTTATTTGTTTGTTACGCTTTCACGCTAAAACGGCTGAACGGATTTTATTAAATTTGGCACATGAATAAACCGGAACCTGGGTAAGGACATAGGATACTTTTTATTCCGATATTCCCACGGGATCGAGACTTATGCGGGTGAAACCGCGGGGTACAAGTAGTAAATAATAGTACTAGAACTATTCTAGTTCCGTTTTTACTTTCGATGAGAGAATTCATGATATTATATTAAACCTTTGGAGCAATGAAAGCTGAACATTATATTTTGAATTTAATGTATGAACATTATATATTTTTTCTAAACCAAGTTCTTGGTCCTTCGAGACGAATGACTTTAAGATGGAAGGACCAAGTCTGTAAATGGTGCGCTAGGTTGAGTGATTGATTGAGTCCTCTTGTTATGAATTGCGTTTCAGATTAATTGTGCAATGGCAATAATTGACATCATCGGATATTTATAGATTCAACATGTTTTGTAAATCATCTCGCAAAACGGAATTTATAAATATTATATAAATTTTGTCTATAAATAAAAAGAATAGGAAGGATGTGAGTATCTAAATCCAACATTCAGTAATAATTATACGTAGTTCTGAACGGACACTCATTCAAGGGAAATCCTCGTCACATTTTGTCTTTTATGGGCTAAATGACTAGACTAACAAAATCCTTCACTAATCAAAACCAATATAATGGTCAGCTAGTTAACTAAGGGACGACACAACATATCTGCAAAGTCTATAGCATAAATAAACCACTTAACACCTTCAACGCCGATCACATTAACCGGTGTGCGTGCTAATTGGAGACGCGTCACTTACGACCACGATGTTCCGCCCACTACACAGTTTGCGCAAGCGCAGCCTCACCGCTCGCTGGCAACGCTTTGAAATATCATATTAAATTAATTAATCAGCCGTTAAGAACTAAGCTTGTGTTTCATTCCCCCCAATGTTTGCTGCCAACTGATTTAGTTTGAATCATCGATGATCTGAATTTATCTTGTTCGGTTTGCTAGACGAGACGTTTGCCTGGGTCGGAGTAAAGCGGCGACCAGCTAACCTTTTTTATTCAATTTTGAATTAACGAGGCAGTTTTCAAGTAATTAGTTCAACAGAAGTTGTAGTAGGCACGGTTCAGGTATGGTATTAAGTACGGGACAACTTATTGCACCAGCTAGGCAGCTAATTCTCCCTGTGTGCCAACCGAACAATTTGGCTAATCCCTCGATTCCTTGGTCGATGCTCGTATTTAAACTCTCATGCACTGAAGATTTCAAGTAATGTTCTTTACGAATCGCCTATAATATCTAAACTTGTCGTGTGTTCCTTCCAGGCAGAGCAAAGGTTAGCAGCGCGGCGAGCGGCGCGGGCTGAAGCGCGAGAAATACGCATGCGTGAGCTGGAGAGACAGCAGCGCGAACAGGAGGACCATGCGGACAAGGCGTACGATATGTATTCCGGAAAGACACCAGGTAGGTCCTAGAGTAATCACCACGCTAGCAGCAGATACGCACGTGAGCTGTAGAGGCACCAGCGCGAACAGGAGGACCATGCGGACAAGGCGTACGATATGTATGCCGGCAAGACACCAAGTATACTATTGGCTCAGCTGTAAAACCTCTAAAATGTTTTTGAACTATTCTCATGCTTGCAGATGCTCAAATAATAAATAGGTACAGTGCCACAAGGATCTTTTAACGCTTGAATTATTTTGACAGGGGGGGTTGTTGGTAAATATTTGTGAAATCCTTTTACTTACAATTATAGCAAAAACTTCTTGTTCTACTAAAATTTTAACAGACTGGCTGACTACTAGCAACAAATTCCACCTACAAAGCTATTGACGTATTTAAAACCCGAAGAACTTGACAGTTCCGTATCTCTTTGTTTTATAACTGATTTTCTAGTTTTCCTGTTAGTAAAAAATAGCAATACACCAGCATTGTGCATTATGAACTTCAAGATATAAGTTAATCTCTACGATGGTCTGTTCCTGTTTGCAGAGGCGGTGGGTCGTCGAGGCGCTACGAGACTGACGGCGCTCAGCCCGGCCGTACACTCACCGAGACGAAGCTCTGAGGACTCCGTCGATGATGGCTTCAGCATCAAGGATCTTAGGGTACGTCTCAATAATAAATGTGTTTATCGAATTACAAGGCAAATATTGGTCTGCAAACTTGCGATAATAAATCAGAATTGTTACCGCAAATAAGCATAAATGTTTTAAGCATTATGATTTTTTAACAGACTGGACTAGCTTTCTTGACTCTTGGAGAATCAACGACGAAGTTTTAGCAATTTGTTATCTACAACCAGTGAGCCAGATGGTATTTACTTCCATACAAACTTTTATACATTTTAGAGAATGATTTTTTAGAAATCCTTCCTTAGTGCTCACCTTCGTTATATAAGGAGCTCTTGTGCAAAATTTCATGGTTCTAAACCCAATGGTGTAGGCTGTGCGCTGTCTGTCAGCGAATTCGAGATTTTTATTGAGAGGATTGGACTAATAAGGTTCCTGGTGTTTCCAGCATGAGTTGAAGGAGGTGGAGGAGAAGTTCCGCAAGGCGATGATCTTGAACGCGCAGCTGGACAACGACAAGGCGGCGCTCGGCTACCAGCTGGAGCTGCTTAAGGACAGGATAGAGGAGCTGCACGAGGAGTACGCGCAGCTGCAGGTAAATAACCATCGATTACGGAGTGACAGATTATTCCGTATGGTAGTCTATATGGGCTACAAATGAGACTGAGGATCAGTTCACTATCAAGATCACTTTAGACCTAGCAATTTTTCAAACACTGTCAACTTTTACTATCAGACTTAGACAATTACATAACAACATTTGATTGTCAAGCATTTTCGCAAAGTAACGCCTGTATTCAGAACTTTTCAAAAGGCTGCTACTTATATGCTCTGTCTTCACTTGTACGTTCACGTTGTCTAAGAGTAGACTGAAAAGTTAAGAGCAGTAAGAAGCACTTGGAGACACCAAAAATATAGGCAAACACAGTCCTATACAATGTTGTTTTTGTTTTATGACGGCGCTTACGATATATTGACTAATAACAAATCAACTCTCATTTCTAGCGCGAACACAGAGAAAAGTGCTCATCATTCGAGCGTCTAAAGCGAGAACACGAGTCCGTAACTCGCGAGCTAAGCGCGGCACGAGACGCGGTGCGAGCGCGAGACGCGGCGGCTGCGGGCGCGGGCTTCGCCTTCGTGGACGCGGCGGCGTTGGACGCGGCCGCGCGGGACACTGCGGGCGCCGCGGTCGGGGCCGTGCCCGCGCTGGCGCTGGTCACGCACCAGGCGCACCAGCTGCTCAATGATGCTGGGGAGGGCACGCTCGGTACGTAACACTACACTCTAGACGCGGCCGCGCGGGACACTGCGGGCGCCGCGGTCGGGGCCGTGCCCGCGCTGGCGCTGGTCACGCACCAGGCGCACCAGCTGCTCAATGATGCTGGGGAGGGCACGCTCGGTACGTAACACTACACTCTAGACGCGGCCGCGCGGGACACTGCGGGCGCCGCGGTCGGGGCCGTGCCCGCGCTGGCGCTGGTCACGCACCAGGCGCACCAGCTGCTCAATGATGCTGGGGAGGGCACGCTCGGTACGTAACACTACACTCTAGACGCGGCCGCGCGGGACACTGCGGGCGCCGCGGTCGGGGCCGTGCCCGCGCTGGCGCTGGTCACGCACCAGGCGCACCAGCTGCTCAATGATGCTGGGGAGGGCACGCTCGGTACGTAACACTACACTCTAGACGCGGCCGCGCGGGACACTGCGGGCGCCGCGGTCGGGGCCGTGCCCGCGCTGGCGCTGGTCACGCACCAGGCGCACCAGCTGCTCAATGATGCTGGGGAGGGCACGCTCGGTACGTAACACTACACTCTAGACGCGGCCGCGCGGGACACTGCGGGCGCCGCGGTCGGGGCCGTGCCCGCGCTGGCGCTGGTCACGCACCAGGCGCACCAGCTGCTCAATGATGCTGGGGAGGGCACGCTCGGTACGTAACACTACACTCTAGACGCGGCCGCGCGGGACACTGCGGGCGCCGCGGTCGGGGCCGTGCCCGCGCTGGCGCTGGTCACGCACCAGGCGCACCAGCTGCTCAATGATGCTGGGGAGGGCACGCTCGGTACGTAACACTACACTCTAGACGCGGCCGCGCGGGACACTGCGGGCGCCGCGGTCGGGGCCGTGCCCGCGCTGGCGCTGGTCACGCACCAGGCGCACCAGCTGCTCAATGATGCTGGGGAGGGCACGCTCGGTACGTAACACTACACTCTAGACGCGGCCGCGCGGGACACTGCGGGCGCCGCGGTCGGGGCCGTGCCCGCGCTGGCGCTGGTCACGCACCAGGCGCACCAGCTGCTCAATGATGCTGGGGAGGGCACGCTCGGTACGTAACACTACACTCTAGACGCGGCCGCGCGGGACACTGCGGGCGCCGCGGTCGGGGCCGTGCCCGCGCTGGCGCTGGTCACGCACCAGGCGCACCAGCTGCTCAATGATGCTGGGGAGGGCACGCTCGGTACGTAACACTACACTCTAGACGCGGCCGCGCGGGACACTGCGGGCGCCGCGGTCGGGGCCGTGCCCGCGCTGGCGCTGGTCACGCACCAGGCGCACCAGCTGCTCAATGATGCTGGGGAGGGCACGCTCGGTACGTAACACTACACTCTAGACGCGGCCGCGCGGGACACTGCGGGCGCCGCGGTCGGGGCCGTGCCCGCGCTGGCGCTGGTCACGCACCAGGCGCACCAGCTGCTCAATGATGCTGGGGAGGGCACGCTCGGTACGTAACACTACACTCTAGACGCGGCCGCGCGGGACACTGCGGGCGCCGCGGTCGGGGCCGTGCCCGCGCTGGCGCTGGTCACGCACCAGGCGCACCAGCTGCTCAATGATGCTGGGGAGGGCACGCTCGGTACGTAACACTACACTCTAGACGCGGCCGCGCGGGACACTGCGGGCGCCGCGGTCGGGGCCGTGCCCGCGCTGGCGCTGGTCACGCACCAGGCGCACCAGCTGCTCAATGATGCTGGGGAGGGCACGCTCGGTACGTAACACTACACTCTAGACGCGGCCGCGCGGGACACTGCGGGCGCCGCGGTCGGGGCCGTGCCCGCGCTGGCGCTGGTCACGCACCAGGCGCACCAGCTGCTCAATGATGCTGGGGAGGGCACGCTCGGTACGTAACACTACACTCTAGACGCGGCCGCGCGGGACACTGCGGGCGCCGCGGTCGGGGCCGTGCCCGCGCTGGCGCTGGTCACGCACCAGGCGCACCAGCTGCTCAATGATGCTGGGGAGGGCACGCTCGGTACGTAACACTACACTCTAGACGCGGCCGCGCGGGACACTGCGGGCGCCGCGGTCGGGGCCGTGCCCGCGCTGGCGCTGGTCACGCACCAGGCGCACCAGCTGCTCAATGATGCTGGGGAGGGCACGCTCGGTACGTAACACTACACTCTAGACGCGGCCGCGCGGGACACTGCGGGCGCCGCGGTCGGGGCCGTGCCCGCGCTGGCGCTGGTCACGCACCAGGCGCACCAGCTGCTCAATGATGCTGGGGAGGGCACGCTCGGTACGTAACACTACACTCTAGACGCGGCCGCGCGGGACACTGCGGGCGCCGCGGTCGGGGCCGTGCCCGCGCTGGCGCTGGTCACGCACCAGGCGCACCAGCTGCTCAATGATGCTGGGGAGGGCACGCTCGGTACGTAACACTACACTCTAGACGCGGCCGCGCGGGACACTGCGGGCGCCGCGGTCGGGGCCGTGCCCGCGCTGGCGCTGGTCACGCACCAGGCGCACCAGCTGCTCAATGATGCTGGGGAGGGCACGCTCGGTACGTAACACTACACTCTAGACGCGGCCGCGCGGGACACTGCGGGCGCCGCGGTCGGGGCCGTGCCCGCGCTGGCGCTGGTCACGCACCAGGCGCACCAGCTGCTCAATGATGCTGGGGAGGGCACGCTCGGTACGTAACACTACACTCTAGACGCGGCCGCGCGGGACACTGCGGGCGCCGCGGTCGGGGCCGTGCCCGCGCTGGCGCTGGTCACGCACCAGGCGCACCAGCTGCTCAATGATGCTGGGGAGGGCACGCTCGGTACGTAACACTACACTCTAGACGCGGCCGCGCGGGACACTGCGGGCGCCGCGGTCGGGGCCGTGCCCGCGCTGGCGCTGGTCACGCACCAGGCGCACCAGCTGCTCAATGATGCTGGGGAGGGCACGCTCGGTACGTAACACTACACTCTAGACGCGGCCGCGCGGGACACTGCGGGCGCCGCGGTCGGGGCCGTGCCCGCGCTGGCGCTGGTCACGCACCAGGCGCACCAGCTGCTCAATGATGCTGGGGAGGGCACGCTCGGTACGTAACACTACACTCTAGACGCGGCCGCGCGGGACACTGCGGGCGCCGCGGTCGGGGCCGTGCCCGCGCTGGCGCTGGTCACGCACCAGGCGCACCAGCTGCTCAATGATGCTGGGGAGGGCACGCTCGGTACGTAACACTACACTCTAGACGCGGCCGCGCGGGACACTGCGGGCGCCGCGGTCGGGGCCGTGCCAGTTGCTCAATGACGTTCATACTTCTGGTCATACCCGCAAGCCGGTTGGTAGTACTACGCACCTAACCTTTTTGAAGAACATCATCAATTAGAAATTCATCACCAAAAATAATCCAGAAATCCTTATCCATTTTTCAGCGTAAAACATAAAAACAGTGTGCGCATTACCGCAGTGACGTCACGCAAAATCCTACATCGCGCAAGCAGCGTTTACCGCGCGACGAGTATATACATATACAACGTCCCGACATCAATCGTCGGACAGTTGCCCACCAGATACAACACCCGTCTGGTCGGAGGGTTCTCCCTTTTCTATGGAGGATGAGAGATTTTTACACGCTGGTCCTCATGCCTCTATAACAGTTTTATCAACTTTTTGATAACTACTGGTGATATAAAGAATTAGCTAAAAATTTAAACAATTTATGGCCCAGATCAACTTCTTGCCGAGTAATCGAGTTCCATGAATCTACGCGATAAACATAAACAGCTATTTCAAACCATTTATAAATTATAAACGATAACAATCCATCGTTACAGACGTGCGGTTGCAAAAGCTGTTAACCTCGAAGCAGGCGCTGGAGTCGGAAGTGCGCAAACTGAAGCTACAGCTGAATGAAGAACGCGCCGCGCGACAGAACGGAGTCACCAACCATCACGACCAAGAGTACGAGAATGAACGTGAGTATACTAACACTCAAACTTCTGCGCGTCACCAGGGCGATGACCCCGTGATCAGCTGTTTTTATTGCTTTTAGCCCAAGTTCGTACGGGCAATTATTTTACGCGACAATTTTTTTTATAGCGCACTGGATTTTCAATTCTCGGTGTTGAACTGAGCATTGAAAATCCAACAGAAGGAACCCAACGCCTCAAACAATACACTGTTGGATTTTCAACTCTCGGCGCTAAGCAGTGCGTTGAAAATCCAGTGCGCGATAAAAAACCTAAGCGTTAAAAAATTGTCCGTAGGTACGAGGGCGATTACACGAGATCAGAGTGATACATTGTAACAGCGGATCAATTTTCACGCCTCCCCCAAGACCTAGGCTTAATATTTTTGATATTCGGATAGCTCACGACCTAAACAGGTGCCATAAAGAATATGGATTGAAAATATCTACTAATTAAAAAGTTATACAAGAACGCCAAATTTCGCGGGTATTCCAGTACCATTACATTCGAAAAATTTCGCCAACAAATTTAAAAGGACGTTACCACCAACTGCGCTAGGCATCATGAACTAACTGATGTTATACTTCTTGCTCTCTTGTAACTGCATAAACTAAAGTGAGAAAAGCTTATAAATATCAACAAATCTGCCAGCCTTTTCCCAAATATGTTAGGGTTGACTTCTAGTCTCACTGGTAGCTGAATACCAGTATTTTATATGGAGCGACTGCTTATCTTACCCCCACGACCTAGATACTGGGTAACACGATACCCCTTGGTCAGAATATTGGGTTTCTGACTACCCGTAATGACTGTCAAGGATCTACAAATGAGCCGGGTCAGGCCACGGAGGCGTCTAGATATGAAAAGAAAAACTTATAAATATATAAAATAAAAAATCCTCTTCCTCCTAAACGGGGAGGCATTTAACCATAGAGGAATAGCTCATACCGTACTAAAAATATTAACGTGGTAACGAAGCGGACTGCTCACAGTGCTTCGAACATGCATTTGTAAGTTACTCAATTGATTTTTGAGCCCTATCAATGTCATTTTAGTCAACGGAAGCATCAATCTTTCTCAGTGGAAACAGTCCGCAAGGCGGTGTCGGACGCGAAGGGCCGCGCGGCGCGCGCCGAGGCCGAGGCGGCGCTGCAGGCCGCGCACGTGGCGCGCCTGGAGGCGCAGCTGGCCCGCCTGCGCGCGCGCCAGGAGCACCAGGACGAGCACGAGGAGCAGCTCAAGCAGGAGCGCCGCAAGCTGCAGAGAGAGGTAACCCCTGCTGCCTATTCATCGAAACTTAGCCTGCCGGCTTTTGAGGCTAAACTGTTCCAAATCTACTTCTTACGTTTTAGCCGAGTTACATAGAACGTAGCACACAAATGTCTCTACCTAAATCAACTTGAAATAGCTTACAATCTAGCCGTACTAATGGACCTATCTACGCGACGAGGCACAAGATAAGATATGCTATTTTAAGATATACATGACATGATTTAATTTTCAGGAAGTCGTTGACTTCTGGGCCGTTATCAATAATGGCGACAGTTAACGGTACAGTCGCGCATACTTTACTCACGGAGTGTGCTACCCTAAACACGCAACCGATACCTACGCAATGCTCTGCGCAATAATACTGTGATAATATGTACCCCACACTCCTGTGTGCTCGCTCAATGACAATCAAATGCTAAATGTTTACTAAATAATATGTAAATATAACGTTTGACCCCTTCTGCATGTTATATTATGTAAAATAAAACTACTATTTATTTGTAAAAGCGTTGTAAAATACAATAAATTAAACGCTCTATAACTCAATATTGCTATACCGTTTTACATGTCAAGTTTTACGAATAAATCTGTACATAACACTACCAATTCCGTGGGCGCGATTTGCGACCTTATAGCATTAAACTAAGAGTGATAATTTATATAATGCAGGCTCGGGAAGCACTCAATCGGGTTGAAGAGTTGGAGACTGAGAACAGCCACCTCACGAAACGACTCGACAAACTCAAGAACGCGAAGTCTGCACTCCTTAAAGACCTGTGACAGAGATAACGAAGCAACTTATGTAACGATGAAATGATACGACGAGTTACTGCGCAAGCGCAGGGAACGTAGACACAGCCTGTGTATGAGGTATGAGAACTACCTGTATGTACTGACAGATAAAACCGAGAAAAAAATGCATTAACTTTCTTGTAAATGTTAGTCACCTCACATTTAAAAAATGTTTCATAGGATTTGCATGAGGGAGTCAGAATACCTCGATATAACATTAAAGTATTCCGTGGATAATTAATATAATAATCTAATATTCTCAAAATAATAATTTGATTTTCTTATTAATTCTAATAACTTGACAATTAATCATTTCGACCTGTATTATGTTGATCATAAAATAAATATTACCTTTTATTTGATATTAAAAAGTCGGACGCACGCAATAAATTTTCACGCGAACTGCTATATAGTCTGCAGATTTCTGAAAAATATCGCGTATGTGATTTAAATAATTGTGGCGAACTGGTAAGTACGTGTGGCGTGTACAGTTCGCGTCAAATAACTTTGCCGCTGTGAAGTAGACTACAAATGACTGCGCAGTAGTTAATCTTATTTATAAAACCGTAACACGCATGCGCAACCTAACTTCAGAGCGGCAAAGTTATTTGACGCGAACTGTACGTGTATGGTATGTTATGACTGTTTGAAAAGTAGACTAATTCATGAAGTTTTACCTATAACAAAGTATATATAAATATCCAATTATTATTCATATTATGAGCCTATCTAATACTTGGTGAATTAGTACTATACAATGCTGGCATTTCCACTTGGGATGTAATAAGTCATTCAGATGAAGGCTCGGCGCCGGCGACGCTTTCATCGTCTGTAAGATATTACTGTTTGGTTAGCTCAGACGTGGTAACGCTAGGTATACGTCTATAGACATTTGGATAGTTATTAGAGAATACGTAGTAAAATGAGTCAGACTGAATGCAATACTGTCCCGTCTGAACCAACGCTTATGGTTACCAACAACATTTTTGCATAATTAATATGTTTGGAAAACTATCAATGAATTATCACAACATGTCACGGCCAAGCAAAAATGTTGTAGGATAGCCTCTATTATACAAATAATATGGTTGTATTATGTATAACCGTTAAATAACTATTGTAAATCGCTTTTATAATTGAATATTCCCTGTAAAATATGAGAATAATGTGTATAATTAATGTTTTGTTTAATTTTAATGAATAATTATTTATTTTAACTATGTTCGTATTTTCTGTTTAGGTATTATATGTAAGAGTTTTATTTAGCTTGCCGAATTCATTCGCTTTGTTACTAATAATAAATTGGAGCGATCGATTTGTTACTTGCCATTGGTATCACAAATTCAAATAGTTAAGTTTGGACGCAACTCTTTATTGCTTCACACTGTCGTACATGCGATTTTAATTATTTATAATGCTTTTATGTGTAATATAATTGCTCAAAATTGTATCCCATGAGTATGTGATAGTCTATTGAGAGGGTAAAACGTCCAATAGGATTAGGGACTCGAAGACGGGAGTTTTCGTGGGACTGACCATTGTATTTTTTATATTTCGAGATTTTTTATTCACGATTCTACAAAGTTACCATGCTGTTTAACTGATATCATTGTAAATTATTTTTATCTTGTTATTGTGGCATTCTTTAATTACAATACTGTGAACATTTCGATTAGATCTCGAACTAGTTGAGTGTAGAAGGAGAAAAACTGAATAAAACGTAGTAGTATCTAACGATGTACAGGAGATTATCGAACTTGTCGCTTATATATAAATATAGTTGTTAGTGATGCTCACTTTAACGTATAGTGCCATGGCGCACCAAAATGTATTAGTAATACAATAATATGTGTATTGTAGTTACGAGTAGTAAGGAATTGGAAATGCGGGTAGCGGTAGACACGCGCGCTTTCAGGTGTTTGTGTACTGCGTATGCGCGTTACATGTATGTATATCTGTAGATTTTTTATTTAAATGTTACACTTACGGCGTCTTATTACAACTTAATAGTCAATTTTGTTTTGTTTTAACACGCAGGGCTTTGCGTACGCTGCATGAGGAATATATTGTACAAATTGGTGTCAATATAGATTAGTTGACTGTGACTAGATAAGAACCACCCACCACCGACTTATCGCTCTGGTTATAGTCTGCCGCCAATTTGTATCGAAACTGATATTAAACCAAAACTCGTCGTGTTTGCTCGCCAACATTTTCACAGTTATTATCATTGCGTCGTGCATTTAGATATACCATAGAGTCTGTATGTAGACAGTATTGTAGTATGTATAGTTGTCATCTATGTAATATGAGGATAGTGTACGTCCACATACAGGCTCGAGCGGACGTGTGACGGCCCGACAGTCAGTGTTTCTTCGGCCTGCATAGTAAAGATCAACGTCAGTATAATTTGTAAGTAGGAACGTAATCTTTTTAAGTACGATGTATGTATTTTGGTGCTGCATTACTAATTTATTTGTTTTCAATTTAACTATGAATGACCAACTGTCTTTTTATATGAAGCGAAAACAGACTTAATATTGTATAAATTTGAATATTTTGAATAAATTTCGCTCTGAATGTGTTGTTTTATTTTGATCTCTCGTTTCCTGACGCCGCGGCCCGCCACGAAACCATAGCAGCGAAACCGCAGTAGTACAATTCAACTGACTCGCGTCATGTTCCGCTATTCGAAATTCGAGTTGCGGAACATGACGCGAGCCAGTTGAATTGTACTACTGCGGTTTCACTGCGGTTTCGCTGCGGGGGCGTGCTACTGGTGTGATGTGAAGGCTAGTTTTAGCTAACTTAGTAACTAAGGCTAGTTTTAGCTTCTTGCAAAATATTTTGCAAGAACTACCGCTTGTCGACACTTCCTTCTGTGTTCCTTCCACACACTCAGGGTTTGGGGGTGAATATAAGCACACGAATCACGATAAATGACGATATGCTGGGCTTTACCTCACGAAGAACATTCGTCGTATCCGGTAAGGCCAAATTGATGATTGACCACTCTATAGTCGCAGTGACTGAGCGATTGATTTCTGCGCGAAGATTTCACCACGTCCGATTTTAATAAATTAGAAGAATAGCATTTATGCAGACGAAAGAACCGCTCAACCGTTCGGTCTAAAAGCATGAAATGCTCAAAAGTTCCCTGTTCATATAACGAAGGTGAGAGGGTTAGATAGGGGAAGAAAGTTAAAAGTTTCTATGAAAGTTTGTCAGTTTTGTAGTTAGAAACGTAGTTGGTATTTTGATCGATTTTTGGGCTCATTCCCTTAAGCTCTTACACGGTGCAAGTTTTAGTTTAAGCGTGTGACTGACTGGCATGGCCACCATCAGGAATTTTATTTTGATAACCCAAAAACATTGTCGCAAATTAGTCTAAATTTGTCGCCAAATATCAGAATTTGTGGGTCACTTGTTCAAAAGTTATATGGGTTTATAGGTGGCCGATCTGGGGAGCACCTCCCCAGTGGGGCCCACTTGAATTTCAAAGCTACCTAGCGAAGATCTGTTTTCTCCTACGAATAGTTTTCTCCCATATTTTGTCGCTAACAATTTTTCGCCAAGTCACAGATTTAGTCGGGTCTTAGTTTAGAAGATATAATGAGTTCAATTTTTAAGGTATAGTCCAAGAGCTAGATCGAAGAAAAAAATATGCGCAGCTTGCGTTGTAGACATTTTTTTTTTGTTAGGAACTGTCAGCGTGTACACAAAAACCTACTAAAGTTTCATCACAATCGGTCGAGCCATTTTCGAGTTTTTGCGAGAATAATGCACGGCAATTGATTTATATATATATAGATAGTTTGGCAGCGCAAATACGGGCAATACTAAAAACAATTGTACAAGGACGTGCAACTGAGCAATGAGCATCTCTGTGATAAAACGAGGCAAAACTTTCATGCATTGCCTTGTTACACCAAGCAATTTTATTGAACGGCAAAACTCGAAATTATTGTATGCCGTGCAAATTGATGTAAATGGAGCATAAAACTTCCGAGTAGTTGCCGATGGGAAATCCCACCGGGCACACGGCTTGTATCTAATAGTTACAATAATCATAGATTGTTTTCAAATAGGTACGTGTAGTCGCATTAAAATGTCCACTCCCACGATTAAAAATACAAACAAACACAGACCCCCATGTAGAGTAGAAACACTTGTAACTAATAGTCTAAACAAACTTGTATCGATCTTTTGCCGAACCTGGTGAAAGCCACACAAAGCATCTATGGTCACGGCTGCAGTGGCACTGGCACTTATATCGATTGATATTTAATACGCTGAACAACCCTGAATCCACCGCTCGCCTCCCATCGATCGCCGCATATCCAGCTTAAAAAAATATGATGTATGAAAAAAATTTAACGCATTTTTTTAATGTATTTTTTATTTGTATTAATCGAAGTAATCACCCATGCAATCAATGCATCTTTGCCAACGCAGTGGCAGTTTATTGATGCCCTTCTTAAAGAAATCAGCTGGACGGGAGGCAACAAATTCTTCAAAGGCATTTTGTACTGCCTCTCGGGTATTGAATTTTTTTCCCGCCAAGAAGTTATCCAAATTCTGGAAAAAGTAGTAGTCTGTAGGCGCAAGGTCTGGTGAGTAGGGCGGATGACGGAGAGCATCCAACCCCAGTTCTTGCAACTTGGAGACCGTCTGCTGTGCAGTATGAGGTCGCGCGTTGTCGTGCAGGAGCAGCGGAGACGAGCGATTGACCAATGCTGGTTGGAGATGTGCCAGCTTCTCCATCATTGTGTTCAGTTCTTCACAGTACACATCTGCAGTAATGCTCACCCCGTTTGGTAAGAAGCTGTGATGAATCACACAGGCGCTAGACCACCAAACAGTGACCATCACTTTTCTAGGGGTAAGTTTTCGTTTAGGGCATTGTTTAGGTGCTGAACCAGGATCCAACCAACTTGCTGAGCACTTGCGGTTATCAAACAGAATCCATTTTTCATCGCAGGTTGTTACCTGTTACAATGCGGTTCAAAATTCCTTCATTTGTGTGTCTGTTGAGCAATGCAAGGCACGTCTCGACGCGTACTTCGCGCTGGCGATCAATGAGATCGTGGGGCACCCATTTGTCAAGCTTTTTTACCTTGCCAATTTGACGCAAATGGACCAATATTGTTTTGACGCTAACGTCGAAAGCTGCTGCTAATTCAGCCGTAGATTGTGTATCATCAGCTTCCACAATCGCCTTTAATTCGTCATTGTCGACCAGTCTTCGGACGACCGCGCGGTTCATTTTTCAGGTCGAAATTTGCAGAACGGAAGCGAGTAAACCAATAACAGGTGGTGCGTTGGTTTGTAGTGTTAGCTCCGTAAACGTCGTTGATGTTGCGTGCCGCGTTGCTGCCACGACGGTACTCATATTTTTAACGTATCCATGATGACGAAAAAGTTTGAAATGCGATGAAAATGTAACACTAATCAATAAACAAATGACTACTTTTGGAAAAAAAAATCCATGTTTTTAAAATAAAATTAATTTGAAATTAGAATTCTTAGCCAAACAAAAATTATTTTGATTTGAAATGGCCAGTACTGCAGAACGGCAATTTCATAGGTAAAGACCTAATATTATGATACTCAATACATACATATTAGAAACTTTTTTTCCATGGGAGTTGACAGGAACAGCTAAATGAACTTGTGCACTACTGTCCCCCGTATGTAGGTAGCATGATTATGTCACAATCCTATTATATCCAACTAGGCATATCTTTAAAGCACATTTTATATCCCACGAATATTAGTTGGCTAATATTCTTGTGCCCAGACGAACGAATTTTTATTTATGAAAAAAGAAAAGAGTAAGTAAAAAAATTTTAAAATACCCTTTTACATACTGTAAGGAACAGGGGTTAGCCCAGGTCGCACGGACCTGTTTTTATCGCGGCGATTTTTTTTCGTACACTGTATTTCCAACTCTCGGTGTTGAGCCGAGCGTTGTGAATCCAACGCGTTGGGGCGCACTCTCGTCCCAGCGCGTTGAAAAAACACACTGTTGGATTTTCAACTCTCGGCGCTAAACAAAGCGTTGAAAATCCAGTGCACGAAAAAAAATTGCCGCGATTTTATTACGTCCGTGCGAACGTGGGCTTATTCTCAAAATTCTCATACCTAAAAGGATGCTTACTCAGAGATGCCCCACTGTCAACAGAGATGTCAGGCCCATCTTTTAGTTAAGTATAGCATTATCAAGAAAATATAAATTGAATGGAGTGAAAAAGACATCCCAATAAAGAAAACAACACCATAACGTTCTATCAAATTTATTACGTCTATGAGAGTGGTACTTCTTAATCATAAAGTAAAACAAAATGACGTCTGAATATTTACAATTAATCTTGGTTCAATGAAAATAAGGAAAGAAATCTAACAAAATGGTAAAATGAAATGTACCTATATTACTGTATAAATGTTACTTAATTTCATAAGAGTCAAGCCCAAAGAGATGACGAGAATTATTCTATGTTTAGACAAATCAGTTATTCTAAATTGCTTTATCTAATGAACGATTATTATGTACACACTACAATCCTTTCAGTCTGCTTACCCAACAAGATTTTGGATTTAGACCAGTACCCTAATTGCGTCATACACGATCAATCGGAATCTGAATCGTTTTGAAATGAAACAATTGCTACATAAATAAGTTAAAACAAAAAAAATATTTTTAAACAAATTGCTAATCCATTGCTTCAGTTCGAAAAATAAATCTGCTCAACAACGTAAATAACGCAATGAATGTTGTTGAACTGTCAAAATGAAACAAATTAGTCATAATCGTTTACGAAAATGTGTTGCGTAATTAGATAGCTGTTTTACAGTCAGATAATTGCAAGCGATGGCATAAATTAAGAAAATGATTAAAACAATAATTCTTATCATTGTTATACTACAAAATTACATAAACTAAAACAAAGTGCAAATAGGAAAATTATAGCTATTTGGGATCATTAAAAATAAATAATTATTCTTTCAGATAATACTTTTTTTTTTTTATCAAGCCCATATTATCTAGCATCCGTCACCATTTACAAACCTATTACAAATATAAACATTCCCATCAGTTCAGTTCTTATCATTTTTTGTAACTAGCAATCTTTCAACTGTCCCTAATGACCTTATTCATAAATAATTCTATATCTAAAACAACTATACAAAATGATCGCCGCCCGGAAGAAAAGAACGGCAGTGATAGATGAGACTCATGAAGTGGTTTTAAATGTTGAGCTATGAATGAGAGAACTACATATTTACAATAACTGCACAGCAGCTTTGTCACCAAAAATGATGCAAGCTGACCAGCCTAGCAAATATATCAAGAGAATATATTTTTGGTTGCAGCCCATTTGTTGTGTAACTGAGTAATAAGACTATATGGCGCAGTCTCTTTGGGCTCAATAGCTTCAACTTACACACTAAAGTACTATCGCTTAAGGTATGGGGTGCTGGCTGGGGGTGAGCCCGCCATGCTCCGGACTATGTTTTTGCTTTTTCCTCTTCTTCTCCTTTTTTCGTTTCTTACGTTCCTTGTCATCATCGTGCCGTTTCTGCTTTTTGTGTTTCTTCTCATATGTGTCTGGGTTTGAGGAATCTGTTGATGTTACAAAAATATTAAATGTATGTTCATTCAGTGAAATGAAATTGTTTATTCTGTAAATAGGATATTGGAATCACTTTTACACGTCATATTAAAAAAATAAGGTAGATGGAATCAACATTTCCTATTCTGACTACCCCGGAGAAGGAATAGTGAAACAAATTCAATGTTTCTTTTAAAGTAAAGATGTCATCTTGGTCAGATCACATGAGGATCATGTAGATTAGTGTCTGAAACAGTAGTTTCGGGAAAGAACCACACAGATTTGAGTGGACCAGTCCACTAGTACAAAGCATTTGTCAGTAATTGTGTAGGTCAACTCAGAACGTCAGGAGCTTAACAACTTGACAAACAATGTGTAATGCAATGTAGTGAGTCTCAGAATAGCTGCTCTCTAGAAGGGGAAGACTAAAGAGACCTTTAACACTCAAGTATGGCAAACAGAGACACTGCAGAAATCAGAGAGCAAATCATTATGCAGTAGGTAGATGCAAAATCTTCCTATCTGTTAAAATGACTAAAATAATATTATGATGGTGGTTCTAATGATATAATATGATAGATAACATAATTAATTAATAATGTTATTGGTTATCTTAAATTTGTGTGGTTCACATAGCCACAATGTTGTGTTAATAATAATTCTTATTCTACTTTAAAATCTAGCAGAATTAATAAGATTCAGGCTATCTATGGTCGGATTGCTACCTTGACTAAAAATTTACAGAAAAACTTAGCAATTATAAATTCCTGATAATTGGACTATATATAATGTGACTTCTGATTAAAATCAATTTTAGAATAATAATTGCAAAAAACTATGTATTTTCATTGAGTTGTAGGAAAAAACTGTTTCCTATTTTTAGATACCAAAATGAAATGGAAATTCTAAAATAGTTATTCACCATTTCATTGCTTGATTAATTAATTACATAAAATCATAACACCATGCAACAGAAAACAAGTGTGCATTTCCAGATTGTAGGAAAAAAATGAAGTTCCAAGATAAAATAGTTGACAGTATAATACATTTCATAGTAATCTAATTTGAATCATAATTTACTGGTCCATTGTTAGATAGAAACTGAAGTAATATGTATGAGGAATGCTGCTCACCTTGCAGTGGTGTCTCTTGTCCCGGTGGGACTCCATCCTTGTGCTTATGTTTCTTGTGTTTGGTCTTATGTCGCTTTGGTGGGGTTGCACTTACATAGCGGTACTGTTCAGGTAATGGACCTGGGTGCAGCCGGAACCCAGCCAGCTGGGCACTCGTTAGTGGCAACAATTCCTTACCACCTATTGGCCTCTTGGCTATCACCGATCCTAAAGTACTGTTATCTTCCTGTCCAGGGCCATCAAGAATACCAGGAAGATTAGGAAGAAAAGAAGATAAGGATTCTTTAAGTTTTTTGCCATTAAATTTACTATAAGAGTGCTCAAGTCCATAATAAGCCATTAAATTAGTTGCTCCTGTGAGTTCACATTCTCCTGTAAATAATAATGTCAATAATGTTAAAACTTGTAAATAAATAATTACAACAGTATCTATAAGGAGTAATTCCGTACCTGGAGGTTCTTTCATCAAATAGAATGGTCCACTATGCACTATAGACGGGTTCTTGCCGAGTGAGATGGTAGTTTTGAGTGTTCCAGAGGAATCCTGACGAGAAACCACTGGTGACCTCGCACCTCGCGGCGAGGACTTCGGGGAATATGGTTCTACTTTTCTAAACTGATCAGACATCATCTTGCATCTGCATTGTCTACATAACAAACGTAAAGAAAAGAAAATCTCACTAAAGAAAACGATAAAAACTGAACACCCTCACTTCGAACGAAGAGCTTCCTTGACAAATTTGCAAAAAAAAAATAGTGGAAGGTAAACGCAGCAACTATTTTACTATTTAGACGATTAGTAGTTTTTGGGTGTCGTGTGGTTATGGGAAGATACGTCAAAATGCAAGTCACTAAATACTACTTTAAACACTGAAAAGCAGCTAAAATACAGCTGTTTAGAAATTTATGTATTTTTAGAACTGATATCTATTAAAAATATGAGCATGATTTTAATCGACTAAAATACTGACAACGAAGAATTAGTATCAAAACGAACCACTAGTAAGTGAAAGGTTTCTAGAATTCGGATACACGCTGGTACAATAAGAAGATAGATAAGAAGAATTGTTAAATTTATTAACAAATGAGAGTAACTACACAAATTCGAGCATTATTATTAGGTAAGAAATCTTGGGTTCATTTTATTTTAGTAATTAAATTTTTTAATATGTCTATGGTTAAAAACCACGTGTTCATGATTAGCGCCATGCTCGACCAGAAGTTTAAAAAAATAAAATTTAAGAAGTAAAAATTTAGTTTATGGTTCATGAATTAGCTTCTCGTAATACGCTACGATTTTCGATAATGTGTTTGGAAATAAACAATATATTGGGGTTAATTTAGTTTTGTTTGTGTTCAATAGTGAAATATAAAACCTGAAAAATGTTCGTGAACTGTGATTTGAGTGGTACAATTAAACGACAACGCTTTTGATATCACGATTCCTCGCTGTGCGGAGTGACGCCATTTTACGGGAATGATCAGCCCGCGGCTGCCTCATACTAAGCCTGATGTAAGGATTGTTCTGTTCAAACGGATGCATGGAAACGAATCTTTATTCTTGCACTCGTGCTGGACGGACGAATTCCGAGGTAAAGATTGTATATTTATATTATTGTTGATACGATGATAATTCGAATCATGTTTCGATTTCCTCTTATTTAGGCGTCTTTTGTTTCCTAGTAGTCAAAAGCACGTGTTTGTATTTTTCCAGAAAACTATGGAAGATGGTAATATTGTCAATACGAAAGATGATAAAAACACAACAGCATCATTGACCAACTTGTACGGCGAACGCACAGTGAAATTAACAGCTAATGGGCACGAATTCGCTGGCGAGCCGTCTAGTCCGCCCGACGAGACGTACGAGCAGTGCCGGCAGCCCGCCGACACTTCGACCGACGACAAGTTCAAAAAACGCATCAACCCTCTTAGAATACATCTTGGTAAAAGGCCTTTTGTAGATAACTCTCTTCAATACTATAACACATGCAAGAAAAGAAAGGCTTCTGCAAATAAAGCTTGTGATAGCAGCACCCCTGCCAACCCCAGAGTGCCCAAACTTATCCCTAAACACCTAGACCGTAGTCAATTTCACAATGTTTCATCACAAGCAGAGAGTGATGCCATCAGTGAACGAGACAAACCAGTGCCTCGGCTTGTGCCTAAAAGTCAGCTGTTACAGTTCAAAAAAGGTAAAGCAGAAAAAGGAGCCCAGTTGAAGGAATATGCACAGAGCTTGGGCCTTCAGCCTATGGTGAAGTTTAAGTGTCGGAAGTGTTGTTCTATGTCATTTAAAACCTTAGCCATGTTGAAAGAACATCAATTGGTTTGTCGAGCACAAGCAAAAGAGCCTGCACTGAGCCCCGAGGCAGCACCATGTCCAGAACCTAATACCAGTGGACCATCTAGAGTGACTAGAAAGGTATACTTGTGCTCAGCTTGTGGAACTTATTATGAGAACTGGAATCTCTTTCTTCACATGAGAGAAGTGCACAATAGACATATTTGCCTGTTTTGTTTGGGTATGTTTTCAAAAGCAGAGAAGCTGTCATCTCACCTAACAAATAAACACAATGTCAAAGAGTTCAGCTATGAAAGTAAGGAAGAGTTCTTCAATGTTTACAGTGGTACTTTATATTTGATGTGCTGTGCATGTGATGAAATATGCAGTGAACAAGATGATTTTTTCAACCATGATTGTAATAATGTTAAGCCGAAACCTGTGCCTGTTCTTATTAGCAAAAATGCAGTCAAAACAAATAGCATAAGGAATGCTAAAACTTTCAATGAAGTATCAAGTAATGGACCTTCAAGTTTAGCAAAAGATTTAATAAAACCTGCTTGTGATAGGAAAGATATTGATGGTAAACTTGAGACTGTCACATCTCAAACACATAAACCTGCAGCTATAATTCCAGAAGCAAATGCTAGTGAGCCAACTATCAGTGATGCAAACATCAGCTCTGACAGTTCAGTTATAACAACTAGTAAAGACAACACAGCTGATTTAGGAATGGAACTTAAGAGCTCTGACACAAAGCCTGTATCAACTCCGGTGCACCAAAATACGTTTAGCCTAGACAGGACCACACACATGCTTCCCAATGGTGATGAAAGCTTAGAATATTCAGAAGAAAGTGACTCGCCTGTTTCTGATGAAATTGAACCAATAAGAGAGGCTTCACCTGTTAAAAAAGAAGAGACAGTCTGTGTTCCGGTAGAAAAAGAATGTGGTATAAAGTTAAAATTAAGTTTAAATAATGCAAATTCACCAGTTATTATAAATTCCACTGTAGATCCCACCATTGGGAAACAAAAAGTACACAAACCTCCAACACGTGTGAGAAGACCACCAAAAAGATATGAGAAAGATGCACATGCTGAGCCAGTAGGAACACCTAAAACTCCCTCAATAAGAATGACAATATGTGATAGAGCTGACAGTCCTTTTGTTAAGACAACAATATTTGAAAATAATAAAGAGACTACACTGAAAACACTCTTGAATAACAACTTTGAAACTGCATCTAAAACACCTGAAATTAAGTCAGAGAATGCAGTTAAAACTACAATTTATGATAACAAATTAGAAGAAATCAATACAATGAACAGGGTACCCAAGTTAACTGTGAGAGTTCCTAAAGAACTTTTGGATAAAGATTCATCTAGTGATTACTCTTCTGACAGTGATGTTAGTGATAAACTGACAGTAGATGAAAATAACACTGTTAAAGAAGAAGAAGAAAAAGATAAAACTATAGATGAGTCATTAATTGAGCATCCACCTATTGAACCCTTGACACCACCTGCTGAACCACTTGCTGTGAAAGTAGAAGAACCTTTGCAAGCAGAGGAAGACATTCAAGTAGAAGACGAGAGTGAAGACATTAAGCAGGAGCCCAAACCAGAGCCAGCCGAAATGGAACCAGAGCCACCTGCTGAGACAACAGTTGAGGAACCAACAATCCCTGTAACAGAACTATCTCTAGACAAGCCTCTAGATAAATATCCCCTTAAAGATCTACTAAAAGTGTTCTTATCATCAACCATTTACAGTTGTATATATTGCAATCATGCGCGTAAGATTGCAGTTAATTGTGAGCAGCTTGCTTTACACATGGTGGCAGAACACCGCTTTGCAGCAACTGTAGACAGCATTACTGCAGAGGAGCTGATGCCTGAGACTATAACAGCTAAATTGAAGACAGGTGCTCCAGAACTAAATTTAGTCTACATAAACTTGGACTCCTATGACAGTGTAGAAAAGTGTGATGAAGTACAGTATGACTATATGTTTGAATGTTTTCAGTGTTACTTCAAAACTGCTATCCATAAAGATCTCTATTTACATAATCGTAAAATGCATCAAAAAACTATCTTACTGTGTGTTATGTGTAAATCTAATTTTTATAGTTATAGTGAATTAATATGTCATTTATGCCCTGGAACATATGATTCTGAGTATGAAATTAAGTTTAGATGCTGTTTGTGCAATGTAGATGCTATCCCATCGCCGTTCAGATTGATGGTACACCTGCGGAAGATTCATAATACCTGTGATGTCTGTTTGGAACTGTGTCACAACCAAGCTCGCTTGTCTAACCATGTCTGGAAACATAAACTGCACCACTTATGCTACCGATGTGGCATTGCATATAGAAATAAGCCAGACATAACTAATCACTTGTTTTGGAAACATGGCACTGAAAGTGTGATGTGTAAAAAATGTTTACAGAAAAAATGGCCCCATGTGTATCACTTCTGTACACCTCCTGCTATATTTGTTTGTGAAGAATGTAGTTTGCAGTTTACAAAAGCAGTATACTTAAAAGTTCATAAAAGATTTCACACCAATGAGTATCCCCACGTTTGTACAGAAGAAGCATGCACTGAAAAGTTTGTTTCTAAGAAACTCCTTAACAAACATTTAGATGAACATAGGAAGAAATTAATAATTGAAGATTTGAGTGAAGTGAAGCCTTGTGTGCCAACTGAAGTTTTACCAGAAACGTCTAAAGAACCTGTCCCAGTAATTGATTTGGTAGACATTAAACCAAAAGAGGAAGCTGGTACTTCCGAGACTAAAGCCGAGTCTGGAACTGAGCAGCTAACTAAAAAAGAAAAGAAAAAGAAATTAAAAGAAAAGGATGCCCTTTTGCTTGATGTGAATTTGCCGGCACTTAATCTTTCAGAAAGCGATAGTAGTGACGAATCGGATAGTGGTATTCCACCGACTGTTAAGGTTGAGAAACTGGAAGAAAAGGTAAAGGAGGAAGATGCGCCAAAAGTAGAATCAACGGAAACAAATCACGCGGATATTGAAGTGACTCCAAAGACTGAGGAGAAAACAGAGTCCCTTGAAGAAAAACCGAATGAGCAGCAGGTTTTAGACATATGGGATAACTTCAAAAAATACCAAGCAAAAGTTGAAAAGACAAAAGAAAAAACTCCTCCTTTAGTACCTATCAGAAAACATGTCTGTGAATCTGATCACGATTATTGTTTGGTACCAACTGATATGAATGGAGATGATGATTTGTTCAATAGTAGTGATACTAAAAAGAAAAATAAAAAATCCCCTAAGAAACAACGTGGTGCTGGGGACTTATCATCAACTAGTAGCAGCAGCAGTGATTCTGATTCAAGCTGCTCATGTGGCTCCAACTGTAGTTGTTCATCTAGTAGTGGTTCTTCATCATCGAGCTCATCCGACTCTGATTCGTCGGATGATTCAGGAAATGAGAAAATTAAGAAAAAGACCAAGCGCGTTAAAAAGACGTTACCCAATAGGAGATACAGCACCGGCTCTAATGTAGATGTGATGGGCATGTCCGAGACTCCAATATTAATTCCTGAAAAAACTGAGCCACCAATTGCGGAAACAGATCTCGAAACTAATGAAAGTGAAACAGACGAAGAGTTTTATGATGAGCATCCGCAACGTATAGCCAACAAGTTACACGAAGAAAAGCGTAACCAGCTGATGAATCTATCTTCTGTGGCGCCCTCAGACGCCGGCTCCATTTCCGGTGAATTAAGTCGACCTACAACACCCGTCAAAGAAGAGAAGGAAGAAAAAGAGCCTGAAATGAAAGTAAAATCATCCAGTAGTAAAAAGAAAAGCAAAAAGAAAAAGAAATCTAAGAATTCCAAAAAGCATGGACCCATAAAAATCAACATTCCTAAAGATGTCATATCAAAATCTGAAGTTGAGGCAACACCGCCTTTAATTCCTAATAAGATAACAATATCGTTACAATCTAACACAGTACAAATCCCAGAGGCACCAAAACCAAGCCCAATCTTGACAGAAATGAGCGCTTCCGCAACGGCGGCCGAAAAAAAACGAGCATCGAAAAGAAGACGAGTCCCTAACAAGTTTTATGGATACTCTAGTGATGAGGAAGCACCACAACAGATTCCAGTTACACTTACAGCATTAAAACCGCAACAACCGCCTAAACTGGAGTGGCGAAAGGAAGATTTGCCATCTCCAGTGACGCACAAGGCGAAGAAAGAAGTACCATCAACTGTGATTTCTAGCAGATTGTATAATTATACAGAACCTCTTAGGTTGACCGCCCCCATACCTGACCCCGAGCCGCCGCGTATTTTAATGAATTCTGAATCTATGGAGTCGAGTGACTCTGATTCGAGCGACGAAGGAAACTTAGAAATATATCAGCCTGGCGGTCAGAGCTCTGTGCCGCCGCCTCCAACTTATTTGAATTCGGGCACCTCCAGCTTGCCGTACGCGTTCCAGCGACCCGCGGTTCGGGAGGCGCGCGAGGGCGAGAGCGTGTACTGTTACTGTCGATGTCCGTACGATGAAGTGTCGGAGATGATCGCTTGCGATGCCGAAGGTTGTCCCATCGAATGGTTCCATTTCGAATGCGTCGGTATCATGGTACCGCCTAAAGGCAAATGGTACTGTCCCGAATGTAGAAAAAATCAAAGTTTCTCAGGTTACAGATAATTCTAATTAAATTTAAGTGTATATAACATTGCTGTATTGTTATTATATCTGTATATAACTTATTGACGATTGTAGATAATTTAGGCTTTACCTGTATATCTTTGTAGGTAGTTTCTGTAAGTTTTAGGTTATTAGGTCTGAAAAAAATGTATCATTGTTATAAAAGTACACGTTATGCTTGATACCGGCTGTACGGCCACATCTGTAACCTGGCAAATTGTTAATGACATTAACTTACTGCAGCAAGCGGAAATATAAATCCGATTTTTGATACCAATTCAAGTAGTTTAATTTACCAACTTATACTACCCTAATTGCGTAAAACACGATCAATCAGAATCTGAATCGTTTTGAAACAGATTGCTAATCCATGACTTCATAAGATCGAAAAAAAAATCTGCTCAACCACATAAATAACGCAATGAATGTGGTTGAAATATCAAAATGAAATAGATTAGTCGTAATCGTTTACGAAAATGTGTTGCGTAATTATTAGATAGCTGAACTCCTGCTAGGCTCGAAAAGTGGCTTGCTATGGTCCGGCGTAGGTTTAACTGTAGTCTTGAAGGCGAAGCGAAGCCGCTTCATTTTTTACGGCTCTTCTCCGCTCAACATTCATAAGGGTCAGCGGACACACAGCAGCATAGCGCTCGAGAAATTAAATTGATATTAAGCTAAACCCGCATTGCGATAAAAAACGCGCGAATATTTAACGCCATTATGATCGTATATTCTAAAAGTTGACAACGTCGCAAATAGTTGTCAAATATTGACCTGTTTTGATTAATTTAGCAATATAACAGTATGGAAATATGAAATGTCGCTAACACTCACAACTGAACTAGAATATTAATAATGAATTGCAATTTTATTATAACACTGAATTTGATGTTATAACCGTTTTAGCTGAAAAAAGACATTTGGAAAGTTTCCAAATACTTTTTTTACATCATTTCATATTCGGTGTAAGGATATTCATTATTGCATTTCATAATCAATATTTTAGTTCACTAGTTGGCCATATTTCATATTTCCATGCAGTAATATTGCCAAATTAATCAAAACAGCAAATTATTTGATATCTATTTACGATGTTCCACTTTCAGGATGCACGCTCTTAACCTATCTTAAACTGTTTCAGAATATTAATACAAATTAACATGCCATTTAGGGAGCCTCCTCGTTAACGCTCATAAATAGGAGTACCTATTTTAATTCTGTTGCATAAAAATGAACAGAATCGCAAGGAATTTTATTTTTAGAGTCAAAATGGCGGGTGTACCTTAAGTAATCGAATCATCACATGTACAAAAAAAAAAACTAAAATGTACTATTTAGTACCAAGGTTTAAAAAAATTGTACCTTCTTTAGAACGAAATTGTATCAAAATTTAGCTACAACTTGTCCACTCTGAAATGACGCGCCCCACTACTGCATTACTTACCCATAGAAATCCGCATTGCGTGTGCGCACTGTGTGTGTGCCTAAAGGTCTGTTCAGATATAAGCGATATCGCTGTCGCGCTCAATAGCGATACTGGGTCCGCCTTCTGGTCAGTCAATTTGGACCAGTCCACATTGACGCACGCGCGAGCAATACCAAACGCGACAGCAATATCGCTTCTAACTGAATAGGCATTAAATGCGGTAGTGGGGCGCGTCATTTCAGAGTCGATAAGCTATACACCCGCCATGTTGACGTCACGATGGCGGGTGTTTGTTAATATATCAAGTTTATTCATTACTCATTGAATATAATAATATCGTAAATGTGTACCTAAAATGTACCCTAAATAAAATAAAAAACACCCACAAATGATCAGTTGATTAGTTCCTGAAAAATAAAACAACCATGTTTCGTATCTGTACTTATTTTTATGATTATCACGAAATATTGATTTAGCTAGATGCACCTAGATTAGACGCATACTTATTTATATATTTTATGCCAAACCAAATGCAAATTATTATGTGAATAAAATACATCTTATACAGGGTGGATCTTTGAGACGGGGCATTTAGAGCAGCTAGGTACCTGAACCGTTGTAGCTACAGGAAAACGGTCCACGGAGACTGTCCTTAACTTTTTGAGGCATTTTGATTTGCATTGCACAGATTTTGAAAAAAATTTAGTCAGCAAGAAAATGGACAGTTATCACAAAAACTTTTTTGATGCCAGTCGATCCTGTTTCTTATAACGATCAAAAAACTCTATGACCAACAGAGGTTTGAGTACATACTAGAAAAGTCAGAAATCGCAAAAAAACTTTTCCCTTACATTTCGTAGGAAATACGCCTCGACGTGTTTTGTATGGAATTTTTCACTTTTTGTATGGAAAATATGAAAAATTATTACCTACATGTTGAGTTATACGGGGTTTATGGCTTTTATTAAGAGGGTCGAAACTTTCATTATTTTTCCGATAGGACACACCATTTTCGAGATATAAGCAAAAGAAAAGAAAAATAGATACCGTACTGTTTTTGCACATGTATTCGAGGTGTTGGTGTGAATTTTAGTTCATGACAACACATTTTATTCCACAACTTTTTTAATCGCGATTACAAATAGTCAGATTTAGTTGGACAATCAAAATTTTAGGTGAAAAACGTCAAATTCAGAATAGCAAAATTGCCATTTTCACAAAATTAATAATTCTGTGCCATCTTAGTGCTGTCAAACTACAATATAGTTAAGTTGTGGTACTTTAGTCTATTTCAGAGTGGGAAATCGTCGCGACCCGGGGTCGAACCCAGGACGGCGAGGGGAGCCAAGTGCTCCAAGTGGACGGAGTGTTTGTTCGATAATACTTCTCTTAAGTAACTTGAATAACATCGATTTAATTTAAATTATAGTTCTAGGTGCAGACCGAGGTATGTGTGGCGAGTATTATCAATGCATGTAGGTCTGGGGGTACCCCGAGCTGCTGTTTGAAGATCAGATCTGGACAGGACGTGGCATGAGAATTATGTGGACAAATTATAGTTCGACGGCTCATAGCTCGCCATTAGCTCTAGTTGCAGACCGAGGTGTGTGTGTGGCGAGCATTTTCAACGCATGTAGGTCCGGCCATAGCCCGAGTTGATTAAGTAACTACGATGATGAGTTGTCTGGAGATCAGATCTGGATGGGACGTGTCATAACCATAATGTGAACCTACAAACCTGATGCGCCGCCACAGTGCGAACACCTCGTTTTTGAGGTTTTTCAAATTAGAAAGAGAAGGTGCACTCGGCCTTTTTCCAATAAGTTACAAATCTATGGTTAAATCAATGTCAGGTCACATAGACAGCCACAGGTAAAATGCCAGTGTTTTATCTCTTATAAAATACATTTTCAGCAGCACGATAACCCACTAAAAGTTGCAATAAAAATGGATCTATCGAGTCTCTGTCCTCATAAGGATCAATGTAGCAAGTTTGGTAAGATTCACATTGTATTCAGCTTGGAAAGTCTACGGGGAATTGGGGACTAGAGAAGTTGCTTATTAGGACACAATTCACAAGTCCCTGTGTAATAAAATATTATTCGCCATTTTAATACACAGGGTTAAAACTTAAAATATTATTTAATGTTATAGAAATACCATCTTAACTATTAAATCAACCAATGTCTACACACAAAACGGACTCGTCGCCTTCCTACCTATAAGTTATGTTAGCTATGAATATTCATAATTTTGTTCGCTTCATTTAACAGTCATCATCAAATTTTATTTTAAACACGTTAACGGTTTGTTGTAAATGGGTCGCTTATCAAAGAGCACTGGTTTATGTTCCACCTCTGATATTATCGTAGGATTTGGTGTAATAAAATAATTCCTTATTGGAAACTATGTATCTATGTGCGATCGTGGGCTGGTCAGCTTTTTGTTATATTTTTATTTGTACACATATATAGGTAGGTAGGTACCTAAATAAGGATGGATACCAATCTGAGCAGTTTGGGTCTACTATAATTTGGACAACTCCTCTATACAGACGGAATAGGAGAACAGTACTGTAGAGGGTACGGTCAGCCCTGTCTGACTGGGCCCATACACCTAATCATTTGCAGAGCCGGGCAAATTTGCACTAGATACCTACCAGTTATACCTATACACCTAATAATTTGCAGAGCAGGGCAAATTGGTAGTAGATACCTACAAGTACCTATACACCTAATAATTTGCAGAGCAGGGCAAATTGGCAGTAGATACTCTACCAGTACCTACCTATACACCTAATCATTTGCAGAGCAGGGCAAATTGGCATTATCTACCAGTACCTATAGCTGCATGACATGACGCGCCATGCCGTTTTAAGAAAGTAGCGTGATACCGTTTAATTTAGTGCGTAGGTACCTTTTATACAATTTCTACAAAGAGTCTTCAATTCAAATCAATTTACATAATTTTACTTCGTTGACCGCCTGAAGTCGAGTCGCGGACGTGGTGGCGTGGCGCGGCCGCGCGGGCTTTTTGCCATCGACTCATCGACCAGCTGCAGTCGTGCAGAAAATGTAGGTACCTATACCAACATAGAATATTATACTTACATATTGTAGGAGGAATTGATCGACCACTTTATAAATATCTACTTACGTCTGCACCTTGGTAAGTGTAACCTGTGTCTGTAGAGAAAATATGAGAACTTTAATTTTAAAGAGTTGCCCATAGACCATACTTTGGTAACACATGGTATAGAATTCTCTAAAATCCCGTATGTAAACCTTTTTTATTTGCTTATTAGGTGACTGACCATTCTACTTACAAAATTGCACCATAAAAACCTAAGGCATTACTTAAAATACCTAATGACTACTATAATATTTTTGTATCGTTATCACGCAATAGTAGGTATGTAGGTACAGCTACCTACTTGGTATGACTTAACATCGTAGTTACTTAATCAATACATAAAATCTTCCACGATGACTAATCATTACCTACATTACTTTACATACTTAGCCAGGTTCGTACGGACGCAATAAAATCACGGCGATTTTTTTTAGCAGCGACTAAAAGTGACGGTGCAATGACTTTGATTAAGTACTGTCAATTTTCTGCGTATGTTGCACGCCGCCCGCACCGTTCCATTTGGGATTATTCCGATCTGTCACCCCGTTTTGTCCCATTAGGGTGACAGATAGGAAAAAAAAGTTTGATCTGTCAATGAGGGGACAGTTCGAACTTTATTCACTCCTTAACGGTTTCATCTGTCCCCCTATCACTGACAGGGGGACAGATGAAACTTTTTATTCCTGTTTGTCCCCCACAGAATTTAATATATTAATTCTCAAAACTAATGCCACACATACTGCAACATTACATTAAATTAAAGACTAGTGGTTTAGGTTTATAATCATCTGTATATAAATAAGTTACAAATATTTCTTTTGTTTTTCTATTAATCAGCCACAGTCCCATAAATCACAGTACGTATAGTAGATACAATTACAATCAGTCTTCTGATTTGACTTAATTCAACTTAATTACAATAAAAAATATACTAATAATAAGAATATTTTGTTTTGTTATTGATTGATAGAATCAGTCACAGTCCGATAAATCACAATAGGTAACAGCGGGGTGACAGATCGGAATAATCCTCCATTTGCATCAAGAAAAGAGTTTTTTTTTGTTATCTCACAAGTAGCGACGGTACTCCCTTAGTTCGAGGTTGTGCAAAGTGACGACTGCACACGATTAGGGCGCAGAGACCAGCTGATCTTTTGAATGTTCTGTTATTATTCAATTAGGCCATAAACGAGGGAGAGCGTGGTCTGCCACGCAATCACACGTCGATCAGTGGATGTATCATGTGGTATCTACATAGTTAACTACCTACCTACATTATATCACAAATTCGGCGATGACCTCTTAGCATTTCATGTGAATTCATCGAACTGCCTAAAATTCCCCAAAACCAGTTTAAACCGAATAATGCAAGTGGTATGATATCTATTTAGCATTATAATATAAACATAAAACAACTGCGGTCCAGACATAAGTAAAAAACTTTTTTGCAAAAAAAAAACAACAACTTTCTTCCAAAAAAACACTACAAAGTGAAAAATAACTAAAATTTTGGAAGTCGGTGTCTTTGGTTTTGTATTTTCATTATTTGTAAAATAAGTTTTTATTTCTCGCTTTTTAGGGAGTCAGTTTGTAATGTATCTAAGCTACTTACATAAATGTAATGTCAACTGCTCACCACCTTTAAAAAAAAAAATGCTTTTCCCAGGACGTTAATCGTTGAGGAGTTCTCCTGGTACTTCACCATCAGCTCCACTTTTCCATATGCATTGTGACGAGCACAAATTGCTTGGCAACCATATTAAAGTAATCGAATCGCTACCCGTGAAATACTATTGAATAGTTCCGGTGCCCGCCCATCTGTGGTCTTCATCATTAATTCCACTTCACCAAATGGTACTTTCAGAGAGCAATTGCACGCTGTTACTATAAAAAATACCTACCCAAATCGCTATAGGTGTGCCTATAATATTTGAAGATTTCCCTCGAGTTCTCCAGGATCCCATTATCAGCAGATCCTGACCTGATGACAATGGGACCACCTCGGAAGCCTTCCTTTCATACAAAAAAGAATTTTGCAAATCCGTCTATAATTGACGGAGTTGTGCCAGAACATAAATTAAAAAAAAATAAAAAAATATTAATATTTGAATTGATAACCTGCTCCTTTTGGAAGTCGGTTAAAAACTTCTTTACTCATGTGGTAAAACTCTCTCAGTGAAGAGTTTTTGACGATTTGACAGTTTGGTTGGGTATTGGAACTACTGGATTTGACAGGTTTTTGACATTTTCACCGAGCAGCGTCCGCGCCGCCATCGCCATCACGTTCATGGTGAATTGATTATTTGTGATCCGTAACGGCCTCGTTGGTCTAATGGTCCCAAACGTGGCTGTGCGTGAGGTCCTGGGTTCGATTCCCAGGGAAGAGACACTGGACCTGAGTGACACACACAGTGACATAGGTGCACAAGTGTGAGTCACATTCATTGTGCACTATGTATAATATCTGCGTAGTGCAAAATTCGTGGTCAAAAGAATAGAATAGAATCGAAATATCCATAAATCATATTATACTTACATAATCCATGCCCATTTGTCGAACTCTATGCTGAATCACAATTATGGGGAGCAATATTTATGTCGGAACTGTGATCCCACTTTTTCTTACTGTTTGCAGTTTCACCTAAAGGAGCCAGGAAGTTTATACCATCTCCTTTGAGCAAGGACCTTAATCAGCATGCCGCTTGGCAAAGTAAGTAAGGATAAGTAGGTATGTAGTATACTATAGTCTTTTGACGTGACAACGTCTTATAAATTGGTTTGCCGGGTGACACTTCAAGAAACTGCGTTACGCTCCGCTCACGTTATGCGCTCACAATGAGAGCGAGTGAGAGGCACGCGTCCCTTCCACTCGGGCATGGTTAGCCCGCCTAAGAGCGAGAGAGACAGACATAAAAAGTGAAAGGCACGCAGTCGTTGTCACGTAAAACTTTCGCCCGTATACCGACTTTACAGGCAACCAATTTTTTTCATGAAATGGTCCTTAACGCCTGCATTAAATATGAGAGCAAGACACGACTAGGCGACAAAACTATAATAAAATTGATAACCTGATAATTATTATTTAATGGTTAAAGTTAACAAAAGACATACAAAATGGAATAATATAATTATTTACGCTGAAACAGCATAACTAAACAATTTCTCGATAATTACCACGGAAGTTCGGAGCCATCATAATTCAGGAATTTTCCAGTATCGTTCTCGGAAAGTTTGTCTATGGTCTTAAATATCCCAGAGACGCTAGTTTCGACATCGAGATGCGCATTCTGGCCACCCATATCTGTCTTCACCCAACCTGGGTGCATAGACGCCACCAGAATATTATCCTTTTTCAAATCGATACTCATTGATTTTGAAGCTGCATTCAATGCCGCCTGAAAACGAAGTATGGATCAGGTGGCATAGTAAAAAGAAATACATTGGAATAACTCGTGTGATCGTGTTGTACCTTAGAACACCTGTAAGGATAAAAGCCTCCTTGGTCATTTTGTGCAATGGACCCGAGAATAGAGCTCATGTTGATGACTGCTGCACGATGTCCTCCCATGGGCTTGTCACTGTTGGAGTCCGCGGCTTGTTTGAGGAAGGGCAGTAAAGTCTGGAAATAATAATATTGATTGTGTATCTTCTTACGACCCTTCCGTATCGTGTTTCCAAAATTATAATAGATATTCGAAAGTCCCAATTTATCGGGGCCTACTGGCTACACCAAAAATATTAGGATTAGGGCGCCTTTTATTAGGTATTCGTAGAGCGCAGTTCATCTTTCTTCTAAATATCTCTATTTGCCGTCACGCCGTCAGCAAATATTTGAACGCTCTGTTCTTAATTTGTAGTTCACAAACCTTTGTAAGCATAATTGGTGCAATCGTGTTGACGGTCAGGTTATCCAACAACTGTTCAGCTTTCACGAAGGGCAGCTTGGTGAACTTAGTGGTAACACCAGCATTGTTGACTAACAGGTTTAGTCCCTGGTTGCTAACAACTTTGCTTATTTGCGTGGACAAATCAGCGAACGACGAGATATTCTTAACATCTGAAACATTTATTTTACGTTAGGGAAAAATATATAAGAACATTAAAATATATTTTTGTAGGTAAATAGATAGGCACAACACAAAAATACCAAAAAAATATCAAAATTACCCAAATTCAAAATAACCAGGTTTTTATTTTCTGCCGATAGTGTTTTCAATTCCTGAAAAGTTAAAAAGAACGTATTTAGGAGGCAGAATTCCTAATGGAATAGTATACGCAAAACGAAGTCGATAGGTGGCGCCACGCCATCAGCAAAAGCAGTAAACAGAACGTTTGTTAGTTTTTAACCACGAGAAAATTAATTGGTGGTGGTGTTTGATTGGTTATGGGTGAGGTCTCTGTGTTGCAAATGCTGACGCAGCACTGAAGAAATCATTTATAAGACTAGCTTTTGCCTGCGTCTTCGCCAGCGTGGATGAATGATGAACAAACAAACTCATTTTCGCATTTTTGATATTAGTTAGGATAATAAAATATCAATTAAAATCGATTTAAATAATTGACACGCGTTGAGAAAACATTATTTACATTAACTTATTTACTACAACATACGTAACAGACTCCATACATAAACGATGTCTGTTCGGGGCTTCCATCATTATAAGTCAATAAATATCGGTTACTAGCGAATTTTGTTAATTCTGTTATCCTGGAATTATCTCGATCTGCAAACTCCACACTTATGCACACATTAGTAATAATTTGTCTGGTGTAACTCATGATGGTGTGATGACATCACTGAAAAAGTGATACGTCACGATCACAGCACTATTTTCAATGTCAGTGACGGTGACGTCACCTGTCGCAGCAGTTCGCTGTCAAACGACACTGGTTCGCTATCTCTTTCACACTCTCGGATTGTTGCAGCGGCCTGCTACAAAAGTACAAAAAGCACTTCACGCCTTTGATCGAATAGTATTTGATCGAGAGACATCGTGTAGTTTATGAGCGCTACAATTACAATCAAAAATAGACAAAGTGTGGATATAACCTGTGTTTAATACAAATATTGGAGTGATGGCACCCATAGGTCAGTAAGAAATAAGATTAGCATACCTCGGACACGGTCCGGCACGTCGCGATTATTGTCTTCACAGTGTTCTGTTTAGTGAGATATTTCACCATCCCGAGGCCGAGGCCCCTGTTGGCACCGGTGATCAATACGGTCTTCATTTTGCGAACTTTAGATAAAACGTCTTGACATTTGCTAAAAAGTTGTCTTTTACAACCCCCAAAGGTTCGGTGTGTGTATTTTCCTTGTCTCTGTCACATTTACGTCAAAATGACAATACTAAGTAATTTTGTAAGGTTAAATATTTTGATAAAACCTTTAATTAAAACTGAGAGAGCGTTGATATTGGCCCAAAGAACACTTCGTTTTCGTAAGTAGTCCAAGATTGTCGATGATTTAACCTTGAAGTGCAGATAATTGTCTAACCTCACTCTTGAATGAGCAACTCATACAACCCAGTTTTTGTAACTTTATTTTTACCGATTACTAGGGAATTCCTAAAAACTTGTTAATTGCATGCCTATTGATTATTAAACAACAAATAATTTGTTCTAAAACAGAATCTTCAAGAAATTGTTTGCATGCTTGGGATGGTGGAATCAATCTAAATGTCTAGCATATATATTTCATTGCACAATATTAATTAATTGTTTTGTTTTATTACCATAACTAAGGCGTTTGAAAGTACATGTAAGCCCCAATAATGAAACTGACCATAATATTCAGATAATTACCCATGATATCTAGCAAGTTCATAGATTAACATTTTTTTTCTTTATCATGCTATAGTTTGAATTTGTTTGGTGATATCAGGCTGGCTGTGTTGTAGCCGTAATGCTAAGTTGGTTGCTCTTATAGACAATACCCCTGAAGGTATGAACTCTGTGAAACCTCGAAGTAATATTTGTCATGCACATGCTATCACATCTATGGGAAGGAACAAACAGTAGTTATAATTGTTACAAGATGGGTTGCTATGAGGATATATGCTTAGATAATTTAAAATGTTTGCACTTTCAATGTGAATGTTAAAACATTATCCACAAGGAATGGTTTGGTCATCAATTGCTTAAAGTAAACAAGCTTCCTTGTATTAATTCTACAGCTGGTTACAAAATATTACAAAAGCACTCAGTCGCAGAAATGAAATTTCACATTCAAAAGTAATGCTATTAGAAAGAAAATTTTGTTCCATATTTTTGATTTAAATAGTCTTAAGTTTTATTATTTTTCTCTGCACTATCTATTATAAATTTTTCATGTAATATGATAGTATTTTGGATGTAGTGACACTTGTATTAAATGAGTATTTTTTATCCATTTGTGACTAATTGAAGTTTCTTCTTTTAGTGCTACTCTACTACTGGAGTTTTGGGTAACCAGCTCTGTCATTTGAGTTCCAGCTCATACCTATAACTATTAATGGGACTTCAACATGATATGCATTATATTGGCAGGATAATTTTCACTTCTGTAACTGAATGCCTAATGAGGATCATGCGCAAAATCCTATCTTGGATTTTTAACAACGGTACCATGTGCATTATAAAATACTGTTATTTACTACTGTACTGTTATTAATTTTTTAATGTTGGAAATCCATTAAGTAGTCGTGAAGTTATTACAAGTTTTCCAAAATGGGCAGACCTCAATCTTGCTTGTTAGCCCAATGTTATTTTTCAGGGTGGTAATAAAATCGCTGTACCTTAGTTATTTCTATTGATCTGTGTATTAAAGTATTATAAAAACGCCTGATCCTCATTAAAAATATTGTGCCTTTATTAAAATTTCATGCACCTAATGCTGGCCTAGGTTGAGGTCACTAAAGTCTAACATAAACATGTTTGGTTACATCCGATAACATCCGTACTGACAGGATTATTATGTCCATTTTAGATGGAAATTTCGACTATGACCTGGCCGTTATCGGTGGTGGTTCGGGAGGGCTTGCGTGTGCGAAGGAAGCCGTGAACATCGGCGCGAAGGTTGCGGTGCTGGACTACGTAACACCATCGCCGCAGGGCACCAAATGGGGGCTGGGCGGCACCTGCGTCAATGTAGGCTGTATACCCAAGAAGCTGATGCATCAGGCTGCCTTGTTGGGAGAAAGTATTCATGTGAGTTTTTTTTTCTTTTTTTTTAAATTTCGTATCCCTAATTGATAGTAGCACTTTATCTTTTACTCAATAAATTATTTAAATAAAACTTGTAATCATTTAAATTTATCAGCAACAGTAAAATGAAATTGTTCAGATAACATCTATGAAAGAAGACAGACCTTATTCTTGGAATACCTAGTAGTATTTATTTATATTATCAAGGGACATAAGTGGTTCAACTTTTTTTTAATGGCTTCAATCATAAATTCATAATGTTACATAGGTTCTTTTATTTTTTTTCATAGGTGGTAAGTTTCCTGACTTATCCTATGCTACACACACCTGAATCCTACCCACATCCTACATGAAACCCTGAAACTTCCCGTATTGTTCCCTGTTGGAGATGGTTACACATTTTTTTCTTTATTACGTAGTTAGTTACCATTATTATTTATATGTGTGGGTTAACAATTTTAGGGAAAAAAAACAAAAGTACCTAATTTATACAGTACTTGTAGTCGAGGGGTAAACGAAAATTGCGCGTTAGTTCAGTTAATTATGTATTATAATTTAGCTAATCTTTTTCCTGATATTATTAGTCTTTGTACTGTAATTAATCCAAAATAAACAAGTATGATAAAATCATAATTGTTTATTTTCAAATCATTATGTAGCTATGTATGACATTAAGAAACAATAAGCAATGGCCTGTCTCCTCAAACTTTTTCTAACTTAACTTTCCTTTTTTTTAACATAGCTTTTCCTAACTGGAGTTTGAGGAGACATGCCATTACCGCATACTCCAGAAGTAAAATAGGATGTTAAATAATCACTGCTATATTTGTTGGTGCTCTAAATATAAATGCAACGAAATCGAATATGCACCTCTAAATACATAAAGTCTGTTTCATAAATAGTGCTCACATCAGATGCGCAATAATTAAGATGTTATGCCATTTTTAAACAGAACTTTCTTCAATAATTAGAAAAGATATGCTTGCTCTAAAAATACGAAATAGAAGGTTCCGTATTTTTATTTTAAAAATACAAACAGTCATACAGATATCACTTATGTAATGACATCGCGAAAAAATTTCACAAGTCTTTGTTTGGTTTGTAATGGGTCGTTGCATGTATGCCTTATCTCCGTAGCATCACTGCGGAACGTCGTTGGCTCATACAATCTAGGGGGACTTGTACAGTTATGTGTGATTGTGCATTGTTTCAAGTGCCGGGCGGCGCCGGAATAAAGTACTTGTTTGGATTTACCAACATTGTTGCGGCTATTTAGATCGGTTTCCATACATTTAAGTCGCTTTTTATAAGTGAAGAGTTAAAGACAAATATGGATTTTTACAATAATATTATTGTAAATTTGAATGTACAGCCATTACCCATCTAAGAAGGAATAAAAAAGCGTCAAATCTTATTTACGAGTCACCTGCTCGCATAGCAGAAACAGTATTGAATAGTATTCATTGTCTTTGAAAAAATATTAAGTAAATTAACAAAATGACTTGTGTTTTAATATGCATTTTGCTTAGTTCATATCATAAGCAGTACCGGCGTTAGGGTAGGGCGCGACTGGTCGACCGCCCAGGGCGCCAGACGTGAACGCGCCCAAGGCAAAGCGTAGCAGTTTGGAGCTGGCAAAATAGAAACGTAGGGAGCAAAAAATATTCGAGTTCGTTTTGGTCGCTTTCGCACAAGTCTACAAAGTTACTCCTATTTCTTTATGAATGCGCAAAAGAAAACCTAGCCGAGGCAGAATGCTACAATTGTTAAGCTCGCTTCGCTCGCTCTTGCATCCTGCATGTTCCTAATTCTCTATTTTTTTAATGAGCCAACAAAATAACTCGTATTTCTGTATAAATGTTCAAAAGAAAATATCCACAGAATATCCACAGTTCAATAATTTTCGTGCTCGCTTCGCTCGCTTTAACATTCTGCATTCTTCCTTTTCTGCATAAGTTGACAAAATATATCGTATTACAGTGTATCAATGCACAGGAACAAACACTAAAAACTTCGAAAGATCCACAGTAATCTCGCCCAGGGCGCAGCCGCCATAAGCATCTAAGTCTTGCCAAATCGCGTGTGAAGTGTCTACTATCCCAAAGCAAAGCACAGATCTGTGCCTGAAATCATCTATTATTTACTTTGACTGGAACACAAATAGCCACTGAGACCAGAAATTGATCAGCTGCATTATTAAGATTTTTTGTTTTTCTATTGAATGAGGACAATTCCTAGACTTAGAACGCGTTTGATTTATCGTAGTGATTTGCAGTTTTGTGCACAGTATTATACTATTCAGGTATTCATAATGATTCGATGTAGTAAATAATTCCAACTTGGTGAGTCATCATCCGTACGGGTTGATCGAAGGTTAAGCTACGCTTGCCGGGGTCGGTCCGTGGATGGGTGACCATCCATTACATATCAAGACTCCTCCTTGCCTCGGAAGGCATGTTGAACGTTATTTGTATTGTTTAACAGTCGTTACGGATAGTCAGAAGCTCGAAAGTCAATTAGACAACTGGGTTGTGGAGGTCAGATAGGCAGTTGCTCCATGTAAAATACTGGTATTCAGCTGCATCCGGTTAGACTGGAAGCAGACCACAACAGAGTTGGGAAAAGGCTAGGCAGATGGATGATGATGATGAGTGAGTCATCAATATCATTATCTATGCGAAACGTCATTAATTTTCCTTCCTATTCATTAATTTTCTGGTTAAACCATTTAATGGTCATGTTCCTGGTAGGGTTAGACTTTTTAATTGCTCCATGGTTTCATCTAATAATGACTAATGCTACAAAACATTTAACTTAAACGTCTTCTCAAATTGTTTGAGGTGAACAATTCAATGACGCAAGAGTTGAGGAAGAAAGAAATTCAATTGCACTCTCTGATACCTATATTGAATGAACTTTGAACCTCAAGAAAAACAAGAACTTAGGTTTGAGCTTTCTAGCAAATACGCTCGATGTTCAGTGAGTGTAACGAGTCAAGATTAGCGCACATTGTGCCGGTTGTCAACAAATTACGTTACGGAGCAAACATAATACGTACTTAAAAGCGAACCTAATGTTTAGCTGCACTAATCACCTCCATTCTATGCGTTTTGTACTACTTACCTGAGTATATAAAACGTCGCTGTGATAAATAATTGCGTTCACTAACGTGGGAGTTGGCGCATAATGTGAACAGCGCAGCGGGCGCGGCGCAGCTATCTAAATGCCGCGTACATCTTTTGCAATATAGGTAGTTCTTATGCTCAAAAGAAGACTAAAACGGAGTGAGGTATATGTTTAGCAGCCTTTTTATAGGTAACACGCATTATGACAATCTTAAGGCGAAAGCTTCAAAGAAGGGATCTGTTTGGGGTCTTGATGTTGAACCAACTTGATATGGGCACATTCCATAACATTCTGTCTCAACCAAATGGTGATGATGCGACGAGTCTGTTCGGGTTCATGGCCGTAGTAGTATGTGTTTAGGGTACGATGGGACTGTTATACGCATTGCGGTCATAAAAGTCCCTAATTGAAAAAATAATTAAATAAAAATATAAAAAAGGCGAAAACGTCTGAGGTAGCCTGCGAATTTCAATACGTTTTTTTGCAATGTGCAGGTCAGTATCAGGTTGTATGTTGACCTAAATATGATTCGCGACCGTATTAAATATTTATTTATAGAATTATAATCATAAAAAATTATCAATACAACTCTCTATCTTCATATAATCCTATTTAATGACTATTTCATAAAATCATGACATTTTAGGATTATTCTAACATAAGGAGTTGTATTGCTGATACTAATGATTATAATTCTGTAAAGCCATATTTGTTACGGTCGCGAATCATATTTTAATCAAGATACAATTTGACACTGACCTGTAAATTGCAAAAACGTAAAGAAAATGGAATTACGCGGGCTACCTTAGCGCATCCCCCTTAATAAGAATTCTACATTTTTATCGACACCTAAACAGCGCTCTATATAGAAGCTTTAATGTTCCAAGAATCCTAGACAAAAGATAAAATAAACGTAACGCCTTTTCTTCATAACCTTTTTTATTGAAAACACTTCTAGTTCTATTGTCTTAAAATTAATTTCTCTCACATTTACGACTAAATTTGCGTTGCACAGAAATCGTTTCAGAAAATGGTAGCAAAGGAGATAGTGGTCGTTTCATATCATTAACTTTGTGTAGAATTCTGTAGCTTCATGGTATAACACCCGGAACAAATGGGTTTCTTCTAAGTATAGTAGTCAGATGTGACAGTGTGTATGTAAAATTAGAAAAACAGTAGATTATATATTATTAGATAGATAAAAACCTCTTGCTGTACAACTCAGGTCCTTTTTCAGCATCCATGATATGAACGAGGTCAGGGCGACGATTTGCTAAATTATATCTATTTAGTAGGATTTGATCCTTACGTTATGCAGTAGCATTTGGTGCAGGGTATAACACTGTGTACAGGGTGGTTTTTATTTAACTAATCCTGGCATAACCAGGAGCTTCATGTTCTAAAATGGGGTCCATGGTTACTTTGACCACTATGCTCTACTTCTCATAGTTTTCTATTTAACTCTTTCGAAATATGTACTATTACAATAACCCTCCTTTTTTGGCTTCGCCGCAGTCGGGTAAAAAGGGACCAGTGAGAAAAAAAAAGTTAAGCCGTAAATATTGCAAAGTAGGCACCATAAGTTTCAAGCGCATCGGAACTTTCGTGCGGTTATTTAGGGCCTCTATAGCCTCAACTAACAGTTGGTAGCCGTTGACCTCGCTCAGTCGCAAGGTCGCGAACCGGTCGATCGTAGCAGTCGAGTTTTTCCTAATTTCCCACACATATATGCCGTTAGCGACCACTTGATCAATACATTTGATTAATATTTCATATTTACTAATACATCCATGGCGAAGACGTGGTGACTAGGTTATGGGGTTTAGTTAACACAAAGAGTCGTAAAGAAAATAAATAATTTAGGTACTATAGTTACAAATAATGTATGTTTTAATATACTTGTTGTACACGTTTCGCAGACGAATATGGATAAATCCCCGTAGCTAAGTAAATTTACGATTTTTTTGCAATTCAGAAATGATGGAATTTTAATATATTTCCCATTCCAGCTTCCATTAATTTTGTAGGTCTTCCCCATTTTGGGCATTGTATTTTAGGACAAAAGACCGGTAAATTCACACTTTTTCCCTTTAATTAATATAATATTTTCATTTGTTGTTTTCCGTGATGGCAAATTAATTGATAATGTTGTAATTAACTAGACATGGTAGCTACTTCCTGCATCTATGCTATATGTATATAGGACCTTTCTCAGAGTACCCACATTATTATTTTTTACCGTCTCCAGATCAAACAAAACAAATAAACCAAAATTCCTATTTTAAACTCAAACACTTCACCAGCCCTGGCCTAGGGGATTCTCTAATGACAGACAGGCTAAACGGGAGTGGCGTGTCTGACATGACACTAGGCTGGGCCTAAAATGAAAGTTCATGGACGTACTGTCATCGGTGGGTAGGACGATACGATCGCTATTACGTTGAAATGTCCAAGGACCATAGAATACAATATTCTTTATTATGTACAAATTGATACTAATAAAGAATGTACACCATATAAATTATTCTTTTCAGTAACCAGGACCCATGTTATTACTCTGCATGAATTGTGAACTTTATTTTGTTTTTTTTTGTTCTATAGTGTCCATGTAGTTTCTTGCCTTTCTCCATAGGAACCTACAACGCTTTAGAATGAGCAATTAGCTTCATCTTTCTGACTGACCGACTCCTTGACAACGCAAAAGTGGCTGTAAATGGTATCATTGAAATAAATGCTTGGAGTTTGAGAGCAGTGCATACAGGTAGCTTAGCTAGGCTAGAGCTGTACCAGAGCACGGTCCAGAATCTATGACAATATATTATTATTTAGAAAAAATAACTAGATCTGCCAGTATATTATGCACGGCCATGTATGTACACTATTTACTACAAAGGAGAAGGCGGTTCAAAAATACCCCACGTCTGCCAGCAAAATAAATATATTATGTCAAGTTATCGGTACTAACGAGTGAAAAAAAAATACATGCTTCCGGTTTTAATCCTTGCTGGCTAATATACGAAAAAGTTGCTTTGAATATTAATTGAGGGGTAGTATATAATTTAGTAAAATCTGGAGATTTAATTTTTAGAACGACTGCCTCGTTGGTCTAAGTGGGTGCAAGCGTTACTGCTGAGCATGAGGTCTTGAGTTCAATTCCCAAGTCAGGCAAAGTGTTATTGGGTTTTTCCATGAGGAATTTCTCAGTAGCAGCCTAGTCTGGACTCGTGCCCGGTTGATGGCTCGCCTCCTATTTCATGGGACATAAAGATAACTGGCGAAATGTGGCCTCTGCCTATCCCTTCAGGGAATACGGGCATGATGTTATGTATGTATGATTAAAACCGAAAGTATGTTTTAATTTATCTGTAATACAGGTTTTACCTACAACAGACACCAGTCTCTATTAAGCGTTACCTTGACTTTAAACTGTTTGTGATTATGAGAGAACAATAAAGAATTGCATTTCTAGTTGTTCTAAAACTAAAACCTGCAGATTTTTACTAAATTAGTATACTTATTATGTAGTACTCTTGAAAGAGTATTCAGAGCATTTTTTTTGTATTGTAGTCAGTAAGGATTAAAACCGGAAGTACATATTTTTTTTAAATTAAATTTTCCGATTTTATTAGATACTTCTCTCTGCTGTCAGACGTGGGGTAATTTTCTATGGGAGATGAGACTTCTCCTTTAGTTCATACACCCACGATATTAGCACCAGCCTAGCAAGTCATCATTCATATCAATACATGGTTTGCAATGACTTAGAAAAACATTCATTAGCAAGTTTAAACTAACGTAGAGTTGTGCAATGTCGCGGCTCATCTTTCATTCTCGTATCCCTTCCAATTAGTTTGCCAAGAGAATCTCGTGTGTTAAATAGTAAACTGCTAATTTGTTTTTACTCGACTACGGCGAAGCAAAAAGGAGGGTTATGATTTTGACCGGTATGTATGTTAATCTGTTACCTAAACTTCTAAGCTACTGATCATAATTTGACAAATGAGGTATCGTTGGAAACATGAGCATCTTGATCGTCCGCTTTTTATAGTCTATGTGACGTCACAATAAAATCAATGTGGCGCCCTCTAGAGGACATAAAGTCGTGAACTGAAAAAAAACTTTTTTTGTTGTGCCATGTTGGGTATCACATGAAAGGGCTGGACAAGCATATTACAAATATGTATATATATATTATATTGTCTAAATAAATAAATGTGTTTAAATGATTAAAAACAAGCAAAAGGGAGACTGGTACGTAAGTACGGCGCACGCTGGGCTAAAAATCGCCTTTCATAGGCATAGAGACTTGAATTTTGAAGGGTCCTTTTTTGGCTAGAAATGGATTCTGCTGATCGTTTGTGCCTCAATGCATATGATAATATGCGTTGTTTTAATTATAAAAACTTAACTAAATACAATTAAAAACATTTATTTTAAGTTATTAAATGAGATCACAAAATTGTTGACGTGAATATTTTTTAAACACACCAAATTACTTAGTAAGTTAGGATGCTTTGTTATTATATACCTACCTGTATATTATGGCTAACATCAAATAGAAACAATTTGGCATTTCAAACAATGTTTCTCAATATAAATTGTTAATAGGTAATAAATACTTATGTTCATAATAACAAAACAAAAATAAAACACTGCTATATCTACTGAAGTACAGATTTTGCAGAAAAAACAAGTATGTAGTAACTTATGTTCATAATAACAAAACAAAAATAAAACACTGCTATATCTACTGAAGTACAGATTTTGCAGAAAAAACAAGTATGTAGTATACTTAGGTACAGTCTTAAATCTTTTAATAGGCTAATAAGTTGGTGCTGTAGTAATTAACAGTAAATATAATCTATAGTGATTAAAAAACTAAGACGAGTATAATAACCACCGCAGCTTCGGCTAGCTGGCTCAGCCACGGCGGTGAGCGTTAAAACCTTAAAACCATCTGCGACGATAAGCTCGCGCGGGACCGCCGCCGTAGCCCCGCAGCGCCGGAGCCGTGACAGAAACCATGCCTGCTGCCTGTTGATTGCTCGCTTGCATGGTGTATGCTTGTTTGCATGTTTGTGTGAACTTTCTGCGATATGATGGTTCTGCTTTTTAATTATTATGAATATGAAATTTATGCCTAAAGATGATTCTGACTTACAATTATGAGTTTTGAATGTATGATAAATAAGTGTATGCCAAACGATTTTCTGTGAAATGAAGTTTATGCTATACACTGTTATGCAAAATAATATTATGACATAAAAAGTTCTGCTATAAAGGGTACCCTTTGTATTGAGATTGTGGCGTTGGCGACAAAATGACGGGGTTATAATTTTTTAAAGAAAAATTTGTATGGCGCTGACATGACAAATAAGGCTGTCTCTGGAATCATAAAGTTGGCCATTATGTCCTTACACACAAATATATATTATATCAGATATATATATATATATATTTGTAATTTTCTGACATACTTCGTATTGCGGCACCATTTGTTTTTTTTTAAATCTATAAAACAAATATTTATGATTAATTTTAATACATGCTTTAAATATGAGTATGCCAAGTCTAGTTTACAATTTTTTTATACTATAGGCCAAATAAGTCTAAGAAATCACAAAAGTTCGTTTTACTAAATTGAAATGACATGGTATTCATGGTAATTATGAATTACCTTTTGAATGTAATCTCCGGTCAAGTGCCCATTAGCTAATGACCTCATTGACGTAATCACCATATGATTCATACTTATGCACCTAATGAATTAACTAGTTAAAAGTATAAGAACAATCCGCCAATTTACTGATGTGGATACCGCGAGGCTAGTCTATTTTAGTTACTGTATTTTACTGTGGGGACGAGCTGCAGATGTTGACTCTATTTTTATTCTGCAGAAAAAGCCATCAGAGCAATATATGGCCTCCTCAGGCGCAATTCTCTTAGGGAACTGTTTAAAAATATTAAAATCATGACGGTACCTTGTCAATATATCTGTAAAAACATCATGTACGTAAGGAAAAATCTTAATCTTTTCAGTAAAAGAGGTGAAAGACACAATTATAGTACTAGAAATAGGGACCAGTTAGTTCAACCCGGTTTCAGACTTGCTAAAGTAGACTCATCCTTCATGGGGTACTGTTTAAAATGTTACAGTATAATTACCTCCCCACATACTCGAACTATATTAAACGAAATTTAAATCTTGTATAAAATGCACACTATGATGCCACCAAGCATGTTGATTAGCATCGTATAAATTCAATCTCTTAGTATTGTATAATAGCATAGCACATGTGTGAGCACTGTGAACCTTCTACAAAACTACCATTTACTGGGGATGTCTTTCATTGACTTGAATGAGCCCTGGCGGCTGAGAGTATGTCATGCTCACTCAAATGTCTCGATGCTGGTGGTGGCATGTGTGCTGGATCATTAAGTTCCCTTCAAAATGATTGAGCTGAATGGTGCCGTCAGTAGGGACTGGTCATCTCTTAGCTGCCATGACTTATTTTCATTGTTTTTATATTTTTATTATGGACGCTTTTAACGTGTACGTCTTTCTACATTGTTCTCACATATATCATTTCAACATGAATGATGTAACCAATATTTTGATTTAAAAGAGTGTTCATGGAGTTTCTTGCCCGTTCTTCTCCATAGGAATCTACTACGCTTTGGAATGGGCAACTAGCTTCATTTTTCTGACTGACCGACCCTTTGACAATTCAAAAGTGCTTGTAATTGGTTTATTTGAAATAAATGCTTTGAGTTTGAGTTTGATACACACAAAAAATAATTAGGGTATACGTTAATTTAGCAATTACTGCAGGATCCCCTTAATGAGGGTAATTAGATAAATGTGACTCATTAGTCAATAACAATAAATAGTCAAAAATCTGGTTCGTAATTTCAGTTCATTTTGAGCATTTCTACTGCTAAAATCTGATAGCATCGTGCGTCTCAGTGATTGTGAATAACATAAGTAATATAGTAATAAATAAATCGGAAACAATGCCAATAGGAGTGTAGTAACACGTTTAGTTAGTGATAAATTAGCATCAAGAATAACAAAAATAAGCAAAGTCACATGAATAAATCTAATGATGTTTATACGAAATTCCGCCTCACCTCTTTTAAAGGCCAATTCGGGCGAATTGGTCGATTAAGTACCAACTTTTTTGTAATATTGTGCAAGCCTACATTCTGCCTCGGTTTTTGAAATGATTTAGGCACCAGGCATAATTTATAAATTTTTTTGAAGTACAGATTTCGACTGTATCACAAACGTAAATTCTTCGTTTTCGATCAAAAATTTTGTATCCTGAATTAATGATCGGAAGATGATTATTTTATGGCTGAAAAAATATTCCTAATCAATAAAAATTGCAAGAAATTATGTGAAAAAGCCATGTATAAGGACAGATTTGTTTAAAGCGATTTTTTTATTTTTTATTATGTAATTAAAACTCGAAAACTATCAAGAATAGCGGAACATACATGGGGTATTTTTGGATACCCCTGGGCATGAGGAATCAAATTTTTTTTATGACGTCACTTTTTTGACCAATTTTAAAGTTTAAAATGATTTTTAATCTATCCACCTTTGAAGGCCGATTACAGCGAATAAAAGAACGTTAAGTACTAACTTTTTTTAATGTTTTGGGTAGCTTAGGATCAGGAAGCTCCGATACAGTTCTTAGATGTAATTTCAATTGTAGAGCCTGATTCTGAAGTGGATTCTGATGGTGACGAAAAAGTTTAGAAAAAGTTAACTTTATTGTTTATGGTAGATAGATTCTTAAATATTATATATTTTTCTTTTGGTTGACATTTATTTATAACAATATTTTTTTTAAATACGTAAATACTAATTCAGTTACAATTTAACTGTTTTTAATAATTGCTTATTTAGTTTAATTTTGTCAAGCTACGCTTGCCGGGGAAGATCCGTGGATGGGTGACCATCTTTACATACCGAGACTCCTCCGTGCCTCGGAAAGCACGTTAATCCGTCCGGCTGTCATTTGTGGATCTTTTGGAGAGCCTCATTTGTCATGTCAGCGCCATACAATTTTTTCTTAAAAAAAATATAACTCCTTCATTTGTACACGCAATTGCCTCATACGAAATTTTATAGTATAGTAATGATCAGCAGAATCCATTTCTAGTCAAAAAAAAGGCCTTCTAAATTCAAGTCTCTATGTCTATGAAAGGCGATTTTCAGCCCACCGTGCGGCGCGGCTATAAAATTAATACTTATTATACAATAAAACCTAAAAAAAATATATTTAAAGCGACTCCAAGTTCAAACTAAAACCCGACTACTGAAAAATCACGCTCTAAAAAGTATGAAGTAATGTAGACAGAAATTAAGACACAGAAATGGTCAAGGTAAAGCCGTCGTGGCATGCCATTATATTTTTTTAGGTGTACGGGCATGCGACGACGTCATGTTCGTGAACGGGCGCCGTCAGTTGGGACTGGTCATCTCTTAGCTGCCATGGCTTATTTCAATTTATTTAAAAATTTTGAATGGTTATTTCTTGTTTTCTTTTTATTACGGACGCTTATACAAACGTGCACGTCTTTCTACATTGTTCTCGCATGCATAATTTCAACATAAATGATGTAACCAATATTTTGTATGAAAATTTTGATTTAAAAGAGTGTCCGTGGAGTTTCTTGCCCGTTCTTTTCCATAAGTACCTACTACTCTTTGGAATGGGCAACTAGCTTTATATTTCTGACTGACCGACTTCTTGACAGTTCTTAAAAGTGCCTGTAAATGGTTTAATTGAAATAAATGCTTTGAGTTTGAGTTCTGTCTGAAATATTTTCTTGTTTCATACTTTTTAGAGCGTGATTTTTTAAATATCCTGTTCCTATTATAATCTTTCGTTATCATTACAAGCCCTATTGAATGTGTTGTGACTGATAATATAATAATCATTGAGGTAACAATGCAGGCACTCGTACGATGATAATGTTATCAATCATATAGGGAATACGAGTACCTACTTCCATCCATTGTTAGAAGAAATGCGCTAGATTTTACCAATTTTGATCTTAGTCTATCTTACATCTCTTAACTGACCATTGCGGCTACATTTCATAATTGTTATTCATGCATATCGCGATCTGAAATGTGCCAAAGTTATTAAAAATAAAATAGTTTAAAGACCATTTGTGGAAGATAACCACTACACTGTTTGTTTGGACACCGCACAACGTCAACGGGACGTCAACGAGAAACTAGATTATTCGAACCGAACGTGATGTCCCGGTGCTGTGCGGTGGGCACGCGGCCAAAGTAAATGAATGTATCGCTACTTCGGCGCCATCACCTCGTTCTCGTTAACGTCCCATTTACGATGTCGGTGGACAAACAGCCTTACTATTTCATCATTATCCTCCTGCCCGTATCCTTTTCTATATTTCTTTGGTCCCAATCCGAGTTTGAGTCGAGTTAGCTATTTCTCACTAGGCGATAGAAGTACTGAAACAGAGTCATTATCAGTGCGACCAGAAAACGATAAATATTTCACTGTATTGTTTGTTAAGGTGCTCAATAGGTAACACGGGTAATCCTTTTACCTACATGATACTTTGTGGAGATGACTTGAAAATAGCGCGCCAAGAATAATCCGAGTACCAACAAGAAGCAATGTCTGAAGTGTCAGCTGACTTTTCATCATTATGTACTGAAGCTATGAAAATTATATCTGTAACGTCATTTCTATCTTTGTTTTAATATAAGAATTTAAGAACATGATGATAAAACTTGTTTATTGTTAAGTCACACTGATCAGCACGTTCGCTACTAACATTACAGGAGGCTATCTCTTATGGTTGGAACGTACCTGCCGTAAAGGACATCAAAATAAACTGGCCGTCGCTCACAGAGTCCGTACAGAACCACATCAAATCCGTCAACTGGGTGACTAGAGTTGACTTGAGGGATAAGAAGATAGAGTATATCAATGGGTTGGGAGAGTTCAAGGATGCGCACACGATTATCGCGACGTTGAAGAATGGCACTAAGAAGGAGATGACGGCGAAGAACATCGTGATTGCTGTGGGGGGCCGGCCGCACTACCCGGACATCCCCGGAGCGGTGGAGTTCTGCATCAGCAGTGACGACATCTTCAGTCTCGGTCACCCCCCGGGCAAGACGCTCGTCGTTGGCGCCGGATGTATCCTTTCCAAATATCAAACTCATACTTCTGCACTTATCCCAATTTATTTGGGGTCGGCGCGGATTCGTTTATCATTTCCGTACTGACCGTCTCTCTCTTCACAGACATGACAACTTATGATCATTGCGTGATTTTAAAATTACATAATCGTTATCGGCAACACCAATCTAATTCCGATAATCAAAGCGCACATGTATTTCTTACGGTACGAAAGTAATGAGGTTTGAGTCAACATGAAACTTCATATTTTTTTAAGTTAACATTTTCTGTTACTTACACTGAAAAGGAAAAGCTATCATAGTTTACCTTATTATTTTCCATGGCAATCAAAGAAATATAAATATATCTATGATGACAATAGTAACACGTATTATGTGTAAAATAATCTATAAATTAGCTACTTAGTATCTGCAGTACCTAGCTACGCGGTAAAAAGAATATACAACGTTGTGATATACAGACAGACGTCGCCGGCGGGCGGCGGCGTTTGGCTGAGGTAGGGTTCCTTTGGACCGGGAACGTTAAAAACGACATGAACGACGCGACGCGTAGGTTTTTAGTCATTTATTCATAAAGAAGTATTAGGGAGCTAGTTAGACTAAAAGGTTTATATTTTATCAATTTTATTTATAGAGAGTATAATCACAAACTGATTATGCACCCTCGTCGCACTGTCTTTTTACGACGGTTTTTTTTTTTTTTATTATGTTTTTTAGTATCTACCAAAGCCAGCCACAACATACCATCGAATTTTCTTAACTCAACATAACAGATATTGGTCTCGAATGCGCCGGCTTCCTAAACTCAATGGGTTTCCCGGCCACCGTGCTGGTTCGCTCCGTGCCGCTGCGAGGCTTCGACCAGCAGATGTCTCGCATGGTCACCAACGAGATGGAGGAGAAGGGCGTCAAGTTCCAGCACAAATGCGTGCCGCTGTCTGTGGAAAAGCTTGCGAATGGACAACTGAAGGCGCGCTGGTTGAACACGGAACTTCAGCAACAGTATGTATCTTCTTATATTTGTCGAGACATAGGACAGTTTTTGTCCTTTTTGAACTGCTTTGTGAAGGAAAGGAAAGGAAAGTACGACAAATATACTAATTTCAGCCACTAACTAAGTGGCGTTGCTGTTTCAGTTTGAAGGGTATGTGCACCGATGTTAGTACAGGCATTATGAGACATTTCAGCTTTGTCTGACGGCAACTATCAACGGATCTGCGATGCTTTCGGTACTTCCGTACTTTATGCCATCACAATAACAGAAAAAAAAACGAATCTAAGTTAATTAGTTGAGTAAATAAATTGTCGTGTTTTCCAGATTCGACGATACATTCGACACAGTGCTGATCGCGACCGGTCGGTACGCGCTCACCAAGGCGCTTAACTTGGACGCCGCCGGTGTTACCGTGAGTTTATATAAATCACTTTTAATATTTAGGGATCTCAAATGCCTCAGTTTTCAAACATAATGGTGCTAAGTTTCCCTGTCTTTAAAGATGCGTTCATATTTCCAGTATTCGTGCGATTAATGCTCGCTATCGAATGCTTGCTTACAAATGCTCGTTCGTAAAATATTTACTGACTTGACGTTGACGCGCCTATTGACTAAGATCCATGTTTGCCAATAGAATTGTCTAAATTGATTGGATAGGCTGAAATGAGAAATACTGAAAAAGAGCGCCTTAGAGCGCTAACACACTGGGACGCCACGGCGACGTCGCTGGCTAACTAGCCATGGCTACCTCTGGCTATCTACCGTAGCCAAATGAGGATGTCGAATATGTACGCAGTAACATGCGGGCGTCCGTCTCGGCGACTAGCAAGTCACTGAGTGAGGGAGGCGTAACTTGTATACAAAATACTGGCGACTTGGCTACGCGTCGCCAGGTCTCCATAGTATCCAGTCTCCACGTAGGGGCCGGTCGGTCGTGGCTACACTTCCAAATTGGCGACGTCGCCAAACCGTAGCCAAGTGAGTTAACTGTCATACATTTCAATACGAATTGTTTGGATACGTAGCCGGCGACCTCGCCATGGCGTCCCAGTGTGCTAGCGCTCTTATCAAGTAGGACAACATGCAACAGCTGTTTCAAAGTAGAAGTCAAACCGTGTATGCAAACTAAGTGTACAATTATTATTGGTCTTATATTATGTTGATACTTATGACTAGCAGCCTTATGACTAAGTTTACTGTAGTTTGTCCACAAACCGTAACTCGACGATACGAACAAAAAGTTTAGTATTTTGGGCGCGGTACGACTAGGCGAGGCCGTATTGACAATAATCCAAATATAACGACATAATGACCGTCCAGGGGCTTCCTAATGGAAATTTAATTCATGTATGATATAATTCATCGACGAGTGCCGTGCCACAACTGCATAAACTACAGGCATTAGATACTCGTAACATTGATAATTACTTTGGATTATCATTTTTATCAAATCCGTTAATGTGTAACCTTGTACGATATGAAATATTACTACATTGTCTCGGTTCAATTAGATAATTTTGTCTAGGATTTAGATTTACAAAATCCAATAAGAAACTCACTAGCGGCTCCGAATCTGGCGTTGTGCCAACTGCCAGGTTGATGCATTTGACTCCCCTATAAATAAGGCTGAAATAAATAACTGGTGGAATGTAGTACTATAAACCGCTGCCTATCATTTCTGGATATCCTCGATGATGATCTTAATATGTTGGTCTTGGCAAACGCATTCTGCCGCGCTAGCGATAATGGCAGTAATTAGTACGTTTTGCATAGTTTCGAATAGGTACCTAATTTGCGCTCAAAGTTTTTTGTCACATTTTTACCTTTTCTGACTTGTTTTTATTAAATTATTTAAATTATGATTGTTAAAATGTGTAGCCCCAGTATTATTTCATTGTGTTATCTTTAAATATGTATTTCTATATCTAGTACGAGTTTAATAACTTTAGCATCAATTGCTTAATATAACCGCAGAAGTATGAAGTTACTGCTATCATTAGCAAAAGTAAAACATGAATGATGATACCGCATTAAGAAAGTCGCCGTAAGTATGGTTACTGCTGTTTTGCTAAGTAAACCTTATCATAAACATCGACTTACTGCCGTTATCCTTATTGAAAATTAAAGGTTCCCGTTAAGATATTAAAATGACAGTCAGATCAATTTGTACAGCTCATTGCTCTGATTCCGAGTCTATATTTAACTCAATTTGGACAAAAATAATACTTACTGCAGTTATCGCAAGCGCGGCAGCACTGGCCCCCTTATTGATTAACATAAAGTTATGCTAAACTTAATCCTTGAAAAATGTATGGTTTACCTGAAGGTTACACTGGTTGTAACTTAACTCCATGTTTTTTAAGGGTTATACATCACGCTTTCACCTCCAGTGATGATATAATTTACCAAAAACCCATATCACACCAAACATCTGTAATTCCAGTCATTATCGGAGAACGGCAAGATCGCCGCTCAGACCGAGCAGACCAACGTACCCAACATCTATGCTGTGGGTGACGTATTGGAAGGCAGGCCGGAACTAACGCCCGTGGCCATCGCCGCCGGTCGGCTGCTCGCGCGCAGAATGTTCGCAGGCGCCACACAGCACATGGACTACGAAAACGTTGCTACGACTATATTCACACCCCTCGAGTATGGCTGCGTTGGACTAAGCGAAGAGACCGCTACAGAAAAGTATGTATAACTATTATTAAAACTGAGTTTGATAAATTATTTTATTTGTAAGTAGGTTTATATTATACAAACACTTTTAAGGGCATTCGCCTATAATGTAACAGTTCAGATTCGAGCTTATCTAATCTTGAATTGATACATTGCAGACGAATGCTCGTCAGTCAGTGGGGCAGTATTGTAACGTAATGCTCAAAATTGAATCTTGGATTGTTACACTACAGGCGAATGCTCCCGTGAGTGAGCGGCCTTACACGTCAATATAATATATATTTATATATGAGGTGAGGTTTGTCTGTTTGTTCTTCGTTCACGTAATAACGAACAATGAATGGGAGTGATTTTTTGCACACATCAAAAGTATCTAGGGATCAAGTACATTTTTAACTATAAAAAAATATCTAAGTAATTAATATTTACCAAATCTAGTCTTCCAGACTGGCTTCTTACTTTAATTCCTGTGTTTAAGTTAACTTTTCTACATCGTTTACTATTTTTTTTTGAAAATTGTGAGAAATTAACCTAAGTTAATGTCGTCAATTAAATGGCATAAAAATAAAAAATGAGGATTTAACAAAAATATTTGTATACAATAAAAGAAATAATAATCTGTGTTTCCACAATTGACACGAATCAGACGATCACAGCGATTTGGCATGCTTAAAATCAGAATCACTTTGAGGAATGGCCGCTCACGTTCTTTCTAACAAGTCAAAAAGTTGTTGTGGGGTATGCACGGCATCCATACTCGGCAGAGTTCTTCTTTGGAGCATATCTCACGCGTGCTCAATTGGGTTGAGGTCTGGCGATTGAGCAGGCCTCGGCAGAACGTTGATGCGAGCATCGGCAAGAGTGCGTGTTACGACTCTAGTCGTGTGTAGCATTGTCGTGCAATAGTCGAAACGAATCACCCAACCGGCTTCGCAGAGGGATGATCACGCTTGAAATAATCCTCTCCGCATAAATCTGAGCATTGAGGTTGCCCCTGTTTCAAATGAGATCGGTTCTTCCACCGCTGGAAATACTGGCCCAAACTATTATTGTCCCCCCTCCATATAAATGAACTTCCTGACAAAATTTCAAACGTACTTGACGTCCAGAGGTCCTCCACACTCGAGTACGTCTTGTATCCAGCCTCATACCGAAACGAGATTCATCGGAAAAGCAAACGCAACGCCAGTCTTCTTCCTTCCAATTTCTGTATTCGCGAGCCCATTGTAAAAGGGCCCTACGATTGCGGGGTGCTATAGGTGAAACTCTCAGCGGCCTTCGGGAACGCAGACTCACAACACATAAACGATTTCGGATAGTTCGGTCACTTATCAGCAAGCCTGAAGAGCTGTGGAGCCTCGTAACCAACATCATGGCGGTCATGGTACGATTCAGTCGAGCAGTATTTTGAATGTATCGGTCCTGTCTGCGAGTGGTCGCTCGGCCGCGCTGCCCCTGATACGATAACGTGTCCAGAGGCAGCTTATGACGCTCTGTGTAGTACCAAGAGCGACAGCCACAGTACGTTGCCTGGAACCAGCTTGCAACTTTCCGACGGCTCTCATTATATCTTCTCTTGTCAAATGATGTCGTCGCTCCATATCGATGCAATTTTTTTTCAGTTCCGATGCTGGACTTGCAATGGTTTTGTAAAAACGCTATTACACACTTTTATAGGAATCCTGATTGACCTTTATTTCTATTCATAATCAAAATTTAAAGAAAATTCTTTATTCAAATACTGAAATTAATTAAAAAGAATCAATAACGATCCTAAAAGTTAAAATAATAATCCTCAATTGCGGCAATACTCTAAAACGTACTTGATCCCTAGACACTTTTGATGTGTTTAGTTTTTATGCTGGAGAGTGATATAGGCTAGTTTTTATCTCGGAAGATGTGCCCTGTGATACCTGCTCGATTTTTCATATTTACGGTAGAGTACAAAAAAGCTATCAATATTTTCAGTGTTATTCACGTGTTTGCTCGACAAGTTTTGACCTCGAAAGGTGATAATCAACACGAATATGGCTCACCAAAGTTATTATACAAAAATATTTAACTTCCATGACATTACGGTGTATTGTAAACTACAGGAAAAGGCTATGTACACAACATGTAAAGATCTTCATCGAATTGTATTTAAAATTACCGTATTTAATCTGCTATACGTGGTCAGACATAATGTTACTCTTATTATGAGTAAGTGTGGTGGTGTCCTCACACTAGCGGCCCATTCCCACGTACCACAACCACACCACATCGCAGCGACAACACGTCGGCAAGCAGTGGTTACATGTGAATAGTGTCGCTGCAACTTTTTGCAGTTGCGTTGTCGCTAGTAGTTGTGATGTGATTACGTTGTGGCTAGTGTTTGCAGACAGACATATCGTTGTGATTGCGTTGTGGCTGCGACGTCGCCTTGATGTGGTCGGTATCACCCACACGGTTGATTACTGCCAAATGTGTTTCGTGTGAACAGACTATTAATTTCATATAAATTAGCGCCCTTCCACGTGGTGTCGTTGTGGTACGTGTGGTCTCTTGACATTCTGCCAGGAGTGCCAGGGCTTGAAACCGGTTTTGAAATACTGGTTAATATTGTTCATAAAACCGTTATAGTACCGTTCATCGATTAACCGGTTAGTTACCAATCCACCGAAGTTGCTGTACTGGAACTTATAGCACTGTCTCAATTCCCATACTTCTTTCGTGGCTAGAGCATCTTGGTATTCGCGGGACGGCTCACGATCTCTTCGGGAGTTATAACCAAACTTGAAAACTACCACAGCAACCAGCAGACGATTACTTTTGGTGTCCCCAAGGGCAGTGTCCTGGGACCCCCACTTTTTCTCATATACGTCAGAGCTGTGTCAGTTATCCTTACCCGACTGCAAAATTTTTGTTTACGCCGATGACACAGCTCTTATTGTTCATGGCCGAGACTGGGACTGAAACATGCCTCAACTCGGAGTTTGCCTTGAGCACCGTCATGGAGTGGCTGACCACAAATCTTCGTACTCTAAATGTAAATAAGACCAGATTTGTCACATTCTTTACTATGAAGTCAAGTCAGCTCCCTACACCGATCGAAATTCGTGCGCACTCCTGCCCAAACTTACACGCATACTGTGGCTGTCAACAATTAGAAAATACCGCTATTATTAAATATCTACAAACTAAAATGGAAACAACTTATTGCTTCAACTGTAGCTCGTGTGAAAAACTCATATATATATGTTTAAACTAAACTAAATCTAACTAATTACCTATTTAGCACTTTGTGCATGGAACATCATTCCCTTCTGTATCTGGAGAAGGGCGTTGTTAGCTGCGCTACAGTTTATACTTTTGTAGCTATCATCGTTTGACTTGTTGTACTTAGTCTTGTGTTATTGTTCCGAAATAAACTTTTTATTATATATTTATTTTTTATTATTACAAAAACGGTTTCGAGTAAACCTAAATAATTTTGGTTACCGGTTATTATAGAGAATAAAATTTTAAAACTCGCGCTAACCCTGAAACCCGGTTTTACTTAGACGCGCCCGTTTGTCACATTAATTTGCGTATTCGTTGGCGTAAAGTGAGATATTCGTTATTGTAGGTATAAGAGAGATGGCGTAGTAGGTAGGACTTTGGTTAATTTTGCTCAACAGAATCAGAATAAAAAAAACGGTTTCCCCCATTAACCGGTTAAAATACCGAGCCCTGCATTCTGCTTAGGTAACATAGCGAGAAAGTAATTGAAGATCATGTTAGTATTGTTGATAACAAAGTGGTTTCTAACAACGATTTAAATCGTCAGATGTGACGTACTTAAAAAGTGAAGAACAAGAAAGTATTCCAATCCATCGTCAATTTATCACAACTTGCTCACAACTAATCTCAAGACAATAAAACCTCAAAACCTGTGTTGACTCACAGTGACGCGCGGCGGTTGAAAATGAAACAAACCTTTCCCCTCTTCACTCGTGCGGGGAATGTTTTCCATGCAGCTCGGAAAACAAAAACATCGTGTTTGCTTACACAAATGTGTATGGCCACGCCTCTTTGTTTCGATATTTTTGTGTAATGTTTCGAAAAAACACGCGCAGGACACGGCTTCAGATGTATTCAAACGAAACAGAAACGTGACTATCTTTTGACGCGATTATAGAATCTAACGATTTAAATCTTAGGTTTCTAAATCCAAGTTCAATTCTGGAAATAGCTTGTGGTGGCATTACAATGAACACTGTGGGATGGCATCACTGATCGCATTTTGTCGCTCTGCATGTCACACACATTGAGAATGCATTGATATATTCAAGGGTATTAGCATAGCTTGATCGAAACACGTTTGAGGATTATATGATAGTACCATGATAAGCAAATCGTTAAAGTATGCACTCTAATCGGTTGACTTTAATAATGTCTAGTGTGAAGCTAAATTACTGTATTATCTTTATTACCATCTGCTCGATCGAAATATTTGTTGTTATCTTAAGAGCGCACCGAGGATTTTTACGAAATAATTGCGTTCGTTAGATCCCTTGCTGCATCGTTATTACTTGACCTTTAGTTATGCAACGATGGCACGGTTGGCGCAGTGGTTAAGCGATTGACTGCTGCGCTGCGTGTCGCGGGTTCGATTCGCGCACGGAACAAATATTTGTATGACCTACAATTAGTTGTTCCGGGTCTGGCTGTTTGTGTATGTGAGTTTAAATGTTTGTAAACGCATCCACGACACAGGAGAAAGTCCTAGTGTGGGCCAAGGTTTTTTTTTTAAAAAAAACATACACTTTAGAAACACAATTACTTGTAGTTTCCTCTATAGAAAAAAATCCAAATTAATCTCTAAAAACAAATTAAACCCTTAGTCTAGTACGGCGTAAATACTTCACGGAAGGTCATCAGTTTTCCGTAATCAATAATAACAAAACTACATGACTGTTTTCTATAACGTATACATTTTACATTTTCAAAATGTGTATTTGTTTTAATAATACGAAGGAAATACCCAAATTAGCGCGCGAACCACTCGTTCTTAGCCAGAGCCGCCACGCCTTCCCGCCTCCCCGCTTCCGCACACTTAAAAGCTCAATGCGCCCTTATATAATATTAAAATAGAAACATACAAAATAATACAGTTCCATATTATAAATCAAGTCCCATAGTGCCTAGCTTATACCTGTAGCGCTACAAGGTTATTTTGGCGCGTGGCTAAAATCGGAACTAACGGGGCCATCTTGTTTTTTTTTATACATATCGAGTGACATTCCACAAAACAATTACACAAAATGTTTACCAACAGCGCCCCCCTATCAACGTCATTCGAACGCCAACAAGTCCTTGTAGCAGTAAGCTAACTTTAGCTTGTTTTTTTCAGATTCGGCGTGGATAACCTGGAAGTATACCACGCGTACTACAAGCCGACGGAGTTCTTCATCCCGCAGCGCAACATAAAGAACTGCTACCTGAAGGCCGTGGCGCTTCGCGAGGCGCCGCAGAGGATCCTCGGACTGCACTTCGTGGGCCCCGTCGCTGGAGAGGTCATTCAGGGCTTCGCCGCCGCTCTTAAGTATGTATTACACCATGTTACTATGTATTTTAAAACCACAACCACCATTATTTCATTATCATCGACATCATTCAGCCGAAAGAAGTTCACTGCTGGACATGCTGCCTCTCCCAAGCATTGCCATAATTCTAATTTCATAATTCACGGATCTCTGATTCTTACATCCACCGAATTTCCGCGTCCTTCACCAGTTCATCAGTCCTTCAAGGGGGAGCGACATCGCTGCTTTTTTAAATTGGTATATTATAAACTAGAATTATACATTTGATAAAAGAATATTATATTAGACAGTCCCAAAGTACAGTACAGTAAAGGAAGAGTATTATATCTCGGCAGTGATCTTTAAATAATTATCTAGAGCCGCTCGGTAGATAAACCTTCCGCGTCCGTGAGTAACTACCGCGCACTCGATACTGTTGCGTACAGATAATATATACACTGAGATTTCGAAGCGCTTCGTTTCGGTCGTTTTATACGAAGATATAATACTATTACTTATTTATACTGTGTGTGCCCCAAGTATCTATTTCATTCTGTACAATTGTATCAAGGAATTTGGAAGTTCATGTATTCTAAATCATCATTGTTCGGTATTGTAGATGCGGCATCACGATGGAGCACCTGATGAACACGGTGGGCATCCACCCGACCGTGGCGGAGGAGTTCACGCGCCTCAACATCACCAAGCGCTCCGGCCGCGACCCCAACCCCGCGTCCTGCTGCAGCTAGGAGCCTCGCCGCGCCGCCCACGGGCCACACGCGCCCTGCTTACAGCCAGACATAGCGAAACATAACAAAAGTGTTCAAAGTAAAAAAGGGATGAAGCTCTTCCACAATGTGTACAACTCTATATGGAAATACAAGTAGTTCTAAATAAGCACTTCTGATGCCTTACTACTTCTCTGTGTCTCGATACTCGACTTAGATCATTATATAGATAAATGGACTCAATTAAAACCATTCTTCACTAACAATAACCTTCGCAAGTGATCTTAAAATAATTGATAAGATTTTTTTTCGATTTGATTCGTTTTGTGGATATTTAACATCACGATTTCTGTTTACGCTATGTCTTCGCTGTCGGTAGTTTACTCCACTGATGTTTATAATGAACTCGGTTCTAGAGTGCGCCCCTCACGATATAATACCGATTGTTTCGATACTTGTTACGAAGAAATTTAGCATTTTTATATATTTATTTGTAGTTGAAGTGTGAAGGGTAAGAAATGTTTGGGTTGAGGTATTAAGTCTTTTAAAATAATATTCTTCGCTTTTTATTCCCTTTGTTATTTTTTGTAAAAGTACAATTCTGTACTCGACCGCAGGAGGCAACTGCAGGCATATTTTTCTACCTAACTGGCCCCCCTGAGCCACAGCAACGAAACCGATGTAGACTGTTAGCTTATTGAACGTACTTGTCTAATCGAACGAAAATATTTAATGTATCTCCGCTACTCTGACAGAAATAACATTTATTCTCGTTTCTACCCAGTGGGGCGGGGCCGCGACACGACTGGTTTCTATGAATTTCTATAAAATACCTTCCGTAGCTAGCGATACGTCGTTTGCAGCTACGGGCGAGCGACAGTCGATAGATAGAAGATAGAAAAACGTGTTATCACTCGAGCCTTGGCGGCACTATTGGTCTGCGGTCGGGCTACACGTGTCGCTTGTCGCAGTTGCCTCCTGCGGTCAGGTACGAAATGGTACCTTTACAAAAAATTACAAAGCGGTACCTTTAACCTGTAAATCGTTCCATTGAGCTACAAAATAAAATTTTACTACCTTTTATGTATTTTGCAATGTTTTGAGTAATAGGCTGTTGTTATTTGATCAGTTAACCTATTCATATGTGACGTACAATGTCGTAGAAATAAACCTTTCGGGGCTTTACACTTGTAGATGGATTTTCTTTCAACTCTAAAAAGTACAAATCCTTCGAGAATTATGAATTGTTGTCTCAAACTATGTAGGAACAAATGTATTAAAATATTGTTACTATGATGAAAATAAAATGGTACAGTATTATTGTTATTATCAGTTATGCCTTTCTCTGCAATCGATGATATGCAACATTCCGGCTAACAGTAAAACAATCAGTGTGTAATTTAATTTATGTAATTTTGAAACTTAATTAAAGTGATATATTTTTAATGAAAAACTATTTGGGTTGGTTTTGATTTTTATTGATTGGTTTAGTACATTGTTAGAGCTCCTTTAGTGGACATTGTTTAACACAACAAAAACTTTTAGCTTCGCTCCCATAGCTACCGCGTCTTTTCATACTTTGTTTCATAGTTCGCGAAGTATGCAAACACGCGGTAGCTACATAATCGAGGCTAAACGAACTTAGCTACGTTGCCAGTGTGGCCTGCGCTTTAGATTCCGTATTACACACATCCACAGATTACTAATATGTAGCAAGCTACACACATCCTAACATAATTGAATGGAAAACAAAACTGCGAACTATTATAACCTGTGAATATAAAGGCAAAGGCACGCACTCATTCGTCCTTCAATTAGTGAATTCTCAGGGCCCATCGTTAGTGATGTACCGATCCATGTCGCTGGTGGTCTTGCAGTCGAACCAGAACTGCGCCGTCGGCAGCGGGTAGTACTCGTGGGCCTGCACCAGCTCATTGTCGAAGCGCCAGAAACGAGGGCCTTGGAAGAAGTAGGTATCTAGAAAAACAAAGATTATATCTAGTTAATACAGTAATAAAGTATGGACATGGGTAAAACACAGGATGACCCCGCGTGCTATTTAAAAGTGATCGCACGAATTCACGATCGTTCGAATTTTTTGTTATGGTTCTTTTTTTTCTTATTTCTTTATATTTTTACTAACCTCCGGACTTGATGGGGTGACCTAAAGATGTACTTTTGGTGACTACTATTGGAATGCCTCGACGAGTAGAACTAGTTGTGCCGAGTTTGGGCTCGTTTTGTTAGTTATGACGAGACCTTACCTCCGGACTTGATGGAATGACCTGAAGGTGTATTTCGGTGACTGCAGTGCTACTGGAACTCTGACGAGTAGAACTAGTTGTGCCGAGTTTGGGCTCGTTTTGTTAGTTATGACGAGACCTTACCTCCGGACTTGATGGAATGACCTGAAGGTGTATTTCGGTGACTGCAGTGCTACTGGAACTCTGACGAGTAGAACTAGTTGTGCCGAGTTTGGGCTCGTTTTGTTAGTTATGACGAGACCTTACCTCCGGACTTGATGGAATGACCTGAAGGTGTATTTCGGTGACTGCAGTGCTACTGGAACTCTGACGAGTAGAACTAGTTGTGCCGAGTTTGGGCTCGTTTTGTTAGTTATGATGAGACCTTACCTCCGGACTTGATGGAATGACCTGAAGGTGTACTTCGGTGACTGCAGTGCTACTGGAACTCTTTGACGAGAAGAACTAGTTGTGCCGAGTTTGGGCTCGTTTTGTTAGTTATGATGAGACCTTACCTCCAGACTTGATGGAATGACCTGAAGGTGTACTTCGGTGACTGCAATAATACTAGAACTCCTCGACGAGTAGAACTAGTTGTGCTGAGTTTGGGCGCGTTTTGTTCGTTATTTATATATTTAGTAACACAACCAATAATAGTAACTAAAATTATAAAAATGAAACAGACAATTATAACCAGTGATCGGAGTAGGTAGATTGAATTGGGGTCATTGATCCGAAACGTATTTATTAATATGGACATTCCTCCAGAATTGGTTGATTGTTAAAACAATCTACCTACTCCGATCACTGATTATAACCCACATTAAAATATACAAAATAGAAACATGAAAAACTTAAGGAAAAGAAACTATGAAAGACTACATTGAAACAAGTCGTAGGGAACAATGAAAACGTTTCTAGTTTTTGTTGTGTTCGGTAATAACAGCTAGGCAGTGCCGGATTAAGCCAGCGCGGGGTCTGTAGCAAATTCTACCTAGGGGCGTAATTTTTATTGCACCCCGGATAGTCTAGGCTTCCTATTGACCATTTATACTGAAATATGAGTTACTTTGTTGACTAATGTAGAAATGTTTATGAAGGAAGAGAAACTAAGATGCAAGAGCGAGCGAAGCATGTCGATTTTTTTTTAACCTCCGATTAGTTAGGTGACTTATTCACAAAAACTTTATGAATGAAGAGAAACTTGCTCAAAATTTTTTAGCAACACCTCTGAGAAGTTCCTTTGACAATACATACAGGAATAGGAGTTGCTTTGTTGAGTTATGTAGAAAAGCTGTAGAATTAAGAGAAACTATGATCAAGAGCTAACGAAGGGAGCTCGAATTTTTTTTGCATCCGCGCCTTTTATGTTCGATTTGTTTTGACCGTTCTTACACAATATTTTATTGGACTTTCTATCCAAACGTTTCACGTTTTTGTGACATCAAGTAAATTCAATATACCTACCACGTCTTAATAAGTTTCACTCAAAAAATTACGGTCAGACGGAGGTGGGCGGGTTTAGACAGGGCCCCCTTTTGCGCGGGGCCCGTAGCAATTGCTACTCTTGCTACGTAGTTAATCCGGCACTGCAGCTAGGGTTGCTAAGAATGACCTTATCTGCTAAACAAAAATACAAACTTGTCGCTCGATAGGTCGTGGGTTTTTTTCTTGACGTTATAGGAATCTCAAACATATAAACTTCGTGTTCCAAACAGGATAAGTATTCTTTAGAAATATTAGAATCTACAGTCAAGCTTTTGCCATCCGGTAGATTTGTACTTGTGTTAGAGATTTGCTTGCGTTGAATTTAACCAGCAAATATAGTTGATTACATTTTGACCAGTATAACCCAGCGTGTTTTTCAAACGGAGGGGGAAAATAAATGGTTTCAACAGTCAAAAAAGTTCCTAATATTGGATGCGAAACGTATTGCATGGCTACCCTTCGTTAGGACAGGGCAATGATGCGATTCTGACAAGAAGTGATAGGTAAGTTAGATCATTATTCTGCAGCAGTTATCTTACCTCCCTTCCACACAATAGCAGCATCCACAGGATAAGGCACCTGTCTCCACATGGACATCTCCTTCGGGTACCGTTCGTCTATGGTCCCGTTACTCTCGTCATATCTCCAGTACCGGTCCTCTTCAATCAGATATGTCTTATTGTTGTAATTGGAGAGGAACACGGTAGTCAGCTCTGAGACTTCGTCAGGGATTGAGTAGTCAGATATGGCACTTTTTTTGATGAAGTGGAATGTGCTGTCGAACTCCCAGTAGTTTTGGCCTGCAATGAAGAGTTGTTTTTGTGACTTATTGTGAACATTAGCTTTACTAAACTGATTTTGGAAAAGTAATCTTAATTACCCTTTGGTTAAGGCCTTGCCTCTCATACGCGAGGTTGTGGGTTCAAAACCGGGCAAGTACCAATATGACATTTACAATTCATATAATGACTTTCTGGTTAATTTATTTATTAAAACTTTATGCAAAAAATACCGTACAAAGGCGGACTTAATGCAAAAGGCAATTGTCAACCTTAGGATGATGCAGAGACAAAACACGACAGGTGCAACTTATGTGATTGATAACACGAAAATAACTATAAAATACATAAATATATACATACATATAAACAGAATAAACTTTGTCAGGAGAAATAACGATCAGTAGAGGAGAAAATGAATCCATCTTGGACATTACTAACATCGGCGGACGTGAGAAAACCTGGATTACATTACATATTATAAAACAAAGCTTCCTCCCGCCGTATCTGTATGTCTGTCTGTCTGAACGCGATGAACTCAAAAACTACTGAACAGATTTACTAAACGGTTTTCACAAAAGGGTGGAGTGACTCATGCGGAAGGTTGAGCCGTATAATTCATGAATGTTTTGTGTAAATTGGCTGAAATATGATGATGATGGTTGAGGATGTCGGAAAAAATCACATCGACTGGGAAGGGCGGCTCCAGGGGGAGGTTATGGGGGTCTCTGGGCTGAGTCTAGGTCGACCACTAATGAAACTAACTAAACTAATTTTCTAATCACAATGAAAAAAAAAAATTGTATGATGGCAATCACATACGCGAATGACACGCATAATAATAGGTCTTTACCTATAAAATTGCCGTTTTGTATGAAAAAATTTAAACGAATTTTTTTCATGTATTTTTTATTTGTATTAATCGAAGTAATCACCCATGCAATCAATGCATCTTTGCCAACGCAGTGGCAGTTTATTGATGCCCTTCTTAAAGAAATCAGCTGGACGGGAGGCAACAAATTCTTCGAAGGCATTTTGTACTGCCTCTCGGGTATTGAAATTTTTTCCCGCCAAGAAGTTATGCAAATTCTGGAAAAAGTTGTAGTCTGTAGGCGCAAGGTCTGGTGAGTAGGGCGGATGACGGAGAGCTTCCAACCCCAGTTCTTGCAACTTGGAGAGCGTCTGCTGTGCAGTATGAGGTCGCGCGTTGTCGTGCAGGAGCAGCGGAGACGAGCGATTGACCAATGCTGGTTGGAGATGTGCCAGCTTCTCCATCATTGTGTTCAGCTCTTCACAGTACACATCTGCAGTAATGCTCACCCCGTTCGGTAAGAAACTGTGATGAATCACACCGGCGCTAGACCACCAAACAGTGACCATCACTTTTCTAGGGATAAGTTTTCGTTTAGGGCATTGTTTAGGTGCTGAACCAGGATCCAACCAACTTTCTGAGCGCTTGCGGTTATCAAACAGAATCCATTTTTCATCGCAGGTAACAATGCGGTTCAAAATTCCTTCATTTGTGTGTCTGTTGAGCAGTGCAAGGCACGTCTCGACGCGTACTTCGCGCTGGGGATCATTGAGTTCGTGGGGCACCCATTTGTCAAGCTTTTTTACCTTGCCAATTTGACGCAAATGGATCAATATTGTTTTGACGCTAACGTCGAAAGCTGCTGCTAATTCAGCCGTAGATTGTGTATCATCAGCTTCCACAATCACCTTTAATTCGTCATTGTCGACCGAAGTCTTCGGATGACCGCGAGGTTAATTTTTCTGGTCGAAATTTCCAGAACGGAAGCGAGCAAACCAATAACAGGTGGTGCGTTAGTTTGTAGTGTTAGCTCCGTAAACGTCGTTGATGTTGCGTGCCACTTGTGCCGCGTTGCTGCCACGACGGTACTGATATTCCATAATTACTCGATTTTTTAACGTATCCATGATGACGAAAAAGATTGAAATGCCATAAAAATGTAACACTATAATCAATAAGCAAATGACTACTTTTGGAAAAAAAAAACCATGTTTTTAAAATAAAATAAATTTTAAATTAGAATTCTTAGCCAAACAAAAATTATTTTGATTTGAGATGGCCAGTACTGCAGAACGGCAATTTCATAGGTAAAGACCTAATACGATTATATGCTGTAATTAATAAATGATTTACCAGTTCGTTTATTATGAATAAATATTGTTCGCCGGGCCACCCCTCCCACCGCCCCATTCATTCCGATCACCTGATGTGTCGGTGACAGCCATGGAATTTATATACTATATGTATAGACGCTATAAATGATACTATGACAAAAATATATCCGCCTGTTCCCAGGTGGACATATTTTTCCGACAGGATATTGAAGAGGCAAAAGAAGTAGCTGAGCTAGACGTGGAATTACATGCCCCAAAATAGGGTCAAGACAAACCGGTCCTGGGGGCCCCCCAAATCTTAAGAAGTACTTTTTAACCAAATCTCAAACATGGTCAAAATATATTCAGTAAGAAGCAGTTTTACGCAAGGTCCTTATTACTTGCTACGTACTTGCCTGAGAAAATGACAATATTTCCGTCCTGTTTCTGGTAAATGGTTTTGATGGTGATGACGTCGGAGGGCAGTCTTTGGAACACGTCGTGGAAGCGCTGCGGGTAGCCACTCTCCATCTCGTGCCTGTCGCGCAGCACCCACACCCACTAGGGAATTTATTTATTTATTTATTTATTTATTTATTTATTATGGCACACCAACGACTTATTCACAAAAACATTAACATATAAACTAGTCTTAATATATAATTATTACAGCGAACTTGTCACTTATAGGTATGCACAGCACTTACATAGCTTGTCTGTAGGTTATTAGATTTAAAGATAATCGTAAATCAAATAACTTAAAATCATAAAATCAAATAAATTAGTAACAAAAAAAACAAATAAATTAATAACAATAAAATCAAATAAATTAACAATATAAAACACAAATTAATCAATAATAATTTAGACAAGTGAATAGAATTAGAATTTAATAATTGCATTAATTAAAAAAAGTTTATGTTGCAATAATAAAATAAAATACAGAACAAAAAATGTATGATGGAATTCAAAAAAGAAGTTGCCGTGAAAGATGGTTGCGAAATTGTGCTAGGGTGTTGGAGAAGATGTCAATGCTATTAGTGCGAGAGTGGCTTTCATTATATGTCCTCATCAAACGGTTTAATGGCGCTGATCGCCCGAGATTGGTTCGAGCTGTAAATGGTGAAAATACATCTAATTTGCGGTCGGGCCTAGGTTGACTACAACGGGGAACAGATACATTTATATCTTCCAGAAGTTTAGGAACGTGGATCAGTCCATTGACAATTTTGAAGAGCATAATTTGATCCATAATTTTTCTTCGGCTTTCGAGGGATGTAAGGTTGAAGTGACTCAATCTTTCAGGGTAATTAGTTGTGTTGGGGCAGCTGTTCGATTTATAACGCAGGTACCTAGTGAAGCTTTTTTGTACGCGTTCGATTCGATCGATATGGACCTGATAAGTAGGGTTCCACACCTGCGATGCATAATCCAGTACACTTCTGACGAGGGTGAAGTAGAGAAGTTTGAGGGTACGAATAGACTTAAAGTCGTGACAGATACGTTTCAGGAAACCTAACATTTTAGCGGCCTTTTTGACAATATTGTCTATATGGGGAATGAAAGTAAGCTGACTGTCGAGGCAGACTCCCAGATCGCGAATTGTGTTAACCTTCTGCAGCGTTAGACCGTTCAGCGAATACGAGGATGGAAGGGTATTACGTTTTTTAGTGAAGGTCATATGTTGACACTTTTCAGCGTTAAGAGTCATTCTGTTCTTTATACACCAGTTGTGCACTGAATTTAGATCCTCTTGCAGCAAGGAGATATCTCTGGGTGAATTTATTTGCTTATAGAACTTGACATCGTCTGCAAAGAGTGAGCATTCACTGTGCTTTATGCAGTTCACTATGTCGTTGACGAATACTAGGAATAGTATCGGACCCATATGGGAGCCCTGTGGAACTCCGGAAGTAGAACTGTAAAAGGAAGACTGGTGACCCTTTACTACGACCTTTTGCTTTCTGTCAGTCAGATAAGATTCGAACCATTGGAGGAGCTGGCCGAATATGCCGAGGTTAGAAAGTTTCTGCAGTAGGATCTGGTGGTCGACCTTGTCGAAGGCACTGCTAAAGTCTGTATAAATTGAGTCAACTTGTGTGCGAGAGTCGATAAGTTTGCTGAGGTCATTGATATAAAGACTCAGGTTCGTCGTGGTGGATCTTTGTGTGCAGAAGCCATGCTGTTGGGAAGCTAGCTCTATTTTAAAATGAGAAGTTAGAATTGGACACATAAGGGATTCAAAGACCTTCGAAAACACAGACAAAATAGATATTGGCCGATAATTTTTAATGTTGTTTGTTTCGCCTTTTTTAAAGATGGGCACTACATTGGCATTTTTCCATTCAGCAGGGAATTGTGCTGTTTCGATTGAGTGGTTCAGAATAATTTGTAGCGGCAGGGCCAAGCTACTCGCGCAGTTTTTAACAAATAATGGTAGAAAACCATCTGGTCCCGGACCCTTGCATACATTTAGTTTTTTAAGGACTTTAACTATATCTCTTTCGGAGAATGTGACCCGACTCAAGCTATTTTGGGGGTACTTGTGATCAGTCTGTAATGAGGCATATGTTTCATCTGATGAGGTGAATGTTGAAGAGAAATGGGTAGCAAAGAGCTTGCAGACCTCATCACCGCACGTGGCTATCTGATTATTTAGTTTCATCTCAGATGGTATGTCATTAGATTTAGATTTTTTTGCCTTTACAAATGACCAAAAGACCTTGGGATTTTGTGCTATGCCCTTCTCGATCCTCTCCACATAGTCTATGTAGTTACTTTTGATCATTATGTTAGCTCTTTCACTTAACAATCTGTATTCGTAGTTGTCGCGGGGATTTTTATATTTTTTAAACCGCTTCCTAAGCTTTTCCTTTTCGTTTAAAAGTTGAATGAGAGCTTTTGGAAACCAAGGGGGGTATCTGTTTTGTGATACTTTCGTTTTTGGCACGAGCTCGTCAATTATATTCTGGAGATGCTTGTATAGTACTTCGACCATTGCATTGACATCTGCGCACTCGGACAAGCATGTAGTCCAATTAATTTGTTTTATTCGATCATTCAACAACGTATAATTCGCATTTCGGTAATTGTATTTTACGGAGCGTTTACATTTAAGTGGAGTAAGTGACATATTTTTAACAATGATTTCCAATGGTGGATGATGAGAGTCTACAGCCGACAGGGGGGATTTACATTCAAAAACGAATCCACCAGGAAAGTTACACAAAATTAGATCAAGGGATTTGCCAAGTTGATTTTTTACAGGGTTCAATTGCTCAATGTTATTTAAGGACAAGCAGTCTATTAACGAGTAGCCTAGTGGGGTATTGTAGTTACTTGGTGACGTGGGTGTACTTTGAGTTCCGGTTTCGTCCAGATTCCATTGAATGAATCCAAGATTGAAGTCGCCAGCTATTAAAGTTTGATTTCCGGTTATGTCGATAACTGAGGTAACTTTGTCTAGAAATGAGTCAAGCGTTGGTTGCTGAACAGGTGGTGGTAGGTAAACAGCACAGATGTTCAGGCGTTGGATCTTATTCCCATTTGTTATCTTTAGGCTCACCCATAAGTTTTCAGAGTCCGTCTCAAATTGTGACATGCGAACAGACCCGATAGACTTCAGGACAGCTATTAATACACCTCCACCCTTTTTTTTTCGTGCATTTGTCGAGGTTCTGTCTCTGCGGTAGATATTGTATCTACAGTCAAATAATTCCCCGTCGTTGACGCTGTCGTCTAACCATGTTTCTGTCCCTATAATAATGTCGTAGTTGTGATTTTGCGCGTTTAGCATAATATTATTCAATTTGGTTTTCATTCCTCTAAAATTTTGATAGTAAATATTGAATGCAAAGAGTTTAGTACAGGGTTCTGTGTATACATTTTTAGTCTTTCTGATTAAAGCAGTGCGACTGCTTCAAGGCTGCGCACTTGCTTAGCTGGTATTCCATCTGATTTCCGAATGAGGATACGTCCGTCGCGCACCCATACATACTTGTAGCCTTTGTCTCGTGCTGCTTTTCTAGTTGCTGCGTGAATTTCCTTGTTAAACGGCGAGAGGTGCTCGGCTACGAAGATTGACTTCTTTAGCCCACCATAGCCTAGTAGACTAGAATTCAGTTTATCTTCAGGGTGCTCTTTATTAAAATTTAACACAGATGTCAACATTTCATCTCGTGCAGATACACTATTCAGCTTTACGATCACAGTTCTAGGATTGTTGTTTTGGGGGTCTAATTTTCGGACACGTACAGCCGATACAATATCAGCCTCTTTTATAGTGCTCGAGACCGCCTTTCCAAGTTGCACGACAGTTTTAAAAAGGTTCTCAGATTTGTTCTCCGGCACTCCATTGACTTCTAAATTTTGTTGCCGTGAGTTTTGTTCAAGCAAATTGACTCTTGTAGACAGGTCTGACATAGACTTTTTAAGTAGCTCGTTTTCCTTCTGCATTTGTACGTTCGTGTCCCTACAGTTGTCGAGTTCGCTTTTCATTTGGTCGAACTTATTGCTCATGAATTGAACCGATGTTTCGAGACTTTTTATGAGTCCTAGGGCTTCTTTTAGTTCGCTCAGCTCCGTAGCGATACATGCTTTTATGGATGCTGATATTTCCGCGGTCACTGATGTTCTTATTTCATAGCGAATGATCTCCAACATCTCATCTGAAGAAGGATTCACGGGCTCCTTAGAGAGTGGGCTATCTACACGCGGTCGTTTCTGCTGTCGGGGATGTGCAGTAGACGTGCTAGGAGTTTCTAAAAGCACTTTTTGCTCTTCCGGTTCATATTGAACATGCGGTATATTTTCAACATCCGCCGGCTTTGGAGGGGTACGAACGGTGCGAGGCATAATTTATTCTCGAAGGCGCACGTGGGCAGCAGTGTCGTACTTTGAAATAAAGTTATCACAATGAAAATGTGATCGGGGTGGCGCCACCAGTCCAATGCAGCTAATTAATTTTGTAATTGGACCGCACCGTAATCGTTACCTGGAACGCTTACGCCAAATGCGTCATTGGTATGTTGGTAGTACCGACAGTCCAGCGATGAATACTCGTACGCAGGACTTTGCCGTTTATGCCGTCCGCGTAACCGCGAGGATTCCTTGCACTCGCGAAACAGACACTATGATACTGCACTTTTAAATAATATTACGATAGTTAGTTATTGTCTTTAAAACACTTGGTGATTCTTCGTGCACTGCAGAGAATGATTGCCACTTTATTAAGCGCGAGTTTTTGCGAAAAAATAAACGAATTAGCAACTGATTATTAATTTTTCGGATGAAAAAACCTAGGACAAATTATTTAGCTGTTACGGAGCGCGTTCCCGATTATTTTTAGAATGATTGTGGAAATTAACTTTACTATAGCCCTTTGATAAATAATATCCATCGCATGGATTTCCATTCTTTACTGGATGCGAGCAATCCAATCATCCAATTCATCTGCTGGAATGTTAGTCCCTAACGCTCTATTTAGTTCTTAGCCATCAATCCAAAACTGTTATAAGTTCTCATCAATAAACCTAAAAGTTTTCGAACTACAAAGGTAGTAGACACTAACCTCCTCCTCAAACACAAAGATCTTGCCATTGATGACCTGCAGTGTGTCGTAGTTGGTCATGCAGAGGTCGGGCATGTCGTTCTCGTCCTCGTCGCTGCCCGGTTTCGTGAACCGCGGCGCCAGTGAGGTGTGTGACACAGGACTCTCCGTGCTCTCTTCAGTCTCCTCTTGGTCTTTTACTGCAAACGATTTTAATACAGGATGTAGTCATCTACGCATTCAGTAGATATACAGGCTGGCAGGGACATCGACGCTAAAATTGTTACCATGGATTCAGTACATGATTGTGAAAACCCCCGCGTTAAAATTATACGTCCCTTGTTTAAAAAAAAATGCTGTTTGCGGACGCAGTCATGGAACAGCAGATTTTTTTAAAACTAAGTAACTTGGTGCAAAAATTATTGACGGGAAACAACTTTTATTTTTGGTTTGAAAATTCGCTGTTGACGGTAGTGCGCAATGTAACGCACGGAAAACGTGCTTATTGTGAATGCAACGGTACAGGGATTGTGGTACTATTTAAAGTTAAGTTATATATAACATTTTATAACAAGTTATCGCTTGTTGCGCGTTAATTTTGACCTTCAATATCTCTGTACCAGAAGGTTTCCAGGAATGGTCCAGTACAACAAAAATATTACAATAACGGGAAGAACAATATTAGTGACTCTCGGCTTCGTAAAGCGTATTTTAAAATCCGGTATAGGTAGGTACCTACCTACTTCAGGTCCCCCCTAACTTAGAGCTTTTAAGTTTTCTAACAGTGCCGAAATATAGGAAACTCATAATAAAAGATGAGTTTCTTATGAACATCCACCATATATGCATGTGCAAACATTGTAAATATCCTGAATTCCAAAAAAAGTTTAGTATTGTTAGTTGAAGGTATAGTCATAATAGTGTATTTAAGTATAAGGTAAATGCCGGCGCTACGCTATTTTGATCTTTAACGCGTGCTTTACCCTTTTCCAGTTGTTGACCCACATAAGATTCATGGTTTTTATCTAAGATGTGGTTTCTGCTTTCAAGAGCCAGACAGCGAAACCGAAAAATCGCCAGCACGCGTAGCACGACAACCATAGAAACGGGTTTTCTACGGGTTTTGTCGACATAAGAATAGACAAAATGACAGATTGTGACTGTTTATCTGTCATTTTGCCTATTCTTCCGTCGACAAAACCCGTTTCTATTGTGGTCATGCTAAGCGTGCTGGAGGTGATCAACTCCATAACCAACACAACTTGCTAAGGCATGACTTTTATCAGATATGCAGTTGAGTTACTACTAATTACTTACCTATTAGCAATATAAAACTACTCACAATACAGATCCCGCATGCCCAAAATATCGTCCATGTGCAGCTTATCAACCGGCACCTGGTAGTAGGGGTACATGACCGACGCCTTCACATCGGAGTGCGACAATCCTAGCGCATGCCCGATCTCGTGGATGGCGACGGCGAAGAAGTTCGTGGCTTCTTCTTCGTCTTCCTCAGGATTGTCACCCCAGATCTCTTCGTCGTCGAAGTGCATGGCACCATGAGGGGGAGGGAATGCGTGGGCGACCACGTGGCCGGGACCGTCGAACGGAAATCTGCGGAAGGATAACTGCTGTGGTGTTTGTCGGGTATTTTACTTAGTGTCTGATAGGATGCACATATTTAAGCATCGTTTGCGAAAAAGATATTAATATGTCTGTCAAATTATTGTGCATTCTGAGCGCCAACTTCTTTCATAGCTTATTTAGGACCCTACTGACTACCTAGATCATTGACTAGGAAAGAGTTGAGATATAATGTACAGACGCCAGCCTACCCGAAACTGTCAAATTTTCCCAATCAACTTTAAACCTTATGATTTTAATGATAAAGTTGAAAATCTATTAAAGAAATTTGACAGATTGTAGTAGTATGATGTGCTAGCGTCTGTACCTATTCAAAAACTTGACTCTAATGGTTTCCAAAATTTCAATGTAAGAAGTTGCATTTAAATAAATAAGTAGGTACCCTAATTGAAGTCTGAACTATTAAATGAGAAAGCAATAAGAAATGAAGGTAGTTAACAAAAGTATCTCTATATTACCCGTCTCCATGGTCGCCACTAACAAAGGAGACCTGTATGTCTGCGCGGCCCTGGTCTATGGGGCTGAAGCGCAAGTTGCCGTGGGGAGCCCATACTGCCAGTCCTCTCTCCATCAGCTCCTCCACGCGGGTTTTGTCCAGAGTGCTGGAGCCGTTCATCACTCTGAAAGCACATAAATAGTTATAACAAGTTTTTTTTTGGCATGAATAGGTTTTGGAATCTATCCAAGACTAACTCAATTTAGTTTCGGCAACAATCTTGCCTGACAGCGACAAAATAAAATGTTATAAGTACAAAATAGCAATCTCCTAAACACCATATTTAAATGGAGCAATTATGTTTTCCTTTTTGTCACTTTTTAGCAATTTAGTTTCCCAACATCTTAACAAACACTTTGCATAAGTACCTGTACGATATGTACTGCTTGTTCCACGCTTGCTGTAGAATGTATCTCCGGCTCCTCGTAGATATGGAGGACGTTTCGATGTCTTTCACCCCACACCGCTTTTTCTTGAAGAGCTAGAAGCCAGACGTTTCAATGATAACATAGAATATTGAATTCAATCGAACCCTAGAACTTCTTTGGTTCTTGGCTCCGCGCACACCAAAGATGGACGCGAAGGGGTGCGAATTGACGTGTAAGTGTTTGTACAAAACTACTTACCGAAATAAAATCATTTATCATCTATCATTTGAAGTAGAAGATTTTCTGATGGCCTTGTTTTCAGACATTTTCGATAGCACACACATTTGCTGTGTCATAAGTTGACGAAAATGCGAAATGTATTTCACGAACATGCGACGCAGATGTGAAACGGTCTGTCGGTCGTCATAGTTCGATTCAAACTTAGATAATGGTGGCTCGGAAGTTAGGCACTCGCTGCGCAGTACCTACTCCACCCCACACCCCCGCTGACATATGAATTCGAATGAATGACTCGCCTCATGTTCCGAGCCGCCATTAAGTTTGAATCGGCACTGTACTGCAGTCGTCTAAGGTTTATTATACAATGTCATAAGCAAATGCTCCACTCTGCGCTCATCTTTGGTTCTTCCCAAATAAATACCTGTTTCGTATCATCGTCCAACGTGCCAGTTTCAGGGAGTCCAGCGAAGGCTTGCATCTTCTTCAACGCTTCGGAGATGGAGTTAACGGTGTAGGCGAAGTCCGCGTCGGTTGGCACGTCCGGTAAATAGCCATATTTCTTGAGAAAGCTGAGCTGTAAGTTAATAAATAAGTATAATAGGTAATCTTTAGGTTTATCGTAACATGTTGGTTTTTGTATCAATTAGCTTGTTCAAATATATAAGTATTTGTAATACATAGTATCAATGGATAAAAATAAAATGCTACCTTACTAAGCAGTACCCTAATTGCGTAATACACGATCAATCAGAATTTGAATCGTTTTGAAACAGATTGCCAATCCATTGCTTTATAAGTTCGAAAAAAAAAACTACTCAACAAAGTCAATAAGTTCGATTCAAACTCAATGCAACGAATATTGTTGAACTGTCAAAATGAAATAGATTAGTCGTAATCGTTTACGAAAATTTGTTACGTAATTAGATAGATGGTCTTGCTTGCTTATTGATAGAAATGAATTACTTAACTTAGTTAATTTATGTACCTCCTAGGTACTTATTACTACAGTTGTGTATGTTTTTAGGAAGACTATAACCTCAATACCTATCAACTCAATATTTACTAAAGCCAAATAAAATGTAAAATATTTAATGTAAACAAACTGCCCATAATCTACTTTACATTAAAATCACTTATTTTGTAAGTCGATTTTTTACATTTTATTAGTACCTAGTCTAATATTCTTATTTATTGCTTAATTATTTCGATCATGAACGAAGCTATGGTGAAATAAACCCATTTAAAATATTTCATAATTATATTATGGAAAAATAATACAAATTGCTTTAAGTTTCTTGATATCTATTTTCACATCTTATTCAGTTAAGTAATAATAATAAATAATTGTAGCAGTTTGTTAACTTTATGTAAAATAAATATAACGAATATTTTTATTTTGTTATCACATACCACGATTTTTTTTATTCTCAAGCCTTTATTGCAATAACAACATTAATAAAAAAGGCAGCATTTATATATTATGAAGGATGGGATATATTATGAAGGATGGGACGGTTGACGTGTGTCGGGCATGCAACCGTCCGGGTGAGTCCATCAGACATATTATCTCTGGTTGTTCTCGTCTGGCTAACGGCAAGTACTTGCACAGGCATAACCAAGTGGCCAGGATTATTCACCAGCAACTTGCTTTGAAATATAAACTTGTGGATCCTGAGGTACCGTACTACAAGTATGTGCCCGACCCAGTTCTCGAAAATGACCATGTCACGTTGTACTGGGATCGGTCTATCATTACAGACAGGACTATTGTTGCCAATAAGCCTGATATAGTAGTGATAGACCGATTACCGTGCCGCGCAATGATAGTAGATGTTACCATTCCACATGACGAGAACCTCGTGAAAGCTGAGAAAGAGAAACAAATAAAATATCTCGACTTAGCACACGAGGTTGTCGACATGTGGAACGTGTGCTCGGCTATCATTGTGCCGATTGTCGTAACGGCCAATGGCCTGATGGCCAAAAGCCTCGACCAACATCTCTCGAGGCTCTCATTAGGCGGTTGGATCAAGGGCCTGATTCAGAAGGCAGTACTCCTCGATACGGCTCGTATTGTGAGGAGGTTCCTGTCTCTGCAGCCCTAGCCACCGGTAGCTTGGACCCTGCTCCCGACACCGACGGAACACTATTTTTTATATTTTTAAATGTTTTTAATTTTTTATTCTAATATTTAAAAATATAATTTATATGTATATAGTTAAATAATTGTAGCAGTTTGTTAACTTTATGTAAAATAAATATACCTAACGAATATTTTTATTTTGTTATCACAATATCACGATTTTTTGATTCTCAAGCCTTTATTGCAATAACAACATAAAAAGGCAGCATTTTTTTAAATTATTATTATTATTGCAAAAAAATATAATAATATTTGCATAAAATGCGCTGTTCTATACGAGATCAGAATCTAGGCCAGCTGCACCACAGTCCAACGCCTTACACCTAACTGCTATCAACACTTAAAATTTTCGTCCGAATTTAAAGCAATTCCATAAACTGTCCAAGGTCACGTGCATGATGCGAGTTGTTACCTTGTCTAATAAAAGCGTCAGAAATATATTTTTGTTTCGTGTATTGCGACGCGCTACGACAGTGTGTGAAGTGCAAAACTGCAATCTCTGTGGTGTGTGTACCGTGTTGTTTACACATACAGATAAACCGTACCCGGCACAACAAGACGTGCCCATGAACTTTTGAACGTTTACTGTAACTAATTGTCAAGACGTGGTCAAGACAAATCTAACGAGTCCAACACAACAGGGCTACCGTGTAAAGGACAAGGAGTAGAAATCGCCCGTAACATCGGCCGAATTTCCGGATTTCATGTTTAGGGAGTAGACCTGCAGGAACAAACCATGAACGATAGCTTGTAGATTTTTAGCGTTCGAAAATATTTTATGCTATCAACGCGCTTCTATGATTTGACTGCGATGACCTAAGTACTTTTTTTCTTATCAAAAAAACATGACATCGTTAAAACCGTTAAATTCAAATTTAAAAACCGGCCAAGTGCGTGGACCACGCACAATGGAGGATTCCGTAGTTGGGATGAATGGATGAATTTATCCCAAGAACAAACTTTAACATTGTATGTGCAATGTCAATGTTCTCCCCCATACGTTCCAACTGCAAATGTAAGTTTGTCGATTATTACTCGTTTACTTGTAAAGCATACTTAACTGTGATAGTTTTCCTTTAAACTTCGTTTTATACTCTACTGCCGCATGCCGTAATGTTTTTCACACATCCAAAAACAACCAATTAGCTGGTAGGGGGACACTTAGCTCTAACAAAAATTTGGATTATTCGAAAAATAATTTTCACACACCCACACGACGAACCACAAATTGGGACAGACGAGAAAAAAAACCATCCCCACTTTACGTGCAGGGAGGGGAGGTACGTAGCCAAAAAAAAAAAACATGATTTTATTTTACCTCTTTGTCGGCGTGATTAATATGTATAGGTCCATGACCAAATTACAGCTTTTTAGCACTACGATTCTCTGAGCTAAGCCGCAGATAGACAGTCAGACAGGCAGTCGGACATGGCGAATCTATATCGGTTCCTTATTGACTACAGAACCGTAAAAACCAGAAAAATTATGAGTAAAAATTTGTAGGCCAGCTAGAGAAATTAACTAATAGCATAATAGGTTTTAATAAATAGTGGCCAATTTACTGTATTTTGAGGAGCTATTCTGCTCATCATGCCGAAGATCCTGATCAGATCTTCACCAATTATTTTTGAGAGCAACTTAAACTTACTACCAAAATAAAAAGAACCATGGAAATCAGATCGAAGTTAGAAAAAAAAAATCTGCTCGACAACGTAAACAACGCAATGAATATTGTTGAACTGTCAAAATGAAACAAATTTGTCGTAATCGTTTACGAAAATGTGTTGCGTAATTAAATAGCTGTAGAGTTGTACGTACAAACTGACAACCGAAAGCAAATTTTGCCAGAATTGATGCAGAGATGCTTCGCTCGCTCGGTCTATTAAAAAAAGGGGAGTTTTTTATGCCCAATACTCTCTGTACTGGGCATAAAAAACTTCGTCCACATCGTTGTCAATGGGAAAGGTGCCCAAAAGGCTGGCAGAATTGCCAAGAGGGCAGGCCTATTATTGGTTTTTTTAACCAAATTTTGTTCATTTGAAAATAAAGAATTTGTTATCTACAAAGCACATTTTTGTTTTGACTTCACGCGGTTCCCAAAGTCTAGAGATACTGTTAGTAGGTATAGGTATGTAGATTACACTGACCTGTTCAGTAGTCGGCGAATTTGGTTCCACATAGATAGTCCTGCATGTCACAGAGTACCAAACAATGCTAAGTAAACACAAAACGCTCTTTACGTTCATGTTAGTGTTGGAAGAATGAATTCCGATAATGCCAAGCGGGTTGTACTGGAGCGACCTTTGGCTTCAGATAATGAATCATTAGGTACAGATGCGCGGTGATCTGGTTAACGACCTTCGGCGGAAGATCTGCTACTCATGTGTACAGAAAACAATGTTGATAATGTTAACATTTATGTTTCAGTTAAATACTCATTCAAGGGCCTAAAGAAACGAATTTTTTTTTTACACTGCGTTGTTTTTTGAATGGATCATGTGTGGTCTGCAATAATGCATTTTATTTATTTATTTATACCAACCAACTTGAAAAAGCTGCACTCTTGCACGTTTTTGTTGCGTTATATGCGCGGCGAGCAGTCCCGGCCCTAGGGTAGAGCGTCCAACCAGTCAAATTGTGCGGAAAGTGTCACGTTTTTTCACTAGTGCTTTTCACTTTTCTGTTTTTTTTAATTTTTAGCTCCGTCCTCAGCTCGTCGCAGAGTTTTTATTATTAGAGAAAAGTTATACATGATGATGATAACGATGACGAGGGCGATGGTGATGATATATATGGATATATCGGATGGATATATATATAATTACATAGCACAGGTGTGAGTACTATGTCCAAGGCAACTATTGTCCTATTTCAGTGCTCCCAGTACCTACTATCAAAAATTTTTGAGAGAGTCTTGTACAATCCCCTCGAAATGTACCTAATATCTCTAAACTTCATATATGAAAAACAATATGGTTTTAGACCGAAATCAAATACACTCTCAGCTACAATAGACCTGGTGACAACTATAAAGCTTAATATTGATAAAAAGAAAGTGGCTATGGATGTCTTTATTGACCTAAAAAAGGCATTCGACACAGTCAGTCATGAATTGTTGCTAAGGAAACTAATGGAAATCGGGATACAAGGACCTGCCTGTCAAACCGATACCAAGTAGTTAAAATTGGTGACACTCACAGTGATCCCAAAATTATTACATACGGTGTACCCCAAGGCTAAATTATGGCTCCCCTGTTATTCCTACTGTACATAAATAGTGTCCACAAAATTGGTCTGAAAGCTGACCTAACATTATACGCAGATGACATATTATGTCTGTTCTACTTCGGCCACTCAATCGATACTATTGTTAAGCAAGCACAGAACGATTTGGACTTACTCAACCTGTGGTTTCAACTAAATATTCTCACCAAAAAATAAAAAAATCGGCAATTATACTCCATTAAAAATAAATAACCAAACCATAAACAAAGTAGATCAAGAAAAATATTTAGGACTAATTTTGGATAGCAAAATGACATGGCTTCCACATATTCAAAAAATCTAATCAAAAATACAATCACTCACGGATACCCTACGAGGTATCGTTCGTTGCTTACCACGCCAAGTTCGCTATTTAATCTGCTTCTCCCTTGTTAAGCCGCATATTGACTACCTAGTGGAAATATGGGGTACCGCTGCCAAATCACATACGAACCTACTACAAACTGCCCAAAATAAACTACTAAAAACGTTATTTAACTATGACTATCTTACTCCAGAAACTATTTACAAAAAAAATAAAGTAATGAATATAGCACAAACATACATATATAACACATGCATACTAATTCGAAAAATACTAAACAAAAATATACACACAAATTTAACCTTCACAAAAAATATAAAAAAAAACATAAAATGAAAATGAGACGTGATCACGTGAACAAGACTTTTTCAACCCGCACAAACTACGGAAGAAAAATTATCGTGTACGAAGGATCTAAAATGTTTAATAAATTACCGAGAGACCTCAAAGAATCTAAATCCAAAACCACTTTTAAAAAGCTACTTAAACAATTTATATTCAAAAAATCACATTCCCTACAATAGTGTCGAGCCACATCCAGTTACGGTTTATCTATAATATGTTACACGGATACTTGTTTACATGACATGTACCGAACGAACACTTGTCCATATTTTTTTGTAATCTACCCTCAAAACATTTATATAATCGACGTCTAATTTTTGTAATACCCCAACTTTTTGTTATTTTTAAAGTATTTAGTTTTAATAGTCTCATGTAAGTGAATAGTGTAATTCTTATGAGAATAAATGATCTTAAACCTCATGTACTAAAGAGCTACCATTTATCGGGTAATATGTCTTTCATTGCCTTGAATGTGCCCTGGCGGCTGTGAGTATGTCATGCTCACTCAGATGTCTCGCTGATGGTGGCGCGTGTATTGGATCATATAGCTCCCTTCAAAATGGTTGAGCTGAATGGTGCTGATCCATGCGTCATGTTCGTGAACGGGCGTCGTCAGTAGGGACTGGTCATATCTTAGCTGCCATGGCTTATTTTAATTTTTGAATTGTTCTTTGTTTTTTATATTTTTATTACGGACGCTTTTAACGTGCACGTCTTTCTACATTGTTCTCACATGTATAATTTCAACATTAATGATGTAACCAATATTTTGTAACAATTTTTTTATTTAAAAATTAAAAAATTAAAATAGTATTTTTTTTTTTTTAAATGGGATTGCAATGTTTACAAATGTTGCATAGGTATATGTAATTTTTAGGTTCAACTATACAATAGAAACGGGTGAAGTACTGTTCTCCTAGATAGGCTAGAATTTAGCCTGTGTTAAGGAGAGACAGTGCCGGTCCCCTGATTGGCGGATTATTATATAAATATAGTGTTAAAAATTTTAAAGGTTGAAAAAGCGTCTGGACATAAGTGTAGTTACGGTACAATAGTTATCTATAACAAATAAATAGGTTTAATTTCACTTATGTAAACAACAATTTACAGCAACAATACATAAAAGTGATAAAAGACAATAAATTCAACAAAAATTAAAATCATAAACACATTCAAATTCACAATCAATATCAAAGTTAAAAACAAAATTAAAATTAAAATAGAATCAAAAACCAAATTAAAATCAAAATCAAACCAAAATTATAAACAAAATTAAAATAAAAACTATATGAAAATCAAATTTGAAATTATATTATACTTTATTAATATTATTAATACAAGACATATCTAGAGTGTATGGGTATGTGTGTGTGCGTCTGTGTAGGTGTATTGTGTTAAGTGTTTATGTGTGTGCATGTGAGTGTGTGCGTGTGTATTTGTATGTGTTAACATGATTACTTTGTGAGGAATAATTCAGTGTCATCATAATTGAGGTCCAAAAGGAATGTCCGTACAGTTTTTTTACAATTCAATTAAAAGAGTGTCCGTGGAGTTTCTTGCCCGTTCTTCTCCATAGGTACCTACTACGCTTTGGAATGGGCAACTAGCTTCATATTTCTGACTGACCGACGCGACGCCTTGACAATATTCAAAAGTACTTATACTTACTTGGTTTAATTTAAATAAATGCTTTGAGTTTACGTTTACTACTCCTATATTACTATGTTTATCTCAATGTACCTACCTATATATTACGCACACATAAAACAAAGCAACGCAATTATATTTCAGTTTAAATACAGCACCCTAATAGCGCTTTCGATCACAATCTGAATTATTTTAAGGATCTAATCCATTGCATCATAAGTTCGAAAAATTTATTAATGCAATGACTGTTTTTGAACTGTCAAAATGAAGCCATTATACGGAGAAAATACACATTCGCGTCAAATAACTTTTCCGCGAATTGTAGGTACCTGTAATATAATAGCTTGCATGCTAGTTAACGGCATACATGTGAAAGTAAATGGCACATACGCTGTGGATACATTTGAAAGTAAACTTACATGTCATCCTTGCATGCTACTTGCAGAGTTGGGCAGTATTTGAATTACTTGTAATTCAATAAATACGTAATTGAAATACAAATACATATATTTAGTATTTGTAATTCAATTGCTTCTTAAAAATGTAATTTGTAATTGGTATTTCAAATACCTGACGCTGGGGTATTTTGTAGTTGTTGTTTGTCCATTCCAAAGCGCTCCATACGAACCTATCGTATGGAGAAGAATCGGTAAGAAACTCCACGGACACTCTTTTAAAAATTAAAATATTGTAAACCCTCGTAGTATAAAAAAAAAACAAAAATGACAGTTATTGTCAAGGTATTGTTGATTGAATTCACTGATTGAATTCTTTTTAAATTGAATAATATAATTTAAGCACGTTTTTAGCAAAGAAAAGTAACTTTGTAATTCAAAATGTATCCCAGATCATCAAAAGAAAAATTTAGGGTTTCTAGTTTGTTATCAGTGCAGGCAGGAGCAGCCAGATTATTTCAAAGTCCATCCAGATTATTTTCAAGATATCAGGAGGAATTCAGTATTAGTGCGTCAATACAAAAACCTTGCCCTTTTGTAAGTGGCTACTAAGCCTCCGCTGTCCGTCCGTCTGTCGTCGGCGGGCTGTAGGTATCTCATGAACCGTAATAGGTAGACAGTTATTTACAAAGGTTGTGTATTTCTATTGCCGCTACAACAACAATTTATAGGCTTTACTTTTTATCGGAATTTATAGGCTTACACTGTTTGTACGTGACAATCTTGGATCCCGGCCCCCGAACGGCTCCGGCGCAACCGTTGCATCGGCGGATTTGTCTTATTATATCGTTTAAATGCAATTTAGGTAATTTTAAGTTAAGTTTAAAGAAAGTTTAACGTTTTTACACAGACATGTGCAGTGATCTTGCCTATAAGGGTTCGCATCACCGACATGCTAATGTTATCAGTACCTATTAATGTAGCTATAAGTATAACGTGTTGCACTTGTGGCTGCTCGGAGTGCCGATAGACGTGAAAACCAGACTATATAAAATTAAATATGTTATTAATTTTAATTTACATTTAAATTATGAAATAAATGAAATTTTAATAAATTGCGATACCGGGTAGTTCAATTCAACTAGCTCGCGTCATGTTCCACCATTCGAAATTCGAGTACTATATGATTTCGCGGCGGAGGTGCTACCGGCCGGCGTGAACGTTCCGTTTTTGCTATTTGGCTACGAGACCCTAAAAACGTAGACATAAATGAAATGATACTAATATCTAATGCTCTAAGCTACGCTTTCCTAGAAGAGCGGTGGCCGCCATATCATCATCATCATCGTCATTTCAGCCGAAAACCGTCCATTGCCTGACATAGGCGGCCTATGTCCAGCAGTGGATGGTGCGTGGGGGAGCCCAAGCACCGCCACTTTGACCGGTTATTCCTTGTTATTGTGTGGCCTTCACCAGGTCATCAGTCCACCTTGTGAGGAGCCTTCCAACGCTACGTCTTCCGGTACGCGGCCGCCATATAGCGACGGCAATTTACCAGCGAATGATGGCACTGAAACTTTATTTATGAAAGTATGTTAGTGGGTTTTCCTAGAGAGCGTTTATTGACACCGTAAAGTCAAACCCGCTGCCATCGTTTTCATGACAGCCGTCACTGCGGCCGTTATGTGGCGACCACCGTCTTCAAGGAAACCGAACCTTAAGAGGATTTCAAAGGCTGTCTGGAAGCCTTGATAACATCACGCCTGCATTACCCGAAAGTATAGGCAACACACCTACATGTCGCCAAATTGCCAGTTATGTACCTATTGTTTAAGTCCCATGTAATAGTGGCATAAATCGGCTGCGACTGAGAAATTCCAAATGGAAAAAAAAACTAAGACTAAATTAGATCTGACTGGTTTTTTTTTAACCACATCCCTAGCCAAGTACAGGTTATATAGCTCGAGCCGTCAAGACAGACGTATATAGCCGCCCGGTCCCGAGATGCTTGCTCGCAAGTTAACTACACGTTACGAAGACTTGAAGAGACCTGGAAAGTACGTAAGCTAACGTAAACTTTATGCTGCAGAAACTGCGCTGGATGAACGGGTACAACCATAAAGTAGGAGCTATCAACTTGAACGATAAGGGCAGCACCACGCTCTTCTACTCAGCGTCAAACTGCGGGGTGTTATACAACTGGACGACGCGTCAAATGTGGCTGCTGCAAGGACACGTAAGGCGGTTCTTGGACTCGTATAGATCGGAATACGACCCGATCCAATCCGATCATCGGATATTTTCCTGGTAGTTTATTCTACATGTAATTCTTTGAATCTCTGATCATAGTCAGACCGATTAGGGACGAGCACCTAGTTTTTAACTGACCGACTCCTTGATAATTAAAAAGTAAGTACCTGTAAATGATTTAATGGAAATAAAACATCGCTTTGACTTTGACTTGACTTAAATAAATGGTTATTTACCTGAAGTGTTAAATATGAGAAGATGCTGTGAATGATGGTCCTAACAGTGCTGGAATCATATTGTAACTCGATATCTTTCGTATTACGAAGATTATGCCCCTTCTAACTACACTGAATACGATATTAAATTCTTCTTACAGCGACACATGATCACATGCATAGCATCTGACGAAAAGGGTACATGGCTGGTGACAGCCGACTCCGGGCCAGAAAACGTGCTCATAGTGTGGGACTACAAGGACCTGTTCCCGCAGAAGACATTATTCTCGCCGCACGGACACGCGAGGATCGCTAAAGTGGCACTAAGCGCTGATGCTAAATACATGATCACTTTAGCTTACCCTTCTGAAAAGATGGTCCTGTTTTGGTGGATATGGTCTTACGGACAAGATACTCCACACGGTAAGTTCAACACATAGTGTGCGGTAGGTGACGATCGGCAATGTGCCTTGGAGCCTTGGAGATGTACGAAAGGTCAATTCTGTTTACGCTTTAGTACCTACCTTACTGGCAGCATATCGTAGGTACCTATACTCATCTCTTATTAAAAAGTTAAAGATGTTAAGTCTAGTTACTATATTTATTTTTTCAGCGACATTTGAAACACCCAATATACCTCGAGATGGCGTCGCAGAAGTAGGTTTTAATCCATCGAGAACAGATCAATTTCTGATAATGACTAGAAACAATATTTATATCGGCAATTCGAGTGTGAGTACCCCTACCCAAGAATTTACGTAAATATTTTGCGGCTTTCTGGGGCTGTCAGGCTAAAATAAGGCTTGGCAAGCTTTGAATCATAAAACACTACAAGAAGCGCTATCATTTCACCGAGGTAGGTACTAACTACGATTATAGGCTTAGGTATCTGATTGGTTGACTGGAACAGTACATTTCACGGGTGACGGTCTAGAGCAAACCCACTAGTTAGCCCCGCTACCATTTTGCAGACTGACTAAGGTCATCACATCAGGTTTATTTTTTGTTTGTTTCGAAAGATATATCATGCGTCCGTCTCATTTAGGCCTGAAACTGCGTTAAGCGGGCGCCAGCGACGGGCACCCGTCGCGTGTCTACGCGCGTGGACACGCGGATGGGCTCCGTGGGAACGCAACGGTCCCCGTCGCGTGTACCCGTCGCGGAAACTGGATTATTTTATTTACGCAGTGTCTTTCGTTCAATTTTAACGGTGTGCATGCACAGTCGTGTCGATGGAGAACTTAATATATTATTACATAGTCAAACGACGCCTCGTAAAAATTGAATCTAGGTTGCTATGCGGGGAATTTGTTGTAAAGTTCAGTAAATTAAGAGAAAATGAAAACTCATATTACAAATATTTTAAAGTATCGGTACAAGTCTATGACGAATTATTTTCGAAACTGGAACCGTATTTGAAGATCAACAATCTTAGAGTAAAATCAAATTATTATTTACAAATTTCTAGCCACGCCGCTGTTCATGCATCTCGGTCTTTATATAGTTCATTTGCCTGGTCCCATAAGGCAGGGCAACACTGCACTTCCACAATTACCCTTTCTGTATCGAAAGACATTTTCCTTGGTTTTCTCCGAGCGTGCGTGCGACCCGTATCACATAGCGTTATTGACTGAACAAGTGAACAAGTGTTACCGCTGGCGGGCACCGCGCGTGTCAACGGAACACTTTTGTATGGAACCGCGCGGGCGTCCGCTTAACGCAGTTTCAAGCCTTATTGTCAGTTTGTTTTATTTTGTTGTTTTGCAATTTTGTTTAATATCACACAATGTATTGGAATAACTGATTTACATCCGTCACCTCACACGTTAGGTCTAGTTGAAAACCAGCGTCAGGCACTAGTTGTCTGGCATTTTCGCTGAACTGGGCCTATTTGGCGCAGCCGCGAGGCACACTTTCCTGTTAAATTAGGTATAATTTTACACTTTGTGTTTGTTTCCTTTTTTTTTTGTACTTGTGTTATAATTATGTTGTGTTGTGTGCCTTTTTGTCTGTGCTAAATAAATGTATTTTCTTTCTTTCTTTCTTCCACACATTATAACAGCACCGCTCCGACACAGCAAATAACTTGTCATTCAAGTTAGGATTTTAAATCAAATACATTGAAGTAGATTTTGCGATGACAATACAGAATAGTAGACAGTCGCGCCGATCGCGCGCTTCAAGCGGGCAGACCGCTCCCTGGCGAAGAAATGTCTGCAACTGGTATGAATGCCTGCCCGGCCGCGGCGGCGCCTCGCCGTCCGTGCGCGGTCCTATGTCTAATGTTTTAAATTCTTCCAATATTTTCCTTCTGCTCGTCTTTTATGCACTCAATATCTCCTTTTTCGTTTTTTTTGCATAATTCTCTTAGATCTTCGTTGAGTGGCTATGATTGCCAGTTCGCATAAATGTTTGCAAACCGGTCTGTAAGCTGAAAACTAGCCGATAGCACGTGGACGGTGAGCTACCAACTAAAAAGTGGCGCGTGAACAGCAAGCTGTCACTTCACCGGTCGCGTGTCAGCAGCGAGCGGTCGTTTTGCTGACGGCGCGTTGGCGACAAGCGGGTGGATTTTTTCGAGGCGGTGCCGGGCCGTTACTGCGCTGGAGCGGTGAGGTTATACTTATAATGAGTGGATGACCGAATATTGTAACCACGTCATGTGCTATTCATAGCATATATAGGACTTTACCTGGATGCTTTAAAAAACCCAGGACGTTACTTTAAAACTACCCAGAACACCCCAGGACATCCCGAAAAGCAGGACATGTCCTGGGAAAACAGGACGGTGGTCAACTCTACCTTTAGAGGATGCCCGTAAAATCAATTTCAACTTGTATAGCTCACACTTCACTCAACTCAAGAGAAGTTCACACAAGAGAATTAGAATTAAAACACCAATCAATTACAGAAAATCGTAGTGGTTGAGCGAGGAATAGTAAGAGAGACAGATCGCTGGCAGCTAAAGGTTAATGCTCAAGCCAAAGTGCACCCGGAGTATGGGAAGCTGTTGTGTTACACGTTCGTGAAGAGCACCTCTCAGATCATAGTGGGGACCAGTCGCGGGGCCGTGCTGGTGTATGGATACACCATGGAGTACAGCGTGAATACGGACCCTGAAGACATCGACAAGTTGAGATACATCAAGATGCTGAAGTTGAATAAGAGAATGATCCATGTCATTAAGAATGTAGATGGGTTAGTTTACAAAATGCTATTTTTTATTTGTTTATTTTTATTTTAACATAAGATCTATCCACTAATTACATTAGTTAAAGAAAATTAAACAAAAAATCATAAACTGAAAACAAAGTGAAGTGTTCTGTTGAATGCTGGTAGCTATAGTGCTTTGTGCCTGACTAGGTTTTTAGTAATGGATAAACTCCAAGAAACCTGAGACGGGCTTACGGTCATATTTATTTAAAAACAGTTGCAAAGCCTACCGGTGTCGGTCGGTGGACCGATGACCTGATGAAGGTCGCGGGAATCCGCTGGATGCGGCAGGCACAGGACCAGTCATAGCGAGCGATGCTCGAAGACGGCCATATCCAGGAGCCATCTTTCAGCTGAACGATGATGATGTAGGTTTACCGAGATCTCTTCCCCAGAGTAATAGTGACGGGCAACAGTTCCGGCGAGATCCACTTCTATGATGACCAGCTCAAGCTGCTGTACTGGGTGCATGGCTTCACGGTGGACCGCGTGAAGGGGCTCAGCTTCAACGTCTCGCCTAGGAGCTTTATGGTCCTGGACCCTACTTGTAAGCACACATATATTATGTAACTAATATTTTTTAACAATAATTTATAAGAGTGTTCATGGCGTTTCTTCTCCTTAGGAACCTACTACGCTTTAGATTTGACAACTATAGTTGTCGCATTTTAATATGGCAATAGTGGTCATTGCTCTTTCCCTAATAACTCTTCGTAGGAACCCAAACAATAAACTATGTATGGTTTTTCGTTATTGGAATATGTTGAAGATTTCGATTGATTTTGATTTAGGATGTTGACGGACTTTATTCAGCTTTTAAAATTAAAAATGATAGAAAATGTATATGGGTCAATGGACGCTATTGCTATGCTCAAATGCGACATCTATAGCTAGGGATCCGCAAAAAGTAGTGATACCTGAGTAGTATCAATACCTAGTATTTTTTTACTCGATACTTTACTAGGTATCGATATTTTTTCACATACTCGATACTTTTGTCTCCTCCTAAAGCTACACCTTTTTGACTGACCAAACCCTAGATAATTCAAAAGTGCCAGTACATAGGTTAAAAAAAATCATAAAATAAATATAAAATCACGCCTTTATTCTTCGAAAATAGTCACGTAGGTATTACATTTAACTAGTAATGCTTAGTTCTAATTCCCATGTAATAGGGGCCGAGTCTATTAACATCGACCAAGCACGAGTCCAAACACAGGATTGCTACTGAGAGATTCCTGATGAACAAACCCAATAACACACTTTTTCCGAACTCATCGAAGCCAGGATTCCAAACTCGGCAGTCACCCTTACATACGCCTGTACCTTACCTATGTTATGTGTTGTGACTTTCAACACAGGTAACAAGCCGTGCCCTTGCTGGGAGAAGGTGGAGCTTCAAAAGGATCCGGAAACCGGCGAGACAAAGCAGAAACTCATCAAGATGCGCCTGCCGACTGATGCCTCCGTCGGCTGCAAGCAATTCCTCGTCAGGGACTTTGTTGTTTGTAAGATAATAACATAGATTTTTCATCATGATTATCATCAGTGGCGTAGCTATCGGATAGGCGGTGCCGTGCCCCGGGGCACTCAAGCTCAGGGGGGCCCTCTAACCCTGACCAGTAAACCTTAAACTGAACATTCAAAAAATTCTCCCACCTTCAGAATTTAAATATATCAAGTTGCAACATGACAACTCAGTTGATTTTTTTAAAACTGATATCATGCTCGGAAGACTAGAGCTAAAGCAACAATTTTGAACTTAAACAAAACAAGACCAATGTTTGAATTGTTGCATGATCTCGGAATTATTGGACCGGATCGAAATTATTAAAATACTACAATTTGAGCGCAGCTTACAGAGCTGCGCTCAAATTGTAGTATTTTTTTAATAGCCAGCTACTCAAGAAATTGAGACTTTTCCGTAGGGTGCACTTTTTAGAAGTTAAAAGACCAAAAACTCAAAGATAACCGAAAATTTCGAGGTTTTTCGAGCACCACGCAGTTAGGTGCATGTCTTGCAAACTTGGCTTTCACTATCTATTCTAACAAGATCCCAACAAAATCAATACAGTGCAATTTTTTGCGACCTAACGCTACTCCAGCATCTGATAGATAATTTAGCAAATTAAGAGGGAACAGGGTGTGCGATTCTCCATACAAATGTATTCTCCTTTTTTCTTCCTGAATAATGCCTCTAAGCTCTATAAAATCAAGGTCTGCTGTAGTCACGTCCCTGCTATTTCCTTTTTTTCAGCAACTTATCGGTAAAAAAGTACTCCAAAAATTACAACAATGCCATATTTTTACCGCCGTGATTAGAGGAGTACCAGAAAAATTCGAAAAGTTTCTAACATAAACGCGTTCATTGAGCCGGCGGCCAGCCCGCCGGTTGAACGCGTCCCAGAGGGTCATGGCCACCCGGCTGGTCCGGGGATACCGCACGGTCTCCGGTGAGGCGGCGAGCCTCCTTGCCGGATTACCGCCATGGGATCTGGAGGCAAAAGTCCTCGCGCATATCTGGGAGTGGCGCGAGGAGTCGAAACGCCGGGGCGTCACTCCGTTTCCGCGAGAAATCGCGGCACAGTGGACAGAGCTCCGGCGGGATCTCATGGCGTCATGGAGAGTGCGATTGTCGCAACCCAGTGCTGGGCACGCCACTATTGCGGCGATAAGTCCCCTCTTTGAGGAGTGGCTAGAGATGCGCCACGGCGTCCTCACCTTCCGCCTGACGCAGGTCCTCACCGGACATGGTTGTTTCGGGAGGTTCCTGTTTCGTATCAGGCGGGAGGAAACGCCCGGGTGTCATCACTGCGTGGATCGCCCGGAGGACACGGTTGAGCATACGGTGGAGGTCTGTCCGGCTTGGGCAGAGCATCGCCGTGTCCTCGTGGAGGCGATCGGTGGCGGGGATCTCTCGCGTCCGGCCCTAGTCCAGGCCATGGTACGGAGCGAGAGGGCATGGGAGGCCGTCACCTCCTTCTGCGAAGCAGTAATGCTCGCGAAGGAGGAGGCAGAACGCGTGAGGGAGAGGCAAATTTCGCGCCCTCACGCCCCTAGCCGCCGCAGGAGACGCCCCGGGCGTCGGGAATCGCAGGCCGATTCCCGGCCACCGTAGGCGCGGGCTTGCGGACGGTGAGCAATGGGTAGCTCACCGTCCGATAAGGACCAGGCCCGGGTCGACGGCGCGTTGTGTTCCACGCGCGCCTCAAAGAGATGTCAGCAGAAGTGAAGGGGTCCGTTAGGACCGATGCCTGCCAGGGATGCGGGAAAGTCCGAAAGGGATACCGTGGCCCCTGGCAACGTACAGGTAACGGAAGGAACACGGGTGGGTTTTAGTCAATAAGAGTCTGACACGCCCTCCCGCTCCACCCAGAGCGGGAGAAGTTATTCGATAATTTCCCAGCCAAAAAAAAAAAAAAAAAAAAAGGAGTACCAGACAAATTCGAAAAGTTTTTAACATACTTAAATGAAAATGATAGGAACCTAGACGTACTCTTTCTAAAAATTTTAATGTAAAAAAATGATTTAATCGGTTCAGTTTTCGAGGAGAAAAAAGGGGAATACGAAACGGCGATTTCGTCAATATTTTTTGTGATATAGGTAATTGGTCTGAGCTGTAGCTATCTCTATCGCACTCTACGGGGGCAGACTTGAGGTAAGAAGACGGCAACAGTTTCTTCAAATAGCTATTTTTCAAATTCATCGCGGCCCCTGTTCCCTCTTAAAAATAATCATAACTTATTGAATAAATAGGCCAAGCTCGACTCCGACACCTATCACTAATAGCAATTGAAATAAAAGCCGCATCAAGCCTGGATTCAACCGAAGCGGATGATAAAGCAGGGTTCACCTTGTTTCATAAAAAAAATAGACAAATTATCACTTCCCAAACAATTTTCCGCATAATTTAATTTGCCAAATTATTACTTAGCAAATGAACTCTTCACAAATAATTGTAACACAAACCTAATGTTTGGCAAGTGCTCGTTTAAACAATAACTTGCTTACCAAGTAGTACTTTTACCAATTTTAATGTAGTCAAATATTTCAGTTGGTATAACATAATTTACGCAAAATAAAGTTTTCAACTTATCAGCCAATGACAAAAGATTTGCATCTGTATGTCAGTTGCACAGAATTTACAAATTAAATTAGTAATCAAATGTGTTTTGTTATGTGGGTAGATGAGAAATCATAAATGACATATGACTTTACTTTTTTTTTTCCACTTGGAAGATAATTAAAAATATCACTGGAACTAACCTTAATGCAAAATCCCCTAACGAGCTACTAGGGATGTCTTCGGATGAAAAGTCTTCAGTCAACAATGTTAACGAGTTTTTTGCCAATGTTGGAAAGACCTTGGCTGACAAATTCTCATCCACCTCGTATACCTCGGAGTATTCTCTCGATGCGCCGCCTTCCAACTCGCTGGTACTTCTACCCACAGATGAAGTAGAGGTCGCAAATCTCATTATTGGGTTACGAACTGATGCTGCGGTGGGTTGGGACGGAATCTCATCGAGACTGTTAAAATCCTGCCTGCCCGTGATTGTCCCAGCCATCACTCATATCTGCAATCGCTCTATTTCCACGGGTTGCTTTCCCAGCGTTTTTAAAAGGGCTGTCGTTCATCCAATCTTCAAGAGTGGGGACAGACGCGGTGTAGATAATTATAGACCAATCTCAGTCTTGCCTGCCATCTCTAAAATATTAGAAAAGGTACTTAATAAACGTTTGGTTGACTATCTTGAGTCATACAAATTATTAAGTGACAACCAGTATGGGTTTAGAGGTGGCAGGTCAACTGAAAATGCTGTTGCTGCCTTGGTAGATCATGTAGTATCTAAACTTGATAGTAAAATGAAATGCTTGGCTATTTTCCTCGATCTTTCCAAGGCATTTGACACTGTGTCTGTTCCCCACCTCGTATCTAAGCTGGAAGCTACGGGCATTCGCGGGCATACCTTAAAAATTTTCCAGGACTACCTGCGTGATAGAAGCCAATGCGTCAAAATAAATAACGTTACTAGTGACACTAAATCATTGAGTTACGGCGTTCCTCAGGGCTCAATTTTGGGTCCCACCCTCTTTCTTATTTATATTAATAATTTATGCAAAATGTCTCTAACAAACTGTTCAATCTATACTTACGCAGATGATACGGCCTTGCTTCTTCACGGTAGCGACTGGCCTGAAACTGTAAAATACGCGGAACTTGCTCTAAATTCAGTGATGAAATGGCTATCAAATAACATCCTAACCTTAAATCTTAAGAAAACAGTTTACTTACCTTTCTCCTTACTATCCACTAACCTCCCTTCACCGGATACAACGGCGCTGAGAGCTCATACCTGCTCACTCGGTCTATCCTCTTCACAATGCGGCTGTCCACAACTCACAAGGTGTAAGTCAGTCAAGTATCTCGGAGTATATGTAGATAGTTCTTTGAGCTGGAAACCTCACCTTAGCAATCTCATATCACGAGTCCGCAAGTGTATATTTATTTTTAAAAAACTAAGGCACTCCGCGGACTCCCGTACCATTAAAACTATTTATTATGCCCTGTGTCAAAGTATAATAAACTACTGCATCACAGTGTGGGGTGGGGCCCCCAAGACAACCCTACTGCCTCTGGAACGAGCACAGAGAGCTGTCCTCAAGGTTATGAGCTTGAAGCCGTTTAGATATCCCACCTCGGCTCTCTACACCGAATGTCAGGTCCTCACTGTGAGACAGCTCTTTGTTCTTGGCACCATTCTGCGCAAACATCCCTCTGTGATATACAAGCCGAATGCTGCTAAAAAGCGTAGAGGCTTCGAGGTATGCTCAACTCGCGGATGTAGAACAGCCCTTGCTCAGCGTCATTATGATATTCTGTCCAACCATTTATATAATAAAATAAACAAAGTATGCACCATAGCTCCCATGTGCCATAATGGATGTAAGACCAAGGTCACAAAGTGGCTACTGACAATGAGTTACGATAAGACTGAAGATTTACTACATGTATCAATCGCTTAACTTTTAAGTAGTTAGTAAATTTATATTTTTATAATTACATTTACACAGACTTATATACACACTAGTTTTCACCATATTTTATCTCTCTCTCAATACATACACAAACACATTCCCCTACATAGGTACTTTAACAGACACATCATAACATGCATTTTCTAGTAGTAAGTAGTTTCCTTAATAATAATATACTGTGCTCGTCATACAACTACTGTTATATGTTCAAATTATAGGCGAGGACGCTGGCACGGATCGAACGTGTGTGAACGTTATTGAAATGAAAATATACCAAATAACTTTAACCCATATTTTTTGTCATAACAAATTATTTGACTACTTAATTGGTTGTTGTCTAAAGATTGTTTGCTGTAATACATCATTTGATTAAAGACCAAATGCCTTAATGGCATTATCCTTGGTAATATTCTGCCGAGTAAAAATTTGACCAAATGAAAATGTGCGTAGGTACTAAAATAATTCCAAATATTTCATTGGTATAAAAAAAAAGTTGCTAAAATTTGTTTGGATAGTGAAATTTTGTCAAAATAATTTTGGCAAAACGGCAGGATCCCGATAAAGTAGCTTTGCACCCTTAAAGTATTTATGGCTACGCCACTGAAAATCATGTTAGCTCTTAGTTCGTCTGCTAGGCCACTAAGGCTATTTTTGACAGCTAATGAACAGTATAATAAGATGCACAGTGTTGGTTTGATGCCAAGTAGATGAATCGTAACAGCTTTCCAAACGTGCTACGACACGTACGTTCTTCCTACACCGCCTTTCCTTGCTACGCCGCGTCACCTTGCTACGCAACCCTTCCTTGCTACGCCGCGCTCCCTTGCTACGCCGTGTCCCCTTGCTACGCCGTGTCCCCTTGCTACGCAGGACGCAGCGCTTCCTTGCTTTGTCGCTTTCTGATGCTACGCCTCGTTCCCTTGCTACGCTGTTTTCCCTTGCTATACCGTCTGTGCTACGCCGCGTGTCCTTGCTACGCAGCGCGTAGTTACATTGCTACGTTACACGCTCGCTCATGCTACGCCTAAAATACGTAGCGCTACGCGGCTTTTGCCTACGCCACCCCTTGTGTTACGCTATTCTTATATAAATACGCGTAAATGCGTACGTAGGTACTTATAACAAAATACCAAGTCGCTTTAAAATATTGAACTCTAGGAAATTTAAGATAGAATTACACAAGTGGCTTAATGAATGTAATTTTTACAGTCTAAAAGATTTTATGGATGTGAGATGTTGATTCCTTTTGTCAAAATATAAATTTTTTGCATGCTATGTTATATCTTAGCGAAACATGTTGAGCTACTGTAATAATATTAACATCAATGTATACCATGTTTTACGCAAATAAATGATTTACTTACTTACAAAAAATTAGAAATGGTGACTTTATCGAAGAAACAGAGATAATGTTCCCTAATCTTTTTTTCTATGTATTTAGAGATAGTTTAAAGTTGTGAACAAAAACAGCAACATTTAAATATCGCTGAATCTACCACATTTTCCATTAGCGAATATTTGTCGACAGGCACATATAACCAGGGAGTGGGCTTTGTGGACTTTGTCACCGAGAAGTACCACACTATTCTAGATAATAAGAGATCTTGCGTCCTGACCTTCGCCGTACATCCAGAGAAGTGAGTTCTGTACTTTATTTTATTAATGTTTGCAAGTTTTAGGAGATTTAAGTACAGTCACGAGCTTTAATTTGGGACCCATTTCCGTTAAATGTTGTTAGAACAATCATAATGCAATAAGGTCGAAACTTTGAAACTTTGCTTTAAGGTTGAAATGTTGAATGTCAAGTTAAGACATAAAATGTCTTATCTAATCGACCTATGAAATGATAACCTCGTTGCAAAAAGCTATCATTACGATTTTCTAATTACGAACATGTGTCGTGTCAGTATCATTTAAGAAAATAGTTTAATGTGATATTTTCACAAAATATAATTTACCAATTAATAAAATGCTTGCGGCTAATCGTGACCAAATAAGGCTCCAAATTATTGATTTGCACGAACAAGGAGTAGGCATTCACGAGATATCGCGACGAATAAATGTGACAAGAAACACAGTTCGCCGCTGGGTTCGACGCCACGGGAACGAGGAAAATATTATTGACTTACGACGAAACAACCATCACCCGCAAGTTATAACACAAGAGCAGAGCCGCTTGATGCAAAGGCAATACCTGATGAATGGATTTACGCCATCGAGGCATTTTGCGGAAGCGTTTGAAGTCCACCCTTCAACAGTTAGAAGGCATCTTAAAGCTATGGGACTGCATCACAGGCGGCCTGCAAAAAAAATTGCGTTGACGGATGCCCATAAAGCTGCTCGACTTATTTTCGCACGTCAGTATCTAAATTTTGATTGGACGACGACGGCTTTCATCGATGAAAAGACTTTTCAATCTTCCCAAACGGGCAGACTACATTTGTGGCGAATTGACAGGACGCGATACACGGAAGACCACGTCATAGCTAACAACGCGTCTGGTCGCATTACAGTTAACATGTCTGGCTGGATTAGTTCAGCCGGCATTGGAGAACTAATAAATTTACCACCCAGGGCCACTGCTCAAGATTATGTCGATTTATTAGACGAGAGTGTCCTTCCAACATTGCAACTATATTATCCACAAGAAGATGTTGCTCCAATAAACTTTGTTCAAGATAACGCAACAATTCATACGGCAAGAATCGTTAGAACTTGGTTCGACAATAATAGAGCAAATTTAAATCGTATTCCGTGGCCTGCAAAGTGTGCCGATTTAAATCCTATAGAAAATTTATGGGGCTTAATGGTTCAAAAATGGTCAAATAGAAACGAAAGAACTAGAGAAGCACTTATGGATCACTGCCTCACAGTCTGGGAAAGTTTAAGGGGTACTGACATATGTGACAAATTGATTGGATCCATGCGTAACCGGCTCCAGGCTGTGATTGACAATGAAGGTGGATATACGCGGTTTTGAATATTTATGATAAAAAAAATACTGGAGAGATTTAAATTAATTTAGTCGTAGCCTTCGGTGATAAGTGTTTATTTTGTGCACCGCTAACCATGCTTTCTATATAATTGTGTTAAGATTGAGGTTTGTGTCATAAATGTCTTAATAAATATAAAGAATAAAAAACTTTGTTTTTCTAAAGATTTTATTAATCAATACTTTAGCTGAAATCTTCTAAGCCCCCATAATCATAAACGGCCTTTAAACCTATTTTATTTTAAATATGTTGTTTTGGTCCGTCACTTTGATATTTATGTTTGAGAAAGAGACAAAACTTTTTAACTAATATAGGTTTGAAGAATAAGCGGGTTAGTTGACTAGCTATCATATATTGACAATATAATTTTGTTCTTTTTTATTTGTTTCTTTTTTCTTATGGGACCACAGGACCAAAAAGTAATTATTATTACTCGGAAATCGGTAATGATCGTTTGCCCTCGCTCCAGTTGACGTTAGCCCCTAGAAACGTAAAGTTGTCGATGGTAAACATTATGACGTTTATTGTTTGTGCAGTGACAGCGTTAACATAATAGCTCTAAATGGCGAAAGTTTGCTACACGATATTCAACCTTAGGTGGGTCCCAAATTAAAGCTCGTGACTGTACGTCAATAGTGTGCATGCAGCGGTTTAAATCGTGCAACGAGTGGCGATCAATAATTTATTTGCTTGTTTCTCATTCTCTTCTTTTGATGTAGGTAAGTATACAATGGTATGGTAGATTATTGTTTTCTGATACATTTTAGAAATCATCAACAGAACCACCGTTTATATTTCGGTTTCTACTGGATCTCTTATGCCTAAAGCAAACTATCGAACTCAAAATTGATCAGCAATCCCTTTGAACTTAGTTAATCGATGTTGTAATGTAAGTTATGTGTAAATCATTGCTATTTGAGGTAATCATTGATCCGCAGGTTCCTGATGTGCGTGGGTTACAAAGACGGCGTGGTGGAACTGTTCAACTTCATTCGACACAAGCTGATCAAGCGGCTCGACCTTCGGAGCCAGTACACGATTGTGGTGCCACCTGACGACGACTCCATCAACTGCACCTATGATATCACCGTGCCTGAACTGTCTGTCACCTGCCTGCAGTACTCGCCGTCAGGTGAGACCAATTCATCATCATCATTTCCGCCGGAAGACGTCTAATGCTAGAAATTGGCTTCTCGCATCCAGCGGATTCTCGCGACGAATCCGAAAGACTAATTGCTTTGTTTTAAAACATATTTTTTTTTTAAATATTTGTGTCTCGAAAACAAAATAATAACGGTATCAGCAATTTTTTCTCGAGATCTCATCTTTTTGTATAGTTGGTAAAACTATAATATTGTAAGAGCGCGGTTAAATTGAGAGCTATAGCTATTATATTGAGAGCAATATAGCTCTCAATTTGACCGCGCCCTTACGATATAATTGTCATTGTAGCTATTATATCGAGAGCAATATAATATTTACAATAACAACTAATTAGCTGTATTCAATAATCGGGTGACAATTCTTAATAGAATAAAAACCCTATAAATCGTTAAAGCTACTATAGAAGTTTCAAATATGAATTCAACTGAAAATTGGTCTTAGGTTTGCACCTCGCCTGTGGTCTGAACACGGGCCAGATCCTGTTCTTCGACCCCACGACCATCGATATCGTGAGCCCTGCGCCTCACTTCGACACCAGTGGCGCTATCAATTATATAAACTTCAGTGAAGACTCAAAGAACATGGCTACTGCTGTAAGATAACTATACAATACAAGCATATTTACTTTACTAACAACTAAACACAGGTAGGTACATACAACTAAACTAAAAAAAAAATCTCTTAACGCAGGACGATAACAGAACAGTTTGCGTGTACAAGTACGACTGTGCATTGCTACAATGGCTGTTCATCGGCAAACACCGCTCGCACTACAAGGATATTACTGCCGTGAACTTCTTGCCTGCCAGGACGTACGGCGGAGAGTTCAAGCTGGTGTCACTGGGGTTGGATCGCTGCCTGGTGGAGTACGACATTGGGGCCAGTAGCGAGGGCTTCCTTGCGATCTCCAGTCTGGATCGAGTGGACCAGTCAGCGATGCCACTGGCTGCCATGGTCTGGCCCACGCCCGACGACTTAGACCCTGCACTATATAGAACTAATTTACCGATAATACTCATAGCTAATGATGAGGTAATTTGATTTTTGGACAGGATCTCTTGGAGTTTTTGCTCTGTAGTCTGTTTTATTTCTGAAAAGCTACCTCTTCCGTTGTGCATTTTAATTTAAAAAGCTATTCGCGGAACTTGCAGAAGTTCCGCGAATTGAAACACTTTTGTGTCATCGATTTGGCTGCAACCAAAGTTCCATCTTTAAACTCCCACAGTACAAGTACAAAATAGTGAACTACGCGACTAACGTGACCCTCGCGACAGTGCTGGGTCCTCGATACGACCACCCCGTCTCCATGATGCAGCTGATCACCAGGAAAGAGGACACAGAGACAAACCAGTACCTTCTGTTTTGTTGCAAGGAAGTCGTAGGGTTGCAGAAGATGCCGCTCGACGGTAATCCCTGGAAACATGTCGGGTTGCTGGCACATCCAACTAAGGTATCTCTACATTGAACTGGTTTTTGGTTTACTTTAAATAGGTGAGTCCTTTGGTTGAGTAGGTCTATAGGTGGATGCGGGCAGGACATGACCGGCCATTGACGCGATTCCTGTTGGAGGTCCCACGTCGTTCCCATACCTACTTATAACTTTTATCACTGATTTGCAAACATCAATACTGTTATAAATATTATTTTTAAACAGTAGGTCCATAACAGTAGGCCAGTAACCCATGCTGTCTTCTTGGATCCTCTTCACTAAAATCGACAACTTGAAGTTATTTAAGCCCCGTATACACCGGAAATAATGTTCCCGCAAAATTTGATGTTGCGAGATGCTTTTTTTGTTTACCATGATGAATACGTAACATAACCATGTTACCAATAACACCGCAACAGTCCATTTGGCAACATTGTTTCCGTAAAGGACGGTGGGCAATCTACTATGGGCCTGTCTTCAGTTTTTTTTTTGATCTACGGACGTCATTTTTTGGGTAACAAAATAACAAGTCTTAAATACTTATATGGGGTTTCCTGAAAAAAATCATCTTTCAGTTTCATTTATCTAACAAAAATAGAGATGTTTGTTTTCTATTTTCCGTCACAATAAAAGAGATAAACATAATAATTGCCTGCTTATATAATATGGAACATAAAAAAAAACATGACGCCTATATTCCACGAAGGAGTAGGCAGGACTGTGTGGAACATTCACATCTCGCAATTCATGTTATACCAGCTTTTGTCCGCGGCTTCACTCGCGTAGATGACGGAAAATATCCCACGGGTACGTACTACCCGGTATTACTTAGCTAATAGCCGAGGAAAAGGTCATTGACTCCTACCGCTGCGCCCGCGTTGCCGTCAGCCATAATTATGTTACGCGTAATTTTGAACCTGATATCTTTTAAAGTATTCATTTTTATGATATGATGTCCAGGCTTATTTTAATCTAAATTAAATGACCAATTTAAATAACATATTTTATTGGATAAGGATAAATATGATACCGGTTAAAATAGCTTCGGAAATAACAATTAAACTTTTATCAAATTCTGTAAGATAAAACGTACGTATAATCCTGAAGATTCTGAAGAACATAATTTTTATTAACCTTTCATGGTTTACCCAGCACGCGCCAGTAACGGCATGAGTTTTTTACAATTTACACAAAACCATAATGAATTAGTATACGCCAAAACCTTGCTCACAGGGGTTTTGGTGTATACTAATATCACGATTTACCAACTGATTTTGTCAATAAATTTATTGATTAAAAGAAAAAAGAAAGAAGGAAAATACGTTTATTTGCGGTAAACATGACGCAAAAAAAGAACACAAAAAAAACAAGTTTAGGGAAAAAATGCGTCACATCCACGCAAAACGGCCATCGCTCAGCATGATTCAATCAAATTGTTTTATTTCTTTCCTATTTGTAACATAAATTAAAATTCTTAATTTTAGATAAAGCATAGATACATACAAATGTATGTTAAAAATCACTTTATGTTAGAATTATAATATTTGAACAAAAACACCAACTTTCCAGCTTTTTCCGTTCCTAATCTGTTCCTGAATGAATGAAATCTTAGAATGTACAAACTTTTTTAAATAAAAGACTACCAGATGTCATTCTTCTGTCTTCCACCAGGCATTTTAAACTATTTTATTGATCAAAACTGCACATGTAAATGTAAATGCACCATGCATGCATGCATGCTAGGCTACCCGCTGACCACCATTAAGATACAATTTAACCAATTGGACTTGTTAGTAAATGAATCTAGGGATGTAATAAGCATAAAAATAATAAAATAAGAATAAAATTTCATGTAAAAAAAATGTATTTTGGATTTTCAGGTTTTACACATGTGTTTCCGCGAAGACCTTGGGATTCTGTTTACAATCGGTGCGAAAGACACTATTCTCTCTCAATGGTCCGTTCAATACAAGTGCGTAATATTTTTCTTGTTTATACCTACCTACCTCTCAGGCGCTTAGCGTAGTGTAATGTAATAAAGATTTTTTCCCGACTGCCCCAGAAGGAGGTTAATGTTTTTTGAGAGTATTTGTAGGTGTGTATGTATAATTATCTATTTCTTTGGCACACTCTGTAGCATAAACGGCTTGATGGATTTTAACATAAAAAAATATGGGGTATCGTTAGATTCGTCTTAATAGGGATAAAAAAAATATCTATTTAGTCCGTCAGTCAGATAAACAAAAAATATTACTCGTATTTTTTGCTTTATCGTAATAATAAAAAATGACTTAGATAAAACGCATTAAATTTGTTTATTTTTTTTGGATTCGCATTTTTTTTGGGGAGTGGGGGTCGCTACGTCACAAGTAAGTACAAAATCTACATCTCGTGACGTCATGGCACATTTTAACTAAATGTATCGCCGTAATCGTTTGACAACGTAAAAAAATAAAAAATACGTGTACCTACGTTATTTTTTCAGTCTAAATTACGGACAAAAATTTTTTTTTGTCTTCATCCCTATTGTGGGAGTGACACCTATGCCACTCAATGCATCTGCAAATACAAGAAAGAAGGGAGGGGAATGTTTTTTAAAAATAAATTACAAAAATTGGTATTAAATAAAAGCTAGAATGAGTTAATTCCTGTAAGTTGAAATATGGTGTAGGTAACTTTTGTTTGTCTCCGTCTGCGATGCCATAATTCTATAGATTATACAGTGTGGATTTTTTAGATGGGGCAGTAAGGGCAGCTATCTTAACCGTTATAGTTACAGGAAATCGGTCTTAGGAGACTGTCCTTAACTGTTTGAGACATTTTGATCTGCATTCACAGATTTTGTTAAATTTTACTATCTGCAAGAAAAATAGTCCGTTTTCACTTGATTTTCTCTTTTCGGTTGTGGTTTTGTTTCGTCGTATACTTACCTATATCAGCATGCCAACAATAGAAACGGGTTTTGTCGACGGAATAATACAAAATGACAGATAAACAATCACAATCTGTCATTTTGTCTATTCTTCCGTCGACAAAACCTGTAGAAAACCAGTTTCTATGGTTGTCATGCTACGCGTGCAGGTAGTTAATTATAGTATCCTTGAGGCTCTTCCATCCAAAAACCTTTAAAGTTACCTTTATCCGAGTCAAATCACCAGATCTGTAGACCAGACAGCAAAGCGGGCTGGAATAGACCTGGATCCTTACTACTGCCTCGTGGAAGACGGCCGGCCTGGCTGGCTGTTCCAGGAAATACGGGACCTATTCTACTACATCCAGATCCTGTGTCAAGGCACCTTTTCCCCGGCCAGGAGGCAGGTCAAGGATTACATACCAATAGACTCGCTGCCTGATCTGATGAGGGCTTTGGGATTTTTCCCGTCGGAATATGAGGTACCTAAACAATGATGAGGTCATGCTATACCGACCACATTTAGCCGCTTTGGTGGGGTTATGGCACTTATGGTTGTGGCACGTCTGAACAAACCCCAAATCTAAAGCTTACTTTATCTTTTACGTCTAGCGTTTTTACTTAGGCGCGGGACATACACAAGTGGCGAGAGACGCGGGTGAGGCGTCGATGTGGCGCGGGTGTGCACCACCCGTTTCATATATCATACAAAATGTATAGGAACGACGTGGCGCGGAATATTCACACAACGCCCGCGCCGCGCACCGCACCGTCGCTTCACCTCTTGTGTATGTTCCACGTCACGTCGTTCCTATACATTTTGTATGATATATGAAACGGGCGGCGCAACACCCGCGCCACATCGTCACCTCGTCCGCGTCCCTCGCCACTTGTATAGATACAGGGCCGAGTCCATATAGATTTATGTGGACTCGGCCCTGTATCTATTTCAATCATAAAATTTTTAGGTGGAAAATCTGTTAATTGAAGCTAAATATAAGGTGTATCTCCGGGAGCCGGCGACAGAGATAGACTTCGACGAATTTGTGAAGCTGTACTTGAACCACCGGCCGGTGTTTGGCGAGAGTTTCAAACGCCTGCGCTCCGCATTCCACTCCTTCGCTACCGTTGCTGCGAATCAGCCTGAGGAATACTTCATGAAACGTGAAGACTTCATCGAAATGCTCTGTACGAATGGTAAGGCTGTGCACGAACCTATGAAGCTCCTGGCTCCAACGGGATAAGTGTGTAACACAAATCCGGAATTGGATACATATTCGTTCGTCAGCATGGGTGTGAAATCGTGACGAAATCGTTTGTTCTCGAGAGGGCTACCTCGACTTTCGGTGATACGCGCCTCCCATTAGTTTTCAAAGGGCGCCACTAATTTTGTAAGCGGATGGACTTTAACATGGGCTTAGCAATTATTTTTCTGATAATGTTCAAAGTTGAGATGAAAGTAGGCCTATAATAAACTAACTTTGAAAAGTCATCCGCCCTGTATCTGACAAAATTTGGAATAAAAAAAAAAACCGGCCAAGTGCGAATCGGATTCGCATACGAAGGGTCCCGTCCAACCGGTACAATATTTAGCAAAAAAACACGTTTCTTGTACCTATGTTATTATTTGTTGCTTGACACCCTTCGGGTATGGAAGCCTAAAAGGTTTTGCCTTACTTTCTATTGTTTTACAGGTGAGTTTTTCTCTCGTGAATTATGCTGGTACCTGCTGACCATCCTCACCGGCCACAGCTTCGAAGATAGGGCACTTATGAATGAAGACGACTTTTCTTTTTTACCAGAGGTTATTGTCACTTCTCGATAATTTATTGCTAAATTATAATACTATTTATATGAAAACATACCATCTCGTGATCTCGGTGACCGATCGAACTTAACTGCCGACGACACGATACTCGAGGCCAATTTCGACAGTCCCTGTAGTAGAAACGCCTTTCCACTATTATTTCTGACTATAGCAGGCTATTTGCTAATTGCAATAATATTTTCTTTACAGAAAATAAACTTCAGCCACTTTATAACTGAAATAATTGGCATACAAGAAATAGATAATGGGTCTGTCCCATCTGGTGAATCAATGGGTTCCTCACAAACTATCGGCTCTATGGATTCTGATGAAAAATTTAATTAATAAGTTATATATCTTTATTTTTATCTTATTATTTACTATAATATTATATTACATTAATATATAATACATTAACTTTACAATAATTTGTTGCATTATTTGTTAAAAACAAAACATTTAGAATTCTATAACCTACATATTGGTGATTGAACTGTAACACAATAATAATGAAAACTTAAGTGGCATCAATCTTACACAGAAAAATTTATATCTAAGAAAAATTATGGTTAAAAAGATCTTGAACACAGCATAGCAACATGATGGAAATTCTCTAAAATTATTGTCAATAAATTAATAATCATATAACAATAAATTTCATTTCAAATATTGCCCCTAGCTTAAAATTACATGAATAATTAAACTCCATATTCAATGAAAACGTTTTAACTTGCACATAATGATGTACAAGGTGTTGCTAAAAATAATTAAAATGAATGTGCCTACGTTAATATCTAAAAAAACATTTGGATTTGCTGAGCAGTTCTAAGGCGCCAGGGCAGTAGGCAGGAGGGGGTTCAACCTCCCCGAAATGTGAGAAACCAGAATCTCAATCCAAAGTTCAACCCAAGGGGGGTTGAACTTTGGATTGAGATTCTGGTTTCTCAAATAATACAGATAATTGATCTATTTCGCATAGGCGTACTTCGTAATCTACAAAAGCAGTAAGAGTACGCTTAAATGCAGTATTTTTATCGACTGTGACTTTGTATAGTATTGAATTAATTATAATCGCTCTTACAATAAACTTCCAATTTGAATTTATTAGAGCTTAGATCTTGTACAAGATCTAAGCCTTAATAAATTCAAATCATTCATTAAAACGTCAGTTGTGCCAGAAAGCGTTAAATACCGTTAAAGATTAGGACAAAAAGGCTTGGGATTGAGCTGCTCGAATTTTTTTAAATTTTATTTTTTCTGTTAGATTTTTGTTTTTTTAAATCATATGCACAGTGATAATTATGAATATTTACTTTGTGAAGTATAATATATATATATTTTTTAATAATTTTGAATGTGAGGACTATGTGGGTCATATTATTATTTATAATTTTTTTTTTTCTCTTTCTCAGTTACTTTGAATGGTAATCTAGCAGTTTGAGTACTTTATGCGGCTTACCCAAATGTCCTTTCTTTGGTATTGTTTGTTGAGTCATTGAGCTCCTTAAGTTCTGAGTGGAGCCACACAATTACTGACAAATGCGTGCACTGACTGGACAGGTCCACTCAATCTGAGTAGTTCTTTCCTCAAAAGACCATTTCAGACACCAATCTACATGGTCTTCACATGATCTGACTAAGATTATGTCTGGACTAAAACAGACTGTGACCTCTGAGTTTGTTTCGGTCTTTCTGCTCAAGAGTAGTCAGATAGGAAATGCCGACCTCATACAGTTTTAAAAAATACGATTCACATGTAAAAGTGTTTGTATAATCCTACTTACAGAAATAAAAATCATTTATCATTTATAATTCCTGCAACTTCGCACTCTCTGAGAGTCTAACCTATCTCAGGCGGGGTGCAAACATTTTCGAGCTTGCTTCCCTTGCTCTTGCATCCTACATTCTCTTAATTCTCAAATTTTTCTGCTTAAGTCTTAACTTAGGATGCAAAAAATGTTGGGCTAGCTTCGCTCAGTCTTGCATTCTATATTCTTCATAGCGGCCCCATCATGCTAAAGTAGTCTTAAAGGTCCCTAATGTCCCTGACCAGCCAATATTGTGCGTGGTCCGACACGTACTTGGCTGGTTTTTTTTATAAATCTACTAGTACTAGTAGGTACTCTTTATTTACCTGCTCTGAAATCAACTTTATTTCTTCTAAAGAAAGTTGGAAGCCCTAACCCCCCCATTAGAAATTAATTCCTGGCGCTACGGCCCTGTAAGACGCCATATCCTCCACGTTCGAGAGAATCGCAGCGTAGTCACGCTGTGCCTTCAAATTATCGCCGTCTGGAGATTGATTCATAGTTTCTATTGAATTTGATGGCACGGCGAGACTATCGCCACGATTTTCTCGCTCGTGGAGATGGCGCCTAAAGTAAACAGCCTTGTTTACTTTAGCACTGCTCAGCAAAACCTAATGTATTTTTTATCAGAACAGAAAAACCACCAATGTGTAAGAACTTAGCAATGAGCAGAATTGTCAATACACAATCCAATGCAGGGTTTTGTACTGAGTCACATAGAGGAAGAAACTGTTGTACAAAAATCATTTATGCTCTTCAACATGCAAATACAACTTTATGTGATAAATATCACATTTTGCAAACACCAATCTCAACCCTTATGTTAAACTTAAAAAAATAATATTAAATTAGTTATATTGCTAAAATTATTCTAATTAAGTCACATTTTATGAAACTGAAATCTTATTTACAATAGCAAGAAGACCTTGACCTAGCTGAAGTAAATCAAAATGCTAAATTCAAATAAAATTACATCACTCTCGGTCATACTGACCAAATTAAATAGGGACACATTTTTAAATGAATGGTCAAAACTTTTCTAAAAGTATAAAACTAAAACACTAACTCATTTGTAGCGATGAGGTGAATGGATACTCCTTGAATGCACACTTATGAAATAATCTCACAGCACATACCGACAAGTCCTTAATGTTTGTTCAGTGTAAGCACAGTCTCTAAGTGTTGAAGACTTTATGTGTTGAGCAAGCCTCAGTCAGTTTTTAACCGCTTGGCAGGTGTAGTGGTGCCACTACTCTGAGAGTTTGAGTCTTCAGAGAAATTCATTGCTGTGGAGGTGAATTCTGTGGGCCCTTGGGAGTCACTGACTGTTGAGAAACCTGAAAAAATAAAGATATTGTTCTTCATTTACTGTGGTCAGCTATATTCTTGCTTTAGATACAATAACATTGAAATTGTAGTAGAAATATTTTTCGAAACAGCCATGTAAATATTATTATATTTCAAACACAAAGTAACTAATTTAAAACTATGCTGCAGATTTAATAATATGAGATATTTAACCCTGACCTACTTGCTTAGACCCGAAAATCCACCATCTTAAAACAATTTAAAAAAAAAAAAAAATTGTTATAAATGTTATTAGCAGTCATATTGTTTACTCACATGTGTTAGAGTCTTCAGCCATGCCGAAGTTGGAGTTGGAGGAGTCGTGCACCTTCTTCGGCGTCAATGTGTTCTCCTTATTATTCTCACGTTTAGCCGCGTGTTTCTTCTTTTGCTCATTTGTAGATATCGGAACCCATTTATAGATTTTCATGGTCGTTTCACCAATCGTCACCCATTTTTTCTCCCTGAAAATGGACACAGTGATAATTCATAGACTTTGACAAATTACAGAAAATATTTGCTACGAATGGTCAACTTACCAATGGCGAACTTTTTCCACAGCTTGCATGACTCTTTTGATATCATCTTTGACACGATTCCTAGTTTCCGCTCGGACAGAACGAGACATTTTGCTTATTTAAATGCGCTTTTAGTAAAATAAATCTGTTTCAACTTTTTAAGATAGAAAAGAATATTTGTTTATGAATAAACTGAATTGATTTCGCTTCGACAAGCGGCTTTCTTCCTGTATTCATTCATCCGCCATTGACTTTTTGTAAAATTTGACATTTGGAATATAATACGTTTAGTTGCGATTTTTACAGACACATTATTTTCCGATTTCTGTACAGTTATAAAATAAAAAAATAGTAGCTTTATTATGATTCTTATTCTTGGGAGGTTAAAGAGGCTGAAAAGCTGGTTTTAAATTTGAAAAAATACAATATTTTATTTAACACATTGCTATAGAAAATAATAAAACGTATTCGAACAAATCTAGAATGCACGTCTTGTTTCTTAAAAAATCTGGTTGAAATCGATAAAGTAGAACGGTTTTATTATGGCTTTATTTACGCATATAATTCATACGTAAAAATCTTATCAAAAATATTAAAAATTATAGACATTCATTTACCCCGTTACCCTGTTTTTTTTGTTGCTTAATTATTTGGAACTTACGCAGCGATTTCTAAACGTTTTTGCTTGCATAATCGTACTTGTGTTTTATTGGTTGTATTATAAAACTAAACTATTTGATTGGTGTTTTCTTAATAGATGAGTTAGAAAATGAAATAGGGAACGGAATAATTCTGAGGACAGGCAAAATCGAAAATTGAAAACAGGGAAATAAATTTATGAAAAAATTTATTGGTAATAATCTGCCTAGAATAATTTTAAATAAGAAGTAATATGTCCAATAATATGCTTTAATACATAGGTAAGTTGTGTTATTGATTATCGCTGTATAAAAGTGCAATATTTAGGCGATGGGCTGTATTTGTGAATTTTATGATGAATGAATTTTGACTTATATTTAGCGGCTGTCAGTTGTTTTACGTCTCATCGTTCATTAGTTTGTTCATAATTATTTATTTCCAATGTGATCGCTAAAGTTTATACATATTTTCACGCGGCTTGGACTACAGGGATGCGCATCGATTGTGATGATGCAACGAGATGATAAGGTGCAAATTACATGCATTTGATAGCTTCTTATTGGTGTTTTGCTTTTTCGCACTTTCTTCTTCTTTATCCTCAATGCTTCGTCCGTAAATGTGTTTGTTTTACTTAGTTTGATCACAAACATAACCTCAATACGAGTAGCCACTTGATGATACTCGAGTACACTGCACCAGTGCTTGCCATCACATTGTGTGTCGGTAACTGTGCTGCATGCTGTCTTCAACTAGGCTAGAACTGCTCTTGCACTAAAATCAAAACACAAAATGCTTATCTACTGTCACAGTCTACTAGTAGTCCTATCTTTAAAGTAATTTTGTTAAATTTTCCGGTTAAATTGAAAATTGGGAATAGATTGATCAGCAATCACTGGTACTGGTCATACTAACATATTTACAAAACCCTGTACAATTAGTTACATACGTTATTTTTGTCAATGCTAGTGAAACAGACCAAGAGAAGTGGAATAAAGTTCGCCATGGTCTAATTAATAAATAGAGCTTAATAATTACTTATAATAACTGTATAAGGATATAGGCAATAAATATCTAAAGCTAGTTGTTCATAGGCTTTGTATACATAAAGCTGCTTTTACAAGTCAATGTAGCACTGTCCTGTGGTATTTTATTTTCTTTGCACTTTTTTATGCCTCGTTATGTTTTTGTTGCAGTTTTACCGTGCATGTATTGTTAAAACTGTAGAAGTGATACAGTGACTATATTATTGGCTTGTCCGGCATAAGGTCCACCTAACGACAACCGTGAATATTTCCTTCCCGTATGGCTGCGTATGTTAACCGTACGATATCAATGATGGCTGGCGACGGGCCCCACAACGTTGCGATGCTGAACAATGGCGCTGTCCGTGTGAACATGTCAAATGTGGACTCGCCGCTACAGATATTTGTGAGGGCCAAGAAGAAGATCAATGATATATTTGTTGAGATTGATGATTATGTCAAGGATGCTGTCACTTTCATGCATGGTAAGCAAATAACTTTGTTTGTTTTTCTCCTTTTGCATGTAAGAATACTATCAATAGCTGCCATAACATGAAACGTGGATAACTGGCAACTGCAGTTCTACTTCTTTGGAAATCATATTATTGCTGAAAATAACCAGCAGTATTAAATTCTTGACCAACTAGAATTTGACAATGCTATGTCAAATTAAGTTTGACATGTAAGTTTTATAGCCTTATGCGGGTGAAACCTTGGGGGGCAGCTTGTAGTATTATAAATGCGAGAGTGAGTTTGTTTTTTACGGTTTCACGCTAAAACGGCTGAACAGGTTTAGATGAGATTTGGCACATGGGTAGACCATGACCTGGATTAGGACATGGGATACTTTTTATCCCGATATTCCCACGGGATCGAGAAATATGCAGGTGAAACCGCAGGGCTCAGCTAGTATTTTATAATGCTGCAGTGGGTCACTGAGAGGTATTAAAGTCACTTGTCTGTCTTTGTGATACTTTCAGCCAGTAACACATCTACGATACTTGTATAATTATGTTATAAACGTTGAGTCTGTATTAATTATAATAATTTATTGCCTTTCCCCACTCTACCAACCGCTTCAGATCTCTATATAGTTCTATTTGCTAATCTTGTTAGATTCCAATAAGTTTACAAAAAAAATATAAACACATCTTTTCCCTAGGGACAGGTAGAGGCTTATTATTGTAACTATCGTGCAGTTCTACTGCAGGGCAAAAGTCAACAAGTTTAATTAGTATAAAAACAAGGCTAAACCATACAGACCTGGAAACATTAAATTAAAAATGTGTTTGAGTACCTCTTACAAACCTCAAGTATGCCCTCAACTGCCCGGTTAGTCTCGTGGTCGCAGCCCGATTGTTGAGCGTGGGGTCCTGAGTTCGATTCCCGGGTCTGGCAAAATGTTATTGGGTTTTTCCATTAGGAATTTCTTAGTAACAGCCTGGAGTTTGGAAGTTGGCGGTGTGATACCCCCCCGTGCCTCGGAAAGCACGTTAAGTAGTTGGTTCTACGCCTGATCTCTCTCCGGTCGTGTCGGATTGCCGTCCCATCGGACTATGAGAGTGAGGGAAGAGAGAGTGCACCTGTGTCTGCGCACACACTTGTGCACTATAATATCTCCCGCGCCAAAGGCTAGTCTCGGTTGAGATTGGCCGCAGTTGCCGAAATAAGGTCTGTAGGACTATACAAACATCAGAAGCCATTCATTTAATAAATGAGGGAATAAAATTTTGTCCTAAAATTCAATTCTAATAAGACTCAACAAAAGTCTCACTTATGACATTTAAAAGGCCAGCCAGACACCAATGTAAATGAAAAAGATAACAATAACTTGAATGACATTTACCCACATAAATAAAATATTCACGAATGATAACTGATAAGTGAGTGATACATAGTAACTAATCATATTGACGAATCAAATCCATGTTATCTGTAGAATGTTATATCTTCGATCGATCTATATCATATAAATAAACGCCTTGTTCAGGTCGCGTGCCAATGCACGGCTTATTTGTATAAAGGTCATTATCATTAATATTTAATTGGACTCTAGGGTACTATGCGCGTTAATCTAGCTCGGGTGTTGTATGCCTCATAGAAGGAACATCATCATTCTCCTGCCCTTATTAACTCAATTTATTTGGGGTCAGCGCAACATATTGTCTTCTACCATACTTCTCTATTATCTTGGTAGTCACCCGAGATGACGACTTATTTGCAGCCTGATAGAATAGGTGCCATAATTAATATTCGGCCGAATTACTTTGCGGGAATAATTTAAAGCGTGCGTTTTAAACGCGACATGCGACAGGACTCTAACAAAATAATTTCTAAGAAAACTTCGCGATAGAACAATTACCGGAGCCGCGTCGCGCGACAAATTGCGCTGGTCTGCACGAGCTTTAATTTGGCTTATAGTACTGTAGTCTATAATACCTCAAATTGCTTAGCATAATCAATAATCATATATCGAAAATACTGCGGCATTAATTTTGAAATATATAGGTAATAATGTAAAGGTTGAGGACTATCATAAAAAAAAAAACTGCTTTTTATTTAGTTCAGTTATTTTATTACGCAAAGTTTCATGATCTAATTCGAAGTATTTTTTTAATACTAGCGGCTTATTGTTCGGTTTGGAGGTAACTTTGGAATCGTGTTTTCGTCAATTACCTAAACTATCGCCTTGGAGCCGCCAACACCCCACTCAGTCTCGCTCTCACTCAATCCGCTGTATGGTGCGAGCGAGATAAAAATTGAATTTGAGCTGAGGTAGGTAGTATGGATGGGTGCGAGCGAGATAAAAATTAAAAATAGATGGGCTCTTAAGTTAGTTCTTGTCCTTGCTAGTTCTCGTTTTACCCTTGAACTTTCAAGTACAATGGTGTTCTTGTTTGTCCAATCACGAAGTGCCGTCTGACCTTCGCAGCTTATACAGAAAATGGGTTCTAGCACTAGGATAGTATTGAGACTTGGCACCTAATCTCTGATATTACTTAAATCGCTTCTAACATACACCTGTAAAAGTGTGGCACTTTTGTCTTTGATGTTTTGGTTGCAAACACGTTACGTACACGTATACAATTACGTACTGCAGGCTTTTCACCAACGAATTCTACGCTTCTTGAAAATTCCGTGATGTATTTGTTTACATTGCTACAATTAATATTGATTATTGACTTACGCATTTAATTGTTTATTTACTAATTCTCTTATCAAATCTGTAACATGTTCATGGTAAGACGGTACCTATTTCCTCTAAGGAGCTCCACGTACCACGCAATAACTACGCGACGACATTACTGTCAAATTTTGTATGCGTTCTAATATCGATCAGAAGGGAAGAATGCACATGACTTGTTCGTATTTTAATTTACAGTACCTTCAATTTTATAACTTTTTAATTTTTTTAGTCATTACTGTCCCACTGTTGGGCAAAAGTCTCCCTACACTCTTTCCACCTTTCTCTGACCAGAGCTGCCAAGGACCAATCTTTATCAAAGGAGTCCAGCTCCCCGCCATCTTCGTTTGGGCCTGCCGCGATGTCGTTTGCCATTAAGCAAGACCCACTGGGTCGTAAGTTTAGCCCATTGACTATTTATTTAAAACCTCATCAAAATCTGTTGCGTGATTTAGAAGAATAACGCGGACATACAGACAAACGCGAAAAGCTACTTTGTTTTATAATATGTATAGATATAGATGCAGCAAAGCACATAAATATACACCAGTCGCGCGCTGCCGATGCCGCACCGCACCCGTATGTGGGGTCCTAAATGAGAAACTGGACAAGGTTTTCCGCTTGCCGTATAAAACTCCATAATATTCGTCACGTGTACAAATGCGGTAAATTTATCTAGCAACATGATATTTCATATTTGAGAATGATTGTTGTGTTGGCGTGTTTCCAACTAAACTATTACTTATTTGTATATTACATAGTTGCATAACAACGTACATAATATGTAATGCGGGTGTACTGAAGGCAAGAAGTGCGAGTTATACTGACTCATCAGAATAAACGCACGCCGGACGCCAGGCGGAACCAACCGTTTTATATTACGAACAGTATGCCTACCCCGATTTATTACCCACTAAATGATTGCTCAGTACAGTTGGCATTTCAATTCAGCAGTCTTCCAAGCATGAAAAATGTAAACCAAGAACAATACGATTCGGAAGACAAGTTTCATACCGTAATTGGTTGCTGAACTACTTATTACCTATTTAATTTTGAGCTAAATTTTAAGGTTTAAGTTTTGGCATAGTCTATGTCAGACTAATACCTCGTAAATCGTAATCGTAGTATATTTATACAGGGTGACCAATTTGATTATTGCAATGTTCTGAATCATCAGGAAAACGTCACCTCTTCATTATTATGTGTGATCATTATAATCTATCATTTAAGTTAGATTGATGCTCTCGTCAAACAGAAATGACAATGCTCTATAACATTTACCAGAAATTATATTATTTATTAATGAAATATTTATACAAGATTAAGAACACATAATCCTACTATCTAGAAAAAGTGAATTAATACTGAATTATTGCGTATTTTTACAACATTAAGTTCGTTGTTTCTGGTCTACCGTGCATACAAAATGCACTTAATTTGAAAAACTAAATCACGAAACAACGGAATTATACTCGTTATTGCATATTTTTTTCTGAAAATACACCATAAAGAAAACCTGAGCATTGCTCATGTCCTTGTTGAAACCACGGTCAGAATTTCGCCCACGCGCATTTAGCGGTTTTTTTTTAGTTTTTCTTTTGTTTTGTGATTTGAATAACTTTGTTCCGTCTCTTTAGAAAAAAATCACCCGTCTTGATCTATGTAGTTTAAAAGTATACATTAATTTTAAGTTTTTATAACTGTTGCAGCGGTCACGGGCGAGAATGGGATCGCGACGCCCCAAGACCTGGCTAACGTGGAGGCTTATGTATCTAAGGTGCAGGCCATACGGGAAGTGCTCAAGCGAGATCACATGAAAGTCGCCTTCTTTGGTCGGTAAGCAAATTCCTAATGATAAAAAAGTAGGTACTTACATCTGTCAAAAATACACCCACACAATAATTCTTTAGAGGTAGAAATTATTCTTGTATTTATTTGCTAACTATATAATGAACAAGATGCTATTTATTCGACCGATGTATCTTTAGGTGCGCCGAAAAGGTATTTTTTTTTGGTTTGTTACAACTTCATAAAGTCTACTATACGCCAGTCAACGTAGATACAAAAATCGCGTCAGGTCGCAACAAATTACACTGTACTGATTTTTTGGGTCAGTCACAGCTCGGCCCGAGTCAACTGGACCCGAATAATGGTACCAGATATTTTACACCCAATACGGTCATTGTACGGTCAGGCAGAAAAATCGATATTTTAAAATAAATCCTTAGGAATTTAGTCTTTTTTCTGAAGATTTTGGTTTTTTATTTACATACAAAGCAGGAAAACATAATTATCTACAACGCCTATTTCAATTATGATATCTATATAAAGTTCATTCGTTTTTAAATCGTCTGTACTAAAAAGACGAGTGTTCCTTAGCTAAGAAAATGACACACATCGGTTATTTGATGACAATAGAAAAGTTTTGTATCTCACACTCACACATCAAATTTACAATAGTCTAGAACATAAAAGACAAGAAGGCGATTTCTGCGATTCTGATTTCTGCTTTTATAAATTAGTATTTAAATAAATAAAAGTCTTTATTGCAGAACAAGTTCATAGCATTCAATTTCATTTAAAATAATAATATTTATTACATTTATTTATAAAAATGAATAAATAAATTCTATCAATAAATTACCTTCATTATTTTAAGAGGTGAATATTTTTCAATCCGACGGTACACACCACTTTTTTAAGCGTTTTGACGACGTAGTATCTGGTATTATTATTCGAGCCCAGTTGACTCGGGCCGAGTTGTCACTAACCCGATTTTTTGGGATATTATTAGGATAGATACCAATAGTGTAAAACGAAGTTTGCAGCTTCGAAAGACCTGTGCTAACTGCGTGGTGATCGAAAAATGTCGACATTTTCGGACGGATGTTTTAAATGACTGGCATCACTAGTCGTTAGGACAGATTAAATATTGTGTTTCACCAATGAATAAGAATAATAACTGCAATAGCCCCACACCAACGGAGGTTGTCCTTGGGTGCACTTGCATAGTGCGTACAGGGATAATCGTCGGTTGGTGCCTCATTCCATTTAAAATTGTCTAAGGGGCCTCTGCTAGTTGGCTTCGCCTCCTCGTACGCCTTCCAAAGGTCCGGGGCCGTGGTGTCCCGAGATATGTCAAAAACATTTTAAAAAAATATAGCGCGGTTTGAAGACATCCTTAAAACGTTTTCTCTCCAGGACAAGCAATGGCAAAAGCACAGTGATCAACGCCATGTTGCACGACAAAATCCTACCGAGCGGGATCGGGCACACCACCAACTGCTTCCTCCAAGTCGAGGGTTCAGACACCGACGAATCCTTCTTGCGAACCGAGGGTTCTGAGGAAAAGCTCAACGTGCAGGTGATTGTAGCTTTTATTTGTAACTGGTGTAAAAATACTCCTAACGAAACCGAGAGTCACTTGTACTTCCCGTCATTGTGATATTTTTTTGTACTGGACCATTAATTGGGAATCTTCTGGTTACATGAAGCTATTGAAGATCAAAGGCAGTCGTGGCTAAGTAATAACAGCCGCACGGGTCAATCGATCAGGTTCAGCTACACTTGCCGCGGTCAGTCCGTGGATGGGTGACCATCTCAACATACCGAGCTTTCCGAGGCACAGAGGGGGGGGGGGGCCCTCTGTGCCTCGGAAATCACGTTAAGTTAATTAAACCTTTTGGTCCCGACTGTCATTCTTGGATCTTTGACAGTCGTTACTGGTCGTCAGAAGCCCGGAAGTGTGACAACCAGTCTTACCAAGGGTATCGTGTTACCTATTAACTGGGTTGTGAAGGTCAGATAGGCAGTCGCTTCATGTAAAATACTGGTATTCAGCTGCTTCCTGTTAGATTGGAAGCCGACTTTAGCTTTTTTCTCACGAAAACCAGTTTTAACATGTTATAACTTAACTTTCAATAGCCCCATTTGTCCTGTATCGTTGCATTTACCCAAAAGCACAATATTTTGCGTACGTAATGTTGCGCGTTGCCGTAAACAGCATCTTTTCACAACAAAAATAAATTCCCAGCAATTTTTGCTCAATGTTACTTAGTTTTATGTTCAGAATGCGTAGATAACGACTATGTGATACGTCTTTTTACACCCTGTATGTTGATATGGTTTAATATTGCGTATGATTCTACGCCCTGATAATGACGAGCGATGTTTTTCCGCTTCGTTCGTATCGTCTGAGGACATAGTTTAAAATTTAGCAAATGATATAAAACGCTCTGGCTTTCTGTTTGGCCTTGGACGTCCATGACAGGTTATCGCTATCTATGCCTTATGCATATTCTTTTCATTATAACTTTACCTATTTGAAATATATTGGAGTAAAATGTATTCTTTGTTCTGTTTTCCAGTCTGTGAGCCAGTTGGGCCACGCACTATGCGCGACCCGATTGCAAGAATGCTCTCTAGTGCACGTGTACTGGCCGCGCGAGCTATGTGCCCTCCTCCGCGATGACGTGGTACTAGTGGACAGTCCCGGCGTCGACGTCACGCCCAATCTTGACGAGTGGATCGACAAGTACTGCCTCGACGCCGACGTGTTCGTGCTGGTCGCGAACGCCGAGTCCACGCTCATGGTCACCGTGAGTAACATCGTAACATGTAACGCGTCACGTGACACAAAACCTCGACGAGTGGAGTATTTTAATTAGATTTACGTTGGTATTAAAGTTATAACATTTCTTTTCTGTTTACAGGAAAAGAACTTCTTTCACAAAGTATCGACAAAAATATCGCAACCGAACATATTCATACTGAACAATCGATGGGATGCCTCTGCTTCCGAACCTGAGTATTTGGATCAAGTGAGTTCGCTTTTATTAATTCAAATTGTAAATGATACATGGTCAAAGTTCATTGCGGCGCTATCGACCATGAGCGAGCGCGCGGCGGCTTTTAGTAGATTTTTTTGTTGCTAAAACAAACAAATTATAATTTCAGATCATTCAATTTTCTTCACTTTAGAGAAGTTTCGCTAGCAAATTTAAAATAATGTCGCATGAAGGGCAAACAGGCGCGACGCGACCCTAATAATAATAAAACAATTTCTAAGAAAACTTCACGGTAGAACTTTTACCGGTGTCGCGTCGCGCCTGTTTGCGGGAGCCTTGATGAATCTGGATAGCGCAGTAACGCTCCAAACAAGTGACATGTCCTCTTACATGTACTCAAAAGTCTTGTGGTACAATCCAGGTCCATTCAAATCTGTATGGTTATTTCCTTAAAATATCATCTTAGGCAATAATCTGCATGGTCCTCATATGGCCTGACCAAGATTATGTCTGGACTTGACCTCTTAGCTTTTAGAAAATTAATTTATAGAAATAAATAAGTACATACATACAAAAACTCACGCCTTCTTCCCACGGGGGTAGGCAGAAACTATAGAGCGTTACCTGCTACGCTTACATACTCCTTTTGCTTCGTTTACGTTCATACATCTGATCAAACACCTACTCCGGTTGCGAGTACTACGCACCTGAATTTTAGAAAAGAAAACTCAACAAACAGAAATAAATAAATATCATTTATGAATGAACTGTTTCCCTCTGGCAGGTCCGTACACAACACGCTAACCGTTGCGTGGACTTCCTATCGCGCGAGCTACGCGTGTGCTCGCCCAAGGAGGCTGAGGAGCGCATCTTCTTCATCTCTGCCAAGGAAGCGCTGTTGACGCGCATGCGCGAGAGAGAGAAACCCGTCTCGTGTGAGTATAGTTGACCTCGTTATTGCTTTAACACTAGTTTCTTAGTCGCGTGTATACTAACCAAATCTGGAATAAAGACTTACACTCCGAACTTTTGCGTCCGGTGCACCCTGGGCAATCGACTTCCGTCGATTGGTTAATCCTTTCACCACGTTGGCAAATATAAGTTCTAATCGGCCCTCCTCAGGGCCAAACAGTCCCCTGACAAAACCAGCCTTGTGTGTCATCTCGATTTTTTTTTACCACATCAAGAACTCGAAGAAGTAAATTGAAACATCACTATGGTTGAAATTAACACTCCCATTGGCCGTAAAGCAAAAATGAACCTTGGCCATATTATAACCACCACCTGGCGCTCTGGACTTCCTGTCGCGAATACTACACGCTAAATCCATTACTTGTGACCATGAATTTATTTGATACTATACTCCGTTGGTTTAGGTAGGTAACTAAAGGTAAACAAAACCAGAACATTTTTGAACAAGCTTTCCTAAGACACCTCACACCATGGGAGAGACGAGAATAAAACATCCCCACATTACATGTAGGGGAGGTACCCTAAAATGCGGACAGACAGACGCACATGGCGAAACTATAAGGGTTCCTTGTTGACTACGGAACCCTAAAAACCACGTGACGAGAGAGCTTTCAAGTAACCCACTAAACGTAATACCTGTCGCTTCAGTTGGTTATTGCGCAATAGAAAAATCCTTTGCAGTTCAAATCAAATTAATCACACTAGCAATACACACACTAGGTACACGACACAACTCGAAACGCGCGACAGTTTCTAAACGTCTTTACTGCTTGACCGCCACTCATGAAGTCTGCTTACCTCCAGCCGGTCCGAGCGTTGTGTAAACTCTGTCGAGCGCCGCCAGGTGGCGCTGACGTTCCAATTAGTCAACTCAGCAACGTATTTCCGACACGGCCATCCTGCTTGCACACTTCCTCGTGTGTTAACCTGGACAAAGGCCTTTGCCGAGAGTTTAAGATATCATACTCAATTTTATGGTCTACTTCCAGCGCCGATCCTAGCCGAGGGTCACCAAGTCCGTTACTTCGAGTTTGTTGACTTCGAGCGCAAGTTCGAAGAGTGCATCAGCAAGTCGGCCGTGCGCACCAAGTTCGCGCAGCACTCGCGACGCGGCAAGAATATCGCCGCTGAAGTCATGGCGGCTCTTGAACTGGTAAGATACCTCTATCTCCATGTAAAATATTCAGCTAAATTAATATTTTACATGGAGTGACTCCCTATTTGACCTCCACAACCTAGTCACTGGGTAACACGATACACTTTGGTAAGACTGGTTGTCAGACTTTCTGGCTTCATAACTGCTCTTAGCTACTGTCAAAGATCTACGATGGACCGACCAAAGTTCCTACAAGCCAGCTCTCATACCTCTCCCTTACGCCAAATAACACACCACGTAACGTCTCAGGTATACAACACAGCGTCGGACCAGAAGTCAGCGAAGGTGGAGAAGCAGCGCGTGCTGCACGAGCAGCTGTCGGCCATCGAGGAGCAGCTCACCACCATCACGCGCCAGATGAAGGACAAGATCAACCGCATGGTGGAGAGCGTCGAGCACAAGGTACTACGAACTGGAACTAGAAGCGAAGAAAGAAATACAAGAAATAGAATGTATTTTTTTCTTTTAGCACAGATTACAAGACACTCAACATACTACTTCTCCGAACGCGTTTAAAACCCTACAAAACGCACGGGATTGACCCGCATGCGTGGCACCCGCAAAGCACGTCACCCGCATGCAACCCAACAATGCCCTTACACTACAGTTTCGAGCGAGGCGTATGATACGTCCGGTGTTAGCGAAGGTTTTACTTCTGTACTATTTTCCCTTCCCTACCTTCAAGTCCACTGTACCAAAATCACGAAACATGTCACGGCGCACCCCTCTTAGATTACCTAGATCTCATCATAAACCACCTTCCAGGTATCCATGATAGTATCTGAAGAGATCCGTGACCTATCCGCCGTAGTAGACGAGTACGACCCTCCGATACGGCTTGTACGATCATTTATATTAAGCATCAGTAGTGTTTCTATTACGTTGGCGTCTGGAATATCCAGATGCTAAATATGTGTTGTATATTTACGGCTGCCGGCTGATCTTCCCATAATGACCGATGAATGACCTAGAAGCTAGAATATCTGACGACACCTTTATGTGTTCTTATTGTGACAGTTGTAACAAGCACACCTGCAAGTGAGGCAGAGTTCTCAAATAATTATGTGGAGCATTTAACATGTAACACATGGTATTTGTAAAACCAACCTGTATTATACAGGATGATAACATAAAATGGAAGAAACTCCAAAAGTTAGATATTATGATGCTCTAATCCAAAGGTTTTCTGTAGCTTTAACGTAAACTACCTTACATCCCCTTTTGGATTTAGCACTCCGTATAGATTATCATCTTTTTAACATAAAAGAGACGACTTAGACAACCTAGTAAAGGTACAGAGTATGATGTAAACTAATCCTCCTCGCACCTGTTTCCAGGTATCACTAACCCTCAGCCAGGAGATACGCCGCCTGTCCGCGCTCGTCGACGAGTACGACACGCCGTTCCGCACGGAACGCGCCCACTTGGACCAGTACAAGCGAGCCTTACATCGGCACGTGGAGGCCGGACTTGGGTCGCGCCTCAAGAAGAGATTGTCGGCTGATATTGGGAATGAGATGGACCAGGCGCAGAAGGAGATGGCTGGTACGTTACTCTTCTTTTCTCGTGAAAACTAATCAGCGTGTAAGGGACAACCGGTACCATGATTGTAGACCCGATAAAAAAATCTATTGTTCCATACAATTTGACCGTGTAGGGTGGCAAATTGACCACTGTATGATACAGCAGTATCTTTTTTTAAATAAGCGATGAAAAGTTTCTACTTTGAGGGGTCAAGAATCATTTGCTCAACTCAGGGTCCCTTACACCGTGCATAAAAATAACGAACGCCAAAGAAAAATAAATAGTATTTCGTGCAGAAGCAATGCCGGGCGTGTCATAGGCCGAAATTGTAGGTGGGTTTATTTCGCGTTTGGAGTTTCATGTCCGTGACTACCGCCGGACCACCAATGCCAACAATTAGTACTCAATTTGTACTAATTAGTACTCGAACAACAAAATTGGTACCGTAAAACGGGGCTATTTGAAACATTTTTTTGCTAAACCATGTGTTTAAGAATAGAACAATGAATGAAGTAACTCAACGGGGGGTTTTTTGACTAGTTCTTATAATGCCTTCTTGATCACTACTACTAGTATACGTCTATCGTAAGTAGTTTTGAAAATATATATTTTGAAATATGCTGTTCCAAATATCGCTACTTTGGGGTTATTTGGTATCCACAGTTTATTGGACCTGTTTTTCTTAATTTATCAAACATACACTAAATAAAACCGTCGAAGCGATATTTAGAAATATTCTAGGGTAACATGGATTTAAGTTTATGGCAATTTGACTGTATTTGGTCTAGAAAATACCGAATTATTTGAAGGTAATTACATAATCGAAATTATATTTGTTGCCAAATTGGGGTTATTTGGAATTTTACGTAAGTATGGCTAAGATGTGCGTAATATAAGTAAAGCGATATTTGGAATTCTTAAGGGTAAGCTATTTTTCACTAAGGAAATAAAACCCAAATTATCTTATTTAAATAGGTAGTTTTTTTTTTTATATTCATTACTTATTTAATAAAGAAAAAGGTAAGAAACCTACTAAATAAAATGTCACAATAATTAATGATAAATATCCAACATAAAATTGACATGAAATTATTCGAAAAGAGGTAGTAATATCCATTTTACGAGTACCTATTGCCGATAACCGAGGTTAATAATTCTAGAAAAATAAAAGTAAAGTTAGTAGGTATCTCAAAAATACATCTCATCGCTTTTTTCAGCGAGTAGGAATTCATCGGCCTTTATAGGATTTTTATTCATAACAATTTTTTTCACAATCCATATATCATCAACCACATCTCGATCAATTTTCTTGCCAATCCGAAACACAAGCTGTGGCTTTTTTATTGTTTTGAAAAAATTTACTGTGTAATTATATTTACGCCCATCAATTTTAATGTTTTCGATAAATCCAACATAATATTTACTTTTTTTACCGTCACAGTAGCGCACCAAAACATGGTCATTCACCGCATATAAACACTCCATTGAGTGTTCATCAAGTTCTTGATTGCTTTCTACATGTTTTTGGCTGGTATTATTATAATTTTGGTCGTTTTCATTACAGTACATATCTAAATCCGGTTCAAAGCCTTTCTGTGTTTGCAAGGGATCCACATTTTCGTGGTGAGAATCATTGGACTCATGAGTTTGTGAGATCTCAGGTTCCGGCAAATCTATATTCTCACATAATATTGCTGAGGTACTCACATTGTTATCAGTCTTATAGAGTCCATGTTCTAGCTCAGTCTTTAAACTATCATAAGTCTTTTGTTCTAGAGAACCTGCAGTTCCATATGATGTAACAGGTGACATGTTGCAATCTTTTATGTTCCAATTTTGGAGGTCTTTAGTGCATGTTGGTTCTTTGTTGTAAAAACAAAGTTCATGTACTTCAGATTCATCTTTTTGCGTTTGTAAATGTTCTTGGTGGTAATCATTGGGTACATGAGTTTGAGGAATCCCGGGTTCTCGCAAATCTATATTATCACATATTGTTGCTGAATTGCTTAGATTGTTATCAGTCTTATCAGTTTCGTATTCTAACTTAGTCTTTAAGGTGCCATCAGTCTTTTGTTCAACAGAATCTACAGGTACATATGATCGAGCAATCAACTTATCATCATGGTCAGGAATTTGAATGTTTTCTGCAGCTGTTGGCTGTTTAATGTAAGTACAGTCACTCATGCCTTTGTTACATTCGTAGCCTTCATCGTTGCTCTTGACATCAAAGCTGTTTTCACTGAAATCAACATCTATAAGATCCGAGTCACTATGGACACTCATGACATCTGACACACTTGTAGTGTCAGAATCTTTTGACTTTCTTTTGGTTTTCTTATTTTTGGATTTCTCGGCTTTAACACTGGCTATCAATAGTCTAATACTTTCTGGATCTAAGTCTAAGTTTTTCAAATCACTTATCTTCATCTGACTTTTCTCTATTTTTGGTTTACTTTTCTTTCCCTTGCCCTTGCCTTTAATAGATAGATTTTCACCAGATGCTAGTTTCTTTTTCAAATCACTTATCTTCATCTGGCTTTTTTCTATTTTTGGTTTACTTCTCTTTCCTTTACCCTTGCCTTTGATAGATACACATTCTCCAGTTGCTGGTTTCTTACTATTTTCTATGATCATTTCATATTGTGATCTTTGATCATCTGAGCTGACGTCTGTGGAGCCGGAGTCAAAGGCATAGGCATTACATAGCCCGGAAGGACCAGCAATTGGCTGCGTATCAAGCAAATTCGATTCTTCATTTTTAAATCCTCCAGTGGTATCAGAATCGGTATTACTCATGTCTTTGTCAGATGAATTGGTTATAGCTAAAGATTTTTTATTCTTCTTTTTGCCAGACACTTGCTTTTGTGTACTTTTCCGTTTTTGTTTCTGGAGGGGTTTGGTTTTTTCTGTCTGATTGCGCTCTAAATCGTCGGCTGTAATACTCATTCCAGGTGGTACATTGCATTTCCTTTTTCGTATTGTTTGTCCGGTGGCACTTGTTGGACATCTCATTTCTTGCAAAATGTCTATTACAACCGAAGATGCTGTGTTCTCTATCTGTTCTTCCGAAATGATCTGTCTTTGTGGTAACCGTGACTTGGGTCGCTTTGAATTTATGGGGTATAAGCCTGATTTGTTAAATCCGGCTATCAGGTTAATGGATTCCGTGCCATTCTCTACCAACTTATTCTTCAATTTCTTTAATAACTTTGGAAATGAACTTTTTACTAGAGTCTTGTGTTTCAATCCTTCTGTCTTCTTCCACTTTATTAACACGTCACGCCAATACTTTTTTAAAGGAGCGTAAAAAGCTACATCCAATGGCTGGAGTAGATGTGTAGTTTTTGGAGGTAAGCAAATAAACGTTATATTCAGTTCATTGCAAGTCTGTAGAACAGATTGTGAGAAATGAGAAGACAAGTTATCTCCAATTACTACTTTTCGTCCCGATTTTTTTTTTGCATACGGAACTATTACCGTATGAAACCAGTCTTCAAAGCATACGGAATCAAACCAGCCACTTTTTGACCTATTGTATCTGGTCCCTTCAGGTCCTCCCTCCAGCCATTGATCCCACAGATGATCTGCTTTGTACACTACATATATCGGCAAGGATTGTCCATCCGCAGTGCCAGCAAACATCAAAGAAATTGATGACTTAGAACTATTTATAACCCTTTCAGGGTATTTACATCCTCTCTTAAAAATGTATTTTTTGTTACCCGGGTCATCGGTTAGGTTTGTCTCATCATAATTGATGAGACAGTCTGGAGAGACTCCTTCGATAGATTTTTCGTAGCGATCAAAAAAGTCATCTATCTCCTGTTCTGTAGTTTTGGCGCGATCGCTAGATATGTTTGACGCTGTCCGATTGGAAATCACACGTTTGTGTCTGTTTAGGAAATTGCGCGCCCAGTCTACACCAGGCATGTTATCTTTTAGTCCATATATGGTTTTTCCAATTTTATTTAAGTATTTTTGTGCAAATACTCGTAGGTCAGTTGAATCTAAAGGAAACCCCCAGTGGCTCAATAATTGAATATATTCTACAAACGAATTCTCTTCTTCCTTAGAAAATAGGGTTGGGTGCCCCGCTTTCTCTTGTGTGCAATTTTTATATCTATATTTTCTGCTTAAAGTGCTCATCGGAATTTTGTAATTTTCGGCAGCCTCTTTCACTTTCAAATGACCATTTTGAACGGCTTCTATTGCTTTTTGTAAATCTTCTTCAGAATACTGCAGATATGGTGGATGTGTATTGCCATTGCGTGAGTTGGTATACTTCCTTTGATATGTTCGCACCATGATATCATCCCTAGTTTCATATCTGTGGAGATAATAATGCGAGTATGTAATTTTAACTTACTAAATTGAAGCTTGTTTTATTGTTGAGTTGTTTAATTTTAGCATATTATGTTATTGGGAGCTTTGTCCACCCCGTAAGATATATATATGGACATGAAGATATGTATGTATGTTTGTTCTTATTAGGTACCTACTTTTTTTTTATTGGGGTGGTAAAATCATCAAATGAGACCTCCCGCCCTGGGTGGAGCGGAAGGGACTGTCAGACTTTTACTGACTAAAAATCCACCCTGTTCCTTCGGTCGCCCTTTGCGTTCCAGGGCCACGGCGTCCTGCTTAGACAGTCCCGCGACCCCGGCAGGCGTTTGGCCCATTGAGGCGCCGTCAGTTTGCTGACAGCTCGAAAACGACCACTGCTGAACAAAGGCCTCCCCCTCAAGGGGGGGGGGTTTGCCATAATCCCCACGCTTGGGGATCGCAGTTAGGTCACCGAAACTGTAAAGGACGCTGCTGCCCGTCCCTCGGTGGCTGGTCGCAGTTTAGGGACGTACCCGGGTCATAGTAGGTACTTACTATTAGGTAATAAGAAACATTTATTGAACTACAAACCTTTTAGGTTTAATCCCAGTTCGCTCCATTCTGTTGTTTACAATAATAAATGACTTTGATTTTTATACCCACCTATGTTAGTTACAATTACGTATTTAATCACTGAGCATTGACTTACCCTTAAGTGAGTTTTTTTGCACTCTTGGGGCTATTTGAAACGACTACTCTAATCCATAGGAATGCATAGAAAACCGTAGAAGGGGCTATTTGAAATATTCTTCCAAATAACCCCAAAATCAATTTCAAAAAGCCCCAATCACAAAACATAGAAACAGTATCTAGCTCGTAAGAGATAGAAAACAGCAACTTACACCACTGAAATCTGCGGAAAACACACGTATACATAGTTTGATTGGCGTGGTACATACCTTTCTAGATTTTGTGTATCAGTTGAAAGTTGTAAACCCACGATAAAAAGCGAAAATTCGAAATTTACAAAAACATTTACTGCTCCACGTGAAATGCTAAACTAACCTCCAAAATTTCAAATTGACATAGACATTAGTTGTAGTGTTGCCAGGTGGCATAAAAACACTCCTACCATTGACCGATAAAAAAATACATCTGATCAAATCTTTTATTTTAGAAATTCCAAATAACCTCACTATATCCAAAAAACCCCATTTTACGGTACCTTAGTAGTTTTCGAGAAAATCGTCTTTGAAAGTGATCGGCGCTCGTGGTGGTCAAAACGCTTGATACTCAGTACAGCATTCGACTTTTATTTTGTCTGTTTGTTCCAGACCGCATGTACAACATCCTGCCCATCCACAAGCGCGCGGCCGCGGCCAGCTACATCATCCCTCACCAGCAGCCCTTCGAAGTCCTCTACCGCCTCAACTGTGACAACCTCTGCGCGGACTTCACCGAAGATCTCTCCTTCCGCTTCTCGTACGGCATCACCGCGCTCATCCAGCGCTTCCAGGGCAAGCACACCAACAAGATTGCGCTCAAGAACCCTCCGCAGTACACACAGGTACCCGACCCTTTTTGCAAATGTAAATTAACGATTTTTGGACTTTTTCCTTTACTTGTGCTGTGAGACCTTGCTTCTTGCCAAATTTCATGATTCTAGGTCAACTGGAAGGTTAGGTTATGATTTATTTGCGAGTATCAAAATATGTCGCATGCATGGTCGTATTTTTTATATTGCGTTTTCTTAAGAGCCCGACGAACAACGCTCGCTACTGCAACACGCGTCTCCACGTGTGAAATTCGTTCGGAATATTGCGTTTGACTACAGAAGAGAAGCGGGGGGCGCGGTGCGTAGCCGTGTGTGTGTATGAGTGGGTTGATATCTATTATTAGCTGTACTTGCCATTCATTCATAACGACTCGACGACATTAAAATTTATTAGTAATTACTTAATTAGGTATGTTCATTATTTGCTTTATTTTTGTTGACTACTTTGGGGAATCTTTAGTGAATGTACAGACTAGTAATTAGATTTTTGGAAATTTCTTAACATTGCCGATATCTAGGTTATAGAAATAGGCCTTGTAGACGTCATACAAATAATATAGGTACCTACCTATACATCGTTGTTTTATCAGCCGTGAGGCACACAGTGCTATTCTTATTTTTTGTTTTTGTGTAAATATTGTGTGCCTTGACCTGAGTCAAATAAGGGTAGGTTCAGATGACAAGCGCTCAACGCGCGTTTTGATAACGCGCGTTTACAACTACATACATTTTATTCAGGCCGTACACATGCTAACGCGCGTTTAAGTAACGCGCGCGTTCAACGCTGCGCTAGCGCTCGACTGTTGTCAGCGCGCGTCAACGCCGCTTTGAGATCATTGGTTTTCTATGTTTCCGTTCAGTTGAGCGCGCGCTTTCGACGCGGATAGACGTATTTTAGGGTTCGTCAAGTTCGTCGTTAACGTTCGTTAACGCCTGACAAGCGCGCACCATGTGAACACTATACAAAAATTCAACGCGCGTTCAACGCGCGCTGAGCGCTTGTCATCTGAACCTACCCTTAATTTATTTTCTTTCTTTCTTTATACGCTATCATTATAAAAAGTTGTTACAAAACTCGGCCGCAGTCTAAACGCGGAAACGTTATCATTTTATTTGGCAACACGTTAGACGGACTTAATGATGCGCGGTAAATGTTGTCACAACGCGCTGTACACGAAAGAATATAATAATATCTCTTGAAGCGTTAGAAATCAATGAACTTTCCTTCATACTTTCCAGGCTTAGACTGTCTATAATAAAATTGATTAAATGTAAAAAAAAAAAAAAAAATGTTTTTGAAAAGTTTTGTGAGACATGTGCCGATCCTTTTGTAAATCGAACTAAACTATCACTAAAATTCCTTACTTTCGGACAGAAACAACAATATGAAAACACGTCATTTACGCTGTAAAAATGTGCGAAATTCAATTCGCTTAAACTTCATTTTAGGTAAGTTTTTTGGGAAAAAAAAAGATGTACAAGCTTAGATAAATACTGTCTTAATCCGAATATCAACATAATATGGTGGAAATATGCTGAAATTGCAAATGATTCAGTTATTACGTTTGTATGGACAATTCAACGGTCGCCGCGTTCTTAAGCTGCGTAGATATGTTCTTTTGTCGGTACCGTACCTCCGTTTCGTATCAGCGTCGCGATCCAAGAACGCTAGTTTAGACGCCCGTTCGGTACGGTGCGGTAGTACGGCGTCTCGATACGGATACAGGTACGCTCCGATCCATCGCGAGTCGATTTTTCGCCCCGTTCAAAGGCGATACGATACGGCGTCCAGAGTTTTTCTGAGCAAAAGGGAAACGAAGTGGTCCTATAAGATTTCCGTTTTTTTTCCTTTTGACGTTCAGAACCCTAAAAATGAGCTGTTTCATACAATTTGACCGTGGCGGTCATTCCACTTTCATATCTAGGGCTAATTATGTGCTGAATTCTTGGTAACAGTTGCTCGTCGATGTCTCTTACACCGTGTATGGCAAAAGCTCGCCGAGCGAAGGCGAGTACGAACGTATAGACATTACTTCTTCGGAAACTCAGAAACTTACATAACAGACAGGAAATTGAAAGTAACCAGAAAAACCCAAAAAAGCTCTGGACGGTTATAAAAGATATATGTGGAACTAAAACTCGTCAAAATTCATCATCGCACCTAATTGCGTCCAGTATTTCTCCAACTTCAGCACTTGACAATTGCAATCGATACTTCGTCTCTGTCGGGGAAAAACACGCAGCAAAGATTCTAGACAAACTTTCAACCACCCACCACTCACTAATAGAATCAAACATAGCTCCAAGCTCTATCTCACAATCTTTCTATCTGCACCCGACCGACGAAGAAGAAGTGTCCAACATAATTCGCAACTTGAAAATAGACAGCGCACCAGGGCCAGACCAACTAACCGTTCCATTACTAATACATTCCCGAGAAAGTATAATCAAGCCACTTACGCACATCTTTAATTTAAGCTTAGAATCAGGTGTCTTTCCCGATTCCTGGAAAATTTCTGCAGTGTCCCCTATCTACAAAAGTGGTCCCAAAGACTTGCCGGAAAACTATAGACCTATCGCCTTGCTGAGTATAGTCTCTAAAATTTTAGAAAAAATTGTAAACAAGAGACTGGTAAATTTTATAGAGAAGCACAACATTGTCTCCGATAGGCAGTTCGGATTTCGCCGGGGAAAATCCACCGAAGACGCGGTGTCACTTTTGACAAATCAAGTCTCCCACCACATAGAAAATGGAGAATGCTGTGTTGGTGTTTTTCTTGATTTGGCAAAAGCATTTGACTCCGTGTCACCTGAACTGCTTTTGAAGAAACTCGAGGCAACAGGTATAAGAGGAACACCTCTAGAATGGTTTCGCAGCTACTTAACATCGAGATATCAATATTGTAAAATAGGCAACCACCAAAGCATGTCGCTCCCTATCAACTTCGGTGTTCCACAGGGCAGTACTCTTGGCCCAACGTTATTTACGCTGTACATTAATGACGTAGTAAACCTCCCTCTTAGAAACGCTACAGTGATATCCTACGCTGACGACACAGCCATCGTATTCCACGACACGTCATGGGACCGAGTGTATCCACTGGCGGAACAAGGCCTCTCTCAGATAGCGCAATCCCTAGACACTAACCTACTGACACTAAACGCTAGTAAAAGTAAATATATTGCTTTCTCCAAAACAAGATCCTCCAGTGCCTCTCAAACTATGTCCTTAAAAATACACACCTGTCCACAGGAACACAATATTGCCTCACACCTGACACATCGTTCCTGCGCATGCATAGCCCTTGAACGTACTGACACGATTAAATATCTCGGGGTAACCATAGACAACCACTTAACGTACAAAGCCCACATTTATGCACTTTCCTCCAGAGTACGAAAACTAATACACGTCATGAAAAAACTCCGCGACTGTACTCCGATCGATATTTTGAGAATGGTCTACTTCGCACTCTGCCAGTCAATCATACAGTACTGTATCTGTATTTGGGGACGTGCTGGTAAAAGCACATTTATAACACTAGAGAGAGCACAACGGGCACTGATCAAGGTTGCACTAAAAAAACCTTTCAGATTCCCTACAGACCTTGTTTACCATGAGTTTCAAGTTCTCAGGGTACGACAAATATTCGTACTCCAAGCAACGCTTAAATATCACTCAACAATAAAAAAACGGCCCGACTATAGCGACATAATAAACAAGCGTGTCTTCAGAGTACCCATACCAAATGCCAAATCCGAACTAGCTAGACGCTGTACCTATTTTTCCCATCCCAACATTTACAACAAAGTTTGGAAAATCTGCGACCTAAAGGGCTGCTCAACCACAACCTGTAAAATAACCCTAACTTCAGCTCTTTTAAAATTATCATACGATGACACCGAAGCCTTGATTTAGCACCTACACACACACAATCACACACATATACATACATGCACACACAAACACACACCACAGCGCAAGCCCAAAGTTAACACTTGGTATTTTATGTTGTGTTCAGATTCGTAAGAATGTTTTATTTTATTTTATTTTCACTCAACTTTTGGTTATGGTAAATATGTAATAATTATCTAACACTCTCAAACTGCACTGTAACTTTTATAACTTTGAAAAAATTCGCACTCCAGAGCCACAAGATACAAGCGACGCTTAGTTTGTGGTTCACCGAATATCTCACATTGTATTGTTACTTTTTCATGAATAAACTTTTATTACTTTACTTTATTACATTGACATAGTCATTTGTCTAGCCTCGCCCTTGCTCGTCGATGCTCGCCTAGCTGGCCGAGTGCAGGCGAGCGCCAAAGTGTATACGGTTCATTTGGCGTGCCTTGATACCACTCTGGGATCGCTCGCTACGACTCGGCTCACGTCGGAACAATGTAGTTTTTTCTGCACAAATCAAAGGCGTTCGCCTGCACTCGGCAATTACGGCCAACATGTAGATAGCTCCACAAAAACTCGTGAACATTGGCAGTTGGCATTGGTCTCTTTCGAACTTGACCAACATGTAGACCGTAGCACTCGCCTTGTATCAATTTGCCTACGCTCGCGTTGGCTGAGGCTTGGCCAACACGTATTGCCTATTTAATAAGGTTTTTTTATATGGGAGCTGGGCCTCAATGATTCATCATGTCTTGCGATTATTGTCAAATTAAGCAAAATTCGACCTTAGGAATAATTTTAACAACAAGGGAGCCTCGGCTGTGCCAATAAGGGGCTATTTCAGCATTAATGTCAGACAGGTGATGTCTAATGTACCTTTGGGAACAAGGGACGGATAAGTCAATAATCTCAATATCAGTAATCTTTATTACACAAGAGAGGTTACAAAATAGTGTGAAGTCCCTGACTCCTGTGCTAGGTGGTAGACCTGTGTTACAAGAGCCAGTGCCCTCTCCCAGTAGGAGATATTACAGAATCTTATGCAAAAAGATTAACAAAAGTAAAAATAATATGGTAACAACAAAAAACGGATAGAAGAAGCCTGTATTGAGTAACAGAATATCAGTTTTAATTTCCGCTTGAACGTTCCAGATCCCGCCGTCAGTGAGTTCAGTGCCATCGTCGATGGAGGTGGTGCGAAGTAACGGGCCGTCGCTCGGCAGCCACGTGGGGCTGTCGGCCGAGGAGTGGGGGCTCGTGTCGCGCTTCGCGGTGGGCGCGCTCACGTCGCAGGGCACCATGGGCGGCCTGCTGCTGTCTGGGCTGGTGAGTGTTCAGTAACGGGCCGTCGCTCGGCAGCCACGTGGGGCTGTCGGCCGAGGAGTGGGGGCTCGTGTCGCGCTTCGCGGTGGGCGCGCTCACGTCGCAGGGCACCATGGGCGGCCTGCTGCTGTCTGGGCTGGTGAGTGTTCAGTAACGGGCCGTCGCTCGGCAGCCACGTGGGGCTGTCGGCCGAGGAGTGGGGGCTCGTGTCGCGCTTCGCGGTGGGCGCGCTCACGTCGCAGGGCACCATGGGCGGCCTGCTGCTGTCTAGGCTGGTGAGTGTTCAGTAACGGGCCGTCGCTCGGCAGCCACGTGGGGCTGTCGGCCGAGGAGTGGGGGCTCGTGTCGCGCTTCGCGGTGGGCGCGCTCACGTCGCAGGGCACCATGGGCGGCCTGCTGCTGTCTGGGCTGGTGAGTGTTCAGTAACGGGCCGTCGCTCGGCAGCCACGTGGGGCTGTCGGCCGAGGAGTGGGGGCTCGTGTCGCGCTTCGCGGTGGGCGCGCTCACGTCGCAGGGCACCATGGGCGGCCTGCTGCTGTCTGGGCTGGTGAGTGTTCAGTAACGGGCCGTCGCTCGGCAGCCACGTGGGGCTGTCGGCCGAGGAGTGGGGGCTCGTGTCGCGCTTCGCGGTGGGCGCGCTCACGTCGCAGGGCACCATGGGCGGCCTGCTGCTGTCTGGGCTGGTGAGTGTTCAGTAACGGGCCGTCGCTCGGCAGCCACGTGGGGCTGTCGGCCGAGGAGTGGGGGCTCGTGTCGCGCTTCGCGGTGGGCGCGCTCACGTCGCAGGGCACCATGGGCGGCCTGCTGCTGTCTGGGCTGGTGAGTGTTCAGTAACGGGCCGTCGCTCGGCAGCCACGTGGGGCTGTCGGCCGAGGAGTGGGGGCTCGTGTCGCGCTTCGCGGTGGGCGCGCTCACGTCGCAGGGCACCATGGGCGGCCTGCTGCTGTCTGGGCTGGTGAGTGTTCAGTAACGGGCCGTCGCTCGGCAGCCACGTGGGGCTGTCGGCCGAGGAGTGGGGGCTCGTGTCGCGCTTCGCGGTGGGCGCGCTCACGTCGCAGGGCACCATGGGCGGCCTGCTGCTGTCTGGGCTGGTGAGTGTTCAGTAACGGGCCGTCGCTCGGCAGCCACGTGGGGCTGTCGGCCGAGGAGTGGGGGCTCGTGTCGCGCTTCGCGGTGGGCGCGCTCACGTCGCAGGGCACCATGGGCGGCCTGCTGCTGTCTGGGCTGGTGAGTGTTCAGTAACGGGCCGTCGCTCGGCAGCCACGTGGGGCTGTCGGCCGAGGAGTGGGGGCTCGTGTCGCGCTTCGCGGTGGGCGCGCTCACGTCGCAGGGCACCATGGGCGGCCTGCTGCTGTCTGGGCTGGTGAGTGTTCAGTAACGGGCCGTCGCTCGGCAGCCACGTGGGGCTGTCGGCCGAGGAGTGGGGGCTCGTGTCGCGCTTCGCGGTGGGCGCGCTCACGTCGCAGGGCACCATGGGCGGCCTGCTGCTGTCTGGGCTGGTGAGTGTTCAGTAACGGGCCGTCGCTCGGCAGCCACGTGGGGCTGTCGGCCGAGGAGTGGGGGCTCGTGTCGCGCTTCGCGGTGGGCGCGCTCACGTCGCAGGGCACCATGGGCGGCCTGCTGCTGTCTGGGCTGGTGAGTGTTCAGTAACGGGCCGTCGCTCGGCAGCCACGTGGGGCTGTCGGCCGAGGAGTGGGGGCTCGTGTCGCGCTTCGCGGTGGGCGCGCTCACGTCGCAGGGCACCATGGGCGGCCTGCTGCTGTCTGGGCTGGTGAGTGTTCAGTAACGGGCCGTCGCTCGGCAGCCACGTGGGGCTGTCGGCCGAGGAGTGGGGGCTCGTGTCGCGCTTCGCGGTGGGCGCGCTCACGTCGCAGGGCACCATGGGCGGCCTGCTGCTGTCTGGGCTGGTGAGTGTTCAGTAACGGGCCGTCGCTCGGCAGCCACGTGGGGCTGTCGGCCGAGGAGTGGGGGCTCGTGTCGCGCTTCGCGGTGGGCGCGCTCACGTCGCAGGGCACCATGGGCGGCCTGCTGCTGTCTGGGCTGGTGAGTGTTCAGTAACGGGCCGTCGCTCGGCAGCCACGTGGGGCTGTCGGCCGAGGAGTGGGGGCTCGTGTCGCGCTTCGCGGTGGGCGCGCTCACGTCGCAGGGCACCATGGGCGGCCTGCTGCTGTCTGGGCTGGTGAGTGTTCAGTAACGGGCCGTCGCTCGGCAGCCACGTGGGGCTGTCGGCCGAGGAGTGGGGGCTCGTGTCGCGCTTCGCGGTGGGCGCGCTCACGTCGCAGGGCACCATGGGCGGCCTGCTGCTGTCTGGGCTGGTGAGTGTGCAGGGACTCATGTCTGTTCAGTCCCGGCATCGGTGGAGGTGGCACGGCCTATTTAATATTTAATTTTTAAATTCATGCCGTAGGTAGGTATTTTGTGCCGACCTTTTTCGATTTTATTTTAGTGTGTTTCAGTGGAAACTTGTAAATGACTTTCAATTTAATATTTTATTAAAACATCGTAAATGGTTGCTGTAAGTTTCTGAAACTGAATAAAATAGAATATCTCAAATAATCTATTCACAGCTACTGAAGACAGTGGGCTGGCGCTTCGTCGTGGTAACGGGAGCCCTATACGGAGCCCTGTACGCGTACGAGCGGCTCACGTGGACGGCGCGCGCGCAACAACGCGTGTTCAAGCAGCAGTACGTCGCGCACGCCAGCAAGAAGCTGCGCCTCATCGTCGACCTCACCTCCGCCAACTGCAGCCATCAGGTGCAGCAGTAAGTACCTCATAAATTATATTTATTTATGTAAATCATAACATAAGATCACGGCTGTTTTCCCCGAAGGGTTAGGCAGAGTTGGTTATGGTACACCCATATTTCCCTATTGAGAAATTCTAGATGGAAAAACCAATAATACGTTGCCCAACCCGGGAATCGAGCCCAGGAGCACTGCTGAACTTTTTGGGGATTACAGGCGTGTTGTTGTTATGTTTGTTAAAGCTACATGTTGTCCCCAGGGAGCTGTCCACGATGTTCGCGCGCCTGTGCCGGCTCATCGACGAGGCCACGACGGAGATGGACGCCGAGCTCAGCGAAGTGAAGGAGGCCACCAAGATGTTGGAACACGCCTCCACGTCGGCCAAGAAACTGCGCAACAAAGCCAACTACCTGTCGCACGAACTCGAGCTCTTCGACGACGCCTTCCTTAAGAGCAACTAAGATGCCGCTCGGCGAGGTAAAAAAGAGAAAAAATAGGTCTATTTGCCGCAGAAACTGTCTCGTTGGTCTAGTGTTTACAAGCGCTACTGCTGAGCATGAGATCTTGGGTTCGATTCCCGGGTCGTGCTAGCGACGGCTATGGACTCTGAGCTCATTGAGGTGGAAGAGGCCATCAAAACAATCTCCGCAGCTCAGTATACGGTTTGGTGATGCGGGAAATATTATATAAAATGAAAAAAAAAAGGTTTCAAAATAAATTATAATGTTGCTTGTTTTTTTTTTAGTGTTAGGTACAAGAACGTCTCCCGACGCTCGGCTCCGCAGAGCCCGAGCGCTCCACTACTGCGTCTGAGTGAGGAGGATCAGCTGCGAGTTGTGTGCGTGTATTTATCGCGTGAGTGGGTGCGGCGCGGTCCTGTGTCGCCGGCGTGTACGTGTGTAGTTAAGTATTGTTTGCGTCTCAACGTGTCTAGTATAAAGTTAATGAACGTTACGGATCTGTCTAACGTTTCCTCTATAGAACGTTCTCGAAGGTCACGCCGGCGCCACTGCTCCGATGGCTCTCAGTCTAATCCTCAGGTGACATGCAACTACTTAGGTTCGTCATAATCGACCTCTAGGAAGGTAAACATGTTTCTTGTCATTGTATAGTTGAATGATATACCTCTATTGTACATTAGAGCTTTTGTTGTTGTTTTAAAGTTATTTATCAGTTTTTATATTTTGTATCGCAATGAAATCACGCGTAGACGAACGTCTAAAAACTTGTTATGACATTCATTTGTTGTATTGAATTTATTTTAGTTTTACATGGTTCCTGACGATTTTTAATTTACTTAATTTTAATGTTTACCTTCCCTTTATACAGATGAACATCTAGGTGCTACCAAACGGATGTATTAAAATCCAAATCTACCAAACATAACGTTTGTAGACACAAGTTGTATAAAATTGTTATTACTGATAAATTCTACATGGAGAAAACCTTATGAAATATATACTATTCGTGTGTTTATTAACGCTATGTCTATACGCTTTGACAAGTTCTCTGAAACATGTTGGTTATTTATAATGCGAGTGTTTACATAGTTATTGGGTACTCATTAAAAATAAATTTAATCTACGAATCGATAGCGGCCACCCTAATTAAATTAGTTACCATTCACGACATTCTTCGCATCGAAATTCCGCAATATCGACTATGCGGCTGCCCTCATGATTTTATGATCTGTGATATTACTGATTTTTGTTTCAAAATTGTTTTTATCCATTGCACACTGCACAGGAACCCACAGTGTATTGGAAATGGAGCATTTATTATGTTTATTGGTAACTCATGTATAAGCAAAAAATCGAATTAAAGTGTAGCATGGTCAACATTGCGGATTACAATTAAATTGTTTCATTATAAGGATTAATTTATTTATGGTGTTGTAGCGAAGTAGAGTGTGGTTCTCGGCTGTCGTTATAATGTAATTATATAGGCAAAGCTGTTCTAATATTTTGCTACACCCTCACTACTTTTATTACATTGTCAGAGAACTGTCACCATATTTTTCTATATCAATAATTAAGAAGAAAGAACTATAGAATAAAATAAATTAAGTATCAATTATTGCATGTAAAATAAATAGAAAATAGATTTCGGAACTACCCTCACTTCTTTGACAGTGTAATATTTTCTAACATTTTGGCTATTTTTACATATATTGTTATTATGTATATGTCTAGTATAAATAAATGAAATGACGCCACTCCAGTGACGTACTCATTAGTATCAGATAGTACACAGCATACTTATGGAATGAATTGGATATTGGGAGCCATGCAACCATTTGATATTAGATAGATTTTGTTGTCCATTGTAATTAGTTATTGCATAATTAGGAGAATTGTCTTATGTAAATAAAACAAATAAAGGATTCCTTTATAAAATAATCGTTTTATTTGTAGGAATACTAACTCTGTGATCAGTTTAACAGTCAATAATTTTATTATTAAGAAGGTACTATAAATATTAAAATGCTATTTAGGCGTAGTGTAGGTAAAGATATCCATTATACTTATATCGAACTTTTCCATTATGTCCTGAGGTTTCGGTGTATTCTAAAAAGGCAAATAAATACACAGATCAAAAAAGCTATTTTTCTCTTGTTACAAAGAGCACTACAGAAAAAGCACAAAAGCTGGTACTTAATAGCAAATTAAGCTAAGAGGTAAAAAAAGAATAGGAAAATACAATCTTACCAAAGCAGCGTCTGCTTTGAACTCAGTCTTATCGAACCGCACAGCGAGTCCCTCTACTTTGAGTCCATAATGAGCGCACGCTGAAGCCGCATCGCGTTCCGTTCTGAAGCGCAACCACTGCGCAAGAGTCGCGCCGGGCACCGACAAGCGCTTGTTGTTGTACGCGTGGCTCATTACCTGGAGGGCACGTCTGAAACAGTTTCAAAACAGTGTTAATATGGCGTAAGTAAGTGGTCTATAATAGAATATTATAGCTAAGGCACCTGCCCCACCACCGGCAATTAACGATGCGAGTAGAGCAACTAACAACGAGCAGTAAGTGGCGACGAGCGATTACTCGTTGGTATGCGTATTACTAAGCGTGAGTCTCGCAGCTAGTGTACTGCCGGCCAAGCGAGCGTCGCTGTGTGAGTACTCTCTTTGATAGCTTTTGTCGCTGCCACAAACTAGTAGAAAGAGTTCTCGCTAGCAGTGTGAAGAGTCACCGATCAACTATTAATATATGTATCGCTTTTACTTACACGGGACCTACAATTTTTGTACGTTTCTTGAGCTAGAAAATCGTTGATAGACGCTTCCTCGACGGCGGAGCGGCAGGTGCCAAAGTAAGGACATATTTACCGTTGTAATGTGGGTAAGTAGGTACATAAGGCACAGTATGAGAGAGGGCACAACTTGTCTGACAGCCTACACACTCTTATGTAGTTGCCCTGAAAATTTGCTATAGCTATTTCGTAAGCTAGCTGTAGATTCGGGTGACTGAAACAAAAAAGAAAATTACCTAAACCAAATTGATAACAGAAATAGAGCTCTAAAGGAGCTTGTTACTGAAAACTACACCAACATACCTATTACTTAGTTTATCTATTTTATTTTGTTTAATAGAAACAACAAACAGCTACATTATGCAATATTACAAACAGAAAAACAAAAATAAGTAATAATGTAGCCCACAGTGCTGTTCACAGATTACCAGTAATAAATAAAACCTTAAGTCACTAGGAGGTGAACTGTTCATGCATGGCAGTTACACTAATAATCACAAAAACAGAGAAAAAGAAGAAAAGTATTTAAAAACAACAACAAACAATTAGTCTGAGAGTTCAAGTGTCTCATACAAAAGGCTACGAAACCTTTTCAAAGAGCATGTAAATATGTCTAGGTGTTCGAATGCTTCATTGTAGGTCGCTGCCATTCGCCGAACTGGTGAACGTAGACCAGTGTTAGATCGGCAGGTACCTACTGCAAAGAGCTTTCCTGCAGGCACCTGCCGTCTATGGACAGTTCTGGGGACTGCATAGCACAATACATTATTTAAATCTATACAGTCAAAATTGCCATTAACAATGTTATACAATGTCATTGCGCTTTCAATTGTTTACTTCTAGAGCTGACCGTCAAAAGCTTGTATTTACTGAGCAACGGGTTATACTGCAGATAAGTGTTGATCTACGTTTGGATTAGATTATATATAGATAGATAGATAGATATAGATTATTAGGGTATGGGGGCCAGTGTAGTTACAGGGACATCATCACATGAGACATTTTAGCTTCGTCTCAAGCACCATATTGCGCCTGCGATGCATCTGGTATTGTCGTCCATAAGCGGCGGAGACTACCGACCATCACGTGGACTGCCTGATTATTACACCATAATGAACAAAATAATACAACATTTAAATTATATTGATGCTCGCTCACCTCTTAAATTCTTTAGGCAAATTAACATATCTGAATAGTGGATGTAAATCATCTAGATTGCACAATATGTACAGACTTTCCATTAGCACTTTGTCATTGGCAAGCTTATTTTTCTGATCCTTGCCATTCAAATCTAGGTTTGAGAGGAAACCTGTGAGGTGGTGTATCTTCCCACATGTTTTGGCTATGGTGTCACAGCTTGAGAGGTACCATTTTATACATTCCAATAAGTACTTTTTGTTGAGAACTGGGTCATAGTCCTTTAGGGGAAGGCTTGATAATCTGAAATTAATACATGAATGGAATCGAGAATTTCGTAAATTTTTACAAACTATCAAAATCCGATAAATTTAAATGACAACATCATTAGTTTATATAAGACAATATAAGGCAAATCTGCGAAATAAATCTTAGTGAAGGTTTTTCACCAGAATGATGTACTTATATCATGATTCATGATAATATAATAAAAATGATGTGTGATTGATAAGTCCATAAAGAAATCATGTGCAGTAAAAGAATTGCTGTCAATGGTCCCGAAATTCTCGTACAGGATTAGTTTCAAATCAATTTATGGTTCAACAAGTTTATTCCCAATTTAATTCTGCACAAGATTTCTTGGGCTATTAAAAAACCGGCCAAGTGCGAGTCAGACTCTCACACGAAGGGTTCCATACCGTTTTTTGCACGATCTTAAAGCGGTAATTATTATATGTTTATTTAATTCTTATTATTTGTTGTTATAGTGGAAATAGAAACACAATCTGTGAAAATTTCAACTGTGTACCTATTACGGTTCATGAGATACAGCCCGCTGACAGACAGACGGACGGACAGCAGAGGCTTAGTAAAAGCGTTCCATTTGGCACCCTTAGGAACCCAAAAAGCAAAAAAAAAAGTTATAAAAACACTTACTTATAGCCATAATATACATAAAACCTGATCATAGGCTCTAGAAGACAAGCACACTGTTCAGGTGGTAGCCTCTGTATGGTGGCATCCTGTCTCACGGCTCTCAGTCGGTCATTCACATAGTCATACACAACCGAGGCAGGGACATCTACTCTTCTTGTGATACTGGAACATTACACATAACACTTATTATTATTGTGTCAAGGGGAAATCTCGTCATGTAGTTTCACAAAATTGAAGTGGATATTTTTGACTACTTTTGAAAGTAAAAACCTTGTCTAAACACATATTTTGTTACAAATGAACATTTGAACTGTGCAAAAAGCTGCTGGTTGGTAATAGATGTAAATTCATTCTGTTGCTGAAGATGTAGTTTATATCAGGAGGGTCCTATGCCCAGCAAGTGGACTACTATAAGCTATGATGCAGGATGCTTAAGGACTCATCCTATATAATCAGACAGAATTATAATCATTAGAATGATTAATACATGATTAGATTTGTTTTCAAATGTCAAGATTTCATGAAAAAGTCATTCAATGGGACAAATCTAACTTAGAGATATATTAATGAATAAAATTATGTAAATAGATATTAATGTTACGGTCGCAAATCATATTTTGATCAAGATACAATCCTGATACTGACCTGCAAATTGCAAAAAATGTAAGATAATTTGAATTACGCGGGCTACCACTGTGAATCCACCATAATTAATTAAACTGAAATGCAAATAGTCTTACTCCATCAGCAGATACTGTACAGTGTTGGTGAGCACCGAGTTTGGCCGCAACAGATGTGGAACAGCCATGTTGGAGTCTGCTGCAGAGCGGCTGTAACTCTTCACCAGCTTCCTCTCACTGCCCCACACTTCTAACACATGGACTAGACGTTCCAACTCGCGCCTTAACAAAATGAGCTGATGTTTAAAGGCTCCACTGTTCTTTATGGCCAGCGCGTGAGTAGCTTCAAAAAACCAACCAACTACAAGGCCTACATAAAGTACAGTGCTTCCATTGACTACCTACTAATTGAATCAACCAGAATAAGCCTTTTTAATGATTCAATAATAATTAATGTTGTTGTTTTAGGTACTTCGTAAATCTTTTGCAAAATATATACAAAACAATATAGAAATTAAAGAAAAGAAAGAATAATGTAAAAAGTGAAAATAATGTTATAACAACAATAGTGTGTGGCTCAAGACACGGCTGCGCCATAAATGTTCATTACACAGAGCATGTAACTTGTTCATTCCAGCATTAATGCCAGACAGATCCTGTCTGCTGTCTGACGCTGGTTTTCTAATGAACCTCTAAGGACAAATGAAGAATAAGATAAAAAAAGATGATTTATCTTCTGCCCCAAATGAGTTACTTAAATTGGGGTAAAGTACCTACAAATTTATTAAGAATATGTGTCTGAGTAGTTTTATAGGTGTGTATACGTACAACTTGACTTCTTCTTCAGGACACATTGAGTTACAGGTGCCTGTAATGCGGTCTGTATTCTGTACATCTTCACTTTCTATGTTCTTACAAAAGAAATCGAAGTAGGACGACATCATTTTAGTTTATAGTTTTCTTTCAGGGTAAAAGTTTCTGGAGTTTCCGTCAGTTTTGTTCAAAGATGACAGTTTAATATTGTGATTTGTGAATTACTGTCAATGTCCAGTTGTCAACCAGTGTCAACTGTCAAAGTGTCGACAAGCTAACAATCAAGAATAGAGTGCTTTCTGCACGGAATTAGCAAGTAATCGTGGCTTTCAATCTCAAATAAATTGTAAACTAAAACAAAGAACAATGGCCAATCTCCTAACACGCTTGGACTAGATATTTTTATAAAACGTAACTTGATGATAAATAGGTTGATGATACACAATAGGTCATTTGCTATTTATTTATAGCGTAATACGGCATGGGTACCTTTTTACCTGCATTTTAATAAATCAGTCTTATATTTGAATAACAACTTACATATTCATAAATTAGCATAGCATAGCATAGCATAAATCTCAAGAAGTATTCCTGAGATTTATGCTATACCACTTTATGCAAGCGTCTGGACTGAGAGCCCAAGTCATTTGTTCATAAAAGATTTGATTAACGTTTAAGAAATTTATGAACCTTTGCTTTAAGTTTTTACTATTTTTAACTAATTTTCTTTTATATTCCAATTTGTTTCGCAAGAAAATAAAAATGGGCCCTCAGTCCAGATGCACATATTATGTCGGCAGCTATACCGACACCGTTATAATTATTATCGGCCCGATGATATCGGTGTGCATATCGATGACCATCGCAACGCACCGAACGACCACAGCTGTACTAAACATCGACGTCTCGAAGTCGGCAGTGCGGAAAAGGGTGTTCAAGTGAAAGAATGCCCGCTACTCTCACCCCGCACTGTGTCCACGCCGCCGCCGCTGTTAGATATCGCGTCAATATCAGTGGCATTACAGAACACAATGTAAAAACGTTTAGTAGGCCCTACTAAACTTCTCACACTGCAACGATACCTACACCGACATATCATCCCGATGTCATCCCGATATCGGGACGGTATCGGTATGTGACACTATGTAACCAACAGCTTATTGTCATGCGGTATGCCACAGCAGCCTCAATAGTCGCGTTGCGCCAGCAAAAGCTTACATAATCGCGCGATTCCAAAAGTGTAATATAGTGTGTATTCGAGGTAATAATGGCAGCAGTCAACAAGTGCACTGTGTCGTCCGCCGATATCGGCACGACAATGAATGTCGGAGACGATACCGACACAGTATGAAAGCGTTTAGTAGTAATTGTATGAAATTACCAGTCCGATGATGTCGTTGTCGTTATCGTCCAATGTGAAAGCCCCCGATATCGTGTCGGTGTCGAGCAGGCTAGTGTGTTATGTGTTAACAATCAACAAATTTTGATTAATGAAACAAAGGCAGAAATGTAGTTTCATCATTAATCGCTGCGGGTCAAGAGAAGCTGCTTCTCAATTACAACCACAACGGACAACTATACAGGACGTCCCACGGATATGGCACATGGAGGGAAAGTACCTTGAATATTGTAGATGGAACATTTTTACTGAAAGAAGACAATTTGAATTTAAAAAACAATTTAAACTGCATTCCGGGAAAACCAACCCAACCGGGAATCGAACCCGTTACATGAGAAAAATATTCATCCTGTAGCTTTATCATACCGATCGAAAGGCTTCATCATAAGGATTATTTTTTGCTAAATAACATAGTGTCACATATAAAAGGAATACCATGAATTTTAACATTTGAGGTGAAATTTTGTTCAGAAAAATGAAAAGCTGAAGCCGTAAGTAAGGACATACAACTGACATTATCATAAGTAACTATTACCTACTAATAAATGTACCCACTTGAGAAGTACGCATCATTTCCCTATTATAATTTAAGTGCATGATAAAATTATAGAGATACGTAATTAGTAGGTACAGGCGCCAGCACATCAACCTACTATAATCTGTCAAATTTATTTAATAGATTTTCAACTTTATAACTGAAGAATAAGGTTCAAAGTTGAATGGGAAAATTTGACAGTTTCGGGTAGGTTGACCTGCTGGCGTCTGTACCTGGTTGTATGCAACAAATCGAGCCGTATGAAGACGCGTCATCGCAATGCCGCTGGCTGGATGTGTGTATGAAATGTGTTCCATTTTCAAACTTTTGTTCTTTTATTTATGTGATTTATCATTGTAGGATTTTTGCATTGTGTTTTTTACATAACCATGGCGTATCAAAATAATTTTGATTGAATGGAAGTATACTTTTTGAACCACAAAAACATAACATTAGCCTTACAATGGCACCGCGAAAGATATCCTGATAGAAATACCATCTCTTATTATGAAACGGTTGTTGGATAATCTGCTTCTAGACCCAATGGTTTAGGCTGTAGGCCGGGGAAATTAGGTTAGAATTAAGTTTTACACGTTAAATGAAAAATATAGCTGTTTTAAATTAATTAGTTTTTTTGGCGTAAATTCCCCGGGCTATAAAAAATGATGTAGGTAGCTATGACATTTTTTTTACACTAGTTTGGACTATTTAAAATTGTTTCAAAAACTGGAAAATTGAAGGATAACCCCCCGTTAAATGTCTTTGGCTATGCAACACATAATAGTTATTAACTCGTCTATGTCATTATTGCCGGTTCGTACGTAACCATCTCTTCTCTCCTGTGTATCCATCTAGCCAGAGCCAGAGCCAGACTCAAAACGAATAAAAATGAATTAACCACAACTGGATTTTTTTTATTAACGGAAAATTCTAATTGCAAGGTACAGTAGGTTTTTCGATAAACGCTAACGAAAAGCTTATACTTAGTTAACAAATTTATTTTCACAAAAGATGATATAACATTCTAATGCCGGATACACATGATTGAATCGTTACAAATAATGAAATATTTCAATACGTCGTACGTTACATTACACCAGTAAGGACGTGTCGTGTTACATTTCATGTAATGTTTCACATATCTGTACATAACATGATATAAGGTCATTAATTTACAATAATCTTCAAAAGTTTAGGTATCCATAAAATTTGTATCATCATATGTCTGATAAAATGGCTGCTTTAAGGTTTTTCAATTCTTTAGTGTGCATCCATTTGATACCTGTCGCCGATGCTGCACTTGCTGGTCTTGATATGCAACTGAGGGCAAAAAACATAATTAAGTATAGGCTCTACGTCGCCACATGCGAACCACGCATCAAAGACCTGACGTCACACAAAATCCTGACGGTAGGTAGGTACACAAAATCCTGCATCGCGCAAACAGAGTTTACCGCGCGATCAACCTATGTAGGTATATGTCGTAAGATGATTTGATCATTCGAATTTTCGCGAAAACCGTAGAGATATTGCGAAAAGTACTACATTTACAGTTACTATAATTACACGGTTAATTAGACAATGGTGAAAACTTTTTTGCGAGCAACCTGGAAGTAGCACTCGCCGGCCGCTGCCGCGGCACCACTCGCTCGGCTCGCGCTCGGTTCGTCACAGTTCTAACCTATTTGACCCAGTTCAAAGTGACGAATGATACAATCTACCTGCGACTAGATAATTAGACAATGGTGAAAACATTTCTGCGGCAGATTGTATGATTCGTCATTTCGAACTGTGACCCACCGAGAGCGAGCCGAGCCAGCGAAGCGAGCGGTGTCGCGGCAGCGCGGTAAGTTGGTCACAGAAATGTTTTCACCGTTGTCGAATTATCCGTATTTTCGCAATATCCCTAGGGTAACCCTAGGGTTTTCGTGAAAATTCGAATTATCAAATCATCTTACGACATATATATAACTTTCTGACATCAATCGTTGGGCAGTTGCCCGCCAGACACGACACCCGTCTGGTCGGATGATCGTCCCTTTTCTATAGAGCATGAGTGAAATTTACACCCTGTTCCTCATATATCTAAAAGCACAATTAGTATCACCCACATATACAAATAGAGCCTTAAAACTAAGAAGGGCGATGAGTATTTTCAAAACTATTCGAATTTATGTTACGTAGACCTACTCCGCGCGTTCGAGCTAGGCCCACAATTTTTAAATTTTCAGATATACACAACAAGAGTTACAAAACCAGGTTTTGTAGAGAATAATAAATGTCAAACCGCCATATTTATTCTTAGTTAAATAAGATATCTGACGACTGAAAAACCGGCCCATAATTTTCATCATGACAGTCGTCATGATGGGGCTGCGATGACGGCATCGCTTTCTTAAGAATCTCAAGCTTTTATGTACAGTCCTTTCCCAGTTATTTGGCCTCTGATTTTGCAACATTTTCTCAATAAGTCTGACAAAATCACAACTGATCTCGTCAAATAAATAATTTAAAACCAAAAATATCGAACGGTTTTTACGTCGCGACGCGACGCGATTTCGGGGCCTTTACCGGTCTAATGGTCTTGTTGTGATAAGGTTGCTGTTGGCGGAAGTAAAATGAACTGTGAACTTAAGGCGGTCATCATATCACAATAATTGTCAGGTCTGTTCAACAGACTCGGTCAGGTTTTCAGAAACTGGAGTCAAATTAGCACCGGAATTAATCCCTAAGCATATTGTATGATCCTTAAATTGCGCAACAACAAACAGTGGAGACGAGATTAGGCGGCAAATCAAATCAAAGTCACTTATTCAAACTAAGCTGAGAATCAGCACTTTTTGTACGTCAAAATTACATCAGACAGTCCCCCAAAACGCACGCCCTTCACCACGATACGACAGATCGTAGCGGAGGGGCGCGCAACTAGACGAGCACACCTGCTCATAAATATGGCACGCAAGGTTGTGTGCAATAGACAAGTATGAACGATATAGGTAGTTAGCATCTTCACTGCGTGTCGTAGGTCCAATTTCCGCTCGATACAAATATTCATAAGGTCTACAGATAGTTGTTCCGGTTCTAGGTAATTATGCAAGTTGGCCACGTGTGGGTCTATCTACCATCACCCTCACTCCAGCCAGGCAGAGAATATTATATTTGTGCGGGAGGAGCGGTAAGCCTCTTCGCGTGACTCCATTCTAACCTTTTGATCACTGTACCGTTCCGTACTTACATCATTTTTTTTTGAAAGAGGTTCTCCATGCGAACTTTGACGAAGAGCCAAGGACCCTGGTTCTTGTGCTCTTCCTGACACCAGACTTTTCTTGCCTTCTCGTATTTACAGTACTCTTTAAGGACCAGGTCGTAAGGGAATGGGAAAAGTTGTTCGATACGACACACGGCGAGTTTTGACTCTGCTTTAGCTTCTTTGCGTATGTCTTCAATCTTGATCGCGACGTTGCCAGAACAGAAGATTAGCTTCTTGACTCCTTTAGGATTTTTACTGGCTGGCCCGTCTTCTGGGATCACTCTGCAAACGAAGCAAACGTAATAATCTGTATAACAGTACGTAGGTAACGGCTACGTGAACTCTGATTGCCGTAATTTTTTTCAGGTTGCTAATTGTGATATTATGATCTTGGACTATCAATAAGTCGCTTGCAAAATAACGATAGTACTAAAAGCAGTGAGACCTTTCCTAAGTCTTTGGATAAGGTATAGCTTGATGTGTAGCCGACATCAAGCTATACATTTCCTGTTTAAGCTGATCTCGTATTGTACAGGATTTCTGTACAATGCGAGGCCAGCTTATACTGGAAATGTATAGCTTGATCTGTAGCCGTGAGTGCCAATACATGTAAAAGCTACAGTCATATCTAGCAGAATGTTCGTTACCTTAAAAAATATAAAATGACGATTAAGGTTTTAGGTTGATGTCAACTCGACAATGGTCAAAGTTGTTTGCTATTTACCCAACTACAGCGAAGTAAAAAGGAGGGTTATGATGATTTTTTATCCAATTACGGAGAAGCAAAAGGGTTATGATCGGTGTGTACAGTTCGCGTCAAATAATTTTGCCGCTCTGAAGTAGGCTACAAATCGTCACCCTTCCCGCTAACTGTCCTAACTGCAATTGATATTTTTCCAGGGCAACAGTTTGTCAGTCGGGCGCTACAATCATGTTAATGAATTAACAACTTTTTTTATATTGATCTTGGCTTACTCTTTGAGTTAGTAGTTGCCCTAAAGCTCTAAGGCCATTAAACTTTTTTTCGAAAAGTTATGAACACGTAGGTAATGTCAGTGCAGATATGTGAGTTTGTGAGATACAACAGTTAGCGGGGAGGGTGACGAAATGACTGCGTCAATCTTACTACAAAACAGTAGCGCGCATGCCAGCGCGCATGCGCAACCTAACTTCAAGAGCGGCAAAGTTATTTGACGCGAACTGTATGTATGTATCTGTTACTTCATAACTTCTAAACTGTAACTATAATTTGTCAAATGAGGTATCGTTGGAAGCGTCTTGGTCGTCCGCTGGTTATAGGCAATGTGAAGTCACATTAAATTGAATATGGCGCCCTCTAGAGGACATAAAATCATGAACAACAAAAAAATATTATGCCATGTTGTATGTATCAAATGAAAAGGCTTGACGAGCACATTTCAAAAATATATTATATTAGAACCTCAAAATAATAAAAATAAAACATCACAGACTTATTGAAAATCCGGAGTGCACGTAATCTATTCGATTTACGCCCTAACACGTGTGACTCCGGATTTTCAATATGTCTGTCTGTGATGTCTTATTTATATAGTAGTTGTATAGTTATATAGTAGTACCTAGTTATTTAAAAGTTGACTTTTTTGTCGTAGTTGGGATTTAGTTTATATAACTTTTTTTATCATTGTTTTCAGGTTATCAAACATACAAGGTCAAAATTAGCTAGCGAAACTTCGTAGATGTCATGGGTATCAATATCTAAACACGATAAAACCATTTTTTTTTTGGGGTCAATGACCGCTGAAGTTATTGAGCGTTGAGAAAATCAGTTTTTTTGTTTTATCATATTGAGATATCGAATCGTCTGTGAAGTTTACACAAAAAGAAACTGATATTTCCCTCAAATAATAACACTACCTATGAAAAAAACCATAAGATCTTTTTTTTTTCTCGTGTTTATATTTATACAAGTATCAACATCACGTTTGCGGAATTACGCTAGTTCATTTTATTTGACCCCATAGTCTATGCAATAGTCTGCTCAGAGCCGTAACTTGAAAAAGTGTTTTGAATTTTTGACCCGACATTAAAGGACTTGACTGTACTTGAATACATGAATGTACTTATGACCTCACCTCCTGAAACTTGTTCCAGTTAAGAACTCACTAAAGTTGGACCGGTAATAGGGGTGCTTGAGGCCGACTTTAGGCGTCATGATGATGAGCGGCTTGCGGAAAGGCATGGCGATCTGTCTTCTGATCATGTGGAAGTAGTTTGCTGGGTTCGTCACGTTGCACACGATCCAGTTGGCCGCCCGCAGCTGATTCACTATCAAGAAGGTAAGGTTTACAGTGCCTAGTTTATAATCTGTTTAGGTACAATACGTTATACTAGGTACCATCCACCTAGAGTATATTTCATACTAGGTTTGGATCTGCTAGGCAGTCCGATGAAATGGCGGCAGGTCTCGGGAACAATCTGCGACTCCCGCATTCATAAAGCAGTGGTTAGACCTGCTGTCTTGTATGGATGAGAATTTTGGGCCACAAAAGGGATGAATGAAAGGCGTGCAGCTGAGATTGCTAAGAGGGATATGGTGTTACGCGAATGGATTTAGAATAAGTAAGAAATTAGTACATTTAATAAGACGAAGTCTGAAAGTGGCACCGTATGTACTTCAACTGAATGAAACGAAATTTAAATCTTATATTTAACGCACACTATGCAGGCAAGCATAATTGTAAGTTGAGGGATTACATCGCTGATAAAAATGCTTAGCTCAACGCTGTTTCTGCTCCACAAGGGCGCATAAACTAATTGATTAGCATTTGAAAATACCGTTGAAGCTGCTGAAGATTTTAAAAACTATCTTTGCACTGTATAAATTAAATCTCTTAGCATTGTATAATTTCATAGCACATGTATGAGTACTATGTACCGACTATAAAGCTACCATTTAGGTACTGGGTATGTCTTTCATTGACTTGAATGTGCCCTGGCGGCTGAGAGTATGTCATGCTCACTCTAATGTCTCGCTGACGGTGGCGGGTGTGTTGGATCATTTAGCTCCCTTCAAAATGGTTGAGCTGAATGGTGCTTATCCATGCGTCATGTTCATGAACGGGCGCGTTCAGTAGGGACTGGTCATCTCTTAGCTGCCACGGCATATTCTTTTTTTTTCTATTATGGACGCTTTTAATATTTTGCATAGTCCTCACATGTATAACTTCAACATGAATGATGTAATCAGTATTTTGTAACCATATTTTTTTTTTTCTTTTTTTTTTTTCTTTAAAAAAACGTTGCCCCACACTAGGAATTTCTCCTGTATCGTGGGTGCGTTTACAAACATTTATACTCACATACACAAACAGCCAGACCCGGAACAACTACTTGCAGGTCATACAAATATTTGTTCCGTGCGGGAATCGAACCCGCGACACGCAGTGCAGCAATCAATCGCTCAACCACTGCGCCAACCGTGCCGTCATTTTGATTTAAAAGAGTGTCCATGGAGTTTCCTGCCCGTTGTTCTCCATGGGTACCTACTACACTTTGGAATGGGCAACTAGCTTCATCTTTCTGACTGACAATAGGGATGATGACTAAAAAATTTTTTTTGTCCGTCATTTGTACCTATTATTAAAAAATATTAGACACGTATTTTTACTTTATCAAAAGATTACGGCGATAAATTGCGTTAAAATGTGCCATGACGTCACGAGTATGTAGATTTTATACTTACTTGTGACGTAGCAACTCCCACTCCCAAACTTTAGTTTTATCTAAATCATTTTTTATGAATATGATAAAGCAAAAAATACGTGTCTAATAGTTATTTTTATCTGACTGACGGACTAAATGGAATTGTTTTTTTTTTGACCCAGTCATCATCCCTATTCAAAAGTGCCTGTAATGGTTTATTTGAAATAAATGCTTTGAGTTTGTCAAATAGATGTAAGCACCAAAAACTAGTGTTATAGAGGAAATATCTTAAAATCAAGCATTGCGTGGATTTAACTAATTGTAAATATTTGGCCATATGCAAAAACACAACAAGCTGACTCAATCACAAGAACAGTTATTAAGTTTTTGTCTCTCCTGAAAAATAACGGTTTTGTGGATACGCCCCTATGGTAAGGGACCCGTGATGTATAGATATAGATAAGTCTGACAGCGCCAACCCGTCTTGCGCAAGTTTGGTTATGCTCGCGTTTTTTTTGGGTGGGAAATTATCGAATAACTTCTCCCGCTCTGGGTGGAGCGGGAGGGCGTGTCAGACTCAAGCCCTTACCCTGCATATAGAGTAAGCCCAGGATTTGGCTACGAGCTTGACACTTTCAGTAGCGTCCATAAGCTCCTGTAGCGTGCAGCCAACAGGACACGCTGGACACGATATAAAGTGCCCCATTGTTTGTGAGACAACACCACATTTACATTCCAGGGAGGAGCCATCTGTGAATCTCCACTTGAGCAGGTTTCCTTTGCTTCGGCCTACCTGAATCCGGAGAAAGAGAGGTGAACCAAGGCAACTCATGTCCAGGTGGGAGATTTTCAGCAGCTGGAACGAAAGGGTTGGGTAGGGAAGCACTATCTGGCCACAGCTTTAGCCTTTCCCGAGACCGTTTGCCAGTGAGTGGGACACACTTTAATAAGCTGTTGCGGGTTTTCAGCCTTTGTGACACGAGGATGTTAATAGGCTGGAATTATAAGAATATGATAGAAGACTTACACTCCAGCTGCTTGTCGTCCAAGTTTGGTATGATATCCTCGTCGTCATCACATTGCTGCAGGTATCTCTCAACACGTCCTGACGAGTGCTCGGGACCCTGATAGTGAACAAAACGAATCGTGGCTTTTGATTCTGGTGACCAAACTGTTACAAACGGACGAAGTAATGTTTTCTAGGCATAAGGGGCGGCCGCGTGGGAGGTCAAAATTAACCAAAGGGGGGAACCACAATGTTTACGTCTTTGTTTCTTACAATTAAGATCCACATTTTTGTAGTTGCATTAGGAAGGTTATTTTTTTAAAATCTTTATTATAAAAGCTTGATCAACTCAGTTGCTCCGTAAAGCTTTCTTAAAATGTTATACATCATTTCATAGTTGCATTAGGTTAAAATATTAAGGATGATACCGAACCAATCGGCTAACTTTGGAGATTAAGGGCTAATTTTACCATTGAAACTGAACGCGTTCAGTACATCTAAACTGCGTGCAAGAGCTGACGGAAGATGCGTCGCGTGCAACTCCGTTAACTTCCAGTTAGTACGCTCGAAGTGCTATCGGTTGAGGGTGTTTTATTATCGAGGTATATGTCCGTTCTGGCGTTACGCGACCGACGCCGACGTAACGAACGCGACACATCTTCCGACAAAAGTGCGATCATCACCCTTATTAAAAAAACCTGCAGTCTTATAAGGAATATTATACTCACGGCGCCATCGATGCCGTGTGGCAGTTGTATCACCAAGCCGGACTGGCACACCCACTTGCTCTCACCGTTCGCGATGAAGGTGTCAAACATAGCTTGTCCCGTATCCGCAAAGTCACCGTACTGCGCCTCCCATATAGAGAGCACATTCGGACTTGAGTACGAGTAACCGAACTCGAAACCCAAAATGCCTGGGGACGAAATAGACGAATATTTAAAAGTGTATTGTAATAGTCATAGTAAGTAAGTCGATATTGTTACCAAATTCGGAGAGTGAGCTGTTGTGTAGCGAGTAGCGCGCCTGGTCGGGATACAGTGTGTCCAGCACTCGGTACGTGGCGCCGTCCACCCCTTGGTGGTGGTACACGTGGTGCCTGCAAAATACATGTACATTACTTATAAAATGTATATATATATACAAAGCAAACACACATATTATGGCGTCACCATTGCATGTCTAATATAACGCGCGTAGTGGGGATTCCCCGGTTCTCGCGAGTACCTACTAGGGTGGGGTTGGACGATCAAACCTAAAAAATAAAAATAAAAATTGGTTTTGGGGTGCCCTGTGCCCTGATTGATTAAAAATCTTCGGTTCGCAACTCATTACTAATTAATACCTCATCTTTACAATTGTTTGCTAATGAGGGCTAATGGTTTATGAGTCATCCACAATAAAACTACATAGGTACTTCTGTAGTCGTTATGGTATTTCAGTGTTATTTCCTAAAATATGTATGAAACGTTTCATCTATGCAGTATCCCTTGTAAATAATTGAACAAATTTAAACATTGAATGTACATTCATAAAATGGATGTAATAAATACATTAAACAGTACTCGCCACAAACTGATGTAAAATCGTTTTGGATTCTATCTGTATTCCAGTTCCATCTTTTGCAATTCCTTTAAAAAAAATATTTGATAATATCCTTTACGTGCCCGTCCATATGAATCGAAATATTGGCCAACACCATTCTCATCAATATGTATGGCTACCCAGTGCGACCTTGGTTTATCATCGGTATCCAAATTGCTTATCATATACGTCGATACCCGAGTATATACTGGTAATCTGTTTGCAGCATATACATTACTTTCTAGACTTGGATGAATTTGTTTTAAATGTTGCCGTATTTCTGTTGGATTCATGCTGTCATTGATATGAACCAATTACAGCACCAATCTATCCAGTGGAATATATACGAATGTTGTTATGATTAATAAGGTAAGCGATTAATTTCAAACTAAATGTGTGAATAACTGTTCACCTGATGAGTACAATACTTACGAGTCTAATATGATCATCGTGTTGTTACAGAATTAATTCATCCTCGGTGATGATAATACTTACAAACATTATTACTATTCACTCTCCTCTCGCAATGAAGAAGACAGTGGAGAAATGGTGATTAAAACGAATAGTGATACAAGGAAAAGGAAATATTCAGCGAGCAATTTAGAAGGATTTTTCGAAGTATAACCGAAACAAAACAAAAACACTCATCAACAGTGGCTCGAGCTGTAGTCCGGCGGAGTGTCTTATACAGGGCGTCTCACGGATATGCCACATGGAGGGAAAGTACCTTGAATATTGTAGATGGAACATTTTACTGAAAGAAGACATTTATGAAAAAAAAAAAAACTGCATTCATAGATATTTAAATAATTAGGTACATGGTTGAACCGGAAATCGAACCCGTTACACGAGAAAAATAATCACTCTGTAGCTTTATCATACCGATCGAAAGGCTTCATCATAAGGATTATTTTTTGCTAAATAACAGTGTCAAAAATAAAAGGAAGACATGAATTTTAACATTTAAAAAAAATGCTCAAAACACTCGCACTCTTTTGATTATTTCGCTCCCTGTCGATTTTTTGATCTTGTTGTGGTGGATATTTAGAATAATACGTCTAAGTTCTGGTTGTAGCTCGTGGACACTTTCATACTGGTTCTTGTAAACTATTTTGTTTACATGACCCCATAAAAAAAATCTAACGGGGGTAGATCTGGGGATCTTGGCGGCAATCTTATTTGTCCATTTGTCCCGATCCAGGGATGAAAGTGTTCATTGAGATAGTCCCTTATTCTGTGACTGTTATGAGCCGGAGCCTCATCTTGCTGAAAAGTAAGGTTTTGTCGTTCTGCAACCGGAAGATTATTTATCTCATTTCTCAAGTATTTCTAAATACCTTTCCGTATTCAAATGCCCTTCGTAAAAATGTACTAAGAGGACCCGGTTTTTTACAATCCCACAAAAACAGTTGAAAGAAAAACGCACATGATTATTGGTCTCGCGGATACGTAAGGGATTCTCCCTGGACCAAATTCGATTATTGTGTCGGTTGTACATACAATTATTGCTGAAGTTTGTCTCGTCTGACCAGATAATATTATTTTGAAAATACTGATCCTCTAGGATGAGCCTCTTGATTTCATGGCAGAAAATAAGTCGTCTTTCAGCATCACCGGGCAGTAATTTTTGTACTAATCGCCCTTCAATGTAACTTTTGAATTTGTATTTTTTTTGTACACGGTGTATTTTGCTTTTCAAAATTCCGACTACTTCTTCACCTTCCCTCACTGAACTTTTAGGATTTGCCTCAAAGTATATCAAAATGTCGAGTTCATCGTCAGTGTTTATCATTTGGTGCCGCGGTTGTGGTAAGTGATGATCGAAACTTCCCAAATTTTGAAGATTATCCACCAATCGTTTCATAATAAATCGAGATGGTGTATTTCTATCAGGATATCTTTCGCGGTGCCATTGTAAGGCTGATGTTATGTTTTTGTGGTTCAAAAAGTATGCTTCCATTAAATCAAAATTATTTTGATACGCCATGGTTATGTAAAAAAATCACAATACAATGCAAAAATCCTACAATGAAAATCACATACTTAAACAAAAGAATAAAAGTTTAAAAATGGAACACATTTTTGAATTATTTCTTTATAATCACCCAGCCGCAAATGTTCCATCTACAATATTCAAGGTACATTCCCTCCATGTGGCATATCCGTGAGACGCCCTGTATAACAACCAATACAGATGACAGAAACCAGTCAACGCACCTAATCAAAGATGAAGTTTACAATACCGATGAAAATTCCAATACTGCGTAGTATTGGAAACATGACAATATAAGGATTAAGTACTATGTCAAAGAAAACGGCAGCAAGTAATAAATACATTACGAAAGAAATTTCCGAGAGAGATAACGTGAAAAAGTATTTTTTTAATAATGACAAATAGAATAACAATTCACCCAATTGGTAGCTTAATGGATAACTATTGTGTCTATTGGTTGGTAAATTTATGCATTGTAAAGTAATCCTATATATGTTTTCCAACCGACTGAATTCTATGGTTTAATGAAAAAATATTGTTATGTGTAAGTATAATGTTATGACATTAAAATCAACGTGTAGCATATGTTTTTTTAATTTATTTATTTTACACTTTTCATAATATATTTAATATATATATTATACAAGGTAAATCAGAGAGTATATGAAAAGTTTTGTATTTATTACATAATATTTATTTTAAAACATTTTCTTGATACAATTTTCTCCTTATTTCTAGATATACTTTCTCTTAGTCTAACTACTATAGTCAACAATAACATTTCTGTTTTCATCTATTTCAATAATATTATCAAACTCTGCATAAACAATAGGTACAGTTAATAGTTTGTGTAAGTGATGACTCAAAACGAACTTCCAATCTTACACTTCCATGTTTTATAAGGTTAATAGCCTTCATATTGCATATTGCTCACGAGAGATTGCATTACCTTCAGACTTCAGAGAATGTATACCACTTCCCAAGAATAGGGTATGATAGGCTGATGTAAAAATGTTTGTATTAAAAGATGGCCGTAAAGCTTTTCAAGGTATTTGTATACCATCATCTTCAAAGTTGAATGGATTTTTAAGAAGGCTACCATTACTTACAAACCCAACTATAAGTACATCTTTTAGGTACTTGACCAAGAAAAATATTATCAAGAGTTTTTCCCTGAATACCAGATGGTATTGTCAAACTTTGACTTCGGCTCGAGTAATAGGTTATTTAGCTGTCGTTGAAGCTAAAACTTTTTGATGTGCAAGTAATACTGTTGGATTAATTCGTGCGATACGAACAATAAGAGTAGCATCGGTGATGCATACTTTAAATTTTGAACCAGTTGATGAAGCCATTAAATTAAAACTCCCTCTCGAGTGAACCACTTTACTGAACGAACACTACTTACGCGTTATATTGGGATCGATCTATCGTCACTGACAGAACTATTGTTGCCAATAAGCCTGACATAGTGATGATCGATCGAATAGAGCGACGCGTATTGATTGTTGATGTAGCGGTTCGGCATAACGAGAACCTCTTGAAAGCTGAGGAAAGGTAAGCAAACTGACCTGGCTCACGAGGTTGTCGACATGCCCGATGTGAATACAGCAGACATTGTGCCGATTGTCGTGACGGCTAATGGCATAATAGCCAAGAGCCTTGACCAACACTTCAGGAGGCTCTCGCTAGGCAATTGGATCAAGGGCTTGATCCAGAAAGCGGTACTTATTTTACGGCACGTATTTTTAGGAGGTTCCTCTCTCAGGAGCCCTGACTACCGGTAGCTTAGACCTTTTCCCTAATACTGGTGGGCTACAATTTCTTATTTGTGTATGTATACTTCATTTAACTTTTTATTTAAATCATATACCTATTTATCATTAATCATATACCTGTGCGCCATAAAGGTGTGTATTTAGTGTGTACCTGTGCGCCATAGTGCCGCGCTCCACGTCCTCGCCGGTAAAGCGAATGTGCACGTTGTCACGCAGCAGCGAGCCGTACGCCAGCGCCTCGCCCATCGGCCAGTCCGCGATGCCATCCTGCACCTATACAACACACATACCATCCTGTCTAACTAACCACTTGCTAAACGAGACTTAATTATCATCATTCGTCATCATCCAGTCAAAGGGGACCCGTTTGTCCCACATCCAGCGGATACCTACAGACTTCACCTGATGAAATGAAAAACAAAAGTGAAGCGTATATCTGCTTTATAGGATCGCTTTCGTTGTTACCAGCCTGCCTACTTATCTGTTATGTTGAGTGTAGCAACCTAAGTAGCTATGTAGGTTATGGTCGTCGCAGGCAACATGTCCCGTCAACAGGGGATGTGTGCGACACGCTTGGTTGGTCCACCTTACCTTGCCCGGATGGGCACCTTACCTTGCCCGGATGGGCACCTTACCTTGCCCGGATGGGCACCTTACCTTGCCCATTCACGTTGGGAGATTTAGATACATAAACACATCCAAGTACTAACTGTAGCCATCAATAGACAAACCATTTTTTCTCGAAGTTTCAGCATCCTAGTTATACCCTTGTGAATCTCGAAGGCCCACGGCTCCGGTGGCGTAGTGAAATGTTTTGCTATGGTATTTATTGATTGCTGAGATATCCCCGTTTCTTGAATCTGAAAAAATGGCGGAGATGTTGTGAACCTAGTACGAAAAGACCGTTCATTGCTAGGTAGTTCGGACGGATTTCTGACTTGAGCTTCATTCACACGGTGCATATTAATTGTCTGTGGCCTGTACCATTTTAAGTAATAATTGACTGGCACCATCTAAACAACACGTACTATTGTTGCACGATACGGGCAAGTTAGTTGCTGTTCAAAACTGGTAGGTATAGGTGTAAACAGCACGTACAATAATATTGTACGTTCAATAAAATCGCAATTAACTCTCCAAGTACGAACGAATGAAACAAGTAAAAAAATCTTAACAAGACTCAATAAAATTTTAATGAAATATTTGGAAACGCAAATACCGGGGCAATACCTACCTACTTGAATCAATTGTACAAGGACGTGCAACTCTGTCCATAAAATGGCATAAAAAACTTGCATGCAATAATCGTCTTGCTATAAAACTGTCTTAGTGTATGTCGCATACAATTTTATTGAACAGAAAAACTTGCATTTAATAAGTACCTATGCAATTTTATCGAAATCGCACGCATGTAAACAATTGCATGCAATTCTTGAATGGCAATAATTGAACGTGCTTTATGGCATGCGATTATTGCTCTTGAACGTTCAAGAAAGTTACACCGTGTAAATGGAGCTTAAATCTATGACTATACTAGCATCTGTTCGCGACTTCGTTCGCGTGAAATTTTGGACCCTGATCCACCGTGTCACTGCGCATCGCCCGCTATTACTTCGTTTTGACTTAGCGTTCTTTCAACTTTCAAACATATTGCTTGGCTTAAGTGTCGTGGCGTGACGTTAAACAGCCTATAACCTTCCTCGAGAATTGGGCTATCAAAATATGTAAAAATACGACTGGTAGATCCAGAGATTAGCGCGTTCAAACAATAAAACAAACAAACTTTTCAGCGGTTATATCAGGGATTAAAGCATTGGACCTAAGCACCTTGTTGGGGTCTACAGCTTCAAAGAAGCCAGTCCAGGGCGTATCGATCCACTCCCTGATACTGAGCTTGGTAATTTTTTTAGCGAGATCAAAGTGAGTGTTGAGCGTGTCCATGTACTCCTTTTCCCATCTTTTGATGTCGCTTTCGCTGGCGACGCCTTCCGCTTTCAGCTTCTCTGCGTACAGTAGATCCACTGCAATCAGACATTGGTGCTTTTTAGTTTCAAGAGGGGCAACGGAGCAACTGTCTGCGTACTTATTTATGTAGCCTGCAATAGCGTGCAGATCTAGGTAAAGTCATAAGACGGGTCTTTGGCCTTCCTAAATTAGACTTGTACTGACCAGTCTTCATAGTCCGGATCTTCTTGTACATGAAGGGCTGCGTGAACATGGGCTCATCCTCCTCACTGTGGCCGTGTCTCCGGTAGCAGACCAGGTCCAGGACCACGTCTTTCTTGAACTTGCATCGGAAAGCGATGGCCACACGCGCCACGTAAGCCACAGCCTCCGCGTCGTCGCCGTTCACGTGTAAAATCGGCGCGTCGATGGCTTTTGCTATATCTAGATCAGAAAGAACGCAAAAGAAGTAAAAATAATCAGCACAACCCGGTCCGTTATGTTCATAGATCGACCGCAATCTAGTTACGTATTTAGTGATAGAGTGGAGGCAACATACCTAGGGAATGCAATCTCGATCTCGAGTCTTTTTTCGAGATTAAATCTCGAACGAGTCAACGAGACTGAGTGTGCGCATCTTAGCATACTATGCTTCTTGAGAAGCTATTTTCAATATAATAATCAATGAACTTTTTATAGTGTTTGTATGGATTTGTGCCGTTATGTATGCGTAATGCAGATAATTCTTACATATAAATGATAATTTTACTTTTTGGGATTCGTTTATTGTTTTTTTTTATAAACGAAATATAACACGATTTCAGGTGTATTTTTTATTTTAATTACATTTGGTTGAAAATATAATCATTAAAACACCGCATTATTTCAAAAATCGGTGAAATTTCGATCTTGAAAATCTCGAAAACGAAATTCGGCTGATGGCCGGGCGAGTTCTCGAATTGGCAATCTCGACTCAAGAATGCATTCCCTAATCATCATACCCGAGCAGTACGGTGTGCTCCTGGAGAAGCGCGGGTCGGTGGTGTAGCCGATCTGGTTGTTGCAGATGATGTGTACGGCGCCTCTCGTGGTGAAGGCGGGCAGGTTGCTGAGCGTAAACGACTCGTACACCACGCCCTGACCGCACACGGCCGCGTCGCCATGCATCACTATTGCCATCACCTGTCAGATTACACTATAGGATTTGACCATCATGCCCAATTTATTTGGGGTCGCTGCAACATGTCATTTTCTTAGTATACTTCTCTATTCGTCAAAATTTTGGTAGTCACCCCCTTTCTAGACAAATATTATCATCTTTCACGCAATCATATAGAAACTAGACTATAAAATACCGTTTAAAAAAAGTGTCAAGATCATAAATTCGCGAATTTGGCTTTCCATTAATCGTTAAAAATATTAAGTAATAAGCGAATTATATTAGCGGAAAATACTGAATATACATAGCGGTGATGAGGTTCAACAGTAGGTACAGCGGTTAATACAAGTTCATATAATGACCATTAAAATAAACAATTTAAACTAAAAGTAAAAAACCCGAACACGAAGGGTTCCGTACCACCGTAGGTACAATATTTAGCAAAAACGCCGAAAAACACGTTTCTTGTATTGGAGCCCCCTTTAATTTTAACTTTATTTTTATGTCTTTATAGCGGCAATAGAAATACACAATCTGTGAAAATTTTAAATGTTTAGTTATATCTAAGTATTACGGTTTATGAGATAGGTACAGCCCGCTGACAGACAGACGGACAGCAGAGGCACAATATAAATATGGACAATGTGGAAACTAGGCCTATTTGTTGAAATAATTACAACTTGCGCTCCATTTTTAAAAAGATCTCGACACGGCACCCACAACTGACAGCACTGAGCACCGGGACAATCGCTTTGAGGTCTCGTCAACGAGCGCGTCTGTGTGAGTGTCAGGGGCGTAGGCTTCAAACAACCCGATTCCTACCGGCTTCCCTTCGGAAATTCGGAACACAACCACTCTATCGTCATTGAATAATCACACTATAAGTATTTGATACAAATTAAAACATTACAAAACGCCTACATTAATTTTTTTGTCTTCATGTCCCAACAACAAAACATTTCGCTCTAAAATAACTCGTAGGCGCGTCCGGCTTATCGTGAATTCAATTTCTATAGAAAATAAAGTCCGTCTTGACGTCACTTTGGTCACGTGATACCGCGGTTTCTTAGCAGCTGGGTAAGCCGCTCTGTACCGGGTTACGATAGAATACGCATGCGCGTCGTGACTCAAGAACGAATGCTCAGTTGTTCGGAAGTTGTCGTTGAATTTCGTAATGCGTTCGGCTCGGAGTTCGGACACCATAACATTCATCATTCGATTGACAATGTGGTTGGTTTTTGACGTTATCGCATTAGAAGCATATAATTTGTACAAATTAAGTAGATAAAATATGCATTTTGTTCGTATAAAGTGAATTCATTAGATTATTATTGTAGGCATACATAGAACAGTGATCAAGATAGTGTTTGTGTTTTGAGTTTAGTGAAAGAAAAGTACCTACGTTGTAATTAAGTACTTACTTATTTGGGGTAAGTATACAGTTTATTAAATTGGAATTACTTATTTAGAGTAGATTTCATAGGTAATTGTAGGGTTAGGATGGCGGCATGTAGATTATTGTGTGATTATTTGCTTTGTGAGCAAACATGCTTTTCAAGGTTATTGAAAAATAAAATAAGTTAGGCCGCGCTCGCCCAGATATGACTATAAAAATTACAAACGACGCGATGGTTTCTTCAAACATTTTAATGTTTCCCTTTACGATAAATTAACTAAAATAGCTGACTGGCAGTTATAAATTAAATAAAATGTATTGTTTCCCGTGTTTACTTTTCTCAGATTCTAGTAGTTTATGGAATAAAGACGGAATGGAATAAAGACTGAAATACATATTCGTAGCTGTTTTATGAGTTCGGGACTGGTAGGAATACAATTATTTTGACAAATTTGCATGAAGCTCTTATTAGAAAAGCAGATTGATATAGGTACCTACCTACATAGGAATTTAATGAAACGGTTGATTGACACCGTTATTATTTTTTTTATTTTTTTAAATCTCCGGCTTACCCCACTCGTTTTATCACGCCACGCCACTGGTGAGTGTGCCGTTTAAAACGTTTACTACGTAGTTTCTGTACGTCCATATTACTGTCCTTAGGGTATGGAACCCAAAAAATGAATTTTTCAAACAAAATAAATTACATTCCACAATGTGTACTAAGGGACAAACAAGAAGCGGAGGTTAAGTATCTAAAAACAATTCCAACCTTCGTAGCGTGGCTGAACTTGTTGTTCTCACACACTATTATCTACATTTTTTTCATTTCTCCTTTCGCAGATTTGTATTCAAAAGTTAAATATGTTGTTTCTCAATGTATTTTATTGTGTGCGCACATTCATAATAAATTTAAATAAATCTGACTAATAATATTATAAACGCGAAAGTTTGTGAGGATGTATGGATGTTTGTTACTCTTTCATGCAAAAAATACCGAACGGATTTACATGAAATTTGGTACACAGATAGTATATAACCTGGAATACACAGGAATTTTGAATCTATGAAATACAAATGTAATTTATTTTAATGTGTCAACTGTAATTGTGTAATTTTTGTGTTTAAATTCAGATACAAATTACATGTTTATGAATAAATGACTATGACTATGATAGTTTTTATCCCGATATTCCCACGGGATCGAGACTTATGTCGGTGAAACCGCGGGACGCTGGTAGTCATTATTAAAATAAGACTACGTAGCCGTTGTCTAAGACGTACATAAACGTCGTCTTGGTAGCATAGAATTTTTACGTAGCCGAAACACGTCAACTACGTTGTTTTTCTTGCCTGCCTGTGTGACCGCTTAGATCTTCTAAAATTCACAATGGATTTTTATACATAATTCTCGATATTTTAACCATTGCACTCATGTGAACCCGTGGGGTGGGTCGTAGTATAAAATAAACAAAGCTGACCTTGTCTCCGTTGTCATCACCGCTCCAGAACTGCTCTGCTCTCGCCTTGCCCAGCACGACGGGGGACACGACCTCCAAGTGGGAGGGGTTGGCGCTCATTGCCACCTTTATGTACTTGTTGGTCCGCCGGATGAACCGATGGATGTGTGTGCCCAAATGGTACTTCACGTCGCCGGATACCTGATGGTAGTGGAGCCCAGAGGGTTTTTGAGCAAGCATGGATATGCAGGGTGAAAATTTGATAGCTGAGTAGGTGCGGTATGACGAGAGAACACCGAAAATATATTTGTAAAGTTTCAGATAGGCCCATGATAGAAGGCCCCATGGTCAGGAATCCACTTTCAAATGTCGAAAATAGACCAAAAATAACGATCGTGGAATTATATGACGACGATCTTCAAAGCCTCTGATTTTGGTATGACCGTGTGCGGCGACCCATAATGACTTAAATAGACAAAAACTTTTTATAAGGAAAAAAAAATAAAAGGATATTCAGGGCGAATAAAAGTTATTGTGTATAACCTGTCCGGATAGTGAATATATATATAACTGACAGATTGATGGAGTCTTTTGGCAAATATAACGAAATTTCATTGATTTTGGAAAGTACCCAAAAGTGGTAATCATTTTGCATTTATCTCTTAATCAACGAATCGAATAGCATTGATTAGGTACTATTTGAATTTAGAGCTGACACTTTTGGAGAGATTTGTCGGTATTCAGAAATCTTGAAAGTAACGATTAAAAGTTACGTAATCTCGCGACAATCTAAGAAGCCCGATTTGACGTTTCTCATTATACATGGATAACTTTGTATGAACGTCTACTTAATAAATCGGAAAATCTCATTCATAATCCTTATTAATTACTATGTTATCCATACACTATAATAATGAGTATCATTCATAGGCACCAAGTTTTACTTTATATTGGAAAAATGCACTCAAAAACACGATTTAATCGTTGATTAGACGTTATTACAATGACATAGATACATGACTTTGGGTTCGTTACCGTGGAGTTGCGACAGTTTTGTTGTGATATTTTTTAAATCGATGTTCTGAAAAATCGCTACTTTCACAAAACATATAGCTTTTCAAACACATAGCGCCCACCTTTTTTGACTTCGCCACAGTCGGGTAATTAGAACATCGGTCAATCGTCAGAGTACACCATAAACAGGGTTGATTATTTCAAAATGTTACTGTCTTAGTGTAATAACTAGTAAAAAAAAATACAGTATAAGCTGTATTTTTTTTTTTATATTATAAGTACTCGCTCTGTCTACACTGCAGGTATAAAACTTGCTTGCGACGTAACGCATCCTGCGCTAATATTAAATAGCCTGCCTAACTGCGAGCAACTTTGAAGTAGCGCCGTTCGCCGGCCGTTGCCACGGCACCGCTCGCTTCACTCGCTCGGCTCGCGCCACGCGGGGTGGTCAGAGTTTTAACCTAACCTAATCCATTTCACCCAGTTCACAATTATTCAACAGTTTATAATCGAACGGAAATAATACTATGGGTGCCTGCGTTGAATCCGCCTTTTCATTGCCTTATACAAACAAATGCGGCTGCACTACAAACCGCTGTGATGCAGCTGGGTTCGGACTGAGTATTACTGCTTTAAGGCTCTCGCAAACAAGCGTGACGCGACAGCGCAAAGCGACTCTAATAAAACAATTTCTAATTAAACTTCACGGTAGAACAATTATTATCGGTGTCGCGTCGCACGACAAGTCACGCCAGTCTGCACGAGCCTCTAAGCCATTCACAAGATCATGCAGCTATGGCTGTTTGTGTTGCATCCGCCTTTGTATTTATCCCGGTACTTAAACGCCAGAATTTTCAAGTTCTCCGTTGTGAAAAACTCGCTAACCAATAATGAATCAGTACTCACATTTTCCATGGGCTCCATCAGCTTGAACTGAGCAAAAACATCACACAGCTGCTTACGACACACATTCACCAGCATGTTTAGACGACCTGAATGAAAATACTCGTAAGATACTGAATATTATTATAAATTCGAAAGCGGCAGACGATCCTAGATTAATTTTTAGAGTTCCGTAGTCAACAAGGAACCCATATAGTTTCGCCATTTCCGTCTGTCTGTCTGTCTACTCTTAGTACTAGAAAGCTGTAATTTCACATGGGTAAAGCTGTAATTTCTCATTATTAGTGGCTTTTGTGGACATGATAATTATTCAGATTTGATACAGCTGTAATACCTAGCAATCACGTCATTTCGTTTAAAATACGTATTTATTTTTATTAATTTATTTGTCTTTATATAGATTATTTTCTGTTTTTTGAATGTGAGAACGTTGTAGGCTTAGTGGACTGTAGATTTGTTGACCATCATTATTCTGTTAAGTACCTGGTACTTGTTGAAACACCTACACAGTCCTCTCATACCTAATAACACTGTTGTTTGAAAATATTGTAAAAGCCAATTATTTTTAAAAGAGTAACCGTGGAGTTTCTTGCCGGCTCTTGTCCATAGGAAACAACCAATTGGAGCCGTGCACCTAGCTTCTGACGTTTCATAAGTGCCCATGTAGGTTTATGTGAAATAAAATATTTTGAATTTGAATTTGATCATACCGACAAAAATTAGGGCACCTCCCTTGCACGTAAACTGGGGATGATATATATTTTTCTCGTCTATATCGTTGTATATTGCGGATCTGTGAAATCTATTTGTTCAATTCAGGTATCCGTTTGCGTAATATTAAGCTTTAAAGTGCTAATTTTTGCGTAGCCGTCAACCATAATTATTTTGTTACGCGTAATTTTGAATCCGTGATATCTTTTAACCTATTTATTTAAATGATATGATGTCAGGCATATTTTAATCTAAATTATATAAATGCCCAATCTAAATAACATATTTGATTGGATAGGGATAATAATACCAGTCAAAATAGCTTCGGAAATAACAAAGAAATTTTTATTGAATTCTGAAAGATAAGAATGGTTACAGAGGGTCATCCTTAGAAGATAGACATATACCGTTGCGAACTTTATCGTTGAAATTTTTAAGATAAACAATCTTGTAGAACATAGTTTTTATGTATCTTTTACGGTTTACGCGGCGCACGTGAATAAAGCTCCCAGTCGGTATGATTTTTTCCGACATCTTCAACAATAATCATCATATTTCAGCCAATTTATATAAAACCTTAATGAATCACACTCTAAAACCTTCCGCATGAATCACTCCGTCCATTGGTGAAAACCGTTTGAAAATCCGTTCGGTAGTTTTTGAGTTTATCGCGTTCAGACAGACAAACGCGGCGGGGGGACTTGTTTTACAATATGTAAGGTTAAGGATGAGTAGGTAATTATCTTCTATATACGCATACTTATCCGTACAAGATTATACATATAAAAGGCTCACTGTTTTTGACAACGGGATGCTAAAATATGTTGCATCTTCCCAGTACATAGAGACCAACACCAAGTGTCACATAAGACCAACACCAAGTGTCACATAAGACTAACACCAAGTGTCACATAAGTCCAACACCAAGTGTCACATAAGACCAACACCAAGTGTCACATAAGACCAACACCAAGTGTCACATAAGACCAACACCAAGTGTCACATAAGACCAACACCAAGTGTCACATAAGACCAACACCAAGTGTCACATAAGACCAACGCCAAGTGTCACATAAGTCCAACACCAAGTGTCACATAAGACCAACACCAAGTGTTCACATAAGTCCAACACCAAGTGTCACATAAGTCCACCCTTTCAGGGAATACAGATGTGACGGTATGTTATGTTTAATATTGGTAAGTAACCTCGATGTTGCATGGCCATGAGGATGGACTTCACACCGAGCCGCGTGCTGACGTCAACGATCTCCTCCAGCATCACAATCATGCTCTCGCCGCCTTCCAGCCCAAACCTCTTCTCAGCAGGCCATTTCGTCGCGAAGTACTTTTCCAGACTACATCAGACAGACTTATGATGAAATAACAACTTTATTATTGCGGTAATAAGCTATATTAAGGTTATCAGCGTGGTAATGTTGTGATGGCCCAGTGGTTAAGGCCTCGCCTCTCAATTACGAGGTTGTGGGTTCAAATCCGGGCAAGTACCAATGTGATTTTTTCAATTCATATCGAGCCTTTTCAGGAAGAAGATCGTAACCGCCATTTTGCATATTTTACAGGAGAAGGTTTTTTTTAAATATTTCTCAAAATATTTATAGCATCAATTTGAAATTTTTACTTAGTGTTTTAAGGACACCTCCCTACTAATACAAATGTTAAGATTTGACTCAGTACTCTATAATCACATACATATGTCGCTTACGGTAAAACTGATGACCGTTATTAGGTAGAGCTGATATGAGTATGTCGATTACGATAATTCTTAAAATCATAAAATAGTAGAAATATTTTTTTGTGATTTTTTTTAAAACTGTTTTTACGAGATACCGTGCCAAACAGAGAAGGACAAAGAGTCAGAAATACAAAAGCGTAAAAAATACGTTGCATTATTTATTATCGTAAGTGCCAAGTAGGATGCTTGCAATAAAATTATTAACCTAGTATTATATCGTAAGCGACAGGTACTATACTTACGATCTGTTAGTCGGTGGAGGTTACGTTAAAAAACTGAATGGGTTGTAACTTATGATGAAAATTTCAAAATTAAAAAAAGTTAGTTATATTTCTACTTTGTACTCTAAAGTAAGTGCCATAAGATGCAAAATCAGTTGATCTGTCGGTCAATGTAAAAACATTTTTTTGGGATTTTTGGCGCTTACGATGTTCTTCCTGAAAAGGCTCGATATGTACTTTCTGAGTTTATCTGGGACAATACTTACATCGGTGAAGGAAACATCGTGAGAAAACCTGGACTTAAAGTCTGAAATCACCAACCCATCTTCAAGAAGAGGGCTTTGCCCTGCAGTGGGACAATAATAGACTGGTATTTTATTTTAATTTTTAAGGAGAACATAACACTTTCGACTCCACCCACATTTCATAGAACTCATACGCTATGCCGCCATAAATATTGGAAGTATACCCTCCGGGAGGGTTGCCGGCATTACGTTTGTGCTAAAGTTAACCATCGCGGACAGTCAACGGCATTATTTTTACTGAATATATGTAAAGTAAAAATTTTAATTTAGCGGGCTACCTTAGTGCATAAAGGATTGGCGGGGGACGGCAGAACACAGTCCTAGCCCCGCTACAAAAAAATATATAATCCGGGGCTGTATCATCATGTCATATTCATAGTGACATCTGAGTCTTTTTATACCTCGAGTAAGCACGGGACCTACAATCTTTTGTACGGTTCTTGAGCGAGACCATCGTTGATAGCTAGTCGCTTCCTCGTCAGCGGTGGGACAGGTGTCTTAACCTAAGCATACAGAACCTCGCTCAAAACTCAAGCATTACTCAAACTCATTAAAAGCCTTTTGATTGGTTGAAACTAGTTTTGATGAATGCTCGAGTCATGAGTGAGGTAAGTACTTAGTCGTTACAAAACACTCACAATACACCTTTGGTGAGCCGCCGCATGATTTGTTTCTTTTCCTCGTTGGTCATGTCGAACGCTCCTGGCGTCTCCATTTGTTCCCTGAGGTACTGTACTTGGTCTATGTCATATACGTGCATGTACTCTATGCCAATAGACTGACAGTACACGTTCTCGAGACGTCGGATTATTTCCCTAATCAAATGGATAAATAAATCAATATACAGGCTATCTGGTAATTAATGGATAAACTTGAAATGGATTCATTTCATCTTACCTTAGTGTTAACGAGGTTTCTTTGCCGCCAATGTTAGTTCTTGCAGGCAGTGTGAATGTCATGTCCATATGTTCTTCAGCTAAAAAAATGCATTTATTTCAAGTATTGTTTTATAGCTTAACACTTTCGACTCCAACCACTTTTCATAGAAATCATACGCCATGCAGCCATACATATTGGAAGTGAACCCTCCAGGAGGGTTACTGGCATTACGTTTGCGCGAAAATTAACCATCGCGGACGGTCAACGACATTAGGTTTAAAACCATTTAAACCATGTTAAAAAACACTGTAAAACGAAGTAAAATAGTGTTGTCTGGGGGTCTTGTCGCTATAAGTACTTTCCAACTTTTTAAATTTCTTGTGAATATTTGTAACCGTGAACAAAAAAAAAAGATGCTTTGATTTTAAAACCGACGCATGTACTAATAAATCTTGTTAAAATATACATCAGATTTTATTTTCACGGTTTTGAATGCTGTACCTATTCGCTAACAAAAACCTACAAATGAGCCCTCCGCGAGGGCTTCCGTCATCCCATATGGGACTAGGTGAACCCTCCAGGAGGGCTCCCGGCACTGAACGTGTTAATTAGCTTAATTGAATTAAATTGAAACGTTGACAAAAAAAAGTATGTGTGTGTCATTTCCGATGCACGACTGGAGTTTACTTTTTAATACGATAGTCTTTGAATATGCAATAGACAAAGACAGACTCTTAATTACTAACTAATTAGTCAAACCGGTCCAGTCGTTCTCAAGTTTACCAACGAACATAATTTTATCTTTTCACATTTTCAAATTTGCCTATTAATGAGTTTATTTTTTATATTTATCATTATGAGTTAGGCCGCATACAATCATACCAAAATCAACGGCACTGAAAATCATGTTATTTTTTGCCCATTTTAGAAATCTGAAAGTGGACTCCTGGCTTCTATTTCGGTGTTCTCTCGTCATGCCGCACCTAGTCAAGTATCAACTTTTCACCCTGCATATGCTCGCTCAAAAACACTGGGCGGGCTACCATAATGACAGGTGTGATGTGTCATATGAAATAATTGAATCTTACACAACTCCGAGCACAACTCCCGGGCCACTATAGCGCTCTCTACTCCTTTAGTGTCGAGAGCCACATTCTTGTATTTTGCGAGGAGCCTGGCTGGCAGCGTCAGGTTCAGGGGGTCTGTCTTTGCGAGCAGGTGACCCCGAGCCTGTAGCAACAATGTTTATGTTTATGCTTCTCTATCATCGAAAACACATTCATCGCTTGCGAATAGATTTCACTTCATTTCTCAGTTGAGCAGTCAAGCAATTCGAACCTTAGCAGTTACGTACGTGGCTCACTGTCTCCTAGACTCTTAGAGTCTAAATCATAAACATATCAGCTGGAGTCGGAGCACCAGATCGCTATCTATTCGCCTCATTGGGTCGTCGTCGTTCACCCAAGCCCAATGTAGGCACGTAATCGGCTCAGCACTTCGATGCCGATCCGTTTGTTAGGTACAGAGGTATATATGTGAGATGACAAATGCATCATTGAATAATTTCCTAGGGATGTAGGCACAACTTGCCCTAAGTAGATACGTAAATATCCGACAGACATACAATGTCTGTCGGATATTTACCGTACGCTTCTATTTCCCACTTACCTGGTAGCTCCGAATTAGGCCCGCGACAGCCATATTCAGTTTAATTTTGTCTTTTAAGTCAGAATCTTTGCTGGAACTCGACTTCGGTTCTGTAAATATTTAACAAAGTAACTGTGAAACATTACTCACTGAAAACCGTCAATCTTACACAAACATAAAGTTACAATTAATCCAAATTATTTTCCACCTACGGACTGTTTTAGGACTAAAATCATCTTGCAGTTCCTCAATCTTTAACGCCGGACCGCAAAGGCTATCGTAGAATGCATCCCATGACTGCAAAGAAATTAATAATTATTATTCTTATTTCGGTCTCAGTAAACTGAGCCTGAGCGAGGTGCAGAGGTGAGTGGCAAAAAACGGATATCACACAGCAATCCATTCCGCGGCGATTTACAAAGACGCAATGTCTTTGTAAATCGCCGCGGAATGGATTGCTACATTACTACATTACTACGACACTCGTCCCGAGAATCTATTTTTAAAGTTACCGATTTTTTTACCCATCTCTACACAAATTATTTTGATAGGTTTGAAATCGGGCTTCTTAGAGTGTCGCGAGATTGTACATTATAGAGTACAGTTGCGATCTGCTGAGCAGTTCGTGTGCATAGTATGTTTACCCAGGTTTTCACGGTGCATCATTAGCCATCTCAGATTAACTTACTGAATCTACTGATCCTTTAGATTTAGACCAATCCAAAAACTGGGCCTCGAGAAAATTGGCGTTTGCGCCGCAAAGGAACGATTCTGCTGTTGAAGATAGGTCCTTCTGTTGTAATAGCTGGTACTGAAACATTTTACATGATAAGCAAAATTACTACTTAGTGAGTAATTTTATGGCTCTTCGAGGTGGATGAAGTCTTCAATGACTCTTTAAGTAAAACTGGATGGCGATCAACAGTACCTAAGGGCGTCTGGTCTAAGGGGTGTCGCCTTTCTATGAGCGTTCATACTTTTAATTCTCTTCTTCTTAGCCTCTCGATGGCAATCTACAATAAGTCGACTCAGAATTTGGCTGAGTTTGGCTCGTTCAGTTGCTTCGTTCATACAGTTTCAAGGCCAATGTAGTTTTTTTAATCATAATCATCGTACCTACAAAACCCTCTATGTTCTATGTTCTATGTTAGGGGGTTTTGGTTTCCGCACTTAGTCCGTCAGGTGGACCATTGTGCGTGGGCCATAGCGGCCGTTCGGTGGTTATTCCAACCAGCCCACCTCCCTCCAGAAGCTGATTAGGTCTCCTCCTACAAAACCCTTCTCTGTCACCAAATATGAGGCTCGCAGTTGTATTTATTTATTTAAGTATTTATTAAACACTACAGTATTCTTACAGTATTTTTTTACAAGTAAAAAATACTGTAAGAAAAATATTGACTTTGGTAATACCTGAGGCATTTTCTACCAGTCAACCTTATGGTGATGCAGAGAAAAAACATGGCAGGTGCAACATACAGGATAGATAGCTAGAAAATAACTACAAAATACAAGAATAAATACTACAAACAAAATAAACTTGGCAGGAAAATAATGAGCGGTACAGGAGAAAACGAATCCAGCAATTATCAGCGTTGGGGTATTTCTGCCAATTTCTGAAGAATATGTTCACCTATGCCTTTACTTTAAAAGATAACCGACTGGTTGCCGTCCTGATGTTCAGAGGGAGCGCATTCCAAAAAATACCGCTTGGACAAAGAAAGAAGAATGAATGAAGCCAGAACAGTGAGAAGGACATCGTAGAAGACGATTGTTTCTGGAACGAAAATTTTTACTATGCGCAGAGCATAAGTATTAAATTTACGAAGTCAGGTAAGAAGGAGAAGTGGGTTTGTCTAGAATAGTGAACAACGTAGACAGAGCTCTCAACTCTCTGCACTGGCGAATGGGTAACCATTTAAAAGCAATCGGTGCGCGGATACAAGATCATACTTACGAAGATTGAAAATGAATCGAATGCTGGTATTGAAAACGGTCAAGTTTATTGAGGAGATCTGCATTCAGGTCATAGTAACACACATCACCATACCTAGTCAATTATGGGAAAGATTAGGGACTGTACAAGAATTGCTTTTAAGTGTGATAAGAAAAGGTTTTTAACCGATAGAGCGACCACTACGTTCCGGTGACTTTTGACAGTCGTGAATGCTTTCGCCAGTCAAGACAAACAGTTGTATTGTACCTATATACTCTTTTTCAGCCTCTTCCTAATGGAAACCAAAAACAAAAGGTGTCCAAGACAATTAAGAAAATGTTTCAACTCACCACCGGATGATAAGCAAACTTATATTTTTGGGTAGTTCTCACTAAAGATCGTGCCAAAGACATTGTAATCTGAAATTAAGCGTTCTCATTTACATTATAACCAGTAAAGCGTTGTGCGGGCTGGCGCTACGCGACTAACAAAATAATCGCTTGTAGATTGCAATTGTCTGATTATCATTATCAATTCTCAAACTGTGGTTCTCTGCATTTATCGTCCCCCGGGGGAAAGAAATGTCTCTAAATTGCTTGAATCACTAAACAATATTTTACTAACTTTAAGATCATACAATAATATTGTCCTTACTGGCGACATTAATATAGACATAACGCCTTCCTCTTCAGATGCAAGAGCGGAAATCTACCTTAATCTATTAGCTTCTCATGGTATGTTGCCTGCGTACTATATCCCCACCCACTCTCAAACATGCCTTGACCACGTAATTGTTAAAGCAAAACTCTCGGTGAAATGTTTTGTGGCTCATTCAACCCTGACCGACCACTACAGCGTCATTATAAGCCTTTCTCATATGAGCACCACACACAATCTTTCAAAAACAGTAAGACGTATTCATTATCCATCCCTTGACGAAAAAGTTAAGACTATTGATTTCTACAGTATTTACTCATTCGATAGGGCTAATGAAGCTGTTTCTTTCTTCCTTAGGACCCTGACCACTTTGATGATAGCCTGTACTAAAAAAATCACTGTTCCGAGACGTAAGCGAATAATTAAGCCATGGATTACTCCTGGACTACTACGATGCATGCGAAATCGAGACAATCTTCATCTCAAGTCAAAAAAGCATCCAAATGACCAAGTTACAAAAATAACCTATACACGTTACCGTAATTTTTGTAATGATATTCTAAAAAAAGTTAAACATGAGTATGATATGGCTCTCTAAATGTCAAGGCAACACTAAGAAATTGTGGGACACCATCAAAACAATCACTTACACCACTAAACAGAAAAGTCCACCCATGGATCTGATTGATCTAAATCAGCCCAAAAACTCTGTCAATGAGATTAATCAATTCTTTGTAAGGATCGGTCAGATTTTAGTGGGATCAATTACACGGTTTGACCCTGCCTCATACCAGACTTCTTCTCTGCCACCTTGTCTCTTTTCTTTTGTCCTTCTGCCCACTGATGAGGATGAGATCAAAATCATCATAGCATATCTTAAAACCACTTGTACCGTAAGGTGTGACGACGTTCCCAGTGAATTAATTAAAAGATACTCTAACCTATTAGCGAATCCTAATGCGTTTATTTGCAACATCTGCCTTTCCACTTGTGAATTTCCCTCGGATTTCAAGAAATCCCTAGTTCACCCAATTCACAAGTCTGGTAGCAGAGACTGTGTCAATAAGTTCTATCGTCCAATATCCATTTTGCCTACATTATCTAAAATTTTTGAGAAAGTTATTAACAAGCAATTAACCAATTATCTTGAAATAAACAAACTTTTATCTGATAATCAATATGGTTTTCGTAAAGGCAGATCAACAAGCGATGCCGTACATCAACTAACTGATACTATAGTTTCTAGGTTGGATGAGAGGAAAAAGGTCCTTATGATTTTCCTCGACTTGGCGAAGGCTTTTGACACCGTCTCTGCACCACTCTTACTGAAGAAGCTTGAACACTTCGGAATTCGTGGCGAACAGCTAAAATTGTTTGAAAGTTACCTGAATGGTAGAACTCAACGTGTTGTGGTCGATGAGTGGTTGAGTGATGACTGTGAAGTCAATATCGGTATTCCTCAGGGGTGTATTTTAGGGCCTACCCTCTTTTTAATTTTCATCAATGAACCAGTTAAACATTACTAACGGCAAGATTACATTCGCGGACGATACGGCTCTTCTTTTCTATGGAGATACTTGGGAGGAAGTGTACCACTTTGCTCAGATGGGTTTTTCGCTAGTTATGACCTGGCTAAACAACAACTTACTCTCACTTAATACAGACAAAACTAAATACATAACATTTACACTAACAAGCACTCACCTCACTCAAAACCCCTTATTAAATATTACAGCCCACACATGTAACAACAACTCTTCCGACTCATGCTCATGCCCAAAACTCGAAAAGTGGACTCTCTCAAGTACCTCGGTGTCACTATAGACAAAAACCTAAACTTTAATTCTCACATCGATCTGTTGTCCAAGAGAATTAGGAAGCTCATTTTCATTTTTAAGAACCTACGTCGTGTTACAGATGCGAAAGTTCTTAAAACAGTATACTTTGCACTTTGTCAATCTGTACTAAACTACTGCATCACTGTTTGGGGTGGTGCCCCTAAATCGTTTATGATTAAAATCGAGCAAGCACAAAGAGCAGTGCTCAAGGTGGCCCATGCTTTACCGTTTTTTCACCCTACCTCTGCACTCTATGATAAGTGCAAGGTTCTTACTGTTCGACAACTGTTTATCGTTCAAACAATCTTGCATAAACATTCTTCTTTGAAATACAACTCATCCTTGTACGCTCATAAACGTATTAAAACAAATGTATGCTCTACTCGACTGTGTAAAAGTAGTCTTTCTCGCCGTAACTTTTGTTTCCTTGGCAGTTACTTATACAATAAAATAAACTCTACATTAAAAATATACCCTCTTAGTAAAACAAAGTGCAAGCAAGTTCTCACCACGTATCTACTAAACCTTGATTACGATAGCACGGAAAGCCTCCTAACTGTTTTAGGATAAATGTGTGTTTTCAGCTTGCCCATCACACCGCACCACACCACACAATACTACACCACACGATACCACACCACAGCACACCACTGCACTACACCACATCACACTATAATACACTACACTACCACACCACACCACACTTCTCTGGCACCCACAATCTTCAATAATAACCTTAAGTTTTATCTTTTTCTTCCATTATTTTTGTTTTACTGTATTCTTCTACCAAAGGTTTAAAAAAATAGTTTATGTTATTATCTTTAAGATTTAATACTCAAACACTGTTTCTGGGGGGGGCCTGGTAATCTGTGTGACAGGTTTTTTCCTAGTGCAGATACCAGTCTCCCACAAAGGATTTATCACATGTATAATCTTCATATTTTTAAGGCGCCTTTGTGGAAGAGAAATAAAATGTTTATTTATTTATTTATAATTTCTAATACCGCATTTACACATGCGTGCTCGTGATTCGCCATTCGACGAATTGTTCGGCGAGATATTCTTGTGGCTTTAGGCTACACGAGTAACCGTTTACACATTCGCGTCTATTAATTTCTACTTCAGCTTCGTGAAATGGACGACGTCATTCTAGCGGGTTTTGCATTGCGTTTGGAAAGTCAATAATAATAATTATTTAGAGACGCTACAAAAAATAATTAAAGGGAAACGTTGTCGCAGACGATGGTGGTCCTCGCCTGCACGCAAGAAGCTGGCATTTTATTGATGCCAGTTTCTTGCGTCGATGTATAACTAAAAGTAGCCATCAAAGAATTTTTAAAGTCATTCACTGGTCCCATCACTTAAGATATACTGTTCCAAACAGTGTATACTTTCTGCGTATTTTTATGATGAGCATGCTTGGGATTCCAAATGACTGGTTGACTTTGGTAAAGCTCCAAAAACAGTCCATTTTGATGTTGCTCGATAGGTCGTTTGCTGCGAAATGAACTAGAGAGCGAATGTGCAAATACTAGTTCGTCTCGCCACTCGTTTCCCTTTGACTCGTGTCCAGAAGACCGCACCCGACGCGAGCGTCACGAGCAGCGACGAAAACACGAGGCGAATGACGAACTACGTTTACGTATTCGTGTTCGTGCCTCGACTCGCCGTTCGCCTCGTCACTCGCGCCAATGTGTAAATGCGGCTTAAGAAAACTTCACAGTAGAACAATTACCGGTGTAGCGTCGCGCCGTCGCGTCGCATCAGCCTGCACAAGGCTTAAAATTACACATCATGCCTGTATTATTCGCCAAGGGGATACACAGAACTGATAATGAATAGAAGGTACAGACCTACATGCAATCACATTTCACCAGAAGCCTCATGTGCGTCAGGGAAATTGCGAAAAAAACATCTGCTACTCCCTACACAACATGTCGAATACCTTTTTTCATACCGATAAGTTTGGGAATAAAACTATAAAACCGATAAACGTGCGGTGACGTCACTCACATTAGAGGCTTAGAAATAAAACAGATTTAGTTGGACAGCTTGTACCGTAGTAGCTACGCCCCTGTAAGGCAGAGGTGACTCTGAAGCCTAGTCAGGCCATCTCCCTGTCCTTATGACTTAAGGTCCTCGCACACAACGCCGCCATAACCTGGACCGGTTGTAGTCGTGGTCCTAATTTTGACTGCAGCAGTTCCGAAGAAGATGCGAACATTCATGACCGACCATCTGACTAATCTGAGTGATTTTGAACGATATTGCTAATTCATTGCGTTGTAAAATTTGTCTGCTCCACAATGTAAATAACGCAATGAATTTTGTTGACCTGTCAAATTAAAGCTATTGCTACCGTTAGTGTGTAACGCCGGGGCGTTGAGGCCAAATTGATTGTACTTTACTACCTATGAACTTCCGCACCTTGGTCTTAAAGGTCAAGGTTCATTAGGTCTTTGATGGTACGGTCAATAAATGAGACCGACGGCGATTTGATAAGGCAAGCAAGAATAACCTGGCGAAAAATAAAAACTTACCTTATTCTAAAAAGTGTTCTTGTATATTTGCTACGACATTAATTTTTCACAAGATTTGTAATCAAATTAAATTAAATTATACATGTAAAAATTAAATTAACCAGAACACCTTTCGGTTCTGGTTCCCTTATTATGTGTCATTATTTTGCTGAAAAAATGTCATCACAAGTTGCAGATTTACTAACAGCCAATATATATTTATCTTTAGAATTAAAAACTTTTTGATGCATCTATTTTGATTACATATAAATCTTTGCCCATTTTCTTAATTGAAAATAGATCAAGAATCAATTATTAATCACTTTTCCATCGTGGAAGTAAGAAGAACCTACTTAGTAGAAACATTATATTACATTTATAATTACACAGCATCATAACACCACGCTTGTATTCCCTGAAGTGTTGGGCAGTGGTGCATTTACATATATTCAAAGTCATAGTCAAATAATTTATTTCAACAATGCACTTAAAAGGCACTTGAACGTCCAAATTGTACAAAACGATTGAATTGATTCTAGTCGCCCCTTCCAAAAAATAATTTCTTTCGTATGTTTTACAATATTTTGTATACATTAATTATATAATTAAATGTGAAGACGCTGCACTTAGAATAACATTACTATACCACAATAGGTAAAAATAATAAAAAATGAAGCAACGACCGACAGTAGAAGGTAGCGAGCCTATTGCCATCAACCGGGCACAAATTCAGATTCCGGGCTGCTACTGAGAAATTCCAAATGGAAAAATCCAAAATCACTTCGCCGGAATGGGGAATCGAACCCAATCTCGGCAGTAGCGCTTGCAACCCCTAGACCAACGAGTAATGAGACAGTCTCAGATTGATCTGTCGGCAAAAATAGGCGGAAACAACAACGGATAGATCTCATTAAAAAACAGATCGACTTGGTGCAACATGGCAACTTTAACGATCGACGTGGAACCTGAACGGTCTTCAACTGACGTTGATCATTACCATCGATCGCTATCGATCGCGCAGGTGTAATCGATGAATGACAAAGACCAATTGTGCGTCCGTGGCCTCGACGTGACAACCGATCATGGTTTTCAAAATCGGTCACCCGCCGGTGAACCGACATTACCTTCCACTCACAGCTGTTCCAAAGAGAATCACACGAATTGAGTCGTTTCGGTGTTGTCTGCACACTTCGTCGATTACAAATTATGGAATACAAAAATAAAATACATGATACATCACAATAAATTGCGTCAAATACTCCAATTATAAATCAAAACCTAACACTATCCATGTGTTGGTGGTAGTCCTAATGGTGGTAGGACCAATTATTAGATTTCTACAGTTCTGAATAATTTTGGGAAAAACGACCCGAAATGTCCGTTTCCAATCCATACATTGAAAATGGAAATTATTATCCTATCGAGACTACAGTTGAAACTGATTTGTCAAAAAACAAATGTCGTGCGCCGTAGAGGTAAGACTCGCACTACAAGTGTAAAGCTTCATGTGCTCTTGACTCTTGACTGTACCTACAAATCATACTTTTCCCATACTCCATATATCAACTCGCCATCAGCTGGCGACGCCCTTGTACATATATATAAAGAAACTATATACATTTATGTAATCTGAATCTCCATTCATCCACGAAAAATCAAAAACTTCAACGACATTTCGAACAGACTTTCCAAAATTAATTTTCATTCCGCATTCACCCTGATTAGATACTGTTGTTTTGGTTCAAATTTTATATATTTTCTATGCTCTTCCCCTTTATGGAAGCAGCCACACCTCTTGGACAAAATTGACCAAATTATTCGCAGCACATATCCATTTTAAATGTGGCCTTGGACGACCGAGCGTGGCTGCAAGCCACACTACCAATCCGTTTTGGTGGCCTCGGCGTCCGCAAAATTACCAGTATTAGCTTACCCGCGTTCCTGTCCTCTGTCCGCAGCACTGAAAACTCTCACTGCCTGTTTGACTCTGAAGTGCCTTGCTTGACAAGACCGATGCGGAGAACGCCTGGAAAGCGGCTTGCCCGAATACAGATCGGCCCGTCGAACCCATCTTCCTAGAGGCAGTGGGATGAGCCGCTCTGCAGGTTGGACTAATCTTATTAATACGTCCACCAAAACAGTTGAGCGCGCCCGCCTGCTGGCCGTGGGTGAGTGGGAGTCGGGCCTCTGGCTTCAGGCGCTACCGTTACCCAACATAGGCACTATGCTGGGTTATACCACCTTCCGGCTCGCTACCTATCTATAATGCTATGCTAAAGGTCCATAATTGATTTACTGTAAATTACTTTATTTACACAAACGTATTTACATGATTTAAAAACAGACTTAAAATAATGTACAAGTTTATAGAAAGGGGGGGGGGGGGGATTATTATAGGGCATCAAAAAATTCGTCCGCATCGCTGTCAACAGGAAAAGTGCCCAAAAGGCTGGCAGCATTGCCACGTTGAATGGCAATGCTGATTCTTTGGCCAAAGAATAGGCCAGCCCTCTGGTCACGTGAAGAGTCGACCAGCCGCTTGGCGATGTCTTGAAAAACTAAGTGGGCACTCGGACCCCATGGCCCTAGTGTTTCAACCCCAAACGGCTCAAACATATAAGTCCCAATTAGATTGGAGTATTTGCGCCGTTTGAGGTTTTCCACACCTGCAGCAGCAGCCCCAGCACAGCCCGCCGTGCTAGAAAAATGGGATGGCGCAAGGGTGTCGACACACGTTGCATCCCACACCAAAGGCCTACCTACCTTCCAAGGCATTATGGTCATTCCGTCTGGTCTCTTCCCATCGTCGCGTGCCAAGCCATTGGGTTCTAAAACAGCTGGCACTCCGGCGGTGACAAGAGCACGACGGATGATGTCATTTATGCTGGCGTGCCGTGCTATCCGGCCTGCACTCTTACTGCAAGATAGGCCTTGGTGTCCGAGACAGTCGACACCTTCACCGCATTGGCAGCGATGCGGAGCCACACAAGGAGCGCCCAGACGCAGACAGGTAGCGAGCCCGAAGGTGGTATCACCCAGCATAGTACCTATGTTGGGTGATGGTAGCGCCTGAAGCCAGAGGCCCGACTCCCACTCACCCACAGCCAACAGGCGGGCACGCTCAGGAGTATTGGTGGACGTATTAATAAGATTATTCCGTACCAACCTGCAGAGCGGCTCATCCCACTGCCTCTGGGAAGATGGGTTCATGGGCCGATCTGTATTCGGGCAAGCCGCTTTCCAGGCGTTCTCTGCATCGGTCAAGCAAGGCACTTCAGAGTAAACCAGGCAGGGGGTAAAATTTTCCCGGTCAACTTTTCAGTGCTGCGGACAGAGGACAGAAACGCGGGTAAGCTAATACTGGTAATTTTGCGAACGCCGAGGCCACCAAAACGGATGGGTAGTGTGGCTTGCAGCCACGCTCGGTCGTCCAAGGCCACATTTAAAATGGATGTTAATGTGCTGCGAATAATTTGGTCAATTTTGTCCAAGAGGTGTGACTGCTTCCATAAAGGGGAAGAGCGTAGAAAATATATAAAATTTGGACCAAAACAACAGTATCTAATCAGGGTGAATGCCGAATGTAAATTAATTTTGGAGAGTCTGTCCGAAATGTCGTTAAAGTTTTTGATTTTTTCGTCGATGAAAGAAGGAAAGCTGTCTTCTAAAATTGGGGAACCTAGGAGCTGAAGTGAACTTTTTTCTAAAATTTTGATTTGTGGGGCTATTGCAAATTTCTCAAGAGTCAATTGTCTGTCGGTAATGCCAGAAAGGAAAATTTCGCATTTTCATGGGTTAAGGTCCAAGCCAATGGATTTAAATTGTTCTTTGATGAGTTGTAGGTCTTTCAAAACGGTGTCTACATCACCTCGTAGCGTTCCATCATCTAAATACCACACGTTAAATTTTGAATTTAGATTCTGGATAATTGGATGGATAGCCAAGCTGAAAATGACTGGCCCGAGAGGGTCACCTTGTTGGCATCCTACTGCAGATTGCAAAACATTGTCCTTGTAAAGTAATTTAGAGGGGTAGGTACCTATAGCACTGCCACATAAAACCATAAATTTCGGGTAGTTCTTTTTTGACTTCAGCCAACAAGGTGTCCCTGTTGACAGAGTTAAAGGCATTCTTAACGTCAACTGTAAATAATTTAGTATTAACTGAGAAGAAAACTAAATGCATAAGATTCGCGTTACCGAATGTTAGAAGTAGTGAATGTCACCTCACGTTGTATTCACTGTCGAAAAAACGGTTTTCCTGGGAAACACTCTTGACTCAAAACTACAGTGGGGTCCTCACTTGCAGGGCGGCTGAGTTCAGCCGCTTACGCTGTTTGGAAAATCCGCCAACTAACAGGCGTGGATACCGCGAGACTGGTCTATTTTAGTTACTTTCATAGCATCATGTCTTACGGTATTTTGCTGTGGAGACGGGTCGCAGATATTGATTCTATCTTTATTCTGGAAAAGAGGGCTGTCAGAGCTATCTGCAACCTCCGCAGACGTGAATCTCTAAGGGAACTGTTTAAGAAAATTAACATCATGACGGTACCTTGTCAGAATATATATGAAAACATTATGTATGTTCGAAAAAATCGACCGTTTTTTAGTAAGATAAGTGACAGGCATAATTTTAACACAAGAAATAGGAACAATTTAGATCAACCACGTTTCAGATTGTCTAAAGTACACACTTCTTTTGTGGGGTACTAAAATTCACTGTTGACAGCGTTTTGTCTTCGTGGTTTATTTGGTCTGAGCCATATGCCCATAGGAGTGTTTGTACGACGGCCTTAAAACGGCCAAGCCGTAAAAAACTCTAAACCTTTCCAACGACACCCACACTATGGGAAACACGAGAAAAACATCCCACTTTACGTGTAGGGAAGGAAGCCTAAAAAAATTGTTTTTAATGATTTTATTTTACCACTTGTCGGCGTGATTAATATGTATACTCATGCTAAATTAAAGCTTTCTAATACAAAGAAGCTCTGAGCTAAGCCGCGGAAAGACAGACAGACGGACATGGACAAACTATAAGTGAAGCAACGACAGATACTTAAGTCAATTATGTGAAAGATACATGGTGCTCACAAATTTACAAACATTGTAAAAGTAGACGATTTTCCTAAAATTTTACAATTAATAAGTCAGTGTATGAGGAAGTAATCACAGAATGTAAAATCAATGTCATAAAAATAATAAATTATACAATTAAATTAGCAACCAGTTTGTCTAGATTCTAGATTATCCTATGCAGCAGGACCAGCATGTTTCCAAGCATTTTTACCTTGGATATAATCCTCTAATTTTTTATATGCTTGTTTGCAAAGTGTACTTTTTATATAAAAACATAAAATAAAATAAATTGTGTTTTATTTCAGGCAAAAATACCCATAGTGAGAGAATACTAATCACAAAAAGCACAGAAATCATTAAAATATCAATAAAAATAAAACACCATAGTTAGAACTCATTGAAATAAAATATAAAATAAAATGTCAATATTAAATAATCATAATAAAATTCCAAAATTACAACTACATTAAAAAATCATCAAAATATCAATAAAATGTCAATAAAAAAAAAATAAAAAAAATACTAAATAAAATGTCAATAATAAATAAAAATCATATTAACATTCTAAAAGCAAATATTCAACAACACATTAAATTAATTTAAAAAAACTTTTATATGAGTTTTAAATTTTCTTTCATTTATTTGCAATGTGATGTGCCACTGTAACGGCTAGGGCTGCGCAGGGTAGGCTGCGCAGGCCGTTAAAGGATAGGTAAGTAGATAGGTAGGTAGATAGGTAGGAAAAGAAACAGTTTGATAGATTAATACATATAATAGTAACACGGCTAGGTCGCGGGTAAGGTCCTTAACACTAGATCTGTTCAGAGCTGAGCACTCGCACACTTAGGAAAATAGGGTACCGCCCTTGGTAGCACGTGGCAGACGAGGGGGCCTGTCACAGCACAGGCACGTGGCGGTAGGCCGCAGAGGCCTGTCGCAGAGGCTCCGTAGTAGTAGCTCGCGGCGGTAGGCCGCGGAGGCCTGTTAGTACAGGCTCGTGGTAGTGGCATGCGTAGGGCGTGCAGGATTGATTTAGGGGTCCTGCCCTCAGCCCGTACGGAGAACCCCTAGGTCGGGGCACACAGAATTCTTAGGATCAGGGAATTACTTCCACCAGCTCTGCAAGCGGAAACGAAAAAAATCGTGATATATATCACAGGGTATGTTGTTGTAACATTTAACACAGTAGCTCCTACCACATAAAAGATACTTTACTTATATGTACTTTATATAATCTGAAAAAATTATTGATGTATTTTATCTTTATTTCTAGTATTAAAATTATGTCTATCACTTATTTTATTAAAAAGATGTAGATTTCTTCTTACATAAATAATATTTTCATAAATTAATTGGCAAGGTACCTTCATAATATGAATCTTTTTAAATAGTTCCCTGAGAGATTCGCGACGACGCGCGTAGATTGTAAATGGCTCTGATAGCTTTCTTTTGTAAAATTAAGATGGATTCAATGACAGCAGCCCGACCCCACAGAAAAATGCCATACGACATTATGCTGTGGGAGTAGCTAAAATATATCAAATGCGCGGTTTGCTATTTCTCGTCTAGCGTGATTCCTAGGAAAACTGTTTGATTAATAAATTCCAGTTTTTCTCCATTGAATATGATGTCACATTCGCTACTTCTTACATGAAGTAATTTAAATGTAATGCATTTTTTTTTGTCATTATAACTATTAACATGTACATACACATGGTGTCTGCTGATTAATTAATTACACTGTTTAACATAAAAATAGAACTAACATAAATACTTTGTTTCCAGAGCAACGCAATATTGTTTATTTGAAATTTCACAGTTCCTAATAAGAAATTGTCTTAAATACATATTTAAAAATATAATATTACACAGAGATTTCAGCCAGATAAAACTCGTTTCCAATCAATTTACTACTTTTGGCAAAGTGGACAATTTGTTTAAACTACCAATTTTTGTAACAAAACATGACTTTTCAGAAATAGTTTATAATTACTGTCCTGCTTATTTACTATTTAATGTATCATTAATCAGTGTATATAATCTTATCGTTACTAAGCATCGCATATTTACAGAAAACGTTTTAAACTAATGTTTTACAATGCGTTCATAAATAGTGTTTTTTCTTTTCCTATTCAGTCAGTACCTACCTATTTTGGAAATGATCATGTTTCATATATATTTCATATTATTTTCAATTTTGAGTTGGATCAATGTCGTTGAAGTAAGTAGACTTTTTTATTTAAACAGTACCTACAGTTTATCATCCAATCACGATGTTGCCCAAGGGAAGGACCGGCAAGGAAAAAGTGTTTTTGGTATGGCACCGGCTATTTTTAACCACATTCCTAATTCCATAAAAGAGGAACCAGTAACAATTTTCAAAAATAAACTAACTGTCCTTCTATTAAATAAATGTTACTACTCTGTAACGGAATTTTTAGCCGATAAATTTTAGTTGTATCCAGTGTATCAATATTTCAATGTTTGTACATCATCAAACATGCATCAATGTTTGCATGCCAAAATGGTAGAATTAATATCCTTCAATATTGTAACCACCCTATTGTAAATACCTACATTCTGAGCAAATAAATAAATATGAATATGAATATTAATATGAAGGAAGATACTTTTAAGTCAATTAAATCCACACAAAAACATTTCATGTAAAGGAGGTTCACTATTAAAATGTTAGCAGATTTAATGTAGAGCCAAACCCCTAACTCTACAAAGCCTAACTGGACAAAGTTCACATCTTGGTCTAAATTTACGGCTTGGCCGTTTTAAGGCCGTTGTACAGACACTCCTATGGGCATATGGCTCAGACCAAATAAAAAACCAAGACATAGCGCTGTCAACTGTGACGTGAGGCCAGTTTCGTAACGACGAGGCGGAGTGGTTCCGGGAGGCCATGTCCGAAATATTTGACGTGGCAATGCCCCGGGTCCAGCCCGGATGTGCCTCGCGCCAGGTGTACTGGTGGTCGCAATGGCTGACGACACTGCGCAATGCGTGCGTTGCTGCGCGACGCCGGTACACCAGGCACCGCAGGCTCCGTATTCGTCCTCCCGATACGGAAGCCATTCAGGCGGAGCTCTACGAGGGGTACAGAGCGGCGAAGACCACCCTCCAAGCGGAGATCCTGCGGGCCAGGGGAGTGGCCCGCGAGGAGTCGCTGGAGACTCTGAACAGGGACCCGTGGGGACGCCCATACAATATGGTGCGGGAGAAACTGCGCCCATGGGCTCCCCCGCTGACGCAGAGTCTCCGGCCGCAGCTTGTGGGGGACGAGGTGAGCGCTCTGTTCCCTTCGAGAGGGGAACATGCCTCCCCGCCCATGGCTCCGCCTACTGCGGTGCCCGATGCGGACCACCCGCCGACGTCGACGACGATGCTCCGGAGGTGACCGAGGTAGAGATGAGAGTGGTGGTACGTAGGCTGAATGCCAAAAATACCGCCCAAGGACCCGACGGCTTACCTGGGAAAGCCTGGGTCCTGGCCTTGGGGGCTCTCGGGCCTCGACTAAGGGGGCTCCTAAGCGCATGCTTGGAGAGGGGCCAGTTCCCACTTCGCTGGAAGACGGGGAAACTGGTCCTCATCAAAAAGCCGGGGCGCCCTGCGGCCTCCCCGTCCGCTTACCGGCCCATCGTGCTGCTCGACGAGGTGGGCAAACTCTTTGAAAGAGTCATTGCAAACTGCCTCGTCGGGCGGCTGGTGCGGGTGGGGCCGAATTTGGCGAGAGCTAGTTTGGTTTCCGCAGGGGGCGCTCTACGGTGGACGCCATCATACGCGTGCGAGCCCTCACGATGGGGATGCTGTGGCCCAGGGTGGGGTCGTCTTGGCGGTGTCTCTAGACATCGCCAATGCCTTCAATACTTTACCCTGGAGTTGCATCAGGGAGGCACTCCGGTATCACCGGATGCCGACCTACCTCTGTCGTGTGGTCGAAGCTTATTTGATGGATAGGGCCGTCATCTACCCCGGTCACCAGGGAAAGTGGAACCGGCGAGAGATATCGTGGTCGATGAGCGGTGTCCCACAGGGATCGGTCCTGGGGCCGCATCTGTGGGACATCGGATACGACTGGGTGCTGCGGGCCGACATCCCTAGCGGCGTCCGCGTCGTTTGGTTGTTTGAAGGGGCTCCTGCCCAATTTAGGGGGTCCAAACGTCGTCCTCCTGCCGGAGGATATAAGTGGGGGTCGTGCGGTCCATGGCCCTTTACGGGGCACTGGTTTGGGCGCGTTCATTGAGTTGAACGCGTCCCAGAGGGTCATGGCTACCCGGCTGGTCCGGGGATACCGCACGGTCTCCGGTGAGGCGGCGAGCCTCCTTGCCGGATTGCCGCCATGGGATCTGGAGGCAAAAGTCCTCGCGCACATTTGGGAGTGGCGCGAGGAGGCGAAACGCCGGGGCTCAACTCCGCTGCCGCGAGAAATCGCGGCACAGCGGACAGAGCTCCGGCGTGATCTCATGGCGTCACGGAGAGTGTGATTGTCGCAACCCAGTGCTGGGCACGCTACTATTGCGGCGATAAGTCCCCTCTTTGAGGAGTGGCTAGAGAGGCGCCACGGCGTCCTCACCTTCCGCCTGACGCAGGTCCTCACCGGACATGGTTGTTTCGGGAGGTTCCTGTTTCGTATCAGGCGGGAGGAAACGCCCGGGTGTCATCACAGTGTGGATCGCCTGGAGGACACGGTTGAGCATACGGTGGAGGTCTGCCCGGCTTGGGCAGAGCATCGCCGTGTTCTCGTGGAGGCGATCGGTGGCGGGGAACTCGCGCGTCCGGCCCTGGTCCAGGCCATGGTACGGAGCGAGAGGATGGGAGGCCGTCACCTCATTCTACGAAACAGTAATGCTCGCGAAGGAGGAGGCAGAACGCGTGAGAGAGGGGCATATTTCGCGCCCTCACGCCCCTAGCCGCTGCAGGAGACGCCCTGGGCGTCGGGAATCGCAGGCCGATTCCCGGCCACCGTAGGCGCGGGCTTACGGACGGTGAGCAATGGGTAGCTCGCCGTCCGATAAGGACCAGGCCCGGGTCGACGGCGCGTTGTGTTCCACGCGCGCCTCAAAGAGATGTCAACAAGTGAAGTGGTCCGATAGGACCGATGCCTGCCGGGGTTGCGGGAAACTCCGAAAGTGATACCGTGGCCCCTAGCAACGTACAGGCAACTGAAGGAACACGGGTGGGTTTTAGTCAGTAAGAGTCTGACACGAGCTCCTGCGGCACCCAGAGCGGGAGAAGTTATTTGATAATTTACTACCCAAAAAAAAAAAAAAAGGCCGGTTTCGTAAACATGTGTGCGTGTGCAAACTTAGTGAAGTGTAGTTTGAATGTAAAAGGTTGTAAATGTGTGCGTGTGAGCGTGTATGCACAGAGCGGAGGTGTAATTTTGGTATGCTTCACTGTATTATTCGCAGCGCTATGTCTTGGTTTTTTATTTGGTCTGAGGCTTATGGTAAGAAATTAAGTCACTGGTCTTTAATGTTGTTAATTGTCATGCAATAGTTCAATGGAACGGCCGAGCCCAGCTATCTAATTACGCAACACATTTTCGTAAACGATTACGACAAATATATTTCATTTTGACAGTTCAACAACATTCATTGCGTTATTTAGGTACGTTGTTGAGCGGATTCTTTTTTCGAACTTATCAAGCAATGGATTAGCAATTTGATTAAAACGATTCAAATTCCGATTGATCGTGCATTACGTAATTAGGGTACTGATGACCAAATTGTAAGGTTTATAGAGTTAGATTCAGAGCTCTACATTTAATCTGTAATTTTTTTAACAGTAGTCTTGGCATACTCTACATTAAATACTTATATTGGTGGGATTTTATTTCTTTTTGTAGGGTGCTCCATTTCTTTTTACCCGACTGCGGTGAAGCCAGAAACGGAGGGTTATGTGTATGACCTGTATGTATGTCTGTATGTATGTATGTATGTCCATCTCTATGCTCCCTCGTAACTACAAAACGGCTGAACCGATTCTGATGAATGATATGTCGTCTTTATTGCGCGAGTATTACTGGGTTTTTTAGTTTTTTTTTTATATCGGATTAGTCCGACCTGTTCCTAACTCCAATGGAGGTCTTAGTTACCTACTGATGAGTGTTCGAAACAAATGGGGAAAACTCTTTCACTTAATTTCAGTGCATGGAGGTGATTCCGGAGAGGGCAAATTTCACTTATTTAAACCCAAAATATGTGTACCTGAACGCGACGGCGAACGTGCGGCGATACAGCAGGAGGTCACCGTACTTCATCAATGTGATGGCCACCACTAAACAGACCTGGGGGAACAATATAACGGTTAGATTTCAAAACTTTTGTTACATTTCATCACGCCTATAATCAGGGTCGTAGCAGGAAGGGATACAATACAACACGAGTTCATTTATGCATTATAAAATCTACTAGTCATCTGGTTTTTTCTGCGGCCAATTTGTCAATATTATATGGTCCACATCAATACTTTTTGCAAAATCATACTCAAACGATATTACAACGAGATTGTTCAAACGTTCTTGACCAATCTGCGAATCTAAATATTTCTTTATTAATTTTTATTTACTGAAAGATCTTTCACAGCTTGCAGACAGTCGCAGTCACAGCCTCAGATTTCGGGGTGGTCACCATGGGTTCTGGCAGGATTACGATAGTAATAATTGTGCGATAAGAGCGGGAAATCTTAAGCATGTGTTTATAATGTAAGGGCAAGCGGAGCGACCTCGAAAACTTTTGCACCCCTTTTCAGATAAGTTGGACTTTCTTTGATCGCTCTAACAGAAATAGGGATTATTTTGTCGAGTTATGCAGAAAAGCTCAAGAATCGTGAGAACGAATGCTCGAAAAATATATTATTGCACCATCTCGAATAGGTTTGGTTTTCTTTTGGTTGTTCATACAGAAATGGGGGCACGGTGTGGGTCTCCATAAAAGTTGCGGTCCGGGCATCCGCCCGCCTGGCCAGCATTTCACCATCTCGGATAGGTTTTTGTTTTGGCCATTCATACAGAAATGGGGGAAGGCTGTGGGTCTGCAAAGTGCGTCCCCCTACAGGTTGCGACCCTGGCAGCCACCCGCCCGGCAGCCCCTAGCCATGACCCTGCCTGTAATTCCCCGCAGGGTTAAGCAGAGGTGTACCTTAGTATGTACACCGTTTCGCCAGTTATGTTTAAGTCCTCTGTAATAAGAGGCGAGCATGTTGCCATCAACCGGGCACAAATCCAGACTCCAGGCTGCTACTGAGAGAGACCTGGGCGTTGAACCCAGGACCTCATGCTCGTATCGGTTGCGACCACAAAACCAACGAGTACAATCCGAGTCTGTCATTCATAGTCACTAAAACGGCGGCGGTAGTTTTGTTTTTTATCTTTGCAACTTTGAGGGTAGCGTCAGCTACGGAGATATGGCCTATACCATTGAATGATAGCCTATGTAATGATCACGTACCTGTCAGTAACGAATTAATTACCTATATTGCATAATAAATAATAGACAATACGAATTACGATATTGCAGTTCTGGCGCAATACTTTTAGGGTTCAGTACGTCCGAATGAAAAAACGGAACCCTTATAGGGATCACTCGTATGTCTGTCTGTCTGTCCGTCTGTCACATCCAGTTTGCTCCGAATCGAATCCAGTGTAAACAATTGTTGGTGAACCAATAAAAATAAATCAATGACTCTGATGACCTCAGGGTTATAAATAACTTTATGTCATATTTTTGGAAACGAGCCCTTTATTTTGACGTAGGTACTAAAAACTACATTGGATTCTAAAGTCCGTCAAACGTCATTTTTCACGTATTGGATTAAAAATTTCCTTCAAATCCGTTGGGTTGCGATTGAAAGTGAAGTGCGATACGCTGCATGGGCGGTCACCACAAACCTAACGACATGTAAATCATTAAAATGCATCCAGACGTCTGGATGCACCGAGAGAATAAAGAATCCTACACATGTATATAGGGCATAAAAATGTACCATACATACATCATGAATGTTTTGTTGCGATTTCTTGTGATTAGTTAAAAAATATTGCTGTGTTTGTGGTTATCATTTATGCATTTCTAATAGAAATCGCCTTTCTGGGACTATGGAATATATTTTTTGAAGTCATCAGATTTGAGAAGGGTCTTATGTCCCTTCACAAAGTTTTACGAAGAACAAATATATACAGGGCTATGAAACACTATTATAGTTCCAAAACACATTTTATTTTATTTGTGTTCATTTCTGGGCCAAGCTTGTATGGGACCGTTATTCATCTCCTTTGGTATACGTATGAATTTAAGTGACCCAAACACGGACGTTTAAGGTAAATTTTTTTTTTTTTTTTTTAAACGTTGCCCCACGCTAGGAATTTCTCCTGTATTGTGGGTGCGTTTACAAACATTTAAACTATGTGAGTTTAAACAAACAACAGTTTTACACAAACAGCCAGACCCGAAACAACTACTTGTAGGTCATACAAATATTTGTTCCGTGCGGGAATCGAACCCACGACCCGACGCGCAGCAGTCAATCGCTTAACTACTGCGCCAACCGTGCCGTCAAAAAATATTTATTTTGTTATTTCGTTATTTTGAATATAGGGAATGCTTTTGCGAGGCAATTTTTTTCAATTTCTGCCAACTTTACCGTGTAAAGCCGTCATCATTACCGTCATATAAAATGAGACGGTCCCAAACATATTTTTTTCAGAGTTTTAAAATAAATAGTTTTAAAGTTATTTATGAAAATACATGAAAATGTACCATACTCGGGACCGTTATCTCCGAAACTACTGACCCAATTTTTTTTAAACATACCTACTGAAAATAGTTCTATGCTTATAGTAGATTAAAGGAAAACCTATAAGAAATCTATGGTTTTAAAATTTGACGGTAAATCTCTCAATAATGTGCGTACAAACTTACATTTGCAATTGGATCGTATCGTAAGTTAGTTCTTGGGATAAAATTCATCTAAACTACGGAACCCTTCATTGTGCGTGGTCCGACGTGCTTGGCCGGTTTTTAACCGTTAGGTACCTACCTAAGGGTTAGATAGCAATTTGAAGATTACGCAAAGTTTGGACAAAAGTTTGAGGGATTTAAAATTGTATTGCACCGTTAGGATTAATATTGTGTAATATTTTTAAGGTCCTTTTTTGCCTATTGTACACAATTTTGAGGTATTATTAAGTACCGCCTCATGTCAGTGGTAGCAATTTGACTTCTGGCCTAGTGTAGTACGAAGTTTTAAAAGAAGAGGCCAGCTTATACTGAACTGGTATACCACAGACGTGCAGCCTACAGTACTATGCCTAAAACAGCTGTAAATTGCAGGTCTCGCTAGCCGTCAGTCAGCTCTTACACAACGAGTATCGACCCTCTTTCGTGAGGCTGAGCCACAAGTTCTGTGACCTCGTCAATAAGGAGCCCTACGTAGGAGGCGCAATGAGGAACGCCGGATTGGTGTGCCCTTTACCTCCTGTGAGTAAAACTAGTAAAGAAGTAGTAATTCGAAAGCGCCGCAAGTGACGCTCCTGTCACCTTCAAGACATCTCGCTCAGTCAGTGATGCGTACATAGGGTCAGGACGCGAATTTCAGAATACCAATTATAATTAGTAACAAAATAATAATTATGGTACGGTCTGCAACTCTGCAAAGAGCTATTGGCGAAATCTTTATGAGGGGTAGCCTCAGACTTAATAAAAATCAAGATATAGCGTGGCGAACTGCTGGGGAGTTTGTTGCGCCACTTCTTACCAGCTGAAGCACTAGGAAGTGGTGAAGGGTGGGCGTTTTGGGGGACAGTCTTATGTAATTTTGACGTTCGAAAAGTGCTGATTCTCAACCTAGTTTGAATAAGTGACTTTCGAATTTGAATTTTAGACAATACAGTGAAGAATGCCTAAACTACACCTCCGCTCTGTTCATACACGCTCTCACGCAAACATTTACAATCAAACTACACCACACAACGGCACACACGTTAGCGAAACCGGCCTCACGTCACTGTTGACAGCGCTCTGTCTTGGTGTTTTATTTGTTCTGAGGGGGTAGCATCGAAAAATAATGTTTCGTACTAGAAATTATCACGTGTAAGTATTGCATTCGGTGCCTTATACTAGCTTCTGCCTGCGACATCCGCCTGCTGAAAATCAACTATACCATTATTCGAACATTTATTCGAACCCTAAAAACAGCTCCAAAAAAACACTACAAAGTGAAAAATTACTTTTCACCTCAGCATCTCAAACTCTCTTATTATAAAAATAATAATAAATAAATATGAGTGAGTCCAGTGACGAAGTCTGCCATTTACCCCCGGAAGAATTGAAGCAGCGTGTAAAACATGCAGAACTAAGTTTCCTGCCTGATATGTCTCGCGATAAAATAATTTAAAAACTTATGTTATTAAGTGTTATTATGAATCAATGGAGACTTCACTTTTTCGAACACTGTGCTGTTATCGTACTTCACAGAATTATCACAAATGAGGCAACCATCTACCTACAATGTAGAGTATTTACTCAATGTTGAAAGCCACAATAAACACCTATCCCAAACTTATTGCATTTATGAAAAGAATGTCAGTGCAATAATTTTACTTTTAACAAAAATTTAAGATATTGTTTGTTTTACAAATGTACATAATGGTTAAATTTTTACCATGTTGTATTATTTTATTTTTTTTTGTTGAGCAACGGACGAGAACAGTGATGATGCGGGTGCGAGTCGCTCACCGCAAGACGCGTCGCGGTGACTCGCGGGACCATGAACGGGGCCTTAAGCGATGTGACTTGCGACTTACTTCTTCCAATGAAAGACATACCCAGTACCTAAATGGTAGCTTTATAGTCGGTACATAGAACTCACACATGTGCTATGCAATTATACAATGCTAAGACATTGAATCTATTCAATGCAAAGATAGTTTTTAAAATCTTCAGCAGCTCCAACGGTATTTTCAAATGCTAATCAATTAGTTTATGCTTGTGGAGCAGGACCAGCAATGAGCCAAGCATTTTTATCAATTATGTAATCCCTCAACTTATAATATGCCTGCCTACATAGTGTGCGTTTTATACAAGATTTGAATTTCGTCTCATTCAGTTGAAGTATGTGGGGAGGAATTTTATTGTAACATTTTAAACAGTACCCCATGAAAGATGAGTCTACTTTAGCCAGTCTGAAACCTGGTTGAACTAATAGATCCCTATTTATTGTACAATAATTATGTCTATCACCTCTTTTACTAAAAAGATGTAATTTTTTTCTTACTGAGTGTTTTTATACTATTCATGGCGTGGTCCGACACACACTTGGCTGGTTTTATAATACTCATGGTTGCACCCCTCTATCCCCAGGGTTATCACAGTCTACACAAGATGACAGCCCCGACAGAACACTTTCCCAACGTGTTCCCTTTTGAGAAGGGTCGCATTGAGGTCGAATTTAGCGTCACTGACACGAAGGAGTCAGTCTTGCAGCTCAGCATTGTGGCTTCGTTCAAGCAGAAGCCTTAGAGGAAATAAGCTGGTATTTAGGGGCACTTGTATAGTCAACCTCGTAATTTCTCTATCACCTTAAGGTGTGAATGTCACTTGCATGCCAAAAAACGTCACGGTCTATTTTTGCTTTAAGTCCAAGTCTAAGTTTATTGAAAGTGGTAAAAATTAAATTACGAGATCGACTATACCTACATTGACATTCCTTCAAGATTAATGGTATGATGACATAGTAAAACTTAATTTCCTATTTACTTATGGTGAAATCACACTGTGAAATGTAATGAAATTAAATGAAATTTATTTGCGTTACAGTTGGTCGGGTTATTTAAAAGTTTCTAAAACAATTCGCTAAAACTAGCATGCAAACATTACATTAAATAAATGAAATTATGCTAATAAAGTTGGAACATACATCATAGATAATAAATTAAGAATAAGAATGTCAATCATTTGTCAAATTATAAAAGTAAAATGTCAGTGTGAGTGTTTGAATCGCGTGTGAATCGCACGGATCGGCATTTTTTTATATCTCTATTTCATTCTCTTACTTAGAGTCGTCATTCGTTAGAGCGAGAAGTCCAACCGTACGTCAACGGGTTTTCAATACGAATGAGTTTGGATTTTGGATGATGCTGATCCTGTGCGTGTAAGAGAAATTACAATTAGGTTATTTAAACATACGTCACCTTGTAAAATTGAAGATATTTATATTATTATGGAATAAACAATCTACTTACTTACCTACCCTCTTATTCATAAACGTTGTTTAAAGTTAAGAAACGTTTAAACGTCAAAAATGTATGGTTAAACAGGCGTTAATCATTATTTAATTTTAAGCAGCGTTTATAAATAAGGGGTTAATGTTATAAAAAATATAAATATTAAATAAAAACGTTTGATTTTCTTATGAAACAATTTATTTAATTTTGATTCACTATCTCACAGGTTTGTTATGACAATACATTGGGATGAGTTTATAACACCACAACTGTTAATTAATAATTACAAAGCAGATACAGACGCCAGCACATCAACCTACCACAATCTGTCAAATTTCTTCAATAGATTTTCAACTTTATCACTAAAGCATAAGGTTTAAAGTTGATTGGGAAAATTTTACATTTTCGGGTAGGTTGACCTGCTGGCGTCTGTACCTACATGCTATCACATTTCACCACAAGGGAAATTGCTAAAAAACATCAGCTACCCCCTACATTTTGTCAAGTGGTGCTTATTTTTATTTTAACGATAATTTTCTGAATAAAATTATAATACCGATAAATGTGCGAACACGTCACTTATAAACAGATTTATGTAGACAGCTTGTACCGCGATAGCTAGGCCCTGTTCTGCAGAGGTGTGACTTCCTTTGAAGGATGAGCTGACTTTGACTGAAGCCTAGTCAGACCATGTCCTCGTCCTGATGACAAAGGGACCTCGCATACAACGCGGCCATGACCAAGACCGTTTGTGGTCGTGGCCGCAATTTTAACCGCAGCAGCTCCGACGTAGATGCGAACATTCACGACCGGCCGTCTGACCAGTTGAGGCCAAATTGAATGTACTTTATTATAATCAGCCTATAAGGTTCCCACTGCCGAGACACCTGAGGCCTCCTCTCGGTAAGAGGGAGTGGGCCGTAATCCACCTCGCGGGTTCAGTGTCGTTGGGTTGGTAGATGTCACATGTCTTCGAATTCTTGCTCCTTCACACTTTTTGAGAACAGTGGCGATGAAATAATTTACACAAAGTAAAGCACCTGTCAGAGTTCGATCTAAACCTCGGCCGTTACCACTGGACCATCACTGCTCGGGTCACCACTGCTCGACCACCTATGAACATACGCACCTTGCACTTGGTCTAAAAGGCCATGGTTCGTTAGGTCTTTGGTGGTGAGGTCTATAAATGATACCGACTGCAATCGGATAAGACAAGCAAGAATAAGCTGTCGAAAAATAAAAACTTACCTTATTCTAAAAATTATTCTTTATATTTTCTACGGCATGAATTTTTCACAAGATTGTTGAGAAAATTTTAAAATAAATGGACAAAAAATAAATGATCTAGAACGCCTTTCGGTTCTGTTTCTTTTAGCCCACATTCGCACGGACGTAATAAAATCGCAACGGAATAAAAACGCCTTGCGCAATTTTTTCCCGCAAGGCCGTAATAAAATATTAGAATAATCAGTCAGTCAAAAGGCGTGAAAAATTGGCCTTTTAAATGTAGTTCATGAAAGAGTTGCAATTCAAGAGATGCATCCAAAATTTACTTGGTGGTCTCCTGGCTTAATAATTTGGAGGAACCATGGTGGGTCCCGCACAAATTATTAAAAAAAAAAATGTTTATGTATTTTTGAAAATTTCCCAGAATTCGTCACTAAATATCACTTTTCTCCAAACTCTCAAATTGAATGGCCTACATTGCTATTCCATTAGATATAATACTTTAACGAACCTTTTGATGTAACCAAATTTTATAAAACATCAACCAGTTAAAAGTTACAGGAAAAACGAAAAGGTGTATTAATCAGAAGACAGAAGTTAGTAGAAGAGTAAAGGATTTTATAAGACACAGAGGTGCCCATTTCGAACAAAACCTTTAAGTAACCAACAGCAATCAGGTTGGTACTTATCTATTATAGACTGATTCTCTAAATACGCTCAGCAGACCTAACATGACACACGCAACAATTACTCGTTCTCGCGTGAGTAATTTTTGTCTATTTCTGTCACTTTTCTCGTTTTCTGACAGCGTTTCCATACAAAATAGTCGACTCCTGTGAAACTTTATGTTTTGTCGACAAACCCTAACATGGCACCTTAGTTATCTCGACTTTTGACAATTCAACACGAGATAATCTCCGATTCTTCTGTCATTTAGTCGTATTTACTCGTCCTCGATTTTGACGACGAGAACAACGAGAAGAGTAGACAAAATTATGATGCAACAAAAAAACTCCAAAATAACATGGCAGTTTCATAATTGTACTTATTTTAGTCATCATTTTATTTTACAATATATTAATAATGAAAACATTGCAAGACATTGACTTTGAAGAAATTGAGTCACATGTTAACACTATCAAATCCCAACTCGCTGTCGCTACACATAAACTATCAAATAGGGACCTTCAGATTAAACATTTATACAAAAAGTTAGATAAAGTTTCAGTGCAGTCAGATACATTTTGGCCAACTACAGTTAAGAGAGGCCTGATCAATCCAATAGGCACAATCATCAAAAGTATTTCTGGAAATTTAGACAAGGATGATGCTCTGAAATTTGAAAAAAAAAAAAAAAAAAAGTTTATTTCGAAACAATAATACAGGACTAAGTACAAGTAAAACGATGATAGCTGCAAAAGTATAAACTGTAGCGCAGCTAACAACGCCCTTCTCCAGATACAGAATGGAATGATGTTCCATGCAAAAGTGCTTAAAAGATAATAACATTAATTTAGATAATTTAGATTAGAAGATAATAATAAAAAAAGAAAATTAAAGAAGAATAAACAGTACATAACAGGACATAATGATTTGGGGTGTAAGTATTTTGACGTTGAATTAATGATTATAGAGGCTGAATGCCCGAAGGTCAACTCCTGGCACCTATGCGAGCAGAGGATCGTCCATCAAATTATGTCAAGAATAGACTGTATTCAAAAACTCATACAAACTCAGGAGATAGATGTAACGTGCAGAACCACGCCTATCTCTCTGACCAAGGCAGCTCTGACAGCTAGACAGTTACCATTACATCATTGCTTTCCCCAACAGTACAAAAGTTAAACTATCCTGTGGCAAAGAACGATATCAGATGTTACAAGGAAGCTTGCTGGTCACTGCTCCTCAAGGTTGCAAGATAAAAACCCCAGAGATCAGTATAATCAATTTGGATAACAAATTAGTCGGGCAACCGATAGACAAAAGACACGCAGTTTTCATTTGCGGACTACAGATCTAAACAGTCTTCGCGAAATTCAGAACCAAATTACCAGGCAAGACGAAATACAAATCGAATCATTAGACACGATTGGAATGTACCATACCACAATTCCATTTTACACACTCATACTATTCGGTGCAGACGCACTGAGCATCTTATATATCATTCGTCGCCGCCGCCGAGCTGCGAAAGTAAATATTACCACTCAAACAGCTAATACCGAGCTGACAGAAGATGAAAAAAGAGCCGCAACTTTTGGCGTCAAGGTCACCAAATAGTTGCTCATTTGGCAGGGGAGGTGTTACGAGGCCTACCTCCAAGCTCGGCACATCTTACCGACAAAGTGACCGATTGATTTCATCGTCTTTCTTTACCTAACTTCGATGGGAACGGACACTGTTATATTAAACCTAACTAATAAGAAATCTTTTTTATATTTTTAATGTGAAATTTGTGTACTTTCAAATATATTTCGTAACCTAAAAGGACTTACTTATTGGAGAGTTTCCCGGCACACGCCCCCACACATATCTAACTTTATAGCTACAAACTTAATCAAATATTAATCAATGAATCAAGACTCACTCACTCTTATGATAATAAAGAAAACTTACCAGTCCTATTGAGAAATGTAAAAGTACAACAGGAGTTGATCTGTCATAGTAAATAGCAAATTAAAACATCCTACAACTAACTACAATAACAGGAATCACTCAACACTGAAAACAAAATGAATATTTGTGGTAGTACTCAATAACAAACCGGCTTATATTTACACCCCAAAACAATAACTCAACAAGACTGATACCGGAATGCACTAACCAAATGCTGACAAAACATTTAAATGCTACTGATCCTGTCATTAGTTGTGGGTACAAAGATACAATCAACTACATTATTTGATACTTATCAAACACAATATATTAACTTCTTAATACCATTACAAGTAAATACCGAGATGAATTAAAATGCATTACAGATTTACAAATAATTTAAATATATACTGAACCTAAAACTGTTACTTAACCCCTTCTAGGGCAGTGAGAATCCCACCATTTGATTGGCAGAAAATGACAAATAAAATCCCAGTACTAACTCTAATACTTTATAGTGACAATTTGTACACTTTTCAATCATAATTGTTCAACATAACAAAATAAATAGATGTATGATTTCATCATATAGGATCTTGCTTATCCGAAATAAAGATAATTTTATTTATTTATTTTTTATAGGTACCTCTATCACTTAGGTCTACCTGCAAGATTTGTCCCATTACCAGATAACCAATAAAGGGTTCATTGTATACATTGTCTTATAGCTTTCTTATTAGAACGTTCATACTTTAACTGTATTAACTAAATTACCAGTAGTGAGTGACTCTTACCGAAACAAGACTTTCTACCAACCTACCCTGATTATTTATTTGCCAAATAACAAGACTGCCATAAATCATAATACCTAAAGAAATATACCACTATTAATGTATCTAAATGTTTGGGATGGAGGTCTAACACCTGACAAACTTATGTGAATTGATAGGTTCGATTCCTAAGAATCGAACCTATCAATTCACATAAGTTTCAAGGCACATGTTTTGTGTAAAAATGACTAATCATTTTTACACAAAACATGTGCCTTGAAATACCTATGTTAAAACAAAAGTTAAAGTATTAGCGATCTTAGTCGCATTACATATCATCAGGCCTGTATTTACCAAAGGGCTGGGCAGAAATGGGTGACCTTCTTGAAAGGTTATAAAATCAAAATATCTAATTAAACATTCAACCCTTCCAACTACTATTCGAAATACTATAGTAGATTTCAGTGATAATTACAACACTAAAATGAAATTGTCGAAGAAACAAAGGGGGGGGGGGCGCAATTATGTGAGGATAAAATATTGATGGATTGTGATTAGAACATGAACAAGGTCAGGTACCACATAATCAATGTATGCAACATGAATGAATTAACTACAAATTACACTGAAACCCCCTTACTTAAATTATATAACTCATTCCATAATTTGATTTTGGATATATTATGACATCAGCGAAAAAGTTTCATATTTTTATGCTTCTAAGATGAACCTACTTTTTTCGATTAGCTCTACGCTTGTCAATTAAAATGTATGTTTAATTGACAAACTATTTATAGTTAGATAATTACCCATGCATAGGCCACGTGGGGGGATTAAATTAAGACATTCCATTCTTGATGGTGGCATTGTCGTAGTGGTATAAAATCAATATAAAATACATAAGAATTTCTACCGATTCTGATAGATTTCTCGGTTACTATAAATAAAAATGAATCCTTTTGCTTACCAATGGTAGCATTTTTTATACCAAACTAATAAATACATTCTAATAAATAGATTCTGTGATAGGTACTTCCGGAGGGCCTTCTATGCGGAGCTACGGGGTCTTTGTTCCATTATCGATAAAGATACAAGTCTTAATTCTAACCAATGACGGTCTGCAAATTGTAGGAATCCGCCATAAATACACAACATAATTATAGAGTTTATGAGCTTATCATAAACTCACGCATTAAGTTCCACACTGCAACTGAAATAAGTGAACGTTTACGTTTACGGAGACATCTATGACTGGTACCTATTCTCTGTCATGGAAACCTTCAAAACTATTCAATCCAACAAATATCTTCCTGATCTGAATACAGATACAGAACAAACTTAAGGAAAACCTACAAAGAAGTTGGCTCTAATGTCGACTCTGTGGACTAATAAAACATAATATACTGTTTTAAAGTTACCCTAAAGTTTATAACTAATTATAATAAAATTGAGAGTGATTTAATTATTCCTTTCACAGGACAACACTGCAGCTCAACTTAGACCTGGCATCAATTGTGATGTGGGGTTACTTGTTGTTGATTATGCTTCTAAGCTGATTAACAACAGCTTATTGTTCCTAAATAACCAATGCTAATGAAGGAAAATAAAAGTACCTATTCAATAAACCAGAATATTTATAATCAGATAATTTATTAACTAACTGAATTATTGCAACAAATTATTACACAGTAGATATTTAGACTGAATTATTACACAGTCTAAACATCTTCCATAGACGTAATCTTCTTTGTTAATAATTATATTTCAGATCGCCGTGAACTAAAATTGGAAATTAAACGCGCTTAAGCGAAGTCTTGATTCTAATTTTATGAACGGCGATCTGAAATATAATTACCCACCCGCCACTAGCTAACAGCCCCAAAGCTGCAATAATTTAGTCTACCTAATTCACTTATTCTTACAGAAAAAGCTAGTGAAAGAAAGTATGCGGAACTACTCTGTACAGAAAACAGAGCTTGTTCCTTATCTTAAGAGGGAATAGGGCCTGCGATTCCCAATCCATACAAATGTATTCCCCTTATTTCTTCCTGATTATTGCCTCTAGAACAATCTTTGTTTTTCATAAAATCAAGGTCTGCTGTAGACACGTCACCGTTATTTTCTTTTTTTCAGCAAATTATTGGTAAAGAAAATATGACCCTCCAAAAATTACAAAAATACCCCATTTTTACCGCCCTGATTAGAGGACTACCAGTTAAATTTGAAAAGTTTTTAACATAAAAGAAAATAATAGGAACCTAGACATGTATACTCTTTCTTAAAATTTTAATGTAAGAAATAATTGAATCAGCTCAGTTTTCGAGGAGAAAAAAGGGGAATACGAAACGTCGATCTCGTCAATTTTTTTGGGATATAATCGGTCTGAGCTGCAGACAGTTTAACAACATTCATTGCGTTATTTACGTTGTTGACCAGATTTTTTTTCCGAACTTATGAAGCAATGGAGTAGCATGTTTCAAATTGATTCAGATTGTGATTGATCGTGTAATAGGGTGATGAACGGTCTTTAACTGACGTTGATCATTACCATCGATCGATATCGATCGCGAGGGTGTAATTGAGGAACTTGCATTAGGTATAATTACCGAATTCGTTATGAGACGAATAGGTAGGTAAAAATGTATAATATCTAAAAATATAATATTGCCGAGAGATTTCTATCAACGGGAAGCCAGATAAAGCCTCGTTTCCTTCAATTTAATATTTTTGGCAAAGTGGACAATTTATTTAAACTACCTAGTTTTGTTATATGATTTTTCATAAATAGTTTCTACCTACTGTCCTGCTTATTTACTATTTAATTTATCATTAATCAATGTACCTATATAATCTTATCGTTACTAAGCATCGCCTAATTCGAAAACGTTTTATAATAAATGTTTGTCAACGTGTTCATAAACAGTGTTTTTCTCTTTTCCTATTCAGTAAGTAGGTACCCATTATGGAAATGATCATGTTTCATATATATTTTATGTTATTTTCTATTTTGAGTTGGATCAATGCCGTTGAAGTAAGTAGGATTTTTTATATAAGTCTATAGTTTATCATCCAATTACGATGTTGCCCAAGGGAAGGAACGGGAAGGTAGACTTATAAAATCTTTTTTTTTTTTAAGGGGACTCCAAACGTAACAATATAATTTATATAAGTTGATGAAATAAACATTTTTTCACCAAAAACATTTCATATAAAGGAGATTGCCAAAACTTACATAACGCTTTCACTGTTAAAAAGTTAGCAGATCTAATGTACAGCCAAGCCCCTAACTCTACATTCAAACCTTATCATACATCTTGGTCAAAATGTAAAAGTGCCCCCCGATTAAATTAAATTAAGGAAACCTAACTACTTTGTAGTGATTCCTACCTCAGCACCTTCTTTGGCAATACCAACCTACTTAATTAATCTTTGTTGCCTACATATTTTTTATAATAAAATGTTATTCATGGTTTTATTTTTGCGCGTCAGCTAAGACGTAAGTAAGTATGTATTTTTCACACTATCTATTATGTATCTTTGTACGAGGGATTATTTATACCTTCGAAGCACCCTAACAGCTGGATGAATATAAGGTGTCTATCAGTAGTCTAGGTTGCAGGGTGGTTACAGGCCAGGTTTTATTTTTATAAAATCAAAATAGCGGATTTCAGACGTCAATAAGCAGACCATATCTTGTAAAACAATATTTTTGTGTCATGAACATGTCGTGTATCAAAGAAAGGGCTTGAGGACAAGATTCCAAAAACAATATTTTTCACTGAAAGGTTGAAAAAATAAATAAAATAAAAAACCCGACTGCAACTAAAAAGTTCAAAACAAGATCACATTTTTTTTTTTTTTTTTTTTAAAAAAAAACCTTGCCCCGCACTAGGAATTTCTCCTGTGTCGTGGGTGCGTTTACAAACATTTAAACTCACATACACAAACAGCCAGACCCGGAACAACTAATTGTAGGTCATACAAATATTTGTTCCGTGCGGGAATCGAACCCGCGACACGCAGCGCAGCAGTCAATCGCTTAACCACTGCGCCAACCGTGCGAAGTTTTTTTTAAACAAGCGCACTTTTCACGCAGTCTGATGCAGTTGGTGGTATCATCAAAGCTGAGATTGAACTAAAACAACTGCCACGAACTGCATCAGACTGCTTGAAAAGTGCGCTTGTTTAAAAAAAACTTCTTACTTTCATATTGGATCAGTCCAACTAGTTCCTAACTCCAATGGAGTTCTTAGTTACCTTACTCATGAGCGAATCTCACAGCGAGGTCGTGAGTCGAGATAAAGCGTGACAAAAAAATTGATTTGTGAGTTCGAAACTAATGAGGTAAACCCGTTCACTTAATTTCAGTGTATGAAAGTGATTCCGGAGAGGGCAAATTGGGGTTATGCAAACCCAAAATATCTCTACCAGAACGGGTCGGTGAACGTACGGCGATACAGCAGGAGGTCACCGTACTTCGTCAATGTGATGGCCACAAATAAACATACCTGGGGGAACAATATTACGGTTAGATTTCAAATCTTTTGTTACATGACATCACGCCTATAATCAAGGTCGTAGCTGAAGGGAAACAATACACCATGAGTTCATTTATGCATTTTTAATCTACAAAGTTTACTCTTCTGACTTTTTCTGGGACCAATTTGTCAAAATATATGGTCTACCTACTTACATCAATACCTTTTGCAATGTCATACTCAAACGATGGTACAGCGAGATTGTTTAAACATTTACGTTTTTTTAAATATTTTTGTTATTAATTTTAGTTTGCTGTAAGATCTTTCACAGCTTGCAGACAGACGCGGGCACAGCCTCAGATTTTGGGGTGGTCACCATGGGTACTGGCAGGTTACGATAATAATTATTGTGTGATAAGAGCGGAAAATTTTAAGCATGTGTTTATGACGAAAGAGTGAGCATAGCGAGCTCAAAAGAATTTGCGCCCCTTTTCAGATAGGTAGGTTAAATTTTTTGGATCGTTCAACCAGAAACATGAGTTATTTAGTTAGTTATTTGTCGAGTTATGCAGTAAATCTCAAGAATGATGAGAAAGCATAATGCAAGACCGAGTTTGTGCCATCTCAGGTCTATATTAGATTTTCTTTTAACCATTAGTCCAACAATAGGAGTTAATTGTCGTTGTTAATACATAATAATGTAATAAAACAGTGAGCGAAACGAGCTCGAAAATTTTGACTTTATGACAGCTGCGGGGATATGGCATTGAATAGTAATAGCCTATGTAATGATCACGTATCATTAACTAATCAATTACCTATAGATATTGCATAATATTAGGCGATACGAATTACGGTATTGCATTACATGGCGCTATGGCCGCTAGCAGGATTTTATCCCTATCGGATAAAGTGCCGCTATTTGCGGCATAACAGTGGCGCTGCCTCGGTCCCGCTAAAGTGCCGAAAGCATTGCATTGTGGTTGTCACTGAGTCACTGTCACTTGTTATTTTGTTTGATTTTTTGTTGTTAGTTTACTTGCAATGCTTACGGCACTTTAGCCAAGCCGAGACAGCGCCACTATCATGCCACTATCATGCCGCTAGCGGCACTCTATACACTGCCTATAAAATTTTATTGCACCGTTAGGATTAATATTGTGTAACATTTTAAGGTTGGACAGTCGGGGTCAGAGCAATATTTTGCAAAGTGTATGCTTTTATTTATTTTTATAGCCTTTTTTCACAGTTATAGTTGTATTACAAAATGTTTTAAATCTCAGTTCTGAGTGTCTGTGTGCCCTTTGGCAAAGGCCTCCTCCAACCCCTTTCAATTTTCCCTGTTCCTTACCTGTCTAGGCCTTGTTTTCCCCGCCGTCCTCACCAAGTCATCCAGCCATTTTTTCAAGGGTTTCCCTTTCTTTCTTTCTCACTCCCTCCCTAGGGTCACTTTTTGTTACATTTCTCTTCTCCACTGACAGTGTGGCCGGCCCATCTCCATTGTAATGTTCTCAGTTTCAGTACTACATCTTGTGTTTTTGTTGCTTCCTGATTACACAGTGATTGGTTCTCTCTATCTTTCTTTTCCTCATTATGCTCCTTTCTATGCTACGCTGACAAGTTTGAAGTTTTGTCTGTTAGGTTTTGGTCATGGCCCATGTTTGGCATCCGTAAGTTAATATAGGAAGGATGCTGCTGTTGAAAAGCTTTTCTTTAACAGAGTTTATTTTCTTGTCTTTCATTATTTCTTTGAAGGACCAGTATTTCATCCACGCATGGCCCTATTCGTGTTTATTTTTTTTCTGGATATGTTATTTGTTATGATTGTGTCCTAAATATGTGTACCTAATCTTCTACGTAATCTATTGTGATGTTATTTACTGTGATTGTTTTCTTTGCACTGTTGGTCATTGCTATAGTTTTGATGTGATCATATTTAAGCCTACATTTTTGCTGTGTGTGTGTAAATCTTATTTTTTGCAGTTATAAGACTTTGCAAATAAGGTGATGTCATCGGTAAATCTTAATTTGGTTAGGTATTCCCCATATTTTTTTAAGCTGATGGTCGGTTCACTCAAACTGTCTGAAAACATCTTCCAGCACTGTTGTGAAGAGTTTTTGTGAGAGAGGGTCCCTTGTCGTACGCCCTTTTCTATGTTAATGCTCTCTCTTTCTTTTTCCGATTTTACTGTTGCAGTACTGCTTTACTGGTGTAATAGATACTGCAACAGTAAAACCTCGTGCATACTCGCACAACGCAACGGCGCCAAAGTCAAAGTCAAAGTCAAAGTCAAGTCAAAGTCAGTTTTTGCCTTTGATTGTATAATTTGTAGGTATTATTAAGTACCGCCGCACGTCACTGGTAGCAATTTGACTTAATTTGAACTTGAGCTGGCCTAGTGTAGTACGGAGTCTTAATAGAAGAGCTTATACTGGTATTGTGTTACCACAGACGTGCAGCCTACAGTACTATGCCTAAAACAGCAATAAATTGCAGATCACAGTAAGCATCAGTCAGCTCTTACACAACGAGTATCGACGCTCTTTCGTGGAGGTGAGTCACAAGTTATGTGACCTCATCAATAAGGAGCCTTACTTGGGTGGCGCAATCAGGAACGCCGGATTGGTGTGCCCTTTACTTCCTGTGAGTAAAACTACTACCTATCTGGAATGTGAATTAAGCAAGAAGTTGATTTATTAATTAGCATTCGAAAACGCCGGAAGTAACGCTCCTGTCACCTTCAAATGACAGCTCGCTCAGCCAGTGACGTACGACCAGCAGGGTCGGGTTGGGATGCGAAGTTCACAATTCTGGTTATCATTAGTAACAAATAATATGGTACTGTCTGCAACTCTGAAAGAAGTATTGGCAAAGTCCATAAGGGATATAGCGTCGAAAAATTATGTCTCGTACTAGAAATTACACGTGTATTGCATTGGGTGCCTTCTACTCCCCGCGACTCCGCCTGCTGAAAATCAACTATACCATTATCTTGTATTATCTATCTATTATATATTTATATATATATCTATATTAACATATATAAACCGTGTAATTTTAGTCGTCTTACAAAAGCAGCCCACTTCATGTATCCAATGACTACTAAACATTCATTTAAAAAAAAATCATATACATCGTGACATTTTAGATATCTTACAAATGGCCACTTAATGTACCCAGCATTATATACCTCTAGGAGCAATTAATTTCAAGTAAAATACCTACCTACCCCACATTTATTTGTATGTGGTATACTTTGTGTAGGGTAACCTTCCCTACACAAAGTATACCACATACAAACCTAATTACCTACTAATACCTAATAACAACAAAAAAAAGACAACAAAGTGAATAAGTAATCAATTTAATTTTGGAAGTCGGTAGCAAAAAACGAAAATACAAAACCAAAGACGAAATATTTGACAGACAAGACTTTGTAAAGTTGAGCGAGAGACGGAACGCTTGACGCAAGCCGCGTCGCGGTGACTCGTGAGGCCGTGAACGAGGCCTCAAGCGATGCGACTTGCGGCTTACTTCTTTCATTTGTTCTCTACTTTTTCAAGACTCGTGTCGCTTGAGCGTGTCTTGCGTGGCCACGGGCTCAGGCCCTGAACGGGGTCTCAAGACCGTTATAATTATAATATTCATAGTACCACCCCTCTCTATCCCCCAGGGTTATCACAGTTTGCAGAACATGACAGCCCCGACAGAGCACTTTCCCAGCGTGTTCCCTTTTGAGAAGGGTCGCGTTGAGGTCGCATTGAGCATCACTGACACGAAGGAGCCAGTCTTGCAGCTCAGCGTTGTGGCTTCGTTCAAGCAGAAGCCTTAGAGGAAATAAGCTGGTATACAGGGTCACTTGTATAGTCAACCTCGTAATTGCGATACCACCTTATGGTTGAATGTTACTAGCACGTCATAAAACGACATGGTCTATTTTTTGTTCTTAGACCAATGTGACAGTTAAATAAGTTTCAACTCTAGTGAAGTTTCAATTTACTGGGAGGTTTTGTCAAAAGTGGTAAAAATTAAATTACGAGATCGACTAAACATTGAAATTCCTTCAGGAGTAATGGTATGGTGACAGTAACGCACTGAAAGTCATATTTACTTAAGGTGAAATCACACTCCACTCTGAATCGCACGGATCGGTATTTTATGTCTCTATTTCTTTCTGACACTTAGAGGCGTCATTCGCTAGAGCGAGAAGTCCATCCATACGTCAACGGGTTTTCAATACGATTGAGTTTGAATGATGCTAAACCGTGCGTGTGAGAGTAAACACCATTAAGTTATATAAAAAAAACATTGTTGCTGCATAACGGTCACCGTATCACGGCTTGGAAAGGATACGTCATCCTGTATGATGGCGGCATTTTGAAGAAATTGAAGATATTTATGTTAATAGCGAATAAACATTAAATGTTAATATTAATTAAACACATTTGATTTCTTAATAAAAAGTTTTTTTCATTATTATTCACAATCTCACAGGTTTATTATTACATTGGGATGAATTTAAAACACCACAACTGTTTATTAATTACAAAGCAAATTAAGTAGGTATAATTCACAAATACTGGAAAAGAAGTAAATCGTAAATCCCCGGTTTCTGAAAGACTGATGAACCCAAAAATTCATAATAATATGAAAATAAATCATTTATTTATAAAAAGGAGCACATTTACAATAAGTAACTTAATAATTAAAATAGAACACAGTTACTTATTTGCCTGAACTAGGTTGAAACTGTGCTTCAGTATGCTTAATGTAATAAATTAACTATGAATATAAAGTATACAACTAAATTAAAATTAGGTAGATAAAAGTAAAATAGCATATTAGTGCTTCTATTTGCAGACAACAAGTAGAACTTCTGTCTGTGCATAATTCTGGTTGGCGTTCATTTTGTGCCTGAACCAACACGTATCCCAATTCTGATAACGGAGAAGGGTATGTGTCTCTTTCGTTATTATAGCATATTTTAACTACTGTGGGCGTACTGTGGGTAGTGTTGGTTATTGCGCAATAGAAAAACCGTTTGCAGTTTAGATATTTTTTTTTTTAAACGTTGCCCCACTAGGAATTTCTCCTGTATCGTGGGTGCGTTCACAAATATTTAAACTCACATACACAAACAGCCAGATCCGGAACAACTACTTGTAGGTCATACAAATATTTGTTCCGTGCGGGAATCGAACCCGAGACACGCAGTGCAGCAGTCAATCGCTTAACCACTGCGCCAACCGTGCCATTAAAATTATAATTTACGATCACATTAATCACACTAGCAATTAACACACTGTAGTAGGTACACGACACAACTATTCGGAATGCGCGACAGTTTCTAAACGTGTTCAATGCTTGACCGCCACCGATAAAGTCTGCTCTGCTGAGCCCCAGCCAGCGGCCGATCCGAGCGTTATGTTGTAGACTATGTGTAACGCCGCTAGGTGGCGCTGGCATTAGTCTATTCAGTAACGCATTTCCGACGGTGTCCTCTTGTTTCGCAGAAAGAATTTTCATAGAATTTCATTTCCCAGAAAATGTTTCATATAATATTTGGTCCTTACATTTTTATTTCGAATATTATTGTTTCAAAGACCATTTACTTCAATGAAACATATTTCACAGAAACACAATTCAATCACAATTTTTTGTTTAACAAACTTTTCAAATGGTAGAATTATTTTTTAACGAATATTGTTTGTTCGGTATATTTTTTCATGGTATTTTATTTCAACGAAAATGTATAAAAATAGACGTTATGCTATCCATAATTTTATAAATAAATATCTTATAAATATTTACTAAGATTAATTAAGCGTTTAAGAAATATATAATAAAATACTGTCTTTAAAAGTTAATATTATGTTGTTTTACAAAAGTTTGTGACAGAAACGAATCGCTGCAAAACTGACTCCACGTAGTCTTGTCTGCCCTACCCCTAGAGTGTAATTTAAATACGCGTAGGCGCGGAGGGGCGAGGCGGCCACCACCTGCTGGCCAGCTTGCAAGTCGAAGCTGCGATGATGAGCGTGAATACCATCTGCGACGATAAGCTCGCGTGGGACCGCCCGCCGCCGCGCCGCCGCCGCCGCCGGTACAGAAACCATGCCTGCTGCATGTTGCATGCTCGCTTTCATGCTGTATGCTTACTTGCATGCTGCATGCTTGCTTGCACGCTGCATGTTGCATGCTTGCACGCTGCATGTTGCAGTAGGTTTGGTTAGAACTGAGACTTAACAAGAATTTACCGGCATTATTTTTGTGAACGTAATTTATATGAGGGTACTTATGTATTTTATCAACGGTATGAATTGAAAAGTTTAGAAACTGTCACTTGATTAAATGTTTTTCTTGGTAATAAGTTTTATATTAAATAAACCATTTATGGATAAAGAATATGATATATGATATGATTATTCTAACATTCAACTTTATGTGAAACAAAATTCAATGATTTAAAAATCCTCTAAGTAAGTATTCTGCGTATTGATGAATGTATCTGAATGTCACTTGTCCCTAAAGGTTCATTAGAAAACTAGTGACAGACAGCATCTGTCTGGCATTAATGCTGTAATTTACCTTTATGGTGCAGTCGTGGTGCACCCAGTATTGTTAAAACATTATTTTCACTTTTTTACTTTGTGTTTTACAAACTGTGTCCAAATAAAGATTCTTCTTTCTTTCTTTCTTAACTCAATTTCTCATTATCAGTTCTATAGGCAATAAAAACTAACCAAACATGTTTAGCAGAAAAGAAACAAAAACATTTCCTATTCAAAACTGCAATTTTCCTAAACGAAAACATGAGATTTTTTTTTATGTGAAACGAAATTCTATAAAACTACACTGGATAGCAAACTTAGAACTCTGATTCGATTTTCTCAAAAAGTATAAAACTTACAAGTATCAATGTTATACCAACAAAAAGTGCGTTTCATGATGATTAAAATAAATGGAAACTCATTGGGATTAATCAATTTATTAAGTGTTGATTAAACATTTTGAGAAAGGAGAGTCGTTTTCCAGTCGTGTTAATCGTTAGTAATCTTCAATTGCGATTTGCAGTTCTGAAAGCCTTGTTGGAGCAGGTTCCAGGTACCCGGGCTCGAACCCGAAGTTGTTTCAGCTCAGCTGGCCAGTCCATCGTACGAATGCTGACGTCGCGTAGATACTGGGTCACCACATGAGCAACATGAGGCCGTGCATTATCATGCATCAGGTGCGTAAGGTAGCACATGGTCTGCGAGGATTTTAGTAATGTAGCGATGAGAAGTAAATCCACGTGTACGGCCCGTCGCGAATGAAAACTAACGCTGTATGTGCGGTTAACGACATGCCGCCTCAGACCATTACAGATCCTCCTCCATAAGCAACAGTTTCCGCGATGCAACACTGAAAATAACATTCTCCAGGGCAACGATATATTCTCTGACGTCGATCACTTCCATGTAGACTCATCCTGGTCTCATTAGTAAAGAGTACATTACCCCACTGCTCTAACGTCCAATCCCTATGCTCTCGAGCAAATTCAAGTCGTGCTCGACGGTGGGCTACCGTTAATGCTGGGCCTGTTGCAGCTCTGTTTGGAGTCATGTTCCTTTCAGCAAGTCTCCTTCTGACGGTATCTGAATTTATGACCACTTGGCGTTCGTACGCAGACTTTGTTGGACCTGAACTGCGTTGAGGCAGCGATTTCGCAGAACAGTAAGTTGGATATAACGATCATCTGCTGCTGATGTAGCCCTAGGTCTGTCTGGACGGTGATCGAATGCTCCAGTCTCTAGGTATCGTCTGTAAACTAGTTGCACTGAAGATCTGCTGATTCGAAGTCTTCGAGCGACCTCACGTTGCGCAACGCCTGCTTGAGCTGCTTCCTGAGGCTTCGTATCCATTATTGACCGAAAAAAGTTGCAAAAATACACCGTCTGAGCAAACGATGGAAAATAACTAAACAAATGATAAGAAATATCCGACTACCCTCATTGTAGAAAAAAAGAACGCTTATCGCGAACTCTAGTCAAAACAGAGCAAATCGTTAGCATTGCGTTTGTTGCTTGATTACAAGTGAGTTGACGATACCTTAGAATAAATTTATAGTAATTTTAATCAGCATGAATGCGCTGCGCATGCGCTTTCTGTAGGTGTAACTTTGATGGTTGTAAGTTTTATACTTTTTGAGAAAATCTAATCAGAGTTCCAAGGTAGCGACTGGCCCGGTTAATTTGCTGTCCAGTGTATTAGCTATAAAACAACGTACAACCATTTCCGACATATTAAATATATTTGATGTTACAGTACTAACATCGTATTGTCTCATTAGTAACAATACCTATAAAAATCTACCACGCATACAACACTTCATGCGTCCTTCAACACTTAAAAACAATAAATATAAGTTAACAAAATTAGGATTTCATAAAAATTGAAAATTTATTAAATAAAAATCGCAATTTTTCGGTATGCCAAACAAATGGGGACCAAGACTCCAAGACTCTCGTGTAGCGGAGTTGTTTCAATGTTTTCGTCGAATCGAAATGCTTTGGAGAGCGGGTGTCGTTCGGTTAGAGACATCTCACGAACTGAGGGCCCGCTCACCATCTTCTGAAGTAGCTCATTCTGAAGTATGTGGACACTGTCTGCTGAGCTTGGGACTGGGAAGCAAGCCCACGACTGTTAAAGCGCTCCTGAAAATATTGTTTTTATTGTAACAATCAAATCATGTGACAAAGAAAAAATCTTGTAACAAAGAAATCCACTTAGGATTTCTTTTAAAGTAGGAAAAGCTTTCTGTAACGGTCGACAATTACGAGCAACTTTATTCAAAGCAAATGATACTACATAACATCTAGCACTTATTACATCATTTTCGGATTTACAACCAAATTTTTCATCAATTTGATAAAAATAACAACTTACCTTAATATCACAAGAAGTAGGACTCCAAGCTCCTTGGATCCATGGCGTCTCCTTGCAGCGGCGAATACAAATTTCCAGTCTTAGTGATGGGACATTGGAACAGGAACTGATGATGTCGTACTGACTCTGTCTCATGAGCTGAACCACTTCGGGAGGAAGGCAGTTGCGATTCTTCTCTAGGAAGGTGTTCTCTGGCTCTCTTCTCTAGGCTTGGTAGACCACGCAGCCGGCGAAGTGGTGGACAAACTCAACTCAAACTCAAAGCATTTATTTCAATTAAACCATGCACTTTTGAATTGTCAAGGGGTCAGTCAGTCAGAAAAATGAAGCTAGTTGCCCTTTTCCAAAGCGTAGGTTCCTATGGAGAAGAACGGGCAAGAACCTCCACGGACAAGGCCGAATCTGAGATTTTACAGAAATTAGATGATTACCACTATGTTTTGTCATGTACCAGAAACACCAAGGTGCAATTGCATTGTGACCGAGATGCATACCAGTCATTACAAGGTACATATCTGATCGAAGTACCGGAAGGTTGCAATTTTACTACACATCTCCATCACATACGGAATTATAGGAACAAAATAAGAGGGAATATATCCAATAAAGTTGCTGTGCTTCCATGTCAATAACATAACCATCAAAAATAAGGATCACCTATTATTATTGGAAAACGTTTCATTAGATGAAATGCACAAATTGGAGAACTTGGTAGAAAAAGAAAATGACCTAGAATTGGGTAAATATCAAGATAACAGTTATCATTTCTGGACTGCCCCTATCTACATTATAATGATCCTAGCTGCTAGGTACCCTTTTTGTTGTCTACCGATGGTTGAAGACAAAGAAGACTAACCCAATAACAGAGCAACCTGAATTGCAAAGTGGTGGTGCTCAGCTCTTTTTCTCTGGAGAAGAAAGAGCTTCGAACTAGTGCTGGGGGTGTTATAGCCTCGTTAGTGTGAGTGCAGTGTACCTAGGTATGTGTGCCGTGTCGTAAGCACATGCAGAGACAGACATTTACTCTCGTTTTAAACTTTAAGCTAGATACTCGTACCTACATGTAACCTTTTATAAAATAAAGTCTAATAAGATATACAAAACTTTATATTCAACCTCACCGATTGCCCCAAAACCATAATTCGCGTAAGGTTGAATTTACAAAAATGTTTATATCATGATTATAACTACTTATGAATAGTTGGAGACAGTTTTGAGTGTTACTTTTGTTCGAGACTGTAATTCTTCTCTGGACTATTAATGTCCGAATAGGTTCCTGTTCGGACATTAATACTATCTTTGTTCTACAGAAAAGGGCTGTTCGAGCCATTTACAACCTAAGTCCGAGAGATTCCCTTCGATAAAAATTCAAAGAAATAAATATTCTGACTGTAGCGTCACAATATATTTTTGAAAACCTATTGTATGTACACAAAAATAGATCTAATTTTAAGAAGATTTCCGATATTCATAGTTTAAATACCAGGAATAAACACAACCTCGCTGTACACCGCACTCGTCTCCACAGAGTAGGCAACTCGTTCATGGGTCAATGTATACGCTTTTACAACAAACTTCCCATCGACATTCGAAACTTACCCATTAAACGATTTAAAAGCTGTATTAAAACCAAACTTTGTATAAAAGGGTACTAAGTATAAAATTTTAGATTATTCAGAAGATAAAAAAGCTTGGGATTGAGCTGCTCGCTCTGCTAAGCCTTGTGATAAAATCATAAAATCAATACCAGTATTATATAAACATTGCATACAAAATGACATTATTACTTTGTAAAGTATTAATTTTTTTTTGTATTCGTTTCTGGACATTTTGAACCTCGGAATCCTATTGATTTAAACATAACAGACCGTTATCTACAAAGTTATATTCAAGAACATCGTAGTCGAATAGAAACGGTGTGTAAAATTATTTATGATTCTCACTAACCGATCGTATAGCTATAATGACGCGGCGTAACGTTGATAGGGAACCCGTTTTAGATTGTGAACAAAATCAAGTCATACATGTACGAAATCCAATGGCAAGTAGACAAAAATTGGCACCTCGGTTTATTCAGGACAAAGTAGTTAAGAACTTACCTGTACATATATACACTACAGAAAGTGGTGGTCCGGTCGCAAAATCACGGTTAAAAAGACCACCAAAGAAATGATTCTTCATATCATTATTACAGGTACCTACTTATTATTGGTGCCGGTTTTCCTAGCGTTTTGATAGCCTAGACAATGGACCCGGCATACTACCATTTAAACTTGGCGCTACCAAAATTATATCTCACTTCCACACATTCTTACAAGACATTGACCTTGAAGAAATTGAGTCACATGTTAACACTATCAAATCCCGTCTCGCTGTCGCTACACATAAACTATCAAATAGGGACCTTCAGATTAAACATTTATACAAAAATTTAGATAAAGTTTCAGTGCAGTCAGATACATTTTGGCCAACTAGAGTTAAGAGAGGCCTGATCAATCCAATAGGCACAATCATCAAAAGTATTTCTGGAAATTTAGACAACGATGATGCTCTGAAATTTGAAAATGCATTACGTATCTTAAATAAAAATGATCAAACTTTGTCACAATCATTTAATAAACACATTACTTTATATAAAGAAATGACGATTCAGCAAAACCAGATAATCCGCAACCTTTCAATTAATCAGAGAAAATTGGAAGAATCTCTTTCTTATGTCATGAATATGACTAATAATGATAACGAGCGAATAATTAATTACGCTCATCTTGTGCAACTTTTCGCGATTCTGACTGAAAATGTACAAGAACTACTGAGTAAAATTAATAGAATAGAAAATATATTAGCTTCAAATCGAGATAAATCAGTTCATCATTCTAAACTTTCTGTCAAAGATCTTAAAAATATGATAAGCCAACTAAAACGCATTTATAGTTCTGACGAAATAATTGATTTAAATGTTAGAAATTATTACGAGATTCTTAACTTAGCTTTATTTTTTGAGTCCACATTTGTAGTAGTCATAAAGTTTCCTATTATATTTACTACTGAGTATCAGTTATATGAATTGTGCCCCGTTCCAAATAAGAATAACTTAATTATAGTACCACCTGCACCCTATATAGCATCCAATTCTCAGGAAATTGTGTATATAGAGGCTGAATGCCCGAAGGTCAACTCCTGGCACCTATGCGAGCAGAGGATCGTCCATCAAATTATGTCAAGAATAGACTGTATTCAAAAACTCATACAAACTCAGGAGATAGATGTAACGTGCAGAACCTACGCTTATCTCTCTGACCAAGGAAGCTCTGACAGCTAGACAGCTACCATTACATAATTGCTTTCCCCAACAGTACAAAAGTTAAACTATCCTGTGGCAAAGAACGATATCAGATGTTACAAGGAAGCTTGCTAGTCACTGCTCCTCAAGGTTGCAAGATAAAAACCCCAGAGATCAGTATAATCAATTTGTATAATAAATTAGTCAGGCAACCAGTAGAACTCATGGCTCTACCGCACTATGAGATAGACAAAAGACACGCAGTTTTCATTTGCGGACTACAGATCTAAACAGTCTTCGCGAAATTCAGGACCAAATTACCAGGCAAGACGAAATACAAGTCGAATCATTAGACACGATTGGAATGTACCATACCACAATTCCATTTTACACACTCATACTATTCGGTGCAGGCGCACTGAGCATCTTATACATCATTCGTCACCGCCGCCGAGCTGCGAAAGTAAATATTACCACTCAAACAGCTAATACTGTGCTGACAGAAGATGAAAAAGGAGCCGCAACTTTTGGCGGCAAGGTCACCAAATAGTTGCTCATTTGGCAGGGGAGGTGTTACGAGGCCAACCTGCAAGCTCGGCACATCTTACCGACAAAGTGACCGATTGATTTCATCGTCTTTCTTTACCTAACTTCGGTGGGAACGGACACTGTTATATTAAACCTAACTAATAAGAAATCTATTTTATATCTTTAATGTGAAATTTGTGTACTTTCAAATATAAGTATTTCGTAACCTAAAAGGACTTACTTATTGGAGTTTCCCGGCACACATATCTAACTTTATAGCTACAAACATTAACAATGAATCAATAAATATTAAAACCACAAGACACTCACTCTTATGATAATAAAGAAAACTTACCAGTAATATTGAAAAAAGTACAACAGGAGTTGATCTGCCATAGTAAATAGCAAATTAAAACATCCTACAACTAACTACAATAACAGGAATCACTCAATACTGAAAACAAAATGAATAGTTGTGGTAGTCCTCAATAATAAACCGGCTTATATTTACACTCCAAAACAACAACTCAACAAGACTGAATGCACCAACCGAATGCTGACAAAACATTTAAATGCTACTGATCCTGTCATTAGTTGTGGGTACAAAGATACAATCAAATACATTATTTGATACCTATCAAACACAATATACCTATTAACTTCTTAATACCATTACAAGTAAATACCGAGATGAACTAAAATGCATTACAGATTTACAAATAATTTAAATATATATTTCAGACTCAGACAAAATAGAAAATTCAGTTTTACTCTGAACTTAAAACTGTTACTAAACCCCTTCTAGGGCAGTGAGAATCCCACCATTTGATTGGCAGAAAATGACAAATAAAATTCCCAGTACTAACTCTAATACTTTATAGTGACAATTTGTACACTATTCAATCATTATTGTTCAACATAACAAAATAAATAGATGTATGATTTCATCCTTTAAGTATCTTTATCACTTTTTACCTGCAAGATTTTTCCCATCACCAGATAACCAATAAAGGGTTCATTGTATACATTGTCTTACAACTTCCTTATTAGACTCTTACCGAAACAAGACTTTGTACCAACCTACCCTGATTAATTATTTGTCAAATAACAATACTGCCATAAATCATCATACCTAAAGAAAGATACCACTATTAATGTATCTAAATGTTTGGGATGGAGGTCTAACACCTGACAAACTTATGTGAATTGATAGGTTCGATTCTTAAGTCATTTTTACAAAACATAAAAAACATGTGCCTTGAAATACCTATGTTAAAACAAAAGTTAAAGTATTAGCGATCTTAGTCGCATTATAAATCATCAGGCCTGTATTTACCAAAGGGCTGGGCAGAAATGGGTGACCTTCTTCAAAGGTTATAAAATCAAAAAGTCTTATTGAACATTCAACCATTCCAACTACTAGTCTAAATACTTAATAGTAGATTTCAGTGATAATTACAACACTAAAATGAAGTTGTCCAAGAAACAAAGGGGGGGGGGGGGCGCATTGTGATGTGAGGATAAAGTATTGATGGATTGTACGAGTAATTAGAACGAACAAGGTCAGGTACCATATAGGTACTCAATGTAGGCAACAAGATATTGTACACTAAAACCATCTGCTCACCAAGTGCACATCATAGCTAACTATACAACTCCCTCACTTAAACTATATAACTCATCCCATAATTTAATTTTGGATATATTATGAGATCAGTGAAAACGTTTCATAGTTTTATGCTTCTAAGATGAACCTACTTTTTTCGATAAGCTCTACGCTTGTCAATTATACATCTGAAACACACTTTCACCTTATGTAAATTAAGAAAGGAAAATATTTTATTTCGAACACACACAGGTAAAATGGTAACAAACAGTAAGAAGAGTAAGAGACCTGCGCGAGGCCACAAAGGGAAATAACCCAATAAACCTATTAAATGGTGCTTGCAAAACTTAAAATTGATCAAGTTTAAAGCTCATTCTGCGCTTGACACTCTATTTTCCAAATAACCAAACTCGTAAGCTAAAGCTGCAAAAACTCCCTACAGGCCGTTGAATCTGAAAGAAGATAAAATAGTTAGATAATTACCCATGCATACGCCATGTTCAATTAAGACATTGCATTCTTGATGGTGGCATTGTCGTATTGGTATAAAATACATAAGAATTCCTACCGATTCTGATAGAAGCTATCTTAGTGACTATAATGCTCGGTTACTATAAACAAAAACGAATCCTTTTGCTTGCCAATGGTAGCATTTTTTATACCAAACTAATAAACAGATTCTGTGATAGGTACTTCCGGAGGGCCTTCTATGCGGAGCTACGGGGTCCTCGTACCATTATCGGTAAAGATACAAGAGTCTTAATTCTAACCAATGACGGTCTGCAAATTGTAGGAATCCGCCATAAATACACAACATAATTATAGAGTTTATGAACTTATCATAAACTCACGCATTAAGTTCCACACTGCAACTGAAATAACTGAATGTTTACGTTTACGGAGACATCTATGACTGGTACCTATTCTCTGTCATGGAAACCTTCAAAAGTATACAATCCAACAAATATCTTCCTGATCTGAATACAGATACAGAACAAACTTAAGGAAAACCTACAAAGAAGTTGGCTCTAATGTCGACTCTGTGGACTAATAAAACATATACTGTTTTAAAGTTACCCTAAAGTTTATAACTAATTATAATAAAATTGAGAGTGATTTAATTATTCCTTTCACAGGACAACACTGCAGCTCAACTTAGACCTGGCATCAATTGTGATGTGGGGTTACTTGTTGTTGATTATGCTTCTAAGCTGATTAACAACAGCTTATTGTTCCTAAATAACCAATGCTAATGAAGGAAAATAAAAGTACCTATTCAATAAACCAGAATATTTATAATCAGATAATTTATTAACTAACTGAATTATTGCAACTAATTATTACACAGTAGATGTTTAGACTGAATTATTACACAGTCTAAACATCTACTTTGTTAATAATTATATTTCAGATAGCCGTGAAGTAAAATTGGAATTTAAACGTGCTTACCTGTTAAGCGAAGTCTTGATTCTAATTTTATGAATGGCGATCTGAAATATAATTACCCACCCGCCACTAGCTAACAGCCCCAAAGCTGCAATAATTTAGTCTACCTAATTCACTTATTATGCGGAACTACTCTGTACAGAAAACAGAGCTTGTTCCTTATCTTAAGAGGGAATAGGGCCTGCGATTCTCCATACAAAATGTATTCCCCTTTTTTCTTCCTGATTATTGCCTCTAGAACAATCTTTGTTTTTCATAAAATCAAGGTCTGCTGTAGACACGTCCCCGTTATTTTCTTTTTTTCAGCAAATTATTGGTAAAGGAAATATGACCCTCCAGAAATTACAAAAATACCCCATTTTTACCGCCCTGATTAGAGGACTACCAGTTAAATTCGAAAAGTTTTTAACATAAAAGAAAATAATAGGAACCTAGACATGTATACTCTTTCTTAAAATTTTAATGTAAAAAATAATTGAATCTACTCAGTTTTCGAGGAGAAAAAAAGGGGAATACGAAACGTCGATCTCGTCAATTTTTTTTGTGATATAATCGGTCTGAGCTGCAGACAGTTTAACAACATTCATTGCGTTATTTAAGTTGTTGACCAGATTTTTTTTTCCGAACTTATGAAGCAATGGAGTAGCATGTTTCAAAATGATTCAGATTGTGATTGATCGTGTATTTGGGTGATAAGCCATCTTTAAATGACGTTGACCATCGATCGATATCGATCGCGAGAGTGTAATTGAGGAACTTGCATTAGTTATAATTACAGAATTCGTTATGAGACGAATAGGTAAAAATGTATAATATTTAAAAATATAATATTGCCGAGAGATTTCTATCAACGGGAAGCCAGATAAAACTCGTTTCCTTCAATTTCATATTTTTGGCAAAGTGGACAATTTATATAAACTACCTAGTTTTGTAACATGATTTTTCATAAATAGTTTCTACCTACTGTCCTGCTTATTTACTATTTAATTTATCATTAATCAGTGTACCTATATAATCTTATCGTTACGAAGCATCGCCTAATTTGAAAACGTTTTATAATAAATGTTTGTCAAAGTGTTCATAAACAGTGTTTTTCTCCTTTCTTATTCAGTAAGTAGGTACCCATTATGGAAATGATCATGTTTCATACATATTTTATGTTATTTTCTATTTTGAGTTGGATCAATGCCGTTGAAGTAAGTAGAATTTTTTATATAAACCTATAGTTTATCGTCCAATCACGATGTTGCCCAAGGGAAGGAACGGGAAGGTTTTTTTTTTAAAGGTGACTCAAAACTTTCATTTCATTTAACAATGTACTTACCTAATTTATATAAGTTGATGAAATAAACTTTATTTTTATGTCAATTAAATCCCACCAAAAACATTTCATGTAAAGGAGATTGCCAAGACTTACATAACGCTTTCACTGTTAAACAGTTATCAGAGGCCCTAGTGTGACTTTCTTTTAACCATCTCGACTTTACGCATCGAGCGCGTTCGGCGCTCCGATTGGCAGCCGGCCAGCCTTCACCAGTGAACGGCCAATCGGAGCGCCAAACGCGGTCGATGCGTAAAATCGAGATGGTTAAAATAAACTCACACTAGGGCCTCTGATCTAATGTACAGCCAATCTCCTAACCCTACAAACCTTGGTCAAAATGTAAATGTGCCCACAGATTAAATTAAATTAAGGAAATCTAACTACTTTGTAGTAATACCTACCTCAGCATCTTCTTTGGCAATACCTACTTACCTTAATTTCTTTTGTAGTTACTACAAAAGAAATTAAGTCCTTCCTTGGTTTGATCGGTTATTACAGAAAATTCATACCCAATTTTGCTCATGTAGTCAAACCTCTAACTATGTGTTTAAAAAAAGGTGCAAAAATTCAACTTACTCCAGAGTACGTTAATTGTTTTAAACATTGTCAAAATTTACTTATTAATGATCCTATATTACGATACCCTAATTTCGAAATGGATTTTAATTTACGTACAGATGCCTCCAATGTTGCATTAGGCGCAGTTCTATCACAGGGTCCTATAGGCGCTGATAAGCCAATTGCATATACATCACGTACACTCAATGACAGCGAATCAAAATACAGTACTATCGAAAAAAAGTTGCTTGCAATTGTGTGGGCAACTAAATACTTTCGACCATACCTGTATGGCAGAAAGTTTAATATAATATCAGATCATAAACCTTTACAATATGTAATGAATATTAAAGAATCTAATAGCCGTCTGACTCGTTGGCGACTTCGTTTGGCAGAATTCGAATACAATATTATATATCAGAAAGACTCACTCAATAAAAATGCAGACGCTCTTTCAAGATTAGAGATTAACAATAATGATATCGAAACTATGTCCCAGAGCAGTGAGGAAGACGACACACCGCTTTCGATGTTAGTAAATCAATCAAAAAAACCTATACCTAACGATCCACCTGACGATAGTAATACCGTCCATACTGAATTAGAAAACCCTATCTTAGAAATCCCTATTTCTGAAAAACATATTAACGTTTTTGACAATCAGATATTCCTACATTTTGTACATCATTCACCAACTAAACCAAAAACAATTGAAGTCTTCCCGGGAAAAAAGAGATTATTAATACAGGTAGATAAGAGTAATTTGGAAAATAGTAATATAAATATATTCAAGGAATATATTAAACCAGGTATTAAATATGGCATATACACTATTGAATCTAGATTTATCCCCTTAATTACTACTGTATTACAGAAAACATTCATTCCAAAATTCTGTTTATAATTTAACTTTTTGTAAAACTAAAATTGAAGATATAACATGCCAGGACAAACAATATCAAATAATTAAAAACTACCATGAAATTAAAAATAATCACCGCAGAATACAAGAAGTTCAACAAAGAATTAAGTTACTCTATTATTAGCCTAATATTAAAAATCAGCTAACAGAATACATAAATAATTGCGATATTTGCCAAACTTGCAAGTATGAGAGAGCCCCAAATAAACAAACTTTTCAGTTAGTTCCTATTCCAGATAAGCCCTTTGATGTTTTGCACATTAACACTCTAACCGTTAATCGACAAAAGTTTTTAACCATTATAGACGTATTTTCCAAATATGCCCAAGCGTATCCCTTATAATCGCTTACAGGAGTGAGTGTAATGAATGCGTTGTCAATATATATATCTCATCATGGTGTACCAATTAGTGTAAGTGCCGATAAAGGAACTGAGTTTAAAAACAAGCCTATACAAGAGTTTGCAAACTTACACAAAATTAAGTTACACTTTATTAGCGTCAATAACCCTTAATCAAATGGAGCTATTGAAAGGTTTCATTCTACTATTTTAGAACATATCCGCATATTGTCTATTACTCATTCTGAATTGTCTACAAATGAGTTGATGTTATATGCTGTCATAGGATATAACAATAGTATTCATTCGGTTACAAATATGAAACCTATGGAAATTATAACCGGGCATACCAACAACAACGATCCTTATGATATAAATTTAGAAAACATATATCTTCAACATTATGTTAATAGACACAAAACTGTAACCATGGAGTTATACAGTGAAATTAATAAAAAAAATACACAACAACCAGACTAAGACAATGTGTAATGCTAATAAAGACAAATCTGAACCCCTTCAATACGAAGAAAGTAAGGCCTTATACGTACAAAACCCTCTTGCGGTTCGGCATAAGACCAAACCTCGTTATCTACGACGTATACTTAAGAAAAACTTAGATATAAAAGTTATAGACGATAAGAACATTGTTCACCATAAACGTTTCTTGAGGAAACCTCTAAGATATCAAAATACCTTGTTCCAGGGTCTTGGCACTGATCCGGGCTGAACAAATAGTGACCACGGAGCTGGTGAACAATCCAGGGATACTTCCCTATAGGTTAGGTAGCGTTAAGTTTCAAAAGACAGAACATGTATTCTTACATTATTATGAGTTAGATAGAATTAAGGATAGCATTAATAATATAGAAAGTTATTTAGGTAGCTACATAGAGTACATTAGGCCATCAGATCAAACTTACTTTAGCGATACCTTATTAGTTACTAATCAAGTACTCGTAAGTATGTTAGAAACTATATACAATAGGTTTAACTCTTTCTTTAAGCAATCCAAACAAAAACGTGGTCTTATCAAAGGTTTGGGCTCAATCATAAAAGGAATATCAGGTAACTTGGATCATGACGATGCATTGTTTTACAATAAAGCCATAAACATTTTGCAAAATAATCAACAGACTTTAACAGATAAATTAAATACAGGAATTAGTTTAAACAAGCAAATACTACAAGCTTTTAACATGACCTTATCTACTCTTGTATCAAATGAATATAAAATACATGCAAAACTAAATGACGTTATGAGTACTGTTAATATGACTAATTATAGGTTAAGTGATTTTGTTAAAATTAACGGATTGTTTAATTTGTTAAAAATCAATTTACAAAATATTTTAAATTATGTAACATCTTTGGAAAACGCCTTGAGTTTCTCTAAACTTTCCATAACTCATCATAGTGTAATTAGTTCTGAAAATATCTGTTTTATACTCGATGTGTTACTAAACTTGTATGATAAATCTGAATGAATGACCGACGAATGTACTGATGTAAGAGACATTTATGATATTATTGTATTTGGTTCGTATTATGTAGACAATACGGTTGTATTCATTCTGAAGTTCCCCATATTGCATTCGAACATGTACACTTATTACCATCTTTTCCCTACTCCAACTGTTAATAACACAATATTAATTCCACCTGAACCATATCTGGCAATGAACGACTACGACAAGAATGCAAAAGGTTCCACAAAGTATATTATTGCCAAGAAGGCGAACTTACGACCAATACAAACTCAAACGATTGTATTTATCAATTGATGCTAAAACAAGAAATAATGAGCAGCTGCAGTTTCATACAATTCAAGGCCGAATCTGAGATTTTACAGAAATTAGATGATTACCACTATATTTTGCCATGTACCAGAAACACCAAGGTGCAATTGCATTGTGACCGAGATGCATACCAGTCATTACAAGTTACATATCTGATCGAAGTACCGGAAGGTTGCAATTTTACTACACATCTCCATCACATACGGAATTATAGGAACAAAATAAGAGGGAATATATCCAATAAAGTTGCTGTGCTTCCATGTCAATAACATAACCATCAAAAATAAGGATCACCCATTATTATTGGAAAACGTTTCATTAGATGAAATGCACAAATTGGAGAACTTGGTAGAAAAAGAAAATGATCTAGAATTGGATAAATATCAAGATAACAGTTATCATTTCTGGACTGCCCCTATCTACATTATAATGATCCTAGCTGCTACCCTTTTTGTTGTCTACCGATGGTTGAAGACAAAGAAGACTAACCCAATAACAGAGCAACCTGAATTGCAAAGTGGTGGTGCTCAGCTCTTTTTCTCTGGAGAAGAAAGAGCTTCGAACTAGTGCTGGGGGTGTTATAGCCTCGTTAGTGTGAGTGCAGTGTACCTAGGTATGTGTGCCGTGTCGTAAGCACATGCAGAGACAGACATTTACTCTCGTTTTAAACTTTAAGCTAGATACTCGTACCTACATGTAACCTTTTATAAAATAAAGTCTAATAAGATATACAAAACTTTATATTCAACCTCACCGATTGCCCCAAAACCATAATTCGCGTAAGGTTGAATTTACAAAAATGTTTATATCATGATTATAACTACTTATGAATAGTTGGAGACAGTTTTGAGTGTTACTTTTGTTCGAGACTGTAATTCTTCTCTGGACTATTAATGTCCGAATAGGTTCCTGTTCGGACATTAATACTATCTTTGTTCTACAGAAAAGGGCTGTTCGAGCCATTTACAACCTAAGTCCGAGAGATTCCCTTCGATAAAATTTCAAAGAAATAAATATTCTGACTGTAGCGTCACAATATATTTTTGAAAACCTATTGTATGTACACAAAAATAGATCTAATTTTAAGAAGATTTCCGATATTCATAGTTTAAATACCAGGAATAAACACAACCTCGCTGTACACCGCACTCGTCTCCACAGAGTAGGCAACTCGTTCATGGGTCAATGTATACGCTTTTACAACAAACTTCCCATCGACATTCGAAACTTACCCATTAAACGATTTAAAAGCTGTATTAAAACCAAACTTTGTATAAAAGGGTACTATAAAATTTTAGATTATTCAGAAGATAAAAAAGCTTGGGATTGAGCTGCTCGCTCTGCTAAGCCTTGTGATAAAATCATAAAATCAATACCAGTATTATATAAACATTGCATACAAAATGACATTATTACTTTGTAAAGTATTAATTTTTTTTTGTATTCGTTTCTGGACATTTTGAACCTCGGAATCCTATTGATTTAAACATAACAGACCGTTATCTACAAAGTTATATTCAAGAACATCGTAGTCGAATAGAAACGGTGTGTAAAATTATTTATGATTCTCACTAACCGATCGTATAGGTATAATGACGCGGCGTAACGTTGATAGGGAACCCGTTTTAGATTGTGAACAAAATCAAGTCATACATGTACGAAATCCAATGGCAAGTAGACAAAAATTGGCACCTCGGTTTATTCAGGACAAAGTAGTTAAGAACTTACCTGTACATATATACACTACAGAAAGTGGTGGTCCGGTCGCAAAATCACGGTTAAAAAGACCACCAAAGAAATGATTCTTCATATCATTATTACAGGTACCTACTTATTATTGGTGCCGGTTTTCCTAGCGTTTTGATAGCCTAGACAATGGACCTATAGATACTACCATATACCCTATAGATACTACCATTTAAACTTGGCGCTACCAAAATTATATCTCACTTCCACACATTCTTACAAGACATTGACCTTGAAGAAATTGAGTCACATGTTAACACTATCAAATCCCGTCTCGCTGTCGCTACACATAAACTATCAAATAGGGACCTTCAGATTAAACATTTATACAAAAATTTAGATAAAGTTTCAGTGCAGTCAGATACATTTTGGCCAACTAGAGTTAAGAGAGGCCTGATCAATCCAATAGGCACAATCATCAAAAGTATTTCTGGAAATTTAGACAACGATGATGCTCTGAAATTTGAAAATGCATTACGTATCTTAAATAAAAATGATCAAACTTTGTCACAATCATTTAATAAACACATTACTTTATATAAAGAAATGACGATTCAGCAAAACCAGATAATCCGCAACCTTTCAATTAATCAGAGAAAATTGGAAGAATCTCTTTCTTATGTCATGAATATGACTAATAATGATAACGAGCGAATAATTAATTACGCTCATCTTGTGCAACTTTTCGCGATTCTGACTGAAAATGTACAAGAACTACTGAGTAAAATTAATAGAATAGAAAATATATTAGCTTCAAATCGAGATAAATCAGTTCATCATTCTAAACTTTCTGTCAAAGATCTTAAAAATATGATAAGCCAACTAAAACGCATTTATAGTTCTGACGAAATAATTGATTTAAATGTTAGAAATTATTACGAGATTCTTAACTTAGCTTTATTTTTTGAGTCCACATTTGTAGTAGTCATAAAGTTTCCTATTATATTTACTACTGAGTATCAGTTATATGAATTGTGCCCCGTTCCAAATAAGAATAACTTAATTATAGTACCACCTGCACCCTATATAGCATCCAATTCTCAGGAAATTGTGTATATAGAGGCTGAATGCCCGAAGGTCAACTCCTGGCACCTATGCGAGCAGAGGATCGTCCATCAAATTATGTCAAGAATAGACTGTATTCAAAAACTCATACAAACTCAGGAGATAGATGTAACGTGCAGAACCACGCCTATCTCTCTGACCAAGGCAGCTCTGACAGCTAGACAGCTACCATTACATAATTGCTTTCCCCAACAGTACAAAAGTTAAACTATCCTGTGGCAAAGAACGATATCAGATGTTACAAGGAAGCTTGCTGGTCACTGCTCCTCAAGGTTGCAAGATAAAAACCCCAGAGATCAGTATAATTAATTTGGATAACAAATTAGTCGGGCAACCAGTAGAACTCATGGCTCTACCGCAATATGAGATAGACAAAAGACACGCAGTTTTCATTTGCGGACTACAGATCTAAACAGTCTTCGCGAAATTCAGAACCAAATTACCAGGCAAGACGAAATACAAGTCGAATCATTAGACACGATTGGAATGTACCATACCACAATTCCATTTTACACACTCATACTATTCGGTGCAGGCGCACTGAGCATCTTATACATCATTCGTTGCCGCCGCCGAGCTGCGAAAGTAAATATTACCACTCAAACAGCTAATACTGAGCTGACAGAAGATGAAAAAGGAGCCGCAACTTTTGGCGTCAAGGTCACCAAATAGTTGCTCATTTGGCAGGGGAGGTGTTACGAGGCCAACCTGCAAGCTCGGCACATCTTACCGACAAAGTGACCGATTGATTTCATCGTCTTTCTTTACCTAACTTCGGTGGGAACGGACACTGTTATATTAAACCTAACTAATAAGAAATCTATTTTATATCTTTAATGTGAAATTTGTGTACTTTCAAATATAAGTATTTCGTAACCTAAAAGGACTTACTTATTGGAGTTTCCCGGCACACATATCTAACTTTATAGCTACAAACATTAACAATGAATCAATAAATATTAAAACCACAAGACACTCACTCTTATGATAATAAAGAAAACTTACCAGTAATATTGAAAAAAGTACAACAGGAGTTGATCTGCCATAGTAAATAGCAAATTAAAACATCCTACAACTAACTACAATAACAGGAATCACTCAATACTGAAAACAAAATGAATAGTTGTGGTAGTCCTCAATAATAAACCGGCTTATATTTACACTCCAAAACAACAACTCAACAAGACTGATACCGGAATGCACCAACCGAATGCTGACAAAACATTTAAATGCTACTGATCCTGTCATTAGTTGTGGGTACAAAGATACAATCAAATACATTATTTGATACCTATCAAACACAATATACCTATTAACTTCTTAATACCATTACAAGTAAATACCGAGATGAACTAAAATGCATTACAGATTTACAAATCATTTAAATATATATTTCAGACTCAGACAAAATAGAAAATTCAGTTTTACTCTGAACTTAAAACTGTTACTAAACCCCTTCTAGGGCAGTGAGAATCCCACCATTTGATTGGCAGAAAATGACAAATAAAATTCCCAGTACTAACTCTAATACTTTATAGTGACAATTTGTACACTATTCAATCATTATTGTTCAACATAACAAAATAAATAGATGTATGATTTCATCCTTTAAGTATCTTTATCACTTTTTACCTGCAAGATTTTTCCCATCACCAGATAACCAATAAAGGGTTCATTGTATACATTGTCTTACAACTTCCTTATTAGACTCTTACCGAAACAAGACTTTGTACCAACCTACCCTGATTAATTATTTGTCAAATAACAAGACTGCCATAAATCATCATACCTAAAGAAAGATACCACTATTAATGTATCTAAATGTTTGGGATGGAGGTCTAACACCTGACAAACTTATGTGAATTGATAGGTTCGATTCTTAAGTCATTTTTACAAAACATAAAAAACATGTGCCTTGAAATACCTATGTTAAAACAAAAGTTAAAGTATTAGCGATCTTAGTCGCATTATAAATCATCAGGCCTGTATTTACCAAAGGGCTGGGCAGAAATGGGTGACCTTCTTCAAAGGTTATAAAATCAAAAAGTCTTATTGAACATTCAACCATTCCAACTACTAGTCTAAATACTTAATAGTAGATTTCAGTGATAATTACAACACTAAAATGAAGTTGTCCAAGAAACAAAGGGGGGGGGGGCGCATTGTGATGTGAGGATAAAGTATTGATGGATTGTACGAGTAATTAAAACGAACAAGGTCAGGTACCATATACTCAATGTAGGCAACAAGATATTGTACACTAAAACCATCTGCTCACCAAGTACACATCATAGCTAACTATACAACTCCCTCACTTAAACTATATAACTCATCCCATAATTTAATTTTGGATATATTATGAGATCAGTGAAAACGTTTCATAGTTTTATGCTTCTAAGATGAACCTACTTTTTTCGATAAGCTCTACGCTTGTCAATTATACATCTGAAACACACTTTCACCTTATGTAAATTAAGAAAGGAAAATATTTTATTTCGAACACACACAGGTAAAATGGTAACAAACAGTAAGAAGAGTAAGAGACCTGCGCGAGGCCACAAAGGGAAATAACCCAATAAACCTATTAAATGGTGCTTGCAAAACTTAAAATTGATCAAGTTTAAAGCTCATTCTGCGCTTGACACTCTATTTTCCAAATAACCAAACTCGTAAGCTAAAGCTGCAAAAACTCCCTACAGGCCGTTGAATCTGAAAGAAGATAAAATAGTTAGATAATTACCCATGCATACGCCATGTTCAATTAAGACATTGCATTCTTGATGGTGGCATTGTCGTATTGGTATAAAATACATAAGAATTCCTACCGATTCTGATAGAAGCTATCTTAGTGACTATAATGCTCGGTTACTATAAACAAAAACGAATCCTTTTGCTTGCCAATGGTAGCATTTTTTATACCAAACTAATAAACAGATTCTGTGATAGGTACTTCCGGAGGGCCTTCTATGCGGAGCTACGGGGTCCTCGTACCATTATCGGTAAAGATACAAGAGTCTTAATTCTAACCAATGACGGTCTGCAAATTGTAGGAATCCGCCATAAATACACAACATAATTATAGAGTTTATGAACTTATCATAAACTCACGCATTAAGTTCCACACTGCAACTGAAATAAGTGAACGTTTACGTTTACGGAGACATCTATGACTGGTACCTATTCTCTGTCATGGAAACCTTCAAAAGTATACAATCCAACAAATATCTTCCTGATCTGAATACAGATACAGAACAAACTTAAGGAAAACCTACAAACAAGTAGGCTCTAATGTCGACTCTGTGGACTAATAAAACATATCTGTTTTAAAGTTACCCTAAAATTTATAACCAATTATAATAAAATTGAGAGTGATTTAATTCTTCCTTTCACAGGACAGCACTGCAGCTCAACGTAGAGCTGGCATCAATTGCGATGTGGGGTTACTTGTTGTTGATTATGCTTCTAAGCTGATTAACAACAGCTTATTGTTCCTAAATAACCAATGCTAATGAAGGAAAATAAAAGTACCTATTCAATAAACCAGAATATTTATAATCAGATAATTTATTAACTAACTGAATTATTGCAACTAATTATTACACAGTAGATGTTTAGACTGAATTATTACACAGTCTAAACATCTACTTTGTTAATAATTATATTTCAGATAGCCGTGAAGTAAAATTGGAATTTAAACGTGCTTACCTGTTAAGCGAAGTCTTGATTCTAATTTTATGAATGGCGATCTGAAATATAATTACCCACCCGCCACTAGCTAACAGCCCCAAAGCTGCAATAATTTAGTCTACCTAATTCACTTATTCTTACAGAAAAACCTAGTGAAAGAAAGTATGCGGAACTACTCTGTACAGAAAACAGAGCTTGTTCCTTATCTTAAGAGGGAATAGGGCCTGCGATTCTCCATACAAAATGTATTCCCCTTTTTTCTTCCTGATTATTGCCTCTAGAACAATATTTGTTTTTCATAAAATCAAGGTCTGCTGTAGACACGTCCCCGTTATTTTCTTTTTTTCAGCAAATTATTGGTAAAGGAAATATGACCCTCCAGAAATTACAAAAATACCCCATTTTTACCGCCCTGATTAGAGGACTACCAGTTAAATTCGAAAAGTTTTTAACATAAAAGAAAATAATAGGAACCTAGACATGTATACTCTTTCTTAAAATTTTAATGTAAAAAATAATTGAATCTACTCAGTTTTCGAGGAGAAAAAAAGGGGAATACGAAACGTCGATCTCGTCAATTTTTTTTGTGATATAATCGGTCTGAGCTGCAGACAGTTTAACAACATTCATTGCGTTATTTAAGTTGTTGACCAGATTTTTTTTCCGAACTTATGAAGCAATGGAGTAGCATGTTTCAAAATGATTCAGATTGTGATTGATCGTGTATTTGGGTGATAAGCCATCTTTAAATGACGTTGACCATCGATCGATATCGATCGCGAGAGTGTAATTGAGGAACTTGCATTAAGTATAATTACCGAATTCGTTATGAGACTAATAGGTAAAAATGTATAATATTTAAAAATATAATATTGCCGAGAGATTTCTATCAACGGGAAGCCAGATAAAACTCGTTTCCTTTAATTTACTATTTTTGGCAAAGAGGACAATTATTATTATTTAAAGTACCTAGTTTTGTAACATGATTTTTCATAAATAGTTTCTACCTACTGTCCTGCTTATTTACTATTTAATTTATCATTAATCAATGTACCTATATAATCTTATCGTTACTAAGCATCGCCTAATTCGAAAACGTTTTATAATAAATGTTTGTCAACGTGTTCATAAACAGTGTTTTTCTCTTTTCCTATTCAGTAAGTAGGTACCCATTATGGAAATGATCATGTTTCATATATATTTTATGTTATTTTCTATTTTGAGTTGGATCAATGCCGTTGAAGTAAGTAGAATTTTTTATATAAACCTATAGTTTATCGTCCAATCACGATGTTGCCCAAGGGAAGGAACGGGAAGGTTTTTTTTTTAAAGGTGACTCAAAACTTTCATTTCATTTAACAATGTACTTACCTAATTTATATAAGTTGATGAAATAAACTTTATTTTTATGTCAATTAAATCCCACCAAAAACATTTCATGTAAAGGAGATTGCCAAGACTTACATAACGCTTTCACTGTTAAATAGTTATCAGAGGCCCTAGTGTGACTTTCTTTTAACCATCTCGACTTTACGCATCGAGCGCGTTCGGCGCTCCGATTGGCAGCCGGCCAGCCTTCACCAGTGAACGGCCAATCGGAGCGCCAAACGCGGTCGATGCGTAAAATCGAGATGGTTAAAATAAACTCACACTAGGGCCTCTGATCTAATGTACAGCCAATCTCCTAACCCTACAAACCTTAGTCAAAATGTAAATGTGCCCACAGATTAAATTAAATTAAGGAAATCTAACTACTTTGTAGTAATACCTACCTCAGCATCTTCTTTGGCAATACCTACTTATTAATCTTTGTTGCCTACATAATTACTTATAATAAAATGTTCTTCATGGTTTTATTTTTGCGCGTCAGCCAAGGGCCACGACGTAAGTATGTATTTTTCGCATTATCTATTATGTAGCTTTGTATGTGGGATTATTTATAAATATAAAATAAAATAAATAATATATTTATATATATATTTTTTTTTTTATATTTATAATATATTTAAAAAGCTTATATTACTTACCTTATATTAGGTCTTTACCTATGAAATTGCCGTTCTGCAGTACTGGCCATTTCAAATCAAAATAATTTTTGTTTGGCTAAGAATTCTAATTTCAAATTAATTTTATTTTAAAAACATGGATTTTTTTTCCAAAAGTAGCCATTTGTTTATTGATTAGTGTTACATTTTCATCGCATTTCAATCTTTTTCGTCATCATGGATACGTTAAAAATTCGAGTAATTATGGAATATGAGTACCGTCGTGGCAGCAACGCGGCACAAGCGGCACGCAACATCAACGACGTTTACGAAGCTAACACTACAAACCAACGCACCACCTATTATTGGTTTGCTCGCTTCCGTTCTGGAAATTTCGACCTGAAAAATGAACCTCGCGGTCGTCCGAAGACTTTGGTCGACAATGACGAATTAAAGGCGATTGTGGAAGCTGATGATACACAATCTACGGCTGAATTAGCAGCAGCTTTCGACGTTAGCGTCAAAACAATATTGGTCCATTTGCGTCAAATTGGCAAGGTAAAAAAGCTTGACAAATGGGTGCCCCACGAACTCAATGATCGCCAGCGCGAAGTACGCGTCGAGACGTGCCTTGCACTGCTCAACAGACACACAGATGATGGAATTTTGAACCGCATTGTTACCTGCGATGAAAAATGGATTCTGTTTGATAACCGCAAGCGCTCAGCAAGTTGGTTGGATCCTGGTTCAGCACCTAAATAATGCCCTAAACGAAAACTTACCCCTAGAAAAGTGATGGTCACTGTTTGGTAGTCTAGCGCCGGTGTGATTCATCACAGCTTCTTACCAAACGGGGTGAGCATTACTGCAGATGTGTACTGTGAATAACTGAACACAATGATGGAGAAGCTGGCACATCTCCAACCAGCATTGGTCAATCGCTCGTACTGCACTGCAGACGGTCTCCAAGTTGCAAGAACTGGGAGCTCTCCGTCATCCGCCCTACTCACCAGACCTTGCGCCTACAGACTACTACTTTTTCTTGAATTTGGATAACTTCTTGGCGGGAAAAAAATTCAATACCCGAGAGGCAGTACAAAATGCCTTTGAAGAATTTGTTGCCTCCCGTCCAGCTGATTTCTTTAAGAAGGGCATCAATAAACTGCCACTGCGTTGGCAAAGATGCATTGATTGCATGGGTGATTACTTCGATTAATACAAATAAAAAATACATGAAAAAATTCGTTTAAATTTTTTCATACAAAACGGCAATTTCATAGGTAAAGACCTTAATGATGAATATAAGGTGTCTATCAGTAGTCTAGGTTGCAGGGTGGTTACAGGCCAGGTTTTATTTTTATAAAATCAAAATAGCGGATTTCAGACGTCAATAAGCAGATCATGTCTTGTAAAACAACTAAAAAGTTCAAAACGAGCTCACTTTTCACGCATCATCAACGCTGAGATTAAACTAAAACAACTGCCACGAACTGCATCAGACTGCTAGAAAAGTGCGCTTGTTTAAAAAAAACACGCGTGCGCGAGCCTCTTGCTTTCATATCGGATCAGTCCGACTAGTCTAACTCGAATGGAGTTCGTAGTTACCTACTCATGAGCGAATCTCAGAGCGAGGTCGTGAGTCGAGATAAAGCGTGACAAAAACATCGATTTGTGAGTTCGAAACTAATGAGGTAAACCCGTTCACTTAATTTCAGTGTATGAAAGTCATTCCGGAGAGGGCAAATTGGAGTTATGCAAACCCAAAATATCTCTACCAGAACGGGTCGGTGAACGTACGGCGATACAGCAGGAGGTCACCGTACTTCGTCAATGTGATGGGCACCACTAAACAGACCTGGGGGAACAATATTACGGTTAGATTTCAAATCTTTTGTTACATAACATCACGCCTATAATCAAGGTCGTAGCTGAAGGGAAACAATACACCATGAGTTCATTTATGCATTTTTAATCTACAAAGTTTACTCTTCTGACTTTTTCTGGGACCATTTTGTCAAAATATATGTTCTACCTACTTACATCAATACTTTTTACAATGTCATACTCAAACGATGGTACAGCGAGATTGTTTAAACATTTACGTTTTTTAAATATTTTTGTTATTAATTTTAGTTTGCTGAAAGATCTTTCACAGCTTGCAGACAGACGCGGGCACAGCCTCAGATTTTGGGGTGGTCACCATGGGTACTGGCAGGTTACGATAATAATTATTGTGTGATAAGAGCGGAAAATTTTAAGCATGTGTTTATGACGAAAGAGTGAGCATAGCGAGCTCAAAAGAATTTGCGCCCCTTTTTAGATAGGTTAGATTTTTTGGATCGTTCAACCAGAAACATGAGTTATTTAGTTAGTTATTTGTCGAGTTATGCAGTAAAGCTCAAGAATGATGAGAAAGCATAATGCAAGACCGAGTTTGTGACATCTCGGTTCTATATTAGATTTTCTTTTAACTATTAGTACAACAATAGCAGTTAATTGTCGAGTTATACATTAAAATAAGTAATAATGTAATAAAACAGTGAGCGAAGCGAGCTCGAAAATTTTGACTTTATGAGGGTAGAGTCAGCTGCGGGCTATAAATATGGCATTGAATAATAATAGCCTATGTAATGATCACGTATCATTAACGAATCAATTACCTATAGATATTGCATAATATTAGGCAATACGAATTACGGTATTGCATTACATGGCGCTATAGCCGCTAGCGGCATTCTATCCCTATCGGATAAAGTGCCGCTATTTGACCACGTGTTCCTTAAGAACCAGTTTGCTGCTATGACTATTGTGCCACAATCAACCTTAACAGATCATTTTCCTGTCTTGACCCAATTAAGTCCACAGCGCATCTCTAAACACCCTAGGCAAACGACTAAATCAACTATAACTAGAATAGACACAGAAAACTTGAACAAAGACATTAACAATATAGACATGACCCCCATATACGAATCAAAAGACCCCAATTTTTCCACAAATTACCTTATCACTAATATCCAATCAGCCATAAATAACAACACAAAAACTTTCACTGTGTCGAAGCGCAAAAAAATAATCAAACAATGGATTACGCCTGGCCTTCTCAGATGTATGAAAAACAGGGACTCTCTTCACAAAAAGCATAGGACGGCTCCGGATAATGTCATTCTAAAAACATCATATATTAGATACCGCAATTTCTGTACCAACATTTTAAAGAAAGTAAAAAGAGCATATGAGAAAACTCAATTAGATACTGCAAAGAACAATCCCAAGAAACTCTGGAAGACTATAAAATCAATTACGAGTTGTGTCAAAAACATTGACTATCCAGAAGAATTGTTAAAACTGAGTGACTCCAACAACACCGCACTTGATATTATTAATGAGCACTTTGTAAAAGTAGGTCAATCGTTGGCAGAAAAGTATCCTCTTAACCCTTCTCCGTCAACATCTAATAATTGGTCCTCTATGTTTTCATGCGACTCCCATTCGCGATCATTTGTATGTGAATAAACGACGGAAGAAGAAGTGACCCGTACAATCCTTACATTAAAATCAAACTGCGCCACAGGTTGTGACAATATTTCATCGAACCTAATAAAAAGTAATATCGAGCTTTTAAATCCTCCTCTCACGTTTATTTACAACAGGTGCTTAGAATATGGTGTATTCCCGAAAAATCTCAAACTGTCTGAGGTTCACCCTATTCATAAGGGAGGTGACCGTGATCGTGTTAATAACTACAGGCCGATATCGATCCTACCCTCCTTGTCAAAGGTTTTTGAAAAAATACTAAACAAGAGACTTGTTAGCAACTTGGAGGGCGAGGGCCTACTCTCTCTATAGAAGCACAGATGATGCCATCTTTAAATTAAACAATTGTATAGCTACAAATTTAGATTCTGGAAAGAAATGCCTTGCCATCTTTTTGGATCTGGCCAAAGCATTTGGCACGATCTCGGTCCCCATCCTTTTGCGAAAACTCGAGAATTTCGGTATAAGAGGCAATGAACTCAAACTTTTTGAGAGCTATCTGTCGGAAAGATACTAGTGTGTAAGAATAGGAAATTGCACTAGCTCTTATGTTCCTATTACATATGGAGTTCCCCAGGGCAGCATTTTGGGCCCTACCCTCTTTCTCGTTTATATAAACGACCTCACGAACCTATCTATACCCCAAGGCGAAATAATCTCTTACGCAGATGACACTGCTCTTATATTCAACGCCGACAATGGGGATGAGGTATTTAACGTTGCACAATGTGGACTTGATCTCGTAAAAGAATGGCTACAAAATAATTTACTTACACTGAACAGTGATAAAACTAAATACTTGACTTTCAGCATACGAAATCCACCTAAACTTCTTACTACAAAACATTTCCTTATTCCTCACAATTGTCCTGGAATAGATAACTGTAATTGTGTACCTCTAAAACGTGTCAACAATGTGAAATATTTAGGATTAATTATAGACCATAATTTATCCTATAAGGCCCATATTAAAGCTTTATCGGGACGAGTAAGAAAACTAATTTATATATTTAAAACTTTGCGACATGTTGCTGATCTCAAATTATTAAAACAAGTTTATTTCTCTCTTTGTCAATCCATTATTAATTACGGCATAATTGTATGGGGAGGAGCTACCAAAACTACTCTAAAAGGCCTTGAGATAGCTCAGCGTGCAATTCTAAAAGTTTACACTTTTCGTCCAATTCGCTTTCCCACAAACATTTTGTACAACTCATGCGAAGTCCTTACAGTGAGACAGTTGTTCTTACTCAACATTGTACTAAAACAACATGGTGAACTTATATATGATACTGATCTCACAAAGAATCGCAGAAAACATGACGTTGTGGTCCGCATACGTAAACCTAAAACCTCTTTCATAAAGAGATTCTTCGTCTTTCTAGCACCACATGTGTACAATAAAATTAATAAATCCATAAATATTTTTTCTCTTAACAAATTCCATTGTAAAAAGAAGGCATATGAATTTTTTATGTAACTATCATACGAAGACACTGAAAAATTTATTCAAATAATAAATTAATATTCTGTTTGTATATCTATATATGTGTATATTCACTCTACTCCTGTGCATTTATCATGAAGACATATGTATACACTTACACTTACACACACAGACACCCCCACACACGCGCACACTCACCCTCTCATCCTCACACACAAATCCTCACACACAAAAAAAAAAAAAAAAAAAATTGTTAGTAATTTAAGTTTAGTTTTACCTTAATTTCTTATTTCTCTTTGATTTGTAATGGTCCTAAACTCTTGCATCTTGCTAATTTAGGTTACCTAGTGTATTGTTTCTGAGGGGAAACGGCGCTGTTAGCTGAGATACAGGCTCACGCCTAGTTCAGCTGCGGATGCTCATTCTCTTATCTATAATTAAACTGTAACCCTTATATTTCTAAGAATGTACTGTACCTACCTACTGTTTTTGAGTAAATAAATATTATATTAAAAAAAAATAAAAAAATTGCGGCATAACAGTGGTGCTGCCTCGGTCCCGCTAAAGTGCCGTAAGCATTGCATTGTGGTTGTCACTGATTCACTGTCACTTGTTATTTTGTTTGATTGTTTGATGTTAGTTCACTTGCAATGCTTACGGCACTTTAGCCAGGCCGAGACAGCGCCACTATGATGCCACTATCATGCCGCTAGCGGCACTCTATACACTGCCTATAACATTTTATTGCACTATATTGTTATTGCACCGTTAGGATTAATATTGTGTAACATTTTAAGGTTGGACAGTCGGGGCCAGAGCAATATTTTGCAAAATGTATGCTTTTATTTATTTTTATATCCTTTTTTCATAGTTATAGTTGTGTTACAAAACGATTTAATCTCAGTTCTGAGTGTCTGTGTGCCCTTTGGCAAAGGCCTCCAACCCCTTTCAATTTTCCCTGTTCCTTACCTGTCTAGTCCATGTATTTCCCGCCGTCCTCACCAAGTCATCCAGCCATTTTTTCAAGGGTTTCCCTTTCTTTCTTTCTCATTCCCTCCCTAGGGTCACTTTTTGTTACATTTCTCTTCTCCACTGACAGTGTGGCCGGCCCATCTCCATTGTAATGTTCTCAGTTTCAGTACTACATCTTGTGTTTTTGTTGCTTCCTGATTACACAGTGATTGGTTCTCTCTATCTTTCTTTTCCTCATTATGCTCCTTTCTATGCTACGCTGACAAGTTTGAAGTTTTGTCTGTTAGGTTTTTGTCATGGCCCATGTTTGGCATCCGTAAGTTAAGCTTTTCTTTAACAGAGTTTATTTTCTTGTCTTTCATTATTTCTTTGTATTTTATCCACGCATGGCCCTATTCATGTTTATATTTTTTCTGGATATGTTATTTGTTATGATTGTGTCCTAAATATGTGTACTTACCTAATCTTCTACGTAATCTAATGTGATGTTATTTACTGTGATTGTTTTCTTTGCTCTGTTGGTGATGTGATCATATTTAAGCCTACCGTTTTGGTGTGGGTGTGTAAATCTTATTTCTTGCAGTTCTTAAGACTTTGCAAATAAGGTGATGTCATTGGCAAATCTTAATTTGGTTAGGTATTATTCACCATATTTTTTTAAGCTGGTCGGTCCACTCAAACTGCCTGAAAACATCTTCCAGCACTGTTGTGAAGAGTTTTTGTGAGAGAGGGTCCCTTGTCGTACGCCCTTTTCTATTTCAATGCTCTCTCCTTCTTTTTCCAAGTTTACTGTTGCAGTACTGCTTTACTGTTGTAATAGGTACTGCAACAGTAAAACCTCGAGCAGACTGGTGCAACGCAACGGCGCGGCGCGACGCGACACCGGTAATTGTTCTATCGTGAAGTATTCTTAGAAATTGTATTGTTAGAGTCACGTCGCGCCGCACCATTGCGCTGTTACCTACTATCTCAAAATTTTTCGAAAAAGCAATGGCGAATGGTGTCAACAAATTTTTAGAAAAATATGATATTTTAGATAAAAACCAATTTGGCTTTAGGAAAAATGCTCAACAACGTTAGCGGTATATAACTACGTACAGGAAATTTACAGCTGCATTAACGAACGAAAGTACGCTATTGGACTATTCCTAGACATGACGAAGGCGTATGACAAGGTGTCACACAAAATTTTATTACAAAAACTTTACGGTTCAGGAATTAGAGGACAAGCTTTAAATTGGTTTAAATCATATTTACAAGACAGAGCACAATTCGTAGAAATAGAATATTTCGATAGCGTTGACCAAGAAATGTACAACATAGGATCAGACATGACTATCATGAATACTTCAATACCCCAAGGAAGTGTTTTAGGATGTACCTTATTTATATTATACATAAATGACTTGCCAAAAAAGATAAGTTCGTCGTGTATTTTGTTTGCTGACGATGTTTCTATAAGATCTTCGTCCAACCCGGTAATAGCTGCAGTTTTATTGGGAAACTCGAAAAACTTTATTGCGGTATTCCCGTCATTGGTAGTTCCCGAGCCTTGTTTCACAATATCAATCAACAGAATGAGCTGATCTTTGAATTTATTTTTAATTTATTTTTTTCTGTTCTGCAACATTTCTTTGTGCTCATTACTTCTCGCTGCCCATCGTTTGAAGTCCAGCCTGTACGCAATATGTAACAGACATTCCATACAATTTATACGTGTATGTCAGCACACACAGTCTTTGATGTTACAACATCTAAGCGGTTCATTTCCGTAGGTTTTGCTAAGCACAGGTAGCACGATGCATTTGATCTGGCCTCAGAAAGGTACGTGCAGACTTTGGCGTCGATCATTGTCATCATTAGTTGATGAGTCACCCTGTTACTATTACTGTACTCTGTGGGCATAAGGGCCTGAATTTCATCATCCATTTGTCTTTTGAAACCAATGACAACTGCTTCGCTCTCCTTTACAAAAGTAAACTGAACTGGACGACAATACAAAGCTGAGCATGGTTTTGGGTTCATCCATACAGTATTATCTCCATCTGTCAGTTTTAGTGGCACCAAGGAGGTCATGAAAATGCTTGAATCATCTTACTCACCCTCCATTTTCTGCTTATATCGGCTTTGGTTGGAAGCACCATCAAATCCCCACTTGGATATCAGCTTTAGCTGCTTATTATGCACATCGGCATAGTCAGAAAGACTTTGAAGAATCCTCGTGACCGTGATGTTAAGTAAAGCTTGAAGTGTAATCCTAGCCGAGGAATCCGTAACTGACACTGATTGCTTTGGAGGGTAGCAATCAAATTAGCTTACTTATCAGAAATCATTAACAATCATTTAATCACCTATTCAGACTTATTAGAAGACTAAATCATTGTAATTACTTAATCACTTATTTTCAGACTCACTAAAAGACTAAAAAGTTTGTTATTTGGTATTTTGGTTGTATTTAAAGTTTTAAAACTCATCTTGTATTGATAAATATCTAGCTCAAACATAGTTGTCTAAGTGTGGATGTACTATAAACCTCTGACTACTCCTTCGGGAATATAGGGGTGATGCTATTTTATGTTACGTGTTGTTAAAAGTCTGTGTTCCTCAACTTAAACACTAAAAGGAACCGTTTCATATATAAAAATAAATACAAATATTTTGACGATTTAAAAAAAAATTGCAGCGATAACCGTTATGTGACGTATGTCAAAAAAACATAAATAATTAGCACTATAACCACCTAAGGATATTACGGTTTTCCTTGCCGTTTAAGAGATAATTAGATTTTTCATACTAGCTTCATACAAATTTTTCGTAAAAAAATTATAATTCCTTCGTTTTTGTGCAGAATTAACTGGGGTTTCATTTTTGAATATAGTAATAACTAATAGAAGCGATATCCGGCAAAAAATCCGGTACTTGCAAATTAAAATCCCTAAGTCTATGAAAGCCGATTTTCAGCCCACCGTGCGCTTTCGCGTCGCACCCGTCTGCCCGAAACTTAAAGTATTTTCGCCTTTGATTGTACAATTTGTAGGTATTATTAAGTACCGCCGCACGTCAGTGGTAGCAATTTGACTTAATTTGAACTTGAGTTGGCCTAGTGTAGTACGGAGTTTTAATAAATAGAAGAGGCCAGCTTATACTGGTATTGTGTTACCACAGACGTGCAGCCTACCTATGCCTAAAACAGCACTAAATTTCAGGTCATGTTAGGCATCAGTCAGCTCTTACACAACGAGTATCGACGCTCTTTCGTGGAGGTGACTTACAAGTTATGTGACCTCATCAATAAGGAGCCCTACTTGGGAGGCGCAGTCAGGAACGCCGGATTGGTGTGCCCTTTACCTCCTGTGAGTAAAACTACTACCTATCTGGAATGTGAATTAAGCAAGAAGTTGCAGCAGCGATGTTGTGAATGATAGTGGTAGTGCTTGTCAACCTTCGACATCACTGCAGAGCATCCTGGAGAAATGTCGGCTGTGTACCCAGGCACGGTTTTTTAAAGGTAAGCGGGGTCAGAATTTGCATATTGGAAAGGTGCACAGACCACCAAATGCACCCTTCTCAGACCCTGTCTCAACATCTACACCAACTACACCAGCTACATCCACTTTTGATCCGTTTTGGAAAATACTTTCTAAATTCAACAGCTCCATTCCCGTTTTGAAGCGAGTTCCCCGAGGCGCTAGGCCCCTAGTGGCACAACACCTAGCAAGTTGCGTTCGTCTTGCCGCCCGGGAGAACTCGCAAAGTGCTTGGGAACAGCTGCTCACCTTCCCTTACAGAATTCTACATGTACAGAAGAATTTGGCAACCAAAAAGACTTTAACTGCACAAATTAAAGAAAATATAATATTTCGGCTCTTAATTTAGATTCAAAATTACTGACACAAAGATATAACTCCTCAAGAGGTATATCCCATCTGGTAGAATCTAAGTTAGGGGAAGGTGACATAAGCGGAGCAGCCAGGATTCTTTGTAGTAGTGATGTGGTGGCAACATGTTCTCCAGACACACTCGCAGCTCTGGAGAGCAAACACCCTGGCCCAGTGGATGGTCTTTCATTTCCCGACCAGGGGGGTCGGGAAATGAAAGACCATCCACTGGATAATCACTCCCTCACCATCACAGGTTGAGAGTTGGTCACAAACGTCTGCTCCTTCGGAGCGGCTCCGCTGGCGGCCTCGACGGCCTGAGTCCTCAGCACCTTAAGGACCTTATTTGTTCAGGCGCCGGGACACCTGGTGAGTTGCTCTTGAAAAAGCTTACGGCTCTGATTACCCTCATGCTCTCTGGCAAGGTAAACGAGTCCGTCATAGACGTTCTCTGCGGGGCCAATCTATGCGCTCTGCGTAAGAGGGATGGCGGCATTCGTCCCATTGCCGTGGCGTGGCACTACTTACCGTCGTATGGCAGCCAAGATTTGTTGTACATTTTATGGTGAGGCTGTTTCGGAAAAATTTCAGCCCCTGCAGCTAGGTTACGGCTCCAAAGGGGGCTGTGAGGCTGCCGTACACGCCTTGTCAACCTACATAAATTCTGACAAAGGAGAGGTCATCCTGAAGGTTGACATAAAGAATGCCTTCAATTGAGTTAATAGGGACACCTTGCTGGCAGAAACTAAAAATAAATACCCCAAATCTATAGTTTCCTTTGGCAATGTTACAGACACCCCTCTAAATTACTGTTTCGGGACAACCTTCTGGAATCTGCTGTTGGTTGTCAACAAGGTGACCCCCTCGGGCCAGTGACTGAGTTGCTATTCACCCAATTATTCGACAGATAAATTCCAAATTTAACGTTTGGTACCTCGATGATGGAACCTTGGAAGGCGATGTAGAAAATGTTTTAAATGACCGTCAATTCCAAAAAAAATAACTTCATTTCATTGGCCTTGAACTCAACCTTTCGAAATGTGAACTATACTTAGCGGAAAGTACTGACAGACAACAGACACTTTCTAAATTTAACGCAGTAGCCCCAGAAATCAAAATCATTGAAAAAAGTTCTCTCCGTCTGCTTAGGTCACCAATCTTCGAGGATTCCTTTCCCGTTTTTAATGAAGAAAAAATTTCAATGACTTTTCGGAAAGATTGCTCCAAATTAACATGCCAACCTTAATCCGTTACTGCTGTTTCCGCCCTAAATTAACATATTTCCTTCGCGCTTCTCATTTGTGGAAACACACTCATCTTTTAGACAAAATGGACCAAATTATCCGGCATACATTAACTTGTATCTTAAATTTGGCCATGGACGACCGAGCTTGGGCACAAGCTACTCTTCCCATCCGTATAGGCCTCGGCGTCCGCAAAATTTCCAGTATTAGTTTACCGGCTTTCATATCCTCGGTCCACGGTACTGAGAAATTAATCAGGAAAATCCTAGCCCCCACACTGATTAATTTTGATGTGCCATGCCTCACCGAGGCTATGGATGCCTGGAGACTCGCCTGCCCGAATTCAGTCAGTTCCGCCCGACAATCCATTTTTCCAGAGACGGTGGGATGAGCCGCTCTGCAGAGTAGTACAGAATAATTTACTTGACACGTCTGCTACTACTGCGGAGCGTGCGCGCCTGTTGGCTGTGGGTAAGTGGGAGTCGGGCCTGTGGCTTCATGCACTACCGTCATCAAACTTAGGCACTTTGTTCGACGACACTACTTTTCGTATCGCTGCTCCCTGCGACTAAGAGCTCCTTGTTGTTCTTCTCATCGCTGTCAGTGTGGCGAAGTTGTCAACAGCCTTGGACACCACGGCTTGTCTTGCAGCCGAAGTGCGGATCGCTTAGCGCGGCACGCGAACATTAATGACATCATCCGACGAGCTCTTGTCACCGTCGGCGTTCCAGCTGTATTAGAACCTAATGGTTTGGCACGCGATGATCGCAAGAGACCGGATGGCATGTCTTTATTTCCATGGAAGGTGGGTAGGCTTTTAGTGTGGGACGCAACGTGTGTCGATACTCTTGCGCCATCCCATCTTCCTGGCTCGGCGTGCTGTGTTGGCGCTGCCGCTGCGGCTGCAGAAAACCTCAAGCGGCGAAAGTATAATACCCTTATAAGTAACTATATTTTCGAGCCGTTTGGGGTTGAAACCCTAGGGCAGTGGGGTCCGAGTGCTCATGGTTTGTTCAATGAAATCTCCAAATGACTGGTTGACACTTCCCGTGATCCAAAGGCTGGCTTTTACCTCGGCCAGAGGCTAAGCATTGCCATACAACGTCGCAATGCGGCCAGTCTCTTGGGTACACTACCAGCCGACAGTGATGCGGATGAATTTTTCGACGCTTTATTTTAGTTTTTATAATACTTAGTTACTTGTATACACATAGTTTAGATAGTCATATTGTTTATGTTAATTATTAATAAGACAATATAAATAATTATATTAGCCAGAAGTTGAATTATTAATTAGCATTCGAAAACGCCGGAAGTAACGCTCCTGTCACATTCAAATGACAGCTCGCTCAGCCAGTAACGTACGACCAGCAGGGTCGGGTTGGGATGCGAAATTCACAATTCTGGTTATCATTAGTAACAAATAATATGATACTGTCTGCAACTCTGCAAGAAGTATTGGCAAAGTCCATAAGGGATATAGCGTCTAAAAATTATGTCTCGTACTAGAAATTACACGTGTATTGCATTGGGTGCCTTCTACTCCCCGCGACTTTCGTCTGCTGAAAATCAACTATACCATTATATTTCTTGTATTATCTATTATAAGTATGTGTCTTACAAAAGCAGCCCACTTCATGTATCCAATGACTAATAAACATTCTTTAAAAAATATATATATACATCGTGACATTTTAGATGTCTTACAAAGGGCCACTCTATGTACCCGACATTATATACTTCTAGGACCATTTTTTTTTTTTTTTACAATATTCACAATGAAATCTTAATGGTTGTTTTGCCTTGCCATAAGGAGCACTTTCGAAGCATGCCTAGAGTAAAAGTTAAAAAATAAAGTTTTAAAATATTAATTATTTTAAAACTTTACTGTTTAACTTTAAAAGAAACTTTAACTTTAGAAATATTCATCACCTCGAAAACGTGAGAATCAATAGTAACAAGTAACTTGTAGGTACTACTCGTATCGCACGCGCCGCCGACAAAGGGAACAGCGATGCATAAATGTTCAAAGCAAAATAAACTCTCGCACGTGGTGATACGGCATAAACTAGTTTGCACGCAACAACACAAAATTTGTTTTCATAATTGTTTCTAATATTTTATTTTTTTATATTAACGTTTACTACCAAGACAAAACCATTTCGCTGCGGGAAAACAACAATTAAGATTTCACGATGTACCTATAAACAATTTTTTATGAATGTTTAGTAGTCATTAGATACATGAAGTAAGACGGCTAAAATGTCACGGTGTATATCATCGAGTATATAGCGACATCGCCAAGCGGTTGGTCGACTCTTCACGTGACCAGAGGGCTGGCCTATTTTTAGCCCAACGAATCAGCATTGCCATCCAACGCGGCAATACTGCCAGCCTTTTGCGCACTTTTCCCATTAACAGCGATGCGGACGAATGTTTTTATGTCCAATGAGTTCTTCCCTTTTTTTAAGTTTTATTATATACTTGTACAGTCACGAGCTTTAATTTGGGACCCATTTCCGTTAAATGTTGTTAGAACAATCATAATGCAATAAGGTCGAAACGTTGAAACTTTGCTTTAAGGTTGAAATGTTGAATGTCAAGTTAAGACATAAAATGTCTTATCTAATCGACCTATGAAATGATAACCTCGTTGCAAAAAGCTATCATTACGATTTTCTAATTACGAACATGTGTCGTGTCAGTGTCGTGTTTAAGAAAATAGTTTAATGTGATATTTTCACAAAATATAATTTACTAATTAATAAAATGCTTGCGGCTAATCGTGACCAAATAAGGCTCCAAATTATTGATTTGCACGAACAAGGAGTAGGCATTCACGAGATATCGCGACGAATAAATGTGACAAGAAACACAGTTCGCCGCTGGGTTCGACGCCACGGGAACGAGGAAAATATTATTGACTTACGACGAAACAACCATCACCCGCAAGTTATAACACAAGAGCAGAGCCGCTTGATGCAAAGGCAATACCTGATGAATGGATTTACGCCAACGAGGCATTTTGCGGAAGAGTTTGAAGTCCACCCTTCAACAGTTAGAAGGCATCTTAAAGCTATGGGACTGCATCACAGGCGGCCTGCAAAAAAAATTGCGTTGACGGATGCCCATAAAGCTGCTCGACTTATTTTCGCACGTCAGTATCTAAATTTTGATTGGACGACGACGGCTTTCATCGATGAAAAGACTTTTCAATCTTCCCAAACGGGCAGACTACATTTGTAGCGAATTGACAGGACGCGATACACGGAAGACCACGTCATAGCTAACAACGCGTCTGGTCGCATTACAGTTAACATGTCTGGCTGGATTAGTTCAGCCGGCATTGGAGAACTAATAAATTTACCACCCAGGGCCACTGCTCAAGATTATGTCGATTTATTAGACGAGTGTCCTTCCAACATTGCAACTATATTATCCACAAGAAGATGTTGCTCCAATAAACTTTGTTCAAGATAACGCAACAATTCATACGGCAAGAAACGTTAGAACTTGGTTCGACAATAATAGAGCAAATTTAAATCGTATTCCGTGGCCTGCAAAGTGTGCCGATTTAAATCCTATAGAAAATTTATGGGGCTTAATGGTTCAAAAATGGTCAAATAGAAACGAAAGAACTAGAGAAGCACTTATGGATCACTGCCTCACAGTCTGGGAAAGTTTAAGGGGTACTGACATATGTGACAAATTGATTGGATCCATGCGTAACCGGCTCCAGGCTGTGATTGACAATGAAGGTGGATATACGCGGTTTTGAATATTTATGATAAAAAAATTACTGGAGAGATTTAAATTAATTTAGTCGTAGCCTTCGGTGATAAGTGTTTATTTTGTGCACCGCTAACCATGCTTTCTATATAATTGTGTTAAGATTGAGGTTTGTGTCATAAATGTCTTAATAAATATAAAGAATAAAAAACTTTGTTTTTCTAAAGATTTTATTAATCAATATTTTAGCTGAAATCTTCTAAGCCCCCATAATCATAAACGGCCTTTAAACCTATTTTATTTTAAATATGTTGTTTTGGTCCGTCACTTTGATATTTATGTTTGAGAAAGAGACAAAACTTTTTAACTAATATAGGTTTGAAGAATAAGCGGGTTAGTTGACTAGCTATCATATATTGACAATATAATTTTGTTCTTTTTTATTTGTTTCTTTTTTCTTATGGGACCACAGGACCAAAAAGTAATTATTACTCGGAAATCGGTAATGATCGTTTGCCCTCGCTCCAGTTGACGTTAGCCCCTAGAAACGTAAAGTTGTCGATGGTAAACATTATGACGTTTATTGTTTGTGCAGTGACAGCGTTAACATAATAGCTCTAAATGGCGAAAGTTTGCTTCACGATATTCAACCTTAGGTGGGTCCCAAATTAAAGCTCGTGACTGTACATACTATATATTGTAGTATTAGCTTGTATACTATACTACCGTCATAAGAAAGAAGGCCGTAACTGACAATTTTTTGTTTTTTTTTTAATTATTATCGCCCAAAAGTGACCTTTGACGTCGAGAAAGTGAAGTGTTGATTTATTTACGACTGCCTCGTTGGTCTACTGCTGAGCATGAGGTCCTGGGTTCGATTCCTGGGTCGGGCAAAGTGTTATTGGGTTTTTCCTTCTGGACCTTCTCAGTAGCAGATCGGAGTCTAAATTTGTGCCCGGTTGATAACAATAGGTTCGCCCCCTATAACATGGGACTCAAACATAACCGGCGATATGTGAGTGTACTAGTACACCACTGCCTAACCCTTGGGAGAATACAGGCGTGATGTTATGTTATGTTATTTCTAATGACTTGGCCATCGCACGGCAAAATAATCACACACACACATATTTTAAATAGTTATAATTGAACATAGCGCTAGCGGGCCATGGTAGATTTTGTTGAATGTAGATTCTATTGCCGTGTGCGATTTGTCTTGGTCACTGAAAATCAGTCAGGCTTCTAGTTTTATCCACATAGAAGTTACAGGGGGGTCGAAAATGTCCTGAATGGCTTCGAGAAAAGAATGGTACGGCTGTACCTTTGTTTGTTTTAGCTCGACTTGGTGGGTACTGCCGTGCCCCCAGATGTGTACCAAATTTCAACTTAATCGGTCTTTTAGATCCGGAGCAAATTGGCTGTGACAGACGGACAGACAGACAGACACACGAGTGATCCTATAAGGGTTCCGTTTTTTTATTTGGACTTATGACGGAACCCTAAAAAGGAAGAGGTTCTATGTTCGTCTATTTTTTTTTATATCATCCATTTCTCCGTGATTACTGGGCCGATTTACGTGATTCTTATTTCATTCAGTACATGCTAACTTTGTATTGGTAGCTTTTGAGTAAGCTTCAATAATACGTATTTAATTCCACTTTATGTATGTATGATGATGTTAAAAAACTTCCTGTCGGGAGTGTTGTTTACATTTCAAGTAAAATACCTACGTACCCCACATTTACTCGTATGTGGTATACTTTGTGCAGGGTAGGTACCTAATTTCAACAAAAAAAGACTACAAAGTGAATAAGTAATAACTTTAATTTCGGAAGTCGGTAGCAAAAAATGAAAATACAAAACCAAAGACAAAATACTTGACAGACAAGACTGTAAAGTTGAGCGACAGACGGAACATAATGCGGGTGCGAGCCGCTTGACGCAAGCCGCGTCGCTCTGACTCGCGAGGCCGTGAACGAGTCCTCAAGCGATGCGACTTGCGGCTTACTTCTTTCATTTGTTCTCTACTTTTTCAAGACTCGTGTCGCTTGAGCGTGTCTTGCGTGGCCACGGGCTCAGGCCGTGAACGGGGTCTCAAGACCGTTATATAATATTCATGGTACCACCCCTCTCTATCCCCCAGGGTTATCACAGTTTGCAGAACATGACAGCCCCGACAGAGCACTTTCCCAACGTGTTTCCTTTTGAGAAGGGTCGCATTGAGGTCGCATTGAGCATCACTGACACGAAGGAGCTAGTCATGCAGGTCAGCGTTGTGGCTTCGTTCAAGCAGAAGCCTTAGAGGAAATAAGCTATTATACAGGGTCACTTGTATAGTCAACCTCGTAATTGCGATACCACCTTATGGTTAAATGTCAATAACACGTCATAAAACGTCATGGTCTATTTTTGTTTTTAGACCAATGTGACAGTTAGATAAGTGTCAACTCTAGTGAAGTTTCAATTTACTGGGAGGTTTTGTCAAAAGTGGTAAAAATTAAATTACGAGATCGACTAAACATTGAAATTCCTTCAGGAGTAATGATATGGTGACAGTAACACACTGAAAGTCCTATTTACTTAAGGTGAAATCACACTCCACTCTGAATCGCACGGATCAGCACGATCTTTCTGACACTTGGAGGAGTCATTCGCTAGAGCGAGAAGTCCATCCATACGTCAACGGGTTTTCAATACGATTGAGTTTGAATGATGCTAAACCGTGCGTGTGAGAGTAAACAACCATTAAGTTATATAAAAAAAAACATTGTTGCTGCATAATGGTCACCGTATCACGGCTTGGAAAGGATACGTCACCCTGTATGGTGGAGGAATTTTGAAGAAATTGAAAATATTTATGTTAATAGCGATTAAACAGTAAATGTTAACATTAATTAAACACATTTGATTTTTGTATTAAAAAGTTTATTTCATTTTTATTCACAATCTCACAGGTTTATTATCACACTGGGATGAGTTTTAACCACCATAACTGTTAATTAATTACAAAGCAAATTAAATAGGTATAATTCACATATACTGGAAAAGGTTTCTGAAAGACTGATGAACCCAAAAATTAATAATAATATAAAAATAAATCGTTTATTTATAAAAAGAGGCACAATTACAATAAGTAACTTACTAATTAAAACATAGCACAGTTGCTTATTTGCCTGAACTAGTTTGAACCTGTGCTTCAGGCTAGGAAGTGCATAAATACTTAAAGTAATAAATTAACTATGAATATAAAGTATGCAACTAAATTAAATATACTTAGGTAAATAAAAGTAAAATTGCATGTTAGTGGTTCTATTTGCAGACAACAGTAGAACTTCTGTCTGTGCATAATCTATGGTTAGTAAATATTCAAGTTTTTTTTTCAGCATTTAATTTATAAATTAACTTTCGATTTTATATATTGTACAGAAATGGGCCTAAGAATGTAAAACATCTTTCTACCAAGACATGTTCCGAAGTTGCATTAGTTGTGCATACTATATCATCCCGTCTCTTGTTAGTATAGTCAGCAGCGTAGTTAAGCATGGTGTGCTGTTAATACTACACTAAAAGTTCGCGAACAGTCAGCACGTTGCAGGATTTATATAGCAGATCTGTGGGAAAGAAAAAGAGATGGAAGTTTGCTACCTTAAATTGCTCTCTTAGCTCTATTAAGAGGAAGTAGATTGGTTTTTGGTGCGCCACCCCATGTAATGATGCAGTATTAAATTATAGAAAAAAAAAAAAAACATAATATTTGGTCCTTACATTTTTATTTCGAATATTATTGTTTCAAAGACTATTTACTTCAATGAAAAATATTTCACAGAAACACAATTCAATGAATTTTTAATCACAATTTTTTGTTTAACAAACTTTTCAAACAGTAGAATTATTTTTTAACGAATATTGTTTGTTCGGTGTAAGTATTGTTTTTTTCCATGGTATTTTATTTCAACGAAAATGTATAAAAATAGACGTTATGCTATCCATAATTTCATAAATAAAGATCTTATTAATATTTACTAAGATTAATTAAGCGTTTAAGAAATATATAATTAGATAATAAAATACTGTCTTAAAAAGTCAATATGTTGTGCTACAAAAGTTAGTGACAGAAACGAATCGCTGCAAAACCGACTCCACGTAGTCTTGTCTGCCCTACCCCTAGAGTGTAATTTAAATACGCGTGGGCGTGGAGGGGCGCCCGCCGGTCCGCGAGCTGAGGAGCAGGTGGTGTTAACGCTTGCCGCCGCCGCGGCTGAGGCTGGCCGGCTTGCAAACGGAAGCTGCGGTGGTGAGTGAGAGTACCATCTGCGACGATAAGCTAACGTGGGACCGCCGGAGCCCTGCAGCGCCGGAGCCGTGACAGAAACCATGCCTGCTGCATGTTGCATGCTTGCTTGCATGCTGCATACCTACTTGCTTGCTTGCACGCTGCATGTTGCATGCTTTTTTGCATACTGCATGCTTGCTTGCATACTGCATGCTCGCTTACAGCATGCAAGCAGTAGGTTTGGTTAGAACTGAGACATGACAAGAATTTACCCGCGTTATTTTGTGAACGCGGTGTTGTAATTTTATATGAGGGCATTTTATCAACGGTATGAATTGAAACGTTTAGAAACTGTCACTTGATAAAATGTTATTTTTGGTAATAAGTTTCATATTAAATAAACAATTTATGGATAAAGAATATTTGATTTTTTATTCTATGATATGATTATTCTAACATTAAAAGGCTGCTGCTCAGGAATTGGAGCTTAAATTGAGAACGACCGTTCAAGATCTTAAGGCTTCAAACAGTAAATGTGAACAGCTGTTACAGGAGATAGATGATAGTGAGAAGGAAGTCGAGAAGGTCGTTTACAAAAACAACACAAGCTTAAAACAGGAGCTAGTGGACCTGCATCAACAATACTTGGATGTTGTTGATGAACGGGACAAACTGCGGGTGGTCACGGATGGTTTTAATAACTGCAGTAACTTATATGAGGAGGCTTAGTGTAAGGTTAGAGACCTAGAAGAAGAACTAATTCATGCAAATCTACGAATTTCTAAGTTACAGAAACAAAACAAATGTACTCAGGCTAAGGAAACGAATAACTTATATGATGAATTATTTAATACTAATTGCAACCCTCATTCCTTAATAACAATAGACCTTACTGAAGATTCTATATTGAAACATAATAATAGTTGTTATAAAGTAAGTAAAAAATAAATAAAAAAAAAAGCTAAACGAAATAAAATCATTAATAAATGCAATAAATTCAGGAAACAACAAAAACACAGTTCCAATAATATTAAACTAAGGAAATAACGTGTTTCTCTAATAAATAAATTAAAAAACTATCAAATTAAATTAGAAGACAGTAAAAACATTTATCAAATTGACACCCAACGATTACATTTACTTTATATTAAGTATGTGAGCTCTCAAAAACAAATAAAGGAACACATCCTTGCTGCAAACAAGTTAGTAGAAATGTGTAACGATGAGGCAGACAGAGTGATCCCAATGACTCTTGGCACCACACAATCTTCTTGTCAAAGGGAATCCAGCCATGAGGCTCTTCAACCTGAGGCAACGGAGGATCCGTCCCAGTCTGGAGAGGCTCGGGACTGTATCCCTGATCAAGGTACATCACATGTTGTACAAGCTTCATCGCAAGTAGCACAGACAGATGCTTATTTTCTCACTTGTTCTAGTAAAGATAGTAATTGTTCTATTATGTTTTCAGATAGTTTAGGGAGAGGGTTAGGTAAATTATTAAGTAACAACCTGAGTCAATCTGCCATTAATTATTGTATGCCAGGAAAAACCTATGAAGAGATAATGTCATCAATAACAGGGAATAAATATGATCCGAAAGCCATTATTTCTGTATTTGTAGGCAATAGTAGTAATGTAAAAAAAGATGACATCACTGACAGTGTCACAGAAATCTTAAAGATTAATTGTCAGAAAATAATATTGTGTGCTTTTCCATACTTTCAGCATTTGTCAAGTAGGCTAAATATAATATACATATGCTTAATAACCATATGCATTTATTAGTTAATCACTATAGTGACAAACTTATATTTTTACGTCAAATAGCATGGCTATTAGCTTTTCATATAAACTCAGACATAAGTAGTATGTCGAAGCCTTATGTATTTAGCACCACAAAAATTAGTAATAATACTAATATTAAGGTTGTTTGCAATCATAATTTAAACTAGTCAGTAAGACAACAGAAGGTAACTGTAACAATGTTGTTAATCTCACCATCACCAAGCTATCTTCTGGCAATCAATTAGTTAATTGTAAAAAAGGGGCTAAGCAGAATTCCTTGAAGTTGTTTCATCAAAATATTCAAGGTTTTTCTTCCAAACAATTAGAAATTGAATTGTTTTTAGAAAAAACAATGTTTGATATTATTTGTATAACTGAACACTGGTTGAAAGATTATGAAATGCTAATTAATTTTGAGAATTATAGTGTGGGCAGTTGTTTTAACCGAAAATCCATGCTACGTGGAGGTTCACTAATCTTAATTAAAAATTGTATAAAATCTAAGACTCGTAATGACATAGTTGAACTATTGGTGGAACATAGCATTGAACTGTCCTGTGTTGAGCTAGATAAGCATTTTATAGTGTGCGTTTACAGACCTCCAAATTATCAAAACTACTCTATATTTGAGTCAGTAATGGAAGATGTTTTGGCAAAACTTGCAACTGGTAATAAATCAGTAATTATTTGTGGTGACTTTAATATTAATATTTTAGAAAATAATTCAAATAGCAGTAGATTATTAAGCCTCTTCAAATCATTTAATCTGTCAAATAATGTGTTTTTAAAACCAACGCGAATAACTTCGACTACTGCTACATGTATTGATAATGTATTTTGTTGCTGCGACTATTTAGAAAAAGCAATTGTAAATTATCTCCCTTCTGATCACAGCGGTCAAACCGTTATTTTTGAGTCCAACACACCAATGCAAAAAGTGCAGATTCAAATTAGACCAATAACATCGGGTAATTTAAATAAGTTTAATAGCTTCTTAATTAGCAAGTTAAGTGGTCTGGGCCTAAATATGTCCAATGTAAATGTTTTGTATGAACAATTCTTTTCATTAGTGCAAACAGAGTTCAATAACTCTTTCAAGAAAAAAACTAAAACTATTTCCCATAAGTTTTTATTCAGTGACTTGGCAACTAAGGAAAAGTAGGGAAAGATTATTTGAACTGTATGGCCTTAAGCCGTATATTAACACGGAAACTTTTAATAAGTATGTTGCTACTTATTCTAAAACTTTTAAAATTATCTGCAAAGCAGCTAAAGCGTCTTTCATTAGCAACAAGGTTAAATCAGCGGAAAATAAAATAAAGACAGTTTGGAAAATTATTAACAATGAAACGAACAAGAACAAAAGACATAACACTGATTACACACTGGACACTTCCCGCGGTCTCATTAGCGATAATATCGATGTTGCTCAGGAATTTGCAACTTTCTTTACCAATATTCCAATTAAAACTACAGAATCTTTAAATTCCTCCCCCTTACTGGCTATTGATTTATTAAGAGTGAATGTTTCATCCTGTCCTGTGGAATTTAAATTTAAACATATAAACCCTTTTTTTTTTTTTTTTTTGGGTTGGAAATTATCAAATAACTTCTCCCGCTCTGGGCGGAGCAGGAGGGCATGTCAGACTCTTACTGACTAAAACCCACCCGTATCCCTTTCGGACTTTCCCGCAACCCCGGCAGGCATCGGTCCTATCGGACCCCTTTACTTGCTGACATCTCTTTGAGGCGCGCGTGGAACACAACGCGCCGTCGACCCGGGCCTGGTCCTTATCGGACGGCGAGCTACCCATTGCTCACCGTCCGCAAGCCCGCGCCTACGGTGGCCGGGAATCGGCCTGCGATTCCCGACGCCCAGGGCGTCTCCTGCGGCTGCTAGGGGCGTGAGGGCGCGAAATTTGCCTCCTCCTTCGCGAGCATTACTGCTTCGCAGAAGGAGGTGACGGCCTCCCATGCCCTCTCGCTCCGTACCATGGCCTGGACTAGGGCCGGACGCGAGAGATCCCCGCCACCGATCGCCTCCACGCGGACACGGTGATGCTTTGCCCAAGCCGGACAGACCTCCACCGTATGCTCAACCGTGTCCTCCGCTCGATCCACGCAGTGATGACACCCGGGCGTTTCCTCCCGCCTGATACGAAACAGGAACCTCCCGAAACAACCATGTCCGGTGAGGACCTGCGTCAGGCGGAAGGTGAGGACGCCGTGGCGCCTCTCTAGCCACTCCTCAAAGAGGGGACTTATCGCCGCAATAGTGGCGTGCCCAGCACTGGGTTGCGACAATCGCACTCTCCATGACGCCATGAGATCCCGCCGGAGCTCTGTCCGCTGTGCTGTACGGAGTTACGCCCCGGCGTTTCGACTCCTCGCGCCACTCCCAGATATGCGCGAGGACTTTTGCCTCCAGATCCCATGGCGGTAATCCGGCAAGGAGGCTCGCCGCCTCACCGGAGACCGTGCGGTATCCCCGGACCAGCCGGGTGGCCATGACCCTCTGGGGCGCGTTCAACCGGCGGGCTGGCCGCCGCTCAATGAACGCGCCCAAACCGGTGCCCCGTAAAGGGCCATGGACCGCACGACCCCCGCGTATAGCCTCCGGCAGGAGGCGTTTGGACCCCCTAGATTGGGCAGGAGCCGCTTCAAAGCAGCCCCGGCCCGCTCCAGTCTGGGAGCCAAACGTCGGAAATGCTCCACGAAGTTCCACCAGCTGTCGAGGACGAGTCCAAGGTACTTCATCGTCGACTCGATGCCGATGTGAACTCCTCCTACCGTTATTTGGGACCCCAACGGTGGCGCGTTCCGAGGACCATGAAAACACATGGCCTCGGACTTGTGCAGGGCCACCTCGAGTCCCAATTGCCGGATTCTGCCCACGATCTATGTTCTATGTTAGGGGGTTTGGTTTCCGCACTTAGTCCGTCAGGTGGACCATTGTGCGTGGGCCATAGCGGCCGTTTGGTGGTTATTCCAACCAGCCCACCTCCCTCCAGAAGCTGATTAGGTCTCCTGGTCTGTTTAGAACGTCTGTGTATGATCTGGGTGACCCGAGGGTTTCTGTTCTGCCCACGATTGTCGCAACCCCGTGTGTCGCTAGTTCGGCCGCCGCCTGGTGCGACCTCCCCTGCGCCAGGACCAACGTGTCGTCAGCGTAGCAAACGACGCTGACGCCGCTAGGGAGGTCAGCGCGCAGCACCCAGTCGTATCCGATGTCCCACAGATGCGGCCCCAGGACCGATCCCTGTGGGACACCGCACGACATCTCTCGCTGGTTCCATTCTCCCTGGTGACCGGGGTAGATGACGGCCCTGTCCGTCAAATAGGCCTCGACCACACGACAGAGGTAGGTCGGCATCCGGTGATACCGGAGTGCCTCCCTGATGCAACTCCAGGGCAGGGTATTAAAGGCATTGGCGATGTCTAGAGACACCGCCAAGACGACCCCACCCCGGGCCACAGCGTCCCCCGTCGTGAGGGCTCGCACGCGCATGATGGCGTCCACCGTAGAGCGCCCCCTGCGGAAACCAAACTGGCTCTCCGTCAAATCCGGCCCCACCCGCACCAGCCGCCCGACGAGGACGTCTGCAATGACTCTTTCAAAGAGCTTGCCCACCTCATCGAGCAGCACGATGGGCCGGTAAGCGGATGGAGAGTCCGCAGGGCGCCCCGGCTTCTTGATGAGGATCAGTTTTCCCGTCTTCCAGCGAAGTGGGAACTGGCCCCTCTCCAAGCATGCGCTTAGGAGCCCTCTTAGTCGAGGTCCGAGAGCCTCCAAGGCCAGGACCCAGGCTTTCCCAGGTAAGCCGTCGGGTCCTGGGGCGGTATTTTTGGCATTCAGCCTACGTACCGCCACTCTCATCTCTACCTCGGTCACCTCCGGAGCATCGTCGTCGTCGTCGGCGGTGTGATCCGCATCGGGCACCGCAGTAGACGTAGCCATGGGCGGGGAGGCATGGTCCCTGTTCAGAGTCTCCAGCGACTCCTCGCGGGCCACTCCCCTGGCCCGCAGGATCTCCGCTTGGAGGGCGGTCTTCGCCGCTCTGTACCCCGCGTACAGCTCCGCCTGAATGGCTTCCGTATCCGGAGGACGAATACGGAGCCTGCGGTGCCTGGTGTACCGGCGTCGCGCAGCAACGCACGCATTGCGCAGTGTCGTCAGCTGTTGCGACCACCAGTACACCTGGCGCGAGGCACGTCCGGGCTGGACCCGGGGCATTGCCACGTCACATATTTCGGACATGGCCTCCCGGAACCACTCCGCCTCGTCGTTGATGTCGGCAGGCCTGTCCGGTGGTGACGCCCAGGCCTGCACGATCGAGGCTTCCAGGAGGAGCTCCCGGTCCAGCTGCTTCAGCGCCCACCGCGGACCACTCGGGGCCTGTCGGACCGGCACGCTCGAGGTCTGGGCGGAGACGTCAAACCGGATGTACCGGTGATCGGAATAGGTCTCCACCCCCTCCATGACGCGCCAGTCAATTACACGCGGCGACAGAGCGGGGCTGGCGAACGAAATGTCCACCACTGATTCACCCCGCATCCGCACACACGTGAAAGAAAAAGAAAGAAAGAAAGAAAGAATAATATTTATTTGGACAGAACCCCGGTTCAGAACGACCAGGCCTGTCCTCCACCATCCTGCCCCGTGTGTCCGTATATCGGGAACCCCAAGCCACATTCTTGGCATTGAAGTCCCCGAGGACGAACACGGGAAGGGAACAGAACCCGACGACGACGACTCTCAACTCCTCAAGGGAGTTGTGGAACTCGGCAAGAGTACGGCTCGGGGAGAAGTATACCCCTACCACAACGATCTCCCCAACATATAAACCCTGTGGTCGTTGTAAAGGCTATTAAGCAACTTAAGATCAAAATCACCGAAGATCTGTGGGGCATGTCTACTAAAGTTTGTCAATCAACCATTGAGACAATTGCACCCTATTTAGCTTTAATGTTTAATATGTGTGTAGATCAAGGGGTATTCCCGGATTTAATGAAGCACAGTAAAGTTATTCCACTTTTCAAGTCCGAGGACAGCAAGGACACTAATAATTATAGACCCGTGTCGGTTTTGCCGGTTTTCAGCAAGGTTTTTATTTTTACTTAACCAAGTTTTGTTCAATGTTTTTTTTTTCTTTTTGGTAGTAAATTCTTTTAATCTCACAAATTCATTGCAAAATATAGTTTTGTATAATTTAGAAGCATTTTTTTTTCCCCATTTTTGTAAATGTGAGTACCAAGGAGCCGTTTACTATGTTGTTATGTTGTATGTTGACTTGAAAGAGCATGGCAGTTGAGTATGTCATGCTCACTTAAATGTCTCGCTGATGGTGGCGAGTGTGTTGGATTATTCGGTTCCCTACAAAATGGTTGAACTGGATGGTGCTGATCCACGCGTCATGTTCGTGAACGGGCGCCGTCGGTTGAGACTGGTCATCTCTTATCTGCCATTGCTTATTTTTAATCTTATATTTTTAATCGTTTTTGATTATTACTTTATTTTACATTGTTCTCACATATAGAAGCAACAAAAGTAATGTACCCAGGATTTTGTAATTTTTGTATTTAAAAGAGTGTCCTTGGATTTTCTTGCCCGTTCTTCTCCATAGAGATCAACGTTTTGGAATGGGCAACTAGCTTCAACTTTCTGATTAACTGACCGACTCTTTGACAATTCAAAAGTGCCTGTAAATGGTTTAATTGAAATAAATGCTTTGAGTTTGAGTTTGAGTTTAAACTTTATATGAAAAAAAAAACAATGATTTAAAAATCCTGGGTATTGATTATTCTATGAAACGAAAACATGAGATTTTTTTTATGTGAAACGAAATTCTATAAAACTACACTGGACAGCAAACAAACCGGGCTACCCGCTACCTTGGAACTCTGATTCGATTTTTTCAAAAAGTACAAAACTTACAACTATCAAAGTTATACCATTTTTTATCATGATGATTAAAATGATTGGAAACTCATTAGGGTTAATCAATTTAATAAGTGTTTATTAAAAAAATTACAAAGAAGAGTTTTATCGTTAGTAATCATAAAATGAAAAAAAATATTAAAGCCAGAAAAAAAACAATTGGTTTGTATTCAGCAAGGGGAGGGTCTCTTGCTCGGATGACTGCCAGCTTCCTCGTATTCATCGATCTCACGAGCCTGATGATGAAATCTTGAGGGATTGCATTCCACTGCTCTTCAATTGCGATTCGCAGCTCTGGAAGCCTTGTTGGAGCAGGTAGGTTGGGCTTTCGCTGTCCGCGTACAGGCCGATAGTGCTGCTTGACGAGGTGGGTAAAATGTTTGAGCGGATAATCGCTGCCCGCCTCGTCGGCCACTTGTGCAGGGAGGGGCCTGACCTGGCCGAGAGCCAGTTCGGCTTTCGGCACGGGCGCTCCACCATCCACGCGATATCGCGGGTAAGAGTCCTGGCGGAGGAAGCGGTGTCCCGGGGTGGGGTGATGTTGGCGGTGTCCTTGGACATATCCAACGCCTTCAACACCCTGCCCTGGAGCTGCATTCGGGAGGTACTGCGGTATCATCGGGTGCCTCCCTACCTCCGCCGTATCGTTGGGGCTTATTTGGCGGAAGGGTGTGTCACCTACACGGGACGTGATGGCGGAAACCAGCGCCGCATGTCGTGCGGTGTTCCACAGGGTTCGGTCGTGGGACCGCTCCTGTGGAACATCGGGTACGACTGGGTGCTGAGGGGTGAGCTCCAGCCGGGCGTGGACTTGACGTGTTATGCGGATGACAGGCTGGTCACGGCCCGGGGGAGCTCGTACAGGGAGGCAGCGTTGTTGGCGACGGCTGCGGTGTCACAGGTCGTGACCCGCATACGGCGCCTAGGCTTGGAGGTGGCCCTCAACAAGTCGGAGACCATGGTCTTTCATGGCCCCCGGCGGGCGCCGCCGCTGGGATCACATATTGTGGTCGGGGGGTCTCGAATCGCTGTCGAATCCACCATGAAGTACTTAGGATTGGTGCTCGACAGCCGGTGGGATTTCGGCCTCCACTTTCAGCGGCTGGCGCCCAAATTGTTGAGCGTGGCTGGGGCGCTGTCAACGCTGCTTCCCAATTTGGGGGGCCCGAGCGCCGCCTGTAGGCGGCTCTACGTGGGGATCGTGTGATCAATGGCCCTGTATGGGGCCCCGATCTGGGCGGCTGACCTGACGGCCGGCAGCATCGCTATCCTGCGGAAGCCGCAGCGAGCGATGGCCGTCAGTCATCAGGGGGTATCGCACGATCTCCTACGAGGCGGTTTGTGTACTGGCCGGATCCCCGCCCTAGGACCTCGAGGCGAAGGTACTCGCGTCACTGTATCGATGGCGCGAGGACTCGAGGGCGTGAGGCGAGAGGCTGACGCAGCGACATTTGGAGCTGCGTCGGTCACAGCTTCGCGCAGCCCTGGTAGCCGAATGGTGGGACAGGCTTTCACGCCCTACCGCCGGCCCCGTCACCATCGGGGCGGTCCGGCCGGCTCGGGAGGTGGCACGGCTCCCTGTCGTTTCGGGTGATGCAGATGCTCTCGGGGCATGGTTGCTTCGGGAAGTACGTGTGTCGCATAAACAGGAAGCCGGACGCTCGGTGTCATCACTGCGTCGACTGTCGGGAGGACACGGCTCGGCACAAGCTGGCAAAGTGTGCCGCTTGGGAGGAGCCGCGCCGTGTCCTCATCTCAGGTGTTAGCAGTGACCTGTCGCTGCCGGCCGTTGTCAACTCAATGGTCGGCAGCGTCCGAGTCCTGGGACGCGGTGGTATGGGAGCGGGAGATTGCTTCCGCTAACCCGATCCGCAGCAGACGCACCGGGCGTCAGTGGAGGGCGGATAACGCCCTCTTCCAGCCCGCCTAAATGGGTCCAGGGGCGACGGATCTGGGGAAATCCGTCGCCCCCTACTCCTTAGGACCCGAGATGGTGGCGTGTAGTGTTCCACGTGCGCCTCTCTATGACGTAAGGGGGGAGTTTAACACCTCACTTCCCCCCTAACTCGAGGTGGCCCGCAGAGGCGGGCCGGCACTAGCCGGGGATCGCGGAAGTCGCATTAGATCCCGTGATCCCCGGTGCAAGTGCGAGACGGAACACCGGGGTGGTTTTAGTCAGTAAGAGTCTGACAGACCCCTCCGCCCTCCCCAGGGCGGAGGACATCCATGAGGATTTCCCCAAGTAATCAAAAAAAAAAAAAAAGTAGGTTGGGCTTGAACCCGACGTTTCAGCTCATTCCATAAGTATTCTATTAGATTCAAGTCCGGGCTTCGAGCTGGCCAGTCCATCGTACGAATGCCGACGTCACGTAGATACTGGGTCACCACATGAGCAACATGAGGCCGTGCATTATCATGCATCAACTGCATATCCTGCCCAATATATCCTGCGTAAGGTACCACATGGTCTGCGAATGCTCCAGTCTCTAGGTATCTTCTGTAAACTTGTTGCACCGAAGATCTGCTGATTCGAAGTTTTCAAGCGACCTCACGTTGCGCAACTCCTGTTTGAAGTAGTAGCTTGAGCTACTTCCTGATGCGTCGTATCCATTATTAACCGAAGAAAGTTGCAAAAATACATGCGTCTGAGCAAACAATGAACAATAACTAAACAAATGATAACAAATATCCGACTACCCTTATTGTAGAAAAAAATAACGCATCGAATCGCGAACTCTAGTCAAAACAGAGCAAATCGTTAGCATTGTGTTTGTTGCTTGATTACAATGTGAGTTGACGATACCTTAGAATAAATTTATTTTCATTTTAATCAGCATGAAACACACTTTATGTAGGTGTAACTTTGATGGTGGTTAGTTTTATACTTTTTGAGAAAATCTAATCAGAGTTCCAAGGTAGCGACTGGCCCGGTTTATTTGCTGTCCAGTGTATTAGCTATAAAACAACGTACAACCATTTCCGACATATTATAATATATTTGATTTTACAGTACTAACATTGTATTGTCTAATTAGTAAAAAATACCTATAAAAATCTACTACGCATAGTCCTTCAACATTTAAAAACAATTAATATAAGTAAAAATTGCGTTTTCATAAAAATTTCAAATTAATTAAATAAAAATTGCACACAGGAAATTACAAAATCGCAATTTTTCTGTATGCCAAACATATGGGGACCAAGACTCCCGGTCCAAGACTCCCGTGTAGCAGAGTAGTTTCAATATACAGTAGTTTCGCCGAATCGAAATGCTTTGAAGAGCGGGTGTCGTTCGGTTTGAGACATCTCACGAACTGAGGGGTCCCGCTCACCATCTTCTGAAGTAGCTCCATTAGGGAGTATCTGAAGTATGTGGATACTGTCTGCTGAACTCCGGACTGGGAAGCAAGCCCTCGACTGTTAAAGCGCTCCTGAAAATATATTTTTTATTGTAACTAAGTGGATTTATTTTAAAGTAGGAAAAGCTTTCTGTAACGGTCGACAATTACGAGCAACTTTATTCAAAGCAAATGATACTACATAACATCTAGCACTTATTACATCATTTTCGGATTTACAACCAAAATTTTTCATCATTTTGATAAAAATAACAACTTACCCTATCTAAGCTCCGACTCTCCAAGCTCCTTGGATCCATGGCCTCTCCTTGCAGCGGCGAATACAAATTTCCAGTCTTAGTGATGGGACATTGGAACAGGAACCTGATGATGTTGTACTGACTCTGTCTCATGAGCTGAACCACTTCGGGAGGAAGGCAGTTGCGGTTCTTCTCTAGGAAGCCGTCGGCTTGGTAGATCACGCGGCCGGAAAAGTGGTGGACCGCGAAGCAAATAGCGTCGGACTAGTACGGACGTAGTATTAGCTCTTGATGTTGTTGGGGAACTTTTTTGTAAAAACACCAATTGTTACAGTACAGTTACAGTACTATATACAGTTATAGTGTATAACGAAGCAAAGGCGTTTATTTATACATAATTATTTGAGTGATAAACTGACATGAATAAGACTTGCAGATTTAACTAGAATCGAGTTTGCTTTATCATAACGACCCGGATCAAGCTTATGCTTCACTATTTAACCTCATCAATTGTGAGTTTAGGAAGGTTTTCACCAAAAACATTGCCTGTTTGTGACCGTGCAAGTGATTGGGCAACACCAGGTATTTATAAAAGTAGGCAGAGGTTATTTGAATTGTATCATGAAAAATCATATAACCATGATGAAACTTTTAAAGAATTTGTTAAAAAATATTCAAAAACTTTTAAAAGAACCTGTCCCTAGCAAAGGCCAGACACATTAAAAATAAAATTATATATTCTGGAAATAAAATTAAAACAACTTGAAATATTATTAATTCAGAAACGGGAAGAACAACAGTACGGAATCGTGACTTCCATCTAAAAATCAATGATGTAGATATTAAGGCAGACGTGGAGGTGGCCACTGAGTTTGAAAATGTCTTCACTAATATTCCCATTTTAACAACCAAAACTCTGTCATCGTCATCCTCCACTTCTGCTTACTCAATACTTAAAGATTGTGTACCAGAATGTGACAAAGTTTTTGAATTAACAATTATTACTGTTAAAGACATTATCTTTTAGAAATCTTGATGTAAAAAAACTGCTTACCTTTGGGGATTATCAGTACATACCATGTCTTCAATAATTTACGTTATTTCACCCTTTTTAGGAGGTCTCCACCAGATCTACTGGAACACCTTCCGCCATATACACCTGTTGTTGCCATGTGAAGATGAGCTGATTGTAGTACCGAAGTGTTAGGTGTATCTACATTTCGTACCTACACCTACAACCCGCCCGCACTCAACTGAATCAACAACGGATCGATCTCATTAAAAACAGGATCGACATGGTAGTTGGTACAACATGGCAACTTATAACGATAGACGTTGAACTGAACGGTCTTTAACTGACGTTGATCATTACCATCGATTGAAATCGGTGTAATCGAGGAATTTGCATTAAGTATAATTACCGAATGCATTTTGCGACGAGTAGGTAACAATTTAAGATAGGTAGCTTAACAATATAATAACTAGGTATTTCAGAGAAGATTTCTATCAGCGGGAAGCCAGATAAAATGTGTTGCAATCATTAAAAAAAAAGAATATATATATATTTATGGCAAAGTGGACAATTTACTTAAACTACCAACTTAGTAACAAAACATATGTTTCATAGGTAGTTATCGTCTAATTTAAAATTGTACTTCCCTCCACTGCAGCACTGCTTGTTGCATATACATTTTTCACATAAACATTCAAAGAAAAAAAATTGAAATTTTTGTGGCGATCTCTACATACTGAACTCTCCTGCTTATTTACAACTAGCTTCTGCCCGCGACTTGGTTCGCGTGGATGTCTTAAAATACCACAATACTTATACCTACTAAAATAACAGCCACATTTTTATAATACTTCCCTGTAAACCACGTCTGTATAGTCTGGGTCTCCTCAGCAGCCAAAATAGACAGAGGGTCAGGACTGGTGACACGAGCGCAAGCGTACAGATGTCCGCGTGAGGAGCAGCTCGTCTTAAGGTCGACACCCGCAGCCTTCAGTAGCAATTTCCCATTGCTTGCGAAGTTTTTCGTTTTAAGTTAATGAATTAAATCCCGCTATCCTTCACATACTAATAACGACACAACATTACACACTGACTGATGCATTCTAACAGATTATTCCTGATGAACGGCTATCACTAGAGAGTAACAGTAGAGTTTACACACGGGATTTCTCATTAATAGTCACATATCAATATCAATAGTATAAAAAAATATAATGTAATAATTGGAAATCGAACTTACAAATCGAACCAGTGGCGTAGCTAGTAAGTGAGTAATTAATTACCCTGTATCAAAATATGTTGGGGGCATTGATATAAGTATATCAATGGTTACCTTTTTTATGTGACTGTAGCGAACTCAAAAGGAGGTTATCTTTTTTTTACAAAATTAATAAAATAGCGTCTTGAGTCGGGAGTTCAAGAGCTTAAGCTGTTACTGTGTCCTTAGTAAGAGAATCCAAGAGCGAGCGAGGTGAGCTAGAAAACTGACTTAGATACGTTAAGTTTTCATTGTAGAGCGAGCGTAGCGAGCGTAGCGAGCTCGAAAATTTAATTATTCTGTACCTGGATTGTTAAAGATTTCATTGGTTTTTTACTAAGGCAAAGCATGAGCGAGCGAAGCGAGGTCGAAAATTTAAGAATCCTAACTCACAGGTTAGATTTTCCGTGTAATTTTACTAAATGAATGTATGAGCATGAGAGTTGGACCTTGCCTTTAGTAAGCACTAAACCAATTATGTTAATTTTTATATTTTCATTAGGTATTAAGTAATTCATTACGGGTTCCACATCAATAAAAAATTTATGTTTTGGATAAAATCTTCGAAAAGGAGGAGGTTATCAATTCGGGTGTTTATATATTTTTTTTAATGTATGTTCGGACATAACTCCGTCGTATATAAACAGATTTGCAAAAATCCTTTTTTGTTCGAAACGGTATATTTCCGAGGTGGTCCCATTGTCATCAGGTCGGAATCATCTGATAATGGGATCCTGGATAAATCGAGGGAACTCTTCAAATATTACTCTGCAAATTATTATGTGCGACACTGCTGTGACAAACAAGTTACATACAGTGTCGTACGTAAGAGACTACTGTATGAATGAATATGAGGTAATTATGACGATTGATTGAATTTTAATTTGAATTATTTAATTTTGTGTTATTGTGTGTAATTTAAAGATTTCTTATATGGCTTATGTGGTAACTGAAATAAATGAATTTTATTTATTTATTTAATTATTACACACCTATAGCGATTTGGGTATTCTTTATAGTAACTCGTGCAGTTGGTCTCGGAAAGCACTATTTGGTGAAGTTGAACTGATAATAAAGACCACAAATGGCCACTGAAACTACTCAATAATAAATATTTGACGGGTTGCGATTCGATTACTAATATGGTTGCCAAGTAATTTATGCTCGTCACAATGCACATAGAGAAGTGGATGAATGGTGAAGTACCAGGAGAAATCCTCAAGGATTGAAATGTCCCTGCATCGGGAAAAGCAAGTCAGTTTTTTTTATTTTTTGTTTTTAGCTCGTCTTTTTACAAGTCGCGATTAACTGCAGAAGAATAAGAACTTAAGAGGGAACAGGGGCTGCGAGGAATTTGAAAAATAGGTATTTGAAGAAACTATTGCCGTCGTTTTACCTCAAGTATGCCTACATAGAGTGTGACAGGGACAGCTGCAGCTCAAACCGATTATATCACCAAAAAAAATGACGAGATCGACGTTTCGTATTTTTACCTTTTTTCTCCTCGAAAACAGAGCCGATTCAATTATTTTTTACATCATTTTTTAAGAAGGAGATGTCTAGGTTACTATCATTTTTTTTTATGTTAAAAACTTTTCGAATTTGTCTGGTAGTCCTCTAATCACGGCGGTAAAAATGGGGCGCTTTTTGGAATTTTTGGAGGATCATATTTTCTTTACCAATAAGTTGCTGAAAAAAATGAAATAACAGGGACGTATCTACAGCAGACCTTGATTTTAGGAAAAAAAAATGCTCTAGAAGCATTATTCAGGAAGAAAAAAAGAGAATACATTTAAGCAATACCATTTATGACGGGGATCGGAACTGTTTCTCCTAAACACAGGTTATTTTGTAACCTATCTAGGAGAGCATTACGGCACCCACAAACTAGATAAAGAACTATGCTTGTGCTTTTTAGTGTTTATTACTTTGTCATGTAATCTAGTCTTAATTGAACAATAAATCTTTATCTTATTTAATATTGTCCCCCATAGCAAATAGCGTGATAATTTATCGCCTACGAACTGACCAGACTTATAGGGAATATCTATGCAAAAGTTGAAGAGAATCTGTCCGGCAGTATTTGCGTGATGATAGAACATACAGAGTTTCAGACAAACAGATAAACAGACTAAAATTCTAAAAACTATATTTTCGGCATTACAACCTTTCCCAGACCTCGCAGCAATGACTTTTTTTTAAAAATATTCAATGTGCAGTATTTTAATATAAATAACTATCGATTAAATGTATCATTAAATTCATTAATCAGTGCATTAATCTTATCGTTACTAAGCATCGCCAATTTTCAGAAAACGTTTTAATATAAATGTTTTACAAAAAGTTCATAAACTGTGTTTTTTTCTATTCCTATTCAGTTAGTACCTATCATGGAAATGATCATGTTTCATATAAATTTTATGTTATTTTCTTTTTTGAGTTGGATCAATGCCGTTGAAGTAAGTAGGCTTTTTTATTTAAACAGTAGGTACCTACAGTTTTTCATCTAATCACGACGTTGCCCGTTGACGTTGTTTGAGCTTCTCAAATTTTCACTAAGTACTTCTGCAAAAACCGGGAATGAAGATCAGATAAGTACCTACTTTTAAAAGTCAATTAAATTAAATTAAGGAAACCTAACTACTTACCTACTTAATTAATCTTTGGATACATACATATTACAAATAAAATCTTCTACATGGTTTTTATTTTTGCGTGTCAGCTAAGACAGGGTTACCTGTTTTTGTCACGCTATCTTTGTATGTGGGATTCTTTGTACCCTCGAAACACCCTAACAGCTGGATGGATTTTAATACATATTGTATCAGCAGTCTAGGTCGCACGTCGTCGGTGGTTACAGGCCAGGTTGTATTTATATAAAATCAAAATAGCGAATTTCAGACGTCAATAAGCAAACCATGTCTTGAAAAACAATATTTTTGTGTCATGACCTTGCGGTTATCAAAATAAAGGGCTGGAGGACAAGATTCCAAAAATACAATTTTTCACTTAAAGGTTGAAAAAATATATAAAATGAAAAATAAAAAATACCCAACTGCAACTTAAAAGTTCAAAAAAAGCTCACTTTTCAAGCAGTCGTATAAACGCGCGTGCGCACACCTCTTCTTTTCATATAGGACTGATCAGTCCGACTAGTTCCTTACTCGAATGGAGTTCTTAGTTACCCACTCATGAGCGAATCTCACAGCGAGGTCGTGAGTCGAGATAAAGCGTGACAAAGACATTCGAGTTCGAAACTAATGGGGAAAACCCTTTCACTCAATTTCAGTGCATGGAGGTGATTCCGGAGAGGGCAAATTTGACTTATTCAAACCCAAAATATATGTACCTGAACGCGACGGTGAACGTACGGCGATACAGCAGGAGGTCACGGTACTTCATCAATTTGATGGGCACCAATAAACAGACTTGGGGGAACAATATTACGGTTAGATTTCAAAACTTTCGTAACATAACATCACGCATATACGTAGCTGGGGTCATGAGCACCTCTGGCAAGATTTGAATGTTGTGCCCTCAATACTTATTTTTTAGGAAATTAGAAAGAGAAACGACAAAATAACTTTGAAAGTGTAATTTATGTACCAATTCATTTAAGCATTAAAATAGTTATTTCTTAGTATTATTCATATAAGCAATAGAAAATCTACAAAGTTTACTCTTATGGCTTTTTCTGGGGTTAATTTGTCAATATTACATGGTCTACATCAATACTTTTTGCAATGTTCCTACTCAAACGATATTAAAGCGAGATTGCTCAAACGTTCTGGACCAACCTGCGATCCTAGATATTTTTTTATTAATTTGAATTTGCTGAAAGATATTTTACACCTTGCAGACAAACGCGGGCACAGCCTCAGATTTCGGGGTGTCACCATGGGTACTGGCAGGGTATAATAATTAATGTGTGATAAGAGCGGAAAAGCTTAATCATATGTTTAAGATGTAAGAGCGAGCGGAGCGAGCTCGCTTTTGCGCCCCTTTTCACATAACCAATCAATTACCTATATTGCATAATATTTAATCACTACGACCTACGATATTGCACTATGCGACGTATTAGGTATTATAAGTACGTCGTACGTTAATTATCTTTGGTATTAGGTATTATTAAGTACTGCCGCACGCAAGTGGCAATTTGATTTTGAACTTGAGCTGACCTAGTGTAGGTAGTACGGAGTTTAAATAGAAGAGTCCGGCTTATACTGGTATTGTGTTACCACAGACATGCAGCCTACCGTGCTATGCCTAAAACAGCACTAAATTGCAGATCACAGTAGGCGTCAGTCAGCTCTTACACAACGAGTATCGACGCTCTTTCGTGGAGTTGAGTCACAAGCTCTGTGACCTCGTCAATAAGGAGCCGTTCGTAGGAGGCGCAATCAGGAACGCCGGAGTGGTGTGCCCTTTACCTCCTGTGAGTAAAACAAGTACATACTGGAATGTGAATAAAGCACCTAATTCGAAAGCGCCGGAAGTGACGCCCCTATCACCTTCACTGCCACAGTGACAGGACCGTCACTTGAGCTCGCTCAGCCAGTAATTCGTTTTGAAACAGATTGCTAATCCACTGCTTCATAAGTTCGAAATAAAAATTTGCTCAACAACGTAATTAACGCAATTAATGTTCTTGAACTGTCAAAATGAAACAGATTAGTCTTAATCGCTTACGAAAATGAGTTAGGCAATTAGATAGCAGATCTTAAAACTGATTATTTCATGAAGTGTTCGACCATTTCATGAAATGTTTATATTTCATGAAACAGAACATTGACACATCATCTATGACGAAACAGAGAAAGTTATCACATCTATTTCGTAACAATCATTGACACACACACACACACACACACACACACACACACACACACACACCTACACTTCCACAAATATCTTCTAATAGGAGAGGGCACTGGTTCTTGTAACACAGGTCTACCACCTAGCACAGGAGTCAGGGACTTCACACTATTTTGTAACCACTCTCTTGTGTAATAAAGGTTATTGATATTATTGATTAATCATGATGTGGTGTGGGCAGGTCATTGAATATTCTACGTTTGACGATATGAACAGTTAAACGCACGACTACAGTTTCATGATACTAAGATATCACTCATGATGCTGAGATAGGAGCCTTTTGGCCTCGCACAGGACTTTCTGCTTTTATTTTCATTTTACTTTGTTTTTATTGTTTTTTTTATTTTTAATGAGTGTGTGTTTAAGTTTAATTGAGATCTCCTGTGCTTGTCCAAATAAATACTTTTTCTTTCTTTCTTTCTTTACATGGCCAAACATTAAATTAGCCGGCGATCGCTACTTCCAAGTTGGTCACAGTTTTTACTACAACTTAAACCATAGATACATTAATGATATGGCCAAACGTCGATTTACATCATTTGTCAATTTTAGCTGGCCATTTCATTTCATGAAACACAACCATTTCTTGATATAGTCGAACACTTCATAAAATGATCATTATTCTAAGATCTGGCTCCGAAATTATACAGGCTGTCCCTGGAAGTATGGATCAAAATGAATACGGGTGTGGGCAAGGTTATTTCCAAACATTTTAACTCTAATAATGTTTGTGCAATTTTTTACGATTCAAAAGTTATGACCATTTTTTGTTTTTATCAATCACTAAAAATCATAAATAAGACTAACAGGGCTATCACTTTCATTTTTTTTTCAGGTCGTTGTCGAAGAGTGGGCCTTTGCTTTGCTTTGTGGTAATACTTTTACGCAGCTAGGTATAAAACATGTCTACTAGCTGTGTAAAAGTATTACCACAGGAAAAGCCCACTCTTCTACTACGTCATGAAATTGATAGCCCTGATAGATTTTTTTTCTTTGAGCATTGCGAAATGATTGAACAAACTAAAATTGGTCATAACTTTTGAACCGTGAAAAATTGCACCGACATTCTCAGGGTTAAAAAGTTTCAACTTACGCCCCTATTCGATTGGACTCGTACTTCCAGGGGGGCCCTGAATAAAAGAGCTCGACGATCGCTTCTAGTTAATACGCGCCTTTGTGGCATGAAAGAATTTTTGTAATTGGCTCAGTACTAGAGATTACCTCTTACAAAAAAAACTCAATTTTTCTTCTTTATAATAAACCAACTTCAAAAAGGAAGAGGTTCTATGTTCGTCGCACCTACCTATGTATTTTATTTAGGTGTGTTCTGCTATTTCTCCGTGATTAGTACTGGGCCGATTTACGTGATTCTTATTTTATTTATCATTCGGTAGAGGAAACCCACGCGCTGGTCCCCTATAAATTTTATTAACTTTGTTTTGGTAGCTTTTGAGTAAGCTTCAATAATACGAATTTTATTCCACTTTGAGCGTGTTGCGCCACGAGCTCAAGCCGTGAACGCGCAAGACCGTTATATAATATTCATGGTACCACCCCTCTCTATCCCCCAGGGTTATCACAGTTTGCAGAACATGACAGCCCCGACAGAGCACTTTCCCAGCGTGTTCCCTTTTGAGAAGGGTCGCCTTGAGGTTGCATTGAGCGTCACTGACACGAAGGAGCCAGTCATGCAGCTCACCATTGTGGCTTCGTTCAAACAGAAGCCTTAGAGGAAATAAGCTGGTATACAGGGTCACTTGTATAGTCAATCTCGTAATTGCTCTACCACCCAAGGTTGAATGTCACATAAAGTCAAGGTCTAGTTTTGCTCAAGACCAATGTGACAGTTAGACAGTCTCAGTACAATTTCAATATTATAATACATCTATGGTTTCAACCTTAGAGAAGTTTCAATTTACTGAGTTTTAGTCAAAAGTAGTAAAAATTAAATTACGAGATCGACTATACATTGACGTTCCTTCAGGAGTAATGGTATGATGACAGTAAACCTGGAAGTCCTATTTACTTAAGAGCAGGCTCCCTAAATTGTATGTTAATTTGCATTAATATTCTGAAACAGTCACGCATACAATCAAAATGGAACTTTACTATATGATTTATTGGATCTTTTTATTTCCATGTACAGACGCCAGCACATCAACCTACTACAATTTGTCAAATTTCTTCAATAGATTTTCAATTTTATGACTAAAGTATAAGGTTCAAAGTTGATTGGGAAAATTTGATAGTTTCGGGTAGGTTGACCTGCTGGCGTCTGTACAAGACAGTTACGTATTTTTTTATATTTTTTATTAGGATTTTCGCTCCATTCATTTTTTATTCGAAAATCAAGTCTGTTTTTAAAGATTATTAAAATAAAGATCAAGAATGATCGGCTTTGATGTCTAAAATAAGTATTCACAGGAAGAAAATATAGTTTTCATTAGTTATAAAAAATGACGTAATTCTCATTTCGTTTGAAATGAGAAATACGCCATTTAGCACTTATCGGAGTGGTAGGGTGCATGGGGCGGAGCTTGCGTGAAAAATGTCTTTAGAGTGCCTGGTCTTAAGGTGAAATCACAGTCTGAATCGCACGAATCGGCATTTTTATATCTCTATTTCGTTCTGAGACTTAGTGGCGTCATTCGCTAGAGCGAGAAGTCCGTCCACACGTGCTAATCCATGAGTGTAAGAGTAAACACCATTGGATTATTAAAATTAAAATAAACATTAGTGCTGCATCGGTCACCGTATCACGACTTGGCAAGAATACGTCACCCTGTACGGTGGAGGCATTTTGAAGAAATTTATATTATTATGGAATAAACAATAATATTATAAAACATATAAATATGAAATTAAAACGTTTGATTTTCTTATTAAAAAGTTTATTTCATTTTGATTCACAATCTCACAGGTTTATTATCACATTGGGATGAGTTTAAAACACCACAGCTGTTCATTATTACAAAGCAAATTAAGTATAATGCACAAATACAGGAAAAGAGGTAAATGGTCAAAGGTTTCTGAAAGACTGATCAACCCAAGAATTTGCTACAAGCACATAATTGTACAGAAGGCGCATTCCATATTTTATCATAGGTATGAAGCTACAAGTACGCGGCGGGCTCGTCTTGTCGGGCCAATATAATATGTGTTTATTATAAGAGTTACGCGATAGAAAGAGAGGCAACTTCTAGGTGAACATAACTGCAGGTAATTAGCGCTGTGCGACCTGAATTGCACTTTATTGTGTCGTAGCAAGAGTCGCTTTTTATTTAAATGATTTCGCGGAGTGAAACATCTGTATTAAGCTGTACTACAACGTTAATTTTGGCGCGTGGCCGAAGTCGGAACTAACGGCGCCATTTTGATTTTTCAACAATTTATTTGAAAATAAATCCCTCCTGTAAATTTCAATCAAGTGCCAAAACATCCGTGTACCTGTTTAACAAATGCTGTTAATCTCATAATTGCCTAACTGATAAAACCACAGCCAATGAGCCAATCGAATTGCTTGACACAAGATTTGAAAAAAGTAACTGATGAAATTAGATAGTTTTTCAGAAACCCGGGTTAAGTTAGTTGTTTTACTTCATCCATTTTTTGTAAATTAATTGAGCCGTTTAAACTATAGCGGTCTCATTACAAAACAAGTTTTTTCTTTTAGCATAGTTATTAATAAATTGCTCGATGGTTTAATCGAGTAATTTATTATTTTTGGACTTTATTCCTTCTGCAGTAAAGTTCTTAGTACAAAATAGTCAACTTAGACAGGTTCTTAACTCAGTTTTCGTATTAAGAACTTTACCTCAGTAGGAATAAGGTTCAAAATACAATAACTTGTTGGTTTGGTCTGGGACTAAAGTTAAAACTCGTTTTGTAATGAGACTGAATGAGAATCAGAAAAGTAATACTTGTTGTTGAGCATTTAAAAATAAGGGTAAAAATTGTTTAAAAGAGTTATTTTCACAGTTAATAGATTAGGTATAGTAGTAGTAAGTAAGTAAATAAATATATATAAAAAAGTCGGGCACAAGTTATTTTTCTAAATTCGTTATCGTTCAACTCTTTGGAATGTTTCATTACATGACAAAAGGTAAAACACACAACATTATAAAAATTTATAAAATAGTCAATGAATCTTAAACAAATGATAACAATTTATTTAAAAAGAAATCTTATGTAAAATGGAAGCTCACGACCGAAATACAAATTCAAGGTAAATAATATAATTATATTTGATTTTACAGTACACTGTATTACTTATACTTATTAGTAACAATATAAAAATCTATCATACATAGTCCTTCAACATTTAAAAACAATAAATATACTAAGGGCACATGAACAATGTTAAGGTAAGCCAAAAATAAGGGGATGATTACATTGTGGCTTTTCAGCACGCGTAGCATGACGGAAGAATAGATAAAATGACAGATTGTGATTATGAATCTGTTATTTTGTCTATTCTTCCGTCGACAAGACCCATTTCTATGGTGGTCATGCTACGCGTGCTGGACATTACTAATGTTAGACAATACCTGAAAGTATTAAGGAGCCCCTGTATAAAAAAATCATACCCCATTCAATTTCTCTATTATTAACTAATTCTAAAACATTAAAGTCAGACTTTTCTTAGTTGACTTTTTTATAATTATAATACAAAAATATGCTTTGCGAGTCCGTTTAAAAGGTGTTACGTACACTAGGTGTACTAAATGCTGTCGGATACATTTTTTGTTTATTTTTCTTTCATATAAAAATGTTTACATAACGACCCAACTAAGAAAAATCAGACTGGGCCTACTCACTAGCGAGGCAACAGTGTATTTCGTCCTAACTATTTGATTTAGTCGGCTTTCTTGGCTTTCGGCTTCCTTTCTTTGCCCTTCGGTTTGGAAGGGTAGATGACGAACAGCGCTAGTTGCGATCCGCAAAGTACTACAGCGACCAGATTTTGTACCTGAAAAAGATATTAAAGAAAAAATTACAAAAAAGTTGTAAAACATTTTTTGAACTGCTCGCACACAAGGTACAAATGCAGACTACCAGTCAACCAAGGGTGGTGAAGAGATCAATTGGCAGGTAAATTATTTTTTTGAATGAAATAACAATGTTACCTTGATCAACAGAGAGTAATATCACCTTAAGACGAAAGGCGTAAGTTGCCGTTACAAAGCTATGGTTGATTGTCCAGGAATCAACCCGCCAAAAGGTATATCCTAATATTCCCAATGTGTTACATAACAAATCATCACTTAAATCAACTATCTATTTTAACGTTATGTAGTCTAAGTTGATTTTTGATTGACCGTTTGAAATAAAAAGGTCCTTAAATTAATTTCGGTTGCAATGGAATTTGAACTTTTTCATGTATGAAATTGAGTTTGTGTTCCCAAAACTCATCTGAGATACTGAATTCAAATATTAGGATAGCATTAACCTGGAATACCTCAAGTCACGTGTAGGCACAGATTATATAAAGGCGGATACACACTTGCGCCCGTACACGCTACGCGCCTAGAACGGCTGTGGATGCGTCACACTGTGCGCGTACGCACATGTCGGGAAGAGCTTACACGTCCATAATATATAATATATTTCCAAGATGCACGCGAACCGCACTGATCGTGTACGTGCGTAAGTGTAAATCCGCCGTAATACTACGAAGGTATTATCAGGTGAGATAAAATGGTCAAACGTGAACTATCCACTTCCTACATTAATATTATTATTACACACGACTATGGTGGTTAAGATAAGCTAATAGGGTTGTTTATCGCGTTTTGGCGTAAGATACGCCGATAACGTTATCGAATCAATCTGATATGTTATGTATTCAATCTGAATAAGATTTACGTTACAATGTTACTCAATAATTGAAATAAAAACACGTTATTACCTCATTACCATTATACAAGGTCCCATTAAAATAGATGGACAAATTTTAACACAGCGTTCAGTACGTCTAACCAAAGATATCCAAGCAAAAAAAAAACACTGATTAAAGTGATTTTATTTTGACCTGAAATAATAAATGGCATTGGGTAACCAACATTTTTAGTGTATTTTCGTTAGCTGATTTATTTTTCTTGTAAGTATCTGATGCGTTTTTCTTATTATTTTTTATCATTGTCCTTATTTTGGTGGTCTGAATGATTTCTAAAAGTTTATCAATCTATTTTAATGTGACCTTTTATATGAGACGTTTTAATGTTATTAAATAAATACCTACAACTTTAAAGTATACGTGGCGCAATGGATATTGTACCTACACAAAAATTACAGAAATATATATATCAGAGAAATGTCAGATTCAAAGGATTCCGTAGATCTAAAAAAAAACGGAAGTATTACATATACATATGTATGTTTCCAAATTGATGTTGTCACATACAGAAATATCAACATTATATCAGTTGATTCAGAATGACTTTAGCATTAGACTACTAACAGCTAAATAACGACAGTTATTGTGTAAAATTACTGAAATTACGTTATTTTTAAAATATAATTTCCATAATAAATTGCTTTGTATTTATCGTGTAAAAACGGAGTTTACTATACTTTTATCGATCATCAAGAAATTTTAAGTTATAGCGCATACTGAACTTTATTTGTGGGTAGGTATTAAAGTTATATTTCCAAAAACAGTAAATAGTTTAATTTGTTTACATGTTTGTAAGCTAAATTGTAAACGCAGGATACATGAAATTAGTCGTGTAACTCAAGATTATGTTTAGATGCTAAACCCCGATGACGCAGATTCGAATAATATAATGATTGACAATACTTACAACAAGGAACTTATTCCTGAGTATAATGCCGTACAGCAGCCACGCGAAGGTCACCACGGACCCTGACAGGATGATGGGGAACGGCATGCCCTCCGTGCTCTTGTTCTTGATTATTTCTTTCTGTAACACATAATAACAGGCTTTTAAATATCGCTTTTGCTAACATATACAATAGTGGGATCGAACTTGACACATAGGACTTGAAAGGACGCATCTTAAGTCCTTCATTTTTCCCAAGGATTTAGGCAGAAGCTACAGGACGCCAGAACAGTGTTATTCATGAGACCTTTTTTAGGGTTCCGTAGTAAACAAGGAACCCTTATAGTTTCGCCATGTCATGAAAAAGTATTTATGATATATCTTTTTTAAATAGTAATACACTGTCTGAAATAAAATAAAAAAATATTTTTTAATAACAAAACTTTATTAATTCAATCCTAATGTAATTGTAACAGAAATTTGATGGAAAGAAAAAGATCGTTTAACCAAACTTATACAACAATTTATTAATAGAAGGTTTTTATTTAATACAATATAACTCCTCCCCTGGCTCGCACACATGCGGAGATCGTCCTCGACATGCTGAGGATCAAGTTATCCGGCATTTCTTGCGGTAACCTGTCCCATTCTTGAATAACGACTTCCCTTATCTCTGGCACTGTCTGGGGAGGTGGCAGGCGGTTCCAACTCCAGCTCACTTAAGAGCATCTCACGCGTGCTCTATTGGGTTTAAGTCAGGCGAGCTGGCAGGCCAATCTAACCTTGTGATGTAATATTCTTGGAGAGCAGCATTGATTCGTTGAGCTCGATCTGCGGGCGCATAATCATCGACCAGTACGAATTGGTGCCCATGGTAGACTCGGAATGGTCTGAAAATTCCATCAATAGCGTTTTGTACCTATCTGCCGTCATGGAGCCTCGATACGGGATCAAAGGCGTTCTAGCTCCAATAATAATTCCACCCCAACAGGACACCGATTTCCCGCCTTGCTGAACGGTTCCAGTGGCAGTTCTTTGCCTTTCAGAGTGTCCAAGTTTTCTCCAGACACGGACACGTCGGTTATCTGAATGAATACTGATTCGCGATTCGTCAATAAAGAGACAGTTTTGCCTAATGTTTTCCTCCTCATCTTCTTCATTTTGCCGGAGCCTAGCCCACTGCAATCTCCGTCGCTGACGTTGCCGTGAATTCAGAGGTGCTCGCCAAGACCTCCGTGCTCGTAATCTAGCCTGGTGTAAGTACCTCTGCAAAGTGGCCACGACACAGGATTGGGATACAGCAACTCTGCGTGCTATTTATATTGTGGAATATACTTCTTCCCTCAAAGTTACAATTCTTGCTCGTAAAACTTCTGATAATCCTCTTGGCATTTCAACTTTATCAATAACAACTTTCCTCGAAAAAATATTATAAATCCGTTAAAATTGACTAACTCAGATTCCTGAATGAGCGTTAGCTTGGGTTGAATATATTTTTGATGAAAAAAAAAAATGTTTTTTTTGTTTTATATTCTAATTCTATATGTTTAAGTAAAGAATCTAAAAAGAAGTAGAAATTATAATATAGTCTACCGTAACAAAAAAGATTTCGATTTTTCAAACTGATCGCTAACTTTTTTTGATGTGTAGGTACTGACGCCAGCAGGTCAACCTACCCGAAACTGTCAAACTTTCCCAATTAACTTTGAACCTTATTAAAATACAGATAAAGTTGAAAATCTATTAAAGAAATTTGACAGATTGTAGTAGCTTGATCTGCTGGCATATGTACAACAACAGTATATCCCTACTGATTTTTTATTATGTATTTTAGTTCATCAGATATCACCGCAAATGAGACCCCATTTAATTTATGAGGTCACATTAAGTACGACGATATCGAGGTCGTTGGCTTACAATATTTGCCAAACATTTGAGCCTGTATAAATTTTATTGTCATTAAACACCCTCTAATCGAGTGACCGGAATGAACTCCACTACAATAGGTGTAGATAACAATGGGAAGGTTGATTTCATCGCGATTTCATGGCCAAATCCCGCGCGGGATCCGCCTCAGTCTGTTTAGACCAACCTTTTTGCAAACTGCACACTGACGCTTCTTGCTACCACAAACCCCTCACGCAACACGATATTTATATAGGCGGAGAAATCAATTGTTTATCAGTTTGACTACTTACCAACTTAAATAGTTGTCCATATATTGGAATAACAACTACCATTCTTTGACAGTTCAATAAAATGGCTATAAATGGCAAATTGGCGTAGTGTATCAATTAGATAAATAATGAATTTCCCTGAGGAAGAAAAGTGAGTTTTAGATTGCGTCCTGCGAATGAGTTATAGCAGCACGCTCAGTGCTGAGAAACTCCGAACAAATATTTTTTGTATGGGATTTGTGACCGTTCCATAGCCAACATTCAGAAACACACGTCAAAATGACATAATCACATAATGACCAACATTACATTACGAAGTGGTCACAAACATGTCTGCCTTCGCGCAAGTATTATTGTTTGTGTTGTGATTTATCTGTTTGTTTTTCCTTTTTCTGTATGATTTCGGTATATAACATATCAGAATAATTGACGGTGATTCCAAGTTTGTGAACCATCATGGGTAAGGGTCACAGAATATGTGGAGTTTGCGGTATCAAGGAGGCCTGGCATACTGTAAAAATGTTGCATTTTTTCAAGTTTTCACTGAATCCATATTGGTGAGTACCGATATTTATTGCTAATGTGATCTTGTGCTCACCTAACACAATGCTATTAATTTACAATCAGGAAATTAAAGCATCATTCAAATTCTGTAATACGACTGGAGCCATCAATGAAGATTAATTATTATTATTGAAACTCTTGAAGAATTGGTTTAAAACATTGTGCCTACAGTAATATTTGTCTAATTGTAATCTAATTTAGTCTAACTAGGTTGACTTATAGATATATGGGTCAGAGAGACTCATATTATATTATCTACCTGTGACACCATTATGTAAATACTGGGAATATGAAATAAATCTTTTTCAGTTTAATATTCAAAGTATAATAATCTATTCTATTTAGTTATGCTGATAGTGTGAATTGGGGGATCTCTTAACTTTAAATCACACTAAATAAATTCACAGTCAAACTTAGTCAGTTATACGAGTAAGCTTAGTTATATGAGTAAGCGAGTAAACTTTTATATTTTGTGTCTTCCAGCTGTCGAGAGTGGCTAAAAGCAGTTGGTCACTTAGAACTAGTGCATGTACCAATAGAAAAACTGCATGAGCAGCGAAATGTATGTGCTAACCACTTTGGAAGAAAGTATTTTAACAAATAGGGAAATCGTCTACAGAAATGAAGTAGTTTCAGTATAATCCTCCATTAAGCTTTTCATGAGATGATGTTACAAACAGACAGAGAAATAAATTCTCAAAATTGATTGAGATGATTAATAGAGCACAAATTAATTGTGCTCTATTAATCATTTCAAATGAAAAGATCCCTGCGTTTTATATGCAGAGAAATGTTTACAAGTCTAATCGAAAATGTTGCTTATATTTAATTAATTATGTTTACAGATTTAACACAAAGGGAAAATCAGTTGATGGAACAATTGCAAAAAACTAAATGCAGTCTGGCATCACTAAGACGCAGTGCAAATCTCTTGGAAAAATTTGAGTCAGATGTGCTAAAAGGAATTGTGACGTTGGTGCTAAAAATCAAAAAACGAAGCCATTTTGCCCTGATACCGATGTTGCTTGCTCATTTATATAAATTAATAAATACTGAAATCATTTAAATCTGTTTTATTTACCGATTTATCAAAATAAATTAGTTTTGGAGCCTCACTATTATCTGCATAGAATGCATTTTATCGATATCGATAAGTTTATTGATTTCTATACGTTGCGCATCCCTATTTATGACAGTTCTTCCCTTCAAGGACATGGTTGTCAAGTTTGTTATAATTTTCATGTTGGTAGCTATGTTTTTTTTATGTGGTTGGCTAAAGACGGTCACAAATTCTCAAAAACTGAATGTTCTAAGTTCCGCCTCTTAATTACATGCTCTGTGAGCACGCTTAGCATGACCACAATAGAAATGGGTTTTGTCGACGGAAGAATAGACAAAATGACAGATAAACAATCACAATCTGTCATTTTGTCTATTCTTCCTTCGACAGAAGCCGTTTCTATGGCACGGTTGGCGCAGTGGTTAAGCGATTGAGTGCTGCACTGCGTGTTCGATTCCCACACGGAACAAATATTTGTATGACCTACAAGTATTTGTTCCGGGTCTGGCTGTTTGTGTATGTGAGTTTAAATGTTTGTAAACGCACCCACGGTACAGGAGAAATTCCTAGTGGCGGGCAAAGTTAAAAAAAAAAAAACACAATCTGTTTAATTTAGACAGTCCATTGCGTTATTTACATTGCCGAGCAGACAAATTTTTCGAACATATTAGGTTGGGGAAAAAGTCTTTTCGCATTATAGTATGTATGAACTTGTAATAAAATCTCTTTGGCTATACTATGTGTATCTGGCTGGTTTTGGTATCATTGAAAGTTTAAATTTTAAAGAACATAATTCCAAATTCAAATTAGGAAAATGTGTGATTTTTATTTGTTTTTCGTACTGTCAAGATGAGTGAATCTAATGAAGAAATTCGATACATTTTAAAATTTTACTACAAAAAAGGTAAAAATGCAACGCAAGCCGCGAAAAAAATTTGCGATGTTTATGGACCTAGTGCAGTGTCTGTGAGAGTAGCACAAATTTGGTTTAAGCGTTTTCAATCCGGAAATTTTGATGTCAAAGATGCACGTCGCTCTGGTCGCCCTATTACGGATAAAATGGATGCCATTTTTGAAAAAGTGGAGCAAGATCGGCATATTAGTAGTTACGACGTAGCTGAAGAACTGGGAATTGACCACAAAACAGTTTTGGCGCATTTGAAAAAAACTGGGTACACAAAAAAGCTCGATATTTGGGTACCTCACGAGCTCACTGAAAGAAACCTAATGAACCGTGTACTCATTTGTGATTCTTTATTACGACGTAATGAAACCGAACCATTTTTGAAGAAGCTGATAACTGGTGATGAAAAGTGGATCACGTACGACAAGAACGTGCGAAAAAGGTCGTGGTCAAAGGCCGGTCAGGCTTCACAGACTGTGGCAAAACCCGGGTTAACTCGCAACAAGGTGATGCTGTGTGTGTGGTGGGATTGGAAGGGCATTATTCATTATGAGCTGTTACCACCAGGCAGGACCATCGATTCTGAACTCTACTGCGAACAACTGATGAGATTAAAGCAAGAAGTTGAGAGAAAGCGGCCGGAATTAATCAACAGAAGGGGTGTGGTTTTTCATCATGATAACGCTAGACCTCACACATCTTTAGCCACTCAGCAAAAATTAAGAGAGTTTGGCTGGGAGGTGTTAATGCATCCGCCGTATAGTCCTGACCTTGCACCTTCAGATTTCCACCTGTTTCGGTCTCTTCAGAATTCTTTAGGCAGTGTCAGGTTAACATCACGGGAGGACTGCCAAAACCACTTGTCGCGGTATTTTGATCAGAAGTCCCAAAATTTCTATAGCAATGGGATCATGTCCCTACCTACAAGATGGCAAAAAGTTATCGAACAAAATGGTACCTACATACTTTAGTTAAATGTAAACATACTATGTTAAAAAATGTTTTGAATTTTCTTAAAAAATGCGAAGAAACTTTTTCCCCAACCTATTATTATTATGAAGCAATAGATTTTTAGAGGTATGAGGAACAGGGTTTAAAGTTCGCTCATCCTCTATTGTAAAGGGAGGATTCCCCGACCAGACGGGTATCGTGTCTGGCGGGCAACTGCCCAACGATTGATGTCGGCTGTCGTTCGCGCGGTAAACTTCAATTGCGCGATCAGGATTTTGGTGCGTAGTTTGCATGTGGCGATGTACATGCCGCCACAGATCAGCAATATCCTTCAAAATTATTCATATTATGATTGATCGTGTGTTACGCTTGTAGTTCTACACGCTGTTATCCCCGTATTTTATGAACAGTCGCATTCTAATCTAAGTCTCAATATGTCAAAATACATCAAATTTACCTACATTTTTGACATTAACTTTCGCTGAGAAGAGATTGCAATTGGATTTTGAACGTTTTTAAATACGGGAATTGGACTTCTGATGACATGCATGCACTCATTCACTCATGTATTACAGCTGGATAGAGACCTCTCCTCAAGGATGGAACTCAGTGGCATTATTGGAGAGTCGTACACCACCCTTGCGGGCTGCTAATAAGGTTACCATCCATTATTCGGATCCGAATTTGTCCGGACATGTCAATTGTTCAGAGTTTTCAAAGTAAGGGGATATTTCGAAATTATAACCATAGTTGCAAATAGCAATGAATCTGGGACAATAAGGAAATAAATTATGCAGCGCTACGATATTATTATCATACGATGTGATACTGAATTGTTAGATAAACTCAAGTTCATAAGTGTTTGTAATTACATTATGAGATAACATAGTAATTATATCTACAAGAATTAGTACGTGATGTATAATGATCGTTGCGTAATATTGTGAAGCTATTGGACTCTTAATTAGAACATTAATATTATTTAGTATACCTATATTATTGGTTATGGGCAAGATTCACAGAACACCTTTTGACTTTGCTAAATCAAGTAATCGACTCACATACATTTGAACTTTATTCTTATGCTCATAATGTTCATATTCGTATAGGCGAACTTGAGCAAGCGTTTCATACGAATTAGAACAATTTACTTAAACAAATAAAGTTCATATTCGTAAGACACGTTTACTTTACTAAGCAAAGCGCTACAAATCAATATGACGAAAAGTAATGAATGACGGTTAGTCATTGTTCGCGATCAGAGGCTGATTATAATAATATGTAATATCACGTACGCGTATTGTTGCAAGTCATAGTGAATCTCGGAATGCTAATAATCTTCATTCAAGGTTTGCAACGGTATGTTAGGATAACGCATGAGGCGCTCTGTAGTTTCTTCTTCCTAGGGTTTCATCAAAACCTTGTAAAGTTTATTCAAGTCATTGTCTACCATTGATGTTATATCCACTTAAACGAATAGTAACTTTAAGAAAGTAAACATTAAGCTGATTTCAGAATGATCGTACTCTTGAAAAAGTCAAGTGCAAATTGATCTTTATGTGAGGGTTTGTTTATCTATTATTAAAAACACATATTTGTTTACATGTTGCGAATCTAAATCGCGAACGCACATTATGTACTGTGCATAATTCATATCGAATACTTAAGTTAGCTCGTAGACTCGTAGTGCAACCACCATTCTCATAAATATTATTTCGAAATAACAAGCAAAGCTGTAGCGTAGATCACGTAATAAACTGTGACTACGGAAAGAAACGTCCTATGAAAACAACATTAAATTTTCAGGATCAATACTGGGTGAGAACCAAAGCTAACAGAAAAAAACACTTAAGAAAACTATAGACTTACCAATCCAAACAGTGGCGAGGCGATCAAATAGAACATGAACGCAGTAATGATAGTTCCAAATCTATTCTCCACTAACTTCGGGTCTTCCATCTGGGCATAACCAATCAGTGCAGCAGAGAAGGCTCCAGAAAGACCTATCTGTGCCCAGACCTTCATCTTCTCATGAGTATAGTGGAAGTAGATCATGCTGTACACTATATTGATGGCCAAACCGATCAGGTTGACCTGGATCATCTTGTCGTCGCGAAGGATGTAGCCGAATTTCAAGTTCAGGACACTCCTGTAAGAAAAAAATTAGAGCTAGGTAAGAGGCCATGTTGAATATATGATAAATAATCTAAACAAAGAGAGCATAAAAGTCGGACTAAGAATGAATACCAGCAAGACCAAATAATGACAAACACCACAAAATTCAACATCAGAATTAAAGGCAATTCTCTAGAATACGTGTACTTGGGTCAAGTCATCACGATAGTTGATCAAATGGAAGGAAAGAAATTAACCTGAGGATCACAAAAGGTTGAAAGAAATACTGGTCGTTAAAGAAGATAGTGAAGTCCAAAGAATTAAACATGTCAATAAAAAGAAAAACATTCAACACCTGCATACTGGCTTGCCTAACATATGGGTGCAAAACCTGGACCCTCACAAAAGTATAAAAAGAAAGAATTGCCGTAGCACAGAGAGGAAATGGAAGGGAGTATGAACGGTTATAAAAGTCAGGAGAAAATTAGTAACACTGACATAAGGACACTGACAAAACTCCACGACATACTCATGCGAATCTATCTACAGAAGTGGAGGTGGGCAGCACATAATATGTATGATGTGCGATACAATGGGGAAGTGGAGCAAGAGAGTCACAGAATGGTACCCAAGAGACTGCAAAAGAAGACGAGGCAGATAACACACAAGGTGGGAAGACGAAATAAAATTGACAGCAGGACCAAACTGCAGAAGGGTTGCTCAATACAGGCAACAGTGGAAATCGTTGGAGGACGTCTTTGCCAAAAGGCACGCCAAAATAAGAGATTTTTTTTTTATTTTTTAGTTCAAGTGAAAATGTAAAAATGTCGAAATTTCGGAATTAAGGGCTTTATTATTACTAGCTGCGCCCCACGGTTTCACCCGCATAAGTCTCGATTCCGTGGAAAAAATATGATTTATTGTTTATTAGGTGTTGCCCGCGGCTTCGCCCGCCTGGACCCTAATCATTATTCTAAAAATAAATATACTTAGCATAAAATACTCTTTATAACATCAGCTATCTGCCTGTGAAAGTCCCGTTAAAATCGGTCCAGCCGTTTCAGAGATTAGCCGCAACAAACAGACGGACATTTTTTTTTTTTAAACAAAAACCTTGAATTTGATTTGTATTTATTTTTTGTAAATAAAAAGCATTTAGTAAAAAGCTGTTATTTTAACAGTACAAACAGACACTTTTACTTTTGACAATTTTATTTATTTGTGTAGATCTTATACATAGGGCTGCCAACATTGTTCCATTGCGAAGAAAGTATGGTTTAGTTCGTCTTGTATACCTACATCTTTCTCTTGCATTGGAACAATTTTAGCTCTAACACCCCTACCCCTGGCCCCTGAATCCTATTCCAGAGTACCTAGATAAAACAATAGACTCACATAACAATACCACCAAGGAAGGGCATGATGCCAATCCCCCTGGTGCCTCCCTGCTTGTAGATATCCCAGCAGATGAAGGAGCCAGAGAACATCTGGCCCACGGTCACAACCGCGGCCGTGGTTCCTACGATGTCCTTGTAGGGCTGCAGAACGTCGGCTAGTAGATCCAACATGATGAGTTCTGGAGGGAAAAGAGAAGAGTTTATTATGGGGATGCGCTAAAGTATAGTTTGGCCCGTGCCGCGCCCGTCTCGCCATGCACATACCAAAGGCGCGAAACAGCGGTCTCGGTCAAACTATAGCCCGCGAAATTCATTTTTTGTTACTTATTTTGCAATTAGCAAAAGGTTGTATGTTAATCAAAATATGATTCACGACCGTAACTAATGTGCTTTTACAGAATTATAATATAAGTAATAATAATCATCAATACAACTCTTTCATATACCTGAAAGAACGTATACAGGTAGGTACGATTCAGGCCCGGACTCCACCAAAGCGGAGACGAGACGAGAGGAGAGATGTGTTTTAAAGTTAGAATTGGCCTTAAATGTTATGATTTCATGAAATAGTCGTGACGTTCCAATCGTGTCCCATGAATCAGAAACAGGTCATCGGACATCGCATCAACTTTTATTCTTTAAAACGTTTATTTAAAGTAAGAGGTACAAATTCGTAATACACTAATTGTTAAGCTTGTGTAGATAGTCGATATTCTTCAAATCTACCTATTTCTGGGTAAACTGCATTCATTTTTTTTTTAAGTTTAATTGTATTGGCCCCAATGACCAAGTGAATCCCAGCGACGATGGTTTAGCGTGTAGGTACACACGGCTACACATCAAGCTATACAATTCTAGTTTACGCTGACCTCGCATTGTACAGAAATCTTATACAATGCGAGATTAGCTTATACTGGAAATGTACAGCTTGATGTGTAGTCGTGTGTACAATATTCGCGTATAGGCTCGTCCAGACTGGTGCGACTTGTTGTTGTAATTTCAATATTGCATGAATAAAAAAAAATTTTGATGCACGTGTTATATTGCAAAGTATCTAATCAAATTAGATTTAATTGCAAGTACGTGCAACGATATTCCACATCGCTTCCGTGACGTCATTTGTTTGTGTTCAAAATACGACCAAACCGGTTTTCTTATCAATAGACGCGCAGTCATTAGTAAGTCATTAGTGACGTGCGCCAATCGGAGGGCAGTAAATTTGCAGGTAGGTGGAAACCGAGAGGGTAGGAAACGTCAAACGATGACCTCAGTTCGTAGTTACCCACCATCACATACGGAATACCCCTTTATTGACTAAAATTACTATTTGATTTTTGGGAACGTAAGATTTACAAGGATTTTGTTAAAATGTTTCGTGATTTAGTAAACAACATTGATTTCTAAAGAACTTGATTTCTAAAAAGGTTTGATGAATAACTAAAATGGTATCCACCTAAAACTGCTATTACAGTAACAGATACAACTGCTAAAATAGAATTACAGGGTCTTTTAGATATTACTGTGAAAATAATAATTAATTCAACAACAATTGATAAAGAAATATAAGAAGGTTTTGACGGGCCTTCGAATCAAGCCAACTATAAGCAAAGAATGCATTTAGAAAGAACAGAGGAGGGTGATTATGATGATTCTAGTTTTTTTATGGATACCTATCAAACTGGTTTCTGGTGATCGACTTGTTTCGGAAAATGATTCCCCTAAGTCTGCATATTGGTGTCGTCCACTCTTTTTCAAATTTGTAAAAGAGAACAAATTTAGCATTTTACAAGTGCAAAATGCAATCGAGGTAGAGATTGATAATTTGATAAAGACAGTAGTGATTGGAGAAATAAAAATCTGACAAGTTAATACTAACCATGATGGTAAAGCAACAGCTATTCTTTGCGAAACATCGACCCAAAGATGTGACACATTTAAAGCTACTCCAAAGGAGATTAATGACTTGCCTTTGATATTGACGGAGAAAATCGTTGTTACACATTTGGATACGATTCATGAAATGCATTCTTCATAATAATATAGCTTATAGATTAGATTTAAAGACATGGATTGTAAAACGTGACCACAAGACTATTATGCAGAGCAGAAAGAAAAATATTCAGGAAGTATTTAAATCTCGAACAGGACTTTTAAATGACGTCGTGAAACAGGGTCACGGTACGACTAATGATGGAAATAATGCTGGGAGATTTTTTGAAAACTCTGAAATTGCAGCTTCGATCACAGGAGTCAATCAGGATTTGATAAAACGATTTAAAATCATTTTAGAGGAAATTTCTTCAGGTTACCCTGTAGATACAATTAACTTTAAAGACTATACCGAAGCCACCATGAAATTGTACGTTGATTTGTATAATTAGTGTTACATGCCGGCAAGTTTACATAAAGTTTATGCTCACGGAGCAGCTATCATTGAACATCTGGGTGTAGTGCCGATTGAAAAATTATCCGAAGAAGCTTCTGAAGCTCGAAGTAAAGACTTCAGGAGATATCGTGCACATCATTCGAGAAAATTCTGTAGAAAGGCTACGAATGAAGATATAATGAATAATTTATTAATCAGCTCTGACAGACAATATCAAAAATACGTCACAAACTATTGCTTAAACACAAATCCTTCTCAGAAGAGGCAAAAGCTTTGCTGATTATTATGGAGACATTAGTTGACGATAACGATCAGGAGAACTTAGATTTTTTAAATATAGACCCATTATTGCACAATGAGTCCGAATCGGACTCTTCTGATTAATTTAATGATGCCTTCGTCACATGACAGAGAACGTTTGCTGTAGTGGATTAAGCCTACTGGGGATACCACTGATTTAAAAAAAAACCGGCCTAGTGCGTGTTGGACCACACACAATGAAGGGTTCCGGATTTGGGATGATTTATCCCAAGAACAAACTTAACATTGTAGTTGAAAAACATGGTCTCCCATACATTCCAACTGGAAATGTAAGTTTGTACGCATAATTATAAGAGATTTGCCATGTTGTTTTAAAATCATAGGCTTTTCTGTATTTTTTTTTAATTTTTATGCTCAGTAATTTCGGGGATAAGATAAAATTTTGAAAAAAAAAAACAATGTTCATCAATTTTCTTAAATACCTATAAACTATTTATGTTAAAAGTATACAAAAAAAATTGACACCCTCACAGTAAGCCCTTTCATTGGACATGTCACACGGTACAGTTTGCAAAACTATTTTTTTCCAAAATAGTTTGCAAAAATATATCTCCAATATCGCAGTACCAAATTAGATGCAAAAATAGGTTAACAATTTGTCCTATTCAAGTTTCCAGTCTATTTTTTGAGAAAATTTGAGAATTACGAGATAATCATGAATTTATATGTTATTGTTCATACAAAAAAATCTTCAAATATTCATAGCATTGAAAATAATGGGTAAAACGTAGTCATAGAACAATATTATATTGTAATGGTTAGTAGATTTCATTTGCGTATTTGTTTTTTTTTTAAAGACAATTTTTTTTTTTCCTAAATCCTCTACGGTTTCATATCAGCTTACCGTGCGCGGCACCGGTAATTGTTCTACCGTGAAGTTTTCTTACAAATTGTTTTGTTAGTCGCGTCGCGCTGGTCTGCACGACGATTAATTTTGATTGTACTGTACTAAGTATAATTGAAACATGACACCGACATTACAATAGTGTATCTCTTGATATAGTCTACTATATTCCCTAGTTCATTCAGACAAGTGCGAATGTATACAGACCGTATACATTCGACCTTCGAATTATACTTTATTGTCAAACAAACGACAACGCGCTGCGCTGAGTCTGCTAGAAACATTGAATTATTTATTTCTATTTTGTATATATTTCGCATTTCTTTTTTTTTAATACAAATATATAACCAAGATGGAAAATAGCCCTGAGCCATGGACCACCTATCTGCCAATTTTTGTGACGAACGGTTCAGTGGTTTAAACGAGGTAACAGACAGACAGCTCCTTTCATATTTTTAATATGGGTAAGGACTAGCAGTTGCTCGCGGCTCTCCTCGCATCACAGGGAAACTTATACATCCTGACAGAAAGTTAATTCGGGGCATCTACTTATCTGTGTTCTTAACACACTATAATAATAAAAAAAGGTAGAGAATGGATCAACTTCTTTAGATAGGATTTATCCTAGATTTCGCTAATCCGAAAGCAGATACTAGATATGTATTTAGCTTATCCGTCTCTGAGGCCTTATGATTGCATCAGTAGTTGAACGGCCTGACTTTATGATTAAACTTAAAACTCTTTTCTAAATCAATTATCCGAAGTTCGCCATTGCTTAGAACTATTAAGTGCTATTAGAACCATTTCTTTTATTTCAGAGTTTTAATAGACTTGGAGTCAAGTAAAAATACAAGACATCACAGACGGACAAATTAAAAATCCGGAACTCGTAATCTGTTCGATTTATAACAGGAGTGACTCCAGATTTTTAATTTGTCTGTCTGTTATGTGTTTCTTGTTTATACCTTTTTAGTTGACTTTTTTATCATAGTTGGGTTTTAGTTATAATATATATATTTTTCAAATGTGCTTATTAAGCCCTTTCATTTGATACACAACATGGACTCGTTAAAAATGTGTATTCATGTCTCTAGCTAAAGGATGCCATATTCAATTTATATGACGTCATAGCCTATTACCAGCGGACGATCAAGACGCTTCCAACGATACTTACGATAATTTTTCAATTTATGATAAGTAGTTTAGAAGTTATGAAGGAACAGATGAACATACATACATAAATAACATACATTCATACCCAGATACATACCGGTCAAAATCATAACCCTCCTTTTTGATTCGCCGTAGTCGGGTAAAAAACTAACCAGATAATGATTTTGACAGACCACCTTACAATTACCTAGTTTTTATAGGACCACGTATTTGTAAAGGCTCATGCAGACTGGTGCGACTTGTCGTATCATATCCGTAGAACAATTTCGACGGGACGCCATACAAAATGTTCCTTTGGTGTCGCGCCCGCGATAGCGGGGTGCGTCACGGCGACACGTCGCGCAACTAGAGCCTTTAGCCGTTTCAATAAACATACGTGTTAATTTTGGCTGAATGTATGCTAAGTCAATGCGCTCATTACAATAAATGCTTACGTCACTCTGTCTTCATGTTTCGTCAGCTATTTAATCAAGATTACCTGACATGATTCCTTGACTATTACACATTTATTTGTGGTACTGTATTATATTGTTTCGTATAGGTATTTTAGATATTATCGCATTAGAAATAAGTAGCAGATTATATTGTCAGCATTTGATTTAGAGCTGATTTCGAACTGTTTCGTTGGTCTTTATGGCGGCTACAATAAATCTTTCGGTTTGAGAGAAAATAGGCGTAAAGATCATAAATTTAAATTATGTAGAATGCATTGCCGTACGTGTGAAAGCCGATTCTCAACAGCATCCTCATTGCGTAACACACGTTCAATCACAATCTGTTTCATTTTTGACAGTTCAACAACGTTCATTGCGTTATTTATGTTGTTGAGCAGACAATTTTTTCGAACATAATTATGAAGCAATGGATTAGCAATATCCTTAAAAATGATTCAGATTATGATCGATCGGGTGTTACGCAATCAGGCAAAAACTACACGTTCTTACAAACTAGACGTTTCTTAAAGATACAAAGGCCCACTTGCGCGTTCATGGGTTAGCTAAATTACTCAGAGTTAACTCAGGACTAACCCTGAGTTAACTTTTAACTCCGAATTATTTAGCTAACCCATGAATGCGCAAGTGGGCCTAATTCTCTTTGGATTAACCCTGAGTTAACTGTTAACTCCGAGTTATTTAGCTAACTGATGAACGCGCAAGTGGGCCTAAGATTAATAGGATCAGCTAAGGTCTGAATGGCATTGATTTTGCTTGAATTTACTTTTCTTACCATTGTGATGATGATGGAAATTTTACTGAATCACGCAGAAATGAGTTAATGCTTTTGTAGGAAATTCGGCACAGTTCCTGGACTAACAATAATACCACGTCCTGGTCTAACACAGAATACTTCTCAGCCGGTTATTTGACGAAGTTAGAATATCCTCTAGCTAGATTGTGGGTAAACAGCTAGGTACTGACAGTTAGTATGTTATAAATCTCTATTCAAATCGATTAAAGTCAGTAACTGCACCAACGGAAAATAGTCTCAACCGGCCCCAACTGCGTCCATGACCCTACTGTCTTCTAGTCCGCAAGTAGGCTTAATAACGAACAATCACAGCTCACTAGTTACTATCTATATTGTAACAAATTGCTTCTCAATTGCTCGAGCGTCATGCGCACACCCACCGGTAGCTGTGACGTCAGCCACTATCATAGCCAATTGTTTCATTACGGAGTCCGTTTTAAGTGAAGGCAATTCAAAGGCGGTCTAAACAACTGTTGAGACAATATTATGAGAACTTCTTTTGTACAATGCAGCTGTGGTTTTGGAATGGAAGGGAATTTAAAGGAATATTTACTTGGAGGGAATTCACGAATATCTTCCGTCTCGGGAATGGAGGGTTTGACCACCGGGATGGTTTTAGTGAAGCAAGAATCCCACATTCCTTTTGAAGATTTCCCCCAGGAAAACAAAAAATAAAGTTATTTTGGTCTCCTACCGATTAAAACCTCATGGTTCCTCCTACTACTTACCATGAGTCGGAATTTTCCCAAGAGTTTTCAAGTTCCGTCACTTCTATCTAATTTAATAGTAATTAGTTACAGTATTCGGCCGGTTTTTGTTTCTTTTTCTGTTTTTTTTTTTATTTTCCTTTCATTCTGCCAACGAGGATTTGACCACGCAAAAATATTGATAGTGTTCTTAAAAAAATCTGGTAGTTTAGTGGACAAAGGTCGCGCACGGAGTTGCGAACGTGTTTCAAGGTTGCCTGCCAGCGTCATGTTCTCAACAAATAATTAACATAATTAGTTTCCATTCAAACCGACTACTAAGTTAGAAACTTGGAATGGATGACCCGCGGCTATCAACGACGATGGATCGATGTATATTGGGTCCTCACGCTCCAATTCTAGTGCCCTTGTGGCGGTAGCAGGATACAAGTGCATATCCACTTACGCGAAAGGCCATTTGCGCAAAAAGACTCGCGTGCGTGGCAAACTGTGCAAGACATCCATGGTTTGGTGCGTCTAAACCAGATTTATGTTTATCTCGAGAATTCTCTAGCTTTATTGCTCTGTAGTGGACGATTTAACATATTATGCTATGTCGGTTGTATTATTGTTTCCATGAAGTAGGTAGGTATTTATTGTATTGTGTGTGATTTTCTTGGCAATAACTACTTAGACAATACAAAGTAGTTTAAACCACACTAATGCATGTAGCAAATCAATTTGTGTCGCTCTCGATTATCATTTGTTGTGATAATTAACAAAAGAACATTAAAGGCTATCACAGACAGGCGCGACGCGACGGTTAGACGAGATTCTGGTAGAACAATTTCCATGAAGTTTTAATAGAAATTATTCTACTAGCTAGATTTGCGTCGCGCTGTCGCGTCACGCCTCTTTCCGGGGAGCCTTACTCTTTAATAGATAATTTGTTTTGTTAATTGTTATGCAGTATGTTTCTCAATAATGTTAACGGTTGTATTAGGTGTGGAATACAGTGTCTGGATTCTGGATGAATACATAGCAACATACGAGCGTAAGAGTGGCGTCGATTCACTAAACTACCGTTTTTAAGGAATTTTCAATACTAGGCTGGAATTTAGAAATGTGCTAGGTATTGCCTGGTAATTAGAAATAAGCTCGCCAACTATACGTAGGCCTACATGTCGTCAGCTGCGGAATTTGGGTGTAGGCACAACAGTACTTTCTCTATTTAGTCATTAATGGAGTGTGTTTCAGTGTTTCATACAGATCTAAGGCCACATTCACACCAAACGTATTGTGAGCCGCCGCGCCGCCGACTATAAGCACGCGTTACGCAATCTACTGCTTTTCCATACAATTCAACTTTCGTTCACACCAAACCAAACCGACAATACAGTATTACGAGCTAATACGTACGCTATTAGTGAGCCTGCTGACAATTATCTAACTGACTATACGTTTGGTGTAAACGAGGCCTAAGGCTATTAGCCAGTGCATAGTGCTATCAAATATTTGTATGACCTACAAGTACCTAGTTGTTCCGGGTCTGGCTGTTTGTGTATGTGAGATACAAGAACATTCCTCCTCGGGGAAGGCTGGATCGCTCCAACGCAAATGTATACGTACATCCGTGGTGGGGCGACCCAGACTGCCAGGCACTTCTTCTCATGCAACCGAGCGGGTGGGCAGGTTGCGGATAGCCCAACTTCGGCTGCGGGACCGACCACTGATGGTTATATTGGACCGTTAGTGGGCGATCCTGCACTCGGAGCATCTCTCTTAAGATCCCGGACAAGAGAAGTTCTCGAAAGCCAAATCCCAGGCTTAGGGTAACCTTTATACCTCTTCCTATGCTACCCACCAACAAACCGAGCCATCCCTCCCTATTCATACATATCCCGTCGATCCTAAACCCCTAGGCCAAATCCCAAGCCTAGGGTGACCCCCAAGAACCCACACCCTCCATCCAACAAACGCCGTCCCTCCTTCTCCTTTATCCCGTCGGTCCCAGAGGAAGGGTAACCTCGATTCCAAAAAAGCCCACCACCCGTTACAATGCAGCAGGATGACGAAATAACTACCCAGGTGGGTCCCGGCCAAGCCGGGGAATCCCACACCGCTCCGGCGGTCAGCCCCCATCGTATTCTGGGGGGGGCATCAAACTGCCTAATAGAGAGATTGTTGCCGCGCTTCTTAGCGCGGCCGGCTGCTGACTTAGCGCCCACTACACAGGCTGCGTCAAACGCGCCCATACACCCAACCTCGGCTGCGACCAACGCGCCAATACCCATGACACGGGTTGTGCCTCCCACGAGCCTCTGGCAACAGAGCACCGTGCGGAACAGCAAAACAAACCCGGACAAAGACCCAGACCAACACAGACAAACAGAGACGGGGGAAGATGATGGATCTGGCAACCCCAACACTCTTCCGGCTGCCTGTGGTGAAGTACGCCTGCTGACTAAGCGCGAAAAAATCCAGGCCCGGAAGAAGAGAATCGGCGAACGAAAGCGCAAAATCCGCGAAGGCATTAGCCAGCGCGAAGCGCAATCGGACGTCGAAGGGGAGGTGCGCGTCCGGCCCCAAGTCCGCGAAGGGGAAACCCAGCGCGAAAAGGGGCCGGATGCACGCGACCAGCCGCGAGAGCGCGAAGGGGAAACTCAGCGCGCAAAGCGGCCGGACGCGGAACCACGCCTGCAGGGGCGTGCTTGCGAAGGGGCAACCCAGCGCGAAAAGCCTCTGCAGGCGACCGAGTCCGCCGGGACCGACAGCCGACCCCAAGACAAAGACGGATCCCACGACCGACCTCGACCAAAACACAACAGGGGCAAGCGGGGTGGTGCCTCACACCAGACGTCGCCGGCAAAAAATAACCAGCCTGGCACCTCTAAGCCGCGACCTGGACCGAGCGGTACAGGACCGGCGAAGAGGGGACGCCCTGACGACACGGCCTCACCGAGCGCGATCCAGGGGGACGCCAAACGGGTGAGAATCCACTCCGCTCAAAGGGAGCAGAGGACCTACGCGCGAGCCACGAAGGACATCCCTGCGCGGCTGGCCGTAGCAATCTGCCTTCCACCCCCCTCCAGAGACCTGACAAAGGACGAGGCTGAACTCATCAAGACTGGACTGGAAAACCTGGTCATGGACACGGACCCGACGGCGCCACTCCCTGCTTTCCGCGGATACCCAAGGGTAGCGGAAGGTACCGTGCAGATGTGGTGCGAGGATGACTGTGCCCTGACCTGGTTGACCCAGAACGTGCCCAAAATACGACTCCCAGATACAGACCTGACACTCACGGTACTGAGACAGACTGACGTGCCCACCCGTGTCCGAGTCTCGCTATTTGTCCCTCGCTACAGAGGTGACGTAGCCAGACTCCAAGGTATTCTGATCCGTCAGAATACCTGGTACGACATCGCCAGGTGGTCACTGTACAGGGCGACTACCGTCGGTGGCGACAACTACGGGACTTATTTGACCCTGGGTGTGCCACCGGAGGAAGCCGTAAAGGTCCGGGCCAGGGAGCGACGTATATCATACCTGCTCGGGTCGATATACGTACGCTTCTGGCCCACGGCCGAACCCTCTGACGTCCAGACCGACAGCGACCTTAAGACCGCACAACCGACGCTGACACAGACGGACGACCCAGAGATCGACCAGCTGGAGGAGGTCATGGCCCGAGCGGTCATGGCCGATGACGCCGACACCAATCCGCCCGAATCACCTGGCTGGAGCGAGCGTCTACTCGCCTCGTCGCCGGGGGTAGGGCTCGATAAATACAGAGAGGAGGTAGGGGAGAGGCTGTCCGATGGATCCACCTCCGACTAACTCCTCTCCATCGCCGTCAACACCCATCAACATCATCCAGACCAACCTCCAGCACAGCCAGACTGCCACGGCTAACCTACGCAGGGCACTGGAGGTCAAGCCCCGAACCATCGCACTGATCCAAGAGCCGTGGATCAGGAACAATAGAATATGTGGCCTCGGTAACATCGGAGGTAAGCTAATTCTCAACACACACAGCTCAGATAAGCCAAGAACCTGCATCTACATACCCAAAGACATTCCTATCGCACCACTCACCCAATTCTGTTCCAGAGATCTGACAGCTGTCAGGCTCCAGACCGAAGGTAGCGTTCCAGATGTTGTACTGACCTCGGTATACATGCCAGGCGAGGACTTAGACTGCCCGCCTAAAGAGATGGCCGACCTAGTGCAACACTGTGAACGCGCCGAACTAGACCTGATCATCGGCACCGACTCGAACGCCCACCACCCACTCTGGGGCAGCGACGCACCGAACTCCAGAGGAGAGGTACTATCCACCTATTTATTCTCTACTAACCTTAATATTATAAACCGCGGCTCAGAACCCACTTGGGTCACAGTCCGTGGACAAACAATTATAGACCTAACACTTGCTACGGAAAACGCGACAAACCTTATTACAAACTGGCACGTATCGGACGAGCCTTCCTGTTCTGATCACAGAAGAATCCGCTTCTCACTAAATACCAACACTAGAAAACCCGATCCGAGGCGAAACCCAAGGCGCACCAATGTTCCCGGGTACAAACGCCTCCTGGCCTCCCTATTGGCTAAACACCTAGCGCAATTTACCATAAGAGACCGAACACAATTGGAATACACCGTAACAAAACTATCTGAATATATAACCGAAGCATACCACGCATGCTGTAAACTAAGAGCGCCACAGACCAAGAAGGAGAGAAACCCCTGGTGGAACGCTGAACTTAGTAAACTCAGAGATGCGCTACGTAAGCAATTTGTGTGCGTACGCGCAGCGGAATGTTGTTGAATTTAAAGATTTTAATTATGCAGATATTTAGTGTATGACGTCGTATAATTGTGTATGGTAAAAAAAAATTTGTGCACGCAACCATTGTGGAGAAATTCACCAAAAACTGATTCCGCTGGGCGAACGTTGTCCTGGCGGAACTTTTTTTAATCCATAGACTTTAGAAGAAAAGAGATGTGTCCAAAAATTAGTGTGTATTTGTGTGTAATTGTGTATGTATGAATAAAACTAGTGCATGCATAGACTTCGGAGAAATTCAAGTTTCCGCTACGCGAACGTTTGGCCATTAGCTAGTTTTCATATAAAGCGCTTACATAGAGAGCTGTAGATTTTTACATACGTTGATTTGAATTTGTTTATATTTGTTTAAAAAACAGATTTAGAAAAAATCGTAGGGCTTAAAAGATAAAAATATAAACGTAAAATACGCTTATTAGGTCTTAGTTCTTAAAGTATGCACTTTGGGGTCTAGGTTTTCACGTTTATACAAAGCTTGTAAGTGTCTGCAACATGTTGCCAAGTATCAATGATGTTCCGTTAGTAATTAAAGAGTTATAGGACAAATTTACCATGAATAGATCACTGTTTACAAAGCAGTCAAATATCACGACGTTCTAAATGAATTGCATGGTAAAATGTATGCCAATAATTAGTGTATTCATTCAACTATTCACATGCAAAATTTCATGTCATTAAATTCAGTAATTAAAGAAAAACAATTATAATACTGACGAAGCATCGAAAACCTACATAACCCGACCAAGTTCGGATGGCTACAAAAAAGCGGCCGTGCCATATATCTAAGAAACGTTCTTAACCTTCCAATATAGTATTTATTAATATGGTACAGTTGCGTACACAAGCGTTAGGAAAAAATAAAACAATTGCATTTCTTGAATGAAAAATATTTTTTTAATAATAACGCCACTATCTACGATAAAAACAAATCTTCAATTAACAATTACTTCTCTATTTAAATATCCGCGTACAAAAATATTTTTAATTACATATAATACTTAATTATGTAATTATAATAACGTTAACAAACGCTTGCAATGACAGCAATAGAGTTAAATGTGTTTTAACTAAAATAGATTATGAACTAGCTTTTGCCCGCGACTTCGTTCGCGTGGATGACGAAACTTAGGGTAAGTATAATATTTCGAGCTTAGCAATAAAAATTAAAAGTACCGAACTTCGAACAAAATAATTCTGCATATTTTGGTGGGGTGCGGGGGAACACGCTCACATACATAAGAAAAAAAAATCGATTCAAGTAGTTTTTTTTAAGTTATTAGATTGTTTGATCCACTAAAGTTGCAAAGGGGAACGCTCGTGCATGCCTAGTCTATTGGTTAAATAGTGTAATAAGCTACAATAATATGATAAATATTTACCTAAACAGTAGTACATACTTACATGTGGTAAATATTTATTTTCCCTAAGGGGTCTATAGTTAGAATCCTGATCCGTGAAATCTTCAATAGAAATTAGCTGTATGAATGTTATTTGTCTTAAATAATATATTTAGATTATGTCTCAAGCGCATATTTAAATAAAGTACCTACGTAAATAGTACCTACTTTCTGTCATAGTCAAATACATTTAAAAAAGTAGGTGTACAAAAATAAATGACCTATAAATTATATCGAAACAACAATTGTGTTATCACCTATACCAATTCAATACCGGTATTATACTGTAAATTTTGGGATGTTACCTAAATATATTGCACGGCCGCTTTTTTGTAGCCATCCGAACTTGGTCGGGTTATGTAGGTTTTCGATGCTTTGTCAGTATTATAATTGTTTTTCTTTAATTACTGAATTTAATGACATGAAATTTTGCATAAGAATAGTTGAATGAATACACTAATTATTGACATACATATTACCATGCAATTCCTTCAGAACGTCGTGATATTTGACTGCTTTGTAAACAGTGATCTGTTCATGGTAAATTTGTCCTATAACTCTTTAGTTACTAACGGAACATCATTGATACTTGGCAACATGTTGCAGACACTTACAAGGTTTATATAAACGTGAAAATCTAGACCCCAAAGTGCATACTTTAAGAACTAAGACCTAATAAGCGTATTTTACGTTTATATTTTTATCTTTTAAGCCCTACGATTTTTTCTAAATCTGTTTTTTAAACAAATATAAACAAATTCAAAACAACGTATGTAAAAATCTACAGCTCTCTATGTAAGCGCTTTATATGAAAACTAGCTAATGGCCAAACGTTCGCGTAGCGGAAACTTGAATTTCTCCGAAGTTTATGCATGCACTAGTTTTATTCATACATACACAATTACACACAAATACACACTAATTTTTGGACACATCTCTTTTCTTCTAAAGTCTATGGATTAAAAAAAGTTCCGCCAGAACAACGTTCGCCCAGCGGAATCAGTTTTTGGTGAATTTCTCCACAATGGTTGCGTGCACAAATTTTTTTTTACCATACACAATTATACGACGTCATACACTAAATATCTGCATAATTAAAATCTTTAAATTCAACAACATTCCGCTGCGCGTACGCACACAAGCAATTTAACAGAGCCAAAAATACTAGACTCCCGGACGACTGGGAGTTATACAAAGAAACCCAATATATATACAAAAAGCAGATTAGAACCGCCAGAAGGACAGCATGGCGTAAGTTCTGCGAATCCATCGAGACAAACAATGAAGCCGCAAGGGTAAGGAAGATCCTGTCAACCGATCAGGACCGAACCCTCGGCGCGCTTAAAAAACCCGACAACTCTTACACACTGACTGATCGTGAAACCAGTAAGGTCCTTCTCGAAACCCACTTCCCAGACTGTGCAGTCCTGGAGGACAGGACGTGGGAGGCTGAGCCAGAATGGACCCCAACGGATCAAGACTGGTCACGAGCACGCAACATGATAACAGATGACCGAGTAAAGTGGGCTATTAACACCTTTCAGCCATACAAGTCGGCAGGGCTGGATGGCATCTTCCCAGCCCTGTTGCAGTGGGGGGTGGACTATCTCACACCATGGCTAGTGGAGATATTTCGAGCCTGCATAGCACTCAGGCTCGTACCTGTCGCATGGCGCGAGGTGAAGGTCATTTTTATACCCAAACCTGGCAAAACCGACTACACGCAACCCAAGGCTTATAGGCCCATAAGCCTCACATCCTTCCTACTGAAAACCCTTGAGAGACTCTGTGACAGGCACATCCGAGACGGACCTCTCCGGGTAAAACCACTACACAAACAACAGCATGCGTACTCCACAGGCAAATCAACGGAATCGGCGCTCCACAGCGTGGTTTCCAAAATTGAATGTGCAGTGGATCACAAGTGCTCGGCACTGGCTGCCTTCATTGACATCGAGGGCGCCTTTGACAAAACCACGTTCAACAGCATAAACACGGCCCTCGACAGACACAGCATAGACTCGACACTGAGTGGCTGGATCACCAACATGCTCAAACTAAGGGCTGTACAAGTCACAGTAAATGACACTACGAGAGCCATCGTTGCGAAGGGATGCCCGCAAGGGGGAGTCCTCTCGCCTCTCCTATGGAACCTGGTAGTAGACAGCCTCATCAAAACACTCAACGACAAAGGTTATTTCACCGTAGGCTACGCTGACGACATAACCATAATAATTAACGGCACCCACGAAAACACTCTATGCAACCTCATGCGTCATGCCCTGAAAATAGTAGAGGAATGGTGCAACAATCACCAACTCTCAGTAAACCCTACAAAAACCGAACTGGTTCTCTTTACGAAGAAGAGGAAACTGACAACACTACAACTGCCACGATTCTTCGGAACAACCCTAAGCCTCTCAACAGAAACCAAATACCTGGGCATCTATCTGGACAAACAACTGAACTGGGCAAAACACACGAACTATATCACCACAAAAGCCAGCATATCTCTGTGGCAGTGCAAACGACTGCTTGGCCGGAATTGGGGAATCAGCCCCAAGGTCACCCACTGGCTATACACCACAGTTATCCGACCGATTATCACATACGGCTCACTGGTCTGGTGGCCCAGGACAGACCGGTGCACAGCCCAAAAAGATCTCGAAAAACTACAGCGGTTTGCTTGCGTCGCAATCACTGGTAGTATGAGAACTGCACCCACCGCCGCTCTACAGGCAATGCTGGGACTGCCACCTCTGCACCTCATCGTGCGGGAGGAGGCGGCCCTGGCCACCTTTAGGCTCCATTTAACAGGAACCCTATGCAACGACTCCAGAGTTAAGCACATACGCATTAAGGAGGATGCGATCAAACGTGAGCCAATGATGGCATCACCCTGCGACAAAGCCCCGAAAACACACCACTTTCAAAGACACTACAATATAACACTTACAGAAGAACAGTGTGACTACTCAGGCCCAAAAGAGATGAGAGTTTACACCGACGGATCAAAGACCGACTCAGGTACCGGAGTCGGAGTTTTCTCACATGACCTCAACATAAATATATCCAGACCGCTGGGAATGTTCAACACCGTCTATCAGGCGGAGTGTGTGGGCATCATACAAGCGGTCCACGCCCTAGAAGCCAGGAGGGTTACGGACAGCCACATACGCATACTCTCCGACAGCGCCTCAGTTCTCCAATCCTTACGGAAGAAATATACTACCTCGAAGCTAACACTAGAATGTCACGATGCACTAGAACAAATAACGGTATCTAGCCGCAACACGGTGACACTGCAATGGATAAAAGGACACAGCGGATCGCTAGGTAACGACGCGGCTGACGAACTTGCTAGACGTGGATCCAGCACGGCAGTCTGCGGACCCGAGCCTATCGTACCCATACCCTTCAACCAAATACGCAGGTGGCTGCAGAAGTTTACCCACACACAAGCGGAACGTTGGTGGACCTCGACACCAGGTTGCAGGCAGTCAAAGGAGGCTATGCCATCTTTGGACAGCAGGCTGACCAGGCGTTTGCTACGCCTGGACAGGAACGGCCTGCGCCTGGTGACGGGGACCATCACGGGACACTGTTCGCTAAACAAGCACTTCCACACAATAGGCATAACGGACAGTCCTCTGTGCAGGGCGTGCATGGAGGCTGAGGAGACCGTTGCGCACGTGCTCTTCGAATGTACGGGCGTCACCCAGATTAGAACAGAAACCCTCGGGTCACCCAGATCATACACAGACGTTCTAAACAGACCAGGAGACCTAATCAGCTTCTGGAGGGAGGTGGGCTGGTTGGAATAACCACCAAACGGCCGCTATGGCCCACGCACAATGGTCCACCTGACGGACTAAGTGCGGAAACCAAACCCCCTAACATAGAACATAGAACAAGAACATTTCCTAGTGTGCGGCAAAGTTTAACAAAAAAAAAAAACTAATTAATACTATTTGCCATTTCGAAAAATAAAACAAACAACATGCAGCAAAAAAAAAATACAAATTGGAATATATTTATGATCTGGAAAATAACTGACTTAATTATTTTTTTGATTGAGCTAATCCCTTCATCACTAAATATTATAAAAGAACAAAGTGCCCCCGCCGCAAGAGGTTTATGTGTAAAATTAATTAAGGTTTTGTGTAAATTGGCTGAAATATGACGATGATTGTTAAAGATGTCGAAAAAATCATGCCAACTGGGAGCTTTACTGGCGTACGCGTTACGGTCGTACGTTTCCGTGGGATAATTTCCGACCTCCACGCGGGGAAAGCTGTGGACAAAAGCTAACTAGCTTTTGGCCGCAACAATAAAGAAAGTCATAAATACTTACTATTATTTAGATTGTTTTATTTGAAGACATTAACCTCTAACTAGGTCAATGTGACTGAGTAAAAGTAGAACAAGTACTTACTTAACTTTTATTCAAGGTTCAAATCTAGTAAGTTACTAGTGACAATGATTTGTTGGTCTTTGACTTTTAATTTATTACAATAAAGAGTTTTAACAACCTCATAATAAACATAGTAGAACATGTTTGATGCTCTATGATTCCTAACCCGCCTTTTTATGCATGTACATATTACCTGAGTTTGTTTCAGCATTTGACCTCATCTAGCTTATTTTTAATATGACGTGTAAGTGATTCCTATATCCTATTTACAGAATAAACAATTTAATTTCATTATTATAATTATTATTTTAAGACTGATAACTTATAAATTAACTGTAAATGAAAACAACTAGAATAAGATATCTGAGAGATGTCCCGGGTCCAAAATAGTCTTCCAAAATAAACATTTTCCAATTTTCTTTTTAGTTTTCAACATGGCTAATAATCAGAACTAATAATAATTAATACTCCACTACATTAACATTGTAACCATAAATTAATCCTGTCCAATCCTGACAAAGTTTATGACATTAATGTAGGCTTGAATGATAAGGACGGGTAATTATCTAATCTTAAAATTGTGTTATACCACATTAGTGTAACTTATCTAATATAGATATTGTAAACTGTTACTATTAAAGATACTTAAAGAAGCAAGAACTAAAAATTACTTTATGCTATTATCAGAAGTCTGGCATTGAAAATTTTACACAACAATAAATTATTATTATTATTTAAAATTATAGCCAGAATTCTTTGCTGGTTAACAAATAGTATTTAGGCACTCTTCCTATTTATATTTTGTCTGAAAACTTTAATGCATAAGCTAATGACAACAAATAGGGAAAGAAATACCTATTTAGGTAATAGGACCTGAAGAGACCTGGATGACATAACTAGCCAACAGGTAAAAATACCATAATGTGCTGTTTTTAAACAAAGATAATATTGAATTTACAAATAAAATATGGAAAAAAATATTATTAATATATCTTCCTTAACTTTAGTAGTCCAGTAAATGATAGTATTATTAATTTATTATACTATATTTAGCCTAACTAGACAATGCAGTAACAATAAAACCTGTTATTGGATTAGCCTTTTGAATTATTCATTTGATGTAGAGCTCATTAGAATACTTAATTATTCTTAATAAAACACTCTAGACAAATTATCGCGGAACCGGTCAATTTAGCAATGTTGAACTACTAGGGCTTATATCGTAGTTCTAAATTAAACTTGCAAAATTTTCTCACAAGGTGGGAATGTTTAGACAAGGCTGTATTTTAAATCTTAAAATAACGTAGGTAGGTATTATCGTTTTAAAATCGTAACTTACAACGTAACTTACTTAAATCGTAAGTTACGTTCAAAATATTAAGTGAAGCCCAAATAAAAGTTCGTATTACACGATGCAAACATCAAAAATACCACTTATTTACATTCAACTTCAACATCAGATAGTCATGATAACCTCTAATTAAAACAATAACAAATACTTGCCGGTATAGTGGAGGTTATGTAAAAGTAAGACCCTGCTGCTTGTTTAGCACGATAGTAATTTTAGAACTACTTCACAAGCAACACAGCTATATACAAGGAAAAAAATACTGAACTGAGCGGAATGAAATTGAATCACTGAAAACTGACAGTGACATTTGACAGCCGGCGATAACGGCGATTATGACGTGGTCTTGTATGCCATCGCCTGTAGTGATTCGAAAAGTGAAAAACTATCGATTAGTCGTAGACAACATCTCAATCATTATTTTTGTGCTTATTGATTTGGTTTGATAGACAATTTCTTGATCTAATTTTACTGATGTAACTTTTTTATTATAATCATAGACGACAAATTTTATATACAGATTCCAGCACATCAACCAACTACAATCTGTCAAATTTCTTTAATAGAATTTCAACGTTATCACTGAAACATAAGGTTCAAAGTTGATTGGGAAAATTTGACAGTTTCGAGTAGGTTGACTTGCTGGCGTCTGTACAATAAATAATTGAACACTAAATTAAATGAATAAACTATACAAATAAATACAAAAACAAAAGGACACATAACCGTTGAAGTACTCGGCCGTATAGTGACAGCATTGCCACATTGATTAAATGGCAATGCTAATTCTTTGGCCAAAGAACGAGCCAACCCTCTGGCCCTCTGGTCATGTGAAGTGTCGACCAGTCGCAAGAAATTTCCTTAAAATGGAGACGCGTACTTGGGCCCATGACCCGAGCGTTTCGACGATATATTTATTATCGTTGTCAAGAAATCAACACATTCAATAAAAAGAACTGACTGATAGAAATCGATAAGAGTTGATACCATTTAAACATCAGCCATCCCTAGGCCACCATAGAGTTCTTTTTAATAGTTCAAAAATAATAAACAATGTTTCACTGCAATCTATGAGTCTATGACACGTTTTGATCGAAATCGTTCTTCAACTGTGACAAACTTTCAGTATCCCATTTCTTCGTTACAAATCAAGTATTTAGTAGAAATTCAAATAAATATTATTCGAAACCACCTAATGAAATGTTAAGATTTATTGATTTGATTCCAATGCTTTTCTATTTATTGTCTTTGCTATTTGCGCAGAAAAACAACAAAATTCACTTTGGTTTAGCCCAATTGACATTTTGTAATTTTTGTGAGGAGATTTTAGAATTTCACGAATTTTCAGCCGTTCTATTTTAAGACAAATGACTGATAACAGTTTTTGAGTTTTCCGTGTTAAATTCACATACAACAGTCATGCGTTCCATGGCCGAGTGCGGGATTTTGGTATGAGAGTTATCTTGAAGAGCACGAAGGTTTTATTCGGAAGGGTTGATAAAGAAATTGTTTGATAATATGCAATGGGAATACAAGGGTTGGAAAGGGCGATGGCTGTGGGCGGTACTGATGCTCGCGTTGTGTCCGCTGGTGCTAGCTCAGAAGATCGGTGACCCTTATAAAATATTGGGGATACATCGCAAAGCTGGGCTGCCAGAAATACGCAAAGCCTACAGGCAACTCGCTAAAGAATGGTATGTATTTACCCATGCTCTACAAAGTACAAGCTTGCTATTTGTGGTGTAGTAAATACTATGTATCTGTCTATTATCACTTGAAAGTTAGAACATTTATTTACTTTTATTGAGGTGTTGTTATGGAGATAAATACTGTATCATGTATCTAAGGTAATTAGTTAATGATTGAGAGAAACCCTGGCTTATAGGCAGGGTAATAAGGCAATAAAATTTTGCATAAAATAACATTCTGCTGCAGGTATAATTGGTTAAGGAAACATCCTCAAAATAAAATAAAATTAAAGATAGCATGTGTTCAAGCTCAATAATTAGTGGCTTAAATATTTAGATGAAAGAATATTAAATTTCCTCAGAAATTTGTTGCTTTTCTAAAGAAAAAATGTATTCAGTTTTTAAAATGGCCAATAAAAGTACTTTTCAAAATATAAGGTTACTTCACAATGTTTAAAATAATCTCACATTGCAGGCATCCTGACAAAAATGTAGACCCAAATGCGGAAACTCGTTTTGTTGAAATCAAACAAGCATATGAACTGTTGTCAGACACGGAACGGAGGCAGGCATATGACTTGTATGGCATTACGAACGAAGACGACCACCTATACAAACCCAGACACGACTACAGCCAGTACGCAAGATTTAGGTAAGTTTCATAAAACATTTTGTAACATTTACTCAAAAACTATGGTAGAATATAATATAATATAACATCACTCCTGTATTCTCCGAAGGGTTAGGCAGAGCTGTACTTATAGTACACCCATATTATACCAGTTATTCTTTAAGTTCAATGTGTTGGAGAGCCTATTGCCATCAACCGGGCCCAAATCCACACTCTGGCTGCTACTGAGAAGTTCTAGATGGAAAAGCCCATTAAAACTGTATTTCAGTAACATTCAAAAGTTAAAAAAATATGATTTAACAGTTGCTAATCAACAAAGCAACGTTTATATATAAACTAAACTAAGTGTACAAATATTTATGACTTAGCAGCCTGTCCCAAGCATTGCAATATCAGCACAATATTTTTTGCAAGCTATCTGTGGTTGTGTTTTCAATTTAAAATTCCCCATGAAAAACTTCCTAAAAATTATATTTTAGCTACAGCCATGAGTAACAAGCACAAATAAATAGCCTATAGATTTGGAAGTTCTGTAAAACTGATATAAAAATAAGCAGTATTTTTTCCTGAAATCTAGACAATAACACAAACCAGCTGTTTACAATCCAAAGCGTTTATCACTCATGAGCTAGATCAATGTAGCAGCTGAAGTAATAACTCTTGCTATTTTATTATACATTTGTTTAACATGAAGATTGATTTACAAAATAAACTTACTAAATGGCCTGGGAATGAAATTTAAGTAAAATGTGGATTTTCTGAGGTTTTATTTTGCAGAAAAAAAAAACAATTTGCAATTTGAGTGTACTGAGCCATATTTAGTTGCACTGTGTGCATGTGATAAGGAGGTTCAGTTAAATTTATCATAAATTCATAACTCACTAGAATTCACAGATTAGAGATAGAATGTTTCTATATGGATAATTTTGGTTAATTTCAACACCAAAATCTTTAAAACAAGCATACATTTTTTTAAGATAATCTTTCATTTATCACCCCGCAGCCTACTAAATTCCAAAATTATGCATTCACAACAATTTATTAATACACAAAATAAACCCATGAATCAGAAGTCACAACAATGTTATTCAAAGTGCAATCCTGACGAGATTTACGATCCTTACTCATGAGTCACGGGATTAATGTTTATGCTAAGAGATAGTTGCTGAATGGTGCGTAAATTCTGTGTAGGAATATCTGTGTATTGAAGGATTGCAGAATCTAGAAATAGTTTCAAGGGTCAGCTCACACCTGGCGAAGTGCAGCACGGGCCTTTCACTACAAAAAAGTCGACTTAGTGTGTTTAAATTTAGTCGAGTGTTCTTAACTTGAAGAATTGCCATACTTAAGTGGAAGTGGGCACACACTAAGTGCAGAGTACATTGCTCGCAGAACAGATGCCCGTTGGGGCCGAAAGGTTCTGGAGTGGCGACCGCGTACCGGAAGACGTAGCGTTGGAAGGCCCACGGTAGACCGATGACCTGGTGAAGGCCGCAGGAATCTGCTGGATGCGAGAAGCAGAGAACCGGACGAAGTGGCGGTGCTTGGGGGATGCCTATGTCCAGCTATGATGATTCTTAACCTTAGAGGCAATAGGCTCTATCCAATTTCACAAATGTGCTTTGAGCTATAAACGATATGAGCTTTGCCAGGTCCACCTCTATTTGATCCTTACAAGCTACCCAGAAAGAGAAAGGACGTTATTCTGAAATCCGATTTATATGCAATCGCCACTCGCCTCGCCATTGACACGATTGTCCCTAGCCAGAGATGAGCGAATGCACTTAGGCTTTCTGTACATTACGCCGGAGCCACACCGGCGCACTGTGGTTCGAAAAAAGGCTCTGTATCTTTTAAAGTTTTTTTTTTTTAAATGGCTTCTAATAGCCAATATTATGCATCAAAAATATTATAGGATACAATCTGGTAGGCAAATTGGCAACTTATATGTTTTTGCAAAAAAAAATGAATCGATCATATAACGAGGTTTAGTACGAATTTAGAAGTGCTATTAGTGAGGCTATTAGAAGCCATTTCAAGCAAAAAATCGACACCTTCAAATTTAAGCTCCAATGTCTTCGAGAGCCTTTTTCCGATCCAAAGTGGGGCGCGACGCCGGACCGCATTTTGGTGTATACTAATGAATATCTCCTATGCGAGCTCCGGCGGGATCTCCTGGCGTCATGCGATTGTCGAAATCCACTGCTGGCCACGCCACAATTGCGGCGATAAGTCCCCTCTTTTAGGAGTGGCTAGAGAGACGCCACGGAGTCCTCACCTTCCGCCTGAAGCAGGTCCTCACCAGACACGGTTGTTTCGGGAGGTTCCTGTTCCGGATAAGGCGGAAGGAAACGTCCGGGTATCATCATTGTGTGGATCGCCCGGAGGACACTGTGGAGCATACGGTGAAGGTTTGCCCGGCTTGGGCGGACCATCGCTGTGTCCTCGTGAAGGCGATCGGTGGCGGTGAGCTCTCGCGGCCGGCCCTGGTCCAGGCCATGGTACGGACCGAGAGGTCACCTCCTTTTGCGAAGCAGTAATGCTCGCGAAGGAAGAGGCGGAACGCGATGGAGAGACAAATTTCGCGCCCTCACACCCCTAGCCGCCGCAGGAGACGCCCTGGGCGTTGGAAATCGCAGGATTCCCGGCCACCGTAAGCGCGGGCTTGCGGTCGGTGAGCAATGTTAAGGACCAGGCCCGAGTCGATGTTGTGTTCCACGCGCGCCTCAAAGAGATGTCAGAACAACTGACGGGGTCCGCTAGGACCGATGCCTGCCGGGGTCGCGGGAAAATCCGAAAGGGATACCGTGGCCCCTGGCAACGTACAGGCAACTGAAGGAACACAGGTGGGTTTTAGTCAGTAAGAGTGACACGCCCCCCCGCTCCGCCCAGAGCGGGGGAGTCGTTATTCGACAATTTTCCACCCATAAAAAAGGGGTTGTCATACATTTGGAATTTGAGGTTTTATGATTCATGCAGATGGAATCGCACTGCTTCCGGAGTTTTCGGAAATCATGAGCAAAAGATATAAATATATTTTTAATGTGCATCGTCGTTGCATGACATTCTTCTATAGGGCAAAGTGAAAGTATTTATTTTCGTGTAAGTATCCGCTTTGAACAGTAAGCTAAATGCGATGGGTAGGAAGCACGAGCTATGTCACCATATCCATTGAAAACATATAAATACTTACTTGGAATATTTCAGCGGAACTGGGCGTATAATGCGGCCCGAAAACTGCTGCTTCTCATGCTGCTGGTGCTTGCAGCTGTTTACATAATACGTTATTTTGTTGCAGTAACGATCCCTTCGAAGAGTTCTTTGGGACACATTTCCGAACACAAGACCAAGATATAACATTGTTTCACAAACTTTCTGTGACTGCACGGTAAGTGAAGATTCAAAACCCAGAAGCTAGAAAAATCTTATCTTGTCTCAATTCATCATAGTAATACCATTTTCAAAAATAAAAATCAAAAATATCGGCAATTTCTTTTTTGTTTGACTTTGTAAAAACATCGAGTTTATAAAATAAAAAGTTTTCTAAAATTAACTGTTCCTTTCCAGCCACTTCGAAAACAACATTGTAGAGAAGAGCATCCACACTCCAGCCTTAGTCTTGTTCTACACTGACTGGTGTTTCGACTGCGTTCGCTCGGCGGCCTCCTGGCGGCGGCTGGTGGAAGCTCTGCAGCCGCTCGGCGTTACCATGGCAACGGTCCACGCGGGGCACGAGGCCAGTCTGGCGAGACGAGTGGGGGTACATGGAGTTCCTTGTCTGACCTTCGTGTTGGATAAACACGTGTATTTGTATAAGGAGGGGTTGGCGTCGCTGCCTAAGATTTTGGGTGAGTGGTTTTTATGTACAAAATTATTGTTATTTCAGCTGTTGTGATTTTAAGACGCGTAATATAGCCAGCGATGGGTACCAGGAGACTACTGATTACGAAAACTATAAAACCTTGTCATTGCAAATAGCCATTTTCGACATCACCCACGCAGACTGTACACCCGGACATCGGTATCGCAACCAAATTGACTATATCTTAGTCCGGTAACGGTGGAAAACATCTATTAACAATGCTCACACACTACCTGGAGCCGACTGTGGATCAGATCACCAACTTCTGATCTCTAAGTTGAAAATCAAACTGACAGCAGCTAGAACTCTCGAAAACCGAAAGAGAAGTCTACGATTGTTCGAAGCTAAAGCGGTGGAACAGAAGTGGAAAATATGGTCAGATGCTAAACACAACGAATCAAAAATCAAATCAAAATCAAATCAAATCATTTATTTTTGCTGAATACACTGTTACAATGGTGTTATAAGAATTACATGTTTCAAGTGATTCTACCACTTAACGAGGAAATATCGCCAGACGTTCTATGGGAGCGAGCCAAGGATGTCATCACAAATGCTATCACCGAGACAAATCCGCCAGCCAAGTCTCGAAAACGACAGCTCTGAATGACTGACGACACTCTTGCTTTGGTCGAGGAAAAACGGGCTGTGAAGGCGAAAGGAGCAGACATCAGGGCTATAAATTGTATGTCTGGCAAAATTTTAACTGCATGCCGTCAAGACCAAAACGCCCACTATCAGAGAATATGTGAAGAAATAGAGGTACACTCGGGCCGCTGTGAATCGCGAGACCTCCGCTGCATAACCAAATCGCTGACTTTCAAATCTTGGGAAATTGAGGACGACAATGGTGCCATCGTGACAGAATTTGACCAAATTTCAGAGACCTGGAAGATTTACTGTCGCTATTCCACGAACCCCAATCACGTGAAGTTTGTTCTTCAATCTGGGATCATTTAAATCATAAAGCCCGTATCTTGAAGTAACATTTAGTCTGTATTTCATTCAAATCGGTACTCTCCAATCTTTTGAAAGTTCTTTTTCAATTGAAATGTTAAGTTTGCCCTTCAATCCGGATTTGGAAATTCAGGCAGACGAGCAAGCACAGCTTTGAGACGGAACCCTCAGGGCGGAAGTCTTACTCACACTTGTCCGGTTTAAAAAAATAAATAAAGCAGGTTTATATGATTCTAAATTCCTTAAAATACGAATGATTCATTTTACTATTATTGTCACCACTAATTTGTTATACCTACTCAGTGCCGCCATTGACCACATACATATTAGAAAGATTAATTTACGACTTTAAATTGTAATAACTTTTGACAGAGTGCTAAATGTTAATTCAAGTTACGGACTATGACTATATTTCAAATCCCTTAACTCTCTTGAAAAATAGATACAAAAAAAAAACAATATTACATGTGAATCTTAAAATCAGGGGTATTTCCCCTTTGAGGGATAAAAACGCTGAAATGCGTAATTTTTTATTTCTTACCAAAAGCATAGATTTGATTTTCATATCCCTTAAGAAATGCCATACAAACTTGCATCCCCTATATGACCCTCTTAAGGATTATTTTTGAGACAAAAAGTACCCTATGTCCTTCTCCAGGATGCTATCTATCTCCTTACCAAATTTTATTGAAATTCGTTCAGTGGTTTAGCCGTGAAAAGACAGACAGACAGAGTTACTTTCGAATTTATAATATTATTATAGTATGGATTCTGCTACCAGCTTATCTTATGTCCTCAACCACAGAGTTCATGCGCTGGAAGTTCCCGTACAAGCTAGTGAGCGCGATCGCGGACGCCAACGTGGACGGTTTCGTGTCGGACTTCGAGGACAACAAGGTGAAGGCGCTGATCTTCGAGGAGCGCCAGACCATGCGCCTCAGATACCTCATCACTGCATTCCACTATAGAGATAGAGTCGCTTTTGGGTGAGTCGCTTTCCATTAGAAAGTTTCTATCATTACTTTGATAAACAATGAATACTGGAACACATACATTTATTTCTTTCTATCTTTATGCCAAGTATTGCCAAGTAACTTATCCTATTTTGCTCAACTTGGAACGGCCTTCAGTCAGTTTAAAAGTAAAAAAACACAATTTATTTCGATTAACATAGTGAGTGTACAACCAAAATAATTATTTATTTATTATTATTAATTACAACGGTTATTCACCAGTAACAGTAATTAATTAACTTTATAACTATTATATAAATTACAAGTTCATCTAGATAGGTAGGTACAGCGATAATATAAAATAAAATCTAAAAAGATATGTTTCGTTAGGTTACAAATTATTAGGACATGCAATTATTTATATACAATGTTTTTCACAAAATCTCGAGCACAATAACATGACTTGGTTGAATCTGTCGGTCAAGACGTCACAATCGGGTAGGTCAAAAATAAGGGCATTGATTGCGCTGCTCATGCGACACAGCGGGGAATGCGCACGGGCACCGTGCGGCACTGTGCAGTCGCGAATAGTCTGTGCCGGCGGTTAGACCGGTGACGTAGGACAACGTTTGGAGTCACCTTTTAAGCAAGGAATTGCTTGTAGTAGGAGACTTCGCAAATTGCACGTGGCATTGTGCAACTAGTGGTGCCATGGAAAGCCACAGAAAAAGACAATTAAGGATTGAGTAAAATAAATTAAATCATGAAAAGGGTTGGATTTCGTTAGAAAGATTTCTAAATGAACGTTTGTATTCTGTCGAGCACAAAATGGTTCAATTCAAGTCGCTTGTGGTAGTTTGCTACCTTTTCAGTAAATTAATTTTAATTATAACAAACAAATCATCATTATGAAAGAAAGAAAATATTGTGTTTTTTCTATGCAATATATTGTAAACATATCACAGTTAAAAATATTGTTTGGTGTGTGATAATCTCTGTAGCAGCAGAGCTCTGAGCAGTGGTGGCCCAGTGGTAACAGCCGCGATTTACGAGTTATACTTGTAGGTCGCAGGTTCAACCCTGACAGGCGTTAATTATTTCATCACCACTGGATTCAAATCGGTGAAGGACAACATCATGAGGAAACCGGCATGTCCTAGAACCAAAACTTCGAAGACATATTTCCGCGTGGTGGATTACGGCCCACTACCTCTTACCGAGAGGAGGCCTGTGCTGTGTCCCAGCAGATGCTGGTTATGCTAATCTCTGTAGCAGGAAAACAATAAAATCTTTAATAAGAATGGCAAAAGTTTCCAATAGTAGGTATAACTACCACCCTTCACGTGTAGAAGGTAGAATGTTCCTGTTCTCGGGCGACGAGAAAAATATCGCTTAGGGCTTATTACTTAACAGATAACTTTTGTCTGAGGAATAAAAGTTGCGATTTGACAGCTTTTAAATATAAAATATGTCAAACCGACGTATTTATTCTTTATATCGTGTTGTTATCTGACACAAAAACTGTCTGCAGTTTCATAGACATGCGGTCCCACGACACCACAAACGTGACAGCCCGCTACAAGGTTCAGCGCCACATAGACACCATGGTGCTCCTCAAGGAAGACAGCATAGAGCCTGCCGCCACCGTCAGCACCACCGAGATCCCCACGCAGACGCTGCATCAGCTCATCGAGGCCAACCAGATGTTGACGCTGCCGCGACTGTCCTCGCAGGTAACTTGGGAACTCTTGATCACCTGACGCAATTAATAAACATGTTTTTTGTGTCCGGTTTTTTTTTTCGATAGTATTATGTGCATGTCAGTATGATTGACCAATATCAGCAAACACGGTCGCGTTAGAAAAAGTTTCGGCCTTATTACAAAACAAGGTTTATCTTCAGACCCAGGTCTAAACCACTGAGCCATTTTTTAAATTTTGAACTTTATTTCTTCAAAGTTAAAGCTCTAATTACGATAACTGAGTGTATAAACGATTCTAGGTTGTCAAGGTTTTTACCCCAGTTGGAACATTAAGGTTCGAATTATAAAAACTGGCCCGACTGTTGGCGCCTGCGACGCTGAAGGTAGGTTTCTGGCGCCGATGTTCGTGACATATTTACGCCCTAACTTGGTGTATTTTTCTCCAAACCATTCCTCCGATCTCGTTTAATTCTGGTTTACTTTTAAAGAAAGTGCGTGTTACTTTTAAAATAGTTTTTTTTTATGTTCCGACATCTCCCTTGACTCGGGGTAGTAATTAATGTGGTAACTTTCTAGAGTGTTCTGGAGAGCGTGTGTCCAGTGGAATGGCGCGCGGCCCGACGCCGCCTGTGCTGCGTGCTGGTGTGCGGCGGCGGCGGCGCGGGCGCGGCGGCGCGCCGGGCGCTGCGCCAGCTGGCGCGCGCGCCGCCCGAGCGCCTGCACTACGCCTACGTGTATGCGCACAAGCAGCCGGCGTTCATACATGCGCTGGCTAATGGATCAGGTGAGGGACCGTGTAATAATACCAGCCTGTTGTTGCCCCGCTGCAGGGCAAAGGCCTCTTCTCAAACAAAGAAGGCACGAACTTTGGTCACCACGCTTGGTCGAAACGAATTGGCTTCAGATTTCAACAGATTTCAGACTTACATTAACTATAAGTCCTGCTGTATAACTGTTCGACAGGATGTCGAATCGAATTCCAATTACTAATTTACCTTGCAGGGCGAACGGCGGTCGTCTATTTCATTTCGGGCCCGTTTCCACGTACCAGAACCACACCACATCGCAGCGACAAAATGTGGGCAAGCAGTGGTTACGTGTCAATAGTGTCGCCGCAACTTCTTGCAGTTGCGTTATCGCTAGTAGTTGCGATGTGGTTACGTTGTGGCTAGTGTTTGCAGACAGACAGATCGTTGTGTTTGCGTTGTGGCCGGCCGCTAGTGCGCGGTCTCGCTATTGGTTGCATTATGGCAGCGACGTTTATGATGACGCCTTGTTGTAGTCGGTATCGCCCAGACAGTTGATTTTGACAGTCAAATGTAGTCCGTGTGAATAAACTTAGCGCCCGTTCATGTGTTGTTGTGTGCTTGTGGTACGTGTGATCGGGCCCGTAAACTGACAACATTTTCGAGTTTTAGATTTGTGAACAGCTTTTACAGGAGTCTTTTGATAACATTGATTAATGTTCAATTCGGCACGGAAGCGTATAGAAGGGTTATTGGAAAGGCCCAGAGCGGGAGAAGTTATTTGATAATTTCCCACACAAAAAAAAAAAAAAAAAAAAGCGTATAGAAGGGTTGTGAATGCAGGTTGCCATCGTGTTGTATAAGATACTAGGTTTGTTCCTAAGCACTTCGCTTCAAGGTAGACCACCGTATTATCGAACGCTGTATTGACAAAATCACGCATTTGTGCGCGAAAGCGCCCTCTGTCGGTGCGGCGACGCGTTCAGGTTCACCGAACAAAAAGTTAGAACGATCGCGCGCGTATTCGCGCGACGATCGCTTTTAAATAGGACGCGGAGTAAGATTTTGATCTCGTTTGATTCTTGCTTGTGAACAGCCGTATATATACATCAACGAAAACGAAAGTAAAAAAAAAATGCCTCTCATGGGGACTGCCGACGAAGTGAAAACTTAAATCTGGTATTAGCGCCATCTATATAATATAGTAAAGAACTACGGCGCGTCGGTATACCCTACCAAAAATCGATCAACGCGCCTAAAGGTTTCACTTAAAAAAAACCTAATCGAACCCTCCACCCAACAGGCAGCGATATATCAGCAATGGAGCATCGCATCGTCATAATCTGGCGTCGCGAGGCCACCCGCATACAATACGAGTGGCTCAACGAGACGTGGCCCAGTTGCACCCACGTTCACTGCGCTAACGACCACTTCCCTTCGGACCCGGCGGTTAGGGATGAGCTACTGAAATACCATGAGCGGTTAAATGAGACGAAACGAGCGTTGGATCAGCTGATTAAGAGATTATTAAAACCGACTGAGGTTATGGGGTATGAAGCTCATGTACAGGTTAGTCTGATCGCTACTTTGATCTAGTTGGTGAAACTTCACCGTGTGATGGATTAAAAACTCATTACTTTATATTTCGAAAGATGTATAAATCATTACATTACATTACAGGTTTAGTATTTTTATCTCACGAAGCGACGCGCGCTTTTCTTGTGACTACCAAGTGCATGTCTTCACGCAAAAATTCACAGCGTGTTTGTACACTTGGTTACCACAAGTAAAGCGCGCGTCGCTGTGTGAGATAACAATACTGTAATTCTAGGTTTTTTACAAATTGGCAAATCTGCAACACAATACCACAATTTTAAGCTAAAAAAGAGTGGACGCCTCTAAGAAAAAAATGTTTTTAATTTACGTAAATTGCAATTATAAAGTGATTTCATTGTATATCCATCTGGAGGATGACACATATAGATCAATTATGACAGAAAAGGGTTGAATGGAAAAAAATAACTCTGAAAATGTGACTAAAACTCACTGAAATTGCATTTTCTAATACAATCACTTTATTTTTACTCTTGTTTAGGAGCTGTTAGACGAGGCAGCTTTAGGCACAGTATGGCGCGCAGTGCTCAAAGTTTGCGAGTGGACGGAGCGAGCGGCCGCGGCCATGCGCACTCAACGAGCAATATCTGCTCTGTCTGTGCTCGCCACGGTGGCGCTTGTGCTCGCCGCTGGGTATCTCATGGCTTACCTTATGTATGTACACTTCCACTTAAACCAATATCAATCTTATTGTGTGTAAATTAAGTCGTCAAAATGATTTCTAAGAATGAAAAGTTCATAAAACTGAAATTAATCTATAAAACTGAAATTAATCTGTATGTGTAAGGACTAAAATTACTGTTTCGGAATCACATAAATAAGAAACTAAATTGTGAACGCAGTTTAGTAAGTACGGCATTACGAGTATCAATAATTGACAAATTTGACATGTCATAGTAAAGCTAGGGTTTCCTAGTTTAGGGTTTAGAAGAGCGGTGGCCGCACGTAGCGGCCACAGTGACGGCTGTCATGAAAATGATGGCAGCACCAAAGATTTACATCGTTAGATTCGCCCTACCGCGTCAAAACATAAGTTGGTGGTTTAATGTACAATCCATATTTTGCCTGTTTAGGGGCATGCAAATTAATTTTACATTAATACCTAATAGGTACCTACTTATTTTAATAAGATATAGGTATAGAAAAATACCTTTGTTCTATTTGAATTTTTAAATTAAGTTACAATAAATATAAGTACACACATAATAAAACTAAAACTTAAAATAACATTATGTAACAACAATTCTTTAAAGTTAAACTCAATAAAGCACGCCACAAAACAATAGATTTATTTTTATTGTTGCAGAAATTCTTGTAAGCTATAAAATCAATTTTCTATCTACCATCTACGCAGTTAAATTTTAAAATATTTAAATGGGAGCTACCTTATGTTCTTTGGTAACTTATTAAAAATTGTAATGATAAACATTACTTTTGTACTAGAGTTGTATTACAAAAAGGAATTAAAACTCACTCTTCTTAGTACGGATACTTCTTCGCGTGACTAAGTACGATGAGGGCAAATCTAGAGATTTAAATCTTTGGGCGGCGAGGTTTGACTTTACGGCGTCAAAAACGTTCTCTAGGAAAACACACCGACTTACTTTCATAAACGACGTTTCAGTGACATCATTCGGCCGTAAATTGCGGATACTACTAGAAAACCGCAGCTTAACGGCCTAGTAACAGATAGCTATTTTCTAGAACATAGCAGTGGTAGCCGCAGTGACCGTCGGACTGCCAAGTCATAGGTGTCGAGTTCGAACCCAAGACATGCATCTCTGACTTTTCGGATTCATGTGCGTACTGTATAATTATCACTTGCTTCAAAAACAGTGACGGAAAACAACGTGAGGAAACAGACATGCCCGAGAGATATTTCGCGACGGCATTTGAAGCCAAGTCAGAGGCCCATGGACGTCATAAGAACTCTGACAGCACGTTAGTCAGTAATCACACGAAAAAAAAAAGAAGTCTAGAAAATTCTACAATCTAGTTTATTAAACCTACATTCATATCCTCTTTCACAGCCGCGTAGAAGAAGAATCAGTGCAGCGTCAGAAGGAAGAGAAAAAGAAACAGAACTGCACCACTAAGAAGAACAACAATGAACAGAGCTCTGAACTACGACTGCATGAATTACGAGCTGAGAAGTATAACGGACTGGTTAGGTATGTCGGATATCCGTCGGAAATTAGTAGCAAAGTGACGTTGTATATTGTCGATCACCTTAAAAAAATACGAGAATAGGAATGAATAAATTCGTCTATTTTAAATAATATTGAATTACAGTTGAATGAATCGGGGTTTAAAAATATATATTTAGTTTTCGTATAGAAGTGAAATTGACTCCCCGAATCGGTTGGGTAATAGCGTGATTTCGAATACGTTTATCCAGTGTATTTACCCGATACAGTTCTGACCAATCAGTCAACTTTCAACGAAAGAATAATACTCCCCGAAACTAAAGGTACTACACTCGACAAAATTTGCGATTGACTACTTTTTAACAGACCTCCCAAAAAGGAGGAGATTATCAATTCGAATGTTTTTTTTTTTTTTCTTTCATTTATGCTAATTGCTCTCTTAATAATTAGGTTGAAAAGCGATCAACCGCGATCTTTACCGACTGTACGTTTACGATCAACCGCGATCTTTACCGAGTGTACGTTTACGTTCGAACGTGCCGACGTGCGTGTAAGAGTAATAGAAAATAATAACGTTTATTCAACAGAAAGTATCTGTCATAGTATCGCATCGCTGTCATCCGGAAACGTGCCCTGAAGACTGGCAGCATTGCCACGTCGAATGGCAATGCTAACTCTTTGGTCAAAGAACGAGCCAGCCCTCTGGTCACGTGAAGGATATTTGAATTTCAGCGTCGTTTGTATCTTGTAGCTTTTACCGAAGAATGATTTAGACAAACCGACTGACCGTTCAAACAAATAGTTTTGATAACTGCGCGCACACTGCGACGCTTGAGTCGCCGGCGGAACGAAATGTTCCCATTTTAAATATTATATTTATATTAGGTTGGGGAAAAAGTCTTTTCGCATTATAGTATGTATGAACTTGTAATAAAATCTCTTTGGCTATACTATGTGTATCTGGCTGGTTTTGGTATCATTGAAAGTTTAAATTTTAAAGAACATAATTCCAAATTCAAATTAGGAAAATGTGTGATTTTTATTTGTTTTTCGTACTGTCAAGATGAGTGAATCTAATGAAGAAATTCGATACATTTTAAAATTTTACTACAAAAAAGGTAAAAATGCAACGCAAGCCGCGAAAAAAATTTGCGATGTTTATGGACCTAGTGCAGTGTCTGTGAGAGTAGCACAAATTTGGTTTAAGCGTTTTCAATCCGGAAATTTTGATGTCAAAGATGCACGTCGCTCTGGTCGCCCTATTACGGATAAAATGGATGCCATTTTTGAAAAAGTGGAGCAAGATCGGCATATTAGTAGTTACGACGTAGCTGAAGAACTGGGAATTGACCACAAAACAGTTTTGGCGCATTTGAAAAAAACTGGGTACACAAAAAAGCTCGATATTTGGGTACCTCACGAGCTCACTGAAAGAAACCTAATGAACCGTGTACTCATTTGTGATTCTTTATTACGACGTAATGAAACCGAACCATTTTTGAAGAAGCTGATAACTGGTGATGAAAAGTGGATCACGTACGACAAGAACGTGCGAAAAAGGTCGTGGTCAAAGGCCGGTCAGGCTTCACAGACTGTGGCAAAACCCGGGTTAACTCGCAACAAGGTGATGCTGTGTGTGTGGTGGGATTGGAAGGGCATTATTCATTATGAGCTGTTACCACCAGGCAGGACCATCGATTCTGAACTCTACTGCGAACAACTGATGAGATTAAAGCAAGAAGTTGAGAGAAAGCGGCCGGAATTAATCAACAGAAGGGGTGTGGTTTTTCATCATGATAACGCTAGACCTCACACATCTTTAGCCACTCAGCAAAAATTAAGAGAGTTTGGCTGGGAGGTGTTAATGCATCCGCCGTATAGTCCTGACCTTGCACCTTCAGATTTCCACCTGTTTCGGTCTCTTCAGAATTCTTTAGGCAGTGTCAGGTTAACATCACGGGAGGACTGCCAAAACCACTTGTCGCGGTATTTTGATCAGAAGTCCCAAAATTTCTATAGCAATGGGATCATGTCCCTACCTACAAGATGGCAAAAAGTTATCGAACAAAATGGTACCTACATACTTTAGTTAAATGTAAACATACTATGTTAAAAAATGTTTTGAATTTTCTTAAAAAATGCGAAGAAACTTTTTCCCCAACCTATTATAATATTTTGGAAGCATTGTATTTATTTTATTTTTGTTTTCTGATTTTGTTATTTCACTATATGCTACATCGGTTGACGTCATCACGTCAACGCCGACTGTCCTGGCTGGGGCTCTGTCTCGCAAAGGGTCGCAGCATTATACTGAGCGATGGCCGTTTTGCGTGGATGTGACGCATATTATCTCCAAAATTGTTATTTTCGTATTTTGTTCTTTCTTTGCGTCATGTGTACCGCAAATTAACGTTATTTATTTATTTTTCTTTCTTTCTTTATTACTTTTGCTCGTCGTTCCCGCTTCATAAAATAAAACAGTAAATTGCAATTTCATGTTTTTCAAGTGAAAGTTACATAGCCATATTTCCTGCAATTTGATCCTTTTCTTGTAGACTATTGAAACCTGGGTGTCGGACGATTGTGTTGCTGGTAGATGTGCAGAGTCGCGTGCAACTGCTGTCCAAGTTCCATAAGATTGTGTGGCCTTATCGCAAGTAAGTATTTTTTCATACAAGAGTATATTTTATTTACATGAAGCCGTATGTGGAGAACGGGTGATCTTGTACGCTAACTTTCTGCAGATGTTCATCTGAATATTATGAACACAATTTTGATGAACCTATTGATAGTTGTGTTAATTTTTGCTAAAAAATAAAAAGGCGATCACAGTTAGAGTTTGAGATAGGCTTTCAGGGCTTATTGTGAAACTATGAACCAACAGACTGATATCTCAAGAAAATTATGCGCTTCGGGAATACGAATGCGCGATAATGAGATCTACAACCGAGAAAGTACTTGTTTATTTTATATTACCGTGATTATTGAGTCAGTGATTATATTATTATTAACAACTCTATGCGATAAAGAGAAAACTTCATACAAACTTTAATGATAGGTGCACTACAACAGCACTACTACAAAGCAAAACAGTAAAAAACTTAGAAGCTTTGCCTCTGTGTTTTGCTTACTCTGTGGCGCGACCTTCGTACTAATTCGGAAACACGAAGATTACCGAAGCGCACAAGTTACCTGGCGAGCTGCCCGCAGGAACAAGACGCTGGTGTTCGCGTACCTGTGCGTGGAGCGGCACGCGGGCTGGTTCGCGCGCGTGCTGCAGCTGTCGCTGGGCGGCGCCGAGCTGCGCCTCAACGCGCGCAACTGCGTGGGCACGGTGCTGGCGCTCAACCCGCACCGCAAGTACTTCTGCATCTACCACGCCAAGCACCCCGAGTGCACCAAGCCGCACAAGGTAAACTACACGAATGCTTAGGTGAAGCAATGTTGTTGGCGTACGCAAATCCAAGGAACAATCGCGTATAGTTGTAGGTTTTTCTGCGTGAGTATCGACGCTGTACTTTTCGGGGACAGCGATTGTAAAAGTCCAAAATCCACATTCAAGATAGCAGCCATGAAAATCGTGATCTAACCGTGACGTAAAAGGAGATGTACCCATTTCTTGATTATTGGGATGCTGATCTTAAAAACCCAAGCATCTTTTTTACCCTTCTGTATACAATATATCATAAGTATAGGTAATAATTACAGGTTACTAACACAGTCGCGAATAGCAGGTTATCCAGCATTCTCAAAATTATATACCTATGTTGTTATATTCTCAGCGCATGAGTCGCATGACACGGTCGCTGGGCGAGGGCGGCACGTTCGACCCGGAAGCAGGCGCCTTCATCGGCTTCCACACGTCGCCCGACTCCTCCTCCAACGACGAGGGCTCCGACCCGCCCGTGCTCATGCAAGGTGAGCACTACACATAATTCGATGAAACTCCACCGATTTGCCAGGCCTAATCACATCTGTGATGATTCCCGAACTAACGCTGTAAATCGATACCTACAGGGTGTAAAAAGGCCCATCACTTAGCCGTTATCTACGCTTAAACATTTATTTCCATTAAACCAGTTACTTTTGAATTGTCAAGGAGATTCGGTACATTAAACTAAGTAACATGGAGCAAGAATGATTGCTGGATAAATGGCTATTTACGGCAGCGCGCAATATAACTCACGCAAAACGTTGCTAACGGCCAATTCTAGCACCGCGCGTGCTTATTGGTCAAGTCAAATAGCGCGCGCTTCCCCGGCTTTCTCTTACACTCTCCCTTCGTCCCTTTTCACAAAGTCACTCCCACAGATTGAAGGAAAGCGAGAGGAAAGATGTTACATATAAAAAAGTTGAAACTTTGACCTTCAATATCTCAGCAACAAGTGCGGTCCAGTACAAAAAAAAAACACAATGACGGGGAGTATAAGTGACTCTGAGCTTCGTAAACCGTCTATTAGACGTCCTTTTTTTTTCTTGAAATTGTAGTTACAAGAAACAAGCATATTTCCAATATTTTTTTCTGATCGCAGTTTTTCCATCTTTCTTTACAGAGAACCTTCTAGACGGGCTCGAGAACTGGCTAGACCGACTATTCGAAGGCAGTACCCACCGCTATTACATCAACTACTGGCCCGACATGACCACCAAGTGAGCCACGAGCCACTGCGAGCCAATCACAGTGAGCCACCAGCCACAGTGAACCCTCAGTTTTGTTTAGTCTGTACACGTTGACGCTTTGGCGTAACTGGGAATGAGGGAAGTGGTGATGTATAGAGTTTTTGTTGTAAGGTTGGCATACAGATCGGTTTGACAGACAGGTTAGGGTTGTCAACCTTAGGAAGTTGGAATGTCTTAAGTGCCTGTATTTTAATGTTTGTTTGTGGACTGTTGGCTTGAAGATGGTTAAGTGCGAATATCACTTAGAAACTGAACGCGGTCAGCGGTTTAGATGTGCTACTAAACGCGTTCAGTTTCATTTGTGAAATTCGCCCTATGACATGTTTGATTTAAGTCAAAGTGAATGTCTTACTGTTATTACACTTAACATGTTTAGAGAAGTTTTAGTTAGTATTATAATACATTATCCTTTAGGGCTTCCTTTGAATTGACGATAATATAAAGTCAATACGCAGTTTTTATTGTAAAATATTAAATATTCCTAGTTACGCCAGAACGCAACATGGTTCACCAGTTATTTTAATAAAATAATTTCTCGTATTTTTTTTCGTCGTTTTTAAGAAAATATACTGCCCGGTTATTGCCGTTTTCGACCATAGATTATAAATAAGTGTGATAGTTATTCGTAACGGTTTGCCTTAGAGCTGATACCCAAGGCAAGAGTTTCGACAACTCTTCCGAATCGTAGCTCGAAAGGATAGTAAGGACATTGTAGATTAACGTTTAAATTAAGTTCAAAAGTCCTTTCGACGTACGAATCGGACAGTTGCTAAACGAAAGGGCTGTCTCGCCACCTCCGGATAATTTCTGGTTAAGTTAAATGGCAGATAATCTCATAAAAGTTCTCCGAATGGCCATTTGGTTACGAAACCAAAGTTCCAAAACGAAACCTTTTATTATTGAAGTGAAACTTTTTAGGCGACGATTCCATAATTGGACGAGAATTGAAAGTCAAATTTCAAGGACGCGTCACGTTTAGGCACATTTAGTAAAACCCCTACTACACTACTCGCGAAGTTGCTTCGACGAAGTACTCGTCGAAGTTGACCGAAGTCCGAATAACGTGACTACGCATTCGTGCGAATAACTACAGGACGCTTCGACTCCTTTGACTCGGACTCAAAAACCGACAACGATTGGAAGTCGCCCGAGGCGAGCGGAGGTTGCACGAAGCGAACCGAAGTGCTCTTCTACACTCGTATTCGCTTAACTTCGATCAACTTCGCGAGTGGTGTAGTGGAGGCTTTACATGAGTGAGAAGAAAGATATAACTCTCTCTGTCTCTCACACTAAATCTCTCTTTTTCTTTATTTTTAAGCAGTTTCACTTCTATCACGTGACCGATGCTACTCGCGCAATTTTTTTAATTCTTTTCTTGGGATTCTGCCTATCCGGAGGTGGTGAAATAGGGCCCTAAGTATTGGGTTATCGCTTTCTCGTAATGTGGTACTTTCATTGTGTGGCTGTACGGTGTAGAACAATAGATTCGATCGATACAGTCGGGTGGACAAGTGTCATACTGATCAATCGCTTTGGGTACACTTCTGTTGACAAGGGCTAAATGTAAGATCGAAGTTAGCGTAGTGATATATTGTGTGTCCTTTGTTAGTGATTGACGCTAAATTTATTTATTAATTAGGCTCTTCAACAATGAGTACACTAGAACTTTACAATTTGTTGGGACTGTACTATCTACTCGGTCCGGTATCGGTATCTATCTGTAGCGGTCGGTATGTAAGTGCTAGCCTAGTGGTGTGACCGTCGGACTTCCAAGTTATAGGTCGCGAATTCGAACCCAAGGCACCTCTGACTTTTCGGATTCATGTGCGTATTGTATAATTATCACTTGCTTCAAAAACGGCGAAGGAAAACATCGTGAGGAATCCGGCATGCCTGAGAGATATTTCTCGATGGCATGTGAAGCCAAGTCGGAGGCCCATGGGGGCCATGGGTGGCATATAACTGCCACCAGGTAAGGCAAGCCACACGAAATAGAAAGAAAACTAATCGGTTGAGTACATTACGAATCTTACGTAGCGCAACTCAACTGACTGGTCTAGTGACTGCAGAGCGTGAGGTCCTGGGTTTGATCCCCGAGTCGGGTTATCGGAATTTCCGTTGAGGAAAGTTCATGCCAATAGGGTATCCCTTTATACTCCATGGGACTTATCTCATAACTGACATAATTGTATATGTGGTATACAAATGTGAGTGTGCTATGCATGGGTGCTTCTGACATTTCATAAGTGCCCATGTAGGTTTATCTAAGGTCCATTCAAATCCTTGTTTCCAATTGATGTTATTTACACTTAAACAAACATCAACTTTATGATAGTGTAAATATAGTTGATTTTAGACTGGCTAGTACTATTGACAAAGTCATTAAAAATTATGAAGTTGTAGCGCAAACTGAACCGTATGTGTAGGCATTACAGTTGTTTTTTCGAAAACTCGTGTTTGTTTACATGTTTGGCAAATAAATTACGAACGCAGATTACACTAATATCATAAAGAGAAAGGATTTTAATTTTTGTTTGTAATAAATAAACTCAAAAACCACTGGACCGAGTTAAAAAAATATTTCACCAGTAGAATGCTACACTGAGTAACATAGGCTATAATTTATAAAGACATCACGCGCTCGAAGCCGCTGGCGGAACTAGTGTGAAACAAAATCATTTTAATTTGAAAATCTCTATAACCCGTCGCCCGCGTGATGTTATGTCATGTATAAGTTACTACAAACGATTTCTAGCCACATCACAATGGTCCGAGTGCCCTTAGTCAGTAGAAGTGTGCTTAAGGTCCCAGGCCAAATTGTATTAGTGCCTAAGTTGGATAGTTAGGCGAACTGAGTCTCCTACTGTAGGTATTAGCTTTATCTTAGCTCGGATGTTGAGATTTAACGTTCGGAGGCCGGTGTCTATAACTCATTATAAGAAAAGTAAGCTTTTTTTATTAATTGAATGAGACGAATCACATATTTTGGTTGATTCAGTTCTGTTTGAAGAACTTTTGTAATGTTTTCTTTTTATTGTCAAATAATTTTTGTTTCAGTGTTCACTTATTAAAATGGTGACATAATTAAAACATTAATGCCGAAACGTAACCTTAAATCGCCTGCTAAAATGTTCCAACCTGACGTTATGTAAGATCCTCTGTGCACTTCAGGAAATCCAGGCGTAATTAACGTTAATCACCTTAATATAAGGACCCACCTTATGAAGTATGAATGCCATCATGATTCCGTTGCGAAAGAGGGATGGTGCTATACGTTATGTATAGCGTTGTCTCTGTCTGACACTGTTAAAAAATGATAGCATTAATTCTTTATAATTAGTCCCCAGATCAGAACTCACACCGGCCTTGTTCGATAAAAAAAAAGTAAAAACAAAATATTCACACTTTTATATAAATATATAAATAAAACTAGCTGTAAATTAGCAGTTTGTCTTCACGATATCACAATAACTAGTGTATTTATAGAGTACCTACGATAAAATAAGGACAGTATTACGGCACTGCACCTAATTGATGGTAAACACTGTGATAGACTCCGATGTCTATTGCTATGACTAAGATAAATAGAGGATACAACAAGAATCTGCTCGCCCGATGGGTTTTCCCATCTGCAAAAATGACAAACTTCCATACACTTTCATTTCTCATATTTAAACCCTTTAGGGAATTAATTTTCGATTATTCTTCGAGATAACCTGAACCCCTGTGCTAAGTTTAATTTTTTTAGACATCAGTTTAGGCTGTGCGCTGACTGGCAGTGAATTAATTTAAGTTTTTTATAAAGTAGAATATACGTACTTGCCTTGATTCTCAGCTTGCTGATCTTTTTCGCTCGAAGTTGTATTATTCATTCATAAGAATCTCTTATGTCTGCCTAGCCTTTCCCAAATATGTTGGGTTCGGCTTCCAGTCTAACCGGATGCATCTAAATACTAGTATGAGCATGGAGCAACTACCTATCTGACCTCCACAACCCAGTTATTGGGTAACACGGTACCCCTTGGTAAGACTGGTCAAGAAAATCTTGCCATGTTTTTATTACCTCCATAGATAATGTTACTCTTGTAATAGAAAATTGGGATCAACAGAAATACAATCAGTGCCAAAGCACTCCAGCATCGCACCATAATAACTTTTAATTTTAAATAAAGAACAAACATACTGTGCCATAATTTCAATCAACTTTCACAATAGCAATAGAAATCGGTATCTATCACGATATGTAATGGCCACTTTACACGTTTTTAAATCTTTATACATTCTACCTAGTAACATTTGATTGAGCTTCGTAATTGCCTGTTGAAAGCTAGAGAACAATATTATTATAATGCTCGGAAAAGAGGTCTTGATTATTAAAATTATACAGTCATTTCTTTGACCGCGTTTTGTTATGATCTAGAAAGCTATAAAATATTAAAAGAAACTTCTACATATTGGTAGAATTATAGCCACGATAGGAGACATTTATGTCTCCGAAACCCCAAGTAGAAAATAGTCTAAAGGCTCGACGAGAGAAAAAAGGCTTCGGACGCCTACGGACGCCTACTTTGCACTTTATGTCACTGAAAATAAGATTCTATTTCCAATGTCCCTGAGCCTTTTATGCAAAACTTGGTCCAAGCAACGACAAACATTTCCTCGGATTGCTAGACAAATCGCTAAATTATATTAGTATTGAAATAGTTATTGTAGTATTAACATAACTTTGTTTATATTTCAAACAAAATCTTGTTTATTGTTCCTGTGAGTGAAATTAGTTGTCCCGAACGATGTACTAGTCAAATGTATTACCAAATGTTATATTTTATAATTTAGCTAAATATTATATGTAGTTGTCGCCATTGTTAGTTTGAACGTGTCATGACATACTCGTACTTACATGCGCAGCGCGACAAAGTTTTGTCGTGTTATCTCACACCGGACAGACATGGCTATACAGGTGTAAAAAAACCCATAACGAAGCCGTTATCTACGCATTCTGTACATCAGACTACGTAAAATTGAGCAAAAAAATATAGCTAGTAAAAAACTACTATTGTTGGTGTGAAAAATCGCTGTTTACGGCAGCGCGCAATGTAACGCACGCATACATTGTGTTTATGGGTTCATACAACGGTAAACAAGTTGTGCGCGTTATCTAAAGTTAAATAATAAGTATAATAACATACAAATTTTGAACTTTGACCTTCAATGGTGCCGATTCTCTTGTCAAAAATGCCTCTAAACTAGACTAAAAATCACCAAAATTTAGTTTGTTCCTGTCAAACGATGATTTCCCATTCTGAAATAGACTAAAGTGACACAACTTAACTATATTTTAGTTTGGCAGCACTAAGATGGCACTGAGATTTTAATATAGTGGAAATGACAATTTTGCTATTCTGAATTTGACGTTTTTCACCAAAAATTTTGATTGTCTAACAAAATCTGACCATTTTTAATCGCGATTAAAACAAATTAAAACGATTTTTAAATTTACAGATGCCAGCACATCAACCTACTACAATCTGTCAAATTTCTTTAAAAGATTTTCAACTTTATCACTATAAGGTTCAAAGTTGATTGGGAAAATTTGACATTTTCGGGTAAGTTGACCTGCTGGCGTCCGTACAAGAGAATCGGCACCAATATCTTCGTAACAGAAGGTTTCCAGGTATGGGCTCTATACAAAAAAATATTACAATGGCAGGAAAAACAAGTGACTTTCGGCTTCGTTATGCATGTTTTTTTTACCCAATATTTTACGCATAGTCATGTCTCGCTTCGGCGCAAGATATTGCCACAACATTCAATACGTCGCACGCGCATGTTGGCCCAGATGTTCGAAATAGTGTTTATTTAATAAGATAAGATATTACAATCTTGTGTTCAAATCGGAATGATATATCGACTGTCACAGGTTTTCAACTAAAAATGATATGAACGTAATTATTATTTAATTATGTAGTTGTGGGAAATTATATTTTTTCTTGCCAATTAAAGTATTTTTGTTCTGTTTATTAATGCATTGTACAGTTATAGTATTTCGTTCACGTATATTTAAATAATAACATTAAACGAAATATAATTTTGTTCTTCTGTACTTCTGCATGACAATTACATTTAAAGAATCTTTGTTTTCCTATTTCTCGACATTGCGTATGGTAACAATAAAGTGCATTTTATTAAATGAAATTGTTTGATAAATAAAAAGACAAATTTGTATAAACCTAACAAAATGTATATTGTGATTGTTTTCTTGTATTTGTTCAAAGTTGTTTATTGGTGGAACTTGTTAAACTGTACAAGTTAATGTTTGTTGCACGTTATAAAAAAAACATCCGTTCTGAGTGTTGATAGTTGAGATACTACCATCTCAACTACAAAAATAACTTCAATCAAGTTTACGATTAATCAATTTGTTATAAGTACATCATTGTTGTTATGATTGCACTTGTTGAATGTTTACTTTTTAAATGTCACAGTTCTAAATTGCCATAATATCCTTTTTGAAGAAATGGTGATATTTAATATGTTTGAGATAGGGATGCTCTATCTCTCTCGGAATGCAGCCGTCTCGTTCTCCCAATACGAAACTGTATAAATGTGCTGTTTTACCTGTGTTGCCATGTTTTATAGATATAATTATCACCACGTTGGGTGTCTGTATATGGGTTGTTGGAAAAGCTTGTCTATTCATACTAAAATATAATTATTGTTGTATTTAAATTATTTTTATTGTTAAGATACACTAAATCTATCCTTTATCTTAATTCCAGTATCGATTTGTACAATAAATGATTAAATATTGTTCTTTATTTTTGAGTTTTATTTTTATGTTGTGCAAATTATTTCCTCACCAGTTCTCTCAAAACGGAAGAAAGGAAAACATCACGAGGAACCCAGCATGTCCTAGAACGAAAAATTCGGAGACCTGTGACATCCACCGACCCGTACTGGGACCGCGTGCTAGATTACGGCCCATTCCCTCTTACATAGAGGAAGCCCAGCCGTGGGAATATAATAGGTTGATAATGCTTATTGTTTCTTAACAAAATGTTGCGTGTCCTTTTGCAGTTTTTTGACAACTGATTCATTTTTTTAAAGTAATACTAGGACAACGCTAAAACACCAATGTTCAATTTATTCTAGTCCAGAATCCAGCGAGTCTATTCAGTCCAGTGCTAGACTGGATCACATCGTCTACATCAGTGTTACTCTAAGTGTGGGGCTCCGCGAAAATACTGGTTCATTGTGACCAGTATTTTCGAGTTGCCCCACACAGGCTCTGCAGAGCCCAGCTTCTTCAAGAACTAATTTTAGATTTGGCGGCATTGAAAGACGGCAGTGATACTGCTCCTGCGTCTAAAAAACAAGAAACTTGGACCCAATGGAATAAGTTATGCAACATCTACAAAAACGGTAACTAAGCAAATGCCACCAAATCTAAAATGGACTTTGAGGAAGCAGTAAAAATAAGGAATTTCGTCTAAACTTGTCCACTGCAATCCTGATTGTTTTCAATATTGTGAGAAGATTATAGCAGCAAACATAAAATACAACCGCTCCATACAGAAGTGAAATGGTTATCTCGGCGTAAATCTTTAGTCTATTTGAACTTGGACCAGCTATCTAATTACGCAACACATTTTCGTACACGATTACGACAAATTTGTTTCATTTTGACAGTTCAACAATATTCATTGCGTTATTTACGTTGTTGAGCAGATCTTTTTTTCGAACTTGTGAAGCAATGGATTAGCAATTTGTTTCAAAACGATTCAGATTCCGATTGATCGTGTATTACGTAATTAGGGTACTGAGTTACAAACTGTGCGAAACGGGATTCTCAACTCAACTATAAAAACAAAATACCGCAATCAAGCTTGACATCAAACAATTGATGAAAAGTAAAAATCTATTTCATAATGGGGTTATGAAATAGATTTTTACTTTTGATCAATTGGATTAGATGCAAATATATTGTTAATGTCAAGTAGGTATTATCATTACTAAAGAATACAGATAAAACCAGGTTTAGATTGGCCGTCTACACTGTCCCAGTGGCGCTGGAAAGGGCGAGCTGTAATGGACTGTCAAACCAGTCACTGGACTGGATTGTTCATCGGAATCGGAATGGATACATTCCAGTGCTGGTTCACATTATTCCAGCACTGGTTTCGATCGCTGGACTGGAATAATGTGAACCGGGCATATTACATTCCACCCGCCTTAAAATTTGGTAGCTCTAGCTGGTTATGATATTAAGGGTTTATTTATAAACGTTGCTTCTAGTTAAATAATGATTAGTGACTGTTTACAAAGGCGGATCCAGGATTTATTTCTGGGAGGGGCACATGGGCTTGTCAGGTGAGGTTAGGTCAAGAGTATCCCCCGCATTTAGTATCGCACAGTGCACGTACCCCTGTGCCTCCCCCCTTGGATCCGCCATTGACTTTAACCATACATTTTTTATATGTATGGATCAGTGACTTGAATGGTCTATAATAGCAGAGGTTACCCACTTTGTCTTTCTATATGGACTTGGCAAACGTAAGGTAGGACGCATTCAGGCTGGGGAGAGCGACGATCTTCGTAGGGTGACTCGGTAGCAGATGGTTGAGAGTTTCCGTGGATCGAGTTGGATGGCGTGTGAATAAAGAGGGCTTTAGTCTGTTCCAAAAGCATCTGATGTGTTGTAAACAATCTATCTAATTGCGTAACATATTTTGGTAAATTATTAAGATTGTTTCATTTTGATAGTTCAACAAAATTCATTGCGTTATTTACGTTGTTGAACAGATTTTTTTTCGAACTTATGAAGCAATGGATTAGCAATCTCATTCAAAATGATTCAGATTGTGAATGATCGTGTATTATGGAATTAGGGTGCAGTTCAGGTCAAATTAGTAGGTAAAACTTACATCTGTATTTATACACCATTTCAAATAAGATTAGACATTTAAATACTTAAACCGTTTTACCTGACTGTGGCGAAGCCAAAAGAGGAGGGTTATTTACAGCCCGTTCAAATGGAGTATAGGTTTCAATTTCATATGTCACCAGTTTATCGAATAATTATTGTTTGAATAACATTATAAAAATTTTCGTAGATTATTTTTCAATTAATTAATTACCTAATTAAATTAAAATTGAGTTTTAAAATTAATCTCAATTTGTATGTTGTAAATTTGTAATATAAAATGTACCTATCAGATAGGTACATTTGTTTACATTTTCATTAGATACTTTTGGAACATACCACACGTCTTGCAGTGATCTTCTATAGGCTGTTGGTGGTGATGATGATGAATGCCTCACAATGATCCTGCAGTAAGCCAGTGAGCCTTCCATAAAATATTTGTTTGAAATTGAACCATAATAGGATAACAATAAAACAACTTAATAAATTAACTGCATCTATTTCATAATATTATTGGTCTATTGTAGTTGTCAGTTTGTGCCACGAAGTAAATGCTGTACTAGGTGTTCCTGAGTGGATGCTTCCTCTTGGCTAGTCGTAGATGTTTATTTCAGAGCTGAAAAAAAAAAACAGATGCCATATGTTATGGTTCTTGTCATATTTTTAACAATTGGTTGGTTCAACATAAAAAAAATGTTCTTTAAAAAAAATAATGGATATTATATTTCTGTTCATTATACGGAATGATTTCTTCATCAGAGTTATTAGAATTTATTTTAAACCGAAAAAATAATAAAATGATATAATTATATTATTTTTGATAAGTTCAAAAACCTTAATGGATTTCTAATATCTTAAACATCAATCTTCTTTTAATAAAAGTACATTGCTGGCTAGTGAGTGACCCATCCAGTCTACTGCAGGATGGGTCAAAGAACAAGGGTCACTACATCTTAACCTATTGACAGCCCCAGTCGGATTAATTTGTCGGATTTTTTTGATTAATATGTCAATTGTTTTTGTGCCCGTGTCGCCTATGAACCTATGTTATTTATATGACCACACAGTAACATAAATAGGGATACCCTATTTGTCGTAGATAATTATTTGTCGATTTATGAGCTAGGTACTGGGGGCATGGGAATTGATTTAAAACCAAGCTGTCAATGGGTTAATAATAATCAATCATTTTAAGGGATAAATACCTTAATATATTCTATTTACGTGCCTCAGGGTTATTTCGGTTACACCATGTCCACCTGTAATTTATTTATTGAAATAAGTAATAGCTAAAATCATAACTCCAGATTCCAGAAGACTTCCAATCTTTGATCAAGGCATTTCATACAGATTCACATAAAGGCTGCTTAATCAAGTCAAGCTCTGTCTTTTCAATCTGCTGTCAGAGATATGCTTTCCTGCTTCTTGAATAAGGTGTAGGATAGAACCAATTAGTTGCTACTGTAAATACAACTGTAGCTACATGAAATTAATAATGACGCTCTAATTAAATTCAGTTACAACCAGACTGCAGTTGATCAACATCAACCAATTCCTTAAAATATGTCATCTCGTACCATGTCTCAAAATATGTCGGGATATTGCAGTCAACTGCGATCTGGGTGCAACCCAACACTATTAACTCTACAAATAACTTTCAATTTACTTACAAGGACTATGATTCTTACCTATTTCTATTACATGATGCCTACCTGACAACTGTAGACCCTACTTGCTAATTATGTTAAATAGTATTCTTTCTAGCATTAAGTTCATACTGGCAATTGGCGAAAGAAAAACCCATGCCTATGCCTAAACCAGTTGTGATGGGCCATCTCCTTTTTATGATAAATATTGATGCAATTGCGCCAAGTAAAATACCACCACCTGTAATGCAAAAATTGTAGTCAGTAGAGAAAAATTAAAAACATAACATCATATTTATGCATGTCAAATACGTACTTCCGTAAAAATAACTTAAAATATAATTACTTACACACATAAAGATACGGCTTTTATATGTAATAAGAAACCAAACTTGAATGTGTACCATATTTGACTCCTAGATTCTAAAGATCACTGCTGAACATCAGCCTCATTTCTCAAGGAAAGGGTTAATTACCATGATCCATGATAGGTAATCCGACACTATTATTAGTAGACAAGGGCGCTGGTGCATTATCCTCTGATACCCTTCGGAAACTCGGCCGAAGAATGTTGGACCGGATTCTTACGGAAAGTACAAAATATGATCTGTATTTCAATAATTACCTCCTTTTACAATGGCATCAGTGATGCACATGTCCAATTTCTTCCTGTATGAGTCTTCAGGATCTACTTTTTCTTTTGCCATTGTGAACTTTGTATTTTTTTTTACCACAAATCCAAATATTTAAACAAAATTTAGGTTGTCCCGTGTTTATTCTTGGGATCCTTCACCGAAAACTGAGTTTATTACGGAATTTGTGGCTTTTACATAATTCGTAATGAAAATTGATAGGACGGCACGACACAAAATTGAAAGATTTAATTTAATGACACTGACAATTATGACATTGTATGTCACTCGTGTTAGTCAGCTGTCATGGCCAATGCAATGACATAAACCTATGGACTTTCCGTTAGTCTGGTTCACATCTATTGGCAATCCGAGCAATAATAATTTCGTATAGTTTATTTATTAATCAAAACATGATGGGCTGTGCAAGCCCAGTACAAAATCCTAGTAAACTATTTTATAAACTCATAAAAGTATTGTATCTACCTATGTACCATATTTACCTCTCTATCACTTTCATACCTAAACCGCATAAAAACCTAATAAGTAAGTAATTGTCTAAGTAGATAAAAATAAAAATTCAGAAGTTTTCAAATTTTTACCATTATTTTTTATTACTTACTCAGTTTTATGAATGATCGCGTAGTCATATACGGTTACGGGCGCCATCTAGCGGGTTATAATCATACTTTACAGCGATACTATTTTGCTTACAAGAGTTTGGAGAATCGTAAGGTTGTGATTTTGTTATGAATAGAAAGCTAGACCTACAACGATGTAATAAGTTAATAACTAAGTAAGTGGAACATAAAAATGAATATCATTTTTATGTTATCCACTTACTGTCGATTACACACAAAAACACAAAAAAACAAATTCTCAGGAGCACGCATTTGCGGTCGCGACCTTCAAAGTTACAGCTATAGTTTGACCGAGACCGCGGCTGTACTCATAATGCGCCTTACTGTGCGTTTGCACTGGCGAAACATTCACAAAAAAAACATGTTGAAAACTCTATTTTCTGTCAATGTTCCATACAATGTTTGACGTTTCGTCAGTGCAAACGCACTTAGGTATGTTCGCGCGAGACAGGTTGACGGTAGTTCCACAAAAAGAACTCGGCGTAGAACTCATTTGGGTCACATATATTATTAAAGCTTTGAATACATAATTTACTTGCCAAAGTATTATTTAATTTCTCTAGGATTTTACATGCAATTGGCCTAAATCTTTTTTTTTCATCTGTATTAATCTGTGACTTAGTCCAGTAATCAAACGTGTGCGGCTAGTTGAACATTTTCTATGTAAGGCAAGCATTCAGGTTTCCGAATCAGGAAACCGTACGTATGCGGCCAGCTTTATATTGCCCGCCTTTCATAAGATCTTCCCATTTATAAACCGAACGAACTTATCAACTTTTTTGGTATGAGAACCAGTTGAACAAGGTGACGTGGGCGGCCACGGCCATCAACCTACTACAATCTGTCAAATTTATTTAATAGATTTTCAACTTTAATACTAAAGTATAAGGTTCAAAGTAGATTGGGATAATTTGACAATTTCGGGTAGGTTGACCTGCTGGCGTCCGCACATCAATGGGCTGATCAAGGCGCTCACCAAGCAACATATAGGTTGTCACATAGATAACGTCTGTTTTAATAACATTCGCTACGACGATAAGGTGCTGCTGAGCACCTCGGTCTGCGGACTTAGAAGGTGTGAGATGAGTAGGTACCTCTACCTGTGAGGGTTATGCAGCTAATCACGGACTGCTGTTTAATGTAAAAGTGCGTGTCGGACCACGCACAATGCTTCACAAAGGTTTCGTAGTTGGAATGAATTTATCGCAAGAACAAACTTATGGAGTTCTCCCATATGGAATGTATGGGAGAACATATTTTTGCAACCGCAAATTTAAGCAAATAAATTTTTTAGAATTGAACATTTCATGAAATGAACATCGAACGCTGGTCATGTCATGATGTGGTCTAGCCAGATCATTGAATACTCCACGTTTGACGATATGAACAGCCGTGAATTTTTTTTCCGCGTAATACTACTGCCGTGAATTTTTTCACATATTCAACCATTTAGCTAGCAGGGGGGGGGGGCGACACTTGACTCTAATAAACATTAGCACTTTAAAACTTAATATTTCGCAAACGGATCCCTAAATCCAAAAATGATTTTCACAAATTCCCACCCAACACCCCACACCAAGGGATAGACGAGAAAAAATATCCCCACTTTACGTGCGTGTAGGGGAGGAACTCTAAAATTTTCTTTTTTCTTTTTTTTCTTTTACCGTTTTGTCGGCGTGATTAATATGAATAGATACCTACCCATGCCAAATTACAGCTTTCGAGTACAAAGAGACTGAGCTAAGCTGCGAACAGACAGACAGACGACATACATGGCGAAACTATAAGGGTTCCTTGTTTACTACGGAACTCTAAAAAAGAGTCAGTGTATGGTTTTCCAGGGTGGGCCTAGAAAAGTAATAAAAATGCCACCAATTAAGCTGAATGGCTCACCTTTAGAAAGGGTAGACAAGTTTAAGTAGGTACTTAGGCCACCTATTGACACCTACCTGATACGGACATTGAACGGGAGCGGTTTGCTGGGTGTTCCAATGAATTTAAAATGACTGTTTTTTGTGCATACTGCACCATAATATTCACATGCAGTCTTTTTTTTTTTTTTTTTTTTTTGGGTGGGAAATTATCAAATAACTTCTCCCGCTCTGGGTGGAGCGGGAGGGCGTGTCAGACTCTTACTGACTAAAACCCACCCGTGTTCCTTCCGTTGCCTTTACGTTGCCAGGGGCCACGGTATCCCTTTCGGACTTTCCCGCAACCCCGGCAGGCATCGGTCCTATCGGACCCCTTCCGTTGTGCTGACATCTCTTTGAGGCGCGCGTGGAACACAACGCGCCGTCGACCCGGGCCTGGTCCTTATCGGACGGCGAGCTACCCATTGCTCACCGTCCGCAAGCCCGCGCCTACGGTGGCCGGGAATCGGCCTGCGATTCCCGACGCCCAGGGCGTCTCCTGCGGCGGCTAGGGGCGTGAGGGCGCGAAATTTGCCTCTCCCTCACGCGTTCTGCCTCCTCCTTCGCGAGCATTACTGCTTCGCAGAAGGAGGTGACGGCCTCCCATGCCCTCTCGCTCCGTACCATGGCCTGGACTAGGGCCGGACGCGAGAGATCCCCGCCGCCGATCGCCTCCACGAGGACACGGCGATGCTCTGCCCCAGCCGGACAGACCTCCACCGTATGCTCAACCGTGTCCTCCGGGCGATCCACGCAGTGATGACACCCGGGCGTTTCCTCCCGCCTGATGCGAAACAGGAACCTCCCGAAACAACCATGTCCGGTGAGGACCTGCGTCAGGCGGAAGGTGAGGACGCCGTGGCGCCTCTCTAGCCACTCCTCAAAGAGGGGACTTATCGCCGCAATAGTGGCGTGCCCAGCACTGGGTTGCGACAATCGCACTCTCCATGACGCCATGAGATCCCGCCGGAGCTCTGTCCGCTGTGCCGTGATTTCTCGCGGCAGCGGAGTTACGCCCCGGCGTTTCGCCTCCTCGCGCCACTCCCAAATATGCGCGAGGACTTTTGCCTCCAGATCCCATGGCGGTAATCCGGCAAGGAGGCTCGCCGCCTCACCGGAGATCGTGCGGTATCCCCGGACCAGCCGGGTGGCCATGACCCTCTGGGACGCGTTCAACCGGCGGGCTGGCCGCCGCCTCAATGAACGCGCCCAAACCGGTGCCCCGTAAAGGGCCATGGACCGCACGACCCCCGCATATAGCCTCCGGCAGGAGGCGTTTGGACCCCCTAGATTGGGCAGGAGCCGCTTCAAAGCAGCCCCGGCCCGCTCCAGTCTGGGAGCCAAACGTCGGAAGTGCTCCACGAAGTTCCACCGGCTGTCGAGGACGAGTCCTAGATACTTCATCGTCGACTCGACGCCGATGTGAACTCCTCCTACCGTTATTTGGGACCCCAACGGTGGCGCGTTCCGAGGACCATGAAAACACATGGCCTCGGACTTGTGCAGGGCCACCTCGAGTCCCAATTGCCGGATTCTGTCCACGATTGTCGCAACCCCGTGTGTCGCTAATTCAGCCGCCGCCTGGTGCGACCTCCCCTGCGCCAGGACCAACGTGTCGTCAGCGTAACAAACGACGCTGACGCCGCTAGGGAGGTCGGCGCGCAGCACCCAGTCGTATCCGATGTCCCACAGATGCGGCCCCAGGACCGATCCCTGTGGGACACCGCACGACATCTCTTGCCGGTTCCATTCTCCCTGGTGACCGGGGTAGATGACGGCCCTGTCCGTCAAATAGGCCTCGACCACACGACAGAGATAGGTCGGCATCCGGTGGTACCGGAGTGCCTCCCTGATGCAACTCCAGGGCAGGGTATTGAAGGCATTGGCGATGTCTAGAGACACCGCCAAGACGACCCCACCCCGGGCCACAGCATCCCCCGTCGTGAGGGCTCGCACGCGCATGATGGCGTCCACCGTAGAGCGCCCCCTGCGGAAACCAAACTGGCTCTCCGCTAAATCCGGCCCCTCCCGCACCAGCCGCCCGACGAGGCGGTCTGCAATGACTCTTTCAAAGAGCTTGCCCACCTCATCGAGCAGCACGATGGGCCGGTAAGCGGACGGAGAGTCCGCAGGGCGCCTCGGCTTCTTGATGAGGACCAGTTTCCCCGTCTTCCAGCGAAGTGGGAACTGGCCCCTCTCCAAGCATGCGCTTAGGAGCCCTCTTAGTCGAGGCCCGAGAGCCTCCAAGGCCAGGACCCAGGCTTTCCCAGGTAAGCCGTCGGGTCCTGGGGCGGTATTTTTGGCATTCAGCCTACGTACCGCCACTCTCATCTCTACCTCGGTCACCTCCGGAGCATCGTCGTCGTCGTCGGCGGCGTGATCCGCATCGGGCACCGCAGTAGGCGGAGCCATGGGCGGGGAGGCATGTTCCCCTCTCGAAGGGAACAGAGCGCTCACCACGTCCCCCACAAGCTGCGGCCGGAGACTCTGCGTCAGCGGGGGAGCCCATGGGCGGAGTTTCTCCCGCACCATCTTGTATGGGCGTCCCCACGGGTCCCTGTTCAGAGTCTCCAGCGACTCCTCGCGGGCCACTCCTCTGGCCCGCAGGATCTCCGCTTGGAGGGCGGTCTTCGCCGCTCTGTACCCCTCGTACAGCTCCGCCTGAATGGCTTCCGTATCCGGAGGACGAATACGGAGCCTGCGGTGCCTGGTGTACCGGCGTCGCGCAGCAACGCACGCATTGCGTAGTGTCGTCAGCTGTTGCGACCACCAGTACACCTGGCGCGAGGCACGTCCAGGCTGGACCCGGGGCATTGCCACGTCACATATCTCGGACATGGCCTCCCGGAACCACTCCGCCTCGTCGTTGATGTCAGCAGGCCTGTCCGGTGATGACACCCAGGCCTGCACGATCGAGGCTTCCAGGAGGAGCTCCCGGTCCAGCTGCTTCAACGCCCACCGCGGACCACTCGGGGCCTGTCGGACCGGCGCACTCGAGGTCTGGGCGGAGACGTCAAACCGGATGTACCGGTGATCGGAATAGGTCTCCATCCCCTCCATGACGCGCCAGTCAATTACACGCGGCGACAGAGCGGGGCTGGCGAACGAAATGTCCACCACTGATTCACCCCGCAACCGCACACACGTGGGGACAGAACCCCGGTTCAGGACGACTAGGCCTGTCTCGAGAGCCCAGTCCTCCACCATCCTGCCCCGTGTGTCCGTATAACGGGAACCCCAAGCCACATTTTTGGCATTGAAGTCCCCGAGGACGAACACGGGAAGGGAACAGAACCCGACGACGACGACTCTCAACTCCGCAAGGGAGTTGTGGAACTCGGCAAGAGTTCGGCTCGGGGAGAAGTATACCCCTACCACAACAATCTCCCCGAACCGTGCTGCAACGCAACCCCGTCCTCTCTTAACAGCCTCGAGGGACGGAGTACCGGCGGCGGCCGACGAAATTAGGGTCACTGAGCCGCTAAGGTCCTCTACCCAGTCGTCCCTGGGCGGGACAAAGTACGGCTCAGCGACCACGGCGATGTTAATCGACCACTGCGCCATGCTCTGGAGCAACAGATCCTGAGCTGCGGCGCAGTGGTTGATGTTCGCCTGGAGGAGGCGTAATGGGGCCATTATTGGCAGTCCATTTCAGCCCCCTCCCGTGCCCCCTGTGAGGGCCCTGCCGCGGCGGCTGCGGCGGCGACAACGACGGTAGTGGAGGCGGCAACGGCGGCGGTGGTGGCGGTTGCGGCCGTGACGGCGGTGGCGGAGGGCTTGCCTTTGGCTTTGGCGGGTGGGGCGCAGGCCTTGCTCCCAATCCGGTGATTGGCCGGCTTGCCAGCTGCCGCACATACAGCGCAGTGCGGCGCGGCGTCACACGAGCCGGCCTTGTGACCGGCCTGACCACAGCGGTAGCAGTGATCGCTGCGGTCCACCTCCGAGGTGCATTTAGCTCCCACGTGATTACCCACATGGCAGCGGAAGCACCTCAGAGGTCTGGGTTCCAGCAGTTTGACCTGCGCGGAAACCCAGCCCACCAATAGCCTTTGGCCCTCCCCGGCTATTTTCTTAGCCGCCGACACAGGGCAGCTCACCGTAACGGCTCGCATCCCCGTGTGGTCAGGACGGATGGTGCCTGCCCTCACCTGCTCGGCAGAGCACCCCCCAGTCCTAACGACAGCGGCCACCACCTGTCCCTCCGTCACTGAGTCGTCCAAGCCCAGAATACGCACATCAGCGCATTTGGTGGGCCTGGACACTCGGGCCTCGTCCGCATTTAGGGACGCCCTAAGCCTTGCGGCCAGAGCGTCAGCGGCCGGACCGCTTGCCGCACCGGGGACCTCCAGCATCCGGGCCCCAGTCGCCGTGACCCTAACCCGGATGCCATCGGTGGCGCCTATCTCCTTAAGGTCCACCGCCGCTCCCACCTTGGCGAGCACGTCGCGGTAGGACACGCCCTTCTTTTCCGCCTCTGGCTGTAGTGTTATCACTACAGCTGCGGACTTCGGGGCGCGGAGCCTAGCCGCGACGCTTCGCTCCTTGCGCCGCTGCCGCCTCTCCTTCCTTTTGGCCGCCCTCTTAGCCTTACCCGCCGTCCTCTTTTCCCCGGCTACTTGCCATTCGGCATCAGCCGGAGTAGCTTTAGGAGGCGGGGGCGGCTGTTTCGCCGCTGGGTCCGTGCCTCTCGCCGCCAGGGCCGGGGCCTTCGCCGCCTGACTAGCCGCCCCACCCTTGGTCTTGGTCTGCCCCGACGAACCTGGTTTGGCCGGGGCAGCTGCGGTGGCGGCATACGATGTCGCCTTCCGCTGGCCAGAGGCTAAAGAATGCTCGCCGCTAAGGGGGGGCGTAGAACGATGGCTTCGAGGGCGGAAAACCGAGACCGCAGGGAGGCCATCTCCTGCCGCACCAGGGTCAGGACCCGGTCCTCAGCAGGCATGGGCTGTACCTGCCCATGCTGCTCCTTCCCCTGCGGCACCTCACGGGGGCCAGCTCCTCGGAGCCCAGCCAGGTCCGCTCGGAGCTCCTCGTTCTCCTTTCGGAGAAGCTCCATGGCGGCTGTCAAGCGGGCGACCTCCGCCCGCATCTCGGACATTCCGTCCGACGGAGGCCTGAGGACATAGGTCTCCGCTGCCGCCAAAATAGAGGCCATGGCCGCGGGTATGGCCTTGTCTTTGGAGGACTGAATCCTCTTCAAGGCCACACCCTTGATTGCCGCTGCCACGACCTCCGCAAACCTAGCCGCTCGCTCCGAATTGGAGCCGCCAGCGGCGTCCGGCTCACCACCTGCGGGTTGCGTAAGGGCTGCCCCGGTGCTGGTCCCTACAGGCTGATGCTCCTCAGAGGATGGCCTCTCCAGCTCAGCTGGGCTGGCCTGGCTCGGCTCGCCAGCCTTCTTGGTCGTGAGCCCTCTACCCACACCTTTTCCCTGGGCCGCACCCCGCCGACTGGAGTGGATCTTTGCCCGATGGGCTGAGCCCGAGACCCACTCGTCAGCGGACGACCCCTCTCCCGGTTTGGAGCGCTTCCGGAGGAACTTCCGGTTCCTCCCAGCAGCTCCCACCACTTCGCGCTCCGAGCTCTGACTTGAGCTCCTTGCGCCCGATGCAGCGTCGGACTCCGACCCCGCATCACTCCCCTCCTTTCTGTTTTGTTTGTTTTTATTTTTAACCATATCTGTTCCCACGAGTAATTATCATTCTATCGTCTCAAAAAATTGTGGTTCGCACTAGCGACTAATTCCTTAGCTACCCATTAATCAAGCTTACAACCTCCCTCACGGTGCGCCGCCGCTTGGAGGTTTGGGGTAATTTTTTATAGAGGATTTCTTCCTCGCGGCCCGGGCGGTTAAGCCAAGACCCTCGACCCCCGTCAAGTGCCAGAGACATGACCTTGACACTCTTCGGGGCTACGAGACCAACGGTGGCAGAAGAAACGACTTCCTCCTGCCTGCCCGACGGCAGTGTTAGTGCACGCCGAGCCCGTACTCCAACGCTGCTTAACGTGTGCTCTCTCCGAGTACACGTTAGAGCGTTCCTCCGACAGGATATTGGCATACGGGCAACGAGACCCCTTAGGCATAAAGTACCTAATGGGGAGTCATTGCCCGTACCCCAGGGTGCACCGTCCCGGAGACTGGCCTTCCCCCCGGACGCATCCATAAGGGAACTCCAGCCCACAGGCACACGGGGAGGTTTCCTGTCCAAGCACCCCTTCACATGCAGTCTGCGGACTGACTGTACGCAAAGATCGTATAGTGCCTTGTGAAGGCGATCGGCGGCGGTGATCTCTCGCGTCCGGCCCTGGTCCAAGCCATGGTACGGAGCGAGAAGGCATGGGAAGCCGTCACTTCCTTCTGCGAAGCAGTAATGCTCGTGAAGGAAGAGGCGGAACGCGTCAGGCAAAGGCAAATTTCGCGCTCTCACGCCTCTAGCCGCCGCAGGAGATGCCCTGGGTGTCGGGAATCGCAGGCCGATTCCCGGCCACCGTAGCCGCGGGGTTGCGGACGGTAAGCGATGGTAGCTAGCCGTTCGATAAGGACCAGGGGGTCTACTCCCTAAGCACAGTCCGTAGTTTCGGCCGAAGTTACGGACTCTTCGCTCTCCGTCTCACTTATGGTATGCCCGTGAGTCAGACAGAGAGTCCGTAACTTCGGTTGAAACTACGGTTATATCTTAGGGGGTAGACCCCCTGGCCCGGGTCGACGGCGCGTTGTTCCACGCGCGCCTCAAAGAGATGTCAGCACAACTGACGGGGTCCGCTAAGGCCGATGCCTGCCGGGGTCGCGAGAAAGTCCGAAAGGGATACCCCTGGCATCATACAGGCAACTGAAGGAACACGGGTGGGTTTTAATCAGTAAGCGTCAGGCGCAGCGAAAAAAGCTCGAAGCTGTGTGTGGATGTCAGCGTTTGAAATCTGTACTGTTGTGCTTTATGTAAGTACCTAGCTTTAGAGAGAGGTATGATGGAGACATACTGATCGCCACATTTGCGGGACCTATTCTGTGGCACAGACTTTTCAATGGTTTTAATACGACTTCTCTATGAAAAAAATTCACATTAGATAGATTGCCTACACCTACTTCTGAACCAACATCGCAATAAATCAGTTGTTCATCAAGAAGTCGCTGAAAGTCTTCAGGCTAGGTAGTAATGTTATGTATTTTTTTTACATAACTGTATCTAATCTCATTTATATGGTCTACATAATAAATAATATTCTATTCAATTTTATGAATAAAAGTTCTATTACGAAAAAATATTTATTCTGAATAAAATAATATAGTAATCGTTACTAATTCACATGTTCTACGCAAGGACAAAAACCAACAGAGACGACATGAGACCACACAATACCCACTTGCTCATTCCGTGCTGGCGATTTCATAAATATTCAGGCATACTTACTCTTGACTGTCGATTTTTTATTCATCCGAGAATTCACTAACACGGCAAATAAATAAACGTTATCGTATTTTATGAGTAGGTATTTCATAACTAAATACTGCAGTGGCGGCGCTAGACCAAACGTGGACGTCGGCGACATCAGCTTTGCGACGCCTCTTTCATTTCCCAGTCGAAAAAAGAACGTTAAATTCAATTATACCCACATTTATGAGTTTTATTGCTTATCAAATGATGACAAAAAATACATAAAAAACGTATATTAAAATAGACAAACTTTTCGGCTCATTCATTTTTTCAAAATTTGAGAAGTAGGATGCAAGTGCGAGCGAAGCGAGCTCGAAAATTTTATTGTCTTTTAACCATTCTTACAGAAAAAGGAGATATTTTGTTAAATTATATAGAAAAAATTGATAATTAGGAGAATGCAGGACGCAATAGCGAGCGTCTTGAAATTTTTAGCAACCCGCCTCGGAAAGTTAAGGTTTTCTTTTGACCATGCATACAGAAATAGGAGATACTTTGTCGTTATTGACTTATGCAGAAAGGTTTGTGTACGAAAAAAATATACGATGCTAGAGCGAATAAAGCGAGCTCGAAAATTTTAGCACCCAGTCTCGGATAGGTAAAATATTCTTTTGAACATTTATACAGAAATATAATAAAAAAATTGAATACCAAGAAAATGTACGACGGAAGCGTGACAACGATTATTATAATTGTGGAACAAGCTACAATAACACTAGGGCGTTTATCGATACCTCGTATTCGGTTCGTATTCGTGATTCGTGAAAATACGATTCGAAATAGCCTTCATAATAAATTTGTGGTTGTTTGTGCACCAGTGGCGTGGCGTGATGAAACGAAAGAAGAAAGCCGGAGCTTTAAAAAAAAAAAGAAAAAAAGATTGTTTATTAATTGTTATGACGTCACTTCAACTTTCATGGTGGCCGCGAAAAGTTACTTCTTGTTTACCTAACAAACGTGTACCTATTTGTATTTCGATTTACTTTCCGAATAAAAGCTTCATGCAAATTACTGAAAATAATTCTATTCCTACCAGTCCCGAACTCATAAAACAGCTAGGTACATGTTTTTCAGTCTGCAAATGTTTTTTGATGAATTCGTCAGTTTAAAATGTAAAAGCTTTATTCCATGAACTACTAGAATCTAAGATAGGTAAACACGGGAAACAATGCATTTTATTTAATTTGATATATATCGTAAAGGTAAACATTAAAATGTTTGAAAAAACCATCGTGTCGTTTGTTGAAAAGCACGTTTCGTCACAAAACAAATAATCACACTATAATTTACATGCCGCCATCCTAATCCTGCTGATCCTACTAATTACCTTTAAAATGTACTTTAAACTAGCTGACCCGGCAAACGTTGTTTTGCCATATAAATAATTTTTAAGTAATTTCTAGAAATAAAATAGATGTTCGCCGATTCTCAGACCTACTCAATATGCTCACAAAATTTCATGAGAATCGGTCAAGCCGTTTTGGAGGAGTACGGGAACGAACATTGTGACACGAGAATTTTATATATAAGATAAGTAATTTCAACTTAACAAACTATCTACTTTCCCCAAATACCTAATTACAGCGTACTTTTCTTTCACTAAATTCAAAACACATAAACACTATCTTAATCACTGTTCACTCTACAATAATAAAATAATATAAAATTTAGTTTACACTGAGCGAACAAAAAGCAAATTAACTACTTAATTTTACATTTTTCTCTAATGCGATTACGTCAAAAAACAACCACATATTGTCAATCGAATGATGAGATGTCCGAACTCCGAGCCGAACGCATTACGAAGTTCAACGACAACATCCGAACAACTGAGCGAACTGACCGAACAATAGCTCCTTCATTCTGGTTTCACGACGCGCATGCGTATTCTATCGTAACTCGGTACAGAGCGGCTTACCCGGCTGCTAAGAAACCGCGGTGTCACGTGGCCGAAGTGACGTCAAGACGGACTTTATTTTCTATAGAAATTGAATTCACGATAAGCCGGACGCGCCTACGAGTTATTTTAGAGCAAAATGTTTTGTTGTTGGGACATATAGACAAAAAAAAATAATGTAGGCGCTTTGTAATGTTTTAATTATACGGTGTATCAAATAGTGATTATTCAATGACGATAGAGTGGTTGTGTTCGAAGGGAAGCCGGTAGGAATCGGGTTGTTTGGAGGCATCGCCCCTGTTGTGCACTGCTTCGTTATCGTGTTTTTATATTTCGTCGTTGATAGTCCAATACCGCGTAACTAACATTATTCAAAACCGCGTATGTACAAAAAAAGCAAAAATGAGATTTCGCGGCTGTAGGTTACTGACTGTGATTGGCGTCGACCCATATGACAATTTTATGAATTGACCAAGGGGACGACGAGTTTATGAAAAATAACAATACCGCGGATTATTCGACGAACAAGTTTCGGCACAAAAACCGCGTATCCGCGCCAATTTGTATTGCAGTGTGCAGTGTATAGGGTGACGCTCCTGGTAAAAATGTTTTTCTAAGTAATTACTGGATTATTTTTAATGTAAGTATGTCACACGTATTCTATACTTTATAATAAATAAAATTGAGACGTTTTTTATTCTGAAATTGTGTGATTTTGAGTATAAAAGTTCTTCTAATTTTTCTGAAGTTTGAGCTCTACAGATTGTACGTAGAATATTGTACAGCATCAAATTCTGTGCCGGCCGCATCACGAAAGCTCTTTAATGATGTCTTTGAAGAGGAGAATATAGGGCTATACCAACCAAAGAAAAATGCTTGTGATTTCTGTACCTCCTATAAGGCTGATAACGTAGAAGAAGGAGCCTACAAGCAGCATGTCGAAGAAAAAAATTAGCGCATGAAGAAAAGAAAAGAGATAAAGAGAAGGCAAACCTAAAAACACTCCATGCTATAACTGCTAACTTGCAGGCGGTGAAGTTATGCCCTTTGAACGCTACTGCGCTGTATTTTAAAACGAAGTTAGCAGTTCATAACTTTACAGTTTATGACCTTGGAAAAGACCATGTTGATTGATATTGGTTTGACGAGACAGCGTGTGATCTTAAAGCAGCCATATATGCATCTTTTCACGCTGAATATTTATCAAAGTTATTAGAGAGAGACCCGAAAGATATTATCATTTGGAGCGATGGATGCACAGCGCAAAATAGAAATAGCGTACTATCAAACACACTCCTATTAGCAATGGAGAAGAACGTGACTATAACCCAAAAGTATATAGAAACAGGCCACACCAGATGGAGGTGGACTCAGTACACTCTGTCATTGAAAGACGAAGAAAAAGAAGCTAGGAGAAGACCATTTCGATACACTATCATCCAACCAGACCACACGTTCTTCAAAGATTACAGCGCTAAAAAGTAGCAAATAAACGACTCGATAAGACCTGGACGAGGGGTTGGTGACTGTGTTGTGATCTGCGCGTGTTAAAGTACAACCCTAATGGAACAATCGAATACAAAAATCACTTTGAAGCAGATTTTAGCCCCCTACCTCGGAGGCCTCAAAACATTTCTTCACTATTATTCAGCGTTCCTCTACTTTATTCAGCGAAACTACCTATTCAGGAAATAAAATATGAACACTTGCAACAACTGAAAAGTGTCATACTCCGTGATTGTCATACATTTTATGATAATTTAACGTTTAAAGAGAAATAGTGATTTTAGCAATGTTTGTTTTTGTTGGGCATGATTGTAAGTTTAATTAGTTTATAATTATAATAAATCTCATTACTCTAAGTCAATTTATAACTACTAAGATAGTTATTATGGAAGAGAAGACTTTATAGAGTGTTTCAAAGTGATAATTTTGAGACTGTTTGATTTGTTCCTAAATGATAATGGCACCAACTCATTCTTGTTGCTAAAAAAGTTTTATTTTATTTGATAATTATATTTTTGATTTGATGTTACAAGATCCTATATAGTTGATTTTTCTTACTTGTTGGTAGATATCTTTTATTATTTCATAACCATCTAATATTTATGATTAAATTTAGTCATTTAAATACTAAATATTATTAAATAAGTGATTGATTGAGGTTGTGGTATTTTTTTTCATTTACAATATCGCGTAAGTACTGTCTATGATCCAAAATCGTTTGAAACTATACAGCGTAAGTGACTTTGTAAATAAACTATTAGAAATATTGACTTTAAAAATAGTACATTAGATTAAGGAGAACGAAACTGTCCAATACTCAAGTTCGTTCAAAATTCGGCCGATTAGTTTTTTAGAAACTTAGTTTTTTGGCCCTCCTGTAAAATTTGCGAAAGTGTACATCCGCGGTATTTACCAATGTTAGTTACGCGGAATTGGACTATCAACGACGATTTGTGAATTTTGCACATCGACTTGATGTGAGTAGCCGTATATTATAAATGCAAAAGTTAATTTATTTGTTCGTTTGTTTGTTTGTTTGTTACGCTTTCACGCTAAAACGGCTGAACGGATTGGGAGATCGAGACTTATGCGGGTAAAACCGTGGAGCGCAGCTAGTAATATTATAAATGCAAAAATGAGTTTGTTTGTTTGTTAGGCTTTCACACTATTTGGCACAGGGGTAGACCTTGACCTGGAGAAAGACATAGGCTACTTTTCACCCTGGATCGCAGACGAAGTCACGGGCAACAGCTAGTACTTAATATATAGCGTTTTGGACCGGCTTTAGGGGTGGGCGACCTCGGCGGTCGCCCCGGGCACCGGCGACTGGAGGGCGCCGGTAAATGGCGGCGCCGGGGCATACAGAGCGCTGCGCGCGCAAGCTTAACTTAACCATTAACCAGCCAGATTAATTCGAATACCTATCTCTATCAAGAAAAACTGAATTCAGCGTATTAACTTTTATGAACTTATCTCGTAGAAGTGAGTATGAGTATTCAGCATTTATCTACTACGACCTGTCATTATGTTGCTAGTCTTGTTGTATCCCTCACTAACTTATGTAGGATGACAGAGAGACGCACTGAGTGACAGGCATATTCTGTTAACAATACCAGTGACTGTTGCACAATCCAATACGAGTGAGTGCATAGCGCCCATTCGTGAATTTCTGGTCCATTTTTATGCTGTCCGTAAAAAAAGTACGAATACGAGGTAGTGTACAAACACCCTTACAATGAGAATCTAATGATTACAACAACAATAGGATCTAAAATGTGTACTTAAATAGCGTTATTAGCTTACTGGCAATTGGCCCAAGAAAAGCCACAGCCGATGCCTATCCCGATTATGATGGGCCACCTTTTCCGTTTCATGAAAAAGATGGACGCTATAGTACCTATTAGAGCGCCCGTGCCTGTAACATATATATAAATAAATAGGTAAAGTGGCATGAAATAGAGAGTTCTGAAATTTCGTGAAGTTACTCGGGAGATAACAGCTTTGGCTTATTAATATTGGGGTTAATGACATTCGTTTCACTAAGGTCAAAGTGGTGGGGAGGGTCGAGATCGAGTGTGATTGGAAAGGGTATTTCTAATCAAACAGATCGGGCAGCATCGTTTTTGTGCCAGAAGTGTTGACTCGATGTCTATGCAGGCTATGCTTTCTTTGCTTACGTAGCGTCAGAACGACTAGAGCCGACGTGATAGGTTGAAAGTTTTTTCCGCTAGACTAAGGCCCGTATTACAAAACGCTTATGCTTTTTGATCGGTTAAAACTAGTTTTAAGTAATGCTTGAGTCTTGAGTGAGGTTCTGTAATACGGGCCTAAGTCTAAGTAAGGCGCGATACATATACAAATGGCGACTGGCGTAGGCGTGGCGACGCACGGTGAGGCGTGGGTGTTTTGCCGCCCGTTTCATATTTCATACAAAATGTATACGAGAGCCATTCCGAGAAAAAATTACCCTAAGGAAAAATACTGTCACAAACATTTACAAACAATTTACAAGACATTCTTAATCTCTATTGAATGCAGTTTCTTTTTAATCGCCAGCAGGTCAACCTACCTTAACCTTTTTTTTTTTTTTTTGGGTGGGAAATTATCAAATAACTTCTCCCGCTCTGGGTGGAGCGGGAGGGCGTGTCAGACTCTGACTGACTAAAACCCACCCGTGTTCCTTCCGTTGCCTGTACGTTGCCAGAGGCCACGGTATCCCTTTCGGACCTTCCCGCAACCCCAGCAGGCATCGGTCCTAACGGACCCCTTCACTTCTGCTGACATCTCTTTGAGGCGCGCGTGGAACACAACGCGCCGTCGACCCGGGCCTGGTCCTTTTCGGACGGCGAGCTACCCATTGCTCACCGTCCGCAAGCCCGCGCCTATGGTGGCCGGGAATCGGCCTGCGATTCCCGACGCCCAGGGCGTCTCCTGCGGCGGCTAGTGGCGTGAGGGCGCGAAATTTGCCTCTCCCTCACGCGTTCTGCCTCCTCCTTCGCGAGCATTATTGCTTCGCAGAAGGAGGTGACGGCCTCCCATGCCCTCTCGCTCCGTACCATGGACTGGACCAGGGCCGGACGCGAGAGATCCCCGCCACCGATCGCCTCCACGAGGACACGGCGATGCTCTGCCCAAGCCGGGCAGACCTCCACCGTATGCTCCACCGTGTCCTCCGGGCTATCCACGCAGTGATGACACCCAGGCGTTTCCTCCCGCCCGATACGAAACAGGAACCTCCCGAAACAACCATGTCCGGTGAGGACCTGCGTCAGGCGGAAGGTGAGGACGCCGTGGCGCCTCTCTAGCCACTCCTCAAAGAGGGGACCTACCTTAACCTTAAGAGATAAATTTGAAAATCTATTAAAAATTTTATTTTCATGGTAACGTTATTATGGTAGATGAGCCATTTCTTTTTTTGGCATTTTAAAATTGTCCATTTTGTTCAGCTTAGAAATACGTAAATATTTCTCGGAATGGCTCAGGAACGACGTGGCGGGGAACATGTACACACAACGCCCACGCCGCACCGTCAAACAGTGGTCAGAAAATCGAGCTCCATACTCATAGAAACTTAAAGTCAGGAATAAAAAAAAAGGAATGTCTCTGGTATACACGTAGCAAGTTTTTTAAATTTGGAATTTTCTATATGTGGTTTTTCAAATCTTTGACGTGGTTAAATGAAGTTGCTGATCGATTTACTTATACTATCGTTAGTTTATAGCCTGCTAATGACTTTTATCATGAAAATAATTAAAAAAGATATCAATCAAATACTTGAGACGAATGGTTTTGTCGGACTCTCAACTCTACAGAAGAGAAGGAGAATAGAAGAGCTCCTAACGCATAGAACTGAAAGCCTTGCTCATACAACTGGTTTAAAAGCACACCCAAGAATGTTGCAGATATCATTAAACTAGTCTTGGGGCAACCCGAAGAGGCTACAAAGTTATAGGAATTGTTAAAGCCAAAGAAAACTGTACCTATATATTCCGCTGCTAAGGCTACTTTGCCCTCATTGAAGCATTCGAAGTGGCAGTATCTTGTACAAAAGAAGAAGGAATACCACTGTATCCTTATACTGCCATCTTTGAGGCGAAGAAGGGCTGCTACCCACCAAAGGATACCATAGACATCACGGAAAGAGAGGTAAAAGTAAAGTTCCAAGCAATTTTAGACAAAACTGTGGCTAGGCTTGGAGAACTCTTACGTGTTGAATCTTCACTGGATGGCAAAGAGTTGACACTGATATGCAGGTAGGGCTTTGATGGTGCTTCGGGGCAAAGTTTGTATAATCAAACTATGGCAAACGAAAACGATTCTAGTATTTTTATGTGTTTTTTTGTGCCTCTGCACTTAGTTTGTGATGATGAAAAGGTATGGGAGAATATAAAGCCATCTTCCACAATGTTCTGCAGACCGATCTATTTTAAGTAAATAATTGCTACGTGCAAAGCTGCACCCAAAGGTGTATTCCATGAATGCTCATGTCATTAGTATCTAATTTAAACTCAACGATAATTTATTACGGTGATTAACAAACGATGAAATGCAATTTTGTAAAAAAAAAAAAAAACGATATCTTTTTAAATTATTCTCATCATAAAAGTCATTAGCAAGCTATAAACTAACGATAGTATAAGTAAATCGAAGGCAACTTCATTTAACCACATCAATGATTTTCAAAAATTCGCAAAGCGGCACTCCAATGTGCATGAATTGGATGTCATCTTGATCGCCGTGTAAATTTAAAAAAAGTTTTCTCGCGCCTAATAATACTAATACCATCCATACATTAAAATCACGTAAAGGGGGGTATACCAGAGACATTCCATTTTATTTCTTAAATTCCTGTCTTGTAAGTTTCTATGAGTATGGACCTCGATTTTCTGACCACTGTGCGACGGTGCAGCGCCCGCGCCCGCGCCCCTCGCCACTTGTCCCAGTCCTACGCCTAAGCTAGTTACGCGCTGACCTTAATGCTGCAGGAAGTAGAAGTACCTCGTTGAAGAGTGCTTATGTGCTCCCGTAGGCCCCGGTCCAAGTATGCGAGGGAACGTGTTGGTTTTAGTTAGTAGAAGTCTGACAGACCCCTCCGTCCACCCCATTATCAAAAAAAATGTATAATTACCTACATAGTAGTAAATTGTGACTATGTTTCTTTAATTACCTGATTTCCATAAGGCATCACCAAAGCATATGCGCAATGTGGTTATAATACGATTGTCCCCGGGGTCGGAGTCGAATGTTTTTGCCATTTGATATTCTGTTTATAGTAATCACAAAGCCAAACATGGATAGAAACTTCTATTACCACCTTCACCAAACACCAAACAATTTTATTAATGTAACCATTGCGTTTTTTTTTTTACTTAATCATTATTATGTAAAACATTTTTTAAATTTGATTGTAATAATTTCTACCATTGATTTCTACAAAATAATAATGTCAGCTGTCAGCGATGTTTATGGATATAATGTAAAATCTAGAGGCGATGTATGACATTGTTCATCTCACAGAGGTTCATCTCAAGGTTCAGCTGGGTGGAATTACAATGTTGTCGAAAAATCAAGTTGAGGGCATAAAAAAAACAATATAGCTCGAGTATCCTAACTTTTTTAGATTTACACGCTTTATAAATACTTGTTTTATACAGCGCTTTAACCCAAACATCCTCAATAGACAATAGCTTTTAATAATAAAATGAATACGTATATCAAAATCATCACCGTCTGTGAATAAAATGCGACAAAAATCCGGCAAAATCGTCGACTACCCGACGTATTAAATAGATTTTAATTTATGATATTTACGTTTATCCATAACGTATATTTTTTTTTTGAAAAGTAAATAATAATTTCTTCGTAAAATAAATAATCAATAAATAAATAAAATTTTAGCATCGAAATTCGTCAACACCGTCACGGAAATATCAAAGTGGAAGTAGTTCCGTTCCGTATGCGTACTATTTACGCGGCCCGCGATACCCCGACCCGCTTCCTCAGTTCAAAGCAAACTGCGAAATGAGCCGCACGAAAAAGAAAGAAAAATCGACGTAGCGTCCTAATCTTCATCACCATACGCATCATCACCGTTTACAAATAATGAGCGTTGATGACCTCATGCGTATTTTAAGAGAACTTCTAACTCTGGGGTGATCAAATCATTGAAGTAAATATTTAAAAAATAACTTAACTAAAGAATCTAATCTTTAACCAGCTATAAATAAAAATAATAATTTACGAGTATCAATAAAGTATGTATAAGTAGAATATTGTTTGTTGTACCCTACGGTCTTAGAATTGTACCTATTAAGAGGGAGCAGGGCCCGCGTTTCTCCATACAAATCTATTCCCCTTTTTTCTTTCTGAATAATGCCTCTAGACTCTAGAGCAATCATTTTTTTTTCATAAAATCAAGGTCTGCTGTAGTCATGTCCCTGTTATTTCCTTTTTCAGCAACTTATCGGTAAAGAAAATATGACCCTCCAAAAATTACAAAAATGCCCCATTTTTACCGCCGTGAATAGAGGAGTACCAGACAAATTAGAAAATTTTATAACATACTCTTTCTTAAAATTATAATGTAAAAAATAATTGAATTGGTTCAGTTTTCAAGGAGAAAAAAGGGGAATACGAAACGTCAATTTCGTAAATTTTCTTTGTGATATAATTGGTCTGAGCTGTAGCTATCCCTATCGTAGGTACTCTACGGGGGCAGACTTGAGGTAAGAAGACGGCAATAGTTTCTTCAAATACCTATTGAAAAATTCCTCGCAGGCCCTGTTCCCTCTTACATAACTTTTTACTTTCAGATCACAACTATGAGTAAAAGAAAGCGAAATATAGGAGAAGTTCAGTTAGGAAAACAGAAAATAGCTATAAATAAACGGAGAATACATGAAAAAGAAAAGAAAAGTTATAAAAATAGAAAAGAGAAATTAGGTCAGTTCAAATCAATAAATGAAAAAAGTCCAAGAGAGCCTTGCGTTGTTGATACTCAACTAAAGTACGAGTATTTCTTCTCTTGTGTTTTCTGATCTTGTTATGACCAAAGATATTATATTATTTTCCATACAAGGCAACGAATACAAAGCTTTTAATTAAGCTTTTGATAAAAATAGTCATAAAACTGCTATCCTCTTTTAGACTAAACTAAGTTTTATTTTATTTTCAGATAAAAACTTGCCAATCCCCTTAAATAAAAATGAATCGCCGAAATGTATGTACGCGCATAACTTCAGAACGACAGCACCAAATTGGACAATTCTGTTTTTGTTGTGTTATAATTCGTTATTTTCAGGACAAGGTTTGCCTACTTATAAGAAAAAAAAAGGTAGGATAGGTAGGTAGGTAGGTAGGAATGTAGGTAGGTAGGGTAGGTAGGTAGGATAGGTCGGTAGGTAGGTAGGGTAGATAGGGCAGGTAGGTAGGTAGGTAGGTAGGTAGGGTAGGTAAGTAGATAGGCAAGTAGGGTAGGCAAGTAGGGTAGGTAAGTAGGTAGGTATGTAGGGTAGGTAGGTGCGCCGTATATAAGTACAGACGCCAGCACATCAACCTACTATAATCTGTCAAATTTATTTAGGTAATAGATTTCCAACTTTATCACTAAAGCATAAGGTTCAAAGATGATTGGGAAAATTTGACAGTTTCGGGTAGGTTGACCTGCTGGCGTCTGTACTTAGTGCTACCCGTGCGAAGCCGGCTCGGGAAAAGCTAGTAAAATATATTTTTCAAGTATGTATCTCGTTATTATTTATTTTTAGCTTATGTTGTCCCACTGCAGGGTAAAGGCCTCCCTTTCTAGTCATTAAGCGTAATAAAAAAGTTTTTAAATAAACTAAAAACCCGACTCCAAAGACATAACTGAAAAGAGATAAACAAGCATTATAGGTACCGTGAAGACTGGCAATTTTGCCAAAGGTTGTTAAATTTTGCCATATACTGCATTTTTTTTTTTTTGGTTGGATATTATCAAATAACAGGAGAAGTTATTTCGCGTGTCAGACTCTTACTGACTAAAACCCACCCGTGTTCCTCCCGTTGCCTGTACGTTGCCAAGGGCCACGGTATACCTTTCGGACTTACCCGCAACGGCATCGGTCCTATCGGACCCCTTAATTTGCTGACACTTGAGGCGCGCGTGGAACACAACGCGCCTCAAACCCGGGCCTGGGGCCGTATTATGACGTATCAATGCCACCATTATTCCAGTGTGAGTGAGAGACGGAGCTATACAAGGCCGCTAGCACCATCCTTTTTTCGCAGTGGCATAATGATGGCATTAATACTTCATAATAAGGCCCCTGGTCCTTATCGGACGGCGAGCTACCCATTGCTCACCGTCCGCAAGCCCGCGCCTAAGGTGGCCGGGAATCTGCCTGCGATTCCCGACGCCCAGGGCATCTCCTGCGGCGGCTAGGGGCGTGAGGTCGCGAAATTTGCTTCTCCCTCACGCGTTCTGCCTCCTCCTTTGCCAACATTACTGCTTGGCAGAAGGAGGTGACGGAATCCCGTGCCCTCTCGCTCCGTACCATGACCTGGACCAGGGCCGGACGCGAGAGATCCCGGCCACCGATCGCCTCCACGAGGACACGGCGATGCTCTGCCCAAGCCGGGCAGAACTCCACCGTATGCTCCACCGTGTCCTCCGGGCGATCCACGCAGTGATGACACCCGGGCGTTTCCTCCCGCCTGATACGAAACAGGAACCTCCCGAAACAACCATGTCCGGTGAGGACCTGCGTCAGGCGGAAGGTGAGGACTCTCTAGCCACTCCTCAAAGAGGTTGCCATAATTATACCGCCTTACGAGGCAAAATAATTTACTCAAAGCTGTATTTTTTTAAGGTTTGTTACCCTTGCACCAAATTTGATTATTTGGTTGGCAACATTTTATTTTATATGACAGCCTAGGTCTCATGTCATTTGTGTGAGATAGGTAGGGAAAAATAATATAAACAAAACTATTAGTTGTTTGAAAAGTCGAGTTCTTTGTTTTGCATGTGGCTGAAAGGGATTTTTCAAATAAGTTAAGTACTTATTCATAGAAAATCACAAATAAGCGCAACAAGTTTTCCGAAAAATGACGCGAGACTGACGTTCGATCACTTTTTAACAAGAAACTGCTATTGATTTTGAACATATATCATCAACGTCGTTATATGGTCTACTTGCATGTAGCTGAACCACTTTTTTCAACAAAATATAACAGAAAAATAATGTTGAAAAATCCTTTTTTTTTTTTATCCCCTGTTAGTAATTTATTTTACCTATTATTTAGCAAACCTTATCAAGAAATTTAAAAATCACACATTAGTCTACAGATATTCTTGAAATAAAATCAAAATTTTATTTTATGTGCAATATCTTCATTATGTAAATCAAAGGCGAAGTAAACCATGTTTTCATGAGCGCAAAAGCGATGCAACTATAAACACGAATGGTTTAGCACCATAAAAACTGCACTTTTATTGTTACACAGGCTTAAAGTTCCAAATTATTTCAAGCTTTGTTACAATTAGATAAGTTATTGACGAAACAGGAATTTTTCGTGCACGGAGCCTTAACTGTGACCTCGTGCTCCGAAACTTCAATGAAAATTATTAGGATAAATGTTGTGTACAGACGCCAGCAGGTCAACCTACCCGAAACTGTCAAATGATTCCAATCAATTTTGAACCTTATGCTTTAGTGATAAAGTTGAAAATCTATTAAAGAAATTTGACAGATTGTAGTAGGTTGATGTGCTGGCGTCTGTACATACAGCTTGGCAAAAAAGAGTAAAATGAAAATGAGGGCGCCACTATCGCACTTAGGTCACTTCGATTGGGAAATGAGTAAAAGCATCTAAACAAATCGTTAAAAACACTGCTTGTGGGTGACTCAAAACTTACTAGCACTTGTTGGCAAAGTAGTGCCATCATCATAGTATTGTATTTTCCACCCATCTTGCTGTATGTCCATTCAAGTCCGCGGTTAGTGTTGTAAGATTGGAGGTTTTCTTCGCGATTTTACCCCAAAATTCCCTAAATCCCTGTCAAAATAAAGTAGTCCTAAGCCATGCATAATATTAATCATTTTACTTTTAAAAAGGGAGAAATCCCTAAAAGTGGAAACACTTGCTGAATCTGGTGTACAGCAAGTCTATACACGATCCAGCACACCCGATGCTCGGTCGATCTGATGATCGCGTTATTCACATACTGTACGAGCACGACGCTCGCTGTGGTGGGGGCAAGACCAGCAAGCAATTAATAATTGACATTCGTCAAGACTGTTCACTGAATTTCATTTTCGTTTTGCGTTGCGTCGTGCATCGTGCGTCCGCGTCGTGTGTGGCCTTGACGGGACGTACAGCAAGATGGATGGTGAGTATAGCGTTTAATTCTTTGGTATCGGTAATAAAACGATATGCCTCGAGAATCCGTTTCAAGCAATGTAAATAAATTGTCGATTACAAACTCTAAGTATGATAAATCGATTTCTCGAGAATCGGTTTTTAAAGCAACCGATTTTTTTTCGCGTCACTACACAAAGTATTTTGATAGATGTCAAATCGGGCTTAGATTGTCGCGCTCTGTGATTGTCGCGAGTTTAGTTACTTCGGTCTGTGCACAGATTACTAATGGTCTGTGACTTCGGTTGCTATAACTTTACTGCTACCTACTGTGCTGCTGCTGCTGCTGCTGGTCCTCTGCTGAGGCGGTTTGTGTTTCTCCTGAAAAGTGTTCGAAAAATGTGATAATCACGCAACTATTCAATAAAAAAATTAAAATGATATCGAATAGAATTGTAAAGTTGCACAGACATAAACCATACTTACTTGTGGCAAGAAATGCAAGTAGTACGCAAGAAACGAAATCCATTCAACCTCCGAATCCTAAAAGGATTAGTACGGACATGGTGGGCCCCCCTGATCCTGTGTCGAATCTAAGGAAAGTCATATTTAGAATACCGCCCAACGAAACTGATTTAGAAAGAACTTATAGAGAAATGAGATCAGAAGTACAAGACTGGAACCAGAAGTTTTGGGAGAAACATAATTCCCAATTTTATCAGGTATTTTTTGTTATTAATGAGTTATGCAAGAGCTTGCTTTTCTCAGTTGCCTCTATGACTGATGTAGTTGACTGTAATGTGATAACCATTGGTCAAACTGCCATTCAAATAATATGCTTTATTATAACATTTACTGAGTATTACTAAGACTAAGTAACTTTGCCACTTGTCTAATGGAATGGCAGAGTAAAGTCTCGTGTCCAGCAGTAGAGCAGTGGAGCAGTGGAGCAGTGGAGTTTGGTGGAAGTTGTGATGGTAATAGAGAAAAGATACTGGCATATTTCAGTAACAAAATATAAATTTCATTAGAATAATGTTCTTGTCTTTGTAGGTATGTTGAATGACCTTACCTATCATTTAATTGACTCGCCACATGTATCAACATAATCTGCCTTTTACTATCTTTTTCAATATACTTACACATGCCAATTTTTGAGGTCAAAAGTTTATTGATATCAATTTATTTTTCAAAATATATTTTGATAATGGTAAAGATTACATAATTTTTCGAGTAAGCATTTGAAAAGTGGAAAAATATGAGGTCAAAATATTAACTTATTATCTGAAAAGTTATGATAGATCAATTAGATACTAAATTATTATTGGATTATACAGAGAAAAGATTTGTATTTTTGTTTGTAATTAGTAAACTCAAAAACGACTGGACCAATGAGTAATATAGACTATAATTTATAAAGATATGACACAACCGAAGCCGCTGATGGAAGCTACTACCTTATATTTGTGTGATGGATGTTTTGTATTAAATTGTTTTATTTTTATTACAGGAAAGAGAAGAATATGTTAAGAATAATATACCAGCGGATAAGCAGAACCTGACGGCGGATGAAATGAGTGTGTTTTACAAAGCTTTCCTGGACAAAAACTGGAACCTACACCTCAACTACAATAAGGAATGGTACAAAAAAAACTTTGCCCTATTAGGATTAGCTATAAGAGTGCAAGTAAAGAAACTCCTTAGAATTAAAGATTAGGACCTATTATCAGATTTATACCTAGTTCAATTGTTTGGAATTTAAGAATGTTTATTTTTAATTATTAAAAGGAAGTTTAAAATATGTTTTTTTTTTTAAAAACCGTTATATAGAAATCAATCTGATAAGCTGAATTTATAGTAGGCTCACAGTTTCAGACGTTTTGGCCGAGCGGTTCGACTTAGACTGAGCGCAAGATAAATCTGCGGGCGGCTGGAATCGGAACTAATGATATGCCGCCGTCTTGTCGTATAAGTAATGTCAAATAAAGTATATAATTATTAATAATAATTATAATTAATTAATTATAATTATTAATTCCTATTAATAAAAGATTAATAACGTTAAGATTAAATTATTAATATAGATTTAATATTTTCAATATTACAGCGCCACCAGTCGCGCGCAGACTTATCTTGCGCGCACCCTTGCCAGATATTTTATCATAGCCGAGACATAGTCCTCATTTTTGAACTAGCCGGGATTTATGTTCGAATTATATGTGTTTGCCCGACCTGCCGCTTTACTAAGTTTATCAAGCTATACATTAATACGATTTTGTAAAGCTATACATTTCCAGCATAAGAAATCCTCTCTTTGTATAGACTTCCTATACAACTGGACGTCAGTTCAGGATACTGGAAATATATAGATAAATGTCTCGTCGTGCTGCGTGCGCACGAGCAAGTACCTACGCGTAAGTAAGTATAGTAGACCTCGTATTTGCTTTATCACCCAGACTCATACGTTTAGGCAGGGCCGTCTTCAACCTATTGGAAGCCCTTTACCCTAATAACGTAATAAACGATCAATCGGAATTAAAATTGTTTTGAAACAAATTGCTAATAGTTAGTAATTCATTTAAGTGCCAAAGTATACGTTTTTACAACAAACTCCCAATCCATGTTAAAGAACTGAGCCTCAATAAATTTAAATCATTTATTAAACACAAACTATGTCAAAAAGGTTTCTACAAAATTACTTAGACGACAAAAAGGCTTGGGACTTACGTATATTAGAATGTACTCTGTGCTCTATACTACTCCATACTAATTTAACTGTTTAGTTCATTTTATTTGACTGTATAAGTCAATTAATTATTTTTTTTTGTTTATTATTGACGTAATCTACTATTTACACAGTTTTTGTTTTTTATTTTTATGAGATATAAAGTAATATATGGTCAGCTAGCGACCTCGAAAATTGATCATACTAATCTTGTCTGAGCAACCGGCAGCAAGTTCGTCATGCTCCCTCAGATGTCACTGCTTGCGGTAGCGTCGAGGGGTCGGGTTGCCTCCTTCCCTCAAATATGGCGAGGGGGGTAATGGCTGACCTTTGCGTTATGCTCGTCAACGGGTGCTGCTTGTGGTGACTGGTCGTCTTGCTGACCATGGTTTTTGTTGTTGTTATTAGTAATTAACTGTTTATTTATTTTACTTCGATTGTTAGCTAGTTCGCTAGTTTATCATTTGTGATTTCCGAGTTACAGCTTTAATTGCTATGTGTAAACGGGCACGCCCTTTATGCCTGGAGGCTTTCATTCGGGTATTAAGTTCTTTTTACTTTTTTGTTGTTGGTATATTGGCGTGTGCTAGGTGACATATAGAAAATAATTTAAATTAAATTATGTGAATTTGTTTTAAAATTATTTTTTCAAATAATTTGCTCAATCTAGATAATATCGAAAATCGCAATAAGCCGAAAATTCATGGGATCAGTTACTGTTGTGCTGCCAGACTTGAACAGTAGAATCACTTTGCTAAGTTTCATCAGATTAGGAAATACACCAGAAGCAATACAAGAGTTAAAAACAATTGCTAAAAAGGGTGAAATAACATCAATTAGTAAAGACATGGTATGTACTGATAATCCCCAAAGGTCAGCAGTTCTTTTTACACCAAGATCTTAAAAGATTGTAATGTCTTTAGCAGTAGCAAGAGTTTTGGTTGTTAAAATGGGAATATTATTACTGGATAAATTTTTAAACTCAGCTGCCACCTCCACGTCTGCCTATCTAGATAATTGATTTTAAAATGGAAGTCACGAATCCGTACCTACTGTCGTTCTTCCCGTTTCTGAATTAATAAAATTCAGAGTTGTTTTAATCTTATTTACAGAAGCTATTTTTAATGTTATCTTTTAGTTTAACAACCAGTTGTAGAAACGAACTTTAACTTTTAAAGCTGTCATTAATATACAAATCGTCCATTAACTTGTTTTAACTTGTTGTAGAAAGCAACATTAGGGGGGTTTAAACTATCATATCTATCAAAGATATAATGAAATTGTAAAATATACATAATATACCCCCTTTTTAACCGACTTCAAAAAAAGGAGGAGGTTATATGTTCGACTGTATGTATTTTTTTTTTTTTTTTTATGTATGTTCACCGATTTCTCCGCCAATTGTCAACCGATTTTGAAAATTCTTTTTTTATTCGTAAGGGTATACTCCTGAGGTGGTCCCATATTAATTTTGTGAAGATTTGATGTATACTTTGGGAGATAAACGAAGGAACTCCTCAAAAACAAACAGTACACGTAATGTGATTTGGATATTGTACTAAAGATCAAAAATAATTGCTGGTTCTATCTATCCATCCGTGGTGAACTAATTATAGTCTTCGAAGATACCGCATGGAACTCCTCATCGGTGAACAGTACATATAGGAACTTACAGTGAAAGGTTAGAAGGTTAGGGGATAAGCTCGTATTTTATATTTGTTTGGAAAAGAAAGAAATGTATAGTTAAGTAAAATATATATTTTTTGGTAATTTAATATGTTATGATGGCCCAGAGGTTAAGGCCTCGCCTCTCATGCATGAGGTTGTGGGTTCTAATGTGACTTTTTCAATTCATATGAACTTTCTGAGTTTATCTTGGACATTATTGACATCAGGGAAGGAAAACATCGTGAGGAAACATGGACTTATAGTTATTTCTAAGGTGCCAACCCTAGTGGGGCAGAATCCATAAAGATTTTAGACTAGTGGAATCTGCCCCACCAAGTCGAACTAGTGGGGCATATTCCACTGAAAATTTTTAGGCATTCCTCTTTGCCCCACCAGCGGGGCGCTTGGAATGATTCGTTAATTTTTGAAAAATCTTTTGTTATGTTTCCATTATTCGACTGGTATACGAATTTGTGCGGGGTAGGTATAAACACAACTAAAAAGTGAAAAATAAAAACTATTTTACAAAAAAAAAACAACCGACTTCCAAAAAAAACACTTAAAAGAGAAAAATAACTTGAATTTCGGAAGTCGGTGGCAAAAACGAAAATACAGATCCATATAGTTATATTTTAAGATGGTTCGCAGTTCGCATAATTGAAGCCGTGATATAGTTATATCCCTAGGGAAATAGTTATGAATTGCTTTCATATATATTACGGTAGGTATATTTTACTATATATGTATCTAATAAAATACTATTGTTTTTGCCACCGACTTCCGAAATTCAAGTTATTTTTCTCTTTTAAGTGTTTTTTTTGGAAGTCGGTTGTTTTTTTTTTGTAAAATAGTTTTTTTTTCTTTTTTTTTGTGGGTGGGAAATTATCAAATAACTTCTCCCGCTCTGGGTGGAGCGAGAGGGCGTGTCAGACCCTTATTGACTAAAATCCACCCATGTTCCTTCAGTTGCCTGTACGTGTACGTTGCCAGGGGCCACGGTATCCCTTTCGGACTTTCCCGAAACCCCGGCAGGGTATATCCCCCTCAGGGGGATATTACACTATCATATTATATCATATACCTACCCCTATCTACGAAGCTCACAAATTACTCATAATTATTATATCTAAATGAGGTTTATGTTGTTACAAAACTTAGATAATTCTTTAAAAGATTCACCATGGTTATATGTTTTTTATGATACATTTCAATTATTCTCTGCCTACTTTTGTCTTTTGTGTTAGTCTGTTGTCAGTTTGATACGCTAAGATAATTTAAATATGTTTTGAGATAAAAAAAAAATAGAACATCCTATCAACTCATTGAAAATCCGTTCGAACTTCGCCGAACGCGCTAGATGGCGCTAATTATTTTCGAACTTCTGTCGGCAATCCTGATTACTGCCTATTTTTTATCAATAAGTCGCTGAAAGTCTTCAGGCTAGGTGGTAATGTTATGCATATTTTTTACATAATGTAATCTAGGTAATTAAATTATATGGTGTACATAATAAAGAGCAGGTATTCTATTCTATTTTATGAATAAAAGTTCTATTACGAAATAATATTTATTCTGAATAAAATTGTAAAGTAATCGTTACTGCTACGCAAGGAAAAAAAACAATTAAATAGATATACTAACCTATACTTCAATAGGTTTAGGTGGTTAAATAAAGATAAACAAAAAAAAAACACGTGACGAGACAGGTGTCCAGCAACGGACTAAAATAATACCTGCCACTTCAGTTGTCTCAATTTAGCAACGTTATAATTCGTTGACGTTTAGAGTTTGGGCTCTTTATAATAGACAGATTACAAAATATTATATTAATATAAATCTAACTAGTTTTTCTATCTACGAAGAGTAGTTTAACCGTGCGTTTGCACTGGCGAAACATCAAAACAAAACATGTTGAAATCTTTAGTTCCTGTCGAATATTGTATGGAACATTGACAGAAGCTATAGATTTTAACATGTTTCGTTGTGAATGTTTCGCCAGTGCAAACTCACAGTAAGAATAAATGATAAAGTTTAACTTACATTAATAAAAGAGGAAACTATTGTAAAAATCTAAAATACCTAAATTTATTTGGTTTATCGTATTTTTAAAATACGATACGACTGTTTACCATTATTTAACTACCTACCTAAACCTATGGAGTATAATTATGGTAGGTACAGAGAATGACATAAGTCCGGTCACACACGATCCTTGCTCATTCCCTGGCGATTTCTTATTTATTCAGGATACTCTTGACTGTCGATTTTTTTTTATCCGAGAATTCACTAACACGGCTAATAATTAGGTATACGATATCGTATTTTATGAGTAGGTATTTCATAACAAAAAATTGCGCATTGCATATACTTGCCACGAACACGGATAGTAATCAAAAATTGTTGTAGGTACAGACGCCAGCATGTCAACCTACCCGAAACAGTCAAATTTTCCCAATCATCTTTGAACCGTATGCTTTAGTGATAAAGATTAAAGAAATTTGACAGATTGTAGTAGGTTGATGTGCTGGCGTCTGTACCTATTGTTTTTGTTTGAGACTATTAATATACATAGGCATATTCTTACTACGTAATAATAAAATACTTAAAAATATTAAAAACGGCTTGACAGAAGCATCCTCGGTTTCACGGATCTAGTTAAACGAAAAAAAATTAAGAGATAGATGGCTTTGTGATTCCAAGCAGATGCTTTGCCATATTTCCGTGCCTCAAGCACGACTTAACGTATAGAAAACATGCTCGTGCAATAGATGCCACCTAACAAAATAATTAGGAAGTTGATAGATTATAGGATAAAACTGAAAGGTATCTCTACAGCATTATTTTAACTAACTTCATTCAAATAAAGTCTAGCCAACTATAAATTGTGGAACTAGCTACAAAAACACTCACAATGAGATCTAATGATTACAACAACAGCAGGATCTACAATGTGTACTTAGCTTACTGGCAATTGGCCCAAGAAAAGCCACAGCCGATGCCTAACCCAATTATGATGGGCCACCTTCTCCTGTCCATGAAAAACATAGACGCTAGAGTACCTATTAGTACGCCCGTGCCTGTAACAAAAAGTAAAAAGGTAAAGTGGCATGAAACAGAGAGTTCTGAAATTTCTTGTTCTTCTGTACCTACTTCGAAATCTAGCTGAAGAGGGCTGAACGTATCAGCCCCTATACAGCAAGCCAGTCAGCCAGCTTACCTCAGTAACTCGGGTATCTAACAGCTACGGCTTACAATATGGGGGTTAACCAGGTGACATGCGCTTCACTAAGGTTGAAAGTGGTGATGCGGATCGAGACCGCACATAAAACTGTTATAGCATACTATCTCCGGGTGTGACTTGGAAAGGTATTCCTAGTCAAACAGATCGGGCAGAATCTTTTTTGTGCTAGAAGTGTTGACTAAATGGTTATTCTTTCCTTGCTTAGGTAGCTAGTTACGCCTCTGACCTTCTTAATGTTGCGGTAAGTGCCTATATAGTAGTAAATTGTGTTTGTCTTTAATTACTTGCTCTCCATACGAAATCACGAAAGCATATGCGCATTGTTGTTATAATACGTGAGTCGTCGGGGGCTGGGTTGAATTGTTTTGCCATTTGATATTCTGTTTATTGCAATCACAAAGCCAAACATGAATAGAAACTTCTATCACCACCTTCACCAAACACCAAAAAAGGTAACTCTTGTAATCATTGCGTTTTTACTTGATCATTAATATGTAAAACATTTTTTAATTTTATTGTAAATAATTCTACCAATGATTTCTACAAAATAATGTCAATCAGCGGTCAGCGACGCTGTAGGTAAGTATTTATGTTCCTTGGCGATGTCTTATGAGAGGTTCATCTCACAGAGGTTCATCTCGGGATAGGTACCTACTTCTACGATCTCTAGAACGTCAGACGCTAGAATAGCGTGCGGTGACGTCCCAACGGACGACCGACACGACACGCCGCTGGTTGCCAAAACATTCGTAGTCCCCGTCGCAACTGGCAGTTGCGGGCGACGTGCGACTCGTGCCGTGCGAGTAACACCGCGCCCGTATAGATAGAACTACGAACATAGCAGTCGGCCGGTCGTCGGTGCCGGATGGCTACACGTCGCCGGTCGCGGTCGGCATGATGTGGTCAGATAGACTGCAGCCTAACGACTGTTAACTGTGCACGACTGGCACGGATAGTTTGTTCGCCAGATGTTCGCCAGCCACAGATTTCTGCGTAGTGGATCGCGCCAATTTTCTTATTTGAGAATTGAATGAGACGATTTAATCAATTAAAGCCTATGTACACAAGGCTACACATCAAGCTAAACATTTCCTGTATAAGCTGACCTCGCATTGTACGGAAATCCTATAAAATGCAAGATCAGCATAAACTGGAAATGTGTTCAAAATTCAAAATTCAAGTCATTTATTCAAACTAGGCTGAGAATCAGCACTTTTCGAACGTCAAAATTACATAAGACAGTCCCCCAAAACGCCCACCCTTCACCACTTCCTAGTGCTTTAGCTGGTGTAGCTTGATGTGTAGCCGTGTGCACGTACAAGTTTATGCGCAGACTGGCGGAAGGGACAGCAGAAGATATTAAATTAATCAATTGAATTTAACATTTAAGCCTCGTGCAGCAAAACTTCACGGTAGAACAATTACCGGTGTCGCGTCGTGCCGTCGTGTCGCGCTAGTCTGCATAAGGCTTAAAGCGAGCATCATGTTAAAGAGAGTACAGATGACGAGCGCTAACGCGCGTTGCGAGGGTACTCGTCACTACTCGTCAGGTTTCAAGGCGCCAACGCGCGATTGCCTGCGTCTAGAGACTTTGTCTCCGGGCGCTGCGCTCGCTGACGGGCGTTAACGCGCACGCATGTGATCTAGGAAAATATCAGGATGTCTAGAAACGCGATTTGAAAACGCGCGTCAATATTTTGCCATCTGTACATAGCCTAAAATACGTCCCTCTGCGTCAAAAGCGCGCTGAACTGAATGGCTTACATGGTAAACCAATGATCTCAAACCCGCGTTGACGCGCGCTTACAAAAGTCGCGCGCTGGCGCAGCGTTAAGTGGGAGCATGTGTCCCAACGCCTATAAAAAAAATAAGTACCTATATAGAATAAAATTTGAGAAGTTGCAAACGCAAAAGCGCTTGTCATGGGAACTAGCTCATAACGTGCATAATAGGAAGATTATAATCTGCTCCTTTTTTCTGTTTAGGGCAAATTGTTCTGCCGCGGGAAAACAACCATTAAAATTTCAGCATGTAAGTATATTGTATGTTCGAAAAAATCTACATTTTTTAAGCATAATTTTACACTAGAAATGGGAATAAATTACCTAGATCTAATTTATTCCGTGGTTGATCAACCACGTTTCAGATTGTCTGAAGTACACACTTGTTTTATGAGGTGTGTAAAATTTTATAATAAAATTACTTGCGACACTTCATCTAATGAGAAAAAACAAACAAAACATTCATTAAACGCACTATGTAGACAAGCACATTATAAGTTGGATGATTATATCATAGACAAAAATGCTGAGCGTAATGCTGGTCCTGCTCCATAGCCACTTGGGCCCACTGGTTAAATTTTGATATTTGGAAGAGTTGCTTCTACCTTTTTTTTTTCTGGTATTACGAACTTAGGGCCTGCACACACTGGCGGACCAGGCAGACCGCCAGCTTACCGGAACATCCAGTATGCTGCGGCATCCGCCGAGTAGGCACCGCTCGCCGGCATTTGATTATAAGTACCACTAGCGACTGCACAGTCGAAAAGTTGCTTTTGAACGAGTGTGGCAGACTGGCAGACCCGCGCATACTCCCGCCGCGGTACCTATCCTCCAGCGTGCTCTTCGATGCTCCAGAGAAAACTACGATGCGATGCTCCAAGGTCGATCACCGAGCATTGACATATACCTATATATTTCCTTATTTCGATTGGATAAGTATTAAAACACAGTGCCCATAATCAATACCTATTTAACCTAATAACGGTAAATTATACTGGTCGTCAATAAATAAATAAAATTTGACAACATATCATACAGTGAAGATGTCATAGATGTCATACTCCACTTTGTCACAAGTTTTGTAATTTACAAAATATGGTTTCGATAGGTAACTATAAATTCACGGTTCGATATCTGTGGGACTATGATACTATAGTACAAGTAAATTAATTTGATAATTTATGTTTAAAACGTCATTATAATATTAAAATGTATATTGCTTTCAAATGGCTACTTGGCTTGACTCTCGCCATGTGGATAACAATGTGCAGCATTGATGTGATATTCAAAAGAAGTTTTGAAATTAAACAGGAGGGTGAGTAGGACTTATGAATGTATATAGGAGAGACCATTTAACGATCAGTTTAAAGTTTGTATTGCAACAAATTGTTTTAGGTTTCAACCAGAAGATGTTAGAAAATACCAGGAATACAACGATTGGAAATCGTAAAGTGGCGTTACGGAGAGATAGATATTATAAGTACATAAGTGACAAGCCCCACAGTGTCGCCTTTCTGCCCCTTTCTATGTTTCTCGCTGGAGCTCTTGTTATGTCTTTGTATAACAGGAAAAATGACATTGTGTTGTTTACAAAAACGAAAGTTAGTGAAATCTACACGAGCCATACCGTTGAAAGATTACATGTATATTCTAAAATAACCGCTAACCGGACTTGTGATTGCTTCATAAAATACAGTAAAATATTATTGCTACACATTAACAATGCAATAATAAAACTATGGAACCAGTTATACGCCTTCTTCATGCAGAAAGAATTACAAAAGCCAAGAATAAATATGATTCTACTTAAGAAATTACAGGAAGTTGGCAAAGAGAGAAAAAATTTAGGTGAGCTTTTGATCGCAGCTATCCATGAAAACAAAAACATTAGAATGCAGTATGAGTTAGAGAATATGGCAAAAAATAGACTCGTTCGGCACATTGAAACCACGCAAAGGGTAATTAAAGAAAATAGATCCAATTATGTGAGTTTCCAACAGTTATATTTAATAACACACCAAGAAAACTCGTTCCTGAAATCTCGGATTCAGAAACTCAGAAACGAAAAAGAGGAAGCCGAGAAGAATCTGTTAGAAATAATGAACGAAGTGTACAAGTCCAAAAACAATCAACTGAAAGCCTTTTGCAGTCGATTTATTGTAAAGACTGCCGATAATTTATTAAATTCAGACGTGGGTGCAGAGATTAAAACATTTTTAGACAAGTCTCGAGCACCTGTAGCTACGACATCAAATTGGCAGCTAACCGAGCGTTCAAATCGCAAAGTCAATTCCACCAGCAGCTGGCCGATTTGTGCTAATCGGCGCTTTGCGGAAATTGTCCAAGACGATACCTTCGTAGCTTTAGGGTCTGATGCACCCAAACTTAAGGGGCTTCCCGGGGAATTCGTCTGGACAGTCAAAGATAAAGATGGTCTTATTGCAAAGTTGTATGAATACGATTTTGCGTCGGATTTAGATGACGGAGACACGATTCGAAGAATCAGAGAGTATTCTGTTTATTTCGACAAAGACTGTTTATTGGATTCCATAAAGTATGTGTTAAAAAATAAAATATTTTAGTAAAGTAAATACTATACTCATCCAAAATTCAATATTTTGATGTCTTCCTTTCAGTTCGAGAACGGCTATCAATAATGAAAGTAATGAAACTAGACCAGTACCTCCAGGGCGGTACAGTCATCGGTGTGATTCTACGAACTATCCAATAACAACACAAAGGTTCTTAACGGGCTCACAAGCGTTTCAGAGATTCATGAAAAATAACAAAAATATAATAACATCAAGTTCCTCAACCAGGTTGCTCGGACCGTAGTTATTGAACGGTTGATTTTATAGAAGTTTTGCATTTGGATGAGATATTATTTTAGAATAAAATTGTTTTTCTCGTATTTTTTTAAATTTCGTCTATTAAGTATATAAAAGATTTCTACGTTGATTACATTCTACCATAAAACGTGAGGTATTTTTTGATGAACTTGGCAACATTGGAACCTTAATATAACCTCAATTCTTCTATGTCGGCATCAGCGTTAGTGATACGGCGATTCGATTATTCTGAGATATTAAACTTCAGTTTACATAATTAACGTAGGTAAGTACAGTATTATATTGTAGGTATATCTAGATACCTGTGTTCCTCCTGCAAGAATGAATTTGAGCCATGGTAAAAGTAAACAAATATAAAACATCAACATTGTTTTTATGAATAGCAGAATGTTGCCATCTCTACATTACCAAAACCGTTTTTAGGGATGAAACAATTTAAAGTAACCGACGTGAATACAGTGAGTTGGAAATTAATTAAACAAGATGGACTTAATATAGAGTATGCTGTGCCGCTATCAAAGGATACTGCAAGTAATATATTTCAGTTCTCGTCGCGGCACTCGTGCGAGCGGGTCGTGTCACAGTTGTTTTCTTCGACTGAGCAGAGCGCGTACTGTTTAGTACATTCGTACTTAGAAAGGTGCGGCACGTGGCCGGTCGGCCGGCTACCTGCCGCCTGTCGCAGATGCGACTTGTTTACGAACAAAATGAGCGATTATGAGACGCGTAATGAAATAAATAATGATGCTATGAATGAGATTTCTACGTATAATGAAGAGTTAGACATTGAAGATAGTGAAGACAAGTCCAATAAAAGAATGAGAGAAAGCAGTGATGAAGAATGGACGGAAGTTAAGCGGAAAAGCAAAATATTGAAGGAGACAGAAAAGATAGAAATATATGTATCTAGCAAAGATAAACTACCTAAACAGTTTAGTCTTGCCAAGATATTTAGAGACCAGAATATAAAGGATATTAGCAGGGTGAAATTTATCAATCCATATCGAGTTCGGATAGAATTGACTAGTGAAATCAGCGCTGAGAATTTGGAAACATGTCAATTCTTTATCGATAAGGGATGGTATATTCAGAGGGCGATGGAAAGGAATTTGTCATACGGTGTAATACGAGATGTTGACTTGGAAATGTCGGAGGAAAACATTTTGGAGAATATATCTTGCCACGAACCAGCTAAACTATTATCCTTAATTCGCTTGAATCGCAAGAACTTTGACGTAGATGGGTGGTCACCCAGTGAAGCGGTTCGTCTTTGTTTTAAAGGGTCGTTCTTACCACCTTATGTTTATACACATGGTTTGAGAATAAAGGTGGAACCATATGTATTTCCAGTGTCGCAATGTTCGCGCTGCTGGAAATATGGTCATATACTTAAGAGATGCCCTAGTGCTAAAGTGGTGTGCCCCAAATGCGGAAAAAACCATGACAATTGCGAAACCACTAACATAATATGCGTTAACTGCAATGGAAGACATATATCCCTGTCAAAAACATGTCCAATCTTTTTAAAGGAAAAAAGATTGAGGGAACTCATGTCCGAGTTTAATTGCACCTACAGAAAAGCCCTAACTATCTATGTCCCTAAAGACGAACCAACGCACAAGGAAGTGAATATAAATATAAAAGATACGGATATCAAATTTTCATCCCTTCAAGTCGTGGAGACAATGCCTACTCAAACCACTAGTAGTCTGGCTTATCCTGAAGTGACAACTAAAGCGCAGGTACATAAACAAAAACAAAAGTCTGACTCTAAACAGAAACAGAAGAAACAGGAGAAATCGTCAGATCTGGAGTTTATGGAGTGGAGCAAAACGGAAATTGAAGAATATAATGAGGCTGAGACAAAAAACTCGAGTGAAACAGGAGAAAAACACAGAGATATTAATTTCAAGGAATTGTTAAAGAGATTACAAGAGATAATATTCATGAAAGGAAGCACTATACAAATAATTTGCAAAGGAGTACTTAAAACTTGCATTGAGTGGGTAATTTTAGTAATAGTCGACAATGTAGCGGATTGGCCTATCCTTAAATTAATTCTTGATTATTTCACAAATGGCAGATAACTATGAAACTAATGTTAAACTAAATATTATTCAATGGAACGCACAAAGCATTAGGCCAAAGTTAAGCGAGTTTGAGAATTTGTTGATACAAGAGAAGATTCACATTGCCGTATTAAGCGAAACCTGGTTACAAACAGAATTTTCTTTTAAAGTTAAAGATTACAATATATTTCGTAAAGACAGAGACGATTCATACGGAGGTGTGGCAATACTCACACATAAATCAATTAAAGCTCAGATTTGCCATGATTTTCAAAATGTTAACTCGGGTATAGAAATTATACACGTTAAAGTGTATAATTGTAATCAAATTGAAAATATAATAATACACCTTCTGTAAATACTAGCCAGTCAGACTGGGATCAATTATTTTCTCAGGTTAATAATAAAACCTTAATTTTAGGCGACTTCAATGGACACCATCCTAATTGGTCCAATAAAGTAGACAGGGTAATCAAATCTTTGACGCACTTATTGGTAGTAGCCTTATTTCATTAAACAGTGGCGATCACACGCGTATTAAACTAATGAATGATGTACTACAACAGTCGTCCCCCGATATTTCGCTCGCGTCATCAGATATAAGCTTAAATTTAAACTGGCAAGTGTTAAATGAGACATTGGGAAGCGACCATTCTATTATTAAAATATCAACGTGCTTTAAAGCTAGTAACTTCTATATGTCTCGTCGAAACTATAAAAAGGCCGACTGGGTAGGGTATCAAAAACTTTTAAATGACCTTTTCGAGGAATTCGTGTTTCCGAGTGATTTACAAAAAGGCTATGACATATTTATAGATTATTTAGACATGGCTGCAGATTTTTTTATACCATATGTTAAAATTAATATGAACCCAGAACGAAATTTTACACCAAAACCTTATTGGTGTCCCAATCTCTCTAAAGCTGTAGCAGAGCGCCGTTTAGCACTGTCCAAATTTCGACGTAATCCATCACCACAAAACCTCACAATCCTTCAAAATAAAATCTGTGATGCTCAAAGATATATACGGTGCTCTAGAGGCAAGTCATGGCAGAACTTATGTTCCACTCTTGACCAAACTACGACCCATAGTGAGCTGTGGCAAAAGATGAGATGGATTAAGGGATATAATGCAGCAAAATCCCATGTTGACAGTACAAAAGCAAGTGAATTACTGTGTAGTTTAGCCCCCGATTTCGTATCAAACGATTACCCTATACTTACATCGAATAACCCAAAGCTTGAAGTACCTATTACAATCCAAGAGCTAATTAAATGCTTAAAAAATAAAGATACAGCCCCTGGTAGTGACAAGATCACAATATTCTATGATTAGATACTTACCTGAGAACGGTAAACAAGTCCTACTCAATTTATTTAATACATTTTTCCATTATTCGTTTGTACCTAAACAATGGCGCGATATAGCGGTGGTGCCGATTCCTAAACCAGGACGTGATCCTTGTTTAGCCTCTTCCTTTCGCCCCATATCTATGATCTCATGTATTTGCAAAACTTTCCATAACATTCTACTCAATAGACTAGAGTGGTTTATAGAAAAGAACTGTATGTTAGACCAGAATACCACGGGATTTAGAAAATGTCGATCAACATTAAATAATCTAACTAGTTTAGTTTCTAGGATTCAAACAGGATTTTCTAAAAAACAAATGACCATAATTATGCTGTTTCCTTGATCTGGATAATGCTTATAACAATGTGGATGTACATAGTTTATTACGTGTACGTAGTACGATGTAGTACGATGTAGTAGTACGATGTACATAGTTTATGGGCTAGGTGTGGGACAAAAACTTTGCACCTATCTGTGGAACTTTTTACAAACAAGAAATTTAAAAATTCAACTTGAGTATAATTCACTATGTAGATCTACTTGTCGTGGCTTGGCACAGGGTGATCCATTGTCGCCATTGTTGTTTAATATAGCTACTATCGATATCTGTAAAAAGATAAATAATGTATATATTTCACAGTTTGCGGATGACTTTGTATTATATTTCACTACCAACAAAATTTTGGAGGCGACACATAAATTGCAATCGGCTTTGGATTTATTTAAGAAGTTAGTCCAAGATATTGGTTTAAATATTTCAACTAGCAAAAGTAAAATTTGTATATTCAAAAGTGGGTTTAGGAAAGATTCTATTGATATTAAAATAAATAAAAGATCCCTTCAAGTAGTTGACAATTATAAATATTTAGGATTGTGGTTAGACCAATCTCTAAGATGGTCTAAACATATAAATGAGCTAAGAGACAAATCTTCCAAATTTTTGAATGTGTTTAAAATACTAACTGGTCCAGGCTGGGGCATACACCCCACTCATTTACGACGTTTATACATTGCTATCATACGCAGCAGAATAGATTATGCCAGTTTTTTATTTGATAATAGTTGTCAAACCCATTTAAATAAATTGACTAAAATTCAAAACCAATGTTTGAGGGTAATCGGTGGTTTTATAAAAAATACAGCCATTCATGTGATGGAATGCGAACTCCATCTGCAGCCGTTACATATTCGTAGATATTACTTGGCTAGTAAATTCTTTTTAAAACTCAAATCCTTTGTAAATGGGGACACGTTTGAAATTATTACCAAACTTAATATTTGTTGCCAAGGTAATTATTGGAGACGTAAAAAGAAACCACTTATAGCGTCTATTTCTGAAACATTAAATAACATAAGCGTGTACTCTAGCGATGAATTAGGATTATTTTCGCTTATTATACGTGGGTAAGAGGTCTGAACTTGTCTTTTACGATTAAACCACAAATTAAAGAGGTTACCGAAGCTAAAGAAATCGTACGATCACTATCAGCTTCGAATTATATGTAGTAGGAATTTTGGCAGGAGCTATTCTGGATATTTCAGGATTTATACGGATGGATCTAAAATTCGAGATGATGTTGGAGCTGCGTTTTTTGACCCACAAAGTAATACCTCCTTTAAGTTCAAGTTAAATTCAAACATGTCTGTCATGTATTCCGAGTTGATTGCTATCTTCGAAGCCATTTCATACCTTGAATCGGTAGATTTTCAAGATTCCGTAATCTATTGTGACTGTAAAAGTGCACTCCAACATTTGACGAGGTGTATAGGAAATTTTCGTGGCTATCCGGTAGCATACAAAATATTAGATTCTATTGGTAGATTAAGAGATAAAAATAAAAATATTGTTTTGCAATGGGTGCCTTCTCATATCGGCATTGAAGAAAACGAAGTAGTTGATAAGTTTGCCAAAGAAGCGTGCTTAGAGGGTGTTCCGGTGCCGTATAAACCTTACTGGACAGATATTTTAAGTGTAGTTAGATTGCAATGTTGTAAGATGTGGAAAGAATACTTTGACGAGAAGTCATTGACAAAAGGTTTTTGGTATCGGACAATGCAGCCGACCATTCAAAATTATCCTTGGTTTGATAATGCTGATATGAGTAGACAAGAAATCGTGACAAGTTTGAGACTTCGTTCCGGACACATCCCATTGAATAGATTTGTTGCATTGATGGGCAAAGTTACATCTCCAAACTGCACGGAATGCAATGTGGTCGAAGACGTTTTTCATATAATGGTCGAGTGTGTCCGGAACGAAGCGGAAAGATATTTGATTAGAAACCAATTTAATATGAATGTTTGTGAATTAGGAGAATGTAATATTATTTTATCTTTTCCAGCATCCAAAGCCGCAAGAATATTATATAAATTAGTTAATTTAGGGATTAAGCGTAGATGTTAAGCTTTGCATGTTACTATGAGGGTGGCATGTTCACTATGTGATCAAACCCTCGCTAATAAATAAAGATAAAAAAAAAGAAAAAAAAGTAATATATTTCGAGATCTAGAAACCACGTTGGAATATTTTACCTGAGATTTGTCTAATATAAAGTAAGATTATAAACGCAAATGCTTGATTACCTAATATTAATATACAATAAAGGTATATACGCAAAGAAAAAAACAAAGCGGTAGCAAATTGAAATTACTGCAAAACCTCCAGTATTATGAACCACTTTTTTTATGGGACCAAAACAAAATTAGCGAAAAAAAAAATCTGCTGCTAAATTTATCAATATTAATAATATTATTTATCAATATTAATAATATTATTTATCAATATTAATAATATTATTGATCAATATTACAAACGCGAAAGTTTGTGAGGATGGATGGACGGATGGATGTTTGTTACTCTTTCATGCAAAAACTACTAAACGGATAAATTTGGCACACAGATAGTTTATAATCAGCTATCTAATTACGCAACAAATTTTCGTAAACGATTACGACAAATTTGTTTCATTTTGACAGTACAACAACATTCATTGTGTTATCAACGTTGTTAAGCAGATTTTTTTTCGAACTTATGAAGCAATGTATTAGTAATTTGTTTCATAACGATTCTAATTCCGATTGATCGTGCATTACGTAGTATTTCCACGGGATCGAGACTTATGCGGGTGAAACGGCGGGGTGCTACTAGTGTTTATAAAACTCGACAAAATGGAGCGAACAGCCATGGTTTCGGTGTTGGTCTCTTAAGGTTGTTCATAATGTTGAGTACCTATCTACAATGACCCCAGAAGTTTTCAGTTATTTTAATTATACCTTGTATACCTCCGACAGACGAATTGAGGAGTTGCTGAAATAACGAGAGCACTGTAAGAGAAGCCTCCAAGTATCTCATAATATCTACAGACAGTTTCCAAATAGGTAGGATAAAGCCTAGTTAGCTAAATACTTTAGCTAGGTAGGTACAGTTCTAGTCAGATAACTTTGCCGCTCTGAAGTAGACTACAAATGACTGCGCAGTAGTCAATCTTACTTATAAAACAGTAGCGCGCATGCCCAACCTAACTTCAAAGCGGCAAAGTTATTACACACCGACGACTTGTCGCCGTCACGGCGCGGCGCGGCGACTCGCTGGCCATTTCAAAATCTTACCACGTCGGGTTTTGACTAAAGTCGCTGAGTGTGTATCTGGCATAAAGCCTAGGGAATACACATGATAAGTAGAAGCTTAGAAGCAATTTCGAGCAAATGCTACCTACTAGCACGACACTAAGCGTCTATGTGTAGGTACGAAAAAAGTGCGAAAAAAGTATGATCATTTTACATAATTATGTCGTGGCCATCTTAGAATTAATCATTTCATGAAGTGGTCGACCATTTCAAGAAATGGTTGTAGGTATTTCATAAAATAGAACATCAACCGCACCGCTGGTCACATCATGATGTGGTCTGCCCAGGATCATTGAATACTCCACGTTTGACGACAAACATGAACAGTTAAACGCACGACTATAGTTCCCCATACAGCACTTTTCGGTCACAGAATCTTCAAAGTAGTTACAAGTTGTCACAGTTTCGTAACTGCTACGAAACATATATGGTGACTGTGTGGGGCTTGGTCTCTATGTGTGGTAAAAGTTCGCACACAATTTGACCGAAAAACATTTCAGTAACTATATGTAGTCTTTGTGTTCACACGTTACGTATCATTTGTGTAGACTTATTTTTAAACACATAGTGTTCAGTTTGTAACATGTGTACAATCGAGCAAAGAATGTGTAGTAGCGGTGTGGTCACCATGTTACTAGAATAATAAATTAAAATTTATATTTACACGACGTGTCGTAATGTTACGTCATTGATACTGAACAATATATTGCTAAAATGTAAATAAAAAAGTCATCTTATGACACTGTTTCTCAAACTGTTTCGACAAGTGTTCAAATGATTGCAGTTCAAAATGTCGAGTAAAAAGCCAAAACGATTCCGTCTCACATCGACTTTCTACAGAAAAGTAAACAAATTATTGGTCCCACAAAATCTATCTCCAAGTAAGTACATAATTTTTCAAATAATTAACAGAATAAGTATAAATTGTGTTAAAATTAATTATTGCCATTATTTTTTCCTTGTAAGAAAGTGCTAAACTGAGTGGTTATCTATATGAAATATTTTTGCTCACAGCCTATAAGATCAAATAAGTCCTTCTCTAGGTATATTTTTGTTCATTGATCATAATTTATAATCATTTGACAAAAATAATAGAAGCCAAGTAATAGAGCGCACGTACATAAGCATTTTATGATTTGTTTTCTTTGAAATAAAATTTTGGTGGGTATTTTAATTAATAACTTCTGTTAGGTCAGCATTATAATTCAGAATTATATCTTCCAGGCAAAAATGTTGAAAAGACTTCCGAAATGCCTGGTACCAGTGGACCAAGTTCCGAAGTGTCAATCGCGAAATTAGATACAGTTGAGATCTCTCCTAATACATGTGATGTCAGTGAGGGGTTGGATACCAGCAGTTTCGCCGCAGACGCTGAAGAATGTGACGTGACACTTGGCTATGAATCGTCTAATTCTGACAGTGAAATACATGCTATAAATATAAGAGACCAAATTCAACAATGGGCATTAAAGTACCAGATTCCTCAAAATGGCTTAAACGAATTACTTAGTATATTGCGAGACAATTCAAACACAGATTTCAAAAATTTCTTACCAAAAGACAGTAGAAGTCTATTAAAAACGCCAAAATTTAATAATATAGTACCAATGGGAAATATTGGTATAATGGCATAGAGAATTGTCTTAAAGAAGTTTTGTTACAAATGACCTCACGAGTTGCCGACATGCATATTTTTGTCTTTCAACATAGACGGCTTGCCAATAGCCAAAAGCACAAAAAATGAATTTTGGCCAATTTTGTGTAAAATAGACGGCATGGATGTTGCTCCATTAGTTATAGCAATATTTTTCGGAAGCACAAAACCGGGTTTGGAATTATTTTTGCGTCCATTTATAAACGCGAGCTCTTAAAGTTACTTCAAGATGGATTACTCATTTAAAGGCAAATCGTTACTATCAAAATTCGTTGCTTCATATGTGATACACCTGCGAGGTGCTTTATAAAAGGTGAGTGCAATATAAAATATATAATTAAATAATATTTATTAAACATCCATTTAATTAAAATACCTACTGCCTACCTATTTGATTTTCTTCTGCTGTACACAGTAATGCCTAACAGCTGCTGTAGCTACATCTACGGGCCATCTCAGCATGTCAGTTTGAGCATGTCGTATATAATTATACTCATAACCACCTGTCCGTCCGCGGCTATTGTTGTCGCGGCAAAATGTAGCCTATGTCCTTCCTCAGGATGCATTCTATCTTCTTGCTAAATTTTATCGAAATATGTTCAACAGTTTAGGCACGAACAGGTAACAGAGACAGACAGACAGAGTTACTTTCGCATTTATAATCTTAGTATAGATTTTTTTGTAATATAAGTAGTTTACCGTACCTCCGTGCGTTTCAAATATAATGTATATATTTCGTGATATTTTTCATTTCAGGTACTGTGGGGTTTAACAGTTACCACGGATGTATGAAATGTACATTAATCGGAGAATACGATAGAAGAGGTCGGCATATGAGTTTTCCCAGAACGGACATGCCTTTGCGTACTGACCATTCATTTAGAAATCGATTAGATCCTGATCACCACAAAGAAAAAAGCCCAATCGAAGATTTACCCATAGATCTTGTTAATGATTTTACGATTGCAAATGCTCTTCATTTGTTAGATTTGGGTGTAATAAAGAGATGTTTACTGGGATGGACTAATGGCAGTTTTAATTTCCAAACAAAGTGGTCGGCAAGGGAAATTCAGGATGTTTCAAGAAAACTAATGGAAATAAAATCAACGACTCCATCTGAAATACAACAAGGAAGACTAAGAGAATTAGATACTCTTCACTTTTGGAAAGGAGCTGAATTTAAAAACTTTTTGTTATACTTTGGTCCAGTAGTGCTAAAAGAACACTTATCATTTGAAGTATATCAACATTTTTTAACATTGTTCTGTGCCACCACTATTTGTTATTCTGATGTTTATATATCTTACCGGCACATAGCTGAAAAACTTTTCGTTGATTACATCGAAAAATTCGCAGAAATTACGGTCATGACTGTGAGCAGTAATATTCATAATCTTTGTCATATTGTAAATGATGTGTTAAGGTTCGGCTCTCTACCTTCTTTAAGTGCCTATCCATTTGAAAGTATGTTGTTTCGAATTAAAAACCTTTAACGAAAGGGCGACCAACCCTTGGCGCAAGTAGCGAATCGTATACAGGAATTGTCACAGCTACATTTCAAGGACCACAAATCCCAACGGATATATCCTCTTGTCAAATAGGAAAGTTTGTTGGATACAGGTGAAAAAGTATTTACTACAGTCAAAATGAGTGAGAATAACCAGCTGTCAAAATACATTAAAGATAAATGGTTTTTAACTTACAATAATAATATCGTAGAAATGAAATTCGCAACTTTTGATCAGGGAAACATAAAAATCGTTGGAATATAAAAAACAAATGTAATTTTTTTGAACGACCGTTTAATTCTTCCTATATAAATATTTATGTAATATTGCTTCCTTGAACTGGAAGAATTAAAAAAATACAATTTAGATGATGTCAAATGTAAACTTACATCTATGGTTTGTAACTCTCAAATGGTGTTTATTCCAGTATTGACAACATTAGGAAAGAAAATAAACAAATAAAAACATTATAAAAATGTATCATTCTCAAACAATCAGTAAATTCTTTTAAAAATATTAACACAAATTATCAATTAATAATTAATTTTTGATATGGCCTCCGAACGTTTGAGAATCGCTGGAAACAATAAACCATTTTGTGAATTCGGTAACTTTATAACTACTTCTGGTTTCACGTCGACATATGTCGTCACAGTCTAGTAACTTCTTGACCAGTTGTGACTAGAATATGTCCTGTGTTCAATAAAAATACATTTTTAAATTATTTACCAGTTTTATGGTTTAATTTTTGGTTCCATACCATATAGTTAGTATTCAATCTATTAAACCAAAGGCTTCCAAGCTCTGGGAATGTAAAGACTTGTTAGAAAAACTATTGTTTACATTTGTTTACATTGTACTACACAGGTTAAATTGCAATTTAAAGGTGGCGCATTAATACATTTCAAACTATTTGAACAAATTACACAATGAATTTCTATTCCCATTTATATTTGAACAATAAAAACCAATTAATCTATAAATAAAAACTTACGTTGACAAAACAGTGATGGCCGATGGTTTCTTCTTATTATTTTTTAATTTTGAAACTTCATGTCGCAGAACAAACAGCGAATGAATGTACGAACGAATGATTTCTGAGAAGTGGTTGCAGACTAAGAACAATGTTACCACACAGCAACGTAACTTTAAAACCAAATGTTACTGTGTCGACTGTTCCCCATTTTTAGTCGTAGCGACAGAACTAAGTCGACTCACGGACCAAAACATGTTTCGAGAATAAATCAGTGTCGACGCGATAGTGTCGAATTGTTTTGTAACGGCTACAAAAAAGCGCTATATGGGTCGCGTCAAATAACTGCCGCTCTGAAGTTAGGTTGCGCATGCGCGCTACTGTTTTGTAGTGAGACGCAGTCATTTGTAGCCTACTTCAGAGTGGCAAAGTTATTTGACGCGAACTGTACTTTATTATGTGGCTGTGGCCAAACACAGTGTATTATCGATGGCCAAAGATTAGCGATCATATCGTAAAATCTACCTAAGATGAAACCTCTACCGGTGTATAATCTACCTAAGATTATCCACCGGTAGAGACGTTGATGTTGCTTTGTTTTTGTTATGCATCATGGCGGCTGCATACAACAAATCAAACAAAGTCACGCAAAAAAAGTCAATGGACTTTTATTGGATATCCAAATATGGTATTAGGGAAAGCGATCAACTTGGAGATCACAGTTCTAATCTAATCTACCCTAACCTATTTCGTCGGGGGCCACAAACTGCGTGAAATGCAACTCATAAAATTAGTTTAAAAAATTAAAAATTCGCTAGTGGTGCCGCGATAGCGGCCGGCGAGCGCTACTACCGTCCAAGTTGGTCGCAAATACTTTGCAATTTTTACTACACTTACACGGACTACACTACACACGGATATCCTACATAAATGTTAAGACCAAACGTCGACTGACATATCATTAAACGTTGTTGTTTATACGATATGGTAAATTTTAGCCGGCCATTTCATGAAACACAACCGGTTCATGAAGTTATCAATTCTAAGATCGGTCTACGACACGTATACGCTTTAAATAAGCATGCTACTTGCTAGCAAACAAGCATGCTTTTAAATAGTATGTGTATTCCAGCACGCGTAACATGATGAACATAGAAACGGGTTTTCTACGGGTTTTGTTGACGAAAGATTAGACAGAATGATAGATTCTGATTGTTTATCTGTCATTTTGTCTATTGTTCCGTTGACAAAACCCGTTTCTATTGTGGTCATGCTAAGCGTACTGGCTTACTACGTTATTTATTTTACGTGTCTTGAGTAGGTGGGTAGTTCGACATTTGTTTGGCGTTAAAGATAGATAGATAGGTTTTAGATTAATAAATCTTTACAAACATTTTTATTTATTTATTCAATACTTCAAGCTCAAGCCATTGACGAATAAAAAAGTCGGATGGATTCTCGCTAACAAGAAACTGTGTCACTCAAGTCGGCCAGCTCGCTGTACGTATGGGTGAATATGTATGTAGTAAGTGTTGACGTGTGACTATTGGCTGACCAACTAATCTGTGAACGTGTGCGTGCTGGGGCCGTATTAATGCCACCATTATTCCAGTGTGAGTGAGAGACGGAGCTATACAAAGCCGCTAGTACCATCCTTTTTGCGCAGTGGAATAATGATGGCATTAATACTTCATAATAAGGCCCCCGGCCTGCGTACAGCGAGCTGGCCGACTTGAGTCACACAGTTTCTTGTTAGCGTGAATCTGTCGGACTTTGATCGTCCATGGCTCAAGCATACTCAATGTCCAGAGGCGGACTTCATATCTAAGCAGTTTGAAAACAAAATCCCGTGAACACGATGACCACATCTGTTACTGCCCGATTCTATAGCGGCCGAGCGCTGCAAGCAGACATAGTCCTTACGATGTATAGATATGAACTTCTTCGATGGTACATACTTTTACCCCCTTAGTAATAAACGAGAATTATAAGCCTATTCAGAGATAAGCGATATCGCTTATACCTACCTGAATAGGCCTTAAAGATATGCCAAAATTTAACTTCGAAAAATGTAGGGTAAATCTGGAGATACACTACTGGATGTAACTTTACTTACTGCGAGTTTATTAATAATAAGGGGGTTAGGTAATGTGTTAGGAACTAGCACTTGGGGGGCGTGCAATAAGACGATCTTTATCCACATTCCACGTACCTCATTATTTTGTGCATACCTACCTACTACCTAGGGAGGCGACCCCCTAGAAGGACACATAGTGACCCTATGGGAGATGTTCTTTAGCTTTTTTTTTTTTACAACAAAATTATATTAATAACAATCTCGGAACACAAAACTTGAATCTTGATCCTAGCCGAGGTGGACCGAGCAGTAATCCTATAAGTGGCGTTGACGGGCGGAGTGTGAGCCACAACACTGCGTTCGGCGCTTCACGTGGCAACACGTTGTGTCCGGGTTTGCAACAATTCAATGGTCATCCTGAGGATGCCTCGTTGAAAGGTGAAACACGTGTCGATTTCTTTCAGGGTTCTTGATGACTCTTTTAGAACAGAATTTTTGTTACGATATTATTACTCTATATTCACTTTTATTGATCTCTGATTAGGTAGGTACTTTATTTCGCTTCGATTGATCTTACGCTGATGGCAATTTACTTTTGATTGATTATACCTAGTTTAGTTTATGTTCTTCTGTTATATTATAATCACTGTGCACTATCCATAGCTGATGGAGATAATGTCGCAATTCCGACCCCCAAGATACAGGCAAATGGCTAGTTTTGGCGGTCACAGTCCAATCTGTTCTTGTACAGACGCCAGCACATCAACCTACTACAATCTGTCAAATTTATTTAATAGATTTTCAACTTTATCACTAAAGTATAAGGTTCAAAGTTGATTGCGAAAATTTGACAGTTTCGGGTAGGTTGATCTGCTGGCGTCTGTACATCCTGATTTTTGAATAAATAAATAAATTTGTTTATGAGTTAAGCGGCTAATCTGCTTAACTCAAATCCAAATTTATTTATTTAGTAGTTGTAGTTACTAAATATACGTCATCTATTGTATTTTATAATGGATTTCCGCAAAGTCACGCCTGAGTCAATTAACTACAACTAAAGTAAATATAATGCTTAAACAGCTTCCGGAAATAACAAAACATAGGAAAAGATATTGCTAGATATCTGACACATTTTTTAAATGAGAATCCAAGAATTAGGTACCCTTGTATTTATAGAAAACTAACTAATCACACCACTCACTAAAAACAAACGTTGCAGGATCTCTCGTCCAAAATAAACGATGAAGCTGAAGTCTTAGGCGGTGGACCACTTTTCAATCTTGTTACATATCCAGGATGAAATCTGGTTTTCCGCCAATGTTCGTGGTTGTACAAGCATAGGTAGGTACTTCGAAGCCAAACTCCTTAAATATTACAGAAGGCAAAGTCACTCCTAGTGGGGCCTTTGCTACTGTAGCAATCTTGATAGTAGGCAGGCACGTATCCAGACTTTTGGTTCGGGGGGGGACAAACATTGAAACAACCATGTGAACTGTGTGAAAATCGCTGTAATCACTGTACTATAATTTTCACTGTACTATACTATAATTATATAAGTATTTTTCTGTTTCCGCTGGCAGCCATTACGTCTAGTACCATATCAGGATCTGGCGCCAAAGCGGAATGAATAGACAATAGAGCGAGACCAGTAAGCCTCTCGCCCGCCATTCTATTCCTTAGGAAGGATTTTATTCTCTTTAGGCATGAAAATGACCGCTCCACAGATGCCGTTGAAACCGGAAGGGTGGCCAGAATATGTATTAGCCTGTTAATGGTAGGAAAGAAAACTTTGTCACACGTGTCTAAAATTTCCATAATTTCGACTGGTTTCTTATCTGTGTTTTTCCACTTGGCACACCACATACTGTACTCTGCTTTTATTAGTGATTCTCCAACACTTTCTTCCCAATAAATTTTCATATTTTCTAATTCACTTATTTTCCTCTCGTCCACATTTTTCGGAAGAATAATTTCTAAAGAAGAAAGCAGCTCTCTTTGATTCGCAAATCTATCATTCATGCCAGATATCAAATCGTCCAAGCACGGTATAAAAATAGTTCTTCTGAAGTATTCTTCAGCAGTATCGCTGGGAGGGTTGCTTCGTGCAGTTTGGTGGGCAGTAACTCGAGGACGCTGAATTTCTATTTGCAAGACATCTTCCGCTATTTTGCAGCATGCGTTATATATTTCTGAGAATACCGGGTTAACATCGTCACGTATCTCTTTTAGTTTTCCGATAATGTCATCGGAAAATTTCATAGCAGAGGCCAGGTCGTGTGTAGGGTTCTGCAAATATGCTGACAGTGGGAGAGTATAACTGAAAAATCTTTCACAGGTTTTTAGAGAAATCAAGAAACTACTCTTTTCCATCGCAGCTATGAGTGTAGAGGCAGTTTGGGCGACAGTTCTGTTTGTGTAGGATAGTTCTCTTAATGTAATGACAATAGGTTCGAGTAACTCACCAAATATATTTATAGAGTCGTGACGTTCTATAAATCTAGTGTCACACATGCCGACCAGTCTTTTTTTCTTACTTTCTGGTGTGAGCTTTTCCACATTTTCCTTGAACTGTTTCCCGGCCATTGCATTGTTGCGAAGTAAATTGCAGACTTCCTTCACAACGCCTATTGAATTTCTCACCTCGGGAACTAGGTTCAGACGATGTGCTGAGCAATGTACGTATGTGGCCTTAGGAAATTCTTTTCTGATTCTCGTCTGCACACCACTGATGTGTCCTCCCATGGTAGCAGCTCCGTCATACCCCTGACCAACTAGTTTATCGAGATTCAAACCAATCTCATGACATTTCTTTAAAATTTCTGCACTTATATTTTCGGCACTTAGGTCGTGTATTTCAATGAAACTGAGAAAGTCCTCCCTCAAAATACCTTTATAAACGTATCTCGCACATAAAGACAATTGCTCAGTTCCACTCACATCTAAAGTTTCATCGCCAAGAATCGCGAAACACTCTGAACTATTTATTTGTGTCACAACTTTTTTCTGAATTATCTTTCCGCAAGTATCTATTATTTCATTTTGAATAATAGGGCTAAAATACGTTGCATTTTTAGGGGTTGTAATGATATGATCTTTCAGGATATTATCATAGCTTGCTCGGTATCGTAGCAGAGCCCTGAATTTTCCATCTTTACCAAGTGGCTTTTCTAAAGTCAATGGTCCACTGTCTTTGTCTCCACGAAGCGGCAACTCTTGCTCTCCACAGAAGATGATAGTTTCGATTATAGGTTTTAGTGCTGTTCTATTTCTTTCCTTTTCTTTGAGCCTTTGATCATTAAGCAGCGATGCAACGTCTATAGGCTGCTGAATCCATTACGCGTAAGAAATTTTCTGCGCATAACTTAGAAAACTGGTGATATTTAGCAGCAGAATGTTCGCGAAATCTCTCTGTTGCATCTTTCCAATTATTAAATGGTTTGCTGACAAAACTTCCAAGTGTTTGGTGGGAACCTTTTCCAGCGGTGCCTGATGAAAAGACAACGCAATATTTGCAGAACACACCATTCCTCCTCGGCGAATATGTTAACCATTCCCATGATCCCATCCATTCTCTTCGAAATCTAAGTTTCCTCTTTCCAAAGCTACTAGCCGGAAACGAAAATGACGCATCTGGGACAAACGGCTGTGTAATAATATTTTTTTTCTGTTCATCTGTGAGTACAAGAGGAGGATACTGTGTGTTATATATGGCATTAGAAACCACGCCGATATCAGGAAAAGTTTCACTTATAATCATTGTATCTAAACTGCACGTTTTTGAAGTGAACATTCTCCTTCATCTCTACATCTTCCAGCCGGTTCGGCTGAAATCACATTTTTTTCTGTAAATTTTGACGAAGTTGTTTCTAGTTGTCTACTATCAACAGCAGAAGCCATGCTTGGAGTAGTTTTTTCCTCGCTAGTAGTAACAATTTTTTTAGCCACTGGCTTGAAAAAGTTGTCAATTCTCTTCATTTTAGCAGCAGCAATTTATATACGTTCAAACAAGCACAAATCAAGAAGCACTCACATTTCACACATTACTTTACTTTATTTAAGTAATCTGTGATGGATAGGGCGAACGGTCCAACAAATTATGACGTCTGCAGGTCCAAAATTGTCCAACACTATCTCACGTACGTAACGGACTGGCGATTTGGCGAATCCAATGAAAACAGTGGTTTTGAAGTTTTTTTCCTTTATTTCACGGCACGGGCAAAGTATCAGGTGAACCAAGTCGGAAGGAATTTACTCTACTCTCTATGAAACTGAAACCAATATCAAAATAAACTGGTCTATTGCACTATACTGTCACTATTGCAGAGGTATTTCACTTTTCTTCTCGCTTGTCGCTCTCGATTCTCACTTGAATCGCTCTCGAAATAAACTGACATGCAGGTTCCCAGACTCCCGCCCCCGCCGTATTTATACTACATTTTCGTATTCTGGAACACTGTGGAATATTGCGCCATCTACTACCTGGTAGCAGAAAGTTATGGAAGCTTCTCAATATTTCGCTACTCAACGCGACGATCTTTCTACTATTAGTTTTTCTACTCGACGATAGATGTCGTTCATTACTGTTTTCGTTCTCGGTTTCTCTCTAAATAGGTTAGATAATAATTAATAATAATTAATAATAATAATTTATTCATATAAAAAACGATTACAAAAAGTGTACATCTAGCCAACAGTAAAAAGATTTTCCATATAATTAAAGTGCCTAAAGGTAAACTAAAACTAAGATATTATAAATAAAAGTGCAAGTAATGATGGTTTGGAAATTGCAATGTTAGGTAGCGACCCGCCCGAGCTAGGTTAATTTAACCTGTGTTTCAGGCAATCACTTTACAAAAATATTTCATTTAGGACAGTAAAATTTAAAATAAACCTATAACTACGAGAAAAAGCTTATCTTGATACATTTAAACGTAAAACTAAACTTATGTAAATTATACAAAAATAAACACTTAAGAAGCAATGATATTTTAAGTAAAAAGACGTAGATAGGTTACCTACCGTACATTCGTTCTTCAAAAACGGCACAATGTCACGCTATTAGATGACACGTGTAAGTAGGACAGCTTGTCGTAATTATCGAGAGCGAAAAAGAGACAAGACGAAGAAAATGTGGCTAATTAGCCAAATTTTGACGTTACTAGATGGCGCTACTAGTAACGTCGCTTACATAATCAGATCAAGATCTATCTATATTTTTATTTTACCTACTTATTGAAAGAACACGCAAGCGAATAAATAAACAGATGGCTTAAAACGTTTTTTTTTTCAGCCAGATTTCGGGGGGGGATAAATCCCAACTATCCCCCCCTCTGTATACGTGCCTGATAGTAGGTGCTCGTGGGTGGCACCTAGTACAGTCAGTGACCGACATAACTTCTTCGGAAGAGGTTATGTCAAACACGACAAAGAAGAGGGGCTCTTCCCCTCTTCTTTGTAAGAGGAGTCAGATGATATAGAGCACTGGCCGTTCCTACAAAAGGAGTACCTTTTGTAGGTACGGCCACGCTCGTGATAAGTTTATCACGAGCGTGGTTTATTTCGTTTAGTTATAAGCACAGCTTATTAGATAAATTCAACATTCTCAATAAGGTCCATGAGTCCATTTTCTTCTATGCCCTCATCAGTTTTCATAGAATAGAAATGAATCATAATGGAAAGGAACACTACCTACAGTTTTGATAATTATTTAATAGGTAGTGCATAGCGATAGTAATCAATATCATAGATCTATGGATAGTAACGAGTCTAGAACAATGGACCTGAATTGACGTGTTCGATAAAGTCGTCATCAGATTACTTATCTTATTAAATTATTCAAGTAATCGGCACAATAAAGTGTTTCTGTACAATAGGTACCTACCTATTGTAAATACCTATTTATGAATTAAAAAAACATCAGACAGCCAACGAACTAGGCTAATAAGCTGTGTACCCACGTAGGGAACAGGAAATTAGGCTTAGACATGCATGTAAAGGTACTAGACTCGATATCAACAAGGTTGAAGATATCATTGCACGTCTTCGATTCGCAGTCTTGTTATCTGAACATTCCTCTCATAGATACAGAAACGGTAATATCATATGGGGGAGCTCAGGGACAATGAACCAGAATTAGATCCTGCGTGCCCTATAGCTTCCATTTCCCACGGACAAAAACGGACATTCGTGCTTAAACACATAGATGCCAGAAAACCAGGAAAGGACAAAAAACCAATACCTCCAGGTAAGCATTTATTTTAAATCTTCATACTTATTAATAGTCACAGAGTCATCGATATTCCTTAACTTGTAGAACATGTACCGCAACAGTCTCGCCTCATACGTCACAGTCTGCTTAGCCTTCGTGTGGGCGTCTTCTTCTTGAAATGGATTCTCGATAACAGTACTCACGCGTCGCCCGTATGTCTCGCAACCTTCGAGAAACTGCAGACACTCTTTTATAGTGTTATCTTTGACAACAATCAAGTGCTTGGCTAAGTTCTCTAGGAAGGATAAAAAGCAACGCTTTGCGTAAAACCAAGTGTCGGTACCAAGACGTTTGTTAAAAGGTTCCAGAGATTTTATTACTCTTGATATCCCAAATTCATAGTTCCCCTTTGCACAATACAGCGTGCCAATGACTAAGTTCACGATGCAGAGGTGATAGAACTTCTTTTGAGGGTCCTCAAATATTTGCTGCTCTTCCTCTTTTTCTATTTTACGCATGATGTCCTCGGCCTCCTCGTTCTGCGACGTCATTATGTAAGATACACATAGGTTAGCTAAAACAACTGCGCTTACATCTAGAATATTATCATATTGTTTCTTTACAATAGGCTCATAGAAACTAGCGGCTTCTTTGTACTTGTTTTCTTGCATGAACAGCACATGAGCAACGTTCAGCCGCCACACGTCTGACTCGTTGCAGAACTCGACCGATTTGCGGAAAATCTTTTCTACTTGTCCATAGTTTTCCATATCCCAGTAGATCTTAGCTTGAGCCATGACAACTGGTATGTATCTTTCTAGAGCTTCCTCGTATTCAACAACAGCTTTTTTCACTTGATCGTTATCCCCTTGAGAGCGACTTTCCTGTACCACTTTTGTGAGCTTTCTTAGCTGTTCAGCGTGCTTAGAGGCAATGTCTTCATACTTCTGGAATGCCTCCTCTGGAGATGTCTGGCTAGTTATTATGGCGTCCAAAAAATCGTAAAGATATGGTGTTAAATACTTGTATGTGAATTGAGCATTTTCAGCCAAAACGTCAGCTGCTAGATCGAAATATTCAAACTTGCAATATAGAAGCAGCAAGTTGGCAAATGTTTCTGCTGGAAAAGGGTCTTGTTGAAGCAAGAAATGTAGTTTTTCAAATCCGTCTGTTGGCTTTATATCTATAGAAGTTAATGCTAGGTTGTGCAAGGTTACCGCGTCCAGCTCGTGTTCATGTCTGGGTGGCATGTCATTGAGGGCTTCACGCGCCGCTTCTATGTTCTTCAACTGAAACTCAATAGCAGCTTTTAGATTGAATACTTCAGTCAGTGCAGTTTCGTGGAGGGTCAACGTATTCCCAACAGATTTCACTTCTGAAGTTTCTGCTTGCATTCCTACTGCAAGCTCGGGATGGTCCCGGATTCCTCTTTCAATCACTAGAGTTATATGCTTTAATGCTTGAGGGTACTCTTTAAGCTTAAAGTAGCAAAGTGCGATGTTGTAATGAAGATGCGCATTGAATCCCACGACGTTGAGACTTCGTGAAAACTTTTGTAACGCCTCCTCATATTGATTTTCTTTGAACAGCAGGCACCCTAGATTAATGTCTTTGTCTGGATCTTCTTGAGGATATGAATCTACGAGACCTTTTGCAGTAATCGTATCTTCTTCGCCGTATTTAATTGCAGATTGCAATTTAATTACCTTTCTTTCAAGGAGAGGTGCGGTTATTTGCACTGTGACTTTGTAAGATTCATCATACATGCAAGCTTCATGTAGTGCTTGGGCAAAGTAGAGTTTATATTCAGGTATATCAGGATGCATAGCTGCTAGCTGTTCGTAGCAATTGGCTGCTTCAACGAATGACTGTGTTCTGAAATAGCAGTACCCGAGGAGAGAAAGTCCGGCGCGGTTGGGGCTGAAGTTGATCGCCTCATTGAGAGCCTTGATTGCTTCATCGTACCTCGCTTCTTTTATCTGAAACAGTTCAAAGGTCGTTTCAAAATCGATTAATCAACTTGATAAACTGGGCTCTAACGCAATAACGACTTCTTCAACGATTATCTAGTTAGATTATTCAAATTATAAGTGGAACATAAAAGGACATGCTACAACCGAGTGTCCCTTTTCATTCATCGTTTATCGGTTGAAATACTTCGTGCCTTGATAACACATGAATGTCCTTATAAATAAATCATAAAATAGGTTATCTATGTGTTCGTCATCCTTAACTTAGCTGTTCGCGGTGTATGTTTCATCGACAAAATTCATGCGCAAGTCTTTGTCTAGAACTTGAGTTATCATACGATCGAACTGATTGAATCAATTGTGAAATTCGTAAACAATCCAAGGGTTGTTTCCTTTTATGGACGATTATAATTAATAGTAGGTAATTAAATCATAATAATGTGGAGTTAATTATGTATCTAACCTAGAGCTGAAGTCGCGACTGAAGTGCATCCGTTTATATGCATCTAATCAATGCGTTTCATCTGTAGGTAACTCTATGTAAACGATGCGTTGCATTGAATATTCCTCTTTGTTTTCTGTCACTTGATCTATCATTCTTAGCGGCTTATTAGCAAATTAATTTATATTCATAGATAAAGCGATTTAAATTATCAAATTCGTAACGAAGTTGGCAAAGTTAATTAGTCATGCAATATGTGTTTTTGTTTGTTTTGTATGCAAACTCTCATCCCGAAAACGTAGTTTTTTCTGCGTGAATGAGATGACCTACTTTAACGATTGCGTTTATTAGGTATGTATAAAATCATGTTGAATTGAAGAAATTAGATTAATTTTGGTTGAAAGTATTTTAATTATCTTTCACTGTCGTTAATCTAATCAATCTGTCGTTATACTTACGAAATGAATATCCGTGCCCTAAATCCAATAGAGTTATCATTTTAACGACGCGTGTTAGAGATAGGTAATTCGTTTTTACTTTATTTCGCGAATGTACAGCCTTGGAACATAGGCATTTCCTTGTTTATATCGATGGGTTGGGTTATATAATCTTTTATTTATGAGAAACTTGGTGTTATCGTTCTAATTGAGGAAAAGACTTGCTTCCGTTACTTAAGAAGGTCGAAGATGGGACTTTTTCAACTAAGTACCTACCTATCTAATTTGTGCTTGGATTTAGTGATCTGGATATTTATATTATGTGATCTTCTTTGGACATGCAGGGCATGGGTGAATATAAGTACCTATCTTTGCTTTTTGTAATTATATTTCCGTTAGAGAATTCAGCCAGTCATTTTACGAACTCCTTTACATCGTTCTCATGCTTTCAGGCATGTTAGTCACGTGATCAGTTGAACTGAAGTACCTTTGCCTATTATTTCACCACTCCACTCGAATGGTTAACACTTACTTAAGTGTTTTAAGGCTACATAAGTACCTGCTGTTCGAATTACAAGTCTGCTGAGTTTTTCAGTTCTTCCCTTTTCCGTCAGGTACTAACTACACTATGAAACCTGCATGCAACTACTTTTTACGAATGAAACTGTACAAGTGCATACCTACTTGACGCAGGTAGGTAGATCAAGCATTTCGTTTCTACCAATCAATCAATCTAGGCCTAGCCTTTTCCCAACTATGTTGAGGTCGACTTCCCGTCTTACCGGATGCAGCTGGATATCAGTATTTTAAATAGATCGACTGCCTATCTGACCTCCACAACCCAATTACTGGGTAACAGCAAGATACCCCTTGGCAAGCATGGCAAGACTGGTTGTCAGACTTTCGGGCTTTAGACTACCGGTAACGACTGTCAAATATCAATTTCGTTTCTTACCATAGTATATATAGTTTTCGTGTACTGTCCATCTTTAATTTGCATTGTCATATCCATAACAGATAAATTAGAAATGATTTTTACACGAAGCAAATAATATATTTTGATCGAGTTGATCTCTTGTTTATTGTTTTCATTACCATAGCAACCATTATAATATGGTACAGACGCCAGCACATCAAGCTACTACAATCTGTCAAATTTCTTTAATAGAATTTCAACTTTATTACTAAAGGATATGGTTCAAAAATGATTGGGGAAATTTGACAGTTTCGGGTAGGTTGACCTGCTGGCGTCTGTACTCTTTGGTTCCTGCGTCAATTTGATAACTATGACGGACAGCAATAATAAAAAAGAGGTTTTACGTAGCTAAAAAGCATTATAACTTTTTCGTTGTCTAAAAATGCGATGTATCTAATAATTTATCTCGTAAAGTGTTTCTGTTTATTTTGCAGTGAAGATTGAATTAGAGCACGACAGCGTCCTACTCATGCATCCGCCAACTAATGAGATATGGTATCAATCTTTACCGACACGAAAAAGCTTGATAGGAGCAAAAAATAATTCAACATTTTGAAAAATGCGGCTCAAACGACACTGAAGAATCTGAATTTTCATAAGCTGAATGCCATTGTTCCTAAGACTGCATTCCGAGTTACGCTGTAATCGATTTGAGCGCGCTAACTCCTGTACCGTATTAACGTGGGCGCGCTAACAGTTCGTCTTCGATCGTCATAGATGACGTCATGACATGCGCCATCTTGCGATAACGCCGACCATGCCTTTTACTAATATCACCGTGTGCGCTGTCAAAAATGACAGTTGTGCTGTTGTGTTTTGACTCGCATCCTATCTTTAAACTAACGTGGCATTTTCGAAATTGTGCTTCTGGCTACCGTTTGCCACCTAAAGAAGAAATTTGAAGAATAAACACAAAGAAATATGTTATGCAAGTTTTGACGTTAAGCGAGTACTGTGAGTGCGTTCACGAGCGTTCCGAATTGATGACAGCCCTCAGCTGTCATAATCGTGACATCTTAATCGGAACGCCAATTGTCGATGTCAGCGCTGTGAGCGATTATGTTCTAATTCGGAAAGCGGGGTATGTCAATCTATGTCAAAGTCGATGACGTTAAAAAACAAATGTCAAGTCAATTGTCATTTGTCAGACAAAGTAAAATGATTTGTTGTGTACCGATATTAAAATTCTTTTTGTTATAAATAAATAACACTTATTAGATACGAGTTGTTGTTAAAATATCGAAGGTGAGTCTGTTACTTCTAGTTCATTAGCTATACATCACACCACGTAAACAAATCTGCTTGTAGATAGATTCATTTGGTTATCAGATACTCGAGTATGTACATTTTCACGATAAGAGGTGCCTATATAACGCAGGAAATCGTTGAACGGCCACCGTTAACGCTACATATTGAAATGAATACTGTTTTTCGAGCAAAACCGCTCTCCGTTTTTGTAAATTGCCAAACATGGGCTGAAAATAACATGGTTGAAATTATTGGGAGAATAATCGAGTGCAGAGCTGTAAATGTTGACTAAATTGTAAATTAAATATTGTTCGGTCGTTGAACGACGCGAGCGGGGATTCGGAAATACATGGTTGATGAATTCGACCCAAAATAGTCGAATATTTCTCCAAGTCATATTGTTCTGTAAATTATAACTGTGACTATGTGGTTTGGTCCAAATCTGCAGAGGTCTTACAAGTATATGATGTTTGCGTCCAAGATGCCGTCGCTACGGATAGACCAGAGTGACCTGAAGTGCAAGAATGGCTGTGATTACTTTGGCAACCCGCAGTGGCAGGGGTACTGTTCCAAGTGTCACCGGGAACAGATGCAACGGCAGAGGAAGGCTGGTGAGTCATGCATTTTAGTATTCACACTTTAAAATAAACAGCAAATTTAAACCACATCATATAAATGCTTTACACTAATAGAGCAATTTATACTTATACATTTAAAAAATGCTGAAAATATAACTACTCATTGAAAACTCAGTTTACATTTTAATTGTGCAACAAATGTTACGTACATACACTTTCACACTAAACATTTGGATGAAATTTGGCTCATGGGTAGACCATGACCTGGATTAGGACATAAGGTCTTTTATCCTGACATTCCCACGGGCTCGAGACTTATGAGGGTGAAACCGCAGGGCACACCTAGTAATAATTATAATTACAACATTAAATGTCTAGACAAGCAATACTTGGGAAATAATCCACAAGTAAACAAGTTTATAAGCTTTTATTTAATTAATGCTTTTGTTCTTATAATAATACATTATGATCATAGTATAGATTCCACAAAGTAAATAATTTACACCTCATAAAACCAACATTATTCATAAATTAAATACAGATTTATCACTCCAATATCTTGAAATGATCAAGGCCATCTTAGGGCAAGTCGGGGCCCCAGGCACACAAGAACTTGTGGCCCGCTCGGAAAGTAAAAAAAACGTGTAAAATCATAATGTTTTTCACTTATGATTATAAATATGAATATAAATTTAGGTAATTGGTACAAATCAAATATTAAGTTTAGGTAGGTACATTATTAAATAAAATGCTGCAGGTTTGAGTTGGTTTCGAATTTACGATAATGGTTTCTTTTGGGATATCTGTTCTGCAAAATATGGATATCATGTTCTATGCACATAATTGACAAATTAGTTAGTCGTTCTTGTAATGCTGCGTACACACCGGCCAAACGAACGCCAACGAAGGATATTCAGCGTTTGCTACCACACGCTCGTTGGCCTTTGGAGGTACGTCCAAATATATTTAGTGGTGGTCGATCATTGGCACATGATAACGGCTCGCATTCTCATTTGATCATGGACGACGACGAAATAATTATAATTGCTAGTTTTATATACCATAAGTTTATAAAACTAGAGTTAGCATAGACAAGATAGATTTAACGAAAGCGGAGATGGTGGACAACCACATATTTTAAACAGAAATGTGTATAGTAGAAGTAAAATTAAGCTTCAACTGAGCGTTCGTTCGTTGGCATTTGGTGACCGTCCGCACTGAGTTCAATCTAATGGTTCGATTCCTTTGATGTTACCGCCACGCTTCGGATCGCCGGCACACCCGAACGAACGATCGTTGGCGTTACAGGACCAACGAAACACATTCGTTGGCGTTCGTTTAGCCAGTGTGTACGCAGCATAACAATGTCGTTCGTAATTCATTTTTTATTGTCTTTAGCAGTGAAAAGGAGCGCTCTCCACTACATTTGGTAATCACCAAGTAAAGGATATTCTTGTAGCGACTTCAACATTTGGAAAAGTTACTTATAATTTATCGGAATTTGTAAAGGCGCAGGGAGAGGCTACGCACGTGTGTCTAGCTTCGTTTTGATTTGCAAGAAAACAGATGTGATAATTGTGAAGACGGCACTGGAAATAGAACAAGCTTTTTTTGGAATAGCATATAGCAATCTACTAGCAGTTACAATAGAAGAGAGCCATATTATACATATTATACTTACATACATACAAACATTGTAGGCTTAGAACAAAAACTGGAGACCATACTAAAGTGTGCTGTAAGGCAAATTTTAATTTGCTGTAATTCAAGTTTCTCACTTATTTGGATTTAGCGCTCAATTTTGTTCTTTATCCAGTAAACCTGGGCCCTATACCACAAAACTTTACAAGTGTACAATTCTACAAAAAAATTAAATTGTAGAAAAAATTATGTAAGATTTACAAATTTGTAAATTGTAATTATAAGATTGTGTGGTATAGGATCTTGTTCTTCAGCATTCCATTTGATAACTGAAGAGATGATTTTAGAGTTAAATGCTCATTCCTTTATTATTTTATGTCCCCATGGTCAAGGGTAATTACCCTAAGTTTCCATGAGATAGGTTTTAGTTTACCCTACATCTTCATGAGGGGCCCCTAATAACTCTGTTCCCATGAAATAGGGATTTAGTTTACCCTATATCTTCATATAGGGGATAATTACCCTATGTAATGATGAGATAGGGTCATGTTCCCATAAGATAAGGGTTTTAGTTTACCCTAAGTTCCCATGAGATTGGGTGTTTATTTTAACGTAAGTCCCTATGAGGAAGGGTAATTAAATTACCCTATATACCAATTACCCTAATAAGAGATAAAGGGCTCTTTCCATACATAGCTCTTTTAGATTCTATAGAAAAATATCCACAAAATACTACTGACACACATATAAGCAGTTGTTTACAAAAACAGGATACTTTCGCAACAAAATTGTGTAACATGATACATATCAAATTAATCAAAGATAATGATTTTTAACTAAAGGTGTTTACGTTAACTGTTAGATAATGTGAACTTCACCTTCCTGACAGTTATCTCAGTGATAAACATGGTTTTTCACATATCATGTAAGATAATAAGTGATTGAATCGTCAAGGTAATTTAGTTGGGTGTGCGCAATATTATGTGATGTAATGTAGAAAATAATGTGCGAATGTCATTGACACAAATGGCCTCCAACATAGCTTTATACATGGGAAATATTTAAAGTGTAATTACGTATTGATGTACGATTTTTAAAATTAAAGAACCCCTAGAAAACTTTTTTCAATTCTAATGATGTACGTTTTAGGGTTCCGTACCTCGAGAGGAAAAAACGGAACCCTTATAGGATCACTTGTGTGTCTGTCTGTCTGTCCGTCCGTCACAGCCAATTTGCTCCGAATCTGCTGGACCAATAAAATTGAAATTTGGTATTCGGGAATTTCTGTGATCCAAACACGGACGTGTAACGTAAATAAATGATTTATGAATATGGGGGTCAGTTTTCGGGGGCAAATTGAAGAAAAATAAAAAATTAAAGTTTTGTAAACTTTACTGTGTGACATCAAATGCAAGTGCTTGTTGTGAGGATCTCAAATATGTTTTTTTTTTAATTGAAAAAATACAGTAATAATAAATAATAATAATAATTAAAAAAATTGCGTAAATTTGGCACAAACATGTTTAGCTAAGGTAAAACATAGCATGCAAAAATTGAATATTACAGGGTAATTATAATTAAGCACAGTAATGTTAGAATATAATGTCTATATTTTTTATCCATAAATTCTTTCAAACTATAACAGCTACATTCATTTAGCCATTTGTATAATTTGTTTTTAAATAATCTTACATTGAATCGTTTGAGATAGTTTGGTATGTTATTATAGTGCGCACACGCATTGCTAGACAGCTTTTATTATATTTGGTTAGCTTTGGTAAATCATTTAACACCAGTCCATAAGGATCACGTCTGCTCCGAGGACATACATGGCTGGCTGTCTTGAATAATTGTTTATTCTTGGTCACAAACACACATATTTCGTAAATATACAGAGATGGAAACCTGCTGATCTCTTGACATCCGAAATTATAATTGTGACTTGCTTTAGGTATAAAGCGCCACCCAGAGATAATTTCCTCAGTATGGATTTTCTAAAGTAAGCCCAGTAATCAAATTGAATTAACTCTCTATTCGTTATATGACTCTATAACGCGAACATCTTGAAAATTAATCTTATTGGTATAAAATTAATGTTCATTTTTGTATGAAACGCTTCAGCACAGTCGCTTATAGAAATATGCACATTAATTTCATACGAAGAAGCTTCATTTTCGTATGAAACGCTACTTAGCTTGAGTAAAGTCTCGGTTTGCTCTATAGGTCTCGGCCTTAGTGCATCTTACGGCGCACATAAAATAAACCTAATAAGGTATCCACGTGTGGCAGTACATTGACTCTAGAGATATATTTAATTTACATATAAATATTTTATGCATAAATGTGTGCATAATGAATTGTGTTATTTGAACGCCATTTATGATTCTGTTTGTTAGTCCATATCACTTTTGTTCTAATTATTTATTTTTTAGCAAATATAGTATTAATACTTTGCATAAATTATATGAATTGTGAAATCAAAATGGTTACTACTTTTACAGTTACTCACATAATCAATTTTTATCAATCTTAGTTTCATAAATTATTTTTTCGTAATCAAGAATACGTTAAATAAATCGGCTATAACACAGCATTGGTATACAACAACATTAAAAATTATATTTTATTGCTGTAAATTGTTTAAAAAACACTTTAACACGTCAATATTAATAGGTAGTAATAAATATTTGTAAACTAGATACTCAGAGACACAACTACTCAGAGAAGGAACACCTAACAAACTCGGAAATCACAGTCTCATTTTAGACATTATGTTAGTCAGATCATGTGAGGAACATGCAGATTGACAACATTGACAATACAACGAAATGGTATTTTAGCAATCGGCAGCGGTCGTTCGTCCTTTACAACCTTGTCCCATAATCCCAGCATATAATATTATAAAACTTCGCTTTTTAACAGAGAAAGCATCATCACTATCTGCGACGTTACCCAAGCCAGAGTCAAAGAAGCCGGAGCGAGGGTTGAAGATCACCTCCAACTCCTCGTTCTCCAAGTTCGAGGAGAAGCGCCACCGCCAGAGCGAGACACTTAAGAAGGCAAACTTGCTGAAGTTCAGTGTGTTCAAGAAGAGTAATACAGGTAATTTTTTTGATATCGATAGATAAAGAACAAGAGTTCCATTTTCGGGTATTTTTTTTCTAAAATCATTTTCGTAAAATTGTTTATTGTAGTTTTAATAGGTCTAAAACTAGATGGTTTTCTGAGAGATGCAGAATCAGGCTTAACAGCAATCGTAGTAATGTGCAAACATTACTAGCACTGCTGCAGGAAGAGATCATCTATTTAAAATAAATTTAAAAACACCAAACCTGGGACTAATAAATTGTACTATGACCAAAGTGTGATAAAATTTCTAACTTCTTAATCAATTTACCTACAACCTCCACAGATGACCACGACCACACAGCAGAGAAACGTCCCCCAGAGTTCAAGATCCCAGGTCTGGTCAACGAAGGCATGAAGCGTGACTTCCGTATCCGTTTCCCACAGCTGGGCCCCGCAGTGGACCGGGACTCGCGCGTGTTTGTGCACAGCTTTATCATGGACGTCATCAAGTACGCTAATCTCATGAGCGTTGATGAGCTGTCTGAGAGAGTGCAGAGACAGTACCAGGTGAGGATTATATTAATATAGAGCAATCCATCTTCATAATCCGCAAAAACAATGGACGCCTCATAACCATAAGTTACTATCGCATCAGTTATAGTTGTTGGGCTACGATCGAAAATCAAATACATCGCCTGTTCTATTTCTTTGCTGCGCTGTAATCGGGTAAAAATAAGATGTCAAATTCTATCATATCCATTCTTCGGAGCTGTAAAACATACTTACAGCTATCTGTCAATAAGAAACATCGATCAATAACCCATATTTCTGTTAGTATGGTGATCAAGGTCCGTCTCAGTGGCGTAGCTACCGAAGGGCTAGATGGGGCAGTGCCCCGGGGCCCCCAAGCTCAGGGGGCCCTTGGACCCTGACCAGCAAACCTCGTATTGAACCAGCTAAAAATTCTATCATCTTCGGAATGTCAATAAAATAGTTTGCAACACGACTTATCATGGCAACTCATTTGATAGAATACAGGGGAATTCCCAACAAGTTTCGAGTTCTGTTCAAAAGCGGAAACACATAATACAAAGGCTTTTAGCCTAACGAAATGATTACCGAAATCAAGAAAATCAATATGTAAACAAAGGCCGTCTTTGACAGCGTAGTCACCACAGACTTCAAGGACTTAAAACTTTCCGGCGCGAATTAGTGTCAGATGTTTGATATGTGATGTTATATGCCTTTTCTGTTCTTTTCCCTATAGTCTGATAGAGTTATAGCAGCAAGCAGTTTAGACAGGCAATATTTTGTATTTAATTCGACCCGGAATACGCAGACTCAATGAGTCGTCTGACAGATACGCAGTTTTTGTCGGTGGACTTAATGATTCTGTCTACAGGGTGACTAGGACGTGATAGTGTGACCCATTTGCAACCCTATAAACCCTAGGCAACAATTTATGTGATGCGAATAAACAATTTTGATGTATTTTTGAAAATTTGTCAGAATTCGTCACTAAATATCACTTTTCTCTGAACTCTCAAATTTAATCTTCCTTGCGATTCCATTGGGTAGGTACCTAATACTTTAATAAACCTTTCGATGTAACCAAATTTTCTAAAACATCAAACAGTTAAAAAATAAAGGATGAAGTTTATTTACTATTTTCATTTTAAAGTGATATTTAGTAAAAAATCATGGATAAAAAAAAAACCTGTCTAGGTTTTTTTTTTTAGGTCTCTAGGCGTTGTTTGCGCTTAAAGGCACCACTTAAGCGCAAACAACGCGCTAGTAGCTAAGTACATAGCTTTGTATCTTTAAAGTACTTCTATATATTATATATGTATTTATAGTTTGACTTGATAATAACCTCGGTTTAGTTAGGGTCCCCCAGTTTTTTTTTTGCGCCAAGTCCTTTGGTTACCTAGCTACGCCTCTATCTGTCTATGGGTATATGATCACTGGATACAAAAGCAATCTAAAAAAATGGCGTCACTAATACCAGCAGGTATTAGTGACGCCATTTTTTTTAGATAACCTTATCAATTTAATTATTATTTGTTCGATAAATCTGTGCTTTGAGGGCTTTATCGGAATGCGGTACTTTTTGACGGATTCATAACAAAGATCAAAACGCTAACATATTTACTGACTAAGAGCCTGTGCACACGATGCGTTGCGGCGGCGGCGCGGCGCCGGGGCGGTACCGCTGCGGCGTTTTACATACAAATATCCATGGTATGGCACACGGTGCGTTTCGGCGTTGCACCGCATGTACACCGGACTTGCAGCCCGTGAGACGAGGCAGGGAGGGGTATACGCGTTGCAACGCCGGAGTGGCACCGCTCAGTTGTTTGTGTGACCGCCAGTGCGGCTAAATCTTTGCGGTGCGGCGCCGCAACGCATCGTCTGCACAATATCTTATGCGCTAAAAACCTAGTTTTATGTCGTCGTGACGTTTGTGACTGTAAATTCAGTTGCTACATGGTATAAATCGTAGCGCTAGAGTGAGAAAAGAAGTTAGTATCTAATTAAGTAACGGCGGTTATATTTCTGTCAGTACACATGCCGCCTATTTCTTTAATTACCATTAAGTTTAAATACGAAAATTGGCCCTTATATTTCTAAAATTACCCCGGCGATTTTATATTTGAAATTACCCTGGCGATTTTATTTTTGAAATTACCCTGGCGTTTCTAATTCTGAAATTACCCTGGAAAATTCATTTCTTAAACTACATTAATTTCTAAAATTAATCTGGAGTTTTGGCCTGAAATTACCCTGGCGTTTCAAGATCTAACGAGAATATTTATTTTCCTAATTCGCAGCGTTTCATGAAGCATATGGACACATCGTCGCACTTCACGAACGTGGACGCCGACACCAAAGAACTGCTCATGGACTTTGTGGAGAAGCATGCCATGACTTACTTGCATGAGTAAGTATCACAAAATTGGGAATTTATCTGAGGCAAGCAGTGCCCTGCGCCCAATGGGATTTTCCTTCGACAAAAGTGATGATTTTCCATACAAACTTTCGTCCCCTATTTAAACCTCTAAATATTCAAAAGTCCTTCATTAGTGATCACCTTCTTTATATAAGAAACGAGCAAAATGTCATGCTTCTAGACTCAGCAGTGTAGGCTGTGTGTTGTCTTTCAGTGTATTTAAGATTTTTATTGTAAGTAAATTCGATACTATCTATGGCTGTCATCTTCCGAAAGCCTCTTGGCTCTTTGCTCAAGTTGTTTGGTATACGGGCCCAAACGCAACTCAATTTAAAATGGCCGTTACTACTCATGCTATAAGTTTTTGAGAATTTGAGGCTTATTGTTATCATTTTGTTCAAGCGATCAAAGAGTTCTCATAATGTTAAAACAGGGCGTTAATTTTCACATCAACTTAATTATGCAGAAATACCCACCTTAGCATTTATAACGATTCTTTGATGATTAACAAAGTCTTTGTCCCCTTAGGTTGCCATCAATAGTATTCTCCCCAAGTGGAACTGAAGATGAACGCCTAGACCGGGCGATGTCAGAACGTATCCAACAGTTGAGCTGGGTCGGCGAGCGACACCTCGAGTGCAAACTCGACAGGAACAACGCTGAGTGCCGACAGCTGCTCTACAAGGCCATTAGTGGTGAGTGTTCTGACACTGACAACTCAATTGCCATAATAAATATTTGTACTTTATTATTAGAGTTGGTCCCATAGTGAAAGTTGTTCACATTCATGAGTATTTTCAACCAGTTTTTCACCAATGTTTTCAATTACACCACAAGGTCAAATCTTATACAAATAAGATTTCGAAATTACTTGAAATTATTAATAACTTCAGTTACACCCTTATTTTGTGCTCTCTCTTTGCTGCTCTTTGTGCAAAATCGGCTTCCAGTATAACCGGATGCAGCTGAATGCCTTTAGTGCCCGTTCACTTGCACTAAAGAGAGAAATGAATGAAAAGAATACCTTACTAACGCCACTGAAGGCAAGGCTTTTTATAAATTGGACGTCCTGTCCTGTGAGGGACTTTACATTGGTAACAAGGTGTTATAAATGCCAACAATATGGTCATGCAGCAAAAACTTGCCGAGAGATCATTACTACGTGTGGTCACTGTGGTGACGCAGGCCATTCGATGTCCGAATGCGCGAAGAAAGCCGACATTCCGAAATGTGCAACTTGTTCACGCTTTAAAAAGCCCAGTGATCACAAAACAGGAGACTCTGAATGCCCTGCTAGGAAAATAGCAGAATACCGATATATTAACTCCATCGATTATGACGGCAGTTAGTGCGTCATATCGCTTGTTGCTGACTCAACAATATCCCTGGCCACTGCACTGTCCCACATACCTACCTTCGATTTGTCGCTGTCTAAGCAGATTAGCCGACCGCTTCAAAAATCTAACATAACCTTGAAGGCGATTTATGCAGTATTTGTTTCAACCTAGTTAATAATATTGCAAACACAATCATAATCGTGTAACTAAGTGCTAACAACTATATATTTTAAGTAAATAATATGTTTTTACCCTAATCATTAGCATTTAAGTAGATTATACACATCATAAATTATTATACATAATAAATTAACAGACTATGTCACTATTCTTAAAACTTAAGTTAAATATGGTTTAAGAAATCAGTTGCCCAAATAGTAATTGTAAAAACTCATGCCGCCTGTGATACAGGTTTATCCTAGTACAGGCATCATACTTTGTAATACCTACATTATTTCTAAGATTTATACTGTATTTTACCAATTTTTAGTTTTTGAATAAATTTTATTATTTATTTATTTTATTTATTTTATTACTGAAGCCAAAATCAACGTGGCCACCTACTGGGCTCAAACAATATAAAAAAAAGTGCCATCGACAGGAAAAGAAGAAGCTGATTACCAGTATTTTACATGGAGCTACTGTCTATCTGACCTTCCCAAACCAATTATTAACTTTTGGGAAATATTAAAATGATCCTCTGAAAAACTTATTGACTTTTTAATGATAAACGGTTTTTAAAATTAATTGAATGAAAGTGTTGGTTCCAGTTACTTGTCTTATTAGTATTTTCAGGACCCCAAAATAGGAATTATTTGAGGTTCACAAAATGAGGCGCAAGTAATATATTGAGTGTTTGATAATATTTTTATTAAAGCCAAATGGGAAGTACAAAGAACAATCCGGGTGGTGAATGAAGTCCATGAGAGACTGGATATTTTTGCGTGCGCTATGAATGAATTCGCAAGGGTTCTATTGAATGTAGTTAGTTATGTAAGGTAATTCTAGTAAAACATTATGTTTGTTGTTATTTGTTGTTAGGTATCTAAGGATAAATAAGTCATTGTTTTATTTTTAAGTTAAATAATATTGTTAGTATGTAAGTAAATAGTATATAGATTTTTTTAACTGTTAGCTGAGTAAGTACTACACTGTCGCATTAGGTTTAGGCCTGTAATGATAGATGTAAGGAAATAAATAAATAAATAAATAAGTATTTGAGGTTCAATTCAATACATACTTTTATTTATTTTTTATCACATCTATTCAAAAAGAGCTAGTTTATTCTTCGTAAAAAGGGACTAATATAAGATAGCTTTGTATAATAATCCCTAGGGACTAAAAGTGATTTGAATTTGGAATGTGGATATTGTTAGTAAAAGTTCCAATCACGAACATTTTATGAACAAGTAACAGACTGGCAAGAGAGAAAGTGTGTATTTGATCAAAAAGAAAATCCAAGATGGTGGCTGCGTAAACTTTCAAGTTTTTCGTCATTGGTGTCGTTTTCATAGTTTTCTAGGGCGCTAAAGCCGATAGTGAGGTCAAAATGAAAATTCAAAATGGCGGCTCTGAAAATTTTCAAATTTGTCATCATGGGTATCGTTTCCATGATTTTCAAGGGTGCTAAAGCTGATAGTGAGGTCAAAATGAAAATAGAAGATGGCGGATACAAAAATTTTAAAAATTTTCGTCATGGGTGTCGTTTTTGTAGTTTTCGAGGGTGCTGAAATCGATAGTGAGGCCAAATTGTAAATCCAAGATGGCAGCTGCGAAAAATCGGACCGCACACGTTTTTTTTTCTCATAGAGGGTGTGTTCACCTCAGGAGCAATACTATTCCAAGCTTGAGTGACGTAATTTGAATCCCTCCCGCCTTAAAAGTAGTTGTTTGCTCCCTAAGCAAACAATCTACTATTATAAGATAGGCAGTCGCTCCATGTAAAATACTGGTATTTCAGCTGCATCCGGTTAGACTGGAAGCTGACCCTAATATAATTGGGAAATTGTCAAAGTAAAACATTTATTTCAAATAGGCACATAAAAAGCACTTTTAATGACAATTTACAACAAAAAAAAAAATACTGATTCTAGTCGCCTCTGACTTTAAATTACTGGTTACCGTTTAAATTTACTGGTTCTAGTTTCATATGGAGAAGAATGAGCAAGAAACTCCACTCCAAAGGCTAGGCAGGCATTTTTTTGTGACGTACTAATATACCCTTGTCGTGTTCCAGAGCTGCTGGGCATGGACAGCGCGCTGTCGCCGGGCGCCAAGCTGGCGCGCGTGCGGCGCGCGTGCCGCCACGTGCTGCGCCTGTGCGGCGCCGCGCCCGCGTCCGCCGACGACCTGCTGCCCGCGCTTATATTCACGGTCACTATATTTTTCAGATTCGTAGCTACTTACTTACGAATTTTACCAATAAAACTGATGGGCTGTCAGTGTCAATATTCCACAACAATTATGACATTGACAGCTCTAAAATGCGATTTGGATGTGGTGATCGCGACAGTATTATTGATGACATCGTCCTTAAAATACATATATTTACAGTATTTTTATCTCACGAAGCGACGCGCACTTTACTTGTGATTACCAAGTGTATAAACACGCTGTGAATGTGTGGGGAAGCACAGGGAGACGGGCGAAGTCAGAAGAGTTGGGTGTGTTATACAGTGTTGACGCTACTCGTCTCCTCTGTCGTCTACCTGTCTGTGACCGCGTTATTCTAGTAAACCACGCAACGGATTTTGATGGTTTTTACCATAATTTTGAGAATTAATTCCGTAAGGTTTATGTGTATAATACATTAATACTTAACTTACATATTATAATAAAGAAATCTCGATGTTTTGTCAAGTTGTAAAAATTATAGTTATTTAGCAGTTTAAGTTGTAATAGGTACAACTTAAACTGCTAAATAACTATTAATTAAATTACTTATTAGCTAATAGGCTAGATTATTATAATATGATTAAAGTGTCACTAACTGTATTTATATATATATATAATTCTTCTGTACGTCACTGAACTACTCCCTAAACGGCTGGATCGAATTTGATGATTTTTTTATGTGTGTTTGAGTGTTGAACCCGGTAGGTAGCGCTGCGATCGAGTTCTAGGAAACAGGACAACGTTTGTCCGGTCAGCTAGTTCTATATTTAAAAAAAACTTAATGTTAAGTACTTCATACTTTTTGTCAACAATATTTTAATAAACATGGTTGTGTTCGTGTTCAGGTGCTGAAAGCCAACCCGCCGCGCCTGGTGAGCAACATAAACTTCGTGACGCGCTTCTGTAACGCGCAGCGACTCATGACCGGCGAGGGAGGGTACTACTTCACTAATCTCGTTAGTACAATATTTACTCTCTAGAGACTTACTTACACATAAGAATACATAACTCCGCATTTTATTCATGAATCTACAAGTACGCTGCAGGCTCGTCTTGAGAAAATATAAGAGTTACGCGATAGAGAGAGAGGCAACTTCTAGGTGAATATAACTAAATAGGTAATAAACGCTGTGTGTTCTGTATTAATCTGTGCCCTGGTATTCTAAGACAATTCTTCGACTCGCGACTCTTTCAAAATAATAGAAACATATATTTTTTTTAAATTATGTTTTAGATATTATAAAATTATTGTCAGGGTATTACTCCACCTGTGGCGGCACCTATATCGGCACATGTGAACTACGCATCATATTGACGTCACGCAAAATCCTGCGTTGCACTAGCAGGGTTTACCGCGCGACTAGCATATATACAACGTCCCGACAACAATCGTCGGGCAGTAGCTCACCAGACAACACCCGTAAGGTCGGAGGATCCTCCCTTTTGTATGGAGGATGACACTTACACCCTGTTCCTCCTTACTGATATACATCCATAAAACTGGACTGATGTAATTTTTCTAAAACTGTCAGTTTTTCCGTTCTATCTGCTTTGGCATACTAAACCGAGGCTACCGAGCGCCCACACTCGGCAGCCTCCTGGGTTTGAACTTCCACTATTTTTAATTTGCATTGTTTTTTACTTTAGTAGCTCGTGCTGACACGAGATAACAACCATGGACGTAATGACGATTTTCTATTTTGTTTCCAGTGTTGCGCAGTCTCCTTTATTGAGAACCTGACGGCCGAGTCTCTGAACATGGACAAGACGGAGTTCGATTGTTACATGGCCATGCCGGCCACCATTGGTGGCAGTGCTTGGGTAAATATATGGAATTATTGAGATGCAACTTTGGGGTGTAATTGAAAATTATGAGTACCTAGTAGAGCAAAGTGGTGAAAATAACCATGAACTCTATTTTGAAAGAAACGTAATCTGTATATCAATTTTTTATATGTGTAACATCTTTCCTCTCGCTTTCCTGCAATAAAAAAAATCAAAATAGAGTGATTTCGTGAAAAGGGACGGAAGTGTGTCACAGGAAGCCGGGGAAGCGCGCGCTATTTGATTTGACCAATGAGCGCGCGCGGTGCCAGAGTTGGCTGTCAGAAACGATCTTGACGAGGCCCCGCCCCTTTAATGTTGCTTATTACCAAGGTGAGATTTCAGATGTTACACATTATATACTACTACTGTAAGGCTCGCTCGTTTTTTTTATGAAGTTCCTACTTTTAACAAGAATGGAACCCAGGCTTTTTATGCAATAATACCAGGTAGGGTTACTCTGTATTATTACACTGAGCCATAGTATAGCTGAAAATGATTAAATTTTGCAAAGAAGTACCCACAAAATTGGTTGATGAAACATCATTATTTTCCCCGAACATTGAGAGTTTCTTAACCCTGTGTTATCTCACTAGGTGTGTGTATTTAGGCTACATTATTACTTTTTTTTTATTACCTGGGTTTGTTTACTTTATTTTGTTTTAATTTTTCTGTTTTATTTTATTTTGTTTAATTAATTAACTAAGTTCTATTCAGTGCAACTTTATAATTTCGTATTAATTTTTTTTGTAAGTTACGACAACGTTTTGTGTGCATGCTAAGTGATTGTTACGCTTTATTCGGATTTGTTGCTTCTATTTCATTGGCTTATACCAGTGTATACAATTGTTGGTGAACCAAATAAATAAATTATTTCAGCCGACCGTCATTTACTGTTGGCCATAGGTTTCTCCCAAAGATGTTTGGGTAATGGTTCATCATTACAACCATATTAATAGATTTTCTGTCATCCACCAGGCGGCGGCACTATCGCTGTGCGGCGCGGCTCGCGAGGCAGACGAGCAGCGAGCGCTGGCGCACAAGCTCCTCACACACACGCAGAGCATTCACTCGCGCGCAGACCAACTTGCTGCCAACGCTCTTAGCTTTGAGGTAACTCATAAATATAAAAATAGTGCGACATTTACAGGTGGCAGCACTATCGCTGTGTGGCGCGGCTCGCGTGGCAGATGAGCAGCAAGCCCTCGCGCACTAGCTGTTCGTACACCCGCGCAGACCAACTCGCTGCCAAAGCTCTTAGTTTTGAGCTAACCAACTGGTCAATACAGGGCTTTTTTACCCGACTGCGCGACAGCAAAGACAGGGTTGTATTTTTCACACGTATCTTTGTATGTGGGATTCTTAATACCCTCGAACCTACAGCCGCACAGGCGCCGGAACGCATGGAACGGTGATCGTTGGTTGACTATTTAACTCGGCATCAATGCCAGTGTAGACGCGTGCCCGATGCTGCGCATGTTCGATATACTTGCGTATAAACAAATCGGCATGATTTTAATACATGAGGTGTCCATAAAGTCGCCTTGGACGCTGATTCAGTTGTGGCATCAAATCTGAGATTGAAATATAATACCTGCCACGAACTGCATCAGACTGCTTGAAAGTGAGCTTGTTTTGAACTTTTCAGTTGCAGTGGGCTTTGTCAATTTTTTAAGGAAATGAAATGAAATTGTTTATTCTGTAAATAGGATATTGGAATCACTTTTACACGGTTACACTTTTACAAGGTTAGATGCCTATTAATTTAAAAGGCCCCGAATATTGTTATAAATACTGATTTCCTCTGACGCTTGTCGGTCGTGTAGTCTACCGCACGTTCAAGATGACAGTTTCACATCGGAAGCGCCTTTATTTCTTAGCAGTGGTTTTCGTGATTCACCTGTTACTGACGTGAGGCTGACCGTACGTCACGTCAGTCGCACGTACGAAAATACATTGTTGTCTATGAGCACTACTTTATGTCCTTACGTCACTCTGACCGGCTGCCGATAGGTCTCAGACAATACGCGACAGACGTCGGTGTACCTCTGTTTCCTATTTATCTCTCTGAAACTGCGTAATTTTGTGGTTATTTGTCATATTGGAGAATACCATAATGTGTAATTAATTTTAAATTTGTTTCTGTTCAGGAAAAATAAAAGGAAAATTGACGATCATTTTCCTGTAGTTGAATCATAAATTCCCCTTTCAAAAGTATGTTATCAAGAGGATAATATATGACAAAAAAGTTTTTAAACTACCTATCTATGAATTTATTATTAATTATTTTATATATTTACAGGAGCAAATCGCCAAAAAAGTACAAGACGTCCTAGCGAAGACGCCGTTAGAAATTAAACCACGTCGTGAGCTGCCACGCATTGGGAAGTTCAAAGAAATAAGTATGGCACCACTCATCGACCTGGGCACCAGTCTCGCCCATGGAGAGCCCCAGCCTCCGCCAGAACCCAAGCCAGACCCTCAACCAGGACCCGCAGTGCTAACAGAACCAAACATCACCATACAACCCTCAGATAACGAGCCAAAACTCAACATCCTGGGCTTTGAAGTCGTTGAAAGACAATCCCCATCGAAATCTCTTCAAAACCTTGACCAGACATGGGATTTAAAACAAACCAGCTCACTGGAACTGCTAACTCCGTCGCCTTTGGGATTCACACCCTTCGACTCCCGATCCATCGATGAACTGATGACTCCGGATGATTTTGGAGCAGACCAGCTGCCTCCAGGGCTGAGCAACATAAACTATGACATAGACCTGTCAGACTTCAGCGGAGACAACAGCATAGCTGAGGACGCACCCAAATCCGACCCAAAGGACCCATTCAGCCCAGAAGGTGTGAAGAAACCGACTTTCGATCCCTTCGCACCACAAACTTCAAGGGGATATGAAACAGCTTTGGACTCGTTTGACGAATTCAGTTTTGTTGATCAAAGCAAGCAGGAAACTGATCCTTTTCAGGTTATACATAGAGGTCAGGATCCTTTCAGCCCAGTAGATCTCGCAAATGACCCTTTTTTCAGTCCACAGAAACAGTCGACTTCTATTCTAGATGACAATGACTCCCCGACCTCTGGCTGCCTCCTACCGTCGCCGATGCAACCACAAAGTAGCCAGAAACCCACTTAGTTGGTCTTCATCCAAAGTTGACATATAGATCTATAAACCAAATTGGTTGGTGCTAAAGTTGAAAGTGTATTATTGATTTGTTCTTGTTTATTAATTATTTATTTAAAAAATAGTTTAATGTGTCCCAGTCGAAGTAATAAATGGCATGGCAGAAATGTTTGCGTCGTTATTGATAAACCAAACCCCTTTTTAATTTACATACATAAACTCACGCTTATTGAATTTGTGTGAATAATAAATAATAGAACCAAAAAAAAAAAAAAATTATAAATACATTAATTTAATAGTATAGGATGTAGATGACATGAAATGAATTAGTTCTAATGTCATACAGATGCTAAGATAGGTGCATAATCAAAACTACAACATACATTACAAAATTTATTTCAACTAGAATTTCTCATAAAACTTTTATCAGTTTTCTTACATAGATATAGAAGAGATTTAAATAATAAAGTTACGGCCTACGTCGCTCGGCGTAACACAGATGCGAAGTGATATAGATGAGGCAATTAACACTACACAATTAAGTAACGGTTGGTATAAATAAATGAAGCTAACACTAACGAATTACAGATACCTATAATATTCATTAACCATAACAGTCACGACGTAGAAAACAACATATTTCTGGTAATCTTGAGCTATTGTTCTCAGAAAACAAACTTAAGACGAAGCTACGTACACTGGAGAGCAATTAAGTAGCCGTCGATTTTCTAAGCTTTTCTTGTGCTATTACAGAAACTTGGCAAGTCCATTAAAGAGTATTCCAAAGTATCTTGAGTTTTGGAATGTAATCTTTATTCGGCATAGCAAACTAAACGACACAAATCCAATACTCCTTAATATGCTATAACAAGTTGCAGATTTATAAAAATAAACACTTGTAATAAAAAACTTACACTATCAAGGATGTGCTATTTATTTGCTCGCCACTGTGAGTACTGTATAAAGTATGCTAAACACAACTTATAAATAAAATCAAAGATAATGGTGTGATGAGTGTCTCAACAGATAATGGAACATTACAACCCCAAGTGCACTAGGTCATGTATAAAACTACTTCATAAGAAAATCAGTCAGGTACTGGCAGAAAAAACTTCATAAGTACCCAATTATTTTGAATAAACTGAATTCTTAAATGCATGCATGAAGACAGTTACTTTCATACTTTATAAATTGTATGTATTTATAATTTTAAGTAGGTAATCAAAATCATTGTCAGTTGCTTTGTTATTGCATATTTCAGACTGCATCCTTGGTATAAAGCGTATGTAAGTTCAAAATGGTCATATTAACACCATTCTTTAGAATATTGTGTTGCAATGTTTGTTAAGTTGGCTTGCTAAATCTAGTTAGCATTGGCAGTGAGACCGATAGTTTGCGCAAATGCATCAAAATGCTGCACACCTTCATGACAGACTCATGTTAAAAACATTCTTATGTCACAATGTGAGATAGCATTACATATCTGATACATGCCTTGGGATTAAGTCAACTCGTTGTGACCTTATAACGCAGGTGAAGCACTCCATTAAGAAGATCCCTCTTTCTTAACATAAAATATGTTTATGCTCCTATATACAAATGATTATATTATGTTAGTACAAATTTGTTCAATGTTTGGAATAAAATAATCACTTTCTCATGCGAGAGGTCATAATTTCTTTATAAACTATGCTGCCAAGGCAATTCTAAAGTAAATATTTTATTATTCACTCTGAGAATTTAAAACTTTCCACTACTTAAACTCTAAAGTTGAACACACATTTACAAAGTAATGAGATTTAAAAAAAAAAAACATTATTTTTGGCTTACTTTGATGTTGATTATTCATTAAATTCAATACAAAACATGTCAAGTCAAAATTACATCATAAACACCACAAACTGTAACAAAAATATGGATTCACTTTAATTGCAATATGTCTATATTCTTTAATATTATAATATTATGTTTATCATAACTACTAAATTGTGGTTCAAACTCCATTGACTTGAAAACATAATTACATTATTATTAACAGCCAATGAAAGTCACTCGGGTTTCTTTACTGTGCTATAAATAATAACAGTGTGGTAATGATTAGGCAATAGATATTGTGACATTAATTCCGAGGTTTCCATTATCCGCAAACAATTGTGCAAGAGATGTGTCAAACACAAGACAATCCGAATTCATGATGGCAGACGATACCCCTTCATGGATGGAGCGAGGCATGGCCTCCCATGTGAGTCTCCTGCGATGCCCATTCAGCTCAAGCCTGTAAGCAAAGTTCTCTGCTTCTTTTCGAGATCCTATAAGTTGCACTATGGCAAAGAATTGTTGATGTCCATCAAACTTCTCTTGTTTTTCAAGAACTAACATAAAATGGTGATTAAAACATGACTGCATCATTACCCAATCTACAGCTCCAGGGAGATTGATGTCCGTTGCCAGGAACACTATATCCTCACCCTGGAGAGTAGTAATACTTTTGTGTGACATCATAAGGTGCGGCATAACTTGGTCAAGGCCTCCTTGCCACTTGCATGATGCACCGGGGCAGGGACACGAGTAAGGCCTGAACTCGCAAGCTTCTTCATGCTCCGCCTTCTCTGTGTGCACCAGAGTGACAGTACAGCCGGTGTTGGAGTGTTTACAAGGGAACATAACATTGCTGGCGACTTTCTCCATGGCGAGGTTGCGTATGTTGCCGAGCGGGCCGCGGCACGTAGGGCAACACGATAGCTTGGGCCGACAGCTGGAGCACACCAGGTGCCCGCTCTGGCACTGTAGGATCGGCGGCAACACATAGTCGAAGCACACGGGGCACTCGAACAGCGAGGCGAGATCAGCAGACATGGCGTTCGGCGCGTTCACCAGTGCAGGCACCCCGGGGACAGAACAACTGGAACTGCTAGCTCCGCGCCGCTTGTTGTTTGTGCTCATGTCACCGTCACGCGCACATAAAACCCGTCTGTCGACGATCACCTTACTTCTTCGCCGTGATTCAAAAAAGTTTCGCCGCTGGATGTATCATTTGTAGCCCTCCTCAGCTGATTCTTTCCGCCTAGAGGTCGCAGTGAAGTAAGTTTCCATCACAGTTCTTGAGGCCAATGTTATTCAGTACATACGACGTGATTAAAGTGAACTATTCTCAGGGAGATTTGGGGCGATTGATACAATCAGTACCACCTTCGAACTCTTATAATTTAATACATATTTACTGTGTTGTGTTTGTATAAATTTAAATCAATTTAATGCGAATGTTCTAGTTCATCACAAAAAGACGAAATTCGTCGTAAAACCCAATGATGACGGCCAATCGAACAAAACTCACAAATGACATGATGACAGCACCATGATGTCACACCATAGAGTGGATGTTTATACCTATAGACCAGCTGATGAATTTGATATTCTCGGTTATATTACCGACACAACATGGTAGAAAAGAACTACCATCCAATAAATTATTATTACTTAGTATCTTAGCTTAAGAATGTTGCATAGGTACTATCGAAGAAGTTCATATCTAAGCAGTTTGAAAACAAAATCCCGTGAACATGATGACCACATCTGTTACCGCCCCGGTTCTATAGCGGCCGAGCGCTGCAAGCAGAAATAGTCCTTACGGTGTGTAGATATGAACTTCTTCGATGGTACATTCTCAAAGTAATTATTCAAAGTAATTAAAACTTTTTACTTTTTGTTTACTGTAAAACGTAATTTACGGTAATTTTATGTGAAAGTAAAAAATAATATTTTGTTTAGCTTGTTTCGTGTTGGAGAGGCATCTTCCTTTTAAATGTCTCTTGTGTGTGATTTCTTTCCTTTCTGGTCTGTAAAAGCTCACTCAGCAGGCGCAACGCAATTGTGCGACGTGATTCTGGTAAATAGAACAATTCTCACGAAGTTTTCATAGAAAATAGAAATTGTTCTACTAGCTAGAGTTGCGTCGTCTTTTCTTTCTTTATTACTTCGTTATTACAGTGAATGGTCGCAAACACGACTCAAAAAAAAAAACTAAATTCAAGTCATTTATTCACTTCCTATTGCCTATTGATTTGTAATATACCAACCAAAAACATCGAGAACTATATATACTCAGGCAGAAATAAAAATAACTAAACGAAAACAATATCTAAATAAAAGCCTCCAGGCATAAAGGGCGTGCCCGCTTACATATAGCTGTAACTAGAAGTTATAATTGATAAACTAGGACCATCGAGGTTAAATAAATAATTGTCGAGGTCGCTAGCTAACCACATATTGCAATACAACTCATAAAAAAACATTGTAATGAGTAGATTATGTCAACATTAAATTAAAATAAATTGACTTATAAAGTAAAATTATATACAATTATATAAACTCATATAACCTGGTAAGCTAATTCTGGAGAAAGAACATTTAAACATTGTCTTAAGTTTTTTAATTAATCACAACGACCAACTATTCTCATCATTTAAGTAGTCGTTGATAGAATAGTATGCCTTTGAACAGAAGTTGGCAAATCTAGCAAAGAAGAAGGTAGCATGTTATAAAAGGTTATACTAAGCCCAACAAATGAGTTATCAACCTTACGAAGCCGGTGAAACGGAGTACGTAGTTTGTCCTTATTTCTAGTGTTAACATTGTGAATATCACTGTTTTTAGTATATAAGTGTATATTTTGCCTAATATAATATAATATATTGGGGAAAATTAATTGGATACCGATATCTTTGAAAAAATCTCTCAGAGAAACTGGCACCTAGCTGGTAAATTTATTGCTCGAATAGCTCGTTTTTGAAGGACGAATATATTTTGAATATCAGCAGCTTTGTCCCACAGCAGAATACCGTAAGAAAATAACTAAAATTGATTAACCGAGCTGTTTTACAGTTTCAAGCAACTCTTTATCGAAGACGATGTTGGGTCCTAGATTTATAACATTTGGAGTGGCGAACTTTACACATTTCGTGTTCTTGGCATTGAGGACTAGGTTATCTGTCGAAAACCAATCCGTAACCATTGAGAGTGCACTATTTACACCGTCAAAGTCTTGTCTATTCCTGTCTACTTTAAAAATAAGTGAAGTATAATCTGCAAACAGCAAAACTTCACAGATACCCTTTAAATAGAATGGCAATTAAGTCATTGATATAGACTAAGAACAAGAATGGGGCCAGTATTGAGCCTTGAGGTACACCTAACTGAACTGGTAGCCCGGAAGATTTAACATCTACACATTGGGACCTATTATGTAAATAAGAATTTATAACGTTGAGAGCTTCATTTTGCACATCGTAATAACGACAACAGTTTACGCAAAAGCGTGTCATGGTGCAATCAATCAAAGGCTTTGGAGAGATCACAGAAAACCCCAATTGCATTTTGCGAGTTCTCCCATGCGTTAAATATGTGTTTCAGCAGAGCAACACCCGCATCTTCAGTCGAACGACCCTTTGTAAAGCCATGTTGTGCGTTATGAAGGAGGCTATTTAAATTAAAATGTCTTAGCAACTGCTTGAGTATTAATTTTTCAAATATTCTTTTCATGAAAATATTATGTATATTAGATATATTTGACTGCTGAGCAGCTCAGTCTTATCAGCAGTCATGTTTCTTCCCAGCAACTACAGTAAAGCCCTATTTGTAACAGGCGCCCGAGGCGCGCGTGTTGTACGCTGGGGCTAAGGCCTAACATCGAGGATCGAACCCAGCTGCTGGGTTGGATCAGTCGTAAAAGTGAAAATATAAATTTTCCATGAGAGTTCTCGTTGCTTTATGGTTACTGTGGCAGGTAAAATACTTATTCTGAAACGACTGTAAGTACGAGATATTCTACTTAATACAGTTTTGTTATCAGTTAAATCACATGTACTTACTTTCTGGCTCCGTGGCGTGTTTAGAAATATAGAGTGTATCTTTAAAAAACTCATCAACTTAACTAGCACAGTTACAAACTTACAAAAGTTTGGTCTAATTTATTTTTGATTTAAATGTTCTAAGTGACACCTGCTTTTCATAACTACCGTTAGGAGGGTCACGGTTGACGTCACAATATTAGCGGATATATTGTTCTATTTGACGCACGCGATTTCTAAGAAGTGTCGTGAATTGCGCTGTTATCTTAACAAACCAACAATGGTAGCAAACACGCGTTTCTAGGTAACAAAATTCACTTGGTTTTCAAATCGGTTCCCATGGCTTGAAACAGTTATCTTTCTATAGAGCCAAAGAACAGTGGTGACGGCCTTACGCACAACAGGTTCTGCAATTTATTTCATCAACACTGCTTTTAAAAAAGTGAACGAAAACATCGTAAGGAAACCGGCATGTCCTAGAATCAAACATTCAAAATCAATGAAACCCAAGTACGACAAAAAGTCACCTAAAACGGTATACACAAGACATCACAGACAGACAAATAAAAAATCCGGAGTCACACGCGTTAAATAAATCGAACAGATTACGTGTGACTCCGGATTTTTAATGTGACGTCAGCATATAACCAGCAGGCAATCAAGATGCTTCCAACTCATTTGTCAAGTTATGATGAGTAGTTTAGAAGTTATGAGGGAACAGATGAACATACATACATACATACCGGTCAAAACCCTTTTTGCTCCGCCGTAGTCGGATAAAAAATATAGTCCACTGGCATCGGGAACAGGGTCTATCGTCTAAGCTATCGGCAGCGTCAGTCGGGTCTCTACACCGAGGAATCTCTAAGGTGCTATCTCCACAGGCGAGAGAATCATGACGATAGTTACGTCTCCCGTGGAGACGACGCCTTACCAAAACACTACAAGTCCAGAAGAACCGTTTTCTGTGTAAAGCCCTTGATCCAACTGCCAAACGGCAGACTCTTTAAGTGTCATCTAGTTAAGGGACAGTGAAAGACTTAAAAAATGCCAAAAAAAAAGCACGCCGAAATCCAACAGTACAATAATAAGTATTTATGCGTTCATTTAGGCGCTTCCTAGTGTTAGTGTAATCGGGCATGTAACCCGAGGCTCTTGTCGAAGGCCATTACCCGTAATGACTATCAGCATCACTAGCCTACTGCTACCTCCAAATCCATATTATTATTTAGTAATCTTTAGGTTAGTTTATGGTCTTGTGAAGGTTTCGCTGTGGAGTCTAATCTGAACACCCGAAACCGGTCAGGCGTCGGTTGCCCGCAAGGAATAGTATCTTGCCAAAGGAAATTTTAGAATTCTTCGAGCACAGATAAGGTACATTTTTGTGTTCGGTTTCAGGGCTATGTTCACAGACCGTACTTTACTTTGGTAAGTAAGCGTCTCAAACGAATGTGAACTTTATTTGTAAGTTTTACATTAATGTTCATATTCGTATGAAACACTTTAACATAAATTAATACTAGCAACTCGCCCCTGCCTCGTACGATTATCACGACTTGACAAAACATTGATATTTCTTTGTTAGGTATAAGTAATAATTGGAATAAACTCTCTAAATGAAGGTGAAAACCACATCAAAATCTGTTGCGTAGTTTAGAAGAACAACGCCGAACGCGGTCACACAGATGTAGGTATAGGTATATAGATAGATGAAAATTACTTCCATAAAATACGGTTCAAATTCGTATGAAACGCTTACTTAGCAATGTAAAGTGAAAGTGCGGTCTGTGAATCTTGCTCTATGAATGCTTCGATAATGTCTTTCCAAAGTCTACGTTAATAGTTTAACTCATTATATAGTTTATCCGTGGTTTATCCTTAAGATAACTACCGTGCTTAAGATAACTTGCTATCTGGTGGTTGCTATTGGTGCCGAAAGTATTTATGGCATGGAGGCCCTTTAAAGTTAAAACATTGTACGAGTGATTTATACTTATAAATTATAGCACAATTAGTAAATGTTAGTGTGTGTTGTTAGTTAGAAACAAGTGATTGATTGGTGATTACAGGTCCCAGGATGTACCTGCCTTTGCCACAGCCCACCTATGAAGAGGTGGCCTTAGATACTGACCTCCTAGTTTAAAAGCGTAAGAGACCACTTGCAAGTGATGTAATTTCATCAGCGTGGCAACAAAATGGAAGCTCTACTTTCAACACAACGGATTTTGCAACCGATCGGAATTTCCTTTAAAGTTGTCTCGTCGCTATTATCTGACAGTTACTCTTCCAGACGTCGAAATAACAATTTTATCTTACAGATAGAGGCATCAGTTGATTCATGGAGCTGTTTAGGCGATAACAATGACAGCGTAGTTGCAAAAGTAGATAATTTAAAATGTGTTGCAATGCCCTTTTCTATTTCAACGTGAGATGAATATTCCGAGCCCTATTTTGATTGAAATTCTGTTGATGTTACTGATGAGGCACCTGACCCACCGCCGCGATAAACAAGAGGCGAGTAGAGCTAGCAACTAAGAACGAGTTGGCGAGCAACGAGCAACGAGATTGAGCGCCGAGATGGCACGACGCGATACCGGTAATTGTTCTACCGTGAAGTTTTCTTAGAAATTGTTTTGTTAGAGTCGCGTCGCGCTGTCGCATCGCGCCGGTCTGCACGAGGCTTTACTCGTTAGTATGCGTTACCGAGCGTGAGTTTCTCAGCTAGTGTTCTGCCCGCCAAGCGAGCGTCGCTGAGTAAGTACTATCTTTGATAGTTCTTGTTGCTGCGACAAATAAGTACTTGCCGGCACGGCGGTGTGAACAGACAGTAATCAACTATTTATATATGTGCCTCTTTTACTTACACCGTTCACGGGACCTACAATCTTTTGTACGTTCCTTGAGCGAGAAAATCGTTGAAAACTATAGTCGCTTCCTCGTTGGCGGTGTCGAAATGGGAGCATTGTGGTCACATAGCATTTAGTTTGTAAGTTACACATACGGAACGGCCACATGCATACGGGAAAAATCCGAACGGAATGTGATAGATCCTTGATTTGAAATTCCGTTCGGAATTTCGAAGGCAGCAAATCCATACAAAATCAAGTAGTGGTAGTAGTCAGTTTTCCGTATGTATGTGGCCGGCCTAAGTCACCACGTCAAAATAGATTACTGGGCCATTGCAGACCCATTTTTGGACCACTCGCCAATTAATCGTTGGTACAAAATCAGACGCCTGATACTTGCGGAATCAATCATATTTATTTTCTATATCGAACAAAATTATTTATTGTAATTCATTGCTCACACATTTCCTACAGGATTAAACTAAAGATCTTCTGAGTAGAGAGTAGGTTGAGACAGCTGCAATTAGTTCAGAAATTGTTCATGACATAAGCAAAGCATGGGTACCTAAATCTATCTATCTATATAAATAAAACGAGGAGATGAGGTCTCAAATCTACGTGCGATTCCGGCCGGAGTACCTCAGGGCAGTGTCCTGGGTCCCACCCTGTACCTGTTATTTACTGCCGAACTGCCGCTAGATAGAAATGTCCTTACAGGCATTTCTACCGATGATACGGCCATACTGGCTACTGATGTCTGCCCGAGAGAGGCCTCTGCAAAACTGCAAAATAAAACTGAATTGCTTGAAGATTGGAAGATAAAAGCCAACGAAACAAAGTCAATCCAGGTGACTTTCACTACTCGCAAAGAAACATGCCCAACCTGGACCTCAAATGACATAGAATTACCCCAAGCAGAGGTCACACGATACCTTGGAATATACCTTGATACCTTGGAATATACCTTGCCTTACGTGGAGACACTACATATTTAGCAAACGCAAAGCCCTAGGAGAAAAAACTCGGTAGTTAACACTGGATGCTCAATAAAAAGTCCCAAATGTCTCTGGAAAGCAAACTACTAATAAACAAATGCATTCTCAAGTCTATCTGGTGCTATGGTATCCAGCTTTGGGAAACAGCGAAGTCTAACATTGAAACCCTTCAAAGGTTTCAATCAAAAACACTGCGACGTATAGTAAATGCGAGAATTTACAAGGATTTAAAGATAAAAACTGTCAAAAAAAAAATCAGTTAATATTACCACATACTCCACCAGATTAAAAGTTCACCCAAATCAATTGGCAATGAAACTAATATCAAACCCAGTTACGATTCACAAGACTGAAAACAAGGGCACCCCAAGACTTACTTAAAACCAGCATGAATGAGCTGTAGTATCGATCGAACGAGGCAGTGGCTTCATACCGTGCAAGATCAGGAACCATCATTCACCTATTGCTGAATGTTCCAGGACAGGAGACATAAAAAATAAAATAAAATATAAATGAAATGCTGTTCGTGTGTACGCGCATCATTTGAGCTGGACCGATTTGGCTATTTTATTGTTTTAAATGTTCGTAATAGTTAGAATTCGGTTTTTATGAAAATTTAAAGTTTCTCAAAAAAAATCAAATACTGTAAATGATTTTTCTATGTGATGTTTCTATGAATTATCGAAATTTGGACAGGACGTCTGTCGGGTCAGCTAGTACCTAATAATTAATAACGTAGTCTATGTTTAATTTATCTAAGCGTCCCGGTGCGGGAACTGAACTCGCAACTGACTTAGGCTTTGTGCGCCATTGGACACCCCACCCGGTGAAAATGTTAGATATTGAAATCTTTTATTTTTAGGTTTAGGTTTAAATAATTTATTTCTCATAAGAACTATAACAGTTCACTTAGAATGAGATACAAAAGTGCTTACATGTAATTAATTGTAGTTATTGTATTTGCCTCTGGTGACGTTACAGGGTACATACATGTTTCTTAAGATTTTTTTTAAATATGTTTATACTATCACACTTCTTTAACTCTTCTGGCAAGTTATTGAACAACTGTGCTCCCTCAACCAATATTGTTTTTTTGCCGTAATTAGTCCGTGCCCGTGCAGTCATTAGTTGAAACTTGTTTTTACTTCTTGTGTTGTATGTTATTGATTTTTTATGTAGTTGTATGTTTGATTTATTTATTGTTTAGTTGTATGTACGGAATTCGTAGCGATTTTTTTAATGAGAATGCAGGTGGTATAAAGTTGTGTGAGATTTAGTAGGTTAGTTTATAAGTATATGTTCTTTGTTGGATATAGATAGTTATAATGAAATAATACCTTAATGATTTTTTTTGTACTCTTTGTAGTGAATTTAGATTAGATTTAGCGGCTGATCCCCATAACTCAATTAGATATTCAAGGTTTGATTTTACCAGGGAGTTATATATAATTAGTCGTACTTTTTTCGGAATACAGTTCGTAACTTTTCGTAACACTCCTAATAGTGACATTAATTTTGTTTTAACATGATCGATGTGCCGCTTCCAAGTAAGTTTGTCATCTACCCACATTCCGAGATATTTTTCGTGACTAGACCTTTTAACTATTTCTCCGTTGATCGTAAGAGGTGAGAACTGTGGTAACGGTTTATTTTTCGCTGAGAAAATCATAAATGATGTTTTTGAAGTGTTAATAGTCAACAAGTTATATTTTAACCATTCATTAAGTAGGTCAAGGTCATTTTGAGCATCATTTATAATGTTTTGCAAAGATTTGCCAAAGTAAAAAAGGCACGTGTCGTCTGCGTATAACGTTAGGTGTCCTGTCAGCCCTATTTTATCAATGTTGTTAATGTAAATTAGGAATAGTAATGAGCTAATAATTAATTAATTAATAATTTTTCAAAACCATATTCTTTTTTTTCAAGAACCCTAAAGTTTTTACCCTACTTATATTTTTATAATTTAATTTACCCTTTAATTGTAATTACCTATTGCTTCATTCAAAGAAATCAAACATTCATTAATTAAAGTAATTCGCATTCGCATAGGTACCTACTCTTCATGATCGTAACAGAGTAAACGTTGCCGATCTCACGTTTTTTATTTCAAACGAAATGAGTTCTTTAAAAAAAGAACAATGCCTTCGCTAACAAATCAAGTAATCACACGCATAGTTACGCAACTATTTGTAAAAGTAAATAAATGTAACTAAGTTTGTTCGCGGCTCACAGGTATTTGTCTTGGCCGGATTGTATACAGTCGGAGGGAAAATTAAATTAGTCTATGGAAAGTGTTGTCGTTGAACGCACGCTGCATTGCACGCGTGGCGCGAAAATTGACAATTCGTAATTATAATCGATCATAATATTCTTCGCGAGTGTCTGTTTACTAATATTCAGTGGTATTTAAGTGTTTCCAAAAAATATTTTAAGCATTTTAGTGAGTTCCTTGGATTTTTGTGGCGTGAAAACTTGCTGATAAAAAGTTACAGGTAAATAATTTCAGCCGACATTGCACTTATGTACCTCTTCGTTTTAAGCAACTTTTTAATTTTATGACAGATTTTATTTGTGTCTGTTTAATGAATCCGTCACACGGTAACAGTAGAAAGTTATTCAATTAACTCGTCTCGTTGTTTAACAACCCACTTTGTTATTATAGTAATAAGGAGCGACAGTATTTTTTAAATAAAACTTTTGTTTTTAATTATTTTAATAAATATTAAAAAGAACAGGCCGGGTGTCTATTTAGGTACAGAAAATTGTAAAAAACATAGGTAACAACCCTAAAATAACAAAACCAAATAAGAAACCAAGCATTAAGTTTTAAGTTCAGCGCATTGTCGTCAGTGTTTCTTGAAAACAATTTATTGCTTGACCTTCCTTCGTTTTTTTCTAATAGAAAATGCATTCATAGAAACTGATAAGGGTTTTCCTTTTCAGGCATTGACGTAGGCACGTACCTACCTAGCTTGTACATCTCTGAATGAATAGCTAATTCTTTCTTGAAACATTGATGATTTTTTTTATTTTATTTATCGGTTTATTCTCTATGCGTACCAGTTACCAATATATCTACTTGTACAAACTGGATTAAGGTATTTTTCCCATCACGTAATGATTAGATTCAAAAGATTAGATATATTCGGACTCGGTTAATAGTTCTGGGAAATAATAATATGATCGGTTCTGGTATTTCTCAATAAAGGACGTGAGTGGGTATTAATCATATCTATATAATTTAGGCTTATCGCCTATTTAATGCCTTTTTCATCCATCTTATCTACCGAGTGACAAAAAACCGTGAATCCGTGTGTATAATTGGCGTTATAATTCAAAAACTGATAAAAGATTGGCCATTATCAAACAAATTATTATAATTATATTTAAATTAAAGATAACATCGTTTATTTATTTACAGGAGCTTAAGAAATTAGACATACCTACATATTTATAGTAACTCGTGTGATATCTACCTATATATGTAAATTATAACCTATGTTACTCAGTGATAATTTAGCATTCTATTGGTGAAATAATTTTCTAAATCGGATCAGTAGTTTTTGAGTTTATTCATTACAATCAAAAATTTGTGTAGATAGAGGTTTCAGTCATTACCAGTTATTGCCATAGTGACCACGGGTGCCAGGTTAGAAGCGCGCGATTCAAGATGTAGTTAAATTGAAATAATAGCCATATATATCTGTCCAAATATACTTGATTTTTGATCTACATTTAAAATTTAGCCGGCGCTTGAAACGTTGCAACAGTGCGGAAAAGTCGAAATAAAAGTAAATGAGTAGATCTCTTTGTTTTCTGTATAACTGTCGAAAGTTATGGTGCTGAAGCACTGACCAGCCAATCTATTCTGTAAAAACCTCAACGTGAAAACTAAGGTGAAGTGTGCTGTCAAAAGTGTTAATCCCTAGTGGAATGATAGCATGCGTAGCATGACAACCACAGAAACAGGTTTTCTACGGGTTTTGTCGACGGATGAATAGACAAAGTGACAGATTGCGATTGTTTATCTGTCATTTTGTCTATTCTTCCGTCGACAAAATCCGTTTCAATTGTGGTCATGCTAAGCGTGCTGCTCACTTCAAGCTCACTTTACCTAAGTGTTCACGGTCGGAGACCGGCAATAGGTATCGTACTTGTGCGGTAAAATCCTTTGATTTTACTTCACATTGTTATCGTAATGTCATAAACCACAATCTATTAATAGATTTATTTATGAAATGGCCATCAATTAAGGATAATGAACAATGTTATTATTAATAACATCAAAATCGTTATGTGAGCCTAGTTATCCCCGAAAAGATTGGTAAAAAAGGTATCCCACTGTCGTTAGTACTTTCCCACGTAATTAGTTAATTAAGTTTCCATTCTTCTTTTTCGTGTGCTTAGTCAGAGTTTTTATGCCGCCGATGTGCCATTTAATTCTAACTAATATTATAAATGCGAAAGTGAGTTTGTTTGCTTTTACGCTAAAACGGCTGAACGGATTTGGATGAAGTTTAGCACATAGATAGACTATGACATGGGTTAGGACATAGGATACTTTTTATCCCGATATTCCCACGGTATCGAGACTTATGCGGGTGAAACCGCGGGGCGTAAATATTAATACATAAATAAAACCAGCCTTTTACTGTCCCACTGCAAGGCAAAAGCTGTTCTCATACAGAGAAGGCACGAGTATTGATCACCAGTACGCTTGCTCAAGACGGGTTGGCGATTTCGGACTTATATTGACTATAAGTCCAGGTTTCCTCACGATGTTTGCCTTCACCGATGATCACATTGGTACTTGCCGGAATTTGCACCCACACTCGTGCATGAGAGAAGAGGCCTTAGACACTGGGCCATCACGTTAAGTTTCCATTTAATAAAAAATAACCATTAAAAATTAGATAAAATAATAACAAAAGGGTACCTATCACTTGTTTTTCATGGTAGTTTTAGCGTTACTTATAAGCAAACGTTATTCATATTATTTTAAAATTGTCAATTCTGTACATTAACCTCACTTGCAAAAAAAAATCTTGTAGCCATGTTTAGATTTATTTTACCTACCTATAATAACCTAGTTTCATGTGTAATGCAAAAATGTATGTTTACTATTTAAATAAAATATTTATTAAATACGATGTTTTCCCTACCTTATAACTATATCAATATACAAGGGCGGTTCCAGGATTTATTTCTGGGAGGGGCACATGGGCCAGACAGGTAGAAAGAAAGAAAGAAAAAAAGGTTTATTTGTCACAGAGACACGTGCATATAAATAACAAAAATATAAACAACATAAATATTTGGCAGCTGCACGTCATGACTGTGACAAGAAGGCTTCCACTCAGCATAATTCTGTGCTATGAGGGACCCACAGCACAGCGCTGATTTTCAGTGGTCACCCGAAAAATACGTACGGACATCGATAGTAAGGTAGGTAAGAAGTGTCTCCCATTTTTGAATTGCACTTTGCTGTTTTTCGGATTAATTATTTGTCAATAAAGATATACTCGTAGTAGCCTACTTCATTGAAGCAATTTCTTGATAGATATGCATTCAGGCCAGTCCATTCAGACGATTCGATTGGGGGGGCACGTCCCCCGGTGCACCTCCCCTGGATCCGACCTTGTCAATATACCTATTATTTGCACCTAATTTTGCGAAACTGTGTAAATCAGCGTCGGCGCATTAAATTCATTAGGTATGGGTTGATTGCCCTGTTCACCACAAATTGATTGTTCAAGAGCTTTCAATGTTTTTTTAAATAAAATTCCTGAAATCCACAAATAAAATTATTGTTTTAAATGGCCTATTTAAACCATAAACAGTTTACGCATTTATCCACACCTGATAATAATTATGTATTTCCCTATTCAAAGTTATTTTAGCATTTCAATAAATCATTATGACATCTGCAATGTCTCTGTTTTTGCGTTGCTATCCTATAGGCATAACTGAAATGTCCCTTGTGCCTGTAACTATTGCGTTACCAACACAACCTTCAAATTTGAACACAGCAATGAGAAATAGATAAGTAGGCCTTACCACTACTGATTCTTTGCTCCTGGTTTATTGGATAAAGACACAAAATAAAAACTAAGATTTTTAGGTTACGCTCAGACAAAAACATTAGAAAAGCTGTAGAACATAAACTATGGAAACTGTTTAAAACAACTACTTTTAGTAAAAAATAATAATATATATATTTTATTTCACATAAACCTACAAGGGCACTTATGAAACGTCAGAAGCTAGGTGCACGGTTCCAATTGGTCGTTTCCTATGGAGAAGAGAAGGCAAGAAACTCCATGGTTACTCTTTTAAAAGTAAATGGTATTTAAAATGTGTTCAAATTACAGAGTTAATAGGTATGAGAGAACAGTGTAGGCCTATCAACAAGTACCAGGTACTTAGCAAGATAGAAAATGGTCGACAGATCAGTCTGTTAAGCCTACAGATACAGTCTGTTAAGCCTACGACGTTCTCACATTCACAAAATCTAAAAGAAAAGAGTCTATTTATAAGCAAAATAAAATAAAAACCTATTTAAACTAAATGACATGATTGCCACTACAGCTGTAACAAATCTAATTTATTATAAAATATAGAATATTTTAGATATATAATGTCAAATAACGAAAAGATTATGTCAAGGAAGTATGTAAAAGAAAAAAAAAAGGTAAAATAAAATAGTCATCTTAATTTGGGAGCAGTTAATAGACATTTACATAGTTAAAACATTAATCGTGTCTTGCAGAGACATTCTGTTAGATAATAATTATGTATTCGTTTCAGGAGTTCGTAATATGACGTACAATACGTAGGTACGTTTGTAAAAACTGTATTGCGCGTAGACGTGAGCAATAAAGTATATCTTGGGTTTTCTTATCAGGAGCAGGGTTTTCTTATTAAAGGAATTAGTTATTTGTTAGTTTCTTACTAGGTAACGGTTTTCGCAAATTCGCAGAAAAACAAATAATACATGACTAGTACGTCATGACGAACAAGAATCATATTTCAGTTATTTGATATTTATTTCACTTTTGTTTGATCGTACATTTACAAAGTGACCGAAGACTTCCGCGACACTCGAAACAATATAATAATTAATTGTGTTTCGTTAGTCGATGCTTGAGTTATTAAGATTTGGGAATAATTACATACTTTTAAACCCTTAACGATTTAAACTTATAAGGCGACTATAACCGACTTTTATTTATTTATTTTATTATTTATGTACACACAGAAAAATAGATACAGATAAGACATAATCATAATTATAAAAAATTTAATGATTTTATACTGAAGATCACGTCTAAACGAGAAGTGTTATTGATTTGGAAAAAATTATGTTACATTAGAGCATATTTTTAATAACATAATATATGAAATTTTAGATTATGTTTATATTACATAGTGAAATTAATTTGTAAAGTTATGTCTAACGCGGATAAAAAACTGAGAATCACGCAAAATCTATCAAGCGTATTTTTCTGAAACCTTCAACATTTTAAAGCTAATTTAATTATTGATCTTTTAGTATACGTGTTTTATTAAACTGCCTTTTGTTTTATGTATAATACATTAATAATACGTCTAATTTGGGACAGCGCTCCTGGATGGGCGAGGCCTATTACTGGCTGGACGTACGACGCGTTGCCTGAGCTCAGTACAGAACACGCAAGCTAACCACTCAAGGCCACTGGCATATATCGGCGTCTTAACAGTAATACGAACTCAAACACATGTGGATCTAAATAAGCAAAATAAGTAATTATTACAACATACATTCACACATAAACTCACTCATGCCTCCTTCCCAAGGGGTAGACAGAAACTACAGAACGTCCCACCTGCTACGATCCTTCTCATTACTAAATTAATGTTGAATCATTGTTCTACAATCTACAATATTTAACACAACTAACTATTTAGACTAAGAACTAAATCTATAAAAATAAATTCAAAAATAAAATGACTAAGGGTCCTTTAGTTTTTGTATATATTATATATATAAATTATATACGGCGTATATATATTATATATAAATATTATTTATCTTGAATCCATGATTTGAGTAGAATGTTGCAATTCTTGATCTTGTAGTTCGTAGGAATTGTTCCTCAAATGTGCGGTAACACTAACAGGTGACTAAGATAATTTTATTTTAAATTAGCTTTGGAAGTGGTTACAATACTTTCGAAGAAATTCGAATGACAAATAATGCTACACGTAACATACAGACAGCGAGAAATCATGCCGGCTTCTCACGAACAACATTTAAATTGACTACTACTTACCTACTAAACAAAGTATATATGGCATTGCTCATACATAAGTCACTGAAGAATGGGCTTGGCAAACGTACCTATTTGTGATAGCAGAAGTATGGATAGCCCTTCCTTATGAAATTCTCAATAATTTTGATTATGCAGAGAAACCTACTTTGTATAGAAAACCACAGGTGAATTAATATTCAGTAACTCTTTAGCAATTCTGTACGAGGATTGTGAACCTCCTTGAGAAAAAGAACTCGTAAGAGAGCTTCTGCCATACACGTTCTTGCCACTAACCAGTTTTTCAATAATTATGTTTTGTACATTAATTTAGCTAGCGAAACTTCAGAAGTATCTATCTGAACACAATAAAATAAAAAGTTTTTTTTTTTGTAGGTCTACGACCGCTGGTAGTGTTGCTACTTGAAGTATGAGTTGAGAAAATCTGGTTTATTTTGTTTTATCGTGTTTAGATACCCTACATGCCTGTGAACTTAACAAAAAAATTAAACTGTTTTTTGGAAGCTTATATATAGTGTGTTATATATAATAAATGGTATTATTATTATTTCCTTTATTTCAATATTTACATATAAATTATATTTTTAAATATTAGAATAAAAACATATAAAAACATTTAAAAATATAAAAAATAGTAGCCCACCGGTATCGGGAACAGGGTATTATTATTATTATCTCCTTTATTTAACTATATACATATAAATTATATTTTTAAATATTAGAATAAAAAATTAAAAACATTTAAAAATATAAAAAATAGTGTTCCGCCGGTGTCGGGAGCAGGGTCCAAGCTACCGGTGGTTAGGGCTGCAGAGACAGGAACCTCCTCACAATACGAGCCGTATCGAGGAGTACTGCCTTCTGAATCAGGCCCTTGATCCAACCGCCTAATGAGAGCCTCGAGAGATGTTGGTCGAGGCTTTCGGCCATCAGGCCATTGGCCGTTACGACAATCGGCACAATGATAGCGGAGCACACGTTCCACATGTCGACAACCTCGTGTGCTAAGTCGAGATATTTTATTTGTTTCTCTTTCTCAGCTTTCACGAGGTTCTCGTCATGTGGAATGGTAACATCTACTATCATTGCGCGGCGCGCTAATCGGTCTATCACTACTATATCAGGCTTATTGGCAACAATAGTCCTGTCTGTAATGATAGACCGATCCCAGTACAACGTGACATGGTCATTTTCGAGAACTGGGTCGGGCACATACTTGTAGTACGGTACCTCAGAATCCACAAGTTTATATTTCAAAGCAAGTTGCTGGTGAATAATCCTGGCCACTTGGTTATGCCTGTGCAAGTACTCGCCGTTAGCCAGACGAGAACAACCAGAGATAATATGTCTGATGGACTCACCCGGACGGTGGCATGCCCGACACACGTCAACCGTCCCATCCTTCATAATATATTTTCGATAGTTATTCGTCAAGATAACTTCGTCCATAATTGCACAGACGAAACCTTCAGTTTCCCCGAAAAGGTCACCAAAACGTAGCCAGGATACGGACGCTAGGAAATCTACACCGGGCTGATGAAGAGCCCGATAGAAGCGCCCGTGAAGCTCCTTGCTTTGCCATACTTCCTTGCGGTCCTCTGTAGTAAGTACCACAGGTTTGCGCCAGTTCTCTTTAGCCATGGAGAGCGGGGTGAGCCCTTTGTCCACTGCGACCACATCACGGTGCATACCCACTTCGGCTTTTAAGAAATATTCCCTGAGGCTGCACACCTCGCGGTTGTGGAGGGTCTTCGCATTTAAAAAGCCTCGACCCCCGCATTTCCGCGGGATGTACAGTCTCATCACCGATGAACGTGGGTGATGCATCCGGTTTGCGGTCAGTAGTGTACGGACCCTCCTGTCCAGGGCGTCGAGTTCGGTCTGAGTCCATTTGAGTATGCCGAAAGAGTACATCAAAACCGGCATGACCCAACCGTTGAAGGCGCGCACCTTGTTTCCGCCCGAAAGAAGACTAATTAATACCTTCTTCAGGCGACCAAAGAAGCGCTCCTTCAACGATTGCTTCATGTCAGCAACGTTGATGCCTAACGCTTCCGACATACCCAAATACTTATAGCTTTCGGCTGAGGAGAGTGATCTAAGGTGTATGGCGTCCGTGAGTTGAGTTCCCTCGGACTCCATAATCTCCCCTCGCTTTACATGCATGACTGCACATTTGTCCACACCAAATTCCATCCTGATGGCGTTACTGAATGTTTCAGTTAACTTCAGTAACTCCATCAGTCGCAATTTGTTGGGGGCAAAGAGTTTCAAGTCATCCATGTAGAGGAGGTGAGATATGACCTGACCACTTCTCCTCAGCTGATAGCCCAGTCCTGAATTCTCCAGCAGTGTGCTTAGAGGATTCAGGGCTAAGCAAAACCAAAGTGGACTCAAACTATCACCCTGGAATATTCCCCGTTTAATCCATACAGGTTCATTATTCCCCTGGATCTGTCGACATCCTGGATAGCGAAGGACCGTCCTCCATTGCCCCATACATGACATCAGGAAGGAGCGCAGAGTTGCATCTATTTTGTACAACTCCAGCACCCTCATGAGCCATGTATGTGGCACCGAGTCGTAGGCCTTCTTATAGTCTATCCAGCATGTCGACAGATTCTTACGGGATTGACGAACCTGTTGGCTTATGGCCATATCGATGAGGAGTAGCTCCTTAGTACCACGGGACCCGTTCCTACATCCATTTTGAGAGACAGACATGATTGAATTACTGTCAATGTGTGTGTTAATTTTCGCTCTCAAAATAGATGTAAGAAGTTTATAGACCGTTGACAAACATGTGATCGGTCTATAATTCTTGGGTTCCGCGGGACTACCTGACTTATGGAGCAGGTGGGTAACGCCTGTTGTTAGAAACTGCGGTAGCGACCCAGACTCTAGGGATGACTGGAATTGAGATGCCAGGCGAGTGTGTGAACTAATCAGCCATTTTAACCAAAAGTTGTGCAGTCCGTCCGGTCCCGGAGATTTCCAATTCGGTAACGGACGGACTGCTCTGGCCACGTCTGATGGCGTGATCAGTATAGCGTCCATTTCTGGAATAGTTTCACACATTCGCTTGACATCCTGCATCCAGCCAGCCTCAGCGTGACAGACGGGTACCGACCAGATGTTGCGCCAGAATGCATTCGTGGCAGCATCATCCGGGCGGCACACGTCCGTCATATTATGTTCAGGTCGCTCCCAAGATCTATATACCCACCTCTCATCGCTCTGGAACATGCGATTCTGCATGTATCGATCGACTCGCCGCTTATACCGCCGAATACGGCTCGCCCATGCACAAACTTTCTGCTTCAGGAAGTCGATGCGCTCTGTGACACGGGACATGTATTCTCGAGGGCTGATTCCAGTCCCCGAGAATGCCCGCCTTACAAAGCGCATCACTCGTGGTCGTGTATTGCCCTCCCTGAAGCAGTATAGTTTGCCGATGAGTACCCTGGCTCCATCGATACGTCGCTCGATCCTGCACTGCCAGGCTGGTACGGCTGGTTTTGGTCGAGTAGCTCCGTCACTGTTTGGAAACTTGACGTTAGCTAAACGACATGCCGCAGCAGCCGCGCAATACAGGATCGAGTGTGTATCAACGAGATCCTCGCTGCTCTCGAAAAAGTTGCTGAGCTGCGAGTCCAAGGCACACACCAGCGCCCTATTTTTTTTGTGCATAGGTAGACGTGGTAATCGGGGTCTAAGATCGGTCGGAGTGTACCTATACTCACGAAACGCATCCTCCAGTGCGCTCCTCAATCGGACGTTGCACTGGCTACTTACTGTGGCAACCCTATCATCCTCCTCTTCGACACTATGATTGGACCGCGGCGGGATTACATCAATAGGTGACGCTTGTACCGCGGTTTGTGCCGGAGTTGAGACGATATGGTTGCTCAGTACCTCTGAGCGCAGCCTATCAAGCGCGGCATCGTCCAACCTATGATTGCGTTGGATGACCCGCACCTGATCCGACAGTCGTTGGGCCGAGACGTTGACGGTTGGTTCTAGTTCCTGAAACAGAGACAGCATCCTAACACGGTACGCAGTGAGGTTAGTTCCTCCCTCTGTAGACCCGTAATATGCGCGCATGACGTTCTCGTTCATAGACTGAGTCCATCTCATGCGCTGCACACAACCACCGGTAGCGGGGACCCGGCTCGGGGCCGGTTGGCCCCTAAGTCCCAAGCTCCTCGGTGGCCGGCCTCTCCCCTGCCGACGTACAGGTGTTGGCGACGTCGGCGGAGAAAAATACTCGTCACTCGAGCTCGACGCAACTACCGCGGCCGGTGTTGACACAGCGCTCACGGTGGGGCTGGGTACCGGCGGCGGCGAGGCGGAGCTGAGCAACGAGTCCGGAGGTGGTGGGCGTGCTTTACGTGCGGCTGATCGTGTCAACATTTCTCAAAATCATTCTTTATTTTTCGTTTTATCGGTGGTGACATGACAGCTGATGTCACCTCTTCTTCGGCATTTTTTCATTGGCATTTTTTGATTAAATTGTTTTGCTTTTTTTGGAATATTATTGTATTCTGGTTTTGTGGTTTGTTTGCGGCTTCTTTTTTGCACATAAAAATTATTAAATTGCGTCCAAAGATATTATGATATGATTAAATATGATGAAAAATCTGATAAATAAAATTTCAAGACGTTTTGTTGACGTTGGTGTTGCCTTATATTATTATTATTATATAGTGATTACACTAACTGCGGTGGATGACACCACAAAAAATATCATCAAATTAATTTATTTTTTGTTTTATAGAAAGAAAGAAAGAAAATACGTTTATTTGCGGTAAGCATGACGCAAAAAAAGGACAAGTAGGGGGAAAATATACGTCACATCCACGCAAAACGGCCATCGCTAAGCATAATGCTGCGACCCTATGCGGGACAGAGCCCCAGCGCTGATTTTCATCGACATTCGGCGTTGACGTTATGACGTCGACCGGTGCAGCATACAATGAGATATAAATAAAATAATAGAAATATACAATCATTGATCTACATGTTTATATAAAATATAATATTTAAAATGGCAACATTCCGTTCAGTCGGCATCGACTCGCGCGCCGCCGGCTTAGATATTATACCCATCACGTCTGCGGAAGTCAGGACCCTTTATAGTTGCTGGTTACAGACACATGATCTAATTTAGTTTAGCTTAGTTTTAATTTAGCTCTGAGTCATCATCACCATCCTCCTACTTATCCCAGTTTATTAATTCGACTCTGTGTCATTATATTAGGCTCAATAGTCTACTATAATGACACATAGGGCATATGCTACGGTGGATGGTCGACAAATTTGAATTAAACTAAGAGGTAGCTTACGAATGATTTCACTGAATTAATTGCTAAATATAAAATGCTGCATACAAGTAACTGTTAACTGTCAGGTGGGTTTGTCAGCCTGTTCGCCTTTGTTGTAAAAGTAAGCTTCTATTATATGCAAAGCAGGGCCGCCCCTAAATCATACCAGTGATGCAGGTCAGCCTTCATTTGTAGGCTGTTTTATATTGGAACAGTGTTTATACATGTATGTCTATTGGTTTCATCCGGTGGTACAGTAGTCGAAATAGATCTAGGTAATAAATTAAACGAGTTTTAGTTACCTATTTGCATATCCGATCAGTTCTGGTAATTACAATATCCTTCACGATAAAACTGAAGGCTCCCATAGCCAGGCGCGACGCGATAGCTCTTATAGCCGTCCACAATACTCAAAACTTTCCTTACGACCTTAATAAACCAGTGCAGATTATAAGAGGATAAATCAATCCTCTATAAAAATAAAAAATAAACATGGAAATAATAGAGCACAATAATAACACTTTGTTTGAAACTGATATCTTTACCAGCCCATAAATGGTTTATTCAGACAGATACGGGATTACTTTTAATATGTATGTATTCATCCATATTTATACAAGTCTCGATTGTTCTCGCCTCTCTTACTTGCAATACGACAATAAGGCATTTTATCGGTACGGGCACTCCCATTTAGATAATGTTTATATTATCTCTAAGAGTCTAGAGGTTCATTCATGGAATTGTAAAAAAATATGAATTGTTTGCTTGTCTACCTAAGGAAATGTGTATGAATAAAAATAAACTTTAAACAGAATGGAAAGGGATAGTTGTGTTTAGTATTCAGAGTCTATTCAATTCAAGGTTTATAATGTTCCCTTTATTTATTAATATAATAGATACCTTAACATACTCGTAAGTATCGGAGCTGTCGTATGATCTATTCTCTTCCTCTTTTGAATACTATTATTGATTAGCCTCTGCCCGCTACTTTGTCCCCGTAAAATTTCGGCCCTTGACCCACCCCGTCGTCGCATCGTATCGCCCGCCCGCGCTATTACTTCGTTTTCGCTTAGCTTTCTTTCTGACTTTTTGTCATTATGCTCGGCTCCTACGGGTCGTAGCGTAATTTTAAACTGGTAGTTCCAGAGATTAGCGCAATCACGATTTCACTAAAAGTATCCCACGAAGTCACATCAACAGACCTACCAGTACCTACATCTGTTATTTCAAGGACTGCAAACAAGGGCGGATCCAGGATTTATTTCTCGGAGGGGCACATGGGCCAGACAGATAAAAAGTGTCTCGAATATCTTAATTGCACTTTGCTGTTTTTGGGATTAATTCCTTTTCAATGACGATATAATAGCCTACTTCTTCAGCGTTTATCATTGAAGCAATTTCTTGATAGATATGTATTCAGGCCAGTCCATTCGGGCGATTCGATTTTATTATATGTTACTTAAACCGATGCACGGGGCACGTGCCCCTGTGCCCCCAATAGGATTCGCCCTTGACTGCAAACATGCAGACTGTACCAGACAAAATATAGCTACCTATATAAGAAAATACCTACTAATCCCAATATACCCCCATTTTGATGAACCACCATCTAATGATAATAATTGAAAATAAAACCCACCCGCCCACGTCAAAAGACGGGATTCCTCATGGCTCATTGGAAACTGTCCACCATGGTAAAATCACTCGTAAAACGGTTCCGCATCAATTTGAATTGCCTTCGGTCACAGTACCGTAAATCTCGGTAAACTGGCGTTAATAATTGACTTACTATGTTTAACTGATGACCGTGAGTTAACTGCACAGTCGAATAGTTTAAAGACGCCGCTTGTCGAATGGTGCAGATGGCGGTTCACAGGCAAACCATTTATGCTCTCCTATAGACAGGCGCGGCGCGACGGTGCGCCGCGATTCTGGTAGAACAATTTCCATGAAGTTTTCATAGAAATTCTGAAACTACAGTCGCGTCGCGCCTGTCTGCGTTGTGTTTCAGTTTGGGATTGTTGCGTTTGGAATGGCGTCTGATTGACGGTCCAGTGTTTTTACAATTATGTTGGGGTGGGATTTCAGTTCAATAGACGCAGCTATTAGTGTTTATATAGAGCAATTGCTACAATTACTTATTGCTAATGATTTCACTTAAGTTTTGTGACCAGCCGTCTGCCTGACACTTCACCAACTCTCCTTGGAGATGTTATTGTTGGTGAATACTGCGGATAGAGATGTATGAAGGAAGACATGCTACGTTAAATAAACAAGGATAAGGCTAAAAACGATTGCTATGGAGTAGATGTCTGTCAAGCTTTCTGACTACAGTAAACTGTCTAAAATATTCCTGAATGGCAGCCGAGACAGGACGGTATAAACTGTTTTCCCATGCATTCATTCAATGGGTAAATATCTTATTATAACAGTTACAGTAAAAAAAAAAATTCGTACTACTACACTTTGATAATGAATTGCCTACTAATTATGAATGCTGTGTGTATTGATTGCTTTCATTATTCAGTTCAGAAAAATTGTTATAAGTTCTGATTATTTTTTCTATAGAACTCACGAAAAAATGATATGCCTAAACGTTGACATGTTTCTTTTTTTACCGTTATCTTATCTACACGAACAATGCATTAAAAATGGGTAGGATTAAGAGATCATTCGCTCCGCCAAGCATGACTGTAAACAAATAAGAACATAATTATCTTTATAGTGACCTTTCAATCAATTGTCTGGTAGGAAATTCCCTTTTGTGTCGCTTGTCAATGGTACTTGTGACTTTGTTCTTTAAGGTTCGCGCAACGCGACACCGGTGATTGTTCTACGTAAGTTTTCTTTGAAATTGTTTTGTTAGTTGCCAGTCTGGACGATGCTTTATAAAGAATAGAGAGAGGTAACCCACCCGTAGTCCCGTGCATATTCTTCTTAACTAGGGATCCAAAATTCTTGACAAAGACTCGTTAGAAATCATAGATTTAATTAACTACTACTAGATGGGTTTTGTCGAAAATAGATAGGTACTACTTAAATTGAAATAAAAAGGTTGTACATACGTACCTTTATTTTACTGTTCGTGTGTAGTAGCTTGTGGTTAAATGATAACAGCCGCAGGGGTCGATCCAAGGTTAAGCTACGCTTGCCGTGGTCGGTTCATGGATGGGTTGCCATCCATTATATATCGAGACTCTTCCGTGCCTCGAAAAGCATATTAAGCCGTTGGTCCTGGCTGTCATTCGAAGATCTTTGATAGTTGTTATGTCCAGGCAAGTTGTTAACAAGTCTTACCAAGGGGTATCGTTACTGGGTTGTGGAGGTCAGATAGGCAGTCGCATGTAAAATACACTGGTATTCAGCTGAATTTGATTCGACTGGAAGCCTAACCCAACATAGTTGGGAAAAAACTAGGCCGATTCATTGTACTGAACCCAAGAGTTCTTAGCATGTAGTAGCAGCAATCAGAAATCCATGAAAACTGTTTTTTTTTTTGGGAAAAATGTTTTTATTTTTCACCTTTTAGTTGTGGTACCTACCCCACAAAAAATCGAACCTGCTATGTAAATTTGAATAACAGTGACAGGAACTTATTATAACATCATCCTTAAAGAAGGAAGGATACGTACCTATTGTTGAAGCTAAGTCAAAAATGACGAACTTCCATATCACCTTAAATAGGGGTAATAGGGACTAGAACTTAAATAGGGGTAGGGGACTTTATTATTTAATATTTTTAGGGGACTCATTTTCAAAGTTCTTAGCCTACGCAGCTTCGTTCCAAGGAAGTCTTGTGCAAACTTGCATGCTTCTAGACCTAGTCGTTTAGGCTGTGCGCAGCCTAAACCGTCAGATTAATTTCCTGTTCGGTTGATGCATTTTTGATTACAACTCAGTGAACATTCAGATCTAATACATACATAGGTAGCCTTTTATAATTGTTACTTCTAATACCACTGGACAAATTTCACACGATGATTTATCTAGAATCAATTCCATACTTTTTAGTTTCTATTAACCCGTACCCTAATTACGTAATACACAATCAATCGGAATTTGAATCGTTTTGAAACAAAATGCTAATCCATTGCTTCATAAGTTCGAAAAAAAATAATGTTGTTGAACTGTCAAAATGAAACAAATTTGTCGTAATCGTTTACGAAAATGTGTTGCGTAATTAGATAGCCGGAGTCTGAATTTGTGCTGACAATAGGCTTGCCCCCTATTATATGGGACTTAAACAGAGCTGGCGAAATGTGGGTGTACGATAGGTACACCTCTGTCTATCCCTTCTTAATACAGGTGTAATGTTATGTGATGTTAGTTTCTATTAGATTCGCAGAAGGTACGGTAAACACGCCTTTATCAGAATCACATCGTCGTTTATTCCCGCAGTGGCACGTCTCGCCCATTAGATACCAGCGAGGTCTCATTATGCTGTTAAAAAGTTTGTGTACGTGTTTTTAGATACGGCAATAGTATTCGCTGATGTAGTTATTTTCTATTTTGTTTGTTAGAATTAATTAATGTTTTCTTTATTACATCTTTTGTTTTATTTGTTCTCTAAGTTTGATTCGCTTTTTTAATTTACATGCGTGTGAAATAAATCATCTCCTTATTTTCCTGGAAACATAAAATATATATATGCTTAAATGTAATAGTTCTGAGACGGGTGAACAACTTTTTTACCCGCAGCAAAATGGGGTGCTGGTGTAATAAGGTAGATTAGATACTAGTAGGAATTTGAGATATTTCACCTTTTTTTCTGGTATGGCATCGCAACAGCAATGACTCTGCACTCTATTTCTAAACTTGTTTGTTTTTGTTGAAACTGTCATAGACTCCTCGTTTATCTTGTCTTGGCACATAGAAGTATTATTTTTAATTATGATGTATGTTTAATAACCGTGATAATAATAATGATTAACGTTCCGTGCGTCAGGAAGATAGTTATTTTGCGGTATTACCGCGATTGGGGCGAGTGTGCCAATGTCCGGCAGGAGCAGCATGTGCGCGTAATTAACTATTTAACGATCAGCTATATTTGAGCCAGCCCACTTGTCTGAAAATTTACGATATTATAATGTAAAGTAAACAGTAAATATATCAGAACTATTCATGATGCGTATCGGCTCGTTAAAGTCCACTATTGAAGTTATGATTCTTTAGAAAATTATGGGATCTTGTATAGTTGGCGAAATGTGGGTGTAATTCATTTCTACCAATCCCTTCGACGAAAGAGAAGACGTGCATAGCATGCATAATTATCGTATAATGTGCCCAATGGTGGGACACAGGCCTGTAATCAATGCCAGGACATCATCTACGACTCGGACCCAGCGCGGGTTGGTAGATGTCATATATCTTCGAATTTTTGGTTCTAGGACATGCCGGTTTCCTCACGATGTTTTTCTTCCGCGTTTTGAGAGCAGTGGTGGTGAAATTTTTTAGGTAAAGTGAAGCGCCTGCCTGGGTTCGAACTCACGACCTAAAACTCGTAAGTCAGGGCCGTTACCACTGGGCCACCACGGATCTCGGTACTGGGCCACCACTGCTCTCTCTACTGGACCACCACTGCTCTCTCTACTGGGGTACCACTGCTCTCTCTACTGGGCCACCACTGCTCTCTCTACTGGACCACCACTGCTCTCTCTACAGGGCTACCACTGCTCTCTCTACTGGGCCACCACTACTCTATCTACTGGACCACCACTGCCCTCTCTGCTGGACCACCACTGCTCTGTCTAATGGGCCACCACTGCTCTCTCTGCTGGACCACCACTGCTCTGTCTAATGGGCCACCACTGCTCTCTAAGGAGACGTGAATCTATCTAATTCTTAGTCATTAATTACCTTTATTTAAGCTCGCTGGAGCCTGCATCGCAATATCTCTAACAACTGAGTCAACATTTAAAATTAAATGATAAATCCCACTTCTACTAAGCAAAAGAGGTTGCTTGATAATGTTTCTTGCACAGTACTAAGTGGGTAAAGAGTTTCATTTTCAAAAAGAATACACAAAATATATAAAGAATCTTAGGTGCCCACGTTAGGTCAGGTTGACTCAGGTAGTCCTTGCGTCACTTCAGTCAAAGAATTCGTGAATGGTGATCGCAGTTGATACTAATAATTCGTTTATTTAAAAAATTACGAAATCCTATGTTTTTACCTATATACGAGTACCTCCATGTTTTAATTTTTAATGTTTTTTATTGTTCTACTATTTGTTCTATTTCTTGTATATGGGTATTTTGGCTTCCAAATTAAGGGTAGCTTTTCCAATTTTTCCGTAAAGACCTTAGTTGGACTATTAGGAACATTAAAAAAAAAACAATTCGGTCCATCGTTTCCAAGTGATGCGTTTACCAACGAGCAGCAATTCATTTTTATTTGTATATATTTATACTTTTGGATTCCACACTAGGTTGAGCCTGTCTCGTGGAGGTCCTTGAGAGTTATAATCAAATTTGTAATCGGGGTCTATGCTGTTTTATTTGATTGATTACTTATAATTTTATTATTAAGTACAGATTTGAGAATACTGGCGATCATTTAGTCGTAACTTGCTACATCTGTGCAAAGAAATGGCGTTTTCTTTGAAGGAAGATCTGGATGGAATAATAACTAATTTGGACAATAACAGAAATAATGTAATTTCTAGACGGAGCTAGCACTTGCTTTGCAATTCATACTTCTAAATTATAAATAGCAATAAGGGAAGTTATTGCAAATAGCAAATACCGTTCCCAGTGAATGTAATACAGATCTACAATACTTGTGATCACAGCAAATATTTCAGTTTGCTAGCAAAGCGGCGGTGGGAAAGAATGTGATAAGATGAGATAGGTATCTTACCTATATTTGATTGTTTATCACGTGTCATTAGATTATTTTCTGTTGGTAAGTAGCATTGCTGTATGATTTAGGTCTATATCTACCGTCTTAGGTACTGCATAATAAGATTATTCTTCTAACCTAGGTTTAAACTACGCATACATTTATTTATTTATTTACTAACTATGGATGACTTACAGCTAAAATAAACAGAATAAAAATAGTATGTGAGACTGACAACCAATTAAAAGTCTTCACTTCTAAAAACAGATTGGAAAGAAAGAGTGTAAACAGCACAACACAGCTACCAAAAAAAGCTTAAACCAAATTCACATTTCATATTCAATACAAGAATAAAAACCTTAACATACAAATCTTAATTAAAAAAGCCAAGGCTCAGGCACTTTCTGGCCGAGGACACACCTGTTATGAAAGGATCAAAATCATGCTGTTTGCACATGCTATTAAAGTTGCTAATTGCACGCACTATAAATGATGCAAAATTCAGTGCTACCAATCGCGTCACGGATCATGTTGTAATGAACGCACTGTAGTTTTGAAATATTTTGTTTTATAAATCCCCAAAACATTTTCTCTATTTTGTCCATATCCTTGCTATTACAGCTGACATGTCAACTGGTGAGGTTCGTAGCTAAATAATAACAGCGGTTGATCGAAGGTTAGGCTATGCTTACCGCGGTCGGTTCGTGAATGGGTGACCATCCATTACATTGAGACCCCTCCGTGCCTCGGAAAGCATGTTAAGCCGTTGGCTGTCATTCGTAGATCTTTGACAATCGTTACGGGTAATCAGAAGCCCAAAAAGTCTGACAACTAGTCTTACCGCCTGCCTCAACCTAGTTATTGGTAATACGATAGTTACCCAGAAACTCATGTCAGTCAGCTCCATGTGAATTACTGGTCCCCAACAAAGTTGGGAAAAGGCTAGGCAGATTGCTGAGATTAGACAACTATACCTACTATCAGAGAGGTGATACGGGTAAAAACAAAAACTTGCTGTGAAGTGACTAATCTTTAGTCACTTCATATCATATACTATACTTCCATAATACCTTGCAAGGTCGTAAGTAAGACCTTTGGTGTGGGATGCAACGTGTTTTCGGCACCCTTGCGCCATCCCATCTTCTTAGCACGGCGGGCTGTGCTGGTGCTGCTGCTGCAGGTGTGGAAAACCTCAAACGGCGCAAATACTCCAATCTTATTGGGACTTATATTTTGAGCCGTTTGGGGTTGAAACACTAGGGCCGTGGGGTCCGAGTGCCCACTTAGTTTTTCAAGACATCGCCAAGCGGCTGGTCGACACTTCACGTGACCAGAGGGCTGGCCTATTCTTTGGCCAAAGAATCAGCATTGCCATTCAACGTGGCAATGCTGCCAGTCTTTTGGGCACTTTTCATATACTACTTGTACATATTATTATTATTTTAAGTCTGTTAGTTTTTAAATCATGTAAATACGTTTGTGTGAATAAAATTATTTGAAGTTTAATACAACAATATCTCTAGTATATCGGCGGGTGATGAGGAGATGTTATGTATCTTTTATCATCGACTAGATTGCTGTGTCCTGTAGGTACTTAGTTATGTCTGTATAAATAACTTTATCGTGCCTATTTACCCTTGATAACAATTATGGTGCATGCGAAAATGAATCAGTCAGCCTGAAAAACAAGATATTATATAAACATGTCTACATTAAGCATGTTGCGATATTTTTAAATTCTTAAAATCGCCATTTTCTTCTTTGTGTATTGTTTTATTGTTATTTCAGAAATGTACGCCTACAGGTATTGCGTGGTTTCCTACAATAATACCACCCCCACTCTTTTGTTGGGTGTCGTAAAATGTGGGTATATTACATACGTCAACACGGGTTATATCTATACCATTCCCCAGGGGCCTGGCATGCGTGATTTCATTCTTCATCTATTTTCTAATGGAGATTTTATTTATTTTATTAGGGTATTGTGTTTGGTACTTCGTTAGAATTGATATTGAATATGCTACGAAGCCTCTGAAAAAAATACGAAGCAAATGATTACAGGTTAATAATCATATTATATTATTAATAAGATGATAATGACTTAAATTCTGTGTCGCCTAATCATCTCATGTTCATGTGATTTTTTTTTTCCCTTTCCGGCTTATAAAACTAGGTAGGTAACATTTCTTTGTTCTTTAAAAAAAAGGGTATTTATTACTCGCAAATGATTAGAGAATTCCACGATAACGTTAACTCAAGGCTGTGTTTACAAACATTCAAACCACCGGTAAAGTATAAAACATTTGGTTTCATCATTTCAGCCGAAAGATGTCCACTGCTGGACATAGGCCTCCCCCAAGCACCGCCACTTTGACCGGTTTTGTGCTTCCCGCATTGGTTTATTCATGTCAAATTTCCAAAGGAAATTTTAAATATAGAACTGATTAAATATTTAATCAGTTGATTTAAATGTTGGTGAACACAAGGCTCAGTAAATTTAATATGCTGTATTGTTACATTATCAGATCATAAGCTTACCGTCGGCATTACATTGTGTTGTAACATTTACACACACGCATCAAAGTCAGAACTCGTGTTTGTAAATAATTTTGTCTTCGTACAATCTTATATTTCCGTCTGTAAACGTAGCTGCAGCTTCCGGTGGAATTTACGATGATGACGTCATTGTACCTATACAAATTATGACGTCAGTAAATACCTGCTGATAAATCATCTCGTTAGTTATGTTTGGAGACTAGTACAGAAAATACAGAAGTTTCATTAGTTTTGCAATTCTGCGTATTCCATAATGTTTATTGTCTTGAAAAGTGTATATTTTGAAAGGGTTCTATGCTTGGAGGAAAGAGTGATTCTAGTATTGTCACCAGTATGTCCTCAGTAGCTGTCGCTAGCTGCCAGGTTCTATGGTGATCCCATCGAATCTTCGAAGACGCAATCAGTAATGAATTTCATTTCGTTGACTGTCTTTAAGTTAAGGAAGTTTAAACTTGTATAGCTGACAAGTTTGGAAAAATAGTGGTGCTTTAAATAATTGGATCGCCAAATATACCTTATCTGTTACAAGCTCCATCAAGTTTTGAATAAATTTAGCCTTCTTGGTCTATCTGTGTTGTGAATAGTCGTAGGTTTTTAACGTCTGCTTTTACTGCCCTATAGTTTACGCTCCACATATGGGCAGGCGAGTAAGTCCTACTGTATGATTATTTGCGAGCTTTATTAGTACACCGGCTGCTGTGAGTTTTTTATGGCTTTATCTTTACTATTGACGGTAAAAATAAGCTCTATATTCACGTCTGAACTAAATCCAGGAAAGTTGAAACTATGTACTAATTTCAGCTTTCCTCGATTTTATCACATAAAATGTCGTTGGCTTTAGTGAATTTATAGAAACTCTTTTAGGTTCTTCGTGTTCATTACCGCTCTTGGGGCATTTATAAATTGAATAGGTTCTTACAGGACTTGTAAACTTATTTTATCGTGTCAAAATTAACCCATTTACATTGCTATCGAAAAATGCTGCACGATTGCCTGCCCAGGGCACACCGGAGAATATCATTACAAAATCTTCTTTATTCTTTTAATAACTTGCCTAAATTTATTATTTCGCAGGATTGCACAGTTTCGTCTATCAATATTCTGTAGGCTAGCTTATCCAATGTTTTTATTGTGATCAGCTACTGTACTCTTAAGATATTGCTACATCATATATGTGCATATTTGATGACCATATGGAAATTCTATTAATATAGTGAGAGTATTTAGCTTTCACGTGAATTGGAGCAGGTACGTAAATAAAAAGAATATATCAACAGCGTGTAAGTCGTTAAACATAGAAATGAGTGTCTACTGTAGGTACGAATAATTGCATTTTATCTGAGAAGATCGGATTTTGTCACAATTGTCCCCTTGTTTTTTGACTACACCAAACTGAAAAATTGGACAAAAATTTGTCCAAGAAACGAGGTGGGTACATATTGTAATAATTACCAACAAAAAGTGCATTCGTTTCAAGTGCTTATAATATTATATTCTTCATGCACCGCTGATACAGAGTGCGGAGGTCGAAGTGCTGCGCTCTCACAGTCACTTGTCCTGACTTAACCTTTGTCCGACTCGTCTTGAAGCTAGGGATGTCAACTAATATAAGATAAACATCATCATGATATCGATATATCTATTATATCTACCTTTTTATTGCAAGAAACCGTAGGTCTTGATTTGGATGTTTGTTTTGTTGTGTTAACTATTTCAGTGTAGTATGTACGTTTTATTTTGTTTTGGAGAAAAACAGTAGTAACAGTGTTATGTTTGATAGTTTGATTACAGAGCTGGAAGTTTCATCGAAACGATTTTAATCTAACTTCCTTTGAGAAACGCTTACAAACATTAAAATAGTGAAACTTACAGATACACAAAACTGCTTAGAAGAGAAAAGGGTTAAGCAGAGGTGTACACCCACATTTCACCAGTTATGTTTGAGACTTTAAAGAGCTAATTTTTGTTAGAGTTAAGTGTCCCCCCCTTCCAGCTAAATGGTTGGTTTTGGATATGTGACAAACTTCATGGTAGTAGAATATATAACGAAATTAAAAGGAAAACTATCACAGCTAAGTAAGCTCTACCAGTTAAAGAGTAATAATCGACCAAGTAACATTTGCAGTTGCATAAACCTGTTCTTACATACATTCCGTATGGGAGAACATGTTTTTCAATTACAATGTTAAATTTGTTCTTGGGATAAATTCATCGCAACGACAGAACCCTTCACTGTGCATAGTCTGACACGCATTTGGCCGGTTTTTTAATTTCTATTACATACAAATATGACTTCTTTTACGACAGCTGTTCTAAAAGACCTCCTCTTTGTAAAAAAATATTCAGTCTGATGACACACGCAGATCGTAATAAAAAACTTAGTTATAAGCATGTTTCATGAGCTCATAATGGAGAACAATTTACGATGTCACGATTTATCAAACGTTTAAGAAGTGAAAACCCTACGCGTTCATTACACTCTCAGGGCCGCCACATAATCATGGTAAGATTTTTTGCCACGATCAGCGATGCATTGTTGAGTCGGTACTAACCATCAGTTATCCGTTAAAGGTACGAATAACGAATGGTAGGTAGTCTCATTTGCATCGTGTGATCATGCATACTAGTTCATGTGACTTCTATTGCATGCTATTAATTTTTTATGACCATTTTATGAATACTTTTAATGAAATCGAAAGTTATGGTCTAGTGAGACAAAACGAAACGTGCCTTTGATTGTGGTTGTATATTGTCATAATTTTGCATTTAATTACCTAGTAACCAATGTAACTTTATGTGATAGAATACCGCTTCAGTTGAAGTTGCTCAGTCATTGTTCTAACTAGGCATTCACAGTTAGTTTAAAATCGTGTATCCCCTCATTATTTTTTATGTTACAAGAACTTATTTTTTATTTCACACCACAATCAGCTGCTTCTGCAACTATTTCCATTATCTGCCCCTATTTGAAAGTTGGGTATCGGAAGTCACACAGTAGACCAGCAACAGCAACCTATTGCGTAATACTTTCAATCACCGTCCGAGAGTTTTGAAGAATATTGCTAATCCATTGCTTCATTTTGAAAAATTCGTCCGCTCAACAACGTAAATAACGCAATCGTAAATAACGTCAAAATGAAACCCATTGCGATCAATTGTCATTTTATACAGTTTAACATTTATTTCTCAAAAAGAATACAATTCACTTATCATGAGAAATACAAGTTAATCTTAATACTAAATACACGAACTTATGAAGAACGGGGTGTGTGGTAATTGTGTAATTATCCAGCTGATTCCTAATTCCTAATACGAGGAGCTCGTGGCTAAGTAATAACAGCCACACGGTTCGATCCATCAGGTTATGCTACGTTTGCCGGGGTTGGTCGGTGGGTGGGTGACCATCTTAACATACCGATACTCCGCCGTTGGTCCCGGCTGTCATTCGTGGATCATTGACAGTCGTTACGGGTCGTCAGAAGCCCGAAAGTCTGACAACCAGTCTTATTCAAATTCAAAAGTCATTTATTCAAACTAGGCTGAAAATCAGCACTTTTCGAACGTCAAAATTACATAAAACAGTCCCCCAAAAACGCCCGCCCTTCACCACTTCCTAGTGCTTTAGCTGGGAAGAAGAAGTGGCGCAACAAACTCCCCAGCAGCACAGCTGTCTGAATAGTTAGAAAGACATGATTCTATACAATAGTAATAATTTACTTTACGCAACACAAAACATTAAATTAAATCATTTTCTATATGTCACCTAGCACACGCCAATATACCAACAACAAAAAAGTAAAAAGAACTTAATACCCGAATGAAAGCCTCCAGGCATAATGGGCATGCCAAATCACAAATGATAAACTAGCGAACCAGCTAACAATTGAAGTAAAATAAATAAATAAATAAACAATATATAATAAATAAACTTACCAAGGGGTAACCTATTACCCAGTTACTGGGTTGTGGTTGTCAGATAGGCAGTCGCTCCATGTAAAACACGGTATTTAGCTGCATCCGGTTAGACTGAAAGCCGACCTCAACATAGTTGGGAAAAGGCTAGGCAGATTGATTGATCCAGCTGATTTCTAATTCCTGATTTGTTGTTTTAGATAGATAGTGTAGCGAGACTGGAAGAAATTGTTAGGACGATAATGATCACCAGTTACTTTCATACAAGCGAAGCCACGGACATGTAATAAATTGGATGCGACATGTTTTTGCTGCCCGCTGCGCGCAGTCATGCGTCCAGATGCGCAGTCACAATAATAATTATGCACTTTCCTTCTGTTACACATTTTTCTCATCAACTTTCAACACTTAAATACGAGACGTTCTTTATTAGTAATTAATCTTAAATTCACTGACAGGACAGCCTGAATCGCTGGGTCTAGAAACATGACATTTTGCACAAGAGTTCCTTAGAGGTACATTTAAAACATGCATTAAACGCACACTATGTAGACAAGCATATATAAGTTGGATGATTATATCGTAGATAAAAATGCGTGGCATAATGTTGGCCACTGCTCCACAGCCATTTGGGCTCGCGAGTTAAAAATCGTAATATTTAGAAGAGTTGTTTCCCCTTTTTGGTAGTAACATTCTATTAATCTCTTAAATACATTGCAAACTATAGTTTTGCATAATTTAGAAGCGATTAAAAAATATGTAATTGTGAGTACCATGGAGCCGTTTATTATGTTATTAAGATGTATGTCGACTTCAAAGAGCATGGCAGTTGAGAGTATGTCATGCTCACTTAAATGTCTCACTGATGGTGACGAGTTTGTTGGATCATTCGGTTCCCTGCAAAATGGTTTAGCTGGATGATGCTGATCCACGCGTCCTGTTCGTGAACGGGCGCCGCCAGTTGTGACTGGTGATCTCTTATCTGCCAGGGCTTAATTTTAATCTTATATTTTGAATTGTATTGATTATTTTTTCTACATTGTTCTTAGATATAGAAGCAGCAAGAATGATGTACCCAGGATTTTGTTTAAAATTTTGGTAAAATGTCTGGTCAACTAGAAACATGAAGGTGAGTAGAAGTTACTAAGGAAGGTTTTTTTGAAAATTCATTCCCTAAAGAGGTTAAATAGGAATGAACTTTTGTATGGAAGTACACAGCTTGTTGTAAAATAATTGAGAATATCTTGGCTGTTGATAGTAGGTATCTAGCTACTACTTTATCTGTTGAGACTATCTTATTTCATTCTGATGCATCCATATCAAATACAAACATCCAATCCAAAAAAATATTTTAAGAAATCTTCGGAACCGAAAACCAACTATAGAACTTTGGAATAACAAGTAAATCAAAGGGTTGGATATGCCAAGATAGCTGCAGGAGTTCCTTACATTTCTGGTGTTAATATCGTATAATTATGAAAACAGTAATTTTGCAGAGGTCAGTGCAATGCTTCGGAGGATGTAGGAACTCATATTCCGCTTACTAATTAAATCTTCCGATTTACTAATCGATTTTATTTTTGTTTACGAATCGAGTTGCTCAAGTGCTTACATTGCATAGATTTTAGTAATGCACCTTTGAACTGTTGTTTGTACCGTAAAGATGATGATTTACTGAAAATCAATGCACTTCGATGGTGGTGTACATCTACACAAAAACATTAGGTAGGTACCTCCTACATTTGTAATTTGCAAGGTGTTTGTTTATCATTTGTAAGATAGGTGACCAGCTACATTTATGTTGATTTATTTCTTGTTTTCAGTTCTGATACTCACATACCTACCTTTCTTTGATCAAGAGGCCAGTCATGCTGACGCACAGATAGGTACCTACCTTGTGTTGCAACTTCCATGGGACTATAAAGAGATCCTCGTTCCCTTGAAAACCAATAAAATCGTGATTGATATCCCCCAAATTAGGAAAACAGCTTGATCTTCGGTTTTTACAAGCAATTCTGTTCAATGCTTTTTGTTTGCGTTCTTGAACACGAAATGACGCTAATTACAGGCTTAAAAAACAAAAAGCTTTATATTTATAAAATTGATTTCTTGTATAAATGTGTTTGGAAGTCGTTCCACCCAAACTCAACTCAAACTCAAAGCATTTATTTCAATTAAACCATTTACAGGCACTTTTGAATTGTCAAGAAGTCGGTCAGTCAGAAATATGAAGCTAGTTGCCCATTCCAAAGCGTAGTAGGTACCTATGGAGAAGAACGGGCAAGAAACTCCACGGACACTCTTTTAAATAAAAAAATTGTTACAAAATATTGGTTACACCATTAATGTTGAAATTATACATTTGTGAGGACAATGTAGAAAGACGTGCACGTTAAAAGCATCCGTAATAAAAATATAAAAACAAAGAACAATTCAAAAATTAAAATATTAAAATAAGCCATGGCAGCTAAGAGATGACCAGTCTCTACTGACGCATGGATTAGCACCATTCAGCTCAACCATTTTGAAGGGAGCTAAATGATCCAACACACGCGCCACCGCCAGCGAGACATTAGAGTGAGCATGACATAATCTCAGCCGCCAGGGCACATTCAAGTCAATGAAAGACATACCCAGTACCTAAATGGTAGCTTTATAGTCAGTACATAGTACTCACACATGTGCTATGCAATTATACAATGCTAAGACATTGAATTTATACAATGCAAAGATAAATCTTCAGCAGCTCCAACGGTATTTTCAAATGCTAATTAATTAGTTTATGCTTGTGGAGCAGGACCAGCAATGAGCCAAGCATTTTTATCAATTATGTAATCCCCCAACTTATAATATGCCTGCCTACATAGTGTGCGTTTTATACAAGATTTGAATTTCGTCTCATTCAGTTGAAGTATGTGGGGAGGAATTTTATTGTAACATTTTAAACAGTACCCCATGAAAGATGAGTCTACTTTAGCCAGTCTGAAACCTGGTTGAACTAATAGATCCCTATTTCTTGTACTATAATTATGTCTATCACCTCTTTTACTAAAAAGATGTAAATTTTTTCTTACGTACATGATGTTTTCATAGATATACTGACAAGGTACCGTCATGATGTTAATGTCCTTAAACAGTTCCCTTAGAGAATCGCGCCTACGGAGATAATATATGGCTCTGATAGCTCTTTTCTGCAGAATAAAAATAGACTCGATGTCTGCAGCCCGTCCCCACAGCAGAATACCATAAGACATGATACTATGAAAATAACTGAAATAGACTAGCCTGGCGGTATCTACATCAGTTAATTGACGGATTTTTCTGACAGCATATGCTGCTGAACTTAGCCGTCCTGCAAGAGATGTTAAATGAGGACCCCATTGTAGCCTTGAGTCGAGCGTGATTCCTAGGAAAACAGTTTTATCGACAAATTCTAGTTTCTCTTGATTCAATACTATCTCACAATTACTATTTTTAACATTTGGTAAAGAAAATTTTATGCACTTAGAACCACAATTTTATGCACTTAGAACCACCATCTGATATCTTCGTTATCTTAATATTCGTTGCAGACTTTTAGGTAGGTCTAAAATAGGTATACACGGCTACAAATCAAGCTAAACATTTCCAGTATAAGCTGACCTCGCATTGTACGGAAATCCTATAGAATGCGAGATCAGCATAAACTGGAAATGTATAGCTTGATGTGTAGCCGTGTACCACTTACTACTAGTACGCATTATACAGGGTGACTGACATCGACGCTAAAACTGTTAGACCATGGATTCAGTACATGATTCTTAACCCCCGTGCGCTGAAATTTACCGTCGGTGATTTAAAAAAAAAATCTGCGGTTTCATAGAAAACTGCAATACCTACCCTTTGATGTCCTGGCCACCCTGTATACTCGTCAAAGCGTTTTCTTTCCCGATGTGTTTTTATCTTTTGGGTGCGCTACAATAGCCTTCATGAGTGGCGATCGTCGGGCGCACCCTGCACAGCCCCGCAACTACTTACTAACTTGATAATTTTCAGTACGGCATTAATTATTGTAATAGTTCATGCCAATAGGCATGATAGATTTTTCTAGTCGTGTCTTATTTTAGAATAATTCGTTGAAATTGTGCTAAATCTGTTCTCGATTTCATAGCAAAAACACGCAGGTACCGTCCATCAGACGAACTTAGGAGGTTATAAAAAAATATACCGGGGTTGTTTATTAAAGTGTTCCTGCCAGGCCTAAATCTAGGAGCGTTCATTTACAGGCAAATATGTTGATGATGGCTACCAAATTAGACCTTCGCGTGAGGGAAGATATTATAGGAAGGTACCGCTTTATGATTTACATAACTACTTATTTAATAAAAATGTTACTCGTAGGTAGCTGTAAAGATAATGACATTATGATATTCATTTAATTAAGCAATGCAGATTAGGTACGGGTTTGACGGTGTAATTAATATAATTATGGTGTTAGTTAGTTTCAAAAGTGTTCACATGAGAACTTGAAATAACGCCTCAAGGGGATTCCGGTACATGTCTGTGCTTTCTCTTAAGGCGTGTACGCACGAACGAACAAAACATGGTGAACGCGATCATCGAACACGGCACATTTGGTTCGTACGTGTGGACTTAAATTAGCAAAGCGAACACGAACAAAGTTCGACTTATGTTCGTGCTCAACCGCCCCGCTCTCTTTAGTAGCCATGGATTCGAAATTGGATCGCCATGAACACAGTGATTGATGTTAGGGTTCACCATGTTCTTGTTCGTTCATGCGTACACGCTTTTAGGGCCCTGTCTCACTAGGAAACCAGTTGCGGCGCAACCATGGTTGCACTGCCAAAAAATGTACTATGTATGGTTGATTGTGCAACTGATCGGACGCCTGGTGAGATACCCACCATAAAGCTGTGTATATTTTGCTGGCAGTGCGACCATGGTTGCTCCACCATGGTGTCCTAGTGAGATATAAGCCTAAATACTTATTATTTATAACACGTCAAACTATGCTCAAATAGAATCATAACTTGCTTGTCATAATGTAGACATAATTAGCATTTCCTATACTTTTAAATTTAAACCTTGCTATCGCTGTTAATAGGTGAATGTTGTCTTTCAATGTTTTTCAAACATGGTTGACTGAACTGCCAGAAATCTAGGGTCAGACAAAATTACTCTATTATTTTAATTCCTAATTTTAATAAAAAGTTTATTAATGTTATCAGGAAAATGCAGCTCTGTAGTTAACATACCTGTGGCTATTTTGATTACTTAGGTACTTGTAAAGGCGCTCCCTCACTGGGAGTATTTGCCTGTAAAATAACAACCCAAGATTCCACTGTCACGGCTAGGGCTTTACAAGTAGACTGCGCAGGCCTGCTAGGTAGTGTAGAGAGATAATTGAAACCAGCAAGATAGGTAACACGAATATGTGAATGCTCCCGGTGAAGGAGCGCCTTTAGAGGCACAAATACGCAAATTGACTGCAGTTTTATCTCCACATGCCCAGCATAAACAAACCATCACTCCAGTTTAAATCTACTCAGGAACATAAATCAATCCGCTCTCATTATTGCGAAACGCCACAATAAACTCGAGTACCCATTTATACAATTATTTTTAACTGCCACATTGTCTAAAACTCTTTTACTGCTAATTCCACAATAAAAATAGCGTGTGTACAATGCTTAGTATTTCACAGGGAAGTGAATGTTCCGTGAGAAACATTGGCATTATGGTTTGTGTGATCGTACGGCTCTGCGCTTGCGCTTCCTCAGTAATTAAGTGAAAAGCGGTAAGTATTCGTAAGTTATTGTCTGTCGTCGAACAAAATACCGGTAATTGCCTTATCTTTGGTAATAAGTCAGTATGTGTCTTGCTCGCGGTTTTTTCTTCGTTAATTAAAGTTCTCATGTACGATGTAACTGACGTTCACATGGAATTCTCGTGTGTTATGGAGTGAGGCCGAAAAAAGTTTGCATTGTTTCTTATGATAATGATGGTATCTTTACTGATTACGATCGTGTAATCAAAAGTATCCAGTAGTTATTAATGTGGGAACTTACGATCATTTACAAACTCATGTCTTGCGCGACTGATGATCATCAAAATCTCGAATTTTTGAACATTCTTCCAGACAACACAATGATCAAAAGGATCCCTAATTAAATAAACAAACAATGAAATTCCAGGGAATTTAACGTTTTGTTGTTCCATTTCAGTGCTAAAAATAGGACTCTTTGCGGCACGCCACTGACTCGAGGCTCACCTTTACGACCCATTTACTTGCGGACACCTTGAACGAATTCTACCAAACATTCGCTTTGATATTTACGAAAACAACTGAAAAACATCTCGCTAATGTCTCGTGCCAAATACTCAGTTGGTTTTGGCTCAATTAAATATTGAGCATGAAAGTCCTTGATTGCAAAGGTGGGCAAATATTTATGAGAACTAATTATCAGTTTTCGTTTTAAGTGTGGCTTCATAATCGATTGCAATGCAAGGGTTGACGTCATACTTTTGCACATAATGTAGGTCAAGCTTGATTCCAGGAAATTATGTGATCCAGACGGTCTGGGTCTGGTGGATATGCCGGAAGATGATTGATTTGATTGAGAATAAGATTTAATTGGCCAATAATATGAAGACACTTCCCTTCGAAGCGTGTGAGGAACATAGCTCCTAAAGCGGTAGATTGACAACAGTATCTAGGTATACTAAGAGTAGTATACGGTTTCTGTAAAATAATAAGTTAGGTATACCTCCCTCTCATTCTGGCGCAAAAGTGACTAAATAATTGAACTAAGATCAAGGCTGGACCACGACTGGACTGATAGCATTTCAAGCTAACCTGATGGTTAGCTTGAAATGCTTGGCTGATGCCAAACCTTTCATTGTAATATATTGCATTCAAGACTTAATACAAGTTTGCGTGTGACCCATGTTTAGCAACTTAGGTAAGCCTATCATTTCAGCCGAAAGACAGCTTGATTTAGGCCTCCCCCAGCATTACTACTTCGACGGTTCTGTTCTGTGCATATCGCATCCAACGGATTCCTGCGGTCTTCACAAGTTCCCCGGTTCATCTTGTGGGAGGCCTTCCAACGCTACATCTGCGCGTACGCGGTCGCCACTCCAGAACCTTTCGGCCCCATCGGCCATCAGATCTGCAAGCAATGTGCCCTGCCCACTGCTACTTAAGTTTGGCTAATCTTCGGGCTATGTCGGTTACCTTGGCTCTCCTGCGGATCTCTTCATTTCTGATTCGATCGAAACTCCAAGTAGAGCCCATTACGTTAGGTAATATATAAAGAACAAAAACATCTTTTTATCTCTCTTAATGAAAATAAAACAGGAAAAGCATCAAACTGGCCGTTCGGTACGTAAGTACTGCATTCATTATCGCAGTCCTTATGTTTATGACTGTTCAAGATTCATGTCCATAATGCTAATACCGTATCGCGCGTGTTTATACACCGCTATCTTTATATAGTGTTCAGAGATTGTAGTGTGAAAAATTGTGGTTTTAATATTAGCTCGTGAATATAACTTCCTATAATTATTTTCTGAAATACGGTGGCCCAGCGGTAATGGCCGCGACTTACGTACGTTAGTTGTAGGTCGTAGGTTCGAACCCAGGCAGGAGCCTTACTTTTGTGTAAATTATTTAATCACTGCTGCTCTCAAAACGGGGAAACGAAAACATCTTGAGGAAACCGGCCTGTCATAGAACTAAAAATTTGAAGACATGTGACATCTACCAACCCGCACTGGGCTTGCGTGGTGGATTACGCTTCCCACTCCAGCCGTGGGAACAATAGGCTGATTATGCTGATAATGCATTTATGTCGGACAGCAAAATTAATATTGTACTGATATTCAGCTTCATCTGGTTAGACCTTGGCAAACTAAAACTACGACACAGACAGATTTGTGATTACCAGGAAAATGCTGATGTCCAATCTTTTAACAAAAACCTCAAAGTCACCATTTGCGTAAGAGACGTTTCGTTAGCCATGAGAACTGTTGTATATCAGCACATGCTAGGACTTTTTTACGTAAACGTTCACGTTTTCTATACAATAGTAGCTACATTAGTAGAATGACATAATTGAGCAGTCACATGTCAGGGTTTCTATTGACTAACTAATAATAGATTGATCAATGCAATTTGTCGACGATTATGATGTAGTAACTGTAATATTCTATGCTGATTTTTTGCTGATCTTAAAGATGTCTTCAAATGAATCAAAAATCTCATGATGAATTGTTTGATACAAGTTGACGTCTGTTGTATGCAGTCTAAAAAACATAAATAAATATCAGTATGCGTAGCATAAGCATGGCTTAATCAACCTATATAATGTTCCCATTGTTTGGACTGACTGGAAGGCCTCCTATAAGGTGTACCGATGACCTGATAAAGGCGGGAAGCACTGGTCTGTCCGGACTGGTCGCAGTGGCGGTGCTTGGGGGAGGCCTATGTCCAGCAGTGGACGTCTTTCGGCTTAAATTATGATGATGATGGTTTTAGTGAACCAGCATAATCAGCCTATAATGTCCCCACTGCTGGGTCACAGGCCAGGTTGTGAGTGGGAGTGGGCCGTAATTCGCCACAGGCCCAGTGCGGGTTTGTGAATGTCACATGTCTTCGTATTTTTGCTTCTAAGACATGTCGGTTTCGTCACAGTGTTCCTTGGTTTCCTTCATCGGTCGCAAAGTAAAGTGCCTGTCTGGGTTTGAACCTAGGGCGTACACCCCGTAACTCGCGGCCGGTTCCACTTGGCCAACACTGCTCATGCTCACTAATATCGTAGATATTAAACATAATCCTTTCCTAATCTGATTCACGGGTAAAAACCACTACATAGGTACTGAATATAAATATAAAAAATGCCGAATGTAGTTTTAAAAGCGCACTTCCCATAAAGATAATACCTAAGTGCGATTTTTATGAAGTACTTCAATATAAAATATTATCATATACGTATTAGGTAGATGCTGTTTATTCCCGCTGTGACGTAGCAAACATTTATTCAGCGCAAGTACGCTATAAAAGCGTCGATCTACCGAGCAACGAGCTGCACCTATTGCCTGAAGAAGATTTATGCAGAAAATCCACATACAATAAGAAAGAGACGAAGATATAAGAAATTATTTTTTTTTCTCTCTTGTCTATTTCAGAATAGTTCTAACTGTGGAAAAATTGAAAACTGAGAAGCTTAACATTTTTCTACAGCATGAACAGGATCGCCACTTGCCAGACGTACAGTCGATCAAGTTTTATATATATTTTATGTATACTGCCTATATGCTTGCTAACTTGCAAGAAAAGTTTAATAATTTACCGGAGGAGTTAAAGAAGTGTGATAGTATAAACATTTTTTTAAATAATCTTAAGAAACATGTATGTACCCTATAACGTCACCAGAGGTAAATATAATAACTAAAATGAATTAGATGTAAGCACTTTTGTAGGTATCTCATCTCTCTCTTCGTTTCTATCTAAGTGAACTGTTATACTTCTTATGAGAAATAAATTTTTTAAACCTATATTTTTCCCGTAAACCTACCAAATTGCTTGGTCAATAGTACTTCAGAAGCGACACGTGAAAGTATAAACAATTAATAAGTTGTATAATAAATATATATATTATGAAATTCAACCAATTTCATAACAGTCATCATAACACTAAATATTATACCAGCCTGTTGACACCGGCTTTTAATAATAATGGCCAACAATATTTTTCCCACGATCACCATCACCAATTTGTATTCTACTGCGTTCGACTCAAATATGAGAAAAATTGTTGGAACTGTAATGATTATGATCGTTGATCACTATTGTCAGATGACGAGTAAAATGAACTGTTTCTCCCCACCTCTTCTTCTGCATACTGTGATCTCAAGTTACTTGGGGTAAGTTTTCTTTGGTCACCATCTTCCCCTCTAATCACCAACATTTATTGTAGGCACCCAATGACGTTGATTAATCTTATACTATTTTGAGTTATGTTGTGGTTGTTTCTTGCCCTTTTGCTCTGGTTAACTGGTTGGACCTTCTTCTGCCAATATATCTGTCCATTGGTTGCTTGCTCCACCCCCATAAGTACTCCTAAGTACAGCTCATTGGCTTCGCCTTGTTCAATGTTTTTATCCTTGTGTTTTATTGACCAATGTCTGTCTCTCCGTAATGTTACCAAATTGAATTGAATTCTAAAGTAAATCAAACTATTACTATTATTGTATGTGTAGTGATAGTAATATTCATCAATTAGACTTTTTTATTATAGGTATGATTTGTAGGTCGTCATTAGTGGATCCTTGACAGTAGTTACGGGTCGTCAGAAGCCCGAAAGTCTGACAACCAGTCTTACCAAGGGGTATCGTATTACCCAGTTACTGGGTTGTGGAGGTCGGATAGGCAGTCGCTCCATGTAAAATACTGCTATTCAGCTGCATCCGGTTAGACTGGAAGCCGACCCCAACATAGTTAGGAAAAGGCTGGGCAGATTGATTGATTTGTAGGTCGTCCTTTAGGTTAGGTGGAATAATTATCTGGATTGTGCTAATGTTTTAGAACAATACCAACAAGGTTTTGCCTGTTTTCAATAATAATGAACTTATCGCCTTCTTGCTTATGCAGCCGTACCTAGATCAAATTACTGTTATTGTAACAACAAAAATATCCCACAATTCTCTTTACGGTTCCTAATTAGCACAATTATATAATAAATGGAATAATATATGTAATTCGAACAGTATACGGGAATTCCATCAAATGTCACCTGTCATAGCATATTAGCAATGACATGTGAAGATTGTAGACCTATATCGGCAGTTGTATCTGCCTGATGTTAATGAAAATTTGGTTATTAACCAGTCACGTTCTAGAGACGTGAATACAGTTAGTTTCGTTTAGTCTGTATGCAGACCCGAGCTAAAACTTTATTTAGACTAACTCATAATATTCTCCTGCTAACTTATTTTGTGTCGGCGCACTGGCTATGTAACGTTTAAAATAATAACAAAAGTTCTAACGATCATATGACCTGATTTCATTTAATATACTTTTTTTTATACAACGAAAAAATGATATATATAATTATTGATATAATTTAATGTTACCTAATTTTATATGGTATAATGAACATTTTCTATAATTCACATTTGAATTAATATTTAATTAGTATAATATTCAGTTACTATAGTATTCAAAATCTATAAGTAACGTTTAATATAATTTAGAAATGTCTACTTTGTTTTGTAAATTTTTGGAAAAAACAAGGTTAGTCAATCATAACATATTTCATTAGTTCTAACATTGTTATATGAATAAATAAATACGTTTTAATATTATTTATTGTGTTTTCTGTGTGTGATATTATACTATCTGTTATTATGCCATATGTTACACACACCGGAGCTCTCGGGGCAACATGTCTTTTTCTCCCATACTTCTCTATAAGTCGTCAGCTCGCTAGTTACCCCTCTGTCTAGCCATTATCATCTTTCTCACAGTCCATCCATCGTTTCTTTGGTCTTCACCTACTCTTATGGCAATCCACATTCATTCTCAGAACTGTCCTCACGACATTTATAAAACCAATGTTGGCGTGCACATTCGCAATAAAACACAGTCTCACATTCAAAGTTAACAAAATATACTGAAAAACGGCTTTGAAAGGAACTAAACTCTTCTGTATACAAAACTGTTTTGACTATCGTCTGTGCACAGTCAAACAAACCGTTTTTGTTGTATTTGTATTCATGTCTAAGGTTCTAGCTTCCGCATGGTTTTATGTGACGTCTTTGTTATTTAGATCAAAGGAAATCCTTGTCCGATACTTCTAATTCTATACCCTCATCTGAATACCTATTAGTCATTAATTAGAAATTATGCGGAAGGAGCTTAGAGATGACGTTATCGGCTTAGGTTCAATGAAATATTGTAAGTATACCTATAATACATTGGGCTTTCCTGTGTACCCCAAATCTACAAATACATAGCATTAAGATAATCAGCCTATGATGTTCTCACGGCTGGGACACAGTAGTGCTATTCTGTAACTATTTCACCGTGAAACCTTAGGTGAAGTGAGCTCGGAGTGAGCTGTCAGTCTAGCAGCAGGTGGAATGACAGCTCACTACCGGCTGGTACTGTTAGAAAATTTGTTTAGTAACGTTACGTCATAGTAAAATAACGTTATTTAACGCCAGTGAGTTTGGTTAGTTGTGTAAATAAAGTATTTTATTTCATAAAACATGTACAGTCTATTCTGTATTTGCCATTCCATGGATGTCGGTGGAGTTGAATTGAATTAATTAATTTCCATCATTGTATTCATTAATACTCATTGTTAACTATATTAACATAAACAGGTGTTAGGATCGGCTAACAGCTAAATTGCTGCTACAAACATAGGTACATACTATCAAAGCAAAGCATATGAGTTTTTCCCCCTACTACATACACACGAGATTGAGCAGGGTATTAAGTTGTGTGTTGTGTTAACCAGAACCAGTAATTTTGATATGTGTCAGGTCTGTGACCGAATGAAGCAGGCGCGTATCACTCAAGAAAGCCAAAAATAGCTACTACCAGATTTAATAAATACTTTTTAAGGTGCCAAACGGAACCCCTACCTACTAAGCCTCCGCTGTCCATCTGTCTGTCAGTGGGCTGTATCTCATGAACAACTAGCTAGCCAGTTGAAATTTTCACAGATTGTGTACTTATATTGCCGCTTTAACAAAAAAAAAAAAAAGTTAATAATTAAAGGGTCCCAAGAAACTTGTTTTTTCCGGCATTTTTGTTCGACCTTAATACGGTCCAGAACCCTTCGTGTGCAAGTCTGACTCGCACTTAGCCGGTTTTTTCAACCATCTTGGTTCACGGGACATGGCAAATAGGTACTGATGAAGTTCAATTTCACACCGTCTGTAATTCATTAATTAGATGGCACGTAGCCAAAGCATTAATTACGTATATTCAGATTTTTGATACAATTGCCATGTGTGTGTAAGAATTGTTTATATAGGAGTAGATACCAGGTACCTTAGGGCTCCGTACAAAAACATCAAAAGGAAAGGCTAAGAATAAATAATTACAAATTTTCGCTTTATCTTTAGGTAAAGACTAGTTTCTGTCCGTGACTTCGTTCGCGTGGAAGGGGCATAACACCACAATATACTAAAATAACAGCCACATTTTTATAAAACTTCCCTGTATACTACTTTTGTAGTTTTAGTCTCAACAGCCAAAATATAAAAATACTTGTGACGCGGGAGCAAGCGACGACGTACACTTGTCCGTGTGAGAAGCAGCTCGTCCTGAGGTCGACACCCGCAGCCTCCAGTAGCAATTTACAATTGATTACGAAGTTTTAAATTATTTGTGAACGCCTGTGTTCCTGCATCATAATACTACCGAATGTCAAAACACTGACTGTTGAATTCTTATAGATTACTCCTGACGAACTGCTCTCACTAAAATAATATAACAGTAGATTGTAATATCCTCATTTACAGGCACCATAGATATTTATTTTTATCATAAACGTTATGACAGTCTGTGGAAATTTGTTAGTAGCAAATACTTTCATCTCAAACAGAGCTGATGAGATTGTGTCGTCATATTATCTCGAGTAAATATTTCTCAGAGCGAAGTGACTCATAGAAGACGGTGATAAAGCACGTTATGATTCTGTTATCATTTGCACATTGTTAGCAGGAGATGTGTTTTTCAATGATTTTGGTTTAGTTGAAGAGATTTTGTTTTTTTTCTCATAGCTATTGGTGAAGTTACTTTTGCCGTAGTTTTGAGTTTTCAGTCATATAATTAGTTTGATCACATAGCTATACTCCATTGGTTTAGGTAATTAACTAAAGGTAAACAAATCGTAAAAGGGTTTTTATAGATGACAATTACTTGTTTAAACTACGTTATAACTAAATTAAATTTATTTTAGATTTATACGATAGTTTCCTCTTTTATTATGTATGTTAAGCTTTATCATTATTATTCTTAAACTACTCTTCGTAGATGTAACTGCTTGAGCACAATTTTTTTGTTAGATTTATAATAATAATATAATATTTTGTGATACAATGTTGCAAAATTTAAGAGTATAACTCGATTTTTATAACCCGCCCGGATACCTCTTCAGTGCCGGACGCCTCTTAATACGGTCTTCACAGCTCGTGTCGTCTCCATAGTACTGTCTTATTAATCGTTTTTGTTATTATTTAAACCACAAACACTGTACAATTTTGACGTTGACAGGCGCACAGTTCTATTCTGTTTATATTAAATGGCAAGCAAAGCCGATGTCGACTATTCTGCCAATGTCTAAAGTGCATTGGAAAAACAAGTGTGCATGAAGAGAAAATAAATAAAAGAAAAACCAAAAAACCAAAAAAAAAAAACAATAACTGAAGAGACAAGTAAAATTCTTCGATTGATACAGTTGAACACAATGTAGATCTTGTTGGGTTAGCACGGCACTGAAACGAACAAAAGGGGCGCACAGTTATAAAAATCAGGTTATCAACTGTGACGTAGCATGATAATTGAAGTGACAGGCATTACGTTTAGTCGGTTACTTGACAGCTCTCTTGTCACGTGGTCTTTTTTGTTTACCTTTAGTTATCTACCTCAACCAACGAAGTAAACGCTACTCAGCAGATTTTTTCTGTGGCTGTTAACAACGGCGATCACCAATCTGTAAATCTAGGTATTTTTGATTATGACAATTTATTTTTCCCATCGCTTTTGCGGTAATTTAGTACTAAAGGCAGCTATGATAAGGATATTTGGATAATCGTGCAATTAGGAATTTTGAATTTTTGGGATGATATTACCTACTACCCCTTTTTGAGCCATGTTTCTCTGGTCCGTTATAAAAGTTTCGTCCAGGTTTTACCCGCTATAATTTGTTGGTCATCCACCCATCTGTTTGTTTTTAGTTTTTATAAGTAAACAAAGCAGGCATATAATCGTTAACATTATGAACACAAAAAATATAATGGTGGACGCAAAAAATCGCCCTTGACACCGATTTAGTTCCATTAGATCATAAGACACTAAGACCTTTGCTGTTAGGATATTTCTTTTCCCAAACTACCGTCCTAATGGAAACCGATGACGTAATCCGAACATTTCTTTCAATTAATTGATACTTATCACGCTACTGAAATTAACAGGTGTAGTTGCTACGCCAACCTGTGAAGCTTGAATATTCAAATTGCAATTTTAATACGTAGGTTTAAAGTAAATAATTCTTTGGATGTATATTTTCATTGTTATTATTTTGTTTATCTATGAATTCATTTATATTAGTAATTATGATTAAATAATTTCTGTTATAATACCACATTGCTTGACGTCCAGGTTCATATATATTTTATAAAATACCAATATTAAAGGTGATAATTCGTGCAATTCCTTATAATATGTATTATTTTCTCTAAGTGGTGAAGCTGATCGAAGTATTGACCGTGAGCACAAACTGGCAATCCAACAGTTCTCCATTTGAGTAGCAAAAAATCCGGATATACAACAGACCTGCTTGTCTGGTGTTAATCAGAATATATAAAAAGTACTCTGTGTCAGTGTACAATATCAGACGTATAATGTCACCCAGCGCTGACATATGGTTACAAAAGTTAAGGCCCCAATTAAACCATGATCTCTTGACATCTGACTCGACACCCAAGAAGGTTCAATACTCACATTAATGACACTCTTTAATCTTTTCAGACAAAACCGCGGCACGACTGAATATAACGACGGTGTAAGCAAGTTTGGACCGTAGTTCCTAAAGGATAAAGTCTTAAATGGGACTGTAAGATGAGCTGGCACAGAGGACTGTTCGTCATTCGCGCTCAAATTACTTAAAGCAATGAAGGTGAGAGAACATTTTTTGTTAATTTATTTAAAACTACCGATTTTTCGTGCCTGCACTTACGCATACAACGATTAGGTATCTTTTAAGGATTTATATTATTATTTTTTGATTATATTATATCAGCCAGTAATCGGAAAATCCAATCAAAATCGGGCCATGATAACAGCTGTTTGTGGTCGACTGACCGTGTGGCACAATAAGTCGGTCACCTTAGCGACTGACTGGTAAATTAAGTCTTCTTCTTTTCGAGTCGATGGAAAATACATGTTAAACGAGTTGGGCCCAGTAGGTGGCTACGCTATAGTGGCATTTTTAGGTCCTCAGAAGTACCGGTGTGTGGACACTTTGGACACTCCAGTATATGGGACATGGTTTGGTCAGGAGCACCGAATTCGCACTGGGTATCGGTGGAATCTATTATCCCCTATTTTGTTAGTTTGTGCTTGTGTAAATTAAGTTAGGTTAGGTTATTTGGTTGGGATACCTAATAAGGTGGGTTTACTTATTACAAATAATAATTTATGTATCTTTCTGCGTGGTGCTACAATACCCGTAACGACTGTAAAATATGGTCCATTCGATGACATGATGGAATTGTATCTTGCGCTGAAATTGATGTAAACGACGACGAGTAGAGTTCAATTCCCCGAAAGTCTAAAATGTACTAAAGTAAAGTCTACTTCTTATAACTTAATAAGTGCATTTTCAATACATTAAAAATAGTATTTAAACAGCTAAATAAACAAACAAACGGTTTAACGCAATCGTAATATAAAATGGACCTCGCTTTCATGATTAAGGTCATTGGAATTAAATCACAATTACGTCGGCATTTTTTGTTCCGTTGTGAATTTATTTCAATCTTGGACTAAATGCTTAGTGGATTATTTGTTTTGTGTTTTTCCCCCATTAACGTAAAGTTATGCCACCGATTTTCAATCTTGTGCGTGTTTTAATTACTTACCCGCATGTTTTCATAATTCTCGGTTTGGCTAAATAATAACAGCCGCACGGTTCGATCGAAGGTTAAGCTACGCTTGCTGAGGTCGGTCCGTGGATGAGTGACCATTCATTATATATCGAGGCCCCTCCGTGCCTTGGAAATCACATTAAATCGTTAGTCCCAGCTGCCATTTCTATATCTTTGACAGTTGTTACGAGGAAGCAGAAGCCCGAAAGTCTGATAACCAGTCTTACCAAGGGGTGAGACACGAAGCAAAAAATTCGATCTAAAGAAAAGTGGCCTCATTCCTGTAAATCGTATTTGGTTGCTTCGTGTCTCAATATGAAACTTTATAAAAGGTATTATTAGAAAATTCTAGACACACTTACCGAGGGCTTACATTAACCGTAATTCATAATTCCTTCTCAATCACGTTATAATAGGTTTTTAAAGGAGTGGCGCTAGTGATCAATGGGCGCCCGGTGCCCTCTTGAAAATAACATGCAAAACTTTTTTACAAAAAAAATAACAACCGACTTCCAAAAAACACTAAAATAACTTTTTTACAAAACAAAAACCATCGAATTCCACAAAAATACACTTAAAAAGTGAAAATTAACTTTAATTGCAGAAGTCGGTCGTAAAAACGAAAATATTTTATACATTTTTCTACATACAGTCCTAGTAAAACTATAAACAGAATTTAATCACGATGTAACATTTAGTTTTTGTTTCATTAGAATCGTCTCATCCAATAAAAAGATATGCTGATTTAAAGTTTTCAAAGTGATACCCATACCACCAACAAGCACTACGTTCCAGGCGGCAAGGGGTTACGGTATGGAGATGTGGAGCGTATGCTGCCTCTAATAATAAGCAGGGCGGTCATAGTCCATAAATTACAGGGTACCACCTTCGAAAGAGCTGTGATCGACCTTGGTAAATAAAACTTTGCAAAAGGGCAAATAAACGTCGCGCTTAGTCGTGTCAGAAGTTTGGAAGGCATAGTTTTATCAGATTTGGACGCCAACAAATTATAAAAGCGACCACACGACGACAGATAATTGAAGGAAATAACGAAATCATTCTTCTGTCAATCAAAGCCACACATAACAAACGACTCAAGTAGTGCAATTTGATGCCGGGATATTACCATTAAAATCACTTATAGACATAGTACACCTCATGGCGATTCCAATAAGCCCAAATACGGCTTGTATACATTGTTTTATGACGGAGTTCCCGTGCCGTCCTTCCGGCTTCATCTTCACATCAGTTCGATGGTACCATTTTCATCAGAATTATTTATTTAAATGTGCTTCATAGTCGTTTAACTATCTTAATCGAGATATCTTATTGTACCCGTGAAATACTTATGATTGAGTAGTTCCGGTGGCCATCTGTGGTATTCTTCATCAGTTCCACTTCACCAAATGATATCTTCTGAATGCAAATGCTTAACTTGTTACCTAAATCGCTATGTGTATGCCTACAATATTTGAGGAGTTCCCTCAATTCCTCATGGATTCCATCATAAGAACTGAATTTTGATAAAAATGAGACCAATCGGGAAGCATATCCTTTTAAATAAAATAATAATTTTCAAAATCGGTTCATAAATGACGGAGTTATGAGGTAACACACATAAAAACAAAAATAATGAATTGCTAACCTCCTCCTTTTTGGGAAGTCAGTTAAAAATGGGTGCACCTCTGCCAAAGAAATATGAAATAAACATTTCACGCACTATTTTAGAAAATTAGCACATTAAACAAAGAATCAGTGATAACAGTGAGTGTGACGCGTGAGTTCCACCCAAATCAATCAATGGCGACCTAATCAAATGTTACGATAAAGGGCCCACGAAAATGAGTGTTATTTCTTTTTCATTAATTAGGTACGTGACATCTTTGAGAGATGATCTAACAAATATTTTGAGATTAGGTACTGTGCTAATTACTGTTTTTAAACGTAGACATGGCGCTTACACGATACCCCTTTGTAAGGCTGGTTTACAGACTTTCGGGCTTATGACGACCCGTAACGACTGTCAAAGTTCCACGAATGACAGTCGTGACTAACGGCTTAACGTGCTTTCTGAGGCACGGAGGAGTCTCGGTATGCAAAGATGGTTACTCATCCACGGACCAACCCCGGCACGCGTAGCTTAACCTGATGGATCGAATCGTGCGGCTGTTATTACTTAGCCACGAGCTCTTCTATAAAATTATTTGTTAATTTCAATCAGTCACTAAACCACTATTTAGCATTTGTCTTTTTGGCGCCCCTTGCCATCTGGCGCCTATAGCGACCGTTTTTGTCGCTCTACCCGGGATGGGGCGTCCCTATCCTGTGTCAAATAAAATTACCTAGCGAAACTCCGCAGATGGGATGGGTATCGATCTGACGTTTCATGTGCTCATGTAGGTTTATGCGAAATAAAATATTTAGAATTTTTGAATTTGTTAATTAAACATAAAAAAAGAAAAAAAAAGTTTTATATTCGGGTCAACGGCCGCAGGTAGTGTAGTTATTTCAAATATGAGTTGGGTTTTTTTCTTTGTTTTATCTTATTTAGACATTGATATGCCGTATGTGAAGTTTTAAGACCGATAAAACACCAGCTATGGATGAACACATTTCCATGATATCTATGCAGATATGGATTTGAATGTTCACAATAATGAATAACAATTGAATAAGTATCTCATCCGGTGATAACGAATATATCAAAATGAATCGTTAATTGTGTTAACATGCATTTTAATAACTCCATCATTAAAAAAAAAAATCATAACCAGATAAACCGCTGATAAGGAAAAGAATACAAATTGTATACCTATTGTTATTTCAATCGATTATTCTTTGTTATAGAAACTACATATAAGTAGCCTTTCAATGTTTTTAAAAGCGGGTGAGAAGTCAAAAAACACACTTGTAAGTATAATCAAACATGTCTTGATAACGGTGATGTGATAAAGCAGGTTTTATGAAATATAATTTTTTCAGTGAATCACAAGAATAAAAACAGAATTTTAAGCCGTGCAATGAAACATCTAAACATCAATTTCCATAAGAGATATACAGATACAGCAATGCGGGATAAATGTCTGGTCACTTAATTAACAGTGCCAGGGCATTGATCGCAGAAATCAAATTGATTAGCAAACTTAGCAAGAGGAATTTTAATGGTTAGCATGTAGATAAAAACAATTTCGGAGTTCGTCGAGACACTGTACCTAACAGGGGCGAAAATATTGCGAGTTAAAATAGTGGCCTAACATTACATATTTATTAGGCGAACTCATGGACATATATTGTCTTAGCTTGTATAATTTCTGCAAGGTATGGCTCTACAGCGGTAAAACAGAACAGCCTCAGCGTACCGAGGTACTTGACTGAACGTAAACGATTTTACTCGCCCGCTGAAACAGTTAATCGATTACGTCTGTAAAGACGTAATCGATTAACTGTTTCAGCAGATAATGTAAACTCAAATAAGTATTAAGAAGAATTGAACAGAAACTAAACAAGAAACTTATGTTGATCCTGTCGAAAAGACAAGTGCATTTTTTTTACACACAGGAGAAAAATTGATTATTACTATGAAAAAAAGGTTTTTTTACAGATGAAGTCAATTGTTTTCTTTTGTAAAAAAGTTTTTTACAATAGTAGTCGGTTATTTTTCTTTTTTTTTAAGTTTTTATTTTTCACTTTTCAAATTCAAATTAAAAATATTTTATTTCACATAAACCTACAAGGGCACTTATGAAACGTCAGAAGCTAGGTGTACGGTTCCAATTGGTCATTTCCTATGGAGAAGAGCCGGCAAGAAACTCCACGGTTACTCTTTTAAAAGTAAATGGTATTTACAATGTTTTCAAATTACAGTGTTAATAGGTATGAGAGGACAGTGTAGGCCTATCAACAAGTACCAGGTAATTAGCAAGATAGAAAATGGTCGACAGATCTACAGTCTGTTAAGCCTACAACGTTCTCACATTCACAAAATTTAAAAAAAAAGAATCTATGTATATAAATCAAAATAAAATAATAAAAATAAAAACCTATTTAAAGCAAATTACATGATTGCCACTACAGCTGTAACAAATCTAGTTGAGAAAAAAATTAGTTGTGGTACCTACACCTACCCCACATGGGGGGTTGTAAATATATTTTTTGAACTAAGCTTGGGTAGTTTTAGAGTTCAGTGCTCAGAAATATACCCTTTCAAACAAAATAAGAATTTGAAAATGGGTCCACAATTGATGAAACTATCGATGACCATACATTAAAAAAATACATACAGATGAACATAGAACCTTTTCCATTTTTTAATTCGGTTAAAAATCTAGTAACGAAAAAGGACTATCGCCGCTTTTGTACCCTGAATATATCAATGATTATCCAAAAGAGCTTTGTAAATTTTGGTGTACAATAAAGCATATTCTATCTATCTCTCTATCATGAGTAAAATACCAGGTTTAGCAAAGATATTCACGCAATCAGCTGTGATAATGTCCGTAAAAATCGGTAACAATGTTGAGTGCTATATAGTCGAAATTATCTGTAGATAGGTTCACAATGAGATAAGATTGGTAATAGATAACTGATCAATGCTAAATTCGTAAATCATGTGGGTATGTGTACAGGAAAAGCTGTATTATCAATAATTATATCATTTTTTTTGAGAATTTTCTCTTTGGAATTCCCATTCTTCATTCTTTTGAAGATCCATCCGTATCAGTAATTTTATTCAAATCATAGAGAGAGTTCAATATACTACACATATTTGTGCTATACGAGTATGTTATCATATAACTTGTTGACACTGGGAGTCAGAATTTCTATATTCATTTCATTAGATTTAATTTAACACTACTTCATTCTCATTTCAGATGGTCCAACCTCATCGAATACCCACCTTAGCTACGCTAATACTCCTGTTGTTACTACAACCAGCACTAGAAGCAAAGAAATCAAAAAGAACAGTAATATGTCCAATAGGATTCCAAATAGTTTACTCCAATATCAATGGAGAACCTTTATGTTACCGGTTAAAAGGGCCAGAGAAACTCACAGACACATATGTTGGGTGTACCGGTAACCTATACACATCCAAACTGTACAACAGCTTAAATCTGACCAAGTCTGAGTTAGTATTATGGACAGAGTACAAATCATTGTACCCTGGGGGACCTTTCATCGATTACTCCTTTACTAAATCAATCGGGTCTCTTTTAGAAACAACGTTTGAAGTAGATAACCCTCAAAAGGGTATTGAAGAAGAATTATGTGTAGTGATAGACCCAGTAAGTAATTTTACAACTACGAGATGCGATAACGAGTTCTACAGGTACTGTTTGGTAGAGCCGTATGTTGATGAAGACGCAATGTCGAACGAGGGTTGTGATGAATTCAAAGGCTCTTGGAGGTTTTGGTCTCCTAAAGCGACCTGCTTGTTACCTGCCACTGCTGTTGGAGGTGGTGCAGTAAGAGCAACTTGGTTTCAATCAAAGGAAATATGTGAAAAAAGAGGAGGTACGGTCCTCTACAATGGATGGAGATACTCAAATAATCCACTGTTACGTATCTCTGGATCGCTTCCTGTTTATCCGCTGGGCATTACGTACGACCCTCAACGTCACAGTCACATTGTGAATGAAGATGCTACGGTGAGTTTCGTTTTCTTTCAATCTTGTTTAGCTTATGTCTATCAATGTTACTTTGACTTTGATGTTGAAAACGTCTATAAAAGCATTCTTAAGTATTCCTAAGAATAGTTTTTCTGTCTATCTTCTACGTGTATAATTTTGGTGAAGTGTGGAATATAGAGTTTTCCTTAATATTAGATTACATCTCATTTCATATTTCTAATATCTCTGTAATCTTTAAACCTTGATACTTCCATGGTAATCTTAGCTATAGAGACACTCTATAGCTAGTGTACTAGTGTCAAAAATGTTGTTGAGTATTAAAAGATATTTCGTGACAAACCAAACACTGCTTTTGTTGTTTTAGAATGTTTTGTCTTTTAATAGCTATTGGACTGTGGTGGCTGGTTCCCATTAGTATCTCCTTCGATCACACAAAGCCCTTTTGAGCTCGAAACATGGGGCTGTTGTAGGTATGATATCAGAAATCCAGAATCATGCAGTCACAGGTTGCCGCCGCGAAGGGTTGCGCAACCCGTATTCCGGGATGTGTGGGTGTTGGTGCGAACTTTTTCAAATTTTGTTTCATATAATCAATAGTCACTAATGATTCTGCATGAATGAAATTTGGAATAGCATATAAGTGTTTTAAAATACATTGCTTAGCTTTTAACATCGTGTATTTGTAAATAAATGTGAGGCTTCTCGTGAGCTTGTTTACTTTTTAAAGCTCAGTTTTTGGAGCATATACTTTTCAAATAAATCATTAAATTAATCTACCAATGTCTGATATCTTGTCTTTTATAAAGCAATGGCCAATCAAAAATTGAGCTTCTAATCATTTCTTCTAATATAATTAGTGTTTAGTATGGCCCGTTTATGTATGGCCCGTTTATGTACCGCTTCATTCAAATAACAAATACCTACTAATCCTATTGATTAATATGCATAATTCACCTTATAGACGCCACCAGCGGAGTGGGGCTTGGAAGACCATACTGGAATGATGAGTGGCAATGAAACTTCATACGGAGTTATAAGAAACGGGATATGGGATTTGGTGAACAGTTCCTACATATTCTTCGACGTAATTTGTGAGAGAAACGTAGAATTAAGAAAAGTTGAATTAGTAGTTAGCGCTGATGAGTGAGTACCTACTTTAAATATTAGTATTAAAACAAACATTGAAGATATACTTTACCAATTGATCGTAAAGTAATTTGTTCATTAAGAGTGTTTAGATTTTTTACTCCTGAAATAATTGTATGAGTAATACAGACTACAGAGCTAAGCTTACCAGTAAGTTACTATCTTATTTTTATCTTAACTCTAACCGTCTATTTTCACAGACAAAACAAGCTGATATTGACTGTAGGAGATAACGTCGATGAAAACAACATCTACTGCTTCACTGATTCCGAGACATTTTCCCCCACTCCTGTCAAGATTAGCTTCGATGATATTTACAACAAGTTATTAACTTACGTCCTTAAGCCCTTAAGTGATGGCTACTATTGGTGTGTTCATATAGATTCGAAGCGTTTTCTCGTCTCAGAATCTAACAAAGCTCTCTGGGTAAGAGAGGAACAATCCCTCCGATACAACTTCGCTGTCAAACTTGCTCTAAAGAAAGAATACCGGTTTGAAAGCGTGGAAAGACTGAAGAAAATATGGGAGAAGAAGTTAAAAGAATACATTTTCTATTCGACAAACTATTATAAGATTAATGGAGGATTAGAACAGATTCAAGATCCGAAAGCCTTTGAAGATATCTTGAAAGACTTTAAAACGGCACACCCAGATTTGAATCCTAAAGAGAAAGAAATACTGTACGGGTTGAAGTTGAAGAAACTGTTTTTGGACGGGAAGACGGTGGTTCTACATTTGAACCTGAACCCTAGGATGAAGCCGGTGCAGCCAGGAACTTGGGATGACATTGAAATTGTATATATGAAGCCTGTTTATTATTGTATAGCTGATAACCATGAATTTGGTGAGTATTATATTTTTGATTTACTAAGTTTCATTCTCAGTTGCGTTAATTCCGTAGTTTGATTCTTCTCAAATTCTATTATACATTCATTTTTCTCCAGTATACGGATTCGATTTTTAATGCAAGTTATTTCTGACCTATTTATCGTTATTATATCAAATTGTCGGTATCCTGTGGATCATATCTGACTAAACTTCATTTGTATGTGTTTTAATTAGTCTCATTATATCCAAGTGCAGAGGTCAAGTAATCTTTTCTTGTCTCAATGTCACTATAGCTAAATTAAATCATCAATTAAGGATAATATCATTCATTGTTGACCGCAGTTCTTGTAAATTAAAATTCTTTTATGTCTACAACTCTACATTGTCTTCGTTAAGTACTCGAGATAAAACCTCGGGATGATTAAAAGGTCAGATTGAGAGAATTAATTAAAAGGTTGAAACTGTGTTGAGAAAGTACTTTGATGAGTGACTGAAAAATGTATATTATTATCTGAAAGCCATGTCCCAGAGTGGACTAATATGTTTTGTTTTGGTTTTTTTTTTAAAACGTTGCCCCACTCTAGGAATTTCTCCTGTATCGTGGGTGCATTTACGAACATTTAAACTCACATACACAAACAGCCAGACCCGGGACAACTACTTGTAGGTCATACAAATATTTGTTCCGTGCGGGAATCGAACCCGCGACACGCAGTGCAGCAGTCAATCGCTTAACCACTGCACCAACCGTGCCGTCATATGATGTAAGAATTTGTTAGCACTCAGCAGATTGCCTGGTTGTTGCTTGCTAGGTGTGAATTCTGGGTTCAATTCCTGGATTGGACAAAATAGTTTTGGGGTTTTCTAGTGGTAATCTAGAGTCAGGAGTTATGCTCGGACATTGGCAATATGGTCGACCCTCATAAATAACATGACTGGTGAAATGTTGGTGTTGTGTATGTTTGGTAAAATTTTGGTGTAGGTACAATACAATACATTGTATCTATTAATCTATCTTTGTTTGCATAAAATCACACCATACAATCTTTTCCAGTGGAATCGATAAAAGTGCAATGCCAGATCCACTCCTGCGTCGGCAACTTTAACGACGGCGTGCAAGTGGTGACGACCATCGACGAGAACTGCTCTATGTCAACCGAGCTGCCGACCCTGTACAACAACGTGGCCACAATGCTAACGCCAGCCCAAGGTGGAGTCAGATCTGCAAACCCTGTAAGTGTGATTGTGTACTTGACTATATGGTGCGAAGTGTATTTGGGATTCTGGGATATCTTAGTTTAAAGCAGGGGTGGCCAACCGTTCGATCGCGATCGATCGGTTGGCTATTAGACCAACGATAGCGACAAAGCAATAAAAAAAAATGTCGTGTCAAATTTACAAACACTGACCGAGCTGCCCGGCCTAAACCCGCCGCGCCAGCCTGGCAGTGCAGGATTTAGTGTCGTATTAATGAGGCCAGGGTACTCATCGGGAAGCTCATCTGCTTCAGGGAGCGCAATACACGCCTAAGGGTGATGTTGGCAATTTAAAACTACAAACCTGTTATTTGCTAATCTAGCGGAAGATGCGCAGACGCAATTCTCACACAAATATAAATAAGTACTTAGTTTAAATTTTATGTTTTTCCTCAATAATAAAATAGTACATAACTGTATACTGCTTCATTTAAAACTACAAGAAGTATGGAATTAGTATATCGCACAGGGTTTCGTCAGTAAACAGTAGATCTTAGGTCTAATCAAGTTGGCCACCCCTGGTTTAGAGAGGATACACCAAATATCTCATTTACGTGGTTTCTGCTTTGGTTAGTCAGTATCATTTTTTTTTTACTGCAAACATTTCTAAGATGTAAATGTTGCCAGGTAGGTACAGTGTCAGAACTTACAAAATTATAAATAATGTTATGTTTAAACATTTAGCTAATTCGCAATTCTTAACTAACGTGCATAGTCACAAACTAATTCAATATATTGTAACTAACTAAACATGTTTTCATAGTAACATCAAACGTACATAACTTGGTCAATTGATACCTATGTTTCCAGCATTTGGTCAGGTACACTTAAGTTACATATTAATAAACAAACAATTTAATTGTTAATTAAACAATTCGCTTATCGTTATCCTATGCAATCAGTGATATGAATTTATTATTAATTATTACAAAATACCCTAAAGAAATTTAAATATGTATCTTATATCTCTTTGTGCTACCCAAATATCCAGCTATATTTTGGGAGTAAACGATTTGCACTGTAAAACGACGGATTGGGAATATATGTAGGTAGGTATAAATGTACAATATCCAAGACGCAGGACTCTGGTTATCAAGCTGTAGGTATATTAGTTCACTGGTCCGTTCCTGACAACTTTCAAGGATTGAATTAGGTAGCTCGACAGCCAATATTTTCAGATAATTAAACATATCTTGTACGACAGTACTTATTAATATGCCATGCCTTATCATGAAGATTTAATTCTAAATGATTAATACAATCTTATTTAGGAAGACACAATAAATGATGATGCCATTAATAAGTAATAATCGAATGAATAATTCAATGACATAATAAACAATATATTTGAACTTAAAATAATTATAGGCTACGTATATTACGGGTGAACGGGTTTTGATGAAATTTGGCACTTGGGTAGACCATGACCTGGAAAAGGATAGGCTACTTTTCATCCTGGATCGCAGACGAAGACGCGGGCACCAGCTAGTTAACAATATATTCGAAAACGAAAGTCAGGTCTAACTTACTACTACACTTAATAATTATAGCATTATATCTAATAATTGCACTGAACTCATCCTGCCCGGCACTAACTAACGAACTAACAATTTTAGGTCGTCAAGCTTCAAATGGGTGACAGTTCAGACAGTTCAGAAGAGGTACCAACTTCGGCTTTTACGGAGATGACTACCGCAAATCCTCCAACAACAGATCTAGACAGTATTACTACAGTAAATGACACTACTGAGGAGGAAACACCAGCTATTACTACGCCAAAAACAACACCATCTGCAACGACTCCTATTATTGTTACTACTCCTGGTGTAGTTACTTTTGAAACTATTAGAACTGAAATACCGGTAATAATAACTCCAGAATGGATGACTACTACTACTACTACTAGCACTACTACAACTAGTACAACGCCTGTGCCATGGACACCTCCACCGACTCCGCCACGAGTAAGTTCTAATATTTGTTTGTGGATGTCCTCTAGCTAGTTTTGTAAAATGGAAAAAAAGATCTGCGAGATACTAGGAAAGGGTTTAAGCAAAGGACTGTAGGAAATGAGGCAAATTATATGTAAGAATGTGAAAATAAAGCAGAGGTGTGTTTCTAAGGTTATGTGTGGGTAACAATTTTAATGTTTATCATTTAACCGTAACATTGCATGAATCATTGGCATGAGCTGAATTTGCATGGAAATAATTTTATTTAATACAATCATTTGTATCAGAAATGTATTTGGTGATGTTTCTCTATACACTAATAATATTTCAGTCTAAAATTGTTTGTTTTAAAATAATTATCATAACAATAAAAAAATTCCAGCCTTCAGAACAACTCCAACAAGTAATGGATGATCTGCAGAACCTGATCGATAATGACTCAGTGCCCGTGTTAAATGAAGATATCAGTACAGCATTTGACCAGGTAAATTTACTTACGCTATGTTGACTACAATTGAGATCTACTGCGAAACAAATTGTTATGTTTGTTGTGTTATAATTTTACTAGTACCTGGGCGATCGAGCTCTGCTCGGGTGAAAATACGGAGGAAACAATTTTTCCCAGATATGAGACCTAGCTAGATCGATTTTTCGCCCCCGTAAACTATATTCAAACTTTCATCGAAATCGTTAGAACCGTTTTCGAGAACGTGATTACAAATATACAAATATTGCTCATTTAATATATACTTGGCCACACCAACCATCATCTAATGGCTAGCTTCTGGACTTTTTTGAGCGTTGGGAAGAGAGTCGCTATCTCTTAACACTCACCTACGTTGTACCCCCGTGCAGACTTCAAATTGCACCCATCATAACCAAATTCTTGCTTTTTCCAGGTAGATGAACTTCTAGCAGAAAACTTGGACTTGTCCATCCCAGGTGAACTTCTTCACCTCCTAGACGGGATCGGATCTCGACTGAACCTGGAAGGGTCTGAGAACGCGACGACTATCAGAGATAATATAGCGTTGTTGGTGACTGATGCTGATCCCAACCTACCCGTGACGGGCCTCAGGATCGCTGCTAGGGAGCAAGACACCTTCACTGATGGGGCTTTTGAGATTCTTAGAGGTATGTATGAACGCTGTGATGATCTCTAAGATGGGATATATAGAATAACTATAAATGCCCACATTGTAAGGTACAGTTACGCTTTCTTGGCATAGGGGTAACCAAATTCCATTACCTGGATTCGGACACCTAACACAGTTTTGCTAATTCATTTATGAGTAATGACGCTATATGGTTTACTGGCTTCTGACTCGTCTGAGTGTCAAAAGAAAAAAAAACGCGTATTAGCCGCAAAATTCACATCGTTTTTCAATAAGTAACTGTTCACGTTTTATGACGCACGGCATTGAACGCAACGCCGAACTAATCTGAATCAGTTGTAACATGTGTATCGTAATTGGCTGTTAAATGCAAAGGACGTGGAAATGATAGACTGTAAGGAAATACGAAACATAATGTAGCTGTATAGTTCTAGTTGTATTCAATGTTTTAAAATAAGTTTCCGTCCTAAAGAATAGAAACACGAGAGACAACGATACTTTTGCTAGCTAATACTACTGAACTATGAGATACTTTAACACACTTAATTCTTTAACCTCGGTTTCAAAGTAATTTCTTATTGCGATAGTCACTTAGGTTTTCAAGAGTACCGATGGAGTCGTGCAATGAGGCCCATGTTAACAATACCATAAACATTTTTACTTAGACAGGAGCAAAGTATGTCCTTAATCAACCTATGCTAAACTATCACGCAGTTTAAGGATCGTAGCTAGTGGGATTCTATAGTTTTAGCCTACTGGGGGGCCCATGGGAAAAAGGCGTGAGTGTACGTACACAGATAAAAAAAAGTTTGCGATCAGTATGAAAAATCGTTTTTTTTTGTTACGGTAGACTATATTATGATTTCATCTTCTTTTTAGATTCTTTACTTAAAAATATAGAATTAGAATATAAAAAAAAAATTCAATCCATGCTTACGCTCATTCAGAAATCTGACTTAGTCAATTTTTACGGATTTATAATATTTTTTCGAGGAAAGTTGTTATTGATAAAATGCGAAGAAGATTATCAGAAGTTTTACGAGCAAGAATTGTAAATTCGAGGGAAGAAGGATATTCCACGAGAGAAATAGCGCGCAGAGTTGCTGTATCCCAATCCTGTGTCCACGCCGTGGTTACGTTGCAGAGGTACCATGGCGTGGATAATTTAGCTGACCGAGCCCGCAGTGGTCGCCCAACTGTTCTGACTGCTGCTCAGAAGCGCTATATCAGATTGCTGGCAGCCCGTGACCCAATAATCAACGCCACTACAATAAAAGTAGAAGTGCGGGCCACCTCTGGACTTGAAGTTAGCACTCAGACCATTCGGAATTGCTTACACCAGTCTGGACTACGAGCATGTAGGTCTTGGCGAGCACCTTTGAATTCACGGCAACGTCAGCGACGGAGATTTCAGTGGGCTAGGCTTCGACAAAATAAAGAAGATGAGGAGGAAAATATTTGGCAGAATTATCTCTTCGTTGATGAATCGCGAATCAGTACTCATAAAGATAACCGACGTGTCCGTGTCTGCAGAAGACCTGCAGACCCTGAAAGGCAAAGAACTGCCACTGGAACCGTTCAGCAAGGCGGGAAATCGGTGTCCTGTTGGGGTGGAATTGTGATTGGAGCTAGAACGGCTTTGATCCCGTATCGAGGCTCCATGACAGCAGATAGGTACAAAACAGTCGCTATTGATGGAATAGTCAGACCTTCCGAGTAAACCATGGGCACCAATTCGTACTCGATATTTGACGATAATGCGCCCGCACATCGAGCTCAACGAGTCAATGCTGCTCTCCGAGAATACGACATCACAAGGTTAGACTGGCCTGCCGGCTCGCCTGACTTAAACCCAATAGAGCATGCGTGAGATGCTCTTAAGCGAGCTTTTTGGAACCGTCAGTCACCTCCCCAGACAGTGCCAGAAATCAGGGAAACCGCTATTCAAGAGTGGGACATGTTACCGCAAGAAATGCTGGATAACTTGATCCTCAGCATGCCCAGGAGGATCTCCGCATGTCTGCGAGCCAGGGGAGGAGTTATATTGTATTAAATAAAAACCTTCTTTGAATAAATTCTTGTATAAGTTTGGTTAAACGATTTTTGTCTTTCCATCTTTCTGTTACACTTACATTAGGATTATTACAAAATTTTTGTTATTAAAAAATAGTTTTATTTAATCATTCCAAACAGTGTATTTCTATTTAATAAAAGATATAACGCAAACAGTTTTTTCTTGATATAGTTAAATTTTTAAAAATATATCAGCTTTTGCTAGTGATCACAAACTTTTTTGATGTGTGTATGGTAGGTAGGTACTCATTTTTCTACCTCTAACATTTAAAATCTATTACTCCACAGACGAATTCGACTCGGCCAACTTACAATTAGAGAACAGTGAGGCAGTAGTAAGGCTGCCAGACTCCGTGGCCTCGTCATCTCGTCGCATCAGCTTCGTAGTCTTCCGTAACGACCGCGCCTTCCACACCCAGAGCTCTGATGACTTCTTCGTCAACAGCCGCGTGCTCAGCGTCAACGTTGAGAATGTCACCGAGTTTGATGGGGGAGAGGTGAGTTACGAAGATAAACTGTGTTACATGAGATGGAATTTCAGGGCGAAAACTCAAAGAGTGTAAAAAAAAGCAGTTATAATTTTCTCCAATATAGAGAGTATATTGGAGAAAATTATAATTGCATTTTTTTACAAGAGAAATACCGGGCATTGCACCATATTTCTTTTGAAGTATGAACAAAACGAACTCAATGTTTTGTTTAAATGAAATTAAATTAATAACCATAATTCTTTTATGATTTGCAGACGGTGGATATCCACTTCAGTTCTATAGGCGGCGGCCCCGAACGGAACCAGAGCCGGGCCTGCGCCTTCTGGCATTTCTTAGAAGGCGGCAAGGGCTACTGGTCGCAGGAGGGCTGCACCTTCATACGCGCCACGCGACCAGGTATGCTCGACACCTGCCGCTGCAACCATCTCACACACTTCGCCGAAATACTCGTCCCCAGGGCCGTGTTCTCCGAACGAAACGAACAAGTACTCGAAATACTCTCCATCATAGGCTGCTGCTTATCCATGTTCGGTCTGATCATTATAGGCATCACTGCCGCCCTCTTCAGGTCTTGGCGAAGAGACTTCAGCAACAAAATCTGGCTGCAGCTCTGCATCTCTATACTACTGCTCATCGTCTGTTTCTTGGTCATAGTTTTTGCAAAGTTCGACCACTACGGTATAACCTGCATGTTGGTAGGAGTGTTGTTACATTACTCTGTGTTAGCATCCTTCTGCTGGATGTTAGTGGCCGCTGTGATATCATACAGGAGACTAGTGATGGTGTTCACCCGCGATGCGTCGCACAAACTGTTGCGAGCCTCTGCGTTCTCTTGGGGAGTTCCCTGTGCTATAGTCGGTATCCTCCTTTCAGTCGCCCCGCAGTCTTACGCGGGACGCTTCGAAGAGAAGACCCCGACGGGAGCTTTCTGCTATCCTTCAGGGCTCGGGCTCTGGCTGGCCGTGTACGCGCCGATCGCGGTCATGCTACTCGCAAACTGGACGCTATTCGTTCTGATAGTGCGTTCCGTGTTTGCTTCTAACAGAGGGATAACGAGGCACGGCGACTCTAACGAAGCTGTACGCTGTGCCTCCGTCAGTTGTTTACTTGTGTTCTTGTTTGGTCTTCCGTGGATATTTGGTTTGTTTGCTTACAACATCGTGTTGGCTTACCTGTTCGCTTTGACGGCTACTTTCCAAGGGTTTGTGTTGTTCATATTCTTTGTTGTTGGGAACAAGAAGACGCGAGATCTTTGGCTGAACAAGTTGAAGATCAAGCAGACTCGCAAGATTCCAGTGACTTCTTCGACCTACACTAACAGGAGTACAGGTCCTGGTTTCCGAGGCGCGCCTCAGAACTCAGTGGAGGCGAAGGTTTCAAAGCCCAGGTCTTTAGCGACTCCTGACGACTCGAGATTCTCTTGACGAAAGCAAGAAAGGTCCTCCAAAACGGACCGCTTGAGGAAAAGGTCTAGAGACATTTCTTCCCAAAATAATAAGTAGTGATTTCCAACAAGAGTCGACTTTGTAGTTCAGCTCAGATGCTATCTCTTTTTACCTTTGAGAATATTAATGCATTTACATTCCAGGAGTTTTGCTTATTATTGTGGATGTCTTCAAATCCTATGACGACATAGTTCCTTTTGAATTGGTTGTTAATGTTTCTACTTACATAGCGGGTTATAAAAATAAAATAAAGTTTTTATTCCTTGAGTGATTTGCAGCAGCCTATTATTTTTAAATTTATGCAGATTAGAGAAAGAGAGATTTCTTTTGTTTCTTATTTAGACTCTTATTATTTAAGACTTCTGTTACCTACTTCAAGTATTAAGTACCTATGATTGTATTGTAATAGATCCTGTTCTATTACGTTATTTAATCGTCTCTAATATTTTAGATAATTCGACTTTCAGTTGGTAGAGTCTGTTTATTTATTGTATTTTTGAAGTAGAATTTATTTCTTGTTGAAATGTATTCTTACTATATGTAAGCTATCATGTATCCTGTTAAGTGTAATTCGTTCATTTTCATTAATTTTCATCTGAAATTGTGTGGTTTGATCAAAGTGTGGTCAACTGTTAGTTATTTCCCAGAACTCATTCACTCATTCATCATCAAGATTATCTTAGCCAAAAAAACTAGGTATGAATATGTATAATTAAAATGTTTCAGTCATAAGCTTGCCACAAGGCTTGTCTGTTCAGACATGCCATAACTACAGAAATTACGCAACGATAAAAGAGTGGTAATATGGTCACGATGTCGTCGCAATAAGGTTGCAATGTTATCGTAATGTGGTCGGCCGTTGTGAGTGGTTGCGAATGTGGTCAAGGCGTTGTCGCCGGTAACGTTTGTGGTCAAGGTGTGGTCGGCCGGTTGAGCTTGTGGTCACGGCGTGCTGACTGTTGACCACGCGTTCGCAACACACGTTGAACGCAACTACAAATTGCCATACGTGTGAATGTAACTTTTGGGTCTGGCCATTTTTTTGTCCCTGGGTGTAGTTATGGATGGGGCAAATCTAAACAAACCCTAAGTATCGTCAGATTTCAAACACTAGGTTCCTTGGTTTTATTTTTATATTTCCAATATCTGACGATATCAGTATTATGTGCAAAAGGTAGGCATCATGAAATTCACTTTCTAGTCTGTGTCTAAAAATGCGTTCTGTTTCACGCTTATACAGAGTGTATCAAAAAGATTTGGTCAAATTTAAGGGTGTGGTACAGACCCTCAAACTGAACAACTTTCTCTATGGGACCAACATCGTAATCGAGAAAAAAAAACAAAATATACAAAGCTTCAATACCTACTCGACCTAAATGTAAAATTTCCCCAAACCTTTCTGATATACAGGGTGTGTATTAAAAAAGTCTGTCAAATGACTGATTACTTGTAAACTATGGCTTCTAGCTTGTAACGGAACGCAAAGGTAAGCATCAAAGATAGTTACCAAATAATTAATTTATAACTACCTATATGTTAGTTTGTTATTTTGAGTAGGAGAGCTAATAATGTATTAGAACGTAGATAAATTTAGTACTGAGTACTGTATAAGCTATGTAATGTAGTATTGATTTTATTACGTTGTAGTATAATTGTAAGGTCACAATGAATTGAAATATCCTAGGAAGTTGTTCAACTAACAACTAATGCTCGTTTCCACTAACGCTAGGTGACACCTCAACGAATGTTTAAACAAAAGCACCCTGTTGGATTTTTAACTTTCGGTGCTGTGCTGAGCGTACTAAATCCAATACTGCGCTTTTAGGTGTGACCTACTGTTGGTGTAATAGTAAATTATACTAAAAATACAATTATAACTATGATATTTTTAATATATTCCATTTATCTTCTACTTGCATACATAGCATAATGTATGCAAAGGACAAAGAACTATGATTTCAGTAATAAAATTAAATATTCGTTTTAGTTTAGAAGTTGATACCAAATATAAAGATAAAATTATTCGTATTGAGAAAATCTATGATACAAATAGTTTTAATATTAAAAAACAAAGGCCGTTGCCCAATGAGGTGCATTAAATTGATTGCTCGAGTCGCAACGATTAGAATAAAACCAAAATGATAAAATATTTTTTTTAAATATAAAACTGTGACCGAGGCACCCAAGGGCGTCCACATTGTTAGTGTTCTTTTTTTAAACATCAACTTTCACGCTCGAGTTACCACGACCTTATACACCTCAGTGGGCAGAAGCCTTTACATATAAAGGTAGTTTGAAAGAATGTAATACCTACTGTATTGTAAAACTGTAAATATTACTAGTAGATTGTAAATAAAGAACAAAATAGATAAGAGTAAAGACCAGAAGACCACCTCATAATAGACCTCTTCAAAATAGTTGAGCTTAATAGGTACATATTTTATAATAATTATAATTCCCAGTTCGGGCAGTTTTATTGGGTTCTTCTATCAGGATTTTCTCAGTAGCAGCCCGGTGTCTGCATTTGTGCCCGGTTGATGGCAATAGGCTCGCCCCCTATTACATGGGACTTAAACATAACTGGTGAAATGTGGGTGTATGTACTATAGGTAAACCTCTGCAAATCCCTTCGGAAATAATATTTGTAATTTTGTGTTGTAATAGTAATTTAAAGAAAAATCGTTTTGAAACGCACACATAGGTACAGCTTGCTTTATACTAATTAATAACCGTTTCACATAATGCTATTTTCAACTTTGAATGCTCGAATACAGCACTGTCTTACTGGTCAGGATTATTGTACCCACTATTTTTGATAGTTAACTATTTATAATCACAGAGGCATTTACTATACTATGAAATTATTTAATAAAACTATTTTAAGATATCGTATGTGTTTTATTATATTTTTTTGTCACGTGCACAGTGTTCTGCTATATTTACCAGTTTCTGACTCGGAACAATGCTCAACAATAAAACTCGGACAGCTCAACAGATCGTCAGTTTGGCTCTGCGCTCATCAATACTTATTGATGAAAGTAGGTGAGCATCGTCGCAGGTGTTTATTGTGCGGACAGTTACAGTTCCACAGAATTCCATACATAATGTAGACACCGCGTACTGTCCACGTATACGACACTGACGTAGGAACGCATGCTACCATCTACTATAAATGATGTAGGTACCTATCGAAATCTGTAATGCAATGAACGAAAAGAACTGTAAAAAAATATTTATGTCACCTACATAGCAAATGTCATTCTCATACCAGGTTCTGACTAGGAACTTACGCTGGTGCATCATCAGCACGAATAGCTCAACAGAACGCCGGTCTGTGCCTTTGCGCTCATCATTTCTGATTGACGAAACTAGGTATTTTTTCAAGAGTGGTTATGTATTGTAATTTATAGAATGTGAGAACATCATCACGATGTTGATGATTAATTTACACTGGATGATATTTATTCCGTGTATTGAAGCAGTGGATCACCGGGTGTGGCAACCCATGTGAGATGGTACAACAGCGACCCATGAAAAAACAGTCTAGGCGACTTGAACTATGACGTTATTGATTATATACTACTTTCTCGCCTCTTACATATTAAAAATAGACTACCTACCCACGTTACAGGTATGCTACCATTCCTATATAAATCGATATTTCACGCTTATTGCCACTCGAGCGACTATCTAGGACCTTCACGATATTATTAATTAGCAATATAATCTAATATATGCATCTTTTGCGGTGGCGACCCGTTCGCGCGCCAATTAACCCGTAGGCTTCAAGTGCATAAATAGATCGTAACCATGGCAACGCCCCGTTCGCTAAATAAACACGCTCCATTGAGCGTCGCCATGACAATGATTTTCATTTCATATCTGTCAGCCGAAGCGACGACACAAAATGTTCTGGGGCATCAGTCCTGCTATCGATTTGCAAGAAGAGTACTTAAAATACGGCGATAAGAATGCATACGAGCTCAACTTCCTCGTCATTGGAGGCTGCGATGGAAGACATCTCCTCAAAACGTTGGCGCAAGCTTACCGACACAACAGGCGCTACATGAACTTGTTTGTCGTCGATGGGTGTCCGGAGCTGGTGGCTAGACAGCTCCTCCTCACGTCGCTGGCGCTGGAGAAGACCACACGATGTGGTCTTTTAGAGAAAACCCGACGCTACCTAGAAGTCTACGGTAATATGTTGTTGCGACCTGCCACGTCAAGGTACTTGATCGCCAAGGCTCGTCAGTTAACCGGCATGGTTACTAACCCTGAGTACATGAACTGCCTGCTCTCCAGCGTCTCTATTGAGCAAATGAAGTATCGCGAACGCGATTACATGGACAACCTCATAAATTTCTGGACTACCGGTAACACTAATCAGTTCAATGCTTGCGAGCTCTGGGAACACCGTGTGAGACATAGTCTTGGTATGAGATACGACTCCAGAATGGGTGTGTACGACTGGGATTATCATATGAGGATGAAGGAAATTGGAAGCCAGATTTGCTATCCGGAATACAAACATTTTCGTGAACATGGTGTGGCTTTTACATGGCTTGAAACAGAAGTGTGTCGTCCAAATGTGAGCCTTGCTGCAGGTGTTTATAAGTGCGGTGACAGATACCTCCACAGGGGCTACCTAGGAGACATAGTAACATCTCCTTATATAGGGTATGGTCTCAACTGTGAAGATACGGATATGTTGAAATCCAATCACGGTATCAATAATAAACGTGCAACGGATGTCGCGGAAAGAAATGTAATGAGAATGCTTTACGAAATAGAAAATCGTCGAGAATTTGACGCCGTCGCTTTGAACTTGGAAACAGAAAAGAATTTAGGTATGGTGGTGCTAGCGCAGATAGATGCGAAGATATCCGAGAGCGGACCTGAAGCTCCTTTACTTTTACGTGAAGATCGTGATACTTACATAAATGTGGATTATGGGAAGGTACACTTTTTGTCTCTGTCAGCATTGGAGCATTATCCACATAAGCCGCAATTTCAGGGTCTGTTCCATGGAGTGTTTGTGGGTCATAACATGTTGCCTCGTGTGAAGCCGAGTGTGTGGTCGATGGCACGAGACGACGCGTTGGTTCTCATGGAGTCGAGGAAGTATTTGGTGGAACTGAAGAGAGATGATGTGAAGGCTTACGGTGAACAGATCCAGCAGGCGGCCACAGCAGCCCAGTGCGAAAGCATCGCTACGTTTGATGCAGTGAAAGACGATTTCGCCAGGTTTTTGATTAAACGAAGGAGTGAGAGTACTGATACGACTATTTCGTTTTAGATTTCTTCTTATTATATTTTATTTTAATAACTTACTTTCAAAAACATGTTTTTCTGCTGTCGCCAGTGATGTATTCAGGAACGTGTTGGTTTTGTTTTTAAATATCAACTGATGAGTCTAGTCTTATATATAAAATGTGTACCAACTAACTAATAAAAATGTTAATATACCTACTGTTTTATTATCAAAGCCCACTGAAACAATTGCTTGTATTTTCTATAGTTCAGCAGTCTTGGTTGTAGCAGGCAAAACATTGGTTGTTTCAAGCTTTACATTATAAGATTTATGTGTTGTTTGCCCGTAAGCTGATTGCGGGACCGGGCCTCTTCCTAAACAGAGAAGGCACGACCATTGTTCGAACAAGTAAGTTTCTTCTATAGTGTCTTTCCGCTTTCATGGTGGTTATTTTATGGCAAAAGGACTTTCAGTATTATTTATATCCCATTACTCATTCCTTTTCTTGCCCTCTTTGGTGGATTGGAAGCCCACATTGAAGTATAGTAATATAAAGGGGGAAATAAAGTAAAAAAACAAACACTCAAAATGTGTCATCTATTTTTTCATTAATAATATGTTACATTCATTTAGTAAATCATATAGCAAATTTATTTACAAGACAAATCAAACGGAAAAAATTACAACGTCTTAACGTTTTTTTTTTCGTTTAAAATTCGTATTTTTATTATATTATATAATATCACTTAAGTTTAACATTTTCTAAATCAGTAGTTCGGTAGTGGTGAACGGTTCCTACGAATCGTCGCAACTTCGCGATTGAGGACACGAAACTTCATTTTTATTGAGCCATTCCTCGTTGCTTGTGCGCCACTTTATTATAAGTACAAAACATTCAATATTCAGTGTACACGATTAATTACTGTTCGATACATACAATGCTTACTGCTGGATACCCGTGACTGTGCTATGCACGTTATCAAATAAGAACGGTTAGTATCTAGATCTAATTAACGTATTATAGCACTCTCGCAAGTTAAGTCCCCACGTATATAGTTCATAGAACAGCCCTGTGGAAAGTCAAGTGTTCCACAGTTGATCATTTCACAGTGCTGTGTGTGACGACGCCGGGTATGACGTCATAGCACAGCACGGTAAACTAACTCCGATACATTAGTTACGAGAATTCGTACAAAGAACAGAGCACTACCGTGAGCAATGGCGGCGTCGGTCGCCGGTCGCAATTGACGTGTTAGGCCTACACGTGCAGGCGGCGGTGCGCGGCGCGACACTAGCGACACGCGCGACACGCGCGACACGCGACGCGCGCCCCGCACCGCGCGCCGCACAGGACGCGCGCACGCGACGCCTACTGGGTGCTGCGCACTCGCGCTGCTCCGGCCCCGGGGGACACACTGGACGACAGGTAGTGACAGGCACGACACGTGCTGCCGGAGCGAGACAGTGACAGACGGTGCAGTGCGAGGTTTGCCGGCAACGCGCTTACAATATCGAGTGGCCTCGGGAATCGCGGCCGACCCCGCACTGCGGCCGGCGAGTGTCACACCCAGTCACAGAGTATTGCAAAAACATCTACCCTGTACGTGTTCATAGTTCCTATTTAGACTTACTTAAGGTTTAACGATTATCTAGGAGAATAATTACGAAAACAGGCGACTCTGACATCGCCAGAGAACATCGTACGAGTGTGATGCAACCATACACGGCTGCTTCACTTTATTTTATTATTCAATAATTTAACTGTAAGTCAACTACATAATGAGTTTATATCCGTGGCCGGGCCACCTAACCTAGCGTAAACGCGAATCAAACGATAACTTCCTAAATTGTCACAATAAAATAAACTTGAAAACTATAACATATTTTTTTAACATACATCCTCTTCTATGTGTATCGGCATAAATTCGTTTTAGGTCAATACAATAATAATAGATATTCTGATAAAATCGAAATAACTTTTATTCACATTAAAGTTTTAGAATATGTGTACGTTAATGGCTAATTAAATTATGTCATTATGTCGTGCACGGTGATACGAGATCGCTGAACTGTCTACAGGTCTACTGACGGTTTCAATGACGCGAACATAACGAACAACACATTATAACTATAACACAGGGATGCGGTATGACTTCATTGGTGTTCATAATTGTGTCAAGATCGCGATCGTAACAAATGGAACACGAAGTTGGGCGTATATTCGGAGAGGTGATAACAGTATGAAAGCGATAGTTGTTGCTCTCCGGGGACGGTTGCATGTCGCCCACCTCCTGACATGACGACGAGACGAACTCAGACAACTTAATTACAACCACCAGCGAATGATACTCTAGAGCCTAGAGTCTAGGACAACGTGACGTCGAGCTCAGCCCTCGCCTCTCCCGCTAACATTGTGTTACATTAAAGCTTCGCTTAAGAATTAGCTCAATTTGTTAATCGCCTATCTAATTTGCAAGCTACTTGAGCTTCGTCTGTCGGAAGTGAAACGAAATCGAGCTCGACGCGTCGGAGGACCTCGGCACCGTACAGTTTCACTTAACGCTACGTTCATACACCGATGAGTACTTAAAGTTACTTTAGACATACAATCTGCCGCACCACCGCCAGGGTGTGGTGAGTTATAAAGCGTATTGATTGAATGAACGAATATAATATGAAACACGTTAACGTAACAGATGCCACCCTCCGGCGGCGCGGCAGGCAAAACATTTCCAATCGAGACTTACATTCGACTGTAACTCTAAATCGTTTATGAGTACGTTACAAGTTCAGTCATATCTTTTATGTGCAATTAATATGTACGTCATAGGTCAATAATATTTACAAGTCACTGATTCGCTAACGATAACTACGTATTCACAAGCGGCGGCTCGCCGGCCGGGGCCGACGCCGGCCCTACGTCCGATCACTATACCTTTATTAGATTAACTACGCGTGAAGAGAATTATCGTGTTTCTTACTAACGGTTAAACTAGTCGACGTGCTTACCCTAACAGTGCAGACTGAGCCGGATACATCGATATCTAGTAGCCTAGGACGCGCGGAGAGGCCCCCAGACGTCAGTGCGTGTACTCGGGGAAGGAAGCGGCTGGCACGGGCGGCGCGGGCGACGCCGAGCTGTCGGGCGACGGCAGGTACCCGCGCGGGCCCCCGGCCGGCGGGGTCGGGCCCACCGCCTCCTCACTCGCCCACCGGGCTAACTGTTGTTGAGCTTGAATAAATTCATCACTAGAAAATGATAGAGAAGAGGAACGGAGAGTCGAGGCGCGGCGCGGCCACGCCGGGCCCCGAGCGCCCCTGGGCCCCGGGGTTCAGGGCGCCCCGAGCCCGCGTAGCGCGCCGGCCAGTGTGTCAGTGTAGTTACAAAATGGTGATGACGTGGAAATGATTCTAAATTGGGAAATCAAAGCTTAAATTAATCAGTACATAATTTTAAATTTTAAGGTGAATATCATTTTTCATGATCTGTTGATAGCTTTTGAATGTGTTAACCACAACGCACTGATCAGTAATAAAAATTTGCAGTTTGCCTTGTCATACTTTATTTTCTTACACGAAGAACTTTGACTTTAACATGCTGCTTTACACAAAATTGGATAGTCAGTACAGATTGGTGTACCTCAAGGTTCAATACTCAGACCTTTATTATTTTTAAATGCCTATCATTTCCACGTCTTTGAAAAACATATTTGTGCAGTGAGTAACCTATCAGAATTTTAAAACAAAAACCTGTGCGGTCTGATAACGAATTGGGAGTGAGAGTCCAGCATAAAGCCGGTCATAATCAGAAGCGACGCTCACCTCTCACTGTCGGGCGCGTCCCGCAGACGTTCAGCGTCGGCGGTCTCGTACAGCGCGTCGTCGTCGGGCGGCGCGCGCGCGTGCTGCGGCAGGCCAGCGTGCGCCGCGTGCGGCGAGTGCGCGGCGTGCGCGACGTGCGGCGCGTGCGGCGGGAGCGGCGCGTGCGGCGCGTGCGGCGGCAGCACGGCGGCGGCGGGCGGCGCGGCGCCCGCGAACAGCGGCCCGTGGTGGCGCCCTGAGCCGCGGAAGCGCGGGTATCCGAACCGCGACTCCTCCTCGCCGCCGACGATACGACCGCGGCATCGACTGGAAACAGAGACAGCATCGTCATGACTCAATCTTAAGCATGATGGTATTTCAACATGAATGCAATGTGCTGGACAGGTTACAGAACTTAGCTTTAGTGACTACCGTGTGCACAGGAAAGATAGTGTAATAAATAAGTAGTGTAGTAAGTAAGTAGACTTGTAATAAATAAGACACTTAAGGAAATTAAGTTTTACAAGTAAAATGGTTAAATAGCACTAATTTAGAAAATGTCATATAGGTTTATTGCCCATCAAGTATACGAGTACAGACTCATCAATCTGACTGGGATCATTTATTTAGCATTTGTTTGGAAAAAACGCTGATAGCTGGCGACTTCAATGCTCACCAAGCAGATTGGTCTTTTAAAAATGATACAAAGAGATTTTTTTTATTTCTTTGGTGGTGAAAATGGTTTTATTTCTTTAAACGACGATTGCCCGACAATAATAAGTTTGGTTAGTTGTGTATTACATCATCGGACATACTGTAAACTTTAAATGGAAGATAATTAATGAAAAATTAGGTAGCGACCAGATATACATATTATAAAGTCACATCGTGTCTGTCTGTGTGACCAAAGCCAAAGTCAAACCGTTTATTTCAAATTGGCACACAAAAGGCACTTTTGGACGTCAAAAATTATCAAAAAAATAGAATGATTCTAGTCGCCCTACCAAAAGGTAGTTATGGAGAAGAATGGGCAATAAAATCCACCGTTACTCTTTTAAAATGACGATTACGATGCACCTAAAATAAAATTACTATACCATAATAGATAAAAAGAATGAAAAATGAAGCAATGACAGATAAATTAATTGTGAGATAGATACCTACATGGTGCTTACATATTTACAAACATTGTAAAAGTATATGATTTTAAGTAGATGATATTCCAAAAAAAAATACAATGGGTGGTAGTAGGTTATTGTGAAACGAGAGAACTACGGCCTCGAAAATGTGATTATCGGATACGGTGGATGAAAGGTTATAAAATAGAACCGTTTCAACCATCTGACCAACAAAAAGAGGAACTGTTGCGCAATTTGGCGCCAGACTCGGGACTACCTTTGATGCCTTCCATTAATTCGTCGAATGTATTTCTAGAGACTGATTTAAGTCTAGAAATAATATTATCAAGTACGATTTAGAGTCCATTAAAGGTAGAAACAAATACTACAATTTTGATAATCTTAAGAATGAAATTTGACATGAATTAAATACTAGATATGGTGGTTGGTATAAAATATACACTGATGGTTCAAAGAGCGCTGATGGGTTAGGGGCAGCATATTGTAGTTGTGCTTTTTGAATTAATAATAATAATTTATCTATAATGAGTTATTGACTTAGAACTTTAGACGCACTGACCAACGTAAGTATCTCTTCTGAGCTGCAACTTCAGAAGCTCTAACATACGTGAAGAACAAGGTTACATTAGGGCAGTTATGCTTACAGATAGCAAGAGTGCTCTACAACATAAGTATAGCTCGATGCGCCTCTGGGTGCAGAAGTGTTTCGAAAGCTTAAATGCCATTTTAAATCAAATTTAGCTAAAAAGAGCTAAAATTGCAGTAGGTTCCACGTCACATTGGATTACCGGGAAACGAGGAAGTCGATTTACTAGCGCAAAAATCGACTTTAGGTTTGGTCATTGAAGTTAAGTGTCACTAATACGAAATACTAGGTAAAATAGTATAAATTAAATTGCTATAACATCTGGCATAAATATTTTGATAAAAAGTCAAAAGATAAATATATTTGATACAATACAGTGCAATGCAATGTGAACCTCCTCATATTCCCTGGTTTACTGATGTGAGAATCATTCGAAAATACTCGTATACATATAGTATAGCACATAGGTTACGGACAGGACATATGCCACTCAACAAGTTTGGCTTTCTAATGAAAAAGTGAGTAGTCCAAATTGTAAACAGTGCGGGACTGTGGAGGATGTGCATCACTTGTTGGTGGTGTGTCCCCGTAAATATAAGAAAGAGACGCGTTGATGGCCGAATTAAACTCCAATTATTAATAGGCTAAATAGCAGTGGTAGCCCAGTAGTAACGGCCGCTGTTGCCGCAGTTGTAGGTCGTGCGTTCGAACTCAAGCAGGCACTTTACTATGCGTAAAATATTTTATCACTACTGCTCTCAAAACGGTGAAGGGAAACATCGTGAGGGGTTTCCTCATGCCTAGAATAAAAATTCGAAGACATGTGACATCTACCAAACCGCACTGGGCCCACGTGGTGGATTACGGCCCACTTCCTCTCACAGAGAGGAGAACTGTGTTCCAACAGTGGCAACATTATAGGCTGATTATGCTATTAATAGGCTAGATCTGGATGCTTTTCAAAGTCTCGTAGCGAAACCATGTAGCATAGAAGCTATTAAAATTTACAAGTTTGTTTATAACTCTTTTAGCTAACATAGTCTGTAGTAGTTGTTTTATAGTAGCAAAGTGTTATTTTCATCTTTTGTAGGTATGGGTCATGATGGGGCTGATATAGTTACCTACGTGTGTAAGTTAAAAAGCCTAAAAAAAACAATGTATCAATTTCGCTTTGTTTATTGAAAAGATCAGTTCCACCCTGATTGCTGTTTACTGGTTTACGGGTAGAGGAAAATAGATATACCTAAACATGGCAAAGGCATAACTAACTAAGGAACAGAAGCTTCACACGTCTAGGGGCCGAAGTTAGTTTGATAATACTACTCTCAAAATTCTGTTTTACGTCTTCAAAAAATAAAGTACTTACGAAGATGCCATATCTGCAGGTTCAATTCTATAATGTCTATCGGCCTCCGTCTCCGACATTCTGATGTCTTCGGAGCCGGAGGGGCTCATGTGCCTGCTCGAGTGGTGTTCGAGCTGTCGGATGAGATCCTCAAGGTTCCTGATCCTAATAGGCCCGCACTGTGGCGGTTCATCTTCTTCATCGTCACCGGCTCTCTGTCGGCGGAGCTCGGCTTCGTGTATCTTCTCAGCAGAGGGCGCGCGCTCTCTCTTGTACTCATACTCCTGCAAGGCTCGCAGGTCGCCCGAGCCGCCCGCCGCGCCGGCGCTGGCGCGTTGTGCTGCTGCAGTCTTTAGTGCCACGATTATGTTTTCGTGGTAGCCGTTCAGGTCCTGGAAGTCCAGCAGAGAGGAAGTTAGTAATGTGTTGTGTTATTACACAGCGGGTGTCAGTTATAATGTCAATTAACATACACATAGCCATTTAAAGATATTCAAGTCCACTGTTATCCCAATTTACGGTCTCTTTTAACATCTAAAGCAAGACTAAAAGCCCTTCTTTAAATCCCAATATTTCCCTACCATTCCTCTTATTATCATAATCATCTGCCCATAGCAGGCCAATCGCTTTCCTAACTCACCTTAAACTTATATTCCATATCAGCGACGGCCCCGGCGGGTTCCTGTCCATCAGACTGCGAGCCTGCTTCCAGCTGCTCTGACTGCGAGTCGTCGCCCCACTTGTCCTTGCCGTCCACGGCGCCGTAGCCGTGCTTCTTCAGGATTCCCTTCTCTGGGAGCTTCGTCATCGAGTTGGCAGCCACGTCGATGAACGCTATGTCTTCTTCGCCTGGGAATTCAGGTTGGTGCGTTTAAAATATGTACTTGACAAGAACATAATTCAAAGTCTTAGTCGGATAGCAAAATATGTACATTAGAGTAATCAACGGAGCAGGATTTATGAATACAGAAAGACTGAAATTATATTTCTTACAAAAAGTTTCACAAAAAAAATTACATCCACCTGAATGTGTAGGCTCATCTTCGCTGCCGGAATGAACTCGTTTCATCTGCTTGTGATCTCTGAAATAATAGAAAAAAGACATGATTTAGGGATTCAACCAAAGGCTACTAACGGAAAGGATAATTTGATTTCAATCGTGAAAAACGAAAACGAACTAAAATAATGACTATATAGGTTTCAGAGGTTTCCATGCAATTTCACGCTTTTATTACACTGACTTACAGGTCTACTAGATCGTGGAGTTGCCTGGAAATCTAAGAAGTTACTGCTAATATTTTTTCGATGGTTATTTCCATTTGGACATATAAATTGCACTTACGGATATCTACTGCTACTGCCAGAGCCTGACATGTGGTTGCCATGCCGGAAGATCACACGCGTCGAGTCTCCACGACTGTACATACAAATTACTTTTAGAAAATATTCTTTTGCCACACTTTATGATTCATAGTACAATGATGCGGCGTCAGATGTCAACTTATGTTATGATATCAACGCGAAACACATCATAAAAATGGTTTGAGTGACCCAAAAAGCATGTACTTTTCATGTGATATTACCTTTCTAATTAAAATTGCAATGTAGTATGTAGTTTAACAAATTCTTCACATATTATGTACCTGTTCGAAAACTCTGTATGCTTAGGTATGTAAAATAAGAAGAAATTGAGGTGCAAAGTGTGGCTAAGTACGGACTAATCTCTTTTTTCTATCAACCAAAATGGATAAAGATAAAGCGTGTTTTGTGTGAGTGCTCTCTCATGTTGTGAACACACAAATAAAAATTGCAAAGTTTGCTCAAAGATCTGCTCTAGTCCAAAGCGTTCGGAACTTAAGCTCAGTGTAATAAAAGCGAAAATCGAGTGAGCGGAAATAAACAGCGGTGCGCAGCCCAATCCACGCGAAGCTTTCGACATACCTTAAAAGATTTCTTTGAGTAGACGAGTTCCGTTAAAAAGAGGAAAGAAAATTTTAATTTGAGGACATATATCGTGCAGCCACCCATTTACCGTATGTATTTACTACGTTTAGCAATGAGGAAAAACATTTGGTGGAACCGTAGACATAGAGAGTGGACTGAGCGTTCCGTATTCAGTTGTGCAGATCGAAAAGTACGAGAGAGACAAAGTGAATTCGCGGCCAGTTGTTGTCTCTTTGGTAGTACCTACTACAGGCGTTGGCCGCACAGTCGCTTTGTCTCTTTCTAGAGAGTGGTCACTTTTGTGAGGCTAATGCTCAGTCAATTCTCTATGTCTATGGGTCGAACCAACAATTTCTTGAATCATGCGAAATGGGTAGCTACGTAGACGGATAAATAAAAAGGGCTTATAATTTACAAAAATGAAAGTTAGTTAGTTGATTTTACAGAAAATAAAAGAGTTGGATTTTAAAAAGACCTTTCGAGGAGTTTAAAACATTTTAGTTATAGACACCAAGACATGAAAACAGAACTTAATATAGAAGTAGTCGTTTGGATATGAACTTAATGCTGCCATTCATATGATTCCAATATACTATGAAGGAACTATTTCATGCTTCAACAATATTATCTTTGCAGTTTTCTGAATGGCATCGTTAAGTTCTTCCCAAACGTCTTCAGCCATTCAAACCTACCTAAACGTATTATTGAAGGAGTGCATCTTCCCTCCGTCCAGGGAGATGTCTTCCTGAGAGTTGTTGGAGGTCGTGGACCCTGCAGCGAAACTCTTCGCAATCGGCTTCTTGACGTAAGGCGGGTCGTATTTCCGTGACGTACTCTTTTTCCTGAGGCAGGCGTGGCGGGGGAACGCACACTCAGATCAATCGTTAAAGTTTACGAAATCGGAGGTCGGTGACGTACAACAGGCGCTGTCGTCACCGAGGACCAAAGGCGAGGAATAGAAGATGACGTGATATTATTTTATAGGTGCCCAGAGTTTTGGATACCACAAAAATGATGACAAAGATTAGTGGTAAACGTGAAAGAGTATACTATCACGGGTAACTAGTTTTAGCAAAAGTTTTTGATTTGACGGTCACCTTCTAACCCTCAAAAGTATTTGAAAATTGATTTGACAGCAAAGACTGGCGCTTTTGGATATTACAAAAACAAAGTTCTCTTATAAATTTTTGAATTGGACTTTAGAATCAACTTTTCGTTTCATTCCTCATGGGAAATGATGTCACATGGAAATTATTATCAAGAGATCGATCTTAGCTTAGTGATTGTAGGCTCCTTCCAGTAAAATAAAAGCGGGGGACATCAGGGTACATTTTTACTTCCAGACGCAAAATTTATTGAATTTCTGCTTGGGTTAGCAAAGGTTAGCAATGTTTGCTGGAAAGATCCTTAAGTCTTAAACGTAACATTAGGCGTTGCTAACTAGATAGACAGCTGCTTGAAAGAAGAATCCGTGCATCGCACATTCGCTTCTCGTGCAAAAGTTAATAGAATTTAGTGGTAGTGGTAAGTGATTGGTGACGTTAGAGTCGAGCGATCTATATCTTCTCCGGTTTCATAGTAACTGTTCCGTACATACCTCGCCGTGGCACAACACCACGTACCGTGTGGAGCGGTCTCTGACCTGTAACTCGCGCGCAAACGTATGAGTGACACATCGGAAGATATAGACGCGAGCGCGCCGCCGGGCAGAGTAGAGCGCCCGGCGACGCGAGCTCCGACCAAGAAAGGAAACGAAAACGAGTCACAGTTCACATAAGCCAATGCATACATCCAAGAGCCCAGAATCTTAAGGGTTTGAGTCGAGGTGTCTCGAGTACAACGAGGAAAGCCTTTGTCGGCATGCAGCGAGGCGGCCGGACGGTGAGGCCTCGCCGAGCACCGCGCGGCCCGGCCGCTCGCGGACACAGAACCACAGATCAAATGCAGTTGTGGCGCGCCAGCCAGGCCGACGCGCCACCCGCCAACTCTAACTCTACGACCACAAAGTAAACGACATAAAGAACGTATGTCCAAAAGGAAAAATAATAAAGTAAATGAAAACCAATCGCCGACGTAAAAACGAACAGAAACACCAACGCTAACGTCTAAAATAAACATACAAGTATACGAAGGTGACGATTTAAATTTCTTCTTAAAGACTACCTTTGGTCTGTTTTCTGCTCACTAACCTTAGGCACAGGGAGAAGTTTTTGTGTACTACGACTGACCTGTAGCAGAGAGCGCTCAGGGCAAATACTATGAATACCCCCCCTACCACAGACATGAGCACCGCCACGAGGAAAACCGTGTTCGAGCCGTGGTAGTTCTCTGCGCCCAAACAGAACGGAAGTAAGTCACGGCCGGCGCGATCGGTGACGTCACGGGTCGCGTGACGTCAGCGAGGCGGGCGGCCGGCGCCGGCGCCGCGGGGGCTCGCGGTCGGCGTCGACACGACACGACACGATACGATACGACACGACAGGCACGAGCGACACACACAGTGCGACAACACCGAGTTACCGTCCGTTACCTGAAGCAGTACGCCATCCAGGCGAACCCCACGAACACAGACAGCACGACCGCGAGCAACAATATCACCATGTTCATGGTGCTCATCTTATTCCCCTCGTGCTCACCTGCAAGAGAGGGGTCCCGCGCGTTAGTGCGCCGGCGCCGCCCGCCGCGTCGCGCCCTCCGAGCATTGCTCCTTGTACACGTGTACGTATGTGTGCGTGTGCACCTTGCTACACGGCCACCGACGCGGGTACCAACAGTCTTACGTAAATTGATGAACACACAAATCAATGAGCTATAAAATGGTTTGTTAATAACCCCATATTGGGTTTGTAGATGACCCCTAGATGGGCTTGCAAATTACCCCAAAATAGGTTAAAAAATGACATAGAAATGGGTTTACAAATAACCCCAAAAATGACTTAGTAAATGACTCCAAAAAGGGTTCTATCTACATAAAATATTTAAAACAATGTACAAGTTACATCATCTTCTTACATTAGACTCGGTAAACTCTAATATTTACTAATGATGAACATCGCAATTTCCAAAAGTTGCAATTCAATGCAGCAATTCACGACTCGATCCTACGATAAACGCTTGGTTTAGTAGCGTAATTTTGAAAAGCAGTGCTCGGATGTAATGGCCAATTGATTTAGTTTAAAGTAGGGGGAATATTAATAGAATACAGTACAAAACACCTGAAAACATAAACATGAATTATAGTAAAATTATATAAGTGTTAGAAGTAGTAATAGTTTTCGAAATTATAAGAAAAGAGGTGAAATAGTTGACGTTTTTTTTATTTTTTTTAGTTTGTGGAAATTATCTTTGACCAGGTTTTAGATGCTACTTGGAGCTTCATCAGCGCCGAGTGGTGAAAAAAGAAACCCTTATACCCGTGTTATATGTTGTAAAAAATCGCGTTTGACCATTATCTCCTCTGATTAATTAATTTTTTTTTTGCACCAGCGAAGGCTGGTTTACAAAACACATTTTTGTGCACCCAAGAGTTTAGAACACTATTTATGATAAAATTAAAATATTCAGTCTTTTTGATTTTTCCCGATATTTTCTTTGGGTTGGTTATTGAGTTGTGTTATGGATTGATTATGAAAATTGGGTTTATCGGCATTCAACATTGTGGTAACAGTGTTTCAAAATAAATAAACCACATTGTTTAAGTTAAGGTTACAATAGATACATTAGAAATAGAGAAGTAGGTTTAAAAAAAATTACAGTAGAAAACATAATTAAATAAATAAGGGCCAAATTATATTTACAAAAGTTTAAATTTGCTTAAAACTAAGTTCTTAATCTAAAACTATTATCGTCAAAAACTGGTTTCTTTCGTTAAGTTTAATATTTTACGAAAAATTAATGTCTTGATTTTCCTTTATGTATTTTTTTCATAGAAACTGATTGACGTCATATTTATTATTATAATTTTGACAACATTTTGAAATATTTCCTTTTATCAAAAAGTTCGATAAATGTTTCAAAGATCCCTGACACAAAATATTTCTAAAATTAATTCTAGTCTTAACTAAGGCCTATAATACTGGGGTCGACTCACCATACGGTGTTTCCTTCTTGGTCATGTTGTAGGCAGCCTTAGTGCTGTTGTCGGGTACGTAAGGGGTGGGGGAAGGGGGGAGCGCGTCGTGGTGAGAACAGTCGGGGCCTGTCCAGCCACGGTTGCATACGCACTTGTTCATGTTTGAACATGCCTGGAAGTAAAGAAGGTGGTGATTAAAATGGTGATGAAGAAAAATTTATTGAGGCACAAAAAATTACATCAGACAGTCCCCCAAATCGCCTTGACCACTTCCTAGTCTTTAGCTGGGATGAAGAAGTGGCGCATAAAATTAGTATACTGTACCTAACGCAAAGGTGAACATTTTTAAAAGGCGGTATCAGTAGGATGAAAAATACAGGCATAGTTACATTCGTCAATATACTGAGACATATTCCATTTTATCAAATAAAACTGCAACGGATGGCGAGTCGTCTTTCAGTTGTAAAAAAGCTTCATTGGACAAATCTGATTTATTATCGCCTATAACTGAAGTAGCACATCCTAGCTACGAGGTGGCGTTCAATAAATCCCATGAAAATCACACACAGACACATCGACAGTAATAAATTAAAATAAATTAAAACTGTCCATATAAGCCTTACACATCAATTTCTAAAGCCATCAAATAAAACGAACTAAACTTATCCCATTTAGCTCAACAAACATGCTCTGTACCAAACTTAGTACCATCGAATCAATTCTAGACTTAGAACAAGTTTCAATGATATTAAGGGAATTAATTTCGCCGTGGAATCGATTCGTATTACCTAACTGCCACAAATTGGAGTCCGGTGGTTACTACTATCGGGAACTCGTTGGTATGTGAAGTGATGCTGGAGTAGTGTTTGTGGTTATTACTTTTGGTATTGGTTGTACTTTAGTCATCGACTCCTTATTATGCTTTAATCTACTTTCAGTCATCGTCTTCGTGTTCACGACTTTCTAAGCTTCATGATCTTCCTAATAATAATTACATGCCTATTTAATGTAATTATTATTCTTTCTACACGACTATGGCGAAGCAAAAAGGAGGGTTATGATTTTGACCGGTGTGTATGTATGTTCATCTGTTCGGACCTCATAACTTCAAAACTATTATATAACGTATCGTTGGAAGCCCTAACAAGTGTGACACCGGATTTTTAATTTGTCTGTCTGTGATGTCTTGTTTATACCATTACAGATTACTTTTTTTTCGTAGTCGTTTTAGTTTTATAACTTTTATTTTCATTGATATGTTCACATATTCATTATTATCCACATTCACACTAAAAACGCCTCAAAAGTTTGCTCTCAATAGCTAGTCATAATTCAAACAAAAATCTATATTTGCCGAGAGATAATTCTCCGAAAACACCAATAAATAAATCACTTTAGTGAGTTCCAAAGGATGCAAATGAACGAATTAAAAGCGACTTTGAAGCGAGTTGCGTCAGTAACTCGATTCCGTGTGGATTGAGTTTAGGGACAAATCGTCGTTAGCCAGTGCGGAATCGTGTTGAATTCCTCTCCTCGCCTCTCGAACGGAGGTGAGGAACGATTGGAGGACAATTATTAAACTTTATACGAAATTTATTCATGACAAAAAGTCCTATTAAGTACTTTGTTCCTTTTATAATTTCAGATTTCAAACCGATTCGGAATTTAAGGCGGATTTGAGCGGCGGTAAGAGCGTGCTAGTCGGAAACTTTTGATTTTTCTTTCATGAGTCAATAAGTCGTTTTTATCTTTTCATGGAGTTTCATGGTCGATAAAGTCTTCCTCAAAATACATTTAGCTGAAATGGTTCTATTATGTAACATCACGCCAGTAATTCCTGAATGGTTAGGCTGAGGTGTACCTATAGTACCTACACCCACATTTAGCCAGTTATGTTGAAGTCCCATGTAACAGGGGGCGAGCCTATTGCCATCAACCGGGCATAAATCCAGACTACGGGCTGCTACTGAGAAATTTGGCTCTATTAATTACTTAATTACAAAACTGACTCCATTAAAACCTCAGCATTGTATTCGATTTACATCTCTCTAAACAGCCAAAGTAAACACACTGGAAACACAAGTAACGAACAAATCTAGCTCCGAACTCTTCCATGGAGCTACATATTTAACTAAAACCGTACAGAGTTACTATTTAAACTATTTACGTGCTAACTTGGGCCGTCGGGTCCAACTATTCGGGGTCGAGACAGAATTCGGGGCACGGCTCGTGCGACCAATCCGATTTTCTCGGGGGTTGGGCACCCGTCCCACCGAGATTTAGTTAAGGTGGCACTGCGGAATTTCCATACGTTTGCTACAAGATTTTTGTGACGAAATTTGGTTTGGAGGATGACGTTTGGGGCATATTGTGACGTTTTGAAGATGAAGATGTCGTTAAAGAATAGTGTTATGAAGGTGGAAGGTGTGTGTGTGCCTGTATAGGTGACGTAAGAGTTGCCAAAAAGATTATGCTACAAATAAATTGGCGTTTAGCGTTGTCGTTTAGCGTTCAGTGTTTGTCCTAGCAAAGTATGGTGGTTAATGGTGAGTATCTCTTTCTGATACTAACGTTTTTGAAGTACTAACCTATATTCAGAAGTGTCGCTATGTGTGACGTTTATGACCGCGTAGTTCTTTTAAACTACGCAACGGATTTTGTTGAGGTTTTCGCTATAATTTTGAGAATGTATTCCGAAAGGTTTATTTGTATAATGCATTAATATTAAACATACAATATACATATAATATAGAAATCTTGATGTTTTTTTCTAGTAGCCTAGTAAGATAATGGTTGATTCCTGTTACATTGTAAATACGAAACCCAAGGACTCACAGCAAATACCGATATTATATTAAGCAGGGCGCAGTCTTGAAATCGGATGCGAATATGTGATGTAAGTATTTGATTCCAATTTGCTTTCGGAAACAGGGAACTCGATAGTTCGGTACTCATGAATCTTTGATAGCTCCTCTAGTACCTATAGCATAACTTGAGATATTTGATATGGCATTGTCAACAGCGTGCCGAAACCTTGCGTTGAACTTGCTGTTTAAATTGTAGTAGAACATCGTGTTCACTACGTGGATCGGCTTGTGCATCTTCATTACTATTATTGACATTGAATCTTACTACAATTTTTTTTTTCGTTAGTTGATCTACCAGAGTCTAGATTTGTACCGAGTTGGTGGCAAAAGGGCTGCCGCCTATTAAATAGGTATATGGGACTCATAATAAACTGTCAAAATGTTGATTACTAAAGACATTGTGATGTTATGTTATGCATTCAGCAATCATGTTATGTCAAAATCCCTGAATCGTATCAAGATATTTTTTTTGCTTGTACGAAAAACTTTGAAACTGAATATCGGAATAAAACAAGCCTTGCGAATGAACTGTAGTCCATGTGGTAACCTTAGTTAAGTCACAGATTAGTACAGCTGGGTCAGTACGCAAAATCATCATCAGCATCAATAAAAAGCGACTCTTACTACGACACAATAAAGTGCAATTCAGGTCGCATAGCGCTAATTACCTACAGTTATATTCACTTTGCCTCTCTATTTCTATCACGTAACTCTTATATCTTCTGACTACGTTACGCCCACTGAATTCACCGAAGTCGACCCCGCCGCGTACCTACTTGTAGCTTCATACCTAAAATGTGGAATGACCCATCTGTACCTATTCATCTGTGGTTAAGTTCATGTGTTTTTAAACAAGGCTTGGACACTTCGCTCCGGTTCTAATTACAATTTTACGAATTCACTGTGCCCTGCTAATGATCAAAGCGTATGAAGCAATCCTAATGTTGGAAAAGTCATAAGAAACTGGGATGTGATTAATATTGTGTCTTGCCTTAGTGAAATAAAATTTTCTGACATTTTATTTTAGTTTTGGCTAGTGTTTCCAAAAACAATGTTTAAATTTCAAGACTAAAATTGATATTTTTGTCTTAGGAAATAGCACGCTCTATTATTTTTTGTTTAGGGTTTTGAATTTCATCAAAACATTACAAGTTTTTGATTATCTAATCATGAACAGAACAGCACACACACAGTGTATGAACAGCTTACTATTTTCAGTCTGGCTCAGTGCAGCCTAAGTATTTAATAAACTAGATACCAATAATCAGAAAAAAAAAACAATATTATGTATATTTTTTTCGCTTCCTCTCGTACGTTGGCACAACATAGAGCCGCACATCGTCCAACTTATAATTAACGATGTCCAAACTGAAAGTGCGAGCGGCCAATTAAATGATATTGAATTAAAACTCCACGTTACGGAACTTATTTATCCCACCCGGAATTATATTACTTCATTTTGAGGTATGTTCCGAATTAATATTACATTTTAATCTATACTACGAAATGTTCCGGGAACTCGAAGCAGTAATTAAGTTTAAATAGGTGCTCGGGTAAATGAGTTCTAAAGGGAAAACATGTTATTTATTCTGATGCATTTGATATAACATTTTTTTCTCATTGTTAGTGAAATATTGTTTGAAGTACCTAACTACGGAAAGAACTGGCGTTGACTTAGATAGATATTATGATCACGCCGATCATTTTGATATTTCCAGCAGTAGTTGATACTTCAAAAAAACTGGGTTTCCTCTTCCTTTGCCCTGATGCCACGTTATTATAAAGTTTATATATTAATGTATCTCTTGCTAGCTATTCCCTCCAATTACACTTTTTTTTCTTTTTGCCATGAACGCTTTTAACGTGCAAGTCTTTCTACATCGTTCACACATATATATATATATATATATATGATCAAAATATCGATTCGCCAATACTTAGCATCGATATTTTGATTTGAAAAAATGTCCATGCAGTTTCTTACCCGTTCTTCTCCATACAAACCTACTATACGTTTTAGAATAGGCAACTAGCCTGACCCTACTGACTGACCGACTTCTTGACACTTCAAACGTGCCTGTGATTGGTTTAATTGAAATAAATGGTTTGAGTTTGACTTTCATAGCCCAGTTACAATTTTTACATAATTAATATATTTTGCTGATGGCAAGATATTACTCACACTATTTTACTTGATGTTTCTCCCTACATTTCTACTCAAAACCTTTCCAATCACTGCTATTTGCAAACAAACATCTCCTAACACTCTCATTTAATTAACTACGTGCAATTTTAAAGCTAATTCTTGTTAATGAAGTGCCAACACAAGCAGATATTAATCAGAAATGGTTTGACTACGGAACGAGTTGCAGACAGAATCTTTGATAATACTGTACAAATTCAAATTCAAAAGTCATTTCTTCGAACTAGGCTTTGAATCAGCAATTTTCGAACGTTAAAATTACATAAGACAGTCCCCAAAAAACGCCCGCCCTTCACCACTTCCTAGTGCTTTAGCTGGGAGTTACAAAAACTTGATTCTATACAATGTTACTTATGGAAAATAATTTACATTACGCAACACAAAACATTAAATTAAATGATTTGCTATATGTCAGTTAGCACACGCCAATATACTTCTCTCTCTCTCTCTTCTCTTCTTTACTCAACCATTTATTCCGTTACAGAGGAAACGGTATTCGATGTTCGTGTAATGATGAATATTAAGGGTTATGTTATGCGTGCAGAGTGAGTTATTTTAGATCGTGTAATAAATGGTGACCCTTTATCATATACATGAAACGTGGGAGAACCAAGGTCTCCGACATTGCTGTATTTATGAAATAGTAGACTGAAGTGGCAATCAATGTTTATAAGCAGAGAAAACTATGATATCCCATTCGATCATATTATTAAACGTCTGAAAACGTAACATAACATTGCCTTTATGAAATATGGATTTGCATTGGGGTAGCCAGGAAGCTGACCACAGCCTAGTTGGTGGTTTTGATGCTGATTAATTAACATCACTCTGAATAAAACCATTTGATTCGCGGGTGAGGAAATTAATCAATGTTTAGGCCGAAATTTTACCTTATTTTTACTTTCCAACCAGCCTTGCTACGACATTGCTGACATTAACTATTCTCATGTCACTCGTGCTGATACAAGATAAAAAATAACTCATACACACGTGTGTATACTATAATGTAGGTACATATAGTCTGTTCGAAAAGAATCTTATGAAAGGGGGAAATACGAAGGGTTTGTTTACACTTTTATCACATACAATTTTCTGGTTAAATTCTTACGCAATCATTCACTATAGGTTACATTACAGTCCATTCGTCGAGAGAATGCGTTCCTGACACCTGTCAGTTGGACAATTTCTAGTAGTAATAAGGATCAAATTCGCAAAACACATCCGTTAGAATGAAACTGACATGTGTCAACAACGTATTCTCTCTACGGCCAGATTGTAGCATCACAAAATATATTTGTTTTGTGTTTAGTAGGTTTAACTCTTTATATCTCTCTACTTTTCCCAAAAAAATATTTTTTGTGTAAGTAAATTGTAAGTAATTGAAAAGTCATCTAAATTAATAAAATTGACCTCAATTTGTCAAATGAAAAACACCATTAAGGTGATTTAAAATTACGGTTTTCGGTTTAAGTATTAAAATCAAAGCACTGAATTTGTAAGTGGCACTACAAATTAGCATCCAAGGGCTACGTTTTCTGATCCATTTGTTTACGTTCTCATCGGATACTTTTCAAACAGACCACACCTACATATCGTAAATACGTGTATAATATTTTTATATGAACGTGGGACTCGCGGAGTTACTTTTTAATAGTTTGAGTGGTGCCCCGGGCGGCGTGTTATTCAATTTTTGCTTCGCCGCGACGCTGTTAGATTTTATACGTTTAGTTATGATATGTGCACGTTTACGAATGTACGTATGAAGGTAGATTAGGTTTTAGGAAAATGTATGATGGTTTTATTGCATAAAAAGATTAAAAAATAATAGTACGGATATTACTTTTATTTATTAAACATCACTCAAAAAGTTCAAAAAATTAAAGTACAGATAGTACTTTTAATTTTTAAACTTTTTCAAATTTATTTAATGTATGATGGTTTTATTGCATAAAAAGTTTAAAAAATAAAAGTACGGATAGTACTTCTATTTTTTAAACTTTTTCAAATTTATTTAAACGCACGATATAGTAAGGCATCTTTCGAATGCATTAAAACTCTCTAAAAAAAGGCATGTGTTCATATTTGATATTAGTTAACAACTTCTTATATTCCATTATTTTCTTTTTAAATCGAATAACTATTTTTACACTAGCTGAGACTAGTAAGAAGATATTATTAATGTAATGTAACATTTAAGTCCACCTAAGTACCCATATTTTTCAAATAAATGTTTAGATTTCATTTGTTTCACTTTCATTATCATCTTACATTTAAATCGAAATTATATAAATGGCCCATAAGGTTGTTAGGCTTTTTACAGTGTAAAACAATTCTTTGATAAAAAAGTAAGTGATAAATATTGTTACTGATATTTATTTAGATATGTACTGCTTAGATTTAAAACTGTTAATAAACATTGTTAAAAAATAAGGTAGTAAAAAAAAAGGCAATCTCGCATAATGTGCCGTTAGCGGCATAATAGTGGCGCTGCCTCACTTGTTATTTTGTTTGATGGTTGAGGTTAGTTCACCGTGACAATGACAATACAATTCTGACGGCACTTTAGCCAAGCCGAGGCAGCGCCGCTAATGTGCCGCAAATAGCGGCACTCTATACACTTCCAAAAAATAGTTACACTTACTTTCCTTTTTACAGTTTTATGGAAATCTTTTCCCAAATTTTCAGTTTCCACTCATTATACCTAGCTACTTACGTTCTTTTACTTGATTTTTTTACATTCCAAACACACATTTACTGTAAAAACATTTAAAAGAAAAGTAGTACTCACCCCCTTCCCAGAGCACTCGTTATTATTATGGTCGGTGGGGCACTTGGTGTGGTCGATGTAGGGGAAGATGGAGGTGCAGGTCTGGTTGACGCACACCAGGTTGTCGCCGCACGGCGTGCCGTCGCGCACCAGCCCCAGAGGAGCAATCTCTGAGTGCTTTGGAAGACCTGTTGTGGCTCTGGAATCGTGAGGAGTTGGGGTTACAAGTAGCCTTTGGTAAAATAGAAGAAAGATTTGGAAGCCACAAAAAATTTGGGTCACCGTCACATTTTTCGTAATCATATCAATGAATTAAGGAAGAAAAACAACATTTTATAGATTAAGAGTCTCAGTTTGTCAGTAAGAAAAAAAAAGAGCAGAAAAATTTTTCGACCATGGATATGCAATGGATTAGCAATTTCCTTCAAAATCATTCAGATTGGGATTGAAAATGTGTTACGCAATTAGGGTGCTTTTATATCGGAGAACCAGACACAAGAGTTGAATTACTTTAGAGAGAACTACTGATGATCTTTATGAGACTTCCAGAAACCGTAAGGTGAATCTGTAAGTAAGATCAAAGCACACTCTCTGGATAAAGACAACATTAAAATTGGAGCTATACTCACTTGCATTCATACTCGTTGCCCTTGATGCTGATGACTGTTCTGGTGTAGTACTCGTCCATGCCAGTCACTATGGGGTAGCGGTTCCCCTGCTGGCACTGTAGTGAGCCGCAGCGGACGTTCCTGGTGAAGAAGATAATTACAAATGGCTGCAATGGTGTATCATCTGAACGTGTTTAAGACACCAACACAGAGACGTTAACGGTGTCATTATTGTTGCTCACTTAATTGCAGTTCCTGACTACGTCCTACTCAAGTCTCAAGTTATTCGATTATAATGTGAGAATCCCGTACTACTATGACAACTACATATTCTTTGCGTAAAAAATAAAATGTTATTTTAGGGCTGTCAAAAATTCTAAAAAGTAATTATAGTATCAACAATACTCACTCAGTCTCACACTTAATAAAATGTCCGTTGTCATCTTTCCCGCAGTGCCCCGTCACCGCTCCCTTCGAGTTGAACTGATCGAAGCATTCCTTATCGGCCCCTATCGTGCCCTGTCCCCAGATACTCTCACACTGCAGCGACAGTGTGGGGCACTGCCCCGCGAAGCAGTACCCCTTGCCCTCCTCACAAGGGTCGCCGTTCTTCCGGTGCGCGTCCGGTGGACACAAGCCGGACATTCCCGTGCACGTCTCGTCGAGGTCACACTCGTTTGTGGCGTCCCGGCAGGTCACGCCACGTGGTTTTAGCTGCGGAGGTGAAAAGGGAAGATGCTGTAATTTGTGTTTATTTAGAGTTTAAGCTTAACTGCTTAAAAGGGCATATTCTTAGCACCAATAAAAGAAGTAGTGGAGCGCGTAGCAAATAAATGAAGGTTAGGTTAAATTTAAAACTTGCTCCAATAATCATTATGTTAGGTACCCTTCGCATTTAGCGTAGGCACCTAACAATTCACTGTTAATATCCTCGAGCAAACGGATTTATAAATCTATAATATATAGTAGAGAACTGGACAGTAATTTTGTAATTATCCTTTTAAAACCTCTCTTCTATGTGTTTGGCATTCCAAACCATTTCAGAAACATACACGCAATTTTGCTCCCTAATTTCCAACTAAATCTCTCTTTTTGCGGTTCCAAGCGTCACATTTGCATAGTTGTCCTAAACTTTATGTGGAATTAACTTTGTATTATTCAACATTATGACACACAGCGGAACATTAATCAGTTTGAAAACTGATGAAATTCAGACGTAGGATTGTAAATTTGTCAGAATACATTTGTGTGAACAAAATGCAAATATGTTTCGACTATAAGACTTGTATTTAAATGTGCTAAGTGCCAGTTGTCTTGAGGAAACTTTGAGCTGTACATACTTTAAGACCTAGACTACAGTTGGTTGGAGTCAGAGAGGTATCTGAAGGGATGAAGGGACTTGGAGCTAATTAGCGCATGACTTATTCCTGTCCATGAAGCGAGCCGTATCAATAAACAACAGGTCTAGAATGTTTCGTTGAATGCATAAATAGAGCTAAGAAACTCTCTCCGACAAATTCAAGTAAATCGTATTGAATATGCAATCAATGACAGGATTTTCCCTGAAAATGGTTCGCTATAGGTATATTATTACGATTCTTAGCAATATCTGTTGTAAGTTAATATAAAATGACACACACACACAAACATGAAAATTACAACACAAAATCTTTAAAAAAAAACAATTGACTTCCAAAAAAAACGCTACAAACTGAAAAATAACTTTAATTTCGTAAGATAGATAGATAGATAAATAGAATACTCTTTATTGCACACCATAAAAATTACAGACATAAATTTAGAAATTTTAATATAGGGTGACACAATGGGCGGTAAGTCGGTGTTTTTGGTTACGATTTTTCGTTTTTTTTCTTCCGGAAATAAAGTAATTTTTCACTCTGTAGTAAGTTTTTTTTTTTAAGTTTATATTTTTAACTTTTTTGTTGTGGTATCTACCTAACACGAATTCGAATACAACTACCTGCTATTTAAATAACAGTGGCAGGAACTTATTATAACGTCGTCCACATAGACTAAGTGAGAAAAATACGTATTATGTAAGATACCTCATAAACTACCCAAGTTAATAAACTTTATTATGCCTCTGAAGTATGACCTACCAAACAAAAAAATATTCATCAAAATCAATTTATAATTGGCGGAGTAAACGCGAAACAAAAATAAAAAAAAATAAAAAATGGTCGAAACTCCTCCTTTTTGAAGTCGGTAATTTTTTTTCCTATCATTGACCTGAGGGTACTATAAGACTAGTAGGTATTTATATTATATATATTTATATCTACCTACAAGTATTGAGACGTAATTACTTACTATTGTCAAATATGTATGAAATTCTACTCGTAGGCGCTATTTTGCAACTCATTTATTTATTACAAAAGAGTACAGTTGACAGTTTATTTTAGTTGTAATGTCTTCATCCTTACCTGACACCTCTCACAGCATTCCCCAGAAGCGCACTGCGACTCCTTCGTCAGGCGACACGTGAAGGGGTCGCAGCAAGGGTTGGTGTTCTGACACTCCGTGATGGTGCCGCAGTCGCATTCCTCACCCTCATCCAGGCGACCGTTGCCGCATTGGTGGTGGATCACCAGCTGTGGAAATTTGTAGTAATTTTAACTGTTCATATTTGATAGATGGTTTAAATAGGTTTGCTGATGAAAAAGGCTTGTGCAAACAGTGCCTTCATCATCTACGTAGGTATACAGAACGAATCCAGTTATGAATGTAGGTTTATAAACAGTGCCAAGTAATATATGCTCGGTATACATCGCAATTCGATCTAAAATCTGTATTTTTCAGGCTTTTCCCAAACTCATTTATGTCAAGAAAAGATCATTTTCAGATATTGTGGCTGGTTCTATTACCCCCTACATCGATTAATTTCCATTAAATTAACAAATGTGACACAGCTTAGACTACATTTCAACTATCCAACATAGCTTGGCGTATAAGCTAGAAGTGGCCTGCCATTACAACAAACCACTACCAACAAATCCTAAAAACATCCCAACAACTCTTTATTCCTCAAGTTATCCAAATCTCAAAACCTCTTAAAATAACAAAACGTCTATCTTAAGAATACCTTGAAATAGAAAAGAAAAACACACGTATCGACACGCGATCGTCATGTCAAACTCAGTATAAAAAGCATTAGTCGTACAAGAGAAACATTTCAGAATGCCCAAAGGGTGTGGTGAGCATACACACATATTGAATTTACATCGGGAATCGAGATTCGAATTGTGTAGGTACAGGTAGTACCTATCTCATACAGGAACGTAGATGAGTGCCATGTGAGAAACATATCGGCGATGGCAATTTTCAAAGGACCTATGTTTGTTAAAGAAAGTAACTTAATTAAATATGTCTTTGAATGTCGAGCTCTTGACCAAGTTTAAATTACTTTATTGTGGAAATTTAATAACTATCTGATATGATATGATATTTCATTTAATTCAATTCAGCTTCAAAACTACTGAACTGTATTCAAGTTCAGCGTATTGAAAAAAATACCCTATGCTGGATATATTGGCACCTACAGGTTTTTTGTTTAGTCGCGATATTCCAACGCTGCAAGCTGTTGCAAGTGCCATAATCGCAGAGTGACTGCGGAATGTGGATGGTAAAAAAAAGATTAAGTGCCGACAAATCTGTCGACCCTTTTTCAAATGAACCCTACGTAGATTGCACGTAAAAGTAAACAATGTGAATCGAATCATGTGATGTAATCCCAAAAACTGATAAGCTAACAGCATCAACACCAGAACCACTTCCAATACCAATCGCCACCAAATCACGCATTACTATGAGCAACCGCGAACAGGAAAATAAAGGCATTCGCTCACAATCATGCCTCGATAAATATGTAAGCGTGAGAAATCGAAGGGGAGAAAGCAGGGCTCGGCATTATCATTCCTGACTATGCAAATTTATTCCAATAAACCCTGGCTGGCGTTCGCTCCTGTTATTATATATTCGCAAACGAAGAGATGATTCAGAGCGCGAGGGCAGCTTGTATTACCATAACTTTTATTAAAGGAGTGGGCCTTGGCGCGGGTGACGGCAAACAATACGACAGCCTCTGATTAATTTTCAACGTGAAAATCTGTTTTGAATTCGAATGAACTCTTGCGTGGAAGTGGTGTGGCGGTGACGAGCTCATCCACACTAAACTTTCGCCTTCAAACCAGTGGTGCCTTGCTTTCTATATAGATACCTACGAATTATCCTATTACAGGGTCTGATTAAATGAGCTAGCGAAACTGTGAGCAGACGTGGTGCGTATCGATATCAAAACACGATAAAATAAGAAAGAAAGAAATAAAAGATGGTTTTTTTTTAGGGTCAAGGACCGCATTTATTGTTTTTACTTGAAGTATGAGTTGAGAAAATCTGAATCTTTTGTGTTGTCGTGCTTAGATATCTGTACCTTAAAAAAAACAGATTTTTTAACTGATATTTAAAGTTACTACACTAACTGCAGTCGATGTCCGCACATAAAAAAACATAAAATGTATGTGTTTTTTGTTTTATCATGTTCACGTCTGTTGAATTTTGCTAGCTAATTTTATTTTACCCTGTATAAGGTTTTGTGATCCCTTCAAGCAGACATCGAGTCATCGACTTTCCATTCAATGAAACCCATCTTTTTTAATCGAGAATTAAAGTGATTTCATTCGAAGATCTCACTGGATTGGATTTGATTTTACGATTTCGAGTTAATTAAAGTTTAAATAGGTAAGTTTGAAGACTTCAATCTGATTAATTTTAAATGGAATTGTATAATGAGTTTTTAATCAGATTAAATGGTATTATAAATACATACTTATAATGTTCAATTAGTGAAGGTTTAAACTTTTGTTTGGTGGAACACAATTAATAGTTAAAATTTGTTTTGTAACAATTGTTTGCCAAATAAAATAATTGATTTCAGTTTAAATGTGGATAATTCTATTTATGCCAGTAAAACGGCCACAGCAGCTGTTGCTGAGTTCATTTGATAAATAAATATATTTCTGTGTTAAACATTTTCGTGGATTGCTATTTTCAATAATTATGACATGAATAGTTCATGAATTATTGTTTAAACATAAATACCTATTATACAATATGTGTATTTGTAGGGTTTGCATGCTATCATGTTATAAGTTATGACTCAAATAAACATGTTCGGTTTGTTGAGCTGCACATAAAATTAACCTTATAGCCTCATATTTACCGCAGTTGTAAAACTGATAGAGCTGTACTATTCTGAGGTAAGTTATGAGTTATGACTCAACATAATTATTTAACGGTTGTTGAGCTGCCAAAATGGCTTACGCTCCACTTATGTTAAAAAGTCTTTGTTCGAGCTTATACACAACTTAACTACATACAAAACTCACGGCTTTTGCCTATGGAATAGGTAGAAACTATAAAGCCTATATACTGTCGTCTTAAATTATAGGTAAGTAGTAAATCAATGTAGGACAGGTAAACCGGGCCGCACTCATTCGTAGACAAGTCTAAACACCTGGATGATTTTATCTTACCGTATTACCTTCATGGTAGGTATTATGTAGTGAAAATTGCTCAACATTTATGATATTTTCTTATACATAAGTTAACAATCAATATAGAGTTAACCCAAAAAAAATATGCGCTTCGATAATCTTCATGTTTCCGAATTGGTACGAACGTTGTGCCACAGAATAATCCGGCACTTAGGCAAAGCTTCTAAATTTTGTTCTGCCGTGCTTTGTGGTAATGCACCTATCATAGCGCGTTTGTAACACTGTCTGTCGTCACTCAAAAGTTTTGAAAAGTATTTTGGAATTACATAGAGTTATTAATCTATAATTTTGTATCCACGGCGATACAAACTAGGCAAATACTTCCATGGTTGTAACAGCTATATATTAAATTTCATCATTATGCGTTCGTATTTACGAAGATAGACGATGATTCCCGAAGCGCATATTTTTCTTGGGAATTCTGTACCTCATTAGGTTTGTTGAGCAAGCATAGTCCCTGTCCGACCCGCAGCTCGTTGATGTAGTCGTTCTTCGAGCAGTCGGAGAACTTGTAAGGCTGCACGTTGTCGGACCCCACAATGGACTGCGCCATGATGCAGCCGTGCCAGTCCCGGCAGAAGCATTGCTCTCGGCCATCGTCGTGGCCCATGCCTGGGGAATTATGTAATATTAGTTAAAAATATGGTATAAGGAACATACTTAAGACTTTTAAGCAGGCTGAAAAATAACTTATTTTTGCAGCAATAGTCAGTCATTAGGTTAGATCCTACTTCCGGTACTGGTTGAATTGTTTTGATAACCCATTCTTATAGGTCCACTGCCATTTACTTATCTAAGACATATGTGGCCACAGAAAGGAGAACTAAAAAGAAAAAAAAACTTGGTAAATGTATTTTAGAAAAATAATAGAATAGGTATCCGTGTTCATGTAATAATATAAATATAACGAATGATTTTGATGCAACGAAAAGACAAAATGTTATGTAACAAAAGTTTTGTCAGCCAATGTTTGTTGTTGTCGATTTTGCTAACGGTTACACCGAGATTGCATTGTAAAAGGAAAACCATTTCTAACAATGTCAACTGAAGTTTTCCAGACATATGATTTTGTCAACATTTTCAATAACTTAAGACAAATAAACAGCATTTGTTATATAAAATAATAGTACACTTCGTAAGCATGGTTTCACACATGACAATTTAAAATGTAGGAAGCTAGAGCGCTAAGATAAGCGTAAAAAAGTTTTCACACAGCAATGTACCGCAAATAGCCAATATGAACACATACTTCGTTCGTTCCATTGGTATGCTACTACAAAGTAACATACTTAGCAAGAACTAGAAGAATTTGCTAATTGCCCTCAACAGCAATTGTGGTACGAAGCCGGGCCACGCCCGCGCTAGACGAAACTGAAACACGCTTCCTACTGTTTGTGAAAATTTCGTAGAGTAAAACCACTCTACACATATGCACAGTACCCGCGGGGTAATTGCGGAACATACATAAAATCACAATATTGATCGAACGAACTTTTCAAACCTTTAAAGCAATTTATTAGCAATATCCTTCAGAACGCTCGGATTGTGATTCGAAAGTGTGTTAAGCAATAAGAAATACACAGGTGCGGGTGACAGAGACAATGCTCTACATAGTCGTGCTTCTTCTAAAGCTTGATGTGCCTCCTATGACCCGACGTCGGTTCACGCGCCATTTCCGATTGTTCTTAAATGTATTTATAAAAAAAAACAGCCTGTTACTGTCCCACTGCAGGGCAAAGACGAAGGCACGACCATTGATCACCACACTTGCTCAAGACGGGTTGGTGATTTCAAACTTATATTAACTATAAGTCCAGGTTTCCTCCCGATGTTTTCCTTCACCGATGTCAGTAATGTTCAAGATAAACTCAGAAAGTACATATGAATTGAAAAAGTCACATTGGTACTTGCCCGGATTTGAACCCTCAACCTCGCCTTAAATGCCTTACATTCCTTTATTAATGTAATTGGCTGTAGCAATATTGACATATATGGTCTAGTGGCAGTGTATCCAAAGATCAACGCACACGTCAAGTACTGTACGGGATCAGCATCACCTCAACTCGGGCCGATCAGGATTGTTTTTGTATTACTCTATACTGCAACGCACACTTATAAGCATTGTAACGAAATCGCCTCGGCTTGGGATCAGCTAGTAAATAGCAGTCACCGAGCTTACGGCGAGCCGTCGCGCCGGCCTCCCGACGACAAGTCGATGAGGTGAGGTGATGCCGATCCCGTGCAGTCAAAAAAGCTATTTACTTTATCTAAAACTCACCTATATTATGTCCAATCATATGCGCCATGGTCCCGGCGAGTAGGTGCGGCTCATAAGTGTTGGTGTCCACGGATATGCCCACGGACTTGGGCGTGCACAGCGTGTCCGGGACAGATATCCCCGACTCGCCTCCGGGGAACGTCAGACCGCTGGAAGTGACGTCACGAATTAACATGGCGGCTGATAAACTTTTTTTGTGGTGTCTATATGGTGTTTTTAAATGTGGAAGAGATAATAGTTATGGAAAATGAAATATGAATATTCATATTCAGTTGCGCCTGGTTAGAGAAGCTGAAATACAAGCACCTTTTTATCAACCCTTCATTTTAAAAATAAGCTTAAAGTAAGTGTTCCTATGCAATATATTACTAAGGAGCCACCGTTACAATATGTCTATGTTTTATCAATTCTTAGAAAACTATCAATTTCTTAACAATTAAGGACTATTCTTGAGTTCTCTCGTATTTAATAAAAAAGTCTACAACTTCTTCATCCACACTCCATAATATCTCTCTCTTTTCTTTAATTACCGCCATTTTCATAAATAATTATTAATTACCGCCAATTAATAAAACAAGTGAACTCATTCTCAACCTCGCGTCCTCATAATTTATTTACTAAAAGGACAATATACCGCACATATGGCCTTAATCCGCCTTATGACGGTATAATGGCCTGAAACGCTTGATTATTATAATTTTTATGGCCTAACAGACGTAGCTAATTGTTTTAGAGGCCCCAGTTTGGCAATAATCCCTTTGTGTGCGAAAATGCGTTTATTTTTAATTAAATATCTAAATAATTATCTAATTCGGTTTGGAAACCAACTGTCTAGACAGTGCATATTATTCGTAGCATAATAAATGATACATTATTTTATTTTACTTTATACAAATACTTTTACACGTCAATCATATTTTAAAAGACTAGATGAGGTGTCTCCTTTCCAACTACTGAGAAGAAAGGCCGAAACAAACTCAGAGGTCACAGTCTCTTTTATAAAGTTCAGACATAATCTTGGTCAGATAATTATGCGAGGACTTGTCAGTAATCGTGCAGCTCAACTCAGAACATAAGGAGCTCAACGACACGAACAATACCAAATAAAGGTAATTTGGGTAGGCCACATAAAGTACTCAAGCTTCCAGACTGTCATTAAAACTAACTGATAAAAAAAAAAACAATGAACCACATAGTCCACACACTCACAATAACTAAAATAATATAATACTTTACAAAGTAAAGCATTATAAGATCAAACTGCTGTTCACTTCCTTGATAAACATAGCAACAATGAACTTGTAAGCAAAAGTTGCACAAAACTACAAAATATCATCCGCAATATAAGGAAAATTCGCACAAATGTAACTCAAACAAATTTAAACATGAAATTAAACAGGTTTCATGCAAAGAACTTGGAGCGCTGTATAAAGACGTATGTGCAACTATTCATACAAAGATTCATCGCAGTTGAGATTCAAGTACACAAAGTTGAAGCGTCCTACGAATACAGGCGTATGTGCTACGTAAACGGGCGTATGTGTAATATGTACTACGTATAGAGGCGTATGTGGATCCTTACTTTATAATATTCTAGTTATTTTGAACAGAGATGTTTTGCAGGAACGAGTAGTATCTGGATAAAAGTATGTAAATTTAAACTAGTACGTGAACCCTTATTTAACTTGCAACTTGCATTGCATGAGCTCTGCCTTTCAAAAAGACAATTAGAACATGATAGTAGCAAGTTAGTTGCACTTTGTTTAGAGAAGCGCCGTAGCTAGTATGCTGGTTGAGTTGATCTGAGCTTTTATGAACGTTTAAATAAAATAAAAATGTCTTATTTGGTAATAATGTTTATCTGACATTATAAGAACAATTTTAAGTCATCCATCCTAAATGATTAATATTTCCTGTGGTTTCCGAGTAGATACCTAACATTTGTCCGAACATAGAAATATCAAGGAATCCCGTTTGATCCATCGATATCTAATGATATTTCTGAGAAAAATAGACAGAAGTTTTCATTCGGAAGTATTCGTAATCGCTTATCCAGTTTGTGATCGAACGCGAATTTGACAAACTTGGTAACGAGACGCGATAACGTCAGAACTTGTGGAAATATTACTTTTTGAAACATACTGATCAAGGATAATGGGCGTGCCTGATGTCAAAGTAGTTTTTAGTAGATATGTTGAAGTGTTTTCAAGTTTTTGATACCGATATATCTTGGCGTCCCATCTTAGGTCTAAAACAGAATTTCAGTTTTTATTGATCTTGAACGATCAATGAAAACTGACATTTTGTTTTGTTTTATGATGGAGCACACAATCACACTATACACTGAATAAATTAAGAAGCTATAAAGCCGTAAATAAAGACTCTGAATCGGATAAGCTATTGATAATTTTATAATAACACGACAACCCCTCTACAATCTCTCACACAACATCTAACACAGGAACCAAAGTTACGCGTGGCACGATAACTAAAAAAAGTGCAGCACTAGTTGGAAACATTCACTCGAGCACGCCACGCCTCTCTCTCTGTATGTTTTCAATCCGTAGAGTACTTCGCGACGCAACTTTCAAAGGTACACTCGATGCTCAAAGAGCGGGCACGCTTCCACGAGAACCGATTCGACTCGGATATCGGAAATTATAGTTGAATTACTTCGCCAACAAGCGATAGCGCTGACGTTACCGCCGCCATCTTGGATCCTTTTGTAACAGACGTTAAGAGATAATTAGAAAAAAGAACTCTGTTTGTGGATTGATCTGATTGATTTCGAAATTGGAATCTTTTGTTATGATTAGGTTTATAATGGCGGCTTTTTGAGATGTGACAATAAAATAATCAGTAAAATAAGGACAACATTTGAGCCACCATGGCTTAGAAATCATTATATGTAGGGTCAATGATACTGTGTGCGGCATTTATAAGAGGACTTTGACTTTGAAAGGTCAATAATAGGATGTACCTATTATTATGTATTAAGGTAATTAAGGTAGTCCCAATATCCCTAATAAATATGGTAAGAGACCGTAAAAACGCGTAAATCATCAATTAACAGACCTCTAAAAAAGGAAACGACAATGCCAAGGACTAATTAAAGAAACATACTCATAATAAGACAGTTAAACCTTACCCAACTTTTGTGGAAATAGCCATAAATCCAGGCTACCCCGCGTAGGCATAAAACTGCCTACTTTTTATATCTATCTAATCAACTTGTGAGGGTGCCATGCCCGGGTGCCAGTCATAAAACCCTGGCAATTGTGGCAGGTATTCTAAGCACGTCGGGCAGAGAGCTTTGGAAACCAATCACTTAGATTTTTGAGCCTAGTTATGCGGTGTGCATTAGTAATATTGGTGTTAAACTCTACTCAAGGTCTCTTGGGTTCTGGAAATTAAAGCAGAAGGTCTTAAAATTAGGAATTTAAAGATCCAATTGAGGCAAACCTTAATCGAATCGGATCGGATACGGCCTAAGATTATGTTGGGTCTTAAAACGGGGAAGTGTAAATTGATGCCAAATGTTTTTGAAAGTAGCAGTGGTAAACAAACATACTTATTATGCTGATAAATTACCCACAGGCATATAATTTGTACTTATGAAAACATGATAATATGGCAATAGCCAGTCCATTAGCTAAGTGTGATGCTGATTCTAGTTTTGTCACGAAAATTTATTGTGGTAATCTAATCTTATAAGAAGCCTTGCTCAGCGTAATAAATCTACCACAGACTACCTGCAGTAGTGTCTCTCCTTCTCCCTCAAATCCTTTCAAAGGTTGGATAAGACCGCATTTTGTGTCACTTATGTAACATTTCTACATTTAGGGATTTGTAATCATATGTGTACATCATCATCTACATGGCCTTTTCTCAATCTATGTTGGGGTCGGCTTCCGAGTGCAGCCGGATACCAGTATTTTACAAGGAACGACTGCCTATCTGACCTCCACAACCCAGTTACTGGGTAATTCGATACCCTTTGCTAAGACTGGTTGTAAGTCTTTCGAGCTTCTTACGACCCGTAACGACTGTCAAAGATCCACGAATGACAGCCAGGACCAACGATTTAACGTGCTTTCCGAGGCACGGAGGGGTCTCGGTATGTAAAGATGGCGATGGTCCCATCTACGGACCGACCGTGGCAAGCGTAGCTTAACCTGATCAAACGACCTGTGCGGCTGTTATTACTTAGCCTCGAGCTCCTCAATTCATATGTGTACATACTAAGGAGTATTATGTTCTAATCTATAAATCTGCCAAATGATTATGGTGACAAATTAGTGCACAACTACAAACATAAACACCATCGCAAAAGGTAAACTAGGGTTCACAGCCAAGACGACGTATTTCAAACAAATCTCTTCATTTGGTACCATAGAGAATGAACCAATTAGTTAACATAGAAACATCCGACTCCGTACATAAAGAGACGTTGGAAATTAGATAAAATTCCTGTTTGTCTATGCCCCAGGGCGAAAGGCTCGGCGGTCAGACTATTTAATTTTACTGCGAACTATTATTGCATTAGTCGTGTTTGAGTTGGACCCGGGAAATACATAAATTAATAACATTGATTTGGTTTGTGTGATTGAGTTTCTTAATCGTATGTTTGGTTTACCTGGGCAACTGAAAAAAAAAGGTCATCGTTTCAAGAACCGCAATAAAAAACGCTGTCGCATTGATAGCTACAGTAACATTTAACCAAATTCTATTCTATTTATTTTATTTTGTTTTGGAGGGTACATGTATGGAAATTTTGATTTATTACAACCTCTGTACAACATGTTTGCAATAAACAGATTTTATTTGAGACTTACTTAAAGATTCTCATTTGGACAATTCTAGAATATATGTTTTATTTCATGAAATAATTATTATAATCTTTGTACAGATCAATCTCGATCGGGTCTTTGTCGGACATTTTCATAACTTCATGATGGGTATGGCGTAAACTAGCACTTAATATGAGAATATCATAAATATGTTTCCCTAATTCAATGAACAAAAAAATACAAAAGTATTACAAAAATATCAACACAAAGCTCATAGTTGTGTTACGTCATGCCACGTCATCGGTCTACTTGGCCAGATTCGTGAAAGCTCACATCGACACAAAATGAATATGTAGATTCAGCGATATCCAAAAAAACGGGCAATAAATGCCAAGACCGCATTGTTCACAGTCAATCCGTTGGCGGCATTCTTTCCCGAAGGATCTCAGCCATTTTAGGCTACAACCATCGTAAATATTTGATAGACATCAATCATTCACACGACAAACCCAGGAATACACCCCCGTATCGAATCGGAGACACTGACGCTCCGAGGATATCGACGTATATCTGCAGCTGACATCCTAAATTATGACAGGATACCGCCTGTCGGAAACATTACCGCGGATTCGTAGTAATTTGTAAAATTAGAACGATAATAGCTGATGATATCTCGCAAGGCATAACACCACGCGAATGTAATCCCAAAAACTAGGTAGTTAAAGTTCAAAGTGAGAAAACATAACCGCTGTAACGCTTTTCGTCAGATTCGTTTATCGCTCGAATTAATTCTCGACCTCGGTTCGCTTTCGAGATTAATTTGCGAGCTGTTTAGCGCACTGGTAACTGTCTATCTAGCAATTTCATTCGTTCAAAGGGTTTTGTAAGCAGATTTGTGAGCCTCGCAGCCGTTGAAACGTCTCTTGCGAAATATTTGTATTACTTTACAAAATGCAGGCGAGGCGGGACTCTTTAATAAAATGCAATGTAAGGAGTGTTATCTTTCTGTGCACGTTGTTTTTAAATAAAACAAGATCTAGCGGCTCTGACAAGATTATTTTTGAAAGATGGATTATAAATTTAAAACGAAAATTTAGTTTTGTTCCTCAATTAGCGTTTTATTAGAGGAGGTAAATCTGAATAATTAATTTAATCTTATTTGTATGATCTACGAGGATTATTTTTATTATGATCAACAGGACTCTTTTCATTTTAAGCTCAGGTTTCTCAATAATATTCAAACTCAAACTCAAACTCAAACTCAAAGCATTTATTTCAATTAAACCATTTACAGGCACTTTTGAATTGTCAAAGAGTCGGTCAGTTAGTCAGAAAGTTGAAGCTAGTTGCCCATTCCAAAACGTAGATCTCTATGGAGAAGAACGGGCAAGAAACTCCAAGGACACTCTTTTAAATATAGAAATTACAAAATCCTGGGTACAATACTTTTGTTGCTTCTATATGTGAGAACAATGTAAAATAAAATAATAATCAAAAACGATTAAAAATATAAGATTAAAAATAAGCAATGGCAGATAAGAGATGACCAGTCTCAACCGACGGCGCCCGTTCACGAACATGACGCGTGGATCAGCACCATCCAGCTCAACCATTTTGTAGGGAACCGAATGATCCAACACACTCGCCACCATCAGCGAGACATTTAAGTGAGCATGACATACTCTCAACTGCCATGCTCTTTCAAGTCAACATACAACAAAACAACACAGTAAACGGCTCCATGGTACTCACATTTACAAATATTGAAAAAAAAAAAAAATGCTTCTAAATTATACAAAACTATAGTTTGCAATGAATTTGTGAAATTAAAAGAATTTTACTACCAAAAAGAAAAAAAAAACATTATTAACTTTTGGAGTATTAGTTGGCTTCAATACTTTCTCCGTCTATTTTGATACCTACCTATGTATCTGTTAGTTATCGTTGGTTCTTCTCAACTACCAGACACAACTGAACAGCAATATTTATTATTACATTATTCTTCTTTTTTAGCCCCATTTACACGATGCAAGTTTCATACCTGTGACATTCAATAAAACTGAAGCAACAAATGACTTGCATCATCTAAACACTGTTTAGTGCAACATTTATTCAAGTTATGGTATGCCACGGTAATTAAATCGCACAGTATAAATCAGGCTTTAAAAATTACTTACGTGAGCAGCTGCGTGGTATCCTTCTCAATCTTGAAGAGTTTCCTGGCGGTGTAGTCGCTGAACTTGTGGATGGCTCGCGTTATGTCCTGCTTCCTGTCGATGTCTGCTTGGTCTGCGCTTTGCCAGGACTCGATGTACACCAGAGACACCCGCGTGTTCAGGGTGCGGAAGTACTGGAAATAAAGAAGAGCGTTTAAGAGAAATGGTGGCATCTTTTGGACGAGCGGTGATGGCTTTAGACTCCGTGCTAACTTGTCGTGGTTTTTGATCTTGATACCTCGGCTTTTAAGGTCTACAAAGGTCTTAGCTTAGCATGTTTGGTATTGTTGTTTTTTCATACATAGACTATTCAAGACATTATGGACTTTTGGCTTCAGAAGTCAAGAGCTGTGTATATTTTTAAGTTATTTTTAAAATTTTGTTTTTATTTTTGCAGAATAAACTACTTCTTCTATCTTATAAAGATTCCGTCTACGGTTCACATCGGTTTTTTAAAGGTAATAATGATGATAATTGTGATGAGGCTGGTTTCACAGCTGTCCGTAAATGAGAGACCCGTACGGGTAGCGCCCGCAGTGCGCTGAAACGAGGGAGTACTACGATACGTTGTACAGGCTCTACCCGGGGTGGGTCGCGTACGGACCAATCGCGTCGCTGTAAAACAATGTTCTAGCGCCTCACGTGTGTCTCCGTTCCGGGAGCCCGTACGGGTACCTAGCCTACCTTAGATGTTACAGTCAACACAAATGTGAAAAGCTACTCTAGTAATATGTAATACAGTTCAGTTTTCATTCACCACCTAGCAATAGAGCTGCATTGTACTATTGACTCTACATTAAAGTTCACCTATTTCTCAAAAACCCTCTCAAAAAAAAAATACAAACTTCATAACAAACATTTCTCGTCCATCGGTGCCACGAGTGATCCTATTTCTGAAACTAGCGCTCCTATAGCTCCCACATGTAGGGACAACTTCGTTAAGCACAAAATTGGCTGTACGGCTCTGTTCTAAAGCAGACACGCTATTATAAGAAAGCAAAACGTTTTGATTAACTCAAAAATTGAATTTTGGACAGCCATTACTTATTTTGAAGGTACGGAAGTTTTAATGAGATTAGTTACGAGACCCGCTGAATATGATTGAAACTTTTCGAGTTTACGCAACGTTTTTCGGATATTATTATCATCTCGGTTTTACAGTGCGAATATAATTCTTGTTACTGAGTTATAAAGTTCGCGTCCAGGAGTTTTTTGTTCGGGGTTGCATTGTGTGGGCGGCTTTTATGAAATGGTTTGTGCTACCTACCTACTTATCATTATTATTGTCATTTGTATCCAATTGTCTGATAAATACAGAATAACTTACTTGAAAGCTTTCAATATTTCTTCTAGTCAGTAAAGATTTTTAAAGAATATTAAAAGTACACAAAGGTGACGGTTTTTCTATAGAAATCTCTTCCAGCATACCTGCGAGGCTTATCGGTGATTCGCCCGAAATTACTAACCCTAAACGGGTGAATCGACACTTTTAAATAATATTATTTTTTCTTGAGGTGATTCGCACGAAGTCAATGCGAATCGATTTCTGGAGTTGTCGTTTGGCGAGTAAGTTCGTGCGAGACACCAATAAGCCACTTGCGATAGGAGGATAGATAGAAAGAGATGTAAACGCCGTGTGTAAGAGTAGAATAGAAAATATACACTTTTTATTTTAAGACTGGAATCTCTCTCCTTGGTAAACCCAACTCAACTCCATTTCATATCCACAATTTATAACCCAAAAGTATAATTCAATAAAATATAGACAAAACGCCGCCTTCCAAAGAATAATTAACAAACAGTATACAGGTTTATCCATTTCAAATTCAATTTTAAAATTAAATTTCATCAGGGTGTTTCAAAATAAATGGGATCTGTTGATTTGATTGATGAAGAAGATTACTGAAGGCAACGCTTAGTCGAAATGGCTCTTTCTCTCGACTTATTAATTGTAAATAGATAGAGTAAATTCTAAGCACTTGTGTCGTTTGCGTTTAATTTAAATGAGGAGATAAAAGGGAACATGCTGTATCAGGGGCTGGCAACATTTCTGAGAGGTTGTGAATTGAAATTTTGGTGCTCAAAGTTAAATAGCAAGATATTTTTAGAGACGCTTTAATACAATCTAATTTTAACTTGACAATAATATTAGATAAAAATAACGGCTTATTATTTGTTTGTTATTATTATGTATTATTATATTTTCATAAAAATTAAAACTAAAGCTTTTAATAAATATAACGAAAAACAGACAACAAAAAACAATTAATTATTCCTACAACAAGAAAAATACGTCCAAAACAGACACTATTCTAAAAAATAATACATCTTCATCAAAAAACGTACACTTTATCCTAAAAAAAATGGGATCTAATTCTCAAGTGTTGGCTGTCAGGTCCATCTCCAGTACACTGGATCATCATAATTTGTTTTACCCTTCTGTGACATGTGTCACGCGTAGTCGCGTGCTTCATGACATGTGTCGGGACCCGCGCTTTTCATTGTTCTGCCTGTAATTAGGTTTACTAGCTCCGAAAGTTTATAAGGATATTGTTCAGTTTATTTTTATCTAGGCTGGGCATGGGTTTGGGTGGTTATTAGTAGTAAACCTAGAACGTAGGCATGATTACTTGTGAGTCGTAAAAAGTTGGTTGCTTTTTTAGGTAGGCATTAAATGTTGTTATAGACGGTTGGGCGGAGTTTTTTTGTTTAGTACTTAGGTCGTATTTTACTAATAAGGATCATGAAAGTTAGCCTACGAGTTTACCTCATAAATTGTTGTTCGACATGTCATAAAATTCGCTTTTCGTGTTTGTCTGTAACCACGTTGTACTTCTAAACTCCGCAATGAAGTTTGATGTGGTTTTCGCCATCAATCGAATTTATTCCGAAAGGTTTATGTCTTAAATACACTACTTTTATGGTAGCCACACACGCAACGATTTACTTGCGCAAGTAAATCGTTACGTGTGTTGGAAGATTTTTGCGTAAATTTCTTCCAAAACACGTCACAATATACTTGCGCAAGTGAATCGTTACGTGTGTGGCTACAATTAAACTTACATTATAATAAAGAAATCTCGTTGTTTTGTTAGGTCGTAAAAGCCGTGCGAAGCAGGGGCGGGTCGCAAAAAAGCCTCAAAAGAGTATTTAATAAATAAAAGTTTACTATTTAATACCCCCACACTGTCAAGTTAAGGCCCCGTGGTAATGCCGACAAAATAAATGGCTCTTCTGACAGAAGTGTGGATCAGACACCAGTGACATTCGCAATTCAGCCGTGTTATAATGAATTTTGTATACTAATTACGAAAATGCGACGTGAATGCTTTTACGAGTATCATGTTTGTTAATTTGTTTTATTTGTACTCAAAATGTGGAGTGTACATTGAAATTGGTCTGGATTTGTTTTAAACTGTAAACAAGCATGGCCGATGTAAATGGGTATAATAACAATTAGGTCATCTAAGAAAAATCTTAACTTATCGCATGGGGACAGTGATTTTTAACTTTCAGGTTGCAAAACATTTAGCATCCAGTTTTCTGACCGTCCGTTACTACATCCAGGTATGTAATGAGTGCCGGGTTTAGAACTTTACCGTGTTCGCTGTAGTACCGAGGTGTCTCAATGTGTATAGAAAAATCACCCATCCATGAATTGACAGGAAAAAAAGCACTTATTTATAATAGCATTCTACATAACATCACGACAGTATTCCCAGATGGGTTAAGCAGAGGCGTACCTATAGTACACCTACACCAACATTTTTCCAGTAATGTTTAAGTCCCAGGGGCGAGCCTATTGCCATCAACCCGGCACAAATCCAGACTACGGGTTGCTACTGACAAATTCAAGATGGAAAAACACAATAACAAACCGGGAATCGAATCGAAGACCTCATGCTCAGCAGTAGCGCTTGTGAATTCTAGACCAACGAATAGCGTTCTCATAAAAATATCAATTTTACTCACCAGATCAGCAATATTAGCCACTTGTATAGCATCATGGACTACCTCCGACCTGGTGCTCCCGTTCCTCCGATCAAACATTGCCTTGTCTATGACCAGGGCTGTCTCGATGTACTTGGTGGTCTCTCTGACGTCACGCCTCCGTCGGTTGAGGGCACGCAGCCCTGCATCCTGCCACCAGCGCCAAGCTCGTTCTTCTTTTGTTCTTGTTGTTGAGTCCCTGGGAAAGGAAGATGGTAGTTAGTTTCTGAGTAAAGGTACCATTCCCTACACGACCGCAGGAGGCAACTGCAGGCGACGTGTCACCGTGACACGACTGGTTTCTATGAATTTCTATGAAATACCTTCCATAGCTAGCAACACGTCGTTGGCAGCTACGGGCGAGTGACAGGCGACACGTGCAGTCCGACCGCAGACCAGTAGTGCCGCCAACGCTCGAGCGATAACACGTTTTTCTATCTTCTATCTACCGACTGGAATACGGGCTGCTGCCACCTGCGGTCGGGTTCGGAATCATGACTGCAGCGACAGGTCGCGTTCAGTTGCTGCCTGCGGTCGGGTACCGAATGGTAACTTTAAGGACAATTTAAACGTGTCGTTGATACTGATGTCTCACTTGCATCAGTCTATACTCGTACACTGTAATATAATCAAGCTGAAGAGTTTTTTTTAACGCGCTTATCTCTGGAACTGCCAGTCGGAATTGAAAAAATATTTTCACATTTGTTAGCCTAATTCTAAATGTCTAATTATTGAGGTAGGTTATAGGCTAATTAACATCACGCAGCGACACTTAGGAACCGAGCAAAAAGAAGAGAAGTCAGAAAGAACGTTAACGAAGTAATAGCGCGGACGGGTGGTAATTTCACGCGAATGAAGTTGCGAGCAGAAAGTAGTCATTGTTATGAAATAAAGAGATATTTTTAGAGAACAGTAATTATTATGCAATATAAAGTTATAGAGAAAAGTTATTGTGATTATTACCTACACATTTATATTATAGTACCTGGCGACCGACCTCGGCTCTGGTGAAAACAGAGAATGCTCATTAAATAGATTTAGATAGTTACTAATTCCATGTATAATACATACTTATTATGTATATGCTGCCATGATAGTAGGTACGTACTATTTCCATGCTGCCATGTCATTATTCTAAGGTAGCCATCTTGTTCTAAACTTTGAGCGACCGAGCTCTGCTCGGGTGAAAATACGGAGAAAACGAATTTTCCCAGATATGAGACCTATTTAGATCGATTTTTCGCTCCCGTAAACCCCGACATTGCTACTTTCATCGAAATCGTTAGAACCGTTTTCGAGAACATTATATACATATATATATATACAAATATTGCTCATTTAATAGTATAGGATTATTATACAGAAAGACTTTCATAACAACAGAAACACTACCGAATTTTGACAAAGGTCCTACATTTATCAGTCAGTATAATTATTGCATTCCAACATAGAAAACGAAATACAAATATTTTAATTAAATATTTCGAAATATCGGATCAAAACTTGTCCATTTGTTAAAAAACGCGCCAAATTACTTTATTATCGACCACAGATAATCACAAGCCACAGATGATATAGAGTGCGTATCCTTAAAAATCGGTTTTAAGGCTGTTGGACGGGGGAGTTTTTCCCCGTTCGGATGGGGGGAGTGCTTAATCAAGTTTATCAGTCCCTTCACGCCCCCATTATTGGGAACTAGGGAAATTTCCCGGACCCGCCCGGGTAGATTGCTTCCGGGTCTTCGATTGGAGTATTGTAAATAGAGAATGTTTTCTTTGGAGTATGTGGGATGGTGTGTGATAGATGTATATGTGTGAAACGTATTTGATAGATGGATTCAACGGATGTTTTTGTGCGGTTTGTCGCTATGATATGTATCGTGGGTTCTGCATCAACGAATCATTTTATCGATGATTCGTTTATGCAGAATCAACATTGATTTTATTTTCGTTAAAATAACTGGCCTGTGGGTCGTCTTAGCCGCGGTTGCCAAATTGAAAAGGAACAAAATATTTTCCTAAAATATTAATTTCTGATAGACAGATTTTTGTTTGAAAAAGTTATTTGGTTGGGTTCTAGGGTTGAGCTCTATTTTTTCCCATATTTTTATCAACGTATTGTTACAAAGAATACAATTCGAAATATTTTTCGGATAAACACAGCTGCCTGCGACAAAAATAACCTCAAATGCTCATAAAACAAAAAACCGGAAACCAAAACAAATTCACTTAAAATATATTAAAGACAATTTAATGTTCAAGATTAATTTCTTTTTGGATTGCTTTCACGGTGGATGAGTCCAGGGGGTAGACGCGGAGTGAAGAGAGAGGGGAGTGAACCAAGGAGATTTGTCAATAGCAAACCGAATGTGGTACAGAGCAAAAAAATTGCTTTCCCTACCCCACTCGTAAAGAGCGTTTATTCTGAAAGTGGGCAACGTCGCAAATAGATGTCAAATATTTCGCTGTTTTAATTATTTTGGCAATATTACTGTATGGAAATAATAAATGTGGCTAACTGGTGATAGATAGATAGATAAATTGTTTATTTAGTGCACACACAAAACAGCACAACATACAAAAACACGATTAAATAATGACTAATTAGCTATTAGGAAATAGCTGCAAGGTGCCAATATAAAAACAAATAAAAAAGGAAGAAAACAAGACATTGTGATGAACTAGAATATTGATTATGAAATGCAATAATTAATATCGTAACACCGAATATTTGGTTTTAGTTTTTTTTTAAGTATTTGGAATCTTTCGAAATGCCCTTTTATACACCTAAAACGGGTACAACATCAAATTCAATGCATTATTAATATTCTAGTTCGTTAGTTAGCCACATTTCTTATTTCCATACAATAACATTGCCAAATTAATCAAAACAGCGACATAATTGACATCTATTTGCGACGTTGCCAACTTTTAGGATAAACGCTCTTAATTTATTAGGCTGCTCCTGTGAATGAATAACAACAAAATAATTGTAATTACCACACACAAGTTGCTAAGATGAGGAATATTATCAAAAAAACACGTCTACCAATCCTGGTGATTTTGAATTTCCCGTTTGCCATTCATATTAACAGCCAAGATAATAATGATAATATTAAATTTTACATTATACGAATTTTCTTTTCATTAAAACCAGCGTCGAAGAAACTTTTTTCCATTGAAATTGAGACTCCGTTCCAAAGGAGACGCTCATTGTAACAAATTCTTGAAAATCGAACACAAAACCTTCACATAATTAATTAAAACTTCAAAACGTTCGTTCATTATCTTCTGAAATCAAATCATTCGGTAAGCGACACTTTTTGAATGTCTATGCTATCATTAAAATGTTGCTGAGATATCAAAGTGAGTGAATGAATAAGGGGGGGTGGGTAGAGCCTTTGAGGAAGTTGGTTTTGTCATTTATATAGGAGCTTAGGTACTTTCCCGATAAGCTACTTTGTTTAGTTATCTTTGAAAGGTAAACTGGTATAATGATTATTACAATGTCAGTCATTATAATATCAATTTACCAAAGCCTCTTTTCATTTACAAATTGATTAAAAATATCAATTGAATATTATTAAATCCACATACCGCAGTGTCTCAAGACGAAAGTCTTTGACCAGTGCGTGTAGCCAGTGATGACCTATGACACTGAAACGCGGTCGCTCACAATAAGGCTAAAAGTTACCGAAAGAGCAATGGCTCGGCTCTTTGGGTGATGCTTGGAGTTTCCTTCCCGACGTGTTCGAATCAGAAATTAAGAGATCCGCAGGAGAACCAAAATAACCGATATAGCCCAAAGAATTGCCAAACTTAAGTGGCAGTAGTCAGGGCTCATTGTTAGAACAGATGGCCGATGGGGCCGAAAGATTCTGGAGTGGCGACCTCGTACCGGAAGACGTAGCGTTACAAGGCCTCCCACAAGGTGAACCGATAACCTTGTGAAGGTTGCAGGAATCCGCTGGATGCGGAAAGCACAGAACCAGTCGAAGTGGTGGTACGTGGGAGAGGCCTATGTCCAGCAATGGACGTCTTTCGGCTAAAATTATGATGATGATAATGATTAAATCCAGATTTCCTCATGTTATTTTCCTTCATAGTAGATAGATTACTAATGGCTATTTCAGAAAGTTGGTTTAAAGCCTATCTTTTATTTCTTAGGTGGTGGAAAAAACACATCTTTCTTTTCAGGCTTTTGCAAATCTTGCTAACAAACAACCATAAAAAAATATGAAAAAGAAAAGTCGTAATCCAAATCTGTTATTTACAACTCATACGAGAACATGTATTGTGTAGACCGGCACTTATCAATAAATGATTCAGGAGGACCCAATTTGGAGAGACTAGTGAAAGGTAGTACACGAGGTCTTGCGGGATATCGATTACATTGTATATTGCCAACTGGTGGTAAATTATACTATTTTCCTGGAAGGAAATGTGTTTCTTGTAATTTCTGAAGGGTCTATGTGGAACTTTGTGTCCAGAAATTTTTCATAGGTCAACTTAACGGGACATCTGAGAACTTATTGTTTTCCTTTAAAATCTGTTGGATCTATGTAAGGAAGCAATTTTATAAGTGCGCGGGAACACTGATCAGTAGCGTCCTAATTAGAAGAAATTTCGCATGAATTCGCGCAAATTGTCACAGACACTAACAACTTGACGTTGTAAGAAAAATATTGCAGGGTATGCCTTTTCTGGCTACGTCACACCTTTTCTGGCTGGATTTCATTTAATTTTAAATTTAATTTTCTGTTATAAAATTGCAGAGAGCTTTAGCTATTAGAACTCAAAAACTCTGCCAGCTCCTTACCTTTCCTCCTCTAATTGAAAGTTATTGCGTCATTTTATCCATCGAAAACTTCCCACCAATCAGTACCATTACAACACCTACACAGTTCTAAAAGTACTGTCATCACAATGCGAGGCGTGGGTGTCAATAATTAATTCGAATTAACGAACCGGTCGCTGCGGTGACAATTATCGTGCGCCCTACATATGGATGACTATGAGGGCGCCGGCATTTTGAATTTTGCGTCTGTCAACGATCGGTCATGGAAAATTAAATGGGGCGAAAGTTGTGGTGCGTGGCAGCAGGTGTTTGTTGAAAATAAATGGGAAACTGTGTTCTATTTTTTATGTTATACGAAAAATGTCGCGAGGAAAGTTTTGAGTATGAATGGCTATAATATAAGAGTAAAAACAAAGAAACGATGGATGGACTATATGAAAGATGATATGGCTAGAAAGGGGGTGACTACCGAGATGACGACTATTTGAGAAGTATCGAAGAAGAAGACATGCTGCCGGACCCCAAATATATTGGGATAAGAGCTAGCGAATGATGATGGTCGGCGTTAATCAAAAACATTATCCTCCTTCTGGGACTATCTGGTGAAACGATTGTTCTCTTGTGTCTATCTGTATCCTGATATTGAGAGAGATCTGTCTTCCCTCCAACGGCATTATTAGCTCGGTCGGTTTTATAAGGATGCATATTTTGAGCAGTTTTTATCACTTTGATTAATAATAATAAAATAATATTGTTTATTTTTAAGAAACTTAGACATAGATTACATAATATTTTAACAGGCAAATTTAGTTCAGAAAAAGTGGTGTAGTCTGCCGTGTAGTATAGCCGAACTAGGCAGAGCCTGTATTTCAGCTATCAATGCCAAACCCCTCGAGTATTATACAAATATATAAAAGCCATAACGTAATTTCATTAAGATATCTTGTACATAATCACTTTAATAGTTTATATTGTATTTACTTAAGTATTAGAGAGAGTACATAAAGAGAAAAAAGAAAAAAATAAATTGTGTGGTGTTTGCATTGTGATTGAAGTTACTAAAGGTAAAGATAATTTATACCTTTGTCTTTTCTCTTCTAAAACCCTTTCTCTAGAATTTTGTTTCTGTACATTTAAAAAAAAAAAAACAACAGAATTCTTATTATCATAACATTCATCTAACAGCTTCCAGAGTCACAGTTAAATAAATCCAAAATAATATTCCGCGAGAACGAAAATATGGAGAGCTGCATAACAAAGTATTTCCCTTTGTCGCCCAAGTTTAAATTATTTCTCAAACAAATTCAAATAGAATTCAGAAAGGAAACTCGCAGTGTGTAGTCGACCGGGGAAAAAAACTCCCTGCCAACTTGGCACGCTGCATTATTCACTTTTCACTTGGCCTTGGCTTGGCCGACAAACCTATGATTAATAGATTCAACTTTTTTCTTTTTGAAGTTGGAGTTAGCTTTCTAACCAATCAGGACTTAGTTTTAATTCAATTGGAGTTCTATGGGTGACGGTTATGGTTCTCTTCTTGTTTACATTTTCGGGAATAGGAAGAAAGCCATATTAGTGTATTTAAAAAGTTAATTAAGAATAAATATTATTATGACGGTTTTGACAGCTTTTGTATAGAAAATATGTCAAACTGTCATCTTTATTTGTAAAATAAAAGTAATCTACCTATTGAAAAATCTGCCCTAATTAAAAAAAATTGCCCTCCTATTTATGTTTTAATTTTGAGCTTGGCTGCTATGGTGAATTCTTTAAATACTCGTACATAAAATGTTTCCGGTTTACTTGGTGAATTGTTTACAAAATTTTCACCAGAGTCGAAAATATTGTAAAGAACAGTAATAAACTGCATGAGTATTATTAAATATTGAATAAGAGGTGATAATAACCCCTCTTAAATACTTCAATGCCACGCTAAGCAAACAGATTAGGAACCACAGCAATTTTCTGGAGAATTTCTACCTCCTCCTCGGAATATAATCGCTTAGTTAACTTAACGACTCCCATGGGACTCTTTAGAGGGATTGCCCCGAACCATAAATTAATTATCAAGATTTTATTTCAATTTTAATACGGAAAGTCAAAATTATTTTTTGGTGGGAAATTATCAAATAACTTCTCCCGCTCTGGGCTGAGCGGGAGGGCGTGTCAGACTCTTACTGACTAAAACGCACCCGTGTTCCTTCAGTTGCCTGTACGTTGCCAGGGGCCACGGTATCCCTTTCAAACTTTCCCGCGACCCCGGCAGGCATCGGTCCTAGCGGACCCCGCCGGTTCTGCTGACATCTCATTGAGGCGCGCGTGGAACACAACGCGTCGTCAAACCGGGCCTGGTCCTTATCGGACGGTGAGCTACCCATTGCTCACCATCCGCAAGCTCGCGCCTACGGTGGCCGGGAATCGGCCTGCGATTCCCGACGCCCAGGGCTTCTCCTGCGGCGGCCAGGGGATTCACGGACATCCCATAAGTGAGACGAAGCGCGGACCGAACGTAACTACGGTCGAAACTACGGACTTCGCTTAGGGATTAGACACCCAGGGCCGGACGCGAGAGATCACCACCACCGATCGCCTCTACGAGGACACAGCGATGCTCTGGCCAAACCGGGCAGACCTCCACCGCATGCCCCACCGTGTCCTCCGGGCGATTCACGCAATATTGACAGCCGCCTTGGATGGCTTTCTGGTCTTTTAAAAAATTAACAGCCGTAGCACGTAGTTTGAGATATCGCCCGGTTAGTGGCCGTTAGTAGGAGGCTTCCCGCCACTAACCGGGCGCTAACATCGGATTTTAAACATGACTGGCAAAATTTAAAAGTACGTACGCGTCTGCCTACCTCTCCGGGTACTGGCGTGATGTTATATATATATATATTTTCCATCGTAGACGCCATTGGGTCGTCACAAATATACAAATGGTTTATAAACAAATGATTGGCTTGAGAAGGTGTCCCTGTTGACGGTTCAATAATTCAGGGACTTGACCCCCCGACCCCCGAGGGTCCGAGTCGGACGTCTTAACACTTGAGTGACTCAAATGTAATCAGCCAATTATTGAGTCAATATTTTGTACAAGATTTTAAATAAGGTGGACGTCAGGGAGTAACTACTCGCAATATTATAAATTCTGCAAATATTTTTGGCTGAGGGTAAAAATAAAATAATAACTTTATAACAACGTGGTCAGTGAATGATCCTACCTAAAAATATACTTGAAGTTTAAATTTATGTACTACATTGTCGGCTAAATCGTGGGGTCTAGACTATCAATGATATGTAGAATGACACAGCTCTAACTTTCGCCCAAGGAAACCTTGTATTTGAAGTTGCTAACATTTTGTAATAAATGTGATGAACAATGTTTGTTTCTTTTTTGTTTTATGAGACAACGTGTTTGCGATGCTGTTGATTGAATGAAAGGTGGATTATATTATAAGGTTTTAGGTTTCTCTTGCTATTAAACTTGAGTTTATCCATACTTTATTATAATAAATGCGAAAGTAGCTCCTCTCTGTCTGTCGGTCTGTCTGTTGCCTTTTCACGGCTGAACGGATTTTGTATTGAATTAGGCACAAAGGTAGACCATGCCCTGGGTTTGGAACTAGGATACTTTTTGTACTGGTAGTACCTACTTTCCCGTAGGATAATTTCCGACCTCCACGCAGATGAAATAAAAGCTAGTATATAAATAAAATATCATCACGCCTGTATTTCTCCGAAGGGTTAGGCAGACGTGTACCTATAATACACATATTTCGCCAGTTATGTTTAAGTCCCATGTAATAGGGGGCGAGCCCTTTGCCATCAACCGGGCACAAATTCAGACACCGAGCTTCTACTGAGAAATTCCAGATGGAAAGCCCAATAACACAATCCGACTCGGGAATGGAACCCGGTGCCTCAGTATGTAAATAGAGGTGTATATAAGCCTCCTCGTAAGCCACTAATCAAAATATGAACAACGTAGGTAATCTTTTCCCTCGACCACATGAATAAGAATAAGAACTTTTATTTGAAACAAATTTAGCTGCAAACATTGATTTTGATAACTTGTTCAATAATTTAAGCCCTAAAATAAGTCGAAGTTAGTAGCTGCGTGTAATCTTCCGTCTTCCGGTAATAAATCGATTCGGTAAGTACTTGTTACAAGTTAATTCTTCGCATTTTCACTTAAGATTTGGTGTTTAAATTGTTGGGAACGGATTTTGAAGTCGCTTCATTAGGGAGATAATGTGCTGTGCTGATAAGCTGCTTATGTCAGTGCGTTAGCCAATCAGACGTGTTTAACGTGCAACATGTTGTAGTCTAATCTATATGACAGACTTTAGTATGGCTTAAGTAGGTTTTGGAGCGTAAGTATCTGAGATCAATATGGTATTTTTTTACATTGACACTTGTCCTGTCTGGTCCAGATAGGCACCGTCTATTACCAGACAAATTAGAGAATGGAACAGTATTTGTATGACTCTAGTTATCTGCCGGATAAATTAGCTGGTAAAAAAAAATAATTCTTGCCAGGATCAAAAGCGAGCGGCTATTTGACGCAAGGCAAGTGCTTGGTACGCCGGCTCTTGGGCCTGACCTCCAGCTTGTTGGCATATACTTTAGTATACAATAATAAGTGTCACAACTCACATCATGTTGCCGGGGTCATCAGCCAGCTGGCACATGCGTTAGTAAATAAGGAGTATAACAACTTACGTATTGCCAGGATCATCAGCGAGCGGCCCTTCGACATAAGGAACGTGCTTGGTCCGCCGGCTTTTGGGCCTGAACTCTTATAGACACATTCCTTTAGTAAACAATCATAAATGTAACAACTCACGTATTGCCGGGGTCATCAGCGAGCGGCTCCTCGACGTAAGGCACGTGCTTGGTGCGCCGGCTCTTGGGCCTGAACTCCAGCTTGTTGGCACATCCTTTGTTGGCCTTCGTACGCGCCTCAAAGATCACATGTGGGTGCTTCTGCTGAAACGAATCGGTAAAACGTGTTCTGATTAGAAAAGGCCTTATAAGAATGAATATGTTAAAGTAAAATATTGGCACAATCATCGATATGGTATCAATTAGTGCAAGATAGAACATAATATTACAGAATTAAAAAAGCTGTGTAAAAAAGTTCGAGGATATTCTTAATAAAATTCTAAATTCTTAAACTGTTTGATAGACACGTCATTTCCTTTGAAAGTATCAAAAACAATTAATTAAAGTGTTTAAATCACACATTTTACATTTGTTTCAATATACAAACATTTTAAGCATGTTATCAACAATGATTCACGATAATCGTAAGCGATATCATCACGTGTCCGCGAACAACTATCGCTTTCAAACCAGGAATAAAAAGTTTATAAAAAGTCCAAGAAAACACAACCAACGGCACAGACGTGGAAGAAGCGCTATCTCTTAAAAGATAAGTAGCAGTAATATCTAGCTAATAAGCATTACGTTTTCCCGTCCAACGACACGGAAACGGTGCCGGCTTACGTAACAAAATTTTGGGACATTTTTCCCTCTAAAATTAGTTTCATTAATCACATTTCAGATGTCTGTCGGTTCAACGCTTACTAATTTAAAAGGAATTACAGTTTATTCATGCAAAAAGTGAATAAAACTTGAATTTCGATTGCTAAGGGTTTGTGCTGGTCAGGGGAATTAGTAATAATTTAGTTAACTTTTACTCGATACGAACATCAAAAAGTTATTTTAAGAAATTAACAAACTAATTGCCACCGCCAAGATATGAACTACAAAATAAAAAAGAAAACGCAAGTTTTACGAAGTGATACGGGACCTTAGGGACACTCGACCTCCTTGGTACACAGTTGACAGGAGACAAATAGATGCACTTGCTTATCCACTATAACCAGCCAGTGTCCTCTTTACAACACCCGTGGGTAAGAATGAGCTAAAGAATATTCTTAAGGTACCATTCCGTACCCAACCGCAGAAGGCAACTGCAGGCGAGGAGTCGCGACACGACTGGTTTCTATGAATTTCTATGAAATTCAACCTTCAACCTTCCGTAGCTCGCGACGTGTCGTTGGCAGTCACGGGCGAGTGACAGGCGACACGTGCAGCTCGACCGCAGACCAGTAGTGCCGCCAACGCTCGAGCGATAACACGGTTTTCTATCTTCTATCTACCCACTGGATGAAGGGCTGCAGCCGCCTGCGGTTGGGTTCGGAATGATGACTGCAGCGACATGACGCCGCGACGTGTCACCGCGACATGACGCCGCGACAAGTCACGTGCAGTTGCTGCCTGCAGTCTGGTACGGAATGGTACCCTTTATGCTGGGTATAGATTGATGAAACTTAATAAGCATAGCGCTACGCCTGTACAGTAAATATAACCAGTTCAAAATAATTTGAGACGTGAGCAATTTCCTGATAAAAGGAAAACTTACTTTGGCTTGAAATAGCTTTCAAGCCAAAGTAAGATTTCGATCAGAGCTACGATGATACTGAAAATCTTATCAGTATCTCACCTAGTGGTCAAACTCATAGTACCTATACACATCCACACACCTATAGCTACACACACCATACACATGCTACTCTAAAACAATGCTTTAGATTTTTTTTGGCCCATTATGTTTTTTACTTTTTTTCTTTTTATTTCAATTTTCTTTTCATTGTGTTAAAAGTCACTTAATTGTATTTAGTCCAAGTTTTCTCATGCTGATCTTTGTTACTGGAGAAACCTTGACCCCTATCATACAGGATGTCCTAGTTCAGGGGTCGAGAACTCATTGATTTAACGTGTACTGAAGTTTTGGAAATAAATTACTATTACTATAACATGAAATGTATAAAGCGAATTTGTTTCAACGGGTGTTACATTTCATGTAACGGTTTACCAATCTGTACCCGGCATTAGCAATGAAACAGTTTAAATTAAATTCTCAATTAAATTATTTGTATAAACACCATTTAAGTCACTGAATCTATGTTTTCTGTGAGTGGACATCGTTTCCCAAAAGGCGATAATACCAGCTAATATGAGATCGTTACATGAATAAATGTCCGGGATTTTTGGGATCTCCGTCATCATGTACCTTAACGTAAAAAGCCCTTGGTCGTAAAATATTGAGGGAAATAGCAAAAGAGCGACGAGAGGTGCTTCAAATCTGTGAATATTATTCTTAGAATAGTTTAGCGGTTAACGTTATAGGAAAAAAATATTACTACACAAGTTAAAAATACGCTTATTTATTAGTAGTTTGGAAATTCTGATGCCTTAACAGCTCTTAAAACATAAAAGACTAACTGGTCCAATAAAAAAATTTGAATAACACTATTGAAGTTTAACCAATTTTTTGTAAATGAAATTAAAAGTATAATATCTTATAAAAAGCTCAGTCAGACGTCGGATGGTCAAATGAAAACGACAGAACCACTATCATGCCACCAAAATTCCCGACTACAAGAGAACTATACTAATTTCTCCGCGATCCTTTTAGCAATTACTTCACTTAAACAGATAGAATGGACAGAATTCATTGTAGAATGAACTCAGGAATCCCCTATTGACAATTTGGCGCAATCAGCTCCAGATGAGATTAACTTCGTTTAGAATTGAAAGGAACAATGGGTATCCTGACGGGTTCTATTGATTAAAGGTCCTGCCAGAATAAAAGGGGGGTCAAGCTAATCTGAAGGAATCGGACAGGAGTCAAGAGTCTTCAATTTTGTGTCGTTAGAACTGACGATGATAATGGATTTTTGGGGAATGTTTTTGTAATGACACTTTTGATTTGCTTTGGAGGAGCTCGTGGCTAAGTAATAACAGCCGCGCGGGTTGATCCAGCAGGCTAAGCTACGCTGGGCGGGGTTGGTCCGTGGATGGGTGACCATCTTTACATACCGAGACACCTCCATGCCACGGAAAGCACGTTAAGCCGTTGGTCCCGGCTGTCATTCTTGGATCTTTGATAGTCGTTACGGATCGTCAGAATTTCGAAAGTCTGACAACCAGTATTACCAGGGGGTATCATATTACCCAGTTACTGGGTTGTGGGGGCAGATAAGCAGTCACTCCATGTAAAATACTGATATTCAGCTGCATCCGGTTAGACTGGAAGCCGACTAAAACATAGTTGGGAAAAGGCTAGGCAGATTGATTGACTTTTGATTTGCCTTGCGAGAAAAGCTTATAGTCAAAATGACGACCTACCGCGATTATTGTGATTAGCCCTACCGCGTTAAATGATAGTCTTGACACCTTTGATGCAGTGTCTTGACTTGATTGTCTTGGAAACGATATTTAATCATGTGTGATCTCACTCTTCTCACTATTATCGGCACTTTTTCGCGTGACTAAGTATGGTGAGCGCAAAAATTTAGATTTAGATCTTTGGAGTAAGTACATTTGGTCTTCAGCTAAATGTGTTTTTTTTATAATTTCATGTAAAACTAAGGCGGAATTCTTAATGCATGTTATCTGTGAATTGATTGCCCTATAAATTTGTATTCACTCGGCCTCCTAGTCACGAGGAACTTTGGTCATTCTTTAAAGAAGTGCTTTGACTCTTGTAATACCTGCAGCCAAAAGCGAGCTTCGTAACCAGGGCTATGTATTCATTTTACTATTTAAAATTAGCAATAGCTGTCAAACGTGTTGGCAGATGTTTATTTCTATTACATCAATTTTTTAGAACATACAGCTTTCGAGCCGTTCAATTAAATTTGTAAACATACAGTTTTCAGTTATTATATGAATACAACAATAGTTTAATAAATAGTCAATTTGTCATAAAAATGGTATCATTTTTAGAGTTGCGTACGTTTTCTAAATTGTATCAGTATTAACATGTTCAATATTATTTTAGTAATAAAAATAATTGAACCAATGACAAATAACATTTATTATTTCTGCATAAAACCTTAGGTCTCAAATGACATAAAAATATTGTTTACCCAAAACAAACTTTAGGCACACAATTATCAAGTACAAAATGGATTGAACAAAAGTCTTCAAACAAAAATATTTATGCTGCTGAAGCTCTAAGGTAGGAATTTAAAGTTCATTGACCGAGACGGTCTAGAGTCAAACCAACCTTGGGTGTCCTAGATGCCCTTGGCAGTTCTTAGGTTCTGAAGGATTTGTCTGAAGTCAGTGTAATCATATTTCGATAAAGCCTAAAGTAGGCTCCGAAGACTTAGTAATTAAAATTTAAGAGAATAATGTAGAACTAATTTGAACGACAAGGGTTTTGAGTGCTTTTGAGTTTTATAGTGACAAGGGACCGAATCAGAATAATTGATTGTTATATTGAAAGGTCGGGCAACAATAGACCTATGTCATGATTGGAAAGTAACGTTTAGTTAAAATTTGATGAATGGCACCAAATAAGTCAAAAATTTAAAGCTACTGTGGTATTTGAATCTGAAATTAAAAAGGGAATAAATACATCATTTTTAATAAGTAATGCCCACAAGAGTTACGATATACTTGCGCAAAATTAGACTTGCACAAGCATACATTAACGTGTGTGAGATAAATTAGCACAAGTATCCCAGCCGTTCGGTGTCACGCAGACTTGTGCAAGTCTAAACTTGCGCAAGTATATATAATATGTGTGTATGGCTATCATATTAAATTGACCACAATCTGTTTTTGTATTGAAAAACATTAAAATAACTTATAAACATTACACACAACAGAACTCAATTATCTTGAAAGTAATTTAGTTGCAGTTCAAACATTAAAACTATTCCTAAAATAAATTCTGACTACTCCATCCAAGAAATACCCTTTCCAAAACCACTTTGCTATCATTCAGTCCTAACCAAAACATACATAAAGCCTCACCACGGGCTGTAATCTAATTTCCCCGTCAATACCTTAGAAAGGACTATTGAATGCCGTAGTGATGGACCGGCCAAGCGGGCCAAGACACGTTGCCAAGCTTAATGATCTAATAAAATACGACTGGTCCACGGTACGTGAGGTGAGAGCCAAGTGTTACGCGGATATATAGAGACACGACTTGGCTGACACTCGGCCCAACTTGGCAGGCGGTGGAGTGGTTCATTTAAATCGTGGAGGTTGGAGTGTGAAGTGGTGAAAAAGTTGAATTGAACGATTAGGTTTTTGGTTGTATTTAAACGATGTGATGCTTGAACTACTATTTTTTTATTGGACGTGTAAACTTTGACTAACTTAGGATGTATGGAGAATTCGCTTCGGTTTGCGACATGCATCGCTACATTGAGAACTTTCAATAATTCGAAGATAAATAGGTCGCTTACTTGCGTAGCAGGTCCGCTACGACTACGCAGCTTGCGTAGCGGTGATGTCTACGGCGTGGCGGTGACACCTACGTCGTAGCAACCGCGTAGGTTATTCAAATGATTTCTCGTATAATTTGCTTACGACTGCTTCCAAGGTAACTTCCACCAATTTTGAAGTCATTGAATTTGAGAACAAAAGAATTATGACACATTATCGGCGACCAGTCTTAGCACAAATGAACCACATTTCAGACTTTATAATATCGTCGTACTATTCACATCGTTTCCAGCTCTTTTATATCTGTGTTTCACACAGTCATAGTTTGAGATAAGGAACAGAGTTGATCGATGTAGCCGCCCGGCCAATATTGATGGAGGGCAGCTGGAAAATCGTTTTATCGAAACCGTATTGTTTTTATTTTTTCTACAATTCTTTTTTATTTATTGGTTGGGGAGTATATATTATTTAAAGTTTGATACAATCCACCGCAAATTACAACTGCGGATATAAATGATCACTAACCAAATGAATGAACCCAATTTTGAATTACCTATTATTTTATGTATCTTGAAAATTTTGACATCATAATTTGTCATGTTAGTTTTAAAGTCCAGTCATTAATTTATTGTAATAAGGCAGGAATTGTATTATTTTCCGTCTTGTAAAATTACCACGGCGGCTTATAAAAAAAATATGTATGTTTCACTTAGTCATTAAAAGTTTAGTCTTTTATCAGCTATCTAATCCCGTAACTTTCCCAAAACTTTTCATTTATAAATCTGCATAGAAACCAAAAGTAAGTCACAACTTTCACCATAATAAAGTAAAACTTCCAAACATTATTCTTACGTTTGTTACCTCGAAAGATCATTTGGTTTTTCCCTTTCCAACAAAACTGGAGTAAAAACAGCGAACTCTTACCAAGAGGTTCAGCCGTGAGAAATATCCAATTTAGCTGCGTTTGCCCTGTAAATTGACGCCATTTTTCATTTAGACCGGTCGCCATGTTTTGTCGTAGCGGCGTGCGAGTCGGCCGCGTTCCCGCGCTTCTACTCAAATATTAAATAAATAATAATAGTAATGTTTTAGAAAATTGTGCTAGTTTGTTTGGAGAATTAGGCTTTTTGTGTTGTAGGCTGGTTCTTTTTGTTTATGAGGTCATTTAAAAGCAGGTACAAAATAATAAATAAAAAGGTCTTAAAGAATTTTACTTAGCTATGTATTTTTTGATATTTTGATATAGCTTGTTGGTTCACGAAGTTCAGTCAGCGAAAGAGTTATAGAAAAAAATAGGTACATTATGAGTCCATTTCACTGTGTTATCAAATTTAATCGATTCAAAAACAATTTACTATCGAATTATCTTCACAAAGTTTACCATTCAACGTTTATTTTGTCTAATTCTAAAACCAAACGTATACCGTACGTGATTGGATGGTTAATTCGTTTCACACCTGCCAACCCGGCTAAGTGGAAGAGTCCCAATTTGTATACACCTGGGCCTTTCTCGTTACCTATTGTACTTAGCTGTTTAATACGTTTTATTTATTACCGTGCGATGGGAATTTATCAGTCGCATAGAATTATTAAGAGCTGGAATACAGGGTAATGGTTTTTCGTTCGGTTTGAGTTAAAGGGGTTCCAAAGTATTCAACGCTGAACAGCTCTGTTCTGTTCAATATATATTCGTGGTTTATCGGTTTCTGTTGGAATTTCAGGTTTATGGGTGTAGTCATTCAGTAATTTATGGGATGTTATGTACGGTAAATTCCTGTGTCACCGTAATTATTTTCCTCGGGTATTAGTGGTATTTGATTAGGTAAGTGTTCGAATATAAATGTTTGTGGGCCAGTTTAAAATTTCGTAGTTTTTTTTCGTGTGGTTATTGACTAATCTGGTGTATTAAACCTGCCCGCGTTTTTGAGCCTCTTACTTGGCTTCAAATGCCGTCGACAAATATCTCTTAGGAATGCCAGTTTCCTCACGATGTTTTCTTTCACCGGTTTTGAAGCAAGGGATAATTAATAAACAATAAGACAGTCTTGTTGGTCTAGTGGTCGCAAGCGTTACTGCTGTGCATGACGTCCTGGGTTCGATGCTCGGGTCGGGCAAAATTTGATTGGATTTTTCTATCTGAAATTTCTCAGTAGCAGCCCGGAACTCGAGACCTATGACTTGGCAGTCTGACGGTCACACCACTAGGCTGACGGTCACACCACTGCTCTCAATTTTCGAAATTGAAAATGATTATGTAGCTATAAGTACATAATGTGTTGGAAATACTCTTCTTGCTTAACAAAGACTAGTAAGCTTTAAGAACAAGTTATAATTTTAGATTGACTAAGAATATTGTACTGGAAACAAGATTCGTCAATCTAGGTTTTGGTACGGTTTCTTATTCCTCGTTTTATCAGGTCCTTTGCATCATTGAAGGCTAGTATTTCTTATACTCGCAAAAGTATATGGGTAATATATTAGGTCTTTACCTATGAAATTGCCGTTCTGCAGTACTGGCCATTTCAAATCAAAATAATTTTTGTTTGGCTAAGAATTCTAATTGCAAATTAATTTTATTTTAAAAATATGCAATTTTTTTTCCACAAGTAGTTATTTGTTTATTGATTAGTGTTACATTTTCATCGCATTTCAATCTTTTTCGTCATCATGGATACGTTAAAAATTCGAGTAATTATGGAATATGAGTACCGTCGTGGCAGCAACGCGGCACAAGCGGCACGCAACATCGACGACGTTTACGGAGCTAACACTACAAACTAACGCACCACCTGTTATTGGTTTGCTCGCTTCCGTTCTGGAAATTTCGACCTGAAAAATGAACCTCGCGGTCGTCCGAAGACTTTGGTCGACAATGACGAATTAAAGGCGATTGTGGAAGCTGATGATACACAATCTACGGCTGAATTATTAGCAGCTTTCGACGTTAGCGTCAAAACAATATTGGTCCATTTGCGTCAAATTGGCAAGGTAAAAAAGCTTGACAAATGGGTGCCCCACGAACTCAATGATCGCCAGCGCGAAGTACGCGTCGAGACGTGCCTTGCACTGCTCAACAGACACACAAATGAAGGAATTTTGAACCGCATTGTTACCTGCGATGAAAAATGGATTCTGTTTGATAACCGCAAGCGCTCAGCAAGTTGGTTGGATCCTGGTTCAGCACCTAAACAATGCCCTAAACGAAAACTTACCCCTAGAAAAGTGATGGTCACTGTTTGGTGGTCTAGCGCCGGTGTGATTCATCACAGCTTCTTACCAAACGGGGTGAGCATTACTGCAGATGTGTACTGTGAATAACTGAACACAATGATGGAGAAGCTGGCACATCTCCAACCAGCATTGGTCAATCGCTCGTCTCCGCTGCTCCTGCACGACAACGCGCGACCTCATACTGCACAGCAGAAGGTCTCCTAGTTGCAAGAACTGGGGTTGGAAGCTCTCCGTCATCCGCCCTACTCACCCGCGCCTACAGACTACTACTTTTTCCAGAATTTGGATAACTTCTTGGCGGGAAAAAAATTCAATACCCGAGAGGCAGTACAAAATGCCTTTGAAGAATTTGTTGCCTCCCGTCCAGCTGATTTCTAAAAGAAGGGCATCAATAAACTGCCACTGCGTTGGCAAAGATGCATTGATTGCATGGGTGATTACTTCGATTAATACAAATAAAAAATACATGAAAAAAATTCGTTTAAATTTTTTCATACAAAACGGCAATTTCATAGGTAAAGACCTATTATTTTGTGAATGTATTCTTGTGAATTGGAAGCCCCATAAATATCCATCATGGAAAATGAAATATTGCTCTGTAAGGCACAAAATATAAGAGTAGTATATATCTTTGTGCTACGAGGTTTACAGGGCCACGTACATGACTCGTACCTAATTTAGGAAACCTAAAAAGTAAGGGTTTGTGCTTTAGTTGGAAATAGTATTCGAAGTAATTATTATAAGAGAGAGCTTAGTATGTGTAGATGATATTACAAGAAAAGGTATATCTTTAGACGGAAGATTTAGGGATTAGGGGATTAAGATGAGTTTCTTCTTCTTTCTTTCTTTAAGTTCCTAATTATGACAAAAGATTTTTCTACACCAAGTAGAATAATTTCTCTGATGTCCCTTGATAAATGTTGTTTTTAATTTTCTCAATATTTTGTACACAAGAGTGATTGAATTGTAGGACAAGTGGAAGCGGTCGAAAGTCAATAAGGAAATCCATAATTTAATAACATCAGTAAAATAAAAATCTATATTTTTAGTATAGTAGATACCTGTAGTATCTGTTAAGCACTCGACAACATATCAGAGGGCTGGCCTATTTTTAGGCCAAAGAATCAGCATTGCTATCCAGTGTGGCAATGCTGCCAGCCTTTTGGGCATTTTTCCCGTTGACAGCGATGCGGACAAATTTTTTGATGCCCAATGACCTCTTTCCTTTTTTATATACTTGTACATAATATGAATATTTTAGTGTTAGCTTGTATATTGTATCTTCATGTGTGATCAATTAATGATTGAAATAAATAGTTACATATATTAGAAATAATCAATTTTTCTACATCGTCTCCAGTATTCAATCCATTTGATTGCCTTTACTAAGAGTTGGGTGTTTGACGCAATTACTGAAGTCTTAATATCTACCCGTCAAACTTGTAACGAGAAAACTTTCGCCAATCAGACCAGAACATATTATTTCTTTTTTTACATGACTGTTCGGCCAGTTTGGATTTTAATGAGTTTTTTTTTCTCTAACGGCTGTTTCGACTTTATTTTATATTATTTAAGGTTAAATGATAAGGATGACCTTTTTGGACCTTTTTGGAAGTCTGAATCACGTGGTATTGGTGAAAATGATGATTTGAAATGTTTTTTCTGTAGTTGATCTTCTCAGACACTTTTTAACCGACTGTCAAAAAAGGAGGAGGTTCTATGTTCGACTTTATGTTTAATGTATGTTCATCGATATCTCCGTCAATTGTACACCAATTTAAAAAAAAACATTGTTTGTTTGAAAGGGTTGCTTTCGATGTAGTCCCATATAATTTTTATTAACTTTGCTTGAATAGTTTTTGAGTTAGCTTCAATAATACGTATTAATTCCCACGTAGTCTATGTGAATGGTATGATCATAAGTTCCTGTCACAGTTATTTACATAGCAGGTAGTGGCATTTGAATTTGTGTGGGGTAGGTACCACAACTGAAAAGTGAAAAATAAAACATTTTACAAAAAAAAAAACATTAAAACATTTAATTTCGGAAGTCGGTGGCAAAAAACAAAAATTCAAAACCAAAGACACAGACTTCCGAAATTAAAGTTATTTTTCACTTTTAGTGTCTTTTTGGAAGTCGGTAGTTAAGACGCTGACAACAGGCAAACGGTAAAAGTAGGCTTCACTTAAACAAAAAAATTGCCAAATCTATATAGTTTGTGGTAGCAGAAAAAATATATGTGAATCTCGAACATATTTCTCAGAACTTGATTGTTACCAAACACGTTTTGAAAAAAAAATCTCGATACAAATTAACGTTAAACTAACCCTTTTCTTTGAGTTCTAATCCAAAAATTCTGTATTAAATAGCGACGTACGTTGGCATTATAATTAATAACAAGGACGTCTTATTTGAATGCAGAACTTGGTTGTTTTTTATTACCGATTACTCAACTCATTTTTGAATAAATCGATTTTTGCTTCATATTTTGCAATAAATTACAGGCGTTGTGTCATCGCCCTTCTCTTTCTTTTCTATGCAGTCCGACAGTGACCGTGGTTTAGCTGTTGTCAGCGTCTTAATACAAGTAAATTATGGTCAACATTTTTAAACTACGGCGTGCGTGTATGACCAGATGTAAGAACGTAAACGAAGCAAAATGAGTTTGTAAGGATCGTAGCACGTTCTGTAGTTCCTGCCTACCCCCATTGGAAGATGGCGGGAGTTTATATACATGGATGTATTTTAAAACTTTCACTAAACGCCAGAATTTCCTAGCCGAATGATGAAGAAATACCGAAACAAACTCAGAGTCTGTGGTGTTTTGTTCGTGATCAAGTAAATGGAGTTACGGTCATTAAGTTTTGTAGGTAGTTTGATAATGATTTCAGAATCATTGTCAAATTCCGTTCTAGCGGGTTCACAACAGTGTTACCCGCTAGAACGGAACTGATCTGTCATTAATGTAATGTCTTTACGTAATAATATGCTAGCGAAACGAAAACTGTATATTCTTAGACTAACATCATATATAACATACCATAACATCACGCCTGTATTCTCCGGAAGGGTTAGGCAGAGGTGTTCTTATAGTACACCCACATTTAGCCAACATTTGTTTCAAGTCCCGTATAATAGGGGCGTAGCGGGCGACGTCTAGGTTTAGAATGTCCAATTCCCAAAATATCCAATTCTCAAAACGTCCAATTCCCGAAATGTATCGCGAAAAAAATCAGCTACTCTATACATTTATGATCGCATAACTGATTCGTGATTCCAGGTTTGTATTGTAAAAGTCGTTCACAATGAGACCTATTATTTTTGCAGTAATGTATAAAGCCAAGTATGTAGTATGTGTATGTAAGAGTAAGTATTTGAAAAATATTCTAGGTAAATACCTAAAATATTTTTATTCGCATCTGCAAATATGTAGCTAATATTCAAATATTTGTTGTCAATATTGACTCATCTTAAATAACTGTAGGGCTTATTTAATGCTTATCTTTTTTAGCTTTCATATTCAAATAAGGAGACCTTCAAGAAAAATATACAAGGCACTTAAAATTGACTTTTAAAGTAACTCCCCCATGTAGTTAATGATGCTTACGCGTCAAGTTCAAGACCTCACATTCACATAAAGTTGATGGCCACCAAAATATATCGCCACCATTTAATATTAAACGGCGCACGGTAGATAGCACTTCAATCAAATCTTAGCAATATGGATTGGAATAAATCACACCCTCGCAGAACTCACAAATTTCTACCAGCTCGGCAAAATATAACCCATTTATTCATACAAAACAACCAAAAGCCAACCTTATATCAACGCCGTTAGGTTTAACACGACCGCATGTCAAATTTGTATCGCCGGAAACCAGTGCAAATATGATTTTCATGCGACACAAGCGAATGTGGGCTCTATGTCTGCAATGTAAGGTTAAATACAGGTGCACAGGAGATTTGGTTAGCAAGGCATTTTATGGGGAATACAATATTAAAGCGAATGATATCTCTTCATAAATCGTTGCAAGGTGTCGGGGCCTCTGTGCCTGTATGTCTTTAAAATATTTTGCGTTAGAGTTTAAAATATTGGATGCGGCTTTAAGGCCTGCCATACACTTTACGATTTATCGCTTCGATATCGGAAGGAATTTGATACTGGCTGATAAATTGTTGTGTGCACCAGTCTAACGACATTTTAGATTACGTTCTATTCGACCTGCCTAGATAGGAAGGCAATTTATGCTTTGTTTCCATAAGCTAGGAAAGAAGGTTAGTTCTTCAGTCTGACGTTACCTTGGACAAGTGGCATTGATCCCTATAATAGATTTGACTGGCCAATTGGATAGTCGTCTTTTGTAAAAATGGGTCTCCAAATAAATGTGGCAGGGGGGATCAAAATATTCACCGCATTTGAAAAAAGTGTTGTTGTTAAATGGTTTTGTTTTTGATAAAAATATACATTGTTTTTAAGTATCCTTACAATAATTTTATTAAACGTAACCCCTGGTATCTAAAAGCAATTTATATATCTAAACACAATCAATTAAAGCAGCTAACATTACTTTTAACGTAGTTTTCCAAAAACAGCAGTAAATGATGCTTTAACAATTGATAAATACCAATAACATAGCTTCACAAAACGAGTGTAGAATCAAAGCAATTCCCAGTAACTGGACTGAAAAAAATAGTATTCAATTTACAAACCTTCCAGCCGACTGAAAACCTTTTTTTACTGAATTCCCATTCGCCTGTTAACAGCGAAAAAGTTTAAAATAAAAATACTTAAAGCTTTCCACTTTGCTTTGAGCTGGGGAATTATTTTTTAAAGGACCCTAGAATACGTAAAACCTAATATGTTCTGACCTTTGTTGAAGTGGCACTGTTTGGTACAATTGATGGTGGCGCCATCTAGGGATAAAATGGAGGAATGGTAAGGGAGGTATTGGGAGGCACGTGTTTAGGAGGGTACGTTGATGGAGATGGCAAATAATGGTGGTGGCGATATTTTAAAGAAAACAAAGGTCTACGTATCATCGAAGCTAAATGAAATGAATGAATAGGCCATGCCCTAGTTGCATCACAAAAAAACTTATCATTATCTCGAAAGTTTACTGCTAAAAAATGAGCCTGTCAATGGCTGCCATTAAGTACACCGAAATATGAAATATGCCACCTATACCAATAATAATAATATTATAAAGAGGTAAAGTTTGTGAGTTTGTATGTAGGGTAATCTTCGAAACTACTGATCTGATTCAGAAAATTCCTCCATTAATTACAGGTTATATTTTACGGACGTAGTTGCGGACAGAAACTACTCGGCTATGTTTAGCTCAGCTTATTATATCCATGTACTAACTCATTGCATTTAACGCCCCTACTAAAACCCGTGACGTCATTTCAACTTGAAGTTTCACACAACATGGCGTCGAATCAAAGCGCACTTCGAAACTAACTGCTGTTAGAATAATAGAAAGTTAATTTAACTAAAACTTTTGGATAACTATGCTAATTTTATAGTTACTGACACTAAAAGTGTGATTTAGTGGCATTAGGAGATTAGGACGCGTGTGTTGGGATCTTAAAATTCGTGAATGTTGTAAAACTAATGTTGAATTTGCATACGGTTGTAAGTTGAGGACCAGTTTGGATATAATATGCTTAATATACGAGTACGTGTGGTAACTTATCTTCGAGTTTGTCTTTCAAATAAGACGAACTCAGAGGTTTTGAATTTAGGTACCTTGGTACATTGTTAGTACAATAAGGAACGAAAATTGGGCATTAAATAATTTTAGGTACCCCAGAACAAACCTATTCTTGAAACAAATCTAGGTTTAATTTAATTCAGCTGAAAACCCTTCTTTCACATGATCTGAACCAGCTTTTAAACTAAAACTAAAATTCAAAGCATTTATTTCAATTAAACCATTTACAGGCACTTTTGAATTGTTAAGGAGTCGGTCAGTCAGAAATATGAAGCTATTTGCCCATTCCAAAGCGTAGTAGGTATCTATTGAGAAGAACGGGCGAGAAACTCCACGGACACTCTTTTAAATCAATTTTTTTTTTTGAGATTTCGGACTTATTGATAATCGCCACAGAAATGTTTGAACATCTCATTGAACCCAACACATCAATAGGAATTACATCCAAAGAAATGCATTCAAACCCAGTCGTCAAAATTTTAACAGCCTTTACCTACAGCTATTCAACAAAAGAATCACACCGTATCCTCACGTGTGCATGAATAGAATCATTTCGGTAACCAGCACCAAGGAATATTTGCAAGAGATTGCATTATTCAGCCATATAGCCGTATCTTCGACTATAAATAAGTCACAGGTGGGGCTGAAGCAAATGCACCACTTAAATCCACTGCTCCTTTTAAATTACATCTGGTGGTGTAGGCAGAGACGAACTGAGAGGCGCAGTGAAGGTGCAACAGGGTGCAACTATGATGTGAAAAGATTGTGATTTAATGACTATGTTGATGAGTTTTCTGTGAAAAGAAATAATAATAATATTATTGTAAGGTTAATACAAACTGCAACAAATTGCATTTATCAGTTTTCAAGAAGTAAATGTGTTTTTTTTTCATATATATTTATTTAATGAAATACGGAGGTGATATTTAATTCTAAACTCGCCAAACTTTTACGTTCTATGGCGAAAATTGCATTAAAATGTATAAAATATACTGTGTTTCGATTTTAAATAAACAATGTTTCATCTTCCAATCCAGAATTTATGTTTTAATTAAAATTAAATTTGCTTTTTAACTCATAAAGCTATTAATATTAAGTGTTTTTCAATTCAGTTTTGTGTTATACTAAATTTATTTTACGGCCATTAGTTTTTAATCTTTAAACAATGCCAACGATGTAGTACGAATAATTAATATAAGTTTTAAGCTGCCCTGAACGTGTTAGTATTAAAAGAGAATTGAAAACAATAGTTCAGTGTTGCTGAATTACAATACAATACAAATAATGTTTTATGTATGCCCTATTACAACATGTGCATGGCAATGATCTGTGCATATGTAAAATGGGTGGTATTATCACTAAATATCTCTAAGAGATAACCTTTGAAATACATTAACATTGACGAGAGTCAGTATTAATGAATGAGCAGAACTAAAATGCGCTATAATAATCTGCGTTACATATTTTGTTCCGTGCTATATGCACCCCGTATTACAGTCCTATTTCGGCCCTGGTATCGAAACTGATTCTCTGGGTATTGTCCCTTCTAGTTTTTTCTCGGTAACATATTGGGGGTACATAAATCGAGATGTTCCTTTTAGATCGAGCACTCTATCCAATGCGAGTTGTATATTTGTTACTGTAAGAAAAATGGTAAGATACAGTTAGTTCCTGTAACTTAATCTTAGGCAATTTTATTGTGCTTTTGGAAATTTCACAGAAAACAGGTAAGTGGGCTATCAAGACAGTTTAAAAAAATCTCGAGGGAAATCACATGACGACATAAATAAATATAGTTTTTAATTTATCAGGATGCCTCTGTCTTACGATGAAAGAAAATGTAGTAAAACAATACTTGAACTCGTGAACAAAGGCACAGTTTACTTCTCTATGACAACGATCTTTGCTCTGCCGTAATATGCATTTATATCCTTACTATCCTTGGAGTTTCCCTACGTGATCGAATTAGAAATGAAGAGATCCGCAGAAGAATCAAGGCAACCGACATAGCCCAAATAATTACCAAACTTAAGTGGCGGTCGGCAGCGTACATTGCTCGCAGGACAGCTCATGGCCGATGGGGCCTACCTTGTGGATGCACAGAACCGGTCGAAGTGGCGGTGCTTGCGGGAGGCCTATGTCAGCAGTGGACGCCATTCGGCTGAAATACAAAATGATTCTACACCCAGAAAACAACCACCAAGCTTTAATTTTTTCCTTGTACCATACGCTAAAGGCCATGTTCCTTGGGACCTCCGGAGACAATTATGCAAAGTGCGCGACCTACCGATACCGAGACAAAGGCATCTATTTGGCGAGCCTCCTGCAACACCAAGGATTATGTTAAAATCTTCGTAGTGATGTTGCATGGTGAGACAGTTTAAGAAAAAATCGATTAAAATTTTCAAATGCCGTTTTAATTTTTTCGAGAAAACAAATTGAGATTTTTTTTTGGTGTTTTTCCGGCTTTACTTACAAGCATGTCTTGGTATTATCCGACTAGTTTTGGTCTCTAACAAAGTGATGCTATTTCATGAGTTAATCATCTGGCAAATTGTATTTTTAACTTTTGATTTAACCAAGCCCTGACTTTTATAAAAATAGTTTAAATAAATGTTTCAAAACGATGTCATTACGTACAACAAAAGTTAATTCCAGTTTAATGTAAATTAGAAAATGTTAAACTAGTTAAGCCAAATCGTTTTTGTTTCAAGCCGTTTAGTTAAAATCTTATTAACGTTAATTATTTTAACGTTAAGTCTTTATACAGGCGTTTTACTTTGAGAGAAAAATAACACTGTAGGACCTTTTTCGTTAACTAATGCTTGACACTGGATACAATTCTATGGGTCGCTGGTTCCTAAAGCATTTTAAAACAGGTCAATTAAACCTTCTTCAGTATCAAATAAGATTAAAAACGATGAATTTATTTCAGTAAATTGGTCCATCTTATACCTATAGGTACACTTTTACACGTCAATGTTTCGGATCGCCCGATTACTGAAGTTAGTCTACCCATAAGAAATTCATTCAAAATAACATCGATATTAACATTCGATATGCTAATCACATCACTACAACCCTAAAAATACCTATTATAACCATGCGTGTAACTTTGCATGTGTTCATAAGTAATATGTCTTCATGTGTGCGTTCGCCCAATGAGGGCCCTTCGATCCCGTGTCCCGTTTTTATCATTGTCAGAATGATGAATTAGGCTCATTTGTTAGGACAGCGAAGGCCTAGATTTTTAAGGTACTTTAGGATAGAAGGTACTGTGTTGGGTGAAGGTATTTTGTACGTATCGGGAAATAAGTGGTTCGGTTATGTGTTGCTAAAAGGAAAAGTAGGATTAATGGGGTACGTGGAGGTTATTTATGGGCTGTGTGTTAGACTAAAAATTGTATAGGTTGCTTTTTTGGAATTCCTTATGGGACACTACAGGTAATTTGCCGAATAATAAAATATAGTTTTACGTAGTAGACATAGTTGATCCACATATATTTGTAGTTATCAAAGGTTCATTTTTGCAATGACAATGTCCTCAATAGTAAATTCTTGACAAAAATATTTCTGCTTGAAATTCCATTTAGTAAGGTAGTGACATCATAAGTAATAGATACTAGTATTTCATATATTACCGAGTTATCAACTAAGGCCTGAACATACCATCATTAAAACGAAATTGATCGAACAAGATCAGGTCCGAAACCTAATAATTTCTATGCTACTCTCTAAGATTTATTACACCCCATTTCTAAGAGGATGAGAACTGATTCTGAATAGTTTGAGATATTCACTCGATTTATCGTCTTACGAACCGAATTTTACACGTTATTGTCACCTCACTAAAGGTGTTTGATGAAGGAATTTGGACTTTATTAGGCTGGATGTAGAGTTGGAATTTGTATGGTGTTAATATGATATACGGTTCTAATAATGCCCATTATCCATTGATATTTTTATGGTTAATGACGTCAGGTGGCGTGTTTTGAGGTTTTAGTTTGAAGGTAATGCTATTGCTAATATCTACTTAATAAAAGTCATTCACTCACACAGTAATTTTTTTAAATTCATGAAAGATGATGCATGAAAGTTTATATGGAAGTTCGTATTGTTTACCGATGGCAAATCCTATCGGGCACACGGTCTGTTATTATAGATTTCTGTTGACCAGAGCTAGTTATGAACAACTAAATAAAATGTATAATACCTGGTCCGTGTTATGTATGATGCATTGTAAGATTTTAGAGTACACGAGAGCTCAGAGACAGAAAAGCTATGTTACTAAAAACACGTTGAAGTAAAATTTTTGTAGAAATCACAACATAATCGGCGTATATCTTCCCACTGCTGGTACGCAGGCCTTCTCTCTGTCAGAGGGAGCGGGCCATAATCCACCACGCGGGCCCAGTGCGGGTTGGTGGATGTCACATGTCTTCGAATTTTTGGTTCTAGGACATGCCGGTTTCTTCACGATGAACCTTTACCGTTTTGAAAGCAGAGGTGGTGAAATTAAATACACAAAGTAAAGTGTCTGCCTGGGTTCGAAGTCACGACCTACAACCACTGGGCCACTACTGCTCCACTGTAGAAAACACTTTGAGTAAAATATTTTGCCCTATAATATGTATTCCTGTCTCTAATGCCGTTAAAATTAACGTATGAATAACACTTAATCGAAGTAGAATTAAGATGTATAAGTGGCGTTGATAACGAGCCTTTGATGGGAAGTCAGATCACGTTCCTTTATAACATATCAAAGGGATTTAGCTTGAACCTCTCCTACTACTAATAGTCTTCAAACAGAGTAGAATTAATATAATTTAACACGTAGATTCTCATATTTCCAGGAAATACTGTTGTTACTAATGTCAGTCGCAGTTTCTAAATTCGACGAAGCGTTAACAGTAATTTCTTCGACGCGTATTTCTGTAACGCAACGATATTATAATAGGTTAGTCGACTAACTTAGTAGATTAATGAGCATTGCTACATTTTGCGACATGGACGCACTGCCAATCAGTGTTGTTTCTTTCCACAATATTTTCGTACATCTATTGATAATGCAAAATAAACTATATGTCTGACGCATAAAGTTTACAATTTGAAACACACAGTCAATTACAAGAATTGGCGTGTCGCACTCTAATATAGTTTCATTTTTATGCAATTATTTCTATAAAATAGTAATTTATATAAACTCATTTTCAAAATTAAGTTGAGTTTTCATGTTTAGCTCAGCATAATTCCACAACAAAAAACACAAAAAGAAAAAAAATCGTTAGGTATTTTTTTTGATCTATTCCCATCCAATACCAAGAGCTAATACCATTTGGTATTAGTTAATTTCCGAATTTATTTTCTATTCCCAACGAGTACCACATTTTAAATCAATACCATAACAAGTTTGAAGAAATTAGGTACAGTCAGGATCAGTAAAATTAAAATGCTTTGAGTGATTTTAAGTAATGTTTAATCAAGATTAGGGTTTGAATATAAATCACATATTGATTTTTTCTTTTATTTTGACATTTTTAGAAATTTTGAGATATTAGATACTTTTATTTTACTATTCCAAGTCCAACAATTATAATATTATATACAAACAATCAAACAGTAGCAATTTTCAGTACTTAACTTACCTAGTATGTAAAAGTATAGAGCGATGCTTGAGTATAAAATATCACAGACAATCGATTTATATGGTGATGATATAATTGCGTATCTTAATAATAAATCACGTAAAAATTTGGAAAAAAATCGAATATGAATAGTTAAAGTACTGAAAATCTAACAAAATTATAAAATATCACAAATAATCAACTTTTAATGTAACAATGTTTTTGGCAAAAACTTCAAAAATGGATATTTTACTTACAATCTAACAATAGTTATAAAATATCACAAATAATCAACTTATAATGTAACAAAGTTTTTGGCAAAAACTTCAAAAATGGATATTTTACTTACAATCTAACAATAGTTATAAAATATCACAGATAATAAACTTTTAATGTAAATGTTTTTGGCAAAAAACTTTGCTTCTTTTTAATTAGGTACCTACCTACTATGATAATACCTATTTAAAAATAGGAACACACAAGATAAGTAAATAGCAATTTAATTACACTAAAATACTCACTTTATAAAAATATATCACTTTCACTGAGTATGGAAATGTACTGAACTGAGTTGTCTGTCTGAGAACAAGACTTATTTTGCACTCAACTCTGATTGGTTGCTTCGAATTACAAAACAATAGACAAAAATCAACCCTTTTTCGCAGGTAAAGAGAAATGATTCATTTGAACTACTTATTTGTTAGTTTGGAAAGTTTTAGACTTTTAGCATTCAATTACGATAGTATAGTATGTAAATGTTAGAAAATAAAATAAAACTTTGTGTAGCTGAGTGTACAAAAATTCACGTTTTGGTATTCGTTAATAATAGATTTTTTATTTAAAAAAATGTGGTACTCGTTGGGAATAGAAAATAAATTCGGAAATAAACTAATACCAAATGGTATTAGCTCTTGGTATTGGATGGGAATAGATCTTTTTTTTACTGACATCTAGCATTCTGTAGCGTTCCTTCTATGCTAAAATTGATTAAATACAAACAAATTTACATAACGTTAATTGAATATTGCAGTAAATAAAACGATTCGATGGCCAAAGGAAAGCATTGGCGCCCTCACTTAATGAAAAAAGAAAGCGAAGTATTGTACACACTGCACCGACTTGAGATGCTTTTAAAGGTGGATGCAGACTGAAGATGTGCGGGTAAACACTAGAGGTGGAGAGGTGGTAGAGGTGGTGTGGGTCCCCCAGTGCACAGCATCATGCTGAGTGGAAGCCTTCTTCTCACAGTCATGACGTGCAGCTGCCGACTATTTCTGTTTTATGCTCGTGATTTCATATGTACTTAGATCTATTTTGTTTTTTGATTACTCTTATATTTTTGTACGCACGTGTTTCTGTGACAGATAAACCTATTTTACTTTCTTTCTTTAGGTATAAATTCAAAGGTATAGGTATACCTTTAATAAACTGCAGTTCGTTAACTCTGCCTAAGTGGGACACAATCCCGGGTCAACAGCGCCGATTGTGCGAATGCAAATTAGCATCGTTTCGCTTCCGAAGTTGCCCGAATGCTTCCGAGCCCACCCGAGCGCAGGCTTGCTTGTCATGTAAATTGGGAATTAAAATTATGGGGCAACGTGCGGGGGACAGATATATCATGATCTAATAGAACGTGTAAACTGGGGTAAGTTTAAAGTTTGCATGGCAGTTTGAGTTTGGAGCTGGTGTATACATTATGGGCGTGGTTATCGTTTCTTGAAAACATTTTGAGTAGTGGGGTATGTGTGATTAAGGGGTTAGATAATAATAATAATAAATAAACCTGGCATTAAGTTAAGACGAATCTAACGGCACCTCAATCAATCTGCCTAGCCTTTTCCCAACTATGTTGGGGTCGGCTTCCAGTCTAACCGGATGCAACTGAATACCGTATTTGACATGGAGCTACTGCCTATCTGACCTCCACAACCCAGTAACTGGGTAATACGATACCCCTTGGTAAGACTGGTTGTCAAACTTTCGGGCTTCTGACGACCCGTAACGACTGTCAACGATCCACGAATGACAGCAAGAACCAACGGCTTAACGTGCTTTCCGAGTCTCGGTTTGTTAAGATGATCACCCATCCACAGACCAACCCCGGCAAGCGTAGCTTGACCTGATGGATCGAACCGTGCGGCTGTTATTACTTGGCCACGAGCTCTTCTCCCTCGAATGTAACAACACCTGATATGTTAAAATCCATCAAGCCGTTCAGGCTACAGAGCGTGCCAAAGAAATAGACATACATACTCTCGAAAAACATTACCCTCCTTCTGGGACAGTCGGGTAATAACAGGCGTCTGTTTTCAGAGACCCGTTGGTATAGGCTGTTGTAGCTAGAGCATCATTATTCCCTTGCCCTCATCCCAATTTATTTAGGTCGCACCATGTCTTTTTCATTCAGCTAGATAATGTCGGAAAATGCATGAACACTCATGTTTACCGGAAGGTTTCATAGAATACTACACCGAATTAAACATTATTATCATTTATTTTGAGTTCCAATATTATATAAACAGCCTAGATTTTTCTTGTCCTAAGGGCGAGGCCACAACACTGCGTTACGGCGTCGTATCGCAAAAACGACGTCGGACAGCAATACAATGCGTATCTATCTAGATCGTAGATTTTTACGATGCGACGCCGCAACGCATTGATGTGGCCTCGCCCTAAGGTTTTAAATTTTGACGCCGCAAAAATTACTGCTCCATGTTCTTTTTTGAAAGAAGCTGTCAGCAGATTTCTTAACCAATTACCAGTTTTATAAAACTCAGGAAAACATAACATAACATCACGCCTGTATTTCCCAAAGGGTTAGGCAGCGGTGTAGCTATCGTACACCCACACTTCGCTAGTTATGTTTAAGTCCCATGTAATAGAGGGCGAGTCTATTGCCATCAACTGGGCACGGATCCGCAGACTCCGGGCTGCTATGGAGAAATTCCTGACGAAAAAACCCAATAACACTTTGCCCGACCTGGGAATAGAACCCAGGAAAACTTTTACATTAAGAGGGAACAGGGCCTGCGATTCTCCATACAAATGTATTCCCCTTTTTTCTTTCTGAATAATGCCTCTAGACTAATCATTTTTTTTTCATAAAATCAAGGTCTGCTGTAGACACGTCCTTGTTATTTCCTTTTTTTCAGAAACTTATGGGTAAAGTAAATATGACCCTCCAAAAATTACAAAAATGGCCCATTTTTACCGCCGTGATTAGAGAACTACCAGACAAAATCGAAAAGTTTTTCACATAAAAGAAAACAATAGGAACCTAGACATGCTCTTTCTTAAAATTTTAATGTAAAAAAAATATTGAATTTGTTCAGTTTTTGGGGAGAAAAAAGGGGAATGAATACGAAACGTCGACCTCGTCAATTTTTTTGGTGATATTTTTCGTCTGAGCTGTAGCTATCCCTATCGCACTCTACGGGGGCAGACTTGAGGTAAGACGACGGCAATAGTTTCTTCAAATACCTATATTTCAAATTCCTCGCAGGCCCTGTTCCCTCTTAAAACACTTAATAGTTATTTCAAAGCAGTTTATGTTAAGTAAGATTACACTATGTGGCTACACGAACCTCAGTTCTAAGCTACAATAGCGGTAGCCAGCTAACTCGCAACAAACTATCGGTTCAGGTTAACGTAAAGTTAAGTTGTTCGCCCAAGTTAGGGTCGCAGTTATCGGGTGAAGATAGGCGATAGTTTTGTACATGCTAACTTTTGTTCTAAGCTGTTTGTTCAAAGGAAAATGTACAGAGTAGGTTTTTTTTTTAAAGAAAGAAATATATTTATTGGGAAACGCACAGGAAGATCACAAACTAAACTAAACACAATCATAGAAAAAAAAAAATATATATTAAAAAAAAAACCAGCCAAGTGCGTGTCGGACCACGCACACAGAAGGGTTCCGTAGTTGGGATGAATTTATCCCAAAAATAAACTCAACTTTGTAGTTGACAAACATGTTCTCCCATACATCGATATACGTCACGGTCAATTCTCCAACTGCAAATTGTAATCGCGAAAATATTTTTGTATGTGATAAAACTACATATGAATGATTTTCGGACTTTTTCCTTTACTTGTGCTGTGAGACCTGCCAAATTTCATGATTCTAGATCAACGTGAAGTACCATGTAGACTTTGATTTATTTGGGAGTATCTATATATATATAGAGCTTCAAGGAACCATAGATCTACGTATTTAATATTAATTTCAACTTGATACCTCCACGCGTTGCTGAGAAAAAGGGTCTTGACAGACTGGCAAACAGACGGACGGACAACAAAGTGATCCTATAAAGGTTTCGTTTTTGATTTTTGAGTTACGGAACCCTTAAAACAGAAAATCCTATAGGTGGCTTGATGGAGTGTCGCAGCGCTGATATTCTGGTAGTATCACCAATTTGTTTGGCAAGTACCTGCATAATTATTTAGATTTCATAATTCAATGGCCATCATTTTGTCTGCTGTGAAAACCATTCCTTGGCACGTATTCTAGAAGGGATACCTTCTATTCGCATAATGTTCTTTGCCCTAATATACTTCGGCATAACGATTTTGGCACAATTTGTTTTGGCATAATAATACTTCGGCATCATTTTTTTAGGCATACGTTTTATGTTGGCATAATCATCTTAAAGACTAATTTGTTTTGGCATAAATTTGATTCGCATAACGTTAGTAGGCCTAATAAACGAATTGCTGCAAAACCGACTCCACGTAGTCTTGTTTGTCCTACCCCTAGAGTGTAATTTAAAATCGCGTAGGCGCGTAGGGGCGAGGCTGCGGTGGTGAGCGAAAGCCGTCTGCGACGATTAGCACGCGTGGGGCCGCCGGAGGCCCGCAGCGCCGGAGCCGTGACAGAAACCCTGCCTGCTGCATGTTGCATGCTCGCTTGAATGCTGCATGCTGCATGCTTGCTTGCATGCTGCATGCTTGCTTGCATGCTTTAACTTTATGCTTAATAAATTTATGCTTTAGAATATTATGCTTAATCATTATTATGGTTAGAGAAATTATGCTTAAAAAAATTATGCGTAAGCTGTTATGCGTAATTATATTATGCGAAAATATAATTATGCCAAACAACATTATGCTAAGTTATATTAGGTCTTAAAATTTTATGCAAATGGATAGGGAACCATTCTAGAATGATCGAGTATTAATCTCGATTCAAAACAAGGATTAAGTTGATAACATAACATAACACCGCGCCTGTATTCCATGAATGATTAGGCAGAGGTGTACTTACAGTACATCCACATTTTGCCATCTATGTGTAAGTCCCAAGTAATAGCTTACGAGCCTATGGCCACCAACCGGGTTTAAATAAATCCAGACTCCGAGCTGCTACTAAGAAATTCCCGATGGAAAAACCCAATACCACTTTGCCCGACCTGAGAATTGAACCCAGGACCTCATGCTCAGCTGTAGCGCTTGTGATCACTAGACCAACGAGCCAGTAGCAGTATTTAAGTTGATATTAGTATAAAATCTGTTGTTCGCTGCGCTACAGTTTATACTTTTGCAGCTATCATCGTTTTACTTGTACTTAGTCCAGGGGGCCTACCACCACCTCTTTAAGCAGTATTATTTTAATATTACTTTAGTGTGGGAAAGAGATGAAGCTCTACAGGACGTATTGCTCCATCTCTTTCCCCCACTGAAGTAACATTAAAATAATACTGCTTAAAGAGGTGGTGGTAGGCCCCCTGTATTATTGTTCCCTAAAATTTTTTTTTTTTTTTTTTTATCTGTAATTTTCATTCAATTTTGTTTATGTTCCGATATTCATAAAAAATTGTACAAACCTAAAAAATCTAAAGAATATCACAAACAACCAAAAACTTTCTTCACCAGCACGTTTTACCCCAGCAGAAGGAACCCTAATGAAGTCGTGGTTCCGTCCATGCTCCATGTATTCCGCTTTATCACCGAAGATAGCCGAGTCTGGCCGAAGATTTACGAGACTTTTATCGCGAGTTTAAAGGGCTTAATAATTTAAGCGATGCTTAACTTGTCCAGATTGTATCATTCCCCTATAGTAAAATTTATTGCGAAACCGACCACAGATTTCGTAAAAAAAGAAAAATCTTTGCTCAGTAACCCGTTCTTTTTAAAGGAAATACAAATGCGCCTTATATAAATTGCTTTCAAAGGTTTCTATGTAAGTAGGTGCTAGTTAATTATTATTTTAGTTATTACAACTAGATTCTGATATAATAATATTATGTTGGTTAACAAAATTTCTTTATTAAAAAAAAATGCAGTGATAGCCTAGTGATGTGACCGTCGGACTGCCAAGTCATAGATCTCGAGTTCGAACCCAACGCACACACCTCTGACTTTTAGGATTCATGTGCGTATTGTATAATTATCACTTGCTTCAAAATAGTGAAGGAATACATCGTGAGGAAACCGGCATGCCTGAAATATATTTCTCGACGGCGTGTGAAGCCAAGTTGGAGGCCCATGGGTGGCATAAAAACTCTGCCACCACGTTAGAAAAAGAACGAACGTAATTTCTTCTTTGATTGTTTATCTAAATTATTTTTGGATAGCCAATTTTAAACAATCACGTCTTCTATTGTCCTCATGTAGTTGTATCAGAAAGGTGTGGTTATATTAAAAAAACATCAACTGGCCCATACTCATTTGAGTCGAGTAGATATTGAACTTTAATTTCCATTACGATGTTGGTTTATGGAAAAAGTTGCGCAGTTTGATGGTGTGCACCACACCCTTAAATATAACCACACTTTTATGATACATTGAACCTATCAATATATTATACCTGATATATACAAGTAGGTAGGTACATGTACCATTGTATACCAAACTTATGGCTTTGCCAAGTAACTCCTCTTCGAGCTATAAATCTTGGCCATCACTTCGATACTTGGCTGTTGTTAACTTTTGACTTCGACTGGGCTGGACTGAACGACGTGTATGGATGGGTTGCGGCGGATAAGTTTCGGATATATCCCAAAATGGGGAACTGTTGTGGATAAATTACGTAATAGCAGTAATAATAGCTGCCAAGCTTCAGCAGCAATTATAGATTTCATTTCAAATTCATTTTATGCCGTAAACGCCAATTAAGTGGGTAAGTACTAAAAATTTACAGTCAGTACCTATTAGTATTAATTTCAAAAACATCAAAATGTATGATTATTATAAAAGTAAGACACCAATACATTCATTTAATATAATGTAGGTAAATTATAATTTAGGAATACCCAAACCGCGTAACATTTCTAAACTTATGTCATGGAGCATGCTGAAATGACCAAATGAAAGCTGTTGTAATTAATTATAAATGTGTTCCGGAAATAAGGTGCTGGGATTCCAAGTACAGAAGGCTCTCGATGTCAATCACATCTACAGTTCAAAACAAATCCTATCTACCTAAATCTGGAACACACCCTCTGCAGCGTTACGCCAGCATAAACCACGGCATTCAGTTGTGAGCTGAATAAGCGTCGGTCCAGAACTTATTCTGCCAGTGTCCGGCGGTTCACGTAAATTAGTTTAGTTCGTCGGGTGAACCACCTCGGTAATCAACGCCAGGGTGCAGCACTTGTAAGCCACAGAGTAGGGAGTAGTGCATTATAGACGCGAATGGTCAGTGCCTTGAGAAAAGTGAGGATTTGCGAAATGTTTAATCGTAAAATGAAATCGATCGAAAAATATAAGTTTTTGTAAGTACGTAAACAGGCGCAACATGCCTAAAAATAAAATAAGTAAATATCAGCTATTAGACGGAGAAAACTGTAGAAGTAAATCAAATTACTTTTATTGCAATCAATTATAAATTGTGCTTAATTATTGCAATAATGCTTGTGAGAGGAAATGCTGTTTTGGAACCAAACTGCAACAGAATAGTTAAGTCTCTAAATTCCATTTAAAGAGTACAAACGGAATTCTATGTACGCAAGTACCTAACTACGAACAAAAATGCAGTAGCCCTACTGAAATTCGTTAGTCTGTGTTCCGCTAAGTGAGAATGGCTAATCTGCAATGCATGCAAGAACTATTTGAGTAACTAAATAGCCTCGCGCAGCATTTTGTTAACTGGCCGTGAGATACTGTAAGTTCCGGCGTTTATTTTAGAAATAGAGAAAACTAAAGATAAATTGTTTATTGAATTTAGGCTCAACAATGAAATAGTTTTTATTATTTAAAATGGTAAATGTCTTTAAAGTAAGGACTATTCAATCTTTTGCAATGGTTTTATGTAGAATCTTATTTTTAAACTAAATCTGGTTAGGCAAGAAGTCAACCCAAACGAAGTAGATGGTATTCATAGACAGAGAAACTGATTTAATTAAGATTACAGCAAATTCTTTCGGATCATAATTTTGAGAGGTTTTGATTTTATACAAAATTTCTTCCATTGGCCATACAAACATAGTGTAAAGTATGTTAGGTAAACATTTACTGTCAGAACTCATAAGGCTAGTCTAAAGATTAATTTCAATTTTTTACGAAGAAGTATAATATCGTCTTGGTCTTGGTCTTGTGGTCACAACCGCTACTGCTGATTATGAGGTCCTAGGTTCGATTCCTAGGTCGGGAAAAGTTTTTATTGTGTTATTCCATCTGGAGTTTCTCAGTAGCAGACCGGAGCCTGCATTTGTGCCCGGTTGATGGCAATAGGCTCGCCCCCTATTACATGGGAATTAAATATAACTGGAGAAATATGGGTGTAATTATAGATACGCCTCTGTCTAACCCTTCAAGGAATACAAGCGTGATGTTATGTTATATAAATATCGATGCCTATTCACATGGATAAGGCAAATAGCTTTTTAAAATATTTAAAAATCACAATGCAGTCTCCCACAGCCTACCAGCACTTCTAACAAAAACTATTCGAACAACTGAATAGTTCCGACTTCGATTTGTTAGAAGCACGTGAGACTCGACAAAAAGAATGAACGAATGTTGTAGAAATGTTCATTCGCGAAGGAATGGAAATGTTCGTTCAATTCAATTGATGAAATGCATTTGTTGAGTTCAGTTGTGCTTTTAGTGTTAGCTTTTTGTTCGAGTATTAAGAAACTTTTTATTATTTTAAAAGCCCAGTCAATTTGGTATGTTGAATTTTATATTAATCTTGATTCAAAAACAATTGTTTTTTTTATGAATGCCCAAATGTTGGCAATAACCTTGCTCCCTATAACGTTGGTCTTAAACATAACTGACAAAAAGTGGATGATCTATCTTAACTAATATTATAAATGCGAAAGTGCAGAAGACCGCATACCTTGGAGAGATCGTATGTGGTCGCGATCATCAGCATTGAGGGAACGAAGGAAAGAAGAATGATAACCTTTTGATAAAGTAATAAGGTACTCCGGATCTTCACTTTTAACAAAAATCAGTAGATCTATTACGATTGCTAAAACATTAAATGTTATTTCTGTTGTCAATATGAAAGATAAACTGTAAAATTTTAAATTCGACATAAAATTCAACACTAAAACGCGACGGTATCCGGACTCCGATCACCGCCCATTTGATTAAAGGGACTGCAATCCTGTGACGTAACATTTAAATTTATTTCAGAGCAAAATTAGCGTGTTTCGTTTATATGTGCACCGCAGTCACGTCATTGAGGACACACGGTGGATGTCACGCTGTTGATAGAGTGCTGACAGCGTGATTGATAATGGTCGAAGTAAAAAGGGTTTTGCAATAATGTATGAGGTATTTTTTTTTATTAAAGTTTTTTTTGTCCTCTATTTTATGTGTCTATCGAGAGTTGATTTTGCATTTGGTAATACACTTATAACCGGTTTTCAAGTCCAATATTATTGGGGATTTTGGCCTACGACTACAGACATTCAAGCATTTTTTATTGAAAAAAAGTTATGGTAAAATGGTTCTTGCAGTTCTAGGCATGTGAAGCTAGTGTACGATTCAGGAAAAACCACAAGACCATTTTGTTTTTAATTACAACAAATTAAGGTACAGGTTGTCTAGTTTCTCTGCCTTCACAATGACGTAATTTCTCCATTGCATAAGACCTTCCTGCTACATCAACGAACCATCCAACCACAATAGACAGTACTAAAGTCAAAGTCAAAGTCAAATCATTTATTTCAAGTAGGCCCGTATAAGGCACTTTTGAACGTCAAAAATTTACAAAAAAAAATAATTGATTCTAGTTGCCCCTTCCAAAAGGTAGTTTTCGTATGGAGAAGAATGGGCAAGAAACTCCACCGTTACTCTTTTAAAATGTTTTACAATATTTTGTATAAGTACATTAGTTATATAATTATATGTGAGGACGATGCACCTAGAATAAAAATTTTATACCACAATAGGTAAAAAGAATTAAGAATTAAAAATGAAGCAACAACAGATTTAAAACTAATTATGTGATAGATACATGGTGCTCACATATTTACAAACATTGTAAACGTAAAAGTAAATATACACTTAAATTTGCCAACAGTTTGATTTTGTCTTGATTCTAAATTATCCTATGGAGCAGGACCAGCATGTTTCCAAGCATTCTTATCTTGGATATAATCCTCTAATTTGTAATATGCTTGTTTACAAAGTGTACTTTTAATATGAGCTTTAAATACTAATAATATAACTACGTAGTATTATTTATCTGTGGACAGTACCAAACCCGAAATATTTAAGGCTACGTATATATTTGTATAACACTTGATTTATAGTCAAAGATTTGCTTCGGACGTATGAATGCGTCTTAAATGTCTCTGGTGCCGGGGGATTAACCCTTCGTCGCCCGATTGACGGGGACAAAGTTGCTCCAAATACTTTACAGAACGACGGTTTCTAATGTTGTTTTTGAACGTTTCTTACGGTTTTATAGTGGTTATTGATTAATTATGTTTGTCTGAAAAGAAAGTGAGTAATTTAATAGTGCCTTAAATCATATTTTGGTCTGAATTTGGCTTATAAAGAGGTTCTCGCCAAAAGTATTGACGTTCAAGGCGTTTACATCTAATAAGATAGCTTAGTCTATCTTATTTGATCAAATACATCACCTTATGATTATTTGACATCTTAAAAAAGTTGCAATTATAATCATAGTAACAGAAAACCAGTAAGGTTTCATTTCCCGAGTAGAACAGTAGTAGTAACATCAAAAGTTTCAACCCCATTTTGCACCTTTTGAATAAAAAAGCACCCACTTCACACCTTTGTACAAAGACATTTAAACATTATTATAAACAACAATTTGTCGTACATAAATCCCGTCGATCCGGAAACAAAGTCTAAAATACAGTTGGAGCTAGGTCTTACCCAAGTTGGGGGAGGTAGGGGAAGTTATGACAAACGATGCTGCCCCTAATCCCGATGAAAATTTACACAAACATTTGCTTGGAGTTTCATCTTTCCTGGTACGCTTTATAGGCATCGGTAGGTATGTTTTCTTGTTTTTGTGCTCCCACTTTGGGCTTAGTTGGTAGAAGATTTTGGACTGTGTGGCAAATATTTGTTCAAAGCTGTATCAGCAAACACGTAGGCCATTATACAACTTTGTAAGTTCTAATTTGTACGTCACACTCGTGTTTTCATCAATAAATGTATTTAATGTTTGGAAATACTTAACACAATGTGTAGGTACTCAAACTTAAACCTCACCACGTATAATAATCCCATTTTGATTGCACATAAAAATTTCTGCTGGGGAGTTTTATGCGCCATTTCTTCCCAGCGTAAGCGCTAGGTAGTGGTGAAGGGTGGGCGTTTTTGGGGACCGTCTTTTGTGATTTTGACGTTCGAAAAGTGGTTATTCGCAGCCTAATTTGAAAAATATACTTTTGATTAAATGGATTTGAATAAAGAAAAACATTTCTCTAATCATTCACAACATTCCAAACACCCTGTTTACCCCTCAGCGCTTTAATAATTATAAAACTTCCCACTCTTTTATTTAAAACCCTTCTTTCATCCACTTTAGAACCCCCACTTAAAAAGTGAACACGGACAAATTGGCAAAGCGGAAAGCGAATTCTAAATTCCTTTGCACGTCAAATCAGTTGAATTGTTGGTAGAATGTTCGAGTGCATTACTGGCTCGGTAAGTGGTTCAAACGCGTCGTCAAAGTCAAGGCGAGTGACTCGGGAGAGTTATAGGACTCGGCCGATCGGCTGACATGACAGGTGATGTGCTAAGATGGATGGCGGGCGAAGTGATTGGTGTACTAACTCCGCGTTAATTTGAGTGACTACTGATTGGTGTGCTTAGTATAGTAAAGCATATGTCTGGAATGTTATATTGGCTGTGAACCGTGATTTAGGTAGTTCGGATTTTGACCCCATTTTTTCTGAACATCCTTTGGATGCCTACGTCTTATATAAACTACGACACTAACGAGTAATTTGGAAACCCTGTCAGCTTCGTATCAACAGAGGATATTTATAAACTGTTTACTGTTGTCTACAATGTATAAATATAATCAAAGTAATCCTATTTTATTTCTTAGAAATCCAACACCTGCGATGATTCTCATAGAATACCATCTTCAAAAGCAAACTTTGCATTCCTAGATCCAGGACAGCTCTACTGCGTAAAAGTATATTCTGTATGGCGCCAATTCTTTATAATACGTTGCCAAAGTATTGGAGGGAATATACAACGGAAAAATTAAGAAGTTATACTTATAGAGAAAGCCTACTACAGCACTGACGAATTTCTGAATGATAAATTAATCTAATTCTTATAATTGTGTATTCTTAATTACTTTGACATTAAATTGACTAATTTTATTATATTATGAGTTGTTGAGACTATTCTTTAGTACATTTTAATTTTTAAATTCTAATTTGGACGGTTAATTATTTGAGTAATGGATAAATTTATAATTGTGTAATTTATAATTTTTTGATTATAAGTAATAACCTACCTTCTTATATTTTGTACGCCGTTAAAGCAAAACATGACTGTGATATAATTGAATTGTAACATCTTGCATGCCATGTGTGTGTATACTCATGTTTTGGACAAATAAATGATCTTTATCTTTATCTTATCTTTATCAATGTTGAACATGATACATAAATAACACCACATTCTTCTAAGACTACACTGTACCCACCATCCTAAATATATTACACCCATTTAAGTAACATCGCCACCACAGCGCAGCAGCTCGTTTTAATATTCCTAGACGCAAAGGAATGCACATGTGCCTGACAGATCTGAAACACGCTCCAAAATTAAACAATGTCAGTTTAAGATATTTCATCTGTGGCATCCTATGCAGCGAATGCAGACAGCTTGAAATATTGTCATCGTCACGGCGGTGTCATGTGACTGTCACGCTGATGTCTCCGGCCGGCGGCCGTCCGATAGCTTTCCGATGTCGAATGCGGTTCGGATACAGCTTAACGATTCAATGCTCAATCGAATTCGTATTCGGAGGTTGGATATAATCGAATAATGTGATTTGATAGTCTACGATTATGATTGCGCTTGAAGGGGTGTTTGGAATTATAATTTTAGAACATGTCTTGTTTGTGACTTGTTTTCTAAATAGCACAAGCAATAAGTTTAATAAAAAAAATACTAAATATACTACTAGGACGACGAATAACTAGTAGGAAGTATTCCAGTTTTGTTTGATCAACAATCCTTACAAAAACTATGCGTTCTGCGACTTAACCGAAAAGCTCACTTATCACGATATTTATTTTGAACAAATTACGAAACATATAACACTTCACCCCACGCCCCCCAACACAGCTGCTATCAACACAACATGCACAAACAACTAATATTTTACAAGTAACACGTGCTGTTCATCTCATGAGCATCTTTATCTCTACTAGAGCTAAACTATAAAGGCTGGGGCTCACTAGCTGCTTGAAAAATGCGAACCACCGGCTCGGGACATCCACTATTTATTGGCGAATACTTCAAGTGAATGGGGCTCTTAGCGGCGCCCTTAGTGGGAGTCGGAATTGTTTATTTTATTTATAATATGCTCGGACATTTACAATTGCGGTGTGTTTACGGCTTAGGAATTCATGGTAGATAGTTTGAGGCGACTGAATAGTGTTGACAGAATTTAAAGCACATTTAAACTCGAGATTCTGGTGTTGTTTATGCATTCTCGAGATGAGAAGATTAGGGATTGCGCTAACATTGGTGTGAATATTTGGCCGTTAATACCTAATAGAGCCGTGTGTAGTATGTGTGTGGCCTACCTACACTTCTAATTATTTTATTGTGTTTGGATGGCTTACAGCTATCAATACAGAAATAATAGTGAGGTAATTGACGACAAGCCATTTAGCAAGCCTCCACAGTTACCTATAGAGTATTGTTGTACTTTCAAATTTAATAACTATTCATTAAAACCAAAACACTAAGTATAACATTAAATTAACTTTTAAATTAAGTACCTGCATAGGCAAAAATGCATGCGCAACCGTTTTTAGAATGCATCAGACACAATATTAGGTATAGTGCTTAGTAATGGACGCTAAGCCTGTAAACAAATCGATTGAGGGGTGTTTATTCTTAACTATTTGGTTAAATACTTTGACTTCTGCCTAACTCTTCGTGGAAAATAGGCGTGATGTTATGTAATAATAGCGCTTTTGAAAAGATAAATGCTGCAAAAAAGTAAGTATTATTCAGAATGGGATCTTGTATGTGTTTCTAAAATTGTAGGTGTTAATAAAAACAAGATTTTGGCAATTTTACTGAGATGAGAGGTCCTAAGTGGCAATCGTTTCGTATTGCTTCAACGACTTTCAACAGGATTGACCTAGGTTTTTAAAAAACTTATGTCAGTCCCGTATAGTCCCATTTTTAACCGACTTCTTAACAATGGAGGAGGTTCTCAATTCGTCTGTATATTTTGTTATGTATGTTTATTGACCGCTTTTTCTGACTGCTTCTGCTGACTTTCGATATTTGTTGACCGCTTTTGAAAGTTCTTTTTTCATTTGGTAGAGCGGTGGTCTCGTAATTTTTTTATTAATTTTGCTGTTTTTGAGATAGCTTCAATAATACGTATTTGTTCATGTGGATGATGTTATAATAACTTCCTGTCACTGTTATTTATATAGCACATAGTGGTATACGAATTTGTGTAGGGTAGGTACCACAACTAAAAAGTAAAAAATAAAAACAAAAATACAAAAACCAAAGACTTTGTATAGTTTTTTTGGAAGCCGATTTTTATTTTTGCTAAAAAGTTTTTTATTTTCACGTCATCATAGAATTTAACTTTGTTTCGGCCCTTAGATCTTATTTCCTAGTCTTCCCTGTGTGTCTGAAGATAAAAGCGACAGTTTACAAACAGCACCATTTACTACCACAATAATATGAGTTCCTTGATCCCGTGGGAGTGATCTCACAATTCTTTGTAATGGTATGTGGTGCTACACAAGACCAATAGATCTTTGTTACGTTAAAATATTTGAGTGCATTTTTCGGACCTGATATCATTTCCAGTATATTTTCTTGTACATTCGTGGGTCAGTTTCGCTGTTTTAAACTAGTTTTTTCTTCTAAGATTTTAAAGTCTTAATTCGAGGTTCAGGAAAGGGATACCTGGAAAAAAATGATGGAGCCCTTCGCCAGTGAGACAGTGTAGCCTACGTAAAAAAAGAAAAAAAAAAAGCAATGAATTAGGTCTCGAGTTCGAACCCAAGGCACGCCCTCTGACTTGTCGAATTTAAGTGCGTATTGTATAATAATGACTTGCTTCAAAAACGGTGAAGGAAAACATCTTGACGAAACCGACTTGCCTGAGAGATATTTCTTGACGGCATGTGAAGCTAAGTCAGGCTTTAAAACTCTGAGACTAGCTTAGTCAATAACCACACGAAAAGAAGAAGAACTAAAAAAATGCTTTTTAACTGTGCTTTAAGTTGAAAATTGGGAGATCGAAAGCGATGAAAACCCAAGAGAATCAATCACATACATCAGTAAGTTTCAGAATTAAATTATTAGAGCGGTGACCTAGCTCCATTTGTTCCAAACAAACCTACATTACACTGGCGGCCAATCAAACTAATGCAATTTTGAATTAATTCTCTTTATTGGCATTCGACGTGGGCCGACCAACCGTGGTGCAATTATTGTTAGTTGAAAATGTACCTACCTGTTTGTCATTACCTATTCTATGGTTATAATGTGGCATTCTAAAATGATTACCTATACAATTATAAAGTTTTGGCACATAGGTGGTGTGTGGCATGGTGCAGACACTATCTAAGAAAAAAAGTGATTAAGTGAAGTAACGAGAAAACGTAACATGAATACAATCAACTACATTATTTTGCATAATTATGCAGGCGATTATAAACCGTAAAACCAAATAGGTACGTGCAAAATAACCCTTTGCAAAAAAGCTACAGAGTAAGATTTTAAATAGTCTGAGTTCACCCACGCAATAGATGTATCAAATACCAGTTGCTCATGAAGCAATATCAAATCATTGCAATCAACAAACATGTCCCTTTACACAAACGAAAAAATCCTATTTACTTGTCCGCTAACCCGCGGATGCTATCGATACCCAAGTTATGGCCCACTTCATAAAAGGGCACAAACACGGCAATATTTCGCCGGACCGCTAGCAAAAAACGGGACATGCGGCCACGGACCGTACCGGCCGTAAGCCGTAAGTCACACGTGGCGCCATCTAGTTATTTATCGAGCTATGATTGGATGGCCTTGTTATATTTTATATTTACTTTATGTTTCATGTTACATTATGTCCCTATTATATTTCGAAGTTAATGTCCCACTCCAAATTGAGTTTCGTTTATTTTTCTCGCCGCGTTTCCTTTTATTTTATATTTTTTCGAGATTGCGTCCACTTGCGAGTTGTTTAGTTTAGTTAATGGCAACAAGTTAACGTTTGGAGGTATATGATGATGAATTTTTGTGTTTGAACAAGGAAGTGAATGGTTTCTAAGTATTTTAATTTGTGAAAGACTGTTATAAAAAAATATGCTTACTGTATTTTTCATCATTGGTTAATATATTATAAAGAAATGCATCAACAAAAATTGCTTGTATTTGGTAACTACGCAGTTATTGACTGTGTTATAGACAAGGCATTCAGTGTATTCAGTGTACGTGTAATATTCATTATTATTATTTATCCGTCAAACATTAAGCATAACAAGTTCCCCAACTTCTAAGTTTTGCCTCGCTAACAATATATTTTTTCATCCAAGAAAATGTTAGAATAGGAAAAAAAGGCTAACAACTTTTTCATGCCACGCAATACAAATCACAAACACGGACCGACCACCATAAATTTCACCACAGCGTATTTTTTCCAAAAAATACTCGGTTATTTATTTACAACATAAGTTTATATTTACGTACGTATAAAGTCTGGTACGGGAACCCCGCGGAACTCATTTCCTCAATAAATTCCCGGTAGAGCAGTGAACGGGTTAAATTAATGTAGGTAGGGCCCTCGCTAAAGATCATTTTTAGGTCAAATGATTCATCGATATTGGCGTGAAGTTTACCTTATGTACATTTATGGGTATCGCCGAAAATATTATGACAATAACTGAGCTTTCTTTTTTGTGGTGGGTAACATTTTTGTGGCTGGCAGTGTAAATTATTGTACGTTCAGAATAAGTAGTAATAGTTTTAAGGGCGCACCGAGCTTATTGCGGAATATTTGCGTTCGTCTGATTCCTTGCTGCATCGTTATTACTTAAACTTTAGTTACGTAAGATATTTAATGATACACTTTATAAAAACGGTTACCTACTTGTTGTTTCCTCGATAGAAAAAAAAACAAAGTATTCTCTAAAAAACAACATAAACCCTTATTACGGCGTAAATACTTCTTATAATAATAACAAAACTACATGTTTTCGATAACGTAATTTATACGTTACATTTTCAAAATACTTATGTATTTGTTTTAATAATGCGAAGGAAATACCTAAATTATCGCGCGAGCCGCCCATGTTTTATCTCGCTCTTTCTCATTAATTAGCGACAAAAGCCCGATACGCCCTTAACCATTTATGTTGAAGTTTCTTCTGCGAATCAACTTGTATGCAAGATTCATTTTATTATTAATAAATGTACCTATATGCAAATTGAGTAAATAACAAAGAGGTTTTAAAGTTGCTCGACTAGGAGGTTCTAAATTGTACAAAGCATATTGAACATTGGATTTAAAAAAAACAGAGCAGGCAATGACCTCTTAGGTACGTAAGGTAATCCAATATTTCAGCTCTTCAAAATAATTTAGATACTTAAAAAAGCAAAGAAAAAAAGACAATAATTCACGAAAAGATAACCCATACCGATTGCAGGAAATAAACACAGGAATAAAGGACGTTTTGCGTTATCTAGGTTGGAGCTAAAAATATGTGATCGGCCGAGCTGATAGCGAGTCTACCGGCCGCTTTTAATTACTTAGACTTCTTTATTTATGGACATAATGGACTCTATGTATTGTAGATGGTATACTTTTAATTTATTGTTCGCGATTAAGAATTTTAAGGCAGGGCGATACAGTTGGTATTGGCATGACACCCGGAGATTTCTGATATGAAATCTTTTCCGACGTATTTTTCTGTGGAAGTTGTTAAGGTGACTAGAAAATCAACTTAAGAGGGTTTATACCGAAAGTGGGCAGCGTTGCAAATAACTGTCAAATATTTCGCTGTTTTGATTAATTTGGCAATACTACTGTATGGAAATAAGAAATATGGCTAACTAGTGAACAAAAATATTGATTAAGAAATGCAATCATTAATATCATAACACCGAACCAAATTAAGTGTTGCAAATTGCAATTCATTTTTAATATTCTAGTTAGTAGTAGTATTTTCATACAGTAATATTGCCAAATTAATCAAAACGGGTATATATTTGGCAGCTATTTGCGACGTTGCCAACTTTTTGGATAAACGCTCTTAAGGGTATAATAAGGGTGCATTAGTAAGGTGCGTAGCAATCTGTCAAAGATTATTTGGATAGTGAGCGGTATGATAATCTACCCCAGTATAGTTTGTCATAACATGACATGTCCAGGGTGGGTTGCCTCTACGAATTCACCTTAAGGGAAAGGACATTTTAAACAAGAATTATTATTATTATTTAGGTACCGTACAATTTTTCTTCAGACCTTTATACAGTAATCAAAAAGCCTAAAATAACCACGAAGCAAAATTTGTCAAAATTAAACATTATTTACGAGCGATGGTGTATTTACGAGAGTCTTACAAATTACTCCTCGCTGTGGAAGGAACTTTGATAAAATTTTACTGGAAAACTTTACTCTTTTTAAGACTAAACTTGAAGTTTGGGCTGTTTGTGTCAAATTCTGTTGGGTTTATTGCCCCCTCATGTAATGGGGTTACCGTAGTTTTGAATCTAGGTGAGGGTGGTCTGTTTGTGAACCGATTCTGGTTTTAAATGAGACTTTGTTAGAGAGAAACTGTTTGGCGAAAGATTATTTTGTGCTCTGGTTGTTCCAAAAATCAGAGGACAATTCTCTTATTTTTAAGAACGTTGGCATTCTAATATCAGTCGCTATTTTAAAAAAAAAATCTTTAATTTAATTTACCTATTTTTTTGGAGAACCAACGTAACCGACATAGCCCGAAGAATTGCCAAATTTAAGTGACAATGGGCAGGGCACATTGCTCGCAGAACAGATGGCCGATGGGGCCGAAAGGTTCTGGAGTGGCGACCGCGTACCGGAAGACGTAGAGTTGGAAGGCCTCCCACAAGATGGACCGATGACCTTGCAAAGGCCGCAGGAATCCGCTGGATGCGGGAGGCACAGAATCGGTCGAAGTGGCGGTGCTTGGGGAGGCCTATGTCCAGCAGTGGACGTCTTTCGGCTGAAATGATGATGATGAAATTTTTGACATTGATTGTCACTGCGTTGAGATTGCGACTATATTTCCTTGTGATTTGTCTGAAAATGATTGTTATTTATACATTCAGGGGTGCACCCTGGGCAGTCACTCTCATTACCATCTTGCTCACAATTTTTTTTTTACTACTCGTACTGTTCGAGCCTATAGGAGTTGAGATTTCAGGTTTTATATGAATCAACTGTAGTCTGACTTTGGCTAACCACATCTGCTAAGAAGTGTGACCTACCTGCAGTATTATCTCTCCTTCTCCTTTTAATCTATCCAAAGGTTGTTTTAAAATATTTTTGCGATAAGACCGCCCATTGTATGACCCTATTTAAAAAGTCTACATAAAATATTTGTAATTTACACGGTACACAAAACAAAGAGTATTATATTCTATTAAATAATTCTTTCAGTGCATGAGTAAATCCCCCCACCTTTTTAGAATCCTCTCAAAACAAGATACGAGTCGATTTTATTGGCAGGAAGTTTATCTACACGAAACAGATCGTTAACGAGTCTCACTTCTCAGTACGGGAACTATACGTCAACAGCAATTACGTCAGCTTCTATAATATATAACAAGTTCGCACACTGACCGGTCGGAGCGGGTAGTGGGCAGAGTTAATGCAAATTAGTTTTGTTCGCCCAGCAGTTGTTAGCAATACTTGTACATGGAATAATGGTATGTTGAGAGTTCGCTGCAGTTTATCTGTAGTCCTAGTTCTGTGTTGAATTTAGGTAGTGTTTACAACAACCGGTTGGTAAATAGAATTGATTACCATGAAAATAAATTTTTAAGTTATAAATATAAATCAGTGTTGTCTGCTAAATAGTTTTAAAATTGTTAAAGTTTTTAGTAATTCAATTAATTTCACGGCATCGAATGAATTGAATGCTGTTCAAATGAAATTGTCTATGATCATTGAAGCAAGACGTTTTATTACAGAAGTATGTGGCAAGCCAGATAATGCTCTTATTCCTCATCAAAATATCTCTAATACAAAATATAATTACAACTCCTCAACCAACTTTCTACCAAACTACCAAGACATTACAAAAAAAGAATATTTCTTCGTTCCTTATGTGGGTCATCGATATCAACTTCAATCATTAACTATCGCATCCCAACACTTTTCCCTTCAACTTTTTCAATCGAACAACACGAGGCGGCCATTTGTTATTGTCTGTCGCCATACCGGACGTGAGTGTGTCACTGGCTTTATTTTGTAAGCCTTCTTCGGTCAGTTCAATATTTATCTTCTTACAAATCGTTGGAAAATAAGAAAGTTGTTAAGAAAGTTTCAAATATTATGTTTGACAATCTTATATAAAATCACTATCGACCAACCCCTGATTCGCAAGATGTTTACGACTTCACAAAACATAAATATTTCTTTAGGTATATTATATTTTTGTTAGTATTTTTCTAAAATAAATTCTCCAAATGATTGTAAAAAACCACATCAAAATTTACTGTGTTGTTCACACAGCCAGATACGAAAATCGATTTAGTTCTATATACCATGTATAGACAAAGGTATATTTAAGATCCTTAATTCATCGGGTGTCGTTACGGGTCGTCAGAAGTCCGAAAGTCTGACTACTAGTCTTACCAAGGGGTATTATCCAGTTACTGGGTTGTGCACGTCAGATAGGCAATCGCTCCATGTAAAATACTGGTATTCAGCTGCATCCGGTTAGACTGGAGGCCGACCCCTATATTGGTATTGACAATTTGGTGTTTGGGATTGAACTTTTGACGAGCGATGTCACATTTGATTTACATGAACTGTTCATTTAACTACAAAAAACTATAACACAAAATGATGATTTCCAATCATTCTCCTTAACATCCCATTTAATATCTAAATCTACATTTTTACGACAAGTTTTCAAATAATTGCCAGTTAAGCAGTCTAATTTAACGTCAAATGGAAGCTTAAAACTGGGAATCAGGCTAAGTGGCTTACTTAGCTTGCTGATGACGGCATTTTCCGTAAAACTTAACTGCCAAGCTTCATTGGTTTAACGTTATACTAAAAAGAAAGTGCTTGGACTTGAATTTTTAAATAATTTCCTCATTATTTACTCTGACTAAAACTATGAATGTCAACGAAGCAAAAGAGTATGTAAGGATCGTTGGTCGTAGCAGTTGGCGTTCTGTAGTTCCTGCCTACCCCTACGGCGAAAAAGGCGCGAGTTTACGTATGTATGTAAAACTATGTTGTGCGATAATATTTTGATGTAACAATACCAGTATAAACTAGAATCTTCTTTTATTGCAACTCCGTACTACGCTAGGCCAGTGTTATCACTGACAGGGGGTCATCTACCTAGGATTCATAAACTGTCTCGACTTTATAGAAGAGAATTAAGACTAGGTGAACCAAATAATGGCAGATATTTCTGCAATCGAGTGCAAATTTTCCGACTTACATATCTTCTCATTGTTACACCATTTACCCCTTGTACACCCCCGTATAAACCCTTAACGGCCTGAAAATTGGAAAATAACCGAATACCGTTGAGCAATTACTCGTTATCCCTAAGTTATTGCTCAAATGGGATAATGTGGGCCCCAATGATCAGCACACAGCGGTATGGAGGCCTTAATGGGGCCTCCAGTGGCAGACAGTGCCCTACCGAGGTCTAATGTCGCCATATCTCAGCTCTTATCCCTGAATATAAGTTTTAAAGTGACGATATGGTATCGTTTTTTCTGTTATTCATTGTTAATGGGTGGAGGGTGAGAATTATATGGATGGAGGTCGGATTTGTGTATTGTGAGGACGAAGAACGGGCGATAAGTTCCAAGATAAACTTAATAGCCAAGAGATTTAATTTTATCAGATACTAGCTGAACCGTCAGAGGAAGTCCAGTAAAAAAAAACATTTTTCGGCTATTCTTTTCAGTTTTTACTAATTTTTTTTCCTAAACCATCCCAGGAATCAGACGATAAAAAAAAAAACAAGTCGGTCGAGTCATTTTTGTGTTTTTGCAAGACTTTCACGGCAATTGATTTTTATAAATATAGATTCATTTCTTTTTTGCGTCTATTTCAGAGAGACAATTAACGATACCTATCCCGGTCGGTAGAATCTGATAAAGTTAAGATAAGGGAGTTAAACCTGTTAACTCCAGACTTTCAAATTCAAATGGAAAACGCGAACAATTCTTGGCCTATCCCATCCCTAATTACAAAATCAAAATTCTAAATCAAACAGAACGAACTGTAAAATTATTTAAATCAAAATGTTAATTCACCACCTGCCACGCGATCACGTCTTAACACTGTCCGAAAGTTGGTGCGCTCACCCCACAAACTCGTGATTAGCGCCCGTTTAGCGAAGGGTGGAGTGCCCAAAAGTTGTCCGCGTGGACGTGAGTGGGTAACGAGCCGTAAACATTTTTACTCCGGCCGCGCGACAAGATTGTTTTTAAGCTGTAATTTGAAATCAAATTAATTGTTGTTGCGATGCCAGCGTGTTGTAAATAAATTGGCGTGAAGTGGATTATATCGTGGTTTGTATTAATGGAATTTCTAAGGGCTTGGAATTTAATTTACATGGGGTATTAGGGAAGTTTTGAATTTTTATCACGTATCTAATTAGTTAGTAAGTTGGTTTTGGCGGAAGCCCAATAGCTAAGCGTAGATTTAGTAACCGAGAGGCCATAAATTAGAACCATTTATTGCACAATTGTCGTGAGCCAGTTATTGCCACGTACTTGATGAACTATTTTAATTTTAACTTTAGTTATAGACAACCCATTCATTTCAAAACACTAGCTAAATGAAGCTCTCTACATGACACACCCATACCGCTCATTGACACAAAAACACACAAACAACATCAAACCGTACCACAAATTGGAGCCGTGTCGTTCACGTCTCGCGCAAGTAATTCAAATCAAACATGCCGCATGGATCCGAATCTAATTTCCCACTCGAATTAAATAGCGTCGCGATTCGCTGGATTGGATTAACGTTATGGTAAACATTTGGTGCGGTTACCCTACTGCTATGTAATCAGGGTGTGTTTGTAGTTGGATGACGAGGATGAAAGAAATATAGTTAGGATTTATGTGAATTTACTAATTAAGTCCCAGATTCTAAATCTGCTGTCAGGTGTCATATTTTAAACCTAATTAGTTACATAATTATACTCGTATATACCCCTAAAATACAAGCCCAGCTTATTTTGGGAATCTACAAAATTATTTGTGTTAAATGTAAACTTACTGTCTGACATCGCCTTTTCTTTTTTGTCAATACAACTTTTTAAATTTTGTATTTTTTTTGTATTTGAATCTTGTAGACACCACGACCATTTTTAATGTTATCATCACTTTTTATACTTGCCAATTAACATAATAATAAATAACAAAAGTTTATTAGGAACAATTTAGGTGTAACTTAAAAAAAGACACTAAAATAACTGCAAAAGTAAAATACTGTTGTGCAGCTATCAACGCCCAACCCAAAATACATCGAATACATTTGTTCCAGACTTTCATGAACATCTTTAAGGAAGTCTTATAATAAATAAAGAATTAAAAAAAAAGTGAATTTATCCTTGATATTTTTCAAATAAAGATATTAACTGAAGAAAAATAAAATAAGCTTTAAAAAAGCTATATAAAATGTAATAATATCCCTCTAAACTTTGTCAACGTTTCATTACACAAAGTGCTGGCTTACAGCGCGCCATTTTTTGGTTCCAAATCAATTTGTTTAATGCTTCGAATGGCAGTTCCAGAGGTATCCATGCTGAACTGGGTGCCTGGCTGCAGGATTATGGCAAGATCCGATATAGATTGTAATTAGTCTTTTGATCAAGGCGATTTGTGTTTAATTAGATTTCGTTTCGTTTCTGGAGATGGGTCGGGAGGTAGTATCAGCTTATAATAGGTAGTAGGTATGTAGTCAGTGACAAGCTTATTGGTTATGGATTTTTTTTGCTTGTGATTGGTCACTGAACCGGTCCAAGAGACGATTCAGTTACAGGGCTTGTAAGGAACCTAAGTTTTTCTATTTTTAGTCTTAAATAAATGGCTATTATATCTAATTAAGACCTCAATTAATATTCTTCCACGTGAACCAGTAAAAAACCAAACCATATCATGCAACTATAATAAAACAACGATATAATAATTACTAACGTGAACACTGCAAAAATTCGCGGCGAAAATTTACCGCGAAAACTCTGGCAGCAACCAACAATATTGTCAAAATTAATTCGTACGGCGCACGCGAAATAAAAAACCCATCAGGCCATCACGTCGTTCGTTAAGCGAAGCCCCTTCGGAATACTCGGGCTTCGCAAAAAAAAATATCATGAAAAAAATGGCAACTTCGAAAATGAAAAGTCAACTGAGTGAATTTGCAAAAATTGCTGCGGGACCATGGGAGGCGAATGTAATGTACATCCACGGAATTGCGTTCGTGTGTATATTAAAGTTGCAGGTGCATTTACGTATTTACGTGAAATAATTATGTGGGGTAACGTTTTTGGGAAAATAAGTATCCGAAAAAAAGAAATTTAAGATTGGTAATAAAATACTTTTGGTACAGGGAATTGGTGTTTTCACCCTTTCAATGAAAGGTAATGTTTTCAGTGTGATACAAAAAAGCTTTATTTATTCACATACATACCACCATACCATTACAGTGTCCCAAATCGGTGGTGTAGTTAATTTACAATTCAAGAAACAATAATTTACGACATATTAATATTCAACTTGGGCAAACGTATGTTTGCATATCACTACCAATACTCTGGTGATTTCTGATCCCAAAAAAACAGTCACAAATACTATCAGCATTTGAACTCACACAAAATGGGAACAAAAAATAAGAATTCCAATTCGTGGGAAAGATTATCCGTTTGAAACAATTACGTCTTCAGTGGGCCGTTGATAATCCTCGTTTTTTCTGAAGATGCCAACCGTATCGCTCATTACATCAGCCATCGGTGACTTTCGGGAAAAAATTGAATTATTTCGGGGAATCGCATTACGTTTCCAATTTATCGGGGAAGGAGCTTAGATGCTTAATGGACGTATCTGGGCAAAGGTGCCTAAAAATAGGGAACGTATTTCTTATTATAGCCACGTGATTTGACTTTATCACATCGAAAACCACCAACCAACAAAAAAGTGTTTCCACTGTGATTTGCTCAAATATTTGCATCACATAATAAATAAATGAAAGAATAATTAATAATTTAAAAGAAAATGGTTTCTTTTATAACAAATGTTACTAAATACAAGTACCTATATACTGGTTATTTGACTTCCTACCTATAATAACACCCAGCGTTCTTCCTCCTCTCTCCTACTTTAGATCTATGCTGTGCCCGACAGGGTCCATAATTGAGACTTATGTAACTGTTTCCCTACCAACTGTATACATTATGGTACGCAATAAAGAATTGAGAATAGGTATTTGCATACTTATCTTTTTAATGAGTGACTAAACAGGGTCATATTAAATTAGGGAGCAAAACTCCGTAGACGTGATGATCTTCTATGTTCTGCCCGCGACTCCGCGAGCCTATAACCTTCCTCAAGAATCGGGCTATCTAATGCAAAAAGTTTTTTTCAAATTCGACTGGTAGTTCCGGAGATACATACAAACTTATAAACAAACAAACAAATGTTACCTCTTTATAATATTATTAGTATAGATGATAAAATAAAATAAAAAATGATTTGATTTTTTTTAGGTCGGCGACCCCTGGTAGCGTAGGTACTTGAAGTACGATTTGAGAAAATCTTTTTTTTTGTTTTATCGTGTTAATATACCACATGAAAATATGTTAGCAGGATCGATTGGCGTCAAAAACTGTCTGTTTCACGATTTTTTCAAAATCTGTGAATGCAGATCGAAATGTCTCAAAAAGTTAAGGACGGTCTCTTAAGACCGTTTTCTTGTAGCGACAATGGTTAATGTACCTATCCGTACTGCCCCATCTCAAAAATCCACCCTGTATATCGATACTCATCAGGAGGAGCTCGTGGCTAAGTAATAACTGCCGCACGGGTCGATCCATCAGGTAAAGCTACGCTTGCCGGGGTTGGTCTGTGGATGGGTGACCATGTTTACATACCAAGACTCCTCCATGCCTCGGAAAGCACGTTAAGCCGTTGGTCCCGGCTGTCATTCGTGGATCTTTGACAGTCGTTACAGGTCGTCAGAAGCCCGAAAGTCTGACAACCAGTCTTACTAAGGGTTATCGTATTACCCAGTTACTGGGTTGTGGAGGTCAGATAGGCAGTCGCTCCATGTAAAATGACTGGAAACTGACCCCAATATAGTTGGAAAAAGGCTAGGCAGATTGATATCGATAACCATCACATCTACGGAGTTTCGCTAGCAAATTTTGTTTGACCCTTTAAACTACCTGCAGGCAGTAAGCCTCTAACTGTCACTAACGACTCACTGGAATTTTTATTGTTATCGACTTCTAAAGGCGACAGTTGAGCGGTAGGTTGCTCCAGACTAAAACTGAAGTTAGGCACAGATATCTCGAAACGAACAAACCGCGAAAAATTTTACCTATATCACACAAATTGATAGATTCTCCGAGCCCATCTCAAAGAAGGCTATAAATAAATAGTAATAAAAGAGATAAATCAAACGAAGTTAGGTCAAAGGTAACAGCATAGGAGTGCTCTAACGACCCCTAATATTTATGACCTCTTATTGTGTACCTAAGTTATTTGTATCAAGAGTCCTCTTGTGGCGTCAGGTGCTTTTGGAAAAAAAAAATGGCCGAATGTAACAATACAATTAGTAAGACTAGAACTGTAAACAGCCACAGTTAATTGGGCTTTTGTAACTACTAGGTGTGTAATTCTTTAATGTGTACAGTTGTATACTGTATCATTTAAATTTATCCCTGCCCCCTGGCCTGACCAAGATTATGTCTGGACTTTAAAAGAGACTGTGACCTCTGAGTTTGTTTCGGTCTTTCTTCTCAGAGTAGTCAGATAGGAAACGGTTTTTTTAATATGACGTGTAAAAGTGATTGCAATATCCTATTTAAAGAATAAATACTTTCATTTCATTTTATAATTTGCCAATTTACATAATGAAAAAAAAAAAAAAAAATCCGTTCAGTTTGATTAGAATGAAAGCATAACAAACAAACTCACTTTCGCATTTATAACATTAGTTAGGATTGTAACACATCAAGCTGTACATTCCCAGTATAAGCTGATCTCGCATTTTATAGGATTTCCGTACAGTGCGAGGTCAGCGTCGGTATCTTCTACCCTTTTGCTGTGCCCTACAGGGTCGATAATGATCTAAATTATATAGTTACCACCTAAGTACACATTATGGTATAGTAATAAAGATATTGAGTATTGAGCGTAAACTGGAAATGTATAGCTTGATGTGTAGCCGTGTGTACCTATCCAAGCTTTTATTAATACACAGTAGTTCTGTTAACCACACCAATTAAGCTAAATATACTTGTAATAGGAGTAGAGTTACTTTAATAATGCAATGGAAATCCGACCACGGATTCTCGAAAGTTCTCAACTACTATTATCGTTATCAATCGATATTTTAGCTCACATTCGATAATCGAGTTCGACACCAGCCGGTCGATTCTGTAAAACTCACATTAGTGACAGTTCACTTCACCTGTATGTTTTCACGGGGAGATTTTTAGAGAATACCAATGCTGAATAACATAAAACCGACCACGCGTGCGTCAAATCGCGTACTAAGGGTTCCGTACCACCAAGACTATAATAGTTAAACTTTATTTTATCATGTATTTGTCATGATAACGGCCATAGTTACTACACATTTTCTGTGATTTCAAATGGTTATCTATTATGCTTAAAAATATACAGCCTAATGACAGACAGACGGCGTAAGCACAGTAATAGTGTTCCGTTGACACCTCTTGGATAAGGAACTACTAAAAATACTTCTAGAAAATTATTGGCACAAGTTAGATAAATTAACTCTCGATCATTAATCCCAGCGGTTGCACTCCAGCAGTTGCCGCTTCATTAACTACCACTGCTCATAAATCCTCTCAAACGAACTCAAAGAGTGCCAAACGAAGTCTAGACTTAAATCATCCTAATTAAAATCAATTTCAACTGACAATTGCGAACACACTGTCAGTGAGAGGCTTATCAAAATCCACAAATCACGGCCGAGAAACAAAGAGATTACACAATAGACCACCTTCACAAAGAAAATCTACTCGTTGCTCTGAGAAAGGATACGATATCACCAGTTTATCTTGGTCTTTTATACTCCATTACTTCGCACCCACTGTCGCCGGTGTCACTTCAGCGGGGGAGGGGGTGGGAGTGCTGTATAGTTGGGCATTAGGTGCTATCGTTGAATCTAGATAATTGATAGATGAAGATCTCGGGGGGCTGGACGGCGTGCGTTTGCTTTGGTTTTTTTCAGTGTGATTTATGTTAAAAGTTTTTTATAAGCGTTTTTTATTGCTCCCCGTTTATGGTCACGTCGTAAAAATTGGGTAAAAGTTTGAAATATTTAAATATGTATTCTCTATTATGATCAAAATATTTGTCAATTTGTAATTCAAATAAGTTATTCCGTTTGAATTCCTCTTAAATGTGGTTTCAAAACGGGCTCCGAAATATTTAAAACCACGTTATATTACATTTCTGACCGCAATATAATATTTAATGTTATCATTTTAGTAATTGGTACCTGGAATAATAAACGCGATGAAGTATTACCGTTGAAATTATAACCCTAACATATTTATAACGCGAAAATTATAAAACACAACCACAAAATATTTAAAATAATCCGCATTCCTAAAAAATATATAGCATATACACATTACCTTTACAGGTGTTTACGAGTGTGAAAAAAAAATGATGTATTATTATTTAAAAAATATAAATATAATTCTAACGTTTTCATTTAACCATTTACGATGTAAAAAAAAGAACAGTAGATCCATTTTACAACAAAACAAAACCTCACTGCTCCACATGACAAGGTCACACCTTCAACACAACACACACACACACACCTACCAAGACACCCACACTTACACCTCCAAAAACCGGCAACAATTTTCAACCAATCCACGGCAATCAATGTTTACGTATTCGTGAGTCGAGATGGTTCAAACAATAATGGCAGATCCTTAATAATGCAGTATCTTTAGTAGTATAGGAGTACTCTAATGACATCGGGATGCGGGCATCGCCGAGTAATGCAGTTTGCTTAGCAAACAACTAAATTCAGCACGATGGATTCGCTGGTTATTTGATGTAAAGAGGTTCGTTTAGATTTTGGTAGTTGCTAGAGTTATTTTTGATAGAGTTATTTGTGATATTTTGCAATTAAATGAAAGAAAATTTAAAGCTCATATTAAAAGTACACTTTGTAAACAAGCATATTACAAATTAGAGGATTATATCCAAGATAAGAATGCTTGGAAACATGCTGGTCCTGCTCCATAGGATAATTTAGAATCAAGACAAAATCAAACTGGTTGCAAATTTAAGTGTATATTTTATTATTATTTTTTATTATATGACATTGATTTTACTTTCTATGACCAATTCCTCGCACACTGACTTATTAATTGTGGAATCTTAGGAGGATCGTCTACTTTTACAATGTTTGTAAATATGTGAGCACCATGTATCTATCACATAATTAAAAATTATAAATACTAAATACTAAAAATTAGTTTATCTGTTGTTGCTTCATTTTTAATTCTTAATTCTTTTTACCTATTGTGGTATAATAATTTTATTCTAGGTGCATCGTCCTCACATATAATTATATAACTAATGTACTTATACAAAATATTGTAAAACATTTTAAAAGAGTAACGGTGGAGTTTCTTGCCCATTCTTCTCCATACGAAAACTACCTTTTGGAAGGGGCAACTAGAATCAATTAATTTTTTTGTAAATTTTTGACGTTCAAAAGTGCCTTATACGGGCCTACTTGAAATAAATGATTTGACTTTGACTTTGACTTTGACTTTTTTTCTGCTGTGGAATTAATGCTGTTACAGGATATCGTATTATGCGACAATAGAGAGATGACGCAAATTAAATTAAGATTGTGGAATCATCCAAAGCCAGGTCCAGAATGAGGTTGCCATCTTACTAGTGAAGACTCTGTAATGTTATGAAAGCGGAGGATGCACCTTTGAGGATACAAAAGATATGTAAGTCTTACTAAATTGACACCACGGTGTAAATTGATTTTTAAATGATTTCGATGGAAATCTGTATTGTGCGTTAGAAACAACAACACTACCTACAGAGCATTGATCTACACAGTAGCAATCCCTTTCTTTTATTCAACAACCGAAACAAAGAATCCAATCTAAGCAAAAATATTCAAAAATATTTCCTTAGAAACGAAAACGTACAATAAATTTTACATCTATCCAGATAGAATCAATCTATCCGATGGTATCATCTATATTCGTAGCCGCGTAGCTCGGCGTAGCACTTTCGTAGCGCCGTAACCCTCTACGCTACGTAATGAATGGGGTGCCTCTATCGAGACCAATCGACGGTGCTCGGGAATCAGTGAAGGTTCTATTTCTTTGTTGAGAATTGGAATTCATGTCTGTGTGACGTCATTGGCGTCTGTCGGTGGAATGGCACACTTCGGTCGTTTCTGTTGGTTGTATTTGCATCAATTGGAAATATGTTGTGATATAATTTTTTTATGAGCAATTTTCTTGTTAGTTTAAAAGAGGCTGCTTAGTTTATGTTTGACGAATGATGGTCATGTATCAGTGACGAGTTATTAACAGTTAAGATCCGTAAATGGTTTATATAATAATCAATAATAGTTTCAGCAATTTTGTTAGATTATAACTAGAACTACTGGTACGTTTCAGTGTAATTGCTTTTGGGTGGCTGCTGGCTATATGTAGATGTGTGAGGCGGTTCGGTTCTCAATATGAATATACATATATATCTGCCTAGCCTTTTCCCAACTATGTTAGGGTCGGCTTCCAGTCTAACCGGATGCAGCTGAATACCAGTATTTTACATGGAGCGACTGCCTATCTGACCTCCACAACCCAGTAACTGGGCAATACGATACCCCTTGGTAAGACTGGTTGTCAGACTTTCGGGCTTCCGACGACCCGTTACGACTGTCAAAGATCCATGAATGACAGCCGGGACCGACGGCTTGACGTGCTTTTCGAGGCACGGAGGAGTCTCGGTATGTAACGATGGCCATCCATGAACAGATCAACCCTAGCAAGCGTAGCGTAACCTGAAGAATCGACCCGTGCGGCAGTTATTACTTAGCCATGAGCTCCTCCAGTTACTCAATATGAATCTGTAGCTATATTGAATTTGGCAAAACTTCATATAAGAACTTAACATACAAGGTCAAAAAAAAAACCTAGCCAAACTCTGTGATTGGTATCGATATCTAATCACGATAAATGAAAAAAAGATTTGCCGATTTTTTTAAAAAAACCTTTTTATTTTAATCTCATCGTGTCTAGATATAGATTACGTCTGTGAAGTCTATACAAAAAAAACTAATATTCCTAGAACTACACTACTCAAATACGGTCGTTGACCCAAAGATTTTTTTAATCAAATCTTAGTTTAGAGATCATACTCATCACGGCTGTTACATTCACGTTCGTTTCGTTAGCTAATTTCATTTGACCCTGTATTTGCGAAAATCAATACTACCTAGTCTATGAGCATGAGCAACGAACTAAGCTAATGACACTGTACCAAAGATCAATGTTTGCGTTACAAACGGTGCTATCCAAAGATATAAATCGCTAGATTCACCATACCGCGTCACAAAATTATTACGTTTCTGTTTCGTTGATAATGACATTTGAATAATATTGTCTCGCTCACTCATACTAAAATTGTAGTTCCATGTGGCATGTGCGAGCTCACTCTTCTCAGTGTAAGCCGGCCGGACTTTCTCGGTCTAAGTACGGTGAGGGCACATCTGTCGATTTAAATCTTTGGTACTATCTCTGTCTGATTCAATGCATCATTAAGGCGACCAGCCGTGACGTCACGCAGTTACGCCATCTTGGAATATTCTCGGTGACGTGTTACTGACGGGATTACGTCAGTGGTGTAATTATAGATTAGTAATTGATTTGAGGTTAGCGCCTATCGGGTACCATTTGAATTATAGCTCTATAAGGATTTTTGGCGTGTGGCCAAAATCAGAACTGACGCAGTCATCTTGTTCTTTCAATACATTTCACAAAAATATTGAACAAAAGTTTATATTAGGTGTACCACATTTAGAATTTACTATTATATATATTTTTTTTTTTTTGCTCAGGGCTTCGCCCGCGTGGAGCTCGGAAATTATCCCACGGGAACGTACTATCGGGATAAAAGTATCCTAAGTCCTAACCCAGGTCATGGTCTACCCATGTGCCAAATTTCATCCAAATTCGTTCAGCCGTTTTAGCGTGAAAGCGTAACAAACTAACAAACAAACTCACTTTCGCATTTATAATATTATAAGTTTGCATTAATTTATTATATTATATACAAATGTACAGAGGTGGATTTAATGCCATAGGCATTTTCTACCAGTCAACCTTTTGGATTACATTCTTCTGATGATTATTTTTCTAGCAATGTTTTTTTTTTAATTTCGCGAAAAAAAATTGTTTTCTTTTTTCATGATTTGTATGACCCATACAGCCTGAGTTTAACCAAGCTAGCCAAGATATTATATGCTTTCGTAGGTCTTTAATCTATCTAAACTAATATTATAAAGAGAAAAGATTTGATTGTTTGTAATAGTAGTAATAAAGTACGTTTGTTTGTAATGGATAAACTCAAAATATACTTAACCGATTTTAAAATGCTTTCACCTATAAAAAGCTACACTATCAGCGAGTAACGTGGGCTGTATTTTATCGTCTTCCGCGCGAACGAAGTTGCGGGTAGAAGCTATTTGTGTATAAACGTTCAACCGAGGGGTGCCAACCAAAAATCTGTCTGTCAGCGGGCTGTATCTTATGAACCGTAATAGGTAGACGGTTTCACAGATTGTGTATTTCTATTGCCGCTCTATTAACAAATGATAAAAATTACCATACAATATAATATACCGCTGGATGCGGGAGGCACAGAATCGGTCGAAGTGGCGGTGCTAGCAGTGAACATCTTTCGGCTGAAATGATGATGATCATCAATATATATGATCAATAGGTATGATGATACCATACAAGAAACATGTCTTTTTCGGCGTATTTCGATCTTAATACGGTACGGAACCCTTCGTGTCCGACTCGCACTTGGCCGGCTTTTTTCAGTTTCATTATCCTACTCTAAACGACACAAAGTTTTTCCACATAATATACAAATACATACGCGAAACCATAACGACTCACGACGGTACACAAGAGTACACACACGCCCACAGTACGAACACTCCACGACCATAAATGCTTTGGCTTGAAAAATACGGTACACTCAAAGACAGAGTTGCTTCGTTGATATTAATCACGGGAATAAGGGGAGCTCTGTACAGCGTGATTTGCACTTTTACGCTTTTTCTCACATAAATATACATACATTCAAGTCACGTTTGTATAATTACGCCCGAAAGTTGTGCAGAGCTGTACCTATGTCCTATACTATTGTTTATTTACGAGTCAGCGACTGATTATGCTGTACCTTTGTACTTATAATTATGATTATATCGTATCTATATCTATTTTACTTTGTGTACATAAATAATAAAATAAATAAATAAAAATAAGAATGTATGATAGTCTGCATGTCCCGATTTTGACTAGCTACTATAAAAAAGGTTACTTTGAGGGATTTGATTTCAAATTTTTGTGTTCACTTGATACGTAGATAATCTTTTTTGGCAGACACATATATTATGTAAACATGCGGTTCCACGAAGCGTTTCACCGTTCATGTGACATTAAAATATGTATGACCCCAGTTACCTAAGGGAATATAGAATGTTGATTTTTTTCCGCAAAAAATAAATATTCATTATCAAAGACCGCCAATAAACAAACACGGTGAAAAAAATAGTCAACAAAAAAAAACCGTGTATCTGATATTTTTTTTATCGAAAAACACTACAAATTTACATACAACCAGCGTGATAAAAATCTCATTTCAAACACAAAGGGTATAGAGAAAGGCAAGAAAATTATAGATAGCGTGACCACATAATTTTGTGATACATGTGTTGGGCAAAACAGAGTTGGGCTGTGCGGGGCAGATTATCGCCGGCGTGACAAATGTGGCCCCAGCGTGACAAGAACACGTGTTATACAATACGTCACGCCGTTATTACGCGAGCAGTTTTAGGGTTAACGTCACCGTGCGATGCTGTAGCAGTTTCGGGTTATTATTTTCTTTGGAGTGATTGGCGCTTAATTTGATACTTGGGGATTTTTAGAACGATGTTTACCTGCGGGGAGTCATAGAGAGGGGTGTGAGATTTCAAATGCAGTACTCATTTTGCGAACTGAGACTGACAGAGTTAACCGCGACAGAGATAACTCGATTGATTGATATTTATGATGCATAATTATTGATGAGTATATGAAACGATTCGAGAAATCTCGAATCGTTTAATGTAATTATTTACAATGAGGTATTTTGCCACTATTCCCGCAAAATCTGTTACGAAGCGCCGCAACAATAGATAAGTTTAGAAAGTAAATGAGAATACCGGAAAAAGGTAACTTTGATATCGAGAGGAGAGTTACACAACTAAAATGTCGCCTAACTTAGTTGAAACAGACTCCAAACGTTTGATATCTATCTGTTCTCTTCCACTCAAATCCGAGGAACAATTGTTACACCAAACACACTTGCCATTCCAATTCCATCCCAAAAAACAAAAGCTACAAAAAAGAAAAACAGACTGTACCCCAAAAACAATAGAATTGTTTTTTCAAAAACTCAATTGGGATCTGTGAAGGACTTAAAAAATGGCAGTCATTAAGAGGAGCAGGGTTCCCTAAATCCATATAGAGTAAAGCACTAATACGATATGGTTCCGTACACAATTGGAATGTTCTCAAGGAGATTACGGTAAGAGGATCATAGGACAGGACGACGGACCCAGAATATTATTTGTGAAATTAGTTTTCCTTTATATTTCCGTATTGTCAATTGCTTTCCTTTTGTGAGTAGGTTCTCGAGGATTTTGATTATGTTTTGAGGAATTCCGATTGATAGTTGTGTGTTTGTGAAAGGTAAATAGAGAGGGTTAAGCGATATACCTAGTACATGTTTAAGTCGGTAGATGTTTTGGAATGCCCGGAGCTGTTCACAAGTTTACTAAGTGCCTTGTATACTTTAACTTAATTGTTATGCATATATGTTACCAACTACGACGACGGCACGGTTGGCCCAGTGGTTAAGCGATTGACTGCTGCGCTGCGTGTCGCGGGTTCGATTCTCGCACGGAACAAATATTTGTATGACCTACAAGTAGTTGTTCCGGGTCTGGCTGTTTGTGTATGTGAGTATAAATGTTTGTAAACGCACCCACGATACAGGAGAAATTCCTAGTTTACAACGTTATATTCACATACAATACGGATTGGCAACGTTTTTAAAAGAAAAAAAAAACTATTGATATATTTAGTACTAATATTACGACTACATTTTATGTTCTAATAAATACTTCAATTATTCTGCTGTTGTGTATTGTCATTTTGCTGGAGTAGCTACCACTTTTCATATAGGTACCGATACTTTTGAGATTGTGAGATAAGTTTTGAATAAAAGAGACATAATATTTATCTATTGATATTTATCATAAGAAAGGTGTGGTCAAATTTACGGGTATGGTACAAACCATGAAACTAAACGACATTCTCCATGGGACCAACATCGTAATCGCGAAAAAATAAACTATCAATCAATCAATCAATAGTCTTTATTTGTAAACATAGGTTCCAACAGTGTACAAGATGTTACCATCCCATACAAAACTTCAATACCTACTCGACTCAAATGTATAGAACGGAGATTATATCAGAATAATACATGACTGACTATAAACTCAATCCCACTTATATTCACATACAATACTCGTACTTTCGACCCTTCAAAACCACTTCAGTACCCGAACTGCTTATCCTGACAAAAGCTCCAACATCATCGAGTTAATGCCTAATATGGTGAGTGTTCGCACAACTTGCAGGAACTTAGCTAGACATCCTAACTTTATCTAGAACATCTGAATGCGCTCCTAAGCATGTGCCGTAAGTATGAGCTAAGTTAAGTCCGAGTTTAAAATAGTTGGGCCTCGTAGGTAATTACTCTAACGGAAAACGACTTGCATGTGCTGTCAGTTGGTTAAGAAAGAAGAAAGTAGAATTTTATTTTTAATATTTACTGGTTGATGAAAAGTGGTTCCCATTAAAGAGGACGACGAGTAATGTTGCTAGTTTACAAAAAAGTTAAGTGGTAGTGGAAAGGCTTTATCGCAAAGAGTTTGAAAGGCTAATGAGGTTGGTTGGTTGATGCCATAATCACGACGTTCTTCTTAATACGGATTAGTGATAAGAACCAATACGTTGGAACCCATTTCTTTTTCACGATACTTCTATCGATAAATAAAATACGTTCCTATATTATTATATACGTTTAATTGTATATCTACGTATATAAAACGTGTTGAAACTCCACAATCCTTGTCTCAAACAGAAAGACTTTGGCCTTGGTAAAATCCAAGGCACGCTTCCTTCCAAATACAACCTCATAATGTATTTTTAGCCGAATTTTTTAGCGAAATTGCCTACAAAATCTCAAGTACAGATACTTGGGGGCCAATCCGTCGAGTCACGAAGTACTCAAATAGTAAGCCTGGGAGGCGAGGACTCATCTAAAAGTTGGTAAAATGCTAGTCACTGAAGGCGTCAGTTTCTTCGCCGTGATTAATGTTCCAACGGGTCTATTCGGTTGCTAAGGAATAATGTTAATCATTGAGGGTAGTGTTGGATGTGGTTGGTACTGGTACCTAGTTATGTTTTGTGTAGTGTAGGCACTAACTAGTGTAGGTTAAGGGTCGGAAGCGTTAATGGCTTGTAATTTTCTCTGAAGCTTAGTTCATCTTTCTTCTATTATGGTATGAGGTGAAATCTTCCACTATGCGTACTGAATTTTATTGACCGAGTGAGCGAAGCGTCTCTGTTTCAAGTCTTTCTTTCGTTTGCAATAAACTGACACACGAAAGCAAAACTTGCTTTCGTGTGTCAGTTTATTGATACTCCTCTACAGGTCGTATTTTACAACCGATCTAGACGAAACTTGGTACACAGGTTTTACGACTTTATAGATTTTTTTGCTGTCGGGGATTTTTGATTGGAGCGGTACTTCCTCCAAAAAGGGGCAAAAAGGGGACTACTGGATATATCCGCCTTATGAGATCGGATTTCGATGGTTCTTTTTTATTTGAAAGTTAGCAACTTTAAGTTGGTCTCATAAAAATTTGGTGGAGATCTGATGAGCGTCTTCCGCGTGATAAGCAGAATAACTCCTCAAAAAGCAGTAAATTGCTTACTTTAAGATTTCTACCAGTGGAATCGACCCTTTAACTACTATGTAGGGATTGATAGAGCACCTGGGACCACCTTCTCATCACAAAACTAGGCTGCAACGTTTCCTCTGCCAATTAATTTAGTGGTATATTAATTGTTGCAAGAAAGTTTGTGCTCGCGAGGTCTATTGTTCGCAGAACTACTAGTTATAATGATAAATCTGGTATTGTTTTTTAGATAACATCGATAGTTCATCTCGATTAGTACACATTACTATTTTCACGCCATTCTAAATTAATACGACTAAAGTCATAATTTAATAAAGGCATACTATGTCAACACGACATTTTGTCAAGCTGCGTATAACTGTCACGCTGTCGGTAGAATACAGAATCATTCCGATGGGTACGAAAATGACGATAGCAGCCATAATTTTAGAGTGCTGTTTGACGTGATCAGCACTAGACACGTCACGGCGACAAATCACGGTGGTTGTAAATTATTATCAGACACGCTATTTATAAAAATAAAATTTGATTCTTTCATAAAAGTAAATTGACGTCAATATATTCTGTTAAATGAAATATTTGGCTAAGTTACCTATTGCTTCGCTTTTATATATTTATAATTATAAATATTTTAAATTACAATTTATTGCAAAAACTCACAGAAACATTTTCTAATTACGTTCTATAATCACAGTTGTCGTTTTAGATTTAAAACAAAAATTGAAATTTCCTATTCCTTTCACCAATAAATGGTAAAAACATTTAACTGTGAAACTTTTTGTCAAAAAATACATCAACGGCGCCGGTTTTCAGTTCACAGTAATTACTTTTCTGTACGCTAAGCTAATCACAGGGCGTCCGCGAAACGACTGTAACAAATATTCGAATATTCACAAAATAAATTGTTCGTATGTGTGGAAATCGTTTTTCCTAATGAACTGGTGGATAGGCCGATGTATAAGCGAGGTTTGGTAAAATGTCGTTTATTGCAGTGCTGTGTTGTTATAAAAATCGTATAGGTAACATAATGGAAAAAAATTTTTGGTTAGTCATTTTCAATTACACGAAGAGCCCAAATTTTTTCGATTTAGGAATTTTTGGAACCAACATTGAAGTATTTGTAGATAATATGATTTTACAAATTAATACTATTAGTACCTAGTGTCAGAAATATTTCGACACACGCTGAAACAAAAATAACGTTTAACTCATTTAAAAGAGATTACATAGACGCACCAAGGCAATGTACCACCAAATCCTCTCTACACAGTGACAAGTACAACTTGTCTCGTACATGAAGACAAATACTTTTCACAAGAAGGGCTGACACTTAAATATTTTGTGCTCAGTCCTAATGAGGAGTAATCTCGACAATTATGCTGGCACGTACGCTTTGGAGGTCAACGATAATGTGGAGAGACCCCTGCTTTTACGGGGAGCGTGATTATCGTTCTAATTTTATTTTAACTGAACCTTTTTATTGTTTTGGGAGAATAGATGCTGGCACAAAGGCAAAGACATTGTTTTGGAAGCGAATTTAATTTCTAATGACTAACAGTTTCTTAAACTCCTACGATTCCTTCTTTTAAATCATCGTCCGTGATTGTTAATTGAATAACGAACAGAGCTATTTTTTAAATATTCAAGACAAGCAAGATAAGGCAAACTAGTAGTAAGCCCGTGAAAAAAAACTCAATTAAAAACCGTAACGCCAGTCTCACAAAAAACACAAATGCAAATCCCTATCATTTTCTCATCAGCCAAATCCAAAACCACAATAAAGAAAAAATTACAAAAAAAATCCCCAACACAGACTAAATTACAATTGGGCACATTTTGTAATTAACTGTAATTCGCGTGGCGGCTTTACTGTAATTTACGAGTTTTAAACTGCTAAATAAATAGGCAATAACGAGCCTGTGGGTGACTCGGAAGTAATGGCGCACAAAGATTATGTTTTCATGGCGCCGGCTTAATGGGAATATTAAAGAGACACATGACTCCACTAACATGCGTTTATCAATCTTTGTTAAATACTGTGTAATCTGTAAAACTGATATATTTAGTGGATAGTGATATTTAGGGAAACTTGGCGCCAAATATGTACCTACTCGAAAGATAGGTTGTTACGAAGTTCTGCAAGGAATGCTGTTTGCATAGTGTTCTATTTTTTTTTTTGTATAAATCGCATATTTCATCCAAAATTTCAACTTAAAATATGCCTTTATTCATGACTTAACACATCAGTCAGTTTGTCACAGCAATAATGACAATTGGCAAGCAAGAGATATTTTGATAAGAAATACTTTAATAACATAAGGTCTAGAAGAGCAAAGTTGGTTTATATGGTGATATGAAGGCTAAATAATTATGCTACGTAGGACGTGTCATGTGGTTTGAACGTTGTAAGTGACACTCTAAAGTAAGACACACTCAGACTCAAATGCATTCATGTAGGCGTAGTAATGTGGATAAAAAATAATGTACGAATGCTGAAATAAAAAAAGGTTGTGACTTTTTTGCAGCACATTATTTTACTTCTTCTTTTTTAGGAATTAGTAGTAATTTGTTCCATCAATTAAATAGTACTTCAAAAAATGAAAAAAAAATCAGCTATCCCTTTAACAGGGTTGACAGTGTGTCATAAATAATAAACGGTTGATCCCAACAATTTGTTAGAATATTACGGCGAGCGGGCGAGAGCGTGACGGCAATTACATCGCGGATTACAGCGGCGTGACAAACGTCGTGACGGGTAGACGGGTCAAGTGCTGATGACGTCATGTGCCACTCTAAAATTATTGCTGTACTCGTCAAATATTTGATTTCACAGGGTTTTATTGACGTCGGTAAAAGTTCGTATAAGGACGCGCATTTCCTACGTACCTATGTAATACTAATAATTTACAACCAGCGTGATAAGCTGCTCTACCGACAGCGTGACAGTTACACGCAACGTGACAATTGGCACATATGCTACTGTAAAATCATGGGTATACTCAAGAAATATTTTTGACGATGATAGCTTTTTGGGAAATAAAAAAAAGTATGAAACTAGGTGAAATACATCAGCCTTCCCCTCAGTGTATTACAAGCGTGATAATATCAATCATATGTACATTGCTGTCTACTCATTCCCATAAAAAAAGTTTATGAATACTTTTTGTTTGGACTGCCGTTTTGCAGTTCTTCCTTAGATTGTATTGTTACGTAATTTTCCTCACTATTATTGCTATAAAATATAGCGTGAACATCGCTGCGCTCTTCTTTCAACCAAACAGGCAGGGAAATGAGCGCAGTATATTCTAATATAGCGAAAATTTATTATGCTTACAAATTTTTGGGGTAATGACAATGTTCATATATGCCACAGTCATCTCCAGCCAATTCATATTTTTAAGTATACTTCATTAATTCAAACTAGATTTTTGATAATAGTCTAGCGTTAATAAAAGCATTTGTTTAAGATTGAATAAAAATGTATATTATTTGTAGTTCCGGTTGCATTTTCGGTTTGATGGTGACAATAAGTGAAAGATTACAGTTCATCCCGTTCATTCGGTCAATTTGATCAGATGAGTGGTTGGAATATACCTTGTTTTTGAGTTAGGATAACCACAGAGGCCACCATTTTGTAGAGAAGTTTAATAGACAGGTACTTGTGAATAAAATGAGAGTTAATTAATATGAATTTAATTAATTTAATTTAATTAATTAATTAATTTAATTAATTAATTAAATTAATTAATTAATCTAATTTAATTAATTTAATTTATTTGCACCAAAAACTTATGTTACATATAGACAGATATACAGGACTATTTAAATATTTTCTTAGCTTTATAGTGAAGGCATCTGTGTCTGAACTAGATAAAAAAATATCTGTATCTCAGACATCAGCGCTCTTCCTTGTGATGACCATTACAATACTAGCTTAATTACATATCAATATGGAGGTATATCATTACACAGGTTGATATAAAATAAACAAAAGGGTATGTGGAGTGTAAACCTCTCGGTGAGTAGTGTGTGAAAGTGTGAAAATCACTTTTTCAAAGGCACATTCTAGAAAAGTTTGTGGGTTAAAAAAATATAACTGTCTGAAAACACTGATTGCAGTTGTCACTCGGTCATTCAATCACTTGTCACTCGTCACCATAGATACCTACTGTTACGTTCAAACGTTGTGCTCTTTGCGTCTGTTATTGTTTGTTTGTTCACTTACATATTCTTGAAAGCGATATCTCATTGACGATTTTGGTTTTCCTACAGGACTAACGATACGTGTCAGTTTATCGGTGAAATGTGATTGATATTGCGGTGCTCAGGTGATTGAAATCGTACATCAATGTTTCGGTGCATCAAATATGTTTTACGCGTGCAACGTATTTAGAGACGTGCAGTCAGTGAATTATCCGTGCAACTGCATCATGCATCATGATGCAGAACAGAACTGGATCATTCAGTCCCCTTCAAAATGGTTAAGCTAAATTGTGCTGATCCACGCATCTTGTTGGGACAGGCCGTATCTTCACCGGCCGTGAACTAAATAAGACAAGCCATTGCTTATATTTATTTAGTTTTTTAAATAAATGCTTAAAGATTGAATAAAAAAGGGGACGTTGTTTGTGAGGGATTTGTTTTATTTTCCTTTACACTGGTTGCCTTACTAATGTGGAATTCTCCCATGAGTTATAAGCATCTGGTAGGCCCACTCCAGATGTTCGTAACGTTCCTAAGTCAGCCTCTCAACTAGAGATGTGTTTGGTATCGATTGTTTTTCCTAGCATAGTTTGGTATAATTCTGCTCGAAAAGGGTTTTTAATAAAACGAAGTACCTTTACATATGTAGTTTCGTAGCTTAGCTTCTCCATTTAGCGACCTCACACATTCCTTAAGGAAAGACTGCCTAATTCTCAGGTTTAAAAATATAGGTACCTACATAGGTCTCACCACAGTCTTGGTACATTTTAAGCTGGTTCCAGCCGCTGCCGGACCTAGTGGCGAGTTGTGCCACTACATTTAGTTATTTATGATGCTAAATCTAGTAAAGCCTTACTAGGTTTATACGCTAATTGCTATTTAAATCGAAATTCGATATAGAACTAATTGTGTATAAAAACGCCTGAACAAATTAAATTAAAATAGAAAAACTGCAAATTAAATTAAAATGGAGAAATTCTTTCAAAATCTAGGTTTAATGTGCTTTTACATGCACCATGTGTAGCTTTTGGACATGATCGTTTTAGTAGTAGGGTATGCATGTATAGGACTTTGGTCATGGTCATTTAGCTACCGACAGGAAATCTAAATTGAGAGCGAGAAAGATCTTTAAATTCGATTTTGATTTATATGATTTACTTTTAGAAACAAATAGTAATAATGTCAGATTACGGCTTGGTAATGGTTAGGAAGCGATATAAAAACCTGTGAAAACTGTTGCAATATGATACATTACGTTGATACAAGCGTTATTAACAACTACAAACCCTCATATATATAGTTGCTATTTAACTATGTCAGACCTAAAACCCTACCACACCTCTTAAAGACAAGTCCCTCCTTAGACGAAATCCTCAGACATTACAACGCTTATTAAAAAAAATACTACGCTACCAAGCCAAGTGTCACAGTCCGCAAGCGTCCAAAACGTGCCAAATTTATGGCACTAGCACGATAAGGGTCCGGATTATCACGTCCCCTGCACGTCCCGCGTGACAAGCGGGTCTGCGGGAGCCGGCGGGACGGACAGGCAAACTTAGTACCTACTTATTTGATGTGTACTTATTAAGGGCAAAGCTGACAGAGAGTAAACGCTGCCGTTGAGACGATGGTATAAATTGGTGGATCTTCTTCTTGAGTTAAGCTGGAGGAGTGAAATTTTTATTGAGATTTTTTTGGATGCTGTTTTGTTATGGCCGGAAACTGCAACGAGATGTCTCCATCGACTGTGGAAAGTATTAAAACAGCGGTTTTTTATAATCGTTTTGACCAGTAATAGAGGCAAAAGCATGTAAAGTGTAGGTAGTGTATGTCTTAAGTTCTCATCGATTAAATACTACAGACTGTATTTGCCTGGCTCTTGAGTTATGAAAGTGGATGAAAAGTAGCTGAAGAGAAGGTGGACGGTCGGTTTATGTTGTCCTAATAGCGTGATGCTTTTTTCGTTATTATACTGCAAACTGTCAAGTTGACCTTGTAAGTTCCAATGTAATTCAAAAACTACAATTACTTACTTCCAAAAGTGAATGAAACGACAACACTGGCTCTGCTAAACGCATTTCCAATCAAAATTTTATCCCCAGAAACCTTGAACTGATACAAAATTCAGCTAGATACTCAACATCAAAGCTTCGGGCAGGTGATCATAGGGCTCGGGTACAATAACGGCGATCTATTAATCTTGCCCCTCTGGCGCTTTTGTTTAGCGGGTCATGGGAGATAAGGGCGCTATTGTCTGTGCCAAGCCTTATAGCTATAGCTGCCAATATGTGTATCAACCGCTTTGTTTGTGTGAGTGGTGGATGTTTTATTTATCTATTGAAGTTGCGTTTGAAGTTATTGTTATTGTGTATGGGACCCATAAGACCGCCATCACACCTGATATCTACATTTTACAAGTCCATTTTTAAGCTCCATGTAATATTATAGCCTATTGCCATTTACATGGTAGAGCACCAATCTACGATACCGGGCAGTTCTTGATAATTTATTTGCCCGACTCAGGAGTCAAACTCAGTGCCTTACACTCGGCAGTCTCACGCTTATTTTTGGCAAAAAAAATACAAATACATAACTTTTTGACTCGAGCATCGATTTCTAAAACCACCTCAAAAGTTATTAAGGGAAATCAAACATTGCTTATCAGTATTAAAAATCACAAAGTTAAGCTACCTCTGTAATTATAATACAATTAATAACAGCCGTGTAAATTAATTATAATAAAATTTATGTACGACGTAGCAGGCTGCTTGGGTAATTAAGTATCAATTATATTTAATTGTAATTAACCTATGTAGGCCGATATTACTGACATATTTTATCAGATGAATTTGCAACTACGTGATGTAAATCTTTGTAAGTTATTAACATTGATTACTACGCAAGGTTATTCACTCATTCGTATTGGGTTGCATGGTGGACTATGGTCCACTCTCTCTTTTACACAGAAAAGGCCTGAGTTCCAGCAGTGGGCATATTTATTGGCTGATGAAATGTTTGAGCAAGAGTGGTGTCCGCCAATGCAAAATGCTGGCAGTGCAATGGCGTGCAGCTGGAGAAACAAATGAATAACGGTGGGCTGCAGCTATAAACAAGTGACGAAGGTATATTAAGAAATACTATGGTATAACTGGCTTTTCAGTAAAGGTACCATTCCGTACGCGATCGCAGGCAGGAACTGTACACGACGTGTCGACACGTCACGGCGTTATGTCGCTGCAGTCATGATTCTGAACCCGACCGCAGGCGGCAGCAGTGCGTATTCCAGTCGGTAGATAGAAGATAGAAAAACGTGTTATCGCTCGAGCGTTGGCAGAACTACTAGTCTGCGGTTGGGCTGCACGTGTCGCCTGTTACTCGCCTGTAGCTGCCAACGACGTGTCGCTAGCTACGGAAGGTATTTCATAGAAACCAGTCGTGTCGCGGCGACACGTCGCCTGCAGTTGCCTCCTGCGATCGGGTACGGAATGGTACCTTATGACAACGTCATCAACAATGCTTGTCGAGATAGGACAACAGCACAGATCATCAAATTACACTGTCATAGAAGAATAGAGATTGTTTTATAACGGCATGGCAAGTACAGGCAATATACTGTTTAGTTAGTATCTATACACAGTAGAAATTTACCAAGTAAAAGGAAGGAAATGTTGAGCCCATTTCTCCCACAGTTTGTGGCATAAATTGTGGTTTCTTTGTAGCAACGTTTTGTCAATTTCTATTCCCCTGTACCTCTGTGCCCTGTAGGTGTTTATGTGTTACCCTGCAATCAGGGTTTCGTGGAGCATAAATGTGTTATACTTGTCAACGACAAATTTGTGCGCGCCCTTAATAAATTTCACTTTGGGTTAAGATATAAGCGAAGCGACTTGGAAAACTATACCCACCTACTAGTGGTCTTTTGAATAAAGTTTTAGGTAAAAGGGTAATTAATAGTTCCGGCCTTCCATAGCGACGGGTTCCAAAGACATCAATATAAAATTATTCATTCACTGACAGACAACGCACAAACTAAATGGCCCAGCCATTTAGTTTGTTAAGAAGAAAGTTAAGAAAGTTAGTTTGTTAAGAAGTTTGTTAAGAAGTCTAAAATTTTGCACAAGAGTTAAAGGGAGCACCAAGGATTTTTTTAATAACATCTATGCAAAAATACCTATTTTATTCTCCGTAAACAGGGACTAAAATAGCTTTTTAATCCCTAGGAACTAAAAGAGATTTGAATTTGGAAAGTGGATATTGTTAGTAAAAGTTCCAATCACCAAAGAGATCAATTTATTGTCATGGGTGTAGTATTCATAGTTTTCGAGGGTGCTAAAGCCTAAAAGGTGTAAATACTGAGGTTAAAATGTATATCCGAAATGGCAGCTGCGAAAATTTTCAAGGTTTTCGTCATGGGTGTCGTTTTCATGATTTTTAGGGTGCTAAAGCCGATAGTAAAGTCAAAGGTAAATCCAATTTGGCAGCTACGAAAATTTTGTTTTAGTTTTAAATCATACGTGAGAAATACGTTTTTTTTTTCTCATAGAGGGTGATAAAAAGTAGAGTGTTCACCTCGAGAGCAACACTACTTTTAGCTCGACTGACGTACTTTGAATCCCTCGCTGCGCTCAGGATTCAAAGAAACACTCTCGCCTTAAAAATAGTTGTTTTCTCCCGAGGTAAACAATCTACTACTAAAAAGCTCTCCCCTAAAATTGTTAATTGGGAATGTAAGTTTGTATGGATGTTAGTTGTTTTTGCCGATAGCAAATAACATTAACCACATGACTTGTATTCTCATAAAATTTCGTATCGCTGTCGCTGTCTTGTATAAAGTAATATAGTTAATTTGATGTTATTTTATCTCATTTTTGATCCAGAAGACATTGAGATCCCCGCTCCCGCTTCCTCTTATTACTCACACGTAACAAGCTCTTGGAAGCTTACAAATGTAAACCATTTTTTATCGAAAGTAGGCGCATGAAAAGAATTCGAGTCGTTAAAGAAAATGGTCGTGAATACCATAAATAGCTCTCTTTGACACGTTTTTACTTACTCATGTAAGTACTCGTATATTGCTGAATATTTTGCCAACGGATTTTGTTAAGGAAGTTGATGACAGGTCGGAAATTTGATAATAATTTATTTCGGTTTAAGAACTTATCATCTACTTACTATTGTTTTTAACATGCTGAGATTGCTTTGTAAAGAGACCTATGAATACCTACGTTTAGAAAATACCTACTATATAAATAAGGATGGATCATATGTATCAATCAATCAATCAATCCATATGGCAGTAAGCTCGGCTTCTATCACACTCGGGATGTGGATGTACCGCTGCCTATACCTTCAAGGAATACAGGCGTTATGTTGCCTATGTATAAGCATAACCATAGCATAATCAGCCTATAGTGTACCCCCTGCTGACAGGCCTCCTGTCTGTGAGACGTGGGCCGTAATCCACCACGGGGGCCCAGTGCGGGTTGGTAGATGTCACATGTCTTCGAATTTTTGGATCTAGGACATGCCAGTTTCCTCACGATGCTTGCCTTCACCGTTTTGATAGCAGTGGTGATGAAATAATTTAAACAAAGTAAAGCGCTTGTCAGAGTTCGAACCTACGACCTACAACTCATAATTCGCGGCCATTACCACTGGGCCACCACTGCTCTATGTGCTGATGAATAAATAATTAAATCAATTCTGAGGTCTGGAAGAACTTTTAAAAAACCTTCGTTCATTTCAAACACTGCCTTTGTAGAAATGTAACGTCAATCCGATAGCATACCTATTGCCTTTACACCTACACGTAAAAAAACTTAAGTACAACTTCAGCACCAAAGCCAACATTTATCCCAACTTCCAAGTTCCAATCAATACCATATAAAGCTCAAAAGAAACCTTTAGATGAAGTTTCTTTTTAAGGCGAAACAAAATGCTTGAGATAAGATTGATCACCCACTGAGGCACAAACTAAGGACCGAGTGGATTCTACGCAATTTTCCTTGATTGATGTAAACCGGCATTATTCGGTCTAGAACGGTTTTTTTGAATGTGTGTCTCTTCATTATGGATCAGTATGGAAAACTGTAAGATGTAGATGTTTTACGCAGTTTTAAAAGAGAAAAAAAGAGGCCATCAAAATTGGTATGGATTTATTTAACTAACCGTTTTTCTGCCGAGCCAGTTGAGAATACATGACCTCATGCATGTAGTATACAAAAAAGGTGGGATTAGGGCGAGCCTACTGGCAAAAATCCGGTCTCAAGACTGCTACTAAGCATTGCCTAAGAAAACAATCCAATACCACTTTGCACGATCCGAAAATCAAAGCTGCAGAACAAGACGCTCAGAATTCGCAATTGCGACAACTAGACCACACAAAATAGACTAGAAAAATATCTAGCCCAACTCGCCTCAACTTTGAACTTTTCAATTAAAACGTCCGCTAAATAAAAAACTAATCTATTACTCTTTAAGTGGACTATTACTGAAGGAGATTACAAATAAAAAGTATTTTTTAATTTCGCTCTTCTAAGTGGAGCCGTAATTATGCTTATTTGAGGCCAACTTGAGGCCGGGCCAAGTTAATACTAGGACAAGTTACAACTCGATTTTAATCAAGGCAGCAAATAGGGTGTAATGACTTAAACGTAGTTACTATTACGGTTAAAAGTAAATAACATTAATTTTCTTGGAAGATGTTAAGCTAAAACTTGATTGTATTAAAACTGGTTCAAAGGGTTTCATTATTCAGGGGTCACCAGTTCACGACATTTTCGTTTTGGGGCTTACAATTAATTAATTCAAAAACAAAAAACAATTAAAGATATTTTCTATAACAAGTGAAATTATATTAAAATTTTAAAAAATGCCATCACAAACATTTCCTCATTTCTCTTTGCTACTTCATCACCAGACCCTGTTCATCATCTATCTATAACCTATTCATTGAGACCATTCCAATGAGCCCAAACACGATACCTGTGCTGTAAGTTGGTAAGGGAATGGGTATCCTGTAAATTCCAGGTGGTGCTACAGCATCAGTTCGAGGTTACTGTGTTCTTCTAATATTATTGAAGTAACAGAATACCAAATTTTAAATCGATCAGACCTGTGGAAGACGCTCACATCCATTCATCAACTAGAAATAAGTTGATAATCTTCAAACAGCTGAACCGATTTTGATAAAACATGTGTAGGAACCATCGCTAGAAAATTTGCTTTCAAATAAAAAAACCGCATTCAAATCGGTTCACTCGTTTAAGAGCTACGGTGCCACAGACACAGCGGTCAAACTGATAACATTCCTCTTTTTGGGTCGGAGTTAATAAAATGGGAGGGCAATAATAGTTCGTTACAAGATAGATGTGAGCGGAAAAGCCTGGAGGGGACGCCCAAGAAGGACGTACGAGTATAGTGACCTTATTGGTGATGTTCTTCAAAAAGGTCAGGAGCGTAGTACTTGCAACCGGCGTGCGTGTATGACCAGATCTATGAACGTAGACGAAGTAAAAGGAGTATGTAAGGATCGTAGCAGGTGGCGTTCTGTAGTTTCTACCTACCCTCATAGGGAATAGACGTATGTATGTATAAAATAATAGTTCTAGATTACATCGATGAAAAATTATTAATCGAATAAAAAGGTAGAGAAAAATACCACCATTACGTTAGAAAGTGAATAATGCATGGCTATCGTATACTATTAAATGAGCAATATTTGTATATTTATATATTTGTAATCACGTTCTGCAAAACGGCTTTATCGATTTCGATGAAAGTTGCAATATAGGGGTTTACGGGGGCGAAATATCGATCTAGCTAGTTCTCATATCTGTGAAAATTCGTTTTCTCCGTATTTTCACCCGAGCAGAGCTCGGTCGCCCAGGTACTGTTCTATGATTCACATAAATACGAGGTTCTTTAATTAATCCAATAAAGGTCAGTAACTTAAGATAATAGGCCATAAAGTAACTTAGTCGCTACAATACATTTAGAATAAAGTTAACCCAAATTTGCATTCAGTTCGCCATAAAAAATTACTCCGATCATAACAAGTTTTTAACGTGTTTCACCATAAAATATTTTACGTATAAACTTAATTACAATTTCGGTGAAGCAAAACTTGCATTCATAATAAATAAGTTGGTCAAGTAATAAGAATACTGAAAGAGATGATTAAAATTGTAATCAGTTTGGTTGAGGTGAAATTAATTATTAATCCGCTTGGGTATCAATTTTTACTGAATGAAACTGTGGAGTATAAAAGTTTAATAACGAAGAAAATGTATGCGCTGACGTAAAGTGCACCACGAGTTTATTTTTGGTAGAATTTTATGAAAAGCGTAAATTTTAATGATGTATCAAAATACCTACAGTTAACGAGTTTTTTTTTGTCAAATAACTAAAGAACAAATTCGCTATGGAGTGGGCTATTCTCGGAGTTTCTTTGGAGGATAGAGATCGCGTATCGGCAAGCGTAGTGTGGCGACCCCCCAGCTAGATGGGCCGACAAACTTATAAGGTGGCTGGGACAGATAGGGTGCTGTGGTATAGCCTAGGAGAGTCTAGCAGTGGACGGCGATAGTCTGAGTCGATTGAACTAAAGAATACAGCGTAAATTAGGCAACTCACTAACCACACGAAAAAAATTCGTAAATTAGTATCAAACATCAAACGCTACTCATTATACAAGTTAAGCTGTTTCAGATTAATTAATGTTGTTGAAAATAGTATTATTTTCAAACAATGACTCCTTGAGTTGAATATAAACTAAGAATACAAAGAATAACTTAGTGGTTATTCGAAGTACCAATTATTTTAACTTAATACCTCATGATATAAGAGTCTTTGCCAAACCGCTTTCGTTAGAAGACGGTGAAAATAAATCTTATCTTAACAAAAAATTGATAACTTGTCTATGAAAACGGGTTATAAATAAACATAAAGCAAGTTAATATTCCACGCTTCCAATAAGCATAAGCATAATCTGCCTATAATGTTCCCACTGTTGGGAGAGCTTGAACTTGGAGAGAGGGGGTGGGCCGTACTTCACCACGCGGACCCAGCGCGGGTTGGTAGATGTCACATGTCTTCGAATTTTTGGTTCTACGCTTTCCTTTACCGTTTCGGGAGCAGTGGTGATGATATAATTTACACAAAGTAAAGCGCAGTACGTCGTAGGTTCGAACCCCCGACAGACTTTCAATACTTATATTATAAGCCTTTGTTGTCCCACTGCAAGGCAAAGGCCTCACTTCCTTGTTTCCACTTTTCCTGGTCTACTGTGATGGCGGGCCAATCCTTTAAGAAGGAGTCCAGCTCATCCCGCCATCTCTTTCTGGGCCTGCCGCGTTGTCGTTTCCTGCTATTTGGGATCCACTGACTGGTGGTTTTTGCATATTGCTGCTCAGACATGCGACAGATGTGGCCAGCCCAGTTCTACTTTAGTCCAGGAACTATGCGGCCAGCGTCCACTATTTGTGTTTGGAACTTTTGACTTTCAATAAGATATAAATCTTTATAAAATATGACGTGTCTATCAAACTCTTCGTAATAAAATTAATACTTATATTAATTAAGGATTACATCTATAAAATCAGTGGCTCCAAATAAAAAGGTAACAACTCCAAATTGATAAAAAAAGCATATTTTTTTAAATTAACTCATTCTATTAATATTCCTTTTAAACATGATGTTTTTTTAAAATTACTTTAATCATTTAATAATATATTTAGAAGGCGTTTTTTCTCTTGTCACAAGAACGGCGACATACATAATTATTAAGCTATACATTTCCAATATAAGCAGACCTCGCATTGCATAGGCTTTCCGTACCTACTGTGGTCAGCTTGTATTGGAAAAATATAAGATTTAAATGTCGTCGAGCGTAAGTACGTACTTTTGTCTGGAGCCACTGAAACATTTTTCTATATAAAATCAATCAAACCTGAAAATAACACAAAATCCCTATAAGTTTGGTAAAAAAGCAAGCGCTACTGACCGACAGATCACCCCCGTAGAAGGGGTGGATGACAAAGGTCTCGTTGCCGATGTGGATGACGCCCGACACTCCGTTGCACGTGTGGAATGCTGCTGATGCTCCTGGGTAGTCCTTTACCGTGCCGTGGTAGTAGCAGTGTTCGATTTCCTGGGAACAAGAAGATATTTTATTTATTACTGTTCGAAATGATAAAAGAATGTCAAGACAGTGAACTGCGCCAACTTAGTAAATTGTAGTTTTTTATTTATTTATTGTAGCATGATCAGCCTATGATGATCCCACTGCTGCTAGGACTCAGGCCTCCTCCCTTCGAGAGGGAGTGCTGGAGGCTGTAACCTACCACGTGGGCTCAGTGCGGGTTGGCAGATGCCACACGTCCTTGAATTTTTGGTCACGATCTTTTCCTTCATCGTTTTGAGAGCCGTGATGAAATTATTTTACACATAGTAAAGCGCCTGCCTGGGTTTGGACTCACGACCTCGTAAGTCGGGGTCGCTACCACTGGGCCACAAATGCTCTTCCACCATTTATTGCAGCACATTTATCTCCTAATTAGGTTTAATAAAATCTAGGCATACCTAATCATGGTTCAGAATAGTGAGGCTAAATCTTCGCGGAGAATAAACCAATGGTATTTTTGCTATAGAATCAATATTACCGTGATCACCACGCAAACAAACGCTTTGCTTCACGCTCTAGATATTTTCATCCACGTACAGGATACTACTTCGATTGCATAATCAGCATAATATATTTTTCTCACGTTTTGTTAAAGTCTATTTTGCGTAGAGAATACCTAATAGGAATAGTCTGAGATTGTACGATTTAGGTATTATCGAAGTAAAGCGAAACCATATTCCCAAAACACGAGATCCAAAATTTAATCGCAAATCAGTACACAAAAGCCGGGATTTCCATAAAGGATTTCTAAATATAGCATTGAATATGGTCGCAATATAAAAAGTGTAGGAATTCAATAAAATATTCTTGTGGAGCAATTTCGTGCGCTGAGAGATCTCCTAATTTGTCATTCACGAGTATCGTCCTCTAACAGAAGGGAAAAAGATGCTATGTAAGTGTGGGGCCAGGATACCAGCGGTTAGGATGGATGGTGCTTTATAGGCGACAGTAGCTAATAAAGTGATTATTACAGCATACAGCAACATGTAATATAAACTACTTAAAAAACGTTTTTTTCTGGTATAAAAAGTCAGGGAAATTAATTGTTAAGCAAATTGACAGCATCCGTCAATTTGTCTTGTTATAGACATTTCATACAATTGTCAAATAATGACAATTGCGATATGAATATGTGGACTGTTTAAGTTAGTATTCAATTATGATATTATATTCAACTCACAACACTTTTAGTTAAAGTAAGTATACACATAAATCTTAATATACAATCTATAATCTAACACTAAATTAAAAACGAACTAACAATACAAATGAGAAGAGAAGAGCTCATTGGGCATAAAAAGATTCGTCCGCATCGCTGTCAGCGGGAAAAGTGCCCAAAAGGCTGGCAGCATTGCCACGTTGGATGGCAATTCTGATTCTTGGTCCTAAGAATTGGCCAGCCCTCTGGTCACGTGTAGAGTTGAGTATTCAATTTGATTAACAATTAATTTCCCTCACTTTATCTATTGCTTTTATAAGCGTTATTAATAAAATAACTAACTAATTGACCTTTGTTGTCTAACATAAAGTGCAACTTACAACAGAGCAATAGTTACAAGTAAATTAAACCGCTATAAAATTAAATTCATCATGCAACAAAAAGCTTAGAATTAAAAATAAATACTTCTCCAAATGATAAAATTGAAATATCTATGCAGAAGGTAGGTATTTTTGAACAGTTCACAGCAAGAATTTTTTTTTTTTTTTTAGTAGAGCTTAGCGTAGTTCATTAGTAGAGAGAGCTACGGTTTCCTAAGACTGCGGTGACCGCCACATATCGTCCGTAATTTACCGTTGAGTGACGTCACTGAAAAGATATTTATGAAAGTAAATTGGTGTGTTCCCTAGAGAGCGTTTTTTGACACCGTAAAGTCAAACCCTGCTGCCATCATTTTCATGACGGTCTGCGGCCATCGCTCGCCTAGGAAGCCGTGGCTTTAGATTGGAAGCGTACGGGTGTGATAATCTATGTATCTTAAAAACGCTACGCTATCTCAACTCGCTAATTTCATGGCCACCACGTAAAAGCCTCGCTCGCAATTAGACCGCGTTCTTTTTTTCGCTCAGCGGCGAATGGAACGAATGAAAGACCGGACCGCACGCTCACAAGAAATCGGAAAGGTTTTCATTCATTCAATGTGAATGGTACACTTCGAGTGACGTTGGTTTGACATATTTTTTTCGTATATTTTATTATTATAATCTGTGATTTATTATGTTTATTTTTTAATTTAAAAACGTAGACAACAAGAACAGAGAAGAGATTTATGAAATGGATTTCCGTTTTAGCTAACGTAAAGAAGTTTCACATATAGTCAGTACAAAAATATTTGATAATCGTTTGTAATAGATTAAGTTTACTTAAATGCCTGTAAATGACTATTTAGAGGCATGAGGAACAGGTTGTAAAGTTCACTCATCCTCTTTAGAAAAGGGAGGATTCTCCGACCAGACGGGTGTCGTGTCTGGCAGGCAACTGCCCAACGATTGATGTCGGAATGTTATATATATGTCGATCGCGCGGTATACTCTGATTGCGCGATGCAGGATTTTTGTGTGATGTCAGATGCGTAGTTCGCATGTGACGATATAGAGCCACAACTTTGTCGAGTGCCTTTTTTTTTAAACATTGAAAATCATTTGAACAAACTTGCATTATTTAGTTCCATCCGTGTTATTATTTGTAGAAGGTTTTTAATGCAAATTACAATGTTGTTGTCAATGGCCCTCGTTCATCAGAACTCAGAAGTTTATTTAGTTTGAATATTCCACGAAATTATTACCTTATTACCAATGTTTTACATTTTCTAAGAAAACACCTTCATAGTTCCAACTCTATATCAAATCCTTCGTACTTAATACACATCATACCTTACAGTAACAAGACGCTGCTCACTTGGGACGGCTAGTTATATGGAATTCTTTCGCCTGCTCCTTCAGCGCATCATCAATCATTTCAGAAGTACTTGGTCCTTGTTTTTCTTTTAACACAATATCGCGGGACGATGTAAAAAATATTTCTTTGGAGCAATTGCCAAAGTGGCTAGTCATTGTATGAAGACTAGGCTATAAAAAAATGTCTGAAGTTGAGCTGTGCTACCTTTGATAACCCTTTTTCTTCGATGCCTAAGTGTCCTTTTGTTTTTGTATAGTTAGTCGCTTAGTTATGTAAGTACCTAGAGTAAATAGTTGGTTCTGTAATATACTATACTAGCTTTTTCCCACGGCTTAGCTCGCGTGGAAATAGGAAATTATGCCATGGAAACGTACTACCGAGATAAAAAGTATCCTATGTGTTAATCTAGGTTATAAACTATCTGTCTGCTCTGAAATAATGATTGAATACTATCGTGAATTCATGCAAGCCTAGTACTTTTTGTGCCAAGTTTCAAGTGAAGGATAAGATGTTTCATACAAAAGAAATCCGCCCCTTTTCGCGACCTTTAAGGTGCAATTTTCAAGAACCCCTTCTTAGTACTCCCATAGATTATAAAAGGAAGCTGTGTGTGCGTGTTTATGAAATAAAGTAGAAAGTAAATAGGTTTTGATTATGTTAGACCATGGATAGTACTAAGTAAGAAGCGAAATAGTTACGGCATTGTAGTAAGGGTTCGTTTCATGAAGTCCACGTAAACCAGAGTTGTGATCAATCAATGCCTATTCCTTCTGAGTATAAAAAGAGGCTTTTCCCTGCAGTGGTGAACCACACTTAAATAATATTATTAACTTAGAGCACGTTCACCACCCACTTATCAAAAAGAATTTCACGCTGTCACACCGTTACTAGTTGAGAAAACATTTTGCGACACCACCGCTTCCATTTTTCATCTTGTAAGTACTGTGGTGTAATTATCACCCCCCCTCCCCCCTTTCCCTTGCTGTCCGCTATAGGGCCACGGGGTGTGAATTTCGTTGGCTAGTGTGTTTAATTTTTCATAAAGAGGTGTTTATTGATTATCAAATTGACACACTACGTCAATTTGCCGTGTTATAGCCATTTTATACAACTGTCAAAGAATGACAGTTGTGATTTGAATACAAGGACAATTTAAGTGGATACTCATTTTGATTAATAATTCATTTCCTTGACTTTATTAATATATTAATTTTATGACTTTGGTGATATATTTTGAATTAATTGAAACAATTTCTTAAGTAATTTATTTCCATGCCGATTTCGGCTACTGTAACCATTTCTGTTTTTGACGGCTATGGTCTACAAGTATGTGCTTTTAAGACGCTTTTTGGAGCCTATTTTAGTAGTGAAGGTACGTGCACACTGCGGACACGTTAGTATACCATTTTGGTAATAGTATTGTATGTTGGATAGGTGACTTACTTTTGAGATGGTCTCGTCTGCTGTCGAGAACACTCTTCCACTAGTCTTATAAAAATTGGGTTTGTTATTGAGTGTGATTGTGTTGCACTGTTTGGGAAAAGTTAAGAGTTTACGAACGCAGTGTACTGCGATAATGATTCCTACGTGGACTGTCAACTTTTATGATTGATTGTTGTTATTTTAGTCTCATTCCATTAGAATGCTAGTTGTCTATATCAGACTTTTAATATCCATTCAGATAGTAATGGAATCATTTCAGTATTTCCCTACGTAGCTGAATTGTCTCACTTTCCTTTTATTTAACTTTAATATTTTCGGAACAAAAGTATAAAATTATCTGATTACGTACACAAGACACCACTCCAACGATATCACCTAAAATTACCTTCATCATCAATTGAGCTGACAATTACAAAAAAATATGAAAAGAAAAAAATCTTTCTCGAAACAGAGGGTGGGTATCGCACTTATACTAAATTAAACAAGGTGTAGGGAAAATTCAATCTAATCTAAACTTCCTTCAATCCAATTTGAATTTCCTCACCTTACCTCCCCCCCTTACCACCCCCTAAATGGTCCTCCGTGTAATTTATCCCAGTCCTTGCTGTCAATTCGTACGCTGACTTTAGGTTCTGTACTATTCCTAACTACTATCTATTTGTAGCAACTAATAGTAGTTTAGAATACACAAAATTCTGTGACAGAGATTGTAGTCGGTGTTGTGACTAAATTGGAATTACACGCCACAGGTGACGATAGTGACATCTGAAGTAACTGCTCAAACTAATTCAGACGCTGTTACTTCAGTTACTAAAACTTGCTGCTGGTTGGTCTCTTCGCAACGTCAGCTGGTTTCGTAAGTACATGCTAAGACGAGAGAAGAAGAGAAGTTTCCACAGCTTAGCATTCGATTCTGTTTAAGACAGTAAAATTGGCAATATAAGCAGCATAATCAGCACAAGCCTCCTCTCTTCGAGAGGTAGTGGGCTGTGATCACGCGGGCCCAGTGCGGGTTGGTAGATGTCACATGACTTCGAATTTTTGGTTTTGGGACATGCCGGTTTCCTCGCGATGTTTTCCTTCACCGTTTTGAGAGCAGTGGTGATGAAATTATTTACACAAAGTAAAGCAGCTGCCTGGATTCGAACCCACGACCTACAACTCGTAAGTCGGGGCCACCACTGCTCTCATAAAAGTGTCCATAAACATTTGTTGTTAATCACTTCGAAAGTATGTAGAATATAATATTTAAATAGTAACATAACTAGACGATAGGCCGAGTGTGTGTTTGGATAAAGCTTTGTAACAACAGGGCCAAATGTTATTATACCCTTACAGATTTTTTTAATGATCGTACAGTACAACTATTTTCTTTATGACCCTTGTCCTTGTCACGCTCTCAATTGACTTGGAAGTCCAAGTCGATTTAGAGCGTCCGGTTTGCACCAAGTGCAAAGGGAACTGATAGAAATCCGACGACTGACAAAACACGAAGTTTGCCGAGGGACATTAAGAAAATAGTTCTACTGTACTGAGTTCCTATAATTATGACATTTCTTCGATCACAAAACTGTAACACTTTTTAGTTTTAAAGTTTTTTATAGATTACATTTTAACCGACTGCGCGACAGTAGGTTAATTTTTTTTTTGTTACGTATGACAAACGGTTAATATAACAAAAAAAATAAAATTGTACGTCATAAATGGAAAAAATGTTGATCCTGTTCCCGAATTTTATTTGAAGACTATGCATCTATTAATTCAAATTCAAATTCAAATTCAAAATATTTTATTTCACATAAACCTATAAGGGCACTTATGAAACGTCAGAAGCTAGATGCACGGTTCCAATTGGTCGTTTCCTATGGAGAAGAGCCGGCAAGAAACTCCATGGTTACTCTTTTAAAAATAAATGGTATTTACAATGCTTTCAAATTACAGAGTTAATAGGTATGAGAGGACAGTGTAGGCCTATCAACAAGTACCAGGTACTTAGCAAGATAGAAAATGGTCGATAGATCTACAGTCTGTTAAGCCTACAACGTTCTCACATTCACAAATTCTAAAAGAAAAGAATCTATATAAAAGCAAAATCAAATAATAAAAATAAAAAGCTATTTAAACCAAATGACATAATTGCCACTACAGCTGTATGTAACAATACTTATTTGTTATAAAAATATATATATATATATATAATATTTTAGGTATATAATGTCAAATAACGAAGAGATTATGTCAAGGTAGTATGTAAAAGAAAAAAGGTAAAATAAAATAAAATAATCATCGTAATTTGGGAGCCGTTAATAGATATTTACATAGTTATGCCGTTAATGAGGTACCAGGGAAGCCACATGTGCAGAAGGAATTATTGCCAAACTTCCTTGTCTTCAACGTAGTCTTTAATCTTATAATATGCTTTTTTGATAAGGACACGTTTGATGTGGGTTTTGAACTTTCCATCGCTAAGTTCTGTAATCGTCTTTGGCAACTAAAAATAAATTAAAAATAAATTATCTAATGTATATAAAAAAATATCTAATGTATCATATGTCTTAACATAATGAATTTCTATACATTTTCCACCGAACATTTTCAACCAAAAATACCACGTACAGTCGTACATTATCAAAGGTATTCTTGTTTACTGAAATGCAGTACATTAACTGAGCACAATAGTGCATGAGAATATTACACGTACAGAGAACAGAGACGTATCTGCTCGCTGCGGGATCACGTATCTGAATTATAATGTAGATACGACAGTATGCGGTCGACGGTCGCATGTCGTATCGCTGTTGTTGTGTGTTGTCGTACAAAGGTGTCAATTCGTATTGTAGTAGAGGTATGAGCACGGCATGGATATTGTGTTTTGTGTGCAATGTTAATACTTACAAGAGGTATAGGGATATTATTTCAATCAAACCACAACTATAGAATGTTTTTTCTGTTTTTCTTTTCCCAAAAAGTCATCGATTCAGCCAGATAACACAGAGTTAGCTGGTTTGGAGGTATAAAATGAAGAAAGAAAAACACATTGAATCAAATTGAGTTGACTAATTGCACTTTCTAAAAGACTGAATAGCAATGGATACCACTGGAAAAAGATGTTTACATTTACACAATGTAAGTTCCTATTTCCAGTAAATGTTTAGATTCTAGTCCCAACATTACTGTGGTAGTCTCAAAGAAATGCATTATACTTAAATATTATTTATTTTCGAACAAACACGTATTAGCCACTAGTTACATCACTGCGGTCGACGTAGGTACCGTCTTTGTCGCGACTCATAAAACCTAAATGATGAGTCTCGAGTATTTTGCTGAGCTCGGTATTTTGTTGAGCTGTATTTTGTTGAGCTATATCTCTCGTAATGCTGTTTAGGTATCTTGCAATGTGTGGAGTTTGTCGTTTTATTCGTTTTTCATAGAAATTGTCGAATGATAAGTATCATTAGGTGTATAAATAATATCATTCTGAAAGGTATATGGAAGTGTTTATTTGTAATTCTTTGTCTGTGTTGATGCACTTTTAATGATAGCTCATTTACACTAGAAATGATGGAGCTCTTAGAATTGAAAATACATTGTCATTCGTATCTTTAATACGATTTTCTTTATCTACACTAGTCTATACTAATATACTAATAATATTATAAAGGGGTAAAATTTGTTTGTTTGTAAGTTTGTGTGTAGGCGGTAATCTCCGGAATTATCAGTCGGATTTGAAAAAATCTTTTTGCTTCGGATAGCCCCATTCTTGAGGAAGGCTACGACCTATAGGAGTCGAGGAAAAAGAAAAAATCTAGAAAGAAAACTAAGCGAAAACGAAGAAATAGCGCGGGCGGGCGATGGGATACGACGTGGTGGGTCGCGGGCCGAAATTTCACACAGACGAAGTCGCGGGGAGAAGCTAGTCCAAAATAAAATGTACCTACCATGTGGGGACGACTATACGACGATAAATGAAAATACTGATACTATTTTAAAACAATATTCAGGCCAAATAAAAAACAAGACAGAGCGCTGCGAACAATACAGTGAAGCATGCCAAAACTACACCGCCACTCTGTGCATACACGCACACATTTATAACCTTTTACAACGACACTACAATCAAACTACACCACACAAAGTGCACACATGTTTACGAGACCGGCTTCACTTCATTGTTGAGAGCGCTCTGTCTTGGTTTTTTATTTGGTCTGAGTAGCAATAGGCTTGCACCCGGATAGGACTTAAACTTACCTGGCGAAATGTGGGTGTACTATAGATACACCTCTGCCAAACCCATCAGGGAATACAGGCGTGATGTTATGCTATGTTATTTTGAAACCATCAAATACCGAGCATCGAAATGACAACAGACTATGGGTTTTTTTTCAATCATCCGACTAGCTATAGTGACTAATTAGATATTATGTAATATATATGGTTCAATTTTTGTAGACTGGGGTCGTCCTTAGTTAGATATACGAAGTTTAGTTCCCAAGTCGCGAGCCCCAAGATACGGACTAACTGTCTAGTTTGTGGCTCACTGGTAACTAAGACTAATTTAACCTAGTTGTAGGTAATATGAGTTTAACCTATGTAGGTACCTGTTTATTTGTTAAAGATAAAGATAATTTTATTTGTCTAAACATGCGTATACATACAAATTAAGCATGCAGGATGTCACAATATTTCGTACGTACATGTTTCACCCGTAAGGCGTACAAATTTATAAAATTTACAATAAATAAAATATTAACTAAGTTACAAAATAAAACTAAATTATTAAAAGGCACTTTAATCTAAGTACCTATATTGTAGCGTCATTCAAAAAGTCGTCTATACTATAATAACATTTGTCTGTTAATAAATTTCGCATCTTTTTTTTAAACAAATTTACTGGCAATGCTTTATATGACTATATTTTATTTTATTAAACATTTTTGGAGCCATACAGAAAACACTTTTTCCCATTAATGCCGTCTTTGACGTATGCGAACACAGTTGATGTTTGTCTCGTCTGTTACGGGGGAAGGTGTCAGCTAGTCTTGGAAATAGAGATTGATTTACCCTAACAAATGCCGCAATTTCAAAAACATACAGAGATGGTAAAGTTAATAATTTGTGTTTTTTAAATAATGGCATACAGCTTTCGGTCGACTTCAAATTAAATATAGCACGAATGCATCTCTTTTGGGCCTTAAACGTTATTTCTTTGTTTGTGGAATTCCCCCAAAATATAATGCCGTAGCGCAATAATGATGCTACTAGGCTATGATAAGCTATTATTAAAGCGTCTGTGTTTAGCTCTGGGGTCAGTTTATATAAGGCGTACGCAGAAGAGCTCAGCCGTTTACTTAGGTATTCGATGTGTGCCTTCCAGTTCAATTTAGAGTCAATAATAATTCCTAAAAATTTTGTGGTGTCGACTTTATTTAGAACAGTATCCTTGTATATTGCGTTATGGTCAAATACAGCCTGGGTCCGTTGCCTAAAATGCATTATAGTGGTCTTATCTAGATTTATTTTTAGGTTACCTGGATTGCAAACAATTTTCAATTTCTATATTCTAATTTGTTATTGTACTGACGCCACCCTGTGTAACGGCCTCCTCTTTCATTCTACAGCACAATCCGATTTCAGTAGTTTCCCAAGGCTGCGTCTTCGAAAAAAATCCTCATCAACAATAGTTTTCTTATCCACATCTGTAGCTCATGTGTGCCCATTTTACTATGGCATTTCAATTCCCACGGGTGAACCCAGTGATTTATCAGTTACGTCTCTTTACGTGGTCATAAATTATATAGGCGTTTAACGCATTCCGGGTTCCGTATTGTGAAAAGTGGCGACTTTAGTGGTGGTCTGTCAAGATAATTTATTGAACCTAAATCTCGGAAAAGCAATTTAAGTTTTACGATTTTCATAGTTACTTTTATTGAAAATATTTTTATGGGTGTAATTTATGGTTTTGTGGAATTGTGATTTTAAAACAAATGGGTTCGTATTTTTGGTCTTACACATAAACTTTGTACAGTACCTTTAAATAATGTAACCGTTTTGAGGATAAAAATGTACGTAGGTATGCGCTTCGGTACCCAAAACAATAAAAGCGATAACTTAATCCAGTTTCTTAACCTTGAACAATTTTTGTCTGTCTAGACATTGGAAAGGGGTTACATAAAATATTATAGCTATTCTTAGTATACCTATTCGATGCTTAAAACAGAAAAAGTTTTTAAAACCGTGCATTGTGTAGTTATTAATGGCGATGCAACAGGCATAGTATCTACATTAACAGCGCTTAGTAGAAGAAAATTGTATAATTTAGTTTCTGTATTTATTAACGAAACTAAAAAAATAGTTTTCAACGTAATCATCAACTCCGAAGCATTATAGAGTTAACGAATCAAATGATAACCATTTCCAATTTTTTAAAGTACCTTGTTGTTGACTTGACAGGCCTACACTGTCTTCCCTATTAAGAGGGAACAGGACCTGCGATTCTCCATACAAATGTATTTCCCTTTTTTCTTCCTGAATAATGCCTCTAGATCAATATTTTCTTTTTCATGAAATCAAGGTCTGCGAAGACACGTCCCTGTTATTTCCTTTTTTTCAGCCTCATATTGGTAATGAAAATAAGTCCCTCAAAAAATTACAAAAATACTACTACCAGAAAAAAAAAACTAAAATACTACCAGACAAATTTGAAAAGTTTTCAACATAAAAGAAGATGATAGGAACCTAGACGTACTCTTTCTTAAAATTTTAATGTTTAAAATAATTTAATCGGCTCAGATTTCGAGGAGAAAAAAGAGGAATACGAAACGTCAATCTCGTCCATTTTTTTTGTGATATAATCGGTCTGAGCTGTAGCTGTCCCTATCGTACTCTACGGAGGCAGACTTGAGGTAAGACGACGGCAATCGTTTCTTCAAATACCTATTTTTCGAATTCCTCGCAGGCCCTGTTCCCTTTTAACAGTGTAATTTGAAAACATTGTAAAAGCCCTTTTTTTTTAAAGAATTCCATTGAAAGCGATCAATTATTTGAAACGTGTACATAGTTTCTGAAGTTTCATAAGTGCCCATGTGGTATAGGTGAAACATATTTTTTTAAATTTGAATCAAACATTTCATTTATACGGGGAAAAAAATACATACCATAGGTCACATCCCCAAGTTTGGTGCCGTTCCAAGCTGACTTGCCCAACATTATGAAAATTAAGGGAAATCGTTTTGTTGCCATCATTGATCCATTCTCAATTTATGCGGGCTATGAAACTGGCCAATCCTTTTTCCAATTTAGTTTTTTGAGTTTATTGTGTTTTTAATAAATGTTGTGTACTTAATTGTTTTAGTTGCGTAGCGCTTTGGAAATTAGAATTGTGTTTTGACTGCGGGCGTATTGTTTGATTTGAAAATACGAATTTTATTTAGACAGCGTTTTGTATTCTGCTATTATTTTAAGTTTTTCTGTTTTCATTTAGGTAGAATTTATTGTTTTAAATAATGCCTTCATTATTTTTGTCAAAAGGCTTCATTAAATTAAAAACAATAAACCCTTTTGCAATACCTAAACAACATTCAAACCTACCTTCTCTCATACTAAACCCCATTAACACTGCCAAAGACTCCACCACAGCCATGCGATATAACTTCCAGCCGATAGAGCTCGCCTAGCCAGCGATACAGTTTTACGAGGACCTTATCTACCGACGTTTGCATAGAAAAGTACGAGTTTCTGAGCCGTTTCCCTCGGCAGATGTAAGGTTAGTACTCTCAGATGTTCCCCCGATCGATAGCTGTGAATAGGGATTTTTTAAGATTCGTATATTCAGTGTGTACAAAGATGCTCGTGATTTGTTGAGCTGTGCGCGGTTGAGGGTTGGAGTGATGTCTTCAAGTGGGAGATTAGGATATGATACGTTATTGCGAATGATTTCATTGCTTGGTTGAAAGATTATTGAAAGTGTGTCAGGTTTTTTTTGTATAGGGAAGTACATTTTTCTTGTATATGTGGTAAAAGGGGTAAATGTTCCGTATCAGTTGTATTGATTATAGTCTTATATTTGGGAGGGTAAAGAATACCATAAAGAGAGTGACTGAAGTTTTACTTGACTGCCTCAGAAGGAGGGTAATGTTTTCACCGCTATTTTCAGCTATCTTAATAGGAAATATCATAGCGATCCAATTCCATTAATTCCTGACACAAAGCAAAATAAAATCGAATCCAATCCGCGTTCAAACTCAGAAGTCCGAAGATTATCTTTTTGGGAAAGCGAAATTAATCTGGAACATTATCATCCTCCAGCCTTTTGAAAAACTGGTAGGCGAGCATCTCGGTTCATCCGCTATCCTCCTCCTGTTATGCAATCGATTTGTCCTCACGGCGGGCTATTTACCCGGGACCCGGGATCCCGGCTTGTCCCGGGTTTAATTAAAGTCTGTACTAAGTCGACGCGATAGCGTTGCCTACGTTTAATTGCGACACCGGATTGCATTGTGTTTTTTTAAGCGATGTGATATTAGCGTTGCGCTTTTGTTTTTGTTGTTTGGCGCTTTGTGTGGTGGGGTCAAAGATGAACGCAGAGTTTGAAAGAAAGAAATATAGAACGAAACTTGCCACAGAAATACATTTACCTATACGTGTTGATGTATTTTCAGTTGTTAGCAGAGAAGGGAAACTCTGTGCTGATTGGTGATTATTTTGTTTTTTTTAAATTTGTTGACGTTTTCAGAAAAGCGTCAATGTAATTATAACCTCGTTATCATTTGATTCGGAAATTCAGTATTCTTATGAACACAAAATTAAGTACTCCCGCTCCATTATTAATTACTTCAAAACCTAAAGCTTCCAGCTTTCAAAATCAGCAGATTGGATACCTTAACATAAAACTCTGAATTTAATTTTACCTAAAGCAGCAAAATAACGACAGCGATCTATCTTATCAATTAAATTTAGTTTCCATTCTTAGACAGACATCTACGTCTAGCTGTTCCAACTTGGTCCATTCATCAGTAATACAATTAAAATATTGGAGAATCGCTTTTAATTAAGTTTTCAGAAAATTTAAGACTTACTGCGGATTGAGATTGAACGGCCAACGATTGTTTTTCAATAGCATTTTAGAATGGCCGTTTTTCGTCCAGATTTGAGTCCGAGATTTTTAAATTTTTAGTTCGATTATGTGTAGGGTGACAATAGACCTCCTATGCAGTGTCTTAACTAAAAGTGTAGAATACTAATCTCGAGGCCGAAACGAGCTTACCTGTAAGTGAAGTTCTATCATAATTAATGATAGCCTCGCCCCGGCTTGATATTATGTGAAGTTAGATTTTGTGGGTGATTTTTGTCTGTTTAGATGGTTATGAAATAAAACAATAATTTACATTTTAACATTTTTCTGTTCAGGTTCTTATTTTTTTCTACCGGTCACAATAAATTTTTAGTCAATTCCAGAGAGAAAGCAAAATGTACTGTTCTCCCAGGACCATTTAAAATTTGGAAACCTTATATATAATCGTGTGGGCTTGTAATATTGTATTGGGCTGGGTCGAGTACGCTTCACCCCTCAATAAAAAGAGAAAATACGCTGTTAAAAGTCGGACGTTAATTAAATATACATACTTTGGCGTTTTGTGTATAGACTTACGTAGGCGTGTACTGTTGATTTTAAATTTTAAACATTGATTGGTCAGCAGAAATTATGCTACTACTCAAATCAAGGGGTTTTGTGGGGTGTATTATAGATAGATAGAATACTCTTTATTGTACACCATAAAAATTACAGATATAAATTTTGAAATTTTACAGAGGGTGACACAATGGGCGGTCTTAGCGATCTTTTACAGACAACCTTATATTTTTGTTTGTATTATATTTTTCGTTGACATACATTTTGGGTTTTTTTTTTAATAAGGTGCGATATAATACTCTATGTGTCCGAATTCACACATGAATTTCTGGCAGGATAAAGTGAAGTTACTTGTACTTAGAGTTTACTTACTACGGAAATGTGAAGTTTAAGAACTATGTATAATTTTACTTTGTAAAATAAAGAAGAGTATGTGGCTATAAATTTTCTCAATCACTAAAGAATATTTCTTTTAGTGTAGATAGACAACTCACTTTAACTCTCAAGCCTTCCATCATTTAACATTGTAATTTATTCCCATATACCTAAATAAAAATAAATACAACAAAACTCTATGATATTAAAAAAAAAAAAAACTACAATCTAGCAGCACAAGCAATAATATTCCGTGCAAACAAGCGGACGGGAACAAGATAATTAAAAAAAATCACATCGACACTTAAGCTTCTAAAAGGCGTGGAGCAATTGAAATTAAACAGTCACTGTTTCAAGTTAGAATCGTTAAACAAAGAGCTTGTTACAACTTGGATATAACTTGGCACTTAACTCGAATAGTCGACGGTAAAGTGCTGGTCTTACAGGCGGCGAGTCAGCGGCGATCGACTACAAACTTGTAAAAAACTGATAAAATTAAAAAAAAATGTCGTTGTCTTGGTTTTTAAGTAAAAATGGGATATTAAGAGCCTATTACACCATCTTCTGATGAATTAAAGGAGCTCGCGGCCACGACGACAACTTGTCGCACGACCAGCTGCAATCTTGGCCGTAGAGTCTCCTACCGGTTGCGGGCAATTTTTCTTCAAAATTGCGGCCAGTTGTGCGACCGCTCTTGGTCGTGGCTTTGTAGTCCGCGAGATCCCTTACGGTAAACGTATCTGGCCAAATTCTGTTCTACTTTCAAATTTATCTGATAGACCTCTCTGGGCACTGCAAAACAGGCCACAGGTCATAAGCCAAGAAATACATTGATGTGAGTTGGAAGTTTAATAGGTAATAGACTGGGCTGGACAGACTTGCTCAATGTCTATCATATACTTTGATTCTTATCTAGCTACTGGTATAACTTACCAAGTTTCTGCGAGTTTGCAATAAAAGAAAATTCCTCTGGTCACGTTATCGAGGACATCGGACGAAGGAACCTGGCCTTCGATATCGAGAAATGCTCAGAATAAATAATATAAGAGCTAGAAATAAAAGAAATAGACATCGAGGATGATAAATATTGCGTCTAACGTGGGCTTATTTTATTTGTATCCGGAAATATCAGCTGTGAGTTTTCAACAATATTTTAGAGTGCCCGTTGACATTTTAGTTTTAAAGCCGAACTGCAAAGCAATTACTTGGGGAAGTGATGGGACTCAACAACATGGTATAGCTTAAAACATATCGATATGAACGGATTTATTCAATCGGGTGTTCGTTATCATCATCGTCCCAAATTCAGTTGGGGTCATAAGCCTGAGGATACCTTCGATTGCCTGAATTTAGTCGAATAGTTTTCAGTCAAACTCGGTATTATTAAGTCGAGTTAGAGACTGTTAGCTATTTCGTTTTCGTTTACTACATCTCGCCAATCGAGCAAAAACAAACAAACAAAGGAACAGCCGTACTATCCTTTTCTCAAAGCCATTCCGGACATATTTTTTTTTAACTTCGTTATAGTTGACGCTAAAAGTCTGAATTTTAAACTTATTAAAGATGTTAATATTGATACGGTCCCTTTAAAATGTTTTAAGTTAACTTATTAGGTAACAATTTATAAAAAAGTTGTTGTATAGATGCTCCCATATTCAATTCAAATTCAAAAGTCATTTATTCAAACTAGGCTGAAAATCAGCACTTTTCGAACGTCAAAATTACATAAGACAGTCCCCCAAAAACGCCCGCCCTTCACCACTTCCTAGTGCTTTAGCTGGGAAGAAGAAGTGGCGCAACAAACTCCCCAGCAGCACAGCTGTCTGAATAGTTAGAAAAACATGATTCTATACAATAGTAATAATTTACTTTACGCAACACAAAACATTAAATTAAATCATTTTCTATATGTCACCTAGCACACGCCAATATACCAACAACAAAAAAGTAAAAAGAACTTAATACCCGAATGAAAGCCTCCAGGCATAAAGGGCATGCCAAATCACAAATGATAAACTAGCGAACCAGCTAACAATCGAAGTAAAATAAATAAACAGTTAATTACTAATAACAACAACAAAAACCATGGTCAGCAAGACGACCAGTCACCACTAGCAGCACCCGTTCACGATAGTTAGGTACTGAATAAATTAACCGACTTGGTTTTACATTAGATCTCACAACATTTTGCTGTAGAAAAACTGCGTTGTTAAAATGAAAGGCATTACCATTGTGAATGTGTTACACAATTTACCTAAATAAATTATCAGGAAAAAACAATTCCAATAAATTTTCATATAAGACACGTCCCGTACCTATACCCCTTTGTTCTACCCCTTAACCTACAAAGTATATTAAGCTCACTCTATTACGTGCATCGGAATTTGGATTTATGAGTCACTAATGCCTTTATGTCATTTTGCAGTCGCGCTGCAACTCCCTCGTTTGAGTTATGTACCTTACCCACTCAATGGCGGGCCGCGGTTACATTGTGTTCAATGAATTTTGAATTTATGACGCATTACCTGCAACTTGTACCTTAATTTAGTGTCTTGTTACTGTTCCTTGTTTTACGTAAATTATCTTTAATTAACTAGCTCGCACACTGCGACATGTGATGGCGACAGTTCGACGACAAGACGCTGATCTGTCGCATGCGAGGTGTGCGCGTGCCCCGTGTGTCTAGACGCTGCGATAGCGTGTGACTCCCTTAGCCTGTCGTTGCGACTTTGCAACTCGACGCAAAGTGTGCAGAGCTTTTCACAAAGTATATGAAAACTAGCTGTGCCCCGCGGTGGGAATATCGGGATAAAAAGAGATATTCTATGTCCTCATCCAGGTCATGGTCTACCCATGTGCTAAATTTCATCCAAATTTGTTCAGCCGTTTTAGCGTTAAAGCGTAACAAACAAACGCACTTTCACATTTTTATTATTAGTTAGGATTATCGGCCGCAGCCTGTCGTTGCGTCTAGCCGCCGTCGCAGTCGCATGTCGCATGGTGTTCGCCATGTCTAAGTTAGTCAACCATCAAAACAAGTGATTTCGTCACGACAGCAATTTGAGGCTCTATTTTATTTTTTTGGCAATCTCATTTTGTCGGTTGCTTCGTAAGATTTTGGCAACTCAACCTCATTTCATAAGTCGTGGCCTGCCAGCCTAACCGAAAACATACTAATAACGTCTCCATTAAGTTAATACAATTCAATTGACCAACAGTAATAATGTCTGTCTTATTATTTCGCAGCCGCTTCGCTTTTCCTTGGGCCGGGGCCTCGACTGAAGCCTTGAGTCCCGCTAGTGCTACTTCAGTTGAAAATCCGTTACAATTTGATGGGCCTCGACTTTGTAAGGAACATTTGTTTTTGTTAAAATTCTGTTCAGGAAAAGTCACTTGGGTAATATAAATGTTCCACATTTTGTGTTGAAATTAAGTGAGTCTATTTTTGAAGTTTTAGGAGCTTCTCGCTTTTCAATTTATATTGTTATAATAAAAAAACGTGACGTAATTTTATGATAAGGTTGAAATAGGTAATATGAATCTTGTACTCGTATTACATAAATAGAAAAGAATTCACCTACTTATACCGTTTTATGTAGCAAAAACTCAGTACATAACAGAGAGCGGTAGACAAACATCCTCTAAATAACAGCCCTTAACCGAACCAATATTCCAACATTAGACCTTTTACAGCAAAAAAATGAAGATTTCATTCCAGAAATATTCCCTCCTTTGCAAATATATCGCGAAATTCTAATTTCACGCATTTCCTTCGGGTGTGGGGGTTGATCCCACAATAAGAAAGTTGTATAAAGTAGGGGGAAAGATTCTGTAATATTTTTCCGGGACCTCTGAATAGGATGCAAGGATTTGTCAGCTTGGTCCACCTCTATAGGAGACTTTGCGTTTGATATTATAACAGAATACTACCGCCTGTTCGACCCGAGTCGGTTTGAAGACAGATAAAGAATATTCTTTATGTATTTCAAACATTTGGTTTTTAAACTGATTTTGAGAGGGAAAATAGCTGTGAGGTTTTCATTTGATTTTCGTAAGATGTGGTAGTATTCTTTTTCTTTAAAAATGCGCATAAGAACGGATTTATATACGTGGAAGAATAAAACAGGAGTATTTGGCATTCTGTATAGATGTTGCTTACCCTTTGTGTAAAGGGTGTAAGTTTATATATTTATGATTAAAGTGTGTGGTAATAATGTTGATATTATAATTCTGTTATACTTGAGGTTAGTCCTAGGCTTGGGGAAGGTTTGGTATAGGCTCTTTCATACGTGTCACTACAACTGGCTGAGGGCTTAGATCTGTAGAAGGTCGCGGTCTTTTACTGAAAATGTTGTATTGTAGGAAAACAGGATCAATTAAATAGTTTGTTTAGGTTTAGATGTTTACTGAGAAGTATTATTTATTGTGTTAGCCGTTGGCAAAGAACATAATGATATACTGTTTTCCGAAGTAGGAGCACCAGGTTTGGTCTTAGTATCTATTGATACAAGAAAGAGGCTCAGCTGGTGGAGAGTGATATTACCGCCACTTGTAACGTGACTATGATGCCTCAAAGAGACATAGTTTCATAATATGCCTAATAGGACAAGTATCCAAAACATAAGTACCGGCTTCGCATAATATCTTACATTTTCTACTCACTAAATACGAGAAATCAAGCATAAAGATAAGCAAAAAGGTCCCTTTATACAGACAAAGTCGCGAGCGAGAAGCAAGTGTGGGCGAATTCCAACGATTCTGTTATCGTTCACCAAAGTTCTCGATTCCGTTTTCTCGTACATTTTGTTGGTAGAAAGAGCAAAATATACAGCCAAGCATTTCTGTGGCACAAATCTTGTTGAATTTCTCCGATATATTCCTATCTTTTGTGTGAGACGGTGTTTTTATACCGCTGTAAAATAAATAGTATAATTTTCGCTTACATGTTTATTTTATTTCTGTGTTCTTGTGTTGTATGATATTCTTGTGTTGAAATGTTTTTGAATTTCGACTTTTGTGTTCCTCATGTATGGAGGTGTGGGGAATAAAGAAGCAATGGCCTTGTATAGTTCGACTGATGAACGAAAGGTTTACGACCTTTCGTTCCAACCGCATGCTTTGTATGGACTCACTCCAGCACACTTATAATTTGCGTATTTTCGTTTACCCACTCACAAACTCACGCTTTTTCTTGTTTGGTTAAGTAATGTTTTTTTTTGTAAAAACTATTATATCGCGATCAAAATAGCAAGTATAGTCTTGAATTGACTTTATAACGCGAAACTATATCCAACCGAACCGCCTCTCGTATCCGCTCGGCCAATAGGGGCGAGTCGAAGTTTCTTCGTTTTGACAGTAGTCGTCTGACGTACGTCAACTGGGCTGCGCACAAAAAAAGGTAATCTTTGATACAATTTACGAAACCTTAACTTCGCCTCGAACTTTAGTGTTTTAATATATATGTGTGCATGTTAAAACTTATATTTTTACATCTGAAATGCATCACAACAAGGTAATGCATATTTATTCACCTCAGTAGACCCGAGCGTACAAATAGAGTAAATAATTATCAATTCCATTTGAACTGAAATACTCGCTTAGCAGTAAAGAGATATCAGTTTATATTACAAATTCCGCGAAGCTAAAACATATAGGGTGTTCCAAGAAGCATCGTTTGATTGAGCGCTCACTTACAACTTTGTATCCGACTTGGTTGCAGCGTAGTAAGTTTGCAATTACAGAAAACTGCACTATTTTATCTTAAGTGCAGTTTTCTTGCAAGTTTACTAGGGGAAACAATTCATTCGCTGCCCACTTAATCTCCAAGTTGAAACTGTCTGCGAATTGCCAGCACTGTTTAAAAAGTTTTGATATAAATCCGCGAAATGGCGCCGTGGCGGATCGCGGTGTGTCCGGTAGTGATGTGGTGACCTGTGACAATGTTGGGCAGATATTCGTAAGTGTAGGTATCCGAACTTGAATTTTATGGGGTACTAACAGCCCGAATAGGGCGTGAATACAATAAAGCATGTATATAGTTTCATAAGTACCTATCACTACCTACTGTGTAACATAATTGGCTACATAAAGGAGATGGAAAACGGTGGACCCAAATGTAATAATTTGAGATATGATCTAAAAAAAATGTAATATTTTTTTTATTTTAGAATATCAACATTCAGCTCAATTCTCAATCTGGAAGCTGAGAAATACAGTTTTCGTGAGATTATCGATTAATCGAGTAATCGATTACACAATTACAAAAAGAAAATCTTCGCACTGGGTAATTAACTCAAAATAATTAAATGCAGTATAATTTACATACAATATAGTGCACTTAATTACGGTAATAATAACAAGAAAAATATTAATTAATTACTGAAAAACCAATATAATAATTACCATAAATTTCGGATCGATTAAAATCAGTCTTTATTTGTCACTGGCATGAAAACTGACTAACATTGACACTAGACAGTTGTCGTCTGTTCTTGGTAACTCACTGGTTTCATGTTTTCCGATGCGTTTTGAGTGCTTTCCCGATTATTATTCATTTTTAACGACCACTGCCTTGTCTTGTGCGGATTCTGACCCTGCCTACCTTGTACGACCCTTGCTTTAGAATAGAATAGAATATATTTATTGTAAAACATGAGTATACATCAAATAATATGTGTAAACAAACATTATTTTGGTTTAGAAAAAACCATAAAAGATTTGAGTCTACACAAAAAACTATGAAATTAATAACTTAAGCCTACCGCTAATTAAAAAAGAGGGGATAAGTATTGCTTTGACAGATTTGAGGGTCAAATTGTGAAAAATGTCGTAATTATAGGAATCTATTTAATTAATTGCGTTCATTTAAAAATTCCGATATGGTGTAATTTGGCTATGAGATATTTTTTTGAATGTATTTTAAACAGAGCAGTAGGAATTTGTCTTATAGGTTTTGGGATTTTATTATAAATGGTTGGTGCTAAACAAAAAATTATTTTACGCATCAAAGCCGTGGTTGATCTTGGTACACATAATATATGCTTTCACACTAGACACCGAAGGTAGCTCACACGTTTGACTTGGAATTGTTATTTTGGATTTTACCGCCGCCTTCATTTGGATTGCATATTGTTGAAACTATGGATCGCGAGGGACTGATAAGTTTAAATTAAAACTATTTTCATCTCGTTACGTTCAGGCCCAAGATTGTATGTAATGGTTTCCATTAAAGTATTAATTTACAAGTAACCAATACCTATAGCATATTATGTGTATTTTCATAAGTTTTACATCTTTGGATACTGTCATTGCAAAATATAATAAAATCATAGAAACACCTTTATGTTAAAGTTACTTCGTAAAAGTAATCAGTGTTTAAATGTTCTAGATTCAAACTAATTGTCTTCGGATATTTTGTATTCGGTAAAAAAATACCAATGTTTTTTACATTCCTAACAACAGCAGTGACTAAAAAAATTGCTTGGTCGGTCAAAAATAGACGTGCTTCAGTGTTGCTGGCTGAAGAGAGATTGGCAGCGTTCACAGTGTCGACACCAGCATTGAAATCTAGGCAATTTTTGTTTTTTGACTTCTATTCGTTCACCAAACTTTGTTTCTAGTTTTGGCTGTGAAATGTGCTGGCTTTTGAGCTAAATTTTAGCTGTGTGAGAAATAAATGTAGGTTTGTGTTCTAGATTTATTGTGTAACGTGTAATGTTGGTGTAAAGTCGTGTGTAGATTGGCGATGACGTACCGGAGTAATAATTGGTCTTAACTGTTTTAGTAATCTATTTTGAAAATTATAAGCTCGTTTATATCTACAACTTTAATCAAAAACTAGTACTAAATAAAGTTTATACTGATCGGGTCTTGATTCCCAATTTCAGCATAATATATATAAATCAGTCTTTGTTGACATGCTCCATTTATAACTATGTCAGCACAGCCATCTTGTTTTTCGTTTTGAACTGAGCTGAAATTGGAATCCAGTCAAATATTTGTAGTTAAAAATAACGGTGCGTCAATATCGGATGGTATTTCAATAACGAAATATTTATTGAAATCCAACAGTTTTGAGAAGAACTATGTTTAGTTTGGTTTCGGCAAACAGTCGTTTAATATCGACTTAATTAAAGTGTATAAAAGCACTATTTTTTTTACTGTCTAGACACATAGACACGTGTCGAAAATGTTATTACACATCTTTGAAAGCGATACTTATGTGCTATTAATCGTTTATTGTTAAATTAGTAGCGACATTTTTTTCATACTGCATAGCTTTGCTTTGTGATTGTACCTATCACTAAAGGACACAGACAGTTCATTGTTGCCTAATTACAAATGAAGTAGATCTACAGGTACTTACAGTTCTGATGTCGCTCTCGGCGCCATTTGCTAAGTATTGTGTTTGTTTCAGATTTGGCGCTAGCAGTTGCCTGTGACAAAGAGAAAAGAATACTTTAAAATACAAATAAAAATCTCTACAGTTCTTACACACAGATTTACACGAATAGTAAGTAGGTATAGGTACCGATCAGTTCATGCACACAGATTGATATTATGGTCACCGGAAACAAATGCGTGAAGGAGGCTCAAGCGGGACATTAGCTAGAAAACCAAATCTGTTAAAAACATCATCCGTTACCTACCTAATAGCCTAAGATCAGAAAGATCCAATGTATGAACGACCTGCACTCATACGTTTAATGAATGAAAAGTATTTGATATCAAATTTAGTCCAGACTATGATTAATTTTAAAAAATATTTTTCAAAAATTACACTCATTCGTTTAAAGAATAAATTTAACCAATTGAAAACCAAAAAATCACCATAGCTTCAGCAGCCAAGATAATTTTGAATTAACGAAATTGACGTTTTTGGTGTATATTGTTTTATTCTTGAGGTCGGTACCTCAAAAATAAAACAATATACACCAAAAGCGTTTTAGCTACACAAAAAAGCACTCGCTTCGCACAGTCGGTTAGCTGATTACTTTAATTTGTAGGCAAACACTTTTTGTTATAATTTGTTAGCCGACGCAAAACTTTTCGGTATTTGGCGCCGGTTTTACGGTCGCTCCTAACTGCCCGGCACAGCCTTGTTTCGATTTTTGGGGTCAGTATAGATCTCTATGGCTGTATAGGATTTTGTGTTTATACACTTTGGTAGTAAACAAGGCAAAATGCCTATTTACTGTGGCATTAAGGGATTTGTATTTGGTGCAATTAGTATACTAAATTAACTTGAGAATGATTTACACGTTGGAACGGTTTCTGGAACCTTGGAGAGCAATACATGACATGACAACAAGCACGTTCAATTATTGCTGCTCAAGAATCGCATGCAATCGTATAGACGCGTGCGATTTCTATATAATGGTATTCAATAATTTACGATTTAATTGCCTGTATGCCACAGGCAATTAAATCCTTAAGCCTTATGGTCAAGCAACAATAAAAATTGCACCATCTAACAGTGTTTAGACGATGTAAGTTATTTCTTGCTTCAGTTTTATTGTATGTCACGGGCAACAAACTTGCATCGCGTAAATGGACCTCAATTTTTGACATTCAATAAGGTATGTGCTACTTCTGGAGGCAGCATTCGATTAAAAATTATCGATTTAGGGTCATTTACCAAGACACGTACTGGCTGAACTAATGGTCTTAGAGAAAGTGTTGTAGTTCTTGTAGTGCTGTAGTTGAGTAGAAGGAAGACTTCGTGCCCTTGCGCATTCCTTCATCAGTGAACAAGGACAAGGGATTCGGTGTTGGCTCATACGCAAAAAGCTGCTTCAATGGTTAATATGATTGTTTTGTTGTTACACAGACCCTCTGGAATACGGTAAGGGGATCAAAATCAACTCTTTACACTAGTTACTATTTACTACTCTTAACATTAGTTCAGCCGGTACTTGTCCTTGGCAAATGACCGTAAATCGAAAGAAAAAACACTTTTTGGAAAAAAATGCTCATAAAATCTTTGACTAACTGTATCTTCGCAACCAATAGACCTAGAGTGCTTGGGGGTAGGGCTCAGACTGTATCAGATTTAGCTTGCTTCACAAAAATATTCAACAAAGATATCTAAAAACGCGTCCATAAGGTATATTTTTAAAAAAACTGAAACAAGTGCAAGAATTTCGTAGTTTTTCGAGCACCATGGGAGTAGCACAAGATTTTCAGGGTTGCAAACTGGGTATAAACTACTCTCAGGGCACCTAACAACATATAAAAAAATCGTAGTTTCATGCACGTTTGCGACATTTGCATTTTTGTGTGTCGATATTGACTGCGCTAATCTTTACGTCAATAATTAAGTCAAGTCAGTGACTTTCGCATAAATGTTTATTCAATTCCATATAAAAACATGGATTTTATCGATCAAAAAAATAATCTTTTGTTGTTTATTTACCGATAAAAATATCACATCACCAAAAGTGTCATCATTAATTGAATGAATTGAATTTAACGTCACACAACATTCCAAAATGTAACTCGGTGCAGTTAAAACAGCTATACATTTCAAAATCCTCATTGAAAGCAGTATTAATGAAGTCCGAAGCGCTTCAGTTTAAATGTGATTATTGCGCGCCTTTGTTTCCGCTCCGTGCTGCGATCAACTGTGATTGTGTATGGCGGCCATGTTGGATTTAGACGTTTTGTGCAAACCGCGCACACTCTGGCGTTGTTTTGCGATCGTGTTTGTGACGTTCCGTGTAGTTTAGACTATCAATAGTCAAACTCGACGCATGGAGGTATTGTGACGAGATATAGGAGTATAGGTATATATAGGTTTGAAAATCTTGCTGCAAATGCTAATGTCATCATAATTCTGCTGCCCTTATTAAAAAAAAACAGTATTAAAATAGGTACCTATCTCTTAACTCCATTGTGAATGGGCCATTAACAAAATATAAACGTGCCATCAAAAAACCTGTAATTTCAGTATAATTTTAAATCCAGCAAACATTAAATGACACCGTACTTAATAAGCTACTTAAGTCTAATTATACATTTTGTTCGTGAAACAGAGCAATAATCTCGTTTTTCAGCTCATTAATGGGTATTTCAGCGGAATATTGTGTTCAAGTCTTTTCAAATCATTGGTTGGATGTAATGCTTAAAGAGCGTTTATACAGAAAGTGGGTAATGTCGGAAATAGCTGTCAGATATTTGACTGATTTAATTAATTTGGGAATATTACTGTGTGAAAATAATAAATATGGCTAACTAGTGAACTTAAATATTTGACATCTATTTGCGACGTTGCCAACTTTTTGGATGAACGCTCTTAAAATGGCGTTAATTATTACGTCACGGTTAAATAAGGTATTTGTTTGATGATGTGGGGTGTATCAGTGTGCCCATGTAAGGAGTTTAAACTATGTTTCTATGAGTGAGTTGTTTGTTTAAATCAAATCAATAGTCATTTATTCAAATTAGGCTGAGTATCAACACATTTTGAACGTCAAAATTACATAAGAAAGTCCCCCCTAAAACGCCCACCCTTCATCTCTTCCTAGTGCTTTAGCTGGGAAGAAGAAGTGGCGCACCAAACTCCCCAGCAGCACAGCTGTCTGTTAAGTTAGATGAACTTGATTCTACACATAGGTTGGCAAACTGGACCAGCTTGATACAAAGCGGTGATCACAACCTGTAGACAATGAGCACCAAGGGATAGGTATGATTTGGTACCATTGTAACAGATGAAGTGCTTGTTATTTCACAGGTTCCATAACTTTCAAAGGCATGCATTTAATCGAACCTAAAATAATTCCCATTTTGCTTTCCTAAATTATTGAACCCTCTAATATAATACTTGCTCATCTTTTTTTAAAACTTAAATAATTCCTATTTTGGGGTCCTAAAAATACTAAATGGCCCAGTATCTGCGGATAGCGCTCGACGGCCGCTGCCACGGCACCGTTCGCTTTGTGCATCATTACAACCAAGTTTTAGGGGATCATTCATAAAAAAAATGTGCATCATTAGAAGGTCAATCATTTTTTAGAGGATCAATTAATGTTTTCCATTTTCAAACTGAAACACGCCACACTGTTTGGTTGCAATATTATTTACGTACTCCATGAGAAAGAACAAGGAGTTCGTTCTGATTTGCAAAAGTCCTGTTACCTTTCAAACGAAACATTGTAAAAGAACCATTTAAAAAATTAAACAGCGCAGAGTCAAAAGCATTATAAAATTAAAAACTTACACGTAATTTTAGTTAAAACAGTACCTAGGTACGGCTATACAGTTCCAGTATAAGATGACCTCTCGTTGTACGGAAATCCTATAAAATGCGAGATCAGCTTATACTGGAAATGTATAGCTTGATAATAATTATGTAGCCGTGTGTACCTACAGTAATAACCAACTTTGAATACACGCCGCGAAAGCGACCAACTTTGTATGAAAGAACAAAGTCATTGTATGTTTTAATTTATCCGTCATAAACATAAATAAAAAGTTGGTACATGTAAACAGCTTTCGGTCGGGAGTTAATATTTATAAAACGAATGACGTAGCGACGTGGGGATATTAAAAAGTTTCGTTTTATTCCTTCATTAAATTATGTATGAGTCTGTAGAAGCTGGAAAGGATTTTCTGTGTTTTCCCAACTGAGGTTCATATTTTTTTGTTAGTAAGTTTAAAGGATGGAAAATCGTGCGCCATATTTTATCCTTATGAAGAAACATTATGGTGGGATATGCTTAGATATAGTGCAAATTCTTTTTCCAGAAACACTAAGTTTGAGTTGTGTTTCCATACGAGTAGTTCAATGTTTAAAGTTTAGTTATGAACATCTAAATCTAAACATTGAACATAGTATTCTGGGTACCATATCAGTCGACAGTGATGCGGTCGATTTTCAACGGCATATTTAATTTTTTAATAGGGTTTGTTAAGTGGGGATATTTTATTGTAAATTTTTATTATTATTTAAATTTGTTATAAGAACTTTATCCAATTTACCTATATGTTTTTATCGTATTACGTGGTTTTTCATGAACTATATTAATGGCATCAAGTTTTGGTACTCTTTCTCAGACACAGCCAGTGAAAAAAGCCTGCGTCATCTTTAATTTGCAAAATATTGTCTTGTTACAGTACATTTTACAGAAATAAAATCATTTATCACAACTCGATATCAAAACTGAGCTGAACCCCTGAACCAAATATATATCACAACCAACATGATTGTCAATACGCGCCATGAGCCGTGCGACCCGCCTCGCTGCACGAGTCCGAAGGCAAACACACCTCTGTGTCATTGCACCCTTGTAGTTACACGAGTGGGTATATGTGACAGAAATCAAGCTGACATTCACATTGTTATAGGTATAGTTAACCTCGTTATTGTTTTACCACGTTTGACAACAACTGCCAGTTATTAGAAACTAGAAAGAAAAGAAGTACATTTATTTGCACTGAACGTGATGCATAGAGGCAAAAAAATAAAGCACCCAAACACAAAATGCTTGCACTGACTGGACAGGTCCACTCAAATCTGTGTGGTCCTTTCCTCAAAATACCATTTCAGACGCTAATCTACATGGTCCTCATATGGTCTGACCAAGATTATGTCTGGACTTTAAAAGAGACTCCGACCTCTGAGTTTGTTTCGGTCTTTCTTCTCAGAGTAGTCAGATAGGAAACGCCGAACTCATCTAGCATTTTCTTCTTTTTTTTAAAATATTTTTTTAATATGACGTGTAAAAGTAATTGCAATATCCTATTTACAGAGTAAACAATTTCATTTCATTTCATTTCAAAAGAAACAAGTACCTACATTAGGGTGGTAACTATCTGTCACATGGACAAGTAGACCTTGTTGGTTTATGACATTCGTGCAAGTGACATTCAACCTTAAGGTGATTTTCGACCTTGTAATTGAAATCAATTACAAGGTCGACTGTACACTACAAAACCGATTCTTTTGAATTCATTGGCGGTGATGGTGGTTATTTTTTCTCTTGATTATGTCCATTCCTTTTAGATCGCAGGTTTGATGAGGCAGATTTAGTGTCATGGTCCTGGAATCGGTGCGGTACGTAATGTCTTATCTGTATCTATTTTTCTGTGTGTACATAAATAATAAAATAAATAAATACATCATCTGCCTAGCCTTTTCCCAACAATGTGGGGTCGACTTCCAGTCTAACCGGATGCAGCTGAAAACACATGGAACGACTGCCTATCTGACCTCCATAACCCATTTACTGGGTAATACCATACCCAGACTGGTTGTCAGACGTTCGGACTTCGAACGACCCGTAACGACTGACAAAGATCCACGAATGACAGCCAGGACCGACAGCTTAAAATGCTTCAGGGAGGGCTCTTGGTAGGTAAAGATGGTCGCCCATCCACGGATAAATAGTGGCAAGCGCAGTTTAACCTGATCGATCGACCGGTGCGGCTCGTTATTTTAATATAATTTCACAATTAATAATAAGTTTATTAATAATAAGGGCTCTTGAATAACAATGACCACAGGCATAGATATGCCTGTGGTCATTGTTATTCAAGAGCCCTTATCTAAAGATCTTTGGTGCTACAAGGATCTTTTGGAGGCAGAGTTCACTCATCTTATTTTTCCGGTAATTGTCACTTACTATACCACCATAACGGTCATCATCATCTTCATCACCGTCACCATCATTCTCCTGCCCTTATCCCAATGTATTAGTGGTCGACGCAAGATGTCCCTTTATTCCATACTTCTCTATTAGTCGTCATATCGGTGGTCGCCCCCTTTCTAGCCAGATCATCTTTCACACAGTCCATTCATCGCTTCTTTGGTCTTCCCGTACGCTTATAGCCATCGACAGCCTTAAGTTCTAAGTTGAGTTGCACGATTACTGATAAATGGGTCCACTGACTGGACAGGTCAGCTCAATCTGTGTGTTTCTTTCCTCAAAAGACCATTTCATACACCAATCAATATGGTCTTCACATAATCTGATCAAGATTATGTCTGGACTTTAAAAGAGACTGTGACCTCTGAGTTTATTTCGGCCTTTCTTCTCAGAGTAGTCAGGAAACGCCGACCTCTTCTAGTTTTTAAAATATTATTGACGTGTAAAAGTGTTTGTACAAAGCGATTTACAGAAAATAAAATTATTTCATTTCATTTCGACATTCATTCTCAAATCTTTCCTCACCACCTTTTATTCATTCCTCCGCATTACATGTCCATACCATGACAACCGATTTCCGCACAAAAACACTCGTTTATTCATTTTCAATTACTGGCTGTTACTGTTATAATCCTACTACAGCCATTACCGTTTCACAGAACGCTCATAACAGAAGCATTATCGTTTTGATTGAATACAATGTACAATCGGAATTGTTATCGGAAATCGATCTAAAATCGAATATCGATGTCAGTAAACGCTATGAGATTCCATATCAAACAATGGCAACGGTAGGTATTTTATACAATACAGTACGTTCTATTTAGTTGAGTTCATTGTCCTTTACAAAATAGTGACGTCACATAACTATAGATGCTACAAACCACAGTGCATTATTCGGTGCATGCATCCGTACGAAGCACTACTGTGGTGCTGTGCGCATTGAACCATTCTGTGTTAGTCTGTGGTGACGTTCTATTTACCTGTATACTAACTGTTTGCGGATGATAAACTCTCGTTTGAGCTAGGAAATGTAGTATTTCATTCGTTTTTAGGGCACTCCTAAGTTATCTAGGGCATTTTGCTGAACTGAATATTTTAAATAATGGTCGGTCCAAAAGTAAAAGAGTGAAAAAATCCTGTTCAAGTTAAATTCTTACGCAATAACTCACTTAAGGGTATTAGTAGCACATTCATCTATGATTAGAAGCAACTACAATAATTTCAACTTTGTTTCTTTTTCCACCAATAAATTTTTGAATAACATTATTAAATTGTAATTCAAAAATTGGCGATAGAAGTTGAGGTTATAAAATAAAAACCTCAATTGTCAAATGAAAAACATGTTTACGGTGATTTAAAATTAGATTTCCTGGTTTAAATGTTCAAATAATCAAATCAAAGCACTCAATTTGTAAGAGGCACTACAAATTTTCATTCACTGGTACGTTTTTGATCCAATTGTTTACATTTTTATCAGATTCTTTTGGAACATACCATAGTCGAAAAATCAAAGAAGGAGGGTAATAAAAGTGATCCTATCACCTCTTTCCACCGTGTTGGCTTTTTTGGATAAATGCCAAGAAGCGTTAATACTAAGACTACTAAGAGTGATGCAAAGACAGAGTCAAGATCATTATTTTCATTTATCTAGAACTCCATTATGCTAAGCCTAGGCGACTGCAAGTTTACGTCAAGAGGATGCAGCGTTCTCCTGCAACACTGCACTGTGATCATTATACCTATCCTATATGTATACAAAGCGTGGTGATTATCTTTCCACCATTTACTATACCAACTTTCGTGAGAATCATGTTAGGTTATAACTGTATACGTGCCGATATAACGACATGACAAGCATTTCAAAACAATCGGCACCATACCATGCAACTTCTTCCTAACTCATAATCCATCACTCCATTTTCCGAGCACAGTTCGTACGTACTTTATTGTACTCTTTCCAGCTTATTACACCCTCATTTTAACATCCCATAATTTTAGCCCATTAAACGGGCGCGAAGGAACTTGACACACAAATCAGTGCATAAACAAGAAAGTAATAAAGCAGCCAGTAGACGACACATGTGAGCGACGCGACCGACGCGACGCGGTAAACAATTTTCGACAACATATTTTTCGTATACAGCAACATAGAGGTGCTTCGGATGGTGTTGGTACAAGTTATGAGAGATACGAAATAAGATTAGAAGTATATTTTTAAGGGTCAAGACATTTTAGAAGTATTGATCAAGGGCCAACGGCGCGGATTGATTGAACTGATAACCGTGATCAATTCGCCTAGGTGTGCATTTTAAACATTGATAGTCTTTGAAAGAAACGCTAAAACATTGCTTGCTCTTTATGAATAGGAAGGCCTTTGAATTAGGTCTTTTAATACCAGCTTAAATTAATGCTGAAATATGAAAGTAAAAGAATCACCACGTTGATGGAACATTTGATATGTAACATTATTCTTTGAACACCAATAAGAAGGGAAAGGTTTACTGCTGAATTTTGAGAGACCGCTGTTGAGATGCTCCAGAATTTGCATACCCGCTACCGCATACGTTTTATACCATTCTGCTTGTCATACATATTTCACGTATTCCTCCCTCGTCGCCGGATTTCCGTACCTTATGCATCCCGCATAAGGTACGGAAATCGCTAAATTGATGCCCAATGTAAATGGTTTCGGGCGATTTTTTTAAACTTATGACGCCATATCCGCGCGTTAGTCTTCGATTTGTGTTCGGGGAACGACCATTTTGTTGGTAACGCAGTTTTTATCTGATAGATTTGATAGGTTATCGAATGATTGGATTTATTGGGTAGTGAGATGAATCTCTGAATTGGTGGATGAGTTTTTTGGTTATAACAGCGTGGAATTGATTAAGTGATGTTGTGTTTTAAGAACTACTTATACGTTTAGAGCATTCTTGAATGGAAAGATATTAAGAGATACTTTTAGTCCATTCTTTAAGTAGGAGATGGCGTATTGTAATAGTTCTTTCAGCTTCAACTGAACCAAAAAGTTCAATATTGTGCATAATTTATTGCTTTTACTCTGTCAGAACCTAGGCATTAGGAGATTTTCGCAGCTTTGGTTCGGTAGAGGACTAAAGAGGAGAAGTTTGAGAAACCTCATTTAGGTAATAGATTCTGTTTATTTCTTTACAAAATATTTCAATTTTCTTATTCCCCTTTGTCAAAACAATTTGCATACATCAGAAGCTATGTAACCCAATCAACTAAAAACAAGCACGCTATCTGATGCACTTTCCTTAAAACATTACACACATCAGAATTAAGTTCAACCTCCTTTATAAAATAAGTGCTATTTATGTCTCGGAACGAAAAATACTCGGTGCATTTCCTTTTACACCTGTGTCAATAAAGAAAATCATAAAGACTGCTTGAAACGAAGAGTTATGTGTCTTTAGTTAGGAATAAATCTGTGAGTTTTAGGGGGTTCCAAGTAGTGGGGTGACCGTGTGACCCATCTCACACGGTCCCCCTACTCTTGTTTGTGAGGTTAAGTTAAGTTTGTAATTGTATCAGTTTTCTCGTTATTGCGGTGAAGCTCGAAAGAAAGGTAATTAGCTTTTGATGATTTGTTTAGTCTTGAATTTTTTTATTTTTCGTTTCAGTTGCATTATATCTTGGGCCGGGCCAGCAACTCCAGCGCGCCCTCCTGGTCAATTCAATTCGAACTACAGGGTGAGCTATCATAGGGTATTAAACATTTTTAGTGGTTTGATAACAACACTCATAGATAATAAAAAGCCTAATTAATTAACAAAGGTGGTTAGTATAATCATCGCAAGGAAGATACTATCGACAAACTACGTCAATTTGTCGAGATAGACACACTACGTCAATTTGTCGAGATCGACACACTACGTCAATTTGTCGAGTTATACGCATTTTACAGAATTGTCAAAGAATGACAGACGTGATTTGAATAAACGGACAATTCAATTTGGTAGTCCATGTGATAAACAATTCATTTCCTTTTTACCTAATTATCTCAGAAATCATCACAAGATAGTCAAGGGTTTACATAAAGACAGTATTATACCTAAGCCAAGTATAAAGTAAGAGGACGTTATCTGTCGAAGCCATGTTAATTCTGTGTAGAGGGCTACACTTAATATGATAATCAAGACGTTACTAGTTTTAATACATGGGTTTTAATGAGAAAGCGAGGAGGCGTGGTCGTGGCGTGACGTACGACCAGGTAGGACGGCAAACGGAAAGGAATACTGAGCCGGTTTTAGATTTAGATCATTTTAAACTGCCCCGTTGGCCTACCAAGCAAGCGCTACCGGTTAGCATGAGGTCCTGGGGTTCGATGCCCAGGTCGGGTAAAATGTTATTGGGTTTTCCATAGGGAATTTCTCAGTAGCAGCCCAGAGTTAGGATTTGTGCCTGGTTGATGGCAATAGGCTCGCCCTTCTATGACATATCACACGGGACTTAAACTGGCGAATTGTGGGTGTACTATTTACGTCACCTTTGCCTGAGAACAGTGGTGGCCTAGTGGCAACGGCCGCAACTTACGAGTTGTAGGCGTTGGTTTGAACCCAGACAGGCGCTTTACTTTGTGTAAATTATTACATCACCACTACTCTCAAAACGATGAAAGAAACATCGTGAGGAACTTCGAAGACATGTGACATCTACCAATCCGCACTGAGCCCGCGTGGTGGATTACGGCCCACTCCCTCAATGGGAACATTATAGGATGCTTATGCTGCCTAGCCGTCGGGAGAAAACAGCGTGATGTTCTGTTATGTGTTTAAACTGTTAATTTGTGAGAAAAGTAGTGTCTTTAACTATGTCTGTAATAGCAGGTTTTTTATTTCTACGTACCTACACTTTCTTTTTATTTTTTTAATACTTTGCCCCACACTATGAATTTCTCCTGTATCGTGGGTGCGTTTACAAACATTTATACTCACATACAAAAACAGCCAGAACCGGAACAACTACTTGTAGGTCATACTAAATATTTGTTCCGCGCGGGAATCGAACCCGCGACGTGTCGTTAACTTGTACGTATAGTGAACATAGTAATTGCTTTAGGACTTTTGACAACAATTCCCAATAAGTCCAAACTTCACGTCTTAAATACAAATACATCTTGTAGTTCTATGACGTGTAAAACTATCTAACTGTCTTAAAAACAAATAGATCTTGTCGTTCTATGAAGTGCAAAACTATCTAACTGTCTTAAAGACAAATAGATCTTGTCGTTCTATGACGTGCAATACTATCTAACTGTCTTAAAGACAAATAGATCTTGTCGTTCTATGAAGTGCAAAACTATCTAACTGTCTTAAAGACAAATAGATCTTGTCGTTCTATGAAGTGCAAAACTATCTAACTGTCTTAAAGACAAATAGATCTTGTCGTTCTATGACGTGCAAGTGACATTTAATCTTAGGGTGGTAAAGCAACTACGAGGTTGACTAAATTACCATAATTTAGACCACGTCTCTACTGTTGTACAACCTACCATACTTTGGTGGCAATATTTTGACCTTGAACTGGCCAAGCGTAGTACCGAGTTTCCCACGAATGAGAGACCAGCTTATACTGGTTTTGTTAATTTATTTATTTAAACTTGTCGGACACAATTAGGTACAAAGGCGGAATTAATGCCTTAGGCATTCTCTACCAGTCAACCAAGGGTAGTGAAGAGATAAGATGGCAGGTTGTCTGTTTGAGAGGAGTTAATAATATTCAAAGGGTAACATAATTAATCCTAACTAGTATTATGAATGCTAAAGTATTTTTTTTTTTTGGCACATCGATGGACCATGGCCTGGAGAAGGACGTAAGATAACTTTTATCCCGATATTCCAACGGTATCGAGATTTACGCGGGTGAAACCACGGGGTGCAGCTAGCTATAAATAAAATAGGTACACAAGTACGTAAATAGGTTATAAACTTATAAAACACATACATACATTAATATTTGACGGCAGGGTTGGCGCAGTGGTTAAGCGATTGCCCGCTGCACTGCGTGTCGCGGGTTCGATTCTCGCACGGAACAAATATTTGTATGACCTACAAGTAGTTGTTCCGGGTCTGGCTGTTTGTGTATGTGAGTTTAAATGTTTGTAAACGTACCCACGATACAGGAGAAATTCCTAGTGTGGGGCAACATTTTTTTAAAAAGAAAAGAATATATATATATATATATATTTACTATATTAATATACCTACATTATATATTTACTTTGAGGGAAGACGTAAGTAATTGAGAGGACTCTACGTTATACTGGTTTTGTGATCACTGACGTACAGCCTACCATGCCCACATAGCTGAAATTCTCGGTGCCTATCCTCGTGGTAAAGGTCTGGCATAAATAAAAACATTTTATATAAGATTGTAGGCCCATTTGGTTGATATAAAATTGGCTGAGAAGAAAACCAATTAACGTAAGTCATACTAAAAAAAAAAACAAGTGTCTTTTATAAGAACCGAGCTAAAGCATTTGTCGCTTTTCCATAAACTTTACAACCGAAAACTTAATATTAAAAAGCATATGAATCAAGTTCCAAGTATCCGCCTCCCGGCTTCCGTGTGTCAGAAAATGAGAGTGCGAGCCCCCATATATCCTTGATGAGATGTACGTACGTCTGTACGCCTGCGGCTGTTGCTAGAGATTTTTGCTAACGTAAGCGCTCGCGGTCTTTTGAATAATGATAAGAGGGTGCGGACCGGAGGACCAAACTATATCCGTAGATATATATTTTAGTAGTGGTATGTACTGAGGGTGGAGTAAAAACCGATTTAGTTATAATGCAGTGCAAAGGAATAAGGCCCTTTGTACACGGCACGCCGCGGTTTCTTTACGGTACGTAGAAAAAACGTGTCTGTCAACAAGCTTCCATAGTGATCCATACGACACTGACGACCGTGCGAGAAAAACGTGTGTAAAAAAGGGCCTTAGGGGCTATAGTTTGCCAAAAACTAATAATTTTATAGGTAACAGTAACGAGAGACCCACCTCAGTTATCTGATAAATAGAACCTTAATAATAGTTTTATAAATGAGCTTTGTTAAAATGTTCCTGTACAAAAACGAAAATTTTATCTATCAATCTAATTTGAAAAATGTTTTTACCAGCAGGGGTTACTTTTGCAAGCAGCTTATATGCAGCTTGTCCATTTAGGCTTTATTGAAGGCTTACACACCGTACGTTATGCAGAAAAGGTGATTTATTTATTTATTTATTTAATACTTCAAGCACAGAAATGTACAGAGGCGGACTTAATGCCATAGGCATTTTATACCAGTCAACCTTTGGGTGATGCAGAGACAAACAATGGTAGGTGTAATTACGAGAAATTGAGGAATCTTTTTTAAAGTAACTATAAAGATACACATATTATACCTATTACAAACTATTAATATAATATATATAAATATACATAAATACACGAATATACTAGAACAAATAAGACAAACAATGGGAAAACATTAACGTTTTAATGATACTGCCAGCTTCTTACGAATGTAATTGTGTGTGTATGTGATTGTGTAGGATGTGAAGGTTTGACGTTCAAATATAATGACATGGCAGGCCGCGACGTGTCTCACAGCGCCACAGTTCAGCGCAGGTCCGTGTGGACAGTCGGTCAGTGTTGCCAAGTGCAATGATGATAACCATGGCGTATTATACTGGCAACTTGAAACATTATTTTCAATTTATCGGCCAGAACGTTGTTGTTCATGTGTTTGAGCGAGCACGCGGCAGCAACATACAAAACAGTGTAGTAGGAGTCAAAAAGAGGAAAAAAGTAAATCAACACGACACAGTCACAATGTAATTTAATTGATATTGACGTGACAACGTCTTATAAATTGGTTTGCCGGGTGACACTTCAAGAAACTGCGTTACGCTCCGCTCACGTTATGCGCTCACAATGAGAGCGAGTGAGAGGCACGCGTCATGGTTAGCCCGCCTAAGAGCGAGAGAGACAGACATAAAAAGTGAAAGGCACGCAAAGTCGTTGTCACGTAAAACTTTCGCCCGTATACCGACTTTACAGGCAACCAATTTTTTTTCGCTCTTTTACAGCCTTGTATTTATTTAACAACATCTCGAGAACCGTTGACTTGCAACTTCTTTAACAAAAGATTACAAAAGTACTCATATTCAAAGGCACCTGTCTCGCACGCCCCTTTGCTCACAAAGCAAGAATTACTCAAAGAAACAAATCAAAAGAAGGAAAAAAAAAACACAAAAAGAGACTTATTCCGTAACCAAGCTTTTTTAAAGATGACGGTGTGATAAAATCACGACCGAAAATTCCCAAGTGGGGTCCCAATCAGATCAACTGGAAACTTTTCCTTAGGCACCGCGGAAGCAGAAAAAAGAGAACTTTTGTAAAAAACTTGGTTCAAAACACCTTTAAATGTGTATGGGAGAAACTTGGCGCTACTTGGCTCGACTTGGCGCGAGTTGGCGCGACGTGGCGCAACTTGGCGGACTTGGCGAGGTAATCAGTTAAGTAAATACTTAGTTAGGTGACGATTGTCGGAAATTTTCAGTAGCAGAAAGTTTTTAAGTTACCTCAAGGCGTTTGTTTTGTGTCCTTTATTTTAGACTTTATTTAATTTAATTACGTCTTTCCTGCGACGAGTCTATTTTTGGTAGATCTTACCGGGAGCTCGTTTTGTTGTTTACGAAGAGATATTATCTTAAGACTCGACTTTCTATTTTAAGATAGACAAAGGTTGCTCTATCTCATGTTTATTTTAAATATCAAGTGGTTATATAAAGCGGAGGCGTAGTTAAAATAAATATAAACGAAACTATATATCTTCTAAACTATGTTAATAGAACGAAACTATTGTGTGATTGTAAGATAATATGATTGTGTTCTAATGGGTTGAAGTTGAGCAAGTTTACCTACACAAATATGAACATACATTGCAATAGACTTAAAAATGCATTTTTTTTTAAATTCTGATTGTCGTATGTATGCTGGAAGTTTGCTGCTATAATAATTATAACAATATTCCAAATTGAAGAAATGCTTCAATCATAATATTAGACTTTATATAAAAAGTACTAACATTAAATTACGTCATAACTTATACAATTCTTCAGCAGGTACTAAAATTGTGTAACAACACACACAGCTAAGCTATAAGTACTTAAGCCATAAATAATCTGCAGTGCTATTCTGTAACCATCTCACCGTGAGAGCTTAGGTGAAGTGAGCACGGAGTGAGTTGTCAGTCCCTAGCAGCAGGTGGAATGACAGCTCACTCCGTGCTCACTTCACCTAAGTTCTCACGGTGAGATGGTTACAGAATAGCACTGCTGATCCTTTACCTTTTACAAAACAGCCTTATTTCAGGATAAGTCAATTCTCGCGAACCCTAAATAAACCTTTTGTGAAAAACATAACCCTTCTTTGCAGTCGAGTAAGAACCTATTGACACGTGCACGCAGATCCTTTGACAAACTGCTTACTTGAGTCAAAAATCCCTGAACGCTAGTAGCGAAAACATGAAGTACCTATAAAAAGTTTATCCGGTTCTGTGATGAACGAATTGTTAGGTTGGGTATCCAGAGGTGTCGATATTATGTGAAACTATGTTATTGGCAATAAATCCATACTTCCCTACTATATTATTAAAAATATCTTTGACAGATCTCGGGACCCCTAGGGTCCAAGACCTTTGGAAGGCGTTCGAGGTGCCGCAGCAAACTCGCAGAGGCCCGTTAGACGTTTTTAATTAAATAAGGCACCAACCGAAGACTATTATTCCTGTTAACACAATGCAAATGCACCCAAGGCCAACCCCCTTGGTGTAGGACTATTTCTGGATTTGGAAACAAAGATATTTGACTATGGAAAGACTATGGGCCCCTGCCCGACCAATGTTCTATATATAATACACAGATAAAATGGCAGGGGGTGACTTGCACACTCCAGAATCTGTCCCCTTAAACGGTCGCTAGCACATAGTGTCGTAGCGATAAGGTCGCTTGTCATAAGCAACTCAGGAGTTGCTTATGCGAAGTGGAGAGGTATTCTATGGCTATCAGGACAATCCTGGCAGTACGATCAATATAACTACCAGCACTTACTGGAATACTTCCTTCCTCCGAGCACGATTGCTTTTGTGAATCTCCACTCAAGTAGGTTAATAAAGTCAAGAAAGAGGTGGGAGCTCTGTTCCATACTATATATTATTATTAATATCATAAATGCAAAAGTAACCTCTCTGTCTATTAACTTTTCACGTCTAAACGCCTGAACGGATTCCGATGCAATTTGGCACACGAGTAGACCATGACCTGGGTTAGAACATAGGATACTTTTTATTCAGGTAGTACGTTTTCACGGGATAATTTCCGACCTCTACGCTAGCGAAGCCACGGGCAAAAGCTAGTCAGTTTATAGTTCAGTGTTGCGAGATAAGTGATAGAGTCGGGTGCGCCAAAGTTCACCTAAATTTTCAACTCCGATAATTGGAAATCCGAAAATGTTCTTCCTAACATTTTTCATCCTAACAATCACAATTCCTAACTACTCTGTCTCTAATGTTCATAATTCCGAAGCATTCAACTTCATAATGTCAGTAGCAATAAACATCTATTATACTTTTATTTGTTTCCCTATATTTTCTCAACATAACCATCTTTTATACTATTATTCAAAGTCATATCTTTTTTGTTTAGATTTCTTTTTATTCATAATAATCAGTATTATATACATTAATTTTGCGAACTTTATTTTCACATAACATATATAACGTTTAACAATAATAGTACCATGGTACAAGTAGTTAAATACATGTTGTCTTAAACTCATTTCAATTAAATTAGTTTAATATTAGCGGCTATAGCTTTCAAATAATCACTTTTATTGGTGTATTTTGCTTTTAAATTGCTTTTAACCTGCAAAGATATCCATAGGTTAGGTTAGAACTGTGACCAACTACGCGCGAGCCGAGCGAGCGAAGCGAGCGGTGCCGCGGCAGCGGCCGGCGAGCGCTACATCGCAATTGGTCGCGAAATTTTTCTAAGTATTTTTTTCATAGTGCCCCCAAGAAACGAATCGTTGCAAAATCGACTCCACGTAGTCTTGTTTGCCCTACCCCTAGAGTGTTATTTAAAATCGCGAAGGCGCGGAGGGGCGAGGCGGCCCGCGAGCTGAGGAGCAGGTGGTTTTAACGCCCGCCGCCGAGGCTGAGGCTGGCCGGCTAAGCCGGCCAGCAAGCCGAAGCTACGGTGGTGAGCGTTAAACACATCTGCGACGAGCAGCTCGCGTGGGATCGCCGGAGCCCCACAGCGCCGGAGCCGTGACAGAAACCATGCCTGCTGCATGTTGCATGCTGCATGCTTGCTTGCATGCTTGCATGCTGCATGCCTGCTGCATGCATGGTCATGATCATTATGCGTAAACAAATTTATGCTTTAGAATTTGATTAAGTTATGCGTACATATAATTAGGATAAACAAAATTATGCCATGTTATATTATCGAACCCTCAAATTAAAATTATAAATATCATCTTCTACCCACATATATTTTTTATAACACTTGGTAAATGTTTCTTTCTGAGTATGAGTGAAAATATTATGGTAATTATGTTTAGGGATAAAAGCGTTATGATAAAAAACAGTAGGAGTTTAAATATATTTACATTAATGATATTATTAATTACAATTTTCGGAAACATGAGTGTTATGAAGATCGCCGGTAGCACTACAAATAGTATGAATGAAAACTTTAGGATGAAAAATTTTAGGAAGAGTGATCATTCGGATTACAAATCGTTAGGAAGAACAATTTCGGGTAAAGAACTTTAGTTGAGCCAATATGGACCCGATAGAGTCATCCGCTTAGATTTGCTACTTACTGTTACATACGTAATAGTTTTATTTAGTTGGTGTAAAAAATGCTGAAACTTTGTCTTGCTTCATCGAAAAAAGATCAAAGTTTTCAAATAATAATTTCAAAGCGACTGAAACTGCTGTTAAAAAGTTTCGATTTTCATAGAATTGATTTCCTCTTATAGAGTGAGGGACTTTTGATAAAACTACTATTCATCTTGAGAAGTTACTTTTTATGGTTCCGTACCCGAAGGGTACCAGACGGAAATCACCACCAGCACCACCACTACTACGTGGATACCACCTTCAATTTAAATTACAAAAACTTGAATTCTTTTTTTCTAAAATCTTTTAAAAGCTGTACATAAAATGACCTGCTATGCTTCAGAACAAAACAAACAAACAAATCGAATATATTCCCTCCTCCTTTTTGACGTTGGTTAAAAAGACTATAGCACGATCCCGCCTAGCGTAGCGTAAACACTGACCTATAACTAAATTCAATAGGTACACTTTTACATCTAATTCAATAGTTTCAGTTCTTCCTCTCACATGGTTTGATATCAAAGTCCGTAACCATAGCAACAGTCCTCTTTCGAGTCCAACGGACCGAGGATAACTCGGCCCGAGGTGAGGGCAGTCTGTACCCGTCTTCGGGATTCGAGATTATATGTTTTGAGTCGAATAGAAATAGAAATTGTAGCGAGGTTGGATTATAAGCCTTGAGTAGCTGTATGGTGGAGTGAATACATTGTGGGTTGATCGAAAATAGAATGATATTATTCTTTTTTAGATCAGGACACAAGGGTATGAGAGTAGATTGGGTGGATGGATGGTACAGCAGTTGTGGCGCAGTGGTTACGGCCGCGACTTACGAGTTGTAAGTCGTAGGTTCGAACCCAGACAGGCGCTTTACATTGTGTAAATTATTTAATTACCACTGCTCTCAAAACGGTGAAGGAAAATATCGTGAGGAAACTGGCATGCCTTAGAACCAAAAAATCGAAAACATGTGACATCTACCAATACCCCCACTGGACCCCCGTGGTGCATTACGGCCCACTCCCTCTCATAGAGAAGAGGCCTATGTCCTAGCAGTGGAAAGATTCATAAATCATAAATCATTTATTACTTTGCAAACATGGGTAATTATTACATTGATGTTTCATTATCAAAGTCCTCCATGTTCTACCGTAACATAGGCATGCAAATCATATTTAATTTACACATTTGAACAATGACAGTTTTGGTGTCACTTGATTTCAGAAGCGTTCACGAATGATGGTATGTACATTATATGAAACAGTTATAGGGCTTTTTTATACAGCTGCTCAAAGAAAAAAAAGAATAAACAACTATTTTATTAAATATGACTATCAAAACGCAATTATTTGCAATATCTAAACGCAGAACCTGGGACGGTAGCTATGGAGTTACCATACTCACCAGAATATGGTATTTCTATAATTGCTAATAAGCAGGATTTTGGTGGAAGTGGTTTCATCACACTATGAAGACACTTTTACTACTATTTTATATTACTTAAATAAAATATTAATTAATTACTGAAAAACCAATATAATAATTACTATCAATTTCATATTGATTAAAATCAGTCTTATATTCAGTTAACAAGAGCAGTCGGCACTAGATAGTTGCCGACTGCTCTTGTTAACTCACTGGTTTCATGTTTTCCGATGCGTTTTGAGGGCTTTCCCGATAATTTTTCATTTCCAACGACCAGTGCTTTGTCTTTTACGGATTCTGACCCTGCCTACCTTGTACGACCCTTGTTTTCACACTGGACACCGAAGATAGCACACGTTTGACTTGGAATTGTTATTTTAGATTTTATTGCCGCCTTAATTTGGATTGGATTTTGTTGAAACTATGGATCGCGAGGGACGATAAGTTTAAATCTATTCATTCACACAATTTTCACCTCGTCACATTCAGGCCTAAGACTGTATGTAATCGTTTCCGTCTCCTTTTTAAGTGTCTACCTGTTAAGGTTGAAAATATACAACCCTAAGACAGACAGACGGACAGCGGAGCCTTAATATTAGGGTGCAAATTAGTAATAAGGTCTCTGGAACCTAAACATACGCCCCCAATTTTTAACCTCCTCTTTCATTGAGGTGGGTTAAAAACAGTTGAATGTGTTTTGTAACAAAAACATTCCACTGTTTAAAACAAGCCATACAGAAAGGATAGGTACATAATTATATGATTATTTGCCTATACCAAACACGCTCGATGAGCATAGATCCTAAAGCATGTCTCAATTAAGTCGAGATAATAAATTTTTGGCTTTGCATTATTTCTGTCACAACCACACAACTGTCAAACTAAAAGTGAACGATAAAGACGGGAACATATCTAAGCCAAAGCTCATGCCAAGTCACGTTTGTCTATCTCAGCTAGAATAGAAAAGATCGCTTTAGCTTATAACTTGTACCGCACCACTGACGCTGGGTGCGGTGTAGTTGCGGCCACAGCGTCATCAGCTCTGACGTCATAACTCACACCTACATTAGAAACGGAGATATATTACACCTATGTGCATGTATGTGTGTCAGAGTGAGCTAGCGTGTAGTAAATCATGTGCATTCTTTGGAAGCGACCACGACCGTACAACCAGTAAAGTGCGTTATTTTTGTGTAGGCAATGTAGTGGTCAGGGTGATAATAATTGTGAAAGCTTCGGTGTCACAATTAGGTTTTGATCAGACAATTACTGGTTCCTTTCTTTGTTTGAGGAGAGCAGTTTCCGTGCATTTGTAGATATAGATTAATTGAAACGAGGGCTTGGCTTAGCAGCGGGTGATGTCGGTCTGTGAATTATGATAAAATCAAGTAGATTATAATCTTTTATAATTTTCAGGTTTTGTGACTCTTGCTAATAAATAACTGGGCCAAAAGCGAACTAAACTTAAAAATAAATAGATAAACATTTTCCACTTGTCTTTTGCTTAACCCGCAGTCGCTTATGCCTCGTACCGTACCAAGTAGAGTGCGGTGCGGTTGTGAGCCACGTCATCACGGCTGTATGACGTCAGACCGCACGAGTACATTGAAAGCGATGCGAGCCTGCGCCAATAACGAGCCACAGTGACGTATGCATTACTTGTTCCCGTAATGGTAGAAGGGAGGTTTATAATAGATTCAAATTCAAATTCAAATTCAAATTTATTGGAACAAAAACATAGCTTACATATTTTGTGTACGTTAATACTGCGTTAGTTAAATAACTGTGTCGCAGTTATTAGCGCCCACCCCAGGAGCGAAATACAACAGAGTTCCTTATCAACAAATTTGTTAAAAAAATAATAAGAATAATAAAGAATAAAACTAAAACTAGATATTAATTAGCAGTATAAGAGTGTGTGTGTGTGTGTGTGTGAGAGAGAGAGGGTGTGAGTGAGGGGGGGTGGGGGGTTATGTGTGTGTGTGTGTGTGTGGGAGTGATGCGTGTGAGTGAATGCGGGGGATGTGATATGAATATTGTTTTAGGTTTGTATGAGGCTCTCTATTTCCTCATATGTCAGGTTTTGGAGCCATTTTCCAACTTTTTGTTTACACTCTCGTAACGAGAGCGGATAGATGTTTAATTTCTCATTAATTTTGTTGTACATAACTGGACTCAAAAAATTATAGTGTCTTCTCGCAATTACCAGATTAACTGTCTCTGTCTGACATATTCTGTTTACTCTACGTTTAAGAGTATTTAAATTAGGGATTAGAGAGATTATGAAATACATTGGGAGTTGTTAATTTGTTCAACACACTTTAATTTGTGTATTTATTATACCTATTGTCTATTTAATTATTGATGTTGTATTGTATTTCATTATTGTATTATTGATGATTTTATTTTATTACTAATTATTACCAAAATTTGCTAAATGTTTGTACTAAAACAACTTAAAAGTTGTGAAAAACGCGGCCAAGTGCGAGTTGGACTTGCACACAAAGGGTTCCGTACCACCGTACAATATTGAATACTATATAATATTTTCATTAAAAAAACGCCGAAAAGAAACTTTTTTGTATGGCGACTCCCTTTAATTTTTAACTTTTTTTTTGTTACTTAGCGGCCATAGTAGTACATACTCCGTGAAAATTTCAAGTGTCTACCTATTACGGTTGAAAATATATTATCCTATGACAGACCGACGGCCGGAAGGACAATGGAGCCTTAGTAATAGAGTCCCGTTGGCACTCTTTAGGTACGGAACGCTAAAAAATAATACTTGAATTGACCGGGTGTTAAACTTGCAACAGCATACCTAAGAATTAATTATCCATAACCCTTAAGGCCACCATAACTCAAAAAGAAAATAACATTAAATATTCAGAACTCCTCAAAACACAAGCTAACATTTGAAATCGCAATCGGAAGCCCTGTACGTCATAATACCGCTTCATACATAATACCGCTCGGTGCGGTACTCAGAGCTCAGAGCAAGAACCCGCGAATACCGCAGTCCGTTTTTAATAATGTTTACTGCACGGACGTAATAATAAGACAGAAGGACCACTTTAATAAATAAATTGGCAATTATACTAACGATCAAATAAGCTTATCACAGCAACAGTTGCCATGGGAGCAATTCCCGTATTTTTAAGAACGTTTACAATGTAATCTCAGCGTTAACCTGTCAAAAATTGTATAGGTACTATCATAGCGTTTACCGATATTTTGACATGTCGCTGACATGAGATTGCAACTATATTTTGAATATTTTTAATTATGAAACTAGCCTTCACTCAACATAGCAATGTTAAACGTAGACTCACTAAGTTGCGTAACAGGAGTTTGATTTCATGCTATCAATAGCAAAAGCACATACAATTAGGTTGCTGAGAATGGAGCAAACATTTTACGCAACAGTACCTAGTCACTGTAAATGGTAAACCTGATGGTTTCCTGTTCTAAAGTATATTGACGTGACTTCCAAAATTCAGTGCGGGGGCATTTTTCTAAAAATCGGAGCTCTATGTGTGTGTTCTTTAATATTCCACATTCAATCTGAAGTAACATATTTTCACTCTTTTATGCTTATGTCAGTGGTCTCTCTGCATTTCCTTACTTAGTGTCACAACCGAGGCGAAACTAACAAGTGGTTCGCAGGGTTGGCGAGTGGTAAATTGCGAATTCGTTGTATTTATGGCAGTTTGATCCCAATAACGACCTTCATATAACTTAATAATGGAGTATTGAAAGCAATTCCGTTCCAGGACAAATGTGTTATATTGTTACTAAGACTAATAAAAATTAGATAAATATGATTTAGTACTTACTAGCAGCACCCCGCGGTTTCACCCGCATATGTCTCGATCCCGTGGAAATATCCGGATAAAAAGAATCCTATGTGTTGATCTAGGTTATAAACTATTTGTATGCCAAATTTATCCGTTCAGTAGTACTTGCGTGAAATAGTAACTTACATTCATCCACGCATTCATCAATCCTCACAAACTTTCCCGTTTATAATAATATTAGTAGGATTTTCAAATCCAAGTCGCAATCTCATCTCAGCGACTAACAATATCAAAAACTTGTCAAAAGTGTAGGAAATAGAGGTTTGTATACCTTGCTTCGTTCGTATGTGTTTCCGGTACTCTCTTTCTAAGCCATGTTTCAAGGATTTCCTGTTTACTGATAAACAGGAAGTGAATGTGTGAAAACTGAGGACCCGAACCAACTATTTATAGGACACACAGTATTTGGTTCGTGCGGGAATCGAAGCGGCAACCAAAACTACAGTTGGGTTATTAATGTGGATGTCACTGTTTCACACTAGCTGAGCACCAAACCTTTTCGGACTTTGTACTTTTTAGTATCTACGATTCGACGAGTCGACGCAAGGTTTCTGCATCACTTCGCTATGCTACATACAGCATTATGCTAAATAATGACTATATCGATAGATATTCTTTTTCATATGTTTAGTTTAACTTAATTTCTAGCTGCCTCGGTGGTGTAGTGGTTGCTAGCGCTACTGTTGAGTATGAGGTCCTGGGACCGACTTCCTGGTCGGGCAAAGTGTTATTGCATTTTTCCACCAGTAATATCTCAGTTGCAGCCCGGAGTCTGGATGTGTGCCCAGTTGCTGGCCCCCCATTACATGGGACTTAAACATAGCTGGCGAAATGTGGGTGTACAAAAGGGTACACGTCTGCCCAACCTTTGACCCGGGCTTGCAGTTGTGTTACGTAATGTGTTGCAGCATAAGTATTTTTTTCTCTGATTTTATTCGCCATACCTATGATATTAAAATACGTACTAACCCTATTGTAGTTATGAAGCAAAACGAAAATAGAATAAAAAACAGAACCATCGCTTGGAGTTAGAACTTGCAAATAAGTGATAGTTAAGCGGTGCAGTTTACCCGTTAGCGTATTTAATCTATTTTTAATTTGTTTGAGTTCAAACGAATGTTTGAAGGCATTTTGTTTGTGCTGCCTTTGTTTTTGTCGGAGAATATGTGGAGAAAGAATTGCATGCAGACTTATTCTAGTCTAGGTATTTTCTCTTGCACAGCAGCAAATACAGGTATAAGTAGGAACTTTTACCTGTATTTGCCACGAACTATATTTCGCTTTATCGATTCGGGGAATTTATTTTTGAAATATTATGATTCTAAACTTTACATAATAACAAATGTATAAGGTCAGAATAATTCCAGGTCTGCGTAGAGAAATTTCGTTTATTAATCATATATTTAAACAAAGCATAAATAGTAGTTAAACATACTTAGAAGAGGTCTACTTCACAAGACTTTTCAAGACATGTATTACTAGTGTAGGTTACTTGTCTCTTTGAGGTACAAAAGCTTTATCTCCTGTGGTCCAGTTAAGGCATTAATCTTCGTCTGATACGCTCGAGTGCAGTTATCTAAACAGTGGCCTAATTTAGTTTCAATAGCTACAATCAAACCATAATATATTACGTAAGTATACTAAAGGAGAGTAATTTAGACATTCAAGTGAATTTTAGAGCAATGATAGATTAAGGTTTGTATTTTAATGAAAACATATTGCTTGTAATCACTAAGAACATTTTCTAAATCATTCTTATATAGAAATGTTCTAGCAGTGCGTGCTGCGTCGTAGTTACATTGCTACGCCGTAGCACATCGCTACGGGCAATGGAATTCAGTGATTTACAACTTCTTGCACCAACAATTATGCTTGTCTCTTTTTCGTTCCTGATATGCCGACCTGCTTCCAGGTGTCATTAATCTTTTAGTTTGTCCATGTTATTTGTACACAGAGCTATTAAACCCTTGAAATTGCTACAGAAAAAATAGAAGACTTTATCTTTTCAATACCGAAATCTATACATATTATAAATTAAAGTCGGTTTTCGTATTTGTCTGTATGTCCGCGTTGTTCTTCTCAACCACGCAACAGATTTTGATGAGGTTTTCACCATCGTTTAGAGAATTTATTCCGGAAGGTTTATATGTATAACACGTTAGTATTAAAGTTACATAAAACTAAGAAATATCGAAAGTCGTAAAAACCGTGCGAAGCAGGAGGGGGTCGGTAGTATTTGATAATCCTGAAGAACTCTGGTAGGTGAGCCTTTTTTTTTTTTTTTTTTTTGGGTGGGAAATTATCAAATAACTTCTCCCGCTCTGGGTGGAGCGGGAGGGCGTGTCAGACTCTTACTGACTAAAACCCACCCGTGTTCCTTCCGTTGCCTTTACGTTGCCAGGGGCCACGGTATCCCTTTCGGACTTTCCCGCAACCCCGGCAGGCATCGGTCCTATCGGACCCCTTCCGTTGTGCTGACATCTCTTTGAGGCGCGCGTGGAACACAACGCGCCGTCGACCCGGGCCTGGTCCTTATCGGACGGCGAGCTACCCATTGCTCACCGTCCGCAAGCCCGCGCCTACGGTGGCCGGGAATCGGCCTGCGATTCCCGACGCCCAGGGCGTCTCCTGCGGCTGGTAGGTGAGCCTTCAAGTATAATATCGTAAGAGTTCCTGCTTTAATACAACCCGGATACAAGGGAGCAAGAATATGGAATAAGGAAGTCAGAATATGTGGCGAGGAACATGCAAGGCTTGTTTTATTAATAAAACTTTTAGCTTCATAGTAATAATGCATCATGTGACTTGTAAGGTCGCGTACATCCTAACTAATATTATAAATGCGAAAGTGAGTTTGTTTGTTACGCTTTCAGGCTAACACGGTTGAACGGATTTGGATAAAGTTTGGCACATGGGTAGACCATGACCTGGGTAAGGACATAAGCTACTTTTCATCCTAGAAGCTTGAAGAATAAGAGGGTGTTGCCATATTGTTAAAATCAAAATTTCGAATGTTTATGGTAAACATAGTAAAGAGTTTTAAAAACTGAAGTTTATTTTACCAGAGACTCGTGACCAATGCTGGATACTTACTGTTAAATTGAGATTGTAAATGTACTTAAGGCACGCCAAATATAACGCGTACTTAGCGCGCGTTAGAGTGCTAACTTGACGCCGCGATATAGCGCTGAATAGTGTTGCACTATGATGTACGTCTACTGTCAAACAGAGCGCCGGCGCTAGCAATGCCGCGGCACTAGCGTTGCGTGCTGCGCTGTATTTAGCGCTCTGACGCGCGCTAAGTACGCGTTCTATTTGGCGAAGCTAAAGGCTTCAATATAAAAATATTAATTCATTCATTCATTCACTGTCAGACAACGCACAACCTAAACCGCTGGATTTAGAAGCATGAAATTATATGAGGAAAGTGAGCATTAAGGAAGGATTTTTGCGTGCGTGTATGATCAGATGTATGGATGTAGAAGAGGCAAAAGGAGACGTATGTAAGGATCGTAGCAGGTGGCGTTCTGTAGTTGAAGGAAGAAGGCTTGAGTTTATGTAATAAAATCTACAAAACAATCAAGTATTACTGCGCTCACATGATAAATGTGCGCTCAAGATTTCCGTCGCATTTGATTTAATACTAACAATTTTATTTTATGAGAAGCGGGAAGTGTGCTAGTGTCAGCTATCGTAATATTATGGGAACAGTGGAATAAAACCGTGCTATTTACATTATTTTCCTATGAAAAATAGGTACCAAGAAATGATAACCGCGTTACGCTTATTTTTCTTCATCTCCATTGTGTTGATTCAGATATTGTCGGATAGACCCGACAATACGTGGAGTGTCTTGCCGGCTCTTCTCCATAGGAATCAAGCAATTGGACCCGTGCACCTAGCTTCTGACGTTTCATAAGTGCCCTTGTAGGTTTATGTGAAATAAAATATTTTGATTTGTATTTTTTGTTGATTTTGAATAGCTCTTTATAATAATAAGAAAGACAGAAGAAAGAAAAAATGTTATATTGGAGCCATTCCGAGAAAAATTTACCCTAAGGGAAAAAGTACTCCTGCCGGGATTGCGGGAAAGTCCGAAAGGGATACAGTGGCCCCTGGCAACGTACAGGCAATTGAAGGAACACGGGTGGGTTTTAGTCAGTAAGAGTCTGACACGCCCTACCACTCCGCCCAGAGCGGGAGAAGTTATTTGATAATTTCCTAGACAAACAAAAAAAATAATAAGGGTAAAAGTACTGCCACAAACATTTACAAGACATTCTTATTCTCTATTGAATGCAGTTTTTTTATGTACTGTTTAGTTCTTATGCAATAAAAAAAAAATATAACGGTTTCAATTGTTGCTACTATATCTGATTAATAATTAAAAATAAGTAGCAAAACAGTCAATTTTAGCGTGTCACACCTGTCGCTAACTTTAACTAACCGATGTTCATGGTTTTTTAAGACACACCTCAGCGTTTTTTGGGAGGTTTTAAAGAATACTGTTTTTTTTTTTAAATTATATCTTTAATTTTATAAAGAAATCTTATTCGCTTTTTCATTTATCTTATTATTTTTATTTACTATCAATAGTACAAAACTACTATTATGGTTGCTCAGCCATTTCTTTTTACCCATCGGGCAACCGTGACGCGGTAATCGGTGACGAAAGGCGTACGAACTACAGGTAGTCAAATAAGGAGTCCACTATAGTCATAGTTATAACGTGATACTGGGAAGTTCTTAAAACATTCTTTCATTTTCAAATTATACTTTATATATCTGCGTATGTAATGACATAATGATTGTCTCAATAAGAACAAAGAATATTTGTTTTGTCGTCATTGTTCTTAGTAAAGCGCCGTTCGTCACGTCCGTTTAATGTCGTGAAATAATACTGGCATTTTAAAATTGTCGATTTTGTCCAGTTTAATAACGGGTAAATTTTTCTCGGAATGACTCTTGTCACAGATGCATATAAAAAAGATTGGAAGAAAGGTTGTTTGGTTGGGTTGAAGGTTGGTTGGTTGGTTAGTTAAGCTGTTAAAGCTACTTTACTAATAAAAATACTTTTTAAGTGCCGTTTAAGACAAACTTACTGTATTATAAGGAGCAACTATAAATGATGGAAAGACTGCGCATTGACCATAGATAAAGAACTCATAGCACTACTAGAAAGAAATGATAGTACTTTTTAATTTTTGACTTTCTTTAAAACTTTCAAAATCGAGTCGCAGCTCATGTTGGTGACAGTCAATGTCAAAAATGTAAGTAAATGGTATAAAATTTTGACAGATTGACAATTAGATTAGATTGCGCAGATTCTTAAAAATACAGAAATTACCCCTCAGATTGTTGTATTTCGCCCCCAAAAAATCGAACGTGATTTGATTGGTTTGGTAATATTTTGTTCCACAGTGCGACATCACATGCCATTTTTAATCATCAAACCATAAACTATCTCTCAAACTTATCCAATCTAAACCCACCTTCATCTCTGATCAGCTTCCATTATTAAAACATTCCCGACATGTTACGCTAAACACTTGTTCGGCGTGTACCTCCCATAATAAATGCTTGTTCAAACAAGGTGCTTCGTTTGTATAGTTTCAACGTAAATTAACTTGTTACTGTAGGTAGTAGGTACGTTGTGACACCAACTTGTCAACTTGGCTAATTATTTTAGTTGGAGGTAAGGGCGGGTTCAGGTGTGGAGAGTACTGGCTTTGTGTTTGAAGCAAGTGATAATTATACAATATGAAGCAATGGATTAGGAATTTCTTTTGAAATCCTTCGTATTGTGAAAAAAAGTGTGTTGTTACTACGCAATTGGGATTCAGAACTCTCAAAAAGTCTTAATTTTCTCCACACCGATAAAATATCCTTATTATAATGTTCTTATCTCAACACAGCAGAGGATCTAACTATGTATGATACTATCTACACAGCATAGGCAAGTACCTAAACTCGTTTACCTCCGCGCGCTAATCGCGTCTAAACACGTCCTTTGTTTAAAACTGTTTATGCTGAAATTTGGTTCCTCAAACTTTGCTTCGTGATTGGCTTTCAAATTGTCTTATAGATAACGACTATGAAGTCGTTATCTATAAGACCATTTGAAAGCAAAAACCAGGGGATTAATTATGCTACCCCAGCAGTCATTCGTAGATCTTTGACAGTCGTTACATGTCGAGACGACAAAAAGTCTTACAACCAGTTTTACCAAGTGGTATCGTACTACCTTATAACTGGGTTGTGGAGGTCAGGTAGGCAGTCACTCCTTGTAAAATACTGGTCTTCACTTGCATCCAGTTAGACTGGAAGCTGACGGCAACATAGTTGGGAAAAGGTAGGCAGATTGATTTATGTGTATTTGAATATTGATCTGTAAATATTAGCAACAGGAATGTAGCTACTGATACCTCTCGATATCACAATAGATAAAGTTTTGACAATATCCCATTACATTGGGTATCTAAAGGTGTAATTAACTGCTGGGGAGTTTGTTGCGCCACTTCTTCTTCCCAGCTAAAGCACTAGGAAGTGGTGAAGGGTGGGCGTTTTGGGGGACTGTCTTATGTAATGTTGACGTTCGAAAAGTGCTGATTCTCAGCCTAGTTTGAATAAATGACTTTTGAATTTTGAATTTTGACGATTTTTGAAGTGAAAACTTCTTTAGCGGCGTTGTGCACTTTTTTGTGATTGGTAAAAAATGTTAAACTCGCGTCAGGACACGTGACCTGATCGAAAATTCGTAAGACGGAGGGAGAGTAGTTCCAAAATATCAAAAATGCACAACCTTAATAAAACCAAACCATTGTTTTTTTTTTTCGAAATATTTTTAATGTTAATGCCAATTCATGGCGTTAAGGGGTTTAATTATAAACGATGAGTTAAGTTATGGTAAAAATCTGCTAAACCATACACGTTTAAAAGTTTCTTAACTAAGAGCATAATTATCTGCATATTTATAAAGGTATTAATGTGTTTAACGGTTCTTGAATTTAGAAAAAAATGTACAATGGGGTGGTAAAAAACTTGATCAGAAAAGTTGAAATTGGTTTCAATACTCTTGAAATCCTAGTAACTTTACAAAATGTAGAAATATTATTATTAAATTGGGTTTATAAAGCAAGAACCTAATTGAATTTAAAGTTACTTGCGATGTCTCTCTAAATTTTAAACAATTGATAGGAAAAACTTTTATTAAATATTGGACTGATATAGAATAAGACTAAGTTATTTAAAATGTCTGAAACTGTACCTATTTACAAAAAATCACGCCTTGTTTCCCCAAGGGTTGGGCAGAGGTGTACCTATAGTACACCCATATTTCGCCAGTTATTTTTATTCCCATTTAAAAGCGGCCGAGCCTTTCCATTGATTAAGCACAAATCCCGATTCCAGGCTGCTACTGAGTAATTCCTGATGGCAAAATCTTATAACACTTTGAATCGAACCCAGGATTTCATGCTCAGCAATAGCGCTGGCGACCACTATACCAAAGAAGCTGTCAACTGTGTACCTATTTATATCTCAAAAAACTATTATGATATAGTTGTGCAATATACACTGAGAGTGATATTACTATTCGTTTCATATTAATATCTTAATAACATAAGTTTGTAAAGGCATTACATTCGTAGTTGAGCAGTTTCTGAGAAATAAATGATCAGACATCTCATGTTCAAAGTTAAGTTGGAAGTTTAGTAACATCTTCATCGATCATTCTGGAAACCAAACCGAAGTTTCTTAATGTAAGTAAGATCGTATGTTTCTTTAGAAAAGTATATCAAATAATTCCAAGTAAAATTTTTCTTGCGGTTGGTTTTTAGAAATGGTTTCCTTTCGGGAAAGTACTTATGTAACCAAAAGTCCCGGAAAAATGTATACTCTATTTGGATTTTTCTTTGACGAGACAGCCAAGCGCACATAATGATATTGTTAACAAACTACCAATCCTCATTATTTAACAATATCCTAAAACTTAAGAAACTATTTACAAAAAAATTGAACCGACTTCAAAAAAAACTTTAAACAGTGCACTATTTAGTGTTTTTTTTAAGTCAGTTGAATTTTTTTGTAAGAAGTTTTTTTTTTTTTTTGTGTTACCTACCCCACACAAATTTGAATACCACTACCTGCTATGCAAATAGCAGTGACAGGAACTTATAACATCATCCATATAGAATAATGGGAAAAATACCTGTTATTGAAGCTAACTCAAAAAACTCCAAGCAAAGTTAATACAATTTATATGGGACCACCTCTGAAGTATGACCTACCAAACAAAAAAAGAATCATCAAAATTATTTCATAATTGGCGGAGTAGTCGTGTAATAAATATACAAAAAATAAACATACAGTCGAATTGAGAACCTCTTTCTTTTTGAAGTCGGTTAAAAAAACCACCCATTAAATTAATAAATATGTTTGTTAATTTAATGGGTGCTTCGAAATATTTCGCATAGTATTCGAGCAACAACGAACTAACCAGCAGTCACCGCCAACCAGCTTTGAGTCCGAAATCCCCAATGATCAGAAACTGGCCTACATTATTGGACAACTAAGCTGCACATCGGTGAAGCGGGTGATGACAGTTGAGCAGAATCCTGGCATGGTAGCCTATTTTATAGCCTTCGCCATTTGGAAAATGTGTTGATGGCCGCCCTGCGATGTATGTTCTATGTTCTCAAGATATTTTCCCGTTTTAAAAAGTAATTAATTGTGAACATTTTGATGGATCTTAGTAATTAAAATCACCAGTCTAGCGCCAGTCCACAGTAAAGAGAAAGTAAATTATATCCTAGCAGTTGATATGTTGCGAAAGAGTTATGAGAGATACAGCTGCAAACAGAATCGCAAATAAAATATTTAGTAAAAACGTAATTTTCCAGCTGACAGTTCTCAGAGTTGATTTATGACAAATTATAACAAGAGAGGCGGAACAACACGTCACTAAATACTTTGCAAGATTCTTGAGATTTACGTATATTTCCATTTAATTGTCATGTAATATTTATATCCAAATCAAAAGTCAAACTAGGCTGAGAATCAGCACTTTTCGAACATCAAAATTACATAAGAAAGTCCCCCAAAACGCCCACCCTTCACTACTTCCTCGTGCTTTAGCTGGGAAGAAGAAGTGGCACAAAAAAACCCCCAGCATTTAGGTTACAAGAATGGATAGCTGTATCCAAAAAAAACACTTATGGGTGTAAGTTGTAGACTCTGCAACGAGAATAATAGGTACGAGGAAGTTATTTCACAGCAAAATTGCTCAAAAATTGGTTTCAAAGCTTAAATTATACCATACAAACCTGCAGACAGACAACCTTCTTATACGAATTTCAATATTAGTAACAATTCCACCTATTCCACGAATTGAGTTTCGACGTCCCCAATGCCTCTGATTCCGTTTTATCCAAAAACCATATTGCTTAAACACAATCTGACATCCCCCCTGCCCCCCTACCCCCATGAGATGGGGTGAACACTGGTAAACCCTTTGAGACAAATTGAATCGACATACCTTACAGGTATTCGGTACTCAATGCTCAGATCTCTTACGTCGGGTTCTGAAAAAGCTTTTTTAAAAGAAAGACGTATGTAGCCTTTGCAGGCGGATCGTTTATTTGCAGAGAAAAATTATTTGGACTGCCAAAGTATGGATTTTTTAAAGAATGTATTACTGTTCGTCTGCTTAGGCAACCTACCTAATTACGTGCTGTTTTGTATTCGGTCAAAATCAATGTCAAATTAGTGATCATCAGTCCAATCGTTAATATTTTACACCACTAGTGTGGCAAAAAAATCACGTCTGTTTTTTCAAACAGACAAACCAATTAGCATGTAAATGGCTATCAAAAGGACCCGTTACAGGAACCAAACAGAAATAAACGATTATTTAAAACTTCAATCACCATAAATTCATGGTACGTTGTCCTCAAAGATAATACCCAAAATATAAACAAGAAAAAACGCTCAAACCGTAATCGTAGCTTATTTAGAAAGCCGATAAACCCTGTGGTGTAAGATCGAAAGAATGGCGCCCGAGGGTAAGTCGACAAGGAATATAAATTATGAACGTTGTCAAGCGAACCTTTATTCAATGTACCCATTTGATTTGGAACACCTTTGAGCCTTGTGAGCTGGGAGGGGGATACCGTTATATGTCAATTGTCAGAACACGCGTTTGTACTCCCTGAAAGGGTAGGGAAGTGCAGGCACTGTTGAACGTATAGCCTGAATTAATTAGACATCACTGAAGCTTTTAAATTCCTGCATTATAAAAGAAGAAAAATATTTGGAGAGTCCAAAAGTGCACGCCTCATAACGCTCGTTCAAAAACACAAAAATTTAAAAAAATGCTTTTTATTAATAAAAAATATGACCTAATTAAATTTATTTTTATGCAAGCTACAATTTTTCAGGTTTCACACTTGATTGACAGGAAAAATTTAAAATCTATTTTGATGTTTTTTTCGTTTCTGTTGGATTAAATAATATTTTGGAAAGTACAGAATTTATCTCCATTAAATTAACTATACAATGTTATATAAATTAGGTAGGTTCTGTGTACTAGCAGGAGTGTAACAATAAAGCAGTTGCAGAAAGGAGTCAAAACATATTTTCCGATCGCAAAGCACTCTCTAATGCTTCGAATTATTATGAGTCGTGCAACAAGTGATAGATATAAGGTGTCTGTACAGCGTTCACCATATCAAATCTGGAATCACTAGCGAAAAGTGGAACTGTTCTGCAAGATTTTGAATAACGTAACATAACTTGCAGAATGCGAGCCGAAATCCTTAAAAAATAAAATTAATAACCCAACTACGACAAAAAAGTCAGCTAAAAAGGTATAAACAAGACATCACAGACGGACAAAATCCGGAGTCACTCGCATAAATCGAACAGATTACGTGTGACTTCCGAAAATGCTTCCAACGATATCTCATTTGTCAAATTATGATGAGTAGATTAGAAGTTATGAGGGAACAGATGAACATACATACATACCGGTCAAAATCATAACCCTACTTTTTTTCTTCGCCGTAGTCGGGTAAAAATAATTAGCTCCCGGCTATCATTCATAGATCTTTGACAGTTATTACAGCCAAAAGGCTGAAAGTCTCACAAACGGCCTTGAAAAGAAGTATCGTGTTACCCAGCTACTGTGCTGTGGACGTCTGATAGGCAGTCGCTCCATGTTAAGCGTCGTGCTGACTGGCGCGACGCGACGGTACGACTCGACACCGGCAATTGTTCTATCGTGAAGTTTTCTTAGAAACTGTATTGTTAGAGTCGCTTCGCGCAGGATAGCGCGAGGCTTCAAGCAGCTAGATGGTAATAGGCTAGGCAGACTATGAATGGGTATTTTATCAAAACCATAACCCACCATGTATATTCACTTCTTCTTTATTCCTTTTTCGTTAAATAAAAACAAATAATTGTACTCCTCAATATTCCCACCCCAAGATTATCAATCACAATACATTTGCGAAAAATCGGGTCAAAGTGGATGGAACATCAATTTGATACAAACTTAGTTTTGCTTAACATAATACAAAAGTTTTTTGAAAAATGATGACGTCCGTGAGAGCGCGAATTTGTGTGAGCACTTAGTTTGTTTATCATTCGAAGTTAGGGTTGCAAAATAATTAAATACGTTTTTTGTTGATATTCAAAGCTATGATACGTGTCATTCTTGTCAATAAAATTATAGACAATATTAAATGGTAATTTATTAAGACTACGTAACAGTCCATGAGGTCAGCTTTCATTCAGCTCAGCGTCATAAATTGATGTACCAAATTTCATCCAAATCCGTTCAGCCGTTTTAGCGTGAAAGCGTAACAAGCAAACAAACTGACTTTCCGATTTACAATATTAGTTAGGATTAGGATTATTTGTAAACTCCTGCGCTGCTCTTCATTAATTAGTGCATAGTTTACTTCCAGGTAAGTGTGCCTTATTATTGACCTCATAATCCGTAACCATCAGGTTGGAGAGTGCCCTAACGCTTTTCCAAGGAAACAAAACGATAACGAACTTGAAAGCACTTATTTTGTTAACAATCTCAACTTAATGAGATTAAAGATTATTATTATTAGGAACAGTGTTATCCTTTCAGCGTTTTTATGGCGAGCAGTAACATGGCCAGCAGTGTTATGATCCTGTTAATTCATTAAAACTTCATTAATTTTGAGTAGGTACGTTACTACTTTAAGATGAAGTTTGTTTTCTAAGTATTTTTGAGTAAGTTATTATTTGTTAAGTATTTTTTTAAATCTCCATATTTGGAACAGTTGCTCGTGGACTTAGATTAGACGATTATCTTAAGTTCAAGTTATGCTACTTCAGATTAATATAAGTTCATTGTAAATGTGATTCCAGGATGTTGTCAGCATGGATGCTTTTTGACGCATGACGGCACGGTTGGCGCAGTGGTTAAGCGATTGACTGCTGCGCTGCGTGTCGCGGGTTCGATTCCCGCACGGAACAAATATTTGTATGACCTACAATTAGTTGTTCCGGGTCTGGCTGTTTGTGTATGTGAGTTTAAATGTTTGTAAACGCACCCACGATACAGGAGAAATTCCTAGTGGGGGGCAACGTTTGCCTAAAAAAAAAATGGATATTGCTGTCATTGCTATCGTTCAGAACTTCGGGAAATGAAATCATTTATATCTTTACAAACATGGGTATTAGTTAGGGTGGGTATTGGACGGAGTTCCTATTTTTGCCAATTTTATAACAAAAACTTTTTCATTTAAAACCGAATTGCTTCCACTTACTTGTCTTCTTCCATAAGCAAAACAAAAACACTTCCAAGCCACAGCCACGGCTTAGTATGAAAAAAACCGGTATTACGGCAATAATCGTAGGCGATAACATTTGCACAGTGTTCGTTTGTGTTCAAACCACGGGATCGAATCTAATTTGTGTGGCTTAGCCGCGCCGTGCGTCCCAATGTGCGCGCTTTAATGAAAATCTAAATTTAGATGTGCTACTGTTTGGTGCGTGTGTTTTTTTGTAGCCTTGTGAAAGTTGGAGCACTGTGCTTGATGATAAAACTAAAAATCTTTTAAGTATAGTTAATCTTAAGCTAGCTGCTTCTAAGAGTTTTCAGAAATCGAATTTTAACTTAATAGTTGTAATTTGGAGAGTTAAATAGGAAAAATAATTGTCATTTTGTGATGGCAAACACCTCCAAAGTGTTATTATGTTTAAGTTCATATTACCAACTAAATGATGAAATTATCGTTTTTCTTTTCTCTTGTGTGCAATTTTATACTATTCTGATGGGCACGATATTGAATTAAATTTGGCCTAAATTGTCTCCTTAAACGCAAAATTTTCTCCCACATTTCACCAATAGCCCAATAAAACCATAAAACGAACCAACTTAACTACAAAACCAACATTTGAACCAACATAACGTTGGGCTTAAAACTTAATTATGACGTGTGGTTAACACCGATTGCTTTTAGGCCCTCCGTCACAACCAAAAGAGGTCTAACCACACAGCGCCCTCTGCCGGCCGATGTGAAGTGTGCCAGGTGCGTCCCGATGGCCCACAAAATCGGGTCCAACCTCGGGATTTAATTTTGTAATGGGTAGTGGTGTTGGGTGTAAGAGATAGCGGAAAATGACATAATAGTGATGCTGACATGACGTCATATAATTATGTTACTAGCTTTTGCCCCCGGCTTCATCCGCGTGAAGTTTCTTATTCCCCCGTCCCAGCCCGTCGCATCGCATCGCCCGCCCGCGCTAAAACTTCGTTTTCGCTTAGAGTTCTTTTTATTTTTTTTTCTTTTTGCTCGGTCCCAAGGGTTGTGTTAAATAGCCTATAACGTTCCTCAAGAATAAGGCTATCAAATGAAAAAAGAATTTATTAAATCCGACTGGAAGTTCCCGAGATTAGCGCGTTCAAAAAAACAAACAAAAAAACAAATTCTTCAGCTTTATTACTAGTATAGATATATAGGATAAGGGCCGTGGTATCTAATCGTCTGATGAATTTGGTAATCTTTAAAGAATAACAAGTTGAATTTTATTTAAAAAAAAAACATTTCCTCATTTCTCTTTCCTACTTCATCACCAGACCCTGTTCATCATCTATCTATAACCTATTCATTGAGACCACTCCAATGAGCCCAAACACGATACCTGTGCTGTAAGGTGGTAAGGGAGTTGGGTATCTTGCAAATTCCAGGTGATGCTGCAGCATAATTTCAAGGTTACTGTGTCTAATATCATTGAAGCAACAGGATACCAAATTTCAAATCAATCAGACCTGTGGAAGACGCTCATATCCATTCATCAACTAGAAAACAGCTGATAATCTTTAAACGGATTGATAAAACATGTCTAAAAACCATCGCTCGCAAAACCTGCTTTCAAATAAAAAAAACAAATCAGTTCACCCGTTTAAGAGCTACGATGCCACATACAGACACACACATAGCGGTCAAACTTATAACAAACCTGTTTTTACGTCGGGGTTGATAAAAAAAAACCTAATTAATAATTTTAATTTTGATTTTATTACTTTTTGATTTTAGGTATTTTTTTTTATCATGTTTTTACTTTTTTATTTATAGACCTCCTTTTGAATGAGCGTTGATATCAGCTGTTATTAACCATACATCCATTGAAATCCAATCTTGTATGTGTCACATCATTCTAATGACGGCATTGGCTTTCCTTCAAATTCAATTCAAATTCAAAAGTCATTTATTCAAACTAGGCTGAAAATCAGCACTTTTCGAACGTCAAAAATTACATAAGACAGTCCCCCAAAAACGCCCACCCTTCACCACTTCCTAGTGCTTTAGCTGCTTGCATGATATACTCCGAATGCCAGCTTTTGGAAATATTTTTCTATCTACCTTTCTTCATAACAACGTGTCCTACTTAATCCCTACATGAGTTTAGTTTTTTTAGCTTTTTTTCGGTCACGACAGCTTAACTTTTTATTTTGCCAATTTATAGATGAAAGTTACTAGGATACAGGTAAGTTCAGTGGTGCAATTCGAGAGTTCGACGAATTTAATCAGCTTTTTAACACTACGTTAGCATAATAATCAGCCTGTCATGTTCCCACTACTGGGGCACAGGCCTTCTCTCTTGGTTAGAGGCAGTGGGCCGTAATCCACCACGCGGGCTCAGTGCGGGTTAGTAGATGTCACATGACTTTGTTTTTTTTTTTATTTATTTTTTATTTAGGTTAACCAACAATTGTTTACACTATATACATTTCTGATTTAATAACAAGAGTAACATATTCAAGCGCAAAAATTAATTACAGGTTAACACCACATGCACAAAAAACGGCTTACATAACATATTTTTAGCTTATTGAAATTAGAATTTATACATACAAAAAATAAAAATTAAAAGCATTAATAAAGAAAATTATCAAATCATTCAATTCTGTATACAACATAAAAAAATCATTGGTATGTAAATTACTTATTAAAATTATAATTGATTAAATGATGATTGATTGATTGAATTATGAAAAAATATAATGACCATAATTGATCAGAAAATAAAATTAAAAGAATTAAAAAAATACATAAAAATAATAAACTGAATACATTGAAAAAATTGAGATGAAAACAGGTATAAAATTAAAAATTTAAATTGCCATTGGATTATTTACAAAAACTCGTAGGAATTTATTTATCAAATCAAATCAATCAAATCAAATCATTTTTATTTGCAATAAAACATGGTATTACAGATGTTACATTAAAATTAGTGCTTACATGTTTTGCTATACATACATAGCATGCAAACTTGTCGGCATGCGTTACATCACATAGTATTATACAATTATTATAGGAGCATATTTAGTCTCTATAAATTCTTTAATAGAATATATATTTTGCATATTTAGCCATTTATATAGTTTTTGCTTAAATGCTCTAGAAGTCAACGTTTTTAAGTTGCTTGGTATATTATTATAAACACGTACACACATTGCTAAACAGTTCTTATTGTATTTTGTAGATCTAGGAACGTCATTTAGTACGAGTCTGAATGGATCTCTACGATTTCTTGGATTCACATCATTTGCAGTTCTAAATAAATCTTTGTTGTTTGCTACGAACATACATGTTTCATAAATTTTATACTATCGTGTTGTACATCTACTAAGTCACTGCGGCCATTAAGGATTCTGCACAATCTAGGTATCGGAGAATTCGCACCAAGCACAGACTTTCGAAGTGGCGGACACAGGTGTGTTATCTTATTCCTAGGATATCTGGAGGGCGCATGGAAATATATAAAAAAAAATTTGGTTCTAGGACATGTCGGTTTCCTCACGATGTTTTCCTTCACGATGATGAAATAATTTACACAAAGTAAAGCGCCTGCCCAGGTCTTACAACTCGTAAGTCGTGGCCGTTACCACGGGGCCACCACTGCTCCTAAAACACTACGTTAACATAACAATAACTTTTTAATTATCCGCAAAAGCTCATCCCTCTGGCCACACAATCATGAATTGTGCCTTTGACACGATCCGGCGCGTATCGATCGCTGTTCACAGTTTCAATCGCTACAGCATTGATTAGCAACTTTACACCTTGTTTTTATGTTTACGGCTTCTTTGTGGAGGTTTTAAACTTTGCGGGAGTAGCTGGAAAGGAAAATTAGGTATTCGTTTTTGTAAAATATAAACAAGGAGTTTCGAGCATGGATTTACGGGTACTTAGAAGCACAAGGTCAGATAGGCAGTCGCAATACTGGTAGTCAGCTGCATCCGGCTAGAATGTTTTTTTTTTTTTTTTTACTAGAGTTGGTACTACCTGATTATGGTCGCATGGCTATAATCGTGGCTTATAGCGAGTCATACAGAAATATAACAATTACGTTAATTAATTTTCATCAGTTTTTTTGTTTTTCAAACTTGATAATATTTACGTAATAAAAAAGCAAACACTTTTAAAATAATAATATATACATGTTTATAAAAAAGGAGGGGAAGGAATCAAAGGGCTTAAAAAAATTCGTCCACATCGTTGTCAACAGAAAATCGACGAAAATACGTTTATTAATTGGATAGATCTGGTATCCAATTAATAAACCTAATTATTATTTTATCCAAACCTTACCTACTGATTGGAACACGTTCACGTTAATAGATGAGAAGCCCGAATCAAAACTGAGATTAGTTACAATATAGTAATAATAATGTTTATTTGCCAAAATATAATAATAATAATGTAATCTAATAGTCGTTGTGACTATAACGAAGTCTTTGGCTCAGTAGAAATCATTTACTCTCATCAGAAAAAAGTGAACTTATAACATTGATTATTATCATTTATATGGCAATCTTCGTAATTTTAACAACAATGCAGATGGTTTCGCGGCAATCTTACGTAAGACAGACTCACAGAGTGCGTGTGAGTAGCAGCAGCATCCTGAATGTGATAGCGGACAGGTATGACTGTCCGTTCTTCTAACATTGTATGCGTTTATGTGTGAACTAACATAGTTTTAAGCAATATTTTGCTAACAAAATGAATCATGTTGTCTGAAACATAAATAAATAATCATAATATGTATTATATTATTCTCAATGTAATAGTTCAATGTTCTAAGTTCATAACAGATTACGTATCACGTATATAACTTACATACGCCAACCGTTATATCACGAGCTCACGTAAACGTTCGACAAACGCAATTCATAACGTCTTAACACGTCCTCGAACCGCACCGTAGTTATAATACAACTTATTAATTCAATTTCCAACGTAATTGCCATTAGAACTTCAACACATTGACCTGAGCGAGGAAACCACATAATTATAGCTGTCTCCCTTAGTCATATACATCGGCTCATATGCGTCATCTCTCTCCATCGAGGTCGGAGGAAGTTGATCAAAACTTTTAATTGGCTTTTCAAATTTTATTTGAAAAGCTATATAACATTGTTTTATGGTTATAAATGTGGGACGTCATGTTTTTGTAATATTATTGTTAAGTGCTGTATTTGTTATTGTCAGTTACAAGGCGATTTATTTCCATGTAAAATAACTATTTGGTAATAACAGAATTGGGAATGCGTTTCAATTATTTGTTGTTTCAATTACCTTTCAATTATATTGAGTAAGCTATTTTATGAAACCACAAATGCTTATTCAAATAATTTACTTTGTGGTAAATTATTTGAATAAGCATTTGTGTTTTATTATGGCAGAAGGATCGACGACCTGAAAAAGGTGGCTGGGACAGACAGGATACGGAAGGCGGAAGACAGGGTGTTGCGGCGTAGCCTGGGAGAAGCCTGTCCAGCAGTGGACTGCGATAGGATGATTTCATTGAATTATGACACTTGTAGTTATTATATATATATTATATATAATTTTATTGTAACTTTGTGTTATGCTTCAAATATTTCTGCAATCTATAAAGAGTTTACGCTTGCTAGTACTTGAGCGAGTAACTACCTAATAAAACTTACTAACTCGAATAAAAGCCTCCATTATACATTCATATATCACAAGGCCACTTTAAAACATCATATCGAATAAAAATTATAGACCATTACGGCAATTATGCAAATATTCACCGATAAAAATAGATAGTATCGGTGTCGTGCGATCGAATCGCGCGATTTTATTGTCGTAAAAGCGCAAAATGATATTAATGGACACATTTACATTTAAGGGGTAGTTTCGAGGGGTTGTTCAGGGTGAATTATGGGGTCCAAGTCGGGTATTTTGGGTAGATCAATGGGAGTCCCGGTTTTCGACATTTTTATTAATTGTTTTTATGCTAATCTCTGTGGTGGCTGAGTTTTAAAAGTCGATTGAGAATTAATTGTTTGTGCTTTTATTCATTGTTAGTGTTTTCTTTGTTGGTAATGAAAAATGACGTATTTTTGTATATAAAATGGGTAAGTAGATCATTGTTTTGACTCTAGCGATGTGCTTCTCTCGTTAGTATTAAGAAGTAGTATTGTTTGTATTAGAACTGTTTTAGTACGTCGGGATTGTTTTAGTACTGACACACGTGCCTTGAAGTTTGGAGCAACATAATATGCTTATCTCGTGTAGAAAAGTAAAGCAAAGATGGTGAAATAGAACTATAGACACCGAGAAATAGAACTATAGACACCGATCATCACAATATCTTGATATTTCTTCATTGACACTCATAACAACACGCTTGTAATCCCCGAAGAGTTAGGCAGAGGGACTTAAACATAGATGGCGAAATGTGTGCCAGTTATTTTTAAGTCCCATGTTATTACATGGGACTTAAAAATAACTGGCACACATTGGCACATGACGGCACGGTTGGCGCAGTGGTTAAGCGATTGACCGCTGCACTGCGTGTCGCGGGTTCGATTCCCGCACGGAACAAATATTTGTACGATCTACAAGTAGTTGTTCCGGGTCTGGCTGTTTGTGTATGTGAGTATAAATGTTTGTAAACGCACCCACGATACAGGAGAAATTCCTAGTGTGGGGCAAGGTTTAAAAAAAAAAAAAAAAATAGGTGGCAAGCCTATTACTATCAACCAGGCACAAATTCAGTCTCCGGGCTGCTACTGAGAATAACCCAATAAAACTTTGCCCGACCTGAGAATCGAACCCAGAACCTCATGCTCAGCAGTGGCGCTTACCACCACTAGACCAAACGAGGCAGTCTTCGAGGCGTTCTTTATTGAAACTAATGTGATTATAATGAAGATGGAGACTGATAGATAATACACTTGGGTTGACTATTTTTTTTGTTAAAAACTAAAACATTAATATCTGCTGAATTTCAAATACGCAGAACATTCCTACCATTTTCGTGCTTAACACAATCATAGACCGTATTGGTCGAATCGATCTCTCGCCCAGTTTAATGAGCAATTTCATACGATCCTGTATCACATTTTGTAACTTAATTACTGTATCGTGAAATACGTCCCACTCAAATTCGGGATCCGACTCGAAATTTATGTTAATCGATTCTTATTACGAGTCGTATCGTATCGATGTAATGAGTACGCAATCATTTTTTATTGGTTTTGAATTTAATCGTTTTGTAAATTATTGTAATCGGCACGTAGCATATGAATAACGCTATCGTGAATCGATCTGTTGTTCTTATTACTATGTACCTAGGTAAAAAATGTGCCTAGCCCTTTCCCAAATTCGTTGCAGTCGGCTTCCAGTCTAACCAGATGCAGCTGAGTACCAGTATTTTACATGGAGCGACTGCCCATCTGACCTCCACAACCCAGTTACTGGGTAACACAATACCCCTTGGTAAGACTGCGGTTGTCAGACTTTCCGGCGTATCTGGGACCAACAGCTTAACGTGCTTTCCGAGGCACGGAGAAGTCTCGGTATGTAAAGATGGTCAGCTATCCACGGACCAACCGCAGCAGGCGTAGCTTAACCTGATGGAATGACACGTGTGACTGTTACTACTAAGCCACGAGCTCCTAGCAGCGTAACAGTTAGGGTCTAAATTTACAACGTTCCACTCACTCGAGCAACATCACACGACGTCTTTCGCAAAATGCGAAATTAAAAATTCGAAAGGCGAGCATGCATACTGCATTTCCATTTCCGTTCCATCACGAAAACTTGTAATCCCTTATTTATTATAATCCGATGACGTAATAAATTGGAAAACAATTACTCATTTTGAGTAATGACGTCACAACGTACCGAATGGGAAATAACGTTTCAATCATTAATGTGTAGTAAATAAAATGATTTATTGCGGGAAGCTGTGGTGTTGATGATAAGCGGAGCGATGAGCGGGTTTGTATGTAAAGTGGTATCTTTTGAGAGCTACAAGGGAAAATGGCGTATGGTTTTACTAAGTTATGGATATGCAAGTTTCTTTCGCATGGAAATTTCTAATTTTTATATTGCTTTAACTTGCTTGCTTTGGGTCACAGCATTATGCTGAGCTATGGCCGTTTTACGTGGATGTGACGCATATTTTCCTCCTATTTGTTCTTTTCTGTGTTTGTGTCTTATCTTTGCGTCATGTTTCACTGCAAATAAAGGTATTTTATTTCTTCTTTAGCGTCCACTGCTGAACATAACCTATTTATTAGTGCAGTGACCCGTCTGAAAGGATACTGCCCATAATCACCACGCTTGACAAAAGAATTACTTTGCACACTGTTTTCCAATTACCTGACAGGATGATTTGTATATTCATCGGACTTGGATAAAATATTGAATCGGGTATAAAAGCAATAGTCAATGTAGCAGTATAGATTTATTTTATGTTATAGTTATACTTAGTCGGCCAGATTTTCCATAATTTGTGATCATCAACATCTTCATCATTTCAGCAGAAAGATGCACACTGCTGGACATAGGCCGCCCCCAAGCATTGCCACCCCAACTGGTTCTGTGCTTCTCGCATTCAGAGGATTTGTTGCCATAACATCAAATTCAACATCTAGAGATCGCTCAATCGTTTATTTTGCAACAAAAACCCAACCCTAACGCCTCTTGTCCACATGTTCATTTAATTCATTCACTCATTCGTTCAATTATCGCACTGACAATAAATTACAAAGTGCAGTGAAAAAATATTGAATGTTGCCACAAATAAAATACAGAATACTGAATGTTTAAGCTGGTAGTTTTCATACCGCAGATTATTTACGTTTTATGCTTTTGAATTAATTAAATATTGAATATTTTGATTGAAAAATTGATTCCGGATATGTAGTTATTAAATCAATAGTGACTTTGACAGTTAGGTACATCTTAATCACATTTTCAAACTGCTAAAATCTTAGGTACAAAAAAAACTTTCTTGTACATTTGAGACAATCGTTTACATTTTCAATAACGTTTATCCACGTTAACTTCACATTTTTCACGAAATTATACAAGCGAAGCAGCAACTGACAACTAAAATTAACAAAAAATCTGCTTAAGGTCCCTACTGGGTTTATGCACTGTGACGTCCAGTGTTCATTGATGTTGTTCATTTCCAAAAAAATCGTACGGGTTTGTGTCAGGGCGTATGACCGTTCAGTTACCATGAAACGTCCATCCATGGCACCTAGCTTCATTGGATTGAAATGAGAAAAATATTGATAGAGACTTTTTCGTCACGGTCCATTTTCGGCACGGTCCATTTTCGTCACGGTACATTTTCGGTACGGTCCATTTTCGGCACGGTCCATTTTCGGCACGGTCCATTTTCTGTCCTTGCTCCTATGCGTCCGGTGTGATTTTTAAAGTTTTTTTGTAAGATAATTGAGCGGTATGGGAAGCTCTCTCTACTTTGCCTGTTGTTATTTTTTTCGTTTTCCTCTATGGTCTCGCCCATGAAGACTACGTTTTGTTTTAAGTAAATTCATGAAAGGTGTTTATATACAGTGACTAAGGTAGGTAGAACATATTATGCAGTCGAATAAATCGTATCCATTTTGTGTTATCGATTTCCATATAGTCGAAGAAACTGGATGATGATAATCATATTAAATGAAACTATGAAATGAAACTAATAAATATAATTAATTAAATGAAACATAATTAAATGAAACTATGAAATAAATAAATTGAAAGAAGTTAATATAATATTCATAATTTTCTACGGTCTTGTGTTTGCTGTTTCAAAGATAATTTAATTACTTTTAAATTGATCACGAAGGCGGCCTTTGAGAAACCTAATTACAATAGCAACTATTTTATGTTTTCCCTATTTAATTCATTTTGTGTATTTTTGTGATTTATGAATCAGTTTCAGGTTTTAAAAAGCAAATACTTAAGGGTACAATTAAATACCGCGGTAGCCCGCAAAATTCATTTGTCAGTTTGTATGTTGATCATAATTTATGATTCGCGACCGTAACAAACAAATATTACAGAATAAAATAAAAAAATACCGTCATTAGAATCATAAATACAACTCTCTCGGTACATAAACAATTTAACGTATTTTTTTGTAAACAAATTAGTTTTTCTTTCTCTGCCGGCTTCACTGCGGGTCTAAACATCACAATAATTATACCTAAATAAAAAAAATTACTCGGCAAAACGACGGTTTCTAAAGGACCAACACTTATTATGAAAATAATGCTAAAATACATTTTTTTCATGATTGTACGTCACGAAAGGATACGGGGTAATTCATCTGTACCCCAAAACAGTACAGTCGAGTAGGGTGGGGTATTTACTCCCCCCTAGAGTAGGCCACTCTGTCAAGTTGCGGAAATAATAAATAAAAGTACCTACCTTTAATATTATACGGGTTTTTGTCAGCAAACCGTTGGTATTTAATTGTGAGGAACAACTAAGTACCCCTTTTTTTTAGAAATTGTTATGTGTTTGTCTCAGTTATTTTTGTATAATTTTTCATGACAATGAAGGATTCGTTGAAGACTTTATAAAGGCTACTGAAAAAATTAAATTTGATATTCGGCATAAAATACTTAAATTGTAAATTGAATTAAGTAATCCACAAACGCTTCTATTAATTGTTTAGCCATTCTCTATAGAACAGAAAAGCCTGTAAATGAATAAGTATTAAAAATTATAAGACTAAGTCAGAAACAGGCACTAATTTACAAGAAGAAAGCTCAAATTTCTTATTAATTTAAATCCAAAACCAGTCCGAAATTTAGTCCAACCTCATTACAAACTAAATTTATTTTTACAATTTAGCTCAGTTCTCGCAACCGTAACTAACAAATATACAAAATGACGCAGAAAATTTCCTTTTGAATAAATTTCATTTCTAAGCAAAGTATAATCCCCGTCTTGTTAAAGATAAGGAGGAGCATTAATTTGAATTCATCTCATTACGGTGTTCCCGTCGACCACTTGTTCCGAATAAATTATGAAAGACACGCGAAAATGGTTTATTATCCCTGCCAACGCTCCCTCTCGCTCCTTTTTTGGTGACTTGTATGGGAGTGAGAGAGAGAGGCATCGTTCAAGTGTTTCGTGTATGTGCTTTTGGCGAGTCCACGTTTTTGTTCTTTTTTGCGTGGTGTAGATGAGATTGGTATGCTGGTCTTGGCTTTGTAATTAAAACAAATATTAAAAAAAAATGTGCAACATTAACGTGGGGGAGAATTTGATCAGCAGCATTGTTTATTCAGACTGATACAACACAGACATCATCTATGTTAATTAAAAGTAAACCAATTTCGGTGTTTTCAATTGAAGCTACCGTTCAATTTAGGGTATAACATTCCACAGACAAATTAAATTCTAAACATACAGCATGTTTTCAATAACAACAACTCAAATTCACAAAACTTTTCCAATCATTTAGGTGCCAACGTTTGTATAAACCAATCATACGCCTAAAGATAATCACTATTACAGTTTCCAACTAATCAAGTTCATTTGTCGAGGTCATAGTTTTGGGAGCACCCCTTAACGACCAAAGAGTATTAAATCAAACAGAACTGACAGTCGTAGAGGCTGACAAATTCAATTTCCTGCGGGCCCTAAGTAATTTGTGCGTTGCTTTTAGTTAAAAGGACTCTATTAAAATTTGTTTACGTAGTAGTAATGAAAATTTTATTGGAATTATGGTTATGATGTTGAAATGGGAATAAGATGCCTATGAAGACTGTTATAATAGTAATAATAATTAAATGATTTTATAACGACGATGAGTAAATAAAACACTTTTCTGAAAAAGGTCATCCACTCACATGAATGAAAGAAAAAAAACTTAATCTACACTAATAATAAAGCTGAAGAGTTTTTTTTTTTGTTTCTTTGTTTGAACGCGCTAATCTCTGGAAGTACCAGTCGGATTTGAAAAAATATTTTTGCATTTGATAGACCAATTCTTGAGGAAGGCTATATGCTATATTAACATCACGCTAGGACCCTTAGGAGCCGAGCAAAAATCAGAAATAATGCTAAGCGAAAATGAAGTAATAACGCGGACAGGCAATGCGATGCGACGGGATGGGTCGGGGGCAGGGCTCGGATTAAGGTATATTTTTCGAAACACTTTCGTCTCAAAAACCTAAGAAACGGTTTGTTTTGGTTACGTTCGAACGGAACGTTATTAAAACGTTTTTGAAGAAGAACAAAATTTAAATCGTTCTCGATTAAAAAAACATTTTTTATAATTTTTGGGTTGATCGATAGGAAACTCGCAACAAAACCTTAATCAATACGTAAGCGGCAAGCGCATTGGAATCAATGATGTAATGATATGAAGATAAGGTACAATTTAACTAAACAAGTTCATGCTTGTCGGCGCATGCCTTGTGCGGGGCTGCGTCCTGCAAAATAAACCGGTTTTTGAAAACGTTCTCATTTCGTTTTCGTTCCGAACAAAATGTTGTACTAGTTGAACAAAGAACTGTTAGAAACGTTATTTTAAATAACGTTTCTGAGCCGTGGTCGGGGGAACAAGAAATTTCACTTGGACGAAGTCGCGGGAAGAAGCTAGTAAATAGATAATATGATATTATCCAGTAACTTTCTCACTACAGGACATTTTTTCTTCCTATACTTGAAATAATAACATACTTAAAGAACAAAACAACCCTCAAAGAATAACTAGAACGAAGAAAAACAGTACTAATCCATCAAACTTCGACGTGGTCCTAAATACTTAAAACTCCGTAAGCCATAAATACGGTAACGACAAAAGAAAAGCATTTGCCGTACTTTGCACTGACAAACATAATAAAATCTTGTACAAACCCATCATTCTCGCTATTTACATGGCCGCCACTGCCGCTGTATTGTTTTTCAATCGGCCCCCTTGTCTCCCAGGGAGAGATGACGTCACCGTAAACAATATGGCGCCCGCCCGAGACTGTTTTCGCAGAATTACGCTTACACGGTAACATTTCGGAGATTAACCCAAAATGAAGGATGACGTAACGATTCTTTTTTCGTGATTATTTTTTTAAGTTGAGATTAAGTTTTTTGCATTATACGCAATTTTTCTTTGAAACTGATTGAGTGGTTTCCTGGAAGTATTATTTTCTTTTTGTTTTCAGCTAAATATATTTTTAATTATAATCCCGAATCGATAACATCGGTATATTTAACTCGAAATAGTTTGAAGTACCTGATTCATTTTGAGGCAGGGCCCGAGTCTACGATTATTACGATGAAATGTCAGTGAGGGAGGACTCTCAATGACCAACTGGCACAGTTAATTAGAACGTCTTAGCCTCGGGTTGAGGGCAATTAATATTGCATTCATGCGCTATAGATCCTCAATTTGTGCAGAGACTAAGAGATTGACTTCACTGTGATTGTTGTTGGTTTCGTGAGATCTTAGAATTGAACATTTTATGAAATGGCCAGCTAAAATTGGCCATATCGTTTAAACGTCAACGTTCAATGATATGTCAGTCGACGTTTTGCAATATCATCAATGTAGGGTAGCCATGGTTTAAGGTGTATTAAAAATAGGCAAGTAACTGCGACCAACTTGGAATTAGCGCTCCCTCGGCTCGCGCGCGATTCGTCACAGTTCTAACCTAACCCATTTGGTCGGGGTGGCACGCGGCGTAAATTTGTAATGTTTAAAAACTAATTTTAAGTGCTACGTTGTATTTTACGGCGCGGCAGCGGCTACTTTCAAGTTGATCGCTGTCCATCATAATCATATTTGGAAACCCAATAAAAGTCCATTGACTTTTTTTGCGTGGTCACCCTACTTTATTTGATTTTTTGTATGCCACCGCCATGATGCACAACAAAAACAAGTGACATCAACGCCTCTACCGGTGGATAATCTAACTATTTTACGATATGATCACTAATGTTTGGCCACATCATGAAGTGTGCGTCTAACTGGTCACATCGTCAAACGTTGAGTATGCAATGATCTGGCCAGACCACATAATGATGTGACCAGCGGTCGATGTTCATTTCATGAAATGATCAATTTTAAGATCTGGCCACGACATTGGGACTTACGATAGGTCCTACCTATTCTGGGTCAGACCTGAACAGCAGTCAGCTAGAAGCGGATAATATGAATAGGTATTGTGTTGTTTGCAGTTCAGTTTGTTAAAAAATAATGTTAATTTTGTTAGTTTTATGTGTTCCTTTTTTTACTGTTGGTACTTCCTGTGCGTGAACAAAACGTAAAAAAAAATATTTCTTTCTAAAATACATAAAAAAATCAGAATTAACCTTAGAGTTAATCATTAAAAAGGTGAGTATCATAAAAGGTTTTAAAAGTCAGAAAACTGCCCATCACAGTTTTTGTTAATCAGTAAAAACCGGCCAAGAGCGTGTCGGAACACGACATTGAAGGGTTCCGTAGTTGGGATGAATTTATCCCAATAGCAAACTTAACATTGTAGTTCTTGTTGTGTAGTTGTGTATTGTAGTTATGTTCTCCCATACATTCCGTATAGGAGAACATGTATTTCAAACTGCAAATTTAAGTTGGTCGATTATTACTCGTTAATTTGTAAAGTCTACTGAGCTGTGGTAGTTCTTTTGACTTCGTTATATATACTACTGCTGTGAATTTTTTCACAAATCCAAGTACCGTTTACCTGGCAGGGAGGGGGGGGGGACACTAACAAAAACTAGCACTTTTAAGCTTAATATTTCGCAAATAGATCCCTGAATTGAAAAATGGTTCTGACACACCCACAATATTTTTAAACGACCTTTCCAACGACACCCCACACCATGGGATAGACGAGAAAAAAATCATCCGCACGTTACGTGTACGGGAGGAAGCCTCAAATATTTTTATTCTTTATTTTATTTTACCACTTTGTCGGCGTGATTAATATGTATACCCATGCCAAATTACAGCTTTCTAGTACTAATCGTCTCTGAGCTAAGCCATGGACAGACGGACATGGCGAAACTATCAAGGTTCCTTGTTTACTACGGAACCCTAGAAAAACAAACATTTTACTAAAAACAATCTGAGAGACTGGATAAAAATCCACGCGGTACATTGCCACTTTTGAGTTAGCAAAAATGCAAACTCAATTACTTCTAGCATTTATTAGAATGTAATTCTCAGCAGTGTACGAACTAATCAGAAACGTTTCCTGTGTCGCATAACCTGGTTGTGTCACCTACATGTTCCAATTTGAGTCCCAAATTCTGAGCCCTTCGCTTTATGCAGCAGACGCGGTGCGAACTCGTCTAGATTGAGTTGTGGAACAACATATGAGCGAAGCGACTACAATTTTTTTTAATATTGATTGTACATAATTGTATAGACATGGTTTTGTCTTTAAAAGAATCGTGCAAGAAATATAAATCATAAATTGAACTAAAATGTAAACCATATGAATTATATGTTTTTGTGTAATTTTTAGTGACGTCCATTCATACGTTTATATTTGGGTATTGCGACTAGCTTCAAATTCTGTTAGAGTTAATTATTATTCCTCATGATAATGCTGACTTGTTCACTTTATAGCGTGTTATCTTACTAATGTACCTACTACCGTGTTATCTTACTAATGTACCTACTACCTATTGCTCGAAAAGAAAAAAGGAAGATTTTTAGAAATTATCATAAATTTTGAACACTTCTGTTTTTGCACCACACAGTCTCAGAAATGTGAACATAAACGCTACAATAATATTCCCGCTGCCCACCAATAACTTGTCCCACAAACACATTACCACGTCCACCGGCTTACGACAACTTCATTAAAAGTGCCTTATAAATAAATTGCACCGCCTGTTTCGTGCAACGTTTTGCATGCTTTAAATATTGTGTAATTACTATTTTGTTTTCGAGCAACAACATTTTGAATACTCTCTCCTATATTTCGTGTGACACGCTTTACGCTTATTACTTGTTCTGGTATCTCTGAACTTCATTAAAAGGTACAACCAAAATGTAAGATTACACGCTTGTGGCTCTTTGTTTTACAAATCGTCTCTGCACTTTCAGAAGAAGACCTCGTTAATATTTGTATTTCGTTTAGACAGTGTGTCTTTTGTCAATTTTAGTTATCAACATATTAGTAATAATGCAATTAAAAAACTTCTAGCCTTTAGTATGAAGATATAGTGTACATCACTGTGTAGGAAATTTTAAAATAAGCGTGATACATATTGGAACACGTATCACGCTTATTTTAACATTTCGCCACGCTGCTAAAGATACAGAGCGTGACACATTATTAAATATCCCGTTACTTCCAGATAGCCTCGCGAGTCAAGACAACTTTATTAAAAGCTACGCGCGAAAGTCGCGGCATTGCAACGCGGCTGGCAAAGCGCTTTGTGTGTCAATCAACATTTTTACTTCATACACAATATTATTTTGGTTCCAGAAGTTATATATTTTAATAAAGCAGCATCTAGAAGTTACACACTAGCTCATGTACTATAAAATAAATAACACGTAACCATTGGGGATCAAAGAGCGTGGCACGCGAGTTTCAGTCACTGATTGAGATATTCTGCATCGTGACAATAAAATTATCACCGTATGGTGAGAAGTGTCACGCTGCAAAATCCATGCTAATTTAGAGGTATGAGGAACAGCAATGTTTTTTTTTTTTTTGAACTATGGCATATTGCAGGTGACCACTAAGGTCTTGACTGCTTAACCGGACTTTCCTGTGGCTGCCTTTAGCTTCTACACTAAGAGCCTCCAGCCAGGAGCATAAATGCAAACTATTCTAAGTTACAAGCTAAACGAACGCTCGCTAAGGGCACCCCCTGTGGGGTACGAACCTCGGCTTAGGGCGTTCGTTGAGGGGGGACAGCAAGGTGGGACAAGCCTGTCCCACCTTGCTGTCCCCTTGGATCAAGGATAGATCATTATTATTGTCAGGGGAATTTAAAACTACACACTCAGCTGCGGCACGGGCTGGCGTTTCATCGGACAAGGGTCGGGGGGGAGTATTATTTACTCGGGGTGGTCGCGCACGGGGTGGACCTCTGCGGCGAGGTCGGAACGACGGGTGTCTGGTGTGTTTGTGCACTGTACTGGTGGCCCTACTAGACTCCTGGAGGAGTGTGGTTGGATCATCGGGATCGGAAAGAATATGCCGTGGACGGCGAAGTCGACTGATGGTCGAGGGGGTATAATTGGCCGCTGCAACAATCAGAGGGTTGCGGTGCAAGGCGGCGGAGTCAAAGTAACGCTTGGACATGCGTTTAAGAAACTGGTGGATGGTTGGGAGTTTTAGATCGAGATGGAGGATCTCGTTCCTGACAAACCAGCGCTCCCGTGGCTCTGCGAAGGAATCGGTTTTGGATCGACTGCATCCTATGAATATTATGGGGTTTTGCATGCGCAAAGACTGTATTCGCATAGGTCATGATGGGGTGGATGCACGCTGTGTAAATGCGCAATTTGCCTTTAAAGACAATTTGCTGCGTGCGTTAAGGACATAGAATAATCTACCGAGAGCGAAAGCGGCTCGCGAGCGAACCGACTTTATATGCTCTGCGAAGGAGAGGTGGTGGTCTAGAATCACACCGAGATACTTGGCTTGCTTCTCCCAAGGGATAGGCTTACCGAGCATGGTGATCTTCTGGGTGGGGCGGGGGGCCTAGTCCGCGGTTTTGAAAATAAAACCGCCTGAATTTTGTCGGGATTGACTTCTATCCTCCACTTCCTAAACCAGATGCCAAGTTTATTGGCAGCTCGTTGTAGTTGGTGGATGATATTGGAATGGGTGAAGCCCCTATAATATATGGCCGTATCGTCTGCGAACAGACCTAACTCGACCTTATGATACTTAGGAATATTGCTCGTATAGAGCGTGAATAAGAGGGGGGCTGGCACGGAGCCCTGAGGGACTCCGGCACGGATAGGACGGGACAGCAATGGTTGATGTCGGATAGTCTTATATATGTCGTTCGCACGGTAAATTCTAATTGCGCGATGCAGAATTTGTGTGACGTCAGGTGTTTGATGCGTAGTTCGCTTGTGGCGATGTAGATGCCGCCACACTACTATTAGCCACATTATTCATATCATTTAAAGAACACTAAGCTTCTCTGGCAGCGTATAACTTGTCCCGCTCGAGAACCGGCCGCCTGTCGCTCCGCTCGACAACTTAATTAAAAGCGCTGCGCAAGCAAAAGCAGCTGCAATACGCTCATGACATTCTTTGTGCCAATGAACTTTATTTTATTGGACTACGTCAATTAAATAAATGAAACGTGACAATTCCCAAAAATATATTATCTTTCATGCAGCTATCAAAAAGCATGACACGTATTTTTTTTCTACTACAGCGTGACATGTTTTTAATAAATTGTATACCAACTCTAAAAATTTACGAATTTTCTTTGCCATTTAATTGAAATAATCACATTAGAGCACGCTTTTCAAGCAATTTTCTCTAGGAGCGTGTAACTTATCCCGCTAGTAAAATGTCCGCGTGTCGCTCCGTACGACAACTTCATTAAAAGCGGTGCGCAAACAAAACGCAGCTGCAACACGCCCGCGACACTCTTTGTGTGCCAATCAACATTTTTGTTGCAAACACGTAGAAATAGTTGTTCTGTGTTTTTCAGCGTGTTAAGCATCGCGTGTTCATTGTGGAGCTTATCTTGGTGTAACAATGTGTTGTGCCTTTGGTGTAGTTTGTTCGGCATGTGGTCTGTGTTTCAAAAATTTGTTATTGTGCTCCAGTATATTTTTATTTTCAGTTGCAGATGTATATTGATTGGATGCTCAAACAGGTTTCTTTATAAAAATTCTTGGTCAAAATCGCTCGGGTTGTTAAACTACGGTTTAATATAATCATCCATTGATTTGTTATAAAATGATATGAATTATAAAATACAAAAAGTCGTACCCTTAAAACGACTAACCCCGTTGAAATTAAAACCAAAATTCCACCTTCAATTAACCTCATAAACCATAGAACACTATAAAAAACAACAACACATCAATGAACAACAAAAAAACAACTGAACACGCGAACAACAGAACAACACTCCACATTTCCGCAAACATTTTCATTTCAAAATGTAAATTTAAAAATGGAAGCGAACATGTTTAAGTGGGTGTGCATTAATCACTGGCTGGACATGTTGAATATCTAACAGAAGTAACGGGACAAAGCTGGACATTGAAAACTGTACACAAATGCAGAAAAATGATGCCGGGACATCGAGACATAATGCGGACGTAGGGTGTTATGAGGAGTCACGGGTGTTGCACACACCTAGACAAAGACATAGAGTATGTAGTTCTCTAGAAGACTAAAAAATTGCAGTCGTTCGGACTGCAATTTTATCGTCTTTCAATTTAAATCTTCTTCGTCTTTATTCTCCTGCCCTTATCCCAATTAATTAGTGGTCACCGCATGTCTTTTTCTTCCTTACTTTTCTATTAATCGTCATCTCGGTAGCCGCCCCGTTCCTAGCCATATCATCTTTCACAGCAGAGTCCAATCATTTACTTTTCTCATTAAATATCTTAGTGAGAGAAGTAAATAAGAAAAGTGACAAAATAAGTTAACCAATTTAATGAAATCGTAAGGTCTAATAATTTAAATGAAATAAAAAACGGTTAGCATTCCCTTAAGAATTAGGTCATGTAGATACGTATTGAAAGTCCAACTCACATTTCAGAACACAATTATTTTTATTATCTTCAACGTAGTCTAACAACGACGAATAAATACAGCACAGTTAGCGTCGCATGTCACAACCTGCAACCGTTAAAGCCGTAGCCTAATAAGGCGCTTCTTATTCTTAAAGGTAAAATTTTCTTCAGCACGGAGAAGAATTTTCTTTACGTACAAAGAAGAGCATTCGTGTGTTTTAACGTCTAACGAGCTTGCGAACTTTTGAACGGGCAACCCTATTATGAAGCTAAATGTTGAACTAAAGAGGTAGCTAGCTATTCGGAGGAAAGCGACGTTTTGTCGTAGTTTATTTTTACATAGAATGACGCTTGTATTCTTAGAAAGAGTTGTTACTTGTGTATTCATCCACAGGTACCGCAGCTTACCTGTGTTATTTTATATTTTTTTACTTACATATACCTATACGCTACTATGAAAATGTCCCAATTAGTCCCAAGTAATGGAGAGTGCCTATTTTAATTAACCGAGCACAAATTCAGACTTAGGCTAGCTGTTGTGAATTAACAGAAAATACGATAACATTTTGACCGACTCGGTGATCGAACCAGGGACCTAGACTCAGCAGTTGCATAATTGTCAACCAATAGCCAACCAGGCGGCTTATGAAGTGGCAATAGCTTTCAAAGCGTTTCGTATTTTACAGCACTTTTCAAAGGGATTCAGATATAAGCTTATTTCAGCTAATTTTTTACTTTTCCATCAACGTTATCGCTAATAGAATGTCACTTAGTCAAGAAGCAGTACCTATAGTAAGTAATTATGTTCGAAACCCATTTAGGCACAAAGCCCTCTCAAGGATACCTATCCATCTCAATTGAGAAGTGGGTCAATAGACGAACAGGCTGAAATAAAATACCCACGAACGAAATCCCTAAGGGCCGGCCGTATGTAAATATTTTACATATTTCCATATTGATTTCCGAAGCAAATTCGATGGAAGTAGGATTCTATGGTAATCAATTGACAAGGAAAAATGTCGGTGCTGTTGTTTATTATTCGAGAAAAAAGAGACACGTAAAAAAAAAAGAAGAGAGAGTGGTTTTGTTAATTCTATGTGATTAACATAACGCCTGTATTCCCTGAAAGGTTAGGTAGAGGTATACCTATAGTAGGTACACCCACATTTCGCCAGTTATGTTTAAATCCCATGTAATAGGGGGCGAGCCTATTACTATCAATCAGGTAGAAATCTAGACTTCGGGCTGCTACTGAGAAATTCCAGATGGAAAAAACCCAAAAATATTTAGCCCAAACCGGGAATCGAACCCAGGATCTCATGGTCAGCAGAGCGCTTGCTACCAATAGACCATCAAGGCAGTCAATGTGATTATACTGCTGAAATACCTGCGCAATAACATACCGTAGTGTATACCAGTCAAGCCATATAATTACTTCAGAACTTTATTGATTGAAGGTAACAACATTCCAGTAGTTAAAGGTGATCTTCAAGTCTTTCAAGGTAAAAACCTGTCCATAACCTTTTACTCCCAAATCAACCTCCTTCCCTCAGTACCCCATTTACCTAGCCTGAACCATAATATGAATTTTGCAATACGGGAACTCTTACAGAATTATAAGCAGCTTATCTGCGAAAGAAATCCAGCGATTCCCCCGTAACAGCGATTCTTTGAACGACTTCAGATCCTCCCTCTTTTTCTAACAAAGGTGTTTTTATATGTCTATTTCTGTCTGGGTTACCTCCATAACTTCCCATCAGGACGTCTCTGTTTCATTTATGGTGTTGGTTAAAACTGTTTTTGAAGTCCTCCCTTGAGTTGGTACAATTTGTTAGCGTTTTGTACCATTCAGGTTTCTGTGGGTCGATTGGTGTATTTATTTTCAACAAATTGGAAAGTTTCTTTTATCTTTTTGTTTGGTTCTTAGTACCTAGGTACGGGTTTGGTATAAATAAGAGTGCGGTTCAATGGATTGTGTCTTAAAAATGCTGGCTGTGAATTTTTATTTTCGATTTGTCGATGATATTTTCTCCGAATGAAGAAGTCTATTAGATGATTGATTTCAAGCGTTATTTAAGCTTCGTACAGACTAGCGCGACGCGACACTGGTTATTGTTATACCGTGAAGATTTTTTAGAAATTGTATTGTTCGAGTCGCGTCGCGCCGTCGCGTCGCGCTGGTCTGTACGAGCCTTTATGGCTGGTTAGAATATTTTATAACATAGACAGCCAGAGGTGTACCTAAAGTAGGCACACCCACTTTTCCCCAGTTATGTTTAAGTCCCATGTAAGGGGGTGAGTCTATCTGCCGGGGTTGCGGGAAAGTCCGAAAGGGATACCGTGGCCCCTGGCAACGTACAGGCAACTGAAGGAACACGGGTGGGTTTTAGTCAGTAAGAGTCTGTAACGCCCTCCGTTCCGCCCAGAGCGGGAGAAGTTATTTGATAATTTCCCACATAAAAACAAAAAAAAAGGGGGTGAGTCTATTGCAATATTTTATGTACATTTATATTTGTTTATGGAATATACCTATGCTGCAAAACAAACTTTTTTTTATTTTGAGTATTCTAATTCACACTGTACATACATAAACACTGCACACCACAGTGTTTTCATAAATCTTGACATTTACCTATTTCTTAAGTAATGGGTAATCGTTTCCTAAAATCGTTTACAAAAAATAACAAACGCGTCACCAAACATTAACCGCACAGTGTGACAAAAAAATTCGCTGGAGACAAAATGATTACTTACGTGTTAAGCTCAAGATCCAGGCGGAACTTGTGGTTGAAAGCTTTGATGAGAAGTGAAGTCCTATGAAAGTGTTTGCCAGTCTGAAACAAAGAAGAAAAAAACAATATTAAAATCGAATACCTAGAATATCTTTGTTCAAGTTTTTTTGGCTAAGTTGTACTTCCCCCGTGGTTATACATAGTGATAGTTGTGTGTCATAGTCGTGTGTGTCTTATCTTGTTATGCTTTCTTATTTATGGTCTTTACTAAACCTAACAATAAACTAAAACACGGCAATCAAAAATTCCTCCTCGTCGTTTTCGACTAATGAAAAAAAATGGTAGAGGCATAGCCAACCCTTTGGTAGCGAGAAGTGTCAACCAATCATTTGAGATTTCTTTAAACAGAATATGTGCACTCGGATCCCATGGTTCTAACTACAGACAGGTAAGCCATAGTTGTTTTATGTTCTATTATCTTCGCTTTGCGACTTCGTCAGCATTTTCGCCCCGACCCACCGCGTCACATCTCATCTCGCGCTATTACTTTTTTACTGCTTAGCGTTCTTTTTGCTCAGTTCCTAAGGGTCGTAGCGTGATGTTAAAGCTTATTCCTTGATGTTAAACCTTCCACAAGAATTAGGCTATCAAATAAAAAAAAAGTTAAATCGACTGGTAGTTCCCGAGATTTGCGCGTTTAAACAAACAATAAAACAAACTTTTCAGTCTTATTATTAGTACCTATATAGATATAGTAATGTTCTTCCTAAAATTAATTTTACCAATACATTCAAAGTTAAAAATAAAAGGTTTCTTTTCCACGAAGTTTTCATGTACCAAGTAAGAAGGTAAGTAAGAAAATACTTAGGTAAACAATATATATTTATAAAATAATCATTAATTTAGCTTAATTTTAGAGAAACGGGATTGAGTTCGGTGAAAAATTTAATTTGGTTCGTTCGTTGTACAGACTTGTGTTTACTCATTAAAGTGATCGCTACGCATTAATTTTACTTTCGTATTTTATATATGATATATATGAAAATAATATGAAAATCATCAGTCGCAGGTACCTAATGTAAGAATTTTCATTTTAACCAAATGATTATTTTGAAAGTTATCTCCTCAGAATAATAACGATCACAGGAATATATAAAGCCAAAATTTTGGCCTGAAATTGCGAATCTGAAGCCTTGATAACCACTTAGACTTCAGACATTTCAAATATTTTTGACTACCACGCATTGTGACTGAAATGCCTGTCTGAAATAATTTACATTTTATGCTTATTGTTCTAGAATACAAATAAAATACGTTTAGAGATTTATGATTTTGACATCTTTTGAAAGCTAATAGAACGTCTAAAGAAGTCAATGAAATGAAAATATTTGGACTTATCAATTTGAAAGATTGAATAGAATTCTGTAAAAATTGTATTGGCAATCATTGAAAAAACCAAGTCAAGTGTTTAAAAATCCATTGAACATTATAACTTTCTATGATTGAAATCGAACAAAATATGAAAATAAACTTCTCATAGTTTTTTTGTCCAGTTTAATACCGACATGCTGCCCACTACGCGCACACATTGTTACAAACCTAACACACCTTTGGCAAAAATCCATTAAAACCGAGCGCCGCCAATCCATTTCATGGAATCTGTCAAAGCAAAGACAAGATGCTAATGGCTCCCCATGATGTCCCCAGTGGGCCTGATAAAGGGTGGAACTAGTCACATTATGTCATGTGGACCCAATCGCGTTATTAACGGTTTAAAACTTCGGCAGGAAATGGTGTGTTGCTTCATGAAGCTCACGTTCACTCCAGTTGTTGTTTAAAAGGAAGGTGGTGTCAAATTCGGAAGTCTTCCGATGAAGAGAAGTTGCATTGTTTAGACACAGATTTTGGATACCTAATGCTTCTTTTTTACTGGACACAGCAAAATTTTTGTTCTTTTTTGTGATGTAAAGCAGTCGCTCCATGTAAAATACTGGTAGGTATTCAGCGGTTAGACTGGAAGCCGAATCCAACATAGTTGGGAAGAGGCAGGCAGATTGATTGATTTTTTTTGTGGTAAGCGTAAAGGGTAGTGTGGGTACCTACTCAGTTATCGAGTCTAATATCAATTTGTTCAAAAAAAATGCTGCAAAAAAAAAAACTACAAATCTTTTACGAAAGTTATAATCAATCGATTTGGCATGAAGCCATACAGCTTTACCTTTTACTTTGAATTTCAGTTTTAAAGCAATAAAACAAGTTTTGAATCTTTCATAATTCTTTTTGTCCCTACATTTGAAAACTCCGATAAATCTTATTACCTATTTTTCGTTTTAACTTTGCTGAAGCTAGGTAAATTATTGTACTTCGGCACTTTGAATTTTGAATAATATTTGTTTAGTTTCTAGATTTCAGATGGTGACATTTATAGCAATGCTACCTGCGTGTGCAGTATAACATCGTGACCAGGATGCTGGCGGGGCTGCCGCGTTTGTAACGCTTTGTGTGTTTGCTGAAGCGAAGATTGATGGCTTTCATGCCATCAGTTAAAAGCGATGTGTCTCGATCCTTCGCAGAATGTGTGCCAGTTCTCACAACATCCTGAGCACGTTATGCGGGAGGTGGGATTTCCCTATGCTGGACTTCACACGTTTGCGTGTACATACTACTTACATACAGTTGCCGGCACGTAACTTGGCAAGGGTTTAGCGTATTGGGAGTAAGTTTGCGCATGTTACATTTAGTGCAACAAAAAAAAAAACATTTTTATTGCATGCCATTATTCTATGGTTATTGGCATACTTTATTTTTGAACATGTTTATTAAGAAAAACAAGCGAAAACGAATTCTGCGCATCTACGATTCTTGCCAAGTTACGTGCTGGCGACTATACTACGTGGATAATGCCAAGTTCGGCTCCAGACTTTACCTATCATAACAATATTATTTGTATACCAACATTAGTTTTTAGGGTTCTGTACCTGGGTGCCAAACGGAACCTTATTACTAAGCTGTCCGTCCGCCCGTTCGTGTCTGTCAGCGGGCTGTATCTCATGCACCGTAATAGGTAGACAGTACTTGGTAGATAAGAAATGTATAAGGATAAATATGAATAAAAAAAAACTGTTAATCTCTAAGTAAATTATAAGAAATAAACCATGTATCCCCACTTGTGAAATAGAATAAGCAAATGTGTAGACTATAAGACTGTGCTGTTTCTGTATTGAGCCACATTTAAAATTAGGAATAAAAAAAAAACTTATGTAAGAATAAAATAAAGAACCCCCTGTAGCATATCCCATATAATGCTAAGAAAGGACTCTAATTATGTTAGAGGTACCTCGCGGGCCGGGCCTCAGCTCCCGGACAGGAAAAAAAAAAAAAAATAGGTAGACAGTTGAAATCACAGATTGAAAAAAAGAAAGAAAGAAAGAAAATACATTTATTTAGCACACACTAAAAGGCACACAAGTAAAAAGAAATCAAGTAAAAAGAAAGAATACAAAATAAAAAGTGAAAAGTGCGATTGCGTATTTTTATTGCCGCCATATCAACAAATAATAAAAATTAAATAAAGTTAATAATTAAAGGGAGACATCCTTTAATTATTACAAGAAACCTGTTTTTTTCGTGTGCAAGTCCGACCCACACTTAGCTGGTTTTTTTAATTTTCTTTATTCACACTGCTGTATAATGCTTAATACAGGACTGACACAAACGTGAGATTCACTTAGGTATGACTTCTTCACTCTCTGAATAAGGGTATCCAACTAACAATAGTCAGACACCGCATTATTTACGTCCCGCCTACTAAGTTACAAGGAGTGGTGGCGAGTGGAATGGATAGCAGAAACATTCATTATGGTCTGATAATATTTCTTTTATTATTATTAATGTTAACAGTATTTCCGAAATGATTAAAACCTTGTTATTTTTATATTCCCCTAACAGGTTAGGAAAAAAAAGACGCCCCATAAAATCCGCACACGATTACATTAACGTTTCATACAACACTTTCTTAAAAATATAAGCCAAAGAGGTGAAACAAATGGGTCATTCTTTAGGAAAAATAAGTTGTGACGGGTCAATGAACCGCACGGCTATATCAGTTGGCTGTGACGTCACCATTCCGCCAGAAAAAGCAAGGAGGCAAACATAATTATATAAGGGTGACTTCGTGATTGAATTTGCCAGTCCGATTGGCGTGATTTCCATTTTCTTTTTTATTATTTCTTACCAGATTTTTATCCGAGGTGTTTTCAAGAAGGATCAAGTATTTGGTGTTATTTTTATAAGTATTAGGCAGAAACACGATATCATGCCTGTATTCCCTGAAGGGTTAGGTATAACCATACCTTCCTGTAGTACACCCTCATTTCGCCAGTTATGTTTAAGTCCCATGTAATAGAGGGCGATCCTATTGCCATCAACCGGGCAAAAATGCAGACTCCGGGTTGCTACCGAGAAATTCCAACCAATAACACTTTGCCCGACTCGGGAATCGAACCCACGACCACAAGTTCAGAAATAAGTAGCGCTTTAAATAAAGGTTCTTAACAATAAAAGAAAATTTAAAAATAAACTAAGTAGTTATACTTATAATGGAGAGTGTTTTAAATAGTTAATGTTGTAAGTTGATCATATAATAAAATACACGTTTGAAATTCTGGCTGACTCAACAAATATTTTATAGACATTAACGTACAAAACAAAGACAGCACAATGTTTAAACTACAATAAATACTCTCTAGTATAACACAAATTTTCTAGACAAAATATTTATTCGTGTCTCATTTTCTTTGTTCTGAGTATTATTTATCCAAGTAACCTGAATCTTTCACAATCAAATGACAATTACGAACACATGAAACTGTAACAAACAGAATTTTATACAAACGCCTCCTAATGAGGGAATTTTACACGTGTTGTGGAGCTTTTGTAGTGAAACAATGGCCGCTCACAAAGGTACAAAAGGAAGGATAACAACTCTTTATTATCAAAATATGTAGGTCATAATAAGAGTTTTATGGGCACAATATTGTACTTAAACCCTCTAATACCCTCTAAATTGGATCAATCAATCTGCCTACCCTTTTCCCGACTACATGTGTCGACTCCAGTCTGACTGGATGCAGCTGAATACCAGTAATTTACATGGAGCGACTGCCTATCTGATCTCCACATCCCAGTTACTAGGTAATGCGATACCCCTTTTTTTTTTTTGGATGGGAAATTATCAAATAACTTCTCCCGCTCTGGGTGGAGCGGGAGGGCGTGTCAGACTCTTACTGACTAAAACCCACCCGTGTTCCTTCCGTTGCCTGTACGTTGCCAGGGACCACGGTATCCCTTTCGTACTTTCCCGCAACCCCGGCAGGCATCGGTCCAATCGGACCCCTTCACTTGCTGACAACTCTTCGAGGCGCGCGTGGAACACAATGCGCCGTCGACCCAGGCCTGGTCCTTATCGGACGGCGAGCTACCCATTGCTCACCGTCCGCAAGCCCGCGCCTACGGTGGCCGGGAATCGGCCTGCGATTCCCGACGCCCAGGGCGTCTCCTGCGGCGGCTAGGGGCGTGAGGGCGCGAAATTTGCCTCTCCCAGAAGGAGGTGACGGCCTCCCATGCCCTCTCGCTCCGTACCATGCCCTGGACCAGGGCCAGACGCGAGAGATCCCCGCCACCGATCGCCTCCACGAGGACACGGCGATGCTCTGCCCAAGCCGGACGGACCTCCACTGTATGCTTAACCGTGTCCTCCGGGTGATCCACGCAGTGATGACTCCCGGGTAATGCGATACCCCTTGGTAAGACTGGTTGTCAGATTTTTGGGCTTCTGACTCCTCGTAACGACTGTCAAGGATCTACAAATGACAGCCGGGACCAACGGCTTAACGTGCTTTCTGAGGCAGGAGGCGATGTGTAATGGTGACCCATCCACGGACCAACCTCAACGACCTCGGCAACTCTCTAAATTGGATATTAAACATTAAATTGGACGCAATAAAACATCAAAAACTTTTTTCTGCAAAAACATCGTTGAAGTACTGTGGGCCTCGCTAATCGTTTCTTCAATTTTTTCTGAATAGCTTCGTACATATTTATTTATTGTTGTGGCCCAAGTTTTTCCTTATATTTTTCCTCACATTATTTAATTAAGCTGGGATATTATTGAATTTTTGTCGGTCTTATTAAATATATGTATAATTAAAATGGGGCTTTTTGTTGAGACTATATTTGGCCTGCGGGCTTGTATTCAAGAATTTTAATATTGCTTTTGTTGAGATTGTATAAAATGCTGTAAACTAATTTTGTTTATGTCAAGTGGATAAGCAGCATTCTTTTTTGTGATAGCCCTGACGGCTATCATCAATCAGTCTGCTTAGTGCGGTGAAAAGAAAGTAATCATGTGACCATCGAAATAACTTAAGGCAGTCATTGTGTATTGTTGTGGTTTTATTCGGTACTAGGTGTTTGAGAGCTCTTAAATAATTACGCCCAGTGGTCGAAATTCGAACATAATTAATTCAAATTTTAAGTTTGATAGGATAGTTTAGGATAGTTCATACTAATTCCATGTGTAGTAAATACTAATATAATTCCATGCTGTCATGATAGTACATACTAATTCCATGCTGCCAATCTGCCATGTTATTATTCTAAGGTTATCTTAACCATAGTGTATATCAAACGCATGGTAGTGTGTGTAATATATTGTTTTATTAATTAATTTATTTGTAATGCATAATTATATAAAAATATTAGCATTCTGCACTACTTCTCTACACTCAAAGTCCTCCGTCCGCGTAATTTTCGAAAAAAAGGGGTGAAATTTTTTTTATTCACGTTATTATTTATAATTATATCAAGCGAGAATACTAAACAACAATACAGTGCAATGAAACGAACAAATTAAGTATTTTTGGTGTGCAGCTGCATCCGGTTAGACTGGAAGCTGACCCCAATATGTTGGGAAAAGGCTGATGATGATGACGTACATATTAAGTAGCTTAAATTGGGGATTTTAACTGCCAAACTAAAACTGCCGTTTAGTAAAACATTTTGCCTATAAGTACTTTTCAAAATAAATATCGTATAACAAAAGCTTCAAATTCTTGCATCAAACATTAATAATGTCACAATGTTATTATAACATTGTGAAATTATTATTGTTGAAGCAATAATATTAAACTATACGTTACCTACGCACTTCAATATTTGGCTAATAAGCAAATATTATTACTGCCATACAAAATACACGTTGTAACAAAAATATGATTTTACCCGGTACCCGGGTAGCGGATAACTAGGAGAACAGGGAGTAACCGGGGGTAACCCCGCGGGTGTGGGAGTATGTGGACGATGCATCGGATTATTGCAAGCCATCACAGAAATTTAATAAACCTTCGCTTCGGGCGATGCACTAACGCGTCAGTTTTGTCAAAAATAAACCTTGTACAACAAAATATCGCAAGGGAAGAGTTTTTATTTATTTGGCGACGTTTTTTTTAGTTTTTTGTGAACAGGCTTGCGGGTTGTAGCAACACCGCGTTTTTTTTGGAACGAATTTCCTTGTCACACTTTATACTCTGCACACGGCGTATCAGACTAGACCAAAAAAACCAGCCAAGAGCGTGTCGCACCACGCACAATGAAGGGTTCCGTAGTTGGGATGAATTTATCCCAAGGACAAACTTAAGTTGTAGTTGGAAAACATGTTGTGAGATTTATCGTGTTATTTTAAGACCATAGACTTTTTATAGGTTTTCCAGTAATCTATAAGTATACTTTCTGTACTTTTTTCCAAATTTTAGGGTCAGTAGTATCGGAGGTAAGAGGTGAATGGTCAATTTTCATCTATTTTCTTAAATACCTTTAAAAGTATTTATATTAAAACCATAAAAAAAATGAGAACCTCATTACAAGCCCTTTCATTTAATGTCACACAGTACACTTTAAAACTTAAAAAAAATAAAAAATTGCCCCATATTCAAAATTCATTTATTTTCGTTACACGTCCGTGTTTGGGTCACAGAAATTGATATGTGTACCTTTCATCTTAATTGGTACATTAGATTCGAAAATTGTCTGTGCCAGACAGACAGACAGACACACGAGTGATCCTATAAGGGTTCCGTTTTTCGGAACCCTCAAAAGTTGTAACACAACACTTTTGTTACGTAACAAAATGTTACACTTTTTTCGGACTTGCTCTCATTCGCCAAGTACGCAAAAGCAAAAGGAACTTCCTTCCGACCACACGACAGGCTACTCAATTTTTTTTGAGTCTTTTGGTTATCATAATACTATTAATAAGTTATCATCAGTACCTAATTGAGTAATCTTTCCTTTATTAATATAAAAACTTATTCAAAACATGACTATGATATCAAGTGCAGCCACGGGCACAGTGATTTTTTACAAAACAAGGTGACAAACACCTCAAAAATAACTTAAAAGAACTTGATATCTTCTCACAAAGGCAAAATATACTAACAAGATGTCGATACGGTGAAAGTTGAACAAATTGCACAAACTTATTCACTTGATACTAGAAGTTAGAGCGAGATAACCGTGTTTTACTAAGAGTTAGAGTGAGATCAGCATGATTTTGAAGTATACTCTGCAGGACGAGACGCGAGAACAATGAATAATTCCTGAGAATAGCTTATACATAGACTTGAACATGATTGTTTGTTAAAAAGTTTGTTTGAATTATGTTTCATGAGGTTTTAAATGTCATTGGGTTCTTGTAGGTTAAGTTACGGTTGTCTAGAAGAGCGGTGGCCACCACATAATGGCTGCAATGACGGCTGTCATGAAAGTGACGGCAGCAGGGTGTCACTTAGCGGTGTCAAAAAACAATCTCTAGGAAAACACACTAAATTACTTTCATAAACAATGTTTTAGTGACGTTATTCGCCGGCAAATGGTGGATACTATGTGGCAGCCACTGCTCTTCTAGTAAATTGTAGCATAAAACAATAACGTACCCGCATGTAGTCGGATAATGCAAGCGTATTTCAAAGATTAATTGTGTCTGATTTCGAGAGATGATTAGTGGGATTTTGGTTCAAGTTACCACACTGAAGCTGGAACAAGTCATGATCGCTGTTATAAAGTGCGCGCCACGAAATAAGGCCGGTGGAAAATTGTGAAAATACATTTAAAAAAAAGTGATGAAATGACATAGACAGAGTCACTAGCGCCACGTCAAAAGGACTTTATTTGTGGCGCGGACTCTAGCTTCAGTATTCGGGAAGACAGTACATTTGGACAGACTTTGTGTGTCATTGCAGCCTATTCATGCGTACTAAAAATAAAAGGATGGATAATATTTTGTATCTACGTCCCTCAATAATATAGGTATTATGTAGAAAAATGTGTTAGCTGACCCTATCCTCGTGTGGCTTTACTTAATACTTCCAACTCCACTTAATATTTAAACAAAGCTACTTCAAAACCCATTCTATCCTCAATTTAACCCTCTAACGCTGCTGAAAATCGTTTTAAATTCGCCTAAACAAATATCGGTCCCTAAAAACCCGAACATTATTACAGCTCAAAGTCCGGCCGTCAATACGTATGTCACACAGTATTGGGAAGAGGGTCCACGGTTAATACACAATTAGTGAGCGTTAATGAAAATGTGCTGTCACCAGCCAATTGACAGCAACTGATAGATTTTCATGTACCTAATTGGCTTAATGTAGGTTAGTTTTGAGTTTTGATGACAGTTCTGAGAGGGTAGATATATGATTTGATGCGTCTGTAATTTGGAAAGAATGTCCTGGATAGCAGGGTAGGAATTATCGGAGAAAGAAGTCAATATAATATTGAAGATGTGGAAAAAAAAAACATAAGAACAAGAAATAAGCTATATTAAACATTTTTCAGCGATATAACTTTACTGTAATATTAAGTTGGAGGTGCCAAAGTGAGTTATAGATTTATGACTACTGAGAGACGCCTGTCATAACTGCTATCGCTCAAAATTATCAAAATATTAACAATATTATGCCACGTAAAAGAAAATAACCTTCATCATTGTCAAATAATAATAAAAGCGAAACCATTTTATAAGAGTCAAATATAAAACAACTCAAACATGACAACCTGACACACTACGGCCCAAAAAAAATGGTTTATTTTTTTTGGGCCGTAGTGTAGAGCTAGGGTACGCTATGCCCTTGGGTCACACTACACTTAATTGCATGTCCAAACTAACCAGCATCTACAAACTACGAGGCACAGGTTATTACAGAAACTAATTAATTTCGCAATTACAGTTCACGTTCAAATGTTTGCGTTGCCATAATTTCACTATACATCACTTATATCGTTGCCAAGATCTCGCGTCATCCATGGGTGTTTCCCCGTTCTCTGCTAAAATGGGTGTTAAAATTCCCTTTACGAAGCGGAGAGTTATTTTTACTATGATTTTGTTGTACTGGGATGGGACATTATGTGCCTGAGAACTAACTGGTTACGGAGATATTGAAGGTAAGGTGCTTTTATTCTATTTAATTATTTTTAACTAACTTAAAAAAAAGAGGAGGTTGTATGTTCGTCTGTATGTTATTTTTTTGTGTATGTCCATCGATTTCTACGTGATTACTGCATTTTTTAATCCCACTTTGTGTTTGTTGATGATTGTTATAAAAAATCCTGTCAGTATTTTTAACATAGCAAGTAGTGGAATACGAATTTGTGAGGGGTAGGCACACCCATTAAAAGTGAAAAATAACTTTCATTTCGGAAGTCGGTGGCAAAAAAGGAAAATAGAAAAGATAAGTTATTTTTTTTTGGAAGTAGGTTGTTTTTTTTTTGTGAAGTTTTTTTTTAAACTAAAACGAGATTGCGATATATTTTAAAGCTAATAAATAAAAGCCGTTTCCCAGCAATTATTTTTTGCTCAATGCTACTTGATCCGATGTACAATATGGGTAGATTTTAGTAGCGCCTCGAAGGGTCTAAAATCTCTGTCATTATTTACGTAGGTACCGCCTACTTTAAATGCCTCTTTATCGGCGTCCTTTGCAAACGGTAACCTTTCGGTTGTAACCGAGAAATTAGGTACATAATTCGGTCTTTCTGGGCTTTTATGCAAGGTTGGGTGTAGAAAGTGGTGCATCAGCATGCCTTTGAGTAGAGTGCAATGAAGAATGGAAATTATTAGGGCTACCACGTGGGTTACTGGGGTAGAACATTACTTTGTTGTTGATTGCGAGTTTTAAAGAGAAATAATACAAAGACAAGAGAGTTAGTTTAGTAGGAGTTTCAGATGCAGTTTGAAAACCATTTTTGATGAAAGAGTGATATCCCAAGTTATTATTATCACATGCACTGAACTTACACTTAATCTCTACTTTATTTGAAGTCGTACGAATTTGTGCATGGCTTACATGCACAAATTCGTACGAGTTCAAATAACCCCTTTATAATTGAAGCACCGATAAATCGCTAATCGATTCTACCACAAAAGTTCCAAATAGAGCTTCAAGACCCAAATCCGGGCTTTGGAAAAAATGGGAAACAAGAGGAAATAAACTGATTTCGGGTCCCGGACCTTTTTCTAAGGATTAGATACAGCTTAACGCTACCGAGCGCCACCAGCTAAGCACAGTAAATAAGTTTTTTTAGTATGGATAACTGAAGTTGTGAATTTAAAGGAATTTCTGCTTAATATTGGCAAGAAATCTGATGCGGTTGAGAGTTTTGCTTTGAGCTCTTATGCAAACCCTTAAAAAAAAACAAAATGCTATTCTGTTGCTGTAGTTTATTATATATAGGAATAAAGTGATTGTCTACTTGGTCTTTCGATTTTTTACCAAAATCTGCTATAATAAACTATCTTAGATAAAGGTAAAGTACTAGACTGTGGACCACATAAATTAAATATGAGATAGTTCTAACCGGTGTTATTTCTTATATTACAGTGCCTGGGCAACCGAGCTCTGTTCGGGTGAAAATAGAGAGAACATATGAGACCTAGCTAGTCACGCCCCCGTAAACCCCTTAATTGCAGCTTTCATCTAAATCGTTAGAGCCGTTTTCGAGAACGTTATTACAAATATTGCTTATTTAATAGTATAGGACAAAATGTGTGGCTATCTATTATCCAATTTCGTTGTATTTAAAAAGTATACTCTTGGGTTGCTATACATGCTAATAATATATCAAAGTATAATAATATATAATAACTTCTTTCTCTTGTATTCCATATTTAAGTACTTACGTACACATGGGCCCTTCGGTCAACCCCAATCAGACCCGACCCTAAACCAAAAAATTTGCAAGCACATTTAAAACAAAACATAATTAAATATCCGCATCTATTCAAAATTTGCGTCCTCGAGGCGTATTTGGGAATGCTACTTCAAGTAAACTTGGTTAGGGTAAGTAAGTGAATAATGATTTCTTTATCCTAACTAATAAATGCGAAAGTGAGTTTGTCTGTTTATTGAAGTGAAAACTTCTTTAGCGGCGTTGTGCACTTTTTTGTGATGGGTAAAAAACTTTAAAGTCGCGTCAGGACACGTGACCTGATCGAAAATTTGTCAGACGAAGGGAGAGTAGTACCAAAATATCAAAAATGCACAACGTTAATATTCAAGTTTTCACTTCTGCCGGCACTCCCGGAGTGCAACCCGTTGTTTTTTTGAAAAATGGCTGAACGGATTTGGAAATTTAGCACATAGGTGGACCATGACCTGGTTTAGATATGATACTTTTTATCCCCATAGTAAGTTCACGTGGGATGATTTCCAATCTCCACCCGAGCAAGCCGTGGGCAAAAGTTAGTAGCTTCTGCATACTATGTATCATACATAATATATATTTATCAAAAAGCTTAGCCTAGGTAACATCAGTGTTCTTTAAATAAAGATGGGTATGGCTTTTACAGATGAGTCAGACCCCTTCTTCTTAGCGTGTCGACGGCAAATATAATTTAAATTTCCTGTTTGGCCCAGAACTCGTAAGACCCCTGTCCTGGATATTCGTTTAGTAGTGCAAAGTAAGTTGATTTAAATGTTACTATTTCTGACAACCACTATAGCAGATTTGGGGAATAATGTTTTGCAAGAACTCAATGTTATTAAAACACTATTGCATCACTTAATAACACAGTGCTAGTAAGTAGTAAATAAAAACCATTACACTGTGTAGATAATGTAGCAAATGCATATAACTAGTAAGTAATCCAGACAGTTTGAGTCCCAATAAGCCAATTTTATAAAAAGTTCCACACTCCTCGAATTCGATCTATTCCATAGTAACATTTCTACATACGCCTCCCAGTTGAGGTCAGGACAATCGGGAGCCATGCTGATTTAAGCAGGGTCTCTCTACGATCTTTTTAATTAGCAAAGAGCCTATGTATCAAGTCTTGCTTTTGTTCCAGCTATGTGTTGAGGGTATTTTTGTTCCTGTGAAGTATGGCTTCAAACTTGTCTGTTGTTTGTTAGAAGGCACTTTCTTGGTGGAGTTTTATTGCGCTGTAGGTATGGCTTGATTATCAAGGCGGTATTTGGAAATATGCTGTTTTTTACTATAAAAAAATCATCATTTAAATTTAGAATTAGAAAAACAAAAGTAAATCGTGTTCTAAAGAAAATTCCATAACGTCCTGTATTCAGACTAAACAACAACTATTTATTTAAAATGAATCAAGTTGCTGGGAAAAACCGACGTTAAATTAAGCTACATACTAGTACTGATATTCTACCGCCTCCCACAACACAACAAACGTTTTCCCGTGATTATCATACCCAGTTTCAAGGGAAATTAATCACCATTTTCAAGCGAGCAAATAAACTAAAAGTACTTGAATATAAATCTTTCGTAAGCGCACGAAAACAATTTCCGAATGAGAAGCATACATTGCGTGTGTTGTTCGAGCTGGCGGTAAATAGTGAAATCCTGTGAGAGTACAGTCGGCAATGTAACAAACACTTAGCGATAATATATTGCCTGTGCTAATGCATAGTGTAGTGGCGGCCGAGATAATGTTGCTCTCTTTGTTGGAGGATAGAATTTACTTATCTGTACGTTGTTTTAAGTTTGTGAGTAGGTGTGTTACGGTTCGGCTGTTATTTTCCTTTTAGAAAATTACCTAAATTACAAAAGATAAAAGAAAATACAAGTAGTCGAAAAAAACTTATTTATCTTAACCTAATATTTTTACAAGAAAGAAATCATTTTATGCTTTTGTATAGAACTTTCTGTTGTTCATACTGTTTTTTACAAAAAAATATCAAGCGTACTAAGATGTATTATTATTTTAAGACGTGCCTTCATAATGCGTAGGAGTTACCGAGATACGATTGCGTAAAATTCACCGAGGTAAGCTTCATATTATTGGATCGCGGTAATGATGAAAATAATATAAATGTGAAAATATTTTTAGGTATTTGTTTGCGATCCTGAATGTTTGATAAATGTTCTTGGAAAAGATAAAATAATAAGCCGACTTACAATTGAATAAATATTAAGATGTTTCCTTCATTTCACATTGAAGTTGTGTTAATATTTCAAAAACTTAAATACTATAGTCTCATTTTACTGTATGCAAAGAGACCAAAGACGTCAACTAACCACACAAATCTGTTAATTTCGCTCCCAAAACTATATTTAACGAAAAACTAAAACTCACATCTATACCACTAAAAACGTAGGCAAACCCTACAAATCATATTTCTGTTTCTAAAAAATAACGCACTAACAATTTGTCGCCGTCGTCGCCATAATAACTCAACTTTGCCACTATATTGCAATATCTTCAAGTGATAAATCATCAAGATATCGCGCGGGAACTGAAACAATAAACGTCCTCGCGTAGTGTTGTCACGTTACCAGATATGTGGTAGGTACCAATTTTAGAAACGTCGAGACCGGTACTGAAATTGGTACCGCCGTTCTAGTTTAGGTGTCATTTTGATGTGTAATGTGACGTATGACTGCATTATAGTGACAAATGTAGACGTGCTAGCTTACAATTTTTATATCTGCCTAATTTAAGTTTAAAATTAGATTAGCTTACTTTTATTGTAATGGTTTTTTGATCGTGGTGCTAATTTAATACCTTGATATGTATTTTTTTTGACAGTTTATCTTTTTTCTTGAATAGTCTATACTGTCCTATTGCTGAGCAAAGGACAGTAGTACTTCCCCATGTCCTTTCAGTAACTTATTTCCCGCGCCACCTCGAACTAGCCCTCGTGGTACGCTCCCCACCTCTTCTTTGGACGACCAGGGACGAACTGTCATTAAAGAAAAATACTTTATCTTTGTTTATTCAAATAGTACCGAGAATGTATTACCTGATACCAAATATTTCATTAAAAAAGATACTGAAACCGTAATATTTTTCCTCCGCTAGTCTGTAGGTCCTTTTCGTTGGCCTCAAGTGTAACCCAAAACAGTTTACGTGTTTTTACCCAAAATGGTTTGAATGTTCATCTTGGGTGAGATTCAGGCCCGGACCGTCCGAATAATGCATCTTTGGGGAGCTGTGTGTTTTTATTTGTTTACAACTTTGAGGCCAGAATTTGGGTATCTCAGGCCCCGCGGGATAAAATTTGAATTAATATTTTGAGCAGTTTTTTTTTAATTTTTAATTTTGGCGTTGTAAATGGCATTAAATTAATTACTTAGTTGCAAATAGAAATTATCAGTAGAAGCTATATTATAGTTTCAGTATCATTGTATTATCCTGAATACCTAACATGCATACATTTTTAGGATTCAAAGAGTATTTTATTTAGTTACCAATGCATTTTTTTTTTCAAAAATATGAACATAACCTATTGAAAAGGTATAAATAAATACACAATTTAAAACAAAATTATAATTAAACCTCATTGCAAAATAACACACCCTCGATTATCAGCGTAACTTAAAGTATTAAACTCATCCGCTATATAAACGAGGCTTATTGTAATCCCGTGACGGCTTATTTATGGGAGCACAACTACCCGCAAATAGTTTCAATAATTTGTTATCAACGTTTAAGCAGTTAAAATGGTTGTGTCGTTAGAGGTTTTGGGTTCCATCCATATTTTACTAGTGTGTATATATTTTCACGATGTTTTAATATAAATAAAAAATAAACCTATATTAAGCTGTAATGGAACCTCTAGGGAAAACAATGATGCCCATTTTCACTAAAACTGAGTGACACGTAATACTCAAAAAAAGCAGCCTGTTGGATTTCCAACGCTAAGATCAGCCCCGAGACTTGAAAATCCAAATTGCTAAATATTCAGTCCTTATATTTATATTTCGCCTAGTTTAGTGGGCATAAAGCTTATAAATTCAACTAACAAGCTGTCATATCTCATATTAACTGTTAATAATTGTTATTGTTTCTCTATATGACAGCATGTTATCAGCTTTTCAAAAACCAGCAGTGCTATTCTGTAACCATCTCACCGTGAAACTTAGGTGAAGTGAGCTCGGAGTGAGTTGTCAGTCCCTAGCAGCTGGTGGAATGACAGCTCACTTCAAGCTCACTTCACCAAAGTTTTCACCGTGAGATTATTACAGAATAGACCGGCTGGTGTTAGTTAGCAATAGTCAGAAACAGAACAGTCAAGCTACTGTTATGTTATAGGTTTTAGTTTCCGCACTTACTCCTTCAGGTGGACCATTGTGCGTGGGCCATAGCGGCCGTTGGTGGTTATTCCAACCAGCCCTCCTCCCTCCCATGAGTTAATTTAATCTCCTGATCTGTTCAGAACATCTGTGAAAGATCTGGGTGACCCAAGGGTTTCTTTTCTAATCTGGGTGACGCCTGTGCATTCAAAAAACACGTGCGCGTCGGACTATTGGCTGAGGACTGGCTGAGGACTGAGGCAGAGGACTGTTCGTTGTGGAAGTGTTTGTTTAGCGAGCAGTGTCCCGTGATAGTCTCCGTCATCAGGCGCAGGCCGTGCCTGTCTATGCGTAGTGAACGCCTAGTTAGCCTATAGCAGGCTAACAGTGTGAAGCTAAGAAGCTAAGTGGTGAAGGGTGGACGTCTCAAATGACCGTCTTATGGAATTTTGACTTTCAAGAAGTGCTGATTCTCCGCCTAATTTGAATAAATGACTTTTGATTTCGACGTGTTTTGCTGAACCTGATTCTAAATTATTATCTTCTTTAAAAAACACACATATTATTGATACATGATACTCTATTTGCCAAACAATAACCCATTTACTAATTTTATGCTTTTCAAAGTAACCCCTAACGCTTACCGTAATAAAATATCGGTAACAAGTTAATATTTACATATGAAGTAAGTTTGAATAGCTGGTTGATAACGGTAGATATGCCCCTATGTTGGAAACAATATGTTTCTGAGCATAGAGGTTTTAGTATCGAGAACTGAAGATTAATTGGTCTCGAAATATGATAGTGCATTGTTTCGGGATGAGCTAACTTGTTCAAGATTCTCTATAAATTCAAATTCAAATTCAAAATATCTTTATTGTGGGCAATATGTTTGTTACAGGTCTTAACAGAAAAAAATTAAGTTCCAATATGTCCTGCCTAATAGGCATACAATAATAATTATGTATTGGCAGAAAATTTAAAATTATTTATATTATGTCAAATTTAGTTATTATTAATGTCAAAATACAGTTAAATGTTTAAACAAATCAATAAATAATTCAAGAAATCTTGGATCGTATAGGATTTGTTCTGACATATCCTCCGCTAGAGCTCCGCCGTGGGAGTTAATTTTTTGCGATTTGCAAGTTGTTGACTGACACGATCCAAAAATTATACGGCTAGGGTTGAGGGTTCCATAGTCAAATAGTAATCTTTATAGTTTTGGCTTATGTTTCGTTAATATTTAACAAAATATCTAACTTTTAAACAATTCATCGATTTTTGCGATTAGAATGATTGCTTTCAGACAATATTTTTCCAATCCTAAGAAAGTTTGAGGGTGGATGGAAGGATGTTTGTTACTCTTTCACGCAAAAACTACTGAACGGATTTGGATGAAATTGGGCACACAAATAGTTTATAACCTGGAATTACACTTAGAATATTTTTTATCCCGATATTCCCACGAGATCGAAACTTATGCGAGAGAAACGGTGGGGTGCCGCTAGTATTTACAGAAATACAAGGTTCAGTGAAATACATCACTTATAATAGAAATTGAAGATGTAATCTGAAATCACCATTTGTGTTTAATATCTTAACTTTCATGAGACAAATTCGTGTTTATAGTCACATATGCTTACTAACTAATGCAAAGATAGGGTGCCATTTTAAAACCAGCAACTTCACGGCTGGACAGAAAATCCCATATACATATAAACAGATCTAAATACCTCCCTCTTCAGATCAGCATAAAAATAAAATAAACGACTGTATCCTAGAAACGTCGATACCAATCAGGGATTTAGATTCAGCCAGTACGAGCGAGTTTCATTGGTCGCGTCGTACCGATTCGATAGTTCGCATCGAATATTGTTACCGATTTACCAAACAGGAATGCGCTTTCCGAATGCGGTTGTGATTATCGATGCATTTCGTTTCGTGGATGGCATGGAAATGTGTTTTGTATAACGTTGAGAGAATGAAGGTTGGGAAGAAATGCTGTGTGAGGAGAAAACTGTAGGGGTTAAACTTAACTACCTACTAACGATCGATTTGCTCAATTTCATTACCAAAATAAGTGAGGGTCCCCCTAAGGCTCTTTGTACAAACACGTTTTTCTTACCATGAAAAACTACGGTTTATTCGCCGTGCGTATGCACGGTCGTCAGTGTGGTATGGATCAATATGGAAGCCTGTTGCGGTTTATACGCCGTAGAAAAAACGTGTGTGTCCGTAAAGAAACCATGCCGTGTACAAAGGGCCTAAGTGTCCATTTGTGTGTATTTATTTGTACAGTTAGTTAATAATTTAATTTAGTACTTAGTGTAATAGTTAGTTGAGGAATATATTGTATATAATTTTTTTAATGTTGATAATAAAATAAAGTAAAAAAATGAATAAAGTATAAAGCTTTTATTTTTGTTGCCTCTGATAAGTGTCAGAGAAGCCAATTTGATTTTGCGAACGAAAAATTGTACTGTAGTGTTTTTTATACTTTAATGATCATGTAAATGCGTTCCCAAATTCGATAATTATGCTGCAGTTGCAGAGATCCCTTTTCTGCAGGAATGATGGCACAAGAAATGACTGATCGTCTCCAAAATATTTTTATGAAAAATAACAAGAGAGAATGTTCCCTTTTCACAACTTTCCATTGCTTAATACATATTTAAGTAATACATAACGATCTAATAAAATGGAAACTGATTGACGTAGAACAAAATCTCGAGCTTCCAAGTTACTTGGCTAACAAAACTTTTTAATTTAAATCGCTAACCGGCCGCTTATTGATTTTTTGTTTGGCTGTACAAAATGGCGATTTTGTTTTGTTTACACAATTGAATTTTCATCAATCTTCGTTTAGAAATACTGAAATATTTAGTTTGAGATACTTTTAGGAGTTTTGGAGATGTTATGTGATAAAATCTCTACATTTACTTTAAGCCTCATTTCACCTACCTTAGATCATTGAAGCTACACAAATATGAGATAAATTAGTCTCTCAATTCATAATTATGATGTTAAATGTAGTGATTATTAAATAAATAAAATAAAAATGTTTATTTATAATTTAAAAAAAATGGTTGCTTTGCGTCAAAAAAGTATTTTGTGAAAAGTCTGAAATCACGGAAAAGCTGTGAAAAAGTGAGTTGATCAATGCCCGATCATTCTCTATTTGAGAAGAGGCCTTTTCTCTGTAGTGCAAGAAGTATAGGCTGGTATTATTATAGCTCTCACTCTGTACATTTGCCTCTGACATAAGCTAAACAGAGAGGGAGATAGAATATTCTACCGAATAGAATAATTCTGTACCGTTCAGTGAAGTCATGTTTTAAAGCAATGCAGTGAGCAGGCGGCCGCAATTAAATGTGTATTTAATTTTAAATTCATTAACTAGTGGTCGCTGCGGTCGCGCGGGTCGTCCGCACGTATAGTGAGCGCCATTTTTGTGTATGACGTCATTAAATGTGAGTTTCTGTTGAATTCGAATGTGGTAAGTAAATTTTTGAAGTATTGAGGTATTAGTTTAAAATATACTGAACATCGCGCCTGTAATACCCGAAGGATTAGGAACACATTTTGCCAGTTATGTTTTAGTCCCATGTAATAGGGTGCGAGACTATTACCGGGTCGAATACAGACTCCGGGTTGCTACTGAGAAATTCTAGATGGAAATACCCAATAACACTTTGCCTGAACCCGGGAAACGAAACCCGAACCTCAAGCTCAGCATTAGCGCTTGCGACCACTAGACCAACGAGTATTAGTATGTCCTAATAACCACATTACATCATGGCGGTCTTCTCTGGTCATCGCGGGAGGACAGTGGTATTATGCACCTACTGCTTCAGTAATAAGCCTTATTGAATACAAGGCAAGATTTCTATTAGGTAATAATTATAGTTTTAATTAGTTAAGGTTGGTTTAGCTTAGTTTTTAGGCAGCTCGATAAGACAGTGGTTAAGCGCTTCGCGTGCCTTTGTTGTCTGAAAATAATTATAGGTCAGAATAGAGACCAAAAGATAGAGAGAAAAGTCAGAATTTCAAATGCTCTAATACACATACAAGAATGAATATAACACAATAATTAAATTAACAATTTTAATAAGTATGGCCTCCAGACAAAAAGACTGTATAGACGTCTATATACAGTTTTTTGTCTGGAGGCCTTTTTTAAATTCTGACTTTTCTCTCTATCTTTTGGTCTCTATTCTGACCTATAGTTTGTCTTTTAGTCAAATATTAGAAAGAGTGTGATTTTTTATAATTTCTAAGGTGACGGTAGTCGTGGACGTCCACGTCCAGAAAATGTATTGAAATACGTGCACGTTACGAGTATAACGTTATCGCGGACGAAAAATTAAATGCATCCTCATAAGTTTCTATATATCTCCCTGTGTTATCTTAATGTGATAATGATAATAATTCCACGTTAGAAATTATAAAAGCGCACAATGAGAACTGTATCCATCAACACACAACAGCATAATCAGCCTTTAATGCCCACTGCTGGGAAACTGGCCTCCTCTTGGCCGTGATCCACCACGCAGGCCCAGTGCGGTTTGGTAGATGTCACATGTCTTCGATTTTTGGTTCTAGGGCATGCTGGTTTCCTTAAGACGTTTACCTTCACCGCTAAGTCGCGGCCGTTATCAGTGGGCAAACCTTGCTCTACTGTTCGGTCAAGTCACATACTATAAGTCAAATCCTATCCTAATATCAGGAAACCTCTTGAAACATAAACTGAAACACAAGTTTGAACGTAAAGATGATCAAGCCACTAACCTAGTGCCTCCTACATTGAACCTCGCAGGAGGGTAGTATCAAGTTTTAATAAGAGCACATTGGAGGCGGCCCCGGCTCACATTTCACGAGTTCTTCCCGTATGCAAACTTCACGTTGAGTATACTGAAACTTTTGACTTTACTTAGGAGAAGCGCGTTTTCTTAAGGTTTTTTTGCTGAAATTGAGAATGGAATTGGGATTGGTGATGTTTTTTTTTGGTAGTATGTGGTTTATTGTTAGTTAATCATGATGTTGTACAGTAAATTGTAGTAATCGTCAGGATAAGCGAAAGTTCTGTCTTCGCTTGTCAAGTGAATTGTGTTTACACATACATATATTGAGTTTGGAGGCCATACTTATTGTATCAGTATTTTATGTGATAAATAAATAGATAAGTAATATACAAATATTGACCAGTTAAAAAGGAAGTAGTCACAGAACCTTAAAACCTTATTAATCACTTGCCCCCTTATTAATAAATGCGGTAATAATTACTTCAGTTTTATCATCAGTTTAACGATATTTTTTCGAGGTTTAAGTTTGCCATAACTTTACTTCTTACTTAATAAGGGGTTAGGGTTATAAGTAGTAACTAGATTCAAGCCTTAGGCAGATGTTATACTTGCCTGAACGGGTTTGTTTCACTTTACAGGGTCAATAACTGGTGAATTGGAGCGGAACAACTGAGCAACTGAACCTCCATGCCTGCTGACGCACCTGTATCTACCCTTTTCAGATCCAACCCTTTATTGAGAACCTCATGTATTTGAAAATTTATCAGCATATTTGAAAAGAACGCAGCTACAGCGGTAGAACTTTCCTGGACAAACTTTTTCTTCTATATTGTTACTCTTATCTTCTACGAGTATAGTATAAGAATCTCGAATATAAAGTAAAACTGTAAATACGGCCCAGGCAATATAATACCTCCATATAAGTTCTGGTTATCTTATCTGCCCGTCAATTCAGTTCCATAGTCACTATCAGGGGACTGTAGAATAGGCCCTGAAATCCTTTCCGAAACACAAAAACTATTGTCAAATCACGTATAGGAAACGAAATCAACTAAAAAGTTCTCTCAAACAAGTAACTGGGGCCGCATTTTAGGCTATAAGGCCCTGTTTACATGACACACAGTTTGCACAGGACACTGCAAACATATTGCTCGTACTCGGGGCAATAAGGAGAACGGTTTTTAATAGCCCATTGAAAGTATTGGAGGGAGTGGGTATCGTTTTATTATAGTAGCCTTTTTGATTTTTCTCCTGACACAAACATTGGGCAGTTGTGTTGTCCTACGTCGTCTATTTTTGAGAAATTGCGATAGAAGCGAATATTTCTTATTATTTTGTGTGCAATAAGGTGTTAATTTGTATAATGATAAGTTTAAATTGTGAGGTCCTGGTGTAAAATCAGGTGTAGAAAAAAAAATCCTATTTTGTATAAAAGTAATATCAGTAGCAATTGCAATAACTTTTCAAGGTGACAGATAAATTGGTTTACTCTTATAGGGCAAAATCAATCAAAATTTAATACCTAGTCTAGTCTTATCCTGCCTATTCTTAGCGTATCGATGGCAAAATGTTCAAATATATTTGGCTCAAAACTCAGCTACGCGAACTCCGCTCACTGACGCAGTCATAAGATCGTCAAGTGCACAAGGGATGTAGTGCAAGATGGAAGGTGGGCCATTGTCTGTGGGCAGATACCGCATATGCACTTGACATCTGAGCCATCCATGACCCCCATCTGTGGAGATGGTTTTTACTCCGACTGACCTGGGTTTGAAATGTATTTAGAGATTTTCAAATCGGCCACGGCAACGCGTGCCCAGACGAAAACCTATTAATTTTGAATATTTGACTATTTTTTCAGGTTTTTCCATACAAAAACTGTCAGAAATCAATGTTTATTACACGGATAAAAGATATCTTTGGTGAAATCAGTCCTTAATAAAATTCAAATCATCATCATCATAACGCCGAAAGACGTCCACTGCTGGACATTGGCATCCCCCAAGCACCGCCACTTCGACCGGTTGTGTGCTTTGGAGGTCAAATACAAATAAAAATAGCAAATCCAGGCAAATATTTACACTTCGCACACTACGAATTGCATAAACTCATAAACAAAAGTCAGTTACACGTCAGTTCACGGCACGGTTGGCGCAGTGGTTAAGCGATTGACTGCTGCGCTGCGTGTCGCGGGTTCGATTCCCGCACGGAACAAATATTTGTATGACCTACAATTAGTTGTTCCGGGTCTGGCTGTTTGTGTATGTGAGTTTAAATGTTTGTAAACGCACCCACGACACAGGAGAAATTCCTAGTGTGGGGCAACATTTAAAAAAAAAAAAAACCCATGTGCCAGGAAGGAAAGGAAGGAATTTCATCTAAATCCGTTCAGCCGTTTAAGAGCGAAAGCGTAACAAACAAAGAAACAAAGTCACTCTCGCATTTATAATAATAAGTTAGGATGTACAGCCCAAGTTAGTCTTGTACAAAGGTAGGCTAAGGTTTCAGCTTGTAACAAGAGACATAGGACACTCGGCAGCTGGTCTGAGAACGTGTGTAATGTAAACTAGGCTTGAATGTACATAGTCTAGTTTATGTTAGCATGTACTGTTATTTTGGTAGTCAATGTAGTTGTTCTGTACGACTATGTCTGTTTGTTCAGTGTACAGTAAAATATATTCTATATTTATGGTTGTTTTTTTTATGTGTCTGTATACGTGTATGTATTTTGGTGTACAATAACATAACATTATGCCTGTATTTCCCAAAAGGATATTCAGAGATTTACAATAAAGCATAATATATTCTATCTATATATATTGATATGAAAGCGGGTTATTTTGTGAGTTGGTTAATTGTCTTTGTTTTTTTAAAGTTTATTTTGAAAGCTTTATTTAATTAAAAGTTTTTAATAAAATGGGGCATACGAAATTCAATTGATTTACATAAAGTAAATGCGAAAAAACATTCGATCGAAATAATAAACAAATTGATGATTTACCTACATTCCTTAGTATTAAATCCTATTAAAAAGAAAATACCTATGTCACAAATAATAAATAGCCCTCTTCTTTATCTGTTACAAATAAGTCAGACTAAAAATATCTGCCTAGAATTATCCCTCGTCACAGTGAAGAAGGCAAAGCTCCCAGTCTTGCCAGAATAAAACAAAATAATTGCTATTTAATACGAAGAAAAAACCTAATAAATATCCTAAAGCCGATAATCTGTACGATCCTAAACGAAAGTGTAGCAACACCAATTATCGTCCCAATCTAACGGCGGACAGGGGATAAATATCGGCAAACTCTAAATTATTGTCTGTCCATCTATCGGTATAGGCGCGCGGATGATTTGTGCGCTTTGCCGACAATTTTTCATCCACCCTGCCAGTACTAAATCACGCTGACAACTACGCCAGGCCGAACTATCAAAAAAATAATCGGGAATTGTAGCCTTATTTTATAAGTTGTAAGGTACATTTTCAAGTGTATCGTTTTAGGGTAAAGTATCCAAAGGTCGGCTCCTTATATTTGATATTTGTTTACCGACGTATAATAAAATCCATGTGAGTTATTACAGGTTGTGTTTGTCCATTTTGTCTTGTTAAAAATGATGTGAGAGTACATTTATCACGGGCTTATTAAAACAAAGGTGCTTTTATTCTCTTTTTATTGAAATAGATTTCTCGGGTATTGTGAGGGCGATTGTGAGCAGAGAGGGGCCAATTAGTATTGTCTATCAATAAATTGATTTCATCGTTAACTCAGAGTGCTATTAAATTGCTTCTTGTCTAACAATGGGTGTTAGAAATGCTTAATATTATGTTAGTCCATAAATTATAATAAAAGCTTTAGGTACCATTCCGTAGCCGACGGCAGGTGGCAACAGCAGGCAACATATCGCCACGACACGACTGGCTTCTATGAATTTCTATGAAATACCTTCCGTAGGTAGCGACCCGTGGCGGTCGGTTTCATAGAAACCAGTCGTGTCGTGGCGATATGTTGCCTGCTGTTGCCACCTGCCGTCGGCTACGGAATGGTACCTTTAGAATGATTTGACGAAGGATTACAAAGTCTGTCTACTGCCAATTCCATCAAACTACAATGACATACAACTGCCGACTTATTCTGTAAAAACCATACCATGAAATAGTAGTTGAAGTGAGCTTAAAATGAGCTGTCATTCTACCTGATGTTACCGACTGACACTATTGACAGATCAATTCACAAGACGCACGAAAAACAATTGAAATAATGAACTGTACCTAAAATTGCAAAAAAACTTTTTATAGCTACGTATCGATGACCGATACGTAGCTATAAAAAGTTTTTTTGCAATTTAGGGGTATTACCAATAGAGAAACGATAATAAAACAAATGCTATTCACTACCTAGTATAACTTCATTTATATCAGATATAAAAGACCCGTCCGTATTAATCATAATTGCTAAAAGGATGGAGGATGCTCGGTACGTCAATCACATCCCTTCATCCACCTATAAATATAAATAATAATGTTTATTAAGACGAATGATAACAGAATTCTTCAGACAAAAGGACGGTCGGCAAAAATGTGCTAATTTTCTGTTAAATGTTTAATAAATCTTTTGCACTGCTGGGTTGAATGCAGTTTGTAAGTAATGGGCGCAATTTGCTTTAATTTTGCGTGTCGCCCATTTTATTTTTTTGTGGAGATAAATAAGGCTTTCAACATACATCAGAGAAGTTTTACCTAAACAATGTGTGTAAGTGCATGGGAATAATAGGGTGGATTTTTGAGATGGGGCAGTAAGGGCAGGTACCTAAACCGTTGTAGTTGCAGGAAAACAATCTGAGAAGACTGTCCTTAACTTTTAATATATTTTCATCTGCATTCACAGATATTGAACATACAGCAACAAAATGGGTAATATCCATACAAACTTTTTATGATGCCATTGATCCTGTTTCGTAGAAGTTTCAAAAAACTGTAAGGGACCAACTGAGATTTGAGTACTAGAAAAGTCTTGACGTAGGAAATGAGACTTCTTACTTTTTTACTATTGATAAACTGGTCTACCATAAAGACTGGCCAAAAATGAACAAAAATCCACCCTGTATTATTTGCAGTGCTTTCTTATGTTTTTAGAATTGTACTCCAATTAACGTTTCTTCATGTATACGTCGCAGCCAACTAGCTTAATTAGCCGTTTTGGTAAAGGCTAGGCCCCTTTGGAAGTAGCGCTCGGTTCGCTCGCTCGGCTCGCGCGCGGTTTGTCACAGTTCTACCCTTACCTAGCCCATTTCGGCGGGGTGCCCTGGCTTAGTTGCTGCGACCAATTCGGCTCGCGCGTGGTTGGTCATAGTTCCAACCTAACCTATCATGAATGTCATTCAGGCCACTAGTTGAAGGGCGCCGTTTAGTAAAAAGGCTAAGCTGTTAACTGAGGCTAAAAGGTAATTAATTAAGCTAGTCGGCTGCGACAGATACATAAGAATAAGAGTTGTGTTGTGTATACGCAGTGCAATAATATTCAACAACCTGCCATCGTATTTAGAAATTGATTTATTTTGCACGAGTGCGTTAAGAATCAGGTCAATTTTGAGGGAATATTTCAATGGGTGAATGTTTGTGCCTTATCACGGCATACCTACCTATTTTCCATATCTATTTTGTGTTACAACATTGTAATCTATATGTGGAAGCTTGTAATTAGCAATTGTCAGTTGTTTACTACTTCGTTACCATTTACGAGTATTAGTCTGTAAGCTTTCATAAATTGTAAAAATAAATAAATAAGAGTAAAAATTCCTTCTAAAACACGCGATTCGTGAAAAAAAGTAGTCAATCAACTATCAATGGATGTACGCGCCTCACAAAGAGGACCTTCGTAGCAAACCAATTTAACCAATTCATGAAACACGAAAAATAAAGCTTTTCAATTACAATAAAAACAAAACACACAATGATTCTTTTGTAACCATTATACTCTACTTGACCTGGAATCTAGATTAATCATTTCTAGTGTCTAACCTACAAACTGTTCACAAAGCACTAAGTATTAATTTCAATCATTAATACAGCGTGTTTCAGAAATGTGTGGCCATATTTAAGTATTTAAGGGTGTGGAAACATACATTTGGATCGAGTAGATATTAAAGTTTTGTATGGGACAGCAAATAAAAACAGTTAGCTAGCAGCAGTTGATGGTGGTGATGGTGATGGTGGTTAGTGGTTAGTAGTTAATTGTTCTGTCTGATGTCTGTCGACTGCTTGCAGCGTATTGTGCGACGAAGTGCACGGATGAATAAATTATGTGTTGGAACGTAGAAGTCTGGCATCGTTCAAAACAGGTTTTGTTCGTTTCAAATGATGTCTAGATTTATCATGCGTCCGTCTCATTTATTTGTCAATATGTTTTTGTTGTTTTGCAATTTTTATTGAGTAGGTACCTATATCTAACTATTGAAATATTCATTATTATTATTTCCTTTATTTCAATATTTACATATAAATTATATTTTTAAATATTAGAATAAAAACATATAAAAACATTTAAAAATATAAAAAGTAGTAGCCCACCGGTATCGAGAACAGGGTCCAAGCTACCGGCGGTCAGGGCTCCAGAGAGAGGAACCTCCTAACAATACGAGCCGTGTCCATGTTATTATTATTATTATTATCTTACACAAATTTATTTTATTTAAGTATACATACACACATTGCCGTATAAAACTGATTTACATCCGTCACCTCACACTTCAGGTCCAGTCGAAAACCAACGTCAGGCACTAGTTGTCTGGCATTTTTGCTGAACTGGGCCTATTTGGCGCAGCCGCGAGACACATTCCTGCTAGTATCATACAACGCACTTTACACTTTTTATTTTGTTTTCTTTCTTTTTGATTTTATTCTTTTAGTCTGTGCTAAATAAATGTATTTTCTTTCTTTCTTTCTTTGATGGTTTGTACCACACATGGATGGATGGTTTGTTTGTATGACCACACATTTCTGATACACGCTGTATAGTGAGCGCGTTTTTGCTGGCTGTACCCATTCATCATTTGACGGTGACACAGTGGGTCAATCGAAGTATTCGGAGTTCCATCATTCTTACTGGGCTATCGTTTCGGAGGCTATAAATGTGGTGTAAAATTGATTATAACGAGAAAGGAACATACTCAATTAATTGAGTCTCAAAAATTGCAAAGAATGTGCGCAATATGGATGGAGTTATGGAACTATGGAGAAGTGTCTTGACGCTGCATGAGTGTGCGTGATCCATCGCCGCCCGTTCCATGTCCACCGCGGACAGAATGGATGGAAACCGGGACATGAAGTAATTGCTTGCTCCGTTGGTGTAATTGCTGTATGGCGTTCTAGTAGGAGCATAAATAAATAAATAATTTCTGGCTTCCAGGGAAAAAAGCATAGGCTTATGTGTATGTATTTTAGCGAGCTAAAATCCTTAATTTTTCATTATTTTTACCTAACGTGGTATAGTAATCTTATTCTAGGTGCATCGTCTTCACATATAATTATATAATTGATGTATACGAGATATTGTGAAAACATTTTAAAAGAGTAACGGTGGAGTTTCTTGCCCATTCTTCTCCATACGAAAACTACCTTTTGAAAGGGGCAACTAGAATCAATTATTATTTAAATGTTGACGTTCAAAAGTGCCTTTTTTGTGCCTAATTGAAATAAATTATTTGACTTTGACTTTGACTAAACAGCTAGGTAGTTATCATGGTTTTCAGTGTCACCTGTTGTCATAATTATTTCAGCTCGTTCACTTCAGTATGCTTTTTTTAGCGAAAGATACAACGCCCAGTAAGTCCCATTAGCAAAGTTTTTCGACATCAAATTTTAAACAACTTTTGTAGCTCAGTATCTACCTAATTATTCTAATTAATATGGCATGCTTTAGAAATATGATAAAAAATTATAACCATTATTTTAGTATAATCAACCTATCTATTTCAAGGAATTCTTAGTCATCGATATCATTACAAAGCCAGGCACAGAAACTTAATTTCTACACCAAATAATAATTAATCTAGTTCGCTGTTTTTGCCAACCGTACCCATTCATCATACTAGCGAGCGATGAGTGTGACGTGATGAGGTCAGACGCGGTGCCGCTACTCACTATCACACATTACTCATGTGACTTGGTAAAGTAAACTTGCTTGTGTATTTGGTTTTTGTCTTCATTAGTATAGTTTCTTTAATCATCAATTATTGATTTTTGACGTTCAAAACTGCCTTTAATGTGCCTAATTGAAATAATAATTGAATTATTTGGCTTTGACTTTGACTGTGGAAAGGCTTGTAGATACGTAAATTTTCGGCAATGTGCGCTTTTATAATTTCTAACTTGTCGAATTTCTCACGTCCACGTCCATGTCAATAAAATGTATGAAAATACGTCCACGTTAAAATGTTATCGTTAATGGAAATTTAAAAGTGTCTTCATATTTCTCCACAGATTTTACTACCCTGTGTTATCGTGATGCCGTGACCTGGACGTCGACGTCCACGATAATATCGTAAACTTAGAAATCATAAAAGCGCACATACTCAAATAATTTTTAATCGTCTAGTTTTTTTTGTATGACTAGTTTTTTATTGGTGTGTCTTCAGTTCTCGTGTGTCTACAATAATAATTAAAACACTCCTAATACAATTATTTTCGTACGATCATTTTCTAATATAATTAAAAAAGAGTGTCCGTGGAGTTTCTTGCCCATTCTTCTCCATAGGTACCTACTACACTTTGGAATGGCCGACTAGCTTCATATTTCTGACTGACCGAACCCTTGACAATTCATAAGTGCCTGTAATTGGTTTATTTGAAATAAATGCTTTGAGTTTGAGTTTAATTTCACATATTTCTAAAACAGTAGATTTTAGAACTGTAAATATTGCTGTTTGTACCTCACAAACAGCAATAACAGCACTGAATTATGTATTATTCGAATTTCTAAGTCTGTTAAGTGCGTATTTAAAGAAAACAATTTTGACGTATAGGGCGGAGGACATAATATAGTGACCTCGATGGTGATGTTCTTCAGAAAAGTCAGGTGCGTAGTATTCGAAACCGGCGTGCGTGTATGACCAGATGTATGAACGTAAACAAGGCAAAAGGAGTCTGTAAAGATCGTAGCAGGTGGCGTTCTGTAGTTTCTATCTACCGTCATGGGAAGAAGGCGTGAGTTTATGTGTATTTAGAGGTATGAGGAATAGGGTGTAAAGTTCACTCATCCTCTATTGAAAAGGGAGGATCCTCCGACCAGACGGGTGTCGTGTCTGGCGGGCAACTTCCCAACGATTAATGTCGGATTGTCTTATACATTTCGTTCGCGCGGTAAACTGTAATTGCGCGATGCAGGATTTGTGTGATTCAGGATTTTGTGGGACGTCAGGTCTTTGATGCGTAGTTCGCACGTGGCGATGTAGATGCCTCCACATGTATGTAATTTTGACGTATGGTTTGGTTTAGAATAAAATTCCTCTCTAAAATTTTTCCTTGAATAAAATTGTATTCTCACGGATGAACCACCAGCTTTACTAGTAAATAAAGCCCTTATTCCAAGCTCTTATTTTATTATTACAACGCAATATAAAGAGATGGCTCTCTCGGAGATTACAGAAGTCTTGCAACGTCAATGGCAGGCTTAGGAGCTGCATCACAAAGAGACATAAATTGGAGGAGCTCACTGGCTGATTTGAGGCGCCGCTGAACTATACTGAAAGTTGAAGCTGTGTTTTTTGTTGATCAATTATAATTGATTGCGTTTACTGTTCAATTTAATTGGTTTTAAGTGTGCCTCATCTAATAATAAAGTATAAAACTAATCAATATCTGATTATGGTAACATCAACTTTGTGTTTCTCCGAAGAATAAGGCAGATGGGTAAATGAGAATGTTTAGCACACTCAGTGTTAGCCAGCTTATTAGTTCCATGACATGTCATGTCATACATTGCAATGTTTTGGAAAAACCAATTAAAACTAAAATTTAATTCAATAACCGGTGATGATCTAACTCAAACTCTAAGCATTATTTCAATTAAACCAATTACAGGCACTTTTGAATTATCAAAGAGTCGGTCAGTTAGTCAGAAAGTTGAAGCTAGTTGCCCATTCCAAAACGTAGATCTCTATGGAGAAGAACGGGCAAGAAACTCCAAGGACACTCTTTTAAATCAAGATACAACAAAATCCTGAGTGCATTATTTTTGTTGCTTCTATATGTGACAAAAATGTTTTTTTTTTTAAATTAACAATTCATTATAAGCCCTGGCAGACGACCAGTCTCAGCTGACGGCGCCCGGACACGAACATGACACGTGGATCAGCGCCATCCAGTTCAACCATTTTGTAGGGTTTTAAATTCAAAATTCGATTTAAAATTAATTCTGAAATTAGTGAGCATAACGACCTTTAAAATTAAGCGCCATTTAACACCCTGATAAATAAAAAAGCGATTTGAATCTTCAAAGCCTCTTACACATTAAACGTAGAATTCTAAAGCCAATGTCCACATGCGAGTTAACACATCCAATTACATGGGCTAGCGGAGCGAGTGCGAACCGTCCGAGCTTCATTAACCAACCGCTCGCGATGTCCTCAAGTGTAATCTTGCAGAAAATGACGTTGACGTGATCTGACATCTTTGACGTGACGGACGGACGTTGTGTGCTAGGATTTAGATGCAGTTGATGTATTGTGTATTGGAGGTTATATACAGTGTGCAGTGTGAGATTATTATATAAATCTGTTAGAAGAAGTGTAGATATTGATTGTAAACTAGGTACGTAAACGTAGTCCAGAAATCAAATGCTGTGCGTCGTGGATGAATTTTCTTGACAAAAAATATTGAAGACGATCTTTTTAACCCCGTATAGTACGGACATTTATTTCACGTGCCAGCTTTCTAGGTTCTGCTTATCTTATAGAATCTGCAAAACCCCTAAAACGAACCTTGAAACTTCAAATTTAGAAGTGAACGAAAAGGACCAATCGATACCCTTCCTAATGTTAAAATGAAAGTAGCATCATAAACAACCGATGGAAGACGGCCTAAGAAAACATAAAAGAAAAAAAGCAATTAATCCATCCAGCACTTAATCTAAAAAATCTCACGAGCACATAAAATATTTGCATTCCATTGCTTGCCCAACAAATTTCAATCTCAGGAAATATCTAAAAAACACGGCAGTGAACATCGAACTAGGCGATTCCAATCAGCGATCCGATATCTGAGATAAGGTCGAGACTTCATTCCACCGACACAATGGATATTGAAAACTGATACCGTTCGTCTTTTGTTTGATATTTTGCCTTTTAAATATTTTCGAGGAAATAGTAAAGATGGATTGGTACCAAGATTGTTAGGATAAGATGTGAAGTTCTTATGTTTTGATTCAATTATTGGCAATCAGGAATTTCACGAATGGAGGAAAATGGTGTTTACGTTACGTATCTGAATATTTGAATGTTAAATTTATGAAAAACATGAACATACCATATGTTCATGTTTTTCATAAATCCATACTTAATGGCAATCACATAGGATAATCATAATATTTATTGCGTTCCAAGCAGTTCTTCATAATTAGTTTATCAATAGCCTATCAGCATTAATTCTGATTAAAAAAACAATACTAATTTGTACAAAAACACTGACTGAGTGAGACATTAACTCCCAGTTTCTTTAAGGCTATTCGATTTTTTTCGGTGATTCTGAACGCGTGGTTGCGCCGACAGAGGGCGTTTTCCGGTTTTCCGAACAAAGAGTGTCATATGCACGTAACGATCGCGTATTGGAGCGGCGATCACTTTTAAATAGGACTGACGCGGGGTAAGAGCCTATTTTTCAATAGTCCGATAACTTTTAAATAATGAATAAATATTATTATAATTATATATATTATATTTATATCGGTTTGACATATTTTCTATACAAAGGCTGTCAAACCGCAATTTTTATTGCTCATATAAAAATTATATGAAGACTGAAATATTGACCCTAAAATTGCTCAATTTTACCTGAAGTTCTGACAAAGCTTGAAACAAAAGTATACATTCTTATGAGCAAACTGACCGAGATTTTATATTTTTTGTATTTCCCACAAAAACCTAACAATCAAACCAAGATTTCTCCAACATTTACCAAAACAAAAACTTTCCCAGCAGACTAGCAGCAATTCTAGCAAAACCGGTAGCAATAGAAATATATTGCACTAAACTAATGTTTAAATTCAACGCATCACCGCTACGTGTTCCCGGGGCTTTCGAGACGTTTGCAGCATCCATACGAATAAGAGATCTGCTCTAGAGACGCCGTGAAGGTAACACTAGCTTCTGCCCGCTACTTGGTTCGCGTGAAATTTCCTTTTTTTAACATAAAATATATCCTATGACACTTGGCAATACTGTAGCTTTCCATTTGTGAAATAATTTTTGAGGTATTCCACTCAGAGCACAGATTTTAACGCCACTTGAACGAACGGCACCTAAGGTGTTCCACTAACCGCACCGGAACAAACTTTTGGAAATGCAGTTCGGTGGAACAGTGTAATTGTATGGAGCTACTGATTTATTTTTGCGATTTCAGTGTTGATCCTATAGTAAAATTTCAGTAAGTTCTTAAAGGCTGGCGCACGTTACAGCCGCAGCCATCAGGCCGCAGCTAAACGCATTTCAATACAAAAAAGCACGCTCATCACGGAATCTGATCAGTACACCACCTCTCATAGCAATATTATTTGACATTTCTCGTGGCCCTATGGTCCCAGACTTTTGGAAGGCGTACGAGGGGCCGAAGCCAACTCGCAGAGGCCCGTTAGACGTGTTTAATGAAAGACGATATTATTATTTTTTTGAAGTGAAAACTTCTTTAGCGGCGTTGTCCACTTTTTTTGTGATGAAAAAAAATGTTAAACTCGCTTCAGGACACGTGACCTGATCGAAAATTCGTAAGATTGTCATGTTTGTGTACGATAGCGCAATAAATGTATATTGTATTTTACCACATAAATGATAGTACTTTTATACTGATAATTAAAGCAATTCGTGCAAAATTATTCCCTAACCATTCCAAAATATCAAAAATGCACAACGTTAATATTCAAGTTTTCACTTCTGCCGGCACTCCCGGAGTGCAACCCGTTGTTTTTTACTGCCTCGTTGGTCTTGTGGTCCCAAGCGCTACTACAGCATGAGGTCCTGGGTTCGATTCCCAGGTCGGGCAGTGTTATTGGGGTTTTCCATCAGGAATTTCTCAATAGCAGCCCGGAGTCTGGATTTGTGCCCGGTTGATGACATGAATGGTGAAATGTGGATATAGTGTAGGTACACCTCTGCCTATCCCTTCGGGGATTACAGGCGTGATGTTATATTATGTGTTATTATTTTAATATTATTTCACAGTGAGAAAGAGATGGAGCTGTAGGTCCTGCATAGCTCCATCACTTTCCCACTGTTAAATATTATTAGTAGTTCCGAAGATTATTCCCGACAAACAAACTCACCAATTTTACCTCTTTTTATAATTATGTAGATGTAGAATGGTTTTTTTATCCTTATACTTATTTAGATACTTAAATGGTATGTTGGTCTTAGTATGGTAGTTGGTAGGTACATTATGTAATTATAATATAATATATATAGGTATATAATTGTAATATATATATATGTAGGTACCTATGTGTTGCGTATAAAAAATAACCTCTTTTCATTATTAAAGTCGGTTCAAAACGCAACGCGTTATATATATATATTTTTTTTGTTTCGTTTCTACCGAGTTAAAAACTAGACCAACCAAACCAGATTAAACTAAACCAGAAATAAACACATGCCGAAGTAATAATAACCATACCATAAAACATTTACAATGTTAACGAATCACAACAATCACTGTAGTAGGTCTATTGGTCTGTTGGCAGTTGCAGGTAAACCGCTTAAATTAAAACTAATTGAAATCATAATCATTTTACTTATATCAGAGAGCGCGTAAATAAAACACAAATGATTAGACAATTCTATCAAACTGAATTTATAATTTATGGGATCAAAATAGATTTACAGAATTCAGAAATCTGCTCTTTAATCAATACCTTGTCTAGACGAAACAACGCTAAGGAAACAAAAAATGTATAATTAAAACCGGCAGAACCAATAATAACACCAAGTAAAAACATTCTGCTACGAACCGCGTAGCTGTCGTAGGTGGCAGCTACGCCGTAGCCGTCGCAGGCGACAGCTACGCCGTTACCTCGTAGACCCTTTCTCAACAGAACGTTATTATTACCACATTATTACGTAAAATAACAACCTACTAATTTATAGGAGAAGGCAATAAATTAGCTTGTCATGCTTGTAATTTATGTCCTACACCTCAGTAATATAAGATTTTCGTGTGCGCTGTAAGAAAAATATATGATACACTACCCGTCCAGTTCCTTCGAGTTTTTGGATAAAAAAGGTTGAAGTTCGGGAAAAATTTAGCTTGATAACTTTTTATTAGCTTCTGGTATTTTTAATTGAGTAAATTAGGATATTTTGCATTTTATTACGTGAATAGAAACACCCTAGGCCCTAGAGTCTAGTCTAGAGCCTAGAAGGACATAATTACTGATCTTATTCGTGACGTTCTTCAGAAAGGTCAGGTGAGTTTATGTATGTATACATCTTATTAAGTAAATTTCGGGAAACAAAAGGAAAATCATTTTTTGAGTCTGTTTTTCTCTTGTACTAAATATGGTAACAGAAATAATGGTTATAAGGTACAATCCACCCACCACATTACTTTTTGTACTTTCTAAATATGATGGCCATATTTCCTGAATGCTTTAGTACTTAGATTCTACCGTAGATTACAATCTGTGTAGTATCATCCGAGCGAGTCGACAAACCTCTAAGGCAATCTGTCATGTATAATAATTATCTTTATTTCGGTGTTCATAATAATATGTCTATTATTTGTTCGGTTACTATTGTCTTGTTATGGAGACAGGCTAGACGTCACTTGGTTATTACGGAACTGCTTATGGTCTCGGAGAGTTAAATCAAAGTTGAGTGCAATATTAACTGTACGATAAGATTTTTGTCAAAGTCAAAGTCAAAAGCCAAATAATTTATTTCAATTAGGCACTTTTGAACGTAACAATTTACATATAGATTGTTGATTGACGTCTGTCACGAAAATGAGATAATCTTAAAATCTACTACTACTAGCACTTTGTCTGCGTGGAAGTCAGAAATTATCCCACGGGAACATACTCCTGGGATAAAAAAGTATCCTATGCCCTAATCCAGATTTTTGTCTAACTATGTGTTAAATTTCATCAACATCCATTCAGCCATTAAGACGTGAATAGGCTAACAGACAGATCGAGTTAGTCTTCGATGTATAATATTAGTATGGATACTCTACTCAACTCACTACAGCTACTCGTACTCTATTTTATTTTTAACCCCCGACGCAAAAATAGTGGTGTTATATGTTTGACCGCTGTGTGTGTGTCTGTCTGTGGCATCGTAGCTCTTAAACGGGTGAACCGATTTGAAGGCGGTTTTTTTATGTTTTAAACAGCTTTTTTCTAGTTGATGAATGGATGTGAGCTTCTTACACAGGTCTGATCGATTTGAAATTTGGTATCCTGTTACTTCAATGATATTAGAAAACATAGTTACCTTGAGCTGATGCTGCAGCACCTGGAATTTGCAGGATACCCTATATAACTCCCTTACCAACTTACAGCACAGGTATCGTGTTTGGGCTCATTCGAATGGTCTCAATGAATAGGTTATACATAAATGATGAACAGGGTCTGGTGATGGAGTAAGAAAGAGAAATGAGGAAATGTTTGTGTCGGGGGTTTTTTAAATTTTAATATAATTTCACTTGTTGTTTGCAATTTAATAATGCTACTGTGCGTACTTTTGTTTTGAATCTATGAGGGCTTGTGCTAACAATCAGGATTCAATACCGTAACGGAATCACAGGTTTATGAAACAAAATCACTTTAATAAATTACTCTTTTAACAAAAAACACACATGATCATCTCCACAAACTATGCTTCCTACTTAAACATACACTTACTTATTTAAACAAGAATTTACAAGTCAGAAAATCTTTGAGAGACATAATTTACATTTTCTTTTTAAACATCTGTAAATCGTGCTACCTTTCCCAGAAATATTAAGTAAATTATTGAAGCACTGCACTATATCAGTTGCGAGTTGAGTTGTCGCTTCTATCCAGACATTTCTGTGTAGTACCCTACTTTAGACGGTTTTTTGTTGTTAGAAGGTAGTTTAGGCTTACTCTGTTAGGCGGTATGTTACCACTTGAAGAAGGTATAGGGCTTAATGTATTTTTACTGAAGTTGGTGACAACATAGCTACTTATTTTCACTATAACAGCCGATTGGGTGCCAGGAACACCTACATAATTATAATGAGTTGAGACGACGGCTTTATCTTGACCATTGTTGTACCTATGTCTTGATTTCTGTCTGAAATATTTTCTTGTTTCGTACTTTTTAGATTACTTTTATTTTTCCATAGTCAGGTTAGTTTTTTAATATATTTTTTTTAAATTGTTGGTATGTTTTGTGCTTTAACCTGGTTCAAATAAATTGATTTTCTTTCTTTTTTTAATCTTTCTTTCAAAAATATCTTGCAATACTTCATGTCTAATCATTACCTTGCATAACAAACAATTTGGAATAGCAACATCAATCGATTTAACTATGATGGGAGTATTATTTCAAAACATTAGAAGGTGAAGCTCCAATTATGTTTCCTCGGCAAAAATTGTTATTAGGTGCAAGAACATAATCATCGCCGCCACTAAAGCATGAAATTACGTGGATTATCTATTCAACGAATAGATGAGTTTCAAACATAAACCACGAATTCACCCCTGATTAATCCCTTAACCCTAGGGAAAGAGCGCGAACATACTCACTTTGAACGTCTCGCTCACAAAATCATCAATGATTCAACTCATGAAGACATCTATGATTGAAAGTCTTTTTTCCCTCTCAGAGCAAAATAACTGGGGGTTGAAATAAGGGGTAGAAATAGGGGGTAGGAATAATTACGGCCGAGGGGCTTTGACCCCAGATGGGGGACGTAATTAAGGAGGGGGAGTGGGATCATTTTCTCTTAGGAGTGCGTTTGTGCCTTGTGTGGTGGCTCGAAATATACTAGACCGAAAATGTATGCGCCTTTGCTTTTCGTTTTTGTGAGTTTTTGGCTTAGTGATTTGGAAATGAGAGAAATATGTTCTGTAGATAGTATTAAAATTGTTCTTTATTATTATATTTTTTATTTTCTTTATCTTTTTGACAGTTTCTTTGTTTATCATCTAACTGTTAAATGTTAGGAGGTGGCTTAGTTTGAAGTAAAATAAAAGCAGAGCTGAATTTACCAAAATGTTGTTATTCCTTTATTCTTCTTGCAAGGATTTAGTACCTACAGTTATATTTGTGTACAAATTATGGTTTGAAGAAACCTACAGCTGTATTAGACTCAAGGGAGTTCTTCACTTTTATGACAAGACTAACCGCCAAGTTTTTTACTCTCCTCGTTTGAGAAAGACAATAAATCCTGTCTGTTACGTCCTGTCATAACTACGCCAATCTATTACCCTAAAATGCTCCCAAATTCCTTGTAATAAAAACAAACTTAGTGCGAAACATTAGTCGAAACTTCTACACCAGTTACCAAAGACAAAATAACAAGATGAATAATATTAAAAAAATTACTCCGTTACTTTGAACGAAAAGAAAGAAAGGTTTCTTTTCGTTCAAAGTAGAAGAAAATTAAATTCTAATTAATATCAGTACAGGAAGTTTTACTAAAAAGGTTTCAGCTATAAAAAGTAAATTAATTATGTTTTGAGAAAAAAACATTTTTTGTTATATAATATTATTTAAATTAACGTCAATTATAAAGTAGGACAGCGCTCCGCTTTCAGCAGTTTCTAGCTACTAGCTATTTTTCAGAAATTGGAAAATGCTTAAAGAGACATAATTCACACCGTTAGTATTTTTGCAGTATGATATTTTTGAGCAATAGTGTATTTTTAAACTGAGTATGAAAAGATGCAGAAATTATTTTCGGGGCGTTCAGTTATCCATGAGAGTAGGTAACTTACAAAATAAATCTGTTCTTTAGTAAATATCAATGACTTTTCAAATGAAGATCTAAGGGAAAGAATGAAATTATTGAACGATATCCAAATTACTTGTATACCTACTATTCAAGAATGTTCTTGGTAATAAACTTGCCTAGGTTTTATCTTTCTATCACAACTTCGATCAAGATTTTCTTCAATCGAACTCCAAAAAAAGCACAATTATTCAGTCCAAAAGCAACACTCCTCAAGGAAATATGATATAATTTCAGTCCAAAACAAGTTTCGTTATACGGCCTCACACCCTCGCGAGACCGCAATAATGAAATACTTCATTAATATTGCTGTGTACTCATATTAATGGATTATTCCCTCAGGCTGTGTTTAGCTTCTTGTTATTTTAATTTGGGGTAATAAATATAATGTATAATTGTAAAAGGTAGGTATACTTCGTATGAGTCCCAAAATGATTTACTACGTGGCCTTGCAAATTAATCAGAATAATTTAAGATGGTGGGACGGGCTGGACAAATAATCGACGCTTATGCTTTTAGCGTTGAAAATCCTATAACACACTTTTTTTGTAGGCTTTCATGTAGGTGTCGTCTAAAGTTAGTGAAAACGGGCATAAAGGTCTAGAAATTTATGGGCAAAGTTGTTTTTCTAGCAGTTGAATGATGTAAGCTGACAGATTTGCTAAAAAACTGCGATATAACTGTATTAAAAATGTAATAATTTGACAAAATTGCCCTGTAAAATTTATTTTAACATACAACAAAATAATAAAATTCTTAAGAGCTCCAGCACGTTCTACTTCAATCCAAAGGTCAACAGATGGTATATAATGCCTCCTGACTAACTCAAACTTCACTTTTCCGTGATCTTTAGCAAACCCAATCAAATACCAATCTATCTATCACAGGTCCCTACAGTTCTCTTTTATTTACTCAACATGTATGCAAATTCTCCGTCGGGACTACGATGCAAACAAATTGGTAAACAAAACATTAGTAAAGTTGGTTACAGACACCACGCGGGACTTAAGACCCTAGTGTACGTAGCTGAGAATGTTCCTTGGCTTGTGTAGATACGCTTTAATGTAGGGGAGTTTGGCGAGTTTTCGATTATTGGTAGCATTTTATGTAGTAGGTTGAAATATACACCCGATGGAATGTGCAATAATAAGGGCTCTGCCAGATACAAACGATAGTCAACTTTATGTCATTCTCAAGTCTTTCTGTTGCTACAACGCTACGTCTTCCTGTACGCGGGCGCCACTTGGTCGCATCGGCTATCTATTCTGCGATCAATGTGCCCTGCCCACTACCTATGCTATGTCGGTTACCTTGGTTCTCCTGCTGCTCTTTTCATTTCTGATTCGATCACGTTGGGAAACTCCAAGCATAGCCCCCTCTCCCATTGCCCTTTGGGTGAATTTTAGCCTTTAGGGTTAGGACATAGTATATTTTATCCTAGGCCTATGTCCAGCAGTAGACGTCTTTCTTGTGGATACTTTTCCCCGGTAGCATGTTCACGTGGGATAATTCCCGCCCTCTTCATGGGAGCTAGGGGCAAATGCTAGTTTTAAATAATGTAACAAAAGAGTCTCAGGTTTGTATAAAAAATATAAAAGAATAGTTATTTATGTACAAATAGGAATATTCCTGAATAGGAACGAAGAAATTGCTCCGTGCCCTACAGAAGCGTGTGGGGGAATACTAAGCGTTTAAAATAGACCTACTAACCATGTGCTATAAAATGATAGGGTTGGCAGACTTTAGGTTTCCTAAAGGTATTTTCAGATTTACCTTTTTATTTTTTATTTTGCTTATTGTTTCAACTATATCTCATTTAAAACCATAAAGATAATTCAGTTAGTTTAAAACTTAATTATAACGTATCGGCTTTCTATTTGTCTATCTGTTAGTGCGGTTATAAGTCACGAACTACTTATCCAATAACCTTGATTTTTGTTATGTTCTGTATATAGATTTGAATGCATATAAGTTCAAATGAGCGGAGCTGGGGGCATAATTAGTCGCAAAATATTAGTAACTACTAATTACTATGCTTTCTGACCGTAAGTTGACAATTCAAGCTTTTTCTTTTCAATCTGGCAACCTACTTATTTCATTTCAATCTAGCAACCCTAACCGCAAACAAGGACTCCCGCCACTACTCCAGTGATATGTATTGTAATGTACGTACCCGACTATACAGCTAAAAGGAGGGTGCTGTGTTGAACTAGATGAATTTGCTTTGTATGTTGGAGAGGAGTTATTAGCTAGAGTAATATACTGAGATGTAGAGGAGAGAATTACTACAGCAATTTTCAGAATGTTGCTTTATATTTTAGTTTAATTCATTATTGTGCTGAAGAAGTAAATAGCGAATGTTCTGTAATTATTTTTTATACATAAAAGAAACAAAAATTGATAACTTGCTCGCTGTGTTAGCACATATGGTCTCGTTTCAATTATTTTATTTTATTGCTTTACTATATTTGTTTTTTGTAGTTTAACCGCCTCTGTGGTCTAGTCGTTAGACCACCTGTCGCAGACCCAGAGGTCCCGGGTTCGATTCTCAGTGGGGGCAACATTTTCACACACAGGTTGTTGATGATAGGGCTTGTTCTAAGTCCACCTGGTGAGCTACCACCATCTTATCTGTCGCTATAACAGCAATGTTAACAGCATTGTAGTGTTTCGGCAGTTAGAGGTAAGATAGCCAGTTCCTTTGTGGTGAGGATTCCGGCTGAAACTTGCTTCCACCTTCAGCCTGATCGTCATTTACCATCAGGTGAGATGCAGGCCAAGAGGATCTCTATTGGAGATAAAACATAAAAATAAATGAACTAGTCTAACCAAGGGGTATCGTGTTTCCCAGTAACTGGGTTGTGGAGGTCTAATAGGCAGTTGCTCCATGTAAAATACTGGTATTCAGCTGCATCCGGTTAGACTGGAAGCCGACCCCAACGTAGTTGGGAAAATGGTAGGCAGTTTGATTAATATTAAGAACATTATGCTATCAATTCTAACCATGCAAACCATTAAACAATATTAATTAAATGCCCAAACTCCTTACTACAAGATTCCATTTATTTGCGAATACCAAGCATGTTCTCATCCACAGGTATATACTTGTCTAATGAAGTCCTGTGCCTAGGCAGTGGCTTGCATGCCTAATGAAAACCAGTCTGAAACTAGGCACATTAATTCTGTTTAAAGCTTGAACTTAGAAACCATGGTTGAAGTTTGTTTGTAGGATGATCGTTGAGTTGAAGACGTGGAGGATAATTTTGGATATTTTTTACTTTAATACTTAATTTAGTTAGTTTTCAAAAATTAATATGATATTTTTGTAAGCTAAATTTCAGGGGAGGTCTTCATATCGAATGATAACATTCACAACGTTTGTGGATTTATTGGGGTCAAAATAAATTTCAAGTATTACATAAATCTGAATGTTTCAGTTCGTTTATTTGCAACGTGTTCTCAGCAATTCTTGTTTATACTATAGCTACGTATGAATGTAACGTTCTTGCAGAAAGCTATCAATGTTTTGAACCGTCTTTAATAATGATTTAATGGCATATCTAATCGCTTCACAGTCTTATCCCCATCGGCTATACCACTGACAAGTCCTCCCAAACAATTGTACACTCTAACAACATAACAACAAAGTTGAAATTAATTTGTCAAAACCCTGTGCCATCATAATGAGGTTGAAACTAAATACACATTTTGACGTCACAGGTGTAATTTATTACTTTAACCGGGTATTATATGGAATATATATCATAATTCCATGTTGAGTGGCTACGTGGATGGGTTAACGAGTTATTGCGGTTAATTATTGATAAAAAATGTAACTGAATTAATGCACTTATTTATTTATTTATTTATTTAGTACATGGAGGACTTACAGCTAATAAAAACATACAAAAAAGGAAACTACAGTCACCAGAGAGCCAATTACAAATCCTCACGTATAGCCTTATAGTAATAATTTATGGAGTGAGCACAAAAACAAAAAAAAAAAAAGACAAATCGCCTAAATTAGAGTAAGAGCAGTTTTATGACTAAAGTACAAGAGAAAATAATAAAACAAAAAAAAAATAAGAACAAATAATATAACCTACCGCTACTTGAAAAATTTGAGGCTTAAGCAATTTGAGGCTTATGCTTGGCTTAAATTTGGGCTTAGTTTGTTCAGCATCGCTTACTGAATCGATTTCTGTTATTTTTAATATAAGTAGGTTATTTGTTATCTTAAACAGATGAAGCACTTACTACGCTAACCCCATGTACGTGTGATTTGATTTAGATTTGTAATGTGACCACGATTTACTCCCACAATCAGTATATATAATTTAAAAAATAAACAATGATTTATACATAATAGTAAAAATTCTGTGTGTGTATAATGATTATAACATAATATTCTAATTGGGGTATTTGGTGGTGTGCTTTAATTCCGGCATATGTTGTATAACCTAAAGCCATCATTTTTATCCTTACTTATCTGGATTGGATATCACTGCGGACCTACCACAACTGAGATGGTGCGGTGTGGGAGTGTGGTGACGTATCGCAAGACCTCAGTCATTCGCTCGTCGACAGACGTCAACACCCTTGCCGCACCGCGCAGCTACCTCAAGCACAGATAAGGCCTCCACATACTGGACGGGCGTTAAGAGAGGATGTAGACGGTGCGGAAACAGAACGAGGTGTTATAAAAACACGGACGGGTATTTTATGCAGATAATGACGCGAAACTAACGTGCTAGTGTGGAGAACAGAACAATAAAATATGGACTAGAACAAGATTGAAGCGACTGTGTATACGCAGCAGAATCACGGACGACAGCGTAGCGCGCGCGGGGTCAGACGAGCAAAACATAGTCACTGACGACATTTTTCCCGTCCCTTGGGTGCCACGCCGTCGGTCGTCCCGTCCGTGCACCCGTGACGTATGCTCTTTCGTATGAAACGAAGTTACCAAAAATTGTCGTCCCGTTCCGTGCGGGTTAAACACGTTACGTATGCAACGACCTTTAATTGACCCCTGTAACTAAGTGTGCAGAACTTGCTTGGGCTAATTGGCATCAAATATTCAATTGGCGGACATCGAACTCATAAACTCTGATAAAATTGTGTTATATACTAGTGATTCGAAGATTGTCTCTTAGGACCAAGTTCAAAACGTGAATAGAACATAAAACGTTATTTGCATAGAATGTAGCTATGAGTTGTTGTAAATGAATAATTGAGAGAGTTGTTGCCTTGTCCTTGGAATTTCTTACCCGTTCTTCTCCATAGAGATCTTTGTTTTGGAATGGCAACTAGCATCAACTTTCTGACTAACTGACCGACTATTTGGCAATTAAAAAGCGCCTGTAAATGGTTTAATTGAAATAAATGCTTTGAGTTTGAGTTGAGTTGTAGTGGTGAATATTCATGCATTTTTTAAGTTTTCTTCTAAATGTTATTTTATTCCTAAACGAGAAATATTTGTATATATATATTTGTAATCACGTTCTCGAAAACGGCTCTAACGATTTCGATGAAAGTTGCAATATAAGGGTTTACGGGGGCGAAAAATCGATCTAGCTAGGTCTTATATTTGGGAAAATTTGTTTTCTCTGTATTTTATCCCGAGCAGAGCTCGGTCACCCAAAGTTTAGAACAAGATGGCTACCTTAGAATATCATGACATTGAAGTGTGGAATTAGTAAGTACCTACTGTCACGGCAGAATTGAATAAGTAAGTACCTACTCTCATGGCAGCATGGAATTAATATGTTACTATACATGGAATTATTATGAACTATCCTATACAATTAAATGAGCATTCTGTATTTTCACCAGAGCAGAGCTCGGTCGTCCAGGTACTAATGTGTTTAACAATGTAGGCATCATCAGTATGCATAAAGTGTTTTTGCGAATCAATCCCAGTGTAGATTATTTATATGTAGAACAAGAACAATACCCACAAAATTAACAATATAATTTTAAACCTAGCTGCATATTTCCAACCCTCTATATTGTAGCCTAGGGTTTAACGTGGAACCTACACAAGCCGCCCACTGGCTCTACTAATTCATGAACGCTGTCAGGGGTGTCACATACCGGAGAACACGGTTGAGCATACGGTGGAGGTCTGTCCGACTTGGGCAGAGCATCGCCATGTCCTCGTGGAGGCGATCGGTGGCGGGGATCTCTCGCGTCCGGCCCTAGTCCAGGCCATGGTACGGAGCGAGAGGGCATGGGAGGCCGTCACCTCCTTCTGCGAAGCAGTAATGCTCGCGAAGGAGGAGGCAGAACGCCTGAGGGAAAGGCAAAATTCGCGCCCTCACGCCCCTAGCCGCCGCAGGAGATGCCCTGGGCGTCGGGAATCGCAGGCCGATTCCCGGCCACCGTAGGCGCGGGCTTGCGGACGGTGAGCAATGGGCAGCTCACCGTCCGATAAGGACCAGGCCCGGGTCGACGGCGCGTTGTGTTCCACGCGCGCCTCTAAGAGATGTCAGCAAGTGAAGGGGTCCGATAGGACCAATGCCTGCCGGGGTTGCAGGAAAGTCCGAAAGGGATACCGTGGCCCCTGGCAACGTACAGGCAACGGAAGGAACACGGGTGGGTTTTAGTCAGTAAGAGTCTGACATGCCCTCCTGCTCCGCCCAGAGCGGAAGAAGTTATTTGACAATTTCCCACCCAAAAAAAAAAAAAAAATAGGGGTGTCACATACATGTTCGGCTCACATTCGGCAATATTCGGTACGGCACATAATTCGGAAATATTTTTTGAACAAGAAAGCCGATCCGAAGCAATTACTACACATATATATAACAATTATTACACAGCTCGGCTTTGATTCGCTTCGTGCCGATCGGCCAATTAATTAAAGATCGGAATCTACCCTCGCATAACTGTCATCAGTGAAGGAAAAAACATCGAGTGGAAACCTGGACTCATAGTTAATATAAAACCATCAAATCACCCGTCTCGAGCAAGCGTGGCAGTGCTCGTGCCTTCTCCGTCTGAGAACAGGCCTTTTTCCTTGTCGTGGGATAATAATAGGGGCTGGTAATGTTATTATCTAGGTACCCTCGCTGAATCATGTTAGCGTCGGCTCGGCACAATTCGACCAAAGCCTTTCGATTTTGGCCGGCTGTGCCGAAACATGCCGTGCCGAACGCGTGTGTAACACCCCCCAGAATGAAAAGTACAGCATGCAAAACACGAGTCCATGTATGTTTCTTCGTCAAAATCAGGGGAAAAGTGACTTCTTTTTGAAAATAACGCGTTTTATAATACCGTTGTAAAGGCATGGCTTGAAATACTGGTTAGTTAAAAATATGTTGTTTTTTAATTAGTTTGTTTGATGTGCAAACCATGCTTGTAGGCATGAAATCAAGCTCTATTTTTACATAAATTCATTGTTTACTAGGTCTCTGGAAAAGTGGCAAAAAATTAAGGAACGAAAATTAACACCCTATGGGGGGTTACTTTGTACAGTTTGTTTGACTTTTCCGTAGGATTTGTGGTGAAAAAGGAAATTTTACTAATATTATAAATGTGAAAGTGTGTATGTTTTGATGTTTATTACTCAATCACGCAAAAACGGCTGAACGGATTTGGATGAAATTTAGCACACAGATAGTTTGTAATCTGGAATAAGCTCCCGTGGGATCCGAAGTCCAATCTCCACGCGGGCGAAGCCACGGTCATAAGCTATTCTTAAATAATATTAGGTAGAAAAGTTGGTCTTTGGGAACCTGTTATTACTGGCAATAGCTAGGTTTTATCCTATCAGCAGTTCTTGCTTTCTCAAACGCATTAAGTATTTAATGTGTCCCAATATTTGCCGCATTTTGACAGATTTCGCAAAATTGTGCCATATTTCACTAAAGTGTTATAAGACGAGAAGTTAATGACAGAAATATATTTTTCCTTCATGATATCAAGTTATAAGTATGTCTCAGGAATACGTGGTTGTCGGTAATTACTTCGAATTGCTCCTGAGGGAAATACTTCGGGAATATAACGTCTTTTCGTGCCTTATTTATTTGGCTTCGCGCATCCATTATGTTACCATAATTGTTGTTTTGTTTTTAATAAGGAACGTAATTTTATACAAATTCGGAAACTCGGAAGTTTGATAGCCACAATTAATTTTGAATGCCGTACATATTTATTTTGGATGAAAGGTAAATTAGAATAGATTCCCAATGTTGTTACGCGCTTCAATTTTCATTTTAACTGCAATATCGCTTCTATAAGACGTGTTTAAACTCAATCCCATTTCTTATAAATTTAATCCTCTTTTTGGGCACCGCAGCAGTCGTGAAAAAAAGTAAATACACGTATTAAAAATCTTAAATTTAAAATAACTTTACGGTCTATACATACGGTTTAAATTAGACTAATTTGACTTACCCTTGCGCGTGACCTCGTGCCCTGTTGATAATCGTATCCCCTGCCCTGTAACAATAAACATACAACTGTATTACCACTTTTAACTTAGAATATTAAAATCCGCGGTTCTTAAGAATTGGATCCTTCCTTGTGCAGCGCAGCTACAATATGAGCAGTTTATGGACATTATGCATGGATAGACAACATTATGATTATTCTAATACTGGCGCGTACTAGTGCGAGCATGACCTCCTGGGTTCGAATCAAAAAAAGTGTTATTGGGTTTCTGCATCAGAAATTTCTCAGTCAGCCCGGAGTCTGGATTTGTGCCCGCTTGATGGCAAAAGGCTCGCCCCCTATTACATATGACTTAAAGATAACTGGCAAAATATGGGTGTTACTATCCATACACCTCTGCTTAATCTTTCGGGGATTACAGGCGTGTTATGTTATGTTTTCTAATATACACAGATTCACATACTTATGGAGTTTTGTTCTCCAAGAAATCTAAGAGTTTTCTAGAACATTTATTACAGATACAAATTAATTAAACACTCAACATTAAAATCGAGGGCTACACTTAGGCCCGTATTACAGAACCTCGCTCAAGACTCAAGCATTACTTAAAACTAGTTTCAACCAGTCAAAAGGTTTTAAATAATACTTGAGTTTTAGACTTCAAGAATATTCCATTACAAACAATTTAACTTCCAACAACGATTTAAACTCACCTTTTGATTTCAGAGAACAGAAACCCGAGACCATTTTGAATCTTAAAACAATTATTAAGCGGCTAAATCTCAGTTCATATGTAAACACACATAATTGAAACTCTCAAAGTACCTACCTACTTTGGTAAGGTAATCCTACACAAACTTGTAGCTCGCGTAAGCCTGATAATCCGTAACCGAGCCTACCTAGTGGAATGCGTGACCGCTGGTTATGGTAGCTTTTCAATCTGCGATCTGTTTGTCTTCAAACTTGTCGTTGGTCAGTGGGTAAGCTGGGTGAAACCTGTTCAGTTTAAATACTGGAAGCTAGTGATGTCACTATGTTTTTCACTGGAGGCAAAAATTATTTTAAATCGCGTTCATAATTGATTCAGGGGCTCGTCTCACAAAACGTTACTAAAAGTTTGACTATGATTATATAATTATATTAACAGGCATTTCATAAAGTGTGAATGATTTTTATTCAACTTGGAAAGAAGAATAGTTAGTTCGAATGAGTGTTTTTCAGAGACCAAAAAATTGATACAACCTTCTCTCGTCAGCGTTCGCCATAATGTTTAACCGATAACTAATTCACTTTGATTATAATATACCGTTAACAAGTGTTTAGAAAAAAATTTACTGTCTGAATAAAATGTAATTTCTTCCTTCGACATTCATGAAGGACGGACGTTGAAGGACAATTACATTTAGAAAGATTGCGTTAAAAAAGAAAGAAAATTAAAAATAAATCACCCTTTAACCACTAAAATAACCCTTTCGAAAACCCATCCAGCAACAAACCTCAATAACAGTTGCTTAATCTTAACAACCGAGATGGCGCAGTTAAAAACTTCGTAAAATTCCGGTTAAATTGTATAATATAAACAAGTTAAGATTATCGTGGCTGTACAAGTAACTGTCCTTGTGAGACGGTGGCCTAATGCAATTTGCATGGAGTCGGCAACCTTTAGCCGTAAAGAGGGGCTCTCACCACAAGCCTTAACGTGTTTTATAAACTTTAAATTGATTCTGTATTTTACTGTTGCCTTTTTGTTTCAAAATCTTAGAAACCAGTAACTTGGGTCGTTTAAGACGAAAGACTTCACTCTGACGAAGAGAAGTTAGGAATTACTTCTATTTTTTGGCACTATTGCTAGGGATATTTTTACTTTTGTAACAAAAAGAACAGTGTTACACAATTTTTTATTTAAAGCCATGCAATTGCAGTGTTGGCCCAGTGCACAGTGGTAACGGCTGCGACTTACGAGTACGAGTTGTAGGTCATAGGTTCGATCACTTTTTTTTTTTTTGCATGGGAAATTATCAAATAACTTCTCCCGCTCTGGGTGGAGCGGGAGGGTGTGTCAGACTCTTACTGACTAAAACCCACCCGTGTTCCTTCCGTTGCCTGTACGTTGCCAGGGGCCACGGTATCCCTTTCGGACTTTCCCGCAACCCCGGCAGGCATCGGTCCTATCGGACCCCTTCACTTGCTGACATCTCTTTGAGGCGCGCGTGGAACACATCGCGCCGTCGACCCGGGCCTGGTCCTTATCGGACGGCGAGCTTAGGTTCGATCCCTGACAAGTGCTTTACTTTGTGTAATTTTTTATTATTTCATCACCACTGCTCTCAAAACGCTGAAGGAAAACATCGTGAGGAAACCGGCATGTCCTAAAACCAAAAATTCAGGGACATAGGACATCTACCAACCCACACAGTGCCCGGGTGCTGGATTACGGCCCACTCCCTCTCATAGACAGGACGCCTATGACCCAGGAGTGGGAACATTATAAGCTGATTATGCTAAGTACATACTTTTTTGGAAATAACAGCTGTCGACAACAGCTGAAGATATTTTTTTTCGTATATTTATAATTAAGATTTCTTTTACTAACCGGTTTGCTAATTTTCCAAACTAACAATGAAACTTATTCTAGAAATAAATAAATTCTCGTTCGAAAAACGATTTAAAAGAAAATCGTACACAAAAATATTCAGAAAACTTTGATCAAATCTATTTGTGGAGGACTTTTGTAAAAACACGTCTCTACGCTTTTTATGTAAAAATTAGCAAACAAGTCGTCCTTTGTGTTAGAAAAAGAAATGATTGTAAATCCATGAGAATTGTCTTTGGAGGCGCGATTTATTCCTCCCCTGAGGAGAGTGTAGTTTGATTTACAAGCGAGAGCGGTGCTGAAAAACCAAATAACTAAATACTGTAACTAATCCTAATAGCTGTTAATATGGTCCATGGTTTTAGACGTTTACCAAGAGAATTTGCTACTGTACAATGCAGTAGCAAAGTTTTTCATACTTTTCATAAAAAGCTTGAAGACTTTTACTTTGACTTTTCTCTTGATACAATAAGAATATCATCAGAAATATGACTCTCAATGATACAATAAGAATATCATCAGAAATATAATTCTTGGTTTTCATTTTGTTGTGAATTTTCTTGAAGGAATCAAAAGAAGAAACGTCACAAATAATTTTTGAAATGTCTTTGCGAAACAGAACCGTCACGCTCGAGTCAGTGACGCTGAATCGGGTATATTCAGCTGCAGTCGTTATCAGCTGACAATCATATAAGTTTTCACTTCTATCATAGAGGTCACAAGCACACACACATTTTTTATTAATAAAGACCACTCTCTTTTTGACCTTAAGCACTCCACTAAACTCGCCCCCGCTCTAAACTTGGTACCAAAGAAAAAATCGACGCATTAGTGATCCAGACATTAGGTAAACAAAATTAGTCTTCAGTAAACGAATCCCTCCTTGCCTTGTTTATCTTGCCAGTGTAATTACTGAAGCCTCTGAACTGGAATTTAGGAGAAAATGGAATAGTATACAAACCTACCTATAGATTTGTATGTATTTATTTATTTAGTTCTGTTTGCCTCTGGGTGCATGGAGTCGAGTCTTTGGGTGCACTAGTTCGAAGTAACCACTCTGTTTAGAATAAATTAAGCTGACGGAAGACGTGCATTACATGTAGAGAAACATACAGAGGTTCTAGACAAGTGGCAAGTGCTTCCAAAGCTTTTCGTATTTCTATATAAGCTACTCGATAGCTTATGTCAGTCCTATACATTTTTGACCTTTCCGTCATCTTTATCGCCTTCGGGTATTACCTAAGTAGTTTCAATTAATATTTTGTTTATTGTTCGATTTCTCAGTAGCAACCCGGAGTCTGGATTTGTGCCCGGCTGATGGCAATCGGCTCGGCTTTTGTTACATGGGACTTAAACATAGGTACACCTCTGCTTAACCCTTCGGAGATTACAGGCGTGAGTTTATTATGAATGTTATATATTTGAACTTTACTTGAAAACAATTAAGAGGCATGCTGATACCGACAGTCAAGACGTCATAATCTTTCTTTACTATTATGGAATAGAATGACTCCATTTTGCAAAGGCTTTATAAAAGCTACATAAGTTTTTACAATATTTTTTAAAGGGTATTCATTGTTGCCATTTACAACACACGGCGGCGCATAAGACTATATCATAAACGTGAAAAAATGGCAACTTTTTAAAGCAACTGTTATGTGATCTACTAAATCTCCTAATGCAACCAATGTTAGCACATGTGCATTAATATTTTAGTGGACCACCATTAGTGGAGCCACGAATAAAGTTTCATATTATTCCCAGCATTTTATTGCTGTCAACTAGAATTATTTGTTCGCGGGTTTCTGCGATTATGTTCCTATGAAAAATCGTAAATGGGATCGTAAAAGTATATAAATGGATATGAGATAAAACTAGCTTTAAGGACCTTGGTTAGCAGAAGACGAAGAGGTAGTGCTTGCTTTTGTGCAGCTAGCATGAGTATTTTATGGATCTATGTAACAGTTTATGAGCACTTTTCTAGCTTTAAGTTAGCGTAGTTTATTTTGACAAATGTATGTGAATGTGTGTAATGTGTGTGTTGTGTGTGTGTTTTTGTATGTGTGTGTATGTATAGAACATCAGATCAAATAAAAAACCAAGACATAGTGCTGTCAACAGTGACGGCCGGTTTCATAAACATGTGTGCACTTACCGAGGTGTAGTTTGATTGTAAATGGTTGTAAATGTGTGCGTGTGAGCGTGTATGCACAGAACGGAGGTGTAGTTTTGGCATGCTTCACTGTATTGTTCGCAGCGCTATATCTTCGTTTTTTATTTGGTTTGAGATTGGAACATAGATTGTTTGAATTCCTACTTATTAAGTTCGAAATAAAAAATAGTAGCACAATAGCGGTGATGATAAAGTTGAGACATTCTTATGATTATAAAAATATGTGTCGCGCTACCTATAACTATTAACATCATTATCACCTAGGCTTTTCCCAACTATGTTGGGGTCGGCTTCCAGTCTAACTGAATGCAGCTGAATACCAGTACCTATTTTGCATGGAGCGACTGCTTATCTGACCTCCACAACCCAGTTACTGGGTAATGCAATACCCTTTAGAATGACTGGTTATGGGACTTTCAGACTTCTGACGACACGGCAAAGTGAATAATAATAAATTTTAAATCAAATTGTAAACTTCAAACTTGAGTATCATCACCATCTAAATAACAGTATCTATATCACTCGCACAGTAACAAACTATAGGTAGGTATATATTTTCCGTTCACAAAATAGACCGTATTTACCTATACTATGTTCGATTTCGCACATCAAAAGGAGACTGTTTTCCATGTTCAGTTATGTTTTCGCGTCAAACGATCCAACCCGAAAGCTATTTGCTTTTTATAAATATAGTTCGAACAAACGATGCCTTGTACAAAGGAATCGGTTTTCATGTGTTTATACCTATGGAAAATACGTACAAATTCATGCTCAGATTGTTTTTTTTCTTTAATACTGATATTGATACCTTTTTATCTAGGTATGGAGTGGTCATCAAATAAAATATGAATAGGTATGATAGGCCAAAGAATAAATTCACATGTTTTGTGGAAGCTATTTTCAGCCAGTAAGCCAGTGAGAACATGAAATATTTGACACTGTCTAAACCTCCACTGAAGTATTTAGCAATAGAAAACTGTAACGATATCTTGGAGAAAAATTCGGTAGCTACTGCCAAGTTCAAGTAGGACTGGGCCGGGCTCTGCCCAGTAGCCGCATTTGCCGCATGTTGGATGTATTGTGGGCTAAGACCACGACAACATGGGTTCCTGAAAACGTCCAACGGCATTGCGGAAGACCCAGGCGTAGATGGCGGACCGAACTTGACGCTTGTAGGAGGGATTGGTCCATATTGGCTCAGGATCGAGTGTAGTGAAAAAATAAAAGGGAGTCCTGCCCTGCAATGGGGACAATACGGGTTAATTATTTAACTAGCTGCGCCCCGCGGTTTTACCCGCATAAGTCTCGACCCCGTGAGAATATCGGAAGAAAAACCGTCCTAATCCAGGTCATGGTCTACCCATGTGCCGAATTTCATCCAAATCTGTTCAGACTTTTTAGTGTGAAAGCGTAAAAATCAAACAAACTCTCTTTCGCATAAATCGGATGACGTTTTTTACCGTCTCGAAAAAAAATGGTGAACAGTGTAGAAGCCTATAGCATAGTTTGTTTTATTTTTTCTGTAACCTAGAATGAAATTGATCTATCGATAAATTTTTCATACTAGAATAATAAAACGAGAAATAAAAAATAATTCGATAAAAAATATCGAAATTCAAATCATACGCATGATTGTATGATCTGAATTTCGATATTTTTTATTGAATTATTCAATTATTAGGAATAGGATATTATATTATTATACTGGTACAAAAATTCCATGTATGGCTATTGACTAATATTTAAATGATATTCATTCCATTGTCAACCAATCCAAGTTCCGAAACTTTTCAAAGAAGAAATTGTAGCCATGCCAGGTAACTCGGCTAGCTGTCAATAAAATGGCAAAAAGGCAAAATAAGGAATTTTTTAATTTTTTATTGTAATGATTAAAAAAAACATAATCTGTGTTTCCACCATTGACACGAATTACACAATCACAGCGATTAGGCATGCTTAAAATCAGTTCAAAATCACTTTGAGGAATGGCCGCCCACGTTATTTCTAACAAGTCAAAAAATTGTTGTGGGGTATGCACGGCATCGATACTCGGCAGGACTCTTCTTAGTAGCATATCCCACGCGTGCTCAATTGGGTTGAGGTCTGGCGATTGAGCAGGCCGCGGCAGAACGTTGATGCGAGCATCGGCTAGTGCGTGTTACGACTCTAGCCGTTTGTCGACGTGCATTGTCGTACATTAGTCGAAACAAATCACCCAACCGGCTTCTATAAACCATTATTGTTTCCCCTCCATATGAATGAACTTCCTGACAAAATTTCAAGCGATCTTGACGTCCAGAGGTCCTCCAAACTCGAGTACTTCTTGTATCTGGCCTCATACCGAAACAAGATTCATCGGAAAAGCAAACACAACGCTAGACTTCTTCCCCCCAATTTCTGTGTTCGCGATCCCATTGTAAACAGGCCCTACAATTGCGGAGTGCTAAAGGTGGAATTCTCAGCGGTCTTCGGGAACGCAGACCCACATCACGTAAACGATTTCGGATGGTTTGGTCGCTTATCAGCAAGCCTGAAGAGCTGTGGAGCCTCATAGCCAACATCATGGCGGTCTTGGTATGATTCCGTGGAGCAGTATTTTGGATGTATTGGTCCTGTCAGCGAGTGGTGATGCGAGATCGTCCTCCATGTCGCTCGGCCACGCTGCCCGTGATACGATAGCGTGTCCAGAGGTGGCTTACGACGCTCTGTGTAGTGCCAAGAGCGACAGCCACAGTACATGCCTGGAACCAGCTTGAAACATTCCGATGGCTCTCATTATCTCTTCACGTGTCAAATGATGTCGTCGATCCATATCGATGCAATTTTTTTCAGTTCCATGCAGAAATTGTAATGGTTTTGTAAAAACGCTATTACACACATTTTATAGGAATCCTGATTGTTGTTGTTGATTTTCTATCTTTAATCAAAATTTAAATAAAATTGTTTATTAAAATAGTGAAATTCACTAAAAAGAATCAATAACGATCCAAAAAAGTCCTTAATACCGGCGATACTCTAAAACGTACTTGATCCCTAAACACTTTTTCTATCTACATGGACAGACTTTTCCTATTTCTCCTAATCAGCAAGATCCCTAAGCCTGAGCTTAACATCTACATACAAATTGTTTTCAAGACGCAAACGTCCATAACTTTAGTTAATATTATTGATATTCTCTGTCTGTTTGTCCTTCAATGAGTACATTATTGATATTCTTTATGTATGTATGTCCTCAATGAGTACATTCTTGTTGGTCATGCGATCGTTAGGAACCTAATATATACCCGCCTTAACATAATACTTGAGATACGCTTCTGCATTATGGATGGGGAAAAATATTGGTATAAGCTGTGATTGGAATAAAATACGTACTATTTCAAACCTTGTCACAATTACTTAAGGTTAAATTTTGCTTGTCAATATTGTTTTCTTGTTTTCGAGAACAATAATAATTAAAGCCAAGCCCTACCTTATAAGTGTGCTTCTAGAAAATTCTGAGGTTTCGCTGTTATTTTATGATGCTTAGAAATGATTTGTAAGTGATATTTATTTTGTATTCGTTTGATATTTTTGATAATTACTGCCCTAGGTATATTTTTCTAATAAACAATATTGACCATGGTTGTTTCGTTAGCAATTCCTTAAGTCAGGCACAATATTAATAAAGGGATTAATTATATTACAGTAAATAAATGAGTACATAATATAAGACTGGTCTCAGGAAAGGACATAGCATGTAAATGTAGCTTATGCCTAAGAACTTCAAGTGTATAACAGAGAATATACGATTGACACGTAGAACCATAAGGAAATAAATATGTTGATTAGGGAATCTTGGCAAGCCTAACTAAAATGTTGGACACAGCATTATGTTATTTACTTAATTGGACACTAAAGAATTAGAAGAGAGAGAACGCAAGTATTTTTTTTAACAGGTCCATAAGTGTTCAATCAGGCAAAGTATAAGGCAAGTAAACGATTTCACCAGAGCTTGAGAGAACTTGCACCTAATTATACTTGAAACAGGAAAACCAGAGTTACCGGTGGAGTTTCTTGCCCATTCTTCTCCATACGAAAACTACCTTTTGAAAGTGCCTTTTTTGCCTAATTGAAATAAATTATTTGACTTTGATTTTACCGTCATAGCTTGCAGAGTAAGCAAGCTGAAGTGGCAGTGGGCTGGCCATCGAAAGACCGATGGCCGGTGAAGCACCAAGACCAGTTCTTGACTGGAGGCCGCGTATTGGGAAGCGTTGTGTGTTATATCCCCGAGCTAGATGAACCGACGTCCTTGAAAAGGTGCCTGGATGTGGAATGCGGAGGACATGGTGTTGTGGCGCACCCTGAGAGAGACCTTTGTCCAGCAGTGTACTACGATAGTCTAAGTTGTTCGATTGATACTTGAAAACGCCCAAGAAAATGTTACTAAAGAATTGTGTATTTTTAAAAACCTTATAAATTATAAATTTTTCGCTAATCTATTTATTTTTCATTGCTAAGGCTTCCAAAGTTCCAAAACCCAGTATTCCACCGGCATCAACACCACACCTAATCCGTTTAAGCCTAATACAATATGCTCATAAATTTCTAGGTCTTATAATAACCCAGAAAAGTTTTGGGCTCGAGTCCCCCTGCCTGGTAATATATGACAAAAAGACAAATTAAATCGCCCATTACCCAGGCCGTTTGGCCGTATACATTAAAGTTTTAGAATAGTATAATCCGCAAAATACTTCAGTTAGAAGCCAAAACTTCGGGCAGTTAGGAAGTTGTCAAAATTTTGATAGTCAAATATTCGTGGCTTGCCGTCAGCAATTCGGTTGTATTTGTTTAGTTTGCGAATTTGATGTTGTAAACAGTTAGTGCTTATATTTTGGATTGGATTATTGGGACTTTATGGTTACGAGTTGCTAATTTCGAAATAGATAATCTGGTGTTTATATAAAGTATATATAATTTAATAATAAATAAATGTAGGTAGGTATTACAACACACGTCATTCCTGAATTAGGCAGTGGTTCTGCGGCAGAAGTGCAAGCGGAGAAAAACAACAAGCCACTGGGAGATGGATAGTGAACGGATGGTTCAATATTTCGATAGAATTTGAAACTACGGCAGCACATGAAACTAGTGAATAGTCGTAATGGTCAAAAACTTTCATTTCATGAGAGTTTTTTTTTCTGTGTCACAATTTATAAAAAAGGCCTTAGTAAAGTCTCCCTGCTTTCACTGTCGCTTGATTATGACTATTCACTGATCATGCGACAAAACCAATTTCCTTTCTTAAATAAAAGATCTGAAAAGTTTTAACTTATCCTTTCTATGTTCTAATCTGACGTCTGAAGCGAATCGTACACTTTTAGCGTCGTCATTCTGTAGATTGCATTTTAACTCGAGGGATTTTTTGAGATATTCCTTACCTAGACTATTTTACTTTCCCGCACTGTCGAACATATCCTATTAGTTTGAATGTTAGCATTCATCGAAAAGAACGTAGTGGTTCAATTTCGTATTTGAGACATCTTGTAGATTCTGTAGGTAAACGGTCTCGTATATTGTGGAGATTTTAAATGTTTTATTAATATTTTAATATCTCCGTCCAACAAAAAATATCTTTCTCTACCTACATTGCGCACCACTTGGAACCCACCACATGAATGGATTGTATTCCCACGCTTACACAAAATATGACGCTAATGAAGAGCAAAGAAAACACAAACCACAGCTTACGGTGTACCTAACCAATTCTAATGATATACCAAATGACGTAAACACCGTCAAACGTTCCGAAAACCCAACTTGTATTAAGCAATCAGAATTAACAAACAACCTTAAAGTTTGTGCCCACACGCGCTAACAAGTCAAAAATAGATTCAAAATTAATACAACCGTTTCCAGACAACTTCCACGTTGTTACCCTGTTCAACAAAATTTACAACCAGACCAGCCATCACAAACTTTGCCAATTTTTACTTTTTAAATCACATGCTCCGAATGTTCTATCAAGCAACTGTCGTAAACAAAGCATAATTACTTCCAATCTCCCCAATTTCCTTATTAATCCCACCAGTTCGGATCTCAATATAGCGGAGAGAGAATGTTTATATAATTACTTGGGACCTTTAAAAGGCAGAGGAACCGATCGAACAATCTTTCACAACTTCAAACAAGTTCGAAGCGAAGTTAAATTGGCTCCGGAACCGATATTTTGTGTGCTCAACCGTATGGGGGTGGAATGTTCGTTGGATGATCTTTATATCGTCGTAAAGGCGAGTAATTGAACCCGAGATACTTTAGGCCTTCGCGCCTTAGAGCTCGAAGAACGAGGGTTGCCGTTAAATGGGAGTGTATTGTGATATAGCAGGCCTTCAAGATGCTCAAAGTGCTTTAGTTTACCCGCGAATGTGGCTGATGATAAAAAGTAATATCGATGATAATGGTTGGAAGTACCTTCTTATCTGTTGATATTTTTTTTTAAATATCAGTGTTATTTATTGGAAATATCAACGATTACGCTCGCTCTTCCAATATTGAGTTCAACTGCATAATCAAAACTGACAACATTAGCTTTTTTTATATCTACTAAAACTAGCTTCTGCCCGCGACTTCGTCCACGAGCCCAAAGCCTTCCTCAAGAATTGGGCTATTCAATGCAAATAGCAGATTGTTTGCCTAGGGAGCAAACAACTATTTTTAAGGCGAGAATGTTTCTTTGAATCCAGAGCGGAAAGAAGAAAAAAACCGGGTCGATAAAAAGTAGAGTGTCCATCTCGGGAGCAACACTATTTTAAACTTGAGTGATGTACTTTGAATCCCTCGCTGCGCTCAGGATTCTACTTTAAAATCCTTCGCTCCGATCTGAATTCAAAGAAACACTCTCGCCTTTAAAAATAGTTGTTTGCTCCCTAGTCCAATAATCTACTATTTCAAATCCGACTTGTATATATTATAGTATAGATAATTGCCTTTTTGATCAATAACAAAAGCAATACCATTATTAGGAGCTCAACTATAGATTTCTAAAAAGATATAAAACTAAATCCCCAACAAGATAAACACACACATCTACCGAAAATACTTTCTTATCCCGAATCGCTTTAAATACATAACACAACTTAGCCTCTACCAAAGTTTACAGCGCAAGAATTCGGGACAGCCTGCCTAAACTTAGTAAGTGGATTAAAAGTCCGTTGAAATCACCCGGGGGCTAGGTCTGGACTTCTAAGCCAGTCCCTAAAAATTCTAGACCTATTTTGTAGTTAATTTGAAACTGATTGACGAACAAGATGGTTTAGACAGAATTGTAGATGGTGGTAAAATTAAGTTTGTAAAGATACAAATTGCTTTACCAGATTGATTTATGAAACAAAATCAGATTTTAGAACTTTCTTATTTGATGACTTTTTTTGTAGGTCGGTTGGTAGGATGGTGTACGAAACTGAAAAAAGGTCGTATAATGGGAATTTAAGATTTTCTTTTATTGGCTCAGAAATTTCGCAATCAAAAAGGTTGAACATGATTAGTTGGATACAGAAGATTGCAATAAATTTAATTAACAGAATTATAAGAATTTTAATTTATATTGCAATGCTCAGAACCTATCTCGAAAAAATGCATACGGAATATGACTGGATCAAACTGTCAAAAAACAGTAGCTTCTTTGTATACTGTTTGATGAGAGGGCACGTGCAGTGCTTTAAAATTGTGCAAAAACACCTTTATCGTAGTTATCCAAAATATCCTTCCATCAACACTTACCTTAGGAGTGTTGACCTCGCGCGTGGAGATGCCCATCTTCTCGTGGTGTCGCAGCTGCACCGGGTAGATGATCTGGTAGTAGTGCGCGCCGATGTTCCGCACCAGCTCCTGATTCTGTCGATACTCGCGTAACAGCCGCTCAACTTCACCTGGAGACAACGAGAAAGTTGTGTTGATTATTTATTGAACTATATCCATGTATCAAACTATCTTAGGTATTGGCATCTCATGGGTGCATTATAACATAACTGTGATCAACAAGATTTGATATTATAAATGGGTCAATAAGTTTTGATATTGCTACATAATAATATATCATAAAGTACCTACGTATTTTCAGAAATGATTGAATACATATTCTTTTGAACAGGCCGACATTATTTGTAATGGATGAGAGAGTACTAATATCTACGAGTACTTTAACTCCCTGTCTTGTCTTTGACAAACAATAGTTTGTTGTTAGTCATTAGGTTTTTGATGAGCGAAATTCTCGTCAAGAAAACTTTTGTACATTTCTCATTTAGTTTTCTTTATGAATTTTAATCTAAAATCCCACCACATACAATGCTAACTGAACCTCAAATATACAACGATTTTGCCATCTCAATTTTTCATATTTAAGGCGAGAAAATTTACAAAAACAAACGCAAAATAAAACAATGTAAAAAGTAAACTGAAACCCCAACCGCTAACCGACAAAACTCAATTTGCGCCCAAAAATAAAAAGAACGGCCACCTGCATTCTAAGTTAAAGATCGGCGGCTATAAACGGCGCACAGCTCACGTTTTATGATGGCCTTAAACCCAACAACGGCGGCTAGATTGGAACTCATTTAGCTCATGAGTGCTACTTGCCAACTTGGGTCAACTTGACATTTTATATGGAGTTTGAGATTTTTTTGTTGTGAGCTGTGTGCTTTTTGGGTTTTATACATTGAAAGCGATCGTACAAGTATATGTACAGTGTATCAAGTTTTAAAGTAAATATATGGATGACGTCAGTGAAACAGAGCAAAGAAACAGAGTTATTATTGATAATAATAGTGACGTAGCACACTCAACACACAGTAAGTATCTTGCATGCCATTGTGTGTGTATATTCATTTTGGACAAATTCATGATCTTATCTTATCGTAGCTTCCATTTAGACTTATGCTAGGTAATCATTTTCTTTGGTCTTATTGTAGTCCTATTATATGTTTTGGAAGTAAAGAGAAGACTATGGCAAAATTATAAACAGACCTATAACAATTTCTTTTCCACACATTCTCTTTTGAATCTGCATTTAATAACCAAAAACTAAACTTATTTAAAATCCATTCTTCCACCGACCTTATCAAACTCTATATTTTTATTAAATCCACCTTCATCAATAATAACTGCCATACCTTTAAATATATAAAGCATAGTTTCCTGAACTTCACGGAAAAACTCCATCCATCATTTGTATTCGCTGTCATTTGCACAGTCACTGAATGGTCCTCCAGGCACCTTTGTAAAGACGTTTTTGGTTCAAAGAGTACGGATAATGTGCTCGGTGATAATGGACGAATAGCTCAATGACTTGTTCATGGTCTCACCTTTTGAGGGATCAATTTTAGTTTCGTTTATTTATTTCGAGGATAATTTTGAGGAAATCCTAACTAATGTTATAAACTAGCTGCGCCCCGCGGTTTCATCCGCATAAGTTTCGATCCCTTGGGAATAACCTGATTAAAAGTATCCCTTCCGCATCCTAATCCACCAACTAATATTATAAATGCGGACGTGAGTTTGTTTGTTTGTTATGCTTTCACGCTAAAATGGCTGAATGGATTCGGATGAAGTTTGGCACATGGGTAGACCATGACCTGGGTTAGGACATAAGATACTTTTAATCTCGGTTGTACGTTGCAATGGGATAATTTCCGACATCCACGCGGCCGAAGCCGCGGGCAGAAGCTAGTAAAAGAATATTGGGACCAATCTAAGCGAGCCAATCCATAATAGTAACACCCACAAGGGCGTTACTATTATGGATTGGCCGTCAATTTAGTCTTAAAACTCTAGCTTCGGTTGTAAATGTTGGCAAGTTTTCATAACACTCTTTGTATCTCATCACAAAATTTTCCGGTTGTAATTCCTGCTAAATCTTCTTTCTGTTATGGATCTATTTAATTATGATAATAAAATCACTATTCTCACAGCAGACTTTTCTTATGTTACTGCAAAGATTTTTGAAGTGAAAATTTCTTTAGGTGCGTTGAGCACTTTTTGGGTGAACAAAAAGCGTGAAACTCGCGTCATCGTCACCGGACGCTTAGTTTTCACTGCTATCGGCAGCCCCCAAAGACTGCCCCGTATGTTTTTTTGTATATTATTAGCTGCTTTAAGATATCACTGCATCATAATAAAACGACTGGCTTAGCATTAAACGAAAACTCGTAAGACTAATAAATTTTCAAAGTGCAACTAATAAAAACACAAAACTTTCTAATGAACTTATTCGCCTTCATTTCAATCTAATTACACTTCTCCCCTATTTCGATATCTACGAACTTTATCGTACCCTAGTAGGTAGGTACTCTATATTTCTATCGACACTAGAGAACAAAACTTATCATTTACTTAATTAATATAACATGTCGCGGCATCCCCCATAATTAATTATTAATATATGATTGGCAGTTCTGGGACGGCCTTTCATTTGGTTCTATTGAGAGCTCACGTATACATTTGTATACATATTTATCTATATGTATATGGTGCTGTTTGAGTTGGGGTCTGATTGTTATGAATCAGAGTATGGCACTTACAATGAAGGATCGATTGTGGGGTAGAATGTTGGTTTGTTTATAGTGTTTTTTAGTTCGTTTATATTTTGATTAATCGACATCGACAATAGTGTAAGAAAATATTCGTAACTTGACTAACATAATGATCACCCTAGAGAAAGACGCTTATAGATTGTGACATTATTGTCGATAGAAGTTTTATAAGGATTCGTTGCACACGTGTGGCCGGTGGCGGCCACCCGCTATAGCAGTACTCAACACCGCAGCAAGTGACGACAGTCACTGGTGGTTGTGGCCGGTGGCTCGTGTGCGCTTACCATAACCTTTATTATTTTAATAAACACCATATAAAATATCACATTACCAAGCAAAACTTCACAACTAAACCATCCCAACGGTTCATTACCAAAAAACGCAATTCCGGCCCACCTGAGCTCCGACGAACTCAAAACACAAAACCTCGGAATCACAGAACAAAACAAAAAGCATGTTACGCCCGCAATAATCAGGGCGTGAGTCTCTCGTATCCCTATTTCGTAGTTGCTGGAATACGCCGACATTGTCATACGCGAATTGGGGCGTACGCAAACGCGGCGTACTATGAGAATACGCCATCTTGATGTTTTGATGTGTAATTAAATTGACGCTGGCTGCTGCACTCGTGTGAGTATGTTACATATTGTGGGGATTATCTGTGTTCTGTATCATATTGTGAAGAGGTTGAGTATGCTAGTTTCATAGATTGCGTACAAAACGGAGAGGTGAAGTTAAGTGGTGACATGATTTTGAAGCTTCTTTAGCAATTATGAAGTTTTGTTGGGTGCTGTTATTTTATTTTTCTGGGAAACTTGAGAAGATTTTGTTAGGAAACCCAATTAGGGTTGTTAACAGATGTAAAGATAAAACTACGCAATTTTTTTTCTTTCAATTGATCAATAGAAGTCATTCGAATCCGTGGAAATTGATAAGGACTACAGTACTCAAAACAAGATTAAAACAGTTATTTTCTTTTTTTTTTAAGCGTTGTTTATTAACAAGAACATAAAATTCTGCCATCCTAAATAGATTTCATCGACATTGCTCAATTTCCGCCACAGGTTTCGAGCAACCCACCTAATTTTGCCATGTGACCTAAAAACGAAACCGGCATATTGATACGCAATTTGGTCCACATCGAATACGAAATCAGTCCCAGGATTAAAGGGGTGTAAAACAAACGAAATTCGTAAACATAACACCCTTTTACATTAAGTCCGAACTAATAGTAAAGTCGGGTAATCCGTAACTTAATTTGGAGCAAACTGTGGTTAAAGTGAGTGCCTAGTAAGGAGTTTGTGTTATCGAATGTTCTGATGTGGGCGTGGTAGGCGATACCGATATTGGGCAATTTATTTATGAAATCAAACGGTTCTGCGCAGTAATCGATTGGCCAACATTCGTACTTATTTTTTTTTAATCTGTAATATTTTACATCTGATCCGAATGCCTATAGGGATCATTACCTATTGAAGGAACACTCTCTAAGGGCCAAAACACATACACACGATGCGACGTTGCATCGTGGCACGTTGCGACCGACGTTGTAACATCATCATCTGCCTAGCTTGTTCCCAACTATGTTGGGATCAGCTTCCAGTCTGACCGGATACAGCTGAAGCCAGTATTTTACATGGAGCGACTGCCTTTCTGAGCTCCACAACCTAGTTACTGGATAATACGATACCCCCTGGTAACTCTATAACAGACATGTTTAAATGCTATGCATGCTTCCACGTCTTAGTTCAACATTAAGTTCTAAATGTCAAGGAGGATATTCACCGTGCCACCAATTAAGTTCTCATTGGATTCAATTAAACTTTGAATGCTCAAACAGGCGGCTAAATCTTTTGTGAAAGGAACGTGTCGCCGTCATCTCGGTGCGTTTTGAAACACGTGTCGTTGGCGTCTTAGCGACACAATAGAAGAATGGTCGTTTTTGTGTAGGTATGTGTAGTAACAATAGGATATATTTTTTTTTAAATAGACTTGGTATTGAAAAAATAAAACGAATAATATTATCTCGTCCAGTGACCCAAAAATAGGTGGAATCCACATAAACCGGAATCTCTATGACATAGGCACAAGCAGAGTATTCCCAAAATATTTTAAGAGATTTTATGAAAAACTGTATGGTATGATCAGTTACACAAATAGTACCTGGTCGAGCGAGCTCTGCTCGGGTAAGACGAATAGGGAAAACGAATTTTCCCAGACATGAGACCTAACTAGATCGACTTTTCGCCCCCTTACGGGGGCGAAAAGTCGATCTAGTAGACCCCTATGTTGCAAATTTCAACGAAATCGTTACAGCCGTTTTAGAGAACGTGATTACAAAATAATATATATACAAATATTGCTCATTTAATCGTATAAGATTCACAAATTGTATCGAATAGGCAAGATCGAATTATTGGAGGGCTACGTCTATGAAATACAGATAAATATTTTATATAGCCTTATCGATTTCGATAATGGCCAGCCTTTGTTTTTTTATTAACAGCAACTAGAATCAATTATTATTTAAATGTTGACGTTCAAAAGTGCCTTTTTTGTGCCTAATGGAAATAAATTATTTGACTTTGACTTTATTTTTTATTCAGTCTGCCTAGCCTTTTCCCAACTATGTTGGGGTGGGCTTCCAGTCTAACCGGATGCAGCTGAATACCGCTATTTTACATGAAGCAACTGCTTGTCTGACCTCGACAACCCAGTAACTGGTAATACGAAATCCCTTGTAATGGTTGACTTTCTTGTCAGACCTTCGGGCTTCTGACGACCCGTATCGACTGTCAAAGATCCATGAATGACAGTCGGAACCGACGGCTTAACGTATTTTCTGAGCCACGGAGGAGTCTCGGTTTGTAAAGATGGTCACCCATCCACGGACCAACCCCAGCAAGCGTAGCTTAATCTAATGGATCGATCCGTGCAGCTATTATTACTTTGCCACGAGCTCCTCTGTGAGCGATTATTTTCTAGAGTGTGCCCTAATATTCGCCAGATCAAATTTTGTTCATTCGTACTCGAGACACAGGAGCTATAAGTATGACTAAAACTAACTGAAAATCCTAAACGAAACCATCCGAATACATATTCATAATCCGTGCAAAGATGAAATTAAGTGCTCAAACTAAATGATATTCTCACCGAAACTGTACAAACTTCATCGCTAAAGAAGTAATATCATAATTGAAACTTAACTGAGCCAATTAGCCTCGTATGGAAATAATTAGTGAAGACAGCGTAGAGGCGTGAGGCGTCAGAAAGGCGAAGGCGAGGCTAGGACCCGAGGCGGTGTGAGCTCTGCCTTTATTAGTTTTAAATTAAAGTTTTGATTGGAAATGTTTGTGTTTATTGAATTGGAGATTGGTTGGGTGAAGTTTAGGTGAGATCTAAAATCAAAAGTGATAATTGTAATTTAGAAAGCGTTTTCTAAAAATAAAGAAAAATAAGGATTTGGAAAATCCAATGAGGTAGGAGGCATTGTATCTAGTAATGATTTATTTTATTATAAACTGCTGCTGCTCCTAAAGCCTGAATGGAACGCGCCTCTCTACAAACAAACGACTAAATTTTTTCATACACAGCAACACACGTTAATGGAAAACATAATTTTCACCCACATCTCACACAGCCCTCGTAACATGAAAAGTGTCTAAAAACTAACAAGTCAGCGTACAACAAAAACCCCTTACGCGACTTAATTAACTTTAAACAGATGGAGCCGAAAACATGTACATTTACCCTAAATCTTTGCCATGTAACCACGGCCAGATTGCGGTGACCTCTTGAACCGCAGTGTGTTCCTGATTTTCGTAGGGTTTTTATATGTGTAAGGGGGGAGGTGAAGGTCTATTTAATTTGGTCGGTTTGTCGGTGTGTTTGGGAACTTAAAACGGGTGTTGCTTAGCTATGATGTATTGCTTAATTAAAGATAAGCGGTGGAACAAAATGCGGTTAGAGGGTGAGCTGAGGTGATGACACTTTCACAGAAGTCTTCAAGAAGTCGATACATTGGTGATGTATCCCGTTGTCATGTCTTGAGTCAACAATGCTCGCATTTTCAAGAACATCACAAAAATCTTTCTTTTTAACTAATTAAATAACTCTTTATTTGAATTTAGTTGACATGGTGAAGCTAGTTTCTGAATATGGAGGGAAGAAGACCATTTAGAATTTCACTATAGAGAAGTGGTCGTCCATAAATTACGTAAGGCTCAAAAGGGGGGGGAGGGAGTTCGGAAAAAAATCACGAAATATCGCAAGGGGAGGGGTGTAGTAAGATATCACGTGTATTAACTTTTTCGTTTTATGCGCATTTGTAAACTGAAAAGCGGCCCCCAAATAAAATATTTTTCTTTCTTTCTATTTAATGATAAAACACTAAAAAAATACACGTGACTTTAGGTAGGGAGGAGGGGTTAAAAAGTTTTTTAAGTTAGATAAGCAAGTACAAAACAAATAATTAGGAAATTGAAATCTTGATTACTTATGACAACATTTATTCTAAATAAATTAAAGAGATACAGAGAGAGAAGACAAAATGATGAAGTTGATTTGAGTGAAATCTGAAAACTGACGAAATCATCAGTGCTGCAATATTTTTAAAAACTTTCACGTGCTCAACGAATTTTGTAATATACATAAATTATGCACCTTCATACAACCATAATTAATCATTTCAATAGCCCTTTTAAATTTTAATTAAATCGGCAGCCATATTCAACAATATTCGCCGTTGAAAAGCAAGCGCACATGACGGAATACATTTTGAAAGGCATTGTGTGATCACATTATGTTAGAAGTTTATTTTAAAAGTTAATATGTTGATGACATTGTTAGAATAATTTGTGCTTTGTTAAGCTTTTTGGTAGGTTAAACGGTTCTTGTTTCTGGAGCGAAATGTGTCGTAAATCTTGTTCATACTAAGGCGCAAGACGCGCTCCATTTTTGACGACTTAACTTACTTTTAGAATATTATTTTTGTTTTAATTCTGTTAATTGTCTATACATCGCCATTTGATAACTTTGCAGATAATGATTTAGTTATTTCAAGTAATAGTAATGCTTTTATACCCTTTGAAACTTTTATATTTTCAGGTGTTTTAGTAATTTAACATACATTTTGATAGGACAACGTAAGTAAGTAAGGGCCACCGGCCACTTGTGTAAGTTACCGGTCAGCTTCAATACTAGAGGCACCGCAGGTGTGTTCATTATCCTTAACAAAACAAATAAATAAATTTCCTTCACAATTCAAACCACGTTATAAACACCTTCCAACAGCCAAGTCTATCACCTCATGTCTATCAAGTCTACCGCCGTATCCCGTAATCAAACTCCTACTTATTACCAACTCAAATTGCAAAACAGTAACAATAGTATTCAAGTTTAGAGCATTTACCATCACCGTCACAGTTTAATTACTCTTGCTATATGACGTCACATAATCACCGCTCTTGAACAATGTAACGACTGTTTTGTACTGAAGTGCTTAGCTGCTGTAATTTTAATTAATTATAATGAGTCACTGGTGACCTGGTTTGTGGGAAATTGTCGAGTCAGAACCTTTTTTGTGTGGTTGTGTTTTTGGTTGGTAATGGCGGAGCATGACTGGTTATGAGTTACGAGCGAGACTAAGTTCGAAAATCATGAGAACCATACATACGAGTATTTTTCAGTAATTGATAGCTGAAAGTCGTAACAAGTGGCGTTCTAGGATCTGCCTGTCCCCATGAGGAAAAGGCTTGAGATTATGAATCAATGTAACTATGTATGTATGTAAGGAATTCGCAAGATTGGGTAGGTGCTTACTAGCAGCATTATTAATAGTTAAACTCAAACTCAAACCCAAACTCAAAGCATTTATTTCAATTAAACCATTTACAGGCACGTTCTAACTGTCAAAAAGTCGGTCAGTCAGAAATATGAAGCTAGTTGCCCATTCCAAAGCGTAGTAGGTACCTATGGAGAAGAACGGGCAAGAAACCCCACGGACACTCTTTTAAATCAAACATTTGATACAAAATATTGGTTACATCATTCATGTTGAAATTATGCATGTGAGAACAATGTAGAAAGACGTGCACGTTTATAAAAGCGTCCATAATAAAAAGAAAAAAACAAATAACCATTCAAAAATTTAAAATAAATTAAAATAAGCCATGGCAGTTAAGAGATGACCAGTCCCAACTGACGGTGCCCGTTCACGAACATGACGCATGGATCAGCACCATTCAGCTCAACCATTTTGAAAGGAGCTAAATGAACCAACACACGCGCCACCATCAGCGAGGCATCTGAGTGAGCATGACTCCTATGAAAATCAACCATTTATCCAAAATCCCAAATAAGATCCAAGTTTTCAATTACATCACTATTTTAACCCAGAAATCCTGTCTTAAAAATTCTTATGAAATAGTAGTACAATATATTGTAGCAGCAACATTGTACAGTACTTCGGCTTCAAACTGAACGCATTACCATACTTAATCTGACATACTTTCATGGGTTTCCATTATCATCTCTCGCTTGCACAGCTTTTGACAATGGCAAAGAGTTTTACACGACTATGGCGGATCCAAAATGGGGTAATGATTTTAAATGTACACATTATACGTATATGGGCTGAATGAAAGTTATATTTTTCATACTAAACTGTATTTAAAAGAAGAAAAGGAAGGGTAAAAGAGGTGTATTTTTATTTAGGATCGAAAATATTTGATAAATCTGCGATTCTTATTTTAATTAGATAACTCCAAAGTTTCAGCAAATGAGATGACTAACTTTTAAAAGGGCCTTTATCATACTGAACCAAATAAAATAGCCTAATCTAGAGAAGCTATGTCACGCCACTGTACGGTATTACCACGATCTCCATACGATCATTCGCACTACATCGTTTCGACCGATTGATTGCTCTCACCCCGCTTTAGACTTTAAAACCTTGGCATAAAGGGGTCCGAACTGACTTTAGTTGTTACGTTAGTAGATAAGGAGACACCATAAGTTGACAGAAATTTAAGTCCAAAAATATTTTATTCATTCATTCCTTGTTAAACAAATAGATCCAAACTCCCCGTCCATTTCAGAACCAGACCGCAACAGATTCACGTAAACCTAATCGCTAAGAGTTACAGGACAGTTTGACGACATCTACTAGAGTATTAAACCAGTAAGGCTACCGTAAAACCACTAGATTGAACCAAACGTTGCACACAAAAGCTGAGCGCATGAATCGTCGAGGTCTGGTCTGAGTTACAGCGGCATTAACGTTGCATCCATTTTTATGGTCGATAGTGGAATGCTATTGAGTCCTATAAAACAAATGCATCTTTGGCCAGTTACATTTTATGTCTCTACTGGGAATGTCAGTGATGTAAGGGTTTAGTAGGATTTCAGAAAGGACTGAGAATTATGAGACGAAGAAAAATGGAAGTGGATAAGTAAGCATTTTAATTTTTAATCAATGTTAAAATGATAAAGATTTTTATGAAAAAATCTTGTCAAGTTTGGCATAAAATCGGGAAGTATGACGTTAAAGCAAACAGGAACACTGTCAGTAGCAGCCTAGAGTCTGAAATTTTGCCCAGTCAATAAAAATAGACTCGCCTCCGTGAGTTTTAAAACACAACTGCTTACGCTTTCGGGAATACAGCCGTAATGCTCTGTATGGTCAGACGGATGATGACGATGAAAGCTTCAGTACCTAGTTCCAAATTACATTCCTACTATCCAAGTATGACCCCGCTCCCCGCACCCCACTGCCCGCTTCAACGCGCGCTCAACCCTGCAACGCCCGAAGCACCGCGCAGATGACGCGTGCATTATGCATGGGGCTGCATTTAGCGATAGGGCCTGTGGTCCTACCTACATATGTATGTATATACGTATATTGTTATTCATGTGAGCGTGCTGCGTTCGAAGTAAGCATTGTAAGGTGCGAGGTGCTGGAATGTTGTGCAGGAATTGTGCCTTAATTTTGGTTCGAATTTTCTTTGGTGTTATGGGGTTAGCTGGTTTTTTTGACGTTTGAGACAGAAACAAACTCTAGAATATTGCTTGGCAATTTCAATTTAAAATTTCGCCAAAGAGACACCAAAAACAACTGAATTTGGCATTTGGCGTTTGATGATAAATATGCTGTTCAAAAAATATAAAAGTAAAATCGTTTTCGATTCAAAAGTTACTTCGCAATCATAAAATAAAAACAAGATTCCTAAGAAGAAAATATTATAGTTGTGTGCATGAATTATCTCGAAAAATATAATCAAGTCAAATTTATTCTTCTTTAAACACCATGAACAGTCATTCACTTCAACCCTCAACTCCTTTGCACTAACTTATAAAACGTCTGTTCCTAACGTAAAGATTAAAAAGCTAGCTCAAGTTCGTTCAAGTTCGTGTGACTTCGAGTAAGTTCGTACGAGACATTGAATGGGTCTTAAACTTGCTTCTACTCTATTTAAAGTTGAAATTGTTGCGTGACGTTGACGTGACCAGTGCAGGGTTAAATTAATATTATGTTTGTACTTGAATTCCTGTTCTGACGGTTGAGAATTTCAGAATGCTTGAGGAGTTGTTTGTATGTTATTTCTGTGTGGGTCACGAGAATGTTGCGATTACGTTACTTATCGGCAAGCAAGCCAACGCTAGGTGGAGTGACACTGACTATCAAAATAGACTTCGTAACAAACTAGCGATCCACCCCTGCTTTGCGACTTGAAAAAACATCGAAATTTCTATATTATATCTAAGTTTAATGTGTATTTTACAGATAAACCAGTAGGAGCAGTTCTGGCCCGGCAGGAGCAGTGGTGGCTCAGTGGTAACGGCCGCGAATTACGAGTTGTAGGTCGTAGGTTCGAACCCAGACAGGCGCTTTACTTTGTGTAAATTATTTCATTACCACTGCTCTCAAAACCGTGTAAGAAAACATCGTGCGGAGAACATGTCCTAGAACCAAAAAAGACATGTGACATCTACCAACCCGCACTGACTCGCGTGGTGGATTACGGCCCACTCCCTCTCATCGAGAGGAGGCCTCTGTCTCCAGCTGTGTTAACATTATAGGCTAATATAATGCTTATGTTACACATAAATCTTCCGGAGTAAATACTCTAAACGATGGCGAAAAACACATCAAAATTCGTTGCGCAGTTTAGAAGAATAACGTAGTCACACAGACAGACACAAAAAGCGACTTTAATTGATTATATGTAGGTATAGTTGCTAAAATAATATTATGGAATAATTTTGTTTTCCTTTAAAATTTAGTTTGACTCTTTATAAAATATGTAAAAAGAACCCTGTCCGATCCGAAAGGGGCACATAGGTACTGCAAGAACTATACCAAAAAGTTTAAAAAAAAAATATTATTGTAAATAAAGAGTTACTGCTATTTAAAATTCACATTTTTAGCACCAAAATGACCCCAAATCGATAAATATTAGAAATTTTTCCAAAGGGGTTATGACATGTAGACACCCGCTAAACTACGGCCGCACCCGCACTACGTACTTGAAAAAAATGTGGCGATTTTTTTCCTGATTTTTACTTTATATACTTATAATGGCATGATCGTAAATAACAAGTAAAAAACTCTTAACTAACTAGAATACGACCATGAAAGTTTTGTTTACCAAAAATTGTGCTGATCCCGAAACAGCGATTAAAAGTTGAACGATATGGTCCAGACGTCAAACTCGACTGACCTGTCGCGAAACATATAATCGCTGTTGGAGCACTACTTTGTGTGTTCGCTTCATATTTTGAACGAAGCAAACAGATATTTTCTATGTAGTTAGGAAAATCCTAACTACCATAAAATTATAAATGTGAAAGTGAGGTTGTTCACGCTAAAACGGCTAAACGGATATAGATGAAATCTGGCACATGGGTAGACCTAGACCTGTAGACACTAGGATACTTTTTATCCCAATATTCCTATGGGATCGAGACTAATGCGGGTGAAACCGCGGGGCGAAGCTAGTATAATATTAGAAATGCGAAATTGAGTTTGTTTGTTTGTTTGTTACGCTTTCACGGTAAAACGGTTAAACTGATTTGGATGAAATTTGGCACATGGGTGGACCATGACCTGGGTTAGGACATAGAATACTTTTATCTCGATATTCTTACGGAATCGAGACTTATACGGGTGAACCCGCGGGGCGCAGCTAGTAAAAAAATTAATGGACTACGTCAATTCGACGTGTTACTGCCGTTTCATACAACTATCAAAGAATTATAGTTGTGATTTGAACATACAGGCGATTTAAGTTGATATTCATTTTGACAAAAAAAATATTTCCCTAACTTTATATTATACGTGAATAGATATGGGTAAATTTATCAAGCAGTAAGAGATTATTGTGGATTTAGCCAAACTGTACGTACCTACCTAGAATAACCAATTATAGTTGGAGCAGGCTTTAATAGTTTTGGTTTGATTATTTTATTAGATTTATGAACTCGGCATGTAATGTGATTGTAAATGTTTGTGTCCATTTTTGTGAAATTCAGATTAAAGAGTTAGGATATATAGGATATGGTAGTTATGTAGAATCAGGTCATCGCGCTTTACTGGTGACATACACGTACATTTCAAATGAATAAGTCGTATAGTTCCAAAGAAAATCGCCTGTGACAGACGCATACCGAAGAGATTCCTTGGGCTACGTAATGTACAAAACTGCAAATAAAAAATAAAATAAAACTGTAGTGTTATATGACACAAAATAAAACTGTAGTGTTATATGACACACAGATGGCTTTCAAGCCATAATACGCAAAAAAACGGCGTCGCTGCTATGCAGAGTGCGGGGTAATAGCAACTATATCCTGAGAGCAGTGGCGGAGAGCTATACTCCAAATATAAGGAATTTTGTGCGGGGGTTGATTAGGTAGGAAATATGTTTTCCTGCCTTGTCAGCCTTTTGCAATTGATAATATTTTTATATCACTTTTACTAACACTAGAATATAAGCAGTTTGTATTACTAACAAAATATGGATCCTCGTTGTCCGAAATAAATGAATTTTATTTTATTTATTATTTATATATAACGTACCTATAGCTGGCAATCAAAATATTATGCGATAAGATCCCCTATTTGTAGTAACTTTTTTTAGGGTTCTGTAACCAAAGGGTACCTAGGGATTCTAAGGGATTCTATTACTAAGGTTACGCTGTCCACCCGTCTGTCTGTCCGTCTGTCCGTCCGTCTGCCACAGTGACGTCTATCTTTTGAATGGTAATAGGTGGACAATTGAAATTTTTACAGAGTGTGTCCTGTCCATGGCCGCTATAACAAAAATTAAAGGGTCCTCATGCAAGAAACACATATGTAGTGTTAAATATTGTAGGTACGGTGGTATGGAAACCTTCGTGCGCGAGTCCGACTCGCACTTGCCCGCTTTTTATTTCTACTTGATTTGGAATGCAGAAGTAAGTTTTCTCATCTATCCATGAAAATCAACAAAATATTTAAGTAATTTCCCAACTTAATTTATCAAACAATACATTTAAAATCCCTTTATAAAAGTACCATCTAACACAGGATCTCTTCAGGAGTTTCAGTCGCTTTCAGAGCTGAAACAAAGTGATCGGTAAAGGGCCTGCTTTCTCTGCAACCCTTTGTGAGCTCCTCCACTTGTATCGCCAAGTTATGTGGGACAAATTGAGTAGCTTACTAATAAGTACCAGTTTTTAAGGAAAGGTATACAGAATTTTTTTTGAGCTTGATCATTTTGAACAACATTTTTTTGGAGAGGATGGCGGAGTACCCTTTTTTCTATAAATAAATCTCTCAATATTGAGTGGATGGATTCCTTATAAGTTTATTTTTTCATTTACATTATTTTTTAACAATATAGGCTTAATTCAAAGACTTTTACTGTGTGCTTAAAAAAATATATTGCATATAATTACGCCTGTATCTCCCGAAGGGTCAGGTCATGTATAATACACCCACATTCCATCAGTTATGTTTAAGTCCCATGTAATAGTGTCAAAGTCAAAGTCAAATAACTTATTTAAATCACGCACATAAAAGGCACTTTTGAACGTCAAAATTTACAAAAGAATAAAGAATTGATTCTAGTCGCCCCTTCCAAAAGTTAGTTTTCGTATGGAGAAGAATGAGAAAGAAACTCCACCGTAACTCTTTTAAAATGTTTTCACAATATCTTGTATACATTAATTATATAATTATATGTGAAAACGATACGCGAGCCTATTGGCATCAACTAGGTAGAGATTATTTTAATTTTATTATACAGTCATTATTATAATAAAAATGTGAAAAATCCTCATTTTTGGCATTTAATTGACGACATTAACTAAGGTTAATTTCCCACAATTTGCAAAAATTGCAATTTTTCTTAATTTTTACAAAATATGGGGATAATTTGTTAACTTAAACATAGGAATTAAAGTATAAGTCAATAATAATAAGTCAAATAATTTATTTCAATCACGCACATAAAAGGCACTTTTGAACGTCAAAATTTACAAAAAAATAAAGAATTGATTCTAGTCGCCCCTTCTAAAAGGTAGTTTTCGTATGGAGAAGAATGGGCAAGAAACTCCACCGTTACTCTTTTAAAATGTTTTCACAATATCTTGTATAAATTATGTGAGGACGATGCGCCAGCCTATTGGCATCAACTGGGTAGAAATCCAGGCCCTAGACACTAACTTGTCGCAGTTAATGCTAGAGGAATAAAGTAAACTACTGGTAAAGAAGTATGTGTTAATTTTTTTTTTCTTTTATAGTAGTAAATGATATAGTACACTCTTTACAACTTTTCAATGCATGTATATTTTGATGACAGAATGACGGAGTTAAAAATTAACTTACAAAACAAAATAAGAGCCCCACAATACCCGACGCGTCAGCAAAAATAAATCCCCAACATATGCACATACGAAACAATGGAAATATACCAATTAGAGATTAACAAAGAAAACGTTTACGTAACGTAACGCGCCGCGTTCCGCGTAACGCGTCGATTTATATGCGGGAAGAGGCGATGCGCTGCGAATTACGACGTCGGAATCGGTTATGTTACGAATAAACTTTAACGACTAAGCTCCTTGTGGTAAGTGTAATAATTCTGAGTGATGTTTTGATTGTGGACAGTATGTTGCGAACCCAGCGTGTGTCCCCCAATACGTCTTTTCTCCAAATTATGTTATGTGTAAGCATTTTTCTTTTCGAGTATGGTTTGTCTGAATGTAATCAAATGAACGACGATTTAGAATACGACAAACAAGGAACTTAATTGCGTAACATACTTTAAACACACTGAATGATTTGGAAGGATATATTGCTAATCCATTGCTTCATAAATATGTTCGAAAACTTTATCTGCTCAACAACGTAAATAACGCAATAAATGTTGTTGCTAATATTAATAGTACATATTTGAGACTGAATATAAAATATAACTTTCCAGGTTATGGACCCGTCATCTGGTGTTAAGAAAGCAGATAATAAAACTTTAGAGCCATCATGATTCAAATTTAGATTATATCACAAATGATTCTCCAAAGAGGCACTTAGGCAGTGGTGAGACCTACCTTACAGTAGGTACACCCACATTTTGCCAAATGTCACCTCCATTTTGACTCAAATAAAATTACAAGATTTCTTAAGGATTTATTTATAAACAATGCTTTAATCAAAGTAATGATTAAAGTCTACTGAACCATAGATTTTTTGTCTTAAGTTTGTGTGTCTCACTTTAAGAGACGTTTATAAATAAACCCATTAACGTTTATTTTTAATTAGCTCATCTTACAGCTTATTAAATTTAACCTACATTTTCGAAATGCAAATCACCCGACCACCGATTACGATTAAAAACCGCCGTAATAAGACCCTGTCATGTTCAACAAACACGAGAATTTTCACCAACCAACGCGTGTAGCGTGTAAATCAATTCGGACTCTGTTGAAATGAAGCTAAGGTCGTTAATCGTGTGTGTGTTACATGACGGGGTATTAGCATCTCAATAGCGAGGCGCACGAAATCAATAAATTGAAACGCTTCGTGATTTCAACGGTGAATAGTTTGTGGTTGCACTGTTAGTGGATTTAGGCTCGCCCTTTTGAAACTCAAACTCAAAGCATTTATTTAAATTGAACCATTTACAGGTATTTTGAATTGTCAAGGAGTCGGTCAGTCAGAAAGATGAAACTAAATGCCCATTCTAAAGCGGAGTAGGGTCCTATGGAGAATAATGAATTAGAAACTACATGGAAACTCATTTAAATCAACATATGGATACAAAATATTGGTTAGGTACATCATGTTGAATTTATAGATAAATACATATTGTGAGAACGATGTAGAAAGACGTGCACGTTAAAAGCGTTGAAACCAAAAAGTAAACAATAAAAATAAGCCGTGACAGCTAAGAGATCGCAACTGACGGCACCCGTTCACGAACATGATGCATGGATCAGCACCATTCAGCTCAACCATTTTGAAGGGCACCGAAAGATCCAACACATGCGCCATTTTAGGGTGAAAAAATGTTCCAATACGACTTATAACCAGTATTTTGGGTAAGTACTGCCTCACACAAGGCGACTGCAAGCAGCCACAGCCTAGCAACTAGTCGCCGACAAGGCCGTAGATCAGTAGGTAGTTAAGAAAGAAAAAAGAAAAAATGTTTATTCTGCACAAACAAGACACTCATTACAAAAGTTAGTTGTCATACATATTTTTTGAGAAAATAATTATCATAGCTTGCTATCTTGGGGCAATTTCGTATTTTTAGATGAGAAGACTTTTTAGCTAATAAAACGAGATAGTGTGGGATTTGATGCATGAAATCTCTAGGAGAAAAACACCCGGTGAATTGATTTCGTTTACAAAAGCACTGAAAAGTAACAATTTCATAACAGCTTAACGATCATGTAGCTTTTCAAGCCGTATTTCGTTTGGTCACTTAACCTGAAGTCCGATTCCTCTAATTAAAAACGTTCAAAATGTAGTCGCAACCTCTTCTCAGCGGAAATCCATGTCAAGAGCTTGTCAAAAATGTAGAAAAATTACAGGTATTTTTGACAGATTGAAACTGACATACTAATGTTGGAAGAATGCTCTTAGTACCTAAAACTACCATAATTCTTTCAACACAGATAAGATGCCCACTACTAAACCACGGACCGAACCCATTTATCGCTATCTATGCCACCTAAAACCTCCGCACATCGGATCTACATTTTCGGAAATGGATAGCCAGAAATTGGCATAGCCGTATAGCCTTGGTGTGGCCGTTTAGCCATAGTGTGGCCGTATAGCCGTACTGTGGTCTGTAATATATTGTGTTTATACTGATATCTTACAGCATAAATTTTAGTTAACCATTTACCTGCTGAAGGATTTTGTACCCTGTTTTGGTTGAATAGAGTATGTTTTAGAGTGAATGGTTTTGGACACGTGATGGCCGATTGGCAAGATTGTCGGAAAATTATTACTGGTTGGCTTCGATATGGATTGAGGGCTAGTTTTCTGTGATGCAACATTGATGCCTATATTTTTCTTTGTTCTCTCTACTAAATTAGAGAAAGCGACCAACATTTTAAATGGAATGTGCTGCAGTTCGTAAGTTCGAACTTTGTTCGTAACACTATTAACGTTCCTTTACTTACTATTAACAGTTCGCTTAGATAGAGTACTTAGTTAGTTATCAGGGAAATTAGTAATTTGCTTAAAATACTTAGACTTTAAAATATATGTAATATGTATTATTATTCTAGCTTTTTTCCTTTAGGAATTTCTTTAATAGTAATCAAAGAACTTCATATCTAAGCAGTTTGAAAACAAAATCCCGTGAACACGATCACCACATCTGTTACCGCCCTGGTTCTATAGCGGCCGAGCGCTGCAAGCAGAAATACTCCTTACGGTGTATACAAATGAACTTCTTCGATGGTACCTACATATTTCAAGAGATTGTATAAAATACTCAAAGTATCTTTAAGCCCTTAAAATATATTATATAAAGAACTACTAGACTAGTAGTTATATAACATATATTTTAAATTCTTAAAGATACTTTGATTATTTTTAGAATTTAGCGTTTTGTTATATCAATATAAATGAAGTCACAAGTCTGCATACAAACTCATCGACCTTAAATTGTCCGAATCCTAACATCTTCACAAACAGTCCTTTACTTCAGAAACACCCAAAACGTTAACAGAACCTCCTCACTGTTCAGTGCACATAACATATTTGCACCGAGCACCCATTTAACGAACATTCTATATACACACATATACAGGGCAAAAGACAGACAGAGCTGAACCAAAATGCGTGAAACTCAGCCGAGCGTGGACGTCGCTTTACGAGATTTTCCGCCACTCGGCGCTGCCACGTCTCCGGTAATTTTCAGGTTGTGTAGCAAAAAGGACGAATTATGTCTTCGAATAGGTTTGTCGACAGTTTAAGGTAATTTGACATTAGATTAGATAAGGATATTGTTTGTATAACGAAGTAAATAGGCCTGTAAAGTGAGGAATGTTGTCTACAAATTAATTATGTACTTGTCTTCTTTTTATTAGTTTGCGACATAAAACCGTTCCATATTATTTATTACACTGTGAAGGTAAAAACAGACTTCAACGATTGTCAGAAAAAAAAAACAGAATGTCTTTTGCCATGCAAAAATTCCAAGTTTCGGTTTAATTTATTTACATTGAAAATGCCTTAGGAATTGTTTGTGAATAGGAAAATGTTAGCTTATTGTTGGCTACGTAGTACACACTATGAGAACCAAAACACAATTCACTGAAAATATAAGGCCCATGTATTGACACCAAACAAGAAACCCTCCTACATAAATTACCTCCCATAAAAAGTAAATTCCTATTGATTTATTCATGCTTTAAAAAAAACATTAATATTTTTACAGCATCCCAGACGCTTCCATTTTTTTTTAAAAACATCGGTATTCTATAATAGAACGCACGACATCACCTAGCGACATCGTTCGCCATCTTGAACGAAAATTTACATGTCAATGCGTTCCACATGGAAATTCAAACATTCATACACGCTGCCACGCGCTGGTGGACGTGACCCGATCCCTAATCGATTTCGAATCGGATAGAACGGAATAAGGACGTATTATGTGTAAGCGATTTTTTGTAATTGTGTTACAAGTTGCTTCATTGATCTAGTATGGTAAGGGTCGGGAGGTATGTTGTAGGGAGTTCTGGGGAATAGAAATAAATAGTGCGTGGGTATTGTGTCTGGTACGACGACCTAATGTTACAGTAGCTGGCACGTAAATTGGCAAGGTTTAGGCGTATTGAGAATAAGTATGCGCGTGTACACTTAGTTCCACAAAAAAATGGACATTTTTATTGTCATTATTCTATGGTTATTTTATTTTTGAACACGTCTGTTATGAAAAACAAGCGAAAACGAATTCTGCGCATCCACGATTTTGCCAAGCTACGTGCCAGCGACTATATGAAAATAACGTCATTTTTTTTACGTACATGTATTTATACTCTTCTCGAAGTAATTTGTTTCCAAGTCTAGAAAGGTTTGATGTCAGAAACTCAATTTAAAGTCGATTTAAGCTCGCCTTTGTCAAACATATCATTTTTATTATGTTAATAAAATGTGTATGTATGTAATGTGTTCAATGAAGAATAAGAAAAGGTCAAAAGCAATGTGGGTGGACCTTAGTTATGATAGGAGTGGGCTAATAAGACCTCCACGAGCGAAAACTTAAATATGTAGGTCCAGGGACTGGACAGCTAACCACGTTACCGACATAACATACCATTTCAAAAATAAATAAATAAAATTAACACTAATCTTTATAGTCTGACCAAATTACTTTTTCGGTTTTCGGAAATTATGGGCTGAAATATTTACTTTCGGCCATTTTCTTATTCAGCAGGAAAAAAATAAATATTTTTAATAACATTGACACAAAGTTTTAGAAATTTTTTTATTTTTTTACAAATCAATACAAATTCCTTGATTCAGAGAATATTCATATTCAAAACTACTAAAAACACAATAACTGAGAAAATGCTGAAATAATTGCTTTTAATAATCACACATAATATAATAATCAGATTTTTTGATAGTCTTTCAGAAAATGTCAAAGTTTCGTGTATTTTAAATGGTACACATACAGATACTCACATACACCTATCGAAACCAAAAACGCAAATTTTGTTTTCTTTTTTCGGACGAAAGTGTAAATCAGGCCGAATTTCGTATTCGATTTTGTCCAAAAAAAATATTTTCGGTCGGAATTTACTAATCTTATAAATAAAGTAGCTTCCGCCAGCGACTCCGCCCGCGTGATATCTTTATAAATTATAGCCTATATTACTCAGTGATAATATAGCATTCTACCGGTGGTCTGTAGGCTTAGTGGACTGTAGATTTGTTCATCATCATCATTTTGTTAAGTACCTGGTACTTGTTGTAAGACCTACACTGTCCTCCCATACCTAATAACACTGTTATTTGAAAATATTGCAAAAGTCCATTATTTTTAAAAGAGTAACCGTGGAGTTTTTTGCCGGCTCTTCTCCATAGGAAACAACCAATTGGAACCGTGCACCTAGCTTCTGACGTTTCATAAGTGCCCATGTAGGTTATGTGAAATAAAATATTTTGAATTTGAAATAATTTTTCAAATCGGTTCTGTTGTTTTTGAATTTATTCATTACAAAAAAAAAAACATTTTTTTTCTCTGTATAATATTAGTGACGATAACGCAAAACTTTTGCTGTCACGAACAAAGAAATAGAACCTCACTCTTATTTGTACTTGCCAACCATCCGTAACATCGATATGACGTAGAAGAACAACCTTCCGAAAACTCGGTGGAATTTTAACAAGATTTCTAAACAATACACAATTTCATTCTGTATGTATGTATGTGTGGAATAGATCCGATTCCGAGACAACCTCGTAGGTAATGCGATACGTAATAGCTTCGATAAAGTCGTGCTGTTTTCAGTTTTCATAATATGTACTGTTTGCGGGCTTAAGTTAAGGCGATAGGCGATTTAGAAGCTCAAACATTATCTTATACTTTTTTTGTAGCTTAATCATTCTCAGTGCTAAAAACATAACAAAAGCTTAATAAGCCTACAGTATTATGAGGATTAGGAACCAAGTAATAAAATATGCATATTGCACTACGTGTGCTACGCAGCCTCTACGGCGTACCCACCTACGCGCTACGCCGTAGCAGCTACGCCGTAATATGCATTTTGTAGCATGTGCAACGCTACGTGCAAGAATACTAATGGAATTAAATTAAAGGTATTTTGTATTTGAGGTAAATTCTATTACATTTTGGAATGCAACAGAAGCCGCTCTATTCCCGTTGTAATGCATGGCTCCAAATTGTACGGTATACCAGTAAAACCTTCTAAGGGAGACAGATGGTACTATTATTTTGTAAAAGTTAGCGGAATAAAACTTAGACAATGTGTTTTTTTTTAATGTATGGAAATGGAATGAAAGTTTGCTTACCAGCATTAAGACAGGGGGCGATAATTTTTATGATTTTAAACTAAATAGTTACTACAACATTTTTATTATAACAAACAAAAAAATATGGTAATGAAACTAACCCCAAAATCTTAGCCTCATTTCGATGATCAAATCGTCTATGTATGTATGTATTAGTAAGTACTTATACATTTTCAAGTTATCTATCACTTATGTTGCACCTGCCTTGTTTTGTCTCTGCTCCACCCTAAGGTCGACTGGTAGATAATGCCTCAGGCATTAAGTCTGCCTTTTTACAGTATTTTTTTACGTGTGCATAAAGTTTTAATAAATAAATAAATTACTGACTTCTAAGGACTTTCATTTAATACACTTCTTGCAGACAAACCATCTCCTACCTGTAACTTGTACCACCCCCGCCCCATGTTCGCGCTGCGCCGTGTATTGGAATGTCCCATCTCGGAACTGTCGCGCGCATGCAAACGACTTGATTCACCTCTCAGGCAGACCCAATCGAATCCCAACAAACATCTCATTTCACTTATGAATTCAAAATGTTGTATCTTTTTAGTCATTATTTTTTGTAGCAAAGAATTGACCATCGGCCTTCTAATGTATAGAAGCAGTAGTGGCCAAGTGGTAAAGGCCATGACTTACGAGTTGTAGGCGTTGATTCGAACCCAGACAGGCGCTTTACTTTGTGTAAATTATTACATCACCACTGCTCTCAAAACGGTGAAGGAAAACATCGTGAGGTAACCCGCATGTCCTAGAACCAAAAATTCGAAGACATGTGACATCTACCAACCCCCACTGGGTCCGCGTGGTGGATTACGGCCCCCTCCCTCTCACACAGAGGAGGCCTGTGTCCCAGTAGGACCATTATAGGCTGATTCTCTTAATGACAACTGATATAAATAGTAAAGGAGACAAAGCAGCTCACATGCTGCATTAGTGACCGGCTAATGGTCTCCTTTACATGGGTTTTCAACAAACCTTAGCCTCTAACCTCTGAGGAAAACATAGGCTCGATTTATGGTGAATATAATGGAATCGCACGCGACTTAATTCACCAAATATTTGGCAAGTTTAATGATAACAGCGGCACGAAGGTTAAGCTACGCTTGCTACGGTTGGGTTGTGGATGGGTGATCATCCATTACATATCGAGACCCCTCCGTGGCTTGGAAAGCACGTTAAGCCGTTGGTCCCGGCTGTCATTCGTAGATCTTTGACAGTCGTTACGGGTAGTCAGAAGCCCCAAAGTCTGACCACCAGTCTTACCAAAGGGGTAGCGTGTTACTTAGTAACTGGATTGTGGAAGTCAGATAAGCAGTTGCTCCATGTAAAATACTGGTATTCAATTGCATCCGGTTGGACTGGAAGCTGACCCCAACATAGTTGGGAAAAAACTAGGCAGGCAAGAGGAGAAAAAAAAAACAAAAAACATTTAGGTACCCTGTGGCGAAAAGGAACATTTGTCAAAAAATCAGGGTGTCCGTCCATCTGTCTGCCTGTCCATCAATCGCACACGTTTTTGTATGACCTGTGACGTGTACGTTGGCGTCTAGAAAAAGGATTCTACTTTGATGAACAAGCAACGAATTATTCTTACTTGATTTTTTGTTATTTTAGCATTATTTTCAAAATATATCGTTCGTCATAAATTCAGTATTGACCAGTTTTCATGAAAATGTTCAAATATATAAGGTTTTAGTAGTGTTTATCTAAAGATTTAATTTTTATTACTAACCATACCCCATTATGGCGAGAAGCTAAATGACCGTTACCTTTTTGAATTCCCTCTAATAACAGATAATGCACTTGTACGTCTCATGCAAGCACGCATTCAATCCCATATCGCAAACTGAGTGACGTCACATCTCCATATTTGTAAGGAAACCAGGTTAAAGTAGTGTGGTATGCCACTACAAAGCTAGATCCAGTTCCTCATTATTTGATAAAATTCCATATATCTATGCAATTTCCCTGTAATGGAACTAGGTGCAGTTTATCTATTTTTCTGTTCTAAGATATGATGACCGGAATAGAATTTGTTCTGCGTCCATCCGATACAAGTTTCACAAATGTTCCTCGTACATGACCTGGTTCATGTTGAATAAAAGAATTTGTAAGATGCGAAGAATTCTATCATTCATTTTTATTATGTTGACTTCTAACAATCCGAGAAACAAAGTATATAACAATTGTTTCATAATGACGTAAACTTAATATATTTTCATTTAATATTATTAACTGATGATGAGAGGAGCTCGTGGCTAAATAATAACAGCCGCACGATCCGATCGTCTTGTTTAAGAAACGCTTGCCGAGATCTGTCCCTGGATGGGTGACCATCTTTACATACCGAGACTCCTTCATGCCTCGGATAGCACGTTAAGCCCAATGGCTTCCTAATACAGCCCAATGGCTTCCTAATAATACAGCTGGGACCAATGTCCCATGTCATGTTTGTAGATCCTTGACAGTCGTTACGAGTACCTAGTCAGAAGTCTGAAAGTCTGAAAGTCTGACAACAAGTCTTAAAAAGGGGTATCGTATTACCCAGTAATTGGACTGTGGAGGTCAGATAGGCAGTCGCTCCATGTAAATTCAGCTGTGTCCGGTTAGACTGGATGCCGACCCCAACGCTAAGTAGATTGTTTTTTTGTTGATATCTGATACGAATAAAAGTTATAAAATAAATAAAGTTTGATGCATACCTATGTAACAGTAGATGGATCGGTCTTCAAACTTCATACCTTTGGACTTTCTCCAAGGCACTGAACATAAATAGTAACTGATACTCGGATCAATTCTCTTGGCAACTGACATGCTAAGGTTTCTTTCAACAGACGAACAAAACGTCGAGAACATTCCACGATAAACAACTACGTATTTGAAACCAGACTACTCCCAGAAGCCACAGCTTTTACATAACACGCCGAGAAACTCTAAACAAACAATTTCTAAACGAAATAAAATCTCCCACAACATATAACCACACGTTTCTAACCGTAGGAAGCCGGCGAAAACCGGAATCGTTACCGCTTTAAACCAGTTGAAACTAGTTTCGCGAAATGCTTCAATACACTTTGATGTGGTGACAGCAATGTTAGTTTGTAACGAATGAGTTATTAAACTACGTTAGGTATGACTTTGTTGGCTACATTTGCAAGAGATGAATAATAGAATGATCAAACACACAATTTTACAAACAAAAGCTCGCGATTGTATTTGTGGGTCCCGGCGGTTGACCCCGCCTTGTGACTGCGAAATTTAGTAAACACAAAATTGTTTCGCTATTTCAAATCTAAATGTCAAAGAGCAAGCTCTGATATATCACGAAAATATTATATTATGAGTATGCTGTACCTCTATGGAAACTGGAAAACTTAGTGAAGGAGTTTATTTTTGTACATGGTTGCGTTAGAAGACGTCTTGACGACATGAGAGACGTCTTAAACTTTCTATGACTTTCGTTTTACATATTTTCGTCATAGTCAGTCGATTTTAATAAAAATCCTTTGTGACTACCGTTGAACGTGTGTTCTCAATTTGTCATCTCCTATAAAGAAGAACCAGTGAAAATTGATACAATCGTAAACAATAAATAACCCTCACACCAAAAAGAAAAAAACGCCAACACAGCACTTTATATAATTGAAACATTTCTACATACACAAATTAATAAACGACAAACAGAAATCAATTAACCGGTACTAACTGTACACGTAAAAAATGGCCATAAAAAATCCTCAAAACACTGAAGTCAAAAACTGAAATGGTTATGGCCCGGTCCCGGCACGGCTGTGATGTACGCCCGCCGCCGGAAATCCGGCTGACGAGCGTTTTTACATCTCGCTGCTAGTGACAAACATGGCGGGAAAATAGGCTTCCACCGATGTCGATGGAGTTTAGTTTTGTCGATGTTTTTTGAGGTTAGGTTGTACAAAAAAGGAATGAGAATACTTTGAAAGCGATATTTTATAATAGCTCGAATTATCTTAGAAACGATTCATAACTTTAGTAGCCTTTTTTGAATTTCCCATACGAACCGATATCCGTAATATACCGAAAGAACTAAGACTAAAAAAATGGCTATTCATTGTTTCTTCATAGTATTATTTTTGATGAAGCTTAGAAAATATGCAACTGTCCTGTTTACCCTAACAAATTGGAAAATGTAGTTTATATTTAACTAAGTGAGAGAAACTGAAGTTGCAATACTAATTTTTCGCCTAGGATTGTATAAACGTTTATACTTTAAAGCCTTTTTGTTGAATGGAAAAAATGCAAAAATACCGATAACACTATTTGTTCTTAAACTTTAATCACGGTATAAAATATCAATATTTGTTAATATCACTCACCAACTGGGCTTTCCTCATTCCAAAACGAATCGTCGAGTGTGTAATCGGCTTCTGTAACAAACAAACAAATGGATTTCAGTAATATGCACATTTATTTAAACTGCTGAATTAATAGTTTTAAAAAAAGTTGATGATATTACAGCAGAAATTATTTTACTATAAATACACAGACACAATACACAAATTAATGGGTATAAATTAATATCAGAAAGGAGAATTATTGTTATGAAAGTGTTTGGATATAATTGTTGCAACTCACGAGCGCGCGTCGTGTGACTTTTATGTCAATAACGTAAGGTTTAAAATGTAATGATTGACATATGAGTGCTCGTGAAATTGAGCCACTATAGCATTTCACAATAATAGTCAATGAATCGTAATACACTAGGTTGCAGTTAACGTGTTGTTTTATTAGTACGAACTCAAAATATCCATAATATTTTATTTTATATGAGTACGTAATCAAAAAAAAAAAAAAAAAACTGTCACGTTCCCAGGAAGCAGCGTGTTACATCAGTAACATTTGAATTTTGTGATTCCTAACGTTGATAACGTGACACTAGCGTACTCCTGGGTGACACAACAATTGGTTAGAGATATATAGTACAGTAATAAAACTCAAATAAGAATGTTACTTATAAGTAAGTTATTACAAAATGATGATACAAACCACATTATTTAATCTTACGAGCAATACAGGAGCTTGACATAAATAATAATTCATTAACACCAAAAAGGGCATAATTCTTAACATATGAACCCACAATAGAAATATCAACAACAAACATATGAAAACAAACAATTATTATAATTTAAGAGCGTGTTTAACCACTGACAGCGTGGCACACGAGGAGAAACACAAATTGTACAAGACATACTACTTATCTAAACGAGCGAATATTCACATTAAAAATCTATAATGCCGACGAGCGTGTTTCCCTCCCGGTGGCAGCGTGTTAGCGTGATACTCCAAGTAATAATTTTACAAGTTTCGACGTTATCTGCCCTTGTTACGGAGCTTGTCAAATTTGCGCTAGACGCGAAATAATCTGCCTCCAAGCGATTACCCATTTTCGAATTGACGTTATTGAAGTTAAATCATTGCTTGTGTAAGCTATGATTATGTAAGGATTCCGGGTTTTGACGTGATGTCATGCGTGGAAATATAAAAGAGGTAGTTTAGGAAAAAAAGAGGTGACGCTATTCATTTTTTGATAGAATAATTTAGGCTCCGTTGGATGAACGTAGGAAACTCAGATTTATTCGTATGATACCAAATTTGGAAATAGAAGTAATTTGAGGCCTAATTCATTGACTGATGTCAGTACTTTCAAATAAAATATGAATAGAAAAGAAAAATAGCAGCAATACCCACACAGCCAAGTCACGCTCTTTAAAACACAGCCTTAAAAACATCTGCCATTTCTTTTAACAGATCAGAACCGAAACGAACATCATAAATCAAACGAAGCAGCCAAAAATATGCAAACACAAAAATAAATAATTACCGGTAGTGACATTGCCACAAAAATAAATTATACAATGGGGTTGTTTCAAGGGGCTGGTTTTTTCGCCCATTCATCGCGGATACAGTCATTGTTATTGTAATTAACTCGTTTTTCGCGGCTGAAGTTCAGACAAAAGGTACGTTGAAAAAAAATATACATGATGTTAGGGTTGCCAGGTCTGAAATTGATAACTGGACTCTTGGAGTACCTAATTTGATTGCAATTTGAATACCGTAGATAAGAAAATTAATGATGTGAGATTTTAATCTTTTGTGGACATGTCAATAATACTGCCGATCTATTCTGTAAAGGAAATGTCTTTATCTGTTTTGCAAGGTCATTATTATGATTAATAAAAACAGTGTCTATGGACAATCTGTTGTCTGACAACCCTTATCGAAGAAAAGTACTGCGCGGGACTATTAGTCATGGTGGAGGTCCATTGGTGGTGGCTACCCTAGAGTTTTGTATTGAAATACAGTGTAAATAGGTCTAGTATTTATTGTAAACAAAGTGAAAGGCGTAGAAGCTATTGTTTTTGAAAACAATACTGTCTGCTCGATTGTTACTAAGAATTTAAGACGGTTTAGTTTTAATTGGAAATCTACTACAAATAAAGTAGGCGAAAAGAAGATAAAGTAACAATTCACAAGTAATCATGTTAATACGTGTGTTTAAATAAAGTAAAGACATTACCGACATGAAGCTAAAAAAAAACAAGTAAAACATTAAATAAAAACATATAACAACTATTTAGGATATAATGTCGATGTCAAGTTCGACTCAGAAAATCACGTAACGTTGGATGACTCGTTTTTTCAAGAAGCCAAAATTTTCAAAACAGTGACCATTTATACAAACATAAAAACAGCTGCTGCACTTTACTACACACGAAAACCCAAATTCTTCACGGCAATTTAAGAGAAAAACAGCTTCAAAATAAGTGAGCTATCATACATAACGGACCCTAGCAATATAAAGGGACTTAAACAATGATACAGGGAATGCCACCATTAGCTTTTACGATACTATAAGGGAGCAACGGAGGAGTTTGTTCCACAAATATTGCGGGCCTCGTAAGTAGATTACACTCTGAATTTGAAATTGTGTTATGAAAACATTTTTCTAATTTTGTATCACTTGCGAAGTAAAGAGCATTAAGTTTGAATGTTTAAGCTTTTGTGTAATGTTGAAATGTGATTATTTTATATTATGTTGTTTTGCCGAGTCGAGTCGCTTCGTAAGAAAGTACTTTCAATTCCAAGACAAGAAATGTGTTATTCTATAAGATAATGTTAAGTTTATACAAATGTGTGACAGCTAAATGTAGAAACCCACGTCTATGAGGTAAACTAATAAAAACTTAATTATGTATTGCATTCCACAACGTGTAGGTGGAAAACAACAAAAAGATCATTATTACTTAACTATTCAAAAACTTAGAATTTTGAAGATAAACCAACACAACTATAGTTTAAGCCACCACTCTAGAACCACAAAACAAGTCAACAAAAATAAACATACACAACTTATTTCCTCCGCACATTTTTCATCGCTGCAGAGAAACACGACATCTATAAAAATATCATCTAAGCTGCACTTTTGAACTCATAACAACATCTCGTTACGCATTGTCGGGATATATTCCTGAAACTTTGACTCAACAACAAGCGTATGCATCAACAAGCATCGCGGACTAACTTAGCAACTGCACTAGATACTATGAATACTTCGCGTTTCGAGTTTAATAGATGATCTTTGAACGCAGAAATATTTTACTAGAGAGTTAACTGTTTGGGAAAAGTAGGAGGTAAAACCTTACATATTATTTTCTTGTATACATATAGCACAGTTCCATAATCGACTGATTGAAACAGATAGGTCAGACACGCATAGCTTTAACCACGATACTAAAAGCAAAGAAAGTGTGTGATCCATACTTTAATATTATTAATGCGAAAGTAACTGTCTGTCTGTTACCTTTTCACGCCTAAACCGCTAAACCGATTGTTATGTAATAATTATCGGTATATGTTTTTCAGCTGAATTCTAGTATTTTACATGGAGCGACTGCCTATCTGACCTCCGCAACCCATTTATTGAGTAACACGATACTCCTTGGTAAAGTCAAAGTCAAATCATTTATTTCAAATAGGCCCGTATAAGGCACTTTTGAACGTCAAAAATTTACAAAAAAAATTAATTGATCTAGTTGCCCCTTCCAAAAGGTAGTTTTCGTATGCAGAAGAATGGGCAAGAAACTCCACCGTTACTCTTTTAAAATGTTTTACAATATTTTGTATAAGTACATTAGTTATATAATTATATGTAGGTAAGACTGGTTGTCAGACTTTCGGGCTTCTAACGACCCGTAACGACTGTCATAGATCCAAGAATGACAGCCGGGACCAACGGCTTAACTTGCTTTCAGAGACATGGATGGGCCTCGGTATGTTAAAATGATCACCCGACCACGGACTGACAACGGCAAGCGTAGCTTAACCTGATCAACATCCTGATGCTGATCCTGTGCGGCTGTTATTACCTAGCCACGAGCCCCTCTAGCAAACGCTTTTATAGTTTTCAAACTTGTGGAAAGGTTAAAAATACCTTTGTAAATATTTTTACGACTCCAGAAAAGAGAAAAGTTTTTACAGCTTGATTGACCATCGTTTTTTCATATTTTTTTTGTTTTCCGAAATCTGCATACGAATACGTAGCTAAAACTGACGAGTTTCAAAAATATTCACGCAAAAGAACTGACCTAGCAAACTGATTGTCAATCGCAATATTTATGGATTCCATAGAGAACTATCATTACGCCTTTAACACATCTTAAGTAGCCACAAATACTGTTCTCGTTATTAATGTCATAATAATATAGTCAATGGTGGTTGAAACTCAATTCATAGACATATAATTCCCAGGCCAGACAGCGGGTCAGATCGGAAGTGCGGCAGCCATTATTGCAGGACACCGGAAGTGATTTAGAGCGGTAGGTGGCATTGGCGCCCAACGTGGGACCTTATCTATGCCTCATTGCATTGTTGGTGATGTGTTTCGTACAAAGTAGTATTTATTGGACTATTAAAAATTGTCTTTAAAAGCCATTAAAGCTACATCTGTTAAAATAAAAAGAAGTTGTGTTATTGGCGCCCGCGTGGGCCTTCCTAAATAATAATATTCCCAAACTAATTTCTCAGAAAAGCGAGAGCCAAACAATAAACAAAGCGTTATAAATTGCTATTAACAGGAGGCTTTTCTTATCGCCAACCCTCGATCAATTTTAGATTCTCACTTTACAATAGCATTTATTTATAAATAACCTACGTTCAACCCAAACGATATTGTTCAAAAATAATAAGTAGGTACCGTCGAAAAATGTATCACAAAACTAATTTCCTGTATATTGTTTCAACAAGAGTTTGGTACGCGTACCCATTTCCTTCAGGTTGTGTTTTTCTCTTTTTTCTTCCCCCCAAGTGTTTCTGATTAAAATTAATTGCGTTCGAAGAAGTTAATTGTAGCGGGGAATGAACGTTTGAACATAAATTGAGTAACAAATGGAGACGCAGTAGACCGTTATTTGTTAGTTCACCCTATAATTTGTTATGCTACCGTCGAGTTAATAAATCTGAAATGGGGGGTAGATTGTGACCTGATAAATTGCACTTCAAAGGATTTCGAAAACCTGTGTTTGTACAGCTCAATACTGTTCGTGAGTCTAATTTGTTCATTTTGGTTCAATGGAGGAGGGTCGTGTTTGGATTGGAATGCTGGGATTAACGGTTTGAATGGGTTAATTCGATTGGTTATTGTTATGTGAATGTTTTTGGTGTTCAACATTGATAACGCTACAATATTATAATATTATGAATGAAGCTCATGAGCATTTTATTTGAAAATGCAGCTCGTCTATTTATGTTTCTCGTAATAGCTGAAAGTAAACTCCTCGTAAGTATTCATTTAACATCTCTACTACACAATCTCAAACAAATCTCCTTTATTACCCATCCTCTGAACATAATTACCTCCACAAAAAAAAGTACATTAATTTCCCCTAATTAAAACAAACGTTCGTCGAGTATCAAGTAAAATACTATTAAGCTCAGCGCAACACACTGGAATATAAAATGCGGTGGTAACTGCAAAATCCTACATTTTGAGCCGTCAGCTCTGAATACAGATGAGGTTTTGCGTTTACGCGGCAATCACTAATCTAATACGTACATAATTTGGTGTCATGATGCCGTTGGACGTCTACGTGTGCTGAATATGCAAAATTTTAGCACATGAAATGCTAATCTGTTGCAGTTTGTCCAATAATTAAGTGGACACATTGTTATTTTACAATGAGACTGTTGATTAAGAATTTAAGTATTGTTGAAATGTATAATTTTCGATGTCACTGTATTTTAAATGTTATGGTAATTCGGTTGTTTAAATTGGAACGAGCTGTTTGTGGGTTCATTTGAAATGGGATTGTAACAATGCTTCAGTGTCATTGACTTTGAAACACAATAAAAATGTATTGTTTTCGTGTCAACAATACAGCCCAAAACCTTTTGAACACTATCACTAACACGTATAACTTTTTCATGATTATTTTACTTTTCCATCACGCGTAGAGTAGTGAGCACTTCAAAAAGTTCAAAGACTCACAGGCCTTTGACATTTTTTGCGGTTGACTCTCGTTTGATGCACTATTTCAACTGCCACGCACCACTATTGATCTATTTTCGGGCAAAGAATTGCAACACAAGCCAGAAAAACAGCGTTACCTTCTTGGAACGCCATCTATTTCCATTGTTGGTACCTCACGTCACAACACCTGATATGCTCCACTCTTTATTCATACTCAAATCAGCAAGACATAAAGAATTTAAATCCACAAAACACAATACACTAGGAACAATCCCAGTGATGGGAGCAACAGATTTTTTCCGGGTTCCCGCGTTCCAAGCAATATCTTATATATTTTGACGCGCCCTCCAAACGGAGATTATTCTAAAAGAATTGTTGGCTCCGCCGTGTTGTGGATAAAAATGAAAATCTTAGCGTGATTTTGAGGGTAGAATGATATTTCGAATAATACCCTCGTTCTTCATTTCTTGATGAAATATTATTGTGTAGCGAATTTTTTGAGAAATGTCGCCACTTATTGTGAAAGTAATTTGATGGTTGGTGATATTTTTTTTTGTGAGTACCTATTTATTCTTTGAAGAAGATTATCTACCTCTTGATATCTTAAATCTCACTTGTCACTCAATGTAAATAACAAGATAATGCCTTACATGAATTAACTGATAAATATTTTTTATTACAAACCCATTTACAAGATGCAAAATATAATTATGTGTTAAAAGCATCAACTTAGTGATAAAACCAGTAATTTAAATAATATTTAAATTCTTCTAAGCACAAAAAAATGCTCTAAAATCGGAATCTCCTTTCGCTGCATCAAGGAGTATTCACTATAAATTGAGTTACCAGCCATCCTGTAGTTATGTCGAGTTCGTTTTGTTGGCACAATTGTATCAATATTGGACATCGTAACTCGATTTCTGAACGGAGTGCGCTGTCAAGCGATGACTGACGTCACCGAAATGGCGGACGGTAGGGTACGGTTTCAATGTAGAACCTTTTGTTATTTTGATTAATACACACATCAAGTACTTAGGAATCAAGTACATTTTTAACTATAAACAATTATGCAATTAATATTTATCAAATCTAGTCTTCCAGACTGACTTCTTACTTACACACTTGACATTAAATCCATCTTTATTTTACAAAAGAGAGATCTCTCAGGGAACTATTTAAAAAGGTTCAATATCATCTTTCTTTCTTCTTTTCTTTTTTTAAAAAACGTTGCCCGACACTAGGAATTTCTCCTGTATCGTGGGTGCGTTTACAAACATTTAAACTCACATACACAAACAGCCAGACCCGGAAAAACTAATTGTAGGTCATACAAATATTTGTTCCGTGCGGGAATCGAACCCGCGACACGCAGCGCAGCAGTCAATCGCTTAACCACAGCATAACGATATCATGACGATACCTTGCCAATTGATTTATCTTATCTTTTTAATAAAATAAGTGATAGACATAATTTTAATACTTGAAATAAAGATAAAATAGATCAACCATTTTTCAGATTATCTAAAGTACATACATCTTTTATGGGGTACTGTGTTTAATGTTACAACAGAATACCTTGTGATATATTACGATTTAATAAAAGAAAATTTAAAACTCATATAAAAAGTACAATTTGGAAACAAGCATATTACAAATGAGGGGATTATATTCAAGATAAAAGTGCTTGGAAACATGCTGGTCCTGCTCCATAGGATAATTTAGAGTCTAGACAAAATCAAACTGGTTGCTAATTTAATTCTATAATACTATTTTTTATAAAATTGGTTACATTCTGTGATTACTTTAACTCACACACTGACTTATTAGTTTTACTTGTTAAAATGTAAGGAATATCGTATAATTTTACAATGTTTGTAAATATGTGAGCACCATGCATCTAACACATAATTAATTTATCTGTCATTGCTTCATTTTTCATAATTTTTACCTATCGTGATTATAGTAATCTTATTCTAGGTGTATCGTCTTCACATATATCAATGTATACAAGATTTGTGACTGTGATTTGTGATTGTGAAAACATAGTAAAAGAGTAACGGTGGAGTTTCTTGCCCTTTTCTTCTCCATACGAAAACTACCTTTTGGAAGGGGCGACTAGAATCAATACTTTTTTTTTTTGTAAATTTTGACGTTCAAAATTGCCTTTTATGTGCGTGATTGAAATAAATTATTTGACTTATTATTAATGACTTATACTCTAATTCCTATGTTTAAGTTAACAACTTACCCCAATATTTTGTAAAAAATTAATAAAAATGCAATTTTTGCAAATTGTGGGAAATTAACCTAATTTAATGTTGTCAATTAAATGGCAAAAATGAGGATTTTTCATATTTTTATTGTAATAATGACTGTATAATAACATTAAAATAATCTATGTTTCCACCATTGACACGAATCACACAATTACAGCTATTTGGCATGCTTAAAATCAGTTCATCAAAATCACTTTAAGGAATGGCCGCCCACGTTCTTTCTAACAAGTCAAAAAATTGTTGTGGGGTATGCACGGCATCGATACTCGGCAGGACTCTTCTTTGTAGCATATCCCATGGGTGCTCAATTGGGTTGAGGTCTGGCGATTGAGCAGGCCGCGGCAGAACGTTGATGCGAGCATCGGCAAATGTGCGTGTTATGACTGTAGCCGTGTGTGGACGTGCATTGTCGTGCATTAGTCGAAGTGAATCACCCAACCGGCTTTGCAAAGAGATGATCACGTCTGAAACTATCCTGTCCGCATAAATCTGAGCATTGAGGTTGCCCCTGATCCAAATGAGATCGGTTCTTCCACCTATCCAAATACCGACCAAAACCATTATTGTTCCCCTCCATATGAATGAACTATCTGACAGTATTTCAAACGATTTTGACGTCCAGATGTCCTCTAAACCCGAGTACTTCTTGTATCTGGCCTCATACCGAAACAAGATTCATCGGAAAAGCAAACACAACGTTAGTCTTCTTCCTCCCAATTTCTGTGTTCGCGATCCCATTGTAAACGGGCTGTACGATTGCGGAGTGCTATAGGTGGAACTCTCAGCGGTCTTCGAGAACGATTTCGGATGGTTTGATCGCTTATCAGCAAGCCTGAAGAGCTATGGAGCCTCATTGCCAACATCATGGCGGTCATGGTACGAATCCGTCGAGCAGTATTTTGGATTTACCGGTCCTGTCTGCGAGTGGTGATGCGATATCGTCCTCCATATCGCTCGGTCACACTGCCCATGACTATAGCGTTTCCAGAGGCGGCTTATGATGCTCTGTGTAGTGCCAAGAGCGACAGCCACAGTACGTTGCCTTGAACCAGCTTGCAACATTCCGATGGCTCTCATTATCTCTTCACGTGTCAAATGATGTCGTCGCTCCATATCGACGCATTTTTTTTCAGTTCCGATGCAGAAATTGTATTTGTAAAAACTATAATTAAACATACAAATTAGTTTTGTAAAAACGCTATTAATCCCTTTTATAGGAATCCTGATTGACAGTTGATTTTCTATTATTAAAAAAAATTTAAAAAAAATCTTTATTCAAATAGTGAAATTCACTAAAAAGAATCAATAACGATCCTAAAAGTTAATTCAATTCAATTCAAAATATTTTATTTCACATAAACCTATAAGGGCACTTATGAAACGTCAGAAGCTAGATGCACGGTTCCAATTGGTCGTTTCCTATGGAGAAGAGCCGGCAAGAAACTCCATGGTTACTCTTTTAAAAATAAATGGTATTTACAATGCTTTCAAATTACAGAGTTAATAGGTATGAGAGGACAGTGTAGGCCTATCAACAAGTACCAGGTACTTAGCAAGATAGAAAATGGTCGATAGATCTACAGTCTGTTAAGCCTACAAATTAAAATAATAATCCTCAATTGCGGCGATACTCTAAAACGTACTTGATCCCTAGACACTTTTGATTTAGCGTGGAAGGCCCATCAGTTAGAAAGACAGACGACCCCATGAAGATGACTGGGACACACTGGATGTAGAAGACGGAGAACCGGGTCTGCAATAGATTGAGTTTATTGATTAATTTGCTACTAAAATGAGAGGTGCAGTAAAAAGTCTCCACAATTTCCAGCGCTAAGCAATCGTTTGGCACACCATAATCTTTTTTACCAGGGCATACAACTAATTCTAATAAAGCTCCTGCTGATACGAGAGAAGATTATTTAAATTGTTTCTTAAACTTCAGTTGGGCAATATTCCAGTTTAATCCCATAACTAAATATAAATTAAGCGTCTCAGTAAATTAATAAAAAATGTCCCGTTTACTTTACCATAATCGTACCGTGAAAACGTCCTGTTCCTATACACGTAGTTACCAGCTACGGTTTATCCCTTGTGGTTACGCCCCGTACGTCACGTCTGCTTTTAATTATTTTAACGTGTCCCAACGAAATTATAACTTAATTTCTATGATTACATTTTATTCGGATCGGATTTAAAATGTGTTTAATTTTATGTTGGGTTAAAATATTAAGTACGGGTAAATAGAGTTGGGAACATAATTAATTTTATAATTACGCATGCAGAATATATTATGCATGTTTTATTGATTTTCAACTAAGTTTTCTTCTCATTTATTATTTTTGTTCGAGCTATACTTTGTGTAATACCAGGGTTCACACGATCTGTTTTTATTAGTTGAACAACTTTTGTTGTTCAACAAAAACACTTTAAATTTGAAATTCTATTTGATTGAAAGTCTGTACAGATGGTTCAAATAGCTTTCGACTTAGCAGTTGATCAATTAAAACAGAACCACGTGAATCCGGAATTACTTAAATATTGTACAAAAACTGTATTTTGATTTGACTTCTGGTCTCATTTTTACGGGTCAAATAACTCAACGAGAATGTGGATGACATTAAGATTTTATATACATCTAAATAATCCATAGAGAACTTTAATGACTTCAGTTATGAAACTGACACACCCATGCCCAATCCCAAATAGGTAAACTCCGACACTTAATATTCTGCTCCGTTTTTATTCTGCACACTGCCCACTCAATACACAGCCACCATTTCCAACCCAACACAACTGTTCAACAATTAACACTAAGTGTGAACGCCGCTAAGCCATTCAATTTATCCGAGAACAGCCGATCCAATCCCTTAAACCTAACCGATAAACCCTAACCCTATCGCTGCCGCTTAGGTGTCAAAAAGACCGAACAATACATTTCCCGCGAAATCCGCTCAATTCACAACGCCTCGACGCGGATCAGGTAACAAATCACTGGACAGACCCCCCTTCCCGTACTCCATTCCCCTCTTACGTCACAACCCCCAACACCACTCATTTAGCTCAAAATCGTGTCACGTGCACGAAACCCGCTGTATAATTACAAAAACGAGTTTGGATTCCGTTACGGTCGGTATCATGTGTGACTTGAGTTACGATTATTTATAACCACTTATTTTACTTGTGAAAAGTTTGGTAATATGAAGCTGGAACTAAAAGCGGGAGTGCAAATAAAAATGGACGGCAATTTTAAATTTTTCGTGTTTGAATTGAATAATAGTGTGGATATGTTTATGGAAAGTTTATTATGTTAGTGTATATTCTAGAAATTATTTTATCTACTTTCAGCAACACAGCATAAATGCTAGGATAAAGTACAAGAGCGGTGGCTACCTGCCGAAATTGCTTAATTGACTACATATTGTAATGCTTGACGCTCGACCATCACTCAACTGAAGTGCCGCTCGACGTCCGTGTCCACTCAACTAGTTCACACATACCCAACACAACAGATGGCGCCACCATCCTCCTTCGATTTTATAACAAAAATAAATTCCGCTCCTCTGAAAACATTTTCCTTCGCTGTATTTAAATTACAAGCACTTCATCACTCTGTAAAATATATTTTCTGAACTACCCTCTCTCAACAATCCCGTCTAAACAATCTTAACGAACGTCGACCAATGAATCACTCTATCAAAAGGTACGCAAAGTCGATGCAAGCTATTAGAATAAACAGTGTTGTTGCCCAAGTTTGTACTCAAAAATACCTCAAATTCTATGTTCGGTTATTCCTTAGGGAACCCGAAATCCGTAATTATGTCACAGGGGGGCGGGGGGGACGGATATGAAATGACAAAAGACGTATTGAATATCACCGTGATAGAATACCGGTACTGCGACCGGTTTTTCTCCGTTATCGTACGAGATGTGTCAATATTTCCCCGGATTTTTTGTTCGAAACGATAAATCGGTTGGTTTTTGCTTCGTTTTTGGGAAACTGTTTTGGGATTGAAGGCCTGGGCTTGGATTTTTTAGGTACCGAATTTTGGTGGGTTGCAGCGGCAGGGTTATTGAATATGGACGTTGTTTTTAGTGCCGTTTCGAGTGTATCGTAGACGGGAGACATCCGACAGTAAAGCCCACTTCCCTAGATTGTGAATAAACAAGAATTTTCTGTTTTTAATTTGACTGAAATCTGATTTTCCCTGTTCATTCTCAGTTAGTACCTGTATTGATTTTGATAATAATTATATGTTGATACATCCAGATGTGAAATTGTTCTTTACGACAAAATATGTCTTTCTAACGTAGTTTATTACAGTTCTAATTATTTCTACCCGCACTATAACACCCATAACCAAATTATCAACTTTCAAACAGCATTGCTAAACTTCCCACAAAACTGCGGAGATAGATCTACAGCCCTGTTTCAAACCACCCCTTACGAAACTTCTCTTTCTATAAACGGATTTAACAAACGGGTATCCAGATTAACTTTTCAGACCTCAGAACTTTCTATAATTGTTAGGTGGGCGAACTGACGGATGATTAGGACCTGAGTTGATCCTTCAGACCTTTGAGTTTCAATCTGTTTCAACGGTTTATTGGAGATAATGTCAGCTTTGTGATAAAGATTATCTTGATTTGAAAAGTGATGTAGAAAAAGCCATATTGTTTAAATTGAGCAACTTTGACTGATAATGAGCGTGATGAAAAAAAAGCTCTTCATCTTAAAATATTTAATATTTGGTGAAAATGGTATCTATAATTTATAGTTCCCGTTGACTTATACCCCCAAAAATATCGAAGTTCAAATTATTGTGATTGGCAGCAACGTCCTGCCGTCTGTGAATAACTACGTATTGTATTTTTGACTGGCCAATATTGGCTGTACGCAATGCAGGGTCGCTAATGATCGAGTTTTTAGGGTTTTGTACCCAAAGGGTGCCAACGGGACCCTATCACCAAGGCTCCACTGTCCATCCGTCTGTCACAGAGCTGTATCTTTGAACCGTAACTGACACTTGAAATTTTCACAAATTTTGACAGGTTGTGTACTAATATGAACGCAATAACAACAAATTATAGAAATATAATAAAGAAAAAAAATTCAAGATACAAACTCACAATATTTTTAAACGACCTTTCCAACGACACAACATGGGATAGATGAGAAAAAAAAAACATCGGCACTAGTACAAAGTACTTTCTAGTACAAAGAGTCTCTGAGCTAAGTCGCGGACAGACAGACAGACTGGCGAAACTATAAGGGTTCCTTGTTTACTACGGAACCCTAAAAAACGGTCCGCAATTTCGGGTAATCCGTTGACACGTAGGTACTTACGTTGCTATACCTTAATCCCAAGACATCTTAAAATCCTTACCCGGAAAAAGTTTCGAACTGTTCAATAGAACGTAAAAACTTTGGGAGGTGGTTGTTAAAAGTTAGGATGTAAGCAGAAGTCGAGGTAGACCCTAATTAGCCGGCACGCTTACATAACAATTAATCAAACTTTTGAGGTCCGAAAGTTATCTATCGAGGTCGCTTTTGGGAGAGAACTTCGGAAACGATTTCCACTTTTTAATACCTTTTGTAATTTTATATTTCTTTTGGAAATTAATGAATGTGTGTTAGTATGGCAGTTATATTCAGAAGGTGCGTTCTTATATTTACATTTTTTTTTTCTGTTGCAGGAGCTACCCATTAGTGAAAGATTTTTTGGAATCGGATAAGTAGTTTTGAAAACTACCCCCTACAAACAAACTCCAAATTTAACCTCTTTAAAAGATTAGTATAGGTTTATTAGTTGTGGATCCTGAAAGCCTAATAACAACACCACTTCTTTGCGTCAAACATATTGCCTTTTTAACAGTGAGAACATAACAGCAAAAACACTACCTTGTACAGTCTAACTCTAATGTAGCACAGACAATGTAGTAACGTATTAAACCTCCTTAAATCTAATATCGGCACATTGTATCTCCATACATCTCGGTATTATCGCTGGAGGTCACATTCGCCGCCATTTTGGATTCGCTGACCTTAAAGGGTCCTATTCTGAATATCAAACACGTCAGCGAAATATCGGAAGATTAACTTTTAATATAATTCGTTCATGGATATTCATGCTTTCGTCTAACTTAAGTTACCTACATAGAGTAAGGTAGAAATCTTAACGTTGTACTTGAGTTATAGTCACTTTTGAAGTTTCGTATGTTTAAGGATTTTCTGATCATATTGGCAATTAAAGTTTTTGAAAGCTGCTGTCAATGTTCATAATGCTGGTCTGTGGGAAATTATCAAATAACTTTTCCCGCTCTGGGCGGAGCGGGAGGGCGTGTCAGACTCTTACTGACTAATACCCACCCGAGTTCCTTCAGTTGCCTGTACTTGCCAGGGGCCACGGTATCCCTTTCGGACTTTCCCGCGACCCACCAGCCCACCAGCGGACCTTAGGACCAAATTAAACATCTTATAATTAACCACTTAAAATGCTAAAATTACCGCAACTAATGAGGAGTCCTCGCTAATTATGTCTACGACCTCGCCTTCACACAAATTAGTTCATTTTCCTTCACGCAAAACCAAAAATCTTCTACTATCGAACGAACGCTCGCATCTTGAAATTATGACCATTATCATTTTATCGTCGTTATAGCTCTCAGAATACGGCTACTAAATCAGGTAGCAAGCACGCCACCGTGCTGAACGAAACTGAATCATACAGCTCGTAACATAAAGTCTACATTTGATTGCAGGTTCAATATCGTATGTATAGAGGATGATTCGGCCGGTCGTAAGCAATTTCCAAATTGGATTTCGTTAGGGTAAACGCACCCGGGGCAAAATGCGATGTTTCATTAAAACTTGTCACTTTATCATGTAACGGGCCCTGTGATGTGGTTTCAGCAATTATTAGTTAGTAATTATAAATTTAATTATAGTTTAGAGAGTAATTTAATGAAAGAATGGGGTCCGCCGCAAAGACAAGACAGTTTGAAAGGCTCTTCTTTGAGTGAGTTATCGAAATGTTACACAGAAAATGAGACAGTCTTACCAGTCAACTAGTTTTTGCTGAAACTCCCTAGAATTTCAATAAGAAGAATTAAAAGATAAGTTAATTTATGCGACTCATCGTTGAGATATCAGACTCCTAGTTCAACAAAATAATTGAAACCATTGTTTGTAGTCATCAACGCTATAAAAGATGAGTTTATCGTCAATTCAGTTTCAACAAAACAAAAGATATAAACAAAAAAAAATGTTATATTTAAGTCTCCAAAATACACAGATTCTAATCTCATAGATTACAATTACACAGACATAAGTAGCTCTCCCTAAGATGACATCAAGTAATGAAGCAGAGAGGAACATTTTTCTTACATTAATTCGATTGAAACTCCTAATTAGTTTGCTCAATTAGTGGAATTACTATCGAGAGACTGAAAGTGACAGAATTCAGGCAGTTATGTCACTAGTTTATTGGAGATGTCTGGCTTTTTGTGCGAGTCTTAATTAGCTAATGATTTTTATGATCTTACTTTCTCCTAGAATAGTTTTTTATATAAGTAAGTGAGCTAGCAAATACCTCGACCGACGCTAAGCAGAAGAATTCTGCGTTATGAATTAAAAGCTGATGTAATTATCACAAAGTTACAATTAGCTTGGATTTACCATCAATATCATTGTCATTAATAATGCGTCAGACGCCTAGAAAAAAGGTCCAAACACGTCTTATTTTTTCATCAAATCAAAACATAAATGCTGGTTTGCAGCACAGTTTACATAGGTGGGTACGGTGGGATTGACTCTTGAGGAGAACTCGTTTAAGACCAGCTCAGCTACAACTAAAACTTACAAAATATTTAGATTCGACAGAAGAATTGAGATAAAGATAATACTGCTTGTTAGCAGAAATAAGTACGGTGGCGTAGTGATTTCATAAGCATTCAGCCCTATTATTTTATTACTAAGCAGACAAACTGACTCCGACAGAAGAATGATAAGCTAGAAATATTTCAAAACTATCAAAATCTTGAAATGAAATGAAATGATATTGTTTATTCTGTAAATAGGATATTACAATCACTTTTACACGTCATATTAAAATAATTTACTAGATGAGTTCGGCGTTTCCTATCTGACTACTCTGAGAAGAAAGACCGAAACAAATTCAGAGGTCACAGTCGCCATATGAGGACCATGTAGATGTCTGAAATGGTCTTTTGAGGAAATAATAGTTTTGAGCGGACCTGTCCAGTCAGTTCAAGCATTTGTCAATAATCGTGGAGCTCAACTCAGAACTTAAGGAGCTCAACTCGACGAACAATACCAAAGAAAGGACATTTGGGTAGGCCGCATAAACTACTCAAACTGCTAGACCATCATTAAAACTAACTGAGAAAGAAAGAGAGAAAAAAAATACACCACATAGTCCTCACATTCACAATAATTAAAACAATATATACTTTACAAAATAATCATGTCAGTTTGTGTATCAACAATGTTGAGTCAACAATGTTAATATGTATATAAAACTGGTATATTTTAATGATTTTACATAATAATTAAAATGTCAAATTTTATGGTTTTATCACAAGGCTTAGCAGAGCGAGCAGCTCAATCCCACGCTTTTTTATCTTCTGAATAATCTGAAATTTTATAGTACCCTTTTTTACAAAGTTTGGTTTTAATACAATTTTTCAATCGTTTAATGGGTAAGTTTCGAATGGGTTCTGCCCATTAATATCTACATCTCTACTACTTAACCCAAAACAACAAAAACAAACGGCAGTTGAGCGTCAGACACAATTGCGTTACGCTAATCAAACGGCACGACACGCGATCTGTCGTGACGCGCCCTATAACGATGCGCGCTAACTAGAACGGCGCACGAAACGATTTTGTGCTTCATGGTATTGGCAGGAGCGCGTATAGCATGAATAGCTGTATGAATAACAATAAAAGAGAGAAAACCAGAAGAGTTTACTTTTAATACCTTTTGGTCCTTAAATCTGGGGGCACGGTAGTGCCCCCGCCAAGACGAGCCAAGCGAAGTGCAAGGGCACGATTTACCTTTTCTCGAAGCACTTCGTCGTTTTATTGAGCCCTCATAACTTGGGTTTGGATTATACCAGATAAACAAAATTCTCGGGATATGATGTCAATAGTGGACTTATAAAACATATAAAGTTTCAATTGCATAGCTCTAAAAGTTTAGGTTTTATTGATATCTAAAAAAACCCGAGTTCGTCACTGACTTACTCACTGATGATCATCAAAATTCTTAGGGTACTTCCTGAAGTCCTAGAAAGCTGAATTTTGGTACGTAAGCTAGTATTAGTACACAAACAACAAAAAAAAACTAAAACTTGGAGCTTTTACCCCTTCTACTCATAAAACTAGGGGATGGAGGTTTGTATGACACTTCCACAAATTTTGATGTTAGAAGTCTGAAATTTGATATAAGGAATAGGGACTCCTTGTTATAAATAATAAAATAAATATTTCAGGATTTTTAGTAAATCACCCCCTACCCTTTAAATTAGGAGATGGAAATATGTTTGGGTTTAAAAAAATATTGTCATAAGCAACTTACAAAAAGAAGTGAAATACCACCAAAGGCATTTTTATGTAAAATATTGCCAAGACGAGAGCATATGGCTCGCACTGTCAAAAAGTTATCAGATCTCATGTAGAGCCAAGCTTTTAACTCTACACGCCCTAACTCTACAAGCCCTAGCTTCACAAACTCTACACCTTAGTCAAAATATGTGGCTTGGACGTTCCGCTACCGTCACATGGGCGTAGGGTGAAAAATTTATTCACTGTTCATTACTTTTCTGTTATACAATAGTTAATTATTTCTCACGTAGAGCCAAGCTTCTAACTCTACACGCTCCATCAATTAATCGACGGCGATCGGGGCGGAAACGGGTAAAAAAAACACATCCCCACTTTACGTGTAAGGGACCGAATTTTTTTTATTTCATGATTTTATTTTACCACTCTGTCGGCGTCATTAATATGTATATCAAAACACTAATTGGTATATGTATACCATTTATATGTGTGCCAAACTACAGCTTTCTAGTAATAAGGATCTCTGAGCTAAGCCGCGGACAGACAGACAGACGGACAGACAGACACACAGACGAACATGGCGAAACTATAAGGAAATGCTTACGTAGGAAATGCATCTTAACAACGATTTAAAATGTCTCATACCGGTACACAGTGCTCAATTTTCTTGAGTATCCCAAACAAACAACCAATCAATCTATCCCTACAGACATAGAGACAGACTGACCAAAAACTATCATAACCACTACAATAAAAAAAATAGGAGACAATAAATTGACTAACAATGTATTCAGTTTATACGTCAGCACATAAACAAAATGAACAAACCTCATAAAAAACGAAAATCAGATAACCCAAACAAAACGAGCAATACCTACCACTGTAAGGGCCTTAGCATCTTAACAAAAATATAAAACGTTGGAGCACACAAGTTGAACGAATGAAATGAAATGAATGGAAGAACGAATGGTATTGTTCACGCAATCATTCCCCTGGGTGTGTTTTATTGCGCCATTCTCATCGTTTTGTTATTGTTGGCATTTTTATGAAAACACTCTGATTTAAGTTCTCCATACTTGTTTTCAATTGAAACTACTCGTGCAAGACAAAAATAATTGCTTTTGCTTTTATAATAATTTTTCAGAACTGTCCAGCTTCCTCACATTTGTCACTTTGATTTTTAGATCCGTATTGACAGCTGTAACTGGCAATGTGCTTATGCAAACATTTTTGTTATGGAAAAAAAGAAAAGGTAAGAAAAAAATACTTTTGTGATGTTTTCAAGATCTGTTTTATGAAGTTTTGTTTCTTATGCTGCTTTAATGTAAAGCTTAGCCCGCTTCTTCCAAGCTAGATTTGTAAGAAATGCTAGCCAGTAGTCAGTCAGCGAGGCTAGCAGCAGGACTGGCTGGATACGTCGACTGTAAGGACATAGTATATATCAGCAATCATGGTAGGTATCTCTTTTAATAAACCCCAAATTGGTTTATTTTGCAAGTATTAAACTCAGCCAGGGACTAAATAATTAATAAATGCCATAAAAACTTTTTTAAATCTCGATTTGAAGCACCTTGTCTCTCCAATCCACTCCTAATGGGAACCTCGAGTCTGAAAAGGTATAAAGACCGCCGTAATTACCAAACTCAGCTAAAACAATACCGTTTTTCATTAACTTAAAAAAACGCTGTATGGAGTTTTATGTCCCCTAATCCCATCGCGGCCATTAAATCGTCATCAGGAGGATTGGAGGCTATTTTTCTTAATTACCTGAACAGGTTTTGGAAAGTACCATCTGAGTACCTTGACTGGAACTTATCTCTTACAAATGATTAATGAACGAACAGACTAGAGTGTTTCTTGATTATTCTTTAATATCTTTTACTAATCAATCAACCCAGCCAATCACTGAACGTGGTCTCTAAAGTTGGGCCACTAAGCCCGATTCATGTCGTATCAAAATTGGTCCATTGTATGAGGTCATGTCAGAGCTTTTGCCTTTTGTACTCAGAAGCTTCATTTTTTTTCTAGCATTAGGATTATTTAACACATCTAATGCTCTCTTTTGCCTGAATCAGGTACGACGGTGATATAGGGTACATTTTTTAGTTGGTCAAAATCAAAATGGAGTCGAAAGTAGGTACTCGGTAGTTTAGCCAAACACCAGACAGACAGAAAAAAAAATCCATTCATTACAATAAATAGTTATGCAACAAGGTGCAACAAGGCCTTAATTATAGCCATTTTACCTTTATTACCCATAACACTGTAGGAGAAAAGCCCATCACTTTCCTTAATAATATGTACAAAAAACCGATTCTCTCATTAAGCCTTCAGCAGAACGGGTCGCTGGTAATACCCGGTTACCCGGTTATTTCTCCAACTTTTTAATTTGACCGCTTCGCCCGGATTACCGGTTGTGACTGGTTACGCCCGGACGAATTTCCAGGCGTTTTAACCGGGCTTTAAATGTCAGTGTACCTTTTTATACTGTGGGAACGTAACCTAATTATGTTGAATCAATTTTTATGTTTAAACTTTGCGCGAGGGCAGATAGGGGTGTAATTTATGTGAGGGTTTCTTGTTGCTAAAAGATAAATCTATTTTATTTTGCAAATATGGGTACAATACACGGTGTTATAGAGAATAGGTTCATCGATATTTTACCAGTAGGCATCCAAAAGTTACAATAATTATAAACTAAATCCACTAAACTAATCTACTAAATTTTAACAAAAAGAGCAAAAAACCAAACAAAATTCTTATCTAAGTTACAAACTCACTTAAGAATTCTATTACGCTATAGTATGCTTTGACTGTTTAAATAACGATAGAGGTAATTCTTTCCAACTTTTTGGTACTGATGACACAGCTTACTGTGTCATCAGTAGATGTAGTTTTAAGTAATAAACGCGACAATACACTGGTATTGTCGCGTAAGATTTGGGTTCAACTTAACAAACACAGCTACTTCTAGTATGTATAAACATGGTAATGTCAGTATTTTAGACTGTTTAAAGTATGAACCAGGACTAAATGTTTTGGTCTGATTTGAACTCGGGCTGACACGAAAATAACTTTTCTTTCATTTTCAATACCTTTATCAGAGTTCTCTAAGAGGAGCTCTTGGCTAAGTAATAACAGCCGCACGGTTCGATCCATCAGGTTAAGCTGATGGGTGACTATCTTAACATACTGAGACTCCTCCATGCCTCTGAAAGCATGTTGAGCCATTGGTCCTGGCTGTCATTCGTGGATCTTTGACAGTCGTTAAAGGTCTTCAGAAGCCCGAAAGTCTTACCAAGGGGTATCGTATTACCCAGTTACTGAGTTGCAGAGGTTAGATAGGCAGTCGCTCCATATCAAATACAGTATTCAGCTTCATCCGGTTAGACTGGAAGCCGACCCGAACATAGTTGGGAAAAGGCTAGACAGATTGATTTTATCAGAGTTATCTAAAAGAACTACTCTTTTAGCGTAAAATAAAAGAAACGGTATATTGAAATAAATTATATTTATTTTTGTACGAGTAAATTGGTTTAAAAAACTAGACAAGTTTGGTGTTTCCTAACTGACTACTCTGAGAAGAAAGACCGAAACAAACTCAGAGGATACAGCCTTTTTTAAAGTCCAGATAGTCTTATTTAGGCCATATACGCACCATGCAGGTTGGATAATCCCTTGAGGAAAGAACCACACAGATTTTTACACAGTAAAATATGAAGATCGCTATCTTTTTACAAAGCAAAATACAAAGATTAGACGAAAGGGTGTTAAATTGCAATACTAGCGGTAAAATAGAAAAAGGCATCGACAAAATATAAAACTCTTCGATCAGAAAAAGCCAGCTATTCGACACACGCTTTCAAATCAGACGCGTGCTAGCAATAAAAAATATCGCTTCGAGTATGACAAATTCAAATCACATTTGTAACATTCCTCGTGTGGGGCGAAGCATTTGGGAAAAACTTTGATCGTTCAAGTGCAGTTGACGGGTTCTGCGTAGCTCGGTGAAGATCGGGCGTTTTCGGGTGGCGTTTGTAAGATAAGAATTTCGGGTTTGATCGCAGTTTTGTTTCTATAAATGTTTCTAGGAATGGTGTTGAAAAGGCATTCTTTATTTTGTACTGTTATAGGATGAGTGAAACCGTCAACTGTCGATTTGCCTTTAGAAAGCTATAATAATAAAAATTATATTGTGTCTCGTTACTCGTTAGTGACAGTTGAACTCTTAAAAAAGTAGCTGGGACAGACTGGATACAGAAGGCGGAGGACAGGGTATTCTGGCGCAGCCTGGCAAAGGCTTGCCAGCAGTGGACTGCGATAGGCTGAGTAAACTTTAAAGTTGTTTAGAACGATTTTAATTGAATCTAAATAGTATTTCAGAAATATAAGTGCACATTTCTTAAAATGTGTAGAACTAAACACACAAACAATAAATACACAAAACAAAGTGCCCCGACATGATTCTAAAAAATAAATAATAACATAAATTGCAACCCAGTAGCAGAATTGTCAACAAAATAACGCATTTTATTCAAGAGTACCACAAACATAATAATATAATAGGTGTAGGTACAAATACAAACGCAATTTTGAAATATTTTCACACACACAAGCCCTATTATTACAGCAATATTGAATAGTTAGATAATATAGTGAAATACGTTCGGTTCGGAAGTCCATTTGAAAGCGTGGCGGTCGCTATTCAGATAGATTCCATTCAAATTGATGTGCCCAACAAAATGTATAAGTAACAGAACTAAATTCTATAGGCATCTGTATTTTTATATTTAACGATAGCTAAAAGAAAGAGTTCTGGATTATTATAAGGTTGAAAAACATGGTACATTGTCAAAGTCAGAAAATAACTTGCAAGTTATTGAGTCCATCACCTTATTATTGTAAAAAGGGCAGGCTTTTAATTTTGCTATCTGAGCCAATATTATAGGCTCAGATAGCAAAATTAAAAGCCAAATTGGAAAAGAAAATATGTATTAATAGGCATTATCTCTTTTTACCGTATCGTACCGTACCTATCTGACCTCCACAACCCAGTTACTGAGTTGTGGAGGTCAGATAGGCAGTCGCTCCATGTAAAATACTGGTATTCAGCTGCATCCGGTTAGACTGGACCCCAACATAGTTGGGAAAAGGCTAGGCAGATTTAAATCTTTTTACCCGACTACGGCAAAGCCAAAATAAAGGGTTATGATTTTAGCAGTCTATGTAAATATTTATGTATGTATGTTTGTATTTACGTGTGTTCCACCGTAGCGCCTAAACGGGTGAACCGATTTTGATGAACGATGTTACAATAGATTCATAATAATAGTCCGGGTGACATAGGCTATATAAATTCTCTCTAAATTTAAAATGGTGGACTTTACACGTAAATTTCTGACCTCGAAAAAAGATTAATTGAGATAATCATGACATGTTTAGTATCAAAAGAAAGGTATTGACGAGCAAATTACAAATATGTATATATCATAGTGTCTCAGTAAATAAATATGTTTAAATTGTTAAAAACAAGCAAAAATGGAACTGCGCTAGATACGTACTTCGTGGCTGTAAAATTAATACCTATTATACAATATATTTATATTTTATAGTTTATATTTGACGTTCGAAAAGTTCTGATTCTCAGCCTAGTTTGAATAAATGACTTTTGAATTTTGAATAAATAAAATAAAAATTTGCATGATACCAATGCGCAGTTAATCAAATCTTATTAATATCAAGCGGTAAAACAGAAAAGAAAAAATAAAAAATTCTGTTTCAAAACTATGACCCGACTATGGAAAAATAAAAGTACGAAACAAGAAAATATATCGGATGGAAATCAAGACATGGTTCAAAAATGGTCAAGGTAAACCCGTCGCTGTATGCCGGCAATTTCGTAGGTGTTCCCGGCACCCACATGGTATACAGGCAACCACGGCTTTACCTTGACCATTTTTGTACCTATGTCTTGATTTCTGTAAAATTTTCTTAATTTTTTTAAAAGACTTCATTAGAGTCTGGTATACAATTGTCTTCCATGTATTTTGTGTTGGGCGTTGATAGCTGGGTCAAAGTATTTTACTTTTGCAGCTACCATCGTGTCTTTTGTTGAGTTATACCTAAATTGTTCATAATAAACTAATTTTTTTTTACTTTTTTATGTTTATTATTAGCTCGTAGGAATGGAGGGAGCCCTTAGCCCAGATGTGGCTGTCCCACAGCTGGGCTAAGGGCTCCCTCCATTCTTTCGATCGGTCACGATTCTGCGCTACTTCTTTCCAATTTATTATTAGGCCATGTTTATATTGTTAATTTAAAAAAAAAGAACAATAAGCAAACAACTATTATAATAAGCAGCATCTACAAAGTAAAATAGGTACGCGTATTATAAAGCCAAAACATCGTGAGTTCTACTACAAAGCTGCAACAATTCCTAGATACACCAAACAAAATTATTTTCCTCCCAAAACCAACAGTGAAATCTAAATAACCCCAAGATAGGGCTATCTTAACAAACACTAACTACAATATAAATATGCAACCAAACTTTCCGAGCCATTACGCGAACGAAATCGTAAACTAAAGAGTAACCCACAGGCTACAACTACATATTTATGAGGATAAAACATAATAAACAAACCTTCAGTTTCGATTACAGACCTTATAAGAAAATCCATTGCAAATTGAACCTTATGCGGTTAGGATAAGGGTGGGAGCTGAGATATTATGAGGGGCTAGCGAAGTGAAGACAGTGCCGATATGCCCCAGAACGTTCCCTTTGTTTGTTACCGATTGTTTTCTGTCATTGTATAGCGCTGTGGATTTTTAGGGATCCACGAGTGGGGATAAGATACGGTTAGGTGAGCATAAAGAATAGACAGAAAATCGATAGGTTCCGCAGAAAATTAATAAATTTTTTATCGATTCATAAGAGGACGCATTCTTTAATGGCGACTGCATGTTTTTAACGCATTTTCATATTTGATTTTTGATCAATAAGTGGTAACTTGACTATCAAAATTTAAAAAAAATCATCAGTTGGTTCTATGTAATCAAAAGTCTCCGCATCAGAAATTCTGTAAAAAGCTACCTAAGTTAATAGAATTGTTTGAATTGTCTATTAAAACCAATCTACTCCTAATATAGTATTTCTTTGAGACTGAGCTTTCAACAAAACCAACACGAGGAACCCGAGTGTTGTCAAAATCGTAAGAATCACGTACTGCAACATTAATAATTTTGCCAAACAGTAAATCAAATAATATTTTCCCTAAAAGAATAATGGCTTAAATAAAAGAACTTTCACCATTAAGCGCCGTATATTGCAAATTCATTGAATTTATTGGTGGTAATAATTCTTTTATGTAAAATTGTGTAGCTTTTTTCCTTGCTATGTAGAAATGTAAGATTTTTTTTGTAACACAGTGATTTTTGTTCTTAGGTCACGCTCACAAAACGATCACAAGATCTTATTTTCATGTTTTGTCTTAAAAATCGTCCATAAATTCTAAAGAATTTAGAAGATTATCATGCATATTTGAAAAGTATCTTCTTGCAATTAAACTCCTTAGACCAAACGCTATAAAATCATACAAACATCTCTACGCTTTCGTTTTTCGAATGTGAGGATACGTATTGCAGACGTAGATCGTCTATAAAACGTATCCTCACATCCACAATACACAAAACCAACACACAAAAAAGTAATACATCTAAAACTGCCAACAAAATACATACGGAACCTTACGCCCGCCAGTCCGCATCGTCGTACCTCGACGATATAAAAATGTACACAACTCCGGAATGTTATTTTCTTAATAGTGTTTACCCCGCGATTCTCGGCATATGGACAGTTTCGCTTTCCCGAGATTTTATACGTTTTTAAAGGTTTTTAAAATTAACGCGGTCTTTAAGAAATTGTTTGTAAGTGGTGGCATAGTTAGTAGCTAGCGGTAAATTAATAAAGGGGATGTAGTTGGAATAGTTCGCTGCAGACTGTAGTTAGTGGCTTCAAGTTTTTGCTGTATATCAACTTTTATTAAGGATAACTTGGGTTATGCGTTGTGGTGGAGTACTTAACTTTTGGTCTTAACTTTGGAATGAAACGTTTTCAGTAAAGATGGTTTTATTGGTGCAGTTGAGCTTCCAGCTTTTTATAATTCTTGCATGGAACAAATTCATATTTGTGAAGGACAAAATTAAATGTTTTGTGATCAATGGGAAAAATAAAACGTATTTCTGGCTCTGGCTCTACCTTTAGGAACCTGGCTTAGTGTGCAACTTTTATAATTTCTAAGATAACGTTATTTTGGTGGACGTCCACGTCCACGTCACGGCATCACCATAACGCAAGGAAGTATGGAAATATTATGAAGCTGCTTTTCCATACATTTTATGAACGTGGACGTGCACGATAATATCGTCACGTTAGAAATTATAAACTACGATAGGAACTAGGAATTTTATTATATTTTCTGCCTACTTAGTATTAATTCCAAGTGTCTTATAACGAACATATAAGTTAGTAATTATTTCTAAATATATTACCATCATATTTACAATACTATAATAAACCGGTAAACCTACTCATATAATATATTAAACTTGAAATGTATGCAGACTACACCTCCATATCGTGATATGCTAAGCAAGTGTTGATGCCAAACCTCTTAGAATGAAGATACATGACGTCATTAATCATGACGACTGTTAATAGCCTTGCAGTGCCAACTGGACAATCTAGACTAGACCGTCTCGAGGTCATGCTTAAGGGGATGCGCTAAGGTAGCCCGCGAAATTCAGGTCAGGTTTTGTATGTTGATTAAAACTTGATTCACGACCTTAACAATTGCTGTGTCATTATGAACCCTGTCGGAACAGGGTTCATAATGACCATGTCTTTGGTCAACCTATCACGTAGGTTACATTCTGGAATGGAGTATTAAAATATCGGCACAATGGTAGCAAACAAAATAGCAACACATATGTAAATGTTTTAAAGGAAATGTTTATTTATTTATTTATTTTATTTATTTGCTCTCATGCACATCACACATTTTACAATATATTAATGTCGGTTTTTGTACATGAACCCTGTCAGGGCACTGCAAAGCACAATGTTGGTTTACTGTTGAGTTTATGAACATTAATTAACATATTTACTTATTCAATAATACATGTCTAGCAGTCGTTATGTAGTCCAATTAACAGTAATAAACAAAATACAATAACAGACATAAAGTCATATTTAGTCAGATTATATTAGTAGGGAGGTAGTAAAAAGTAGAATAAAATAATAATAAGGAATAGGTAATAAAATCATGTCATGTCAGTTTATTTTACTTGTAATATTGATCTCGTAATATTGATCTTGTAATATTGATCTCAGTAATTATTAATAAATGCTATAATAATTTATAATCATCCAATCTTATTAACTATTTATATTCTTATTTTATGATTAAATAACTATGTATTTTAATTTTTTTAATACCTAGTGTTAGTTTTAATTTAGTGTTTTTGGTCATTTAAAAAAAAATAATTTTGTACTGATGCTGTGCCTTTGCAGGGTCTATATGTTTGTACCTAGTTTTAAGCCTTATGTATCATCTTGTTTACAATATAGAATGCAATAAATGAATGTAAATATAACCATGAATTTCGCGGGATACCCTGACAATTTCCCCTTAAAGCCTAACCGTAAAGGACTAAGCTATCTCAGAATAGTTACAAATATTTGGACAATTTGCATGTAAGATAGCCAGTGAGACGTATACCATTATTTGATGAATTTCAGAAATATTTCTCACAGTCGCTTTAAGCAGAAGGACACTAAACTTCTTTAAACACATTTAGTTTTGAACTTAAGACGGCTTTATTAGTTTCTTGCGGTATTCATTCCTTAAACCTTTTAGCTAAACTATGTACATCCACCCATACTTACTTAATAACTATCTGCGCCTTGCGATTTGACCCGAATAATTATCGATCCCGTGGGAATATCAAGGTAAAAATAATCATAAGTCCCAACACAGGTCATGGTCTACCCATGTGCCAAATTTCATCTAAATCCGTTCAGCCGTTTTAGCGCGAAAGCGTAACAAACAAACATACAAAAAATCAAAAATTTTCCATGGAATAAAAAGCGCACATTGATAAATAATAAATATTCTGGATCTAAGGTGGGTTTCAAACTTTGACCTCTCGATTTCCTAATTGCATAATTATTAGCTATATTCAAGTCAAAATGTCGATCAAACAAGATGCACAATTTGGCACGAATTTAATGCCAAACCCAAGCAACCAACCGCAAGGACCAAAATCCCTACCTACCCTAATCCAGCTACAACTGAAATGATATAGTAGAAAACAGCTCACAATTCCGCCAGACGTCTCATTACAGGCACAATAAAGTTGCTACGTCCTGGAGCTCAAACAATGGACAGAATCTCGGCCAGATTTCATTTAGAACCGTCGGGTATTGTCCCTCTCTGTTTATCCCTCTAGCTTCATCTTAGTTGCATTGGGACTTTTGGCACCGAATTTTATATGGACAATGTTTTATAACATTTAAGAGATCGACCAACAAACTTATAGACGTTGAAGACGTTCGGACTTGGGTTGAGGAGTCTATTCTTTTAATAATTAACGAGACTGATCAAATTGGGACCAAAAGACTGATGTTTCGGTGTTTGAAATCCGTACAGAAGGACCAATTTTAGAATTAAAAAGCAAATTTTTTAAGACCTTAAGTTTGTGTTTTAAACCCTATTACTAAGTGTCCGCTGACCGTCCGTCCATCCGTCCGTCTGTCAGCGGCTGTAATCTCACGAACCTTAATAGATAGACATTTGAAATTTTCACAGATTGTGTATTTCTATTACCGATATAACAACAAATAACAAAAATTTAATAAAGTTAATAATTAAAGGGGGTCCCCAAACTAGAAACATGTTTTCTCGGCGTCTTTTGCTCGATCTTAATACGGTACGGAACCCTTCGTGTGCGAGTCCGACTCGGATTTGGCAGGTTTTTAATACTACCTAGTTAAATAACATAATTATACGTAAGATCTTTCAGAACCAAACAATGACAAATCAAACGCACTTGTTCTGAATATACCACTTATATTTTTTCCAACTCTGACACAAAAACAAACCTGACAATAAGCAAAAACTACAATACAAATCCGAACCAATTATTTCATATTCATTTATCGTATTCACGGTGTGCCGAATAAAATAATCGAGTTCTCGATATGGAATAACGTATCGATTATAAAAATCGAATAGGGTAAAGCGAGATCGACAAATCGAATAGGCGACGCGCGACTTCACATAGGAGAATAAATAATAAAATCCGTGTTCTTGTGACATCACATCGCTGTATGACATTTGTTGGGTTGGAAATATCGATACTAAATGTCATGTGTTGAGGTTTAGCGGGTTGATATTCGTTTGGTTTATTCTTATGGTTGACTAGTTTCTGCCCGCGACTTCGTCTAAGTTTACTGGTATAAAAACCATCCTATGTCCTAACCAAGGTCAAGGTCTACCCATGTGCAAAATCATGAATAAATTGTTTATCTTTCTGAAGACTTACGTGGGTATTCTTAATAAATAGAACTACATTATTATATGATTCAACTTAAGCTGCCGACTATTTCTGCTGTGTGATTATAGACCTTACTTATATTTTTACATGTACGGAGTTCTGTGTAATTTTCTTTCTTTCTGATAAAGTGTGAGGTTTATATCTCCACATCCATTTCTAGTAACTGGTCGAATATACCTAGTGTCCGCGCGACCACTGAAGTCCATTTGACGTGGCGCTAGTGTTCTAAGTCATTGCAACATTGCATTAAAAAAAATGTAGTTCTACAATTTTCCGCGGGCCTTCTTAAGTGGCGCGCGAAAGAAGCCATTAAGCCCGCCTCGCTAACATTTGTGTGCTTGATGTAAATAAATGAATATTAATGTAGTTTGTAATACCGAATTAATTATAACTAAGATGTTTAACGATGGTTCTACTAAATGTCTAGGCCTTATTTAAATGCCTCATTAAATAAGTACCTAACGCACCAACGACTTTTGACACATTATGCAATATAATAAATTTAACATCCAGATAACATCGCGTCCATTGGGGAATAAAACCATTACAATACTTACCCATGTTACCCATGACGAGGGTCCCATTCCCATGAAAATAATACCATTGGGCAGGTTTGCTTTGCTAATTAAGTTAATTTTCGATTACCATAATCACGATATGCAGTGATTACAGAGGGTTATAAATTCGCTATTAATCTGGTGAATACGTGATTTACTGCAGCACTAAAATTGACATTTTGTTCGTTAAAAATTTAAAGTAGCTGCTCTTGCGATTTTGTTTCATTTTCATACCTACAAACTTTAACCCCTCGTTGTACTGGAGACATGTTTATAATACCAGCCTTTTACTGTCCTACTGCAGGGTAAAGCCATCTTCTCATAAAGAGAAGGCACGAGCATTGATAACCTCACTTGCTTAAGCTATATTAACTATAAGTCCAGGTGTCCAGGGGGACATGAGTATTAGGGGTTATATTGCAGACAGTACTTTCTTAATGAACCTCTAATTAATCCTCTAAGAAACGTTTCTTATAGGACCTAAAGGTCCTGACAGAGACTGTTAGTCGCACAAAATGACTTGCCATTAATGTATTTGTTATACAAACTTGTTATGAAACATCAAAAGGCTATATAAATGCAGGACAACGGATGCGCTTATCAACCATTATTCCAATCCCCATACTAAGGTACAAAACTACTAAAAATAAACTACCTAGAGAGAGGTAAAAAAATCCCATTTTGTCGGATCATATCTCATTCGTATTAATAGGGGACATTTTTCCGAGGGAAAAGAGAGAAAAAATGGTTAGGCTGGCCAACTGCTATGGATATAATATTATATCATGGGTACTTTTATACCGAATGTATTGTGTTTGATGACCAGGGACCAAGGCCTCCCCCGCCCCTCTCTGCCCCAACAGTTCTATGTGGGTAAGAAGCTCTCCTACAATGTTCGAGAGGTCCTGTTATGATGGTGGTACGTCCCATCGGTTTCTTCATTACGGCACATGAGATATTATTTTGTAATAAAGATGATCGTAATGCTCTGAAATGGTGTATTTCTGGTTGTTGTATTGATTGTTCAAAACTAGGTCATAGTATCAAGAGTTTATTTATTTTCATTTTACGATGATAGCATTAGTGAGTATAATACCTTCCAAATTTTTGAAGTGAAAACTTCTTTAGCGGCGTTGTGCACTTTTTTGTGATGGGTAAAAAATGTTAAACTCGCGTCAGGACACGTGACCTGATCGAAAATTCGTAAGACGGAGGGAGAGTAGACCGCAACGTTAATAGGTATTCAAGTTTTCACTTCTGCCGGCACTCCCGGAGTGCAACCCGTTGTTATTTTTTCATGTATTTCTGATTTTGATAAAAGAAACGTAATTAATTAACAACGATATGAATTCAGTTCAACAAAATATAAATAGTGCATTAAACACTTTGAACAAAAAACCAGAGCAGATTAAAACCAGAGCATTTTTACTGCGGTACTACCATCCGCAAACTTGAAGCTAAAACTGCAATATCTCAACAAACAGCTTGAAACAACATTCCACCTGCTTTACACCGTAATATGACAAAGCTAAAATCGTAAATGCGCACTGGAAACAAGCCAGTTCAGCCTAGCGAAGATAGCTTTTCTTCTAACTCTGCAATTCTCATAATGATGGATAAACATCGGATGCAGATAGAATTTGTACTGACCAATTTAAATCGTGGAAATTCTGTATAACATCCTGTATCTCCAATATTTTAACATAACATCAGGCCTGTTACCTCGAAGCGTAAGGCAGACGTGTACAACATTTCGCCAGTTATGTTTAAGTTCCATGTAATAGGGGGCAAGCCTATTGCCATCAACCGAGCAAGAATCCAGACTCCGAGCTGGCAAATGAGATATTGAATTGAATTGTTATTTTCGTGTTTTGTTCTTTCCTTGCGTCATGTGTACCGCAAATAAACGTATTTTTTTAAATATTCCAAATGGAAAATTCCAGTAACATATTTACCCGACCTGGGAATCGAATCCAGGGCCTTATGTTTAGCAGTAGCACTTGCGACCACTAGACCAACGAGGCAGCCTATTATGAATGCAGTACTCCACTTAATTGTGGATTGTTTTAAGCCTAGTAACAATTATAAACTACTAGCTGCGCCCCGCGGTTTCACCCGCATAAGTCTCAAATATCGGGATAAAAAGTATCCTGTCCTAATCCAAGTAATGGTCTACCCATGTGCCGAAAAAAATAAACAAACTAACTAATATTCGAATTTATAATATTAGTTTTGGATTAACAACAATAGCAGGCTGTTATCTAAAAACAATCTTCAACTAAAACGATGGTCTAACACTTCTTTAAATGAATGCACATTACAAGTCATCCCTTAAAAGCACAATATAAACCAACAGTCATTTATTCCACACGGAACCGACCATTTCGTACGAAAAACAACATCAACATTCTGATTAGGCATTGGCTAAAATGCTTTTCACTTAAGAAGAAAAGGATACGATTTATCACTAACAATTTGTACCGCGGTATCGATCACTTGAAGAATAATGCCCTGGAGCGTTCTAGGGGTATGTTCCCACAAGAATCCTAAATAAGTTGTGTAAAACGTATTCTTGGGAGACTTTAGTGATGTTAACAGGCATGGGAAAATAACGGGATTAAATAAGGTCAAGAAATAAGAGGTAAGATTCCGGGATTTTCGTATTAAACAGGTAAAATTCAGGTATTGCATTCCTTATGAATGCAATACCTGAATTTTAAATGAGTTAAATATTTCTAAACACAAACTAAAACGTTTATTGTTTAAAGAAAGCATAATTTTAAAGTTCCTTTTATATTTATTTATTTGGCCACCAACAGCTGTTTTTACAAGATATTAATAGAAAACTAAACAAAATAAAAGTGCTGGTATGTATGTCTATTACAGGTATATTTAGCTTATGAAAACTGTAATGAGCTCTCTCATAACTTTATATAGACTACGTTAATTTCTTAGATGATTAAAAGAAATGCAAACATAGCATCTAGAACCACACAAAGCTTATCCCGCAGAACAGTTTACTCCAAATTCCGGGACGTCCCGGGAAATGAACACAACACTAGTGATACACTTTATTGAGCCAATGCTTGTGTGAAATTTATTGTGCTCGGTGTAAACAAGTTCCCTTGAATGTCGCCGTTAATTTTATTTATATGCGACACCGAATTTAAGGCTGTCCGTGATGTGGTTGTGTTTTTAAATGTGGTGTGGTGGTTGCTGATATTGCGACAGTGCACGTAACTTAGCCCGGAAACTAATAAATCGCGTTAGTTTGTATTTTAAGACTACAGGAACTAGTTATTAAGTAGTTTTGTCTATCATCGACGAAAAAATAGTCTCTAGATGTCTTTTATTAAAACATTTATTTTGGGATACAACTTTTACTACTTACAAGAATGATTTTTTTAATTGTAGCGTTGTGAGGGTTCTCAACTGTAAATAGTCGAGTGATGCTAAAATATCACAATTAGTAAGTTCCTAATCACATCACTAAAAACATGGTACAGCATTGACTTTCCGGAGACGCTCTGTCATTTCGTTTCAGCTTGCTGAGCTGGTGAAAGCTATCCCCTGACCCTCAAAATTCTGTGTGCCCCGACTTAGGATGAGTTTCACATTAGTTTGGTAATTTAACCAGACCCTCTGCGCTGGATAACCTATTGATCTTATCACCTATGTAGTATCTACTCCCCAAGCGAAATCCGCGTAGTTTCGGCCGAAGTTACGGAAGCTTCAGGCCACGGACATACCATAAGAGAGACGGAGCGCGAAGCATCCGCAATGTCAGCCGAAACTACGGGTCATCGCATAGGGAGTAGACCCCCCTGATTTTGCGAGTGTCAATGTCGGACACGCCGCTGAGAGTTTTCCAGCGCAAAGATTATTATATGGTATGTATTGCTACTACATCGAGGTGGTGTAGTGTCTCACTGTGTTATTGTTAATTAGTGATTAGTGAGCCATCTGCTATGATCACGTTTACTTTGTGTGTTATGCTCGCGTGTTCTCATACTTAATCTAATTTTAGCACCTGCCAATGTGCTACGCTATGTTGCAAACTCTCTTGCCTGAAAACCGCTGCGATGTGCTGTGTGTGTACTGTAGCTTTCACCTACAATGCTTCCCACAACGTTCCTTGGCTAAAAATGGGAAAGAAGCTGGCAAATCGCATGCGGCTTGCTGCTATTTGCACCGCATCTAACATGCGCTCCATTGCAACAATTTGCTGCTATATACTGCTGATGTGTAGCTGCGATGCACGCCACCTGCGCACGCTGCCAAGGTCTCTCGAAGGCCTGACAAACCTGCGGCCTATCGCCGCGAGCCCGTGCTGACAGGCCACCACGTGCTACCGACGCTCGCCATCTGGTCTTACAAAGGCCGTCCGGCCTATTGCTGAGACTGTGCTGAGCAGGCACCCACGTCTACCACGTGTTACCAAGGACGGTACACTACGTATTTACTTGTGATAGTGCTGGGAACAGAACAGTGACTCGGTGACCTTACCCGCGACCTAGCCTAATTATATGTATTAACTTTTATAGCTGTTTTAATTACTACCTAAGCTACCTACCTATTAGTAAACGGCCTGCGCAGCCTATCTGCAAAGCCCTAGCCGTTACAATATGGTGCGCTTTTTTTTGGATAGAGCGATAGCAAAAAAATCGTTTTGTGTTTAAGCTATTAAAGTTACCTATGGCAGTTCTTATATCACTTTAATAGCTCTAAGATATAATACACTAGCATTAGCATTGTACTCCATAATCTGTCTGTAATTTACGTGCTAAGTTTTGCTTTCAGTATTTTTCCCATTTGAATTTCTAAGGAGAATTTTCTTCACTTCTAAATCGTGCAGCATGCACAATTTAAAGAAAATTCAAGCTCAGCACTTTATAAATCACTGTATCGCGCTCCGATACCTCAACCTCTCACTAAATCACTTAACAACTCGGAAATTGGACTTCAACTTTCAACAACGGACAGAGCAAATGTAACAGTGATCTTTGGTAAGTATCAATTTTATTCAAAATAAACTTTATAGCACAAACCTTAAGAATTTTCTCATTACGTGAATATCGTTTGAGGTGTCAAGCAGTTTATTGATCGTATTAAGAGGGAACAGGGCCTGCAAGGAATTTGAAAAATAGTTATTTGAAGAAACTTTTTCTCCTCGAAAAATGAGCCGATTCAATTATTTATTATATTAAAATTTTAAGAAAGACTATGTCTAGGTTCCTATCATTTTCATTTATGTTAAAAATCTTTTCGAATTTGTCTGTCCTCTAATCACGGCGGTAAAAATGAGGCAATTTTGTCATTTTTGGAGGGTCATATTTTCTTTACCAATAAGTTTCTGAAAAAAAGGAAACAACAGGGACGTTTTTACAGTAGACCATGATTTTATAAAAAAAAATGATTTCGCTAGAGGGATCATTCAGGAAGAAAAAGGGGAATACATTTGCATGGAGAATCGCAGGCCCTGTTCCCTCTTAACTTAGTTTCACAAAAGTTTCTTTTCTTTACATTCATTTTGATAGTACAAGTACGTCTAGAGTGGTTTAGGCCCAGCAGTGAACAGCTATATTGAAATGACGACTCAATGATGATACATTTACTATTTCTAACACTATAATAGTAAATAAATAAATCACTTGAACACGCTACGACACCTAATCTGTCACAAAATCACTTTACAACTCAGCACCCGGAATCCCGCACTCAACACTACACATATCGGACTCAGTCAGCACAGTTTCTCAAAACAAACAACTGTGCATGGGAAAATTTCAAATTGATACAAGAAAAGCGTTGCTGGCTTTCTGCCAGGCCCCGTTTCGGTTGGAGAGGGCTTTTGTAGACGTACCCGCAACGTGCTTGCCGCCTCAAGAACTGAAAACGCTGGTAAGCAGCCTGAAATAGTTGGTGCCTTTATGCGGCTGACCGAGCTGTGAATGGCGTCGGCTTATAATATTTTATGTAATTTTTGTTTGATATTGTTTTATTTAAGTTTCTTTATTTAAAGGTGCTTTGTATCGCTGGGTATTTATTTGTGTGTCTTTCTGATTTAGTTTGAGCTCGGAGAGTGGTCCTTCAAAACTGAAGGACCACAAATTATAAACTTTATTATAGTAATTAGCAAAGCGGTGCTTGAAAGTTGATGGATACTGCAACTAAAGGAAAACCTGGCTGGGAAGATCTAGTTGTTTTCCATTCCATTTATCTCATCAAATATCTATATAAGAGCACTCTCTTCTAGTGCCTCGCATATTGTGGGATGCAAAAACAAAATCACGATATCTGTTTAAAAAAAACCGGTCAAGTGTGAGTTGGACTCGCACACGAAGGGTTCCGTACTTACCACCGTCCAATATTTAGCAAAAAACGCACATATTTGATTTTTATTATTTTTGTTGTAGCGGCAATAGAAATTCACAATCTGTAAAAATTTCAACTGTCTATACATATTATGGTTCATGAGATACAGCTCGCTGACAGACCGACGGACAGACTGTTGAGGCTTAGTATTAAGGTTCCGTTTGGCACCTTTCGCGTATGTAACTTTAAAAAAATATTTTATTAATATGAACTATTTCAGCACACACGCAAAACAACAAACCTCCTTTGTTCCACTAATTAGTTCATCACAAATTCACTAGATGTCACATTTTTCAACAATGCAAATTGGAAATCATGGCGCGATATTATAACAATGCAGCAATTTCAACCTTATAGTGAAGTAAAAAGTTTGAAATTCCTAAGCACGTATTATGTAGTAGATACTTTTTAGAATAAACCAGCATTAGTGGTAAATGTTAACGAGACTCATTAGGCGAGGAGACTGTTCGTTATAATGGCCAAATATTTTTTAGTCTTTCGGTCCGCCATAATAGAAAAATGTTGGAAGTGTACAACGGGTTGCCGCGCCTGGGGGTAAAAGCGGGAAATATTTTTTGAATACTAAAATTTCCGTTGGGGTAGGATGGGAAACTATTAAAGCTGGGGCCAGTGGGTTGTTTGATAGTTTTTGGGGATTAAAATATTGGATACTGCAGCAAATTACTGAAAATATTTGTGGTGTTTTCGTTTTTTTTGCAATGGCGTTTATTGTAAATGACAATTAAGGATCAACTATTTTACGTCTAAGTAGTGTATTTGTGCCCTCTCTGAATAAAACGAGAAGAAGCAAAAACAGAAGAACAATCTGATCGAATAATAAATAGTCTGCAATATGAAGAAAAGGGAAAAATAGAAAAAAAAGGGCTGTTCGAGCCATTTACAACCTAGGTCCGAGAGATTCCGTTCGAGAAAAATTCAAAGAAATAAATATTCTGACTGTAGCGTCACAATATATTTTTGAAAACCTATTGTATGTACACAAAAATATATCTAATTTTAAAAAGATTTCCGATATTCATAGTTTAAATACGAGGAATAAACACAACCTCGCTGTACACCGCACTCGTCTCCACAGAGTAGGCAACTCGTTCATGTGTCAATGTATACGCTTTTACAACAAACTTCCCATCGACATTCGAAACTTACCCATTAAACGATTTAAAAGCTGTATTAAAACCAAACTTTGTAAAAAAGGGTACTATAAAATTTTAGATTATTTAGATGATAAAAAAGCTTGGGATTGAGCTGCTCGCTCTGCTAAGCCTTGTGCTAAAATCATAAAATCAATACCAGTATTATATAAACATTACATACAAAATGACATGATTACTTTGTAAAGTATTTTTTTTATTTATTTTTAAATTTTTGTGAAAGTGAGGACTATGTGGATTTTTTAATTATTATTATTTTTTCTTTCTTATTTAGTTTTAATGATGGTCTGGCAGTTTGAGTAATTTATGAGGCCTACCCAAATGTCCTTTCTTTGGTATTGTTCGTCGAGTTGAGCTCCTTAAGTTCTGGGTTGAGCTCCACGATTACTGACAAATGCTTGCACTGACAGGACAGGTCCACTCAAATCTGTGTGGTTCTTTTCTCAAAAGACCATTTCAGACACTAATCTACATGGTCCTCATATGGCCTGACCAAGATTATGTCTGGACTTTAAAAGAGACTGTGACCTCTGAGTTTGTTTCGGCCTTTCTTCTCAGAGTAGTCAGATAGGAAACGCCGAACTCATCTAGCTAATTTTTAATTATTTTTTTAAGATGACGTGTAAAAGTGATTCCAATATCCTATTTACAGAATAAACAATTTCATTTCATTTCATTTCGAAGGATCCGATCCTGAACACAAATATTTGCAAATTAAATAACCAATACATAAATGAAGTAAAATAAAAGCCTTTATTTTTATATCCCGTCCCGAAAATAATTTAAACATGCAAAGGAGGCTCGATAACATACCGAATCAATTCCCCATTACTTTCCCATGGATACCTAATGGATAAAACTACGTACATATTACCGACTTTGTTCCATACAAAAAAGGGGTTCATAGATTTTCCCTTACCATCTCTTGTTTATTTTATATTCAAAGCAAAATAGACCGTATATGTACGGCTAATGAGTCCGTTTTCTTTTGCTTGTACGATATATTTTTATACAGTTAATGTGTTCGCAAATGAGAGATAGAGAGGCATTAAATAGACGACGTCATTGGATGTTGCGTCATAGTACATACGAAACAGTAATTCAACTCGATCGGGCGATTAAGTTTAAAAATGTTGATTGCTTTTTGTTGTAATTATCTGAAGCTGTTTTCATTTCGTGTGTTTCAAGGAATGTATTTTATTGCTTTTACCCATGTAAAACTTAATCATTCTACAAACACTTTATTTTTTGCATGTAGATTGAATATTGAGAATGAATAATATTGTTAGAAGTTTTTGAGTTAGGAAAAGGGCAATTTATAAATCAAACTTCAAGCAGTTTTCTAAGAACCGAAACAAAGGTCTGAAAATATCAAACAAGAGCACGCCTACTTAACTCTAAACAATATTACATTAGGAGGGTCAACCACACAGAAATTATTCATCCACGATCGACCCAAATATCCTGATTGATACCTCAGAGGTACTTGTACCTCCCACGTCGATACTGCCTCAAATTATTTCAAAGAAGAAGCGAAATTGAGTTACTTCGCCCAATTTACTGTGGGAAGCAGAGACTATAGGCTTAACAAAGATGGAGTATGTGATATAATATATGATGAATATTATGTAATACATTCAGTAACAGCTAGATTCTGTTGCTAAGGGGTAACTTGGTTTTGATTGAAGGTCACATTTGGTGTCGTAGTTAGCGATTCAGCTGAAGATTACATACATGTGTGACCTGATTTCAATGGTTTGTTGTTATTAGTTGAAACTAACGCTGTCGTTATATGTTCCGTAATGTCAAAGTATGACAATATGGTTGTGTAGATAAGTATGACTTGTAATACGATTCTATAATTGGTTAGTGTTACGATTCGTTTCTGGTTATAGTACCCGGCAATAAATAAATCAGGCACTTGCTTGTGCAATAAAATTTACAAAAAACAATGGGTCTACGTAATGTTCTGTTCAATGAATCTGTCTAGACTTTTCCCAACTATGTTGTGGTCGGCTTCCAGTCTAACCGGATGCAGCTGAATGCCAGTATTTTACATGGAGCGGTGGCTTATCTGACCTCCACAAGCCAGTTACTGGGTAACGCGATATCCCTTGGTAAGACTGGTTGGGCTTCGTGACGACTGTCAAAGATCTACGAATGACAGCTGGGACCAACGGTTTTACAAAATTTCTTGGAAATAAGTATCACAGCTTGTGTACGCGCGGGATTAGATTTACAGTCTTTGCGTAATGTCTAAGACAGCTCAGCGACTAGACACAACGACAGGCTGCGGCCGACAATTTTCATATACATATTTTTATCAAAACTCCGTACACTTGGCATCGAGTTGCAGAGTCGCAACTATAGGCTAAAATCGTTCGCTCTCGCGCTACTTGTCAAGACGAATGGTGCATGCGCACGTCCGATGCGTATTTTTGCAACGACAAGACGCACAGTTTTCACTGGTACTTATAGCCTACTTAAGATTGACGCTTATAAGTGGAAAATACATGCCCCGTCAATCATAAAAGTGCTACTAGTCTAATAAACATAACAAGTTATAATATATCCAAAACAATTTAATTACGCAGAAGCATGACCGCAGAAAAACATTTTCTATGGCTTTGCAATACGATCCATAATGATCAAATGTTTGAAGCTTTCTAAATATAAATATTTCAATACCCTTTTCAAGTTTTAATAAGCAATGTAACCGGAGATCGAGTTTTTGAGGTATTTTTTTCTTTAGTTTAATATAATTAAAAGTAAATTTACACCTCACCTATGATTTTGAAGTTTACGTATTTTTTGTTACAATGACCCTGAATTTATGTATCCTTTTTATGAGCGTCTGGCTGAACTTTTTAACGTTAGATATAAATATCTAGTGTAAAAATAATTAATTAGGTTAACGCTTTGTATCAAAATCAAAATATTTTATTTCACATAAACATAGATGGGCACTTATCGAACGTCAGAAGCTAGGTGCATGGTTCCAATTGGTCGCTTCCTATGGAGAAGAACCGGCAAGAAACAAAAATAACTCCGGAGTTACTCTTTTACAATGTTTTCTAATTACAGTGTTAATAGGTATGGGAGGATGGTGTAGGTCAACAAGTACCAGGTACTTAACAAAATAGATAATACCACTTAGCTTGCGACCAGTACATTAACGAGACTGACCGATAAATAAATAAATGTAATCGCTTTGTTATAAGTTAACTTAAAAGGCACTTTTAAGAGTCGAAGTGGTTGGGAATTGTTTGGCGGGTCTGCCCCAAAAACAGAAGACCTACGAGCGAAAGAAAATATTGCCATTTTTTTCTGTCAACACCAAAGTTCCACAAGAATAAAGCATTATATTTCAAGCATTCACACCTCCTTATTCTAAAAAAGAGCAAGCTGATACCATCGGTAGCTAGGTGGTTAGTGAAAACTTTCAATCCACTACGACAAAGAGAGTTGGCAGAGCGCCAGGCCCCACCAATCAGCTGACTACTGTATAAACTGTGTTAAAATGTGTTCAGAAACTGAGAATAAAATATCTTGTCATAAGATTTCGTGTCGGCCATTTTTATTCATTTGGGACGAATTTATTCATCGAGTATGCAAAATTTACGTGATATTTGGTCAAAAGGGGGTCTTAAAATATCATTCTTCTTTATAGATAACTAGCTGCGCCCCGCAGTTTCACCCGCATAAGTCTCGATCCCGTAGGAATATCGGGATTAAAAGTCAAAATCTTATGTCCTATTACAAGTCATGGTGTACCTGTGTGCCAGATTTCATCTAAATCCGTTCAACCATTTTAGCGTGAAAACGTAACAAACAAACAAACTCACTTTCGCATTTATAATATTAGTTAGTAGTAGTAGTACGATATAAAGAAAATGCATAGATTAAGTACGATAGGTATTGAGACGACCTAGACAGGTTGAATCGAAGTGGCTCTGGAAAAGGATGCTTCGTCGGATTTGGGGGAGGCCTTTTCTCAGCAGTAAGACAGTGTAGGATAACAAAATGAAAAAGTACCGTACAGATACGATATGATCTAGGGATGTTAACGCGTCCCGAAGGACCGAAACTCAGGCGCTTGACGTCCTTACGGTACCTATAAAGGACCAAATGCTATCTACTTCACTTATCAAAATACAATCATTATGCAGTAAACTTTTACGTATACCACGAACAATTCTAAAAAACCTCATAAATTATTCATCTTCACATATTATTTGTAACAAAAATATTACCATACACCCAAGCAAATGTGTTCTTAGGAAAATAACTTAAAAAATACAGGGTGATCTATATCTAACATGAGGATCATTAACATATCAACGAACAAGTTTGGCGTGGAGCCAGCCAAGATTGATGGCTGAAAGTATGCATATCTGTGCCTCAAAAAAAGTTTTTGTTGAGAGGCACAATGTTTTATTACGGGTCTAGTCGTTTCGGGGTTTTAGGACTTGCTGTGTCGTATGTGACAAAAATATAGTGTCTCACTGTCAGTTTTTTGTAATACTAAGACTGAGTGATAAAGCCCCAAAAAAATCTAGAGTAAAAATATCATACCTACTGAAACCAAAGCGCGAAGATTTGTGTGTTAGCTGAATCGTCTTTAAGACCTAGAAAAGAATCGCCAAATACGCAAAAGTCGCCCAAAGCCTTCATATACATATACACATACATTGATGCTACTCAGCCCTCATGTAGACGATGTGACCGGGTTTTCAAGTCCAAATATGGTATTGCAAGTCATCAGAGAGCTCATGAAAGGAATGAAAATTTGTCTGGGTCACTGTTGCCGGTTATGGTGAAATGGGCTATACTGTGGCAGCATCTACATCGCCACAAGCGAACTACGCATCACACTGACGTCACGCAAAATCCTGCATCGCGCAAGCAGAGTTTACTGCGTGACTAGCATATATACAACGGCCCGACAGCAATCGTCGGACAGTTGCCCACCAGGCACAACACCCGTCGGGTCGGAGGATCCTCCTTTTTCTATAGAGGTTGAGTGAACATTACAACCGGTTCCTCATACCTTTATACTGGTGGCTCCGACGGGATACTACTAGCTATTATACTAGCTTAGTCAAAGTTGCTTCGATCTATGTGCATACAAATTGCAATAAAATAAAAGTATTTCAATTAATATCACCCCATTTCACTTTTCATTCTATTGCCAAATACCGACAGAAACAAAAATCAAAATTCAACAAAAAGTAGAGGACAAACCTCTGAAAGTCATTAAGGCGGTGCACACCACCGGAGTTGAAACTCGTAAAAACATTAAAATAGCGTATAACACGATCGTAAACACCAGTTAATATGCGCCAAACGCTTGCAACAAAACGACTGTGCCAACTAGCTTTCTTACTTTTGTGTTATAGCCTTAAATCGCTCGTGTACACTATTCTTAACTTTCAATTCTTTTGTACCGTCTTAATTTGCGTGGGGTAGGTATATAATTTTATATACTTTAGTATTCCATGCTATTTTAATACTATCTTAAGAGCTCTAAGACTATACTCAGACTTGAGTCGGAGCTGCATTCGATAGAAAAATACTTTCTCCTAAGAAAAATTTACGGATTGGGAGATTTGTGTATGAATATTACGTATATACTTTATCTTTAGCTAATGTAATTGGCAGATTGTTATTTTAAGGTACCATTCCGTAGCCAACTGCAGGTAGCAGCAGCAGGCGACGTGTCGCCGCGACAGTCTGGTTTCTATGTATTGCTATGAAATCGAATCGAATTTCTATGAAGTCGTCTACTGCTGCTGCCTGCAGTCGGCTACAGAATTGTACCTTTATGTTAAAGTATTTTTTTTTTTAAATCACCTGATAAACCAACATGCAAGGAACAGTGCCCAGCAGTGGGACAATAAAGGTTAAATAAAAAATAAGAAAAATAGAGTTTTCTTAATACTATAGCACTTTTACCATAGTTTAAAAAAAAGCATCGTTTTAATTTTGTTAGTACAACTTTAACCTTTGCTGCTTGAAAAATTAAAGCCACCAGCTATCATCTCAGTTCCCTTCACAAGACTGAGCCCCATCATTTCAGTACCAACCTCAAATTTCCATAAATTGACACCCAATCAAGGCCTTACCTATCCCAGAACAAGGCCGTAATGGTACTTTACGTCACTAAAACGTACCACTTGTGCCAAAATTTTCACTAAGAGCATTACAATGAATCTGACAGTGAGGGAGGGACTGCCTAGGCCCTGTTTAACCCTTCAAGGGAGGAGCGGTTAATGTTTTTATACCGTTTAATTATAATAATTACTGGTAAAATTTTTGGACTTACTCGGTCGGACTTGGTCGGTTTTTACAATTTACTTTGTATCCAACAAAGTAAATTGTAAAAACCGACCAAGTGCGAGTCAGACGCACACGAAGGGTTCCGTACTACGGTACAATATTTAACAAAAAACGCCGAAAAAAACCCGCTTCTTGTATGGACTTAAAATTAAAGGGGCTCTCCCCTTTAATTTTAAATTTTATTTTATTTTTATTATTTGTTGTTATAGCGGCAAAAGAATACTGCACAACACAATCTGTGAAAATTTCAACAGTTTATCTATTACGGTTTATGAGATACACATAGCCCGCTGACAGACAGACGGACAGCGGATGCTTAGTAATAGGGTTCCGTTTGGCACCTTTCGGGTATGAAACACTTTTTTTTTTGTATGTGAAATTATGAAATAACTTCTCCCGCTCTGGGCGGAGCGTGAGGGCGTGTCACACTCTTACTGACTAAAAGTCATCCGTGTTCCTTCAGTTGCCTGTTAGTTGCCAGGGGTCGCGGTATCCCTTCCGGACTTTCCCGCGACCCCGGCAGGCCGGCAGTAATATAGAAATTTTCTTTATATTTATAAGATCACGCCTGTATTCCCCAAAGGGTTGGGCACTTATTAGTGGTAATTTAGACTAAAGAGGGATACTTATAGTACACCCAAAATTATGTTAGTTCTGCCCATTATTTGCCATGTAAATGGGGGGAGCCCATTGCCTTTAACCGGGCATAAATCCAGACTCCGGGCTGTTGAGAGAAACTCCTAATGGAAAGACTCAATATCACTTTGCCCGACCGAACCCTGGACTTCATGCTCAGCAGTCGGGATTGCGACCGTTAGACCAACGAGGCTGGTTGTTTTGAACCAATCGATGAAATACCAAACATACATGATAAATAAAAATCCATAAACATCGATGATGAGCAAACGTAAAAATACTCCTGATACCCCCAAGTTACAGCAAATAAACTTTACTGACTCTCCTCTCTCTAATATCTCTTTTAAATTTTACGATCGAGAGATAGATGAAACGCTATTCGCCATTTTATTAGCTTTAACATCATTACGGTGTAATAAATTGATAAATGATTAAGATTAAAATGCAATTTCCCTGATGATGACGGAATTAACGGCAGAAGCAGTTGATATATTTTGTTTTTGTGGTTTTATAGACCGTGGGAATTGGGTGGCCCTCAAAATGTAAATCTTAGGGGTTTTTTATAAAACAGGTACAATTTTTTTGTAAAACGATACGTTCACAAATCTGAAACTAGTATCTTTTGACCGTGCGTGATACGAAAATTAGTTCAGTGCAGGTAGTTTGTTTATTTATTTCTAAAAGAGATTTATCTTTAGTACTGTTTAAATAATTAAGGCCATATCAATGTTCTCGGCTCCCATCACAAGACCGAGCCCCATCATACAAGTACCTACCTCATATATAACAGTGCAACTAATCATAAAACTATTTTCAATACTATCCAAACATCCTAAGAGGCAAATCAATAAAAAAAAAAGATTTTTCATTGGTTAGAAATAAGAACATCCAATTCAAACAGAAAATAGAGAACAATAACTCCACCATACCAATAAAAATAAACAACACTAGAACAACATTTTCAAAATGATATTCGTTATCTGCTATCATCCGATTTTATCCGCATAAGCCGCGTGATCCTTCAATCAGGAGGGATTATATCCCGACCGTGGCTGGAACACCACAATGCAATCGTTTTGTTCAAATTCTATGAATAGACAATATTATTTTGATGTTCAAGTTTCTTTTCTATTGTAAGAAGCTAATGCTGTAGAAAGATCTTTTGTGGATGGCTTGTGATTGATTAAATTAGTAGGTAGGAATGGAGGTATTTTTCTTTTCTGACTGCGATCATTCTAGTATTGCATATATCTTTAAACTAACAATAAAGCTAAAGAGTTTGTTTTTTGTTTGCTTAAACGCGCTAATCTCGGGTACTCCCACTCGGATTTGAAAAAATCTTTTTTGCTTTTGATAGCTACGACCCTTAGGAGCCGAGAAAAAAGTAAATAAGACAGAAAAAACGCTAAGTGAAATCGAAGTAATAGCGTGGGCGGGCGATGCGATGCGACGGGGTGGGACGGGGGAACAAGAAAGGAGCTCGTGGCTAAGTAATAACAGCCGCACGGGTCAATCCATCAGGTTAACCTACACTTACCGGGGTTGGTCCGTGGATGGGTGACCATCTTTACAAATACCGAGACTCCTCCGTGCCTTGGAAAGCACGTTAAGCTGTTGGTCCCGGCTGTCATTCGTGGATCTTTGACAGTCGTTACAGGTCGTCAAAAACCCGAAAGCCTTACAACCCGTCTTATCTAGGGGTATTGTATTACCCAGTTACTGGGTTGTGGAGGTCAGACAGGCAGTCGCTCCATGTAAAATGCAACCGGTTAGACTGGAAGCCGACCCCAAGATAGTTGGAAAAACGCTAGGCAGGTTGATTGATTGCTTTTTTTCCGACCACAATAACGTTATAAAATATTCTTTCTTTACGTTATAAAATTTTCTTTTGCGCTGGTTTTCGGCTGTCGCTAAAAACCAGCGCTGGGGCTCTGTCTCGCATAGGGTCGCAACATTATGCTGAGCGATGGCCATTTTGTGTGGATGTGACGCATATTTTCCCCCAATTTGTTATTCTTGTGTTTTGTTTTTTCTGTGCGTTATATTTACCGCAAATAAACGTATTTTCTTTCTTTCTTTAGCGTTTTTGGAAAAGGTAACATTTTACTTAATTTTGCACTGAAAAAAGTCACTTTTTTAATAACTTATCTATTCAACTCATACTGTACTTACACAGTAATATAAACCCATCCTCGTTACTTTCATAAAACGACAAAAGACAAACAATACTATCTTCTCTCCGCAGACAACAAACCTCATGAATTTTGATAAACAGCGATCTATCAAAATTCAAAAGTACAACTTCAACTAAAAACATAAAATTTTAAAGCAGCCACAGGCGCTCTAAATCCGATCCCTTCGTCCGAGATAAGAGCCAGTGTTTCAAGCTGGAATTAAATGAATTATTATACTCTAGATGAACCATTTTGTAACGTTAATGAGTACTCTGTGGAACCTTCTGGAAGTTTTCGACATTTCTTTTGTATTCATGAATTAAGTGCACTGCGACGATAGTAATTGAGTTATATATAATGGAGTTGCTAGTTCCTGTTGCGCATTTTTTTCGAGTTAATAAATTGTGCAATTTACTTATTTGGAAGTGCTGATGATTTAATTAGTTTAATTTAATTAATCATTTATTTAATTTAGAATTGTAGATAGTTTTTGTTTTTGATATTTTGTAGATAATTCATGTATTATTTTCGACTAAGTCAGAAGAACATTAGATAATGCTTCTTTCAGGGAAGGAATAGAATTAATAAACCAACAACTACCCACTTTTCAAATCATTGCTCGGTTGAAAAGTGCCTGTTACACAAAATGCAAAACAAAATTTGAAAAAATAACTAAAAATTGGATAGCTCTTCAACAGAAAACCCTTGCTTTCCTTACGTGCGTATATACCATTATAAAAACCCATTCCAACAAATCTAAAAGATCTCCACTCTCAATTCCATTCCGAAACATTAGGTACATAACAACAGAGGTCACATACAAAACCACAGCCTATTCAAATGCCCATAAAAACCCATGTGCCCATTACCAGAGAAGCAATAACAAAACAGAATAGAAGTCATTTAAAACACTCGAAAACACTACAGCAAAATAAACAGCCTCGTTTTATAACCGAAGACTTTTTATCGAGAATGTTCGAAGCGAGGTTCCTAAGAGAAATTTAAATGCATTAAGTTGAAACCTAGACGATTATTCGTAGAAACTCTCACTGTTTTATCGCCTTTTGGGGTGGGGTACGTCTAACTTCTAACTATAGAGAAAGGCACTGACCGAGGATTATGCACTGTGGCTTGCAATTGGAGAGATCCAGCACTGGATTGGTAGGTATGGGCCGATGTTGTGCACCTCGCACTGATTTGTCAAGCTCTGTAATGTTGATGACAGAAGAATGTAAGCCTTATCGACAGTCTATTACAACTGAATATTCGTATCATCATACAGAAACCCATGACGTTCTATATTGACGGCATAAATATGCCAAAATAATTCCACTGCAATGTCACGAGAGAAGATTCAGAAATTGCCACAAAAGGACGAGGGCAGCAGATCCTCCTATCAGCTAAACACAACAGATAAACCTAGTCATAAGGCTACCTATATTTAGCAGTGGACAAAATCAATCAGCCTAGCCTTTTCCCAGCTATGTTGCGATCGGCTTCTAGTCTAATCGGATGCAGCTAAATACCAGTATTTTACATGGAGCGACTGCCTGTCTGACCTCCACAATCCAGTTACTGGTTAACATGAAATCCCCTTTTTAAGACTAGTTGTCAGACTTCTGGTTTTCTGCCTACCTGTAACAACTGTTAAATATCTACAAATGACAGCCGGGACCAACGGCGTAGCGTGCTTTCCGTAGCACGGACATGGACAAAACCTTATCGATTTTTCAAACAAAAAGGGCATTTATCAACCCATTTTCTAATCCTACCCAATAATCCGTACATTGGCTTATTCTGCGGTAAATCTCACTGTTTCGTGGTCTTCGTCTGCAAGCGAGTTAAAGTATCGATAGACCGATACGCCATTTTATGAGCTGCGTTCTAAAGATTTACTGTTTGTTTTGTTATTTGGTTTTGTATGTAAATTCCTTTTTGTTGAATGGAATGGAAAGGATTTTATTATTCGTTTTTGCTGTGTTTAACAGCATATAATTTTTATTCCGAACGAAAAATAGGAATACAACAACACAAACAAATATTCTTTTCAGTATCAGGACCATAGATAACAGTGATATTAAACTGTATAACAGAAACAAAATTATAATAGATGCCAAAAAAAAAAAATTGATGTCAATGTCTAATTGTTGCAACTGATGTGCGATTATCAGTACATAATTAACTTTAATAAAAAACACACACACAAATTTGAAATTACATTAAATCATATTACATTACATTACATTACATCATAGTACTTGAGTGGCTGAGCTCTGCTCGGGTGAGAATACGGAGAAAACGATTTTTCCCAGATAAATATGAGACCTAGCTAGTTCAATTTTTCACCCCCGTAAACCCCTATTTTGTTACTTTCATCGAAATCGTTAGAGCCGTTTTCGAGCACGTGATTACAAATATATATACATACAATTTTTTTATAATTTATTTTTTAATTTTCTTTTTCTATTTTTTTTATAAAAAACGTTGCCCCACACTAGGAATTTCTCCTGTGTTGTGGGTGCGTTTACAAACATTTAAACTCACATCCACAAACAGCCAGACCCGGAACAACTAATTGTAGGTCATATAAATATTTTTTCCGTGAATCGAACCCGCGACACGCAGCGCAGCAGTCAATCGCCTAACCACTGCGCCAACCGTGCCGTCAATTATATAGATTAAAAAAATATTGCTCTCAATAGTATAGTATAGGATTACATCATATTACATCACATTAAATAACAATACTTTTACACATTGACGACCGTTTTCTGAAAGGCAATATTATAAACACAAAAGTAAGTTTTGAGACTTTTTAACTCATGTCAAGTGATTTAATCGGCTGTCGTTATTTCAGTCAGCCAAACAGCTGTTCACATCAATTTCACAGTCTGTTGTTTAGTTTTTGTATTGATTAAACCCAATTACACCAAACTCTGTTAGTTATTAAATGTCTCGTTAAGCATGTTTACGGACTGTTGAACATATAGTCTTTACACATTTATTTCCCTCTGACAGCAACCTTATAGCAACGCGAACAAAGCTGACTGTGTTGCAAAATCACACGTAAAATATCTGTCTTAAGACAGTAGTGATACAGTAAGTCAAAATGCATAATGGGATAAATGTCACAACTATCAGAGTTTGGTAAAAATGGCTCTAATGCCCACTTGTACTACAAATCACAGAAAATCATTCTGTCTCTGTCATCTTCAAACGATTCACAGAAATAGCACGATATTTTAAATTCGTTTACCGCTAAATGCATTTAGTGATTGATGCTGCAAGTAGGCCTAAGCCTTTCAGCAACCGGGTCATAATCACTATATTATAAAAATATATGAACCTAAAAAACTCACCAAAATCGATTCTTCGTAGCACTTCGTAGCGCGTAGCTCGTAGCGCGTAGCACCGTAGCATCTTCAGATGCCTGTCCAGTTATTTGGTTTTAGAATCCAAACGCTTTGCCCAACTACTTGGCAACGGTAAAGCGTAGGAATTCTAAAACCAAAAGACTGGTTTTCTTCTCTCTTCTTTATCTTCTGATTTTGTTCATTTGCTATGGTAATTCTAGGATATTGGATTGTGTCGGGGTTCAATGCCCGTTCTTACCTGAAACAAAGAAACAATAGATTTTAATCCAGTTTAAGACTTGTTTATATAAGAAAGGTCGTTGAAGTTTGGGTGTTGTTTTAAGGAGGTATTTTTAGGGAAATGTTAGAGTATATTATTTAATTCTTTTTAATTTAAATTAACTGAAAGTATCGTTGAGTTTCTTTTAATATAACAAAAAAAAAAGCGAAATGTGGGTGTACTATAAGTGCAACTCTGCCTAAGCCTTCGAGGAATACGGGCGTGATGTTTTCTGATCACACCAAAATGCACCACAACTGAGATGATTACGCTTCAAATTAAATCTTTCTATTTTCTTCAATAATCCATTGAACAATAACTCTACGAAAATCGAATTTGAATTACAATTCAAGATCACCAGATTTTATATTTAAACTTCAATCTACATCACCACAAAATAAAAATAAGACAGCCTCTTTAAAAAAATATGCTCAATTTTAGAAACATTTCTCTTAAAATCGTCGCTAAATAATAAAATAAACCATTATGACAATACCATCTTGTCACGTTTTACGTGCACAGATAATATTCAGTGGCACAGATAAAAAAAAGGGAGCGTTTACGGAGCTCGCCAATTACAAAGCTGCGTTTAAATTAAATTATAATTTTATACAAAAAGGTATTTATTGCGGACGCTGATAACATCGGGGCTTGAGTCACGGTCTTCATAAACGTAATTTTTTTATACAGGTGAGTATTTTTTTTGTTGTTGTTTATTTTGGTAAATGTACTGGGAATCTGTCGTTTTACTGTGAATTAAAAATATGACTGGCTTCTAAGTCAACGCAATAAAAAATACGGCCATTTATGCGACATATTTAGATACTCGCAAATAAATCAAAACCTACAGAGTACTTCCCGTTGACCTAGAATCTTGAATTTTGGCAGGAAGCAAGGTCTCCCAGCGCAAGTAAAGGAAAAAGTCCGAAAATCGTAATTTTTTAGTTTTATCACATAAAACAAAATTTTTTTTTGCGATTACAAACTTACATTTGCAGTTGGAGAATTTACCGTGACGAGATGTGTGAGACAAAAATGTTTTTCAACGACAATGTTAAGTTTGTTTTTGGGATAAATCCATCCCAACTACGGACACGTTAGCCTCAACTTACCATAAACTACATATACTAAATTAAATCTAAAAATACAATTTACATTATTTATGTCTCAACCAATCAGAAACTGGGTTTGCTATCTAAGTAATAAATAACATCCATTCATGCAATTTGAAAAAGTCATAGTTTTTAAAATATTTATCTCACTCTAAAGATGATTTTTTCGCGATCATGAGGAAGCGGAGCGCTTCACTATTAAGTCGCCTACGAAGCAGCTCGAACAGTCTCCTGAGGGTTTTGTCCGAGCGGTGGGACCTGTCCCTGATACAGAGGTGGATGCAGCTTCATGTCAGCGCTTCTCCTCGTTTTATTTGAGATGCGTGTATACTGTGTTGATTGTTTTAATTTATATTTAATTTAATTCAATTTTTTTATTATACTCGTATCATTGTAATGTGTAGGTATGTGTAATTTTAATTTTATTTTTTGTTGATTATTTTGATGTGTTTTTTTTATTTTTTTAAAATTTTTATATTCTTTATGGACCTGATGTCTGAAATAAATGAATTATTATTAAAAGGCATAAAATAGCTTGAGAGTGTGCCTTAAAAAGTGAGTTCATCTTTTTAACAAATTTCATTACTAGATGTCTTTTACCGTGTAACTTCATTACGTCAGTGCTTTGAAAAATATCGTAATTTATTTACCAATTAAATGACATCACTAAAATATTATGTCTCACCATATCCATCATCCATTTTATTTATATGATTTTTTTGGTTTTTACTTAACTTCATATGAAAAAATCACATCAAAACTTTAAAACCGCATACCAACACAAATTCTTACAAAACCTTCACTCTACATGTAGAGCCTACCTCTACATTGTAGATTTGCCACTCAAAGGTTCCTTTGTACACGCTCTACATACCACGAGGGCCTTAATAGAGCCCTGCCCAAACTGCGGCGGATTATAAATGTCCTAGGATATAGTAAAGGATGATAGAGTTTCAAACTTGGGTGTTACGTAGAGTAGTGGTCATTTGAATGTTGAGAAAAGGGACCATTTGGGGTTTAAGAAGTTTAGATGGGATAATTTGAAGTTTTGGTTAAGATTAACGATACGGGTGAAAATTGAGGATACTGGACCGGATGATTATAGACTAGTCCAGTTTGTTTTAATCAGAGCGATTATACCTTATGTATGGACAGAGCTAACATTCAAATCTTTCACAATTCTTCACTGTTTTCATAAGAAACTAGTTTCTATTACAAACTACCTTCTGTTCTTTGCTTCAGTATGTATGAGTATGCATGTGCACTGAAATCAAATACAATTTCAGATCGAATTGTAAATTGAGTTACAATCTTATCTGCGTGCACTTCTCCATTCCAACAACTCCTGCTTAGGACCAGAAAATCGAAACACACCATAAAATCCAAACTGATAACAAATTTTTGAAATTGGAATCGGGGGAGCGATTCCAATTTCAAAAATTCTTATTCCAAATTCAAATTATTCCCGAACAGATACCGAATTCCGAACCGAACCAATATCACGTTATGAATAAAGGTAAGTGGTGGAATTTAAAGACAGAAGCAAATCGGTCGGGTGGGCTCTGCTCATTCGGCCACGGTCGGAAGGATTCGGGATTTAATCTCGCTCAAATTGCCTCCGCTGGACCGCTTCGGGCTTGAAAAAGTTCAAGATAGGCTTGTAGACGTTCCAAGATGTGAAATTTTATCCTCAATTTTTTGCGACTCCTTTCTTATTACCGCTCTCTGTGTCTGATATTAATGATTTTGTGATATTATTTTTGGAGTGTTACGTGTTTGAGGATTTTTTTTAAATAAATAATGAAGCAATTTTTGTGTTTTGGTAAAATAGGTAAATAGTACATTACTGTCAGCGCTTGCAACATGGCCATGATGGACGATGCCGAGGCACATATACGTGAGTCCATCAATGACTGGTTGCCGCCAAGGTTTGTATAGTACTTTTCTCAAAAATGCGCGGAAATTCAATCTAAGTCATATAAAAATGAATCCCTATTTCCCTTGGTCACGCCATAACTTCAGAACGGCTGCAGCAAGTTGAATAATTATTTTTTTGTTGTATTCGTTAATCTCAGGACAAGGTTTATAGGATAAGTAGGTGTAGGTAGGGTAGGTAGGTAGGTAGGTGCGCCGTAGATGAGTGCTTAGTGCTACCCGTGCGAAGTCGGGGCGGACAGCTAGTTAATTATGAATTCCAGAATCAATGACGAACAACGATAATTTTTCTCGCGCCAATGCGTTCATTTGTTTCTTCTTTAGTTATATTTGCAAACCAAATCGAAATTCAAATAAAATTTGTGATAAGATGCCTCCTTGGTTGCCGTGTGTTAAAGTAAAAAGTTCGTTCCATTTTTAAATAACACGACAGCTATGAGTTTTCATAATAATTTATTCGGCCGCTAAACACGACGGATATGGATTTTCATACAAACATTGCCGGCTACATGTATTCGACCAGTACCGCCATTTCGATTTATCTCGAAGAAGGTTGTCAAAATAATGCTCGAATTTCCAAGCACTTTTAGGAAAATATTTTTTTTCAGCATATGACTTTAAGACGTAAATTTTATTTCCGTACTTGCTGAAAAATTATAAAAAAAAACAACATCATCAACAGTTAGAGTATTCTATTCTATTTCATATTATTATGTTCTTAACTGCCCGTTACTACCAAAACTAAAGTGTACAACTCATAAATAAATAATCATAAAGAAAGATCTTTCAGCATGCAGTCTATGTTTCCTGAGGCTACCTAAAAACACTAGTTTCATGTTTTCACCCCCAAATCTACCAAAGCTTAAAATAGAAAATCCTCCTTTAAAAAAGCCGTTTCACGACCTCATAAGCAACAATTAAAGTAACTCCCCATAAACGTACCACATAGATCGGTACTTTGCCCACCATTAGTAGCACACGCACGTACCACCGCAGTTATGCGGGCCTCTTGTAAGTTCATAAACTTACTGTTATACCTCTGAATGTATTGTTAATGTACCCCCGAGTTTATGTGCCTTATAATTGGACTTTTAGAGGTATTTTTTATAGTCTTTCTGGGTCGTTCGATTTTTTGACTGTATTCTTTGTCGTTTGACGGTTTGATGAATGTTGTAGACATAAATAAAGTGATGGGTGATGCTTTTATTCAGCAGTAAACTGAAATCAGTTTCTTTAAAAAAAACTGAGGTTAAGAAAGTATAAACGATTTGAAAAAAAAACGTTTTTATAAATAAATAAATTACATTCCGACAACTTTTTAGAACTGAGCATCCATGTTTTCTTTTTAAGATTGCATGGAGTACTCCATTAAATAAGACTCTTATTAGTGCTAAAATCGGGCCATCGTCTAAAATTCTACTTAATGAAATTTTTAAAATATTTTTTTCGCTGACAGACAACGCACAGCCTGAACTACTGGATCTAGAAGCATGAAATTGTGCACAAGAGTTCCATACAGAACGTAAAAACTAGGAAAGGGTTTTTGAAAATCATTTCCCTAAAAAGGTTACTATAGAGCAGGGGTCGGCAAGTAATTTTAAGTGGGGTCCGGATACTGTTGAATTTTTTTATCGAGGGCCAGAAAAACAATATTACTTACTTTCTAGTCGTTTTTTGACGTGACAACGTCTTATAAATTGGTTTGCCGGGTGACACTTCAAGAAACTGCGTTACGCTCCGCTCACGTTATGCGCTCACAATGAGAGCGAGTGAGAGGCACGCGTCCCTTCCACTCGGGCATGGTTAGCCCGCCTAAGAGCGAGAGAGACAGACATAAAAAGTGAAAGGCACGCAAAGTCGTTGTCACGTAAAACTTTCGCCCGTATACCGACTTTACAGGCAACCAATTTTTTATTTTTATTTTGTATAATATTAGTACAAGGTAATTATTATAAGCAGCTTTATACATACAGTAAAACCCGCTTAATACGATTTACTGCATAATACGCTATATTACGTCAGTCCCTACAACTTGGAGGCAAATATGTCTAGAATATTGTGACATGAGCGTATGACTGTCGACTAGTTGTTTAATTTTGTTTACTGTACTTTAATAATGTGTTTGTGTCTTTGTCTTTATATTTAACTAATGTAATTGGCCTTGCCCGTTTTACATTTTTTTTTTTATGTTTTCATACATTATATCACGCTTAATACGATTCATATTTTAATACTTTAATACATAATTTTAATACTAGAAATACTAGAAATAAAGATAAAATAAATCAACCATTTTTCAGACTATCTAAAGTACATACATCTTTTATGGGGTACTGTGTTAAATGTTACAACAGAATACCTTGTGATATATTAGAATTAAATGAAAGAAAATTTAAAACTCATATAAAAAATACACTTTGCAAACAAGCATATTACAAATTAGAGGATTATATCCAAGATAAAAATGCTTGGAAACATGCTGGTCCTGCTCCATAGGACAATTTAGAATCTAGACAAAATCTAACTGATTGCTAATTTAATTGTATAATATATATATTTTTTTTTAATATTGATTTTATTTTCTGTGATTACTTGAACTCTTACACTGAGTTATTAGTACCTATTACTTGTAAAAATGTTTGGAATATCGTATAATTTTACCATGTTCGTAAATATGTGAGCACCATGCATCTATCACATGATTAATTTATCTGTCATTCCTTGATTTTTCATTATTTTTACCTAACGTGGTATAGTAATCTTATTCTAGGTGCATCGTCTTCACATATAATTGTATAATTGATGTATACAAGATATTGTGAAAACATTTTAAAAGAGTAACGGTGGAGTTTCTTGCCCATTCTTCTCCATACGAAAACTACCTTTTGGAAGGGGCAACTAGAATCAACTATTATTTTTCTGTAAATGTTGACGTTCAAAAGTACCTTTTTTGTGCCTAATTGAAATAAATTATTTGACTTTGACTTCATAATCCCGTTTAATACACCATCTGTAACTTAGTCTTGTAATTACTAATGCATCAAAACAACTTAGTCAAACCAAAATAACGCCTGGATTCCCCGAATTGTTAAACGGAGGGCTCGTTAATCAGTAACTCACAAGAATTCTGCAAGAATCTCTAAAGACCACACCGCAATCACCGCATCATTCGACCCATAATACACTCAACAACAAGTATAATTTTGTATTATGATTCATAACAATGCATACAATAACCATTTCGCTGAAAATCATCCCGTTAGTTAAACGAGCGAGGTCATGAGATATATCCTGCGACACGAACGTGAGATCTATCTCGGATTGCAGTCACGTTCACACCCACAGTTATGTGAAGCCAATTGTGACGGTTGTAACTACAGTTACCTTTATAATGGTGTCACTGTATTAACTAACTATTGTTTTAAGGTGACATTAAAATTAAATGAGTGTTTTGCTGTTCTGTTTATTTTAGGGTGGTCTTGTGGAAATGTACCTGCTAATATGGTTACATGCTAAAAGTATCATCAACAATTTATATAAATTCTTCAAGAGTAAGCGATTGGAAAGTGACATTTTATTTGCTTATTTTTTTCCCATTTTTTCTGTTATTTTTTTATCAAATCAAATCAAATCAATTTATTTGTGAAACATAGGTTTTATGATAGATGGATCTTAAGAACTAAATAGTGCGCTATGTCTTGTCAATTTTGACATACAAATATTTTTAGGGGAAACATGCGTAGTCACTTATCATTATCAACTATAAAAGAAAAAAAAGAAACATTTACATAATTAATTAAATAGTTGGTTAATGTTTAATTTATATGTCAATTTATAACTTATACCTATTTAAGTAACTATATACATTAAATTAAAAATAATAACAATAAAAGCCTTAATTGATGTCATATAAAAATATCGTCAACTACATTTTGAATTCATAGCATTGCTACGATGTATGTACAATAAATGTAATCTTTACAAAAGCACTTACGTCGCGTATCACCTCTTAACCCTCAACTGAGGGGTCGTACTGTACTACAAAGTATTTTACTACCCTCTGAATGTACCATGTATGTGTCATAGCCACGAGTTTTAAATGTTTGATCTCTGATGCTTCTTCTATGTCTTCTCCCTTATTAGAGCACAATGCAATAATTCTTGTAAGACGTACAAGCCCATTCTAATTTCAATTCCTATAAACGAATTAATTGACAACGAGTTGAATATAATTAAAATGTAAACGGGTGTTAAACTAGTCAAATACATAATGATACATGAAACCCCTAATCATTGTACCTTCGCTCAAACTCACTTTTTCCATGATGAACGCTTTAAAAACTCCAGCTCGAACTTATGAATTAAGGGCTCCGCCCGACAGTTGGGTAAGGTGGTTTGAAGAAGATACATTTCATTTTTGGAGTCTTATAAACATAAGTTAGCTATTATTTATGACCTCTAGATAAATAAATTGTGGTTTCAATTTGCCTACCCAGAAATAAACATTAAATTTGTACAAAAATACAAATAGGGCGTGTTTTGAATATTTAGAATTTAACCTGAAGCAAAAATAACACTGTTATTTGACACTAGGTCCAAGGCTAAATCCTAAAAGTCGCCAACAAAGCCATCATACAACAATATGAATAAAACCAGCCCTCACGCCTCCTCCCCGGCACTAACAACAACTATGTATTTTACGACCCCCCAAACATGCGATGTATCTGCTCTTGTCACGAAATTTCAATTTGCCGCCATGATGCCGTCGTACCGGTTAACGACGTAATTTCTTGAATGGCTGTTAAAAACATTGTTGGAACAGCTAAACGTAGTTTAACTGACTTGTTAAGTTTTAATGCTGGATTGTATTTGGGTGGTTATGTGAGTTTTGTGAGATGTTTCGGTCTTTTGATCCAGATTACAAAGATGTTACATAACACATATAACATAACATCACGCCTGTATGTCCCGAAGGGTTAGGCAGAGGTGTACCTACAGCACACCCATATTTCGAAGTCTGATGTTTAAAGTCTGATGTTTAAAGTCTGATGGAATAGGGACTAGGGGTGTAGGGAGCTACTCCATGTTCAAAAATGTTTCCAAAATATCGTACCTACGTATATGTAGGCACTTGTTCAGTCTTTAATTCTAAATCTTAAAAAAAAGCAAGTAACACATTGTTCTAAAACCCTGTTTTCCATGTGAAAAAACATATCAATAGAGTTTCTGTATAGTTGAAACATAAGTCGCAGTAGTTTCATTTTGTTTACTTCCAGAATTTTAAACTAATTTCTAGAAACTGAAACCTCGATCTCTAAGTTTCTGATTTCCCGAGAAATGCAGTGAGTTTCTAATGAATTAAACAGCAAGCTAGCTAATTTATCGGCTGTCCACTCAATACAGACGAAGTTTCTACACACGCGGAAGATTCCAGAGAGTTGAAAACTTTTCACTGTACTGATATAGGTAACTTTCGAAGGTAAACTTTAACATCTGTATCAAACGTAATAGACTAGCAAAGGTTGGATGCGAGTATTTTTATCTAGTTTTAGTTTACTCTACTTTTAGTTTTTGGTTGAAGTCTGATTTTTAGAATACGTTTTATGTTTGGTAGATGTTAATATGTTCAGTTCCCTCTTAGAGGGTTCACCTAGTCGCGCATATGGGATGCCGGGAGCCCTCGTGGAGGGTTCATTTTAAATGTAGGTTTTTCTTAGCGAATCTGTATTCAAAAAAATTAAAAAGAATATAAAAAGATTTGAAAATCAAATCTGATGTATATTTTAACAAGATTTATTTATTTAGTATATGCGTTGGTTTTAAAATCCAAGCATTTTTTTTTAAATTATTCCTTCATTATTACAAATATTCACAAAAAAAATTAAAGGCTGAAAACTACGTATAGCGACAAGACCCCCTGAAAACACTATTTTACAGTGTTTTACATCACGGTTTTAAGCCCCAATGCCGTGAAACGTCCGCGATGGATAACTTTAGCGCAAACGTAGTGCCGGTAACCCTCCCGGAGGGTTCACTTCCAATTCGTATGGCGGCATGGCGTATGAGTTCTATGAAAAGTAGGTGGAGTCGAAAGTGTTAATACTACATCTGTATCTATATATGTAGAATCTCTGTTTGTTAACGCCTCCAAGATACAGAAGAAATTTCGAGAGTGAAGGCAGTCTTATCTAAAAAACAAAAATACTGTGAGTGTTATCATCATGTTAGAAAAATCCATAATGCCAGACACAAGGCCAAAATGGCTTCTTCGTATAACATTCTATTAAAGATCAATGGCTGGTTAAAAATGAACCCAAGAAAAGGGTTTCGGGCCTATTCTTTGGTGGGAACGCTAACATCAGTGTTACATCGGCCATAGTGATTACAATAACAATAACAGTTTGCAAATGTCCACTATATAGTATTAAGACCTTCCCATAAATATCTGAAATTACCCATTTCTGCGGATATTGCCATTTATGTTAGGTCAAAATATAAGAAATGTTTTAATTATTTTACAAGGTACCTACTATAATGTGACAAAATACTTGTTTTTTTAAGTACAAACAAAAGTTGGACATCCCATTTTTATGGATCAGATGTTAATGCCAAGTCTTTTCTGTAACCGACCTATTTAATTCCCAAATCCCTTTTATTTGGATCGCTTTATCCTACACTTATTTTATCCGTATAAATTTCTATAAATTTCATAAAAGAGTGTCCGTGGAGTTTCTTGTCCATTCTTCTCCATAGGTACCTACTACGCTTTGGAATGGGCGACTAGCTTCATAATTCTGACTGACCGACCCCTCGACAGTTCAAAAGTGCCTGTAATTGGTTTATTTGAAATAAATGCTTTTAGTTTGAGTTTTAGTTTGAGTTTAACAAAATCCTTCGTTGCTTTATTATGCATAGATATCAAGACAAACCTCTATGACTGACGGACAAGAGAGTGAGATTTATAAAGGATCCGATTTTCATTTGTTCGGAACCTTATTAACCAAGAAAAATTACTGCCCGCACAGAAAACTTCCGACCAAGATATTCCACCTTCCAACACACGTGACTCCCATAACACTTTAAACCTTTTATAACAACTACAAATAGAACGCTAGCATGAAATTGGGCCAACTGCGAACGCACTTGATACTGCAAGTGAATCATTTGCATTGGCCGACTCGCTCGCTCTAAGAGGCTTACTATAATGTAAGCCTTAGAGCCACTGTTAGCATAACTTTACTTCATTACAACAAGCTTTGAAGACAGCTCGACTTGTTTATTCAATATTTTGTTAGCTTGTATTACTGAAGTTAAAAAGATTGAAATAGATTGAAGGCTATTTTTAACCGCCGACGCAAAATGAGGGTTGTTATAAGTTTAACCGCTATGTGTCCGTATCTGTCTGTGGCAACATAACTCTTAAACAGGTGAACCGATTTGAATGCGATTTTTTTTATTTGAAAGCAGGTTTTCATGCGATGGTTTTAAGACATGTTTGATCAAAATCGGTTCAATCGTTTGAAGATTATCAGGTCTTTTCTAGTTGATAAATGGATGTGTGCGTCTTCCACATGTCTGATCGATTTGAAATTAGGTATTCTGTTACTTCAATGATATTAAAAGAATATTATAACCTTGAACTGATGCTGTAGCATCACCTGGAATTTGCAGGATACCCAACTCCCTTACCAACTTACAACACGGTATCGTGTTTGGGCTCATTGGAATTGTCTCAATGAATAGGTGATGGAGTAGGAAAGAGAAATGAGGAAATGTTTGTTTCGGGGTTTTTTTTTAATTTTAATATAATTTCACTTGTTATATCAATTTAAATGCCAAGTTAGGAATACTATCGACGAGAAGCTCTTACCTCTCAACTTTGTATACTTTATACGTATGATAGAAGACTATTTTATTAAGCTTTTTGTTTTTACTCTGGACGCTTTTAACGTGCACGTCTTTTTACATCTTTCTCATAATTATACGTATAAACATGAATAAAGTAACCTAATATTTTGTAACAATATAATTTAAAAGAATATCCATGGAGTTTCTTGCCTGTTCTCCTCCATAAATAAATGATTTTATTTCCGTTAGTGGGTTTGTACAAACACTTTTACCCGTCTATCATATTTAAAGTAGATGAGGTCGGCGTTTCCTGAGAAGAAAGGCCAAAAAAACTCAGAGGTCACAGTCTCTTTTAAAGTCCAGAAGACATAGGTACCTACTACGCTTTGGAAAAGGCAACTAGGTTCATCTTTCTGAATGACCGACTCCTTTGACAATTCAAAAGTGCCTGTAAATGGTTTAACTTAAATACATGCAAATGTAGCACCTTGTGACCTTGGGTATTCAGTTGGCAGAATTTCTCCAGATGGTGATAATAATATCGACTATAATGATTAGTATGGCTCGGCTGTCTAGTAGATATCGCTATCGATAAGACTGCCATATCCAAAGAATTAGCAATATTGTAAAAGAGCTATGTTACAATGTTGGTGTTCTTCTTCTTCTTATCGTGTGGTTAGTGACAAACCTGGTGTCAGAGTTTTAAAGCCGCCCATGGGCCTATGACTTGACTTCACATGTGGTCGAGAAATATCTCTCAGGCATGCCGGTTTCCTCACGATGTTTGTTTGATTTTCGTGTTTAATAAAGTATATTCTATGTATCTATCTCGTCTCAATAATGAAGGAGAAGATGACTTTTTTCTTTACACAACAGAATATGATTAGATTACACCACTATTATGTGAGGACGAACATAGGTAGTAGACCTCATGAGCTTCAATGTAGAACAATTGCGTCGAAATAAATGGTAGCCTGTTAGAACATAGCCCGGGAGCACTAACGCGTATCCATTAGGCTAAAGCTTGGGCCATCTCTAACGTCTTCACCTCACTATTTGTCTAGCGTTTCGCTCTCGGCCACAATCCCCGAAGTGCTGCTTCAAGCTGTAGGCGTTCTAATAGACACACAGTTTCCCAATAGACACATTGAGGCATCAAACTGACAAGTTGTGGTCCCACCCCACGCATAGCTACAATCCCGAAACCAAAGAGTTTCTTGCGCATTATTTTTTAAAGGAATTTAGTCTGTATAACGCTACAACTAACTTGTTGAAAGCTATTCATAGGTATGGCCGTTAGGATCGAACAAATAAACAGTTAAAAGGCAAACAAATTGAATCGAATAAAAAAAAACATACCCAAGATGGAAAATGCTTTCGTTGATTTTTTGCTGTCTTTAAAACTAATATGGCGACAATTTTTACCTCTGTTCCAAATCCAAAATAAAATACAACCTTTACTATAACGTATTTAATTAAGCACTATTCCTAAGTTCAAAATAGTTAAACAAAATGTTAAGCGAATTTGCGAACACAACACATTTAATTTAAAACCAAATATGAGGTACATACGAGTACTTAATTAATTTAACCACACAGATTACCAATTGTTTTTTACGTGAGCTTTTTCAATAATTATTTTAATTTGATATTTGATCTTATTCAATGCAAGATACAGCTTAGTTCTCCGCTACTACATGGGACAAGTCTCAAGTAGGTACGCCTACATTTCATCAGCTATGAATTATGATTCATGTCATAACTGATGAAATGTAGGCGTACCTACTTTACACTGAACCCTTTGAGGAATACAGCCCGTATGTTCCGTAAATTTTTCAGCCGAACTTCGATTGGTAATCACCCATACCCCAAAACAATACTGTATCAATTGAAAACAAAGACAAAATTATTTCATCCCGTCCCAATGTTTGTTTAGCGTATTCAGATATTTGAAAACATGCTCGTGTTTTATTTATATTTTATTTTCCTTTTCGGTGGCAGCCATTACTTGGGCAAATATTTGTTCAACTGAAAGCCCATCATGTCCCCGGATTGTTTGTGTTTTAACGCGTTATTATGACGTTATTTTATCGTTTGCTTTGAAATCGCGTTCTTTGTTGTGTGTCTCTTAGACTGCGAGGTGGTTTTTGATTCTTCAATAAATAGGAGCCGTGTTTTTAAAATATTTAAATGTGTTTGATCTTGTAAGGAGAGACATATGAGTAATGGGCGGAAGATTTTTAGGCGCATTTTTACAAAGTCGTGGGTTTGGATTCTAAGCTTCATGTCGCTTATTCAGTGTCTTTATACACGCAGAACAACACGCGTGTTTTCCCCAAAGGGTTGGGCAGAGGTGTACCTATAGTAGATCCAAATGTAGCCAGTTATTTTAAGTCTTATGTAATAGGAGGCGACCCTATTGCCATCAACCGGGCGATTATCCATACTTAGGGCTGCTACTGAGAAATGGAATGGAACCCAGGACGTAACCCAGGATTAATTGCATGATAATCCGAACTATCTTCTATGTATAGGACAAGCATATAAAATGACACCATGAATGTATCTACTTGCTAACAGAATAACCACAAAAAAGATAGCGCACGTCCTAAATACCTTACTATTTCGTCAACAATGCTTCGTTCATAGTCTCGTAAAAGAACATTTTGATGTCAAAAAACCTAGTGATTAGATAGTAAAATACTCAATAGTAGCCATGAAACGTCGTCGGCTACGTAAACAACTTTTACAGCCTCATTTAACTAGATTACGATATGACTAACATTTTTATATACCCATTTGTTTTTATACCTATTGTGAAAAACAAACTGATTTTGATGTCTGGAGCGGAATAAATAAAGGAACTATTTTTCGAAGGGTTATTTTTTATTGTTATAGCTGGTCTGTCTAGGAATTCCAATTAAACTATATTCTTTGTCTAAAGAAGATTAGTAGTCGAAAACATGTTATTTTTTATATTCTAGGTAGGATTGTCGTGTAGACTGAAGCATCTTATAATAAAAGTCTTCAGTCCTCGGAACAACAGATATATATTTACAGAATTATAATCATTAGAATCATTTAATACATCTCTCTTAGTTAGATTTGTTCCATAAGAAATTGTTCTTCTGGAATGTATTAATGATTCTAATGATTATAATTCTGTAAATTTGTTATAGTCGCGAAATATATTTTGGTCAAGATACAATCTGACACTGACCTGCAAATTGCAATTTGAACTTCGCGGGCATCAACTGCAGATCCACCTTAAAAACGTGTTTTTTATTTTATAAAAGTTTACGAGCAATTCGGATTACACACTTACCTCAAGTCAGTACTAGTACTTCTAACTCACTCATTTTCAGCATAAGTTGGCTTTGCTGAATTTAAGTGATGTACAAGTGGAGTCACGTCAAAAGTGCACCAAGTGGAGTAAAAACTCACGACCTCTGCTCACTCAAAATTCAAAATTCAAAAGTAATTTATTCAAACTAGGCTGAGAATCAGCACTTTTCGAACGTCAAAATTACATAAGACAGTCCCCCAAAACGCCCACCCTTCACCACTACCTAGTGCTTTAGCTGGGAAGAAGCGCAACAAACTCCCCAGCAGCACAGCTGTCTGTTCAGTTAGAAAAAAATGATTCTATATAATATTATGCAAAATGATATTTACATTACGCAACACAAATATAATTTAAATTATAAAATTAATAGCCATATGACAGCTAGCACACGCCAATATACCAACCAAAAACATCGAGAACTATACTCAAGCAGAAATAAAAATAACTTAACGAAAACAATATCTAAATATTTAAATAAAAGCCTCCAGGCATAAAGGGCGTGCCCGCTTACATATAGCTGTAACTAGAAGTTATAATTGATAAACTAGGACCATCACTATAACAGTTTGGCTATGCATGCTGCTTCTAATATCAAACAATCATCGTTTTGTTCCTCTTCAATATTCATACATTCACAATAGTCCCAAGACACAACCTAAGTACATAATAGTATCTACCGCTACCTCTATTATACTAATACTGTCAGTTTTTTTATCGAGCGTAGTAACTTCTAGTTGTGTAACCTCTGCAATCCTAAGGGAAATCAGGAGCTCAACCATACGCGTTGTTTACATTAGTAGGTATAACTAGCTATCGAACTGTCTTTGTTATTTCTCTAAAGGTATCTAGATCGACCATACACCCCCTTCTTTTTATTTATGTAGCCCATGTCCCACTGCTGGGAAAAGGCCTGCCTTTCCCTATTCCATACACGTCTGTCCACTGCCTTTGTCGGCCAGTCCTTTCGGTAGGAGTCAAGTTTGTCTCTCCATGTTCGTCTTGATCGCCTAGCATGTCATGGGACCCAATCAATCTTTCTTTAGGTCTCGAAAATTATTTTCATTACTGTGCAGATGAAATGACGACCTCCATCTTGACCTTAAAATGGAACTCGTCACCACCATCATCCAAAAATTTGCTGAAGCCGACGAACACAGACTCCACCGACATGTGAATGTCGAGGCAAAAGCTGCTAGACAACATGGGCATATTACGTCGGCTAAAGAGAACTAAACCATTTGAGTTAGTGTAGTGTATAAATAGTGAATAATAATAATTATTAACAATGCTGTGCTATTCATCTATCACATGAACAAAGTTTTTTTATCAATTATCAGACCCAAAGAAAGTGCTATGAAATTGACCTTGTGTAAAAGTGCAAATTGACACTATTCTTAGTTATAACATAATCTATCTCGTAAAATAATAAGTTAGAATTAAATGACTTATTAGTCTATTAGGCTAGATTGTAAACAATTACTAAGAACGTTAGTTCTTAGTAATAATGAAAAAAAAATATTGTGAAGATATTTAGGAATGATTACTAAGAAATATTTAATTTACCTTTGCTAATTACAACGGAAAACAATTTATTTTATTTTTCATTTGCAGATTATTTTGTGTGCCTTTTAGTCTGTGTTAAATAAATGTATTTTCATCTTTCTCTTTATATTAGGTAAAATGTGTTGATCACATTACCGTTAATAAAAATTTATTGATTCAAAATAATAAAAATGTTTATTAATTTGAATCAATAAACATTTTTATTATTTTTTTTATTTTATTTATTATTAATTAGTTCTTCGTATCGTTTGCCTTCAGCCTGTAATTTGAAACACATTATGAGCGGCTTATTATATACTTTCAAAAAAAAAATTTGGCGTAAATCTTGACTGACTGAGGACCGCACTAACTGGACAGGTCCACTCAAATCTGTGTGGTTCTTTCCTCATTCCTATTCCTACATGGTCCTCATAGGGCCTGACCAAGATATATCTTGACTTTAGTGACCTCTGCGTTTGTATCGACCTTTCTCCTCAGAGTACTCGGATAAGAAACACCGAACTCTAGTTTTAAAGCATAATTTTACAGAAATAAATATAATTTATCGTTAGTAGATAACCACTGGAACTATGAAAGAAAAAAAAAGAAAGAAAGAAAGAAAGAAAATACGTTTATTTATGGCTAGTTTATTTATGTTTGAGTTATGGCTAGTCAATTCATAACGGCATAGAAGATCACTGCTGATTCTCCTTTTGACAAATCTATTTGCAATTTGCCGCACGAATAACCAACTTATTACAGCATCTGCCAACTGATATGTCCCGCAGATGGAAACTTCAATCCATAATTCCTGAATAATCCTTTACCAAAAACATACGCATCATAGCTTCGTTCAATATTCATGATAACTTGAGCATCAAATTAGACCAGAAACTTAAACATTGCGAGTATTAACTTTAATAAATTAATTAAAACGCTCACACATTGGCAGGTATTGTTTTCAAGAGGAGTTTGGAAATTAAATAAGTTTGGCAGATATTAATTTGCGTATGAGTGTGGTTTTAATAATTTTGAAGTAGGTGAACAAGACAGAGAATCTAAAAGGTCTTCTAACTTTACAATTGTTTATTCTGTAAGTACCAATTTCACCAATGAAACTGAACGCGATCAGCATATCTAAACAGAGTTCAAGAGCGGCCAATGTCAATATTCCTAAGAAAATAATGACATTGACAGCTCTTAAACGTGGTTTATGTGCTGATCGCCTTCAGTTTCATTGAATAAATTCGCCCTTAATAGGATATCCGAATCAATTTTTCCAGACAAAAAAAAAAACATAAGCTTGGTGGAGTCGACATTTTCTATTTGATTGCCCCTGAGAAACAAGATCAGGGGTCAAAATCTGTTTTAAAGTCCAGACATAATCTTGGTAAGGCTATCAAACAAGAATTAAATATGAAGTCTTCTCTGCTTTAAGCCAACCTGTTGGTTATTATCTAGTTGGTCTTGTTCAAAGGTCAGTAAAAAATAAAGGGTCACGTGATCGTTAAACCTTACATCATTATAGTAGAGCCTATACCCGGTTCTGGATTGTCCTTACATACAGGTAATACGAGCCTGACATTTTCATGATTACCATTACGTTGGCTTTTGGTGAGAGAGGTATTTATTTAATAAAGCTCCATGCTTTTAACAATATGACTGCAGACTCCAACATGCGTAGTTAATAGTATAGTAACTTTGTGGAAACAAATTGGATGTTCCAAATCTGGGTACACATTTTATTTTCTTGAACGTGACACGCCACATAGACATTAACGTGCTGGTGTAAGTAGACTAATCATGACTATATAGTGTTACTTTACGTCCGTTGATAATGGTCCACTGTCTCACCTACTTAAGTAAGTACATCGTAAATCTAATCTCAACATTGTAAGAAACGACAAAACTCAACAACACGGAAATCCGTCCCATTTTTCCGAAACTTCCTACCTCACCAAACTTTAAGTATTTTCCCCTTAAAATTGTAATAAATTAACATTACGACTCCCATTTGACTATTTCCACCACACATTTCAAAATGACAATGGATGTAGCGTACAGAAAATTACCCAGAAAATTGGGAAAACCACGGCTTTGAAAAAACTTTTTTAGCGCTAACAAAAGGATGGAAGTCCGAATTAGTTTTAGATGAGAGTGGGCTCAATTCTCTGGATGATAAAGTGCATTTTCGGTTGGGGTCGGTTGTGACGTGTGAGGGTTGTGTTTGGGAAGGGTGGTCTCTGAAGGCTACTCACGTCTTGTGTCGGGTGCGTCACGTAGTCTGGCTGGCACTACGTTTATTATTCAATAGCTAAACGTAACAGACATGTTTAAAGTTACGGAGTAAGCTACGCTTAGTAGATATTGGAGTCAGTTGGATCTGATTTTAGTCAAAAAGTATTGTGAACTTTACGATCTATGTTATTCAATGTGAATTTACTTGAGCGACGTGACGGGTCTGGTTCAAATATAGGTAGGTGTACCTGTATTTTCTGGTGTACCTAGAAATCTTTCTAAGTCAAGTTCTAGAAGCTTTTATATCTAAGTACATTCGATATAACGGGAGTATTCTTGTTTTCTATACGAGTTAAACTTTCTTCTCAAAATTTATGTACTTACAACAAAATATTCCTGTGTGTTGTCAATAAACATTCGAATTGATTTTCGTGCAACAAGAAACTGATATTCTATACGTGAGTTTGCATGGGGGTCGGATCTTGGTTTACTTTAAAATTTGTATTTATTCTAATGAATTTGTGGCGGCATCTACATCGCCATTATGCTCACTACGCATCAAAGACCTGACGTCACACAAAATCCTGGCTTCACAGAAATCCTGCATCGCGCAATAAGAGTTTACCGCGCGAACGACATATATAAGACTATCCGACATCAACAGCAGCAGTTGCCCGCCAGACATGACACCCGTCTGGTCGAAGGATCCTCCCTTTTCTATAAAGGATGAGTGAACTTTACACCCTGTTCCTTATACCTCTGAAAATTCATTCACTTCTTCAACAGTAAAAGAAGTGGACGTGACTTACTTTACCAAAACGAAATTCCACTTCTCTCTTACAGATCATAAGTCTATTAAAATGTGCTACTGCATCTGAAGTTTCACTAAACTTTAGTCCACCGTTCAGTTTATCAAGCTCTTATCCGTTTTCTGACCGCAGACTTGAGTTATTTGCCTGGAAGTCATTTGTAGCGTTAAACCCAACTTTGTCAGTTTCATGGAGAGATAGTGGGCCATTGTGTACAGATGCTGGTCAAAAGATTCATGTTTGAGATAGTCGAGTAAAGTTTGAGTTAAGATGATTTGAGAACAATGAAGTGCCAAACGCGAAGGCAATGCTAACGTAATTTAGGGTTACAATTATCATTTCTATCGAATCTAGCGTGGAGTGGAGTATTTTCCCTACGGTTTAGTCGGGTTTCTGAATTGGGATTTCAACCTGAAATCCCAATTCAAATCAGATACAAATCAGATTGAGGATCTATGAGCCGACTCTAAATTGTCAAGTGTATTTTCGAATGATCCACAAGCCAAGTACACACAAACACACATGAAAACATTACTGTTTACCTACCTGCAACAGGTGAACATTAAGTATGGTCTACATAACTAAAGGATTATTCTCAGGGGACGAAATACAGCATTATTTTCTTCAGCAAAGACATCGCAATCAATCCGCACCAAGAGACCTTATTATATTACTTTATCTCTAACCAGCGTTAAACATCTTAAATTATCCAAATTGGAAACGAGCGTAATAATAAATTAACCCAGTTATTCCAACCCAGTAATGGTTATTTTGGCTCATCAATATTAAGAGGTTACAGGAGTATAAATGTAGGGGTGCTCAGGGTGCTAAGGATATCACAATTTATCTACTCGCCTTGGGGGAATGAAATAATCAGGGGAGATTGGTTAACAACACTCTTTAAGGATAAATATTTTGCGAAGAGAGGCGGTGTCGGAGGAGATCGTAGGTTTAGCATTAAGCGGGAAGATTTTGGGCTTTGATTTGGTGTAAGGGGTTTCTATAATAATATGGGAAAGGAGATGTAATTGAAAAAGTATATAAATGAAATTGCGGCAATAAAGCAAACCGGGCGGTAAATTAAATTTGAATCGGGACTTATATATTTATTGTTATAATTTCCAGTTATTTCTTCTTGGTCCATAACTCCTTGAACTAATAACGAAAATGTTGCTTAGGGATTATTAGAAATGTCTACATAGATATTCAAAATGTGTACAGTACCTATGTTCTTTATCAGTGGGTACACATAAATTAACTCTAGTCAATACCCGTGGGAGTAGATATAAACTACCAATCAAATCAAATATTTTTGTGGGCAAAGGAACGTATAGTTCTATAGCCAGTTCACCTTCAACTTTATATCTAACACCCACAACACAGTGCCCTACAAAGCCTCCATTTTCTATTTATAGCCTTTTAATCAAACATCAGCTCCATCATTACACCCAGAGACTAAAGGTCAATTCCAGGTAACGTCTGCTTCAAAGGGCTAGAAGCAGCGATCAGTTTCCGGATACCCAGTGAAATTGGCGCCGTAACAAAGACGGCTGCTTTCAATGAGGGAGCACTGATACACGCTAACGAACGGAATGGGTGAGGTGAGGCGGTGAGCGGTAGTGTCGAAGATACAGAAGATATAATGGATGTGAGTTGTGAGGCAATGGCTGGTGGAGCAGGAGATGGTAGTGATTAGATTGAGGGTTTTGAAAATTTTAAAGCTAGCAATAATTCCATAATCAGTTCCACTTCTAGGACACAGACCTATTCTCTTCAAGAGGGAGTGGGCTGTAATGTACCACGCGGACCCAATGCGGGTTGGTAGATGTCACATGTCTTCGAATTTTGGTTCTAGGATATGCCGGTTTCCTCACGATGTTTTTCTTCACCGTTTTGAAAGCAGTGGCGATGAAATTATTTACACAAAGTAAAGCGCCTGCCTATGTTGGAACCCATGACTTACAACTAGTAAGTAGGGGCCATTACCACTGGGCCACCACTGCTCTCAACATGTTATAGTCTTTTTGTTGACGGACTTGAAAAAAATTTAATCAATATGTTACTTTACACAGTATTTGCAGTATTAACCACACGAAAAGAAGAAGAAGGAGAAGAACATAATGAAAATAATTATGACATAAATATTTTTTTTAATTTTATCTAAAAATGAATTTTAGAACAGTAGATGGATGGCGCAGGAGCATGGTGATTGGCACTAGAAAAGAGAGGCCTATGTCCAGCAGTGGGTTAAGTTGGGAGGTAATGATGATGTTGAGATTGATTTCTTACATAAAACACCTTTCTATCTACAACGGTCAGCATAACTGTAATTATGATTCATGTTCAAAATTCAACCTGAAGCCCTAATTATACTATAGACTTTAAAATCGCTAGAACTGAAACCCCGCCTTACTCAAGGTGCTAACCAATACACTGGCCGTCCGGGTTCAAATTAAACTTTAGCTTTGTACACAATTAACGTCTTCTATTCTCTTTTGTGCTGGCTCCACAGTCTACAGAGATACTTAATTAATATTGAAACATAAACGGTTCTAGGAACAATGTTGCATTGTTTGTTGAAATGTTTCTGTGAGAACGTCTTACAAGATAGGTAAATGTAAGTTGAGAAGAGAATTCTCAGTTTTTTGAGGAGTTAATAATTGCATACCTACTCATTTCAGTATAATTTTTTTCTTAATAATTTTTTGGAGAATCTTTGTCAGAATCTGAAGTCAAACCAGTTTCGCTATCAAGACTGCCCACAGGACTAACTTATGAGTAAAATAGATCCATGCTATAGGCCAAACGGAAAAAGAAAAACTTATGAAATAGTTCCCCATCGAAACTCCACTAGGAAAATCAAATATCTATCAACGAATCAGAAACAAAATCTTTTTTTTTTATGTTTCGGTGTCTGCCTGCCTTAAACCTTTAGAGGTATGAGGAACAGGGTGTAAAGTTCACTCATCCTCTATAGAAAAGGGAGCATCATTTGACCAGATGGGTGTCGTGTCTGGCGGGCAATTGCCCAACGATTGATGTCGAGGGAATTTGAGTTTGCCGGCGCGGTAAACTCTAATTGCGCGATGCAGGATTTGTGTGACGTCAGGTTTTTGATGCGTTGTTTGCATTTGGCGATGTAGCTGCCGCCACAAACCTGTCTAGAGCCGGTCTGATGACAGTGTAAACGTGCCGTGGAAACAATGACCAGAATTGGCAGCCGAGTGTCGAGTAACATAAAAGAAATTTAACCGTCTACGAATGTTACTTGGATTTTTTCGTAGTAGTAGTAAGTGTAATGTGTAACATGGTCCTCTAATTATTTGTTTTTATTACCAGTCGAAGCTATTGATATGATGTATGATCTTAAAGGTAATTCACCAATGAACGTTCCTAGTGTACATGAGTAGCAGTTTAATTTAATTCGGATGTCTATGCTACCGATACCGTACTTGTCAAGCTAGATCAATAAATAAGACACGAGTATCCGAATCAGATGAGGAAACCAAGCGCAGGATAAGTGTTATGTCGTAAAATATTAATACACCGTCTATTGAGCCCACCTACGAGGAAAAACGGAATAAATATAATTATAGGTAGTAATTTCTTATATATAAACGAAAAAGATTTTCGCCGTGACGACAATAGCACTCAATGAGACGAGCTTGTATTTATTAATACAATTTGAGCTACTCAGGACTAAGGCCTTCGAATCCCTCACCCATTTACATCAGTTGAAAGTTTACACTGTTCAGTATACATTGAAGCTATACTTGGTGATTTCCCTCGAGCATGCCAACGATTACGGAAAGTGAATCGCATCCAATTTTTATCATCCACTTACATATCTGTTTCGGCTTTTTGTTAAATTGCCGTGGAGTGGTGAATGATTCACTCAGCTTTGCCGACAGTTTTTACGACAATTACCATTTTGATCGGCACGGCAACGTTTTTTTTCCCATTAACATGGAAACTTTCATTATAATGTATTAAGAATTTGAGTTCGGGTCGGGAATGGTTCTTGAGCTCAATTAAGAGGACCATAAACTTCGAACTAAAGCCAATTCTATCATTACTCTGCTTATCTCAGTAATATCGTTTCTTTATTATTTTAACTGCCGTCGTTAGCTTTTATGTTAGTAGATATAAATTGTAGAAGAAATAGACCCGGAAAGTGGCTATATATTTTGCCACTGTCACAGATTATTTTGTGAGATACACTGATAAGTACTTTTCTTTGGGTAAAAAGCTAAACAGATAATAATATAAAATTATATTATTGAAACGTATGTAACTAAAATTTTATTATAAAAGTCACTGCGCATTGCAGATTTTTCGTTAAGTCCATTTTAATCCGGCTTAACTTCGACTTGTTTTATTTTCTTGGACGATTTTAACAATCGTTAGATTGTCCGCTCTCCTCATCTTTGATCCAATTTCTATTTGTTGTATTTATATAATGTTTTTTTTATTTGTTATTTTCAACAAACATCTGTTTATCTTCGTAAATACATCCCTTATAATACAAATCCTAATAGTCACAAGTAAACTCATGATTCAAAATATACCCAAGACCTGTTGCAAATCAAACAACGTGAAAAAAATATGTTTGAATAGGTTTCCGTTTGTCCTAACCCTACATTGAATTTCCTTTGGCAACCCTCTTATTAAAGTATGTCGCCTAATATCATAGCTTAGACTACTATAGTATTCGGGTACTGGGTTTATTTAGAAGATTGCCAACACTTACGTAACTCCCTCAATTTGGATGACTATGCATGGTACTTACCATAAGACTATGAGGCTCCCTTTTAACATAAAAATCACTTTGTATGCCTACCATATTTCCGGTGCTTACGACTTGCAAGGAAGCCATCTTCTTAATTGTGTCCAATTCATAGCTTTTTTTGGCCTGCAAAACAAACGACTAAGCAGCATTTATATACATTATGTACTATAAAGGAAAATTACTTTTGTATTGAATTTCCCAGGAATATTTTCCAATCAAAGGCTCCGAATCCTTCGAACAAAATTAATCTTCCAGACTTTTTAATAATACATTCAACAATACGTTTGATCATAATAAGGCCATCTTGTCCTAAATAGGATCTCTTAGTTACGCAAAATCCGTTCATAATCTCCATATTGTGACCACTCATCATAACGGAATTGTTTAGTGTCAGGAACAATAGAACATTTTACTGAATACAAACTTAGTCGTTGATACTGCTTATGGATATTACCAAGTAGCTGTTTATGTAAGCAAGCAAGCATGTCGTCTTATAAATGGATCCTTATATCAAGAGATCGATCGTTATGATTTCCCTTGGCGCGTATTGCTTCGAAACGACTCCACTACAACTTTACTGCGACTTCTTGTATGACATTTTATAAAACTAAGTTTGCAACTATCTGGACGACATAGTTGGAAAATGGTCATTAGTGAAACATTGCAGAGTAAGTTTTAAATGCAATTCTTGGCAACATTTATTTGTTTGTGCATCTCTTTAACTTTTTGCTTCAAGGGATCATAACTTGTATAAATTACTACAGTTGATTAAGGCTAAGTGTTTTTTGCAAGTTGGTCTAGTCGATGTTAAAAGCGTAATTAATATTTTATAATAAGATTATTTTAAAATAAGATTTAGGATACAATTTAAACTTTAACTATGCGCCTCAAAACGGGTAAAATAATTTATAAACCTTAGACATACACCTTAACACACAGTAACTCGTCCACAGAACATCGGCTTAAAAGATTTATCGTAGAAATATAAAAATGTCTTGAAAGATATTTAAGAAATAAATCCTATGAACCTCTCCGATACAGGAAGAGACATTTTATAATTAAACTCAAAATAGATTTAGGTCACGTCTAACACAGAGTGAAACCAATCGTGGAGCTTTCGGAATAGACCTGGCGGGTTGAACCGGGCCCGCAAATCGGATGGAAAGCCGATCGCATAGGCATTGCAGGAATCCTGGCGGCACGCCAAAATACATTACGAGTCGTACACGTTCCGTATACGTGTCGTTACAGCCACCGACGTAGAAACAGACACGGTTTGAGATAGTGGTGACGTGCTCCTTTTAGGTGTTAGTATTTTTAGTGAATAAGAAGCGATTTATGTTTAAGAGTGAATTGAATATGGCTTCATTGAGGCTCAAAATATAACTTAAAAAATAACTCCGTAGTCCAGTAACGTGCGATTAATATTGGCACTGACCCTTTACTTCACGTACGCGGGGGCAATTTTTTAGAGAGTTTGGAATGCAGCTTATACAAATGGTAACATAGTCACGTTAAACTTGCCAAGGCAGATCATTACGTAAAAAAATATCCCGAATGGTTTCACAAAACCTTTTTAGCTTTCGACTTTTCCGGGAAAATATTATATGAAACACAATCATTTATGTTACAATACCCTTCAACATTGAATACAAGGTACACAATACTCCAAGAAACATGGTTAACGAAATACAGGATGACCTAATTACGACAAATTATCTATTATATTCGTCGGACGCAAACAGCTTACGGAAACAAGGTCGTCAGAACAATAGGAAATTAGTACCTTGCATCTGACAAATAACGGTTCAAGTCAGCTTCCTATCTTTGACGGGAACTTATTTTTGACGTAAAAGGGGGTAAACCAACAGCGCAGATTATTCGCCTAAGGCTGTTCTTGGGTTCTGAGGAACTTCCAAGGGGCCATGCACAAGAAAATTATCTTTAGAGTGAAGAGATAAAGTATATTTTTGCGTATTTGTGAGTCTTATGGTAATGGCGTGGGAGGTGTAGTATTGCTTAATCGTATCCGTATAGATAGTTAAGTAAATGTAAATAAGTCTCGCAGTGGTATGCGTGTTCATTTACTCGAACATTTTTGGTTTACGGAGAATCCAATGAACGTCGCATCTTGTTTGCTTTTTCCTTAGTGAAGAAAAACAGAAAAATGTAGTTCGTAACCCAGTAGTAGAGGATTGAATTTTTAATCAAAGAGTCCTAATTAGTGAACACACTTTCCCAAAAATATAATCCCTCTTTAAAAAGGAAATTCTACAACTTCCTAAAACTATTGAATATTAATCCAAAATAACTAATCTTAAACTACCGACACTAATGAAAATGAATTTCTTAATTTACATTTCCTTCCAAGTGCCTCACTTAGCCATGGCGTATTCTTCAACATCAGAAGCTTAAAAATAAACCAATAAATTAACATCCAGTTTTTTTTTTTTCTAAAAATAGCGTCAAATTTACCTCAACGGTACACATCAATAAAAAAGAGGGGAAAAATTACTACCAAAATTATGAAAAGCAACGAAAAAATTGAATTATTAATTTACATTATACATCTGTCGAGGTGTTACTCTGTAGATGATGACTTCCCGCCCGCCCTTCGGCAGTTTCCGGTTTGGCAGGGCGGGCGGTATAATCGGGAATTTACCGAACAATTGTAATAAGAGAGAAAACGTTTACTTAGCGATGGAATCGTTTCATTAAAATATTTAATTAATTTTTATCACTTTAATTACTTCAATTAATGTTGATCGAAAAGTAAACGGAAAGTAATTTATTACGGACGTGTTTTTTTGTTGAATTTTGAAATGAAATTGATAGATGGGGATTTATCGATGGAGTATTATTTCAAGGCCAGTACCTTGTAGCACTTTTTCATTATTTTATTGTTTTGGCAAGCCAATAGACCAACGTAATAGGATAATTTTTAATAGAAACTTTTATTTACAAAAACATTTTCTGAAGTAGTTCAACTAACGGTTGAACTACTTCAGAAAATGTGTTTCTTCTACGACACCCATCACAATTGAAAAGTAGACTTTTATTTTCAGTATAAAGTAAATACAAAACAATATTTTTCTAATCAACCTCCCAATCCCACGCAAAACAGTGAAGTTTCCCGATGTTTTCCGAACACGTACGGACAATACCGGACGATATAATGAGTTATGAAAAGCGCCCATCGTTCCAAGAGGAAATGAAATCTCGAACTTTCGATATTTGCACGCGAAACACAGTTTAAATGGGGATCAAGCTTTGTTTGCGCAACTTATGTTACAATTGCTGTATGCAAACATGTGCTCAGTAATCACGGAGGATTTCCGCACGTAATATTGTGTTTTTATTTATGTTCGTTGCATGTTCGCTGTTGTTCGCGAGTTGTTTGTTTGTAATGTATTCCGACACGTGCTCGAACTTGGGAGGTGAAGTCAAATGTCATGTTTGATGTAATGTGACATTTGAATTTTGCTTTTACACGTGCAGTTAATCTACTGGGTGTAAACTGAAAGTTTATAGGTCATGGCTTTTGAAAGGTGTTTTAGAATACACGTGTTGAGAAATAGAAGGAATTTTATGAAAATGGTTTTTGAAATTGATTGTATTCTTTTAGCAATTATTTTAGTAGTTGCTCGTGTAATAAAAGTAGTTTAGTAGTTGCTCGTGGCAAGTCCTGCTATGGATCAAATTAATCTCTCATTACACTAATTAATTGAGTCAAGGGGACAGGACTCCCACCGATTCCAGAAGCAAGTGCAAAGGATTTTAGGCTCAGTAGTAAATCGTTAAGTTTAAGTTGCAACTCTTACCCAATACTACACATGGTTTTTGATGGCGTTTTTTACTCAAAAACGGCTGTTGGCTTATAGAACATACCGTGGATTAACATTATAGAATACTTTTGATTCGGACGCTAAAGTAGTAGTTCCTTATGGATAATAGTGAAATCTTGGTGGAATAGAGAGCTATTCCACCAAGATTTAACATAAAGAGTTCTTTATGTTAAATCTTGGTGGAATAGCTCTAAAAAAAGAGTTCTTTATGAATAAATAAATAAAGAGTTCTTTATGTTAAATCTTGGTGGAATAGCTCTCTATTCCACCAAGATTTCACTATTATCCATAAGGAACTACTACTTTAGCGTCCGAATCAAAAGTATGTTACCATATTTTGCTTTACATTGCCTTCAATATGGATTCTCTTTACCACTATTATATGTAAGATGATATACACCTGAAGGATTATTTTTCTTTCTCTTCCGGGTCACCAACGTTACCAAAAATTTCTTAGATACAGACAATACAAAACATTTGGAGATTCAAATTTATCCGTATCGTGTTTATCTTCGCCCACTCCACCCTGGCAAAGTTGATAAAACCCAATATCCGTTGTTTATTTATCCGAAAGTGCTTTTATATCCGGTTCTCATATCGATTGGCGATATTAGCCGTAGTTAGTGATTGGATGTTGTTGTGACTTTGGCTCGCTTCGATGTTTTTGTACGATCTAGGTCATCTTACAGGAGTCTTTGAGAAAATTACCGTACTTTTGTTACTAGAAGATATCTATAAAAAGGAATGATCACGTTTGGCATCTCATATAGACTGTCTTTGTTAAATCAAGACATATCTGAAGATAGGAATAAAATGATTAATGGATTAGGTCACTGTATTTAGTTAGATATAACAGAGAATCATGGCAAAAACGAAAAGAAAATATTGCATTGATTATTAACAAGTCATGATAACAAGACAGCACGTATTTCACTAAAGGAGAACTTAAATAATTTTCAATATGAAACAATGAAAAATAAAAAAATATTATTAATCAATATAATTATTTCCATGCAATTCCGTAAAACATTTTCGGATTCCATTTAAAATGTTCCTTCACTTAACCACATGAGCGTTGTGGTCAGAAGTCTGGTCACCCCATCAATAAAAACTGTTCACACTTTGCTTTTTACGTAATCGAGTTACAGACTTACTTCACAACTTCGTCACCAGAGAGCAGCAGGTAGCTAAACAATATAATTTCATGAAAGTTTACGGAAAATAATTAAGCCATTGAAATCACTTCTGAATTATTTTCAGGAGTTCAGTACTTATTCCGCTGGTGTCAAAATTCCGGTCTTTTGTTAACAATGAAAGTGAGGTGAGCAAATCTGGCGGTTCCAACGAGTTTTGAATCAACGAGATTTGTTTATTTGGATGACAACTTTGTTTTAAATAGATTTTAGCGTGTTTCATATTCTGGTTGCTAATTGCAAACAAAACCAAAATGAGTTTGCAAAGGAATTTGAATTCAAATAACAGTATACAGCCGAATGTATACTATTCTCTTTATATTAATTAGGGACGATTTTATTGGATGACGTTACAAAATCAATTGAAATGAAATGAAATGAAAAATTATTTGTTTATTTTAAATCGGGTTATCATTGCCAACAACTGTATTTATATTTAATAAAAAAAGAAAAAAGTTATATTTAAACGAAACTAAAAACTATTTTCATTCAGAATAAAAAGAATACAAAACTCAACGAAGCGGGGACAAGCCTTTCCGTTTGACGTCATACGGTACAGTTTGCAAAACTTTCTTTTTTAATTTTCCAATTTTCTCCCGAAACGAGACCTCCATTTTCAAAATTCATTAATTTACGTTACACGTCCATTTTTGGGTCACTGAAATTCATGTGTACCATATTTCAACTAATTTGGTCCACTAGATTCGGAGCAAATTGGCTGTGACAGACAGACAGCCAGCCAGGCAGACAGACACACGAGTGATCCTATAAGAGTTCTGTTATTTTCATTCGGACGTACGAAGCATTAAAGTACTAACGATCAAAACAAAAACCCAAACATTATCGACGAAGTTACCACCATAAACCTGTACCACGGACCATCACCATTAAATACTAGAAATGATTACACCTTCATACTAAAATAATACGTTTTTAAGACAAACTGCCAAATAAAAAGGTACGCTCATCCAGCATCGTTTCGCTGAGTGTGCCGCGTGAAACGTTATCGTAACGTTTATAACCGCTATCAAAAGTTAGCAACGAGAAGCTATAAAACTCATAGTAGGGATAAGGTGAGTTAAAGTGAGGAACGTTTTTGGGGTAAAGCATGCGTGTCTTGAGATTGAGGGTAATTTTGACTTTTGGCAGAAAGTAAGGTTGGTTTGGTTGTTATTTTTGTTCAGAGAGAGATTATGGTCGAGCTAAATTTATAATTTTGCTGCACTATGCTTGTGTGTCAATATAAACATTAATAAACGGTATCTTTGTCTTTATTATAGATGAAAAGAAAAAAGCGTAAACGTACTCCACTTTTTAACTTATAAATCAATAATTAAGCTGAAAGAGCAAAAGGAAATCAATTTCCTAAACTATATTTCAGTACAAAAACAAATCACAAATGCTTGAGACACTGTTCAATCTCATTTCATAACTTGTGACAACTCAACTACTAAAATAATCATAATATTTTATCACCAAATCTGGGTTTACTGTATTAGCTTTTACCCGTATCAATGCGTTCATGGCAAAAGTTTAAGAATCAACTATAACAGATTCAATTAGCAGGCTAATAACAGTTTCACTATTCTCATACAGTAGTCAATGAGTTTGAGTTTTGTTCCACCCTCAGCGGATATCATTGCGACTAACATACATTAAGGTATATTAACAATATTGGTGTTTAGCACTATATTATTTCCAATGAACGCTGAAATAATTTCTTATGCAGAATTTCTTATGCCAAAACTTGGGATTTTTGACAAGATCTTGTCGAAAATGGTCTGCTTACAATCTCCGAGACTCTAAAATGTTATTTTGTTCAATTTATTTTTATTTTGATAGAGCGCTACCCTTGTTTAATTAATTATTCTGTCCATTTTCAAACATCTTGAAATAAAATTAAAGCTAACGCAAACATGTTTCGAATTAAAATTTAAGATCACGCAACTTTAGCCCCCAAGATACAGCTGCCTAGTTTGGGGACCACTGTTTTAATACTATGTTAAATATTCTAGTTACAGTAAGCATACAATATCATTATTTTCTGAAATATATGTTGTATCAATGGACCAATAAATTATTCTTATTCATAATAGTGAATTGGCGGAGTTTGGGGTAAGTAGCAGAATTTCTCTAAAAACAGATTTAAATCGCCATCTACATAATTGTTTGCTGTTAGGCAGACACTTATTGTTTTTGTTCACATAGTAATCTATCAATAATTAACTATAAGAGAAAAAATCCACCAATTCATTTCTAAGCAGACGTCATTACTGATCCATAAAAACGTAAGGACAAAGAAAATAAAGATACACAAAGACATAGGCCAGACGAATAAAATCCAAATAATGGCGAAGCTACAGATACGGACGGTCACAGCCACACCCATATTAGTAAAACACCATTTAAAAACCCAAACCGTAAAAATATTGTTCGGTATCTTCGCGTTGTTACAATGCAGGAGCTGGCACGATGCCAGCCGACGGCAATTAACGAAGATATCGCAACACGCCTCCAATCAAAACAAGTTATTGTTAAAACTGAGAATAATAAACACAGTTTCAAAATTGAAGTTGACGCTTGACTTGATTTTGGAAACGTAATGGGATTGGAACAAATTGCTGCATTCGCAATTGGTGAACACATAAATAATATTCCTCTTAAAGCTGCAATGGATCTAGATATCATTTTTGATCGTATGGTAAATAGTTTGGCAAATATTAATTGTCTTATAAGCATTCTTTCCGAGCCTCAATTTCTTCTCCGAATGTCTTGGATAGACACTGACAACATTAAGTGTAATTAATGTTATTTGTAACATTTTTAATATCCAAAAATTTTATTAATTTTTGCTAAATATATTATGTTGATCTTTACAAATGACATAATTAACACTGGACCTAAAATAGTGCCCTGTGGTAATATGACTCATTTTCTCCAAACAAAGCTCCAGATTTAACTTTTTATACTAAAAAGTCGCCACGATGAGAGCAAGAGTCTAGGTTTTATTGTTTAAACCCAATTTATGGAGTGGAAAATTCTTTCGGTCTTAAAAATTAAACGTGCGAAAATAATTGCCGTCAAAACCTTTGTTTGGTTAGTTACACTTAGTGGATCGGAAAATTTGATATTTTGACCACGTGAAATTAAAACAGTGGTCATGGTATTGATAATAAGCCTATAATGTTCTGACTGCTGGGACACAGGCGTCCTCTCTGTGAGAGGGCCGTAATCCACCACGCGGGCCCAGTGCAGGTTGTCACATGTTTTCGAATTTTTGAATCCAGGACATGCCGGTTTCCTCACGATGGTTTCTTCACCGTTTTTAAAGCAGATTATCGTATTATAGAGTTCTAATTCGGTAACGAAAACAGATTTTAACTGCCTACCAGATTCTTTTAATTCTTTTTGTTTATTCTTATACTGGGACGCAGCGGGTTAAGTCGGACTGATGATGATTCCGAAGAAAAAAACAGTGATAGGCAGCTGATCATCTAATGAGTTAGAGATACTGAATTAGATATCTCTTATCGACCTAGATATTCTAGCATAACATATAACATAACATCACGTCTGTAATCCTCAAAGGGTTAGGCAGAGGTGTACCTATAGTACATCCATATTTCGCCAGTTATGGTTAAGTCCCATGGGAGGCGAGCCTATTGCCATAAACCGGGCACAAATCCAGACTCCGGGCTGCTACTGAGAAATTCCTGATAAAAAAACCAAATAACACTTTTCCCGACCTGGGAATTGAACCCAGGATCTCATGCTTAGCAGTAATACTTTCAACCACTACACCAACGAGGCAGTCAAACTACTAGCACTAGGTATTATCAATAACACCTAATTTTAATTCTGAAGTCTACGTAGGCATTTTTTCTAGAAAATATATAATCACAGTCATACTCAGAAGCCAACCAGAAAAGATAAAGCAAACGACGATATTACCCGAAGCTCATCCGAAGAGGAATGGTCGTCGTCATAATGGAATAATTTAAATTATATACCGTCAAAAACTCAGAGAAGGCTACAATAAAACACAATGAAGATATCTCGTCTTCAGCTTAATCCGCGGTAGGCCGTGAATTTATAAGTGCTGACTTTGCGCTTTCGACGGGTGGCGCGCAAAATTCTTGGGTAATGTCGTTTGACGGATTTGGTCTTGCATATTTTTATCCGGTGACGGCAATGGCGATATTATAGTTGTATGATTTTTAAGTTCGTGACAGCTTAAATGTCACAGTATCATGCTGAGATAGGAGCCTTTTGGCCTCGCACAGGACTTTCCGCTTTATTTTAATTTTTACTTTGTTTGTTTTTTCTATTTTTATTTTTAGTGAGTATGTGTTTAGTTTAATTAAGATCTCCTGTGCTTGTCCCAATAAATACTTTTTCTTCTTCTTCTTCTCTTCTTTTTTTATTTATTATTTAAACCACAATTATAACACCTTTACAGAATCATCCAAGGCGATGTTATAAGTCACAATGTTGTTGTTGTTTGTGTATGTTGTTTTAAACCATAACTATCTTCTATCTGAGGCAACCAAGGTTCGTCGGTTAGAAATAATTAAATTATTTAAATAAATACATTCCTGCTTAAAAAATACTGATCTGACTGATATGATTTTTGTGATCATCATCACCATGACAATAAACTAGACAATGTTGAAGCTAAGCCCAATTACAATCAATCTGACAGACTCCACTAAAACTTGCAGTGACAAAACTCTTGAAACGCCTATTCCGGATCAAAGTCCACAAGAGCCAACAGAATTCACTTCTAACTCGAAAACTGGGAAACAAAACACCAATCGAATTCAATATAGAGAACCGCATAATCCCGTTGAAGTGAAAAGCTGAACTGTTGGCAACCAGCCAATGGCCGAGCGGGACTCAATTAGTGACGTAATAGCCTACGTAGCTCGTATTGATTTTCGTATTATTGAAAATTACACATTATCACCGAATATTCGAGGGTAGGAGGATAATTTTATTTGCGTGGGACGGTAGGCGATGTATGATACGTCAATATACTCAGCTCTTGTAGTGTATTTTATGACGGAAATAATTTTCGTGAGTTTCTACAAAGGAAACTTGGTACCAATGATATTTATGATGAATTTTGCGTTTAATACATACAAACTGATTTGTGTAGTGACTCAATGTGTTGGCCAGTGGAAACTGCTAACCATTACGCCTGTATTCCCCGAAGCGTTGGGCAGAGGTGTACCTATAGTACACTCACATTTCACCAGTTATGTTTGAGTCCCATGTAATAAGGGGCGAGCCTATTGCCATCAACCGGGCACAAATCCAGACTCCGGGCTGGAAATTCCAGATGTAAATACCCAAAAACACTTTGCCCGACCCGGGTATCGAACCCAGGACCTCATGCTCAGCAGTATCATTTGCGATCACTAGAACAACGAGGTAGTCATGAAATATAACTGCTACCTAATATAACTGATATTAATCTTAATTAGTTCTTACAAAGGCATGGAATATCTTCAACTTAATCTTATCTCATCGTGTTGATTAGGATTACGGAACCAAAAGCAAAGTAGTTCGTTTCATTTCACGTGATGAAAAGTACTCAATACCTAAATCGCACTGAATTCTCATATACCATGATTTAATAGAGGTTTTAGTCAACCAGCAAGTTTATAGAACAAATAGGTGAGACTATTTTACGTCGAGTTTCATTGCAGCCGCCAGCATATTTTGACAGTAAAATATGCCTACCGGGTATTTAGCAGGTGTATTTTCCACTCAGCTTCATATTATTACAAATAGGAAGGCACGTAATAATATTACCCAAAACTATCCAAAACAAGCTCAGTAAGTCGCAGCGCTAATCCTCAATGCCTCATGCTCAATTTGCTCCAAATAGCGGCCAGGTGTGCAAACAATGATATTTCACACGATATTATGGTCTAATTTCGTAAACAAATGCAGCTGGTTATTAGGAATTTGTTGTTAAATAACGTCTGTTTCAATAGCCGCCCTAATTGAAGGCAATTATTTGCTACAATTATGGGTTATTTTGTAAAGGTAAATGTTATTGTTATGAATAAACTAAGCTCCGAATAATTCTTGACAATGATAACGACATTTCTTTATTTATGTATGCTTTAAAATTTTACCCACGATTTAAGTACAGTCAGCTAAAAACGATGTATACAATTACAGAATTCATTTGATTGACTACAATTTGTTTTCCATACTGTACCGATGTATAGTATCAACTAAGTACCCAATATGTAATAAATTTTGTGGCTACACGATGATACCGTATTATGGAACAAAGATTGTAGACAATAAGATGAATTCTTGTCGATGTATATATACATCTACAAGATTAATTATTAGTCTTATCAAGAAAATAATAATAGATTAGAATTATGTACACCTACACCAAACAGATCAAAGTCTATAATTTAAGCAAATATATCTTTAAGGTGTTTGAGGAGGCTCATAATTATCTCAGCAGTAGGCGTTTATAGGTTAATTAATTCTCTGTCTATCTTAGCCCAGTCAAAAATGCAAACGTCACAAACGCGCATGTAACTACGATTTTTTGTATATGTTGTTAGGTCCCTTGAGAGTAGTTCATACCCAAATTTGCAACCCTGAAAACCTTGTGCTACTCCCAAGGTGCTCGAAAAACTGCGAAATTCTGGCATGTTTCATTTTTTTTGAAAAATATACCATAAGGAAGCGTTTTTAGATATCTTTGCTCCATATAAATATAATAAATAATACATTTAGCTTACTTCACAAAAAAGCAAGCTAAATTTCATAAAATTTAAGCCCAAATCAAGCATTCTAGGTCTTTTGGTTAGATGAGCATTTTTTTCCAAAAAGTGAAAAATTTTCGATTTAGGGTCATTTGCCAAGACACATACCGGCTGAACTAATGGTCCTTTTAGAGAAATCGTTTAACAAGAGAGTTGATGTTGATCCCCTATTCCAGAGGGTCTGCGTGACAACAAAACAATCAGATGAACAATTGAAGCAGCATTTTGCGTATGAGCTAGCACCGTATCCCTTGTCCTTGTTCACTGAAGAAAGAATGCGCAAGGACACAAAATCTTCCTTCTTCTTAACTACAGCATTACAAGAACTACAAAATTTTCTTTAGGACCGTTCAGCCGATACGTGTCTTGGCAAATGACCCCTGAAAACGTTGTGCTACTCCCATGGTGCTCGAAAAGCACCATGGGAGTAGCACAAGGTTTTCAGGGTTGTAAACTTGGGTATAAACTACTCTAAGGGGACCTAACAACATATAAAAGTATCGTAGTTACACGCACGTTGGCGATGTTTGATGTTGTTATTGACTAGCTGTGTAATCATTTAAGAAAAAGATGTAGCTAAGAAACTAGAGAGAGTAGGGGGGGGGATACAGTAACATGAAATTATAACGCACACATAACGTGTATTCCCCGAAGGGTTGAGCAGAGGTGTACCTATGGTACATCCACAATTCACCAGTTACGTTTAAGTCCCATGTAATAGGGGGCAAGCCAACGAAATTATGAGATAGTATAATACTCCAAAAACCCTAATATTTGATACAATAATAAAAACTACTTTTCTCCACCATTAAATTCACCAACATAGCGCAACGTGCACATATATTAGAAGAAGCTACATTACCCATTAAGACCCAATAACAGGCAAAATCGAATGCTCCCTTCATTCTCAAGAGAGGTAATGAAAACGTACTGCCCCTAACTCCGTAATGGTTTAGTTTGTTTCTTTAATGGTAATGGCCGTTCTATCGACTATTTTAGGAAACGTTAAAATTTAAAGGTGTGAAAGTTTCTGAATAACAAACGTTTCTCGTGGAAGAGAAAAATAAACCCCGGCAATATAAAGTAATTGTCATTTGGCATTCTTGATCTTTGTTTTCCAGAAGTTTCAAGAACGTTTGAGTAAATGAGTAATGGATACCCAGATTGAGTAAATAAGCCTACAAATCTGTCCCATACTTACTTTCTTAAGCTTTGGGTCAAGGTTCTTTGAAATTCGGTTGACTAACAAATTCCACAATTATTTCTTGTACCCATCTGGAGTTTCGTTACGAGTAAAATATTTGCTACAGCCTGATCAGAGATTTTTAATCAATTAGCCCAGTATGAAACATTTTCCTATCTACAACTTACGAGTATTATTTATCTGTTGCAATGCTGTGAGAGCTGTTCAGTGGATGACCTAGAAAAACAAGTTATCCCCAAAAACAGGTGTTAATCTTACTCCAGGAAAACGGTCAACAACAACAACAGGAATATTCCATTATGTTCCATTAACTTTCCAATAGCAACATGCAACCCGTCACTCCACGTCCAAAAGTCGGCTGAAATCCTGGTTCTTAAGGGTTTTTGTGACGTCACGGCTAGCTGTCATGGCCGACCCGCGTCAAACTCGTTACGAATCGGACGCGCGTTGATTTTTTTATGTGTTTCTTGTTCCTCTCATTATTGCTGTGTTTAGGTATGCGTGGTTGTGGGTACTGTGGGTTGATGGCTTGAACATGGTTGTGGCAGCCGAAAACAATGTTACAGTTGCTTGGAAATTGGAGGTCCTGAGACGTGGTCTCGTAATTGGCAATTTAAAGAATGAAACAAAGTTCAAGAATACAAAAGTTATTAACCCTTATTGCAACAGTCATGTATGAAAAATCGCGGAATAGTGCTTCATTGCCAAGTTTACAATTCTTGTGTGCAAACAAAAATATTTCAGTTGTTATAGCTGTTTATTTGATATTATTTTGTGTCTGTATACCTCGTCGCCTACTGATATTTGTTCAAATTCTGGCTGTTTGTGCTAGTGATCAGTGTCTTTAATAGCCCTAATAGTACCGGCCAAATCGTCAACATTGGGGCAAAGTTGGCTATTATATTTTTGACCATTACCTACCCACAGGTACAAAATATTTTATAATAATTCTGGTGACGTATATAAAAGCAAAGGCAACACTGTGTGACGTCATGCGGCAGTAACGCGGGTTAGCGCAGTGAGTTCTATGCAGCTCTACCGTGACTCGAGAAGTCTAGCGGTAATAATGACTGGGTCTATCTGCTATTTCTGGACATTGGAATGTAATAATAATTATTTAACATATCACAACTGTAACTTTTGGCAGTTGTATGAAATAGCTAAAGCACGGCAAATTGACGTAGTGTCAATTTGATAAACAATTTTATTTCAATTTCTTTTCATTATAAAAAAAATCACTTAATTGTATTTAGTTTAAGCCTTCTCATGCTGATTCATGTAACTGGAGAAACCTCGACCCCTGTCATACAGGATGTCCTAGATCAGGGATCGTCACCACATTGATATAACGTGTACCTACTAAAGTTTTGGAAATAAATTACTATTACTATTTTCTCTGGCTGTACGTACCTCTATAAATATTTGCATTAAAGTTTAATTTAGATCGCAATTACAATTTCTGAGATTTCAAGACAAAATCCATTGATTACGTATTACGTAGTAAAGACGTTTTTCTACGAGTAGGAACATAAAAAAAAAACGCAAATGCCATTCTTACGTGCTCTGTTCTATATATAAGGAATTATTTGATATTGTTTCAGTCTAGACAGATTAAAGCTAAAATCTAATAGCTTTTAGGAAACCGTGATTCATCAACTGTCAGATATTTCCGGCTATAGATAAAAAGTTTTTTTCAAAAATACGGGTTTTATTGTTTTTCTAAATATTAAGTTTGCTTTAAGTATTAATCATAGGTAAATACCGCAGATTCTAAGAGGTCATGGCTCATTTATTACCACTGATGGATCCAAGTGCCCCGGTGCTGGAACACCAAGGAGGAGCGACTCGTCTTAATACAGAGAAATCTCCGTAACTTAGAAAGCATTCGTTGATTTGGGTAGTCGGCAGCTCGTAACTTCTGACCTTAGATAATTAGCAGATTTATGGTGATAAGTACGTAAAATATGTTCTATAAATATGGAAATAAATTTTACAACGGAAACTTACTAAGTGCACATGATGCATTGAGGCGGCGGCGCGGCGCCGGAGCGGTGTCGCTGCGGCGTCCTACATACAAATATCCATTGTATGCCACGCGGTGCGTTCCGGTGTCGTACCGCACGCACACTGGACTTGCAGACCGGGAGACGAGGCGGGGAGGGGCTGCGACACCGGAGCGGCACCGCTCAGATGTTTTTGCGTTGTCAAAACACAGACGATTGACAGATGACAATTTATGCGCTTGCGGCGTGGCGCCACTGCAACGTAACAACGCTACGGTGCCGCAGCGCCCATGTGACTGCCAATGCGGCGAAATCTTTGCGATTCGGCGCCGCAACGCATCGTGTACACAGACTCTTACTTGTTTTATAATTTTACCGACAACAAAATTGAAAACCAGTGCCTATAAGTCTTCTACAACAATAAAGCAAAATCAATACTACATAAATCTGCCCAGCTTCTTTCCCAACTATGTTGGGTTCGGCTTCCAGTCTAACCGGATGCAGCTGATTACTACAATAACAATACTACATACAAGTTTTATAAAATATCTCAAAAACTAACCCCGTAAACGTCATAAAAAATGTCCGGATCAAAAATGGTGGATAATTGGATTGTGGAGGCTGGAGTGCAGCAGCTCCGGATACAATATAATATTCAGTAAAATTTTGTTATATTGGAAGCTGACCCAAAAGCCACATAGAACACCCATAGTTTACCTATATAGTACTCCCACGTTTCGCGAGCTACGGTTGAGTCCCATGTAGCCCCAGGGCGAGCCTTTTGCTATCAATCGGACACAAATCCAAACTCCGGGTTGCTATTGAGAAATTCCTGATGGAAAAACCCAATAACACTTTGCTTGACCCGGTAATCGAACCCAGGACCTCATTCAGCAGTAGCGCTTACGACCACTAGACTAACGAGGCAGAGATTTTCCTACTACACCATATAATATACCTACATGGTATGTCCCAAGTGAATAGTTTATATTTAAAGTAGTAAAAACATCGTTAAAACTAACAGAGATAAAACGCTAAGGAGAAGTTGTAAAACTAAACTAAAAGAGACATATCTATAAAATGACAGCGCCATGTCAAGCTAGTTTCAAGCCAGAATGGAGAAAATATTGTTACACGTTTTTGCAGCACGAAATATACACACAGTTTGTTGTTGGGATGTAGAAAGAAAGAAAATAAAAAGAATAAACAAACGTCTATTTGCGGTAAACATGACGCAAAAAAAACAGCACAAAATAAAAAAAGAAAATGTAATGTAATGTAGCTATAGAGAACTTATGAATTAGGAATAGCAAATCACCAAGGTCTTCTCAAGGTCTTCAAGGTCTTTTCTTAAGAGGACAGTAAATTAATTTAAAAAAACGAGCGAGCCTTACAGTAGTTTCGTATGATGTGTAACATCTGACATCTGGCCTTGGTAATAAGCAACATTAAAGGGGCCTCGTCAAGGTCGTTTCTGACCGCCAACTCTAGCACCGCGCGCGCTCATTGATCAAATCAAATAGCGCGCGCTTCCCCGGCTTCCTGTTACACATTTCCGTCTTTTTTCACGAAATCACTCCGAGAGCGAGAGGAAAGATTTCAACATCAAAAAAACTTTTTTGGTACTAGAATCAAGTTGAAATCAAGAAATTAAGTGTTAAGCCCAAATTCAACACCGGACATTTTTCTGTATTGCGATGCAACGTTGCAACTTACTAAAACATTTAAAAAACTTTATTTGAAATCAAGAAATTAATTTACTTTTGTTTTTCCATAAAGCAGCCTACACTTATATTCAGAATAACGATTTCATTTAAACTGAATATCACTACGACAAACAAACTAATATATTCAGAAAGATTTTCATCAACAAACAAGTTCTATAAGCTGTCACAGCCGTCATAAAAATATTCGGCTTGCAAGCAAAAACTGACAATAATGAGAAGTAAGAGGCAACATTTATATAACGTCGAGTAAGCTGCGCGGACCCGTGTCAACGCCATAATGCGCTGAATCCGCGTCTGAGGTCCACGGCTGACCTGGCGCCGCAAGGGATAGAAGGGAGTTCGCTCCCTTCTATCCCTTGCGGCCTATCCTTCCTGTTACACATTTCCGTCTTTTTTCACGAAATCACTCCGAGAGCGAGAGGAAAGATTTCAACATCAAAAAAACTTTTTTGGTACTAGAATCAAGTTGAAATCAAGAAATTAAGTGTTAAGCCCAAATTCAACACCGGACATTTTTCTGTATTGCGATGCAACGTTGCAACTTACTAAAACATTTAAAAAACTTTATTTGAAATCAAGAAATTAATTTACTTTTGTTTTTCCATAAAGCAGCCTACACTTATATTCAGAATAACGATTTCATTTAAACTGAATATCACTACGACAAACAAACTAATATATTCAGAAAGATTTTCATCAACAAACAAGTTCTATAAGCTGTCACAGCCGTCATAAAAATATTCGGCTTGCAAGCAAAAACTGACAATAATGAGAAGTAAGAGGCAACATTTATATAACGTCGAGTAAGCTGCGCGGACCCGTGTCAACGCCATAATGCGCTGAATCCGCGTCTGAGGTCCACGGCTGACCTGGCGCCGCAAGGGATAGAAGGGAGCGAAGTTTAAAAAGTTTTAAATTTTCTTTAAAAAAACTCTTCTTACTTAAGTAAAAAGATATATCCTAAAGGAAACAAATTTTGTTTACCTGAACCAATCCTAACTATAATAATATTATAAATATGAAAATGAGTTTGTTTGTTTGTTACACTTTCACGCTAAAACCACTGAACTAATTTGGATGAAATTTGGCACATGGGTAGACCATGATCTGGATTAGGACATAGGATACCTTTTATCCCGATATTCCCACGGGATCGAGACTTATGCGGGTGAAACCGCGGGGTGCAGCTAGTAGTTTATAATTACTACTCTTGAAAATATATGAGTACATGTCTGAACATTTGATGCAATACAACTTCGGGAAATGAAATTGGCTACGAGCGTAGCTGGCGTAGCAGCAATGAGCTACGCCGTAGCAATCACGTAGCACAGGCTCCGACAGTAAATGAGGACCAGTACAATTGTATAACTGATACAGAAGAAAAAGAAATACGGTTACACTTATTATTTTTGCTGTCGTTAAATCAAGTCACTGCTCGAGAGTTTTTACCCAAATTCACCTTTTACCATATTTCCCCTAATTCGCCTTTTACCGTTTTTACTGACTAATGAATACTATAGCAACAACTATATTAAATTAATCTTAAAACCATATCATATCTTACATCTGCTCCACACATTTGCAAAATTTTAACAGCGAGTTAAAACAAACGTATTTTACGACACCACTTGTGTCGACATAACTTTATACCGCGCCCGCTCGTAACTTAGACCGCATAAAAACAGAATTTTCTTATATTCCTCTGTTATTTTAGCTCCGGTGTAAAAATATTATGTTTTGTGTCATCGGCAGAGCTTGAAAAATAACGGCTCAACAAAAAATTTCATGAATACGAAATATGACTCGCATTATAAGATAAAATTTTTTGAGAATGGATTTGAAGGTATTTAGTATGCAAATGTTAATAAACTAAATGAGACTGAAATTATCTGGATACTAAATTTTTGCTTAAATATCGTAACTATATAACATAACGCCCGTGTTCGCCGAAGGGTTAGGTTAGGTTCGCCAGTTAAAGCCTCGTGTAATACGAGGCGAGCCTACAGTCATCAACTAGGCTCATCCAGAGTCCTTGCTGTTATCGTATATGTTGCATAAAAACCAGTGCAATTCGTTTTCTTTTAGAAATATCACAATATGACACTATAGCATTTTTTATACTCGCGTCATTAAACTTGGATATAAAACTGTAGGGATAAAGACGGTTTATTTTTAGAAAGTCTAATGTCGTCAGAAACTCAGGTTAATGATATTAACACAAGGTTTAAATAAATGGTGTTAGCAGCTTTTATGCAGACCAACATTTTCATTTAATGCGAAAATGGAAGCAAGATCAGCAAAGATTAAAAGTTAAACCACAAACATTATGAGTAGAATCGCGCACAGCACCCAACAAATATAATTTACAGACACATTTTTTAAATTCTATAAATATTATATATTAAATCGTACTAACACAGCTCGGTGTTAAGCTGTTAACGATTTATGAGGCTACCACCAGATACCAAACTTGGTTGGCGAAATAAACACCAATATATCATTTAGTTTATTTAATATTTTGCACGCCCCGCTCTCGATTTGAAATGGCAATTTAATTTCCTTGTAAAATGTATATTTCGTTCCGTAAATAATGTTGTTGATAACTATTTCTGTGCATTATAGTTCTTGCATAACTGTCTAGTATCTTATGCGTGTTGATGTTATGTAACGATTTCACTATCAGATTTTAGTGCTCAAAGGTGAAAAAGATACCAATTCTCCAATAAAGTTAATGCCTTAAAAATCTAGTCTCAATCACATCTCAGCGAAAATCAATGTCATAAACTTGTCAGTTGGGAAATTAGAGATATTTTTGTCAGACCGAGACTGAAATTATAATGCGAACGTTCATGAAACTACGGGAGTTGGCCCTCGGGTTTGTTATTCACTTACTAGGTGACAGATTTTACAAGGATAAGCAGGATCCAAACTAGTGCAAAAATAGGATTAATAGCGGTCAAAGATACTACAGCTATTTTACACAGAAACATAGTCTATGAAACTGGAAGTCACCTTACAAACTTCCCTTTTAAAAACGTCACCAGGAAAAGATCTTAAATGAAGATTAAGACGGGCCATAATAAACCCGAAACCCCTCTTTTTGCAGCACCCGGGCAACGCCTCGCGCATGTTTCAACCAACTTAACTTCAATTAAATCTGCCGGCGTACCATCACAGGGTTTCATTAATTAAACGCTGGTGCTTGACGTTCCGTCCTTAAGGGCTGCCCTAGTGCCTTCACTTGAAATAATCGGCGTCCGAAATTATTCCCTTTGATTGTCTATTAAATCCTTGGTCTTTGTGATATAATTGCTGTAGATTACGGATGATTACTGCTGTTGTGAGTCGGATTTGTGGATCAAAAGGTGGCATGATTAGTGCCACTGTGTTGGGGTAAGGAGCGGCTATGATTTTGATGGTGTAATGAATGAGATGAAGGGATTTGATTGTCGTGAAGGGTTTAAATATCACGCAACCGGTGACAAAAGACACTTTCGGCGTAGGTCGTTTTAAATTTATCTACGGCCACTTTTCATACTATACACATTGCTGTAACTGAAATGCTTTCAAAAATTTTCCTACTTGGTGGAAATACTACAAAAAACACGGATTGAGAAACGCGGATAAGATCGTTAATATCTGACTGAATACTACTGAAACTCTTCTCGATACATTCCGGCTATTCATTTAATAGTACGTATACTTACCTAACTTAACCCAAAGACTTAAAATCTCCAAAAGCCAATTAACCATCTAAAATGCATAAACACAACCCCCCTCACCGGTGCAACCACGTCACCATCCATTCGTGTCCAAGATCAACTGAGGCCAAAGTTTTAAGTACTTTACACTTTTCCACACATAAACAGACATACATATAGCACTCTTCGTAGTTGGGTAAGCGAGACAACTTCGCAACTCGTCTTCGGGGAAATCTAAGTCTTGATACGGACGGGGCGCCCGAAATACGGTCGACGTGTTAAAGCGCTTAGTATCGCTAATAAACGTTGTGCGTTGTTGAGAATTGGATATGAGATGCTGCGGCTGAGCAGTTCCGCTTGTTAGAGCGCTTTTTTTGCTTGATGATAAGGTCTAAAATCGAGTTTTTTTTGTGTTCATTAGACTGTCTAAAGAAAACATAGTTGTAAAGCCTTCTTGAAAGAATAATCAGCTGCTTGCTCTGTGATTGCTGACGATTTCAGACTAATTGAGTTCATATTTTTTCAATACGGTGTTTCCAACACCCTAAGATACCACATCCCAAATTAACTTTAGAAGTGCATATTAAGACATTGAATACGTCAAAGACAAAGATAAAAGACAAAGACAAAGATATTTATTCGTCGGATATGGTAAGTACAAAGTTGGTTAGTATCATTAAATTCAGGACATATCCGCCGCTAAAAGTGGCATACGAATATTTACATTTACATGGGCATAAAACCTAACTTATGTGCTACTTATACTCTAATAAACAATACAAAACACTTAAACTATAATCGCATTGGTACTTGCCATAATGTCCCGAACCTGTACTTTTGTGTAGATCACATAAATATGAATACTAGTTCCTCTCCTTGCTTGCATTAAGGGACTGTTGTAAATAAAAAAAAGCTTATTCATGATGAGAGCAATAGCTCCTAAAAGTTCACCCGACAAAAAGCGCGCCATAAACAACCACCACCCCATACAATCGCGCGCACCGCAACTTACTCAGGAGCCTAACAAAAGTACAGTCGCATACAGCGTCACCTCGCGCACTGTAACGGAAGCGGACACCGGCTGTCGTTTACCGCGCACTCTGCGCTTCCGCGGCGCTTTTATCGCGTCTGCGCTTGTGTCCGCGACTGTACCCGAGTTACTCATAGGTTATTACAATAGTTTCTTCCAATGGACGGGTTTCTTTATGCATGGTATCGTCGCGGACAGATGTGATTTGTTTTTGTTACGCTTAGCGATTGAGGGTGAAATTGACACGTTACAGCGACGTTGTGCCCTCATACGCACTAGCGGTTAACCGCGCGGCTAACCATCGTGGGTGATGGCGGTTAAGTGCGTACAACCATAAGCGGTTGCATATAAAAAAGTGAAAAAGTCCCCTGCGGTTAACCGCTAGTGCGTATGAGGGCTTAGTCAACACCTATTTAAATACAACTAACTATTTACACTAGGTTCCAAATTAAAAAAAAACTAACTAACTTACATACATAACATCATGCCTGTAATACCCAAGAGTTGGGCAGAGGTACACCTATAGTACACCCACATTTCGCCAGTTATGTTTAAGTCCCATGTAATAAATAAGGGTGGGAGCCTATTGCCATAAACCGGGCACAAATCCAGACTCCGGGCTGCTACTGAGAAATTCCAGATGGAAAAACCCAATAATACTTTGGCCAACCCGGTAATCGAAACTAGGGACCTCATACTTAGAAGTAGCACTTGCGACCACTAGACCAACAAGGCAGTCTAACGAGGAGCACAAACTAACTTACTATACAAATATATACACACCGTCGAAATACTCGTCCGCATCGCTGTCAACCTGAAACGTGGCCAGAAGACTGGCAGCATTGCCACGTTGAATGGCAATGCTAATTCATTGGCCAAAGAACTAGCCAGCCCTCTGATCACGTGAGGTGTCAATCAGTCGGCGTTAAGTTTCCTTGAAAGGAGACGCGCACTCGGGTCCCATCCATGACCCCAGCATTTCGACCCCAAATGGCTCAAAACTGTATAGTTCCCATAATGCATATTATCTAAAATAACACTATGGTATGTGTCAGCAAGAAACCAGCTATTTCTAGTATCTGCCGGGGTTGCGGGAAAGTCCGAAAGGGATACCGTGGCCCCTGGCAACGTACAGGCAACTGAAGGAACACGGGTGGGTTTTAGTCAGTCAGAGTCTGACATGCCCTCAGCTCCGCCCAGAGCGGGAGAAGTTATTTGATAATTTCCCATCTAAAAAAAAAAGAAGCTATTTCTAGTATTGGGTCCACCGTGAAACATATTTCTTTTACATTATCGTTCCAAATCGATGTTATTTTGTCCTTTATTCATAACCAGCTATACCAAGAAACTGTTATTTATAATATACGTACAATTATTTGTGTCTATTCATTCATGAAAACTTTTATTTTATTAGAACTGCTCCTCGCGATTGTTACTGGTGCAGAAAGTACCATGTAACGATCTCGATTTTTATACGTGAATAAGTCATGTGCGCGTCTGTACAAGTGTACACGAGTGTACGGCGTCGGTTATTGCAGTATTTTCTTATTTATGTAAGACTTTCTTGGTGCTTTATCGCATAAACTTGTAAAATTGACGTCAATTGCTTCTGCGAATGATTTTATTATATCGAGCTTGTGCAATAAAACATTAGAGTTTAAGTTTGATTTGCTCTGAAGGTGTTGCTCTGTCATGTACCAATATGTTATTTAGTTATTTACCACATATTACTAAAGTCTTTGAATATTATTTAAATTGTCTCAATCAATCTGCCTAGCCTTTTCTCAACTATATTGGGGTCGTCTTCCAGTTTAACCAGATGCAGCTGAATACCAATATTTTACATGGAGCGACTGCCTATCTGTTCTCCACAGTAACTGGGTAATACGATACCACTTGGTAAGGCTGGTTGTCATACTTTCGAGCTTCTGACGACCCGTAACGACTATCAAAGATCCACGAATGACAGCGGGGACACACGACGCACGGAGGAGTCTCCGTATGTAAAGATGGTCACCCATCCACAGACCAACCACGGCAAGCGTAGCTTAACGTGATGGAATAAAATTAAATAAAATTGTTTATTCTATAAATAGGATATTGGAATCACTTTTACAGGTAATATTTAAAAAAAAAACAAACACAGAGGTCCCAGTCTCTTTTAAAGCCCAGATATAATCTTGGTCAGGCCATATATGAGGACCATGTAGATTAGTGAAATGGTCTTTTGAGAAAAGAACCACACAGATTTGAGTGGACTTGTCCAGTCAGTGCAAGCATTTGTCAGTAATCGAGGAGCTCAACTCAGAACTTCAGGAGCTTAATTCGACGAACAATACCAAATAAAGGACATTTGGATAGGCCGCATAAACTATTCAAACTGCCAGACCATCATTAAAACTAACTGAGAAAGAAAAAAATTATGAAAGAAAATAAAATATCCACATCGTCCACATTCACAAAAAATAAAATAATATTATATAATACTTTACAAAGTAATCATGTCATTTTGTAGGTAATATGCAACAATGTCAATGTTTATATAAAACTGGTATATTTTGATAATTTTACTGAATAATTATAATGTTAAGTTTTATGGTTTTATCACAAGGCTTAGCAGAGCGAGCAGCTATACCCAAGCTTTTTATCTTCGAAATAATCTGAAATTTCATAGTACCCTTTTTACAAAGTTTGGTAACAACAGTTTGTTTTAATACAGATTTTAAATCGTTTATTGGGTAAGTTTCGAATTTCAATGGGAAGTTTGTTGTAAAAGCGTATACATTGACCCATGAACGAGTTGCCTACTCTGTGGAGACGTGTGCGATTTACAGCAAGGTTGTGTTTATTCCTTGTATTTAAACTATGAATATCGGAAATTTTCTTGAAATTTGATATACTTTTGTGTACAGGTTTTCAAATATGTGAGGTAAGTTTCAAATGAGTGAGGCTACAGTCAGAATATTTATTTATTCATTTATTTAATTTACCTACTTATCTATCTATTTAGGTAGTATAACTGACGAAAAATTGCATGAACGTAAGTAAAAAGTAAGGAAGTAAAATTTTTAATATACCGCAATTTCAGTCCCGTTATATACGAGCTACATAAGTAACTTTGTAATCCTATATAAATAATATGTGATTACAAAGTTACTTATGCAGTTCATATATCTAGGAAACGGGACTGAAATTGCGGTATATTTAAATTTTTCCTTGCTTTATAGGCTAAAAACTAATTGTGTTCAAAGTTTGAAGCTGTCTGCTAGTAGTTGTGTGTCTGCTAGAAGTACCTTAGAATTTTGATAATCGGTGAGCGAGTCAGTGAGTGAGTATGTCAGTGACAAAATTAAGGGACTTTGACCTGCAATAGTTCTTAAACTTTAAATTCAAATTGAATATAATTTGGGAATATACCTATTTGTACTAAGGCCTCTTGGTCACGGCTTCAGGCTTTTAGCTTTAACCACAACAAAGTTACAGGGGGCGAAAATGTCCTGAATGGCTTCGGAAAAAGATGGTACGGCTGTGCCTTTGTGTTTGTTTTGCTCGACTGGTCGGGGGCACAGCCATGCCCCCTAATTTGCGCTAACTTCGACATGAAATGAATACTAATTAATATTTACTGACCTCAAATTCTTCCAATCCCAACACCCAATTATAATGCCAAGATTAATGTTAAATCCCAAAGAGCCAATGAGCCTCTTATAACTAAATGCACGTGAATTGGCTCAGTTAAGGATTAGTAGTAATAGACGTAATTAATTTCACACAGGTTATATTGATTTGGAATAATTGGGTATCTGTCCTATTTGCTTTGAGTTTCAGATGTTGCTATGTCAGGGGTGCTACACACCATGTTCGGCTCGGCATAATTCGGTACAGCTGGACGGCGAAATCTAATATAATATTATAGATTCGATATAATGAATAGGTCGATCAACGATTCTGCGCGGTCCGTTTGTGGATGGATGAGCATCCATTACATATCGAGACCTCTCTGTGCCTCGGAAAGCACGTTAAGTCGTTTTTCAAAACTGTCATTCGTAGATCTTTGACAGTCGTTACGGGTAGTCAGAAGCCCTAAAGACTGACAACCAGTCTTACCAAGGGGTACCCAGTAACCGGGGGCGTGGAGGTCAGATAAACAGTCGCTTCAGGTAAAATACTGGTATTCAGCTGCATTCAAGCTGACCCCGAATATCTGACAAAAGTTTAGGCAGATTGATTTTCGATATGTTCGGGGAAAAGCCACTCTGCTTAGCTCAAGTTGTGCCGAACCGACCCGAACGTGTTTGGGCGACCAGATGCCGAACTAAGTTTGCTGATCGGCAAGAGCCGAATGTAAGCCGAGTATGAGTATTAATTGCTTCGGGCTGGCTTGGTTTTTCAACAAATACTTACGTGTCGAATGTGCCGACTCGAACATGTATGTAACACCCCTAAAGTTAGGGTAGATTTACATGTTAACGTTATTTAGAAGAGTACGTATGAGTGGTTAATTCAATTACAATAAAAAGCTTGACATTTATCACTAAAATGCTTGTGTTACATCGTGGTACCATTTAGTTCTACTTCTCAAAATAAATACTTGTTTATGTGTTTAGAAACATGAAATTAGGTTTTTTATAGAAATATATTGTTTCTGTATTATAAATACCTTTCTACTAGAAAATTTAGTTTATTATGTAGTCTGGCGGTATGTCAATATTATACCATATTTGTAATTGTGTGTGAAAATAATGTGGTGTTTAACCAAACGGCGTGGGTTTCATTACAGCGTGTTAAAGAAAATGCTATAAAACTGGGGCTTCGGCTAAACAACAATCTGTTGTAGTCATCAAACCATAATAATATTTGAACCAATAATTCTTAATAACGCAGAAATAATATACTTTCTGATTCATTCTTACATACGCGTTGGGAAATAAGTTAATTATTATTATTTATAGCCATGATTACGCACCAGGCGCCGTTCGCTCATTACCGTCATATTACCACGATCGTAATTATAATTATTGCTATAAATTGCCTACTTATTATTTGCTGGCTGATTATTTTCTTGATTGTGTCTTTATTTGTATACATATACTTTATGTTTGTGTTTATAGTTTATGTAACTGGGATACCTCAGACTACCTGCAGTATTGTCTCTCCTTCTCCTTTTAAATTCATCCAAAGGTTGTCTTAAAAAGACCGCTGTTAGCGATAAGACCGCCCATTGTGTCACCTATGTAAAATTTCTACATTTATATCTATAATTCGCATGGAGTACGCCATAAAGAGTATTCTTATCTATTGTACTATAAACATTGTTATACACATAACATATTGGAGTTTCTTGCCCGTTCTTCTCAATAGAGATCTCCGTTTTAGAATGGGTAACTAGCTTCAACTCTCCGATCGGTTAGTCAGAGAGTTGAAGCTAGTTGTCATAAATGATTTAATTGTTTTTTTTTATGTATTTTATCGAAATGCTTTGAGTTTGAGTTATTGGTACCCAAATACGTTAATTAATGTTTAGGAAATTACGTATACAGACTGTTAGATATTTTCATGGTTTTAATCTATATATTAATACGTGAAGCATAAACTTTGTACCTTCTTACGAAAATTACGTGGACGGAGTATGAAATTTGGCACAGTCAAAGGTTATATGGAGAAGGAGAGCCGAAAGCTAATATTTTTATATAATAAATGCATTAGAAAAAACACAAAAAAAAAATGCGTTTGACACACACAAACTGTTTTGTTTATGGTTAAAGATGTCTTACCTTAGAATAATGACATGGCAGCATGGAATTAGTGTGTACTATCATGGCAGCATGGAACTATCCTAAACTATCCTATCAAACTTAAAAATGACTTATGGTCGAATTTCGACCACTGGGCGACCACTAGTATGGGTCCCACATTTTGCCAATATCAAAGCCTACACCTTCCGAAATAACATAGTATATTACCTACCCATATTTAGTTGAGAATCAATTATAGCAATATTTGCATTCAGAGAGGGGCTCATGGCTAAGTAATAACACCCGCACAGGTCGATCGAACAGGTTAAGCTACGCTTGCCGCGGTGGGTCTGTGGATGGGTGACCATCTTTATAACCGAGACCCCTCCGTGCTTCGGAAAGCACGTTAAGCCGTTAATCTCGACTGACATTCGTGGATCTTTGACAGTCGTTACAGGTCGCCAGAAGCCTAAAAGTCTGACCAAGTCTTACCAAGGGGTATCCTATTACCCAGTACCTGAGTTGTGGAGGTTAGATAGGCCGTCGCTGCATGTATAATACTGGTATTCATCTGCATCCGGTTAGACTGGAAGCCGACCCCAACATAGTTGGGAAAAAGGCTAGGCAGATGATGAGAAAATCATACGCCACGAAAAGACGATTTGCACTTAAAACATTTTCTGATATAGAAACTAGGCAATATAGACATACAGAAAAATTCAGAGCTTACCACAGAATATCATCCCGAAACAAAATATTGTCACAAACTCACAGAACACGAAAATAGCAAGTTAGTTCAAAGCATCTGCTTGCCAATTCACGAAGTTACCCACTTCTCCTCGGTAACGTTCATAGAGATTTTTAAGAAATTCTCATACACTCCTGAAACTTTTGCAGTCTTTCACATCGTTCGCAGTTTTAAATCAAGTGCGGCTATTTGAATTTAGACTTCGGAATATATGGCTTTCTTGGCTGAACTAAGTGTAATAATTTGTTAAAAAGAAGGAAGAACAAAGTAATCTCTATATCTTTGGGATTATCGTCACATTTTGCTTAATTCTTTCGGTAATACCAGGCTCATACGATTTGATTTAAGTTAAACAACTTTTGTTGCTCTACAGAAAATATTTTGAATATGGAATTTAATTTGATTGAAAGTCTGTTCAGACGGTCTAAAATCGCTTTTGACTTAGCAGTTGATCAACTAAAATCGAACCGTGTGACCCGGTTATACCGGGTTCAGGTACAAGTACCACTTTTCTTTGTGATAAAGTCGTTTGCTACATTAAGTCGTGGACTATTAGAACTCACGATTCCATAAAATCAAAGGCTATTTTCACAAAAACATCCATGCCAGCACCACTCAACGTCGACTGGCATCAAATCAAAGTGAACCCACTCGATCCATCGCATTATTACTTTTAATACGGGCCTTTTCAAATTGAAAAAAAAACAAAGAATACTCGAAAGCTAATAAATAATTCAAAGGCCGAATAAAAATCCTTTATACATCAAAAGGGAATTAACGTTTGAAACAATTTTTTTTCTATCGTCAGTTTGTCTAATTGGACCAAGTTTTTGAGTCCGTCCGTTCAATTCCGGGACCTTATTGAGTGGGATTTCGAATTTTATTATGAGAAAAGGGAAGGAGATGTCAGGAATCTTGTTATCCAAGGGTTCTACCTGTCTTGCTTTATTGAATCAGGTGTTGCTTGGGAGGCATTATATATGATTATACAGGATCGGCGACGAATTTGCTTATGGAGGTGGATGGGCGTTCATCGAGTATCAGAATATGTATTGTTTCGTTTTTGGGTGGTTGTTGCTTTGGAATACATTTGGTGAGTCTTGGATATAGATAGATAGATAGATAGATAAATCGTTTATTTAGTGCACACAAAAAACAGCACAACATACAAAAACACGATTAAATAATGACTAACTTCTCTCGTGTCAGCACGATCTTTACGAGATCATGTTTTTTGTTTATTTTATTTTGTCACAATCTATGGCTGTGTGTGTGGCTAACACCTCTTTGCTCTGTTTTTTTTACAAAATAATGTTACATGAAAATTACATAAACATAACATTGCGCCTGTTTTTCCCTGAAGAGTCAGGGAGAGGTGACCTATATTATAGTACACCCACATTTCGCCAGTTATGTGTAAGCCCTATGTATATAGAGGACGAGCCTATTGCCACCAACCGGGCACAAATCAAAACTCTGGGCTGTTACTGAGAATTTCCTATTGGAAAAACCCAGTAAGTTCACAACTTACACTCCATTATTTCGTCACTTTACCCGACCTGGGAATCGAACCAAGAACCACATGCTCAGCAGTAACGCTTGCGACCACTACACCAATGAGGCAGTTCATCAAAATTCCTTCGTAAAAAAAAACTTACTCCCAAAATACACACTCGATTTTTCTACAAAATAATTTTGCAACTTCACGAATACCTATCAAGTGAGTTTAAAAGTTAAGACCTCAATGGTGATACATCAACTTATCAAAATGTTACAAACCAAAATGATTGGCAAGTGACGACGCAATCAGTGGATAAAATACGAAAAGTTCCGAACTTTACCGAAGTTGGTGAAAAAAGTTTCTTTTAAAAATGCCCGCACGCTGCCTATGAGTAGAGTGTTAATGTGTGTAATTAATATTTCAGACAAGTCGTAAAATGTAGCATTATTTTTTTGTTAAGGATTAGGTTATGAAAGCTGAACAATTTATCAGCTAAAAGATATTTAACAATGTTGAGAGGTTTTATTTGTTTAATTTCCATGAATATAATTTTTAACAACTAAGAAAAGTGAATTAGTAATTCCTAGGCTCTTTAGCCATTTTCTTTATCGGGTCTAGTTTGCATACATTATGATACATCCATTGCAGTCGACTACCTCCAGCTCTATTTGAAACAGAACCTTGAACACACTATTTAACCTCGAGATTGCACATCGCCTCCCCAAATATCTTCGCCCAATCAAAACTGTCACATCCAAGTCATCCACTGATCGAACCAAAAATAATTCGTCCTCTATCGTCCCAGGACAAATCTGTAACACGGAGAGCGGATGGCTGCCCTAATCGTGACGTACCGCGCCCCCTCGTGTTGATATTTGACAACTTTATTGGATCCATAATTGAATTTTCACAAGCTTTTATACTGATAAAAATTGGTATATTGGAGAATGTTCGAGAGCCTGCTCTAATTTCGCCGGCGCTAAAAGAGAAAATGGCAATATTGACAGACGCCCTACAGACTGCTAATTTGATTTTTCTTGCAACGTCATTTGGTTTTGGATTAAGTTTGAGATTAATAATTATGATTTTTAAAGAAACCCAGTTCGATCGATGAAAACAATTTTCCCATATATTCGGTGGTAAGTATATAATTTTATACATTCTCAACTCTTGCTTTTCTTTAGGTAATTGGAAAAGGACTTGATTAGATTGTCTCAGGTCACCAGAAACGTAGCCTCGATTCAAATCCAAGGAGGTAAATGTAACATATGATGTGTATTTAAATGTTTTTTTACTATGGATACAGAAGAATCCATGACCAAGACTTAAGCAACCTGGACACTCAAACTCAACATCAAAACCGAAGAAAATAAAGACATTTCTCATTAAAACACTAACTTAAACCTCCATACTTTTATACAGGCAGACTGACACAGATCCAAGAACATGGCAGTATAAAGTCGCGTTTTAAATCTAATAAAAAAACGTTCACTGTCCATAAATTTGTTGTTGACCAAGTCCAGGCATTAAAAATTCAGATGCACTTAAAATCCAGGCAGGTGAATTTTGTTGCAGTTAGGTTTATATCCAGGCAAAGTTTTACACTAAACTCCAGAACAGAATACGGCAGTTTTAAAAATAAAGTTTAACTTTATACTTCTTAGTTTAGTGAATCTGAAAGTTATTTTTTAAGTGGTGAAGTTAAACTGCTAAGTTTTTGTGGAAGTAATTTTGAAAATATGCCAGAATTTTTGGGGTAAGTGCTGTAGTTAATAAAACTTTTGGTTATTATAAAGTTTAGTTTTAATATAATAAATAGATCTCCTTTTAGAGTAACTGCATAATTATAATACTTTATTAGATTAGAGTCCGTTTTATTTTAAAATATTTTACGCATGGGTGCCGTATATATCGTAGGCAGATTATGTGGTTTGTCACTACACAAATGGCAATTGTGCAACCTCTGTTTGCAAACGCTTGCTGTTTTGTTAAATGCCGAAGCCAAATTGATTTTGCTTCTAATCGTAATCATTTCGCCGAGAGTCCTTTGTTGGGGTGCTGTTCTAAAGACGAATCTTACAATATGCCGACGACATGTACATAAGTATAAGACAATTAAGCGACATGTAGATATATATCATTATCATTCTACTCCCCTTATCACAATTTATTTGAGGTCGGCGCCATTGTCGTTTTCTTCCATACTTCTCTAATAGTCATCATCACATTTAAGTATGCAATCATCATAAAATTTACCGAATTTAGTTAAAAACGGCACTTTACATAGAACTATCTACTAGACTAAGTACAGCCTAAATTAATACCTACTATAGATTACTCAATGTAGTGTTACTACCACAAGAACCACATATTTAGCTGCTATCATAATATTACCATAATCTATTATCAAAGCAAGCACTTAATGGCAATGACAAGTACGTATAATTTGAGTCTACTAGTTCATTATGTACCTACGTACTTACGTTCATGAATATTATTTATTGGATTATGCCTTGGTAAAATTATACCTCATTAAGCTCGAATCATCCTCATAAGTTGGAAAATTTCATGTGGGCAGTAAAAGTAGGTCAGTATTTTAATAAGTCCATCAGAAATATTCCACTAATTTACTATTCATACGAGCCAGCGATCTTTTATATGGTTATCAGTGGCTCTGAGTGCAGTCAGTAAATACTTCATTAATAAAATAACTTTATTTAAAATTGATTTCCCTTTAATATTATAGAACGCGCAAATGTCCTTGTAAAAAAGCGGCCACGAGCGAACACGATAGGTTCCGTAGCATCGTACACATCGTGCACCGCACGTAGACGGACGGACAGCGGAGCCTTAGTAATAGCCTCCCGTTGGCACCCTTTTGGGTACAGAACCCTAAAAATAAAAGATGATCAACGAATTTTAATAGCAAAAGCCAAAATATCCGAAAATCATTTCGTCATAAGATTCTGCTCCAATAATTTATGGTGCCAACAGGACACGTGCGTTCGTCAAGATCCTCTCCCGCCCAATTTGTTCCAAGTGTCACTTACGACAGTTCGCCCCGTTAATGTTCCAAGTGTCACTTACGATAACTCGCCCCGTTAATGGGGGCCATCAAGATCGTTTAAAGGGTAGCCTGAGTGATGCATGCCGTCTCTTTCGCTCTCGGAAGTGCTATCGATTCGGAGATTTTTTGAATAATTATTATGATGTAAGTGGCGGAGGATTGAAAGTGTCCATTGAGTTCCTGATAAGACAAGTGTTATAAAAACATGTAAATGCAAAGAGCTTCGCGAAATAAACACTGTTTGCCTGCGTCTCCTTTATAATTTTTGATGTAGGATAACATTTGGGAAGTTTAAAGAGCCGAAGTTATATGAAAAATATTGTTAATCAAGAACAGCAAACGACGATTTTCGTGACAGCTGGACTCTTAGGATTATTGTCAAAAGATTCTAAAGAGAGTTAACAGATGCACAATATTCTTATAGATTCCTAATGTTCATCTATCTATTAAAATCTATATACTCGACCCACTTTAAAACCTAACAGCAGTAATTCAAGTAATATCGTAAAGCTAGATTTTTCTAGGAAACATTAAAGAAGTGGTTTACAAAGGGATAGTGCGGTAGTCGGCGACACGGGAGACTGGATTTAGCGTGGCGACCACGGCTTAGGGGGATGAGCAGTGAGCCGACGTAATACATATTAAATAAGACTACATTTTGTAGCTGCTGCGGATATAATTTAAGTATGCGGTCATTTTAGCTGAGAAGGATTGAAGAACACTGATAAGGACTTTAATGGGTTCTAAAAATGGTGGCTTATGTTGGTGCAACCATTGTGAAGGCGTTATAGGGCAGAACGAACTAAAGGCATTTAGGAAGAGCAAAAGCTACTGGTGATCTACTTCTCTCGAAGTAGAGTTAACGGGGGAGGGAAGAGGTTAACTTTCTGGTATCCAATAAAATTTACATTGATATTAAAATAAAAGCTTTTTCAGAATTAGCAAGGTTAACAGATTTGAGGGTTAAAAAAATGCATAATAAGAAAGGAAATTTAAATTACCGCCTGTCCCAAAATTAAACATAAAAGAAAAATATTCGTAATACGAACAGCACACTCGTATAAAATTCGCATAATAACATAATTTCTATGCCAAGTTTTTATGCCAATTGGCATAAAAAAGGCTCGGTGCGTTATATTGTTTTGAGAGAAAAGGGTTACCGTAATTGATAACCTGAACACGGGAAGGGTTGAAAATAAAATTATGTACAAAAAATATGCTTCCGGAGCTATAATGTAAGGTAAAGAGGGTCTTAAAGGGTCTGTGAAGCCAGGGTCCAGCTAGTCTGTTTTAGTAATGAGTTCTAATTTTCTGACGTCTTTTTTTAATATGTTTAAAAAAAAGACGTTGTGACGGGCAAAGAGTATGTACCTAATCGTAGTATGACATGTGACACTGTTTATTTTCTGCCTACTTTCAAAGACACCTTTATACCTACATTATGGAATACAAATAAAGATATGAATATGAAAGAGATAAAAAGGTTTGAGTATAATAACGATTATTTTTGGTTACGTCTAGTGGCGTTTTTCTTCTATAAATTTTTGAATTATTTATAGTCAGAGCTTTCTTTATATGCAAAAATTCTGAATTATTGATTAAATAACCCATTTATTTGAGTCAATTGCATTATTTATTTATACCAGCATAAAGCAATAACAAAAACATCGGGACATAATTATCCTGCTGTATTTTTAAAAACGTTTTGACGAATCTAATAAAAAACTGTATAAAACAGCGCGTCGATTTTTTTTTCATCTGTACCTTTACCTTTATCAAATCCAAACAGTACCAATTTTTTTACTTGATAATCTTTATTGTCAAAAACAAACATTAGATTAATCCATTCATGAAAAACAACATCCACATTTGCTTTAAAAATGTATCTCAATTTATCGGACACCACCCAATTTAAAATTAAAGAACAAATAAACAACAAATCTGGCAAATCTCAATTATAAATTGCACTCTGATCTAACCTTGAGTTAGATCCAATACCAAATTTCTTGAAAATAATTATTTTTACAATCGAAAAAGAAAGCTATTTAATTCTTCACTTTGGATCGATGGATCTCGACTCTAGTCTGGCATCGGTCCAATTTAAGAAAAACAATTAAAGAGCTTGCCTCACTTCGTTTTTGTAGCTCACAATGATATCTTCGAAAACTAATTGTATATTTTTACATAGTAATATTTGGAACGTAGCCTCAACAAATTGGATTAAAAATGTTTTTCTTCTTGTATTTAAATTGAGTTTTCAGTGAGTGTCTTTGTTAATGACATTAAAGTAAGGTTTTTTTGGTGTCACCTTCAGTCTGTCGCTCTGTTTTCTCGATGAAAATTTTATTTTAACTGTATTGTTTTTGTGATTGATTGAATACATTTCAGCACTTAACTTCAAAAATAAATGGAGGGTTCCGCTTTGTTGTTAGGGTTCACAAACAGAAGAATCAAATCAGTTAAAAAAAATACTTCAATACCTAACGAAATCTTCGTATGACATCATGAAGCAAATGTTATGAAGAGCACAATTTCTACAAAAACCGACCAAAAAGTATCACAAATCTATTCAAATAAATCAAATCGAATTGCATTCGGATACGAATCCAAAGCCAGTACAAAAATTCAAATTCAAAAATGTTCTAAAAAAGAAAATAGAGAGTAGCTGTGTGATTTATAAACGTTAGAATACTCATGGCCTCTGAGGACTGGGAACCATTTAGATTGATTTTGAATTTATTGGCAAACTGCTGCCAGTCGGAGATATAGGGTGCTTTCATCTAAGACGGACCATTTATCTTGCATCCAGTGGAATGGAATAGAAACGTATACCCGTATCTTTTTGTGATGCATTCGGATACACAATACACAGAGTGCTGTGATTGTAGAAGGTTTAGTTGGGTATGGTGTTACTATGGAAGCGTGTGCGTTTTATTTATTTATTCTGTTATAAATAACTGTATATAGATTAAGATGACATAGGTATCTTATGATGGATAGTCTAACAAGATTGAATACATTCAACCATCATTTTGAAACAAATGAGCATCTTGCATGGATAATAATCAGATCTTACGACTTCAAGACTGATTATGGCCAAGGACTAAGTAGATTTACTGTTACTTTGAAAAAATCCAAATGGCTTCTACTAAAACATGATATCTTACGTATTTTCTTAATTAACACTTACCGTATATTTCCGAAGCCGACGACCGAAAAACAGATTGATATTTCTGATCAAACATACCTGAAACAAGAAAGTTTGTTATTAGTTCTAATTGAATACAGAACTCACCAAATGATATAATTTTGGTACAATAACTCAGTTTCTTTCACTTCATCGCGTGGCAAATATCCATTTCGTTAACCTAATCAAATGTATAGTGTTCTTATAGAGATAGACGTGGAAGAAAAACATGGATTATTGGTGTTCGTCATGATAGAAATTGGCAATATATTTCGGTAATGTTCTTAAGTAATTAGATCAATACTTATTAATATAACTAGTGACCCGCCCCTGCTTCCCACGAGTGCAGTGGCAATTCGTCATAATATCGAGATTTCTTGTTGTATTTTTAAATTAAATATGAATGTAAACACTTCCAGAAAAATGCACTGAATCGAAATTTTCTGTTCGTTTAGAGCATTTACATAGATCCTTAGATTTAGATCTAAGCGGTCACACTCTCTACTATTTATAGATATAGAAAATAATAAGGAGGCTCTTAAGGAAATGCTTGATTAATTGCAGTCCAATTTAATAAATAAAAAGTAAAAAATAAATTACTTCGTGGCATTGGAACTTATTCGAAATGCAGGTTTTATCAAAAATGTCGGATTGAATTGATTACGAATGACACGCTCCAAATTGAACGTGAGGATAGTAAAATGGATTTCCGTGAAAGTGGACATGATTGGCTGTCTACGTAACAGTTCCAACAAAGAGAAATAAATGACCACCTTTATAGCCCTACTAGCTGCGCAGCGGTTTCACCAGCATAAGTGTCGAGGCCGTGGGAATATCGGGATCTTCTTCTCTTCTTTTCTTGTGGTTAGTGACTAACCTGGTGTCAGAGTTTTAAAGCCGCCCATGGGCAGCTTACTTGGCTTCATATGCTGTCGAGAAATATCTCTCAGACATGCCGGTCGGGATAAAAAGTATCTTTGTTCTAACCTATGTCATGGTCTACCCATGTTCCAAATTTAATCCAAATCCGTTCAGCCGTTTTAGCGTGAAAGCCAAACAAACAAATAAACAAACGAACTCACTTTCGCATTTATAATATTTGTTAGGATTTATTCACATAAGTTTTGAATATAATCAAAATATTTATGTCCTAAACATACATATTTAAGGTACGGGCAATTATGTCGCCTGAAATAAATTATATTAATATTAATAGTAACAATAACATAAATATTTACTAATTTCGGTTCTCCACAAAACATATATAACAACAATTCATTGTTGTCATTACATGAACGCTTTTACCGACATAATAACCGAATTACAATACGTCCCAATTATAATCCAGCGGCCATTTTTTCATCCATAATTGTTATTAAGGAAAACAGTCACAACCAATTGATATTTATCGTAAATATCTCGTTACAATGATTTACTGAACAATTATGTCGCGCAGTTTCACACAGATTTAATTTTTTGGTTGTGAAAACATTTTTTCTGGGTGAATTAGGACGATTGTATAATTAAAATATAAAATGGTTTCCGTATGGATTGAGGAACCATGTCTCATATCGCAGGTAATACCAATATTTAGCAGTAAATTTGCCAATTTTGTAGGCCAGATCCCGGTATTTGAAGTAAAACCCTTAAAAAATCTAGTATTTCTGCGAACAGTAGCCCTCGCGAGCATACACTTTTTTGCAAAAGTTAATATACCACTAAAGTTATTTAAAACGGGTTAACCCCATAGTGATAACGGGAAACCATTTATATAAATTCCGTTTTAATAACTTTAGTAGTAAAAATAACCATGTCAGTTAAAATCCTATAAATAATATACCTTTTCCAACTTAAAAAAAAACCCGACTGCAGCTGTAGGTTACTAAAAGCATATATGGTCGCAAGTCGATAATTAAACAGAAATAAACTAACCCAAAACTAACCAACTACTATCTGTTGAACACGAGACTTTACTTTTGAAGCTAATTTACACTTAACAAAACTCAGCCACACAAAATGTTCGACGGGACCTGACTATTTGGCGAGCGACAACAACAGCGCGATCTAGCGGTGCACAGTAGCGCCATGTAGTGACCTTATTGTAAAATATTTTATGAAAATTCAGAAAATTATTTTCAGAATTATCTAGTTTTGTGATGAGAAGGTGGTCCAAGGTGCTTCATCAATAATGAGCAACTTACTGCATTTTAGGGAGCTATTCTGCTAATCACCCCGAAGATCCTCATCAGATCTTCACAATTTTTTATGAGAGCAATTTAAAGTTACTACCTTTCAAAAAAGAAAAAAAAAACATCTAAATTGGATGTCATAAGGCGGAGATATCTAGTAGCGCCCTTTTTACCTTTTTTGGAGGAAGTAACATCTCTAATCAAAATTCCCCGACGACAATAAAAATCTATAAAGTTGTAAAACTTCTATACTAAGTTTCGTCCAGATCAGACAACCGATCTGGACGAAACTTATAGAGGAGTACGTAAAAACTGACACACAAAAGCAAATTTTGCCAGACTTGAAGCAGAGACGCTTCGGTCGCTCGGTCAATTACAGAACGGTTAAAGTGGCTCCTGAATTGGCTCCTGAATTCAAACTTCTGAATTGAGGAGCCACCTTAGAACTCGATAACTTACCGAAAGACATTTTTGAATTTGTACGTATTTCTAACACGGCCCTTTTAACACGGCCTAGCTTTAATTTTGTGTGTGACATACGAGTATATCTACATACAATCATATTTAATTATTATTAAGTAAAAAAATAAGGTAGTTACATACATTTGCCAAATAAAACAAAAATTCAACTGAAACCAATATTTTTAAATACCTCTCAAACTTCTCAATAGAACCACTCCCACCATAATTATGCAATACATAAACATAGAATACCCATTAATAAATCTCGCGATTACTTCATTGTACAAACACAAGTTGCAATCAAATACCAGTCACAAAGATGGTGGAAGTACCCACAAACCACAGCCCGCATCGCTGTTACCACGTAGACGGACCACGCGGTAAGGAGTCAATGGATTGTCCTGCATTTTATATGGTAATACCTCGTTGAATAGTGATTAAAGTGGGAAGGATCTGCGATTAGTGGAGTGAGGTTAAACTTACATGTCGCCAAGGAAAGTCTTTTTGTCGCTTATCCAATACGCAGCACATGACGAGCTGCTACTCTGTGGCACATAGCCGTATTTAGCGACATAGTACAGGTGTAAGTCATTCGTGCAAGAGACATGTCATAAATTGGTAATGTCATGAAAATGAAATTGAAAATGTCTACCCGGGGATGGCAAAATTACGTATTTTCTTTAATGTTAATAACCTGGCAAGTACGGCGAGTACATAACACGCTTCGTTTTTCCTTAAATCAATTTCAAGTTTCTTGGAAAATCATTAAATAAATTACTAGACCGCTTTTTATTAGTTTTCATTCGTTTTCCTTTGTAGTTTCCTCTAGCTTATTTTCAACGATATATTTAAAATGATTTAGAAAGAATTTTAATTATACTAAGCGATTTTCAGGAAAATAGAGTCAGTTTCAGTCTGCGGAATGACTCAACTTATTTACCAAAAAAATTATTAAAACCGAAATGTGGAAAGATTTCCAGATGACAGAACATGCTATTAGTAACTATTCTAAAACATGAAATAACCTATAAAAATCAATTTAATTTCAGAACATTTAATCCTATCTCGTACCGTCTTTCCAAGATGGCAACCCCACCCGGGGTCTCGTAGACGTACACAAAAGCACACACGAAGGATTTTAGCTGTCTTCGCGATCAAAAGGAGAATTTCTAATACATTACGTTTTAAATCTATGTGTTCGAAGACTTTGATGGGCTTTAGAGTTTGAGCGATATTACCAGCAAGCGGTGCATGAATGAATTTTGTGTTTTTTGTTATTTTGATGGAACCTGTTTAAGCCTTTTGCTTTTTATTTATAAGTGTATTCTTTGGGTAGGTTGATTTTGAATAATGCTGTTTCTTTTTTAGATCCTTATTTATGAAGTCCACCTATTTTTTTTGGGATTGAAACAGTACCATATATAGAATGCATTACTTACTGTAAATACGATTTACCTAACACTATGTACTATGTATATTTCACACATCTGGCCAATACATAAAAAAATAGAAAAATGTTTTGCGTCGAAACTCGTCCATTTTCCAATGCCGGACATGCATTCAAAAACCACACCACCACTCCGGTCCCCAACTAACACACTTTTCCAAATCCAACCCATATTTCCATTCAGTTCAATTTAAAATAAAATGAAATAACACAAAACGTAGCGAACTCTAGTCCATATCTCTGTAAAGCAGTGTCCACATGGAGATCCGACACAATGTGATTTTCCGTTTCACTGACTTTCAACGCACGGCAAATTTGAAAATTTCCTGAAATTCAAATCTGAAACTATTCTACAGGCGGAGACAAAAGGTATAATTTTTCACCTCGTCCTGTATAAACTTTCAGTTACTTTGGGAATTTTTGGTTGAAATAAATATATTTTTTTGGTTGACATTCTCAAGCCGTGTTGATTGTAGGAACGTCTGTATTGAATATAGTTTTTTTTTTTAATTTATGTACCTATGCAACAGTGATATTTATTCACATTCATTTTAACCGTAAATGTTAAATAAACCATAATAGTTACGTCCACAGAAATTAGAAGCAAAATACATTATATTTCCAATTGACACTTTGTTATAAGAAAAAATCAATTTCGTCAATATCTTTTTTTAACCCCCGACGGAAAAGAGGGGTGTTAAGTTTAACGTGTCTCTGTCTGCGTCATCGTAGCTCCCAAACGGCTGAACCGATTGTGTTTTTGTTTTTTTTGTTTGAAAGTTGACTTGATCGAGAGTGTTCTTAGCTATAATTTAAGAAAATTGGTTCAGCCGTTTGATGATTATCAGCTCTTTTCTAGTTGATGAATGGATGTGAGCATCTTCCACTTGACTTCGTCTGATCGATTTGAAATTTGGTATTCTGTTACTTCAATGATATTAGAAGAACATAGTAACCTTGAACTGATGCTGAAGCATCACCTGGAATTTCCAGGATACCCAACTCCCTTACCACCTTACAGCACAGGTATCGTGTTTGGGCTCATTCGAATGGTCTCAATGAATAGGTTATAGATACTTATATGATGAACAGGGTCTGATGATGGAGTAGGAAAGAGAAATGAGGAAATGTATGCGTCGGGGTTTTTTAATTATTATTTTTGTGTATTTTTTACGCTATGTACCACTCCATCATGTCACAACCTATTTTAATTTAGATGTCCAAACACAGAATGACATCAATGCAATCAGTAATTGATTGATAGCCAATACACAGGCAAACAATGTTTTCATCAATCAGTTAATCCCGGCTTAGTAGAGTATCAAACGTTATTATAATAGAGTAATAATGTCGTACGTACACATGTAACATTAATACACAACCTGTAATTAACTACTGATTCTTGGACGTGCTAAATACATAACATCGAGCCTGTTTCCTCGAAGGGTCATGCAGAAGTGTACCCATTAGTACATCTACATTTCGTCAGTTATGTTCAAGTCCCATGTAAGGCGAGCCTATTGCCATCAACTGAACAATGCTACTGTGAAACTCCTTATAAAAAAACCCAATTAAACTTTGTGCGATCTGGGAATCAAACCTCGTGTTCAGCAGCCCAACAAGGCAGATTATAATCTCTTTCCGTTAATTACGATTTATCTATTAAGTAAATAAGTGTTTACTAAAAATTACTAATAAGAGGCAACAAAGGTAAACGGAATATGTTATCTTTTCAGAGCAATAGGAAAAGATACGCATTTGTTTTTTTCTTTCTTAGTTTATTGGAAAAATCTGTTTTTAATGACTTGTTTTACAATAGTCCGATGTTTTAATTAACTATCAATTTTCATTCTAATATCGAAAATACCTTTTTTTTTATTACTTCAGACTGTTTAGATGACGAATTAAGTAGTATCGGTTTTAGGTATGATTTATTTTAAAGGAATATCGGAGCCAAGAATAAAATTTATCGTTGTAAAAGTCGCATGGATGGTCATATATTTGAAAGGGCTCCAATTGCTACCGTTTCTTATAGAAATATTTAATTGATGCAAGACCGTAGTGAGTAATATCTTTATCGGAAAATACTGTATTATTCAAACTCAAACTAGGAATGGTCTTGTCTTGCAGTTTTCGGTAGAAATATTTATTTTAAAGATGATACTGTTTGATTTTTATGAATATTACACCAATGTTATCACTATACGGCGTAATACTGACACGTTTGCCTAGATTCAAGACGTACTTTCTCTTTTTCTTAGCGTATCGATGGCAAAAATTTCAAACATGTTTGGCCCAAAATTCAGCTTCGCGAACTCCGCTTACTGACGTAGTCATAAGATCGTCAAGTGCGCAGGCGACAGATGCGGCACAGAAAGAAGGTGGGCCATTGTCTGTGTGGAAATGCTGCATACGCACTTGAGATCTGAGCCATCCATGAGCCCCATTTGTGGAGATTGTCTTGGCTCCGGCCTACTTGGGTTCGAAATCTATTTAGGGATTTCCAAGTCAGTCCCGGTAACACGTGCTCAGGTAAAAGGCTCTCAGATGGTTCGATAAAATTGTCAGAGGGTTTACATTTTCTCTCAATTAGTTAGAAAAAAACTGTGATTCCAGGTTAAGTGCACAATCGCGTGAAAGAGAACAATTTGTTAAACTCAAAGATAGTCGAGCAGGTAAATGTGTAGGTACTGCTTATCTGGGTTACGTAAGTAGGGGGGAAATAATTGCTTCTTTTACTTAAAGAAGCTACCTGTCGTAGTAAAAACGAAGGCTCCCGGATACACCCAATTTATCGTGTGGTAGTTTATTTACTACCTCGTTGCTGGTCTGAAAGACAAAAACGCGACTATATTGGTGCTTGGTTCGAGCCCTGTGTCGGACTTAGGCTGCGTTTCCACCAGAGATGAGCGAGAATGCATAGTGAGGGATATAATGTGAAACTAACCAATAACTTAGCTCAAGCTATGACAGTGAAGCGATGTAATTGGTTAGTTTCACACACATTTCTCGCTCATCTCTGGTGGAAACGCAGCCTTACTGTGATAGTGCGCATTTATAATTCACGTCACGTTATTATGTGCGCCGATGTCTACTATTTTACCGTTGATGTTAAACCGTCGGTACACGTCATAACGTTATCGTGCACGGAAATTTAAAAGCGTCTTCGTATATTTCCATACATTTTACTTCCCTGTGTTTTCCGTGCGGCCGTAGACCTCCACGATAATATCGTCACGTTAGAAATTATAAAAGCGCAAATTGGGATACTATTATGAAATTACGAATCAGCAATATTATATGAGAGTTAAAATTGGTGTACAATTAAGTATATTCTATTTACCCATTTTCAGGGAGGTTTGGGAGTCTGGAAGTGTGCCCAGTTAATGGCAATAGCTATACTTGCCCTTTATTAGGTACCTGGGATATAATATACTAGTAAACTGCCGGTCTATTCTGTAATAATCTCACGGTGAAAACTTAGGTGGAGTGAACGTGAAGTGAGCTGTCTTCCACCTACTGCTAGGGACTGACAGCTCACTCCGAGCTCACTTCACCTAAGTTCTCACGGTGAGATGGTTACAGAATAGCACTGCTGGTCAAATTGTCTTACAGAAGGATGATTTGAATCTGTGTAGGTATCGATCGTCCTTTGGGAAGACAATTTTATTTTAGCAAAAGTAGGAACCTACACAGGCTGAGCAATTGTTAAAGCTTTACGCTACGGATTTGTCAAAATTGTCCCACAGTAAGTTATTTCTCACATGCACAAACACGTGTAGGTATTATTTATTTTCAAGGGGGTTCATCTTCAGTTTCACGAAGCGAGCTCGATCATTTTTGCGGTTCACCTCGGATGTTAGGTTATCGTTTGTCCATTCATACAAAGATTAACCTTGTCAACTTCTGCAAAAAAGCTTAAAAAATAAGAGATTTTCCATTTCGCCTCGAACGGGACAGGTTTTATTTTGTCCATTCATACAGAAAGAGACTACTTACCTATTTCGACTTATACAAAGAAGCTTAAGAATTAAGATAGAGTAGGATGCCTAGGTACCCGCCTAGGGTCGATTCGATTTTCGGAAATAGGAGTTCGGTACTTTGTCGACTAATCTACAGAAGCTTTAGAATTCAGAAATTGCAGAAAATTTAAGGATCTCGCCTCAAATAGGTTAAGTTCTCTATTATTGTGTTAGGCGTTTTCAGATATTTCTTTCTTTAGAATGTTTTTACACCTTTATTTTATTTTGAAGCCAGGGAGGTGCAACTGCACTCCCTTGCACCCCCCTCCCGGCGCCCATGGGTATTGGTTAAAACAGATGGAACCAATATTTGTATTGCAACACACAGTCGTTCTAGGTTTTTGCGAGAAATTACTAGAGTAGTTTGAATGGCTTTAAAAAAAAACAACCCTAGAATTGTCTATTTAATCTAGAATTGCCAACTTACCTTGGAACACGACAGTTTGTAATTTTGTACCTTTATTGTTCCAGTTATCCTAAATTGAAGTATAATATTGGTAAAGTGGTAATCGAGAAGACATTCACACCGGCTTATCTCTACTGAATACACGAGTGCATTCTGTTATATAGAGAGAATGAATATGATAGAACCGGTTCATTCATCCTATATCCACAGATACGATTGTTACATCATCTTTCAGTATGATTTTTTTGCTTATGAAGAATTGGCTTGTGAGTCTTCAAAATGAATGTTTAAAATTATCAAATTTTTTACTAGCTGTTTTCCACAGTTTTACATGTTTAAACTTTAAACTTACTTCTAAAAACATTCAATTCATGACACGGTTTATCAATGCGACAAATCTGATCTGAATCTATTTAGCCATTTATAACAAGTAGCAAACATTCAAACATCTTTATACCAAATTCCTTAATATTTTCAAGAACCCCATGATACAGACAACATGAATACATACTCTTTACAGACCTACTAAATACAGTATAGATACTTCTCGTCTACAAAGCAGTAACAAAGTCAAAGTCAAATCATTTATTTCAAATAGGCCCTTATAAGGCACTTTTGAACGTCAAAAATTTACAAAAAAATAGAATTGATTCTAGTCGCCCCTTCCAAAAGGTAGTTTTCGCATGGATAAGAATGGGCAAGAAACTCCACCGTTACTCTTTTAAAATGTTTTACAATATTTTGTATAAGTACATTAGTTATATAATTATAATGTGAGGACGATGCACCTAGAATAAAATTATTATACCACAATAGATAAAAGAATTAAGAATTAAAAATGAAGCAACAACAGATAGACCAATTATGTGCTCACATATTTACAAACGGCCACACGGCTAGGATTAAGTGGACACCAGTCTATTGTACCAGATATAAAATGAGCTAAGAATATACCGTGGATGAGTTAGCGTATTTTTAGAACAGACGATTTGTACTATGTTTTATTATGGCAGACAATGTATGGAAATTGGCGAAATTAAACTTTTTAGGTCTTTCTTGAATTTTTAAATATCAAAAGGGACCAAAAGGCTTTTTTTAGCTTTTATTATATTTTTATACCTAACTAGCTGTTGCCCGCCGCTTCGCCCGCGTGTATGCCGGAAAATATGTACGCGTCGAGACGTGCCTTGCACTGCTCAACAGACACACACATGAAGGAATTTTGAACCGCATTGTTACCTTCGATGAAAAATGGATTCTGTTTGATAACCGCAAGCGCTCAGCAAGTTGGTTGGATCCTGGTTCAGCACCTAAACAATGCCCTAAACGAAAACTTACCCCTAGAAAAGTGATGGTCACTGTTTGGTGGTCTAGCGCCGGTGTGATTCATCACTGCTTCTTACCAAACGGGGTGAGCATTACTGCAGATGTGAACTGTGAAGAACTGAACACAATGATGGAGAAGCTGGCATATCTCCAACCAGCATTGATCAATCGCTCGACTCCGCTGCTCCTGCACGACAACGCGCGACCTCATACTGCACAGCAGACGGTCTCCAAGTTGCAAGAACTGGGGTTGGAAGCTCTCCGTCATCCGCCCTACTCACCAGACCTTGCGCCTACAGACTACTGCTTTTTCCAGAATTTGGATAACTTCTTGGCGGGAAAAAAATTCAATACCCGAGAGGCAGTACAAAATGCCTTTGAAGAATTTGCTGCCTCCCGTCCAGCTGATTTCTTTAAGAAGGGCATCATATATATATAAACTGCCACTGCGTTGGCAAAGATGCATTGATTGCATGGGTGATTACTTAGATTAATACAAATAAAAAATACATAAAAAAAATTCGTTTAAATTTCATACAAAACGGCAATTTTATAGGTAAAGAAACCTATTATAATACAAAGGAGATTGAGTTTATACAATGCCAAGATGGTCTTTCCAAACGTATTTACAAACGTACCCTGGCTTTAACCAGTACTTTATAACGTTAACACTTAGTCGCACAGGTAAATTGATACCGGTCGGCAAATTATCGGCGATTCCACTAATCACCGCGCCGCACCGCACTGCACCGCGCTACTACCGCGGCCGGAATTAGGAGCCTGGGTGGTTTATGCACGAATTATGTTGATTAAGTGGTGGGCTTCCTGTTTGGTGAAGAGGACCGGCAAAAATCGTGTAATAAAATATTCGTAAAACAAGCGTGATACAATTTTTATGTAATTTTTCACGGACTGTAGACCAGAAAGTGTGCGTGTGTGTTAACCACTTCCGGGATCAAAATCCGGTGCTTTTGAGTCAGATATTATTGAATTAAAAATTATATCCAAAAACAACATTGGTATTTAATAAGTAAATGATTACATTTAATGAATATGAACGAACGAAAGAAAATACCAGATTTCTCAATCAACATTAATTGCAATTCAAATATTCATGCAACTAAAAATACAAACAGATGCTTAAAAATTCATAAAAATCAGTCAATTGAATTAATGAAAACTGAAAAGGGAGGAAATACATAAATTGCCTTTCTAATTATGGAAAATGTAAAGAATTTTCGACGAAAATAAATTTATTGATAACAAACGATGCTGACGGGATGAAATGGGAAATAAATTGAGAATTTATGTTTTCCGTTCAATATGTATATTTTTATTAAACCGTTAAAAATAAAAATAAAATGGCGATATTTTATTCTGAACGAGAATAAATTTAATAGTCAATAGCTTTTTCAATATTGAGTTATGTCAGTTCTGATAAAAGTGTCATTTGTATTTGGAACGTTTTTACATGGGAACTGCTGAACGAACGATGTTAATGATTGGCAGGCAGGTCGCTTGATTTGAATTAGTTCCACATAGTTTGCATTGAAAGAGCCCCAACCTTAAGTCAGTGTCATACATTACTCCTCTTACAAAGAAGAAGAGGAGTCAGGTAATGTAGACGTCTGGTAGTCAAGCCATACTGCAGCAGCAGCAAACTTATTGACTGGCATTTTTGTTACCAAAATACTAATTATTAAGAAAACTAAGTTGGAAAATAACCCGCACGTGGCCGGCACGGTAGCTCCAGCTAGTAGATTTCAATACACATAATAACAAAATAAACTCAAAAAAGCTGCACCATTTTACAACAAAAAATGTTACCTCAAAAATTACAAGTTTTCCAATAAAATTCGTAGCCAATATAAAGCTGCAAGTATCACAAGTAGCCACTTGGGCAAGCACCCTTCATACAAAGGGGTTATCTGCAAGAGCTTCCGAGCCTCTCGAATGTCAGGTAAATGGTGAGAATACGTATGATAGTAACAAGAAGTAGTTTTGTTCGGTTTTGTAGTTTTTTAACTACAAAATAGAAATAACTTTTTACTTTTTTTATTTTATACTTATTATTCATTTTGTTGGATTTATTTTCGAGTTGAATGTGAAATGATGCCCTTATTCTTTTATTTACTATTTCTTATGTACTGAGTCCTATTCTTCGAGAGCAGAAAGTCCTGAAATGTATTTGTTCATTCCAGAATCACGAGTTTTTCCTTAAACCTGGTTGGTCTGGACATCCTTAATCCGAAATTGTTCAGCCTAAAAAAATACCACTTCGGAAGAACTAGTTTCATAGACTATTAAAAACTTATTTATCTTTAGGTTCATCATGACTATGTTGTGCCTTCCTATTTCTTTACAACACCCATTTTACCAAAAAAACACAGCCAACGAACACAATTACCAATTCTATTTCAAAATTTCAAATTCAGTCTTCGTCAAACGAACAGCCTGAAACACAGATCATAGTGTAGTATCTACAAAGACGTTTCAGCAACTCATTTGCTATGCCTGAAGTTTCAGGCCGCGACGGTAACTCGGGATTTGTACTAAGACCTCCACCGCCGCGCGGTGCGTCGCTTTTGAAATTTTTATTCGTTACACGGCACTTGTGGGATTTCAAAACGAGTTTAAACGTTATATGGGAGGCGGAATTTTATTTCGTTTTGTATGGGTTCAAGTGGGGAAGGTCGGTGTTTAGTGAAAAGAAAAACGTTGATCGTTTTAGTTTCGGATCTTGGTGTGTAATAGTCACATAAATGGAGTTATTTTTGTGAATGTCTACGAAAATACAATTTTTGTTTTTATTTATTAAAGCGCCCCGCGGGAATATCGGAAATTTCATCCGCATAAATCTTGATCCCGTGGGGATATCGGGATAAAAATATTCTATGTCCTTATCGGGGTCATGGTCTACCCATGTACTTGTGTCTTAATCATCAGTTCTACTTCACCAAATGGTGCTTTCTGAGAAAACTGCACGAGTTACTATAAAAAGTACCCAAATTGCTGTAAGTGTGCCTATAATATTTGAAGAGATCCGCCGATTTCTCCACGATCCCATCATTAGATCCTGACCTAATGACAATGGGAACATTTCGGAAGCTTTCAAATAATAAAAAAATTTTGGACATCGTCTATATATGACGGAGTCATGCCCGAAAATATATTTAAAAAAGAATTAACATCCGAATTGATAACCTCCTTTTGGAAGTCGGTTATTAATCGTAGGGAAGTCAAAAATGTACATAATAAATAATAATATACTATTATTTCCAAAACAACATATGTAGATACAATATCGCTGAAACTCTTCCTAATCTTTTCCAAAAAAGCTTATTTTCCTCCTTTCCCAAATGTAAACAGAAAATAAAGGGTCCAAACGGCTTGGTTATACTGTTTTCTAATAATCCCTACAAGGTCCGTCTTTAGGGCCTCTTAATTAAAACATAAACGATTTTCCTATGGGGATGGTTTTACGAGGCCGGTATTCGGAACGTGAATTGCATTTTTTTTCTCTAGAGTCCTTTTGTTTTTGCGAATGATGTGTTTATTCTCATTATGGTTTATTTTTGTGTGTTCAATTTTGTTGCGAAATTTTTATCTTTATTTCTTGATTTTGTGTTAACTATTACATTGAAAGACGAAGAAATTGTTTTCAATAAAACAAGTAATTAAATATTGACAAACAAAAACCCATTTATCAAATTATTCCTTTGAATATGAAATACAACATCGTTAATTGTGAAGTGGCAGTATTTGTCCTGTTCCACAACGGTGCCTAAACTAATTGATTAGCATTTGAAAATACTGTTGGAGCTGCTGAATATTTGAATCAACTATCTTTTATAATAAAATAATAATACCATCCTGTTACTGTCCCACTGCAGGGCAAAGGCCTCTTCTCATAGAGAGAAAGCACGAGCATTGATCACCACGCTTGCTCTAGACGGGTTGGTGATTTCAAACAAAAAACAACAACAACTACAACTACCACACGCCACCATTTACTGGGTACGTCTTCCATTGACTTGAATGTGCCCTGGCAGCTGAGAGTATGTCATGCTCACTCTAATGTCTCGCTGACGGTGGCGCGTGTGTTGGATCATTTAGCTCCCTTCAAAATGGTTGAACTGAATGGTGCTAATCCATGCGTCATGTTCTCGAACGGGCGCCACCAGTAGGGACTAGTCATCTCTTAGCTGCCTCGGCTTATTTTAATTTAATTTAATTTTTTAATTATTTTTTTATCTTTTTATTACAGACGCTTTTAACGTTCTGCATCGTTCTCACATGTATAATATCAACATGAATGTTGTAACCAATATTTTGCAACTATATTTTGATTTAAATGATTTTTCTGCCTCGTTGCTCTAGTGTTTGCAAGCGCTACTACTGAACATGAAGTCCTGGGTTCGATTTCCAAGTCGGGCAAAGTATTATTGGGTTTTTCCAACAGGAATTTCTCAGTAGCAGCCCGGAGTCTGGAATTGTGCCCGGTTGATGGCAATAGGCTCGTGACCTATTACATGGGACTTAAGAACATGACTGGCGAATGTGTGAAACACCTCTACCCAGCCCTTCGGGGTAAACAAGGCGTGATGTTATGTTATTTTGATTTAAGGGAGTTTCTTATCCGTCCTTCTCCATAGGTATCTACTACGCTTTGGAACTAGCTTCATCTTTCTGACTGACCAACTCCTTGACAATTTAAAAGGGACTGTAAATGGTTTAATTGAAATAAATGCTTTGAGTTTGAGTTTATTTTACAAGTCAGGAAAATTAATGATTTTAAGCAAATTGATCAACATAAATAGTCCGTATATTTAAATCACGACGTCATTTTTTGACGGTTGTATGAAATAGCTGTAACACGGCAAACTGACGTAGTGTCAATTTACTTTCACAGTGCGACCTCACTGCGACTATTAATTTCCCTGACTGAACCTAATAGTACTAGTTATGGCCGAACAATAATGAACTTGAACAAATTATTTGCAGAATCTCACAATATTATTTCCGGAATACTTACAAGGTATATACGTAAACGCGGCTTCCTTAAATCTATAAATCATCTATCAATCAAGTATGACAGTACCTCTACACAAATTTATGACAGAACAATAAACACGGGAAAGGCATTATTTTACTAACAAAAATATTATCAGAAAGGGACTATTCGGAAGGATTGCCAATAATAAGTTTCGGTAATTCGAAATAAACGGGAAACTTGATGTTGCCAAGGTATTACTTATATATTTTCTCATATTGATGATTTTGAGTACATACAAGTATACGAGTAACAAAGAGGATAGCATAATATCAACTACAATATTTTTATTGAAAAACACATAATATCTATTTACGCTGCAACCCAGTGTTTGTTGTAAATACTGATAATGTAAATATTGAGCTGCTCGGCTTTACGGGCTCAATTTAGTCATTAATATTGTATTAAACTTATGTAATGTACAACACTTGTGAACATTAAATTGTATTTTTTTTTTTAAGAATACCGTTTTTGGGGTGTTATGTGTGGTTATTTTCGGATCAATTTATGTTCTGAAAATATTATAATAAATATAATGCTGGTGATGTAATTTATTTCGTCTTATTTGATTCTAATTATCCTATTCGCATAACACAGAAGGTAAAAAACCCACGAGCGGCTCGATATTTTCCATGCTAGCGACGTCGTAGCCATGAGCTACGCCGTAGTAGAGAGCTACGACGTAGCAGAGTACTACAACGTGCACTCTGCTACGTCGCTATGCAACGACCGCGGGATCTTCACGTGTTCAGAATATTATTATGTGACATACGATTATCACAAATATTTAAAAAAAACACTTTAAACGAACAAATTAATCTCATAATTTCTAAAAAGGTCGTGAAGCGTTACACTAACAGTGATAATTACATCGCCCATTACATAATTGCTTCTAATTTTGTAACTAACACCTTGATAACCTTAATTTGGAAACCGGAACATAACAGAATGGTTATTGCAGCCCCAAACAGGTAAGTTGCGGTAGTGTGATCGCTGTTAGTTTGTCCTTAGGACTAAATTTACATTAGATGAATGGGTAAGATCTTCCTTTATGGTACTCTGGCCTAGAATACATGCTTTCTTGAGATAAAGCGATTTGTCTGTCGGTGTAAATACAAAAACAACGTAATTACCCTTTTAATAGAATGTTTAGTTGAGTCATATAAGTTTTTGATTTACAAATCACTTCATTAATTAAATTTAAATTAAATTCTCAAATTAAAAAGCTTCTTAAACCTGCTCTGTTAAAATAATTACCTAGTAACATAAAACTAAGAAACTTTTATATAAAACTAGCTAATGCCAATGCGTTGCTATGCGTATTTCATTTGCGTTCAGCCATTTTAGCGTGCAAGCGTAACAAACCAATAAACAAACTCACTTTCGCATTTATAATATTAGTTAGGATATTTAAGAATAGATAGATAGATAGATTAACATACCTATTATAAAAAAAATATATAAATAAACGTATTGCCCACATTAGCAAACAACACTGTCACCTTTTTATTTTCTACCTACATTTTCCCACACCAGGACACCTCACTCTGCATCATTTCATATTTTTTCCACCATCTCATAAAATGATCACGCCAAAATGGCAGAAGGTACATTAAAGTAAGTTCTTACTGCACCCGCGGGTGTTATTGCAGGGCCAACATGTTTACCTGAGCCAGAAAATATTGTAACGCTTACATTATTCTATTCTCGCTCATGTTCAGGCGTATTTACGTGTGGCACCAAATAAAAAAGAGAGGGTAGTCATTTTGTATCTGTTGTTGTCGTAAATGACAAAACAATTACTGTGTCAGATGGATATTATACGTAATTGAACCCAGGACCCACGCTCAGCAGTTAACAGCGCAACTGCTGAGCGTGGGTCCTGGGTTCGATTTCGAGGTCGAGCAAAATGTAATTGGGTTTTTTCCATTAATTAGGAATCTCTCAGTAACAGCCCGAAGTTTGGAAGTTGGCGGTATGATTCCCCTGTGCCTCGGAAAGCACGTTAAGCTATTAGTCCTGCGCCAGACTTTTCTCCGGTCGTGTCGGATTGCCATCCTATCGAACAATGAGACAAGTGAAGAGGATGTCTACCTGTGTCTGCGCACATACTTGTGCCCTATAATAGCTCCCGCGCCAAAAGCTAGTCTCCGCTGAAATTTACCGCCATGGCCAAAATTCGGTCTGCAAGCCTATTATTATACGTAATTGGGGCAATAGGTTCTCAAAACAGTCGGGGATTTTGGTGACGTCATTATAAAAAAGATATGGTATTTCAAAGTTATAGTGACCACATTTTAAACGGTGGCACACTATGCGACGTGCTACTACAACCGCTCGGTGACTCGATGATTTTGTTCAAAGCTCCGGACACTTGACGTCGAGTTGCAGAGTCGCAACGACAGGCTAGTCGAAGTTAGTGCACGCGCCGACGACAGTCGCGTGCGACATGTCAAGATGTCAACGTCAGTCTTGCTGTGACCGCTGAGGAAGGTGCAAGTGTGTTCGTATTGAGAATTTCAACTTCGGTATCTCAGATTCGTTCAGTATCGATGTTTTTAATTCGGACGTCGAAACGCGTCGAATATTCAAAGAAAAAGTTCGCTTCCTGCACGTCTGTCGAACGACAGCTCTGCGTCTAGTTGCAGCGACTAGACGCACAGTTTGCACTGCTATTAAATAGTTCATAGACAATGATAATAACACCCACTGCACTTATAATTATTTTAAGTCTTTCCTAGTAACATGACTATAATGTGCCACATCATATTACTATTATTTATAAGCTGAATAAGGCTGTTTTTTCTTACATGTGTAAATTCTCCTCTCCGCATAAAACATAAAAATACCCAATCTATCCAAAAATAATCAATACTTTGTGGCTGCCATTTTCCTTAACGAAAGTTAATGTTTGAGTTTTTTGTTTAACTTTAAATCAGGCCTTAGAATCAGGAAATTAGGTACTACTTAAATTTTTTTTTTCCTTTTTCTGTACCTTTACATTCTCTTCTCCCATCCTGCAGGAAACAAGCCCACTATTAAGGGGTTGCCCCATAAAAAATAATATTTTATTTACCCTAAGTGCTACCCAATAATACCTGCTCACTTATTCATATAATCGTGTACTAAGAAACTCCCCTTCACGTATATTTCTACTGAATTTGTAAGGTTTATTGTTGCGGCAAATAAACATAACTCTGTTTTACTTTTATGCATCTTTTGTTTAGAATGAAAATATAGTGGTATTTTTTTTTTTCCGTTTCTGTAAGGTTTGATGAAACTAGACAAATGTGGGGCAGTATTTTGCATGATAAATAATTATTTCATAAAATTGTTTGTAATTAAAATAGACCCATAGTTTTTTGAATTTTTCCGGTATGATAATAAAAAAAATCTGTATTTGGAACAACTTAAGTTGACAATTTACAAAGGAAAACGAAGATATATAATATCAGAGACTATTAACTATTTCTGCGGAATCTAACTGATCAAAATATTCTTTTTATTGCCAGTAACAACACTCAGTATGAAAGTAAAATATCTTTGTTATGGCTAAAATACTATGAAAAAGTAGCGGAAATACAAAATTAGGATACCCCCGACGCACAACCACAACCTGCCAAACTCCAACGAATCCCAAAAAAATACTCATGAAATAGGTCCTATTAGGCCGAATACAAAGCTTGCATGCCTCCTGTGCCGTCTTCAACGTACTGCCTTTGCTTACTTCAAAACTCAGTACTCACAAAGCACAACTCTCGAGGCAGGCTTATTAATTTTCCCTCTGGAACGAATTTTAATTTTATTTATGGAAGAGTAACTGAATGTGACTCCTGTTTGCTGAGCCATTCTTTTTTCGTTCATTGTCTTCATACGTTCATTCATTGGGTATAAATGAATGTATGTATGGCGTATTTATTTGTTTGCATGCATCCTTTATGCTTCATACTTTCTTTCATGGCGGAGTGGGTTCATGCTTGGTGGAGTTCACTGGCCGTGCGGTCGGCGGCTGATATGATACTAATTGTATGTATGTTTGATCACGATGTTTGCATTGTGTTACGTAATAACTTATAACTTTTTAACCCCCGACGCAAAAAGAGGGGTGTTATAAGTTTGACCGCTATGTGTGTGTGTCTGTCTGTGGCTCCATTGCTCTTAAACGGATGATCCGATTTGTATGTGTTTTTTTTAATTTGAAAGCAGGTTTTCTACCGATGGTTTTTAGATCAGTTTTATCATAACTGATTTAGCCGTTTGAAGATTATCAGCTCCTTTCTAGTTGATGAATGGATGTAAGCGGCTTCCACAAATCTCATCGATTTGAAATTTGGTATTATGTTACTTTAATGATATTAGAAGAACATGGTAACCTTGAACTGATGCTGCATCACCTAGAATTTTCAGGATACCCAACTCCCTTACCAACTTACAGCACAGGTATGGTGTTTAGGCTCATTGAAATGGTCTCAAAGAATAGGTTATAGATAGATGATGAACAGGGTCTGGTGATGGAGTAGGAAAGAGAAAATGTTTGTATCGGGGGTTTTTTTAAATTTTGAAACAATTTCACTTGTTTACTAATAGTAAGTAGTCGCGTTAATATCAGTCTGTAAAGACTTTCCTTTGTTAGATTACTTCAAGCCAATCAAATATTTGGTCAAATAATAGAAGGTAAATGGAGTAGGGTCAACTTCTGTTTGACCCTTATTTTTATTGTATTTCTGCTGAACCCCTCAGGAATGTAAGTGCCATGTAACATTCTTATGTCTGTTCCGGGAGTACCGAATCTCATTTCGGTAACTCCAAAAACAAACAAAGAATCCACTCGAAGCTGAGCAAAAGCGCAAACAAACGACAAATCACTACAATCCACCTTTTCCTCAATCATGAGTCGCGAAGCACCTGATATACCAACAACGCTAGGAAATATATCCAAAAAATAATGACGAAAAACATAAAATATTTCTAACAAAAACCCCTCGGTACCCTAATTTGAACACTCATCACTTGGACGGAGTACGGAAACAAAGAAAGTTATTAATGTCTGTACCCATTGTCTACATTTCTGACTGCCACCCCTATAGAAAGACCTCTACCCTACAACCAACCAATGAGACAATCTTAAAGAACGGGAGCTCTACCTCGCTGGTCCGTTTTGTCGGGTAGAATGTAACAGTTTCTTTTGTCCCACGAGAGATTCTTCTTACAGTTTATTTTGCCCGTTTCAATTGCAGCGTTTTGTCTTTATAAATTGTGTTGATTGACGCTATAGTTAATGAACGGTGTTACAGCGTTGATTGGGAAGACAAATATTTTTAATCAAGAACGTTTTATGGGTCTTGAGATGTATTCGAGAATAACAAACGACGATTGGGTCTTTCACCCTAACGTTTTATTAGATGTGAATAACGTATAGACGACAACTGGGAGATGCGCCCCATAAAATGAATATTGATTAAGATTTTAATAAATATCTTTATATTTGAACTTTGCCGTTTGCAATACTCATAAAGTCAAATCCATTTTGTTCAGTTCTCATCATCGTAAAATAATATTGGAGACGCAGTAAATTCTATCTTTGTTTTAGATATCTTGAGTTCTGTTCTAGACGCAAGATAACTAGCTATTTTCCGCGACTTTGTTCGCATACTAACTTTAAACCCCCTCGCTTTTGATTAGAGCCTCAAAACATCTTTACTGCACCTACACCACCCTGTTAGGAACATTTTTATTTATAAATTCAAACATACTTTCAACATAACTATCATCATGTATCTATTTTCATTAGTAAATGCCTTGCGTTGTCTGTGATTCATTTAATCAAATCTATATAAATAAAAACTAATTGCCGCATGTATGAAAGCTAATCACTTGAGAACAGCTTAACGGATTTGGCTGTTTTTTGTTGTGTTCTTAGTTGTCAGGACAATTTTTGTATGGAAAATCCACCGAAAAAGTCGGATATTGTATGAACATCTCAATATCATAAAATTCAACGCCGGGCACGAACAACTAGTAGTCAATAATAACTAGTTAAATACCGATGCAACATACAAGAAAACAATATGATTTCGTTGCTGTCAGTACCAACCAACCCAAAACAGACAACACGACGCAAAAGGTACTTAACCACACAACCTACTAAAGAATTTATCACAACATTAATCTTTCAACAAAGAAACATCGACGAGAACTAACTACCTGCTAAACTGCTTATACCCTTCGCATTAACGTCGCAATAAAGAGTAATATATAGTTAAGTAACGTAAACTGGTGTTGACCCTTCCGATGGGACCATCATGGTTGGCGATTATGGCAATGTCTTCGAAGGGAGCAGTAATGCTTGCTTTGTGAAGCTATTTTCTACAGTAGAGAATTGGAGCGATTGGAGGGGCTCGTAGCTAAATAATAACAGCCGCACGGGTCGATCTTCAAGGTTAAGCAACGCTTGCCGAGGTCAGTCCGTGAATGAATCATCCATTACATACCGAGATCCCTCGGCTCCCTCGCCTCGGAAAGCCCGTTGAGCAGTTGGTCTCGGCTGTTATTTGTAGATCTTTAACAGTCGTTACGTTTAGTAACTATTTTGTAAATATTAGATATGCAGTCGCTCCATGTATAATACTGGTACCCAGCTTCATCCGGTTAGCCTGGAAGCCGACCCCAACATAGTTGGAAAATGGCTAGGCAGAAATATAGGACTGGAGCGATTACGAGCTTGAAAATGATTTAACAACACATTAAAATAAAATAAAGCAATTCTTACATGACATAACTTCACGGCTGTGTTTCCCGATGGAGTCAATAGAGGTGCGTGGCTGAACCATGATGTGTTGCCAGTTATATTATAAGTCCCATGTAAAAGGGTGAGCCCGTTGAAATTAACCGAGCACAATTCCAGAACTGCAGAAAAGTTACTCAAATTAAAGGTATAGTCCGCGCGCAACTGCTAGTCACCCTCTTAGGTATGTGAGCGGTAAGACAGGGGAGGGTGCCTTTGATAAAATTGGCGGACTGAGTTAGCTTAGTTTTTGTCTCCCTTCCCCGTCTCACCTCTCACATACCTCAGACGGTGACTACCAGTCGCGCGCGTACTATAAAGCAATATTTTTGTGTTTAAAATTAAAAAAATTATGAATGTGTGTTCTAATACTAGTTTGTAAGCCACAAAACATTACCTACAGATTGGGTACTTAATTGTAGCTACACATTAAAACAGTATTATGGAACACAAGACAGTCAAGTTAATTCTGGATGGAATGGATACATATTTTTGAGGCTACATACAACGAAACAGATTGTATGATCTGCCATGAAATGGTTCTTACTATATCATTTTGTCTTATGTACGCCTAATATTATAGGCTAAAAATAAACCGAAACCTTTATATTACATCTAAAGCACCACTTGTTTACCTTTCGTAGTATTTGGTCAAATGCCTAACTGACCCTTTGAAAATAGTCTGAAAGCAATTTAACCTTAAACGCTCCAAAAGGATGAAAGGGCTTCCTTTGCTAGGCTACGAAGTCTGAGTTTCGATATCGGGGAATAAGTGAGAGTATTGGTTTTGATCAATAACGACTGTGTAATAAGCCAATATAGCTTACATTTGATACTATTAATTTAGAGTTTGAAGTGTATTTAATAAGCCTTCATGAGTGGCGATACGATGAAGATACGTGTTGAGTACCCTAGGCAGTCAGCCCCGCCACCACCATGGCTGGCTAATATTTGTACCCACATAATATAACTTACGTATTTATTTATTTTATAATCTTAATAGGTAATAAATTTTAATTAGATGTATTATTTTATGAATGAGTAGTTGTACATCTAATACTTATGTTTCATGCTGGATTATATTCGAACGCAGTGTGAATTGTTACCGAATAAATGAATTGAATTGACCTATATTACACCCACATTTCGTTATTTATGTTTAAGTCCCATGTAATAGGGGGCGAGCCTATTGCCGTCAACCGGGCATGGGCCCAGACTCCGGGTTAGCTGCTACTGCGAAATTCCTAATCGAAAACCCCAATAACACTTTGCCCGACCTGGGGAATCGAACCCAGAAAAGCGACTTTAATGTATAGTATGTAGATGGTAATAGAAGATAGCGCAAGAAAGATAAATAAACAAGCGCCTAAAATCTTTAACTACAAAAAAACTACAAAAACAAAGGCTACCGGAAAACCGTTTCAAAATAATTCAGTGTTTACTACTGTGACAACAATTCTTACTAAAAACAAAGGACTATAATAATACCGTGTTAACGAGCACAAACTATTGTCGGGTGACCATTATTACGGTCGGGACAGTCCGGGTCAGGCTATATCGAATAATGCTCGCCAGTAGAAATTGGGTGTTTGACGGATTTGAACGTTCCTTGTGCTTAGTGACTATAAAAGTTATCCGGTAAGAGGTTGTGTCAAAAATGTACGAAATAGTAAGTGTCAAGAATAATAATTTACACTGCTTCATGGATTTTTTGGCGCCCGAATGACATTGATAGGTTGACGCTGCTAGTAAACATTTGAGCAATTGTTTTTTTGCAAATTTATTCACAAAACAAGATGGCGGCGTTAGTTCTGATTTTGGTCACACGTCAAAATAATCTGGCAGCGGTGAACACGGCTACATATCAAGCTACACATTTCCAGTATAAGCAGGTCAGCTCACTGTATGGAAATGTAATAAAATGCGAGATCAGCTTATAATGACAATGTATAGCTTGATATGTCGGTGTATCTACTAAACTGACAAATTGGTAACTAAAGGTAATACAGAGAGAAGTATTTAAGATTACGTGGAACTTTGCTTAGTGGGAGAAAAGATTACCAAGCTTCTCCGTAATTGCTCGTATGGAAATTGTCAGGTCATTTGACTGTACCCTTTACGATCATTGAATACCACACAGAGTTCTAAAAATATATTTAAATTTTTATGATGTAAAGTGAAGTGTTCTTAAATTAGTACGAAAAAATCCTGTCAGACACTCGCATCCTTTATTTCCACAAAAAAATGTAGGTATAATTAAATCAATAACGTCTAAAGCAGAACAGAAAAAAGCTTTTAAACAAGCCATTTCACTCCCTAAAAACATCCCTTTACAAATACTTATAACAGCCTTCACTTTTACCGGTAAATTTAATTTTACCCACTTCATATCAAAATAAAGGCCAATATTATGTAACAGGGAAACACATCAAAGAATATGTCAAAATTCGTACCGGTAATTTGCTTTTGACAAGCCATGATCAAACAAAAATCCAAACAAGTACGTCAAAATGGCTTCCTGTCGGCCATTTTTGTTTAACGTAAAATTATGGGGATTTTTTTTAAGTAAGTGACTGATAACTTATTTATGTTCGCCCATATTTTACTTGTATAAATTTGATATTTCTCGCACAACTTTTTATTAAAAAAGCTGATCATGCGTCGAATTTGCAAGAAAACGAGGAACGTGAATTACTTTTTGTTTTATTTTCTGAAACACAAGTCAGGTAATAAAAATGTTATGAATAATTCAATACTAGCTTTTGCCAGCGGCTTTCTCCCGCGTGGAGGTCGGAAATTATCCCACGGTACGTTATACCGGCATGAAAAGTATCCCATGTCCTAACCCAGGCCATGGTCTACCTATGTGCCAAACATACAAATTCGTTCAGGTGGCGTCGCGTGAAAGCGAAACAAACAAACAAACTCACTTTCCCTTTATTAATATTATAGTTAGGATTTTATCTCATAAAAAATACTGTACGATCCGTCTGTATATAAAGCAACCAGAGTACACCTACAAAATATTTATTATTACAATATCTTTTCCTTTTTGTTTTTTCCGTAACATTGCCATACATCAAGATTTTTACCTTTATCTATCATCAGTCATATAAACACCGAAACCAGGAACTTACATGTAGGTCATATAGAAACCTTAAAAGTACTAAAATAATACGTCTAGTTTATAACTTATTATCGTGTACAATACAGAGCATTATATTTATCTGTCTGTCTAAACTGAGTACATACAATACAACAAAGTACCGAAAAACTTGATAGAAATATCCTACGAAAAACTCCGATCTGATATCCACAGTAGCCTTCACGTCCACTTTTTGCGAACAACTCCTGTTTATGATGTTGTAAAATTGTTTTCTCTCGCCCTCTTTAGCGATACATTTTGTTTTTAGTTTGCACTTAATGGTTTTAAGTGTTAGTCACTTTTAGTTTCTTTTGTGATCCTATTTTCGTGCTGAGAATTTAATAAGGTTTGTGAATGTTCTGGAATATTGAACGATAGTGTGAATACATACTGTTGTCTTTTCATATTAAAAACTAAACATATGATGCTAAACTGAAATTAAATTTGATGACTGAATCTGATTCATACGCAATTTTTTTGTGAAATGTTTTGATATCTGTTTCAAATAGGTAACAAAAGTCCAACCAATTTAGGGTCACAAATATTTGACCCATACAATGGTATATACCTAAACATCATACAAAAAGTCGCAGACCACAGAGTACGTAATGTCGCAACAGTAATTACGTAATATTGTCTATGGTCCGTGGCCTTGACATCAACCGATGAACAACATTTTATTAAGTTAGCGTTTATTTGTTGGTTGAATACGAGGCTTTTAGCTACTTTTGTATTTGTGTATTTTGTGTTTTTTTTATTTAAATGTGCATTTTGTTTGTGCAGAATAAACATATTTCTTTCTTTTTTCTTTCTTTTCTTTTCGTGTCCGTCTGTCAATCAATCTGCCTAACCTTTCCCAACTATGTAAGGGTCAGCTTCTAGTCTAACTAGATGCAGCTGATTACCAGTATTTTACATGGAGCGACTGCTTATTTGACCCCCACAACCCAGTAACTGGATAATGCGATACCTCTTGCTAAGGACTGGTTGTCAGACTTTCGGGCTTCTGACTACTCGTAATGACTGTCAAAGATCCACGGACGACAGCCGGGACCGATGGCTTAACGTGCTTTCCGAGGCATGGTATGTAAAGATGGTCACCAGTCCACGGACAAATCCCGGCAAGCTTAACCTGATGGGTTGACCCGTGTGGCTGTTATTACTTAGCCACGAGCTCCTTATTTTCGTGTCTGTCTACATGACCGCTTATACAGCTCTTCTAAAGTACATAAAGGATTTTGATGCAGTTTTCATCATCATTTACTTAATTTATTCCAGAAGGTTTATGTTGTATAAAAGTCTTGATGTTTTAACATGTCGGCACATCAGTAGATTGCACCTGTACGAAGCTGAAATATTTCTATTACATGTATTTGTTTCTATGAAATTAGTGACCATAGAGCAACGAATTTCAGTCTCACTTCACTCAAACTCCCCGTTTCAACCCTTAAACATCCAAATCACCAGATCTCTTAACCCTATCGATACAGTTCACAATAATTATCTGCCGGCGTCTCAGCACGTTATCTACAGTTCACCCTGTGCCCGCTTCCTTAACAATAGGCGTCCATTTGATATGCGGTACAAGTTTGATTGTTAGATTGTGAAACTGTGCTGCAGGAGTAGGGTTAAGGTGTTAGTTTGAAAGTGATACTGAGGTGCTGTAAGTTTAGAAACTGAGTAACAATTTTGCAAAGTATTATTATAACTCTGTACTGTATATGGATTGGAAATTTGTCTCTAAAAATTTGAACCATGGTAGTGGCTTCTTCCAATTTTCTTAAAATCCATACATTCCCTTTTCTCCGAAATGACCAAAGTACATATTTTCATTAATTAACAGATTCAATTAATATTTTAGAGATTGCGTCTTAACAGAACCTTGGAGGGATTACAAGGCAAATACCAATTAAGTTTCAATTTCCGGTCTACGAAATTTGTTTGGTGAAATTGTACTTTACTGTGCTAATGTTAAAGTACAAACTGTGTTAGGGAAAATAGAGTACTTGTGATTAATTAAACATTATTGGAATGTTCTCGTTAAAAGGTGTTTGCAGATGGTATTAGGATATTTTAAAGTGTCATCTCGCTGTTTATTGGGGGGCTGGCTGTAAGATGTAATAGCTGGGGAGTAATATGACCTTGTTCTATTAAAAAGGCTTTAGCTTTGTTTTTGCTATTATAAAGTAATGGAAAGTTACCCATTATTTTTTCTGTTAAGAATACTCCATCTTCAAGTAAATTATGCTGCTGCTTGAGATTAATATTTGGCGGGCAGTGACTTGTACTTACAATTGGGGAGGTCAGTACAGACCAGGGTTCAGAACGCTGAAATAAAATTCGGTTTCCAAAAAAGTGTTCAATATTTTCAACTCTCTTTCCCCACACATATTTAGATACTTGTACTAGCCGCATAGGTTAACAGTTCACCACGTTGGTTTTATACGCAAGCGTGATAGGAATGTCTGTATTTTTATAGCCAAGTAAATTGCTCACTACGTACCTACAAGTCGTAAATTTTACTGCCTCTATACCAAATGTATGATAGTGTCGTGATCAAATTTGTTACATAAGCACTACATTTATTTACATAGTGCGCGTTCATATTGTCAATATGTGGAAAAAATAACTTTATTTTGTTGGTAATGTTTTTATTGCTATGAATATTTCTTTGCCCTAACGCTTTTTGGGGTTCCGTACCCGAAGAATGCCAAACAGAACCCTATTACTAAGCCTCCGCTGTCCGTTCGTCCGTCTGTCTGTCAGCGGTCTGTATCTCATTAACCGTAATAGGTAGACAGTAGAAATTTTCACAGATTGTGTATTTCTATTGCCGCAATAATAAAAATGAAATAAAGGTCAGAATTAAAGGGTCCCTATACAAGAAACGTGCTTTTTTCGACGTTTTTTTGCTAAATTTTATTTGGTGGTATGGAACCTTTCGTATGCGAGTCCAACTCGCACTTGGCCGATTTTTCTGGCTTTAGGCCGTTTAGCATAGATGAACGAAAATTGTGCCACATTAGTACCATGTAGAAATCGTAAGAAGATACTAAGTCGAGATCTATAAACGCTGCTTAGCACATACTGCGTTATTCCTGTCATTGTCACACACCTGTGAAACTACAAGTGCAAGATAGAGACGGAAACATGTCTAAGTCAAAGCACAAGCTAAATAACGGTTATAGATGTAAGTATTAACAAAAACTCGTTTAATTTAAAGAAACTCGTGTGTTTTTAAGGATACGCTAGTCGGTCATTCTTCCATACAAACGTAGTATGGTGATTACTCGTCTGTTTGACGTTCAAAACTAATAATTATATCAATTTGTCTTGTCATTATTTAGTCCTGTATGGAAGCAGAATTGGGAAAAACATATTGGTTTGGCAGTTATGAGCGTCAAAAGCGTTTTAACTCATCTCTGGGTGTAAATAAATAACGTACTATGTAGTAAAAAAATTGCAAAATAGAAACCGTATAAAGATAGACAATTTATTTAAAAGTTGAAATAATTTTATTTTGAGTAAATACATCCAGTATTTTTTCCATAATATATTTATGCCCAAAAGTCTGTTTATGAAATTTTACGCACTCGTTTTCAATATAAATCATCATCTATTTCACTAAATAAATGAATATAAATTAGATAAAAAAATACTAAATAAATAAAACTAAATAATTCGACTAATTAGCATGCATATTAGTCACGCCCACCAACGAGTTCGAGCCGTCGACTAGTGCACCCTTAAATAAAGAGTATTAATAGGTACCAATTTGTTGCGCTTTCCCCGACAGGCGGGGAACACAAAATACCCACAGATTCCCCCAATTTCCCGTGGGTGTTGTAACTGGGAGGCGTAAGGATTTATCTAGATAGAAACATCTGGAAAACCTGGTAAGCGGCAGTAGGTCGGATGTCATTTTGTAACAACGGATACGCTGTGTTATTGAATAAAGAACTTTTTGTACCTAAATATAAACTAGACCTTTCAATGACGTCCTTCTAAAATAAAAGATCAAAACAACAATTTCTTTGCCTTGTAACGTTGATGCATCTAAAATTTTTCACATTTATGCCCTAGATTCTGTGCAATAGCCAATTTCACATGAAAGGGAATCATTGATTAGTACGTTGATTAGAGAATTTAAAATGGGTAATAATTTTTACAACTGTTATTTTAACATTAGGGTCAGTTGATCAGTTAAAAAAATTACGGGCACTCATTAAATTTTCGGCGTTTGGTAAACTTATGTGACAGTAAAACATGAACAGTTATAATGAAAATTGGTCAGTTATTTCATCCTACAACGTCAGTACAAAAAATACTCAAGTAGTGTAATAAATTAATGGGCTGTAAAAATGGTGGAATGGGCGGTTAGATAAATAGTTCGGCAGTCCATAGGTTAGTTTGGAACTGTGACCAACCACGCGCGAGCAGAATTGGTCACAGTAACTGAGCCAGGGCACCCTGACCAAATGGATTAGGTTAGAACTGTGACCAACCGCGCGCGAGCCGTCCGAGCGAAGCAACCGGTGTCGGCGAGCGCTACTTTCAAGTTTAGATTTCTTACCGACTAATTCCGATTTGTTAACTGCCCACACGTAACTGCCCGTTCAGTCATTTTACTGCTCAATTATTTATTTAATTACCCATTTAAATATTTTTAAGACTCATATTTATTTAGTTCATGCATTTTGTAATTTTAAAACTCACCAAAACTTCAAAGAATAACTTCCGCTTTAAATCAGTGCTATTTAAATTGAACATTTTGGAGGTTGGGTTAATTCAAAACATTTTAGCAAACCCTAGATTGGCGATTGCAAAGAGGTTGTGTGATAAAGAGGCCTAGTCAATGAATCTATTTCTGTTATATAGAAGGTATGTACGAGCAGTTACCTCAATTAAAGATTAATAGTTGATAAGGTAAGTTAAGGTTGATCCGAATGGATAAAAACCCTCTTCTGATAAAAATAAAATAAACATTCGTTCTGAAACACAGCCACAATTAGTTTTAATTTCTACAAAAACTTGTACGTCATCGTTGCACCATATGTTGGAAATCCATCTTCTCTTATCGTCAAGGAAGAATGTATCTGTCAGTCAATATAAATGCTATTGCGATTTCAACCGTTACTGATGGTAACGGTATGCTAGACTGTCTTCAGCTCACGCAGAATCAATTTCCTCGCTTAATAGGAATGCATTCTCCTAAGCTGACTCCTACAATCCCATTAATCACATACTATCTCAGCATTATGATTCATACCATTAATAAAGTCATACCCCATTTTTATCCTCCTTCTATAAGGAGCTATCCTCCCAAGGGGATAAAGAAAGTAATTTCTCCACACGATTATGTCGCCTAAATGCAGTGTTCCGCTCACCCACTTAATTTATACGCGTTCGATACGGTACTCATAGTGCGTCATATTTCTGGTCGTATTATACGCTTATTGATAGGGTTGTTAACGTTAGAAAAGACCAAGGTTTTTTTCTAGCCTCTATTATGTTCCGCCAAAATTTAAAAAAGAACCTCTCTATACAGCCTATTCAGACGCGTCATCTTAGTATGCAGAGACTCGTGGGTAAATAATAACAGCCGCAAAGGTTGATCTAAGGTTAAGCTACGCTTGTCGCGGTCGGATCGTGGATGGGTGACCATCCATTACGGAGGCCCTTCCTTGCCTTGGAATTAACGTTGAGCCGTTGGTCCCGGCTGTCATTCGTAGATCTTTGACAGTCGTTACGGGTAGTCAGAAGCCCGAAAGTCTGACAATCAGTCTTAATAAGGGGTATCGTGCTACACAGTAATTGGATTGTGGAAGTCAGATAGGCAGTCGCTCCATGTAAAATACTGGTATTCAGTCAGTTAAAATTCATTCAAAGTAGACATAAAATGATTTCATTTATTTCTTGTTTTTTTTTTTTTTTTTTTTCATTCGACATTTAATTAGCGAAGCACATCATTTATGTTCGAATCAATTTCATTCACACAACATTTACCTATATCTCGATAGTAACTGAACACTTTAATTAGACCGAACGATTTTTAATGTTAATTGTTAATTATAATTATTAACAAGTGCCACCCCTGTCGCTACGCGCTCTTAGGCAGCTTAATGAGACATCTCGTGCTCAGATAACGTAATTAGGTACAGATTATTTTGTATCTCTATACTTTTGTGAAGACATTACCGTTGAATTATGGTGCAAGTACATACGTGAATGCTAATAAGGTGATCGCTTTTTGAAGTTAAAATCAAGCCATGAGAGGCTTTAGTAACGTGCCTACTACAGGTTACGCTTTGGAACAAAAATATGTTTTTATGACATAATAATGAATTTGAGAGAGACTACGTACACACAATTTTTTTTTTTCATGAAAGATTTATGAATACTTTCACTGATCGATATGATAAGAAGAAAATCCCAAAAAAAACCTACTGCAATGACAACATATAAGCATTCATTGCTATGTCAATGACAAAAACCAAAGGCGTCAAAATATTCCCTCGAAAACTCAGCTCCGTAAATAAATAAAATATTAAAAGAGAAAAATCATTATTCTCTTGAAAATTAATTAACATGATATTAAATTAAATTTCCCACCTTTTCACAAAAACTTTGAGCCCGTGTCGTCGTCATATCGAGTTATTTGACGTCAGACACACGTGCCGTTTACGTGTTAAAAGTAAAATGTATGGTTAGCAACGACATTTTATGTACCCGACGAGCTTCGAGGTGAAACCTGACAAAAATATCACCTACACGACAGGTTTTTTGAAGTTTTTACGGATAAAATGAGAATGTTTTAGGTTCAGAAGGGATCCAGGATATGATTCTCGAATCAGACAAAAAGTTGATGAGTTTTCTCACAACTTTTAAATCAAGGTAATTCTCAGAAGCAGCCCTGGGTTTGGTTTTGTGCTGTGTCCAATTTGGAGCAATAGGCTCACTTCTATAACCGGACTGAATATTAATTGAAAAATAAAAGGAAAAAGGGCTTTTGCAAAGGGCCACCGCCTCATCTGCTATCTTTAAAAAAAGGCAGACAGGACGAATCGTTACATATGTATGAAGATATATTTAGTCTTGAAAATCAGTCTATTCCAAAGATAATCTGAGAAAGGTCAACTTTACTGTCACAGATACATGTTTGTCAATGACGGCCTTACGGGTTTTTGCCGTTGTCAAAATAGAAATAGTACTTAAGTAGCTAGTCAACCCCGCCCGCTAGCAACGTTGCTGAATGGAAAATATAGAAACAAAATGAAAAATCAAACAATAAACAATAACAGTCAAATACATTAAAGAGAAATATCTTCCAAGCCCATTCACAAAGAACCCGATGACATTTAAATTCCACTTCCCAGTTCCCAGCGATCATTCACAGGATTCTTTATTCAAAAGTATTATCATAATAGATGACGACAAGTGATAACAGTTCTCAATATCATTACTTATCTTAAAACTTTGATAAATGTATGGGTACGTGGTACGCGGTGCACCTGGCAGACAATAAAGTAATGGCCGCTTTCCATTGCGCGCTACAACCCATCTGCTGATTAATGGATCACAGCGATAGTCGATACGATAATTCGAGATTGGCTCCAGTTGAAGCTGATATATGGGTAGGGTGAACTCAGCAGCGAACTTGCTGAGTAATCTACATTTTCTTAATCAAATTAATTTTTTTGAGGTGTTAGTGAATAAGTAAGGTGGGATTTTTTTTACTTTTTCTATGTATAATTCTAAATGCTTTCGTGGAATTAAAGGTAAACTAATTAAACGAAAATTGTAATATTTATTTATTTATTTATTTAATTAAATCGGACAACACACTTGGTCCATTTTGTTAGTAAAATACCTTATAACTAGTGTTAGTAGTACAAACACAAAAAGAAAGAAATGTCAGAGGCACGATGGGCAGAGAAATATATATTTAAAAGTTATCTGACCATTCTCTCCACATAGTGCCTCAAAAAAGGCGCATAAGGGCTCTCAGCTACTGTTTTCAGGATGCTATTGTCACTGCCCCGCACTCTACGCATCAGTGATGAGACTTTTTTGCGAATGACTGCATGGAAGCCATCAGTTCGGTTCTGTGCAAACATCTCTGATGCGCTACAGAAGCGTGGCAGTTTCAACAGCATCCTAAAAACATTATTGTATTGGACTCGTAAGACATCTAGCGATCTTTTGGTGTAGCTGACCCATAGACCCCCCGCGTACAAACCTTGACAAAACGCCTTAAACAGGGTGATTTTGACTTGGTCGCCACACCGGTAGAATCTACGGGCCAACATGTTCCCTCGGACCGCCAGTGCCCTACGCTCCCTTTCAATGTCTACATTGTCTTTAAGGTCGTCGGTAAGTATATGCCCCAAGTACTTAAATTGGTGGACTTTATTAATACTCATGCCATTCAAGATAAAACTAGGGTCATGATTAGGGCACTTACCGGAGGCCTTAAAAACCATGTATTCACATTTTCTCACATTGTACACAAGGCCATGCAAGGCAGCGTACTTCTCACAGACCTTCAACATTTCTCTGATAGATCCCTCAGTCGGACCCAGCAGCACCATGTCGTCCGCGTAGCTGATGTTGTTAATACTAACACCACCAACCCTACAGCCGACACGCATACTACTGAGCTCGGCTATGAGATCATTGACATAGAGGTTGAAGAGCCGTGGAGACGTCAAACCCCCCTGTCTCACACCGCATTCCAACCCATATGACTCAGAGAACTTACCGGCCCACTTGACAGAGTTCGTTTGGTTGGCATACCAATACCGCATGAGCTTAAGTACTGGAGCCGGTACATTCCTGTCACCTAGTTTTCTCCAGAGCACATCATATGACACCAGGTCGAAGGCTCTGGAGAGATCCAGGAAGCAGGCATACACCGGCGTTTTTCGGTCTATATAATATTGAACAGTATTCTTTAAACTAAGTACAGCACTTTCCGTTGAAAGTTTAGGTTGAAAACCAAACTGTGCATCATGCAAATTCAAATACACTTTCAAGCAAGAATCAAGCATACTGTCCAATATTTTAGCCGCTATGGTCGCAAGGGAGATTGGGCGGTAGTTCCCCTTGTCCGAGATATCTCCTGTCCTGTTTTTTACTATAGGTACTACAATAGTTTGCATCAGCTCAGCAGGTAAATGAGAGTGACTGATGCACATTGTGAAAAACCAGGACAGAACCCTCGGCAGGTGAACCCCCGCATATTTGAAATGCTCGATGCTGAGTCCGTCGTGGCCGGGCGACTTACCTCTGCGCATGCCTTGGATGACGGATCTGACTAGTTTAGCTGAAAAAAGTGAGAGTGATTCCGCACCTCCCCTGTCAGACTCAGCACCGGCCATACCAACTGAAGGACCCAGTGGAGATTGCACCTTAAAATGTTTCATAAACATATTTGCAATACCCTCTGGGTCACTTGGTAATAGGTGTTTGTGAAGTAACAGGAGTATTAAGATTTAAAGAATAAAATATTTCACGTAGGAGCGGTGACTCATAAGATTTTCCTGAAGTTAATGTCCTCTATGACATACTTACGCCTTATTCGACGAAATTATGCATTGCCTAGCCTTGCAAACAATCTATCAATCTTTCTTGCTTCGATAATTTATCCATCCTATATACCATCTCGCTCTATGTTTTTCTTTCCAACTTACAAGGCCTTATTCTTGGCCTTCCGAGGAACTTCATCGTAGATAATGTGGTCCTCCCCACTCCTATTAACATTCCCTGGCCTTGCACATTATTCGCGAGTCCGATCTCCCTTCGAGATAAATCTTTGGAGCCGGTGCGAACTTCATTAATAGTGCCAGTAAGGAGCTCATATTTTTTCTCATTGTAGACTTCCCGTGGTCCCTTTCAGTGAGAGTCCGTATTTAGATATGGCCTGATATATTGAGGCCAAATGGTTCTATATTTGGTTGAATATGGGGATATAATTCTGTTTTTTTTTTCTGTTTTGGTGAAGGCAAACGTGAAGATATTTTTTTAAACCTTCAATGTGTTGTATTAGATTAAGTAACCTTGGCAGAAAAAAGACAATAGCATCTAATTAGGGAGAAAAAAATACTACACAATAATACTAGGTTCTATTAAGACGGGTAGCTACAAGAAGCCAGTAGGCATGATTCTGAGCTCTCTAAGCATTGAGCTTTACAACCTATTTAGAGGGATTCATAAAAATCTTGCTAATGATTAGGTAGGTCTTGCTTATTAAGTTGTTAGAATATTAATTAAAAGCTCTTTGAAGATTTTTAGAATGAGCCAGTCAGTCTTAAATTAATTAGTTTCCCAAAGACATACCTACATAAACCTATCACAAGAAAATAAAACCACCCCAGCTAATTTAACCATAAATCCAGCTCCATAAATCCATTCATAACCAAAAAAAGTGGTGCGAAATATCATAAATTTGAAAAACACTAACGTACATTTAAAAATTTTCGCATTGGGCTTTTTTTCCTTTTTTTTGTTATCATGGCAAACATGCCTGGGATTCCATTTTGGCATGCAAGCTCGCACTCTCTCGTTGGCAATGCTCCAGGCACGTCTTGGAGGTATGCTTGTATGCCGCAAGGTGCGAGCGTAGCGTTGAAGTGAATGGAATATTAAGTTTAGGTTTAATCTGTAGGGTATTGAGGTGAGGCTGTAATGTCGGGCGTGTTAGATGTTTTTGAAACGTCTGTTGTGGTAAGAAGCTTTTTTTTGTTTGACCATTGTTTTTGTAACACTACCAAATTGTTTTGATAGAAGAACACGTCACGGGTGCCTCTTCTGTTTAAGAAACGGCCATTTCCTGCCGTGGAATCACACTCGGAAAGTCCAAAGAACGCCTTGCACCGCAGAAAAGTAGCTACCGCGACTACTTTAGAGAATACGTACAGGCAGAAGTGTTTTAGTAGACACTTAATTTTTTCGTATGAAATTATCAAATAACTTCTCCCGCTCTAGGCGGAGCGGGAGGGCGTGTCAGACCCTTACTGACTAAAACCCACCCGTGTTCCTTCAGTTGCCTGTGTGTTGCCAGGGGCCACGGTACCTTTATGGATTTTCCGCAGCCCTGGTAGGAATCGGCTATTTTTCTCATTTAGTTTATCATTCACGTATAGTGGAAGTCGACCCAATTGCAACTAATCGAGCATAAATCCAGACTAGAAGCTTCTAAGAATTTTAGAAGAACTTATGTATTTATAATGAAACGCAGTATCATATTTGCTAAGTAAACACTAAAACTTGCTACTATCTTACAACTTAAGTCACACTTAGCGCCATAGCTCGACGTATCCGGACAGACGGACGGCCGCACTCCGCCGCGGACGCTACTCAAATTATTTCACCCATTCTTATAATGTATGTAAATCATTCTGTTTTTGGGTAAACGGGTGTTTTAGAGGACGTTCAAATGTATTACAATGTAACAAAAGGAAAGACTTTTAAGGGAAAAGACATTCATATATGAAAGAAACAATAGGTGTAACATAGTATCTTTTGTAGTTTTCCTTGGCTATCTTAAGTTATACTTGCGTGGTAAGGATGGAGCACATTGCTCGCAGATCAGATGGTCGATGGGGCCGAAAGGTTCTGGAGTGGCGACCGCGTACCGGAAGATGCGAAGAACGATGTAGCATTGGAAGGCCTCCCACAAGATGGACCGATGACCTTGTGAAGGCCACAGGAAACCGCTGGATGCGGGAAGCACAGAATCGGTCGAAGTGGCGGTGCTTGGGGGAGGCCTATGTACAGAAGTGGACGTCTTTCGGCCGAAATGATAATGAAGGAAGGAGCGTTTGCTGAAAGGGGATGCCCTAAAAGTTACCTGTAATCAACAATTGGTGACGTTCTTCAAAAAGGTCAGCCGATCTATTCTGTAATAATCTCACGGTGAAAACTTGGGTGAAGTGAGCGTGGAGTGAGCTGTCATTCCACTTGCTGCTAGGGACTGACAGCTCACTCCGTGCTCACTTCACCTAAGCTCTCACCGTGAGATTATTACAGAATAGACCGGCAGGTTCGTACTTAGTACTTTCTCGGAATTAGCGCATTTGGTTAAACGAACGGTGTGCGAAGCAAGAGGAGTTTGGTGTAGATCATTGGCATTACGGTGTTATATTTGACAAACCCTAAAGGAGGCGTGAGTTTCTACTCTTTAATCATAACAATACATAAGAACACACCTGTATTCCCCAAAGGGTTAAGTGGTGCCTGAAGCACACATTTCGCCAGTATTTTTTAAGTCCCATGAAATAGGGGGCTAGCCTATTGCCATCAACCTATATTATTTTATTTTTTTCAATATTATTTTATGATGCACACTGTACTGTACGTCTGTTTTCTTTTAACTTTTTTTTTTGTGAATTCGTGGACAATGATGTGGGTTACATGTGTAGTAACATAAATATGGAATAGATTATATTTAGATGTATTTCTAAGTACTTTGCTAATTTAAGAATCTTTAGTTAAGCTTGTCATGTAACTGTTTTTTGTTTCTTGCCCATTCTTCTCCATACGAAAACTACCTTTTGGAAGGGGCAACTAGAATCAGTTAATTTTTTTTGTAAATTTTTGACGTTCAAAAGTGCCTTATACGGGCCTACTTGAAATAAATGATTTGACTTTGACTTTGACTTTGTCCCTAACAAATAAAATAAAATAAAACCGCGCACAAATCCAGACTCCAGGCTAACTGAGAAATTCCAGATGATAAAACCCAATTACACTTTGCCCGACCCGGGAACTTAACTCAGGACCTCATGTTCAGCAGTAGCGCTTGTGACCACAAGACCAACGAGGCAGGTAGTTAACCATAATAATTGTCAGAATTACATGCACGGTTTTCTCAAATATTGATACATGATCAATTATTGATTATGATTAATTGATTTAACGGCACGGTTGGCGCAGTGGTTAAGCGATTGACTGCTGCGCTGCGTGTCGCGGGTTCGATTCCCGCACGGAACAAATATTTGTATGACCTACAATTAGTTGTTCCGGGTCTGGCTGTTTGTGTATGTGAGTTTAAATGTTTGTAAACGCACCCACGACACAGGAGAAATTCCTAGTGTGATGCATCGTTAAAAAAAAAAAAAATACGTAGTCATAGAATAGCATAGTCTTCAAGCTTACATTATAATTACGTATGTTCTAATTAATTTCAACGAAACCTTTATAAAATACCAATAAAATAAGCTTATGTAACAGAGATTAATGTTCTAAAAACTCGTTCGACTAATTCACAATTCATGTTCACATTTGCATACATAGAGATTGGTCGTCCCAACAAAACATGCCGTTAATTAACTTATACAGGCTGAAACAAATAGGTGCATTTTACATTATTATCTTTATCTATACTTATAATACTATAAAGAGGTAAAATTTGTGAGTTTGTATGTAAGAAGTAATCTTCGGAACTCCTGATCCGATTCCGATTTTTTTTTCACTAATGGGGAACTATAGTATAGCCAAGTTTTATATTAAATGTTCACGCAGACGAAATTGCTTCTACTGTGGCGATACTGAAATGTACGTCCACGCATCCTGGGCAGTGAGTCAGGTACCATCAGGCTGACTGTCCCGACATTTTTGTTACGTAACAAAAATGTCGCGCCGGTCAAAATGTTACACTTTTTTCGATCTAGCTCTCGTTTGCCAAGTGTGCGGACTATAATGTGCGATAAGGATAACTTCGTTCCAAAATACACTCTTTTAACACCTTGTTTTCTAACAAAATTATTCGGGAACCTACAATCTTCCCCTCAATCAACCTGCCTAGCCTTTTCCCAACTATATTGGGGTCGGCTTCCAGTCTAACCGGATGCAGCTGAATACCAGTATTTTACATGGAGCGACTGCCTATCTGACCTCCACAACCCAGTAACTGTGTCCAAATAAATATTATTCTTTCTTTCTTTCTTTAACTGGGTAATACGATACCACCTACAATATTCCCCTACCGATTTAAAGGAACAAAGTAAAAAGCACTCGATGATCCGAATGAACTGGGCAGCTCAACTGCTCAAAGCTGCCCACAATAACTTGTTAACTTAGTACGGCCTCAAGCACTCCACAAGTAATTTACATATTTTACCACTTTACATTTTTTCATTATCTTTTAATTAGTTGCTCAGACATCTTAAGGTTGAGTTAAGAAGGAAGCGAGAGGGGAAACAAAAGAAGGCCATGAAGCTTCATTAGTTGCGCCATTTATTTGGGGTTCCGTATAGAATTCCATTAGATCCGTTATTTGGGGTATTTTCAAACTGCGTGTCTGTCGGGCTGTTATTCAATCAAATACGATGGTAACCTCAAAAAATCTACAAATGGGTTTTCAATTAAAATAATTTTGGATTAAACACTTGAAAGTAGTATTATAATAAGCCAAGAACTTGGTCGAAACATCTTTATAAAAACTTTGAATACTTTTTTCTTTTTTTTACAGTCTCAGTGGAGAAAAAGGTACCCAAAACTAGGTCACTTGAAATTTCATATCAAATCTATAGAACCAAGGCTCAGTTACACTACACAAAAAATGCATGTCCAACACTTCCAACCACTTTTTCCACCTCCTATTACATTATATTTATTGATACAAGGTGGCGTGTAAATATCAATTTAGCACGTTCACGGTACCAGGGAAATATAAAATATGTGGAGAGGGATTTATGGAGCTCTGTGAGGCACCAGGGACGATTCTGAAACCCACCGGTGGGATATATAAATTTGCTGTTGTGTAATACAGTGTTTCTTATGTAATTTATGGTGTTTGTAGGGTGTGATTAATTTCTTTACGGATTTGGTGGGAAACGTGGTGTTAGGCGTTTATTGTTTTTGCGTAAGCTGGATATATGGGTTGAGAGGTTTTGGGTTTTAAATATAATGTGTTTTCTGAAAGGGTGTTCAGTGTGGTCATCGGTTTTTTTTCAAGGTATATTGGAGTCCAGTACAATTATTTCTGATTCGATATTTTATCGAGTTTCAAGAAGTAATCATAACGAACTCGAACTCTGTAGGTACACTAATGACTGCTCTCGTGATTTACGCATATGTATAATTAAAAACCGGCCAAGTGCGTATCGGATCACGCAAAATGAAGGGGTACGTAGTTGGGATGAATTTAACCCAAGAGCAAACTTAACATTTTAGTTGAAAAACATGTTCGCCTTTACATTCCAACTGCAAATGTATTTATAGATTATAGACTTCTTATAGATTTTCCTGTAATCTTTGAGTATTTTTTTGTCTAGTTATTTTAACCACTGTCAGTATTATTTTCAAAACTTTAGGCTCAGTAGTTTCGGAGATAAAGGGAGGGAATGGTCAATTTTCTTAAATATAATAAATATCTTTAAATGTATTTATTTTATAATTATAAAATAAAACAATGAGATCTTCGCAATAAGCCTATTCATTTAATATGTCACACAGTATAGTTTGCAAAACTTTTTCTTTTAATTTTGTTATTTGTGCCCCAAAAGTGACCCCATATTCAAAATTCATTTATTTACGTCACACATTCGTGCTGGGGTCACAGAAATTCATATGTGTACCATATTTCAACTAAATTGGTCCAGTAGATTCGGAGCAAATTGGCTGTGACAGACGGACAGACACACGAGTGATCCTATAAGCGTTCCGTTTTTTCCTTTTGAGGTACGGAACCCAAAAAAATCATGGTGAAACGCGTACTTTTCCCTAATAAAGTCAAAGTCAAATCATTTGTATCAAAATGGTACATAAAATGCACATTTGAACATCAAAATTTACAAGTAAATAAAACTGATTCTAGTTGCCCCTTCTAAGAGGTAGTCGAGGGTAGTTTCTTACCCATTCTTCTTTCTCAATACGAAATATGGAGAAGAATGGGCAAGAAACTCTACAGTTAATCTTTTAAAATGCTTTACATTATTTTATATACATTATTTTTATATTATAATATGTAAACACGATGTACCTAGAATACAAAAAAACCTAGAATTAAAAACATGTCCATTACCTTACTACCCTGAGCAACTATTAATCAGATGTAAACTCTAAACTCCCCCCTACTTTTCTTCATCGTAAGCTTCCCGACTCGCTTGTCTAACTTAAAATTACAAGCTGCTCCTCATTAGGTAGCTAGACTAGTAATTCTTTTATCTGTGACGCCACTCGTTTCTACTTTCACAGGAAGTCAGCAGACATTTGGCCTGAGAGGTCAGGTGACCGGCGCTACTTTTTACCAAAAAGTTGGTGAAACGAAGTACAGAAGTTTGTTCGGGGTATGTTTACTAGCATAGTATTTTCTAACCATGTACTTGTATTAAACAAGTGTAAGTAATGAAAATAACTTATAACCTCTTAAAGGATGAATGAATGACTTGATTACTTTGTAAAGTATTATATTTTTTTTAATTTTGTGAATGTGAGGACTATGTGGATAATGTTATTATTATTATTTTTCTTTCTCATTTAGTTTTAATGATGGTCTGGCAGTTTGAGTATTTTATGCGGCCTACCCAAATGTCCTTTCTTTGGTATTGTTCGTCGAGTTGAGCTCCACGATTACTGACAAATGCTTGCTTGCTTGCTGCAAATCTGTGTGGTTCTTTTCTCAAAAGACCATTTCAGACACTAATCTACCAACCAAGATTATGTCAGGACTTTAAAAGAGACTGTGGCCTCTGAGTTTGTTTTGGCCTTTCTTCTCAGAGTAGTCAGGAAACGCCGAAAAAATAGCAAAATTAAAAAATAAATAAATAAGATGACGTGTAAAAGTGATTCCAATATCCTATTTTGAGAATAAACAATTTCATTTAATTGTACTCATCATTATGGGAGCAAACCAGAAATGGTTTTTTTTTTTTTTTCTGATGCCATCTTTTCATCTATTGACATCTTTTGTGTTGTTAGCCTTTAGTCATTCTTGGTATGCGCCCACTGGCTCATCCACATGAATCTAAATATTATACAGGGTGGATTTTTGAGATGGGGCAGCAAAGACAGGTACATCAACCGTTGCCGCCACAAGAAAACGGTTTTAGAAGACTGTCCCTAACATTTTGAGACATTTTGATACGTATTCACAGACTTTGAAAAAAATGCAAATGGGCAGTTTTAAAAAAAACCTTTCATGGTGCCAATCGATGCTGCTTCTCATAAGGATCAAAAACCTCTAAGCCAAGGTCCGAGCACCGAAAAAGCCAGAAATCGCAAAAAACTCTTCGTCTAATGTGTAGGAACACATTTCGGAGGAAATGAAACTTCAAGCTACAACAACAGACTGGTCGGACATAAGCAAAAAAAAATGGAACTTCAAATTTCGAACGAATGCGCGTTATAATTTTATTTGCTTTGAGAACATAATTCAGATAGTTTACTGCTTTTGAAAAAACTTTTTCCATACAAAAGTTATTTTGCGATTTCTGACTTTTGTAGCGGACAGTATTTTTTAAGGTTGCCCGTACAAGTCTGAAAGTTCTATATTATTTCAACTCATTTTTTTCTCAGAACGTCGGAAATCACAAGCGACAAACTGTCAAGTTAAAGCGTATTCGTTCGAAGTTTAATTTTTTGTTTATTTTCGGCCAGACTGTCCATTATTAAAAGTACGAGTAAGTTCTAGTTTCCCTCCTACCAAAGGTATGGAAAAATATTCTTGCGACTCAGTTGGTCCAGAGCTTCCTCATCCCTACAAGAAACAGGGCCGACCGGCACCAAAAGTCTTTGCGAAAACCGCCCATTTTCTCGCCGCCCGCACATTCCCTTCAAAATCTGTGCATGCAGATCAAAATGTCTCAAAAAGCTAAGGATAGTCTCCTAAGACTGCTTTCCTGTAGCTACAACGGTCAAGGCCAACCTACCCTCACTCCACCTCACAACCAGAAATCGTGAAAAAAATTGCCGTTCCCTACATTTTGTCGAGCTATGCGAACATAAAAACGTAGAACCTGGCGACCAAGCTCTGCTCTGGTGGAAATAAGGAATGCTCATTTAATAGTATAAGAAAGTTCATACTAATTTCATGCTGCCATGATAGTCGGTACTTACTAATTCCATGCTGCCATGTCATTATTATTGTTCTAAACTTTGGGCGACCGAGTTCTGCTCGGGTGACAATACGGAGAAAATGGATTTTCCCAGATATGAGAGCTAGAGCGATTTTTCGCCCCTGCAAACCCCTATATTGCAGCTGTCATCGTAATCGTTAGAGCCATTATCGAGAAGGTGTTTACAAAATATATACAAATATTGCTCGTTTAATAGTATAGGATACACGCTCACCGGTTGCGACAGTAACATTAATAGACATAAAACAATTCTGATTTGCCTCAACCGTCGCACTCACATATCATACGTCATAATTGTCGGTCCGTCGATGTCCGACAAATTGCGCACATCTCTAGTTGTCCGTTTAAATTCCGTTCATGTGGACGTATGCGCGGACAAAGGATACCCGTTAAAATGGCCGCTCCAATATAATAGCGGGTTCGATGGAATTTAATTATAGTTTTGTAATAGACTTGTTTCGTACTTATAATATGGACTTTTAGTGGAACGGTTTATTGTTAAATAGTTCGGTACATGCATGGTTGGGCAAAGGATGTTAAAATTTCTAGCTCATTGAAGTTAATATAAGTAATGGATTTAAGTAGTCTGCTTTCTGAAGTGTAATGGTACAAAGAAACTAAGTTTTGTACAAGTATTATAGTACATTTTGTTTCTAGCAATTTCTATATTTTTTTTTTATTGAAAAATTTTAGGGAGTCCGGGAGACACCAAAATTATTGAAAAATGGGAGAACAAAAACGTATTGTTTAAAAATAGAGACAAAATGCACTAATTCTCGTTCTAAACCGCTAGCCAATCTTGTCAATACTTCTCACGTTTAAAAACCAAAAATATTGATTGATATTTTTATAATGGCGCGGCATTATAAAAATATCAATCAATATTTTATTATAAGCTCAGCAGAAAAACTCCACGTTCAGCAATGGACATTTCCATCCGAAAACCGAACCAACTCATAAATCCCGTTGCCAGCAAATCTATGCTTCCCGTTACACATCGGTATGCAAAAATTCCCATATATAATAATGACATGGTATAAATCCAAAAAAATCTTTTGTTCAAACCTAAGTAATAACGGATATCAAAGACAATAACATTAAATCATCCCTTTTTCGTTTTTTTATAACCCCTTACTCTGGGAATAATCCTGGATCGTATATTTTTTTTCATCTGTAGCAGTAAAAGTTTCGATGACTAAGATTTAGGGATTGAATGAGCTCTTTTGTAAGGTTCTTTATTAAATCTGTACGGAAGGTCGTGGCTTTGTGTATGGTGAGCAGGCTTGTGACTTGTGTCCTAAGCGGAGCTATTGAAGACAAAATGTGATAGTTTTTAGGTTAAGAACTATTTAGTTTAACTGTAATATGGAGAGAGAGCGCAGGGTATTGGCCGTACGATGCAACATGCTGGCCCGCAGATTTTCAAAGAGCGACAATTATGTCAAGATAACACTGTTTTTACATATTGCATTATTTTTATACCTGCAGTCCGTCGACCAGATACACGCAAAAAAGTTTAATTCCCTGCGTGTGCAATACAACAATCCTTTTAAGATACTGCTGTCACTGCCACGTTTCTGTAGCGCTTCAGGGATGTTCGCAACAGCGCGTACAGATGACTCCTTTGCGATCATGCGTAAAAGACCCGCGTCACTACTGCGTCGGATGCGAGACAGCGACAGCAGTTTCCTGAGTATTGTTGCTAGTATGTCTGCAGGTCTCCCGAAGGGGCACCTCCGCTCAGTGCATGTATGTGCCAGGTGTTTCCAGAAGATGGCATAATATATATAATATCCCATAAGTTGTGTTGTCTTATTATGTCGTTTATTTTAATTTGTTCATATAAAATGCATTTTTAAATATTTCTTTAAAAAGTAATAATAAACAATAAAAAAAAAATGTGTCCGCCGGTGTTTAAGGCTCCAGAGACTGGAACCTCTTCACGATTAGAGCCATATCGAGGAGTACTGCCTTCTGAATGAGGCCCTTGATCCAACCGCCTAACGAAAGCCTCGAGAGCGAGGCTTTCGGCCATCAAGCTATTGGCCGTTACAAAAATCGGCACAATGACGCCGAGTCCACATTCCACATGTCAACAACTATTATCATTGTTCCTAATATGTTTATGTTTGTAACTCAAACTCAAAGCATTTAGTTCAAATAAACCAAGTACAGGCACTTTTGAATTGTCAAGAGGTCTGTTAGTCAGAAGGATGAAGCTAGTTGCCCGCTCCAAAGCGTAGTAGGTACCTATGGAGAAGAACGGGCAAGAAGCTCGGTTTAGGTAATACTAACAAAATTATGGGTAATGTGCATGAATTAAAGATGAATAAATAAATAATTATAATAAATAAAGAGTAATATTATGTGTAACACTATTGAGATGCTGATGGTTTTTTTTTGTCAACTTATTTAGATTACCCATCAATTAGTGTTGAAATATGGAAGTTTCGACGCTCATAACTTCCAAACCAATATATTTTTCCAATTCCATACAGGGCTAGATAATGGCAAAACAAATTGATAATTATAATATATATTTCTGATCGTACACCGCCAAACAGACGAGTAATCACCATATTACGTTTGTATGATACAATGACCGACTAGAACTAGCGTACCCTTCATGTGGACTTTAATCACACAAGTAATTGCAACCTACAAATATCTCCCCCAAAGGAAATCCATAATAACAGGACTACTTCGTTCTGGAATAATCAGACTTCCTCAATAATCCATCTACTCGGCAGATGTCACAACAGCAAATTGAGGTGATTTTACTTTATCGCGTCAGCTTACACACGATTTGCGTAAATGAATTCCAATCACTCGTGTAATAGAACATTTGTTCGCGTATTAACAAACGCGTGCTCGGACGTATTGCGTTCAGTAAAGCTGCGTTTACACGTGTTACTATTGCCCGGCAGTTAACGAAGAAAGTGCAGTAATCTAGTTTATTTCCCAAAAAAATTACCTTACCTTTTGTAAAATTTCTACATTCATTAAAGAAAAAAAAAAACCGAAGCTATTTTGACCAGTATATTATTAATCCTTATCTGTTAAAATATGTTATTCAAATTGACCATTTAATTAAGGCTGTTTTGCTTTATGGCCTGACGGATATTGTCGTCAATCGAACGAATTAAAATAATCAAAAAATGACAGGTAACACCGAAAAATTTAGAAAAAGGTGTCAAACAGCGGGGCTTGAACGTTAAAACGTTACATTTTTTTGAAGGGCAGATCAGTTAAAATATGCCTGGACATTACATCATTTAAATGAAAACTATAAAAGATATCAATATATTAAAATTACGCGCAGAAAAATAATTATGGGTGACGGCGCGCGGCGTAGCACCGTGACAGACCGAATAACTGAATGACCTTACCTCGGCTACTATGTAACTGCGATTATTAACATTAATTTATGAATTGAATTAATAAAAATATTTGGACGTCCAAACTCCAAAAATGGAGAAGGACTCAATTTTTTTTTCATGTATCCAGTTTAACAAAATAGTGGGACCATCCATAGACAATAGACCACTTTATTTTATTTTATTGTAAAGCCCGTTCACACGGCGATGATCAGAACGATATTTTGTTACTGTATAATTTGGGATCATCCGGAGTTTCATACTGCATTTTGTTTTTAACCGTATGAACATTGAGATGTTGACGTATGCATCAGTACGCTAGTTTATATCTATACAAATATATATATAAATAAATAATACTTACATACAAATAAATAAAATTGAAGTGTCTGTTTGTAATACCAAAATAACAGCTTTTTACTAAATACCTGAAAGTATAAATGATAACAATTTTATTTTTTTTATTTTTTTTCTTTCTGTCTGTTTGTTTTAACTAATCTCCAAAACGGCTGGACCAATGTTGACGGGACTTTCTCTGACAGATATCTGATATTATAAGGAGTAACTTAAGCTACTATTATTTTAGAAAAAGAACGACGTTCCATACGTGTGAAGCCACGGGCAGCAGCTAGTCTGTAATATTTATGGTGTACATAATAAAGAGTATTCAATTTTATTATATTATTTTCCATTTGTGTCCAATATTGCCTTTAATTACTATATACATAGGTCATCATCAACATTCTCTTGCTCTAATCCCTTAAAATCTATCTCTAGTAAATTGATTGATCTTTTTGTGGCGATCTTTTTGATTTATTTAAGTCATATATATGTCGCAGTAAGATGGTTATAGCCGTGATATAGTCATATGAAAGCGGTTCACAACTGTCAGAGTGCCCTAGTTTTGTTACTGCGACCAATTTCTCACTTCACTCGCTCGGCTGGCGCGTAGTTGGTCACAGTTCCAACCTAACCTATTTGGTCGGAGTGCCCTAATAGTTATATTACTAGATCGTGCTCGTATCATAGGCGGTTAGGAATATTCCTAGTAAGACAGTTATAAACCGCTTCCATATAACTATATTACGGTGAAGAGCTATATCCCTAGGGATATAACTATACCACTATACCATTATGTATGTATATGTCGCAGTAAAATGGTTATAGTAATGGCTATAACCATTTTACTGCGACATATACATACATAAACGCTTTTTCAGATGGGGGTTGGCAGAAACTACAGAACAAGACTTGCTATGACCCTTACATACTCCTGTTCCTCAACATTTGACCAATATTACCCAGAGTTCAGCAATTAAGTTGACTGTGTAAGCGCACCTTAACATATTGCGTTGCGTTCAGTATTAATTGAACACGTACGACCGGAGTTTGTTCGATCGATTCTAATTATGTTCTATTGTTTGGTTTCAATGAGGACATGTGTTTAATGTTTGAGCTACGTTACGCATTGTGTTTTGCGATAGTATTTTTTTTAAATGCTTTTCCTATGTCAGCGATTAAAGTTTCCACCATGGACTTGTTGCGTTTTGTAAATGTAAAACAAGATTGTTGTAGTATGTAACCATGCTGTAAGCAAAATACGTGCCTTGGACGTGGAGTTGCTAATACCAACCCGATATAATTATAATACAATGTAACCAATGGGTTTATTTCATTAACACTCAGAAACTTAATCTACTAGGTCGGAAGTCTAAGCAAATATTTCTCTTTATAACTATACTTTTGAGTGAGCTTAGCCAATCCGCTCGACCATTTTACAAATTCTCGAATAGCACTGCGGTTGTTTCTATTCAAACTATTTTTAAAATACTAAGAAAAAACGAGCTCCGAATAATAATTTTTTCATCCCACCATCTCGGAAAGAGTATTTTTAATCTTCAATATCTGAGTGGAAAAGCCGTTTTTATTCTCTAGAGGATAAAGTAAATTGAATTTAGAACATCGTGTGCACTAAGTTTGTGAATTAAAAAAAACATTAAACCTATTTACTGCTACCTCTATGGTGCCGAATATATCATACAACTTTTTTTTAATTTGTTAAAAACTCAGACTCGGAACCTTCTTGGTGTTCTTTTTTCAATTTGCTTTGTACGCGGTTCTTTACGCGGCATTTTTTCACGTCATTGTTAAACCTTATATTAAAAACAAGTGAAAAAACTAAAATGAGTGATTCTAGCGACGAGGAAGTTTGCTTGACGCCAACAGAATTGACTGAAACTGTTAATAATGCGCAAATGAGCTTTCTCCCTCAACAATCACGCGAGAAGTATTTAAAACAGTACCCAGTACGATATGTTCAACACGTGGCGACTAGCAAAAGGAGCCAAAACTTTCTCAGAAAACGTTTTGCTGGCATATTTTATAGAATTATCCGAGAACAAGAAAGCAAGCACTCTATGGAGTACGTATTCGATGCTAAAAGCAACAATAAAGATGAAAAAAGACAAACATATCGATACCTATCCTAAATTAGTGGCATTTTTAAAAAGAGCCTCATCTGGTCATCAACCAAAAAAATCGAAGGTTTTCACAGTATCTGATATTGAAAAGTTTCTTAACGAAGCACCCGATTCCGTATATTTGGCGGCAAAAGTAAGTCAGTTGCACATTCAGTATCTACTTAAGTATATTAATCTCAATTAAATAGTATACTTAGTAGATGTTGATAGGCATAATTATGCGTTCATATCAATTTTATTCATTTATCTACTACAATACTCTTTACGTTACAGGTTGTTCTTATTATTGGAATAAACGGAGCATGTCGAACTAATGAACTAACACAACTTAATGTCAAAAACATTGAGAAACATTCAGATGACTTACTATTAATTAATTTACCTAATACAAAGACAAAAAGAGACCGCAACTTCGTCATTCGCAAGGAATACGTAACGATTGTTGAGAAATATCAAGCCTTACGCCCGCCTAACACTCCAATCAATCGATTTTTTCTACAGTATCGCAATGGAAAGTGTGTTAGACAGCCTATGGGTACTAATAAAATTGGCAGTAGCCCACGAGAAATAGCAACATTTCTTGAACTTCCAGAACCCCTGTTGTACACGGGTCATTGTTTCCAACGAACTTCAGCCACACTTTTGGCTGATTCCGGAGCTGATCTCCTGTCCCTTAAGCGCCACGGAGGCTGGAAGTCCAATGCAGTTGTAGAGGGATACATAGAGGATTCCATCCAAAATAAGTCTAAAATATGTGAAGGCATCGTAGGAGCCATTACACTGAAAGAGCCTCAATCGGATCCTTGGACTGGCCCTTCTACATCAAAAATAAGCCGTTATGAAACACCTAACCATCTCCCTCTCTCTCCAACATTCACGCCAAGGGAATCCGATGAATCGGTACAACTATTAAGTATGACAGATAGTTTACCGAAAAACAGTACACAAGTGACTAACACCAATATTACAGTACCAAACAAAAATATTACACTCAATTTAAATAACTGTAGCAACGTTACTTTAAAATTTTCTTAATTATACCTTAGTATTATTTTGTTATAATTTAAAGATTATTCTGTAATACTTACCTGTCATAATGTAGTAATTAATACCTAAACTGAAATAAAAGTGTACCTATCTCGTTTTTTTTTTTGCATTTAGTCATTTCCTCGCTGAGGTGGAATGAAAAGTTACGTGTTGCACTCGAGTGCAAAGATTTTTCACCTCGTGCTCTTTTGATTCCCTCGCTAACGCTCAGGATTCTAATTTTGAATCACTCGCTGCGCTCGTGATTCAATTTTAGAATCCTTCGCTTGCTCGGTCATCAAAATTGAACACGCGGTTAAAAAGCAACTTTGCACTCTTGTATAACAAATAACTATTGTTTCATACCAGTTTAACCCACTACACATCCATTCCCCATAATTGATAACGTGTCGATGTGTCAAGACTTGGAGCTCTTGTTATCTACTACTTAAGTTTAACTCTTGCACCCCATTTATCCGTGCAGCTTCCACCAAGATTTATACACTGCACGCTCTGACGCTTAATAACCTCGTGTGGAGCGTTGGCTTGATGGAAATAACCTTCAGGGCTGTGGTCAGTGGAAACGTGCAAGATGAAGGAGAACGGTGTTTAATGGATTGAGAGCTGATGTAGTTAAGATTTGCTCATGAGAAGATAAAGGTATGTTATGGACCTCTTGTTTTAATGTCTCTTTAAGTGTGACTTTATTATCTCGGCTGGGTTTTCTTTTTCGATATTTTGAAGCATTGAACTAAAATAAAAGATACTTACTGCACCAGAAAGTTGCAGCCTGCACTAATATTTGTACAGTACACGCTCAGGCGCTTAATAATCTAGTTTGGGACGTTAAAATTATATACATAAATGACCTTCAGAGCTGCAGAGCTTAAGCTTGGTCAGTGGAAATGTGTACCTAAGATTAGAAAAGTGTGTTTAATGAATTGTGAGCTGATATGGTTAGGATAAGCCTATAAGAAGATTAAGGCACGTAATGGGTCTCCTATTGAAAAACCTTTAATAAGTATTGTCTTGTTATATTCGAGGACAAAATTAAGAGGCAATAATGTATTTTTTTTTAAACTATTACCACCAACAAACTTTTAAAGTTTTTAATAAAAAAAAACATTTTCTTGCTCCAGCTTCTATTTTCAAAACCAGCAAGGAACTCAATGACAACTATATCAAAATCAAAACGCTTTAAAAAAAACCATCAGCGATTAATCCTTTTCGCTACAGATTTAAAACCATTCCTGCACACCCACGACTCCTACTAGCCCCACAAAAACAAACGCGTACACACAGCTCTCACATCCAATACGCTAAGACTTCGCACTGCGTGACACTCCATTTATCACGCCGCCGCATTTGTACGGCGGCGTGACGGCGTGAACATGAACCGCCACAATTTGCACTTGATATTGATGATTCGCTGGTATTGCCTGAAAAATTGGGCTTGAAAGTATCACCTGGGGGTTACGGAAAAATTGGGATTAAAATTTAGATCAGCTGAACGAACGTATTTAAAAGAACATTAATCTGCTGGAGATCAAATGGCAATGATGTGACGCCATATGTTTTACCTGCAAGTATACCTATGCATTAAGCAGTAGAAATTTGTTCATTTTGATCTGCTTGACAGATTTTGTAAAAAATCTACAGTCAGCAAGAAAACAGGCAATTTTCACAAACACTTTTTTTAATGCCAATCGATCCTGTTTCTTATAAGGACCAATAAACTCTATGGGACTCACTGAGGTTTGAGTACTAGAAAAGTCACAAATGGCATTAAACTTTTCCCATATATTTCGTAGGAAATGACACTCCAACCTACTCTGCTAATCCAAATATCTCAAAAAGTTAAGGACAGTGACCTCAGACCATTTTTCCGTAGCTACAACGATTAAGATAGCTGCCCTTATTGCCCCATCTCAAAAATCCACTCTGTAGGTACTCCATACAGCATGTTTAATGTTAGGTTGCATCATAGAGGAGGCACACATGAAAATACTCAAGTGCGTACATAGGTACATACCGTAACCATGTATAGGTACAACTAAGGTTATAATGCACAAATCACGGAACAGCTACGACACTTACTATTTTGTTCTCTTAGCAACAGTGATTCAAACAAGCTAATGAATCGAGGCAACTAAATGGTCCCTAACCCTTTTTAACGTATTGAGTATAAGACACTATAACTTACTAGGTCCTATTACTACTGCCCATGCCAAAGCAGTAATAGCAAAATAAATTAAAGAAACAGTCAACAACCTTCTACATACCTACGAATCGATATGTAACCCCTTTGTGTAGTTTCTGACCAGCGCAGCGCCGAGACTGGAAAGCTCTCGCTTCATTTGTCAGCGTCATTCGACGTGACTTACAGCTGACTGGTGATGTTATAGCGTCGATAAGTAAAGGGAGAATTGTCGGTAGTTCTGTGAAAATGTTGGTCGGTATATTGATTGGTAAAAAGCATTGTTTTACTGTAGATGTTTCAAAGAGAAATGGACGCATAAATTATCTCAATTTGAGATGAGTGGGTCCACTTTAGGCATCATTAATTTGGGGCCAAAACATTTTTGGGGCAGTACGAATACTTAAATCCCATCATCATTACTTACGTATCATATTGTTGCAAAATGAATCTTTAGCAGGAGTAAATAAAAATGGAATTGGTATGAAAACTCCAGGATTAGGGGACTTTGAGATAGCTGCCTAGATTGATGCTGTCTTTATTTATTTCACTGACACTCCTCGATGCTGCTAGATAAAAATCTATCCAATCGGCGGATTGACTTTCCTATCTGTGAATCCGTTCGGTATCGTTCTGCACTTGCCCGACGACACCATCGTGCCCAAAGCTCCAATATATACATACAATAAAATCAACAAGAACCTATCAATTGATAAACTTACCCTGCATAAGGTCAAGCAGTCTTAAGCCATGGCCACTGTCCCATACTTACGAAGAAACAGAGCAAATTCTAATAACTCTTCCGTAACACCAATTCTACACTATGAGAAGCACTCAACTTACCATTACTCCATACAACCTAACATTTTTCATTGTTTTGTATTATTTTAGTCATTTTTTATTTCTCCTTTGTTAACCTTATTGCATAAATTTTCAATATTATCTCCTCCCGGTAGAGGGCACTGGCTCTCGTAAAACAGGTTTACCACCTAGCACAGGTGTCAGGGACTTCACATAATTTGTCACCACTTCTTATGTAATAAAGATTATTATACATTATTATACGTTTAAAACCTGACCAGAACTCAATTTCCACTCTGACTATCACCATCATCATCCACAGCTCGACGACATCCACTGCTAGGCCTTATAGGCCTCTCTTATGTTGTGCCAATACCCACGCTCCTGTGCCAGCCTCATCCCGGTTTTGCCCGCAATAGCAACAATGTCGTCCATGGAGTGGTCCATAGTAGATACAAACCGGTAGATACCGCATAGCTAGGCATCTGCCGAGGCACATGAGTAGATATAAATTTGGTCTGCAACCTAAAAGAAAACACTCACATATTCTATTCAAATACCCATGTTTCACCCCTGCGGAACCCTAAAATGCCGTGTTTCACTACCAAGACTGCAGCTTAGCCGTGCACCATCGTGCACTCAATTTGTCAGCGACTCGTACCGCAAAGCATTTACGACGCAAGCGGTGAAGCGCCGCAGTTTAGCTCAGCGCTGCACCGACACCGGCCATTTGTTTGATTGGGACACCAGTGTTTGTGTTAAACAAATTCGGTGAATTCTTTATTTGGATTCGACGATTATTTTAATAGCTGTGCGGCATTCAAGGGGCGAGAAATTGTTTTTGATAGTGCGTAAAAGTAGAAGGGCTAGTACTTTTATGTCAAATGTAACAAAAGTTCATCGAAGTCCTGTTTAAAGCCACTGCTATTTCACACTTCTTTTTGGAATAAGTTCTCAGGAGCCTTCTTAAGATTTGACTGACTTAGGTGTTGTTAAATGTAAACACCATGACGAAACTTGTACTTAATTATCTGTAATAGTTAAATTACAATGAACTAGCTTAGTCGTTCGTTTTTTAGTTTCATAAATGAGATAATAACAGGATCAAATTATATTGACAATACTCAGAGCCATATATTACGCATTTCCTGATATGATTATGTTAAATTGAACATAATTAGTGCTAATTCTACATGAACACTGATTTATATCAATAATGAACTGATGTAATAAATTATCAATAATTGCTGCAAGCAAATACATTTTATGTCAACTATGATTGATTTCGATAATCAATTTTGTCTATTGCAATAAGATATCTTAACTTAGTAACTTAAGATTTCAAGATTTAGTAGAAAAACTATAGACGTGAAATGATATTCAACTACATAAAACTTTCCAGCAGATTTATTCGTCATTTTGAAACGCTAGCTTGACATGTAAACTAGTTTGAAAACTCTAAAACTATTTCATCACTTTCTTTTGGTGCTTAATTTTGCAAGTAAGTAATCAATCGATCTACAGTGAACATTTATTTATGCATCTTCTTTTTAGCGTATCGATGGTAAAAAAATCGAATATGTTTGGCACAAAATTCTGCTGTGCGATCTCTGCTCACTGACGCAGTCAGATCATCAACTGTACAGGTGACAGGGCAGGCGGCGCAAAATGGAAGGTGGGTCATAGTCTGTGGGGAAATGCTGCATACGCACTTGAGATCTGAGACATCCATGAACCCCCTATCTGTGGAGATTGTCTTTACTCCGGCCTACTTGGGTTAATTTTAAAGATAAGGTTTTATTCTATTTTGGTTGTGTAAATGAGAGTTTTACTGTTTTCATGAGCAGACAAAACGAGAAAGGTACGGTGAGAGTTTACAGAATTACAGTCGTTCACATCTAAAGCTGTTTGGACAGCTGTTCTTGATAAATCTAATTTGGTAACCCTTATTCAGTTTTATCTCTTTTTGTTCTCTTTGAAAGGCATCGTTTTACTTTCAATAAAACTAACAGGTGACTGGCTATAATTTGGCAATTTAGTACGTTCTTTTCTCAATTTTTCTTCTTTATTAAACAGTGGCTGTCATGAAAAGGAGACGGAAAATATTACATACAATCTTAGGCCTGAATGCAACGAGATGAAAATGGTGTGAATGAATAGATTTAAACTTATCAGTCCCTCGCAACGTTTCAACAATATCCAATCCAAATTCAGGCGGGGGTCAAACGTGTGAGCGACAATTATGTGATTTTATGACAAATATTTTACATTGTCAGTTATATCAAATAGGGCCCAGATCATGAGATGTTCAGTTGATGCAATACGAAACCAGAAACACGATTTATCGTTTTATTTATTCAGTATTTGTGCTAATTAGAATCAACACCAACGCAACCAACAAAACCTCCCAATATAACACAATAATCGGAAGGCTCTCAGACTAATATATTATATTATCTACAATCTGTAGCTGTGTCATGCAAAGAATTACGTTAATGTAACAGAACCAGCCAGTCACCATGATGTGGTGGCGTTCTATCATTTATCACCGTCTAACTATGGGTGAGTATCGTTGGAGAGAAAGGGATAGGGGATCTAGGTAGCGAGGTCTAGAAATAGAGGAATCGTAGCTTAGGATGTCATGGATAAAGTAGGTACAGAAGAGTACCACCTATATAGATCTTGATCTTTAAAGATGTAGTAAAATATTGGAAGTGATTGTAATTCACAACACCGACCGCCGCGGTCCGTTGTAACATCCAAGTAGTTGAAAAATACAGCCTGTAGTTTACATGAAAGTATTGTCTACGACAATTAGGAAGTCATTTCACCTATTCCTATGTTATTTTGTAACGAAGTAAAGTAAAGTAATGTACTACCTATTATCTATAGGTGATGTGTAACTCAGAAAATTTAATAATTTTGTCGGACGCTTAAAGGATTTTTTCGTTTCGATGATTTTTTCGTTCATGGTGGCAATGTCAGTTGGTGTTTTTACTCGTGATCGGGTTTTAGCAATTATTTTCTGCGTTTATATCTAAGTTACTAACCTCCGGATGCGGCGAGCAGGCCGTGCGCGCGCAGTAGCGCCAGCAGCAGCAGCGGCAGCAGCGGGCGGCGCCGCATGCCGCGCGACACCGCTGCGCCCGCGCCGCGTCGCCGCTCGCCCCCGCGGTCGCCCTCACCTGGGGGAGAAGGAGAAATAAGGGTTAATAATATTCTTTATCTAAGGATTTGAATTCTTAAAATAATAAATTCGAGCACGAAGAAAACTGTGACTAGTCAAAAGTAATTAAAATATGATGTAATTTACGTTTATTATCATTATTACGGTGAGTAGTCCGCAAAATACGAATTTTCTTACGTTCTTTGCAATTTGCTGGTATGTCGACCAACGTTATTATATTTACTGAATTATAACCATTAAAATCATCAATCATCACTGACCGGGCTACCTCAACGCATTAATTACAATGTCTCATGACAAATGCCCGTGCCACACTTCGCGACTATGTAAAATACTAGATACGTTTTATTAATGAACAACATAAAAAACGATACAATACCAAATGAATACATTAGTAACACTTCGATTATTTTCTTCAAATACACTCGAGACCAACAAAAGGAACCCAACGAAAAAATCATTACAATATCATTGTTCATTACTTTTCACATGGAAAAATCTGCTCATTCTTTCAAGGTAGGTATGTAGTACTTTAGATTGGAAATTCGATGAAATTCCATTAAATATTTTTGCCAAGGGTTCCGGGAAAAGAATTTCTGAAATATCCGGTTCGGTCTCAAACAGTCTGGGTATGAGCGGAGGCGAGAGCGATTTACATTTCTTAGTTACAAAGATGTGCCAATTACGTATTTGAAACTTTCAAAGATTATTATCGAGTATCTTCGTAATCGAGTCACTTTCTGGACTTATTTAAGTAACATCTTATTCAGTAGTCAAAATACAAAACAGTAAAGGTTCTTCTTTTATAGAGAAGGAACAAGCAATGATCTGTAACACCACGCTTGCTCTCTGCCAGTAAGTGAATTCTCACGGACTTCATCATCATCATCATTTCAGCCGAAAGGCATCGACTGGTGAGCATAGACCTCCCCAAGCGTCGGCTCATCGACCGGTTCTGTGCTTCTCGCAACCAGCAGATTCCAAAGACGAGCAAGGACTCAATTTAAGGCCCCAAGTTACTTTTGAAAGGACTTTTCACACTATTAAATTATAAACATTTATCACTACCGCAGTTATTTATATCTAACACTATATACGTTATTTTTTCTTACAAATAATAATTCTGTTTTTTAATGTATCTCGTAGCACATTATATGAAAGAAAACTTCCTTGATGATAAAATAATAGACTAACATTAATATAATACACTATATTAATAGGTATTTCCGTTATCAAGATGTCTGCCTTCATTTAAAATGTAGGTCAGCTATTTTTATACCAAGATATTTTTATCTAATTAGATTCTAAGATTGCTTCTTTGTACTGTTTTTCATTGGAGTAAGTAAGAAAAATGTGATACTCAGAATAAATTTTGCAGGTTGGAGTAATGGTTAAAGATTATTCAAAGCATTTAGGACGTAAATTGCTAGGTTTTATGAACAAAACCATCGCGAAGTCTTCTAAATGAAGACTAACAAACAATCTTTTCACTTCACTGTATAAATAATATTCTTTCTTTAGACTAGCACGCGTATGCACGTGGAAGACTATACAATATCAATATTTTAGAACTATTGGTCCATAAATCCTTATATTTAGATCATCCCTGTGACTCAAAAGCCTTTATCACTAAATTTAAATCAAAATACATTCCCGCACTCCTTAATAGGGCCACCGTGAATAGGTAACATAACTGTCTAAAATATCAAAAAAATATTTACTTAAGCAGTTTTGAGCCGACATTCTGGCCATCATTTTGGTGTCATCATTGTTCCAAGTTTGAATTCACGAACATTTAAAAAGTTACAGATTTTTATAGAAAAAAATGCTGGGTGTCTCGATCCAGAAGAGTTTTATAACCATGACAACTCTCCAGAATTCACAGTTCCTGGTCGTGCTATCTGGAAATAACAGCGCATATTTCAAAAATATCTTGCCCAAACAAATTTAAAAACAAATCACTCCTACTCTTTGCGACAACATAGATAGGGCCCCCATCGAACCTCGCACACCCCATATTTTCTTTTTATCAAGATAAACCCAAACATGTTTGTCCAAATCAAATGCTATATAGAACATCAAATCGAGTTTGTAGCAGATAGAGAGAAAAAAGCTCGGTACAGAATTGGTACATTGTCTGAATCAATCGGCTGGGCTCAATATCGGACAGTGGAGTACAGCCTGTTGTTTGTAATTGAATTGTCAGTTTATTGGACTCTGGACGGAGATCGGACTTCAGGAGTTGAGGGAAGAGCGGCAGCGGGTAGTGACGTAATTTTTTTTGATATCATCTCGTTTGACGTATGGAGTTTTGGAAAAATAGGTACATATGTGTTTGTATTCTTGTTGTTAAAGAAACAAATGGTTGGTTTCACCCTATGACCTGGTTAATTGCGATATATTTACTCGTACAGGTTGATAAAAAAACTGTGGCCCTTACACCCGTAGCAAACTTATAAACTATTAAAAAATCTAACTGTTACATAATTTATATAATTGTTGTACCTACGTGAGATGTACCACCGTCAGCTCAAACACTATGCACACACACATACAGTCATAATTATGTAACTCTCATAGCAAAAATCAATGTCCAGAATCCAACCGTCTTCCATTTCAAATCGTACTCGCACCCTCTCAAAACTTGCCCCGACTCGCGACCCTTTGGCGAAAATCACCTTCAGATAAAAAAAGAGATTCTGTAAAAAGGTCCCGCTCCTAGGGGCTCTAAGACATTGTTGTATAACTGTTTAACACACTTTCCGAGCGACCCTACCAAAAATATTTCCATAATATTTTGTCAAACAGCGAATCAATGGCTAGAGATTTGTTGGCTGAAGAAGGCAAAATTGTTTTCATAAAATCTTCGGTTGTGTGCTTTTTCTTTTGTTGGAGATGGGACGGGCCGGACTATATAAATAACTAGTAGATCGTAATAGCTGTACACCAAAAGGCTTGTAAATATTTAGACAGTACTGCTACAGTAAGGATATCTAAGGACGAATTGGAATTTTGATGAATAATAAATTAGTGTTTTGAGCTCATCTCGTTTTGATAAAAATAATAATATTGGCACCTAAATGCCTTAATGATTTAATCAGAGCCTTCAAAAGAAAAAATGACAGCGTCGACATTGATTTTTTTTCGGAACTCTCATCTAATTACAAAAGTTGAGTAAATAACTTGTAAAGTAGAACTAAAAAAAGTTATGAAAAACGCCATCAATCTTCATTACAACTGACTTTTATGACTAATATGAGTAATGACACAAAATGTCTTTCGTCCAAATAAACTAATATTAAAAGAAATTGTTTTAAGACAATTTATTATGAAGAGAAATGTTATGTCTGTGAAATGGTTTCAGCAAATAATAATGGAACAAAAATATTATGTTGGAGTCATATTTTTCTATCTGACTAAGTATTGAATGAAAATATCGGTTTCCGGTTAACCCACATACATTTTGATAAAGGTTAGTTCTGTGTACTTGAACATGTACCTACGCAAGCGCACAGCCCACATCAGTTTTATGGATTCTATGAAAAGCACCTGGGTATCATTCATAGAGCAAACAAGAAATCTAGAGAAAAAAGCAGTTACTTAGTTTTTCAAGAAAAATGTGCTACGACTAAGAAAATTACGACTTGCCAATTTTTTTTTAAATACTGATAATCAGTAACCTATGAACAAAGAGCACATAAAACAAAAGAATATACTTTTCAGAAAACAAAACCAGGTCATAAACGAAAATCCATCTCAAACCCAAACTGCATACAAACGGTCGAATTCTTCTCATATAAAAAAGAAAAGACTGAATCTCCACACGTTATTAGGCAAATCACCTCTTACTAGTCGAAGCTGACTGGACTCCAGACCTGATGTATGGCTGATGAATTAATCATATTCGGCCAAAACCTCCATCTATGTGGAAATGAAGGAAAGATTCTGGAAGGACCAAACGTATGACGCGACGACGCGGCGTATCAAAGGACCAACGATTTTTGGGATTGTCAGCGATATTTCTTTTGTTTGATTGAGGAATTTCGATAAGTCTGTCGGGATATTGATTTAAATTGCGAAGGTTTTAATTGAATTTGGTAGGCTGAAAAAAATGGTATCGCGGAGAGATTTTAGTTGAACAGTTGTTTTTATCAATACAGAAACTTTTTCTGCATCGTTAGGTACTTAATTAATTCTTCGCGGTCATTAAGACACTCGATTTCAAAACTCAAACCAACTGAAACGCCATAATACAGTAATATCTCATCAGGTGAACTAGACAGTAATAAAAACAACAATAAAATTTGAGCAATAAAGCCATTCTGTGTAGTCAAGAGACGTTATTGCCATTATAGTGGAACAAAAGACAGAAGTTGGCTAATAACGCCTAGTGAGTATGTAATGTTATGTTATGTGCCTCTGACTTTCAGTAAGACTAATACAAGTTGCTTAAGATTATTATTTGTTTTTGAATAATTTTCATATTTGGATAAATTTTCACCAAGACACAGGCTGTCACTAGTTTGGAGTTTTTTGTTGGTTAGAATTTCATGCCAGGTTACTTGTATGTTTTTGAACTATGTGTAAGTTTAATAAAACATAACATTACGCCCTGTTACCCCGAAGGGTTAGGCAGAGGTGTACCTATAGCACACCCATATTTCGTTAGTTACGCTTAAGTTCCATGTAATAGGGGACGAGCCTATTTACACAAATCCAGACACCTGGCTGCCACTGGCAAATTCATACTTAAAAAACCCTATCTCTCTTTCCTCATGAGGGAAGGCAGAACGCTGGGTGCAAATATCCTTACATAAACCTTTTGCTTCATCTACGTTCATACATCGCACGCCGGTTGGGGTACTCCGCACTTCACTTTTTCACCCGACTGCCTCGGAAGGAGGGTAATGTTTTCTACGAAAGGAAAATATACAAGTTACAATAATTGTATACGTTTGTTTTGTTTGAACAGTTAATGTGCGTTTGTAAAACTGTAATTCGCTTATGATAGTCATCAGAAAAATATATATTTGAAAGGTATTCCCCGATACGCCAAAAATTCAATCACAGACCCACATTTAAATCACACCTTTTAAAAAAAAAAGTCAATCAAAACATACAAAGAGAGAAAATCAATTTTGTATAACAAGATTACAGATATCAGTTGAAAAGTTAGGCTTGGCTACAGATCTGGTGTCAATCCAGCCGTTTTATCGCCTGTCGTGTGATCCTGAGTACTTGCCTAGAACTTTTTGCTAGGATTGGTCCGCCAAATTGTCTGGCACTTGAGTTTTTCCAAGTCTAGTTTCTAGGTGAAGAGAGAATTCTTAGATTTTTCGGCGATCTTGCGTTTGACATACTATTTGTCATATTTAGGTCTTTTTTGGCGTTTTAAGTTGTCGGAGTGGCGATTGACATGTGAAACTTGTCCTTTTGTTTTAGTAAGAACAAATAAACGTATTTTTCTGTTCCTTTTTCTTGTCTCTTTATATGTGTGTACATAAACTGTTAAATAAATAAATAAATAAAACATTGAGATTTTTTTCTCAGAAAAATAAACTTAATTCAAGTTGTCATAAAAGTAGAGCGAATCGACTCATTGATTTAGTTTTTTTTTTTTATGTCGCCTTCAATTTTATCTGCACAATGGCAATAAAATTATGTATTTAGGCGTAACGACGGTTGGGGGAGGATTTCTAACTACTTTCATGAATCAAAATTGAAAGCATCTATAATTTGGTCCTTATATACATTTCGGCCTCAGTGTTATTCCTAAATGTCTGTACCATATTTTTAATGTTATGAATCTCACACCGTACTTGTCTCCTAAATACACTTCCGGAACATCTTTCATCTTTTAACTCTCATATGGCAAGGTGCCAGTGTCGGACTTAATTACGACCTGAACTCAAGAATGTGTTCAGGAGCTGCTAAGTTTTGAACTGCCAGAAAGTTGTCACAGCACTCCTGTTCGTTTCGAAAGTTATTGCCGGCTATCAAGTAATTTATAATGGAGTTAGTCGATGAGAAAACCGTTTTAGTTTTAAAATAACTTAAGATTAGCGTTAATCGAGAAATTAATGTCCGAATACTAAAACGTATCTTAATTATAAGTCATCGTTTAGTCCCATGCAGTATGCATCACGCTGTCACTATAGTGTATTGTTGTGACAGAAAATCTTCAATTAACAACTTGAGGCTTAGCGGCGTTTGAGTTTTTGGCCGTCATGATAAAGGTAGATAAAAACAGTCAGTTATTAAATAGAGTCAGCCACTGTTAACAAAATAGATCTGTTACTTTAATTATACACCATTATTTATAAAAAAGTTATGTAGAGAAAGTAATTATTTTACAATTTCATAGAGGACTAGCTGCGCCCCGCGGTTTCACCCGCATAAGTCGATCCTGTAAAAATATCGGAACAAAAATTATCCGTGTCCTAACCTTGGCCAAATTTCACCAAAATTCAAAAGTCATTTATTCAAACTAGGCTGAGATTTAGCACTTTTCGAAAGTCAAAATTACATAAGACAGTCCCCCAAAACGCCCACCCTTCACCACTTCCTAATACTTTAGCTGGGAAGAAAAAGTGGCGCAACAAACTCCCCAGCAGCCCAGCTGTCTGTTCAGTTAGAAAAAAAAATCAAATCCGTTTAGCCGTTTTAGCGTGAAAACGTAACAAACAAACAAACTCACTTTCGCATTTATAATATTATTTAGGTAGTCAAAATCAATTTATCAATCATCAAACTATCAAAACACAGCAACACTGATATTCTTTCTTATGATAAACGACGCTGACCACCATAAAAGCACTCCATCTTCTTATTATAATGGGGTTGTTTTTATCTCGTGAGTGGAGGCGCGTGACGATGCATACCTTAGCATTGATTTATGGAGGATGAGTAATACATAATTATACAAATGCAATTCTGATAAAAGTGCTTATAATAGACTGTATAAAAAATGCTTGTCAGAAAGAAAATATGACCATTATCCCCTTGGGTTAATCAAGTATATGTATGTAATAGTAGGTTGCTAGCCCTAATTCATTTAAAAATGATATTTGTCACGAATTGAATAGAGCTTAGGTGAAATATCCCCAAATAATCTCTGACTTTTTTTTTAGTATTTTAGTCCGCTTAATGGCAAAATAGTCATCTTCAAAAAATTTAAATAAAACACAAATACTTTTTTCCTCTTTTTCACTTTTTCACCGCACGCACACACTTCTTGACTTCAAACTTGCACACTAATCAAGCTAATAAAATTACAAAACCTCCTTCATTAACACACATTCTAAACTCAAAACAAACAAAAATAAAATCTCAATTACCGAAGAGCTTACATCAGCATCCGCATCCGCTCCGCAACTCAAACAGAAGTCAGGTGCGAGCACCAGATCTCGTGTTGGTCTTGGACCCGAGTCTAATGTAATCGCAAATACATTACACTGATGCCTCCCAGTTGGTTTAATTGAAATTGTTCGAAGTGTGCTTATGGTAATGCTGGTGTGGCGAAACGGAACTCTTGAACTACTCTAAAGTGTTCATTCACACGTTCTGGTATATACTTGGGTTTGGAGATTATAGTGGTTAGTGTCTGAAGTAGTTGATAATGTTGGAACTAAGATTTCATAAGTCTACATACTTGATACACACACATCCATACATAAACTAAAGCCGTCTTCCTACGGGAGACAAACTACAGAACGCCACCTGCACGGTCCTTACATACTCCTTTTGTCTCGTTTACGTTCATACATCTGGACATTCACGCACGCCCGCCGCTTGGAAGACGGACATAACGTCACTATGTCCTTCTAGGGCGTCCCCTCCTTATACCTTTTGTTAGTTACCTATAATCTTCTTAACATGACCTAACCATCTAAGCATACTCTTTAAATTTTTGTCACTACATATATATCAGCCAAGCCATTTTTCAACTATGTTGGGGTCGACTTCCAGTCTAACTGGATGCAGCTGAATACCAATATTTTACATGGAGCGACTGCCTATCTGACCTCCACCATCCAGTAACTGGGTAATACGATACCCCTTGGTAAGACTGGTTGTCAGACTTTCGAGCTTCTGACGACCCATAACGACTATCAAAGATCCGCGGATGACAACCGGGACCTACGGCTTAACGAGTTTTCCGAGGCACGGAGGAATCTCGGTATGTAAAGATGATCATCCATCTACAGACCAAACCCGGCAAGCGTAGCTTAACCTGGTGGATCGACCCGTTCAGCTGTTATTACTTAGCCACGAACTCCTTTGATATTTGTCACTTCGTCTACTAAACTTAATATGTTCTCATAAGACTCATCAAGTTCAGATATAACTTTCTCCTATTGGTTTCCTCATGGCAGGCTATGGAGAAGAACTGGCTAAAACCACGAAGATTGCAAAACGTTTAGATTCAAATTACAGTAATGCTGTTTGATGACTAAACTAGATACTCGTATGGTTTTGACACCTTCGTTCAGCATTAAATAAATAAAACCAGCTAAGTGAGAGTTGGAATCGCACACGAAGGGTACCGTACTACCGTACATTATTTAGCAAATAAGTTAAAATACTAAACGAAAAATATTATTATTTTTCATCTTATTGAAAATCGCAAAGATAAACTTGTAATTCATTTTGATACAATGAATTACAAAGTTATTTTTGCTTTTGCAGAAAATCACCAATATTTAAATAAATATCTTATGAATCAGCGTTTTTAGTATTTATTGGTTATTTATAGTATATGGTACATGATATACAGAAGTTTCAAATTCTTAACGTGTGTTGTTTTTTTGCGTCTCGTACAAAAATGGTCTAAAACTGACACCGTGTACGGAACCCTAAAAGGCATCGCTTGACGAAGAACTTTAAATAATCAAGTGTAGTTTTTCGTTACTCACACCCCACGAATGAAAGCTCCCGCAAACAGGAGCGACGCGACAACGCGCCGCGATACCGATAAAACAATTGAGTGTACGACTAAACGCCGACAGACTGAACACTGACAAGACTTTACTTCGACGGGACTCTTCGCCGACAGGACACTTCGCCGACAGGACTCTTCGCCGACAGGGCTCATCAGCGACGCAATTTATCTCCGATAATCAGTTTTTTGTAAGGCGTTGTCGACGGAGCCCCGCTTTGTGGGGCTCCTACTTCTGTGTGGTTTAAAAAAAAATAACCACGAACCTAACCTGTCCGAGTCGGGGTGCCCCAAGTCCCGAGCTCGCTATGCGTCGCTGATGAGCCCTGTCGGCGAAGAGTCCTGTCGGCGAAGTGTCCTGTCGGCGAAGAGTCCCGTCGAACTAAAGACTTGTCGGTGTTCAGTCTGTCGGCGTAGTGTCTGTCGGCGTTTAGTCGTACAGTGAAAACAATTACCGAGAAGTTTTAATAGAAATTGTTCCACTAGAGCCGCGTCGCGCTGTCGCGCCTGTCTGAAGGAGCCTTGCTACAACGATCTACCCACCAGTCAAGTACTAAAATGATACTTATTGTTATTAAAAATGCTTTAAAATTCACAGTCGAAATAACACGAAAAGCATCTGCTACCGTCCTCTGAAAAAACTTTTCATTATTTTAGCGAAAATAAAAGATTTCTTCCATAATTCTGCCAACAAAGAAACTTGTGGCTGCGGACATCTCAATAACATTTAGGTTGCTTTTTCAACAAAAAGTGGAGCTCGCAACATTTTTGTCGTTCGGAAATGTACAGATATTTTAAATGATACACTTTTTTTGTGTCGTTGTTTAACTTTTTCGGTCCTCCGGTACCCGTGTCTACCTGAGAGTTTTGAAAGTTATGTATTCTTGTTTCGTGTGTAACTTTTACACAGTAGATGTCGTGTAAAGGGCAATTCAGATATATGTCAAAGCAATGTGGCGGTTATGATATTATTTGCAGGAACTTTGAGCAACTTTTAGCGGTAACTTTTCTGAAGAATTCCAAAACGATGAATGTAAACGAACCATAAGGAGTATGTAAGGATTGTAGCAAGTGGCGTTCTGTAGTTTCTGTCTACCCATTGGAAAAAGGCGTGAGTTTAAGTATGTGTGTATCAAGTACAGTCACCATAGCAACACGTTATCATCCCTATATTCAAATGACATATCTACAAATATACAATACAAATTAGAAGTCCGTAGCGCTTCACAAAGGGGGTATTATTCAGGAGCCGACAGACAGACGACCATTAGCGGATTGAGAGCGGCACCGCACTGCTGTACCCGCTACCTGTACCTACTGGGGATTGTGGGAGCGAGAGATGGTTAGAGATATTAATAGCAATAATGATACGATTATTAATACACAGATTAGTCAAATTGTGTCCTAATTTCGTAATGTAGTGGAAATTAGGCAGAAAAGGCCTCCTCAAAGTTAATAAATCATTGACTTTAAGGTGGCCTATTTTGGAAAAGCGTATGAGACTTTTGAAGTAGGTTGATCAAAAGAAAAAATAATAATGTTGGTTCATAAAAATGGATAAGTGGAAAAATTCTTAGTTCATTATTGTGGTCCCCCAATCAAAAGAGATGTAAAACCAAATTCACGAATAAGAAAACTTATCAGGCTTTAAAAAATCGACTCAATGAACTGCTTTCATTCACTTACAGAAACAGACAATATTTTCTTCTATATGAGGCAAAAAAGCTGTCAACTACAGCAAAAGAACTCTAACACTACCAACTCCTAACACTATACAACTTGTCAAAGCAACAAGAATGTATAAGTAAAACATTACAATAACTTAGAAAACTTGTTGTAACAAGTACAAATCTTATTTGTAACATAGCAAGCGTCGTAACACTGTAACCTAGTTACAGTTCCAGGCTGTAACGTGTCTATTGTAACCTTCTGAGTCTGAACGAAGAATTACGCAAATTTTGTGAGTATAAAACAACGGTTGTGGAAGAAATGTGGCTTAGGAACTTTTGTTTCGCCTTCGGAAGTGCGAGATTTTGGATGGAAAACTTGTTTGTGTCTAGTTGATGTTGTTCGGTTGAGAGTTTTATTTAGTAAGTTTAAGATTTGACACGAATGTAAAATTACTTTTAAAGTGTATTAAGTACATGAATTAATTTGACAGACACAGACGTTGATTACAGACTTGACAAACCTATTTGCAGTGGACCTAGGTACTGTGTTTAAATTCTGAAATACTATTATGTTAACTCATTGGTTTATATAATATGGTATGCCCGTCATATTTTTTGAAGATGGCACGAACTACATCCCTTTTTTTAAATGTACCTATAAACTATGTATATGAGGATAAGAAGACAAATTCTTTAGAACCCCCCGAATTAATAACGTTTTCGTTTAAAATACGTTTTTATTTTTATTAATTTAGTTATCTTTATGTAGATTCTTTTCTATTTAGTGAATGTGAGAATGCTGTAGGCGTAGTGGACTATAGACTTCTTGACCATCATTATTCTGTTAAGTACCTGGTACTTGTTGAAAGACCTAGACTGTCCTCCCATACCTAATAACACTGTTATTTGAAAATATTGTAAAAGCCAATTATTATTAAAATAATCGTAACCGTGGAGTTTCTTGCCGGCTCTTCTCCATAGGAAACGACCAATTGGAACCGTACACCTAGCTTCTGACGTTTCATAAGTGCCCTTGTAGGTTTATGTGAAATAACATATTTTGAATTTGAATAACGAAAATTTTCAAAGTACAAACAATTTTCGACTTGAATAGTAAACTAAATCAGCAGAGTTACTTAAATTGACATCTTCAAGGGGTTTGAAACAGTATTTAAGGCAGCGTGAACAAAATGATCCAGGCTATAATGTTCATTGCAGATCCACTTCTCTTCGTATCTGTCTTAATAATGCGATTTAAATACTCCTTTTGATTGCATAATTACCAAGTGGCCACGAGCAAAGCGGTTTAGCAGATGTTAGCACGTCAACAAAATTGCTTGAAGTCTATGAAGAGATTTATCTCCTCATAGACTACATATCTAGTAAAAAAGGTCCACTTCAAACTCATATCAGGCAGTCACATACTTTGGGCGGATTTTGCCAATGAAACTGAACGTGATCAGCACATCTGAACTGCGTTCAAGAACTGTTCGTGTCAATATTTCACAAAAATGTTGACCCTGACAGTTCTGGAACGTGGAAAGTGGAACTAAGTGTTATTATCATAGAGCGTTCATACCAATATACACGACGCAAGACTTAGGTTTGCTTGGATCACAAATAACTCCCGAATCAATCAATCACGTTTACCCCTAAACGTATTTAAAACATCGCTCTACTTCTGTCGTTCGTTTGAAGAATACAGAGACAAAGTGATGTTTAATATGTTTAACGCTAAACGCTTTAAGTAATTTGTGGTGCTTTATAGTCAAAAATTTTCCACCAATCACCTTTGCAATTTGACATAGAAATGAATACCAAAGAAATAACAAGCAATTGCTGCTCGTTTCGTAGCCCCACATCCCTCGAGAGCCGTAAGCTTATTAAAGATGTCTCTACAACGACTGTCTTAATTCAACAAACGAGCCCATTATTATTCCTCTGCGCTATTTGGTAGCTAAACGATGCCGAGGATTAGTCAGTAGTTGTCAACTCTGTGAAGATTGAAGAGACTACCAGAAAATGGTGTACCATTTTTATTAAATTCAAATCTTTTATTTCGGACCCATAAGTAGGTTTGGTTATTATACACAAGACTTAGAAACTAGTGTTAGTACTTACATCTACGAGAAAAACAACACAAACTATTGATTACTACGCCACAGTGGCATGTAGGTGTATCGAATGTCAAACAGGCGCTTTACTTTGTGTGAATAATCCCATCACCAGTGCTCTTAAAACGGTGAAGGAAAACATCGAGAGGAAACCGACATGAACCAAAAAATGGAAGACATGTGACAGCTATCAACCCGCACTGGGCCCGCGTGATTACAGCCCACTCCCTCTCGAACAGAGGAGGACTGTGTTCCAGCAGTGGAAACATCATAGGTTGATTATGATAAACGCTAGTCAGTACTTTACGAGAGAAGAATCTTGTATAAGTTTAAGGAATATGCTGATAAATCTAGCACACACGTTAAATACGTGTTGTACACCATGTTGGGTATCGCACGTAGCTTAAAGTGATCAATAAGTATAACATTAACGAAACGTAATCAGGAATTTCTCATTAGCAGCCCGATGTCTAGATTTATGGCAATAGGTTCGCCCCCTATTACATGGAACTAAAAAATCACCGGCAAAATCTGGGTGTACTACAGGTACAACTCTATCTAACCCTTCGGGGAATACTCGTGATGTTGTGTTATAATGCTCAACATGTATACCTAAAAGTACTTATAACAATACATAACTGTAACAACAGAATTTATCAGACTATCTGGAATAAGAACCATAGGCTCAGGAGTTTAGAGTATCCCATAACTTAAATTGCCATATGATAAGACCGAGACTATAACCATGCGTCAGTTATAAATGTTCTATTAAGGAACATCAAATACCTTTGAGATCAAAGACTGAAACATCCTGTATAATAAAATGATAATAACAACACTTCGTTAGTACTTGAAACAGCGTTAATGTTTAATCGATCTGGCAACACAAACGGATTACAAAATTAATAAGCTCCTGTAATCATCTTAATTGAGAAATATTTAACTGATTCTATTAAAACTTATTGACCTTCTAACGATGCATACTTCTTAAAATAATGGACCCTTTTTTAATTTCTGTGCTTGCTCCACAGTTGGTCGTGCGTAACTAAGCTAGGATATACCGATCTAACTGGTTAGGTTAGAACCGCCCCTCAAAATGGGAAATTGAGAGGTTCGATTAATATAAAACTTGTTATTTAAATGCGTTTTGTGAGACTAACCCTAAAGAATTTTGGTCTTAGTAGTCTGAATTTACAAGTTAGGTCTTTAATGCAACAAAAGCATAGGGCACAGTCACACTAAGACTGCGGGCACGCAACCAGCGGCGAGGAGCGATGGCCGAGCGGGGGGGTGCGATGGCGACGGTACAAAACTGTTCCGTCGCCACCGCCCCGCTCGGCCGCTGGTATCGTGTCCGCAACCTAAGAGGACCTTCCTTTGCATAATTTAAGTTTTGATTGGTTCCAAACGATCTACAAATACATACTGGGCCTATTTGGCGCAGCCGTGAGGCACACAATACTGTTTTAAGCTTTCTCTGTTTTATTTGTTTTTTGTGTGAATATTGTGTGCCTTGATCTGAGTCAAATAAATTTATTTTCTTTCTTTCTTTCTTTTACATAACATCACGCCTATATTCCCTGAAGGGATAGGCAGAGGTATACCTAAAGTACACCCACATTCCACCAGTCATGTTTAAGTCCCACATAATAGGGGGCGAGCCTGTAATTGCCATCAACTCGGCACAAATATTCTACTAATATTCGGCACAAATATTCTATTAAAATATTTCCAAAATACGCGCATGCGCGACATCGAAAAAGCAATAACTTCAATCCTATAATGACTCGTTAACCGATCGCTGCATAGTTTACAAGATACCCGTAAACATCCCTCAGCGCCAAACCGCACCATTATCATTTAAACCCATTCGTACCCCTATTTACCCCTATTTGATAACTCATAGCTCAAGCTAGGGGGTAACTTTCCACCCGCCATCAATAAACGTCGGAGGGCGCATTAATTACAGTGCTCAGGTGCTCAGAAAGAGCACGATAGAACTTCTAAATAAATACGGGTATCTATCAATCTGCTAAGTTAGATTTTTTTGTGAAAACAGGCAGGTTTTTCGGCAAAAATACTGGGCCCTGTTCGTTTTGCAAGGATTTTGTGGATATGAGAACTAGGCAGCTTCAAATTCTGATCTCAGATCCGTTCATATTTATGCAAAGTGGATGTTCAGTGACAGACAAGAAATACACGACTAGAGTGACAATTTCTAAACTGTATACGTAGGCAAAATATAGTAGTTTCAAACTAACGTTTCAATTAAACTGGACGTGGGTTATATAATGTCCAACATCCTACGTTAAAATAAAATAAAAACTACTCTTGTATGGGTGAAAACAAATTGCAGCACAAAAGTATGTAACTCAAGCAGAAAGATCAAAGAGAGTCACGGACTAAACGAAACAGTTATCACAAAAACGCAACACCTGAAACAAAAAACAAACACGGAACAGAATCTAGTTGAAATAAACCGCTTTAAGAATGTTTTTACTTTTAAACTAAACAAAAAACTTCAACCTTCTTGCATGCGAGATGTAAAAGTAAAAAACTTGTTTTATACCAAGTGTATGGAGTTAAAATAGCGAGCTGCATTCTAATTAAGTAGCGCCCGAATTTCTCGCGACTCACGTTACCTAGGTGCAGTGTTGATTTACGGGTGTGTGATTACGGGTGGAAGTTTGGTGCGAGGAGGAGCGGATGTGGCTTTTGAAGTTGATGTCATCGGTGGGGTGCTAACCCGTTACGATTGATACTAATTGGAAAGTCCTCCGGTAATTTAACATCAAGGACTACTAAACACCAATCGAGAGGACAAACAGATCCGCAGAAAATAGCGAAATAGATATAATTTCACAATACATCTAAAAACATAGTTGAATGTATGCAAGGAAGTAAAAAATCGCTCCGCTCATCGCGTCCGCACTCCGCTAAGCTCCCACCCTTACACATTTAATTTAAATATACGTGTGAATTTCACGACGCGACATTTTCTAATGGTAACACGTAATGGTAAAAACTTCATCACCTTATTTTATTCAAAACCAGATGTTTTTTTAACGACACTCCCATTAAGTACACATAAGGCTAGGCAGATGACTCCCACTGTGTGCCTACACGTGCAATGATAGCGTTATGTATTTTGTGTTTGAGTTTACGAAATAATATATTTGTATTATGTTACGAACTTCGCTGAATCCAAATGTACAACTGACAGGTTGATGTTGCCAGGAAAGAAAGGGGGTAAAAGTCGCAACTTTCTTTTTCTTTTCTGTGGCAATCCGCGATCAGTTTTTTACTTTTAGCAGATGAGGTGAAGGTAAATATCGGCGGGACCCCAGCGAGCCATCTACTCCGTATTCGTGCTCAGGTCCACCCACACCTGTGTGTGTCTCTCCACAATGTCTTTCCTTTTAAGTATTTTCCTTTTACTTCTGGTTTTCAGTGCGGCAGCCAGATTGTTGGGGTGCCTTTCCAGTCTTTCCTGATATATTTTTGTGATGTTCTTGTTCTTGTCCATGACGGTATTCATTGAGAACTTTTTTCTTATTGCATCGAGTAAGCGTAAGCAGAAAGCACGTCCCATTCTAAAAATAACCAAGCACATTTTAAACCTGCCCAAAATATTCCACGACACAGCACAACACTTCCCCAAAAACATATATCTCATCTTCCATTTTCGTCAAAGGAGTACCTTATTCCCCATCCGTCGACATTTCTTGTATATTTTTACTAATTACTCACACGTGTGTAACGTTCCTGCTCAAAGATAATAACAAGGTTGTTTTACTCGACAACGTCATATTTTTCTTACGCAGTTCTGTTATTTCGTCTTGCTTGTTCGTACTTGCTTTTCGAAGAGTTTTGATTTTGTATTCTAACCTATTTTTCTGTTACCGTGTGGGAAACGGGTATATGGAATTTTATAAGAGCTATGTTGTTTCAATTCGTAAGATTTTGATGGAGCTTTTTTGGTCTGCTTCGTTAAAAAAAAAATACTTGCTTAAAATTTTACAAGTTTTATTCAAAATATTGCCATTGTCATGCTAGTTTTAAAACAATATCGATGAACTAAAAATCAATTGATATATTTCTATAGAATCACAAACATTATATAACAAAGAAAATGTATACCAAAAAGCGATGATTTATGTATTACTCTACATCAAAATACACAAAAACACTCGACCAAATTAGATTCACCATTTCAAACGCTCACATTTCTCATTACTATCGGCACATAATTCGGTCCTTGGAATCAAATTAAAGACGTCTTAAGTTACCCTCTACCATGACACACAAACTTTGATCTCAAATCTTTTGATGTCGGTAATTATACTATTTACTTGCTTGCAATCATCACTGACACCGTTCCATGGCTGTTTTATGGAATTTATTATGAAGATATTCTTGCTCGATTTTGGTAGAATAAATTATATTAAGCAGGTTAGAAATAAATCGATGACAGTGACTATGAGGATCGATTTCAGTGGCATGCAATCACATAGAAATAATGACTGTTTCTAATCTGATTCACCTGTCTACATCTAGGAAGATTCCTACAATCTTGGATTTTTCGTTAATTGCTCAGTATTGCCCGACGTCATGGGTCGACTCAAACGCTAAGAATTGTGCAATTTTTGAAGGCCATGTAAGCGCACTGCACATTCGCACAACGCACCGCACTTATGTTATGTTACCGCACTTTCTCCAAAACAGAATATCACTTATAGCTACCAACTCCCCCTCCTTACGCGAACTCCAATATCAGCATGTACTCCTAGTATCATTAACAACAATGCGAACTAAGCCTCGATACTCAAACGTCGGTTTAATTAAAACTCATATGCTTTACTCAACCACAACGAATGAGCATGCCATGAAATAGAACCAGTCAAATGTTAACGTGTACCGTCAAATATATTCGGTTACATCCAAGAGCTGGGATGGGAATGGAACTGTTACTGATATAACTGTTATTTAGAACGACTTTGCGATCACTGTTATTCGGTATTGTGTAACTGTCATGGTATTTTAGTGGACGCTGTTGTGTGGCAGAAAGAAATAGTGTGTTCTAACTTTACCTTGGGAATAAATAAATATATTATGCTGACCTGCTTGTCATTTTTCTCTACACTATAATTGAAAAAGTGCGTTTCTGATTATCATAGTCGTATTTTTTTATCGTGAATCATATTATAATAGGCTTCTGTAATAAATTATTTTTAAAAGAGCGTCCATGAATTTCTAGCCTGTTCTTCTCCTTGAAGATCTACGTTTTGGAACGGGTAACTAGTATACACTTTCTGACTAACTAACCGACTCTGGCAATTAAAAAGTTCCATAAAATTAGTAAATGCTTTGTCTTTTGCAATTACCTACTGTCACAAAATAATGCATGTCAGATTAACATTATAAAAGATCATCATCACTGTTACTTTAAAATACGTCCTTACTTAAAACACTTTGATGTGTCAAGGTATGTACAAAACGCGCGGTGTTGCCAAACTCGTAATGAACCGGGTAAAATTAACCCCGACGTCTTGTTACCCAGCAGGAATTTCTTGTATTGAATTCCGTATATTGGATTAGGAATTTCCACTTTCGGCTTTGTGTCCTCGTTAAGTTTGGTATGCCTGTAATTTCGGCTATTGAGTCCACAGCTAATCATAAATCTGTTCTAATTTACATAGTAATATTGGTGTACGTACTGTTCTTTAAGAATTAATTACAGTGATATTGGAACTTATTGTTAATGAACTGATACTCAGATTTTTTGAGATGTTGTAAATGAGGTTTTAAGTCTTATTTATTTTCTATAAGCTTTACTGTTTTTAGGGTTTCGTACCTCAAAAGGAAAAGGGAAAAAAATGCTCCAAAAAAATCAAGCTTCTAAGTCAACGCAATAAAAAATACGGCCATTTATGCGATATATTTAGATAAAAAATCTGACTAGCTTTTTCCCAACTAAGTTGGGGTCGGCTTCCAGTCTGATTGGATACAGCTGAATACCAGTATTTTACATGGAGCGACTGCCTATCTGACCTTCACAACCCAGTAACTGGGTAATACGATACCCCTTGGTAAGACTGGTTGTCAGAAATCAAAACCTCCAGGGTACTTCCCGTTGACCTAGAATCATAAAATTTGGCAGGAAGCAAGTTCTCCCAGCACAAGTAAAGGAAAAAGTCCGAAAATCGTTAATCTGGAGTTTAATCACATATTTTTTTTGGTATTGATAACTTACATTTGCATTTGGATAATTGACGTATATGTATCGATGTATGGGAGAACATGTTTCTTAACTACAAAGTTAATTTTGTTTTTGAGATAAATTAATGCTAACTATGGAACCCTTCTTTGTGCGTGGTCCAACACGCACTTGGCCGGTATTTTTTATTATCTTCAGCCTTACTTTATTGATCACCAAACTTGCGATTTTTTAAGTAATACCCTAGTATGTACCATGTAGATTTTTTTTGGCGGACAAGTTACCCATCGCAATACGTATTGAAATCCGAATTACCATAAAAAACAGAGGCGGTGACAGCCTAGTAGTGTGACCGTCGGACTGCCAAGTCATGGGTCTCGAGTTCGAACCCAAGGCACGCATCTCTGATATTTCGGATTCATGTGAGTATTGTATAATTATCACTTGCTTCTAAAACGGTGAAGGAAAACATCGTGAGGAAACCGGCCTGCCTGAGAGATATTTCTCGACGGCATGTGAAGCCAATTCAGAGGCCCATGGGTGGCTTTAAAACTCTTTCACCAGGTTAGTCACAAACCACACGAAAATAATAAAGACCATAAATACCGTCATCACCAAAATAATAATTTAAACACATTTAAATCCGACATAAAATTCTCACCAAAACAAAAACGTCAAAAGACAAAATGAATTATAAAAATAAAATAAAAAAATCCGGAACAACAATGGGATTACCGCTTCATTTGAGTAATGGGGTTATAATCCTTCACGGAATTTATTTTCCGTCTCCCATAAACTTTTATTTCCCTTGGAACACGTCCAGGCGTGTAAACGTTGTAATTCTTTATAACATGTTTATTCCTCTCCCAACCTGTCCTGTGTGTTTTATGTTAATGCAATGCAGGATTTCTAGGTCCAAGTTAGTTAAAAAAAATACGCTTTGTTAAATTAAGTCACCTCAATATCATGTCTATGTAGGAATAACTGATAAAATAAAGAATGAAAGATTCTTTATTTTATCAGTTATTCCTACATTGGAAGCACAGTTTAAAAAAAGTGACTTACAAAATTCGAAATTCAAAAGTCATTTATTCAAACTAGGCTGAGAATCAGCACTTTTCGAACGTCAAAATTACATAAGACAGTCCCCCAAAACGCCCAACCTTCACCACTTCCTAGTGGTTTAGCTGGGAAGAAGAAGTGGCGCAACAAACTCCCCAGCAGCACAGCTGTCTGTTCAGTTAGAAAAAAATGAATCTATATAATAGTATGCAAAATGATATTTACATTACGCAACACAAAACATAATTTAAATTATAAAATTAATATGACAGCTAGCACACGCCAATATACCAACAAAAACATCGAGAACTATACTGAAGCAGAAATAAAAATAACTTAACGAAAACAATATCTAAATAAAAGCCTCCAGGCATAAAGGGCGTGCCTTACATATAGCTGTAACTGGAAGTTATAATTGATAAACTAGGACCATCGAGGTAAATTAAAAATTATCGAGGTCGCTAGCTAACCACATATTGCAATACAACTCATAAAAAAAAACATTGTAATGAGTAGATTATGTCAACATACAACATGTCGATTACAAAGACAGGCAGGCTATTTGTACGCCGTTAAGGCAAAACATGGTTGTAATATAATGTAACATCTTACATGCCATGTGTTTTGGACAAATAAATGATCATACCTTATCTAATCTTAAAGATTTTAAAAGTCAAACATAATATAAATGTAAAGACAAAGTTGAATTTGGCGAGTCATTTACCATAGAAGCGATCACTTGCAAAACATGAGCGCAGATTATATAATATGAGATCGGCAAACGGAAAAGAGGGTTATAGATGGATGTAGACCCCAAAATAAAACAATATCTAAAATAACACAAGCAATAATTCACACCTAGCTTTGACATAGACCAATCAATGCAATAAATACTTTCGTCCACAAAGTTACAAAATTCAAAAATTCAAAATTCAAAAGTCATTTATTCAAACTAGGCTGAGAATCAGCACTTTTCGAACGTCAAAATTACATAAGACAGTCCCCCAAAACGCCCACCCTTCACCACTTCCTAGTGCTTTAGCTGGGAAGAAGAAGTGGCGCAACAAACTCCCCAGCAGCACAGCTGTCTGTTCAGTAAAAAAGATTCTATATAATAGTATGCAAAATGATATTTACATTACGCAACACAAAACATAATTTAAATTATAAAATTAATAGCCATATGACAGCTAGCACACGCCAATATACCAACCAAAAACATCGAGAACTATACTCAAGCAGAAATAAAAATAACTTAACGAAAACAATATCTAAATAAAAGCCTCCAGACATAAAGGGCGTGCCCGCTTACATATAGCTGTAACTAGAAGTTATAATTGATAAACTAGGACCATTGAGGTAAAGTAAAAAATTATCGAGGTCGCTAGCTAACCACATATTGCAATACAACTCATAAAAAAAACATTGTAATGAGTAGATTATGTCAACAATAAATAAAGTAAAATTAGTAAAATTATAAACAATTATATAAACTCATATAACCTGTCAGTAAGTAAGCTAATTCTGGAGAAAGAACATTTAAACATTGTCTTGAGTTAATCACAGCGACCAACTATTCTTATCATTTAAGTAGTCGTTGATAGAATAGTATGCCTTTGAAGAGAGGTTGGATTTTACTTTAGTTTTGAACGCATTAAAAGGCAAATCTAGCAAAGAAGAAGGTAGCTTGTTATAAAAGGTTATACCAAGCCCAACAAATGAGTTATGAACCTTATGAAGCCGGTGAAAGGGAGTACGTAGTTTGTCCTTATTTCTAGTGTTAACATTGTGAATATCACTGTTTTTAGTATATAAGTGTATATTTTGCCTAATATATAATATGTTGGCGAAAATGAATTGTGATGCCACTGTGAGGATACCGATATCTTTGAAAAAATCTCTCAGAGAAACTCTGGCACCGAGCTGGTAAATTGCTCGAACAGCTCGTTTTTGAAGGACAAATATATTTTGAATATCAGCAGCTTTGCCCCACAGCAGAATACCGTAGGACATAACGCTATGAAAATAACTAAAATAGACTAACCGAGCTGTATCAACGTCAGTGTATTGTCTTACTTTCCTGACGGCGTAGGCGGCCGAACTGAGCCTTCCCGCTAGGCTCGATATATGTTGGCCCCACTGAAGTTTGGCATCTACTGTTATGCCCAGAAAAACTGCCGTGTTTACAGTTTCAAGTGACTCATTATCTAAGACGATGTTGGGTCCTAGATTTCTAACATTTGGAAGGGCGAACTTTACACATTTGGTTTTCTTGCTATTGAGAACTAGGTTATTTGACGAAAACCAATCCGTAACCATTGAGAGTGCACTGTTTACATCGTCAAAGTCTTGTCTATTCCTGTCTACTTTAAAAATAAGTGACGTATCATCTGCAAACAGTACAACTTCACAGATACCCTTTAAATAGAATGGTAAGTCATTGATATAGACTAAGAACAAGAATGGACCCAGTATTGAGCCTTGAGGCACACCTAACTGAACTGGCAGCCCGGAAGATTTCACACCATTAACATCTACACATTGGGACCTATTATGTAAATAAGAATTTATAAGGTTGAGAGCTTCATTTTGCACACCGTAATGACGCAGTTTACGCAAAAGCGTGTCATGGTGCACGCAATCAAAGGCTTTGGAGAGATCACAGAAAACCCCAATAGCATTTTGCGAGTTCTCCCATGCGTTAAATATGTGTTTCAGCAGAGCAACACCCGCATCTGTGGTCGAGCGACCCTTTGTAAAGCCATATTGTTCATTATGGAGGAGGCTATTTAAATTAAAATGGATTAGCAACTGCTTGAGTATTAACTTTTCAAATATTTTGCTAAATGCTGGTAAGATAGAAATAGGCCTGAAATTGCCAACATCATTTTTATTACCTGATTTAAATAATGGTATGACTTTACTACTCTTCATGAGGTCAGGAAAAGTTCCTAAATCAACACATTTATTAAAAGTAACAGCTAGATATGGGGCTACGATGTCTATTATATTGCTTAAAAGTTTAATGGAGATGCCCCAGTAATCACCAGTGTTTTTTGACTTGAGTGTGTTAAAAACATTAACTACATCACGCGGCGTAACATGTTCGAAGCTGAATAAGCGACTACTTTTAGACACACTACTAAACAAAAGGTTTTCAGCTTTAGACGGGGACGAATTTAAGGAGCGAGTCGTGGTTATAGGTATGTTTGCAAAAAACTCATTAAACGCCTCAGCTACGTCAGCTGCTTTAGTAACTAATTTATTGTCGACCATAATCTCAAGTTGTTTATCTTGCTTAACCGATTTACCCATTTCATTATTAATAATGTTCCAAGTGGTTTTTACTTTATTATTGGAATTTTTAATTTTATCGCTTAAAAATTTAGATTTAGCAAAAGCACTAACCTTTTTAAATAATTTTGAATAATTTTTGACATACTCTACGAAAGGAGTATCAAACCTATATTTTTTCAAACCATATAACTCGTATAGTCTCGCTCTACTTTTATAAATACCCGGAGTGGCCCATTGGTTAAAGCCAACGGAGGTGCCATTTATTTTAATAGTTTTAGTCTTGAAAGTAGATTGGTACTCTTTTTGCACAACATCAAAAAGGGCTCCATAGATTTCATTCGGATTCTCGTGTTCTACTATAGATGGTGTAATTCTATGAGCTATATTATTTTTAAACTTATTGCAACGACTAGCTGTATAAGGCCTACATTCTATTTTATGCGGCTTTTTATGTAATGGCATGGGGAAACTAGCTAATAAACCACAGTGGTCTGAGGTTAAGTCACATGACACTAATTTATTTTTGGCATCACAATCACTAAATATATTATCAAGACAAGTTGACGAAGTTGCTGTGATCCTAGTAGGTTCAAAAAACAAGTTAATTAAATTATAAGACCTAAAGAGATTAAGAAGTCTAGTACTTAAAGGAGTAACATCTAGAATATTAATATTAAAATCTCCACATAAAATTATACTTTTATTACTTGATTTTAACCTATTGAGTGAATCCTCCATTACCGATTCAAAACTAATAAAATCACCAGAGGGGGGTCGATAAACGCAAATTATAACGTATCGCTCGAGTTCAACACAAGACAACTCAATAGTGCGCTCAATGGAAAGATTAACTAAATCTAAACGTTGTTTACATTTTAACCCTCAAACGCGATCGATTGTTGGTAGGCGGTAGGTGAAATTCCATCGGTTTATCCAACGGAATAATACATACGCCGGACCCAACTATTTGGCGATACAAAGCCTTCACTAAATGCCAGCTTGTACCGCGGTGGCGGGTAACGTGGAACTCTGACATAGATGCGTTGTTGTACCTTGGTTTGACAAAACTTTCAGCCATCAAACCAAGGTATGGTTTGATGGCTGAAAGTTTTGTTGGGTAAAAGGATAAATAGGGATCTAGGTTCTAGAAACAATTCCCACTATTATTGGAATCAGAACTAATTGGAGATATTTTGGTAAGAACTTCAATATTAATTTGATAACCAAAAGTTTTGATATCAATCATCTTGGTATGGCTTTAGGTTTGACCGTGTATCGTTGTCCGAATCCGGCACTTTTGGATGTATGGAAAAAATATATGCAAAAACTTTCTGAGAAATTCAGTATTGCACATTTTAAAGCAATTTGAATATCTTATCTTCATAAATGAAGAAACAATAAACAATCTGGTAGATGCGCGCTGCGGACCACAAACTGGTTAGTACTTCAGTTGATTTGCTGTCGGTCCCTTTTATTAATACTTTAAATTCCTGCAACAACACACATAATACCTATGTTCCATATTTTTATCCACTAAAGAAGCAACAAAACAATAGACAAAATTCCCGACAGACATTGTCGCAGATAAACAAACCTGCCGTCAGAAATATCAAACACAAAACAAGCGCTTCCCACGCAGAGCCATTGAATTGAAACCCAATTAGATTAATAATATAATCAATCAAGCCATTCCACACAATTGAATCAATACGGAGAAGTACCAAATTCAACGCAATATTGGTACCTGACCCGTCTAACCGTTGACATGGGTACCTTAGGTACCGTCTTCTCCTATTGAGAAAGATAATTTATGAATACTGGCGGGAAGAAATTGTATTTTTGTAAGAATAGGTTCTCGAATTTTTTGAATCATGAGTTTTGACGATCCTATAAATTATTGTTTTTGAAAATATTGTGACAACACAGCGTCATCTCTTATCTTTTCTTACATGATTTTTCGAAATAAAGAAGATGTAGGTACTATGATATCTCGTTTCAAGAATTTACGAGAATTTCCTAATGAAAAAACACAATAACAATTTGCTCGGCTAGGAAATCGAACCCAGGAGTCCAGCTTGCCAACGGTACACAACATTTTCATAGTTTTTCTGGCCTACAGGTATACCGAATGGACCACAAAACTAATAATAATTTTACTTCAATTTCCAAAACCTTCTAGAAGACCTTATAATTTCTCGTGGGGCTCGTAGAACAAGACTAAAGGTACAGTCGTAAAAGAAAAGCAACGTGGGAAACGAACAGTACCTTGTCGATAATAATAATAATAAATGATGCTTGGTACACGTGTACACTGTACTGTACCTACATTAGATATGTATTTCTAGCTCCTTGGTGGTGCCATTTAAATAATGTTTTTTTTTATTTTTTTTTTATCACAACTGTTGCCAATGTTGCTGTTGTCGTTGGCGTGATGTTGTTTGGTTGACAGAAACGAATTTTCAACAAAAAAAACGTAATATTTTTTTCAGTTTCCAGAACAAGTAAGCGAGTAAGTGTGTACTCATATAATAAAATAATTTCTTTATTTATACTTGCTGTATCATAAAAACCAAATAACCAGATGTCTAAAATTACACAAAATGTGTCACAATTTCCGTTTGTGTGAATATCACACAAACAGACAAAGATGAAAGTTCCTTATCCTATAATTTTACTGGCCATAATTTATAACGGTATTAAAAGGTAAGAAAGGTAAGTACAGTACTTAGCCCCACGACCTTTCCACGACGAGCTCTATTTACTAAACAATATGAAGATGAGAATCTAAAGTGTCAGCTAACAAATAAACCTTGACGCGAGGATTAAATTATACTATAAACAGAAGAAAATATTCGCAAAAGCGCTCTTAAAATATCTAGATTCAGGATTGGATCTTAGCCTGAATTTCTCCCAACTCTGGCTTATGTAAAACGAAACAAACTCGACGCGGAGGAGTAAAAAAGAAAGATACCGTTTTTATTTAAATGGCGACATTTCTCTGAGATTAATCAACAAACAATATGTAATAAAAGCTGAAAAAGCTGTTCATTTTGAGAAATCCATGTCACTTTGAGCACTGAATTAATTTCTTCTGATAGCTGATGAGCAAATGATTCTTTTGTGAAACAATTTACCTAACAAATACCCAAAATATTGAAAACGAAGCGTCAAAAGCACCGATTTGAACATGGCGCTGTTATTTCCCGCTGTTAATTTTACAAGTAGCTTTCAACACCAGAAGGCCGAGACAAAGTGACATTCTGTCAGCGATAGCGATGACGGCAAATCCAAAAATGTATGGGACTGATATAAACTACCGAAAAGCGTGTGACAATCCCGTTGAAAGTCGTTGTTAAATACGAAATGCTTTGAAAGCGATTGTTACAGGGGGCCTACCACCACCTCTTTAAGCAGTATTATTTTAATATTACTTTAGTGTGGGAAAGAGATGAAGCTCTACAGGACGTATTGCTCCATCTCTTTCCCCCACTGAAGTAACATTAAAATAATACTGCTTAGAGGTGGTGGTAGGCCCCCTGGTCTTACGCTTCGGCTTTCAAACAAAATTATATAAAAACACTTGAAAAATCTTCAATAAAATATACAATCTAACACTCAAATATGTTTATTATGTACAAGTATATAGGAAAAAATGGGAAGAGCTCATTGGACATCAAAAATTCGTCCGCATCGCTGTCAGTGGGAAAAGTGTCCAAAAAGCTGGCAAATGCTGATACTTTGGCCTAAAAATTGGCCAGCCCTCTGGTCACGTGAAGAGTCGTACAACCTCTTGGCTCGATCCTGAAATACTCGATGAGCACTCGGACCCCACGGTAAAGACGATTCATAAGATTTGACAGGCGAATCGCTAGCCTCATAAAGTGCCTCAATTATAAGTGTTAATGTAGCTTAAGACAAGTGCATTTTGTTAATTGTTCTTATGGTAAATAAAGATAAATATAAAAGACGATATCTTCCGAAACATCTTGCGAGTACATAAAATTGTGTGTATATAAAAATAGTAATAATAATCAGCGCACACAGTGATCCGGGCGCACGTGACCCCACATAATCAAGCCGTCTCAAGTGAGAGCAGACCGCTCCGCTTAGCGGTCCAAGCGACGGGCAATGAGCGTATTATCTATAGAAATAATTGAACCTACTTATTACGTAATAAGAAGTTACCTTTGTAATATACCACCCAATTGTAAAAAGAGAAGACTCTTCAAGGGAAAATTTTATCAAGTTTACAAGACAAGCCGTATCAACAGCTCAATCGTATTTTATGAACCCTTTCCCATTTTAATCAAAGGATTGTTACTATTTGTTACTGAACTCATCTGTACGCATAAGGGCACCTATGGAATCCAAACAACTTCTTGTTTCTTTATATCACGAATAAAAAAATGATTGATTGAATGGTTATAATGCATGGTTGCTGAATAGAACAGTGCTTCGTCCACTGCAGAGAAACGATTAAAGCATTGGTACAATTATTTTACTTTAAAGCAGACATTAATAACTAACCGGTTCTTTTAAAACAACTAAGATTTCTAATCGCTGACGTCACCCAAAAAGCAGCCAAGCTTAAGTGAGCCTGGACGCGTTTGCCGTATGTGAGTCCCAGAAAACGTCCGTCGACATCGAGGCAGACCCAGGAGAAGAGGGCGAGACAAGCTTGACAGGATTGATCCACACTAGCTCAAGACAGAGAAGAGTGGAAGGGAGAAAGCCTTTGCCCCGCAGTGGGACAACACAGACTAAAAATAAATAATAAGATTTCAAACACAGGTAGTATGGCCTAGCCTAGTAACTAAACAAAGTACCGCCACATGTTTACAGACGCTCCTCGTAGACAAATAGTGACGCCTACAGGCATAACTGAGTCACGTGGAGTGGTCACGTGCGATACGATCGAAGATAACTTGGGGTAAGTGAAAACAAACCAGTCTGGAAGTTTATATTGTTTTATGACAAGGGCTAAAGGGGCTAAATTATAATCTGCTAAATCATCGATTGATTTGCCTTAAGTACGCCTTAATCTTGGAGAAGATAGACGAAAAATAGTTTTTTGTTAAAAAAACGATCAGTACGAACATAGTCCAATGTGCAACAGTAAACGACTTACAGCTGAAAATGATGATGACTTTGATGACCAGTACAAGCACAATAAGCATACTTAGTCTATAATGTTCATGTTCCCACTGCTGGTGGCCTCCACTCTGCGGGAGGTAGTGGGCCGTAATCCACCACGCGGGCCCAGTGCGGGTTGGTAGATGTCACATGAGTTCAAATTTTTGGTTCTAGGACATGCTGGTTTCCTCACGATGTTTTCGATCGAAGGAAAACATCGTAGGAAACCGACATGTCGAGAGCAATGGCGAAGAAATAGTTTACACAAAGTAAAGCGCCTGCCTGGGTCCGAACCTACAACTTACAACTCGTAAGTCGCGGCCGTTACCACTGGGCCACCACTGCCCTCTGACCAGTAACAATTAAAAAAATAAGGTGTTAGTCTTGGTACTTTAGGCCCGCTTGCACCATAAATAATAAAATAACATCGTTCCTTTTCTGTCAATAGTTTGAAGTTTATAGAGATAAAATGATGTTTTATATACGTTTAACGATAAACGGATTTAGTGATGTTTGGTGCAAGCGGCCTAAATGTATCCTGATAATTATAACTTCCCAGGGTGCACCCCTGGAAAATGTACGTCCTGATATGCAACAAACAAAAATATGGCGTCGAGAAATTCCTCCGCATCGCTGTCAACTGGTAATGTACCCAAGAGACTGACCGCATTGTCATGCTTAGCCTCTGACAAAGGTAAAAGCCAGCCCTTGAAGGGTCACGGGAACTGTCAACCAGCCGTTTGGAGATTTCGTTGAACAAACCATGTTTATTTATTAGTTTAGCTAGTTCGTGTCGATACAAGAGAAGAAGTCTAAAATCCATTATTTTTGTCACCAAATAACCTATTTTTCTTTTCAACCGTCCATCACTCTTATCTTAGACCCCACGTCCGCGCCGCGGGCGTCAGGCCCAGTCATCTCAATCCGTGTTTGTAGGACGACCCCCTCCCTCCGCCTCCCTGCGACCCTCACAGACCCCGCGACCGATTCAGTCAGTAATCAGTACTGGAACCGGTCTAGATTATCAGTAGCACTGCTCTGACATTTGTGCGATTGAGTCTATCTACTTCGACTTGGGCTGAATAGAAAGTGTAGGTTTTCTTTTGAGCTTAGTTTTGTAAGAAATTGATATTTTATGTAAGGGTTACATAACCACGCCTGTTGATGACTGTGCCCTGACCTGGTTGACCCAGAACGTGCCCAAAATACGACTCCCAGATACAGACCTGACACTCACGGTACTGAGACAGACTGACGTGCCCACCCGTGTCCGAGTCTCGCTATTTGTCCCTCGCTACAGAGGTGACGTAGCCAGACTCCAAGGTATTCTGATCCGTCAGAATACCTGGTACGACATCGCCAGGTGGTCACTGTACAGGGCGACTACCGTCGGTGGCGACAACTACGGGACTTATTTGACCCTGGGTGTGCCACCGGAGGAAGCCGTAAAGGTCCGGGCCAGGGAGCGACGTATATCATACCTGCTCGGGTCGATATACGTACGCTTCTGGCCCACGGCCGAACCCTCTGACGTCCAGACCGACAGCGACCTTAAGACCGCACAACCGACGCTGACACAGACGGACGACCCAGAGATCGACCAGCTGGAGGAGGTCATGGCCCGAGCGGTCATGGCCGATGACGCCGACACCAATCCGCCCGAATCACCTGGCTGGAGCGAGCGTCTACTCGCCTCGTCGCCGGGGGTAGAGCTCGATAAATACAGAGAGGAGGTAGGGGAGAGGCTGTCCGATGGATCCACCTCCGACTAACTCCTCTCCATCGCCGTCAACACCCATCAACATCATCCAGACCAACCTCCAGCACAGCCAGACTGCCACGGCTAACCTACGCAGGGCACTGGAGGTCAAGCCCCGAACCATCGCACTGATCCAAGAGCCGTGGATCAGGAACAATAGAATATGTGGCCTCGGTAACATCGGAGGTAAGCTAATTCTCAACACACACAGCTCAGATAAGCCAAGAACCTGCATCTACATACCCAAAGACATTCCTATCGCACCACTCACCCAATTCTGTTCCAGAGATCTGACAGCTGTCAGGCTCCAGACCGAAGGTAGCGTTCCAGATGTTGTACTGACCTCGGTATACATGCCAGGCGAGGACTTAGACTGCCCGCCTAAAGAGATGGCCGACCTAGTGCAACACTGTGAACGCGCCGAACTAGACCTGATCATCGGCACCGACTCGAACGCCCACCACCCACTCTGGGGCAGCGACGCACCGAACTCCAGAGGAGAGGTACTATCCACCTATTTATTCTCTACTAACCTTAATATTATAAACCGCGGCTCAGAACCCACTTGGGTCACAGTCCGTGGACAAACAATTATAGACCTAACACTTGCTACGGAAAACGCGACAAACCTTATTACAAACTGGCACGTATCGGACGAACCTTCCTGTTCTGATCACAGAAGGATCCGCTTCTCACTAAATACCAACACTAGAAAACCCGATCCGAGGCGAAACCCAAGGCGCACCAATGTTCCCGGGTACAAACGCCTCCTGGCCTCCCTATTGGCTAAACACCTAGCGCAATTTACCATAAGAGACCGAACACAACTAGAATACACCGTAACAAAACTATCTGAATATATAACCGAAGCATACCACGCATGCTGTAAACTAAGAGCGCCACAGACCAAGAAGGAGAGAAACCCCTGGTGGAACGCTGAACTTAGTAAACTCAGAGATGCGCTACGTAAGCAATTTAACAGAGCCAAAAATACTAGACTCCCGGACGACTGGGAGTTATACAAAGAAACCCAATATATATACAAAAAGCAGATTAGAACCGCCAGAAGGACAGCATGGCGTAAGTTCTGCGAATCCATCGAGACAAACAATGAAGCCGCAAGGGTAAGGAAGATCCTGTCAACCGATCAGGACCGAACCCTCGGCGCGCTTAAAAAACCCGACAACTCTTACACACTGACTGACCGTGAAACCAGTAAGGTCCTTCTCGAAACCCACTTCCCAGACTGTGCAGTCCTGGAGGACAGGACGTGGGAGGCTGAGCCAGAATGGACCCCAACGGATCAAGACTGGTCACGAGCCCGCAACATGATAACAGATGACCGAGTAAAGTGGGCTATTAACACCTTTCAGCCATACAAGTCGGCAGGGCTGGATGGCATCTTCCCAGCCCTGTTGCAGTGGGGGGTGGACTATCTCACACCATGGCTAGTGGAGATATTTCGAGCCTGCATAGCACTCAGGCTCGTACCTGTCGCATGGCGCGAGGTGAAGGTCATTTTTATACCCAAACCTGGCAAAACCGACTACACGCAACCCAAGGCTTATAGGCCCATAAGCCTCACATCCTTCCTACTGAAAACCCTTGAGAGACTCTGTGACAGGCACATCCGAGACGGACCTCTCCGGGTAAAACCACTACACAAACAACAGCATGCGTACTCCACAGGCAAATCAACGGAATCAGCGCTCCACAGCGTGGTTTCCAAAATTGAATGTGCAGTGGATCACAAGTGCTCGGCACTGGCTGCCTTCATTGACATCGAGGGCGCCTTTGACAAAACCACGTTCAACAGCATAAACACGGCCCTCGACAGACACAGCATAGACTCGACACTGAGTGGCTGGATCACCAACATGCTCAAACTAAGGGCTGTACAAGTCACAGTAAATGACACTACGAGAGCCATCGTTGCGAAGGGATGCCCGCAAGGGGGAGTCCTCTCGCCTCTCCTATGGAACCTGGTAGTAGACAGCCTCATCAAAACACTCAACGACAAAGGTTATTTCACCGTAGGCTACGCTGACGACATAACCATAATAATTAACGGCACCCACGAAAACACTCTATGCAACCTCATGCGTCATGCCCTGAAAATAGTAGAGGAATGGTGCAACAAACACCAACTCTCAGTAAACCCTACAAAAACCGAACTGGTTCTCTTTACGAAGAAGAGGAAACTGACAACACTACAACTGCCACGATTCTTCGGAACAACCCTAAGCCTCTCAACAGAAACCAAATACCTGGGCATCTATCTGGACAAACAACTGAACTGGGCAAAACACACGAACTATATCACCACAAAAGCCAGCATATCTCTGTGGCAGTGCAAACGACTGCTTGGCCGGAATTGGGGAATCAGCCCCAAGGTCACCCACTGGCTATACACCACAGTTATCCGACCGATTATCACATACGGCTCACTGGTCTGGTGGCCCAGGACAGACCGGTGCACAGCCCAAAAAGATCTCGAAAAACTACAGCGGTTTGCTTGCGTCGCAATCACTGGTAGTATGAGAACTGCACCCACCGCCGCTCTACAGGCAATGCTGGGACTGCCACCTCTGCACCTCATCGTGCGGGAGGAGGCGGCCCTGGCCACCTTTAGGCTCCATTTAACAGGAACCCTATGCAACGACTCCAGAGTTAAGCACATACGCATTAAGGAGGATGCGATCAAACGTGAGCCAATGATGGCATCACCCTGCGACAAAGCCCCGAAAACACACCACTTTCAAAGACACTACAATATAACACTTACAGAAGAACAGTGTGACTACTCAGGCCCAAAAGAGATGAGAGTTTACACCGACGGATCAAAGACCGACTCAGGTACCGGAGTCGGAGTTTTCTCACATGACCTCAACATAAATATATCCAGACCGCTGGGAATGTTCAACACCGTCTATCAGGCGGAGTGTGTGGGCATCATACAAGCGGTCCACGCCCTAGAAGCCAGGAGGGTTACGGACAGCCACATACGCATACTCTCCGACAGCGCCTCAGTTCTCCAATCCTTACGGAAGAAATATACTACCTCGAAGCTAACACTAGAATGTCACGATGCACTAGAACAAATAACGGTATCTAGCCGCAACACGGTGACACTGCAATGGATAAAAGGACACAGCGGATCGCTAGGTAACGACGCGGCTGACGAACTTGCTAGATGTGGATCCAGCACGGCAGTCTGCGGACCCGAGCCTATCGTACCCATACCCTTCAACCAAATACGCAGGTGGCTGCAGAAGTTTACCCACACACAAGCGGAACGTTGGTGGACCTCGACACCAGGTTGCAGGCAGTCAAAGGAGGCTATGCCATCTTTGGACAGCAGGCTGACCAGGCGTTTGCTACGCCTGGACAGGAACGGCCTGCGCCTGGTGACGGGGACCATCACGGGACACTGTTCGCTAAACAAGCACTTCCACACAATAGGCATAACGGACAGTCCTCTGTGCAGGGCGTGCATGGAGGCTGAGGAGACCGTTGCGCACGTGCTCTTCGAATGTACGGGCGTCACCCAGATTAGAACAGAAACCCTCGGGTCACCCAGATCATACACAGACGTTCTAAACAGACCAGGAGACCTAATCAGCTTCTGGAGGGAGGTGGGCTGGTTGGAATAACCACCAAACGGCCGCTATGGCCCACGCACAATGGTCCACCTGACGGACTAAGTGCGGAAACCAAACCCCCTAACATAGAACATAGAACATAGAACCACGCCTGTTTTCCCCGAAGAGTTAGGCAGGAGTGTACCTACGACACCCAAATTTCACCAGTTATGTTTAAGCCCCATGTAATGGGCAGCGAGCCGATTGCCATCAGGCACACATCCAGACTTCCCTGTATCAAAATTTGACCATATTGAATGTTAAAGAGTTATAACTAAAGAACCATGTTTAAAATCAGAGGTTTAAAAATACTAAGACTGTTTTGTATGCCCATATAAAGAGACAAACTCGCTAAAGATTTCTGTATTCCTCATCCAGGAGACGTTCAGTTTATATTATTCAAGATTTAGGTTTTGGGTCACTTTGGGGTCTAATGGTGTCTGACACGTCTGCCTATCCTTTTTTAAGACCCAAACAAAAATAAATCCCGAGTTTCTACGCTATCTGGAATACAGTCATCTACACTAATACTATAAAGAAAAAAGATTTGTAGTTTTTTTTGTAATGAATAAACTCAAAAACTACTGGACCAATTTTAAAAATTCTTTCACCAGTGGAATGCTATATTATCACTCAGTAACATCCTAACTAATAGGTTATATACATAAATGCGAAAGTAAGTTTGTTTGTTTGTTACGCTTTCACGCTAAAACGGCCGATCAGATTTGTATGTAATTTGGAAAATGAGTAGACCATGACCTAGATTAGGATAAAGGATAGGTACTTTTTATTCCGATATTCCCACGAGATCAAGCCTTATGCGGGTGAAACTGCGGGGCGCAGCTAGTACGCTATACTTTACAAAGTTACATCACGCGGGCGAAGCCACTGGCGGAAACTAGTTGTTAATACAACAGGCTGTTTGCCGGTTTCTCTGAATAACTCAATACATTATAGTTTACTTTTACAAAAACTCCCAGTTAATTGAAACTATCTGTCACATGGTCTTAAAGAAAAAAACAGACCATGACGTTTAATGACGTGCACTTGACATTCAACTTTAGGGTGTCGCAATTACGAGGTCGACTATTACTTGTAACTACAGTATTAACTTATGTGTTTTAAGAGATGTAATACGGTACATACGTATCTGTGTGGTAGGTACAGCCACCCACCTGTTACCATCATTGTGTGGTAACCACGTTATCACTGCATGTGGCTTACAGCATTGCCAACACAACGACCGATATCTGTGACCGATATGGTACCAACATTATATTTAAGAGCCAAAGTATTTTTTATTAAGGGCCCGTCAGACTTTGTCCTGTCAAAATTTCAATTCCGATTTTTCAGCCGTTCCTTTGGGTTTTTCCAATTTATTTTTTTGCAAAACCTGTTTTGACGCAAACAAAACAAAAAAAAATTATATGTTTTAATCCGTCGAGCCATTTTCGAGTTTTTGCGAGACCAATACACGGCAATTGATTTATATATAGTATATATAGATTTAAAATATCTCCTGAATAAAATGATTGATGAACAACTATTTATATATTTCACAGATACTGTTTAGGAAAACAGTACCTACTCAATCACCCAATACAGGACCTACATCCTTTGTTATTACACAATTCCATATTCCATCATAATCATAACATTAATTGCATAACAAATGCGCCCTGCTATGTTGCATGCCAAGTTGTGTAACCAGATGTCAAAACGTCATACAAATAGTTTTCTGACAGCTGCGCGCACAGATTACTCTAAGCCGACGGCGCGCGAGTCGATTGCCGACTTAATGGAATGTTGCCATTTTTAAATATTATACTTTATTTATTTATGTAGAATTAATTATTGTATATTTATTTTATTTTTATATCTTAATTATATTTCATGGTATGCTGCACCGGTCGACGTCATTACGTCAACGCCGGCTGTCGCTGAAAACCAGCGCTGGGGCTCTGTCTTGCATAGGGTCGTAGCATTATTCTGAGCAATGGCCGTTTTGCGTGGATGTGACGCATATTTTCCCTAAACTTGTTTCTTTTTTAATTTTGTGTTCTTTTTTTGCGTCATGTTTACCGCAAATAAACGTATTTTCTTTCTTTCTTTTTTTTTCTTTCTATTTTGGTAGGTTTATAGTGTAGATGTTGCTGATCAAATATAATGTTTCCAGTTTCTTTCAGTATCAGTCAGGTAAAAATTCGATTGTGAAATAAGAGTTGAACATTAACCTCCAGGCTATAAAAATTAATTAACAAAAAGACACATAAATTAATTTGATAGCTGAATTCTCCACGTGCAAAATCAACATTAAAAAACTTTTCCAACCATCTGAATATTAACTTTTATCTTCAAATGACTACCCTCTCAATTAAACTAAGGATCAAGGCTGTCAAACGATCGCCTAGAGACATTTCAAAAAAATAGATTTTCGACCTCCACTCAAAGACTTCAGTAGAGCCCTCGAGGCAATTTAAAAGGTTTCAGAACATCGTCTAGGTTAACTTTCGAGGCCTTTTTTTATTGAACAAAAGGTTACATCAAACAGTTTCGATGTAACAAAGTTAGGGTTATAGGCAGGTAGGTAGTTAGGGTTATACTTGAAAAGATCTTGTTCGAAATTATGACTTTATCTTTTAAAGCAAAATGAAGTTTCTAAACTATTTAGATAGTACTTATAAATCACGTAGAAACGAAACTTTATAGTACCTCACTGCAACTGGGCATTGATAGACGTGAAAATGTGGGCCGAGACGAAGCAGAGTCACACATTCGTGAGTCCATCAATGCTTGGTTGCGGCCAAGGCTTGTACAGTACTTTTCTCAAAAAATGCGCGGATTACAAATTGAGTAAATCTACCCATATTATAAAACAAAGTCGCTTTTCGCGTTTGTCTGTATGTTCGCGTTGTTCATCTAAACCATGCAACAGATTTTGATGAGGTTTTCACCATCGTTTAGAGAATTTATTCCAGAAGGTTAATGTGTTACTAACTATTAATGTTACGTTTACCTAAGAAATCTCGATGTTTTTCAAGTCGTAAAAACCGTGCGAAGCAGGAGCGGGCCGCTAGTTAATTATAAATTCCAGAATCAATGTCGAATAACGATAATTTTTCACGCGCCAATATTTTCATTTGTTTCTTCATTACTTTAAACACTACTACTACTACTTTACTATTTGCAAGCCAAATAAATAAAAACTATGATAAGTTACCTCCTTGGTTGCCATGTGTTGAAGAAAAAAGGTCGTTCCATTTTTAACTAACTCCTAGTATGTTTGAGAAATACTTTTTTACCGGCCAACTGAATTAATAAGTCGATTGAAGCATCTCAACTCCAATTTTTTGAACAGGCAAAAATTCAACAATGTGATTTTTTTCTGCCCAAATAATCGAACCACAAACATCGCGGCTAAAACTCAATCAGAGGGACGGTTCACATATTTTAAGAACTTTTGCAATATATTCTCATTGTAAATCAGTAAAAATTTAATACTTAGCGCTTATCTACATTTTTAGGGTTCCGTACCTCAGAAGGAAAAAACGGAACCCTTATAGGATCACTTCGTTGTCCGTTTATCCATCCGTCTGTCTGTATATCAGTCTGTCAGACCCTTTTTATCAGAAACACGAGGAGGTATCAAGGTGAAATTAATAGTAAATACGTAAGTCTGTGGTCTCTCGAACTTCTAAAAAAATTAAGCTTCTAAGTCAACGCAATAAAAAAATACGGCCGTTCATGCGACATATTTTGATACTCGCAAATAAATCAAAACCTACATGATACTTCCCGTTGACCTACAATCATGAATTTTGGCAGGAAGCAAGGTCTCACAGCATATGTAAAGGAAAAAGTCCGGAAATAGTTAATTTGTAGTTTTATCAGACAATTATTTTTTTCGGTTACAAACTTACATTTGCAGTTGAATAATTGACCGTGACATATATCGATGTATGGGAGAACATGTTTATAAACTACAATGTTAAGTTTGTTTTTGGAATAAATTCATTCCAACTACGACACCCTTCATTGTGCGTGGTCTGACACACACTTGGCCGGTTTTTTATATTGATGGGCCAGATTGAGACTAAATAACAATTTTAATTACGGGAATTCCTGCAGCCTTCAGGCTTCCAGAAACTTGTAACAAAAAACAACCAACAAACTTCTACTACCACTCTACAAAACTATGAAAATCTTAATACCCAAGAAGCTCCTCATATTTCAATCAGCCGTGAACCGCCATCGGTGCAGAAGCACAAATACACTCTGATTACGTACCGACCCAAGGCGATTAATCAATTCGTTTGTTTTCCCGCGGGCATGCTCCAATGACGGCAGCACACCGCTGATTGACTCCTTTGATAATCTTGCCGGTGAATGAATAATAAACATTCGGTAACATCGGATATTTTCGGGTGTGTGCCGCCGAGCGTGAGAGTAAAACCTGTGGGTGATGACAGGGGATGGCTGTCTGGGGTTTTCTGGGACATGGTTTGACACGTTTATGGTAAAATATTGGCAAAAAATCTACCTGAAAATCAATATGTCTTATTTTAATTTTTTTAATGGATCTTTGTTTTTTTCTTTTTATTACGGACGCTATGCACGTCTTTCTACATTGTTCTCAGATGCATAATTTCAACATGAATGATATACCAATTTTTTATATCAATTTTTTTATTTAAAATAGTGTACGTGTAGTTTCTTGCCCGTTCTTCTCCATAGGTACCTACTACGCTTTGGAATGGGCAACTAACTGGGTCCACCCTTTATAGCAGAACTTTTTATGTCATAATATTATTTTGCATAACAGCGCATAGCATAAACTTCATTTCGCAGAAAATCGTTTGGCATACACTCATTTATAATACATTAAAAACGCATAATTTTGTAAGTCAGAATCATCTTTAGGCATAAATTTCATATCCATAATAATTAAAAAGTAGAACCATCATATTGCAGAAAGTTCACTGTCAGAATAGTCTTTTGGCATACCTACATACATTTCATATCGATAATCATGAAAAGGTAGAACTATCATAACTCAGAAAGTTTACAGTTAGAATCATCTTTTGGCATACTTTTCATATCCATAATAATTGAAAGACTCATCTATCACATTACGGAAAATTCATAGTTCATGCATGTAGCATGCAAATATGCAAAAAAGCACACACCACGCATGTATGCATCAAGCATGTAGAATGCAAACATGCAAAAAAGTACACACCATGCATGCAGCATGCAAACAAGCATGCAGCATGCAAGCAAACATGCAGCATGCAAGCAAGCATGCAGCATGCAAGCTAGCATGCAACATGCAGCAGGCATGGTTTCTGTCACGGCTCCGGTGCTGCGGGGCTTAAATTACACTCTAGGGGTAGGGCAGACAAGACTACGTGCAGTCGGTTTTGCAGCGATTCGGTTCTGTCACTTCACTAACTTTTGTATGTAGTACAACTTATTGACTTTTTAAAACAATATTTTAATTTTAATTTAAGGTTAATAATATGATTACATTTTATAGAAGTGACAATAATTATGCCTAATAAAATTATTCCAAATGAAATTCTGCCATCTTCTTAATATGCCAAGTGAAATTATTCCAAATAATCGTCGCTCTAAATAAACGTTATGTGAAACGAAAATATGCGAAATTAAGCTTTGCCAAAAGTAATTATGCCAAATAAAATGCTGCCATCTTAAAAGTATGCCTTTGTAAATTCGGACATATAAACATTCGGCCAAACAATAATTATATTAAATGATTTTTATGCCATATATATATTCGTTTAAAGAAGATTATGCCAAGTGTGTTATGCCAAATAAATTTCGGAGCATCAAAATTCTGCCAGATAGAGGGAACCCCAACTAACTTCATATTTCTTACTGACCGACTTCTTCACATTTCAAAAGTGCCTGTAAATGGTTTAATTGAAATAAATGCTTTGAGTTTGAGTTTGAATAACAAAATTCCCAAATTAACAAAAAAATCGAAAAACATAGTACGTTTAAGCATGGGCTGCCCAAGAAAGGAACTATGAAATAAACCCAAAATATCAGAAATGCTTCTTTGTTTGATACCTTGACTGACATTTATTAACTAACTCCCTAAAATTATTACCAACTAGCTTTTGCCCGCGGCTTCGCTAAAATATCCCACAGGAACGTGCTGCCGGGATTCAGAGTATCCTATGTCCTAACCCAGGTCATAGCTTATCTGTATGCCATTCATCGAAAACCGTTCAGCCGTTACGGCATGAAAAGGTAACAGGAATATAATAAATCGGCGGAATTCCATACCTCACGTTGTCTTTCAAGATCCTTTTTCTCAGGAACGCGTGGAGGCATCTAGTTGAAATAGATATCAAAAACTTAAGAAAGAAAGAAGAAAAGAAAGCTGCTTAAGTCCCCTCCCCACTCCACTGACTTCTACTCCTACTCCTTCACTGTGCACGCGGTGCGGTTGTGGAATTCACTTCCGCCCGACATTAGGGACTGCCAGACTGTTGCAGTATTTAAAAGAAGAGTGAAAGAACACTATCTTTCCACTTCGTCATAGTTGCGTTGGTATTTATTTTGTATTTTATTTATTTTAGTATGTACGATTGTATGTATGTATGTATGTATGTAAGTATATTCTCATATAATTTTTTATCTTTTAAGTGAATTGTTTTGATTTTATGTATTTTACTTTCTCTCTACTCTTACACACGGTGTCTACATCTCTTTTTACCCTCTGTCCTATCGCAGGTATGCTGGAAGAGATTTCTTTAGAAATAAGCATCACCTTTGTACGTATTTTTCTGTTCTTTTCTTCTTGTCTGTTTATATAAATGTGTGTACATAAATGGTTAAATAAATAAATAAATAAATAAGAAAGAAAATACGTTTATTTGCGGTAAATATGACGCAAAGAAAAAAAACACGAGAATAACAAATTGGGGGAAAATATGCGTCACATCCACGCAAAACGGCCATCGCTCAGCATAATGCTGCGGCCCTATGCGAGACTGAGCCCCAGCGCTGTATCTAACTTAAGTCTACGGTTTCTTGGAACTGTAACGAAAATCAAACTTCCAAGTAAACGCAATAAAAAATACGGACATTTATGCCGCATACCTTGTACATTTGCAAATAAACCAGTCTATTTGGTACTTCCCGTTGGCCCAGCAGCATGAAGTTTGGTGAGAAGCAAGATCAAGTAAAGAAGAAAATCCGAAAATTCGTCATTTATAGTTATAGTACCTGGGCGAGCGAGAGCTGCTCTGGTGAAAAAAGAGAATGCTAATTTAATAGTATAGGATAGTTCATACTAATTCCATGCTGCCATGATAGTAGGTACCTACTAATTCCATGCTGCCATGATAGTAGCCATCTTGTTCTTAACTTTGGGCGACCGAGCTCTGCTCGGATGAAAATACGGAGAAAACGGATTTTCCCAGATATGAGACCTAGCTAGATCGGATTTTCACCCCCGTAAACCCCTATATTGCAACCTTCATCAAAATTGTTAGAGCCGTTTTCGAGAACATGATTACAATTAATATAAAAATATTACTCCTTTAATAGTATAGGATATGAACTGCAAAGTTAAGTTTGTTCTTCAATCTGGGATCAAAAATTCATAGGCCGTGTCTTGATGTAACATTTAGCCTGTATTTTATTACTCTATTACTTAAAATTTCTTTTTCAATTGAAAAGTTAAGTTTGTTCTTTAATCCAGATTTGGAAATTCGGGACCCTCAGGGCGCATGTCCTATTCACACTCATCCGGTTTTAAAAAATAAATTAAATAGGCTTATATTATTCTAAATGCCTTACTTAAAATACTGATTATTCATTTTACTTTTATTATCACCATTAATTTGTAATACCTACTTTAATGCCGCCATTGAACACAAAATACCTATTACAGGTACATGTTAGAAAGGTTAGTTTATGACTTTAAATTGTAATTACTTTTGAGAGAGTGGGCCGATTTAGGTGAAATAAAGACTAAATGTAAATTCAAGCACCGACTATAACTACATTTCCATTTTCTCAACACTCTTGAAAAGATGACACAAAAAAATCAATACCTATTACATGTGAATTTTAAAATCATCCCCTATTTTACTCCTTTGGGGGATGATTTTATAAAAACGCTGAAATGCTTACCAAAAGCATAAATTTGAATGTACATATCCCTAACTTAAGAAATGTTGGATTTCCCATACAAACTTTCATCTCCTATATCACCCCCTTAAGGATTATTTTTGAGACAAAAAGTACGCTATGTCCTTCTCCAGGATCCCATCTATCTCCTTACCAAATTTTATTGAAATCCGTTCAGTGGTTTAGCAGTGAAAAGGTTACATACAGACACACAGACAGAGTTACTTTCGAATTTATAATATTATTATAGTTAGGATAAGCTAATCAACACATGCATTTCTCTCCTACTCGTAACTCCAAAACCGTCTTGCATCAAAATATCGCACTTCAAGCAAAAATATTTAATGTTCTTCATAATTACTTAAGAGTCTCAGCACTCGGTGTATTTTATTATTCAAATCAGATTGTGCTCCACAGAACAATTAATCAAGCGACTGGGATGCAAATGCATCTATCAACGACACGGCGTGGACGTGGCTGTCTTCGTCTTAAAATTCTACAATAAATGCAATCAACCGCTGACTCGCTTAACCACAGATAACAAGGAATAAGCGATAGCGGGATTATGAAACAAATTACTTTAAAGAATCGGTGGTCTTGTTCTACAAAAGTTGTTAAGCCCAAAAATGACCTGGGGAAAGAAGTTACAGCCAATAAATGCCAGCCTACCTTTTTAGACCCTTTGGCTGTGCCCATAATTTCATTAAGAATCATACCTCTTAAACTGAAACATATCAATACTGCCCGATTACAGAAATAGATGCGGTTGTAGTATTTCCCCAGAAGATGCATTTAATACTACTTCTTCTTTTTTTCGAATTGGTGCTATTATATTCGTCTAATTACCTAGATTAGTTTGGCCCAATAAGAGTCCAATCTACACTACTAAAAAATGCCAATCAAACTTTGCGATGATAACAAATTCTTTTGAGCTATTATTTTGCAGTAGATTGCTAATAACGTACAGCTATTAAAACTCGACAATTTCAACACCGACCCAAAAACATTTTGCAGAAGCCCGCTCCCGTTACCGCTTATGTCTCAACTCTCTCCCCAACAGCGTCCGTCCGTCGGCCATCAGTTGCAGTACGTAATGTAAACAAGTTTTTCCTCGTTGTATCAAAGAGGTCGTCTTTGTGCCACAAATAATAGACTTAGTTGCTCCACTACTTCACTTTGTATAGTATTGCGACCCTTAGACAAATATTATACATTTTTACATTTAAACGCGCAAAGTTTCTCAATATTAAATCTTTTGTAGTGGGTTTATTTAATCATGTTTCTGAGTATTGTTGTCTCTTGGAGCTGTGTCAGATGTTTGTTGATTATGTTCTGTTCCGTGTGGAGAGATTGTTTGAGGACTCTGCGTTTCAAGAATGTCAAGGAGTAGGTACAATCAGCCTCAAAAAGATGTATATATCGACAAAAATTTGTTTGATTGTCTATAATTTGTGTTTTATAAATACTGTATGAATAAAGTACCCAATTTGTAATATGTTTTCTGGCTACTCATTGATACAATATTATGGAACAAAGATTCTACAATCTTTAATATTGTCTTGCACATTTCACGAAATATAGAAATATCTAGTACTGTCAGCCTCAAAAAGATATTTACATCGACAAGAATGAATTTAATTGTGTAGACAATACTAGGTATTTGTAGGTTTCGGGGAATGTGTAAGACAATATTACGTACAAATAGCTAACCTCTCTTGAAGGCAAATTAACGGACCCGTTTTCTATGATATGCTACCTAAATACAAAACTTTTATTTAAGAATAAGTTTCATATTCACATAATTGATAATCGTAAAGGTTAAAATAGCCAAAAGCTTCTCTTCAAAGTAATTGCAGTCAATTTAGAACTCAAGTTTATTTATTTTCAACGTAAACTGATTCATAAACAAATCTATTTTAGGGAGATTGACTTAACGGCTACACAGTTATCCCACGAATACTTTTACTCCCAAAAATGCCTAAATCACTACTATTTTTAATTAGACAGAAGGAAAAGCAAAATGCGATACTAACAAACAAAAGCTCTTATCTCGACATCGTGCAACCCATTTTTACGAAAAAGGAAACGAGCAATGCGTCACGCCTTACGCATCTGATTACCGACCAGCATATCTTGAACTCCACCCATATCTTAATCAGTACAATGTGTTCAACGATTTCGATAATCAACGCGATCGGCGAGCTCAATATAAAATGGATGGCGGCTACATTTGGAAACTATCCAAAGTGTCTGAAATGGCGCTAGTCACAGTGACATAACTGTTTTTGTTGCGAAAAAGACAAACAAATAGAGGGTGTATTTACGCACGTAATGCGTTCCTTTAAAAAGCTGCCAAGTGCGTGTCGGACTCGCCGTCGAATGGTTCCGTAACACCATGCAATATTTAACAATTACAAAAACAATTTAAAATTTCTTGTATGGGGACGCCTTTAATTTTCATTTTATTATTTGTTGTTATAGCGGCCATAGTAAGTAGTACACTCTCTTTTAAAATGTCAAGTGTGTACCTATTACCCTAGTCCAGGCCATGGCACGGAGCGAGAGGGCATGGGAGGCCGTCACCTCCTTCTGCGAAGCAGTAATGCTCGCGAAGGAGGAGGCAGAACGCGTGAGGGAGAGGCAAATTTCGCGCCCTCACGCCCCTAGCCGCCGCAGGAGACGCCCTGGGCGTCGGGAATCGCAGGCCGATTCCCGGCCACCGTAGGCGCGGGCTTGCGGACGGTGAGCAATGGGTAGCTCGCCGTCCGATAAGGACCAGGCCCGGGTCGACGGCGCGTTGTGTTCCACGCGCGCCTCAAAGAGCACGCCCTCCCGCTCCACCCAGAGCGGGAGAAGTTATTTGATAATTTCCCACCCAAAAAAAAAAATAAAATAAAAAAAAAACAAAAAAAAAAAAAAAGTGTGTACCTATTACGGTTCAAAAGAGCCCTGTGATAGGCGGACGGACAGCGGAGCCTTAGTAATACGGAATCCTAAAAAGGTATATTTAGCTATTTGTCAGTATACAACAGTACGGTGCCAATTTACTCTTGAAACATTATTTCTTGAAAGATATATCCAGAACTAAGTTAGGGTATTATTTTAGCTCTAGTTTACCGTAAAAAAATTCTAAAAGTTAAAAAATACTTGTCACAGGAAATGGTACATTTTCAGACTTACGGCCACTCGCCTTTCGCTTGACATTGGTTTCTAAGACTTTCCAAAATATCGAGATTTCTTTGCTTATATAATGTAAGTTTAATAGCATACACAAACCTTGCTGAATAAATGGTGCAAACCGTACCAAAATCCGTTTCGTAATTTAGAAGAACAACGTGGTCACACAGTTAGAGTCATTACACACCGAGACGTGACGCGAAGCGACGCGAAACGCACTTTTTAAGATACTAATACAAAATATAACTTTCTTTACTACTCAAAAAGATACACATTTAATGGAGATAATTGGGAAATGCCTCGCGGCGTTGCGCGACGCATCACGAAGCAGCGAGGCGTGGTGCGTGGGGCTGCCAGCGACTTCACGATGCGCCTTGCGACTTTGCGCTGTGCCTCGTGGCGAAACCACTGGCCTCTTCAAGCTGCATCGTGTTACGTCTCGGTGTGAACTGACCCTTCGACACGAAAAGCAACTTTACTTTATAATAGATATATAGACATAGATTCCATAGGAAGTAAGACTGCCGTCTGAAATACATACTTCCCCCATTCATAATAAATGAACGTCTTACTGAAAAGCAACCAAAGCGCATTGAAACAGCTTCAATAGCTGTTGTCATCAAAATGAGTGATTATATAATGTACATACATTACTCCTCCAGTAGCCTTCATATGCCAATTTAATTTAATATTATCCTCACAGGTAAAAGGAGTTGTGACAGTAATTTAATTCCATACGCTGCCATTCGCTTGCGACAAGACCCGTTTTTATTATGGAAGTATCTGGATCATTTTACTATATATTATGTAGGTAGTACCTGCGTGCCTCGCTGCCAGCTTGTAATGTAAAATATGAGCTGCGCTGTGATTGGACGGTAATAAGTTTGTGGAAGAACATTGTGATAGGTCGTTTTCAGTGTTGTGTGGAGCGACGAGTTGGATTACAGATTGGCTTTAAAAGGCTTACGTTGATTCGCAAGATGAGTACCCATATACATGGTTTATGTCATGTAATGGTTTTAACTTTTTTTCTCTAGATTCTCTAGACTAAAGCCTGAATAACACGGTGCGTTTTCATTTGAGTTGCGCCACCTAAACAGTGTTTAGACGACGCAAGTAATTAGTTGCTTCAATTTTATTGCAAAATACTTGCATCGTTTAAATAGGGCATTAATACAACAAAATAAATTATGTAAACTATGTATATACAACTAACTATTATAATATTATGTACAAGTATGTAAAGGAAAAGAATAAAATAAAGGAAAGATTTTTATTAAATCAAAAATTGATTTGAATTCCGCGTTATATTTTCCTTTTAACATACAATACGGCCAATAAATAGAGCGCAATATAATATTAGTAGGGTATCAGTCCGGCGAGGTCATGCATTGGAACCACACTCGTTGCACTATGACGTAAAACAACTTCTACGTAAGCACACATTACAGGAAAATCTGATCGAAAACATGAAATCGCTTACATACAGAGAACAAGCTTGGCGATCAATATTCTTTACATCTTTAAACTATATTTAGAACTGAAGAACCATTACAGTCTGACATGATGTTGAGGGCTATTACCTTATAATAACTTATTAATTTAGACAACCGCTAAGAAGTGGAACTCCCTGCCGAAGTTTTAGCTTCCCGATAGCTTTAACCAAGGAGTCTTCAAGTCTCGAATCTTCTACTTAATAAAATTCTTCAATTCACTGACAGATAACGCACAGACTAAACCGCTGGCTCTAGAAGCTTGAAGTTTTGCGCAAGAGTTCCTTACATTCACCTCCTAAAGAGGGGGTGAATGTTGAAAAAACCTTTCTTCGTGGTCACGATCGTTATGTAAGGAACTCTTGTGCAAAACTTCAAGCTTCTAGAGCCAGCGGTTTAGTCTGTGCGTTGTCTGTCAGTGAATTGAAGAATTTATTACGCTCTTTGACTGGAAGCGAACAGACGTGTGTCGCATCGCGCTGTGAATATTGACATTCTTGTGATTTGTAGTGCTGTGATTGGTTGCTGTTGCCGTTTTAGATTCCTTGTTGCTCCTGCGGTGTTATTACCTGTGGTCTACGCTCACTGGGAGGAGTTAAGGTGAGACAGAACTTTTTTGTCGGCTCCTACATTGAATCGGTGTTCAAATATATTTGAAAAACTCATTTAAATAAACACAAAAAGTTTTGCGTTTGGCTGGGCTTGAACCTGTGGCACCGGAGCATCGGAGGCGGCGCGTGTGCGTGCTAGGCTAAATGAACATCTGACCACGCGCCCAAAATAGCTAAGTTCTATCGACTGCAAGGAGTTGTATCAAATTTTTTACTCGTGTTGTATAGTAATTACCAGTGATCGGAGTAGGTAGATTGATTTTTGGTACTTGTATCATAAATGCACACAGAAAGAATAACGTGGATAAGCCATTTTTCCGGAAAGCAATTCCGGTATTTCCGGATTCAATTAAATATTGTTAATGTTTGTAGTGATATTATTTTCACAACACAGTAACGAACAAAGAAGCGCACTCTACGAACCGAAGTAAACGAGTGACCTATCTGAAATGTCGTCGGCGGGCGTACGCATTGTTTTGATAATCGGTTAGTGCACCACCCATGATCCTTTGGTCTCATTGGTCGTTGGGTTGTGTCAAATTGTGACTGTGTGCCGTTAAAACAAATTATGAAGAATATAATATTGCTCATTTTAATACAATTCCTACCTAAGTTCCGGTATAAAAAAAATAATCAACCAATTCCGGAGGAATGTCCATATTAATGTATACGTTTCGGATCAATGACCCCAATTCAATCTACCTACTCCGATCACTGGTAATTACGCAGATCAGCAATGCCAAGCGCTATGCGGACGCCCCCTTCGAAATCTACCATCCCGTTGCTTGAGACTCATTCGGAGCCTGATTTGTTCTCTGCCGCATCCATTCCTGATTTAAATATCAGTGATACAATGGATAGCATCACAACACGGCAGTGCAAGAAACGCTTCAGAGGTGACGACGACTGCACGGAGACTGACAGATTCGAAGATTTGAAAAATATGCTACAATCATGGAAAAACGATCAAGATGTTGTTCCTCAACTCTGAAACTACAAAATCTCAATATCCAGAGTCATATTCTAAGATTGAAAAGTCAATTAAATTTTTCAACTTGAACTATGAGGAGATGAGGTCTCGTCTGGAAAGCCTGGAAGTTGCACACAGGGAGAATGTTAAGCGCTTGAATGACTCGACTAACGGTGTGAATGCACAAGCTGTGGCATCACTTGAGGCTAAAATTGAGGCAATGGAGCAGCATGCACGTTCATGTAACATTGAAATCTGTAATTTACCAGAAAAGCGAAATGAAAATTTGTTCGGCATCGTGGATTCCTTAAGTTGTGCTATTAACTTACCTGTGTCTCATAATGACATCACATCGATACATAGAGTACCACACGCTCAACAACATAATCGCAAACCTAAAAATGTTATAATCAAATGCAGAACACGTATTGTACGTAATAACATTCTTAGTGCCTATCGCCAAAAGAGGGGCCTAAAGTCTGACCAGTTGGGGATCTCTGGTGCCTCGGTACACGTTTATATTAATGAACATTTAACCCTAAATAATAAAGCATTATTTCGAGAAGCTAAGAAGTTTGCCACTGAAATCGGATTTAAATACGTATGGGTCAGGAATGGGACAGTTCTTGTACGAGAACGGGATGGATTGTCATCAATTGCTATACTTTCTGCTGAAGATCTTAAAAAGATTGTTATCAATGAGAGGAAGTGTACTGAAAACCCAGATACATAGCTATATCTATATTCACACAGTTTGTTTGTGTATTTATATTAAGCTTTGTCTATATATTGATGTCCTTTTGCTGTTGCTTTCTATAACTTTATTTGACGGGTTTATAAGTTTTAATAGGTATGTCTGTCTCAAGTGTAGTCAAGTGTGTCAATATTTATCTCTTGTCCACTAGCTTACTCCGCTGGTTGTCAATGATTATATTTAAAAAAATCTTATTCTTTATTCTGGGCTTTCTATATTGCATGCGATTGAGTCTTTTTGTACCATTTCAACTTTTATGTATAATATTGGATACTACCTTGAAGTACAAACACTGCTGCAAACTTAAACTAATTTGTAATTCTGGCTTATCCGTTACTTATCATATAATTGTAGACAACGGGCTTAAGTATTATATATTTGGTGGTACGAGTTACATAATACAAATTTATTATATTACTGTTACTTATGGCCACTAACAACATTATGTTTTACTACCAGAAATGTAGAGGTACTCGTACAAAGTTGCAAACGCTTTATATGAACATATTGAGTAATTCTTATGATAACGATTCTTATGTAATTCTTATGGTTCTGACCGAAACTTGGCTTATTCCTGATATCCGTGATAGTGAATTTATTGATGAACGATATGTTGTCTTTAGATGTGACCGTGACCGTATCGCGACGAATAAAAAAGATGGAGGTGGTGTTCTAATTGCTCTGCTTCGTGAATTGCGGGCGACAATATTGATAACTCAATTATTCAACTCTGAAATTGAACAAGTATTAGTACAGATGCCTGCCACGCAGCAGCGCACACGTCATATATTATTGGTGTGGTGTATATACCTCCAGCGTCTCGTGCAGAAGTATATGAGCAATACTTAGACATGCTGCAAGGCTTAGCTAATAATCCCAATTGCAATACATACCATTTCTTTGGTGACTATAGCCTGCCTGAGATTGATTGGGTGCAGCAAGGCAACCATGCCACTGCGCGTCACACGGACTCTACGGGACGTATATTACTTAATTTTATAGATATAATAAATGGTTTACAATTTCAATACACGAAAAATAGTTTAGGTCGTGTCCTGGACTTGATAATCTCTAATGCGGACCCACAAACGATGCCCTGCAATATTCTGGTGAATCCTGACAGCCTCCACCCCCCTTTTTCTATATTAACTCACCTAGACGTGAGTTTCAAACCGATTCAATGCCATCCGGTTCGCAGGTATAACTTTCACAAAGCAAACTATGATTCCATTAAACATGACTTGGGCAATGTAGATTGGGAAGAGTTACTCTCTCATCATTCTTCTGAGATGGCCGTTGATCTCTTTTATGAAACTATATATGCGGTTATCAGGTTGCATATTCCACGAACTTATACTAAAAACTCAAAATTTCCGATCTGGTTTTCACCTTCTCTAATAAAAACATTTAAAACCAAAAAACATGCTTGGGTTAAGTGGAAGAAATATGGTAATCACTCTGATTATGTGAATTTTTCAAATTATCGCAAATTATTTCATAGTGAGTCCGCTAAATGTTATAAGAGATATATGACATCAGTTGAAGACAGTATTCCCAAATCTATTAAGTATTTTTAGTCGTATATCTCTTCCAAGAAAGGCAAAGCCAAGTACCCTGCTAATATGTTTTACAAAAATGTCTCTTCCGATGACCCTAAGGAAATATGCAATCTGTTTTCAACTTTCTTTTGTTCGGTATACGAACCCTCTACCTTTGACCCAGACCTATGGCAACCGTCTAATTGCTACGAAGACAATTCGCCATGTATCTCTGACATTTACTTGCCAAAAGAATCAATACGTACAGCATTGAAGTCACTGGATTCTTCTAAAGGAGCTGGACCCGATGGCATACCACCTTCCTTCTTCATAAGTACATCTGACCACGTGTCTTCCGCTTTACATATAATTTTTAATAAATGTTTGAAGGAAGGGGTCTTTCCTACAGTTCGGAAGCGAGCCTCTATCACCCCTGTGTACAAGAGTGGCGATAAAAATAATGTAGAGAATTATCGGCCCATTTCCATTCTTTCCATTTTGTCAAAGGTTTTTGAACGGCTTGTGCATAGTACGCTATATCAACATATCCGTCATCTTATCATACCCGAACAACATGGTTTTATTAAACGTCGCTCCACCAACACTAACCTCATGACCTTTATGAACTATCTCTTTGAAAATATGGACCACCGGGTACAAGTTGACGCTGTTTACATGGATTTTCAGAAGGCCTTTGACAAGGTGGATCACACCCTGCTTATGGAAAAAATTGCCTTTAATGGTATACGCGGCAACTTACTCAGATGGTTTGCTTCATATATTTTCAATAGGACTCAAAAGATCGTCATTAATGGGCATGAATCTGAATCTATTGTTGTTAAATCCGGTGTTCCTCTGGGATCAGTATTAGGTCCTTTTTTATTTGTATTGTTTGTTAACGACATTAAACATTGTTTTGTCAACTCACATTTCTTGATGTATGCAGACGATATGAAAATTTATATCACCTGTAAAAACTATCGTGACTGCTGTTATTTACAACAGGACCTTGACAGATTTTATGAATACTGCCTCAAAAATAAACTCTTTCTTAGCTTTCCCAAATATCACACAATTTCTTTTACTAAAAATAAAAATCTGATTAAATTTAATTATTCAATAAATAATATAAGTCTTAATGAAGTTCAATCTGTCCGTGACTTGGGTGTTACGCTTGACTCTAGTCTGCATTTTGATACTCATATTGATAATATAGTAAAAATGATTTGTCAGCTTTCAGATGTATGGACTCGTGATGAGATCTTCAAGTAACTTTGTGCGACCCTCTACATTCTTAATGCTATATAAAGCCTTAATTCGGTCGCAATTAGAATACGCTGTCCAAATTTGGGATCCGCTATATGATAAGTACAAGGATAGGTTAGAAACTGTGCAGAAAAAGTATTTACGTACTATGAATTATAAATGTTATCGTCCCAAAGTCTCCTATGAACAATTACTGAAGCATTATAATATTCTCAGTTTGGAATCTAGACGATTTCTTCTGGGTGTAATGATGCTGCATGGCATATGTAGTAATAGTTTTGACTGCATTCCTCTATCAAATAGTCTGCATTATATAGTACCTAAATCTGTCATGCTTCGTGGGGTACGTGTGCCTCGACTATTTCACACAAATTCGTGCAGGACTAACGCCGGGGTGCGCGTGCCTCTTCGTTGCCTCGTTGATGTATACAACACTCACTGTCATGCTTCGTGGGGTACGTGTGCCTCGACTATTTCACACAAATTCGTGCAGGACTAACGCCGGGGTGCGCGTGCCTCTTCGTTGCCTCGTTGATGTATACAACACTCACTGTCATGCTTCGTGAGGTACGTGTGCCTCGACTATTTCACACAAATTCGTGCAGGACTAACGCTGGGGTGCGCGTGCCTCTTCGTCGCCTCGTTGATGTATACAACACTCAGTTTATGGAGCTTGACATATTTACTCTTTCTAAACATAGTTTCAGGGCGAGAGCAATAGAATTACTAAATTCTTGAGTATATTTTTTTTTTTTTGTTTCTTTCTTCTTCTTCTTAATAGTATTTTATGATGCACTCTGTACTGTACGTCTGTTTTCTTTTAACTTTTTTTTGTGAGATCGTGGACAATGGTGTGGGTTACATGTGTAGTAACATAAATATGGAATAGATTATATTTAGATGTTTTTCTAAGTACTTTGCTAATTTAAGAATCTTTAGTTAAGCTTGGCATGTAACTGTTTTTGTCCCTAACAAATAAAATAAAAATAAAATAAAATAAAGAGACTAAACAGGGGATGAAAGTCTGAATGGAAGTTCGTCATTTGTGCCGATAGAAAATCCCATTGGGGCACGGCTTGTAAACAGATAACTTCAATGCAAGCGTGCACCATGTACCTTTGACTAATGCTTACCATTATACTAGATAGTTGTGAAACGTGAGCCTAACAAAGGTAAAAACACAAAGCTTCCCCTTGTTACATTAGTGCCCCAAAAATAGCTCAGGTATGTGAATGCATTCTATTTCCCGAAGGTCACCGCATGGCGTGCGACACGGCAAGTGACTGCAGCGTTCTACTCGAACATCGCATTTTACTCATACGTGTATAAATTTTATTAAATTGCTTATACATGAGCAACGATTATGTCAGGCGTAGTGTCTAACATTGAATTTTTTGGCATATTTTTTTTTTTCGTTTTAGTTGAAATAATTATTTTGACAGACTAGAGTTGGGCTACATTACAAAACATCACGCCTGTATTCCCCAAAGGGTTAGGCAGAGGTATAACTATCGTACACGCACATTTCATCAGTTATGTTTAAGTCTCATGTAATAGGGGGCGAGTCCATTCCCATCAACCGGGCACAAAAACAGTTTCAACAAAAATTAAATTTGAATCTTACTCAAGTGATCGAACACGAACAAGATACAAAAGAAGCTTACTTGCACTTATTCTTGAAATCGACTTATGGCACATTATCGCGGATTTAGCTTTGAATTTCGAAATTATGCCGAACAAAAAAATGCTTTAGAAAAACGCAAAGTCGTACGGTTTACGGAGGCGCCTGTAGAAATTCATAATTCAAGTTGAATTCAACAATTCACCTTTAGAACTTCGAAATAATGATTAGAGAATAGCACTACAGCAAATCCAAAATGGGCATGAATCTGACAAGCTTGGAAAGCAACATTTTCACACTTTTCAGTTCGATTTTTCGTGGTTTTTGTAACATCGGGATGTTTTCCCTCTGCCAACTGTGGAGATTATTTCAATAGTGTACAAGCCGTAGATTGAAGTGTGTTGTAGAAAACTTATGTTGTGTTATTTCGCAGCTTATACTCGTATATAATTTTACAAACATTAGTAAATTTTACACAATACTCTCAATTTCTCTTTTTAAAGATTTTTTTTGCCTCAAATCTGTTGTTTATACCAACGTTAAGCTTTATTTTATTACTTCTTCGTCTGACATTGTGACAAAGACGTTTTACATCTTAATGTTTGAGACAAATATATAGAAGATACCGAAGTTTCTAGAGTAAGTGGCTCCACTTTAATTTTGTTGCTCTGTCTTATTGTAGTAACATTGATATAATCGTCAACAATACAGTCTAAGTCCCATTTGATGTCTTTACTATTTCGATCATAACAAGTACTCACTGTCCTTAACAAATCTAATCACATTTCGTCCAAGACGACACTCAAAGAAATAAAACAAGCGTCCATATTTTCCTGGTCAATTTATTATCAAAACTACAACAGCTAACGAAGCACAAAGAAATAGTAACCAATATTCTGTACTGGAAGACAATCATGACAGCGGGCCAGAGGGCCGTGTTTGAGGTAATTTACGGCCCTCTGAGGCCAAAGGCATTACCCTCGCCCTTTTATTACACACAGCCTTCCCACACGATTGGGGAGGACTTGTAAAAATATTTTATTGGGTGAAAGGTGGTTCTGGTTGACAATGTGTGGGATAGTGTTGGCTTTGACAATAGTACAGGAGTCTTGTTCTCATTAGCGCACGAATAGTTGCTATTTGGGACACGGTGCCTTTTATTTGTAAGGGTAAAGATCAAAGACGAAAAGGTAGAAAAGATCGAGCGCTCAATTACAAGATCTCAACTTTTAAGGTCACACTCACTCTTTCACTCTGACTTGGGCATAAAATCAAGAAAATTCATTTAACCTTCTTTTTAGGAGAAGATTAGTCAGTACTAACTTGGCCACAGCAAGTCTCCTTCCAGTAGCAACGGTTTAAAATAACTTCATACATGGAACACCTGTAGGCAAAGGCATAGTCAGAGATAGACTGTTAAACAGCAGCATTTTACATATAACGGTATTAAGACCCACGGGAGCAAGCTAAAAGCCATTTACGGGCACAATTCCAGAACTGTTTTCTTTTTTCTGCAGTAAAATAGCACTTCTTCCAAAATAGTTCTTAAGTTATACACACCCCATATGTTACTCACTAGATAACAAAGGATATAAATATAAATTACACTACAATAAAATGATTTAGACCCACTTTACTCTCGAAACTAGAGTCTCGTCTATTTGTCTTAACAAATAAGACATAAAAAATAATGTCAGTGTCACAATGTCAGACGAAGAAGTAATAAGACTACTATAGGTCTGCAGTATTATGTACCGTACGCAGTAAAATCACGTCGTAAATTCTAACTTGACGGGCCCACACGTCTCAATGTTTTTTCGAACCCTACTATGTAACATTTATGTTATTTAAATTATGAATCATATTTATGGCTCAGGTAAAAGATATGTGGGTTTTATTTTCATATTTCTTGAAGATTCGATTTAAACCTTTCATGTGTTGTAAATATCTGTATTGATTTAGCACGATTTATGTGGTACAGACATTTTATGGCCAGATAGCCAGCATTAAATAGATTGCCATATAAGCATAAAGATATAGGCTTATTGGATTATCTAAGCCTTTTGATAATATTCTAAACTTTGTCTGATACAAGAAATAATCAAATAATAAAAACGTAGATCCACCTTGCTTTAGAAAACTAATCTTTAAATACTTTTATCTACTGGCAATCTGCGGATATGTGTCACTACAGTCGTATCAGATCTAACAAATCAATACTTAACTTGAACTGTATTCTTTAGTTTATTATTATTCTTTAGTTTATGCTTATTTTGTATTCTTACATAATTTTAAAACACTCTTTAGTAACCACTCACTTGTCTTTACTCGGTGGTGTGCTACTGGTCAAATATCTTTGTCCAATGTAAATTTGATTAAAGAAATTGGATGGCATTTACTTATTTCATCAAAAGTAGAACATTGAATTGATTCAATTTTGGACAATGATAGTAGACGAATAATATGTGACAAATGGCATACCACCCTAAGAAGAAAACAACATGAGGGCAATAGATAAACCAATGTATAAAGACAACAAGTAAGATACAACCTTTTTTGAATAAAAAAGATGACAAGAGACAAAATTATCGGAAAGAAAGAGATATTTATACAGAAAAAGATCATCACTTGCCTAGCCTTTTCCCAACTAAGTTGGGGTCGGCTTCCAGTATAGCTGTATGTAGCTGATTACCAGTATTTTACATGGAGCAACTGCCAATCTAACCTCCACAACCCAGTTTACTGGGTAATACGATACCCCCTTGGTAAGACTGGTTGTCAGACTTCGACTGTCAAAGATCTACAAATGACAACCGAGACCAACGGCTTAACGTGCTTTCCGAGGCACGGAGGGGTCTCGATACGTAATGAATGGTCACCCATCCACGAACCGACCTGGGCAAGCGTAACTTATAACCATCGATCGACCCGTGCGGATGTTATTATTTAGCCACAAGCCCCTCCCATTTAGAGACAGAAAAAGATATAGAGGATTATCTGCTCTCAATATAAATTGTAATCCAATTGAACAACAAGCCAGTGAACATCTCCCACGCGAGGCTTGCCCCAAAAAGGGCATAACGTAACAAATTCGCTTATTTATTTTTACAACATCAAGGTGGTATTTCAGTGCCATCGAATGACAATTTATGTGCCCCTGATATTGGCAACCCCCAAAATTTTATTACCAGCGTAATGCTGTTATGAAAATACGGCAGAATCTCTAGGTATCAGGATTTTGTGAACACTTTAGCTTTAGGAGACGAAAGCAGGAATTTTTTCACGTCAATTTTGCGTGAGCTTAAAATTTAAGCAAGATTTTCAAGGCAACTTTATGTGGAATATATGAAATTGTTCGGTAATGAAGATACTGGAATGAAGTACAGTGTTTTACCGTTTGGAATATTCGAAATATAAAAAAATCGGGTTATTTCGTGGTTGCGGGACAACCTTGTTGTGAAAAACTAAACGAGTTCAGTTTAGAAAAGTGTAAATTCAGGCTCAAAGAGACGTAATGGAATGTTTTAAAAGACTTTAAAATTTTAACAAAAAAACTACTCTATTCCAAAACCCTTTTACATAAAACCAACATCAAACATCAAAAACTCAATTTTACATTCCAACATTAAACTGTCAAAGAAAATAAAATAAAACCAACTTACACACCCATATAAACTATCCCGAGCCTTCCACACACAATTCTTTTATCGTCAATTGTGCTTTAAGTGCTTCTGCACTGAAGTACCTGCCTAGGCCATGCCTAATGTTGAACCTAACTGCGTTAGAACGTGGTTAATGCTATCGTTAAGTTAGGACCTGCCCATAAGTCGGTAGAAACAAACGTGGAGGTAATTACATGATAGTTAACTGCCCCTGCTGTTAAGCGTTTTAGGGGTTTTGTTAGTAGAAGAGGTGGCATAAAAAAGGGATGAGATGCTTATAAGGGTGGACTTTTTAAAATAATAGATTTTATTGTCCATTTTGATAATTTAAATATTACAATATACACATAGATCTTAATATACAATGTACAATCTAACACTAAATTAAAAACAAACTGACTAACTATACAAATAAGAAGAGAAGAGCTCATTGGGCATCAAAAAATTCGTCCGCATCGCTGTCAGCGGGAAAAGTGCCCAAAAGGCTGGCAGCATTGCCACGTTGGATGGCAACACTGTTTCTTTGTCCTAAGAATTGGTTGGTATTAATACGGATGCTACCTGCATTCTGTTACACGATATTTTTTATATTGAATGTCTGGACTTTAAAAGAGCCTTTGTTCCCTGAGTTTGTTTCGCCGTTTGTCAGTCAGATAGGAAATGTATACAAGATGGTATCATTAAAGTAAAAGCGATACCAATATCTTATTTACAGAATAATCAATATCATTTCAATCATGCGGACTTTTAAGGTAGTTACGCATACTGATATCCCAAAACCAAAAAACAATATACTCAATAAGCAATTGAATTCTAATTATAAGGAAAATAAGACAAAGAGCAATTCTCATTAATAAAAAAAGACGTTGACGAAAAACTATTATCCAATCGCAAGAATTGTCCGTAAAAATCATCAAATTCTCACTAGAAAAGTAAAACAAAGCTTCAAGAACAAAGTAACTAAACGGCATGTAACAATTTCACTAACACAGTAAAATCTAGCGCAATTACACTGTATGCGATTAACGTAGCGCGCTACGCCGTAGCACCGTAGCGCCGTAGTACCGTAGCACTAATCGCTACGGAGATTAGTTCCTGGGGAGGCACGGATTGTTTTGTCCGTATGTATTTCGTGGCAAAGATTTTCAGCTGAAATTTCACTTTCTGTGAAATAATGATTCTTAAGTGTAAAGAGTTAATTTCGTTTTCAGAATCTCTTGCAGTCGTTTGAAGTTCAATGATGGATTTGATATATTTTTTTCAAATTGAACATTTTTGTACGTTTAAGTTAATTTTTGCATCGAGGATATATATTTAGAGGAGATAGATTTAGTTCTATGAAAAAATAGTAGGTAGTCAGTTTTTTTGCGTATATTTTTGTTCGTCGGTCTTGTGAAGTCAATGCGTCGGTCAATCAACGTCTCGGAAAAAGCCCTTAATATTAAATTTAAAAAATGTTAAAAAAAAATATCTTAAAAACGATAATTTCAAAAATATTTAAACAATTTTTCCTCATCATCCAACCATCGTTCTAAACGCCCATAATTACGTAACGTAGCGTCTATGTTGCTACGGCGTAGCACTAATTGCTACGCAACTCGTAGACCGCTACGGTTACGCTAAAGAGCGTAGGTTAATTGCTACGCCGCTTTTCTGCTCAACTCTGTGCGGTTGGCGATAATATTCAGTATAAGGCTTGACACTAGGCAAAAATTCAGTAAGAATTTCAAGAACTTTTGCACAGTTTTATCTGTGGAAAAATATGTTTTGTATGTTTAAAATAAATATTCCAGTTTTACTTGTCTTTTGAAATGGTTGAGCAATTTTAACTAAAGATTATCCTTAAATTAATTTAAGAGTAGTATAAAATGAGACTTAATTATCTAATAAAGTTAAAAGTTAACATTTTAAACGTGTCTCACGTTTAAAATGTTAACTTTTAACTTTAAACTTTTTTTTTTTGTTCTCTTACTTTTTCTAACTCGTTAAATTCATCTAACTTTTGAATTTATTTTCTAAAAGTATAATAATTATAATTCCGATACTCTCGCTTTTGAAAATTGATACTATCACCCAATAAATAAAAATTATTAACTCCTATTTAATTAACTTCTAAAAAACCACATTACTCACCGATGATCACTATAAAACCACAGAACCGTCATTATAATACATTTTTTCGTTCACAAAACTACTTTCGAAATTTTTAACAATTAATTAGTGATGGCGACACACACTTCCACTGTATTTCGTTCTATCCAAACATCACGTACTCGTGGGCACAGTCATTTCGCGCGAGAGTCAGTTCTCGTCATAACCGGCCGAGCATGACGCGTCCCTCTCGCGCCGTAGTCGGCCGCCGACTGCCGCGGACTGCCTGTGTTACCCCCATCCATCCGTCAATGCTACTAGGAAATTTCTACCATTTTCTTTTTTGTTTTAGTAGAATTTTATTTTTGATTTTGTTACAATATGTTAGGTAAGCAAGAATAGCTGTTTCAAACAATTAATTAAACAAATGTATCCAAGATATATTTATTTTAAAAATAAATTATATTTTGTTTCTTCGTTGAAAACAAAATACAAATTTCACATAATCACACGTAAAAAACAACAACATACCAAACAAACAAGAAAAAAAAGCCAAATCATACCATTATTTCGTTCTCAAAGGTACTCAACGTCAAAATACATTTGGCAAGTACTTTAAAATTAAATTCTCAACAAATAATTTGTTCCCGGAATTATGGGGAAATCGTATTTCAGTGGGGAATACATGGCGGGTGGTGCGCATGCGCGGCGGAGCCCCGCCCTGCCCGGGCTTACGTATCGCAACAACTTTCGCCGGCAAGTCGAGTTGGTCGCCGGTTTGGTTACCCGGTAGCGCACTGTGACGTCATAGTGACGGATCTTTATGACGCTGTTTGTTTGGACGCACCCTACTTTTGATGTGAGTGACGTTTTCTGAATAATATTACGGTTTTAAATGACGAAATGGGATAGAGAAGAAAGACCATTATTGACTGATTAAATATTTTTCGTTCAGCATGTAATTGAAAAGATCTTCTGTGTTTTTTACTGTAAGTTCTGAGTGTTTACTATTCTAATTTTCAACGATAAAGCATTCAAATAGTAATTGTAATCTTTACAAAGATGATTCTATAATTTATATGTATTACCTATGTACTTATTTGTTGTATCTTCATCTGTATTTTTTTTTGTAAGTTTGTAATTTATGTCTGTAATTTTTATGCTGTACATAATAGAGAGTAGTCTATCTATGCATCTATCTATTCTGAGGATTTTAATTTTTTGTTTCTTTTCTTTTGAATTATTGACACAACCCAGAGCCAGGACCAAGGGAGAGCGAAGCAAGGAAAACCTGATCAGGTGGAGATTCTCAGATGACTCCGCTCTGGAGTGCAAATGTGGTAATGTGGTTGTTGCCAAATTCTGTGCTGACTCTATATAGATTGCTATCGACACGGTACGAAGAAGATTGACAAGAAAAGAAGTTGAACATGTTTACAATAACATCTTGCAATATACCAAACAACCAATAATTCTTCAGTTCTACACACAATTTGTCTCCCAAATCGTACTGAAATTATTAGAGCGTACTGCCAGAGATTTGCTCCTTACAATTCCTGTGACGTCACAGAAACTGTATAATGTATACCAAACTTTGAGAAGGGGTATTATGTACTGAAAACTTGAAGCTTTAGTAAGAAAGTAGTACCTCTCGGCTTAGAAGGTATACTAACACTAAACTTTTTTTAAACTGTTGAGTTTCATAAACATAATATCCATTACGGTTAATATCTCTTAAGGGGTACAGTACAATTACTTATGAATTGTTTATACCGTTTTTAATAGTATTTCATATCATTAGGGTGTGTCCAAACATTGAGCGGCCGCAACACGCGGCTTTTGCAGGACACATTTCTGCCGCGTTCCTGTTAGGACTAAACCGACGAATGTTTGCGTTTAACAGAAGCGTTCGCGCGCGGCCGTCGCCCAATTGCAGCGCGCCTAGCCGCGCGCGGTCACACCGTAAGGCTTCCTGTACATGGCGCCGGAGCCGCATCGGCGCCGAACCGCATGTTTCTGCATACAAATGATTATCACCCATGCGCCGCACAGCCGCCGCACCGGCGCCGCATAGATTTTACATTTTCATTCTAAGATGTTCTAATTTTTTTGTATTTTGCGGTCAGGCGCCGCCGGTGCGGCTCCGGCGTCGTGTACGTTTATGGAAGGTGGGTCTATTTTATGTAACAAGACTACAATATCTGTCTGTTTCAAGGCTCTCTCTCAATATCGGTTAAAGACATAAACATCACGCCTGGATTCCCCGAAGGGTAAATCAGAGGCGTACCTATGTATAGTACATCTATATTTTTCCAGTTATGTTCAAGTCCCATGTAATAAGGCGCGAGCATATAGTCATCAAAATCGATTCAAGATAGCCAGTAAAAAACGTGAACAATGTTTTTTAAATGTAATTTGAATTCAAAGTGCTTGTACAAAGTTCAATGTCGTCAAGCATTTTCTTGGATAGAAGGCGATTACCGCCGCATATGGACACTTGTTTCACCCAGGGAATTGCAGATGGCCTTACCTACCTTAAAAACAAACATGTAGTAAATTGTATAAATATGATTTGTCTGAGACGTACATCCTTCAAACCAAAACACAGTAAGGGTAACCACCGTTACTGTTTTTTGGTTTATAGAAGTTACTAAGTCACATCATTTTTTTTTCCTGGGTTCTGTTTGCGGGTTGGGCAAAGTGTTTTTTTTTAATGTTAACATCTAGAATTTCGCAGTATCAGCCCGAAGTCTGTATTTGTGCCCGGTAGATGGTAATAAGTTTGCCCCCATTATATGGGACTTATAACATTTCTGACGAAACGTGGGTTTCCTATAAGTATAACTCTGCCTTACCCTTCAAGAAATACAGGCGTGATTATATATTATGTCATGTGAGTTTCGTATTTACGTAAATTGCGAAATACACGAATATATTCGAATTATTTCATCCTTTACCATCTTAATACAAAATAAACCTTAAAACTACCTATCTTGTTGAAAACTCGATCAGTATACCACAAATATTTGTCTAAGTAAATTAGAATACCATTAGTGTGCTCGTTATAAATAACTCTGTAAGCAGCGTCTTCAAATATTGTCAATAGTTGTTATTTTACTTGATTCTGCTAGCTTGTGAATAATAAAGGTCTCTGTTAGCGTTGTCAGTTCATAAATATGTACCCTAATAATTACTTTAGTAACTAATATCTTTGGATAGAGGAATTATTTTTAGCTTGTGTTCTATTTTTGGTAGTATTTATCGATTGGGACACATTTAGGCCAGCTTATATATTATTAGCTCAAATCTCAAATCGTTTATTGCAATCTATAATGTACAATATAGCTCCAGTGACAGCCAACATTGAAAAGAGTTATTTATATTGACAAATCATTATTTAATCATATAAAATATTCTAGAAGTGGGGCTATCATGATGGTACGGAGGCAAGGTGTGGTGGATCTGGAGCTAAATCGCAAACTATGTTCCAACACTTTTTCTGCCCACTGTTGCCCAAAAAATGCAGTCGATGTCACCTCTGCAGACTGGTGTCGCCATGGAAGATGCCAATTTTGAGCCAACAAGATTTAATACCATGACGTGCCATCGATCGACAAGAAGATTATAAAGCTTCATGAATGTGTGAACCAATAGGCTTGACGTCATGTTTGATTTGAATAAACAATGGAACTGGCAGAAAGCTTAGTTTACGTGGAACTGAATCTGATATAGTTGCAACAACTAGTAGGTCAAGTCAACCATTACAGTGTGCAATAAGGCATGCTCTATCTATCTATGGAGGATTTACTCAACAAAAGTCAACAATTATTTCAGAAGTTTGATTATTTGATATCATAGAACGATATTATTACTATTTATAATATGAACAAGTATTTTTTTTTAGTTTTTGGTAACAAAGTTTGGGGAGTATAAACCTCCAGTGACAGCTGTACTGTCACTGGAGGCAACTCTCAAGTTCCTGTAATTTCACCGGTATCTAATAACCTTCAGTTTCCCCGAAATACAGCGGTTGTATTAACGACGTTTGCCTACTCTTGTCATAAGCAAACTAACCTTAATTGGAATTAGTAGGAATATTGAATATTCTACCAACATTTAAACAAGTTTATCTCCATGAAAATGTTTAAATAAGTGGAAGAGTTTACCATCATCCACCACGCGGGCTCAGTGCGCACCGCTTCGAATTCTTGGTTGGCTCTGTTATGAGCCATGGATATAAAAAAAATTTGTAAATCGGGACCGTTGACACTGAGTCACCTGCACTGTTCTCGGTAATAATAATTATCAGCAAATCCTAAATCCCACAATAACATATTTTAACCTACAAATCGTAAAAACAAGAAGTACCAAGAAAAAAGTGCTTAAAATTGTGTGTAACGCGGAATTCCTCCCTCTCCTCCCCTCTGGGGCCAGGGGATTCATACGCGATCCGAATACCTAGCGCAAAATGTTTTAATGATAGCTCTCTGATTGAGGCACAAAAAACGTGAGATGCGAACCATTTTGAGCACGTTCGTTGTTATGAACGATTCGCGGAGTAAAGAAGGGGTGGAGTAGCGATGGTAATTTATTTTTTAAGTGTTTTGACGCTTAGTGAAAGTTTGAAGTCATGGTGGTGTTCATATGGAGAGTTTACACAAGGTTGTGTGCCTTTATATAAATCTATGTCTTCCTAGTTTAACAATGTTTAAATGTGAAAACATTTGGAAAGAAAGAAAATTATATGTTTATATACTCCTTCTATATTTCGTAAACAGGAGTCAACGATTTTAAAATTCAAAATATTTTATTTCACATAAACCTACAAGAGCACTTATGAAACGTAAGAAGCTAGGTGCACGGTTCCAATTGGTCGTTTCCTATGGAGAAGAGCCGGCAAGAAACTCCACGGTTACTCTTTTAAAAGCAAATGGTATTTGCAATCTTTTCAAATTACACTGTTAATAGGTATGAGAGGACAGTGTAGGCCTATCAACAAGTACCAGGTACTTAGCAAGATAGAAATTGGTCGACAGATCTACAGGCTGTTAAACAGCTATATAAAAGCAAAATAAAATAAAAACCTATTTAGACCAAATGACATAATTACCACTACAGCTGTAACAAAAATACTTTATTATAAAAAAAAAATATTTTAGGTATATAATGTGAACTGGAAACCAACGACTGGCAACCTTCTAGGAGCCTTAACATAAGCATTACTCGTAATACTGTCGTTTATATATTTTCATTTTGCATTATATATTTTTCTATAGTACGAGCTACTTTATCCATCTAATACTGGAAAAAAATAAACTACCATCCGGTTATTTGCCCTGTTAGTTACTGAAAAGCTGTTATTATAGTGTAGCTTAGACTAACTTAAAGTTCAACCTAATAAATCTATTTTTATGTCTAAAAATTGTGTTCTGCACAAAGTTTTTTCCCATTTGAGAAATAAAACAAAGTAATAGTCAAATAAATCTTAAGTTTCAAGAAAACATTTTTAAGCTCTATTCTCTTATGAGAGAAATATAAATCATGTAAAAAAACGCTGTCAGTCTACCTATTTTAAAACACTAAAGTAACATTTTCATAATGAAAGAGTAGCGTATCGTGATTGGTCACGTATCTACGTGATCAATCATACTGCAGCTTTACTTTACCTACCTAACATTAACATAAATAAAATAAAAATTACATTTAGTATATTATATTATAATATTGACAGCAGCGGTGGCCCAGTGGTAACGGCCCCGACTTACGAGTAGGTAGGTCGTGGGTTCAAACCCAGGCAGGCGCTTTACTTTGTGTAAATTATTTCATCACCACTGCTTTCAGAACGGTGAAGGAAAACATCGAGAGGAACCCGGCATGTCCTAGAACCAAAAATTCGAAGTCATGTGGCAGCTACCAACCAGCAGTGGGCCCGCGTGGTAGATTACAGCCCACTCCCTGTCACAGAGAGGCCTGAGTCTCAGCAGTAGGTACATTATAGACTGATTATACTCGTATAATAATAAGAAGATTCACTTTTAACGATACGGTATCTAATGATAATCGCTGCCAAGAGGTGATGAAAATTAGGGACCATCTCGGAAGAAAGGTATACCCTTTCAATCAAAAAAAGAATTTTGCAAATCCGTCTATATAATATAACGGAGTTATGCCCGAACATATATAAAAAAATATATATAAACATCCGAATTGCTTCCTATACAACTGCTTCCTTTTGGAAGTCGGTAAAGAATTCAATCTCTCGATAAATCACCAACATCAAAATCAGTCCTCCCCACCTTACTATAGGTAAAACCTAATCTTATTTCACCTCTACAAGCCTAGCTGCGCGCACTACACACTCCCGACCTACCTACAACCCCGCCCACACATCTAAACACGAATACGTCACTAATTCACAGCCAGACACATTTACTTCCAATCTCAAATCACCAAAAGGTACCGAAGCAATATTTTGCGAGCAAAGGCACAAATTGATTGTGCCTCGACACGACCGGAGGGCATTGGTACAGACGGAAATCGAATCCGCTACCAGATGGACACCTGCGCGAGACGCAAATTCTCGTTCCACCAATAAATAGAATGACGTATAGGTAGGTATGTTGTGATTAAAAGTTGTGTATGTTGGTGGTCGTGACAAAGAATGGAGCTAAGATTTTGGAAGGACGATCGTGAGTTTATAAAAGTCCATCCTTGTACAAATTATTCATATTGAATAACTTGTACAGAAAGTCAGAAAAGTTTACTTTTGCTATAGGTAATTTGCGATACACAATATTTATTTTACGTTTTTTTAGGAAGCAAAGCGTCAAAAATAACACAGACCTTATAATTAAGCATGCCATAAAATATACTATTGGACGTGGACTTACGGACACCAGCCCGATTTACAATACAACATATATACCGCAGATAAGGTAAGTGTGACACAGAACATCGATAGCTTTGAAATATAAGTGTTTACCAAAAACTGCATCATTTAGCATTTAGTGCAAATGCACACTACACCTTCAGAATACCCCTATCTATTTAAAATACCTACATTAAAAACTCCCCTAAAAATCAGCCCCCTGACAGTAGCTGCCTGCCTGCTTTCCAGCTGACTTGCGACCAAATCACCCGTGTGGCGGCCGGCGACTGCCCCCGTCAGCCCCATTGTACCTGCGACGCGGCATATGGTGGAACAGCCAACTAGCTCAGAGGCCTCACTGAACATTCATAAACGGGAAATTGGGAGCGATTAGAAATAAAAATAAGGATTTCAAAGCAAATTTTTGAGTAAAGTCATTGTTTATACTGTTATCAGGTTTTGAATCTGTGATTTTTTAATGAAATTCGTAATTTAAATACTGCTGGTAGGTCAGGGGAAACAATCAATTATAGGTCAGTTTCGAGGTTAATAAGTGTATCGTTAGCTGTATTATAAAAACCGGGCCATCAGACCATCGCTGTAAGGGTTATGTTCCTCCAAGATAGCGCATGAAAATGCATTTTCTCAATGTTTTTTATTCCTGCTCAAACGCTCTCTCTCAAGTTATAACTTTTTTTATTGCCTGGATAGATATTTTCTTCTAGATAGCTTCAGCCGATTCGATTAGTGAAACAAATCGCCAAATAGAAAGGGAATTAAAATAGTCTTATGTGCAGAACCCTTAAAATGAAATCCTATTATTTTTTTAGTTTATTAATAGCTGCAAACTAAATCTTGTCTTGTTTTACATACCCTTGCCTTTCAAATGTAGGTACCAACCTGAAATACGCCAAATAATAATCTAGATTTGACTGCCTCTCGTTGGTCTAGTGGTCGTAAGCACTACTACTGAGCATGAAGTCTTGGGTTCGATTCCTAGGTCGGGCAAACTGTTATTGGGTTTTTCTATCTAGAATTTCTCAGTAGCAGTCCAGAGTCTGGATTTGTCCCCCGTTGATGGCAATAGGCTCGCCCCCTATTACATGGGACTTAAACAAAACTGGCGAAATGTGGGGGCACTATAGGTACACCTCTCACCTCACAGAATAAATGATATATTATTATTATTATTACCTCTGCCCAACCCTTCGGGGAAACAAGGCGTGATGTTATGTTAATAATCTAGATTTGGCGTTGAGCAGCCGATGGACAAATTGTCCGCGGACAATTTGGAATCGTATGGAAATCTAGCGGGCACACGGGCAAAATGCCGGGGATTTCTCTACTCTCAGGCATGTAAAGCTTGTCCAAATTGTAATAGTCGTATCTAGAATATTTGCGAATATGTAAGCTAATGCGAAACTATGCGAATCAGAGGTCGAGACCTTTTGTCAGATACTGAAAGGTCAAACGTTAGGTAGTAACGACCTTATGTTATTCACGGAAGTTAGGTACAAATATTGTAACCTACTTATTTAAATTACTTCGTTTCAAGGAGAATTCGATTTTATTTTGTTTCGTTCGAAATGAGCTCTTGTTTCAGAAAAACAATTAAAGTAGGTACCAACATTTTCGAAACTCTTGAATCGCCGTGTAATGAATTAATTAATGATGAAGAACTCCGGTCGACTTTGAAACTAGTCTGATAAACCCGATATAAACATTATCAATTCCGCATAATTATTTGAAAAAAAATCTTACTGACACATCTTACTTGTTGAAGAACAAAATAAATACAATATAAAACGAAGCAAAAGGATTATTAAGAATCGTAGCGGCGGGCGTGGCGGTCTGTGGTTTCTATCTACCCCCAATGGGGGAAGGCGTGATTTTATGTGTATGTACATATATTTGTTAAAATATTTATTTTAACACTTTCGGTAAATATCGCGAGTATACCATCAAAATTAGTAAAGATATGTACACCAAAATTAACTTATAAGCTGACAATATTCTAAATACCGAATTACACGAAACTAATTACTCTGCACGATATTTGTTTACCTTCCCATGTACATGTTTTGCTCTATTAATTAACAACAATACTCTCTGATAGCATCCTGTAGTGAACCTGTAGCTTATGGGAAATAATTATGAGGTTACGTATTAATTACTTTTGTTATCTGTGCAGAAATCTGGGGTTATTTAAAACGTGGGATTTAATGGTGCGTTGTTTTTTTAACCGACTTCAAAAAAGCAGGTTAGTTCGTCTGTATGTACATATTTTATTTTTATGTATGTTCATGGATATTTTCGTGAATTGTGGACCGATTTTGAAAATTCTTTGTTCATTTGATAGAAGAAGCTTGCGCGGTGGCCCCCTATACATTTTATTAACATTTTGATTGGGTAGTTTTGAGTTAGCTTCGGTAATACATATTTAATACACTTTGTGTATCTTGACGATGTTATAATACTTCCTATCACTGTTGTTTATATTGCAAGTAGTGGTATATGAATTGGTGTCGGGTAGGTATCATACCAAAAAAAGTGAAACTTAAATAACTTTTTTACAAAAAAAAAACAACTGACTTCCAAAAAAGCACCACAAAGTGGAAAAATAAAAACTTTTTACAAAAAAAAAACAGCCGTCTTAAATTTTTTAGAGATCTTGGGTTCAATCCCCACCAAAGGAAAACAAAAGGAAAAAAGGTATCGCCAGATAATAATTACATGCACATTAACTAAAACACACACATCTCTAAACATCGTTTAATCCTGTAACTGAAACGCACGCTAACCGATCGTTAAGTTCGGTTAATCGTTTCTTTTTATTGGCTGTTTACCTTTCAGCTAGTCGTTGCTCCGAGGCGATCTTTTGTCCGACAGTGTGAAGCTCGCCTTAAATGTAATTAGTAGTGTGTATATATTGATTTGGGAATTGAAAAAGAAGATTGGTCGAATTGGGGATAGAAATGTCGAAGGTAAAGTTTTTCTTTTCTAATTTCTATTTGACAAATTGTTTGCACTGAAAATAAAAGGGAAACTACCTTTTATACTACACTTATAAACTGCTCCGTTGGTCTTGTCGTTGCAAGCGCGAATGTTTAGCATGGGGTTCTGGGGTATATTCCCAGGGTTGGCAAAGTGTTATTGGGCATTGTGCGTTTCAGTTATTTTCCATTAGGAATTTCTTAGTAACAGAGTTTAATAGTTAAGTTCGCGGTGTAATACCCCCTGCCTCGGAAAGCACGTTAAACCGTTGGCCCTGCGCCTGATTTCCGTCTGTGGTCATGTCAGATTGTCGTCCCATCGGACTATGATATGAGAGTAAGGAAAGAGAGAATGCACCTGTGTCTGCGCACACACTTATGCGCTATAATATCTCCCGCGCCGAAGGCTGGTCTCCGTTGAGATTGCTCGCCATGGCTGAAATACGGTCTGGAGAACTATTATTATTTAATAAAAGCCGAAACAAAATACGGTCTGGAGGCCTATTATTATTTTTTTTAAATAATAATAGGCCTCCAGACCGTATTTTATTTATTTCGTAATCTACTAATAGTATTCAAAAAGTCGCTTTTTGTGTGTCTGTGTGACGGCTTAGTTTGGTGCTTTTTACTATAATTTAGAGAATTGATTCCGGAAGTTTTAATATGTGTATTAACACATTCATATTAAACCTAAATATGATTAAGATATCTCGATATTTTGTCAATTTGTAAGACCGAGCGAATCAGGGCGGGTCGCTAGTGCAATTTTATAATCTCAACTCTATAGATCTCCTGCCTATCTTATATGTCGGTCCTAGCGCCTTCCGTGCCGCCTTCCTTCTCAACCACACGACATTATTTTCAACACAAAAATCAACTTAAAATTATAAGACCTTGTGAAACTCTCCATCTCTACGTAAAATGATTAACATAGAAAATTTTCCAGTTAAAAACAATACTTATACTCGTAGAATATATTGAAGACACGTAAAAACTCTTTAAAGCCTTCATGTTCTTTGTTATTAACAAAAACCGATCTCGTAAAATAACTCGCACTTCTGTCATTCCCATCCTATCGTTCGTCACACGTCAAAACCGTATTTAACCACACCTAACCCGGTCACAAACTGCATTGTACATACAAAATTTAAATAACCAAAACATTTGGCGCGAACCCGGAATTTTTCCCATTCTCTGAATTTTTCGCGAATATTTCTGAACATTGTTGAAGGTGTTATATTTGAGTGAACCGTCTCTCCGTACGTACGTGTGTATAATTTAAGACCCAGCAATTTCCGCACGTCCGACAGGCCAGCCGTCCGATGTTAAGGCGGGGGCACACTCGGAAGTGAATGCTGCTGTTATTTATATTAAGCACATGTCTGTTGTGTGTAGTCTTAGTTTGGTTTCGACGGTTGAGTTTTGAAAATGAATAAGTATTTAAATCGAGGAACGGTAGTTACATATTAATGACCCATTGTAGGTACAGTCACAAGCATATTACTATGGACAAATTGGCAATAATATCTACTTTCTTGATTCATCCATTAATATATGACGGCAAAAGAGAATAGAAATGAAATTAAATCTTTTATTGTCCAGATATAAATCCACATACAACTTTCAATAAATACACACATAAATAACGTAATAAACATATAATTCATTCACATTACACACACGGCATCGATTAGGTAATCGGCGTGTTTTAGGACTGCCACCTTCTATGTAGGGGGCTGTGATTCCATGCTCGTACCGCGGCCACCAAAGAATTTGCCGGTCGTTATATGGCGGTGCGTGCGGCGAGTGACCGGCTCCTCAGCAGCGCCTGCCAGCAGGGCGCGCGGCCCACGGCGTACATGGCGTTCGCGCTGCACCATCAAGGCAGTAGCTCAACATATTATATGTGATCATTTGTGGAAGGCATAAATACAAATGGCAGCACAAATATGTGATACCGAAAGAACACCAAAGTATCTGGCGAGACAAACGACACCAAAATATGCTTCATCGGTTTCAAAAATATTTCTAATGATATTTCTTGCGTCATAAATATTTGCCTACTCAGTTGAATTCAGAAGAATGTGATAATATATCGATAAAATCAAAAATATCTGATAGCACTTTGGCAGCACAAAAACGAAATAATTTTGCATAATTTTGAGGTGTCAACGAATTTAAAAATAATATAACAAAGCATTTTTATGAAAAAACAATGCATAAACTTGTTTTTCTTTTCAGTAAACATGTGAAAAATATGTTATAGCCCACAAAATTTATGCGGAGGCGTATTTGAATACTAAAATGACAGGCAACACGCCTCTATGACATACTCCCCTACCCTTCTTATGGGCATTTTGTTTTAAGGGTTTGTCTTTTGATGATGTGCCATAACTGCACTTACATGAGGACATAAAGTTCTGAAAGAAAGATTTTTTTTTGTTTTACAAAAATATAAAAGATAACTAATTCTTCATTTTTAAACCTCAAGCTCAATTTTCATGTGTGTTCTTTTATAAAAAAATAATAATATGGTAATCATTCTTTTAGTACATTATACACATAAGAGGATACTGACATAATCTCATAAAGCATGCATTGAGTTATATTGTAAATTATTAATTAGTAACAACGCTTTTTATAATAATCACACTACAAAAGGAGACTTACCGAGAACGATATTTGATAAAATGAAAACTTGTTTCGTGATAATTTCTCTACAATTATTTTAATAATCTGCTGAAATCCTCTGTGCACACATTTTCTGGTAAAATAATAAACCGATACGATTATTTTCCGAGAAATAATAATTATGCTCGATGGTATGGTAATGCCGCTTTAATGATCGATTTGTGAAGTTAAGCTTCATTTGAATGATAATAATACTATATCATTCCTATCCATTCAAATTAAGCTTTGCAACCTCAAAACATGTCTTTATAGAAAGATTTTTACATTATTAGGCCCATTTCTGTACAATATGTAGATTAAATAGAAAACTTAGTATTTATAAATTGAATAACCGTAAACTGTAAAAAAAATCTTGAATATTTATTATGCACAGACAGAAGATCTACTTGTTATCTGCAAATAGAACCGCTAACATTACTTTTATTTACCTAATTTTAATTTAGTTTATTCTTTATACTCATTGTTAATTTATTACATTAAGTGTTTATGCACTTCCTAGCCTGAAGCACAGGTTCAACCTAGTTCAGGAAAATAAGCAACTGTGCTCTATTTTAAATTAATTATCAAGTTACTTATTGAAAATGTGCCCGTTTTTATAAATAAACGATTTATTATAATATTTTCCGCTGTATATTCCGGAAATACCAAATGTGATCAATATTTCCATGATTATCGAGTTCTCTCCGAGTCTTGGATTTTCAACCGTCTGTCTGTGTAGAATAGTTTTATAATTAAGTATGTTGTTTATGCTGTAGTCTTAAAAAACATTTTTTTAATTCCCCCATTATCAACATCTCGTATCCCCATAATCCACACTTACTTCCCCCCATCTTAACCCTTGTTGTGTCCTTAACCTAACAGCTCGTGATTTCACGCAAGTGTAAACTGCAGTCCCCCAGTATACACACATATACACACTCGTTTACGTACCTATACATACACAGTAATATGTATAGTATAAATACTTACTGCGCAATAATACGTATTAGGATTTTGATTGGTTGGGAACAATATTGGCAAAACTATAAATATCCAGTTTTAGTTTCCAAATGTTCCAATTCCACTAGAAACCCTTTAGCAAAACTGCGACACCAGAAATCAATTTCAATATCAACTTTCAAGTTAGAAAGGACACCTCATTCCTAATGACATTTCTAAATATCCCATTAGTTCCCCGAAAATCCACAGATACCCCTCTTCTACCCCTTTCTTAGTTGTGTTTAAACCTAAGTGTACGGCTCAGCCGTCCCCCAGTGTATCTCCTGCATATATGTGGATAGTGCCTGAACGTGCACTATCCGCCCACTACGCTCGGTACACACATTATTATTTTCATTCAAATTTTATGAACTGGGATGGTTTAGGTTGAAGAAGGAAAAGCTTAGTATGCTTTTTATTTTTGTATAAGTGTTGGTTAGAATGCAATGATTTTTTTTTTTTTTTGAAAAGCCTATATTGGTCCCACTGCTGGGCAAAAGCGATACTATTAAATGAGCATTCTCTATTTTTGCCCGAACAGGGCTCAGTCGACGAGGTACTTCTTAGTTAATTCAGACTATATTATATGGCGATAAACTTAGGAGACCTGAACTAAAACACAGTCGGAAATCGTCAACAAGTCATGGTGATTAATTTCTTCATAACATGAGAAGCGTTTAATTTATAAGGGGCATTTCATTGATTTTACAATAACTGCAACAAGTAACTCGTGAAATTTAAAATTTCTTACGTTTTTTGTAAATTCCGCTGTTATAGTCATATTTACAAGAAATATTATTTTATCAAGCTATTTTTCGCGGGCTATATTGACGGATCTCCCTGAAGGCTGGCATATTTACAGCAGTGGTATTCTGTAACCATCTCACCGTGAGAACTTAGGTGAAGTGAGCTCAGAGTGAGCTGTCAGTCCCTAGCAGCAAGTGGAATGACAGCTCACTTCACGTACACTTCACTTAAGTTTTCACCGTGAGATTATTACAGAATAGACCGGCTGGTGTGCATAACAATAATCCCTAATACGACAGTCCTATTTCAGATCTTACTGGGTCCACGTGTGACTAAACAAACATAAATAACCTTGTATATTTGAATAGTTGTTACAATAGTTGATCCCCTACAACGCTTCGGAGCCTTAATCATTTCCATACATATTTTAACGCCTTCCGGGATAATTTAATTATAGTCAAAGCGGTCAGTGGTTCTAATGTAAAAGACTTTAAAATGTATCTACGCGACTTCATTCTACGTACAGCTCAACTATTTTATCATTATGTCCCTCGGCAAACTTCGTGTTTCGTCAGTTATCAGTTGCCCTTTGCACTTGGCGCAGACCGGACGCTCTCAATCGACTTGGAAGTATAAAGAGTTGTTAATACTCTTTTAATTTAATGTAAATAATTTTAAAAACGGGGGGAAAGTTGTTTGTATTCGGAAATGCGAGGATTCCCGAGGGACATTCAGAAGATAGTTGTACTGTACATTAGTATGGTACCTAACTTTCTCAGTCCGTGCCTGGATTTATGCCCGATTGATGGCAATAGACTCGCCGCTTATTATATGGGATATTAACATAACATAACATCACGCCTGTATTCCGCGAAGGGTTGTGCAGAGGTGTAATAGTACACCCACATTTCGCCAGTTTTGTTTAAGTCCTACATAGGACTTAAACAAAACTGCCCGGTTGATGGCAATAGGATCGCCCCTATTACATATAGGGGCGAGCTTATTACTTGCCATCTATCGGGTCATATCCAGACTCTGAGCTGCTACTGAGAAATTCCAAATAGAAACCCAATAACACTTTGCCCGACCTAGAAATCGAACCCAGGACCTCATGCTCACCAGTAGCGCTTGCCACCCCTAGACCAACGAGGCAGTATACTAGGCCAATTACCAACCTTGAATTTATTAATAGGGTAGACAGAGGCAAGACCGCAAGTAGCTCGTAAGTAATAATAGCCGCACGGGTCGATCCATCATTTTAAGCTACGCTTGCCGGGGTTGGTCCGTGGATGGGTGACCATCTTTACATACTGAGACTTCTCCGTTCTCACGTTAAGATGTTGATCCTGGCTGTCATTCGTGGATTTCGTCCCGCATCCCGCGCGGGATTTGCCTCAGTTTCATGATGAAACTGAGGCAAATGCTTAGTCCTAAAGAAATAGTTTTTTAGGGTTCCGTAGTAAACAAGGAACCCTTATAGTTTCGCCATGTCTGCCTGTCTGTCTGAAAGAGTCTCTGAGCTAAGCCAAGCTCAGACTCTGTACTAGAAAGCTGAAAATATTTTGATTTTGTGAAAACCATTTTATGATTCACGGATCGATTAGCGAAATATTAAGCTTTAAAGTGCAATTTTTTTGTTAGTCTAGCCCCCTCTTTTTTTTTTTTTGAGTGGCAAATTATCAAATAACTTCTCCCGCTCTGGGTGGAACGGGAGGGCGTGTCAGACTCTTACTGACTAAAACCCACCCGTGTTCCTTCCGTTGCCTGTACGTTGCCAGGGGCCACGGTATCCCTTTCGGACTTTCCCGCAACCCCGGCAGGCATCGGTCCTATCGGACCCCTTCAATTGTTAACATCTCTTTGAGGCGCGCGTGGAACACAACGCGCCGTCGACCCGGGCCTGGTCCTTATCGGACGGCGAGCTCCACAAGCCCGCGCCTACGGTGGCCGGGAATCGGCCTGCGATTCCCGACGCCCAGGGCGTCTCCTGCGGCGGCTAGGGGCGTGAGGGCGCGAAATGTGCCTCTCCCTCACGCGTTCTGCCTCCTCCTTCGCGAGCATTACTGCTTCGCAGAAGGAGGTGACGGCCTCCCATGCCCTCTCGCTCCGCCACCGATCGCCTCCACGAGGACACGGCGATGCTCTGCCCAAGCCGGGCAGACTTCCACCGTATGCGTGTCCTCCGGGCGATCCACGCAGTGATGACACCCGGGCGTTTCCTCCCGCCTGATACGAAACAGGAACCTCCCGAAACAACCATGTCCGGTGTCCCCCCCCCCTGCCAGCTAAATGGTGGGTTATGGATATGTGAAAAAATTCACGGCAGTAGTATATTATAACGAAATTAAAAGAAAAACTGTCACAGCTAAGTAGGCTTTACAACTTAACGAGTAATAATCGACCAACTTACATTTGCGGTTGCAAAATCATGTTACATTCCGTTTGAGAACATTTTTTTCAACTACAAGGTTAAGTTTATTCTTGCGATAAATTCATCCCAAGTATGGAACCCTTCATTGTGCGTGGTCCAACACGCACTTGGCCAGTTTTTACTTTTCATGTTGATAAAAATATGTTTTTAATGAGAATAGTACTCGGATTATTAATAAATCTAAATCCTAGATCATACTCCACATTACTATTTACGTCACTATAAACATTTCCGAAAAAAAAAACTTGTATCGTAATATTATATTTTTTAAGAATTCCTGGTAAAGTTGTACCATATTATGCTACAAGGCTTCTGTAGCATTCTCAAGCATTACTACGAAACAAGTACATTTGTAGCTTTGCATTACGGACTCCTGCACGTTACGTTTTATGTATTTTAGTTACCTATAAAAATATTGTAAGTATCATTTGTAGGTCTTAACGCGCTTAATAGTCGTAAAAATAAGGCCAAGTATAGTTTGTTACATTGACATGTATAAATAATATAATTAGCAAAATACAAGTACTTTTTTCGAGGAGTATATCCAAATGTTACAAAAAAAATACAAAAATATTATAAAACGTAATTACCTACATTACGTCTAAAAAACAGATAACAAAAATATTAATGAACCAGACATTAATTATAATAAAAATCATCTTTATAAATAATTATATGTTCAGAACTAATGTAACAGGAGAATTTCGCGCTCTCAAAATATGCAAAACTAGATTTTTAAGCCTTTTTGAACGTTATAATTATCTTTTTATTCAGCGTCTCGCGCAAAAACTGAGGGAATAAAGTTGCAGTTTCCGCTGTTTTAAACTTAAAAGCAAACTATAAGTCTGAATTTATAACTGGAATCCAAGTGCAATGGTAAATAAAGGCTATGCAGTGTACTCAAAATAGTATAACGAAAAATTCTAGCATGAGGGATGAATAACGGAACATTTGGCAGCCATTATAATATATAGATCACCAAAATAATCTGGAGATTTGAAAAATAATCAAAACTATAATGTTTTATTTTTACATTTCGCTAGTTATGTTAAACTGCTAAAATGACGGTGAAGTATATATGTACCTCCGCCAAGCCATGTAGATGAATACAGGCGTCCAATTTATGAGATGTAAAACCCACATAAGATACGTATCTACTCTTTTTATTCTAAGTCCGTTATTAAAGATAAAAAAGTTGGTAAAAGCCATATTTCTTTTAAAACGCCGCTTTCCATGGAATTTCCATGGGAGTTAATATTAACGTAGTCCCGGCCTCGTTGGTGGAGGTAACTCTAGCCTCAAGGCACTCCTGATTTTAAACGAAGTAAATTTATCTTCGCAAGTTACTTGTTACCACCTTAGTCTTAGAGGCGGGACTTTAAAACGAAAGATTAAAGTTTTAAAATGCGGTCTAGGTGTGTGGAAATTGTTTAGTGTCGCTGTCTTTGAGAGACGTATGTTTAAGTTTAAAGATAGAGGATAGTTTGCTTCTAAGCAAGCAAATTACATGTGATGCCTCCAATTCAGTCTTACATTATAATTATTCTAATTTCGACTAATGGAAAGCAGTTTTTTTTTTTGTTTTTACCTCGTTGGGGAAGTTTGTATGTTTGTTTTTTTAATTTGTTTGTTTCTTTGTTTGCAAGTTTAGTTTTTTTTTTTCTTCCGACTCTGACGTTTCAATGATGCTACGACACAGACATACATACGATCGTAGCATATTTAAGCATTTCGAAGCCATTGAGTGCCTCTCTGGCGAGACACGTTCTTATTCGAAGACGCTGGTAATTTTGTGAAGAAACAACAAATAAAAATGCAATAATAAACCAAACTCACATTCTTCAGTACTTTTAACCACAAAGCTGCCCCGACTTTTGAGATGAAGTGAATTTATCGTGTAAAGTCACCCCAGAGTTAGAACCCTCCAGTTTACGACAAGCTTTATTGGGATATCAAATGGGGTTTAATTTAAAATTTTAACACCCCGCCATTTATGGGCGGCAAGGGCATGTTATTGGGCAGGTAATAGAAAAATTATCGGCTGCCTGCAGGTTTATATTGAAACAATATATTGTGGATATCTGAAGTTTTTATCTTTTTCAGACCCAGTTTCTGTAAGGTACCAAGCGTAAGCGTTACAGTTAAGAACCATACCATTATATTAAAAAGTATTTATAGTAGCTGTTGTATATGAATTTGTAAGTGTGTCATATTATTAATAATCTACCCATTACTCCTAAAAAATTGTTCAAGATGTAACGAAAAAAGCTACCTAAGGCAAAACTAACACGTTAAGAACAAGCAGCAAAATAAAATAATTTGAGCATTAATTTCATAAGGATTTTGCATCAGAAGATCTATCGACGTCTTGGTACATGCATGTAGCAATTTATGCACTTTTCCTTCACCCAATTTAATCATCCTCCCAAAAAATTGCTAGCAATAAACCGGCGGTGTGTCAAAAGGTCTATAATATACGTACGCCATGACACCTCGTCACACAAAAGCGGGCTATTTCGGTTACACAAGGAAGGGAACGCAGATCAAGTGGCCGCTGACAATGTACGGGAAATAAGCAACAATAGCCGCTTGAAGTATGGCCTCTTAGCCCGGAGATACCTATAGCCAGCTATAGATTATAAAGACCGGCGCCTAATAAAATTGGAAGGGATCGTTAGAGGAGGTTGATCAATGAGGATGGCGTAATTTAATTAAATTAGGAATAAGAACTATATGAGGATCGTGGCTTTTGGCGTTCAGTAGTTTCTGCCTACCCTCATCGGGAAAAGGGTGTACCTTCTTCTTCTTTTCGTGTGGTTAGTGACTAACCTGGTGTCAGAGTTTTAAAGCCACCCATGGGCCTCTGACTTGGCTTCACTTGCCATCGAGATATATTTCTCAGGCATGCCGGTTTCCTCACGATGTTTTCCTTCGCCGTTTTTGAAGCAAGTGATAATTATACAATACGCAGATTAATCCGAAAAGTCAGAGGTGCGTGCCTTGGGTTCGTACTCGATACCTATGACTTGGCAGTCTGACGGTCACACCACTAGGCTGTTATATATGGTGGGTGTACATTTATAAATGTACAGTCAGGGAATAAGATGTTTAGCAAATGAATTTACCGAAATAAATTTTCTGTGTTATATTCATGTCATACAATTGTCAAAGAATGACAGTTGTGATTTGAATATACAGACAATTTTAGTTTGTAGTCAATTCATTTGCCTGACTTAAGGTAGAAACAACTTCATTCTTGATTTCTTTTACTAGTTGTAACACATGTTGCTTGACAAATGTCAGATATATGAAACCATTTTCGTATCGGTAATCGGCACATATGTAGTTTTGGCATAAAATCGAAGTGCGGGTTAGTATCAGAAGGGGAAAAAAAATTTTTTTAGAGTCGTGTGCCGGGCGGAGTGCATTTGAAGAGCGTCCCTGAGTGACGATATATAAATGATCGTGTGGCACAACCAGGGCAATTAATCCTCTACTAACTGTCTGACTGGTTAGTTTAATACCCGACTGCGCGACAGCAAAGACAGGGTTATGTTTTTTATTTACTAAAACTTTATGCACAAGTAAGTATAATCTAATAATATTAAGTAAATAATAATAATTTAATACCCTTACCGATTTAATTAAATATAGGTAAAACCGTATGTTAAATCGTCTGTGCGTTTCCCGAATTGAAATGTAAAATTAAAATGGACGAACCTGAACCGCGGGATGTTAAAACGGTACGCATCTCGCACCTTTTCAATTCCCAATAAAAATAATATTTAAATATCGGGAAATTTAATTGAAACGATGGAAAATGATAAAGATACAAAGAGAGTTTTTTTTTTTTGTCTTGTAATATTCTATTGATGAAGGCTTTAAAACCAGAATAAAAGCCCCCGTTTATATCCATTAATAAGCCTTCTAAAGAATTGTATTAATAACTAGCTGACCCGACAGACGTTGTCCGGTCTAAATTTCAATAAATTCGTGAATATCACACAAAAATCCCATTGAAAAAAGTTCAAATTTTTCTTTCCAAAAAACCTAATTTAGACTATAACGAATATTTTAAATGAAAAAATATCTAAATCGGTTCAGCCGTTCTCAAGTGATGTTCTTACCAACGAACAGCATTTCATTTTTATTTATACATACCTATAGAAGACAAATGCTCTCGTTTGAATACTCCGCCTAAAGAAACACTCACAAACTCTCTGAAAGAAAGAAATAAAGAAAGAACCGATGGATGGACTGTGTGGAAGATGACATGGCTGGAAAGGGGTTTTTACTCATATGACGAGTAATAGAGCAATAAGGAAGAAGATATACTACTCCGACCCCTAATTCATTGAGATAAGGAGACAATGATGACATCGCCAAAGACGGTAAATCATTGATTTTCGGCACTTGTTTTCATTTTATTTCAGTAAATACAGTATATAGGCGGCTGTATTTACTGTATTTTGTTATAATTGACCCATACTCGTAAAAAGATTGTTATACTACTTTTTTAACCGACTTCCCAAAAAGGAGGAGGTTATCAATTCGGTTGTATTTTTTTTTTTTTTTTTTTTATTCATGCGACAATCTTACCTGTTCGCAATAAGTGCCAAAGCTGTCAAAATCAAAAGTAATTTCAATTAAAATTACCGGGAGACTGTCTTATGACAGTCTCCCAAAACGACTGCCCTTCACCACTTCCTAGTGGTGAAGGGAAGAAGTGGCGCAACAAACTCCCAGTAGCACACCTGTCTGTTAAGTAAGAAGAACTTGATTCTATAAAATAATATGCATTATGGGCGTTTTGGGGGACTGTATTATGTAATTTTAACGTTCGAAAAGTGCTGATTCTCAGCCTTGTTTGAATAAATGACTTTTGAATTTTGCAAAGTAATTACCATTGCTATATCACAGGACTCACAGATACTGCAGTCACCAATCCGTTTGTCAAGAATGTTGTATACATCGCCCTCTAGTATTGATGATGACGATGACAACAATAGACGAAATGATGTGTAGACGCACCGGGCGTTAATTTTGTGCCATTTATGCCAATTCACAGGCGTTGCGGCGCCGGCGAGTTATTTAACATGTCACGCGTAGTGATGAATGGCTGACAGCCGATGTTACTGATAAATGCCCTCGGAGACTAGTGGCACATTTAATACGGACACAATACCTTTTATTTTAATGGATACTTTTTGTGAAGTGTGGAATGTATTTTATGTTTTTACTTTTTTTGCGATGATATAATAGGTTTGGGAAGTGCATTTTTAAATGGCATGGAGGCATTATTCTGCCTTTTTATCTAAGCTGCAAATTGATAGATTTATAGAAAAATACGTTGTGAAAGCGATAAAATCAATCAAGAGGCCATCGTAGCACTGTGGGAAAGTCCGAAAGGGATACCGTGGCCTCTGGCAACGTACAGGCAACGGAAGGAACACGGGTGGGTTTTGGCGGGAGAAGTTATTTGATAATATCCCATCCAAAAAAAAGGCCATCGTAGCACGACTACGCCGTAGCTCGGCTACGGCGTAGCTCGTACTTTACTACGACAAGCTTGCGCGATCTAAGTCAATGTCAGGACACGCCGACAATGGTCAAAATATTTGTGCTTTCATTCATTTTCTTATTCTTATACTTTAGTCACAGCTGTTTAAACAGGTACAAAATATAGGTGCAGTCAAATTGTAATACAAGCAAAATTTATTTTAAGCACAAAATGATTCTTAACCTATCGAAAGTCGTAGTTAAACACAAAAATACTTTCAGACTTAACATCAAACCAGTAAAACAATTTGAGCCATCTACGAACCTGGAACTACCACCATCCACCTACTCGATACATACAAAGTAAATACGAAAAATTCCCGTCTATGCAGCAATCAGTTGGAATTCGGTCGTTTCGCGAAATCCCCGCTCGAAACGCGACGACCCGTGAACGTTCAAACTTGCCTACATACCCTCATTAGGTGTTTGTCCTCCTTATAAAAATGTACCGTCTTTCAGGCAATATTTAACTGAATTCAAAGCCATTATGGGCAATATTGCCCGCTTTATTTACTAGAATTTGATTTTTTGGATGAATATTTTTTCAATGTTTGACGGAGCGGCAATTTTATTAGGTAGTGTTGACGGTGACGTAAAATCTGTATTTTGGAACGAAGTTCTTTAACGCGGTAGGAGTAAACTGGCCGAAATCGTCACGTAACGAAAAAGTGTTACGAAAAGGCATCTGTATAACTTTATAGCAAGCTAAAAATGTATGCGAGCTGGCTCCGTATTAAAAAACAAAAACTTTTAACACTTGAAACTTGAGACCATACTAGATGGCTCTGTATTATAAATACATAATATACACCGAAAGGAACTTCATCCCAATCGGGTGTCCCACGACACGTGCCGACTTTTTTTTTGTGTAATCTGTTTACGAACACCCCAAAAAAAATTATCACTGATATCTATAGAGAGGAACATTTTACATTCTATGACCAATTCCTCGCACACTGACTTATTAATTGTGGAATCTTAGGAGGATCGTCTACTTTTACAATGTTTGTAAATATGTGAGCACCATGTATCTATCACATAATTAGTTTATCTGTTGTTGCTTCATTTTTAATTCTTAATTCTTTTTACCTATTGTGGTATAATAATTTTATTCTAGGTGCATCGTCCTCACATATAATTATATAACTAATGTACTTATACAAAATATTGTAAAACATTTTAAAAGAGTAACGGTGGAGTTTCTTGCCCATTCTTCTCCATACGAAAACTACCTTTTGGAAGGGGCAACTAGAATCAATTAATTTTTTTTATAAATTTTTGACGTTCAAAAGTGCCTTATACGGGCCTATTTGAAATAAATGATTTGACTTTGACTTTGACTTTCGACTTTGGAACAAGAATCAGCGTACCGATACATTGGTTGTGGCAAGTTTGAATGTGCGTTTGTAATTTCACCAGCAAAAAGGATATTTCTGGAAGAAACCTTTATGAAAGAGCTTTATTACTGCTAAATTATACTTAAAATCGGAATATTTTATTCCTGAACAGCCACCACTTGGGTATTTGAGTAATATTTCCTATGCATTACTTTAGACACACCCGCGATGCACAACAAAATCTTAACGTGGGTTATTTTTAATAAAAAAACAAAAAAACCCACTACTTACTGCAACTGTTATATCTAAGTTTTTATCTGTCTTCTTTGTGTATTTTATGTGCTTTGACCTGGGTAAAATAATGTTATATTCTTTATTGCACGCCTCATAACGCAAAGCGTTTGAGGTAGTGTACTCAACTTGGTAAAAACAAGTACTGTGCAAGTGTGCATGTCTGTAGACACACCCGCGATACAGAACAAAAACTTAACGTGGGTTATTTTTAATAAGAAAACATTGAACTTTGATTGCATCTTATTTTGATTTCTATGCTTCTTTCCACTCTTGTGGAAATAATGTTCCTTCACAAACGATTAAACCTAGAGCCTCCACGTGTCATCTCCCCAGCCGGTCTCATATCGTTCAATAAAAAACTTGTTTCCATCTATACTTATTAGCTCGGTGGAATATATTAAATTCCTTGCTCGGCCGAGTATTTCGCGCAATATTCATATTTTTCATATCTCCCTGTGTATTATGATTCTCTTTGTGTTCTTACGGGCTGCTGTGCTCGGAGGGGGTGTTATAGAACTAGGAATAGAGATGGCCGGGTTTCTAGGTCTCCGTTAGGAAGCGGTTTGCTTTATTATATGTAAGTTTAATATTAAGTACCTGGTCGACCGAGCTCTTCTCGGGTGAAAATAGAGAATGCTCATTTTATAGTACATCTAAAGAAGTTTGCGATCTGTTTGAAAATCGTTTTTTTTTTGTTACGGTGCGATAAGGACCAGGCCTGGGTCGACGGCGCGTTGTGTTCCACGCGCGCCTCAAAGAGATGTCAGCAAGTGAAGGGGTCCGATAGGACTGATGCCCGCCGGGGTTGCGGGAAAGTCCGAAAGGGACACCGTGGCCCCTGGCAACGTACAGGCAACTAAAGAAACACGGGTGGGTTTTAGTCAGTAAGATTCTGACACGCCCTCTTCTCCCGCTCCGCCCAGAGCGGGAGAAGATATTTGATAATTTACCATAAAAAAGGGCTATATTATAATTTCTTGTTCTTAGATTATTTACCTAAAAATATAGAATTAGCATATAAAACAAAAAAAAATGTTTTTCCATATAAAAAGAAATTCAATCCAAGCTAACGCTCATTCAGAAATCTGACTTAGTCAATTTTAAAGGATTTATAATATTTTTTCGAGGAAAGTTGTTATTGATAAAATGCGAAGAGGATTATCAGAAGTTCTACGAGCAAGAATTGTAACTTCGAGGGAAGAAGGATATTCCACGAGAGAAATAGCACGCAACGTTACTGTATTCCAATCCTGTGTCGTGGTAACGTTGCAGAGGTACCACGGCATGGATAATTTAGCTGGCCGACCCCGCAGTGGTTGCCCAACTGTTCTGACTGCTACTCAGAAGCGCTATATCAGATTGCGGCAGCCCGCGACCCAACAATCAACGCCACCACAATAAAAGCAGAAGTGTGGGCCGCCTCTGGACTTGAAGTTAGCACTCAGGCCATTCGGAATTGCACACATCAGGCTGGACTACGAGCATGTAGGTCTTGGCGAGCACCTCTGAATTCACGGCAACGTCGGCGACGGAGATTACAGTGGGCTAGGTTCCGGCAAAATGAAGAAGATGAGGAGGAAAACATTTGGCAAATCTGTCTCTTCGTTGACGAATCGCGAATCAGTACTCATCCAGATACACCGCACTCGTCTCCACAGAGTAGGCAACTCGTTCATGGGTCAATGTATACGCTTTTACAACAAACTTCCCATCGACATTCGAAACTTACCCATTAAACGATTTAAAAGCTGTATTAAAACCAAACTTTGTAAAAAAGGGTACTATAAAATTTTTGATTATTTAGAAGATAAAAAAGCTTGGGATTGAGCTGCTCGCTCTGCTAAGCCTTGTGCTAAAATCTTAAAATCAATACCAATATTATATAAACATTACATACAAAATGACATTATTACTTTGTAAAGTATTATATATTTTTTTTAATTTTGTGAATGTGAGAACTATGTGGATTTTTTTTTCTTTCTTATTTAGTTTTAATGATGGTCTGGCAGTTTGAGTAGTTTATGCGGCCTAGCCAAATGTCCTTTCTTCGGTATTGTTCGTCGAGTTGAGCTCCTTAAGTTCTGGGTTGAGCTCAACGATTACTGACAAATGCTTGCACTGACAGGACAGGTCCGCTCAAATCTGTGTGGTTGTTTTCTCAAAAGACCATTTCAGACACTAATCTACATGGTCCTCATATGGCCTGACCAAGATTATGTCTGGACTTTAAAAGAGACTGTGACCTCTGAGTTTGTTTCGGCCTTTCTTCTCAGAGTAGTCAGATAGGAAACGCCGAACTCATCTAGCAAATTTTTTTATTTTTTTTTAAGATGACGTGTAAAAGTGGTTCCAATATCCTATTTACAGAATAAACAATTTCATTTCATTTCATTTCATAACCGACGTGTCGATTTTTTTAGTAGTGTATCAGTATTTTTTATATTTAGTAACTTTGAAATCAAAAGCAATTCCATTGAAATATGTTCCTATGTTAAACCATGAAAACGAACAAGATATAAATACAATCTACAGTTACCTATAAACCTACGACTTTATTTAATAAGGAAAAAAATACCACATCTTTAACCGCGGACTAGCTACAAAAGCATCTTGAAAATCCTAGCCGAAAAACACGATTCTTATCAGTTTAATAATTTGATAAATACATAAAAAAAAACAAAACAATAAGAGTATTAAATACTCCTTGAACAAATAGTCGATATTTATTATGTCAATCACTGGCATTTCAATGACAAGATAAATTTAGATGAGTAAAAAAGTCGGTTGTTTGACGTTTGTAAAAATTCAAAATTCATCCATTTTCGCTTTTATTGTTAAATATAATAGTATATTTAAAAGTTTAGAAACACGCACAGGATGTAAAAGTGGGTGTGATAATATGTGTATCCTATGTAATGTGTATTTAATCAGTGACACGCAGATATCGCGTTCAATTCCCAGGCAACTTCAATGTTATTGCTTTTGGCGAGTCGCGACCAAATCCAGATTAGTATTTATTCACTATGCATCTTATTTGTTTAGTTACCTGAATTACTCAGTTTACCTAGGTTGAAATTGATACTGCTATTCTGCATCTATCTATATGCACTGCAACTTGTTTACCACAGATGACCCGAGACTAGTTTGTTAGCTCATAAATACAGTACGTAACACGACAAAGGGGAAGATTGAAACTGGTTGATGAACACTTTTGTTAAGTACCTGGTACTTGTTGACAGGCCCACACTGTCATTCTATACGTATAAATGCTGTAATTGGTAATTATGTATAAGCCAATTATTTGTAAAAGAATAACCCTGGAGATTCTTGCCGGCTCTTCTCCATAGGAAATTGGAATCGTGTTTATAAATTCAATATTAATGATATAACTAAAATGTTGTAACAATATAATTTCAAAGAGTGTCCGTGGAGTTTCTTGCCCGTTCTTCTCCATAGGTACCTACTACGCTTTGGAATGGGCAACCAGCTCCATATTTCTGACCGGCTCCTTGACAACTCAAAAGTGCATGTACAAGATTAATTGAAATAAATGCTTTGAGTTTGAGTCGAAATTGACCAACAAAACTCAATATTCTATGCTTGTTCCCTAAAACAAAACTAACAGGTCAAGTGCTTAGTTAATTTAAACTATTTCTCGGCAAGTTGTTTCGTTAATCGTTTCACGCAAGTGTAAGTAGATCTCTCCCGGCGGACAGATAGCCCGGCCTTGATGATGGATACTCCTGAATAAATTATGTGGCGGTTAATCGAAGCTCGGGAGGGGATGTAGTTGTGATGGCTCATTGATTACGTGATTAGGCGTAAACATTCAAGCGTGAGTTTTGGATAACCAGTATCCATGTTGTGGTGCAATTAAACAGCTACAATTATACAAGGCGGCGATTTAGTCATCCGACAAGGGGGTGATTTTATACGTCAAACTAAACAACTTTCACTATGAAACTCATAAACTTACAAGTCGTAAATAAAAACTTTTCATACATGCATCGAAATCGTCTGTCTACGGTTGAATAGAAATAGTTTTTTTTTATGCTCGAAAGTTAATTAGTATGGCGGGTAGAATCACCCCTTTACGGTAGGTGACTAAATCGCCACCCTGTATTAATGTGGTGATGGCCTAGCGGCAGCGGGGCTAGTAGTAAAGGCCTTGCCTCGCAGGCACGAGGTTGTGGGTCCAATCCAGGCAAGTTTCAATTCATATTACATTAAAAGTTTATCTTGGACATCACTGACATCGGTGAAGGAAAACACATTGAGGAAACTGGACTATAAAGTCTGAAATCGCCAACCCGTCTTAAGCAAGTGTGCTTTGTTTGTTGATACAAAAGTATAAAATATGGTTGTTATTACAGTCTCAAAAGAAACACTACTAAAGCTTCACGCTTAGAACTACTCTTACATATTATTTCTTATATACCTACTTCTACACATAGAACCTATAAAGGTTCGGTCAAACGTCACACCATGTAGAGCTTTCTTTGAAAAGCTTATGCTTTTCTTTGAAATATAGTTTTCAAAATATTGTTATTATAATATTGTTAAATGTTGGTGGCTTTGAACTGATGGTACAAGTAAAAGTTTTACACTACAAGTTGGTGTCAAAAGCTTGAAAAATTATAAGGTTTTAATGCCCAACACATATTGGCTACTGCGGCCTGTAACTTTAGTACTTTTTTTCAAAAATATCAAATATAACATAGAGTTATTAACGATTCACATACGTTCTACCTACTGAAAATCTCTAGGCTCCGAATCCAGATTGACCGAAGCAAGGAAAACCTTCTTAGGTGGAAATTCACAGATGATTCCGTTCTGGAGTGTAAATGTGGTGCAGTTCCACAAACAATGGAACACCTAATATCGTGTACAGCGTGTCCTGTTGTCTGCAGGTTACAGAAACTGATGGACGCTACTGATGGTGCCAAACTTGTTGCCAAATTCTGGACTGACTCTATTTAGATTCTCTATCTACGCTAAGAAAAACAACAGTTGTTCTGCGATCAGTTAAACATATGCACGTAAGTGTGTAAATTATTTCATCACCACTGCTCTCAAAACGGTGAAGGAAAACATCATGAGGAAAGCGGCATGTCCTAGAACCAAAAATTCTATGACATATGACATCTACCAACCCGCACTGGGCCCGCGTGGTGAACTATGGCCCACTTCCTCTCATTGAGAGGAGGTCTGTGTCCCAGCAGTGAGAACGAGTATGAGTAAAGAGGTCTAAAACGAATGATTATTTTATTGATAAGAATTTCGAAGTATTATTATTTTAATTTATTATAATAATTAACTCACTTGACTGTGATAGCATTGATGATGTTGGTGTAAGCAGACATGAATCTGAAAAGAAGAAGATATAATGCTTAGTACAAAAGAAAGAGATATAAATTGTGTGTAGATAGTACAAGTAGATGAGGCTGCCTTTTAAAGGCTCCCTGGGACTTATCCCAAATGAAATGTTATACCTCCAACCAAGCTACATACGTGATACAGAATCAGTACATAATGCAACGGATGATCTTCAAACCCACGGTTTCCCAGTCCAGAACCCGCGGCAATAAAAGAGTTAAAAGAAAAAGAAAGAGCAAAAAAAATGGCTTGAAGGAGTTATTCGAAATAGAAATCATTTATTTGCTTATAATGTTGATCAGGTGATATAGGTGGGAATTTTTTAAATAATAATAGCACCGATACATTTTATCTTAGGCATGCAAAATATAAATAATCGAATTTATATAAATCATAAAACATTTTTCTTTTTTTAGTTACTATTTGGTCATTATTTGATCATATATGAAAATATGAACGGCACTGAAATAAATAAACCAATAAATTCGCTAAGCACCGAAAAACACGTCGAACTTTTGCGACACACGACAAATTTTAATCACACCACAAAGAAACATCCCGGTACCGCTCACACACACAAACACTAAATAATTAATAACACAGGGGGAGCCACCGTCGCCAGATTCACACAACAGTTTATACATAAAGCGAATCACGTCTCTGGAGGGAAAAACAATCCATCAGTTGTTGGGTCCCTCAAACGGTACTCCATACACCGCAGAGCATGCACACATACCCACACGACATGAAAAAATACACACATACACTACTGGCGCATATTTCCACATGAGCAAAACGTACACTCAAAAATGTAGGAACACACACACACACCCACAGAGGGTGTATCGACACACATGCATCTCAGCGGAGCACACAGACCCAACACAATACTCAGTTGGCATACAAATGTGTGTGTCATAAAGGTGGTTGCAAATGCCAGATTCTGCATTTGAACGTATAATTAAACAATTGTGGAAATGCTAATTGAGATTTTAATATGGAAGCTTAATAAGTGCTAGAGGTTTATTTCCGTAGTTGTAATTTAATTGTTGCTTAATTTCCCTCGAGTCGAGAGCTACGCTTGTTGATATAGTACCCATATTTGTTTGATGAAACATTTCTTTCTTAATTGACGTTAATCAAATAGTGCATGCTTGAAAATTGTTATTTTATTTGCGGCGAAATTTAAAAAGTTCAGCAATTTATTATTTTTACAAATCGAAAACTAATATACAATGAAATCGTCAATTTAAAAAGTTATACACGAGCAATATTTTAATTTCACAGCTTCCCAGAAATGCCGCGTAACGCTAACGACACTATTTACACACATTCAAAATATGAAACATCTAATTAAAAAGGTGTCTGAAATTTACTATAACCAAAAACATCACCAACTTATTTATAATTTTTTTAATGGGCATATTAATTGGACTTTTTTTTAACATTTTTATACCGGCAACGGTAATATCTGTGTCTGTTTATCAGAGGGGCAAATCGCGTATTTTTTTAAATCTTTCGTATACTTACCACAGTCACAAACAATCAAAATCCTAAAAATTTACCTAAGTTTTCGAGACTTATTGCGACAAGATCTTGAACGTTTTTTACGGGAACTGACCTTCTGTACAACTTAATTTGTCGCAACGTCATAACACATCCGCAAGTATGCAGCAGGCCTAAAGCGCCCCTTCCGAGTTTCTCTTGACCCACATTGGGCTGCAGGGAAAAACTTGCAGATTATCGGCTGCGGTGAAAGTTGGACGCAGCCCGTAATAACGCTGACCAGTTTGCAGTTAGCACTGCTACTTACTGCCTGTGTGGATCATATAGGAATGCTGTTTATATAACTGGGATAATCATTTACAGGGCAGCTTAAGTGTAGGGAAAGTCAAGTTAATAATGTTTTTAATTAATACATCCCATGCCGATGGGGCCGAAAGGTTCTGAAGTGGCGACCGCGTACCGAAAGACGTAGCGTTGGAAGGCCTCCCACAAGATGGACCGATGACCTTGTAAAGGCCGCAGGAATCCGCTGAATGTCGGAGGCAAAGAATCGGCCGAAGTGGCGGTGCTTGGGGGAGGCCTATGTCCAGCAGTGGAGGTATTTCGGCTGTAATGATGATGATGTTGATGACGCTGATTTCGGATACAGTGACTGGTTTTCTTTCTGACTCCTATAGGCTACGAGTGTGTGCTCTGGTGTGGTTAATATAATCTATATTGGCTGTAAAGGTACGTGCATAGTGCAGACACCTTTTTTTTTTTTTTTTTTGGTTGGGAAATTATCAAATAACTTCTCCCGCTCTGGGTGGAGCAGGAGGGCGTGTCAGACTCTTACTGACTAAAACCCACCCGTGTTCCTTCCGTTGCCTTTACGTTGCCAGGGGCCACGGTATCCCTTTCGGACTTTCCCGCAACCCCGGCAGGCATCGGTCCTATCGGACCCCTTCCGTTGTGCTGACATCTCTTTGAGGCGCGCGTGGAACACAACGCGCCGTCGACCCGGGCCTGGTCCTTATCGGACGGCGAGCTACCCATTGCTCACCGTCCGCAAGCCCGCGCCTACGGTGGCCGGGAATCGGCCTGCGATTCCCGACGCCCAGGGCGTCTCCTGCGGCGGCTAGGGGCGTGAGGGCGCGAAATTTCCCTCTCCCTCACGCGTTCTGCCTCCTCCTTCGCGAGCTTTACTGCTTCGCAGAAGGAGGTGACGGCCTCCCATATAGTGCGGACACCTTAGAATACGTATGTCCATGGTACAAAACCGCTTGACACTTGCATGAAACTACACTTTTTGATAAATAGTGTTGTTGCTTGGTGGTGAGTGGTGGTGGAGCTATGGTTGTCACGTGGCTGGTGGTAGCTGCTTGAAAGTGGGTGAGGCTTGACCAACATGGCGTGCGATTAGAAGCATTTATCCAGCAATGAACTAGTAAGAAGGCTTTGACGATGACATTATATTGCTGAAGAGCATGGTATGTAGGTATTGTATGCGAATCTCTCAGAGAACTATTTAAAAAGATTTATACTATTATTATTAAAGTATTTATTGCGAGTAACTTAAGACTCATAGTTACAACATTAACTTAAAAACTATGTTAGTTACCCCCCCCTCCAGAGACCTGACAAAGGACGAGGCCGAGCTCATTAAGACTGGACTGGAAAGCCTGGTTATGGACACGGACCCGACGGCGCCACTCCCTGCTTTCCGCGGATACCCAAGGGTAGCGGAAGGTACGGTGCAGATGTGGTGCGAGGATGACTATGCCCTGACCTGGTTGACCCAGAACGTGCCCAAAATCCGACTCCCAACTACAGACCTGACACTCACGGTACTGAGACAGACTGACGTGCCCACCCGTGTCCGAGTCTCGCTTTTTGTCCCTCGTTACAGAGGTGACGTAGCCAGACTCCAAGGTATTCTGATCCGTCAGAATACCTGGTACGACATCGCCAGGTGGTCACTGTACAGGGCGACTACCGTCGGTGGCGACAACTACGGGACTTATTTGACCCTGGGTGTGCCACCGGAGGAAGCCGTAAAGGTCCGGGCCAGGGAGCGACGTATATCATACCTGCTCGGGTCGATATACGTACGCTTCTGGCCCACGGCCGAACCCTCTGACGTCCAGACCGACAGCGACTCTAAGACCGCACAACCTACGCTGACACAGACGGACGACCCAGAGATTGACCAGCTGGAGGAGGTCATGGCCCGAGCGGTCATGGCTGATGACGCCGACACCAATCCGCCTGAATCACCTGGCTGGAGCGAGCGTCTACTCGCCTCGTCGCCGGGGTTAGAACACGACAAATACAGAGAGGAGGTAGGGGAGAGGCTGTCCGATGGATCCACCTCCGACTAACTCCTCTCCATCGCCGTCAACACCCATCAACATCATCCAGACCAACCTCCAGCACAGCCAGACTGCCACGGCTAACCTACGCAGGGCACTGGAGGTCAAGCCCCGAACCATCGCACTGATCCAAGAGCCGTGGATCAGGAACAATAGAATATGTGGCCTCGGTAACATCGGAGGTAAGCTAATTCTCAGCACACACAGCTCAGATAAACCAAGAACCTGCATCTACATACCCAAAGAAATTCCTATCGCACCACTCACCCAATTCTGTTCCAGAGATCTGACAGCTGTCAGGCTCAGAAGGTAGCGTTCCAGATGTTGTACTGACCTCGGTATACATGCCAGGCGAGGACTTAGACTGCCCGCCTAAAGAGATGGCCGAGCTAGTACAACACTGTGAACGCGCCGAACTAGACCTGATCATCGGCACCGACTCGAACGCTCACCACCCACTCTGGGGCAGCGACGCACCGAACTCCAGAGGAGAGGTACTATCCACCTATTTATTCTCTACTAACCTTAATATTATAAACCGCGGCTCAGAACCCACTTGGGTCACAGTCCGTGGACAAACGATTATAGACCTAACACTCGCTACGGAAAACGCGACAAACCTTATTACAAACTGGCACGTATCGGACGAACCTTCCTGTTCTGATCACAGAAGGATCCGCTTCTCACTAACTACCAACACTAGAAAACCCGATCCGAGGCGAAACCCAATGCGCACAAATGTTCCCGGGTACAAACGCCTCCTAGCCTCCCTATTGGCTAAACACCTAACGCAATTTACCATAAGAGACCGAACACAATTAGAATACACCGTAACAAAACTATCTGAATATATAACCGAAGCATACCACGCATGCTGTAAACTAAGAGCGCCACAGACCGGGAAGGAGAGAAACCCCTGGTGGAACGCTGAACTTAGTAAACTCAGAGATGCGCTACGTAAGCAATTTAACAGAGCCAAAAATACTAGACTTCCGGACGACTGGGAGATATACAAAGAAACCCAATATGTATACAAAAAGCAGATTAGAACCGCCAGAAGGACAGCATGGCGTAAGTTCTGTGAATCCATCGAGACAAACAATGAAGCCGCAAGGGTAAGGAAGATCCTGTCAACCGATCAGGACCGAACCCTCGGCGCGCTTAAAAAACCCGACAACTCATACACACTGACTGACCGTGAAACCAGTAAGGTCCTTCTCGAAACCCACTTCCCAGACTGTGCAGTCCTGGAGGACAGGACGTGGGAGGCTGAGCCAGAATGGACCCCAACGGATCAAGACTGGTCACGAGCCCGCAACATGATAACAGATGACCGAGTAAAGTGGGCTATTGACACCTTTCAGCCATACAAGTCGGCAGGACTGGATGGCATCTTCCCAGCCCTGCTGCAGTGGGGGGTGGACCATGTTACACCATGGCTGGTGGAGATATTTCGAGCCTGCATAGCACTCAGGCTCGTACCTGTCGCATGGCGCGAGGTGAAGGTCATTTTTATACCCAAACCTGGCAAAACCGACTACACGCAACCCAAGGCTTATAGGCCCATAAGCCTCACATCCTTCCTACTGAAAACCCTTGAGAGACTCTGTGACAGGCACATCCGAGACGGACCTCTCCGGGTAAAACCACTACACAAACAACAGCATGCGTACTCCACAGGCAAATCAACGGAATCAGCGCTCCACAGCGTGGTTTCCAAAATTGAATGTGCAGTGGATCACAAGTGCTCGGCACTGGCTGCCTTCATTGACATCGAGGGCGCCTTTGACAAAACCACATTCAACAGCATAAACACGGCCCTCGACAGACACAGCATAGACTCGACACTGAGTGGCTGGATCACCAACATGCTCAAACTAAGGGCTGTACAAGTCACAGTAAATGACACTACGAGAGCCATCGTTGCGAAGGGATGCCCGCAAGGGGGAGTCCTCTCGCCTCTCCTATGGAACCTGGTAGTAGACAGCCTCATCAAAACACTCAACGACAAAGGTTATTTCACCGTAGGCTACGCTGACGACATAACCATAATAATCAACGGGACCCATGAAAACACTCTATGCAACCTCATGCGTCATGCCCTGAAAATAGTAGAGGAATGGTGCAACAAGCACCAACTCTCAGTGAACCCTACAAAAACCGAACTGGTTCTCTTTACGAAGAAGAGGAAACTGACAACACTACAACTGCCACGATTCTTCGGAACAACCCTAAGCCTCTCAACTGAAACCAAATACCTGGGCATCTATCTGGACAAACAGCTGAACTGGGCAAAACACACGAACTATATTACTACAAAAGCCAGCATATCCCTGTGGCAGTGCAAACGACTGCTTGGCCGGAATTGGGGAATCAGCCCCAAGGTCACCCACTGGTTATACACCACAGTCATCCGACCGATTATCACATACGGCTCACTGGTCTGGTGGCCCAGGACAGACCGGTGCACAGCCCAAAAAGATCTCGAAAAACTACAGCGGTTTGCTTGCGTCGCAATCACTGGTAGTATGAAAACTGCACCCACCGCCGCCCTACAGGCAATGCTGGGACTGCCACCTCTGCACCTCATCGTGCGGGAGGAGGCGGCCCTGGCCACCTTTAGGCTCCATTTAACAGGAACCCTATGCAACGACTCCAGAGTTAAGCACATACGCATTAAGGAGGATGCGATCAAACGTGAGCCAATGATGGCATCACCCTGCAACAAAGCCCCGAAAACACACCACTTTCAAAGGCACTACAATATAACACTTACAGAAGAACAGTGTGACTACTCAGGCCCAAAAGAGATGAGAGTTTACACCGACGGATCAAAGACCGACTCAGGTACCGGAGTCGGAGTTTTCTCACATGACCTCAACATAAATATATCCAGACCGCTGGGAATGTTCAACACCGTCTATCAGGCGGAGTGTGTGGGCATCATACAAGCGGTCCACGCCCTAGAAGCCAGGAGGGTTACGGACACCCACATACGCATACTCTCCGACAGCGCCTCAGTTCTCCAATCCTTACGGAAGAAATATACTACCTCGAAGCTAACACTAGAATGTCACGATGCACTAGAACATATAACGGTATCTAGCCGCAACACAGTGACACTGCAATGGATAAAAGGACACAGCGGATCGCTAGGTAACGACGCGGCTGACGAACTTGCTAGACGTGGATCCAGCACGGCAGTCTGCGGACCCGAGCCTATCGTACCCATCCCCTTCAACCAAATACGCAGGTGGCTGCAGAAGTTCACCCACACACAAGCGGAACGCTGGTGGACCTCGACACCAGGTTGCAGGCAGTCAAAGGAGGCTATGCCATCTTTGGACAGCAGGCTGACCAGGCGTTTGCTACGCCTGGACAGGAACGGCCTGCGCCTGGTGACGGGGACCATCACGGGACACTGTTCGCTAAACAAGCACTTCCACACAATAGGCATAACGGACAGTCCTCTGTGCAGGGCGTGCATGGAGGCTGAGGAGACCGTTGCGCACGTGCTCTTCGAATGTACGGGCGTCACCCAGATTAGAACAGAAACCCTCGGGTCACCCAGATCATACACAGACGTTCTAAACAGACCAGGAGACCTAATCAGCTTCTGGAGGGAGGTGGGCTGGTTGGAATAACCACCAAACGGCCGCTATGGCCCACGCACAATGGTCCACTTGACGGACTAAGTGCGGAAACCAAACCCCCTAACATAGAACATAGAACTATGTTAGTAACAATATCTGCTTAAAACTATGTTAGTACACAACAAGAACGTTACACAATACAAACACAATACAAACAAAAATCACTGCTGCATAATTCCAGCCGCAATTCTGGAGCATCGACTCACTATGCAGCAGTCCAACCTATCAGCAACCATGCCCAGGATGCTGTTAGAGCTGGCCCGCACCCTGCGCACCAGGGATGCACACCTTTTTCGCATAACAGCGTAGAAACAGTCTACATGCATATCAGCGAACATCCCTGACGGACTACAGAAGCGAGGCAGCCCCATCAGCACCCTGAAGGCATTGTTGTACTGAACGCGCAGGGCACTGTACGATTTAAGCGTGTAATGTAGTACAGGCTACTGGTATAAAATGAAGTACAGTAAGCTCTAAACAGCGTTACTTTAACATATTTAGAAGCACGCGAGAACCTGCGGGCAATCATATTCGCCCTCACCGACAGCGCCCTCCGCTCTCGCTCAATGTTGTCATCATCCCTGAGGCCAGTAGTCAAAACGTGCCCAAGGTACTTGAAATGGTGTACCCTTGCCAAAGCTACACCATTCAGACTGATTGGAGGCACAATTTCTGGGTATTTACTACCAGCCCCAAACACCATAACGACACTTTTCCTCACATTATACACCAGGCCGTGAGCTCTGGCATAACCCTCGCAAACACGCACCAGGCTCCTCAAACCACAAACCACGACGGTACATTGCCAATTCGTTTATGAAAAAATTATGTATGTAAGAAAAAATCTACATCTTTTTAATAAAATAAGTGATAGACATAATTTTAATACTAGAAATAAAGATAAAATAGTTCAACCACTTTTCAGATTATCTAAAGTACATAATACATCTTTTATGGGGTGGGTGGTTTAATCTTTTATCTTTTCATCATAATGCATCTATTAAATGTTACAATAACATACCTAGTGTTATATTACAATTAAATGAAAGAAAATTTAGAACGCATATAAAAAGTACACTTTGTAAACAAGCAAATTAGAGGATTAAGTCCAAGATAAGAATGCTTGGAAACATGCTGGTCCTGCATCATAGGACGATTTAGAGTCTAGACAAAATCAAACTGGTTACTAACTTAATTGTATTTATTTTATTTTTTATTCTATGACATTGATTGTACATTCTGTGATTACTTCCTCACACCATTGACTTATTATTTGTAAAACCTTAGGAATATCATTTAATTTTACAATGTTTGTAAATAAGTGAGCAACATGCATCTTTCACATAATTAATTTATCTGTCATTGCATAGTAATCTTATTCTAGGTGCATCGTCTTCACATATAATTATATAATTAATGTATACAAGATATTGTGAAAATATTTTAAAAGAGTAACGGTGGAGTTTCTTGCCCATTCTTAAAACTACCTTTTCGAAGGGGCAACTAGAATCAATTCTTATTTTTTGTAAATTTTGACGTTTTCGAAGATGTAACCGGTCACACAGACACACGAAACTGACTTTGATTACATAACATAATATCACGCCTTGTTTCCCAAAGGATTGGGCAGAGGTGTACCTACTCGCCAGTAATGTTTAAGTCCCATATAATAGGAGGCGAGCCTATTGCCATCAACCGGGCACAAATCCAGACTCCGGGCTACTGCTGAGAAATTCCAGATGGACAAACCTATTAACACTTTGCCCGATTCAGGAATCTAACCGAGGACCTCATGCTCTGCAGTAGCGCTTGCAACTACTAGACTAACGATGAACGATCGATCGATTAATTAGATATAGATAATCGACACAAAGTTAAATTAAAAAAAATTGTCAATTTTTTTTTTTTTGTTGAATCGCTGTTTGTAATCACTATGTTTGATATTATTCAATTATTGCCTTTTGTTCTAAATATTAATAAATTACTGACTACAATATCAATTACTATTAAATTATTAACTCTTTTAAATTATTGATTATTATTTCTTATTATTGACTTGATTAATACTAAATTAGTGACTACTGCTTTAATGTTGCAAGTCTTTAAATATTGTATGCCTAAAGGCGGGTCATAGATGCACTACACTTTATAAACTGTAACACCGTTATTTTACCTGTGTACCACAATAAACAATTTGAATTTGAATTTGAATTTGAAAAACAAAGCAGAAAAATATGAATAAAAAATTAAGTTTAAAAACTATTATACTTTTCCGTTTTAACGCTTGATAAACGTTATGACAACGTAAATAATAGTAATACAATAGGTCAGTAAAAAATATTTCAATCATGTTTTATATGGTATTAATTTTACAGCCGCGCCGCATGTAGCGCAGTCTCACCTTTGCTTGTTTTTAACAATTTAAACATATTTACTGACTTAGAAAATATCATATATATATTGTAATGTGCTCGTCAAGACCTTTCTTTTGATAGGAAACTTGTCATTATTTTTTTTTATTTTTTTTTCGAGGTTTACAATTTACGTGTATAGTCCACCATATTAAATTTAGGCAGAATTTATATAGCCTATCTCACCCAAACTATTATGACGAATCTATTGATACCTCATTCATCAAAATCGGTTCAGCAGTTAAGGCACTACGGTGGAACACACGTAAATACAAACATACATACTTACTTACATACATAGACTGCTAAAATCATAACCCTCCCTTTTGACTTTTGGCCGTAGTCGGGTAAAAAGTACGCATAGAATTCCACGTGACTCGTCTTAACTTTTATTTTGAGATGGTATCTCAAAATAAAAGTACAGTCACACAAAAAACATCAATGCAAGAATCAAAATTTGTAGTACCATCGAGGAGCTCCATATAAATTTTCCGGGCGGCTGACACAGTCGGATTTCAAAGAGAAACTTTGATACCTCCAGTTTTTTATGTTCCTCGAGGACTCAAAGTAGACGTAAGTACTCTGGGGACCCGCAATTGGCAATCACTTTTAGTTTAGCATTATTAACGATACAGCGAACGAATCTCTTGAACCTTTTTTCGTGTACGTATGTTGTATGGAAATTGCTGTACAAAATATATGTAGGTTTTTATGTTGAAATAAACCAGGTCAATAAAAATCACTAGGGAAGTAGGTTTGTGAAGAAACATGTAGCCGAACTACCGATTAAGTATATAGAAGTGTAATTGGCGTTTAATATTACCAACAAAGAAAGCTTGCTAAAAGAAATATTACCAAATAACACTAAAAAATCGCCGAAGACCTTGATGTCGTAGAGCAGTGTTAGCTACGGCGTAGTGCAGCGCGTAGCGTAGCAAAAGTACCAACACAGCGTAGCAAATAGTTCATTATTTTTTTTTAACATGGTTTATTATTTGAATAAACTATTCTCAAATACATAGTTCGATCAGATAAGAGAGAGAATAAAGAAGATTAAAATAGTAGTTCCACTAAAACGTAGGTACATAAATATAAAAATACACGTTCTTTGTTGACGTACTCAAGTTTTCTGTTACCCAGGTCAATTTAGTCTGAAAGAGTTTATCCCAGACATGTCTCCTCAGGGAACTAAAAAATACAAAAGTATTCGCAAGTAAGTCGTAAGCGAGGATGCTAAATTAAAACTATTATTCTGAAAGCATTTCAAAGAAAACTGAGTATACGACCATTTTGAATTATTTCTTGTTTTCGTAAAACAACATTTCTTTTGTGGTCAGTTCTTTCTTTTTTCTAGCAAAGAGGACCGACATCTGTGTTAGATATAATAATAATATACATATTGCACACAGCTAATCTAGTTCAGATAAAATTATACTTCTTTAGTACGAGTACCTACTTTATGTAAAATAAAAATGAGGGTTTCCAAAAGGCAGTTGGAACTAATCCGCGATAGCTTTGAAAATAGAATGGATAATACTATGGTGACAGACTACCAACATTTTACAAACAGATGAATATACACAGAACGACAGAATGATGAATATACAGAGATATTCACAGAGACGTGTAGAAACAGTATAGTTAAGGACCTAGCTGATAGGATGTATGCTACCGAGACCTGCTAACGGTGGCTGCAAATAGCCGCGTAATTTTTTTTCATTTTTTAAGGTAGATTATTAATTTTAAATTTGATTTTTAATGTTGATTTAAATATTAATTTTAATTGTTATTTTGATTCTGTTATTTGAAATTTATGTGTTTTTTTATGGACCATCACCACCGGTCTGCAATAAAGATTTTTATTTATTTATTTATACAATGAATTGCCACTAATACAGACTTACAGCTTTGGTACCTTTTTGCACGCAACCCTAAAACATTTGACTTTATGAGTATACCTTAGCTCAACAAAACAGCCGAACTACAAACAAACCAATGACACTTACACCGCTCCCCACACCCTTAAAACTTAATAAAACCACCAGAAAAAGTGTTAACATAATCCCTATAAAGTTTATCACACGGAGTAATCGATCATGACACATCGCTGACCCTTTCAAATAAGATATAGGTTATAAAACGGTTTCTTGTTTTATAGCGTTCGATGCTCAATGGACTCTGAAGCATGGACCATGATTTCCTTCTGAGTTTGACGTTTAAAGAGATGAGGACTAAGGAAATGAGAATGTGTGTGTGTGTCCGCAGTTTTATGATTTGTTGGTGAATGAAAGTCTGTGGATAGAACAGCCTTGAGGGCTTGGAAAAGATGGCGGATGTGAACAGCCAAAGGATTATTATTAAAGAGTTTTGTGCATTTTTGTATGGTTTTCAATTTCATCTCGGGCTAATATTACGTACCTTGCTTTTTGAAGCTATAATTGCGCATTTATTGTAGGTGTAACTTCATACGTAGCAACGCCGATTTGCAACAACAATGACGAAACTTTACGAAACGGTGATTGCAGTAGCATTATACAAGTTTAGAAGTCACACATGTCTATCTGTTTACTTCTTAAAATACTCCACTACTCAATATAAGATAAGACTCATTCTGGTTTCCGAATTCCGTAACATTAAAAACCATTTGTAAAACACCTTACCCACAAAATCGAGTCAGAATTTTCACATCAACGAAAGGTTTTCGCAGAAAAGACGGAATATATGCCAAGGAAGGTAACTCGATTGACCTGTATGTACGTACCTACGTGTGTAGCAGTATTTAGTATACACATGCCGCCAGGTGGCTGTCGCAGCATGCATTTAAATCGAATATTACAAAGCGGATATCCGGTTATAACCGCCTTGAGGTTCTTTAGCTTATCTGGTGCGCCAGCACTTAATAAGAGAATGGTTGTGGGGAATATTGGGAAATAAAAGATGTGTGAGGTTGTATTAATTATATTTTGTGACTGCTGCAACTTATTTGCTGCGATGGAAGGCTATTTTTGCTAAAGGAGTTAACAAACAAACTAATTGATTAAATAGTGTATTGATTGTGATTGTAGTAGAAAATGACTGTAGCTATCACTCCTATACTTGTAAGCAATTTAATGTGTGCAGTCCAGCAGTAAAGTAACTTAAGTCAACAAACTCAACAGTTTGTAGCTCTAAAGCCAAGAACTTATTTGTCACTCCTCTTATTCTCTTGAACTTATATCATTTCATATCAGTTTCATATTTTCACCTTTATAAACGATTAATGAAAATCGTGAAGAATCTCACACGTTCATAGCATAATGTATAGTGTCAAAGATATCGAGGAAGGAGATAAAATGCCGTGGATGCATCAAGATTCCCAGCATTTACTTTATGCCGTACTGTGCGGCATCAAATGGCACTAGATTGGCTTAGTTTTATGTCCATAGACAAACACATGGCTGTGTAAAAATTTATACGGATATTATGTTCTGGTTTTCTTGAGCGATACTGAAATATTATGTAAAGAAATGACACTCATCTTAGGTATCAATTCTCTCATTTTATGAGCAAAACCACATAGTGTGGCCATATTGAGATATTCTCTTGTTTTAATTCTAATTACTGACGTTAACGATTTTGATAGTACATAATAAAAAAGGCATGACAATTACAATTTAATAATATTTTATGGGTGTCTGCAGTCTGATTGTATGAACTATAGGACCAATAAAACATCAGTATAATAGCAGAGATAGTAAATTTTATAGGATTTTAAACTACAATGGTACAATTCAGTCGTTAACTATCATTTTATCGCCCATTTTCAATACTATCGACCAACTTTTGCGGTCGGTTGTATATTTTGTATAAAACTCAAATTTTATGACTGGCAATCGTAAACCATGTCACTTTGCGGCCAAATTCCAGTATTTCAGCGTAGGTCAGGTAAAGTAATGGTGCCATTTCTATAGTATTTGACAGTCATAACTTAGGCACAGATAGTATATAGGTGCCTAAGTTATGACTGTGTGGCAATCGCTTTCGAAGCGTTTCGTATTTCTGCAACGACTTTCAACAGGATTGACATGAGTTTTAGCTTATATATGTAAAATATATGGGTATTTTTTACTTTTCCATAATCGTTATCGCTGATAGAATGTCACTCGCTTACCCATTTATACATATATACATACGAATATATAAAATTGAAGTGTCTGTTTGTAATGACAAAATAACAGCTTTTTACAGAATTAATATGAAAGTAATAGCGGCGCCCCGCGGTTTCACCCGCATAAGTCTCGATTCCGTGGGAATATCGGGATAAAAAGTATTATATGTGTTAATCCAAGTTATAAACTATCTATGTTTTGAATTTCATCCAAATCCGTTCAGTAGTTTTTTCGTGAAAGAGTAACAAACATCCTTCTATCCACATTGTGAAGATGGATACATATCCATCTTCACAAACTTTCGCGTTATTATATTAGTAAGATATACGGTACTTATAAAAAAACAATTTTTTAAATGTTTGTCTGTCTGTTTCGGCTTATCTCCGAAACGGCTAAACCGATTTAGACGCACTGGTAGATAGCTGATGTTGCTTTTTAAAATTATAGGTGACATTTAAAATGTCTGAGAACAGGTTTTTAGTAACACCAGTAACTAAAGAAGAGATTTTCAAAAAAAATTGGCATTTTTGAAAATGCGCTCACGCCTCATTTGACACGCAAAATGTCTGAAAACAAACTTTTTGTAATAAATAATTGTGATGAAACCGTCTGCCAATTTTTTTTGACATGGCAGAAATGGGCTCTCGTAAAACTGTAACGTTACTGCCCACCTAGTCGGGTGGAATGAAAACGATGTGACATAGTTTTGGTCGTGGGCTCTCGTACTATATAATTTACTAGAATTTGCCAGCGGCTTCACCCGCGTGCATTTCGGAAATTATCCCACGGGAACGTACAACCGGGTTAAAAAGAGTCCCCCCGCCCTGTGTTCTGTGTATTCTATTAGGTTGGGGAAAAAGTTTCTTCGCATTTTTTAAGAAAATTCAAAACATTTTTTAACATAGTATGTTTACATTTAACTAAAGTATGTAGGTACCATTTTGTTCGATAACTTTTTGCCATCTTGTAGGTAGGGACATGATCCCATTGCTATAGAAATTTTGGGACTTCTGATCAAAATACCGCGACAAGTGGTTTTGGCAGTCCTCCCGTGATGTTAACCTGACACTGCCTAAAGAATTCTGAAGAGACCGAAACAGGTGGAAATCTGAAGGTGCAAGGTCAGGACTATACGGCGGATGCATTAACACCTCCCAGCCAAACTCTCTTAATTTTTGCTGAGTGGCTAAAGATGTGTGAGGTCTAGCGTTATCATGATGAAAAACCACACCCCTTCTGTTGATTAATTCCGGCCGCTTTCTCTCAACTTCTTGCTTTAATCTCATCAGTTGTTCGCAGTAGAGTTCAGAATCGATGGTCCTGCCTGGTGGTAACAGCTCATAATGAATAATGCCCTTCCAATCCCACCACACACACAGCATCACCTTGTTGCGAGTTAACCCGGGTTTTGCCACAGTCTGTGAAGCCTGACCGGCCTTTGACCACGACCTTTATCGCACGTTCTTGTCGTACGTGATCCACTTTTCATCACCAGTTATCAGCTTCTTCAAAAATGGTTCGGTTTCATTACGTCGTAATAAAGAATCACAAATGAGTACACGGTTCATTAGGTTTCTTTCAGTGAGCTCGTGAGGTACCCAAATATCGAGCTTTTTTGTGTACCCAGTTTTTTTCAAATGCGCCAAAACTGTTTTGTGGTCAATTCCCAGTTCTTCAGCTACGTCGTAACTACTAATATGCCGATCTTGCTCCACTTTTTCAAAAATGGCATCCATTTTATCCGTAATAGGGCGACCAGAGCGACGTGCATCTTTGACATCAAAATTTCCGGATTGAAAACGCTTAAACCAAATTTGTGCTACTCTCACAGACACTGCACTAGGTCCATAAACATCGCAAATTTTTTTCGCGGCTTGCGTTGCATTTTTACCTTTTTTGTAGTAAAATTTTAAAATGTATCGAATTTCTTCATTAGATTCACTCATCTTGACAGTACGAAAAACAAATAAAAATCACACATTTTCCTAATTTGAATTTGGAATTATGTTCTTTAAAATTTAAACTTTCAATGATACCAAAACCAGCCAGATACACATAGTATAGCCAAAGAGATTTTATTACAAGTTCATACATACTATAATGCGAAAAGACTTTTTCCCCAACCTAATATGTAGGTCTATGTGTGGGTGTGTTTTGTATGTGTTGTCCTGTTTGTATCCAGGTCATGGTCAACCCATGCGCCAAATTTCATCCAAATCCATTCAGTCCTTTTAGCGTGAAAGCGTGACAAACAAACACAATCTCACTTTCGCATTTATCCTATACGACTAAATTAAACGAGCAATATTTGTATATATATACAAGGCGGCAAGGACATCGGCGCGAAAACTGTTACCATGGATTCAGTACGTGATTCTGAACCCTGCGTTGAAATTTTTCGTCGGTTATTTAAAAAAATCTGCTGTTCCATACATCTTGATCGCGTAAGTATTGCACTTTTCTATAAAACAGCAGTTTTTTTTTTTTTAATAACTGACGTGAGATTTCAACGCAGGGAAGTTCAGAACTCCGACGGGATCTCATGGCGACATGGAGAGTGCGATTGTCACAACTTGGGCACGCCACAATTGCGGCGATAAGTCCCGTAGTGTGTAGTGTCTTTGAGGAGTGGCTTGAGAGGCGCCACGGCGTCCTCACCTTCCGCCTGACGCAGGTCCTCACCGGACATGGTTGTTTCGGGAGGTTCCTGTTTGGCCGTCACTTCCTTCTGCGAAGCAGTAATGCTCGCAAAGGAGGAGGCGGAACGCGTGAAGGAGAGACAAACTTCGCGCCCTCACGCCTCTAATCGCCGCAGGAGACGCCCTGGGTGTCGGGAATCCCAGGCCAATTCCTGGCCACCGTAGGCGCGGACTCGCGGACAGTGAGCAATGGGAGCTTGCCGCCCGATAAAGACCAGGCCTGGGTCGACGGCGCGTTGTGTTCCACGCACGCCTCAAAGAGATGTCAGCACAACTGACGGGGTCCGTTAGAGCCGATGTTGGCAAGGGTCGTGGAAAAGTCCGAAAGGGCTTACCGTGGCCCCTGGCAACAGGCAGGCAACTGAAGGAACACGAGTGGGTTTTTGTCAGTAAGGGTCTGACACGCCCTCCCGCTCCCAGAGCAGGAGGAAGTTATTTGATTAAATCCCACCCAAAAAAAAGGTTCATGGGGGCGACAAATCGATCTAGCTAAGTCTCATAATTGGGAAAATTCGTTTTCTCCGTATTTCCACTCGAGCAGAGCTCGGTAGCCCAAAGTTAAGAACAAGATGGCTACCTTTGAATAATGACATGGCAGTATGGAATTAGTATTATAATTATAGTATTATAAACTATCTTATACTATTATGAGCATTCTCTAATTTCACACGAGCAGAGCTCGGTTGACCAGGTACTATAATATTATATATATAAGGCGCTCGGTAAGCTTTCGGTATCGATGCAGTAAAACGCGTGACGTCACGCGGTACCTAAACGATCCCGCACCGCAGAGGTACCGACCAGTTAGGAAAGGGCCTTAGTTTTCAAACGCGAAAGATTCCAAAAACCATATGTATAATATTAAAAACAACAACCTGTACAACAGCCTATGTGTTCGCCCTCTACGTTGGACCTCATTAATACCTTAATCAACCAATGTCTTCAACTAGCGCAAAGGCCGGTAAGAAGTCTCCCTAAATAGACAATTAATTCGACCAATCCAAGCTGTCTTAAAGACAAATCACTTTGAAACTTGCGGGGACTTGTCATCCGGAACGGATATTATCCGGATTATTACTGGTTGTCAACGGAAAGCGAGTGTGGGGAAGATCAAATTATTCCAATACTTATTGGATAGAGTTTGGGATTGGTATTATAATGTAATTTATTTTAGAGATGGAAAACGGTTTTTAAAGGAAATAGTCAAATATAAACATCGTCAAACTCAGTTACAAAAAAAATATGTCTCAACGATATCGATTAATTTATCTGCGTAGTCTTGATGCATTAAACTAGCAAGGATTATGAAGGAGTCTGTTTTCCCCTCGTGACAAGATGTCTCGACGTAGAACAGTAGCACGATGCATTCCACTGTAGATTTCGGAGCTGCTCCACATGATTTGTTGAGCACGATCCCCGTGGTGGCTTTAAACAGTTACAACAGCCCAGCCCTAACCCTTTGACATAAATCTGAGAGAGATATATTGGATATCGGTGAGATATTTAAAGAACAGCACTGCTAGTGTAGAAGAGGATTCTGCCAAAAAAAACCATGTGATCAATTTTTCACACTAGTTATCGCGAACCCACTGAGACAAAATTCTGGACAATATTTAATGTATACTCAGTAAAATAAATAAGTAAGCAGGCTACTACTAAAAAGTATTTTTATTCAAATGTTTTCTTTGTAACACAAAATGAATGTTGAAACTCTAATTTACTTTCTAATTAGTTTTTAATGACACTCTTATAATTACAATTTGGAATTCCGAAACTAAAAACCTTTAATTCTGAATACGTTACATGATTTTTTCTTAATTCGCTTTCATGTTTTAATACGTTTTCTCTGAACGAAATATTACTTTAATTTTATTTTATGTTTTTTAATTACATCTGCCATATTGGATTTAAATGTGGAATGTCATTTGTATTTTGAATAAATTGCTTTACTTTCGAGGTCATTTACGTTTCGTCCTTATCGTATATTTGTTTTATTTATTTTTTGGGCTAAGGACTTGCAACTTTTAAAGGAATATACCAATTTGTACCTAAGCACCTATATATACTTATCATAGGCAGTAGAATGTGGTCAAGTCAAATCGACTGAAGGACTAAAAGAAACGTTTTGAGTTTAAAAGTTATCCTAGAAATGAAGTCAAATTTTCATTTCACACTATGTTCCATAAGGTCAAAAACATCGATCACTTCCCTATGTAGCTCCAACACTTAGGTAAAGTTATTATCATGCCATACATATTCCTTCTTACATAATATTCAATATAAATTAATCAGAGCGCGAACTTAAAGCAAAGGTACATAATTCATTCATCCAGGTACAAAAGTTCCTAAGTGTTTCTTAAGCAAGGGCTTATCGTCAACTTCGTAAGGGAGCGCCTACACTACCAGCTACACTTTTTATGTTTATTTATTATTTTCGCTCTTATATCTCTTTCAGGCGTTTTAATTAGCTTTTACTCTGTACGGGCATGGTCGTTTGAACCAATGTTATTTATGGTATCTAAAAAAAATTGTGGAGTTTGCATTTTAACCAAATCAGCGTGTGGCAACGTGCATTTAACTTAAATTATTTTAACACCCATTTTTAGCAGATATTTTATGTGTTCAATTTATATTTTTGTACAGTCCCTATCAGAAGCAGAATTTATACACACAAATATAGTAGAATACAGTTAGAATATTATTTTAGTTTTTGAATAAACATTTTTCCTCTGTCCAAATTCATAACGTTAGTTACGTTCATAATTTATGCTTTTTGGAATCTCATTCATATTTATGATTGATTCTTTTATATTCTTCATTTTCGGACAAACATGATGAATTATTAATTTAAGAGTGATCGTTGTATTAATCTGTAGTATTTTGTGTGTACGAGTATATTCATTTTGTATTAGTTACCCTTGAATATGTATAGAACACGTACCTTGACCCATCCTTGATTGAAGAAAATCATAAGGTCCACATTCTCTAGTAGGTATCAATGGTTCGTTTATTGATTCGTCAGTAGACAAAAAAAAAACTATAACCTAAACCTCAGTTTTGTGCTCCATAAGCATGATTATATTATACGGCCATCTGACCAGGCCCGGGTCGATGGCCGTGGCCCCTGGCAACGTACAGGCAACTGAAGGAACACGAGTGGGTTTTTGTCAGTAAGAGTCTGACACGCCCTCCCGCTCCCAGAGCAGGAGGAAGTTATTTGATTAAATCCCACCCAAAAAAAAGGTTCATGGGGGCGACAAATCGATCTAGCTAGGTCTCATAATTGGGAAAATTCGTTTTACCCCTAGAAAAGTGATGGTCACTGTTTGGTGGTCTAGCGCCGGTGTGATTCATCACAGCTTCTTACCAAACGGGGTGAGCATTACTGCAGATGTGTACTGTGAAAAACTGAATACAATGATGGAGAAGCTGGCACATCTCCAACCTGCATTGGTCAATCGCTCGTCTCCGCTGCTCCTGCACGACAACGCGCGACCTCATACTGCACAGCAGACGGTCTCGCAAGTTGCAAGAACTGGGGTTGGAAGCTCTCCGTCATCCGCCCTACTCACCAGACCTTGCGCCTACAGACTACTACTTTTTCCAGAATTTGGATAACTTCTTGGCGGGAAAAAAATTCAATACCCGAGAGGCAGTACAAAATGCCTTTGAAGAATTTGTTGCCTCCCGTCCAGCTGATTTCTTTAAGAAGGGCATCAATAAACTGCGACTGTGTTGGCAAAGATGCATTGATTGCATTTGATTGCATGGGTGATTACTTCGATTAATACAAATAAAAAATACATGAAAAAAAATCGTTTAAATTTTTTCATACAAAACGGTAATTTCATAGGTAAAGACCTATTATATTCCCACACAAAAAAAAGCCCATCTGTCACAAGTAACAATTTTTTATCTCTCCAAAACATCATCGCTTCGCCACTGTAGTGTGAGCCGTACCTAAACCGGAATTTATTAATTATTGTCTAAGGTTTGATACTAAATTCTGTACGCGGTTTCAGTTATTTATTAGTTAATTAAAGTGACAATCTTGCAGCCAGTTACGAACTCACGTTAAGTTAACGGCCCGGTTAAATTATGACGGTTAAGTTAAAATTTAACTTGGATGTGGGTGTTTTGAAGGTAATTGACAGTAAAAAATGCTTGTACTTCACAGCTAGTCAATTGAAAAAATTATTATTTTAAGTCAGTCATAATTTTAGGGTTTGGGTTTCAAATAGCTTTATTATCAACCTACACTTAAAAATGAGTAGGTATATAATATATAATAACTACTTTCCCTAGAATACTTAGCAAGCACATTTTAATTCATAATATTATCAGTACGGTATATTTAGGAAAATAATAAGTCTCGTGCACGACACAAGTAAAAATCCCAAGGAGCTCAATGTTTTCATTCCGCGACTGAACCTAAAGTAAGTTTCACTGAAGCAGTTATTTAAACCGTTTGTCCGTGACGTCACTCGTCTGTGCAATAAAATCTCTATTAGATCCGCAGTTGCACGAGATATTGTGCTTCAAAGATGGCGAGATTTAGTTCTTCAATGAGACTAGGTTTCTGTTTTCAAAAGCTTATTTTTTTTGCTTATGGAGTCGACTGGTAATGGCTGGAAATTTTACGTCTTTAGATTGAGATTTGAAGCAGAGACGCTTCGCTCGCTTGGTCAGTACCAAGCGAGCGAAGCGTCTCTGCTTCAAATCTGGCAAAATTTGCTTTCCTCTGTCAGTTTGTTGGTGCTCCTCTACAGGTCGTATTTTACAACCGATCTGGACGAAACTTGGTACACAGGTTTTACGACTCTATAGATTTTTTTGTCGTCGGGGATGTTTGATTGGAGCGGTACTTCCTCCAAAAAGGGGGCTAATGGATATTTCCGCCTTATGAGATCCGATTACAATGATCTTTTTTTATTTGAAAGGTAGTAACTTTAAATTGATCTCATAATATTTTTTGTGAAGATTTGATGAGGATCTTCGGCTTGATGAGCAAAAAAACTCATCAAAATGTAGTAAATTGCTCACTTTTAGATTTCTACCAGTGGAATCGGCCCTTTAACTACTAGGTAGGGATTGATGGAGTTTCATCACAAAAACATGGTAAATATCCTGATTTAAAAAACTTAAGTGGTACTTATATTAATGGTTGCAGAAAAGTTTGTGCTCGTGAGGTTTACTGTTCGCAGAACTACTAATTTAGATGTAAATCGCTTAATTTTAAAGATAACTTTCTCAGATGAAGACATTGTGTCTATCTTTCCAAAATTGGCTGCCATTACGTTTTTAGGGTTTCGTACCGAAAGTTGCCAAACGGAACCCATTTACTAAGCCTCCGCTGTCCGTCTGTCTGTCAGCGGGCTGTATCTCATGAACCGTAATAGATAGACAGTTGAAATTTTCACAGATAGTGTATTTCTATTGCCGCTATAACGCCAAATAATCAAATTCAAAGTCAAATAATTTATTTCAATTAGGCACAAAAAAGGCACTTTTGAACGCCAACATTTACAAAAAAAAAATGATTCTAGTCGCCCCTTCCAAAAGGTAGTTTTCGTATGGAGAAAAATGGGCAAGAAACTCCACCATTACTCTTTTAAAATGTTTTCACAATGTATACATTAATTATATAATTATATGTGAAGACGATGCACCTAGAATAAGATTACTATACCACAATAGGTAAAAATAATGAAAGATTAAGGAATGACAGATAAACTATGTGAGCACGGTGCTCACATATTTACAAACATTGTAAAATTATACGATATTCCTAACATTTTAACAATTAATAGGTACTAATAACTAAATTAACTAAATTGAATTAAAAATTAGAGGGGGCCCCCATACAAGAAACATGTTTTTTTCTGCGTTTTTTGCTAAATGTTGTAAGGTGGTACGGAGCCCTTCGTATGCGAGTCCGACTCGCACTTGGGCGGTTAATATTTATCATGGGACCTACAAGAGATCTATAAACATTACTTAACGCGTGCTTTGACATAAACATGACCGTCTCTGTCTTGCGCTTGTAAGGTGTGCGACATAGTAGGAATAAAGTTCGTGCTAAGTAATCTTTTTAGATCCTGGTTAGATAGACATAACTGACGAAACTTATTTCTAACTAGCTTCCGCCCGCGGCTTCGCCCGTGTGGATATCATGGATTCTATGTGTTAATCCAGGTTTTAAACTATCTGTGTGGCTAATATTCCAATCAGTTCAGCCGTTTTTGCGTGATGGAGTTACAAACATCTAAACACACAAACATACAAACTTTCACATTTATAATATTAGTAAAATAGCAGTGATAATATAGCATTCTATTGGTGAAAGAATTATAAAAATAGTTCTTGTAGTTTTTAAGCTTATTCATTACAAACAAAAATACAAATATTTTGATAATTAATGTAGATGAAAACCTGTGCCTATACCTTTAGGAATAACACCCTCTTTTTCCTTCGGGAGTTAAAAACTGGTGGTTTTGTTAGTTTAAATAAATCTGCAGATTATTTTAAATACGGTGGAGTATCAAAATATACGTCAGCAATTGAACCCTTCTTTATCAAAGGACATAACGTTTTGGTCTCCGCAAGTAGTACCTACCTAAGTTCGACGAATCAAATGATTCCCACAAACGCTGCGAAAGGAAGGATCGGTTCAATATTCCTTCTCAAAGTAGATCAAAAGTGATGCTTTAAGATGCCTTTAGTTATAATAAATTTTAAATGTCTATTTATGTAGGTACGGTCAGGGAAATATTTTATACGACTGTCAAAGAATAATAATTGTGATTTGAATATACGTAAAGATAATTTAAATTGGTTGTCAATTTGTTAAACAATTTATTTCCCTAACCTACCTGTAACATGTATGTTTTTGGAAGAAAAACTTATGTTACGATAATATTTAAGGGGTAATTAAGCCTGTAGTTATTATTCGGGCACAATTGTTTAAATAGGTCAATAGATAGAATCATTCGATGATGACAGACATTCGGTGCTTGTTCCATGCCGTAGGGCCATTATGTAGCTATCTCTACATCCATACTAATATTATAAATCCGAAAGTAAGTCTGTCTGTTACTGTTGAGACCCTCCTCTCAAAATCGCCGCGCGCTGGCGGCAGTGAAAGAGGGTTGTGGGGACAGCGGCAAGACAGCCGGCCGCACGGCCGTCCGCGAGCCCCTGCGCCACACGAGTCAGCTGTTGCACGCCTCCACGCACGACTGCGCTTACGCGTTTTATTTACGTCTTAATCTCATGTTTGCTTTTTTAACCAACACCTTTATAATTTTCTTATTTGCATAAACCTACATGTTATACAGTCCAATCATCTTTCATTTTATTCCACCACAATCTATCGTCGCCATCATTGGTCCTTCGAGCCGGATATGAACCAGCGACCTATAGATCAAAAGACCATTTCAGACACTAATCTAAATGGTCCTCATTTAAAATACCCACCGTACCACCAGAGGTATGGCCAGGGGCCCGGTGGGTCCGCCGTGACATGATCTGAGCAAGATTATGTCTGGACTTTTAAAGAGACTGTGACCTCTGAGTTTGTCTCGGTGCTTCTTTTTAGAGTAGTCATATAGGAAACGCAAACCTGATCTAGTTTTTTTTTAATATGATAGCCCTGTAAAAGTCCTTGTACACAACTTACAAAAATAAAATCATTTATCATTTACCGATCGTTATGAAATGTGACAAATTATTAGGTGACAATAGCCTGGAACTTTTCTACTTTTCATCCTGGATTGCAAACGAAGTCGCGGGCAAAAGCTAGTAGGTATTCGATTAATTATTAATTTTCAATTAACTAGAAAAAGTATCAAAAAGTCTAATTCAAATTTGAAAAACAACTTTGAAGTTTAACCCTAAAATGTAGCGGGCGCTGTCTAAACTCCGACAAGTCATCAAACTTGTTCTGTCAGCGAATGAACTTGCATCTGACGTATAATAAGCCGAGCCCCCGTCAAATTGGTGGCTCCAAGTTGGAGCTATTATAGGAATATTGTTTAAATTGTGTAGAACACGCCTGCAGTCCCCGAAGGGTAAGACGGGGGACCACCCGTTGTAACACCCATATTTCGCCATTTATGTTTAAGTACCGTGTAATAGGGGGCGAGCCTATTGTCATTTCAGCCGTAAGACATCCACTGCTGGACATATGCCAAGCACCACCACTTCGACCGGTTCTGTGCTTCCCGCATCCAGCGGATTCCTGCGGCCTTTACTGCCATCAACCGGGCACAAATCCAGACTCCGGGCTTCTACTGAGAACTTCTTGATGGAACAACCCAATAACACATTGAAAGACCTGGGAATCGAACCCAAGAGCAGCGGTCAGCAGTAGCGCTTGCGACCAGTAGGATAACTATGAAGCAGTAGATAGATATTCATATTAATATACTGCTGCTGGTGGTGAAATCACAGATTATCCCCGTTCGGAACGAGTTTCCTATAAAAACAGAGGACATTTTTAATTACGGTTAAGTGAAGTACGAATTATTATAATTTGTTCATGGTCTTCAAAATATAATTCACAGGTTAGCTTGTGTTAGCTTGCACTTGTGTTTTTGTTCGAGTAAGGTGACAATAACCGATTTTTAATGATTTTATACTGAAGATCACGTCTAAACGAGTAGTGTAAATGATTTGGAAAAAAGGTATGTTAAATTCATTTTTTAATAACTTAATCTGTGAATATTTTAGATTATGTTTATATTACATAGTGTAATTAATTTTTAAAGTTATGTCTAATGCGGATAAAAAACTGAGAATCACGCAAAAATGATCAAGCGTTTTAAAGATAATTTAATTATTTATCTTTTAGTATAAGTTTTTTATTAAAATACCTTTTGTTTTATAATTAATAATGCGTCTTATTTGGGACAGCGCCGTAGCGATGGGCGAGTCCTAATACTGGCTGGACGTAGGACGCGTTGCGTGAGCTCAGAACAGAACACTCAAGCTAACCACTCTAGGCCACTGGCATTTAGTGGCGTCTTCAGCTTTCTTAAAACATATCCAATATCATTTGAAAAAGGTCGCTTGAAATGGGACAAAAGACGCTTTTCATCTTATTTTGTTCTTTCTGTATTATTGAGAATTAATTTATTACAATCTAGGCTAATTAGCAATTTAACTCTAGCTTTTTTCCGTGGTCGTATTTTGAACGTCATCTCATAATCATGAAGAGTTTGAAAGTCAGAAAAAATATATTTAGACGATAAACAAGCAATTGCCAGAAAAGTGCGCTTTTTAAGCCAATCTCGTTTCACCTACATGTTGTTTCGAGCGCTGCCAAAATATCTTGGTAGCGCTTAATTTGTACGATAAGGAAGGAAGGCTGGAAATAAAAATACAGACCAGGAAAGCACGACTTGTACATATACCTCCAATGTACAAATTGTGGCAAGAAATAGGGTAGTGAGCGAATGTTTGCTGGTGCAAACAATTGTAAGCTCTGACCCCTCGTGATCTGGGACTTTTACTTTATATTGGGTCTTTTAAATGGGGAAAACGTTGCTAAGGAAAAGGACCTAAGTTCGATCCAGAAGTAGAATTGAGGGTGTGTAATAGAAGCCTGTTGCCTATTCCGGTAAATAGGTAGGCTTCAGGTTTTAGAGCTAGCTATAAAATAAAGTCGCTTTTCGTGTCTGCCTGTGTGACCGCTTCTAAACTACACAATGGATTTTGATACGGGTTTCACCTTATTAAACTTAAATGTAATAAAGTTTTTTTTATTATATACCTGTCCCTACTTTGCACAAAGCAGGCGCGAGTCGCTAGTAGGCTTAATAAACTATTATTATGACAGTATAATAGTAGGTACCTGTATGGTTATATGGCTAAGTTTTATTAGGAAATTCCGACAAATATCCATCTTTCTGTGTACTCCTTTGGGAAATAGAGTCACAGTTCATCAATACACAGAAAGAACAACCCATACGGGACTCAATACAACTACGTACACGACACATCATTTTAGGGCCGACTCGAAAAATTGCTCAACCCCGAACAGCACGCGTAGCATGACCGCCATACGGAAGAATAGACAAGAAACAATCACAATCTGTTCCTCCGTCGACAAAAGCCGTTTCTACAGTGGTCATGCTACGTGTGCTGGAGGTCAATTTCCTTCAGTTTTTGTTTGAAAAAAAATTCTAACGAGAAATAAAATATTCGTTCGGAGACTGTATTGTTTTAATACGTCATATGAGGAAGTAGCAGGGTTTCCGCTGAGCTATTAAAAAAGATACGTAGCTATTATATATATTATATCGTAATTGGCAGTGTACTGCCATTTCTTAATTGGTTGTTTAGTTCTATCCAGCTGTTGTTAAAAATCTTGTTGGGTTATTTTGTTTTTATTTTTGATGTCTTGAAAATCATAATCTAAAACTAGAGCTATAAATAAGGGTTACCTTATTTGCCTCGGATATCTACAAGTTTTATTAAATGAGGATAAATTGTAGTATAATGTTAACATATTTCTGCGGTACAAATATAAACCCGGAAAAAAATAGAAAAGGATTGGATGATTTTCTTATAAAACAAACAAAATCAACCAACTAACAAATAGCTTCAAATTCGGTCTATTTATTAAACAGTACCTGGCGACCGAGCTCTGCTTGGGGGAAAATAGAGAATGCTCATTTAATAGTATAGGCCTGTCATGTCATTATTCTAAGGTAGCCATCTTGTTCTAAACTTTAATTTGAGGACTGAGCTCTGCTCGGGTGAAAATACGGAGAAAACGCATTTTCCCAATAAGAGACCGAGCTAGACCGATTTAGACAATTTCATAAATACCAATATTCCAGAGGGTTATTAGCAAATTAAAAATAATCCTTCGTTCAATACTCACTCTGGGTTGAGTGTACTACGGGGTAATGCAAAGCTCTTGCAAATACGATAAAAACACAAGTACTGGAAGCTGGGGCATAGAATAAGAATTTATAAATGCGCCTCCCCCGCTCCGAACGCGATTTCAGGATCGACGGAAAACCATTAGTACGTCATTGCAATGTAATTCTAATCTCGTATAAATTAGAATCACTCTAATCATTGATATATAAAAAACCCTAGATGCACAGTCTCGAACAAAAGTAACACTCAAAACTGTCTCCAACTACACATAAGTAGTTATAGTCATGATATAAACATACTTTTTTTTGCAAATTCAACCTTACGCGCATGTTTTAAAGTTGTTTTTACAAAGCAATATTTATAAACCAATCAAAACGTAGGACCGAAATTTGCCGGTAGAACAAGGCATGAAGTGGAGTGGAATATATTTTTATACTTTTTTTTAATTGACTTAGTATTTTAAGTTTTTAAAATTTATATAAAAGTGTGTTCCAAACACATATTTATACTTTTATAATAATAGGTATTGTTGTTATCGAAACTAATTAGGTTAAAACTCAAAACATATAATAATCATAATACTTAAGACAGTATGCATATTCTGGTATTTATTTTATTTCTGTGAATATCGGGAATGTGGTTTCAATAGTCACCCAATATAGGCATCCAATATTACATTTGCCATATAGGCACAACCGGAGACTATTCTTACATAGAAAATAAAAATAATGACTAAATTTGGCCCATAAAATAAGTAAGCGATATACAAACATTTAAAACAATCTTCGAATTGATGACCTCTTCTCCTTTTGGAAGTCGATTAAAAACTATATATAAATATTAATTTAATTCTAAATACAAAAACATATAAAAGTTAAACATAATAAAAAAAATAAAAAAATAATAAAAAATCGACTCCATTGAAAAGAACAGGGTCAATTTGTATTATTCGACTAAATTAAAAGGAGGTTGTAATGCATTGTTCTTACACAGAAAAAGCGGATATTGAAATTTGCCGTATTATACTTGGACTGTTGAGTGAAATTTAAAGACAAATTAAATCAAAATCACCTATTGTTCTCTATATTTAGTCATAAAAATAACAAAAACTAATCAATAAACTCTTTAATTTACCGAAAGTACGATATACCATCCTTTTTTAACGTTCTTGACGTAATATTTTTAAAATTTTTTAAGCAACACTTCGGCATTTCTAACGTACGATCAATGACGCGTGCGACGCGATACTATTTGAAAGGTGCGCACAATTTTAGATTGTGCGTTCTTTTTTTGCGGACGTTTTTGAGACGCTGAGTGTGTATCTTGGGTTTTTTATATATCAATGACTCTAATTTATACTTTAAAATAATGAGATAAGAGTTACATTGCAATGACTTACTAATGATGTTATGTCATTCAGATTTGATCGCTGCTTCATAATGGTCTACACATATCAAGGCAGTGCCCGGGACGTGACAGGGCTGTGGCACACACAAGGCAGGCACTGAAGCTCCGTCACCGGCCCGGACTCGGACGTGTGTGAACGAGTTCATATAAAATGTACACTCCGATATTTCTGACGGAACACGGTCCTGATATGTGTTGATAGACCTAAAATGCATACAGTTTCGAGGTGTAAGAAATGTTCAGTCAAGATTGTATCGTCGTTTGCGGCGTATGTTACGCCCTCCACGCTCGATCATCAACAAATTCGACAACCCCGTTTTAGTATTCGGAGAGCGGGTATTCACGAAGTGGTGGGGAGTGGTAGGTGGATTAATTCAGGGGCATCTACATTTATAGGTATGCACCAAAGAAAATCCCTGCATGACTTTCGCTACTGAACGCTGTTTTCTTGTTCTATGGCCACCATGGCTGAGGTATTTATATACACGTTTTTCCTCAACGAAGAGCTTCAGGTTTTTCTAATTAGGTCACCATTGGCATGATTGAATCAATTCATGATAATATCACTGACATAATAATTATTATGTATATTTTTACGAAAATTTATTATTTATTAATAGTGTTTCTAGATAGGCAATATCAATTTTTAAAGATAATTTGCAGGCGGCCAAGTTAAACCCTGTTTTTATCTAAACTTTGTTTTGCCCGAACTATGTAAAAACTTTTTGACTTCCACGTCAACTTTTACGACCCGATGAAATGTTAAAGCATCAGGTAATAGTCACCTTACAATAGCAAAACATAAGAGAAAACACCAGAGTGGAATTCCCGTATTTTTAAGGACGTTCGCAGTAGTACAATCTGTCCAAAATACCTCTAATTTATCTACATTTTTTACAAGCTTTTGGCATTGATCGTCGCTGAGACGAGATGCAACTAGACTTTGAATGTGTTTAATTACGGGAACTGGCCTTCTGAAATAGGAAATACGACAACATTCTGTAATTTGGTTTCTTTACATTGGTGCTACTAGTATAGTAGCACCAATGTAAAGAAACACAGAACCTACAACTATGTACATAAAAACAAAACAACCACAACAATGCATCGACAAATAAATACAAAAGATCACAAGAGTGTACACCAATATTGACAAGCAATAACCCACGACTGCTGCCCCTAGTTAGCTTACACACGATAAGCGCCTCGCAGCGAGGCTCGCATGTTTTCCTTCCATCGGCAGCGCGTTGAGCAGCGTATTTACATAAATCAATAAATACAGCCACTCCACGGTAATACTTGGATGCAGGCATGCTTGTTTTAAAATGTAACGAACGCTGTTACATGTTGTAGCTGTCAGAGGAATTAGGGCAGCGTGTTTTGTAAAGGTGAATGAATGACTTTTGAATGGACAGGGTTTGGAGATAATGTACTGTTTTATTAGGTATGGGTTTGGGAGTGTTGTTTGTTTGGTAAATACCTAGTATCTTTTTTGCAACTCTTTACGGGATATTTAATTAAATAAGTATGAATAGCTGGAGTGCCTGAAAACTAATCAAACAATCATTGACTTTTACTTATTTACCGACTAGCGACCCTGCTTGGCATGGTTTTTACGACTGGATAAAACATTGAGATTTCTTCATTATCTATAAGTTTTATATTATACACACCCCCACGATGCAGGAAAAATGCGTGTGGCAACCTTTTGAGTTTATAATATTTTTATTATTTAAGAAAATGTAAAGTTCTCTGCCCTTTCATGATTTGTTAACTCGAATTACCAAGTAATGGGACATTCAATTTATTTAAAGTTTAACGTTACGGAATAAATGTCTAAATTATGGTGAAATCCGCATGAAAATTCGTTACGTAGTTTAGAAGAACAACGTGGTCGACAGACACGAAAATCAACTTTAATTTATAATATGTATTGATTAGGAGCAATAATGAATAAACATTGGAATGGCTGATCCATTGTCAAAAAGAATACGCACAAATCTGTAAAAAATAACCCCTTTCTATAGCCATAATATCAAGGAATCAGTCAGACATGACCCATAAACTGCAATACTCGCAAAAAGCTCGCTCTTTCACGCACAACAGTATCAGCCAATAGGGGAGCGATCCCAAATCAATTTTTACATTCCGATGACACGTTATTTTTCTACCTTTTCAATATTTCCCCTCCGATTTTTTCCCGGATGAAGTTGTATTGGGTGCTACCTGTTTACTTTGGACGTAATCTTCGGTTTATGAACGCACGTTTCCGAACCGTTAGTAATTCCGTTGGTTTAGAATGTTTGAATATTAATTATTTATATGTTTGTCGAGGTTCGATGGAGTTCTCTGGATTTTATGTGTGCATAAAATGTAAAAGAGTTGCTTTTTTGTGATTACCATATTGTTGATATTATATATTTGAAGTTGTATTTTGCTCTGTATTTTTTTAAATAACGATAACAAAGCAAGTGAGCATAAAGCCAGCAATATTCAACGAACCATTTGATTATTTTAAATTACACGTAAAACAATAATATTAGATCTCATTTCTGCTTACAAAAACCAGATGTTTTCACTTTATCAAAATAAATCTTACCCGCCTACTACCTAAATCTAACAAAAACAATCCAACAACAACATCGCGGCAACAACTAACTCTCGCATTGCAGGGTTAACATTGTACGCGTACGCGTCGTGATTGTACGTTTTCCATCACTAAAAACCATCCTATTTTTTATGAATTTATTTATTTACGGGAACTGCCTGAAATCTTTCATCTTTCGCACAGTCTCTTTTTTTCGTCAGGCCGAAAACGTCTGCCGCTGAGCAAAGGGCTCATTATGACGTATGGGGGACAAAATGTCATAAACCACCCTTGCAGAAGGAATAGTGATCGCAGTTTGTTACTATTAGCGGACAGGAGGATACCGCTGCCCAATCTTATTGAATAAATGATAAGTACTTGATTTGTGTGCGCGAAAAAGAAAAAAGATAATAATGAGAAAAACATATTTTTAAACTTAAAGCAAAACATAAAGGCTTGAAAAATAACTTGAATTATTAATCGAATTCTTCGAAATTCATAACGAATATTTTCACAGCTTAATATGGCTTAATTTAACAAAAAACGTATTGAATTCTCTGAAATGATTACTTCAGCAATATTAATTTAATAAGCTAGTACTCAAAACGTATGAGTACTTTACATAACGTACTTTTGTACACGAGTATTAATTGAATTTATGTAACGGGCATTATGTGCCTTTGGAGGGTTGAAAATTAATAATAATAATACAGAGTCAAATTAAATTAGTGAAACTTAACAGATGTGATGGGTTATCATCATCATTTCAGCCGAAAGACGTCCACTGGTGGACATGGGCCTTCCCCAAGCATCACTTCGACCGGATCTGTGCTTCTCACAACCAGCGGGTTCGGACGGTTTAGGACGTCCAACGCTACATCTTCCAGTGCGCGGTCGCCACTCCAGAACCTTTCGGCCCCATCAGCCGTGATGGGCATCGATAGAAAACGACGATGACAAAACAAAACAAGCATAAATTAAACATTTTAAAAACCCCCAAGATAAACATTTCCTCTTTCTCTTTCCTAGTCCATCACCAGACCCTGTTCGCCATCTATCTATAGCCCAAACACGATATCTGTGCTGTATGTAAGTTGCTAAGGGAGTTGGGTATCCTGCCAATTCCAGGTGATGCTGCAAGGTTGGTATGTTCTTCTAATATCATTGAAGTAACAGAATACCTAATTTAAAATCGATCAGACCTGTGGAAGATGCTCACATCCATTCATCAACTAGAATAGAGCTGATAATCTTCAAACGGCTGCACCGATTTTCTTGAATCATAGCTAAGGACACTCTCAAGCTACAATGGCGCAGATAGACACACAGATACACACGTTAAACTTATAACACCCCTCTTCTTCCGTCGGGAGTTGAAAAGAATATATTGAGTCTAATAATCCCACTGCGCAGCAAATACTTCTTTACATACAGAGCAGGAATGACCATTGGTCAGTGCAAGTTGGCGATTTCAAGCAGAGTTTCTTCAAAATGTTGTCCTTGGCTGCTGGGCAGTGCAGTCAACAGGCTTAACCTATAACTTTGCAGTACCAGATTTTGTAGTCGTATCTTCGTTCTCAAAAACAAGCCTTCCAAAGAAAATTGAACAAAGACGGTTGGAATAAAATAATACCTTGCGGCTGCATTGACTACCCAAAAATGAAATGCCAATATAACAGGCGTTTCTTTTAAGTAGGAACAAAATTCCTGGAACAGTATCTTGGTTAAAAAAAAGTCATGAAATTATACAGTTTCCATTTATTCTTTGATCGTGTTTGTACTTTATGTTACATAAGTACACGTTACCTGAATCAGCCTTATTGTATGATTGTGCCGGTGACAGCTCACAAATGATAAAAATATAGCTTATACATTCGATACATTGTAATATTTAGGTAGAAAAAATACTGTACGGTACATTTGTGCGTTATTATTGCGGCCCGTACAACAATGTGGCGTCTGGGGGTCTACTCCCTAAGCACGATCTCCGTAGTTTCGACCATAGTTATGGGCGTTTCCTACACTTATAGACGTACGATTAGTTCGAAGCCCGAACTAAGAATGAATGACGAGACGATTTGACAGTTTTTGCCCGTCCGAAAAGTTAAATTTGACACATGTTTTGACGGAGCGTTATGTCAGTTGATACGACATCAAAATAGTTATCGTGCTGTCGACGAAAGTAAAATTTTGTGGAAATATTAAAAACGATGGCTGCATTTGTAATGCTCGAACTGCTCGAAGACGCTCTACAGGAAGAGCGGAGGTGACGCCGATTATACTTGCGCCGAAACTTTCGGTTCGCGAGTATTCCCGACGTTGAGTTCTTTGTATTTCTTTCTTTCTTTCTTTTTTGTGGCATCTTCAGAGCTGTTTGTATAATTGTATAATCATAATTGTCTAATTGTCTACATTTCAATTGCTTATAAATAACAAGTGGAAGAGCGGAGTCTCCTAATACAAGCGATTCCTTGCTTAAAGGAAGCTCCAATAATATGTATCGACATGCCTACTGTAATTTAAATAAACGTTTTTTTTACCTGTTTTCCTCACATTTAGCAGTCAATATTAACGGAAATTCATAAAAACGTGCAAACATCACAAACACACAGTGCCGCAGTTGCATTTTAAATAAAGCGACATACCTACAATTGAAATATTTTAAGTTTAATAACATTTCCTGTAAAAAAACACCCCTAATAAAGCATATAGCTTATGCAGTTTATTTCACAAGCAAAATACAAAAATTAGAGATACAAAGAGCCAGTATAACATGACGAATTAGAACGCAACTAAAAGGGTCAATTTTTAAACAATAAAACTTCACAAGCGAGTAGGGGCACCATGTTGATTGAAGTTTAAGGATAATTAATGTTTTAGTTATCTAGCTTTGAATTAACATTAGCAGAGCCCGCGGTTCCCTGTCTCCTTTATATAGGAACGCAGGTAATACATTATTAGAACTTAAATAAACTTAACTTAAGATACGGTGACGATACCGATCACGTGTGCAGAGTTTTTATAGCTAATTTAATTTGACCCTGTATACACAACTAGTATTAAATTGCCAGAAAAGGTACGTTAAAATATGTAGACCTTACATCCATAATTATATAATGATAACTTCCCAAAATTGGACCCCTTTAATACCCCACGGAACAGACTTAGCCCACATTCGCACGGAAGTAAAAATATCTCAGCTGGATTTTATCTCGCACTGGATTTTCAACTTGTTTGGACGGACGACAACAACACTTGGACGGCACGGTTGGCGCAGTGGTTAAGCGATTGACTGCTGCGCTGCGTGTCGCGGGTTCGATTCCCGCATAGAACAAATATTTGTATGACGTACAATTAGTTGTTCCGGGTCTGGCTGTTTGTGTATGTGAGTTTAAATGTTTGTAAACGCACCCACGACACAGGAGAAATTCCTAGTGTGGGGAGAACGTTTAATAAAAAAAAAAAAAAAAAAAAACTCTAGATCTTAAGCCGAGCGTTGAGAATCCAACGCGCTGGAACGCACTCTCATTCCAGCGCGTTGAAAAAACACACTGTTGAATTTTCAACTCGAAGAGCGTTGAAAATCCAGTGCGCGAAACAAAATTGCTGAAAATCGCCCGTGCACCTGGGCTTAAAAATTAGATTATCTAAATCCTCAATCAAACGTCGGATACGCTAGCTGGGTATCCGACTCAGTAATGCCAGTTTAGTCATACGTCCATACACACACATTTACAGACACCCGCTATTCTTATTTTTCTGTGTAGTTCGTTACTGGCTTAATGTTTAGAACCAAAATACCCGCGTTCGCGAATAATAGTAATTAATAGTGCGCGATTTTTTTTTTCTATTTATTCATAATCTTTATGGCACCTCTTTAGGTCTTGAGCTATCTGAATATCAAAATCTATTTGGCCTAGTTCTTAAGGGGGAGGCGTGAAAATATACAAATATTGCTCGTTTAATAGTATAGGATTATATACTAACAAACGGCTGTGAAGTCTCCTTACATAAAATAAATACATAAGTACATCTACAAATACCTTCACATGGAAAATACCCATCAAATGATTGATGATGTAGCTTACGTATAAAAATATTATGAACACTAAATGAAACACAAGCAATGTAGGTAAAGAAACCCTTTTACACTTTCCAAGAATCTGTCCTAAATTCGCCATAAACATACGGCGCCTAGTAGAGCTATGACCTCTGGCAGTAAATCTGATGTCTCTACCCGCTCTATCGAAGTGTTTACGAGTTGACTTGGACTCTAGCGGTCATAGCAAAGTGCTTTATTGTATAATAAACACTGAAAACGTCTCTACGTTGTCATCTTTGTTGAAACTCTACGTTCAGGGATGGGGGTTGGTGACCTTTTGGCTTTTGTAGAATTTTTAATTTAAAACAAAGCTCTTGAGATAAGGACTGCTACTTGAAACGGTTAAGTCCCAAAAAGACTGTCATTAAGAAAATAATTTTTAATTTTAACACCCATCACCAACTTATGGTGAAGAAAATCTAAGAAAAAGTTGTAAAGTTTTTATTTATTTCAGAAAATACACAATACAATATAAAAAACGAGTAACAGATTATAAAGGAGCCTTATACTGTTTGTCCACTGCACCGTGAACGGAACGTGAACGAGAAACTAGTAAATGTACTGTCACTACTTTGGCATCGTTATCTCGTTCTCTTGCTGTGGACAAATGGCTTTAGGTGCTAATTTTTTACAAATTCTCTGGAAGCCACACTGGGATTCCCTGTCGTGGGGTCCAGTCACTTCACACGAGTTATTGTGATGATCAGTTTTTGTTCGTTGCCCTGAAATAAACAGTTGCAGATAATCATCTTACCTGCCGAGCCGTTACCCAACTATGTTGGGGTCAGCTTACAGTCTAACCGGATGCAGCTGAATACTAGTATTTTGCATTGAGCGCTTCTTATCTGACCTCCACAACCCACTAACTGGGTGAAACGATACCCCTTGGTAAGACTTGTCAGACTTTCGAGCTTCTAACTACCCGTAACGACTGTCAAAGATCTACGAATGACAGTCCAGTACCATTGGCTTAACGTGCTTCCTGAGGTGCGAAGGGGTCTCTATGTATATATAATGGATAGCCACCCATCCACGGACCGAAATCGGCAAGCGTAGCTTAACCTTCCATTGACTCGTGTGGCTGTTACTACTTAGCCACAATTTCAGGTCAATATTTCTCATATTTCCGTTTATATTTAGGTAGGTGACGAATGAATCTCCGTAAATTCTAAATATAGATTTATCTGACATTACTTATATCATTTGATAGCCACTGGTCACTAATTAAGCCTGCTAATCATAATTATCTATAATTGGCGGCAATATGCATAATTAGTAATGAGATTATCTTATTGTATAATTAGATGTAATAATATATATGAAATTCATTCAATATTATAAATTCGAAAATGAGTTTGTTTGTTTGTTACACATTCACGCTAAACGGCTCAACGGATTTGAATGAAATTTGGCACATGAGTAGACCATGATCTAGGTTAGGACATGGATTACTTTTAATCTTGATATTCCTACGGGATCGAGACTTATGCGGGTGAAACCGCGGGACGCAGCGAGTTCAAAATAAATAAAAAAAGATAATTCGTTTTTACTTATTAGGTAAAAACTAATATATCCCTTAGTGATCTTTAGGGGAATACGCAATGGTAATAAACCCACACATGCACAAGGATTTAGTTTCGTTTTAATGCTTATTCTGGGACCCTATACTAAAACTCCACAAAATGACTTTAATTTTCTCATAAACCTCTGTAAAGACAAATCTCCAACAGTTTTGGTACAATCACCATCATGCGTAGGAAAAGGGTATATTTTTGAGACGGGACAGTAAGCGCATGTACCTTTTTCTTTTTTTTTTTTGACGGGAAATTATCAAATAACTTCTCCCGCGGAGGGCGTGTCAGACTCTTACTGACTAAAACCCACCCGTGTTCCTTCCGTTGCCTGTACGTTGCCAGGGGCCACGGTATCCCTTTCGGACTTTCCCGCAACCCCGGCAGGCAAGGGCATGTACCTTAACCATTGTAGCGACAGAAGAACGTTCTAAGGAGACTATCTTTAATTTGATGAGTAATTACTAATGTATTTCCAGATTTTAGAAAAATGGTTCAGATAGCTGCAAAAAAACGGCTAGTCAATGGAATTTCGTATAAGGATTAAAATACACTTCTAAAACAACATAGGAGACTAGTACTATAAAACCACAAATCGCACAATACTTTTCAATACTCAAAAAATTAAGCAGTCTCCTTAGAACGTTCTTTTGTCGCTACGATGGTTAGGTACATGGCCTACCCCGTCTCAAAAATCCACTCTGTATAGAAAGAGGCTCCAGGTGCTTGCACAATAATACCTACTGCCACTATTTTCATATTTATTTCTAATTCTCAGCGTGTCGATGGCAATCTCAATTACGAGTATGTCCGCCCATAATTCGGCGTCTTCACTAGCTGTTCATCAGTTCATGTTTAATTAATCAAAAGACTATTACAACAACTGTCGCACCAACCCCAATAATACAAATTTACCCCTTTTCATTCAAAAATTGTACTAACACAGCATCAAAAACAAACAATTTATCGTAAATTCCAAAAATAATATTTTCCATGTAAAATAGTGATTGAAAAATAACACAAAACTAGTTGTAGGTGGCCAAAGACAAATTTATGAGAGCCAATAAATATTTATTGAAGTCTTTGAACCATATCCCGAGCGGGGATGAAACGGGATGAAAGGGGGATGTAAGGGGATGAAACTGGATTCGTATGAATGAGAACGAACCAATGCATTGTATTATGAAATTGCGGCATTTAAAATTTTTATTTGTAGTTCCAAGTATTACTTGGGGATCGTTCCAGTCGTTAAGGGGGTGAAATAGTTATTTTATTGTGATAATTTTGTGCTACAAAAGTTTGTTTAAAATAAAATGCTCATAAAATGCACAAATAAAATACCAACAGTTATCCAAACTGTTAGATTACTCTCTGAATAAAAATTTAAGACATTAAATTAAAAGATTTCCATTCATCAACCTGAATCCAAAAATATTAAATAACTTAGCCATCAAATAACACTGGCCATCGAAAAATGCAATGGATTTTATGATGACCAGTATCTAAATTATTAAATGTTTTTAATTCAATTGGAATATAAAAAGTCGACTTTCAATCGGTCGCCTTCGCAATAACAGTACTTCATTATTTACTTTTCATAATCTCTTGTTATCACTTACATAATTTCTGCTCGATTTCCTTCATTAATTCACGAATCGAATAGGTATCCATAATCACGATAAGGTGTTCATTTAAACAATTGTTTCCTATACTTTTCTTACCACTTACTGACTGCCTCGTTGGTCTAGTGGATGCAAGTACTAATGCTGAGCATGAGGTCCCGGGTCGGACAAGTATCATTTTGTTTTTCCATTCGGAATTTCTCAGTAGCAGCCCGGAGTCTGGACTTTTGGGTGGTTGATGGCAATAAGCTCGCCCTATATTACATGGGACTTAAACATAACTGGCGAAAAGTGGGTGTACTATAGGTACGCCTCTGCCTAACCCTTCGAAAAATACAGTCGTGATGTTATGTTATGTGTTTTTAACACTTTGTTCGTGCCTTTGGTCACGCGATCAGTCTAAATGTTCACACTACTCAATTTACGTAAAATATATCGAAACTTTAAAACAGGACTAGGCTAAAACAACATGTTATGGTAGGAGATCAGTAGTGGCCCTGTGGTAGCGCCCCGACTTACGTGTCGTAGATTGTGTGTTCGAACCCAGACAAGACACTTTACTTTGTGTAATTTATTACATCACCGCTGCTCTCAAAACGGTGAAGGAAAACATCGTGAGGAAACCGGATGTACTAGAACAAAAGATTCGAAGACTTGTGACATCTACTAATCTGCAATGGGCCCGCGTGGTTGATTATAGCCCACTCCCTTTCACCAAGATGAGGTCTGTGTCCCATCAGTGGGAACATTAAAGGCTTATTATCTTATCCCATAGTATAATAATAATATAATACCCAATATTGGTAACATATTATTATATATATAATATGTGATCACGTTCTGGAAAACGCCTGTAACGATTTCGATGAAAGTTGCAATATAGGTTTACGGGGGCGAAAAATCGACCTAGCTAGGTCTCATATCTGGGAAAATTCGTTTTCTCTGTTTTTTCACACGAGCAGAGCTCGCTCGTCCAAAGTTTAGAACAAGATACCATAGAATAATGACATGGCAGCATGGAATTAGTAAGTACCTACTATCATGGCAGCATGGAATTAGTATGAACATTCCTATACAATTAAATGAGCATTCTCTATTTTCATCAGAGCAGAGCTCGGACGCCCCGGTACTGTCATGGCATACAAATCGTCAGGTGCTTCACGGTTAAGTTGATAAAGGTTTATCTCAAGAGGTCTGCTAATAGCAATAAAATCACCAGCAATCCATACTTTAATAACAAGGACATGATTCTGCCGGTTCATATTATGTATAGCATTTCAGCATGGCTTCGACCGCGTGGACATCGGTAATCCCACGGGAACGCGCTACTAGAATAAAATTTGTATCCTATGTCCTAACCAAAGTTGAAATCCGTTCAATCGTTACGGCTTAAAAAGGTAACAGACATTGACAAATAGGGTCACGTAGCATAGTATGGAGATACATACGTACAAATAAAGGTGTTTTCGCGATAGCACTCAAGGTGTTTGATGTCCTTTTAGCACCAATCTGGCATTAAGTAATACATTACAACATATATAAAGAAAGAAAATACATTTATTTAGCACAGACTAAAAGTAACAAAAGTAAAAAGAAATAAAAGTAAAAAGAAAGAAAACAAAATAAAAAGTGTAAAGTGCGTTGTATGATACTAGCAGGAATGTGTCTCGCGGCTGCGCCAAATAGGCCCAGTTCAGCAAAAATGCCAGACAACTAGTGCCTGACGCTGGTTTTCAACTGGACCTATATCTGCGTCTGTCATTCTGATCATTAGACTACCTTTGCTAAATGATTTACCACTATAAAGACACTATACAATCCAACCTAAGAAATTCAAAAAAACTATCAGTATTAGATAGTTTTTTTGAATTTCTTAGGATTACTATTAACAAGCCCGATGCCCTAAGGCATTTCCCACCGGCAAAACGCGACCTGCAGTGGCCTATATGGAACGCAATCAATCGACGAAATGTAGGTGTACGTGTGTGACAATATCACTTGACATCCAAAATCTTTATCGTCAAAATCACGCAATAATTTACTACTACAGATTAATAAGGAATTTGATTATTGTATTTATATCTTTTTATCTAACACGCCTTGGTCTTGGACGATAAACACGGATTTTAACGACATCGTAGTAGCGTAATTAGGTAGACAAGAAAAAAGTATTACCCAGTAACTTGTGTCCGTATGGATTGAGGAGCCATGTCTCATATTTAAACGTGGGTACTACCAATATTTAGTAATAAATTTGCTGATTTTGTAGGCCCGACCCTGGAATTAATAGTAAAACCCTTAAAAAGTTACAGGACGTTTAAGGTGGCTCCTCAATTCAGACGTATGAATTGAGCAGCTACCTTAGAACTCGACTCTTTAGACTCTTCGAACTAGCCAACGGATATTTTTGAAAATTTGGTAGGATTTAGTTATACTTATGCGTAATCTGTACAAAAAAAATGGATTTTGTAAGGCTGTATTTGAGATAGCTACAATGGTTTGATTTTTCATAAAAATCCATAAATTTCACCGCGCTGTTTCTCGGAAAGTAATCAACCAATTACAACAGACTTTTAGTATAATTTAGTAGCAAATGTTTTTTTTTCTAATTTTTTGAATAAATTAAAATGGAAGAACTATATAATTTCGCTAACACAATACATTTTATGTGGCTCCTCAATCCTGACGATCTGTGTCAGAAAATATATGTACGTAGCTACTAAAGTAGTTGATCAAATCGGATAACAATAGCACCAATATTTAGTAGAAATTTCTACTAAATATTTCCGACCCCAACATAGTTGGGAAAAGGCTAGGCAAATGATGAGGTAAACAAGAAAGAAGAGCTCGGGTTTAAATGGCAACTGAATGGGTAAATCTTTTTTAAAGTTAAGCAGCACCTGCCGCGGCCATTTATAGTAGATGGGATCAACATCAACAACATTTCAGCCAATAAACATACACTACGAAATTACTTATTACCTACGTCTATGTTTACTTGTGCGCATTCTAATCCAGAAGCTCAATAATCAATTTAAAAAATGTTCCAGAATGTTGCACGTGTAAAGTACTTAATGTATTATGTCCGAGAATAAAATTATTATTCCCCTCTTAAACTCAATGAGGCTTCCGGGAAATCATGATTTTCCGTTAAAAACGTTTGTGAATAACACTAATTGTATTTTCTTGTAAAATAATACTCAAATTATTCAACCTATTACGAACATTACGAACTCATTATCCTTCCTATTATTTTGAACATGGGAACTCGTAAAAATATGGATATAATAAGAAGACGTAACATGCATATTTCCTCAGAAGAAGAAAATAAAAACAATCTTCTAAATATGTATATATCAAACTGCTACTACAGTTTCTGATTGTATTAATAGAACAAGGATCATACACCGCAAAATTTTCCCAAAAATATCTCTCAACGCTCTACTACATAATATACAGCATCTGCATCTAAAACTGTGTCAGTCTTATCTAGAGCTGAAACCTTATCTCTGAACATTACATTGTCAGAGGTGATAACGCACATAACTGATCGCAAGATAAAGTGATAAACTCACATTATATAGTATCGCGCGCCATGTATGACGTGGCTTTAGTCGTCGGCGCCGCCAGTAACCTCGGCTACCAAGTCCTCAAGAAACTCACAGAAAACTACAATGGAAAAATTTACTTTACCGCAGAGGACGAATCAACAGGATTTAACATCCTCAAGAACCTGGAGAGAGAAAACTTAGATCTGAACTTCCTGCAAATGGACGTGACCTATACAAAGAGTATAATAAAAGTGAGACACTATATTCAAGATTTGGATGAAAGAATAGACTTGATTATCAACGCAACAGACTACGTGCCAGAAAAGAAGATATCACAAGCCGAAATAGTTAGAAGAGCGCTCAGCGTCAACTTCTATGGATACATCAATTTCGGTAAACTAGTATACCCTATTCTGAATGAGAATGCAAGAGTTATCAACGTCTCTGGTCCAGCCGGTTTACTAGCAACAATAGAGAACGATGAAATAAGAAAAAGGATAAGTGATTCTAACTTAACTGAAGATGAATTAGTAGGCATTATGCAGGAGTACGAACAAGCTGCGAGAAGAGGGACTGAGAAAACTGAAGGTTGGGGAATGAGTGTCCATTCTGTAAGCAAAGTCGCTTTGAACGCTGTGACCTTTTTACAACACAGAGAATGGGCAGACAAAGGAGTAATGATTAACTGTGTGAACCCTGGAAACCTGAGCAGCAGAGAAGGAAGGAAAACAGCTAAGATGTACGAAGAAGGAGCGAAAGCTATATTGTATTTGGCTTTTGAAGCGCCATTGTCATTAAAAGGTAATTTTGTTTGGAGCAACTATTCTGTGATTGAGTGGAACTCTGACCCTTTTGTAGAGGTTACAACTGTGTGAATGAGTGTTAATTTAAAAATATTATTTAATGACTGATGTATAAACAATGTTTAGTGCTAATAGTGTTTATGGTGGTCACAAGAATGACTTAATAGTAGAGTTACGATTATGTCCATCGCGACTACGAATGTTGAATAATAGTGCTGATTGGTTCAATAAATAAGAGATTGTTTTAAACATATTGTATCTATACGTAATGTGTGATAATTGATCAAAAAATAAATGTATGAAAAGTCTAATATAACTAAAACACAGATACAAATCTTATGTTGTAAACAATATATATATACATAATTCATGTCTTGTTTCCCCGAAGGGTTGGGCAGTTTTTATGCCGACCATGAGCCTCTAACTTGGCTTCACATGCCGCCGAGAACTATCTCTCAGGCATGCCAGTTTCCTCATGACGTTTTTCCTTCACCGTTTTCGAAACAAATAATAATTATATGATACACACATGAATCCGAAAAGTCAGAGGCCTTGGGTTTGAACTTAAGACTTGGCAGACGACGGTCACACCACTAGGCTGACACTGCTGATAGTCTATTTATTGCCATCAATCAGGCACAAATCCAGATTCCGGACTACTACAGAGAAATTCCAGGTTGAAAAACCCAATAACGCTTTGCCCGACCTGAACCCAAGACCTCATGCTCAGCAGTGGTGCTTGTCACCAATAGACTAACGAGGCAAAACCTTCAGTCGTCTGTTGTATTTAGATCCTTTACTAACAAACTCTTCCCCTTTATTGAACAAGTAGTACCTAGCAGTAACTTCATCAATCATAAATTCATTACAAAATGTTGTTTTGATAAATAATGATTGGAACTACTTACTTAGCCTGTATTTAATGATGTCTCATAAACTATTTCCATCTCTAAATATTACAATTTGATCGGATAAAATTACACTAATTGCGGAACTGGAAGCTGAATGTACTGCAAATATATTTATTAGAATAAAAGTATTGGATTTTATTTCAATCATGAGAATGTTTTCATTTCATGTTGATTGAATTAATTCTGCTTCAACTATGAAGTTCGAATGCAGCAACTTCAATAGTGAGGCTATGGGTTCGATTCTCGGTTGATAAAGTGGGTGAGATTTTCCTACTACGTAATTCTCGTTTTAGACTGTAACAAAATGGGTACACTCACAATTAGTATTTATCACTTACGTATACTTTTCTTATATGCATCGTCCGAATTTACGCGATTTTCTAGTTTCTAGTATCAACGAAATGTTGGTAAAGTTTATATTTAATTTTCAAAGAGTCCAACTGTCCCTTTGTCTTGTTATCGTACTGTAATATATATGTCGTGGCCAGATCTTAAAATTGATCATTTCATGAAATGAACATCGACCTCTAGTCACATCATGATGTGGTCTAGCCAGATCATTGAATACTCAACGTTTGACGATATGAACAGTTAAACGCACGACTACTTCATGATGTGGCCAAACATTAGTGATCATATCTTAAAATAGTTAGTTTATGCATCATGGCGGCGGCATACAACAAATCAAATAAAGTAGGATGACCACGCAAAAACGTCGGGGTTTCCAAATATGATATTATGGAAAGCCATCAACTTGGAAGTAGGGCTCGCCGGCCAGTACAGCGGCGTGAAATGCAACATAGCACTTTAAAAATATACGCTGCTTATGTGGCACCCCGACCAAATGGGTTAGGTTAGGTTAGAACTGTGACCACCGCGCGCGAGCCGAGCGAGCGGAGCGAGCGGTGCCGCGGCTGCACCCGGCGAGCGCTACTTCCAAGTTGGTCGCAGTTACTTGGTTATTTTTATTACACCTTACACCAAAGATATCCTACATTAATTATATGGCCAAACGTCGACTGACATATCATTAAACGTTGACGTTTAAACGATATGGCCAATGTTAGCTGGCCATTTCATAAAATGATAAATTCTTAGATCTGGTCACGACATATACACACATCCTACTAATATTATAAATGTAAAAGTTTGTATGTTTGTGTGTTTAGATGTTTGTTATTCAATCACGCAAAAACGGCTGAACGGATTTAGTTGAAATTTGGCACACAGATAGTTGATAATCTGGATACTACATAGGATACTATTTATCGTGCATTCCCTTGGGATGATTTCCAACGTCCACGCGGGCGAAGCCGCGGGCGAAAGGCAACTATTCTTCCTACTACTTTATACTATATATATATAATATTATAAATGTGAAAGTTTGTATGTTTGGATGTTTGTTACTCAATCACGCAAAAACAGCTGAACAGATTTGCATGATATTTGGCACATAGATATACTGGATTAACTATAGCATATTTTTTATCTCGGTAAATGACATGTTTCTAGAGAGAACTGATAATAGTAGTCGACTTATTGATAATAGTCGTTAGACTAGACATTGATAGTTGTCTAACGAATATTATCAATAATTTCTAATAGGGAACTGATAATAGTCGTTAGACTATAATCAATAAGTTCTCTCTGGACCCAATTTTGAAGTCCACGCGGACGAAGTCACGAGAAGAAGCTAGTTAAAAAAAACTGTATATACTTTGAACAATTCAGCTGCTCATTGATTATACAAGAGCCACACTATTTAGCTTTTCAGACATTTTCAGATAAGCCTAATAAGCCGTTACATTTTATCCTAACTAATATGATAAATGCCAAAGTGAGTTTGTTTGTTTGTTACGCTTTCACGCTAAACCAGCTGAACGGATTTGGATAAAATTTGGCACATGGGTAGACCATGACCTAGATTAGTTTATATAAAAATGTACCAAAATAACCTTGTCTGTGGTGATGTCAAACTCTATCCACTGTTGTTTGGGGCTCTCGAGTAATCTGTCACAATATCTTATGATAACCATCTGACGTAGTGTGTTTTGTATCTTTCCCTTGATACACTACAATATGTACATGTTGTCTAAGTTTACCCCAAGATATTCACATCTAAATCCATCATTTACAACTAGAGTCTATCTCATGCCCCTCTTCAACTGTGACAATATAAAGCGCCTGTCAAAAATAATCTCCGCAACAAGACTGTGCCGAATTCTCATTGAGTTTAAACTGTATTGTATGTTCAACATTCATTGCGCATTGCCAACGTGTTTATTGTGGCGTTAACAGTAGATACACGTCAGTGTACAGGAAGATGGCCATTCCGTTGTAGATCGAAGGATACTGAGGTACCTAAGCTCTCGTAAAATCACTTTTTACTATCTACGAAGGTAATTTCGCTGATCGTTTCGTAGAAGTGCAGATTGTCTCTAAATGTCGTAGTTTTCTAAGGCCGGGACCTTAATCCCAGGCATTAAGGTTCTTTTTAGAATAGCACACTTCTCTATGACTTTCAATTAAATGAGCGGATTAGATTATTTCTTCTGGTAAGTTGTCTTTAATTCTCTATACCTGGGATATGCTGTTCTTTGAGAGTTCATTTCGAAAGGTAATTTAAAGCCCGTGCTTTCAATAATTTCTGCGAACTCATTGCGGAATTTCATTTTACAAAAAGTGAACGAGTGATTTCCCGGATAGCTAGCATTTCTTTTGAAATATCATATCCACTATATAGACAAAGAGCAATTGAAACAGGTTAATGGAATTTTCCTGAAGTAGCGTACGTCAGGTCAAGTTATACCTTTAATTCTGTAATACCGTGATGATGATTATATCGTAATTTCTTCAAATGTAATTAATGAATACACTGAAAATTGATCGTAAAAGCACGTTTATTGCAATGAAAACTCGGTAAAAAATTTGCTGAAACACAAAACCTCAACACCTTTTTAATTATATTACAAAGTGAAAAGGCGAAGTGTTTCAAAATGTAACAATAACAATAGCCAGGCGACAAGGCGGCGTTAGTCACAAAGGCAGTAATGACGCGTCAGCAGCACGCGACTACGCGGCGTTGCGCGCGACAGCGCTACTACGCCCGGTACGCCACCACGCAAACGAATGTCTAGATTGGAAATTTATTTTCAGTTTGATAATTAAATGAGGGGTTATAATGTTGTCAGATTTGGGACACATTAATTTTATAAAGGTGTTTTTTTTATTGTTTATAATCGTGATGCGCTAAGGTAGCCCTCGAAACTGAAATTTTCTTACGTTTTTTGCAATTTGCAGGTCAGTATCAGGTTGTATGTTGATCTAAAGATGATTCGCGGCCGTATCAAATATTTATAGAATTATAATCATAAAAATCATCAATACAACTCTCTTAGTTCATATTATAGGTGTTATAATTGTGGTATAAATAAATAAATAAATAAATAAATATTACCCTATTGAATGACCATTTCATTAAATCATGACATTTGAGGCCAATTCTTACTTAAAGATTTGTATTGCTGATTCTAATGATAGAAGAGAAACGTTGTGTTGGATAACTGTTTCAAAGCTTGAAGTGAAAATGTTTTAAGTATTTCATATGAGACTCGATATTTTAATAGCGATTAGTGAATAAGTAACTTGCGGCATCTACATCGCCACATGCGAACTATGCACCTCACTGACGTCACACAAAATTCTGCATCGCGCAAGCAGAGTTTACCGCACGACTAGCATATATAAACCGTCCCGACATCAATCACTGGGTAGTTGCACACCAGAAACAACACCTTCTGGTCGGAGGATCTATAGAGGATGAGTGAACTTAGGCCCTGTTCCTCATACCTCTATATAACTATGGCTGTATTCTAGTACTATGATCAGTATTGAATCTTGATTAACGACCTCCAAAACCATTTCAGACACTAATCTATATGGTCCTCACGTGATTTAACCAAGAGAATGTCTGGACTTCAAAAGACACTGTGATCTCTGAGTTCGTTTCGGTGTTTCTTCACACAGTAGTCCAATAGGAAACAAAGTGTTTGTGAGTTGTGTGTGTGCGAGCTATAGAACGAGCTGTGCTTGGAGTCTCTCTGAGGGATCGAATCCGGAACGAGATGATCCGGCAGAGAACCAAGTTGTCGACATAGCTCACAGAATAAGCAAGCTGAAGTGCCAATATAGAGTATAGTAGAGCCGATGACTGTTGGGGTAGACGTGTTCTTGAGTGGAGAACCCCGAATCGGCAAACGTAAGATAGGACGCCCTCAGGCTAGGTGGAGCGACGATCTTCGCAGGGTGGCTGGAGCAGAGTTACCAAGTATCGAGCTAAATGGCGTGCACTTGGAGAGGCCTATGTCCAACAGTGGACTGCTGCAGGCTAATGATGATGATAAAGTGTTCGTATAAACCTTCTTACAGAAATAAACCACATTTATAATTTATAATCACCGATAAATTGTATAGTTATTTTATTCGAAATTCATGACTAAAAATCTTATCATTCGAACAAGATAGAGGCTGCTGCCCATCCTCTAGATAAAATATCAACAACATTTCATTAATAGGTATCAGAAAAATACCTAATAAATAAAGTACATGAACTAGTTTAGATAAGTGATTGTATCCAAAGCGATCCGTGCGACTGTCTCAATTTTTTCTCAGATAAGTTAATTAATTGAAGTTTCAGACTACCTTTTTGCTTAGTCAGGCGATTTTGTTCACGGCAGAAGTAATTGGTAGCTAAGATGGAAGACTACTAACGAGGATGCAGTCTTTGAAGATGAATTTTCTTGCTAGATTTTTGTCTGGGTTGGGATGTCAAAAGACTTAGTTTAATTTGAATTTTAACTTACTGTTGCCGTTTAACAAACTGAGAATTTGAATGCAGACTGTCATAGTCTATTCTATCATCTATCTGCCTACCCTATTCCCAATGTTTTGGAGTCGGCTTCCAGTCTAACCGGATGCAGCTGAATGAGCCTATCTGACTTCTACAACCCAGTTGCTGGGTAACACGATACTCCTTGGTAAGACTGGTTGTTAGACTTTTGGGCTTTTGACTAGGTATCCATAACGACTGCCAAAGATCGACGAATGGCAGCCGGTACCAACGGCTTAACCGGCTTTCCGAGCCGCGGAGGGGTTTCGATATGTAATGGGTGGTCATTCTGTAAAAGTTTATCCATTGATCAATTAATTATCAGTACTTAGGTAGGTTATGTTGTCTCGTCTCGTGTAGACTGGCATTGGAAGAACTGGCATAGAGAGGTCTATGCCTGCCCATCTCGTGGTGAATGAAGGCTGTTGACAATCACCCGAAAATCATTGAAAACTTATAACACTCAATAATGGCGTAATTCTTTCATTCTATCTATTTACCATGTAATGTCCCACTGTTAGGCAAAGGCCTTCCCCCCACTTCCACACACGTCTGTCCTCTACAATAAATAAAAATTGCAAGCTTTAATACAGTTCCTATTGTATTACCTACTGCAAGCCTGACTTAAACACTACATTAACCGTTTAAAAAAACGAAGCTACACTTGTAACCAAACAATGTACAAAAAAGCAATTAACTCTTGTTAAAACGCGCCTCGTCAAAAAGCCATCGAACAGCTTTTTAGCAAAGTTTTTAATTTTAATTACATACAGCTGAAATGTCTGAAAACTTCACGATTGTAAACTCTTCACAGTTTGTTCGAGAATTGACAAACAACAATCAATATTCGGGCAAGTTGAAACTTGATAATAAGTTCATTAAAGTATATAGATGGTGTTTTTATGATTATCTGGGAATGTGGGCGTTGTGTGTAGTTCTTCTGGGAACTTCTTTACTCTGGGTAATGTAACATTTGGCGGTCGAAGTTGATATTGTGTTATTATTACCTACAGACTTTCGGTCAATTGACCCCGTATACTTTAGAACTTAATCAACTCGTAGTTAATACGATATTCTAAAATTGACAAACTTTTTCAATATATGAGATCTTTCAGGTTGCGACAACTAACGAAAGGATGACACTCGAAGCATCGAAGACTTCTTATATCTGTAGAATGTCGTCTTCGCTCTTCGTTTATTCTGAGCCTTTTTAATAGGCCATAACCATACCTTCACCGAAAAAAAAAATGAATACCATCCGCCATCGTCAATAAATCGTCAGCTAACCCTAGCTTCCCGTAGGAGCTAAAAAATTCCATGTACAAAACAAAGCGGTGTCAGTTCATGCAGAATTCATTCGATGGCGCAATGCTCTCTCCTGGGCTGCACAGAAGTGCACTGTGCATTTTGATCGGTATGTTTGCGGAATGGTACACGGGAGGCGTAGATTGCCTAAGGCCTACTCCGGGTGAGTGCATTGGGCAATCATGAGGCTTAGATGGAAGGAAAAGTGAATTAGTAATTGTTAAAGATGTCATGATTTGATTATGTCTTTTAAATGGTAATAATTGGTAGAAACGTGAAAATTCCGGAATTTGAGAACTTGACAGTTTTTCGGCAAAAATGCACCATTCCACGCACATTCTCTTTTCCTATTTAAAATTCTCCTTTAAAGTTCAGCCATATTGCCAGCGCATCATATCAAGCAATATATGTAATGGTATGCCTCTCAATACCAGTATGTCTCCCAATGCTAAGCTGTTTGTGAGCACATGTTTATCGATGAAAGAAAACTACCATCACCAAGCTTGTCCAAAAAATTGGTGATGTTAATATATTATGTTGTTTGTAAGCTGACGAGCGATGCTGCTAAACCAATGATTTTAATTAAATAATAATACCAGCCTATTAATGTGCCACTGCAGGACAAGCCTCTTCTCACACAGAGAAGGCACGAGCATTGATCACCACGCTTGCTCAAGACGGGTTGCAGATTCCAGACTTATATTGACTATACTCGTATAAGTCTGGGTTTCCTCACGATGTTTTTCCTTTATCGATTTCAGTACTGTCCAAGATAAACTCGGAAAGTACATGTGAATTCGATTAATACTTGTACTATACTTGATTGAAAAATCGGATTGGTATAGTTTTCTGACAGCTGTGCGCACAGATTACACTTAGAATGTTGCCATTTTTAAATATTTTTTTTTTTTATTTATGTAGAATTATTTATTGTATATTTATTTTATTTTTATATTTCATGGTATGCTGCCCCGGTCGACGTCATAACGTCAACGCCGGTTGTCGCTGAAAACCAGCGCTGGGGCTCTGTCTTACATAGGGTCGCAGCATCATGCTGAGCGATGGCCGTTTTGCGTGAATGTGACGCATATTTTCCCTAAACTTGTTTTTTTTTTTAATTTTGTGTTCTTTTTTTTGTGTCAGGTTTACCGCAAATAAACGTATTTTCTTCTTTTTTTTTTGTACTTGCACGGTATTGAACCCACAACCGGATGAGAGGCGAGGCCTTGCCATCACGATGTTCATTAATGAATGATTATCAAATATATACCATTTAATAAGCATGTCATTCTGCCATCCGCATCTCATTTGAGTTAATTACATGCTAATAGGTATTATTGAATTTGACAGATGTAAACTCCATCAACACGCATTTAATATATGGAATAGGAATTAATTGTAAATGCAAGTCAAACAAAGTTTATAATTTCGAATTGAATTTGTTATTTGTTTGATTAAAAAAGTTTTAATTTCGTTATGAAAAGTTTTTAGATTTCATTTGCGTATACTTTGACAAATTATTTACCTACCCACGTGTTAATTTTATGATTAACAAAAAAGAAGAGCCTTTTATTATAAATACTAACACAATGCCTTTGAAAGCTTCAGTCGTATGGTCATATTCTATGGTTTTACCCGACTGCGGCGATCCCCAAAACTAGGGTAATCTCGCCAAGTTATAACAAAAAGTACATATTATAAAAAAACGAAATAAAAACTTGTGACTAAAAGCTTTATTGGCAAAAAAAAATGATGACAGACAGTAAACTTACATAACATAAGTTTATACATCACAATGCTTTGGTTTGATATCGGTCTGGCGAATGACCTGCAGTGGGCCAACAGCAGCGTTTTACTAAGATCATCTTCACAACATGACAGTTTACACCATAATACGCCGCCCAACAACACATACACTCAACACTCCCTTTATTTCTCATCCAAACGGAACACAAAGCAATAACATTCCTAGGAACCATAAAATTTCAACGCTTGAACGTCATAAATTCCGTAACTGAATAGGGAGCAAACAAAAAGGAATCTGTGCCAACAAACTATGCGAAAGTGTTCGCAACTCAAACACTTAATGATGACGTATGGCAATTCGTTGGCCATCACAATACGTGATACGTCAGAAGGTTGGAGTCGTAATAGAAAAACTTGGGTCGTTTGTGTGACCATTGCTTTGTTGGGCCTAGTTTTGTCGAATTATTGTATAGGGATCTTCTTCTGAGCAGATAGTAATGACGACTGCATCTTCTTCTTCTTTGAATGAGAAGATAGAAACTTAGACTTAGCTAGCAATGGACTAGGGTAGAATAAAAAGTAACATCGTGTAAAAATGAAATGGTTTTTTTTTCTTCTATTATTATTATTATTATTTATTTAATTAAATCGGACAACACACTTGGTCCATTTTGTTAGTAAAATACCTTATAACTAGTGTTAGTAGTACAAACACAAAAAGAAAGAAATGTCAGAGGCACGATGGGCAGAGAAATATATATTTAAAAGTTATCTGACCATTCTCTCCACATAGTGCCTCAAAAAAGGCGCATAAGGGCTCTCAGCTACTGTTTTCAGGATGCTATTGTCACTGCCCCGCACTCTACGCATCAGTGATGAGACTTTTTTGCGAATGACTGCATGGAAGCCATCAGTTCGGTTCTGTGCAAACATCTCTGATGCGCTACAGAAGCGTGGCAGTTTCAACAGCATCCTAAAAACATTATTGTATTGAACTCGTAAGACATCTAGCGATCTTTTGGTGTAGCTGACCCATAGACCCCCCGCGTACAAACCTTGACAAAACGCCTTAAACAGGGTGATTTTGACTTGGTCGCCACACCGGTAGAATCTACGGGCCAACATGTTCCCTCGGACCGCCAGTGCCCTACGCTATTCTATGCTATATATTTATGACAATAGATTCTGTATGACCTGGAGTATTTTTCCACTGCTGGAAAGGTTGGACAGGGCCCCATGTTCCAAGTTCTTCCAGTACCTACTATCCTGTTTTGTAAAAGACCAGCGACCCGCTCGTCTTCGCACGGTTTTTACGATTTGACAAAACATCAAGATTTATTTATTTTAACAAAGTTTAATATTAATTTATTATACCCATAAACCATCCGGAGTAAATTATCTAAACGATCGTGAAATTTTCACCGGATTTCGATTTTCAACTGACGTTTATAGCGACGATAACCGACTTTTAATGATTTTATACTGAAGCTCACGTCTAAACGAGTAGTGTTAATGATTTCGAAAAAATATATGTTAAATAAAATCATTTTTTTTATAACTTAACCTGTGAATATTTTAGATTATGTTTATATTACATAGTGTAATTAATTTGTAAAATTATGTCTAACGCGGATTAAAAACTGAGATTCACGCAAAAACTATCAAACGTATTTTTCTAAAACCTTCACCGTTTGAATGATAATTTTGTTATTTATATTTTAGTGCACATATTTTATTAAAATACTTTTTTTTTAATATAATAAATTAATAATGCGTCTAATTTGGGAGAGCGCTCTTGAATGGGCGAGTCCTATTACTGGCTGGATGTACTTGCCTGAGCTCAGCACAGAGCATGCAAGCTAACCACTCAAAGCCATTGACATATATCTACGCCTTAAACGGATTTTGATGCGCTTTCCACCGTAAAAAACGCGCATCAAAATCCGTTGCGTGGATTAGAAGAGCAACACGGTCACACAGACAGACACGAAATGTCTGTTTCTCTCTCTCTCTCTCTCTGTCTCTCTCCAAAACCTTACTTATTGACAAAACATTTTACTCATGATAAGCAAGATATGTTTTTAAGAAATGTTACGATTTCCGATGTATCTTACAACATCACTTTATAATATTAATCTCCCACAATCATAAAGTCATACCCTTATCACAATAGCTCTATAACTATTATGATAAAATCCATGACTTAGCCAGCAATACTTTCCTATCTAAAGTGTTATCTTTATAAAACTATCGATAGGTGCGTAAAACAGTATACGGCACTATTGGCTAGTTATCGCTTCTAGTGTTTGTCTCTAGCCTGTAGCAAGCGATAGCAACGATGCGATATAAAATTTATCTTGGGACGAAATCTATAGATATAGAGTATTTTATCTCCATCATCAGATAACTTAACCAACACACGATGTTCTTATATCACACAATATCGTGGTCCCCTCAGTTTGTTTCAACATTTCTTCTCAGGGCAGATAGGAAATGTCGACTCCATCGAGCTTATTTTATTTTAATATGACGTGTAAAAGTGATTTCGTTATCCTATTTACAGAATAAACAATTTCATTTCATTTCATTTCGTATATAAAAATGTAGAAAAGCGAGATTTTTTGTGTAGTTATATACTTTGTGTATTAATTTAATACAATTCCGTGGTTGTGCGAATTTTTACCAAACTCATTTGTCAGCCCATTTATTTCTACCGTTTATTTCGTACCTATATTTGGTCCTCCATTCGCATCGTCGCACGATAACCGACAATTTCATCAAGGTTTTAGACCGGTTACACATGGCCGACTTACTAGCGCAATTAGGCGGTGCGACTAGCGTGCTAAATCGCACTAGTAAGTTGACAACGTCGTTGCAATGTATAGGTAGCCTGAAGGATGAAGTAGATTGAGGATATTGACAGCACTATCTAATTGGCCACTTGTCGACTAGCTACGCGATTAATCATGCTTATGTCCTGTATTGGTGGGTAAGACATAGGTGTAGTGATGAGAATCAACATAATATTTTGCTCTAATACGCAATGACATAAATAGCTATCGCAATACAACCGAATTCAGTCGCAAAGTCCTAATGGCGTTCCTAGACGAAAAAATCACGTACTTGTCAAACACGTCGAGCGCGTCTAGGAACGCCACTAGGACTTTGCGACCGAATTCGGTCACATAGCGATCGCTATCTATGTCGAGACTGCAGGGAGGAATTTATTTTGGAACATCATCATCATTCACCTGGACTTATCCCAATGTATTAGTGGTCGGACGTCCCTTTCTTCCATACTTCTCTATCAGTCGTCATCTCGGTGGTCACCCCCTTTCTAGCCAGATCATATTTCACACAGTCCATCCATCGTTACTTTGGTCTTCCCGTACTCGTATAGCCATCGACATTCATACTCAAAACGTATATAGTTATAGTAGTATATTTTGTTATTTGTTATTATATATATAGTTTATTTTGAAACATTCAGTCAAATTAAAGCAGTTAAGGACACCTGAAACGGTCTAACAAAAAAATCAAGCTAAAACTGCCTTCTGAATCGGACCTGCGGGGTGAATCCGTAATATATCAATTTTAAAGCCTTGAATTTTGAAAATTTAACAACATTCATTGCGTTATTTACGCTGTCAAACAGACGAATTTTTCAAACATATGAAGCAATGGATTAGGAATTTACTTCAAAAACCTTTGGATTGTGAAAGATAGTGTGTTACGCAATTGAGGTGCTGAGTTTAATCCTTGACAACTATACTTCCCGGACCTAGAATAATAAGAATCTTCGGTTCATACTTAATAAGTTATAGGTGTTCTTGTGAAAAAAGAACACCTTGTTAACCAAAAAACCCGAGTCTTATAACCCGTTGATAAAACCGAGTACATATGCCTCATACAAGATTCGTAAATTAAATTGTTTAAGGATCCATTTCCTTCTTACAAACATCTGAGATATTCTCTCGATTTCTTTTAATTCGGCATAAAACCGAAATCCTACTTCCCAGAAAAAGATAAAACGAACCAATTTCCTAATACGTTAATACCAACATAAATACTACACAAAAACATTAGGTGCCCTTTGTTCCAGTAAGTAAAACTACCAAAGAATATGTTATTCTACTGTGGACTACTTCTTGCAGATAATTCATGAAGATTTATTGTAGCATTGAGTTTTATAGCCGAGACTTTTGCTCTGAGTACTGGCGAATATATCTTGTTGTTGATCCGAAGTGAAGACAGTGTGTCAACTGTGAATGTATTGGAGAAGACTGAGGAGACTGTATAGGAGTGAAGAAAAGAGATAGCATTGTGTAGTCCTTAGTTCAGAATAGAGAGCTTTTCAAAATTAAAATTAGTTTTCTAACTAGGCTGAGAATCAGGTCTTTTTGAACGTGACAAATTAGGACTTCCTCGTATTTTGGCTGGGAAGAAGTGGCGCAACAAACTCCTCAGCAACGTCTGTCTTTTACAATGTATAGGTAATTTCAAGACAGGAATCAACTCATGCCTATAATAGATAACGCGGCAGTAGGTCAATAGGTCCTCTATAACCCTTGGAGAGTAGATACGTTATTCCATAGCTGGTTACCACACGAATACAGAACAGGCGTTGATGGTAAACGCAGACTTAATGATCGCTAGGTAACGTTACTAATGATAATGACAGTTGTAAATTTTCAGTCGCAATGTTTAAAAATATATTGCCTTTTAAAGAAAACACTTACATAAAACGAAATCTCTTGGTATTCAAAACAAAGCTTTTAAGTGTAGTACATAGTAGTAATCTTAAAACCAAACATAAAACATACACAGTAACATCCTGGGATCAAAATGCTTCCTGCATTTTACTTTACATGATGCAGCTGGCATAATCTGACGTGCGGTCACTGTCAGTCAGACTGTAGCTTTGCGTACACCGTTGTGTAATATTTTGTAAATCTGGCCTCCTCTTGCACCATATACACATGATGTTTTAAATTTATTTTGCAATGAAGTTCCTTATCCCGCACGTTATACTCTGCACACTTTAAGAGCGCAAATAAGAGCGAGACCAAAAAAAATGTAACGTTTTGACCGTCACGACACATTTTGATTATATTTTTTTTTTTCATATTTTTACTCTCTAACTTTCTTAATTTGTTTCATTCAGCCTGTTATTTAATACATAATATACAGCAAAAAGAACTTCGCTCCAACCGGATGTTCCACGACACCTGTCGACTTGTTCTTTCTTTTTTCATTGCAAGACATTTTAGCCAACTCATTAAGTACATTGGCGCCTTACCGTATGCTCATGACTGTTGTACAAAAGTCATTAGTTCTTAACATTGTTTCAATTACTCAAGTCTAAATATCCAATTCCTTTACCGCTACTAACGGAAAGTTTGGAAATAAAATGACACGTTACACGTACCGGTTAACGAGCACAGTTTACGAGTGCATACAAAATGAGCTGTTAAGCACGACACCAATATTACTTTTATATTCCATAAAAACGTTGAAAAACTTCACTAGAATATTTTTAACTCCAAAAGAGCAGCGAACAACCTTTATATATTGCCGCGGCATTACGTGACCGTGTAACACACAGCCTAACGTTAAATAAAACATCCTGTATACAGTGAAAAATAAAATTTGTTTACGACGCCAGCGCAGGTGATAGTGCAGTGGGGTAACACTCAATAATGCAGTCCAAACCAAGAGCTGTATGCAGTTTGCCCGGGCAGAACACCACGTCCTTCGAACGTCTGTGGCTCGTAGGGAATATATTTTATTTTCTGGTTAAGAGGGAACAGGGCCTGCGAGAAATTTGAAAAATAGGCATTTGAAGACACTATTCTTCTTACCTCAAGTCTGCCCCCGTATAGTGCGATAGGGATAGCTACAGCTCAGACCAATTATATTACAAAAAAAAATGACGTAATCGACGTTTCGTATTCTTCTTTTTTCTCCTCGAAAACTGAACCGATTCAATTATTTTTCAAATTACAATTTTAAGAAAGAATATGTCTATGTTCCTATTATTTTCCTTTATGTTAAAAACTTTTCGAATATGTCTGGTACTCCTCTAATCACGGCGGTAAAAATGGGGCATTTTTCTAATTTTCGGAGGCTCATATTTTCTTTACCGATAAGTTGCCGAAAAAAGGAAATAACAGGGACGTGACAACAGCAGACATTGATTTTATGAAAAATAAAATACTGCTCTAGAGGCATTATTCAAGAAGAAAAAAGGGGAATACATTTGTATGGAGAATCGCAGGCCCTGTTCCCTCTTAAGAGTTTAATACGAGTATGCAGCTGGTATCAGAGAGTGTTGGCAAACATTTGGGATACCAGAGAATTATTAACACTACGATATTCTCGTCTAAAAACCCTGCTACTCTTTAATGATAAGACAAAGTATCAGTGTGTTTACTTCAATATTATGATCGGATGCATTTTGAAATCACGAAAACCTGCTTTGACGTGATTAGTTTCATACGTCCACAACACATACAATGTCATCGCATCAAGTACGTTACGTACGTTCTTACTATTTCTTACAGTCGAACAAAAACTTTCAATCTCGCCTGTCCCGAACTATTAAATACAACACTAATACAAGACGTCGCCAGTTCGCCTCACAATATCCCGGCCTACTCACAGAATAAATAAAAACGCAAATTTCAACAAAAAGCAGTCGTTCGTCGCGACGGCAAGTTTCCACTGCGGTGGCTTAAACTTGTTCGTTGGAATTAGTGTTGGGACGATCATATAAATCCCGGTCCCGGAATTTTAAAAGTACGGGACTTTTAGTTACGTGATGAGCGAAGATAAAGCAATGTCATGGGCTCATGGCAATTCAGCAATAATGAATTAACAATAAACGCAAAGTAAAATTTTCGCAATAACGCATACCATTAAAACCATTGAAGCTTCAGTTTGCCTCGTGAAAACAAATTGTGAAACTTCAATAGAAAAACAAATGTGGTTATCAATAACTCATAATGATATTATGCACTTTGTATGGAAATCATTTTCTAACTGATGAGTGTGTGAATCATTTTCTAAGAAATAAATAAACATCAACACATTCCGTTACATAAAACCTAACACATCCCGGGTTTACGACGTCTACAGCCAGTAATCCCGCGATTACAAGCACACGTACCCACACTAGACGGAATCTTCATTTTTTTAGCCGCTGTCGGCTAAATAAAGGGCCAACTTTTAATGGAGGCAAGCTATCGGCTAAAACTGCGAGTCATCGGGACTGTAACGAGTTTTCCCGGGTATTGTTGTGAATGTGTGACACGGAAACTCGTCTTTTGAGTAGGTGACACCTTACTGAAGCAATTACTGAAAATGGTGGCATTTTAAACATTTATACAGTAGATTAGAGAGAGCAGTGATGGCTCAGTGGTATCGGCCCCGACTTGTAGGTCGTGGGTTCGAACCCAGGCAGACGCTTTACTTTGTGTTAATAATCTCATCACCACTGCTTTCAAAACGGTGAAGGAAAACATCGACAGGAAACCGGCATGTCCTAGAATAAAAAAATCGAAGACATGTGAAATCTACTAACGCGCACTGAACCCGCGTGTTAGATTACAGCCCACTCCCTCTCAAAGAGAGGGGGCCTAGGTGTCCCAATAGTGGGAACATTATAGGCTGATTATGGCCATGCAGTAGATTTCATTTTCATATAGAGATTTATCTATAGATCTTTTACCCTCAATGCAAACATGAAGTGAAATAAAATAGGCACCGTTTAGCATATTATGAAGCAACCAACATAATAATACCAGCCTATTACTGTCCCACTGCTGGACAAAGGCCTCTCCTCCTACAGAGAAGGCACGAGCATTGATCACCACGCTTGCTCAAGACGGGTTAGCGATTTCAGACTAATATTGACTATAAGTCCAGGTTTCCTCACGATGTCTTTCCTTCACCGATGTCATGTCCAAGATAAACTCAGACCAACAAACCAACACATTTGGAATTAATCTTATCAAATACTAAAATAGCCAGCGGGATACACATTACTATAACGTTGCATAGATCCGTATGTTCTTGCTAAGGGTAGTGCCGATTGTCTCAGCTAAACTGCCCCGCCTATTAATTACGAGGCTGCTATAACTGACACAGTTTAGTGCACACAACATTATGTTCTGCGGTTAGTCGAACACTTGCGATATCTTAGTGGTTATAGACAGAGGCGACATGGAAATCTATGGCTATGTACTGAATTTGGCGAGTGTGTAGGTAATCATCAGCATATAGCACGGCATGAAGCCCATGCCCTTTCATCTGTTATGCCTACACTAGTGATGGTACTGAAGTAGCTACGTCCACCGCACTCTGGGGACTCAGCCCAGGATTTTACGTTCCAGTGACAACGTTTTATATGTTAAGGAGATGCACAGACTTAGTATTTTTTTTAAACTACGCACAATGAAGGGATCCATAGTTGGAATGAATTTATTCCAAGAACAAACATAACTTTGTTGTTGAAAAAATGTTCTCCCATACATCGATACCGTCAATTCTCCAACTGCAAATGTAAGTTTGTAATCGCAGAAAAACAAAACGGAACCCCAAAAACAAACAAAAACCCTACTTTTTCACCGATTTCCCCATCACTCCCAAACAAACTATAATTTGAACAGAACAAACAGCCAAAGACAAAAAAGACCATTTTTGCCATGAACATGAAAGTGATATTTACAAGGTAGCACTTGGGGATACATCCCTGATGTCGAAGCTTTCATCCCTTTCCAGCCTGAAATACAGCCGTACAAGGAATAAATGATATACCACAGTAAAGGAATTAAGACTACGATTTGTAAAAAAGCATATTTAATCAGACTGACAGAATTATTTATGTGAGGTTAGGCGAGGTCTTGGTAAGAGATGAGCGAGGTTAGCGGGCTCTTTTGTATCAGTTCAAGCTTGTTGTAGGAAAATAAGCATTTATACTAGTATTGTGTCTAGATAATACATCTTATGATACACTATTTCGAAATAGCATTTTCTTCAAGATTAAACCCATGTTTAACTTAACTCTGGTCGAGCGTTATGATGTAAACTCTGTCGAGCGCCGCTAGGCGGCGCTGGCGCCCCGATTAGTCAACTCAGTGACGTATTGCCGCCACATTATTATAGACCCAAATGATGTGAAATGGAAATGGGCCTCGTAACTATTGATGTTGGTTACTAACAATAAATCAACAACGTCAACATTACAGTGTAAAGCAAAGCTTTGTGGAGACGTAGCAAGTGATAGTATTCACGCTAGTATTAAGCTATCCTCGGTGACTGTTAGCCACCAGTCCTTTGTGGAGGACCTTACTTAATTAATAGGGACACTTTGACGGACGCGTTTGAGTATCACGTGTCCATATTACGATAATATTGGTCGGGAGTTGCCTTTGTGGACTGTTGTGGTCACGCAACTATAAGCCACAATACATGAGAGATTACCGACATGAATTTTGTAAAAATTTTATGAAGCTGAATCGGGATACGTAATTCGGAAAATTCTTGTGAAAGAAAAAGGGTATCAGGTTGTTTGACTGAAACCTAATACAAAAAAAAAACACTACAAACCTTAGTTTGACCTAAAAGCCAAATCCAGAATATTTCATTCCCGTGATTTTAAGGATTTTATTTTTTCACTACATCGTTACGCTAACAACACCAATAGCTTTGAAGAACTCTTACAAAACCTCATCAGAAATCATCAGCTCATTTTTCAGTGGCACCTCGACTTACCCCCGTTATCGCGACATTACAAGTGTATTTATTTACGTTAGAATCTCGCTATAAGGTAGAGGTACTACGTAAGGGACCAGTAATCCCTATTTGCGTTCCATAAAAGTTCTACAAGGTTGCTTGAGCCACATTACGGCTTTCTTTGTTAAAAGCTCTAGATTATGTCTCAATTAGAATGTCGGTATTCGGAAGGTTAATCGTCGGAAGAGTATATTTTAATAGAAAGGAGTATCTACCTACTGACTCTTTTCTATGTTCCAAAGAATAGTTCTGCCAGTCACTATCATTATTATTTTATTTTAAAAGTCCAGAGGACAGTAAAGCACTGTTGCGACCAAAGACAGGACAGATAAAAATGTGTCTGAAGGACTAAGGATCAAAAATCAATCTGTCTAGCCTATCCCAACTAAGTTGGGGTCGACTTCCAGTCTAACCGGATGCAGCTAAATACCAGTATTTTACATGAAGCGACTGCCTATCTGACCTCCACTAACTCTGAACCCCTTGATAAGAGTAGTTGTCAGACTTTCAAACTTCTGACGACCCGTAACGACTGTCAATGATCCACGAATGACAGCCAGGACCAACGGATATTATTATCTAAACTAATATTATAAAGAGGTAGGACTTTATGAGAGCTTCTAAAAACTTATACTAGATGGCTCTGGATTAAAAACGCGTATTAAATTCACACTTTATCTCTCTATCCTTTCTATTATAATAATACACAATGCCGCCCATGGGCATGTGACCGCCCGTATTTTTCTGAATATTCATGAAATATTATCGAAAATTAACTTTAAAAGCGGGGAGTCTATCTTTAATATTTTTCATGTTATTCAATTTTAATTTTTTGAGTAGCGTTTGTGACCTTGCTTACATTATTATTTTTGCCATATCCCCGATGCTAATGGCCCGATTTGGATAAACAAATAATAAACAGTTGAAACAGATGAAAAATATTAAAGATAGACCCCCGTTTTAGCGTTTTTGCTGACCATGAGGCCCTGGGTTCGATCCCCAGGTCGGACAAAGTGTTATTGGGTTTTTCTATCTGGAATTTCTCAGTAACAGCCCTGCTCAACCCTTCGGAGAAACAAGGCGTGATGTTATGTTATGTTTATAATAGAAAGAGACAGAGAGAGAGAGAAAATGGAGGGAGCATAATGCCTTTTCCTTACGTGACGATTTCTACTATTCAACTCCTACCGCAAGCCGCGTTAAATCACTTCGTTCCAAAAAGCAAATGCTAACTACTACAGTTTATACACCAAAGTATAATATTATTAACATTCAGGGTTTTAGTTTAAGGACTAATTGTTATAATATTTACTCTTACACGTTTAGGGGCTATTTTTGTGCCAATAACTTTCATCATCCAAAGTAGTTTATCTGAGAGGCTTTCAAGACCACTAAATTCTAAAGCATAAATCAAAAACCATGAAACATGACCTTGGCTGGCTAAGAGGGCATCAGTTACAATGAATAAAGATTTTTTACAAAGCAAACACCATCAATAACATTCGATCAATCGCCCTTTTTAAAGCACTTCCCTTTAACCGTTGAACCATTATAGTTCATGGTGCCCTCATCCATTATGAGGAAATACTCCGCCATGGTAAAATTTATGGAGTCAATATCCTATGGTGAACAATGCAAGTTAAAAGAGCGCTGAAGACATCATGTTTTAAATCGCGTTTCACATGGTAAAGATTGGGACAGTAAATTAAGTTGGACGAGTCATTGAAATGGATGTTATATTAGGACGATGAATAAAGTTATTGGAGTTTTGTAGGAGGATAAGAACTTGTCTTTATCAGAAAAAGAAATGTTTAATCAGGAATATTGATACAGATTGATTGTCCCCTTGCAGACTTAGCAATGGAAAAAATCAATAGTCATTTATTCAAACTAGGCTGAGAATCAGTGCTTTTTGAAAGTTAAAATTAGCTAAAGCGTTAAAATAACATAAGTCAGTCCCCCAAAACGCCCGCAATGCACCACTTCCTAGTGTTTTAATGAAGAAGTGGCGCAAAAAATTTCCCATCAGGACCATATCCTAGCTGTCATATTTGATGCAATAAAAGACTTTGATGAAAATCTTATAATACAAACCAGCGAGTGCGTTAATGTTTTGCTCTTACAAGTCTATCCCGACAAACACAAGAGAAACTATGACAATGGAAAAAGTATCTTAACTTATTAATCCAACCTAAATAAACTTGACCTACTGTTTTGCACTGTGGCATCTCGAAGCGGGGCCGGAACAGCCAATCAATCACTAGCTGACATAATGACGTCATCCATTATCAATTATTGACAGTACACGGATCGGATGCCGTCCGATTTTCCAAGTTTTATGCCTTACTTCCCCCACCCCCCTCCTCCCTCCATCTGCCCCCCTCAACGGCTCACGATTGATCATAGTTCGAGTGGATTCATGGCATCCATAATCTGAGTTTGAGAAACTGGGTTTTTTTTGGATATTGTGATATTTTTTATAGAAAAAAAGAAACAAATATTCATTGATGATGAATTTTATTTTTCTATCTATTTGCAGACGGTCATTGGAGTTCATATACATATAAATTTGTGCAATGACCTAATCCCCTTGTCTTTTTTAATAGATTCGACTTTAAGACTGCTCTCAAAAATTGTAAGAACACCGCAAAAATAATTCAACGAGAGGGTCAAATTCAAACTGACCCAAGTATTATATTACTTAAATAAATTTTCTTAAATTACACATAGGTGCACGTTGAACGCAGAGACTAAAATGCTATAAGTTACATTTTGAACTCCAGCGGCACGATGGCATAAAAGGCACGCTGCCAAGAGAAGTGCTGGTCATCTTTTAGAAGACATTCAGCTTTTTAAAAGCACCTTATGTAAGACATATATTACAGCAGTGGACATTTAGGATTGAAATTAAACAATGTTTTAGAGGATTATTTAGTTTTTGTTACTACTGGAAGCCACTGTAACATTATAAATTAATTTCACTGCTAATAATCCGAACTAATTTTTGACTTATACACTGAATTTAAAAACGACTGCTGTCAAGCAAGACGCCATGACGTATTGCTACTTCGATAACACTGTACCAAATCAATAAAGGAACAGAGAGGAAAATATTTGCATAATCATGATACTGGGTTGGATGGCCACTATAGTACCTAGTAGTAGCTATAGGTACCTCTCTCAAAACATCCCTGCTCTAAACCAAATACATGCCTGACCTAAAGGAATAATTACATCCAAAATATATTAACTCCGCTTTAAACCAGACTGCAACAACGCAAGCCAGTTCGTCAAGCAGCCGAATTTATGTACATTAAAGGTGCACAGTTCCAGTTTACGCCAGATTTATCCGGTTCCATCCAGTACGGGCCGGCCCGGGGCGGTATTTAACACCTCATTCCCGCGGTTGAAACAAGTTAGCGGGGAGTTGCTTACGATCTCGCCAACTGAAATGTTTGTTGTGAAATTTAAATCTCAACTGGTTGGCTTTTCGGCAGTGTATCGGGGATGAGTTTCTGTGCCGTTTAGTTGGTGATTTATAATTTTTCAGTTTGTCCTAGCAGTTGAACTGGTATCCGCCATGTTGGTCTCAGCGGATTACCTCTTATTTTTGGATAAAACTTTGCCATTCACTAGGATTTCTCATATGAACCTACTTGCATCTCTACTGCCAGCAGTTAAATCCAGAGTCGATTAACCTCTTCGTATTTAAAAGTTGCAGTTATATTTACGTAAAACGTAAAACTAACCCAATTCACAGGTGACTCCTCACGCCCTAACTGGCGAAAGGATGACCACATGGCGAATTCCCACAATTAACCTCGAATCAAACGAATATTAATTTCAGTTTCCATGCATTTTTTTATTACAAAACTAGTACAAATAGTGCAGACCGTTTATGATACATTTCTACATTTCCCATTTCAGTACATTAAACCCAGTACTAAAAACTGCAGTGATTCCAGCAGCTTGAAGCGCTTTATGCTTGAACAGCGACCCTTTGTCTGATTAACGGTTCTCCCATGTAGGTGGAAAGGTAGGTACCAACTTGGCAACGATCGCTTTGAACGAGAATGCTGGTGCAGACTAGAATTATATGCAGAGGTGGTGCAAATCAGGCTTAGATGTTACATACTGAGAAATTCTACATTTATCTGACGAGGAGGTTGCTTTTTAAGAATTACGTTCTTTGGGTAAAATTACCGTGCTAGATTAGTAAAAGTGTTTGTACTGACTTTATAGCGTTAAGCATCATTGATGTTTCCAATTTGGGTAGGCCATGAGAATTTTTATGTTTTTCTCCTAGTATCATGCGCAATCCAATGGCAGGACTGTCAGTAGAGGCTATATCCGCAGATGTTAGTAATATTCCCGAACCGGTCAATCGAAACTGCTTTCCAAGAAGCGTGCAATAACATTTACGTAACGATCATCATGTCCTGCCTCTCTCTCGACACATGTCGTAGATGTAGATAAACAACTCACACTATTAGCTACATACACATATACTACACAGGCATATCTGAATAGTGAGTCAGTAATGTTTGCTCGGCAAGATTCGATCGTGTACGATTGATTTTACGGACAAATGAAGCTTGCATTAAAGTGTAAACATATATGGTCCATTTTGGTTGATCATTGATGAAGACACGGCAAATATAATTGGGGAGCGCCCCTGGCTGGAAGGACTGATGACATTAAAAAGGATGCTGGTGCACAACTTTAGAGGCTCATATCCATCAGTGGACTGTGATAGATTGAGGTGATTAACATATAACATAACATCACGCCTGTATTTCCGCCGAAGGGTTAGGCAGAGGTGTACCTATAGTTCACCCACATTTCGACAGTTATGTTTAAGTCCCATGTAATAGGGGGCGAGCCTATTGCCATCAATTGGGAACTTATCCAGACCCCGGGCTGCTACTGGGAAATTCCAGATGGAAAACCGAATAACACTTTGCCTGACCCAGCAGGTCTAACATGACACACGCGACAATTACTCGCTCTCGCGTGAGTAACTGTTGTCTATTTCGTCACTTTTCTCGTTTTCTGAGAGCGCTTCCATACAAAATAGTCAACTCCTTCTGCCAAACTATGTTTTTTCCACAAACCCTAATATGGCACCTTAGTTATCTCGACTTTTGACAATTCAACACGAGATAATCTCCGATTCTTCTGTTATTTAGTCGTATTTACTAGTCCTCGATTTTGACGACGAGAACGACGAGAAGAGTAGACAAAATTATTATACAAAAAAAAACTCCAAAATAGCATGGCAGTTTCATAATTGTACTTATTTTAGTCGTGATTTTATTTTACAATATATTAATAATGAAAATACTTAGTTTTAAACTACATTTATATTGGAACGACGTGTTTTATATGGATATTTTCGTTTTTTGTATGGAAAATATGAAAAATTATTTAAGGTTTATGGGGTTGATAAAGGGGGTTGAAATTTTCATTATTTTTGCGATAGGACACACCATTTTCGAGATATAAGCAAAAGAAAAGAAAAAAAAGTCGAGGTGTTGGTGTGAATTTTAATTCATGACAATTAATTTCTACACCTTTTTAATCGCCATTAAATACTTAGACAATCAAAATTTTTGGTGAAAAACGTAAAATTCAGAATAGCCAAATTGCCATTTTCACTAAATTAATAACTCAGTGCCATCTTAGTGCTGTCAAACTAAAATATAGTTAAGTTGTGTCACTTTAGTCTATTTCAGAATGGGAAATCGTTGGTTGACAGGAATACTCTAAATTTAGGTAATTTTTAGTCTAGTTTACAGGTATTTGTGACAAGAGAATCGGCACTATTGAATGGATGAAACGGAATGTCAAGCCGATGTAAAGCAACATCGGCTTGATATTCCGACACAAAACATTCCGACATTTGTATCACAAAAATAATTTGTTTTTAATAACTTGCAACATCGGTCTCTCGTCGCGAGATATAGAAGTGTCAAAATGCCTTTTTCGAGTTTACTCGTCGTTTACGGTCATGTTAGGGATTAGAATGACGTCAGAATCGTAGACAAATATCGACAAAACGAGAAAAAGAGCGTTCTCGCGCTTGTCATGTTAGCCCTGCAGGAATCGAAACCGGGACCTCATGCTCAGCAATAACACTTGCGACCACTAGACCGAGACAGTCAATGGAGGTGATTATTTAATGACAAAACCGGATTGCTGGAGAAGAGTAAGTTGCCGAGAGAATCCTAATTATTGTTATGATTTTAGTGAAAAATGCATCGATAATTTCTTAGTAATACGTCTATACTCCATACATGGAATCACTCTGAATGCTGGCCCAAAAACCTCCAGCTCAAAATCAAGGTAGTCAGAATCACTGGATATATTACGGCTATTATTTTGAAACAGTTGGCAGTACTTCTTGAATATTAAGGGAACTAAATATCATTAATCATGCAGGACGGATTGTGTGAAAGATAAAAATAATATAGTTATAAAGGAAGTGAATTATGTGATGACAGTGTTTGACAGAAAAAGGCGTTCTGCATCCACCCCAAATACATTAGAAGGAGAACGATGATTATTATCATCCCCTTCCTCTTACTAACAATTTCTGGTTTCCTGTTGGTACCGACAACACCTGTTATATTATAGGAGCTTTTTTTTACTTAACATTTATAACAACTGTTTTACCTTGGCCTGCAAAATTAAAATATAGCGAAGGTAAAGTTTTTTCGGAGCTTACACTTCAGCCGAGCGGACGTGGCGCTACATAAGTTACTAACTCGAGTACACCTGCCAGAAAATGCCTAATTTTGACTGAAAGTGGAGGTAAATTACTGTCGTTGCAATTTTATTGTTTAGAAGCCTCTCTTTTATAGGGCATGAACATTTAGTTTAATTGGAGAGGTTAACAAGAATACTAAAAGCATTACGAGAAATGTTAAAACTTAATTTCTAAATAACATTTGTTCTATTTTTAGCCGACTTTAAAAAGAAGGAGGTTCTCAATTCTACCGGATGTTTTTTTTTGTTTGTATGTTTATTACGCGATTACTCCGCCAATTACGAAATGATTTTGATGTTGCTTTTTTTGTTTGGCAAGTCTTACATAATTTTTTTTGTAAAAAGTTTTAATTTTAAATGTGAACAAAACAGCAAAAATGGAGTGTGGAAGGATCGAATCAGGTCGCCTTCTTGCCTACTCCTGTAAGAAGGCATGAGTTTATGTATGTATAAACATAGCAATCTACATATTTATATTGGGTTATCATATTATAAAAAGGTGGATAGTAAGTTATCCCTAATTTCAAATGGGTGCATTCAAACCGTAAATTTTAGATTGCTGCAGTTGGCATGCATTCGAAACGAACCACAGTTTTTATTCACAACAAAGATAACTTCAGCGTGCATCACACCAATATCTACTGTCAAAACATTTGAGGCATCGCAACCCACCTCACAATGGAGCTCGTCCACTCCTCTACACAATTAATTCACGAGTTTTATCACCACGCTGCATGTCCCACTAATCCGGCCCCATTGTCCACTATGATATACACAGAGCAGGCTTAACAGCACAATGTCGCTGCTGACAACATTAGCTAACTGAATTAATAGTTTGTCATTGGTTGCAATTAACCTACACTGTGACATGACGGTTGATGTGCTGTCCTCTATTGATTCGGGGGTCTGGATTAGTACGTGATAATCATGGGTTTGTTTAAAAGTGGGTAGCTTCGATCTGTTTGAATTGTGGCCTTTGACGTTAGCATGTAAATCACAACAAAACTTACAGGGTACCAAGGCAGAAATGAGGATCCCTAACTAAAAAGTTTAGAACTAAATAGTTCTTGCCTCAATCACTTTTAACAATTTTTTTTTTCACTTGTAATATAGGTGGGCTAGCATTACTAAAAACCATTCCAAACAAATCGACAGCATTACAAGTTGCTGAAATAAGCAGCTGTGACAGACATACGAATTCGTATCATACGTTTGGTACGGAACCCTAAAAAGATGAGCTATAATAATAATTCTTTAAGATTGATTTAACTTCTCGTGATACTCTTATTCAATGGCAGTTCACTGACCTCATTCAAAACCTAGTCTTCTTCAACATTAGTAAGCAAGGTAGTTTATTAGCGCAGTGCCCTAATAAAACCAAGTATTTTATTCCTATTCATACAGCCTCATCCAAAACTTCAATAAGTCTTCCAGTACAAGTAGAACGATTGATAACAATAGTAATTCTCTGAATGCTGGCAGCACTGGTCAGTTTAGAGAGGGGGCGTGTCCCTGCGTAGGCTGTATTTTGTCAGACTTGGACCTCTGCCCGCTGGTAAAAAAGATATTTGTAAGTAAGATATCCGGCTAGCTTGGAGCAGTGGTTGAGGCATTGACTTTTTGTGCTAAGGTTTGATGTTCAGATCGCACGTGACGTATTTTTATGAGCAATGCTTGTTATTGACCCTGCACAGAAGCTTGAGAGAAGATATAAAGGAGATGAAAAAAAAACGTGTCGCGTTTCTCTTTTTAAAGAATGTCATGGATTAGAAGATTGACTGTTGGGGCTATTAATGTCCTATTTAAGAACATGAAAAGAACATACTACTACTGCTTCGTTGGTCTAGTAGTCGCAAGTGCTACTGCTGAACATGAGATCCTGGGTTCAATTCGCAGGTCGGACAATGAGTTATTGGGTTTTTCTATCTGGACTTTCTCAGTAGCAGCCTGGGGTATGGATTTGCGCCCAGTTGACGGCAATAGGCTCGCCCCCTATTACATGGGATTTAAACATAACTGGTGAAATGTGGGTATACTATAGGTACACCTCTGCCTAACCCTTCGGAGAAACAAGGCGTGATGTTATATTATGTTCTTGATCTTAAAGATTTAAAATCTAGAGATCTAACTAAGAAAATAAAAGCGATAAGGTCACGTTTACACAATGACAAGAAACTAACAAAGAATACAGTCCAATTAAACCAAAAATCATTCGTGGTTACACATCAAATAATACCAATGAAAGGAAAATAATGCTAGGAACACATTAGTGGGCTTACATGCACCCACAATGGAGCCATCGATCAACGTCGGGAAGCTATTGTATTGATAGCTGGTTCACTGCCAGCCCCCCTGCCGCCACGCCGTGCTTGACGAGAAAAAATAGCCGCTAAGAAAGTGTTGCTTTGATTTAGTAGGAAAATCGAGGAGAAAAGCCACTGACCAATGTTTTGGCGATTTACAAAATAAATTACGTAAGACTCGAAAAAATTGTGTTTTACTTTGTTAAACATCTATAGCACAGATGTCTAGGGACCGCAAAATATCTTGTTGACGATCAAATATTTTTCATTTCGATAAGGGCTGGTCTACAAGTCTTATAAAACTGGTGCCAGCTCGTGCTAACGTGAGAAAAAGGAATCGTTTCTTATAAGGGCAAAATAAAGAAGTTTAACTTCTCTTCTCGACAAGAAAAGATAAAAAGAAGAGAGATTTCTTTAGAAATAAACATGACCTTTGTACGTATTTTTCTGTTCCTTTCTTCTTGTCTGTTAATATGTGTGTACATAAACTGTTAAATAAATAAATATAAATAAATAAATAAGATTTTTACTTCTCAGTGCTGACCGTCCACCCAAGTTTTTAATTTCGATTCAAAAGTTGCACTGGGCCTACTCGATAATTGCAATAAAATCGAGGTTAGAAAAACAGAGTAGAAACTGAAATAACTTTTTTATTTTTATTAACAATGTTTTTGATAAGTAAAGTCACATCCAAAATATGTTCGTCACCTTATGAATGAGTCTGTTTTGTCTGCTCATTGCACGATAGAATCTGTTTTACCGACTCAGCATTACCTATATTATAACGCCTCATAATGTTCTTAGTCTTAAAAGTCATTACCTCTATTAATTTTACTTGAACAATGGATGAATTCGTCAAATAATTGAACGATGTGTTTATGATGCCCTTGTACTAAAGTTTGAATTACCGAAATCTTATTTTTTTATGTTTTTTCGCCTCGACCATCACTGTCATTGAAAGGTAATATATTAAAGTAACGCGCTTAATATGAATATGGTTAAATGGCGTTAACATATGAGCTTTTTGTCCAACTCTTTTAATTAACGCACACTCATAAAATTTTATGAGTAGCATAATCAATTTAGGGTGTCGTATGTCGTCATACTGGGGTCCAAGTGGACCTACTACCGAGGCAGCGGAGGTTCGTGTGTTCGGGTACAATAACGAAAATCAAGCTATACATAATTCCAAACATTATTGAATCAGCTACGAAACATGCTAACCGTTCGAGGATAATTTTGTAAAAAACACGCGAACACTGTTTAAGAAAAAAACGTTAATCTAAGACCCCGTTCACAAGGCGTTGATATGAATAAGATATTTTACTTAAACTTTGGCATCACATGGCAGCTTTATACTGCATTTGTTTTTAACTGTATGAACAGTGGGATGTGGACGTGTGATCCCAACATTTTGCAATAAAATATCGCCATGTGAACGACCGTTCAGGAGAAATATATTCAAAAAGGACTTACCGGCTTCCGTGATGCCTAAGCTAGACTCCATTAGACTGCCGCATTATTGAAAAAAAATCCTGAAACAATAGAAAATATTAATTAGTGACAGTTATTTGACATTTTTAAAGTTTTTTTTTTTTTCGACTAATGTTACACCAGCCAGACTGCCTTACCATAGATAATGATGTCAACAAAAATTCAAGGTTAGTCCATGAAGTAGTAAAAAATGAGATAATTATAATCTAAAATATAAAGAATATAGCTCAAGTGTATTAGGGGCTGGTGTATGTGATTTCACGTCTATAAGCGTTGTTTTTTCATACGGTAACAATGCCCATATGAGTGAGACAATATTACACCCACTAGATTTAATAGTGATCAACGTCGATCGATGTTTTGATCAAGTAGGAAGGTGTGGATATCTAATACCTCAGGATGATCAGCTGACCAAGGCAGTGTCGGATTATCTCAGAATGAAAACTTTTAAATTTTCACTTTGGAGACACTGATTTGGAAAATTAACGTCACTAGTTTAAGTTCGAATCACGAAATACTTTTTAGAGGTATAAGGAACAGGGTGTAAAGTTTACCCATCCTCTATAGAAAAGGGAGGATCCTCCGACCAGACGGCTGTCGAGCCTGGTAGGCAACTGCCCAATGGTTGAAGTCGCTTGTATATAAGTCGATCGCGCGGTAAACTCTAATTGCGCGATGCAGGATTTGTGTGACGTCAGGTCTTGGATGTGAAGTTCGCATGTGGTGATGTAAATGCCACCACACTTTGACCTTCAAAACTGCCGACAATTAGATCGTCCTCCAGGGAGGAGCCTAAGTCCAGCATAGCTCTGATAGGCTGAGAAAAAAGGATCACATTATTAGATTTTCCAGGTATAAACCTTCATGAAATATCAGATGCAACGTGCGATATACATCATTTAAATGACAACTAAAGGATATTGGGTTACACAGAGATATAGGTTACATCACTAATTGGAACGAGGTGGAAACTAGTGGTAAGGCGGCGAACTTCAAACAGAGGCTGGTGGGTAGCGAGATGTACATCTGTATAGCCTAGTGGCTAGGTAGATGCCTGCATTATTGTATAAGTGCACGACAACGCGGTTTTTTTTATTTGCAATTCAAAAATAGCTATCAATAATTACCAGTAACAACAACTTTAAAATATTATTGAGAGTGATGGTGAGGGTGGAAGCGAGATAAACGATGGATATTCTTGTGTACTATGATTTAGGTAGGTGCATGGTGATGCCGGCAGATATACTTTTAATGTTATTTTATTGTAGTTATTCATCTTATAGGTTATATAAATTACTTTGTATTCAGAGTACTGTTTACTTTATTTTACTTTGTTACCTATTTGTTTAATCTAGGTATACAAATCTTCGTTTCCGTACGGCGTTTTCGGGTGACCATTTAAATCAGCACTGTGTGGAAACCTACTTGTCAGTCACGACGTGCAGCCGCCGACTATTTCTGTTTTGTGATTAAGTATAGATCTGTTTTATTTTTTATTCCAATCAACTTACTTATTTTTTATGACCACGTGTTTCTGTGACACAGAAACCTCTTTTTTTGTTCTTTATATCCACCAAAGATGTTTCCTGAAGGTGTCTACAGATTTGCTCGATTTTTGACGATCGTTATATATTGTCACTCGACATGCTGCGCTTTGACGATCTATTGTATCTGTCAGCTACTGCTTCTTTTAGCGCGTCGCCCACCACCCTTTTTTTTTTTTTTGGTAAATTGTCAAGTAACTTTTCCCGCTCTGGACGGAGCGGGAGGGCGTGTCAGACCTTTACTGACTAAAACCCACCCGTGTTTCTTCAGTTGCCTGTACGTTGCCAGGGGCCATAGTATCCCTTTTGGACTTTCCCAGCCCTCCTGTCAACGTCATTCGAGCGCGAAAATATCCTCGTAGCAATGTACTCGATTTTGTTCGTTCACACATCAAAAATTGTAGCACCGACTGTTGTGCTCTAAACCAACCTGCTTGTTTGGTTTGGTTACCCATCCACGGACTGAGACCGAGGAATAGAGCGACCTAAACGGCTTTTGTTCATCTTTAACCATACCATTAAGGCTAAATTAAAACACTACATCCTAAAGAGACATATGAGTTCTAAACTATTTTGGCAAAGGCTTCAAAGGAGACGGACTTTAGGTCATTTAGCGCCTAAGCCGGTTAGGTTCTTAAGCTGATTGTATATCTGTACATGCTTGGCAAAGGCAAAACAAAAGCGAGTGGTTCTAACAAGCTACGTATGTACCTATAATGTAAATAGATAGATATGTCCTACTGCATAAAGTGTTGTTAGCCAAAAAAGCGCGAAATGGCGAATGTTAAGTCGGAAGATTGCCCCCATCTATTGTACAGACGCCAGCAGGTCAACCTACACGAAACTGTCAAATTTTCCCAATCAACTTTGAACCTTATGCTTTAGTGATAAAGTTGAAAATCTATTAAAGAAATTTGACAGTAGGATGATGTGCTGGCGTCTGTACCACAAATACGTAATCTTTTACATTTTTTTTTTTTAATATTTTTAGCACCTTTATAGAAATATTAAGATCAATAGTACAAGTGTTAACTATTTCTATACGGAGTTTATTTGAAATACGTATTATATATTTATATATATATAATATATTAATCCGAAAATGTTTTTTTTTTCTTCGCTTCTGGCAACTGAGCCGATGTTGACTATTCTGCCAGAGTCCGAAAATGTTATCAATCACAAAATCAAACGCGTTTCGCGGCTTGAGAAAAATAATGGCGGGATGGTCCTTCGTTCAAAAACTTCACTGCCAACGCTCGAAGTAGCTTCAGTCGGTGTTGCCAACACAAGTTCTTTAAAATTCATGTCATACCAAAGCTCTAAAATAACCATTTAGCAGTTTTCTCATGTCCTCAGTAAATAAACAGCGCATAGTGTCTATGGATTTTGGTTACATCTCTAGAAAATCTGAAGGGAGCTTCAAGAGACTCCGAGATTCATCACCAAAAATCGTTCTCCATCAATTCTAGTGAGTACTGCTACCAAATAATTGAACAAATCCCACTATAAGTACGTAGGTATACATAACGTAATAAGCGTCTTGACTCGCAGCAGATTGAGCTTCATATAGATGCTGCAGTTAAGCCGATTGCGAATACAATGTGTACATCGGATAACATTGAGGGGCGTCAAAGCTCATTAAGCATGTGACGTCATGGGTAGATAGGATAATATGTTGATGAATTGAAAGCCGTGACGCGGAATAATTTGATAATTATATGAGGATTTTTGTGACCTATTCTGATTAGGAGTAAGTGTGTAGTTGTGGGCTCGGCTTCCAGTCTAACCGGATGCATCTAACATAGTGTCACACTAATTTCAGCATCTGCCTAGTATTTTTCCAACTATGTTGGGGTCAATTTCCAGTATTTTACATGGAGCGTCACTGCCATCTGACCTCCACAATTCAGTTACTGGGTAACACGATGCCTGTTGATAAGTCTGGTTGTCAAAATTTCAGGCTTCTGGCTACTGTAAGGACAGGCAAAGATCTACGTATGACTGCCGGGACCAACGGTTTTTTATTATTTATTTGAAAGAATTGATTAAAAATATTAGAATTATTAGAGTCAATTCATTGAAAAATACAATAGACGACGTATATTTAGTAACCTAATCCGCTTAACTGATATTAAAGAGTGATAAAGAACCCTGTAAGAAATCGACACGAGATTCACCTCTCAACGAGGCATCTCTAAGATGACGATTGACTTATTGCGAACCCGGACACGACGTGTTGCCAGGCCAAGCGCCGAACGCAGTGTGACCAGACCGCCCGACAGCTGATTTTAAAATATAAATAAATCATTGTTAATTCGCAAAAATATTTTGTTAGTGATCGTTTTATTTTACGAAAATTCTTTCTAACTCATTTTTAGATTGTTTTCTCATTACTGTCCGATTGCCTTTTCTTAAATCTTGTTTGGCTAGTGGTTGAAATAAGTAGGTTTGTTGTTTGTTTAGAATTAGTTAGAAGATAAGGTACACTACTGTCGCGGCCTGCAACAAGGGCATTGACGAACAATCGTGAAAATTTACATACGTTAGTAAATCAAGGCCTGGTTGGCTTGTATAGTATTTTACTCAAATAATGCGTGGAAATTCAAACTAAGTAAATTAATTATAAATTCCAGAATCAATGACGAACAACGATAATTTTTCACGTGCCATTATGTTCATTTGTTTCTTCTTTACTTTAAACAGCTCTTTTTGTAAACCAAATCGAAATTAAAATAAAATCTTTGATAAGTAACCTCCTTGGTTGCAATGTGGCGAAGTAAAAAGTTCGTTCCATTTTTAAATAACACTACAGATATGGGTTTTCATAGTAATTTATTTGGGCGCTAAACACGACAGATATGGATTTTTATACAAACATTGCCGGTCGGGCGCTCACATGTATTCGGCCAGTACCGTAATTTCGATTTATTTCAAAGAAGGTTGTAAAAATAATGCTCGTATTTCCAAGCATGTTTGAGAAAAAACTTTTTTCTACATTAATTTCATTTATTTCCAAATTCGAAATAACGAAACTATTCAAACCAGTAAAGAAACATCAAGACAAACTTCGTAAACAGGTGCAGTGTGAACACATTATGAACAACTACCCTACTTTTACGACAGTCTTCACGTAAGCAGCTGTTAACATCGAATTCGTTTGACGGCCTTTTTACTGGACGTAAACAATTTTGTCCTACCGTCAGCCCGAAGCGTGGGTCGTACGGACAATTTTTGCATGTTTTCGTACGTGTTTAACATAAAATTTAGTATGTTTATTTATGTTTTACTTGTAGAAAAGTATTTTACGTATGTCGTAGATAGTTTTCTCTAGGTTTTTGAATATAACATCAATGTCTTTTGACTGATTTTGTGTCGATTTACATAAATTGCATAATTCTATCTTCTTGTTAATACAAGTGTAGTGCATATATTTAATAGATATGCTAACACTGTACTTTAAATTAAACACAAAGGTAGAGTACTACAAGGGCCTTCTAAAGCCTGAATAACATTTAGGTACAGGGGGACGTTGCTGGTAAACATTCGTGAACTTGCCACTGTCATTATGTATTGACAAAACAAGATGGCGGTGTTAAGTCCGTGTCACGCCGCGTCGCCACTGAAGTCCATAGGACGTGGCGCTAGTCTATGTAATTGCATCACATTGCATTAAAAAAAAAATAGTGTCACAATTTTCCGCCGGCCTTCTTTCGTGGCGCGCACTCTAGTTGCGATTTTCTCATAATAATCTTGTAGCGGTATAGTAAAGTAATTGCTGTCACTGATGTTAACTATAAGGCCGCGCGCACTTTGGACACGAATTTCTATCGTACGCAAACGTACGATCGTGGTCGTACGAATTGAGTGAGTACACTGAATACGTTTTTCTCCGTCAAATAGGTAGTGCTCCGGTGATATCGCATTGAACGCACAAAAAATCCCAACAAGTTCGGATTGTTTTCAGACGTCGGAACTATACGTACGTATAATTACGACTAACTCGCATTCAGTCTGTGCGCTCCCTTAGTATTTGGAAGGTCGGGATCGTTCGTGCGTGTTCGTATGTGTTCGAACGAGTAAATTTCATACGAAAACGCGTCCAAAGTGCGCACGGCCATAGTCACCACGAATGGCGGGAAAACGTTGAAGTCAAAGTCAAAGTCAAAGTCAAATAATTTATTTCAATTAGGCACAAAAAGGCACTTTTGAACGTCAACATTTAAATAATAATTGATTCTAGTTGCCCCTTCCAAAAGGTAGTTTTCGTATGGAGAAGAATGGGCAAGAAACTCCACCGTTACTCTTTTAAAATGTTTTCACAATATCTTGTACACATCAATTATATCATTATATGTGAAGACGATGCACCTAGAATAAGATTACTATACCATGTTAGGTAAAAATAATGAAAAATTAAGGAATGACAGATAAATTAATCATGTGATAGATGCATGGTGCTCACATATTTACAAACATTGTAAAATTATACGATATTCCTAGCATTTTTACAAGTAATATAACTCAGTGTGTGAGTTCGAGTAATCACAGAATGTAAAACCAATATAAAAAAATAAAAATATATATATATATTATACAATTAAATTAGCAACCAGTTAGATTTTGTCTAGATTCTAAATTGTCCTATGGAGCAGGACCAGCATGTTTCCAAGCATTTTTGTCTTGGATATAATCCTCTAATTTCTAATATGCTTGTTTGCAAAGTGCTAGATACCTATTCCAATTTAAAGTAATAGTATCAGCCTGTAATTGCACCACTGCATGGCAAAATCATACAAAAAAGGAACGAACATTGATAATAATCACCACTCATGCTTCGAACGAAGTCGAAACGTTAAGTGCCTATATTTTTAAAACCTCGATACCATTTTATTCAGTACCCAGTAATATAAGAACTACTTAATATTCATCAGCTCTCTTACACAAGAAATAATAAAAATGGTAACGTATCGAAGCGACGATGACCACCGCCGCCATTTATGACAACTTACGATCTTTAAACTCAGCATTTTAGTGTTAGACTCGACGTCTAGTAACAGCGATGCATTTTGTATTGAGAGCCGAACGAAATAAAATACGTTATTGGTAAATGGTCGATAAAATAAACATTTTTATGTTGAAAAGAAGATGGCACACAGGTGATACGAAAAATGGTCGCAAGATATACAAAATTCTAATTATTTGTGGTGGAATATTTAACAAACACTGATGCATTTAAGTTTCCCTACAAATAAAAGCAGAGTTAAAATAACGAAGATAAACTACTATTAGAAAAATAAATGGAAATTGTTTCAACACCACTGCTCTCAAAACGGAGGAAGGAAAACATCATCAAAGCAGTACCAAAAATTCGAAGCATGTCACGTGGATGATTATAGCCCACGCCTTCTCAGAGGAAGCCTGTTTCCCAGCAGTGTTAGTTTATGTTGTTAGAGTCAAGAGTACTGATGAGATGTTCCACCATGCAAGGGACAAGAAGAAATAATTGGTGGTGACGGCCAACCTTCAGAAATTGGAGAAGCACCAGAAGAAATAGTACATTTTGATGCAAGCGTGCAGTTTTTCATTGCACTTAAGGCAGGATACACATATTTTGTTCGCAGGATATTTTTCGCGACACTTTTCGAGCAAGTGTGTCGAAAAAAAAGTTTTCTTATTTAGTAATTAATCACTGAGCAATAAATATTGGACAACTTTCCTTGCACGAACTTGTAGAAGCACCATAAAATTTAAAGCTATAAATACATCACATAGAAAGCCACTAGACACATGATCCTCCATAATTTTATGACGTAGTAAAACATCGTGGAAGAGTGCATATCATCGCTGCAATTTACGGCGTCGTCAGCAATTCAGTTTTTGAGGAAACGTACACTTTGAACAGTTGAGGAGGAGACGCTAATAAAGTTATTATCTTCTTACTTTAGCATTAAAAAGGAGGTAATAAGTCTATTAAATGTAACAAAGGAGGTCATTATTATAACGGCAGCAGTTGTCTCGTGTTATGTAGGTTAGATTACTTCTTTATGGAATAATAAGTATTTCCATAACTATACAAAATTACGTGTAGTTTCTACTTTATTCTATTATAGTTTGCTCAAAACATGAACATTTCAACTAATATCCACGGGGTCAAGGGATGCTTTTAAAAACTCAAACATACTTCCTATAAAAATAAACAGTAATCATTCGTATCTGTATATATTCGAGCTGGTTATTAATTACTTAATATTATCAGTCGGAATGTATTGAATAACTATGTATAAAAGCAAATAGAGCACTTCCTCTGATTATTCCATCGGATTGATCTAATTTATTTGCCTCATTGTGTTCCAGCAGTGGCAACGTTATAAGCTGGTTATGCATATGGTTCGTGCCCGCACGTCTTATTTGTTCGTATGTTTTCACCGTGTGCAAATTTTTACTGTCCATCGATTTACAATATAAACTTTGTTGCATTTATGTAGGAGCCAATTTTGTTAAATTATAGCAAACTATTCGTCAGGCATCATCAAAAAATTTATTTATTTGTCGAATATTTGATCAGAAACCGTTTAAATTTTCATAATGCCCTATTGATTTTTGTTTCTGATTGTGTTTAGTTTAGTGCCTAATCTTCGTATTGTCTTAATAAATACTTTTTCTTTATTTTCTTTCTTTAAATGCCCGCGAAAGATGGAAGGAGTGGACCTGCCTACACGCCTTCCATCTATCCCAGAAAGCCTTTGCCAAGGAGTGGGACAGAGCAGGTTAGTAAAAAATGCACTATTTTATATAAAATAGTGCATTTTTTCATCTAACGTTTCACTTACACGGTAAAATTGCAACGTTTTACACGAATCACAGCATTGCGAAAATCATTCCAAGAATGGTCTTTACTTCCCATATTTGTTAAATTCTGCTCTATCAAAGGCCAAATAGATATAGGTAGACAGCCACAGCCACAGGCAGGGTATATAAAACAAACACCGTGTCGGTTGTGGAGCGAGCCCCTATATTGTTTTCAGCTGTGACTGCTTGTTTGATTGATCGGTTCCGTGCCGCGTTACATGGAGCAATGAGACGCGGATGCGGCGATTTAATTATGTGAAGTTTTGGTATACATAAATTACTACCTACTATGAAATGACACTATGCGTAAGTCAAAGATGATGGGTCACGTTGGAGAGTTAGTTGGCTTCGACAATCGTAGATTTTCGAGACTGAATCGCTCAAAAAACAATCAAATTTACCTGTATTCATAATGCCAAAGTCCTAAAATAATGCTATTGGGCACTGATACTCAATTTTTTGAGACTAAGTTACAAGATCAATTACGAATCTCCTCCATCATGTTAATTATTATCGTTGCCCAGTTCACATAGTCTTACGTTTTATAAACAGAGCTATGAACTAAGTAGCATTTGTATCTTCGACTATAAAGCTAAAACCAACAGACAAACTTGTCACGTCCATGCTTCCCACATCACCCCACAAGAAGGCAGGCGCCTCAGCGGCATCCTCTGTTTATCTACAGCACATGCCACCGACCCAGCAGCTTATTGATCCGTCCCGAGGACACGCGGCTCCTTTACAAACACAACAGTACGCAACCCGCACGTGGTAGCGTAATCTAATTGATAACGACAAGATAGATTGCGCTTTTCAAATTATCGGGTAAAGGTTATTTGTCACGGACATACTGTAACTGTTTGTTAGGAGTTAGGAGAGGAATTTTATATTGAATATCGTGAGTCCACAAATAAGAGTGTTCTCTAAAAAAAAACGGAATGCACAAAACAACTAAAAACTATGTTTCAAACCTGCAGTCGTTTCAACAGAGCCAGAAACTTTCAATAAAATTTTCCCATTTTAACGACTACCAGGAACCGTAATACAATCTCTCGAACATCAAACAGAAAATGTTCCGGAATTTTCGGCTAACAAATAGGTACCAAATATGGCGTACACAGGACATTCTGGTACAAAGAGAACAAGCCTAATACTACAGACGCAAAAAAAGCCGGAGTGACGAGTAAGGGCACTGTAAAAAGTCAGTGCTCGGTACAAGCTCGCCTGTTATGAACAAACGAAGGAGCATTGGGGCATTTTGGAAAGTTTTTTGACGTTTTTTTACGCTTTTAAGCGTCAACGCCCGAGTTTGGGGGCTTGCTGAAACAGCTTTAGAGTTCTCCGTACTGTGAAAGGTAGTTATTTGTATATGTCGGTGACTGTCAAATTTTTGGGAAAATTCTGCACTTTTTTCGTTGAACGTACCCTTTGTCGTGTGTCCTGGGATTGTATTGAGACCTCTTTTAACGTGAGGAAGATAGTTTTCATGTTTGCAGAGTAATTTTTGTAACACGAATTTATTATTAGGCATCGGGTTAATAAACCGTGACAAGCAGGATGAAATCTGTTACATCTTCATCCGAATTATTGCTACTTACTTGTACACGAAAATTGCGGTGCTTCACGTTACTTTTCAGTGTGGAATGACTTCTTCAACTACGAGTTCTACCTAGCTTCTAGCATGACACTTGGGCAAGAATCTAAGCTTGGAAGGGTGTAAGAAACTAAAAGTAGACCACTGCCGTAATTTCACCAAAATGTGTATGTACTCAATGAAAAACAAACGTAAACCTCAACTTCACTCGTCGTCTGCTAAACAGTCTATAAATAATTCAATTGCTACATTTACATGAATAAAACTTTAAGTAATATTTATTATTTCCATCCAAGCCTCATTCTTTAACTCATCAACTTCTTTAGATAATATTTATTTTTTTACTTTTTGCATAACTATTGTGCCTGCTTCCATTAAGGCTTTCATTTGATTTGTGTTTATCTTCACTCTATAATCAGGAATTTTAAGTAAGTTTGTTTAGCTATTTTCTATTTGTACCTCCTTTGGCTAGTTGATATCATGAAATGTCGCAAATTGGAACGTTGACTTCAAAAGAATGACTGGCATGGACACCTTCTAGCCAAATGAAATATAATGTAAGTCTTGACAAGCTATGTATTTATCTATCGATCCCTTTTTACCAAAAAGGAACCGAGCGACCCAAAATAAAACAAAAACACCTTCAAAAGTAAATTCAGAAAACAAAATAGATGCAGGAGACAATATCACGAAGAGCGTACGAAACTAAAATCGTTTTGCATATACGCAAATTGAATCAATTTTTCGTACAAAATTGTATCCTCCCCGAGTGAGGGCGAGCGAATTTTATGTAAAGCCTTCTCAGGACCCCCGACAAATCGTTGCGATCAATCGCGATCTTCAACGATTCATTGCACGATTTAGAATCGCAGTCAAATCGTTGAGCGATAACTGTCGGGAGAAATTATTGCGTTTTGAATGAACAGAAATGTGATTGTGAATGAAATATGAACGTTATTTGTAGATAAGGGAGAGATGGCAGATGGTGACCTGTTTAATGTAAATATACTATCGATTCGATGGCTTCATTGATGCATTGCCCTGCCCTGAGTGATTGCACTCGTGAGTTACGAGTCACGAGTTCGATATCTGCTCTCACGCAGCAATTAGGGACAATTAGGTAAAGTCATGAAAGAGATTTTCTCCTAAAGTATTGATAAAATTGTGTGGTGTTACGAGCGTATGTACTCGTATTTCCGAAAGCAAATTATAATGATTTTAGATCTTTTCTCAAAGTTGCAATCCTTATTTCGGGAAATAATCGCTTATGGATTTTGCGTTAGTATATGTTAAGAAAAGATGATGATGATAAGGTATTCGTGCTCATGATTTCACATGATATGTTATAACTCTTGAAATAGATTTAATATTTCTAAATAGGATATAGTCCTTGAATTATCTAAACTACCCAGTAAATTCTACCGGCCACTGCTACGTGGGATGCGCATGGAGAGTTTTGCCATGTTAGCTACGTGGTTTACTTGTTTGCCAGCCACGCATTCGTGCGTAGCGTAGCCTTGGGATGCAGTGGACGATACCGCTTATATTTATATGCAAAGCGAAGCTAAGTACACATGCGTGACTTAGCGGTGGGCTACTGTGGAGCGGCGCCCTAAAACTTATGCTCGTACCAGAAAAAACAAGTTTTGAATGCTATCTTGAGCATTAAAAATTTGATTTTTTGTACCTTGTGCACCGTGTAGAACAGCCTAAAACATCAGTACCAATATACATAGATAAGGACATTCTTAAACTCTTCAGCAGCACATAGCATTCGATAGTCGACAATCAAAGCGAGACATCGAGAATCGAGATCTCGTGCAGGAATACGATTAATTATAAATTGAATGGCTCTGTGCTGTATTGCATATTTATTGGCTGCATCACCGAGGTTTACAGCTACTAGTTGGATTGTTAGTTATTAAATATTGTGCTGTTTCTGTCGGACAGTAGATAGATAGAGTAATCTTCTTTACATATTATAAACTTAAATCGATTTTCGTGTCTGTCTCTGTAACCGTTGTTCTTCTAAACTACGCACCGGATTTTGATGCGGTTTTAACCGTCTCTTAGGAAATTTATTTCGTAAGGTTTAGGTGTATAATACATTAATATTAAACTTATCTACATATAATAAAGAAATCTGGATATTTTGTCAAGTCGTAAAAACCATGCAAAGCAGAGGGCAGGTCGCTAGTTATAATAATTGCAAAAAAAGAGCCGTACAATAGGTGGTCTTCACGCAACCAGTGATTTCTACCAGACTCCCTTAGGAATACTGATAACGGTTTCTAGATTTTCGAAAATGTAGGTACGAGATAGAGTTTAAATGGTCCTGATGAAAAGCGTGCATCGCTCGAAATATTACCAATATAATGCCGTTAGAGATTAAGTTTAAAAGTTATACTTACAATTTTTATAGCACTTATCAAACAAAAACCCAAAAATACTATGAAGTTTCTAACTTCATTCCCTGGCGAAATATGTCAAGAGGGGGTCTACAACTACTTAAACAAACTTACCTTATAAGGAACCGGTCTTAGTAGTACTCAGACCATTATAAATCCTAATAGATTTAAATATAGTGTCTACCAATAACTTCACGAAGCATCTCAAATCTGAACGAGAAACGTCTTTTATATCACTCGTCTTTAACGATTACGACTATAGTAAAACGCGATGCGACTTCTGATAACAAAAAATAAATGGCAGCTTTATTTCTTGGCTGTTAGAGTGTTAAATGGAATGACGAGACAGTTAAAATAATAGCAGATGCAAACATTGCTGTGATCTCAAACATCCCCGTCCAGAAGCTATTGTGAAATATCTTTCATATAATGTTCCACTGCTACACTCAGATCTCCTCTCTGTGAGAGGAAATGAGCCGCTATCCACCACGCGAGCCTAGTGCGCAGTGAAAGCTTACCCATAAAATATCTTGACGACTACCAAATCTCAACATCAATATCTTCCATAATACGTATGCCGCCATTTTATATCCAGACATAGATGTCGTAGTAGACAGCCTACAGTATGCACGCCGCCTAACTCAATTGTACCGCAACCTTTCAGATCCATTATCAAAGACAGTACGTTAGTACTTCAAGGCGAGCATCGCTGGAGGGCCGCCTTATCAGACAACCTCTTCGACGAAGCCAGAATCAATGAAGCTCCCCCTCCCCGCGTAACAAAGATGAAATGTAAGATGACAGAGGGGGATCGCGGTTTTTCGAAGGTCATTCTAAATTGGTTTGATGTGAAGTGGATTCTTCGCCGCGGTCCTATCCCGGACGACCGACTGAAGAGAAAGTGTCGTGTAAAAGGCAGAACGGTGGTGCGCCCACGCGGCCACTCGTCCGGCTCTTATCAAGTTTGGAGTTTAGAAAAATGGCCGCTGCTTTGTTGAGATGAAGGGCAGTTTGTTAGAGGGTGAGGTACCTGGCTGGTTGGTATGTAGGTATTTGTTAAATAAACATAATTATAAGTTCTTATATGCCATACTCCTGTCGGTAATCATTTAAGACAGAAATAACAGGAAGTCTTGTTCTATTTTATAACTCCATCCCAGGAATATAGCAATTACTCCTACATTGCATATTAACGTAGTATAATTTGATAATCTGTAATTTATTTTGCGAAACCATTAAATTAACACCAGCTTTTAACTAGCATCTGCTCTATTGAATCATGAGTTGAACCTCCGCACTGAAAGAAATATTTTATGACTCATAACTTGTCCTGGGTCAGAATGTTGGGTTATTTGTATCTGAAAACGCACCCACAATATATGAGAAACAATACTATGAATGTTTAACTTGAAGATAGCTCAATACCAAGCATGAAGAAATAAGAATGTAAAAGCAACGCCCCGCTAACCTCACATACTGCATTCAATCACGGACAGCACGTATACAAATATTGTATTTATGGGAATATTTCTGAGCGACGCGCGTGTCGATGCGAATAAATACAATTTGTTCTTCTTGGAAGAAAGTTTTTGACATCTTTCAAGTTTTTCGATTCTCCTTTTAAATGATATACTTGATATATCTATAACAAGTATTAAGAAGTAGTTTTTCGTGTCTGACCTCATAAATCTTCTAAACTACACAATGGATTTTGATGCAGTTTTCATTTCGGAAAGTTTATGTGTATAAATAAGTTTATGTTTAACCTAGATATAGCACAGAAAACTCGATTTTTTTACATGTTGCGGCATCAGTAGATAGCACCCGTGCGAAGCAGGGGCGGGTCGCTTGTTATTATAACACTAAGACTTCATGATGCAGAGAGAAGATAAGAATTTTGTATTGTATTATATTGTTTTGATTATGGGCACATTGTCTGAACAGTGTCAATGCCAAAGTAAAATGTAATTAGGCCAACAGAATTGATAAATCTTGTAGGTCAAGCAGTGTTTGCCGCAGTGTTAGTTCTTGGATGGGTTCCCATTCCTCCAAATCTTTCCAATATTTTATTAATCTATCAGTAATTTCATCATACCCGTTCAAAATATTTGTTTTGTTATGTTAATTTTTTATTTTTTTTATTGCTAGTCTTTCCTTTACGATCGCATTTTTATTTCAGTTTATATTGTTTATGTCTTAGTCTTAAGTTAGTGGGCACAATTTCAATATTTTTAGTCTTGGAATTTTATTCTACCATGTGTTAATCTTAAGTTTAAGAAGTATTTTGCCATAATTTCTTAATTCTTAATTCTAGAGCCTTTAGTTTTAGTATTAGGTGTTATCACCTGTTTCTGAGATTGCTGGTTAACCTGTAATTGGTGACTGTGTAAGTAGGAGGCTATTGTTACCTATAATGCTTAAGAAAAATATAAATTGATCTCATTATTATTTAACCTAGTCTGTAGTTCAACGTATACCTATTTTAAATTATAAACTGTTAATTACTGTTAATATTAAGTGCGTTGTGTTTTTTTTTTATTATCTTTTTCCTATTCTCTTTATTGTGGTAATATGGACTGTCATACCGTCTGAAATAAAAGGTTTATTCTTTTATTTCATTTTAATACATATTATTTACATTTTTAAATATTTTTATAAAAAATATTAAAAAAACATTTAAAAATTTAAAAAAATAGTGGCCCATCGGCATCAGGAACAGGGTCCAAGCTGCCGGTGGTCAGGGCTTTAGACAGAGGAACCTCCTCACTATACGTGCCGTGTCCAGAAGTACTGCTTTCTGAATCAAGCCCTTGACCCAGCCGCGCAATGAGAGCCTCCTGAGGTGTTGATCGAGGCTCTCCGCTATTATGCCATTAACCGAAACGATTATCGGTACAATGATTAAAGCTTTATTATTATTATTATATTTTTATTGATAAATAATCGGATCAGTAAATAAAACGAACTATTTTAAAAAGCAATCACGTGTGTCAATTCAAATTAATTAATTAAACTTACCCAATTTCCCCTCATCACTAGTTCAACCATTTAGATGTCATAACGATAGAGAAATTACAGGTTAAACCGTTTGCCAATTGCTTCCCAATTACCAGTTACTATGATTTATTCGTTTCCGAAAGTGATAAACGTACCTGTTTATTAATTAGTACTTTACTTGCGACCGAACTGCGCGTTAATATTGTTAGTATAATGATGAATTATTGAAGTTTTAAGGGTAAAAACTTGGTGTGTCGCGAGATGTTGGGATTTCTTAATCGTGATTTTTTTGGTGAAGCGAAGAAATAGAGGAAGTTTAGGCTTTATCGACGCAGTGGCCAAATAATAGCGCTGAACATAATCAGCTTCTGTGTAACTATCCTTTAGGTCAAAGATTCGATTCCCATATAAGTAACAATTGTTTTTATGAGTAAAGAGAATTCTAGTAGCATTATGAGCTCGGCCGCATGTGAGGTTTTGTGCCTAAAAACGTACATATAAGAGAATGCATAGCGTGTTGTTATTTATTTAAATCATAGTGGTACTTAAACATGTGACATATAATGCCAGTTTTAATACCTTTTTTAACACAAAAATATAAAAGTTTATTACCCTTTAATTGAGCGATTAATTACCAAGCTTTTCCCATAAGGTTCGGGCTACAGCTACATTTTAAAAATCATTATATCACGTCCACATTGCCTACTCAAATGCGCCATTACTCCCTTACCGACCACCTTAAACCCGCAATCCCTAAGATTGCCATTCTAAATTCATGACCTCTATTACTGCTGATACCGCTACGACTCAGATTCACGACCCATTACGAAACACTTTTAGAACTATCGTGGGAAATTTTACAAACACTTTATAGAGAAATACTTTAAAGTCACAGTCGAAACTGTTACGATTTTGTTGTATACTTTAATGTTGCTTTTTAGGGTTTATAAAAGTAAGGTCAAGTTGTGATACCTAAGGAAACAGACCTCCGTATCCGTAAATATTACAGCTTGGCTTTGTTTTCGAAACATGGCTGAACTGAGCTCAGCTCAGAACAGCCATGTTTTGAACACAATGCTCATTCATATTTTATATTATAAACGATAGTAACTTATCTGTCTGTCTATTTCATACCTTTTCACGCCTAGCACTGAATCGATCATTATGAAAGTTGACAGATCCCCGAGACCTGAAGAAGGACATAAGCTACTTTTCATCCTGAATATGTTTTATATGCACGTGTGTCTATGACAAATAAAACAATTTTTCTTTCTTTCTTTATGTCTTAGCGGTAAGGGTTGGTTTTCGTTGAGCAAGTGTCACTACTAATGTGCCGTTGACTGATTTTGACAAACCACAGCACACTATAAATCACTCAAAATACCTCTATCACACAATAATAAGCTGAACATAACCCTCTCCTCGTTCTATACTCATTCTGATTCTCTCTTCATTTGGATTTTCCTCAGTTTGCCCCCATTTCCTTATTAAACGCGTAAATTAAACGATGAATAATAATTATTCAAATTACCGAAACTAAATACCATAATTTAATGCAATAAACAATGATATTTAACTATAAAATATTCCTCGAAAGGCTATATTTCAGCCGGGGTTGGGGACATCGTAAAACTGGGTATTCGCGTTAATTAAGCCATATCTTAATTTGTTTAAGCTGCTATGAATGTTTGCTAGACTTGTTATTCTTATAAAATAGGATTTTAACGGTTTTTGGCTGATTTGCATATACTGGATGTTTGGTTGGAAGTGCTAAGAGTTGCTTGGTGGGATAACGTTTACAACTAGTGATATTTAAGACTTGATAATCTTAACTGTTCTGTCTTAGCTTCTTTTTTAGCTTGTATAAATATTATCAAATAAAACCACGTTTCTTGTCTATCTGTGTGACCGGTTTGTTCTTCTAAACTACAAATAATGGATATAGATATTTAGTTTAGATATAACACAGAAATCTCGATGTTTGTGGGCCACTAGTTCAAAATCAATCAATCTGCTCAGCCTTTTCCCAACTATGTTGGTGTCGACTTCCAGTCTAACTGGACACAGCTGAATACCAGTATTTTACATGGAGTGACTGCCTATCTGACTTCCACAACTCAGTAACTGGATAATACGATACCCCTTGGTAAGACTGGTTGTCAGACTTTCGGGTTTTTGACGACCTGTAACGACTGTCAAAGATCCACGAATGACAGCCGGGACCAACGGCTTTACGTGCTTTCCAAGGCACGGCGGAGTCTTGGTATGTAAAGTTGGTCACCTATCCATGGACCAACCCCGGCAAACGAAGCTTAACTTGATGAATTGACCCGTGCGGCTGTCATTGCTTAGCCACAAGCAAAAATTCAAACCTTTTCTTTTAACTAACGACTAAACTAGCTATTATTATAAATAGCACTAAAATGGCAATACCATTTTGCACGGCACATAATCTATTTAAGTGCTGTAAAAATCGCGTGACACTAGGCATAAAAGAAACAATTTAATTGAAATCATAATCACTTTATTTCAATTTTTCACACACAAGTTAGCATGTCAGACACCAATAAACTATGCTTGACACTCACTTTTTCAACCCAAGGGAATTGTCGCAGCTTGTCGTAGTTCGTAGCGTGCTACGTGCTTGCTACGAAATAATCGGTTTAATAGCTACGCGTGCTACGACATTCGTATCGTGACCTTGGTTGCGAACTCATTCATATTTATTTACGTTTTTTTACTGTCTACTCAATTATTGCTAATTGAGGTTTTTGTCAAGATGGTTACTCCTCTAATTGGTGAAATGCAATTTTCTAAAGATTTCATATATCTTTTAGTAAAAATATTTCGCCTAAAGATTTTAAAACATTTTGGAACATCTATCACTAGTAATAAACACTTCACAAAAATGTATGTCTTTAGCCGCAGTTAGCCCGCTACCTACCTAACTATGGCTCATCTCACGATGAGCTATTCTCGTTAAATTAATACTAACAAGAGAAGACTGCAAATCGAATACCAAAAGGGTTACCTTTAAATCGATATAGCTACTCGCCCGGTATGTAAACAATCCGTTACCTACCAAAAATACTCACAGAAACAGTTCTAACAGATTATTATTAGCCTCAGTGTACCCGTAACCAGTCGTCCATTGACTTTTGTACCGCAACCTTGCCACTCTAGGATTGAAATAGCCGTGGAGGCTATACTTTAATATACGGCCGATGCGGGGTAGGTAGTGTAGGCAGCCCTACTGTCAACCTTGCTCAATGGCTAATATTTCACCACGACATAATTATAAATTGTGTCAATGTGAGAGAAAAATAACCCTAAGGTAGAAAGCACTGGCCATATTGAGGCAAATCCCGCGTGGGATATGGGAAGGAATACAATCGCGCCGATTGTGTCAATTGACTTGTATAGAGGTATTCAAACTGGCGCAAAGATTCGCGTGACTTCCTAATCATTTAAATAATCGGTGTGGCCAGAGCTGGACATGTGTTTTGCATATACAACAAGTGCAAGATAGGAACGGGAGTAATGTTTAGCCGTAGAAGCCGAACCTCTAAAATTTGCAACATTTATTATTAGAGATTGTTTTATTTAGAGACAAAACACGGTTTGCAGCGAAAGCGAAGCCGCCTGCAGGCTATAAATAAAGTTATTAATGAACGTGTTGTATGTGCAAGCTCACGAGGAAACGTATTATTCAGGTAAGAAATAAACACCTTAAGAGAAAACGCGGTCACGTGGTTGGAGAAACACGTGGTGGAAATTGTTGGAGTTTCATAATTTTTTTGATAATCAAGCAGTCGTTGAATTTTAATTTTAATTCTTTTCTTGGTTTTATATTAATGTCTATTATTGATTTACTGAAAAAAAATACATGCACATTCCCTATTCTAGACCCAGAGGGTCGACGATAATCGACGATTTAAAAAAAAACCCGTTGTTCCAATACGAAAGCGCAATTCCCTACACTATCAAAATGTATGCAACAGCAGATTTTTTTTCTTACACCAACGACAAACTGTCTGCTATGAGGTAAAAGTTTGTGTCACATTTTCCTTTACACTGTATAGGCGGATACAAAGCCTCCAGTATCCAAACACGGCTGGCCCTGGCCGTAACAACGGCTCCTAGGTGAAGGTAGACTAAAATCGGCAATGTAGACTAAATCCGTCGGCTTTCAGTGAAACTAGCCGTGAACTGCAGGCTATTTATAAAACCAAACAGAGTCATTTACAAACATTCGAGCCGGCTTTAAAGTTTCAAATTGTATTTTTAGTTTTGAACTAGTTTATATAATGTTCAGGTGTTCAGGATTTGACTGGCATTATTACAAATATGCTTAGAATACAGATTGACTTCTAAACGGTCAATGTCATGACTCCTGTCAGAGAAAACTAATTTCATAAATACTTACTTCATTTACCATTATTGTAATAGCAATTTTTAATGTTGTCGATTTTTACAAAAAAAAATGATTCTGGATTGTGATTGTGTAGATTCTGTATTTTTGCGTTTTAAATAATTAATGGCAGAAATCGAATCCCACAAGGTACATTAATACTCATAGTATGTAAAGATATTGGTTCCGTATTGAGATTTGAATTTGTAAACACGCCCCCATCATACACAAAAAATTCCCAGTACGAGGCACCCTCTCGTATATCAAAAACTTCACTTCCCACTGCATCAAACTACTAATTACGCAATCCAGCATGACGTATTACAATTCGATGTCAAACCCTGACCACGTAACTCAAACTGAAATAGGAGCGCAGGGCGTGCACAGCCCGCCGCGGTCTATTTCCGGCCGTGACGTCACCTCCACACCCCCTGTGACGCAAGCCTGCTGAAACTTTTTAATTTTTTTTTTCAAACGCGTCTGGCATTGGCGTGTGGTGATGCGGTCGTAAGGTTCGTACCGATACGTAACCTACATCGCTTGACGTTTCACTTGATAGTTTGCTACTTTGATAAGTTTTAAATCGTTTCTATTTTTTTGACGTGGTGTAAGAAACTTCAAAGTTTTGTAAGAATGTTAGCATTATTTTGCTCTTGTGTTCACTACTCAAGTTGGGATAAAAAGTAAGTTATGATTGCGAATGGTTAGCAGATTCACAAGAAGGCTCTTTAAATGCACTCCAAAATATTAAAGTACTCACAAAGAATGTGAAAGCGACTGGTATCGTATAAATCTGACCCGCAAACAAATGGAGATGTTTTCTTCTTGTATTTTTCCGGTACAATTGCAGGTAGTTCTGATTAAAAGAACGGGTTGTCCATTCATTTGCAAGCACACAAACAGTTTCTTTTATTTATGGAACGGTGGCTTCTGGCTTTACGGAATGAACTCACTAGTATTAGTCTGATTAGAAGTGGTGCCACTAGTATAACAAAGACGAAATTCTGCTGAATTTATCTTCTAATTTATACATAAAAAAATATACTTAAACAACCAAAATCTGTTTTGGTGTATTGAGATATTCTCATAACTACGATCTACATTTTGGAAGAAAATTGCTTTCCAAAAACGCATCAGCCTCTGCCTAGCCTTTTCCCAACTATATTGGGGTCAGTTTTACTATTATTTTGAATGCGTATCTTACCTCAACCTCCCAGTTACTGTGCAATACGATACCTCTTGGTAAGACTGGTTGTCAGACTTTCGGGCTTCTGATGCCCCATAACGACTGTCAAAGATCCACGAATGACAGCTGGGACCAACAGCTTAAAGGGCTAAAAAGGCAATGCTTATAAATACCTGCATAAGAAACCTATTATTATGAATTGCACGGCCCATACATTGCATGATAATGAAGTTAAATACTTATATTGTCTGCTGACAAAGTGAACTCTCTCAAAACACAAGAGTTACAAAACGGCCCCCCTTACTAATAAAAACTCTCAAATGTTCCAGGTACGTAAGTATAAGTAACCGTGCAACTCCTTCAAAGGTCGACCGTTACTTCCAAAAAAGGCTATTTTTTTCCTCACATACATTACATAAGTCCATATAAACACCCATAGTAGAAATAACCCATTAGGGTACACAAAAATAACCGTTTTACCTTAGCAAGGGCGTGGCTATGTCGGAGAGCACTCGGGCCTTCGCTTCGAGGCCTATTCTAAATAGCTTACTGTCCATTGCATTTGTAAGAAACTACTCTTAGTTGCTAATGAAGCCCTGGTATATTGGTTATGTACTTGGGGTAAAGATTACCGCCGTTTTTCTTTTTGAAGTTAAGTGGTATAGATGACATGTGTGTATTTAATGTAACTCCAAAATGTTTCTCCCTGAGATCTCATCACTCCGTACGTAAGGATCTACTAGAAAATTAATTTCTTTTTTGAGTTCTGAAAACTTTGTATACCAGCTGTGCCCCGCGGTTTCACCCGCATAGGTCTCGATTTCGTAAGAATATAATTCTTAATCCTACCCAGGTCATCCTCTACCCATGTGCCAAATTTCATCCAAATCCATTCAGCCGTTTTAGCGTACAAACGTAACAAACAAACTCACTTTCGCGTTTATAATATTAGTTAGGATTTGAAAAAATTGTTAGGATATTTAGGATTTTCACTTCAAGACAACATTTGTGTAGCCCTGGCTCTTGTACTAGCAGTTCCTGCATCACAACAACAATGTTTCATCATACAAGATTTGCCTATCACCTGCAGTAATTTGTAGATCCATTTCACTGAAACATATCCGTTACGCCTGTCACTCATAAACAACGTTGGAAATTCTCGTGTACCTATATATTTTTACCGATACACTTATTTAAACACAGTGATGCTACTTGCCGGCAAAAAATAAGTATGCAGGTAATAAATACTTACCAAGACGTATTTCCCAACGAACTGTACTGCTTACTAGCCTGCCCTTGGCAAAGACAGTAACGTCCATTTGACAGGACTGCTTAAAATATCATGCAGCTAAAATCTTAATTCATCATGAACTCGAAAGACAATAACCGCTGTGAAACAAAACACCCATGCAATAAGAAAATAATATGGCTTTGACCATTACAGCCAACCAATATAAGGGTCAAAACAATACTCAAGGGTACTTTAATCCCACAACAACATACCCAATCTAAAATACAAATTACCTTCACAACAAAGTTGACAAAACAAATCTATAATTGTTTTCGGCCACCTGCAGTTTGTAAAGCGAAATGTTAATTATCATTAACAGGATTAAGTTAAATCCCTTGACACGGATAGCCATATAGCCTGTGCCCCGCGAGAAAAGTTGTCCCTATAAACAAATTAACTAAACATAAAAGCTTCCATAAAAGATCGCTTTACATCGCAAGTGGTATAGTTAGAGGCCCGAAGGTAGCCGATGTGTGCCGATTTGCACCGATGTTTAAATTAACGACTTTTGTGGGTTTTGGTGATTGTTTTAATTTTTTATTAAGGGGCCGATTTTTCTTCTTCAGATAACTTCTTGTATTTTATAGTTATTTTTGTGTTATCTATCCCTTATGTTGCACCTGCCATATTTTCTCGCTGCATCACTCTAAGGTTGACTGGTAAAAAATTCCTCAGACAGTCGGCCTTTGAACAGTATTTTTTTAACATTTGTGCATAAAGTTTTCACACATTTATTAATTTTTATCTGAAGAACGAATATGGCTGTTTGACACATTTTCTATACAAAAGCTGTCAAACCGCAATTTTGATCCGAATAAAAATCGGTCCGTACTAAATTAATTACTTACAGATAACATGGGCACGTGTTTAATGCTTTTTAATTTTTTTATACGTTAAGAGTTTTCGCCAAGGGTTGGGGTAATCTAGGCTTGATGGTATGTTATTAGCCAAAATAAGCAGTAATGATTTTAATCAATAATAAAGGGTAGGTATTCATAGACCAATAAGATTCGTAGTTTAAGGCTCGCCACCTATGTTGAACTGCGGGGGATGTTATGTATGTGAGAAAAAATCTACATTTTTTTATAAAATAAGTGATAGTCATAATGTTAGTACTAGTAATAAAGATAAAAACGATCAACCAATTTTCAGACTATCTAAAGTACATACATGTTTTATGGGATACTGTGTTAAATGTTACAACAGAATACCTTGTGATATATTAGAATTAAATTAAATAAAATTTAAAACTCATATAAAAAGTACACCTTGTAAACAAGCATATTAAAAATTAGAGGATTACATCCAAGATAAAAATGCTTGGAAACATGCTGGTCCTCCTCCATAGGACAATTTAGAGTCTAGACAAAATCTAACTGGTTGCTAAATTAATTGTATAATATTATTTTTTATAACATTGACATTCTATGATTACTTGAACTCACACACTGGCTTATTAGAATTACTTGTTAAAATGTTAGGAATATCGTAAAATTTTACAATGTTTGTAAATATGTGAGCACCATGCATCTATCACATAATTAATTTATCTGTCATTCCATCATTTTTTTATTATTTTTACGTATCGTGGTATAGTAATCTTATTCTAGGTGCATCGTCTTCACATATAACAATTATATAATTAATGTATACAAGATATTGTGAAAACATTTTAAAAGAGTAACGGTGGAGTTTCCCATCGCCCATTCTTCTCCATATGAAAACTACCATTTGGAAGGGGCGACTAGAATCAGTATTTTTTGTTATAAATTTTGACGTTAAAAAGTGCCTTTTTTTGTGCATAATTGAAATAAATTATTTGACTTTGACTTTGACTTTGAATGCATCTTCGCCTAGTAAGCGTATCACTTGAGAACGGCTGGACTATTTTCGTTATTTTTAGTTTAAAATGTTCGCAATAGTCCGAATTTGGTTTTTATTAAAAGAAAAATTGGAAAAGTTTTCCAAAAAATAAAACAAAGTCGGGAACAACTGAAAGTCCTTTTTTCTATTGTTTGGACAGGGCAACGTCTGTCGGGTCAGCTAGTAAGAAATTTAAATGCTTTTTATTTCAAGTGTGTCCAAAGTGAGCCCTAACTGAATGGTCAGCGAAGAATGGCTATTCCGCTTGGCAAGAAAGCGGCATAGATCGATCTCCATACTACTATAGAGATCGACCCCAGGCCGGTAGCTCGGCAAATCTTTGAAGAATAATAAGAAGAATAAGGTGTAATGTACGATATATTTTAGTTATAATTATTTCCACCAAATTTTTAATGTTCGGTCTCTTATATGCCTACACCAAATGGATTTTATGTAACACCTCACATTAAAAACTGCAAAAAGACAGTAGACTCACAGAAAGGTATATCTTAGTAAAATATATGCTGTCAAATGTACTTACCATTTTAATGTTAAACGGACGTAATAAGAAAAAGTATGTTTTAAGCACGATGTATTATAAAAACTATGTTTGATTATAACTTTATAGATCACAAATATTTTCAGTATCATAAAATCAAAAATTATTTTAGTTTCACAACATTGAAACCGATAAATCAGCTCATTTCATTACCGACGCAGCAAAATAAATAGCTTACACATTAAAAATAAAACATTCAACAAATGACTGTAAATTACTGAGCTATTTCGTCAATACACCGTTCCACATTATCAGGCAATAAATCACAAGCGCTGGGCTGTAGGGTGAGACCGTGAGAGTGACAATTTTTACAACTCACTCGCACTTTATAGTGCGGTGTCGGTGATATGTTTTATGTGTCCGATGCCCATTGTCAATGTATCGGGTATTTGCATAACTTAGGCTCGATACAAGTATAGAAAACGTTATTTTAGTTTAAAGCGAAAAAATTGCACTACGATCCTACAGCTTCGGAGATTGTTACGTACGTCCAGGTCTTATTTTTGATGTGTAACATCTTTCCTCTCGCTTTCCTGCAATCTGTAGGATTGATTTCGTGAAAAGCGATGGAAGTCTGTAACAGGAAACCGGAGAAGCGTGTGCTATTTGATTTGAGCAATGAGCGCGCGCGGTGCTAGAGTCAGAAACGACCTTGACGAGGCCCCGCCCCTTTAATATTGCTTATTACCAAGATGAGATGTCAGATGTTTCACATCATAAGCGACTACTGTGAGGCTCGCTCGTTTTTCTATGATACAAGCTGATGAATTATGTTTTTGGAACCTTTTGACTTAGTAACTTCAGGTGTTTTTAGAACTTGGGAGAATCTGAAAAATAATGATCTAGAGTAAGAAGCCATATAATTATTATGAATGTCGTTACGAGTAATAGCTGTTTAAATTATTATTAATATCATTATTGCTTATCTAGAAGTAATTGCCCCCGACTTTCGCATTCAAACTCCAAACCCCTGTTTGACCCACTCAGGGGTGACGTTTCCTAAAATCCTTTCTGGGCGAGGCATTGTCTGTTAGTCCGCCAGTCAAACATTTCAATCAACAATATACATAAGGGCAGTTATAAACGTACCTACGTCAGGTGAAATACCCAACGCGCACCAAAAGTTTGATAAACTCAAAATGACTTTGTTGTATAAAATGTAGATTGATTTGACTTTAAATTGGATATTTACTCTATGAGTTCAATGTTCTTAGACCTTTTTAACTGAGAAAATATTGTTTTAAGTAATTCCATTTTAGGGTTCCATACATCGGAATGAAAAAACAGAACCCTCACTCTTGTGTCTGTCCGTCTGTCACAGCCAATTTGCTCCGAATCTAATGGATTGATTGACTTGAAATTCGGTACACATAATTATGTATTTATCCCAAATATGGTAAATAAACGAATTTTGAATATGAGGTCACTTTTGGGAGGCAAATAAGAAAAACTTTAAAAAAAGTTTAGCAGTCTGTACCGTGGGACACATCAAGTGAAAGGGGGTGAGGGTCTCAAACATATTTTTTATTTTATTTTAAAGTAACTTGTTTTTTAAAATTAATTATGAAAATTGACCATTGCCCTTATCTCTGAAACTACTGAGCCAAAAAAAAAAAGTACAGAAAATAGTTCTATACAATTTATAGATTACAGGAAAACCTATAAGAAATCGATGGTTTTAAAATAATATGGCAAATCTCTTAATAATGCGCGTTCAAACTTACATTTGCAGTTGGAATATATGGGAGGAAATGTTTTTCAACTACAATGTTAAGTTTATTCTTGAGATAAATTCATCCCAACTACCTAATTTTTGCCATTCACAACCTAGGTCCAAGGGATTCCCTTCGAGAAAAATTCAGAGAAATAAATATCCTGACTGTAGCCTCACAATATATTTTTGAAAACCTATTACATGTACACAAAAATATATCAAATTTTAAGAAAATGACCGATATTCATAGTTTAAATACCAGGAATAAACACAACCTTGCTGTACATCGCACACGTCTCCACAGAGTAGGCAACTCGTTCATGGGTCAATGTATACGCTTTTACAACAAACTTCCCATTGATATTCGAAACTTACCCATTAAACGATTTAAAAGCTATATTAAAACCAAACTTTGTAAAAAAGGGTACTATAAAATTTCAGATTATTTAGAAGATAAAAAAGCGTGGGATTGAGCTGCTCGCTCTGCTAAGCTTTGTGATAAAACTATAAAATTTGACATTTTAATTATTATGTAAATCATTAAAAATACCAGTTTTTTATATACATATTGACATTGTTGAAAATTATATACAAAATAACATGATTACTTTGTAAAGTATTATATTGTTTTAATTATTGTGAATGTGAGGACTATGTGGATATTTTATTTTTATTGTTTTTCCTCTTTCTTTAATTTTTTCTTTCTCAGTTAGTTTAAATGATGGTCTGGCAGTTTGAGTACTTTATGCGACCTACCCAAATGTCCTTTCTTTGGTATTGTTCGTCGAGTTGAGCTCCTTAAGTTCTGAGTTGAGCTCTACGATTACTGACAAATGCTTGCACTGACTGGACAGGTCCACTCAAATCTGTGTGGTTCTTTCCTCAAAAGACCATTTCAGACACTAATCTACATGGTCCTCATATGGCCTGACCAAGATTATGTCTGGACTTTAAAAGAGACTGTGACCTCTGAGTTTGTTTCGGTCTTTCTTCTCAGAGTAGTCAGATAGGAAACGCCGAACTCATCTAGCATTTTCTTCTTATTTTTTTTTTAATATGACGTGTAAAAGTGATTGCAATATCCTATTTACAGAATAAACAATTTCATTTCATTTCATTTCTACGGAACCCTTCATTGTGCGCGGTCCGACACGCACTTGGCCGGTTTTTATTTATAAACAGTTCGTTGAGTTTTTCACAAAATAGTCCTACAAAAAACCTGTATGTACTTGGAAAACAAAAGCGTATGAAAACCTTATATTTAACCAGTCAACCAATGGTAACAACGTCATAGAATTTTACGTGAAATATATTTCATACGAATTCGTATTGTTAAAAACTGAATTCGTTTTAGTTTCAATTCTCCACATAAAAGCGATGAATAAATAAAATCCAGCCTCGATGGCTATCATGTTAGATACGAACGCAATATAAAAATCGCAATTTGGCGTTTTGTCTCAAAATATCTTTAATGGAATCTATGTATTCATATTTTGAACGGTTTTACTAAGGAAAAGATTTATATCGATCTCTAGAGTACATTTTACTACCCACAGTAATAAATCTCCAATGTATGACAACTCTAAATCCCGAGGGAGTACTAATAATATTTATTTCAAATTTTGCCCGGCGTAGCTATATTTCGTAGCTTGTCGTAGCTTCGTAGCGGCAATAACACGTAGCGTGCTACGAAGGAATACTCTGAGCGTAATGTCAAAATGATACGTTTAATAATTCCTCCTACATAATACTTTGCGCGTTTGCATCCAGATGTAGTATAATAAAGAGTTATTTGATATTATATGTAATATATTACTTTATAATACATAAAATCACGCCTGTATTCCCTGAAGGGTTAGGCAGATATTATAAAAATAATATAAATGTTCGTGGATGGGTGACCATCTATTATAATTATATCGATCCCGGCTGTCATTCGTAGATCTTTGACAGTCGTTGAGGGTAGTCAGAAGCCCAAAAGTCTAACAACCAGTCTTACCTAGGGCTACCGTGTAGTAGGTAACTGGGTTGTGGAGGTCAGATATGTAGTCGCTCCATGTAAAATACTGGTATTCAGCAGCATCCGGTTGGAGTGTAAGCCGACCCCAACATAGTTGGGAAAAGGCGGGGCAGATTGATTGAAGAGAAAAATATTGGATCCACCAATCCTTCTTCCAGGTAACGTGATTTGGTAAAAAATATCTCATTTTCTTTAATTATAGCAGTCTCGAAGGGGATAGTAGAGATCGCTAACAGGCATTACTCATTTACATTGCCTGTTAGTTTTCCATATCCATCAGTAACGGTCGAAACAAAACTTAACAATTCAACGTTCAAATTGGCAGCTACTCTGCATCATCACTTTTCAGGTGGTGTCGCACTCTGCAGAGATACCTTAGCCCCTGAATTGATTGGTTATCTCCTCTTTTACTAAGATAATATATTTTGATGACTAAGAAGTAGGTACCTAACTAGAAAATACAGGCGTTAGTATGTCATCTTCATTTTGCCAAACAACTTTTAATAATATGTTATGTATTTCGAGAGTCAAAACTAAGGTTACAAATCAGGGTTGAGTTTAAAAAAAAGAGGTTTATTTTTAATGCTCTTTTTATTTTTATGCCATAGAACTGCCGAATCCATTTTTAGTAAAACCTTGTTTGGAAATCAAAAATAAAAACCATGTTTTGTAAAAAAGAGGATTTTGTAAATCCCCTTTTTACTGAAATTCATTCGTAGTAGAAGCAATCATTAACATTTCAAAGAATAAATATCAATAATTGAACGAATCCTTACCTATGTCAATTACCGAAGCGACTCCAAAGATACCCATCATGATTAATATTAATAATTTATAGTGAATTATTAATTTGGTTCCCTTCATCCGTGGACCTTTTTTGTTATTAGTTTCATGTTATTTATAAGGGTTTAGGGCTCATCTAGGATTATAATATAAAATTATGGGCCTAAAGTCCACTACTGGGAATAAATTACTTTCATCAGCTCACTCTGATACTTGCATAGTAACTAGGTATTGGTATACATTTTGAGGATGTCCTTCGCAGATCCTTATATCAATTCATTCATCTAGGAATAATTTCAAGACCGGAAGGCCAATTCTCGTGCTTAAAAAACTTTAGCGATCGCAATCTCTTGTCAGCGACAATCAATGTCAAAAACTTGGCACCAATGAAGGTAAAAATTACGTTCTTCAAAGTATAGCCTTCTGTTTTCTTACGAACCTTATGGTATTTTAATTTTACGTTAAAATACGTGGTTATATATTAAATAGAGCAGACAAATTGGACACTTGTTTGAAAAAACATAAAATTTATAAGATGTTAGTTTTGTATCTATACGAGATTGAAGTGTGGGCAGAGATTTTAGAAGCTAGATAGCATATTTCTGTCGAAAACAAAATCCTGTAGTAAGAACCACGTGATCGAAGCAAATCATTTTCATATTTTTCTGTTTCTCTAGGCAAATACGCATCCGTAGGGTTACCGACAGCTTTCATTAGCTGCGACTGCTACGAGTGACATACAACTCGTCTATAGTGCTACGATGCGCTACGAAATGCTACAAAACGCTACGAAGGGCTACGTACTTATTCCCTACGTGGTTCAGTATCTATAAATGTAAATGAAGATATCAAGCTCCCCACGCTCACCGATGCTCCTACTGCCGCCAAACTTTACCAATATCGCCTTTAATTCAAGATGCTATCTCAAAATTAATTAGAAACTGTTTGCTTTATATTCCAGAGCACACACCTTGCCCTACACTTTCATATTGTACCTTTCGACGATATTGGATTCCTTCGCGCGTAATCAGCGTCCACCATCGTAACCTAACATTTCTATCTGTGACTGTATTATGTATATCCTAGCTGCGGGCGACAAAACCCAGCTCAGATTGAGGACGTGTGTACACCGTACCTAAACGTCACGCGCATTCACCCGTAAATATTCACGAATCGGATCGCACCGTGTAACCGATCTGCTTTCAATCAGGCTTCGGCAGCGCATGCCTGGTTGCCGCAGGTAGTGCTGGTGTCCTGCCGGGCCGGCGTCGGCTCGGTGCCGACTCACTATCACTGGTCTCAGATACTGACCGAAAGCTCGAGGCGGCAGCGCCGCGCGTGGCGGCGCGGGGGAGAAGGGGGCCGGTGTCCACACCACAACACTTCACTCACACGGCAGCGCGTCGAGCCCGCTCGCGCGTGCACGCGTCGCGCAACATGGCCGTGCCCGTGCCAGCGTGCAGCTATCGACCGCGAGCCGGCCGCGCGCCGCCCAGCGACTGACGCGGGAGCCGTGCGCGCGCACCGGCCTCTACCCGCCCGTGCCTCGCACACCCCCGCCCCAGGCCGCGCTCTGTGCGAGCGGGCGAGCCTTCCCCAGCAACTTTGTACGCTTCTTGGAAAATCCCGCGTTAGAACTCGCTTTTAACTGATTCCGCCGACCTAAAGCAAACAACTCTGTGGTTCGTACCTAACCACCTTCGCCTGCTAGCGAACTTTCAAAGCTTTGCCGTCATTCTGAAAACCTGCATTAGAGCAGTGCTATTGCTATACGACCCAACCGCCAAAATACATCCTATAGGAATACAAAAAGCCCATCGGAATAATCCAATACGTCTCCGGTGAAACCTGAAACGATAATTACATACGTCACCCGACGCACACCCCCGTAGCGCCCCAGTGGCGTGTCCCCTTGCTCCACAACAAGTCCGCGAGGCGTCGCTCTCGTGTTTATTTTCGGCTGCGGCCGCTGTGCGAGAGCGCCGCGTGCCCGCCCGTTACCATGACAACGCGCCCCAGACGCCGTCGAAGCCTCCCGAAGCGCGACGGAACGCCACGAACGCAGAGCTGAAGTATCAAACTGGAGTACGAATAGAGCTGGATTTTTGAATGTGGACCGACGTGAATTTACTGAGACTTTACTGTAATCCATCAGAGGGCTGCGGAGAGTCTGAACCTAGAATAATAAATAAAGTGTTCTGCTGAGGGATAAGGCTAAGCCGAGGATGTCATTGAGCGCATTACCGCGAACTTTGCCCTGACAGCTTCAATATACTTTCGAGCTCGTCGCACGTACCGAATGAACATTATTTTTAACACGTATTGTCTGAATATTTAACCCGAACCATAAGTACCAGTACCAGTAACCATAAGTAGTAAGTATTTCGTATAGATATAAGAACAAATCAACATTTTTTACGCCACAGAATTATTTTACGAAGGAGGTCCCATTTTTTTTTCAGAATACCTATCTATTTTTGTCGAGGTCACTGACCCGGGCCACGTTACAGAACAACGTGCACTTTTCCCGGATTATAAGTCAGTTCAAAATATGTAGGTAAGTATAATCTGAGTCTGCCTATCCGCCCACCTCACTGCATAGTACCTACCTATCTTGAGGTGCAAAGTAAAGTTCTCAGTAAAATCTTCTTTACTCCACCTTGGGGAGGTATAGCAAGATAAAAACAATAATAACATTCATTCATCAAAAAGTAAGAATACAATATGTACATGTATGGACGTGTTCGGTGAGGCACGAACTAAGCATCGCTTGTATCTTGTGGCTCAGGAGTGCGAATTTAATATAGCTATAGGTAATGGTTAGTTGGTTACCTTCCAGTTTTAGAATGTTATATCATTAACAAGAAATAAGATTTCAAATAAAATTAAACAGTCATGAGATTCTGAACTAAAAACTATAGACCAATTACATGTTTACCGACGGTCTATAAAGTTCTTACATCCATTTTTAGAGCAAAAATTTCACACCATACCAAATCCACCAACACTAGAGCAGTAACTTTGGTGTCTTCCAGTCCTGCCCTTATATCGCCAGTCACTTTAAGGAGGGCGGAAATAGTGATATGCCCAGGCCTGAACCAAGATTGAAGAGGGCTAGTGAGTGGTGATGAACAAAGTTGGAGAATTGTTTGTGGACACAGGCCTCAAGCACTTTGGATAGGAAGGTAAGGATAGAAATTGGACGGAAGTCGGTAGGAAGTGAGGGATGGAAACCTTAGGTAGTGGACGAACATAGGTTTTGCGCCACAGGAAAGGGAATACTCCAGTGTATAGGGAAAAATTTATAATATGGGTAATCGCGGGTAGGAGATGATCCAGAATAGTAATGATCATACCACGGGTGATATTGTCACATCCCATCGCTTTTGATTTGATGGAGAGAATTATCTTTCTGATCTCTCCCGGTTCGACTGGAATAAAACTGAAAGGATTAATATGAGGACGCGTTAGACCAGAAATAAGAGACAGAGTTTGTTGCTTGGTTAGACAATCCATGGTAGAAACAGTGGAGAAATGCCGGTTGAGATCATTTAAATCAATTGAATTAGGAAGTTGCGGTTGGGTCAAGGGCTTGATTCAGTAAGCAGTACTCCTAGACACGGCACGCATCGTGAGGACATTCCTCTCTCTAGAGCCCTGACCACCGGCAGCTCGGACCCAGTTCGTGATTCTGATCGGCCACTACTTTTTATATTTTTAAGTGTTTTTTTTTTTCTTTTTCATCAAAATATTTAAAAATGTATTTTATATGAAAATGTATTATAGGATAATATATTTATTCAAACATACATTGATCCATTACATTTACATTTATATTGTTAGTATTGTGGCGAACCAACTAATTATCTGTGGTTCCCACTGTTAGATATAACCTGACAACACTAGTTGGTCTAGAGCAGTTAGTCTGTGGTTCATAAAAGAAAGAGGAATTTGAATCTCAATGTAAATAAGTATTATCTTAATTTTACTGGACTCCCCATAACGTGTAATTACTCTGAGTTCGTTCTTACGTGTAATCTTCCGCTGTCGCTTGGATAATGTGATGTGTGATACAAATACATTTTAATTACAACTGGATCGTGTTTCATTCAAATAAACAGAGCGCCATAACGCGCCTAAAGTATGAACTTAAAAACCATGTTCGTACCTAATAACTAAGTCAGACTTAATCCTCTGGATGAAGCTCCACACCAGTGGGCTAACATACTGTCCATTACATAATAATAGTAGTTATAAAGTAAGTCAAAATAAAATTAAAGAATATGCAAAGCTAAATAAAATCATAAATTAATGCAATAAATATAAGAAACTAGAAAAACACATTTCCAATATTATTCTCTAACTCAAAGTTTTTCTTCCAAACGATTGGAAATTGTTTTTCGTTTTTTTAAAACTATGTTTGACATTATTTGTTTAACTGAGCATTTGTTAAAAGATTATCAAATGTTAATTAACTATGAGAATTATAATGTGGCCAGTTGTTTTAACCGAAAATCAATGCTGCATGGTGGTTCACTAATCTTAATTAAAAATTGTATTAAATCAAAAACCCGTAATGACATAGTTGAACTATCGGTTGAACATAGCATTGAACTGTCTAAGCATATTATAGCGTGCGCTTACAGATCCCCTAATTATCAAAACTACTCTATATTTGAAAAACTTGCAACTGGTTCAGTAATTATCTGTGGTGACATTAACATTAAAAACAAAACATCAAATCATTAAATTTGTCAAATGTGTTTGTAGAACCAACCCGAATAACTACTAGATAAAGCAATAATTAATTATATCCCTTCTGATCACAGTGGTAAAACCATAACTTTTGAGTCCAACATTACCAACCAATACAAAAAGTACAAATACAATACAGACCAATAACAGCTGTTAATTTAAATAAATTTAATAGTACTTTAGTTTGTAAGTTAAGTAATCAGTACCGTACAATGAACAATGTTAATATTTTGTATGAAGAATTATTTTCGTTAGTCCAATAATTCTTTTAAGAAGAACACTAAGAGTATCAGCCCTAAGCTTGTATTTAGTGACTGGGCAACTAAAGGACTCGGGAAAAGTAGGGATAGACTTTTCGAGCTGTATGGCCTTGAGCCTTATATTAACACGGGAAACTTTTAATAAGTATGTTGCTACTTACTCTAGAACTTTTAAGAACACTTGTAAGGCAGCTAAAGCCGTATACATTAGCAACAAGGTTAAATGAGCAGACAATAAAATACAGACGGTTTGGAAAATTATCAATAATAAAACTAACAGGAACAAAAAGACTTTTCGAGCTGTATGGCCTTGAGCCTTATATTAACACGGAAACTTTTAATAAGTATGTTGCTACTTCCTCTAGAACTTTTAAGAACACTTGTAAGGCAGTTAAAGCCGTACACATTAGCAACAAGGTTAAATCAGCAGACAATAAAATACAGACGGTTTGGAAAATTATCAATAATAAAACGAACAGAAACAAAAAGCATAATTCTGAGTTCACCCTGAAGACATCATATGGTGATCTCATTTGTTTTCTTTACCAGTATCCCACTTAAAACTACTGAAACCTTAAATTCCTCGCCCTCGCTCTCTTTTGGGCGAACGTTTCAGCATGCCCGATTGAATTTAACTTTAAGCATATTAACCCCATAACAGTAATAAAAGTTTTTAAGCAAATCAAGATCAAATTGACCGAAGATCTTTGGGGAATGTCTATTAAAATCTGAACCTCCATAATTGAAACCATAGTGCCTTACTTAGCCTTAATATTTAATTTGTGTGTGGATCAAGGAGTCTTCCCGGATTTAATGAAATACAGCAAGGTAATACCAGTTTTTAAATCCGGGGACAGTACAATAATTATAGACCCGTATCCATGTTGCCGGTTTTCAGCAAGGTTTTTGAAAAGGATTACCTTTTCAAAAACCTTGCTGAAAAGGTAATGCTTAATCAAATGCTCAATCATTTTAACACAAATAAAATCCTCCACGATTAACAGTATGGTTTCACCAAAGGACGTTGTATGACCGACGCCGGTTTAACCTTATTAAGACACATTTTTAACACGTGGGAAGAGGCCCAAGACGCAATAGGAATCTTTTGTGACCTCTCCAAGGCATTTGATTGCGCCGATCACGAAACCTTACTCTTGAAACTTGAGCATTACGGACTTGGAAAACTTGCGCTCAATTTAGTAAAATCTTATTTAAATGATAGACAACAGCAAGTTCAAATAAACGGTACAATTCACTAGGCTTAAAAGTAAAAATGGGTGTGCCACAAGGCTCGATATTGGTTCCATTCCTCTTTTTAGTGTATACTAGCGATCTACTCCATTTATTAAAAAATCAACCACAAATGGTGTTATTTGCTGACGATACTTCCTTAATTTTTAAAGTATACTTATAGACATGCTACAAATTTTGACGACGTAAATAACGCCCCACTGCAGGTCCAAAACTGGTTCACTGCTAATAATTTAGTATTAAATGGAAAAAAAACTAAGTGCATAAAATTTTCTCTACCAAACATCTAAAGTAGTAATTGTGAGATAGTATTGAATTAAGGCTACAATGTGGTCCTCATTTAACATCTCTTGCAGGACGGCTAAGTTCAGCAGCAAACAGTTGTTAATTATACAGCTGCAACTACTGAAATTTTATCAATCGACTTTAGTAAAATATTGACTATTCAAGACGCAAACAATGCCGCCGAGTCTCTGGTTTCCATAATAAGCTCTGTCATCGCCATGTCCTCGAAACGCAGAATCCTGAAACCTTGGATTACCTAAGTTGTATCCGAATAGATAGCATGGCTCGAACCCTAAAGGCAGATCCTGAAAATTATATTCTCATGGTCACATATAAGCGATACCGTAATTTTTGTAACAAGCTTCTCGAAAATTCTATGAAAGGAAGGAGTTTCAAACGGCAAAGAAAACAACCTTAAAGCAACTTGGAAGATAATTAAAAATATCACCAGAACTAGCCTTAATGCGAAATCCCCTAACGAGCTACTAAGGATGTTGTCGGATGAAGAGTCTTCGGTCAACAAAGTTAACGAGTTTTTTGCCAATGTTGGCAAGAACTTGGCTGCCAAATTCTCATCCACCTGGTATTCCTCGGAGTATTCTCTCGATGCGCCGCCTTCGAACTCGCTGGTACTTCTACCCACAGATGAAGCAGAGGTCTCAAATCTCATTATTGGGTTACGAACAGATGCTGCGGTGGGTTGGGACGGCATTTCATCGAGATTATTAAAATCCTATCTGCCCGCGATTGTCCCAGCTTTCAACTTAAGGCTAAGAATAGCAGTCTCAGCCGACAAGCCAGGACGAAAGCAGAACTGAGCGTCATGTAACTTAACATGCTTGTTCAAATATGAGTTAAGCACACTGTGCTAAGCACCTTCGCTACAATCGTGGCTAGCGAAATGGGTCTATAATTATTAGATTTTTCAGACACATCCCCCGTTTTACTCTTGGCAATCGGTACCACCACTCTACATCAGGGCAGGGGGTAGGTCGTCTTCTTCTAGTGTGGTTAGTGACTAACCTGGTGTCAGAGTTTTAAAGCCGCCTATGGGCCTCTGACTTAGCTTCATATGCCGTCGAGAAATATCTCTCAGGCATGCCGGTTTCCTGACGATGTTTTCCTTACCGTTTTAGAAGCAAGTGATAATTATACAATACGCTCATGAATCCGAAAAGTCAGAGGTACGTGCGTGAGGGGGTAGGTGATTTATGCACAAATTACACAACATTGCAAGTACTCTAGTAGGTGGAAACCAGCATACTTGAGGTGTTCCACGCTTAGAGCGTCATACCCCGGTGATTTTCCTCCCTTCATACCCCTAATAGCACGATCAATTATCTTTAGCAAGTATTAAAATTGAAATATTCATCCCCTGGGTCTCAGCATCGAACCGTCCGCATGCTGGTCTTAAGGGTGACTTTACTAAAAATTGTTCCTTAAAAACATTAGCAATGTCTTCAGTGCTAGAAACACCTCCGACACTCACTGGGATGATTCCTGTAAATTTAGAAGCTTTTGGTTTCAATTCGCCTTTCGACATAACTATTTCCGCAACTAACTTATCATTATTTGGTACGCTCGAACCACTAGCCGTGTTTATTACGGTGTGATTAGCGACTGGTCCCGTCAGCTGTGCCGTCGCTGCAATTGTGGCGCCTGTGTGCGTACAAGCTATATTATGCGAGCGCGCGCTATCAGCTGCAGAAAACCAGTTGATTGCCGAACACGCCAAATTAAGCAATTGTTTCGCACTTCTTGCTTCTACTTCCGGGGCATTCTTTATTGATGCGGACGCGTCATCAATATTCAAAAAACCGGGCGACCCGCTATCTAATAAATAGGCACCTCGTCTATTGTTTACATTGGATTCTTCATTTAATAATGATGCATATTTCATGTTATTCAACTCAGTTTTTAATTAATTACTCACTGGTAACATAAATTTCCATAATTCGTTTTAGTTCCGACTAACACAATATCTTTTAACAACCTTGTTGCATCTAAATATAATATATTTAGTTTTAACAACCTTGTTGCATCTAAATATAATATATTTAGATGCAACAAGGTTGTTAAAAGATATTGTGTTAGTCGGAACTAAAACGAATTTATGATCAAAGGTAGTATGATCATAGTTGCAATTTATGTAGTTCTTTTGCCACGATGATGGGAATTTTATCCGGATCAACAGTTTTAAAGGCACTTATGATATCTTCCATATCCTTTTGTTCTTTATTTTTTCGTCGCGCAACTTTTCTGACGGTAGTTGAAAAAGACGTAACAAGGAGTTCCTTCGCGACACTGATTTCTAATGCGGAGAAATCGCTTTAAATAAGTCTCAAGTGTAATTCGCACGGACGTAATAAAATCGCGGCGATTTTTTTTCTTGCACTCTATTTTCAACGCTCTGCTTAGCGCAGAGGGTTGAAAATCCAACAGTGTGTTTTTTCAACATGCTGGAACGAGAGTTCGTCCCAACGTGTTGGATTCTCAACGCTCGGCTCAACACCGAGAGTTGTAAAATCTAGTACGCGATCAAATCCCGCCGCGATATTTTTACGTCCGTGCGAACGTGGGCTTATTAGACTCACTGCATCCGTAACACAGATTTTATTTTGTGTAAAGCTCATTTATAACTATGGTACACTGTGAACACTTCACAACTTCGATAGACATTTTTATTCTGCACCCGTTCGCTTACGCGTCCGCGCAGAAGCTCGCAAAGTCGCAAGTTAACATATTTCCGAACGAAATATAGTCACTGTCAAACAAGCTGTTTTATAATCTGTGGGTGGTGCACAATTTATAGGCATTTATAGGTTATGTCGGGAATGTATTGTTAGAAAAAATCTGTGATTTTTAATAACTTATACTAAAGAAACGATAACACTGTAATTATGGCTCTCATAAGAGCAGGCTTGCAAAGACTTGCCAATGTATTCAATGGACAAGGTACGAATTCAAGCAATTTTATAAAAATACAAGCTTAGCTTCAATGTTATTTTTGTTATGTCAAGTGTTTTTATGTTACAGCGGGTGTCCTGTCAAGATTTATAACCAACCTAGCTCCTATAGAATCCAAAACTGTCCCAGAAACGACAAAAGACGTGATAGCAGAATGCAATAACCTGATCGCACAGAATGCATCAAGAAACTTTGCTATCGTCCACCTACTGGGTAAACAATGGCGCGTGTCTGACGGGGACCTTCTCGTCATCGAAGGATTCTGGCCTCCCACCATCGGGGACAAGATCAAACTCGACAAAGTCTTACTAGCTGGTACAAAAGACTTTTCCCTCATTGGCCGACCTTTAGTACAGTCTGGTCTAGTCGATGTGACGGCAACAGTCATTTCTAAGGGTCTATCCCACACCAGAACACATTTCAAAAAGAAGAGGAGGAAGCAGTACATGAGAATCAACTTCCAAAGAGCACCACAAACCATTTTGAGAATAAACTCTGTGGAGATTGCCAGTAAGATCAATGAAGCACCTAAGAATGTTTTCTAATTGTATGTTTAAGTAGTTAATAAATGTTAGAGTTTATGAAAGTCGTATTTATTCTAAAAACTATCAGTTTAAAAACAATCAAACACATTTTTTTAATCTTTAATTTTATTTCTTAGCAGATGTCCACATATTATAAACTACTTAATTTAACATTATCACAGTACTCTTGAAATGTACCCTTATGTTCCTCTTTCAGAAACCTTTTCATGCCTTTGAATAAATACAACATTTTGTTATTTTCAAATAAATTAGATAAAATCTTTAAAAAGGCTTCATATTCACCACTTTTCTTGTAAGCTGAAATAGATAATTGGAACTCCTTGTATTGTTCAGCTTGTAAAAGCACTTTTATTTCTTTTACAAAATCTATTAATGATGCAGGAGGTACTTTCTCAACTGTTCTTGACTGATCTTCAATTGATTTCTCACCATTCAAGTTTTCTTCAAACCCAAAAGGCTTTATCTTCAACTTTTTCTTTTTTACTATATTATTTGCAAAGACGACATCTGCAGCTCTCTTGTGGATTGTTACTAGAGACTGTGACTGAGACTGCTGAGTGTCATCTTGGTCTATAGCACTAAAGAGATCCTTTGTAGTATTTGGCTTAAATTCATTGACATAGGCGGAAGCTTTTGCATTTTTGTAAAAATCCATTGAAAAATCTGCATAAACCTCATTTGAGTTAGGATATTGGCTTACTGACTTTTTATTTGATGATTTAGATACAACTCTTGTGTTAGAAATTGGAAAAGCTACACCACTAACATGGATTGGCCCAGAATCTCTATCTCTACCTCCAGACTCATTTGGAAGCAGGGGTTTCAGTCTGGGAGCAGGTAAAGTTGATTCAGCATTTTTGAAAAACCTGCAGACTTCACTTACTGTTTCCCCAAACTTATTTGAGACATTGATATGGTCTCTCAGCCATGCAGATAACTGGTTTTTCAATTTAGGACTATTAAACCTACTGTCACAAAGTAAAATTGCACCATAATCATTTTGATGTCTTATGACTCTGCCAATAGCTTGGTTAACAGCTCTTGTTGCTTCTAATGAATACCATTCATCCCCTGATAAGAATTGCTTATCCTTGATTCTCAGCTCTTCCAAATATTTCTTCTTCAAAATGATTCTTGGGTCTTTTAATGGTGGAAATGGTAATCCTGTTATGATTACTGCTCTGCCATTCATGTCAGCAAAGTCTAGACCTTCAGACACTTTTCCTCTGCACACAGCCATAAAGCATGCTCCTCTTGTACTAGGATCACTTATTTTACTGTAATAATCACTTATTATTGCATTAAAAGTATCCTTGCGCTGAGGTTCAACAAAAATGGGCTTTATATTATTTATACTTGACCAGATCCCTTCATTTTGCCATGCCTCTTGACACTTGGCCATTATAGGGTAAGATGGGAAAAATACTAGCAGACCATCTGGAATGACACGGCAGAAGCTAAGTATTGTTCTACCCAAGGATGAAAGATATTTAGGGTTATCTCTGTTCTGATAATTAGAATTTAACATCACACCATCTGGACCTTGACTCATTATTTTAACACATATTTGGTTAGACTTCACTATGTGGGGATTTTCCAACTGAACTCCTATTGGGATGCCCAGTTCAGATGTCAGGGGTTTTAGTGGGGCTAAGGTTCCACTTGTTAAGATGATACTTCTAACATTCTGTTCCATTAGTTGCTTCATTCCAAAACCTGGACTGAAGCACCAATAGCTTAAAACTCTTTCAGCAGTTTTAGAGTTGGCAGTTTTTAGAGCTCCCCAACTATCTGTCTTTTTATTCTTTTTATCTTCTATTTGAATATGAACTTTGTAGCACATTTTAACTCTCTCTTTATAAGCATGTGTTGTTCCACTAAACACAACATTTAATAAATCTACTATTTTCTGCAAACCAACTCCTTTGCGCTGAAAAGGTGAAGCACTGGCTGTTGACAAGTACTGTATGAGATTCTCAATCATAGTGATCACTGCCATTTGATTATGATCTCTGATCTCTGCTTTTGAAAGCAACTCAAATATATATCCACCAGGGTAAGTGCTACCTTCATTGCCAACAGAAATCTCATCAATGGCTTTTTCAAATGCCAGCATCATTTCTTTTAAAACACACAAATCATCACAAGTAAAATCTTTTGGTTGGTTGTCCACTGTCATATCCATTTGATCGTCATTACCTGCTGTCTCACCAAAAGACCTCATTACATGTGTTATCTCATCAATACATAAAGCAACATCTGTTGTCCGAATCTGCAAGGATGCTGACTCTTCACACATCTTCTCTACATTGTGTGCTTCATCTAAAATAATAATATTATTCAGGAGTTCTACTCCATTAGCTCTCCTTGATTTTGGATCTAGGATATAATTGTAAGGCATAAATATTATATCAGCTTCCTGTTTTAACTCTTTTGATAAATAATATGGACAACACTTCAGCTTTTTTCCTACTATTACTAAATCTTCTATGTCCAATATTTCATCCCCTTTCACAGCCCTGTCTTCTTTCTTTGATTCAACATTGTTATAAAAGTGACAAGTTCTTGATTTCACTCTCAACTGGCACATGTGGACTTTGTTCATATTATTGGTTTCTTTGGACACTTCTGGGTGGATGCACATCTGGTCTCTTGAACCCAGAACAGTAGCTTTCACATGCCTGTAACTGGACCTCTTCAACTCTTGCATAGCCTGTGTCAACTGTGAGTGGGTTCTTGATGAATAAATTATTTTCGGCATTCCCCACGATGTGCTATCTTTTGATTTCCCAGCTCCAGACTTTAAACTGTCTTTTAGAGCTCCACTGAAATTGCTGTGCTCCGAAAAATTGCCTACTTGTGCATTCATTTGCAACTGGGCTTTTTTAACTAGTAACCAAGCTAATGACGAACATAGTAAGCATAAAGTCTTTCCGGTACCTGTGGGGGACTCCAGCAAAGCATTGGTATTGTTCTGCAGGCTTTCAATCACTCGCTCCATGTAGACCTTCTGAACTTCATACGGTTCAAATGGAAAGTCGACCGGTATACCACATATCATTACTTCAGGCATTGTTATTGATTGTATTTAATAACTCCATAGACTAATATATATATATATATATATAAGAGAGAAATAACTCTAAAATACTAAAGGGGTGTAAACAAGTCTGAGGGATTCTTTTAGTAAAATTGACATTTTGCCATCGACCTGATGTCATTTTTGCCGCCAACAAAACTATAGGCGCGTTCGAGATCAAAAACTTTCTCATAGATTCTAAAATGTCTCTCACAAAATCGTTCATTAGAAACTAAATGTTCACTCAATGATTCGAATGATAAATTACATCAAACATTATATACTCTAGGGAGCCAACTAACTTACTAATGTTTATATTATGCCAGGAAATACATTATTTCAAAACAATTTTTTCAAAAATTAAAACAAAATTTCAAATCATATAGTTGACACCTTACGAACGCATCGCATTTACTATGTGTCAACCATATGTTTATTATAACCTCAAAGATTGTGTTGTTCAAATATATTTGAGTATTAGCCATTTTTCTTTGTTTATTTTCTGAAATAAATGATAAAACAATGAAAGTTAATGTGGAGCAAGTTTATACCTCCGTGGGGTGTAATCGCACTCCGGAGATAATTGACTGGAATGGACAAGGACTCATTTGTTTTGGTGCGACCAACTCTGTTGTTATTTATGATACGGTGAGAATATTTGTTTTTTTATGTTTCTATGGTCTTTTGATGAATAAAAGCCGGATTTTAATGTGTTCAAGACACCACTGGTATCGTAAACACAGATGAAAATAAACTACAATGTCAGATACGATAACTGCACACTTATGATTTCTCATTTTTTTCTCTATTTCAGAATCTCAAAGGCAAAGACCCTCTAAAAGTTCTTAGCCACCATCGCTCACAAGTAAACACAGTAAAATGGCTCCGCAAACCAGACGGTACCTGTACTGAACTGATCTCCGGTTCAGCGGACAAGACTGCAGCAATATGGTCATTGATAGATGGAGTTTGGAAAGTAACAAACAGTCTTGCAGGACATACGGATGGTGTTACATGTATTCATGGGACTTATAATGGAGATGAGCTGCTGGTTTATACTGGATCCATTGATTCTACTGTTCGAGTTTGGGAGAGGAAAAATGGTAAATATTAGACATTTATATAACTAAGAAAGCTCAATTTATAAGCAACGTTTCCAATGCTAATTATGTAGCTGCATTACCATGGGCATAATGTTACCCTAATTCACTGCTTAACTGCTGGGACACATAGTCATGGTTTTGTTTGCATGATCTTCTAAATTCTTTTAATTATTCCAATTTGCTAGCTCCAAACTATTTGTCAATAGTAGACAGGATTGGTCCACACTAGCTCAATTTAGAGAGGAGTGGAAGGAGAGCGGTGGGCATTTGCCCTGCACTGGGACACTACGATAAAATAAACAAAAAAAATATATACACAGAAGAAAAATCAAAATTATTACATTTCAGGTATAACAGCCCTCAAACAAACAATTAGTCTGAACTCCGGTCTCTGCCTGACGATGCACGCACACATCTTACCAACATCACAGAAGCCCATACTGTTCTGTGCACTAGATGATCATAAGATACACATGTTTGTTGGTGAGGAGTACCACAGGGTTCATACCCTGACTGGACATGAGGACTGGGTGAGGGGCTTGGATGTCCAAGATATTGGTGAGTGAGAAACATAATTTTGGAATATTTCTTTGATAATGCAAGTTTCTGTAAAACATGGAAAATTAAATAACAAATTGCACGAATGTGGGTAGTAATTATTTTACTACGACAAAACAAACAGTTTAAGTTCTTTAATATAAGTGCAGCTACTGGCACAGTGACCCTGGCTATCTCTTACATAAGAAAAATGTTGCGGTGATTGATTTTACAAATGTTATTGCAACCCTAAAGCTGAAGATCTGATCCAACACAAAATAAATTTACTAAGGAAAAGGAAAAATATAAATTAAATAATACGATATTTTTGACTCAAATTACCTCTTCGGACAATTTACTAATTCCACAGACAACTCAACAATACTACTAGCATCCGCCTCCCAAGACACATACATCCGTCTGTGGCGCATCGAGAAGCATGTAGACCAGCAGGTAACTAAGGGCATCAAGGTGGAACAGAAAGTGTTCCCAGCGTATGGAGAGGACTGGTCAGTGAAATTGGAAGCGGTACTGGCTGGACATGAAGGATGGGTTTATGGGGTGCAGTGGCAGCAACCAAGTGTTGGAGGTGGGTGGTGAAAAATGGTCAAACAGTACCCAGGCATTAAAGACAGGCGCACAGTGCTGCTGTGGCTCCCAATGTAGCAAATAGCTTTCAAATATTTCGAATTTAATTGATTTCAATACCTTTTTTCCTCAAACCATGCTAAATTCAGTGTTAGGTACAATATTAATTATTGCAATTCATAATCATTTTTAGGGTTCCGTACCTTTAAAAGGAAAAACGGAACCTTCATAGTTGAATTTTGGTACACATAATATGTATTTCTGTGACCCAAACACGGACGTGTTCACTTTTGGCAAACAAAAAAATATTTCAAAAAAAATTGCATACCGTGTGACATATCAAATGAAAGCTTATTGCGAGGATCTCAAATACATTTTTTCCACCGCCACCCCCCCTTTATCTCCGAAACTACTGAGCCTATAGATAAACCTAGAAAAACCTAAGAGAAACTATGGTCTTAAAATAACATGGTAAATCACTCAATATTGTGCGTACAAACTTAAATTTGCAGTTGGAATGTATGGAGGAACTGTTATTCAACTACAATGTTAACTTTGTTCTTGGGATAAATTCATCCCAACTACGGAACTCTTTATTGTGCGTAGTCCGACACGCACTTGGCCGGTTTTTTTAGTGCAATACAAACCGATTTTTCATAATTTAATGTAGTAACAAAATAAAATCGCACAGTGGAGTGGTACAACACATAGCTCGTTTTTATTGAAAATAAGACAATTTTTTTTTCAGATACCAGCAAGACGCCCATCTACCGACTCTTATCATCCTCCTTAGACAAGACAGTCATCATTTGGGAGCCAGAATCATCCCCCAAGCAGGGTGAGGGGGATGGCGCGTGGGTAGAACGAGTAAGAGTGGGGGAAGTGGGGGGAAACGGCCTGGGGTTCTATGGCAGCAAGTTTGGACCTAATGGGGACTCGTTTCTAGGACATGGGTATAATGGATCCTTTCATATCTGGGACCATTGTAAGGTTAGTCGTAACAACCATGTTTTATTGGGCTTCGGAAAATAAATAAATAATTGCGTTACTGCAATGACCTAAATAGATTTCTTGTATTAACTTCGACTATTGGGGCAATTTATGTCCCTTAACTAAAGATTGATGATACCGATATACCATAGAATAATCTAATGAGATGAAGTAGATTTTATCCACTTCCTCTTTACGAGATGGTAACGAATATAAACTAAACATGCGTCAGATACATCAAAACGAATCTAAAATCCGATTTCAGTCAGAAATCGAATAGTATCGATAATCCGAACTAGACAAACCGATTTCACAAAAGCACGAGTGGATTTGCGTAAGCAAATATTTGTTGTATGGTTGGATAGTTTTGATCGATGCACTTACAACCGAATAATATTACTAGAGATCAGAGGCGGATTATCCCTAAGGCAAACTGGACACGTGCCTAGAGGCGCGAGGAAACAAAGGGGCGCGCGCGCGGAAGTTTTAAAAACAAAATAAAAATTAAATTGATTGTGTTACTATGCACCTACTTACACAACATAAAAGATCATTTAATTCTATAGAGATGTAGATCTTCCGAAGCGTGCTCCGCCTTCTTGATTGTTCTTACATCTCGCCTGATTTTATATCGTTCGCACGCGTTGCTAGATTGCGGAGTCGTACATGAAAGAAAAGTGTCTGCTATCTTACTTCTTCATTCAAAAAAACTACTGAACCGATTGTGATAAAACTTGCTAGGTAGGAGGTTGGTACTATGTAGATAGCTGGAGACCCAGATTTACACATTTTATTTCGAAATTCCCACGAATGGAGCAGCATTAGTTAATAACTAGTTAGAGCCACTCGGTTTTACCCTCGTGATATGTAAGTACTATTTAAAGTTTATAATGTATGACCGCTAGAGGCGCGTCGATGAGGTGCTTGCCTAGGGCGCTCTCGAAATTTAATACGCCTTTGCTTAGAGATGATCAAAACTGCGAGCCAAAGGTCTCCTGAGCCTCACCTGAAATCGATTTCTAAAAACAGATTTTGAAAACGATTTCAAAATTTGAAATCGGATATTTAACCGGTTGCATAAAAATCCAAAAACTCCCATGTTACTTTAACATATTGTCAAACACGTGAAAGTCTGGTCTGAGAAGATACTTTTTTCTCCCCGCAATATTATTATTACTCCCCACTTGTAGATGTGCTCGGCGCTATGGTGACCTAACACACCTTCCTCGTATTGATAGGATATGAATTTATGGTAAAAGCTAAAGTCTCGAAATTATTAGGGAATAGCTATATTGAATAACTAAATTACAAGAACTAGTAAAAAATGGTAAACTACATAACTATCTTATTGGTAAAATGGTAATGGTTTAAGTACGGTGGTGCCTGTAATGAGATCTGAAAGCGAATTGGCCCACATTTAGGTGAACGAGCGAATGTGCATATTTCGTCGACCGTAGGTTCAATTGAGGTAAGGGACAAAATACGATTTTTCAGGAGAGGCCGACAAAGTTTTTTTTTCTGACTAAATCGCCCATAACTTTTTTTTTTATTAACGTTTTTCGGGTCTGATTTCACACATAATCTTGTATTTTAGTGCTCTATCTACGTGTGTAACATTTATTTAAATAAGTTAGCTATTTAAGAAAATAGATGTCCCTTACAACAACGTATTTTGTTAGTAATGTCCCTTACTGACCAAGTATCTTGTAGTCCCGTCCCTTACATTAAATTGACCTCTACGTTGGATCCAATCTATTAATGAAAAAAAAGTGTAATGGACTTGTTGAAAAAACTTATGAAAAAAATACAGTGTAAAGAGATTTTTGACAAAAAATGAAGTACACACTTTTGACGTACGGATATCTTAAATTTATGAAATCGTTTTAAGAAATCATTTAAGAGACATGAAAATGTATTAGAACCGTGTGTGTGCTTTTTGTGTGTCGCTTACATGCAATGTTTGTACATTGTAATAGCCAATTTGTATTAGTTTGAATAAAACAATTTTTATTTTATTTAAGATGTTTATTATAATCAAATTATTAAAAAAAAAATGGTAACAATTTTGCCTATACTTACTTTGACTTCTTATTCAAATAAAAGAGTAGCTGCAAATAATCATAATAGAGCCTATAAGGCATTGTTAATCAAATTAAAATAAACAATTTTACTTCTACCCCTTAATCAGCCTTCAACATGAGATCAATGTTTAATCATTATAAACATTAAAAAAAATATATTAATAAAATTGAGATCAATAAACGTTTCAGAATTAGACGCTTTTTTCATCAACATTATCTTCTTCGTCTGTTTGATTCAAATTGTCAATCACTTTAGCGCAATATGGTAGCTTCAAATAATCTTGATGAAATCTACTGGGCATAGCATTCACACACAATTTTTTTAAATCTTTGTATTTTGCGAACGATATTGGCAGCCTGGTGTTATACAAAGGTCTTAGCTCTATGCAATTATTGTCCACTGTTATATCAGGCGAGTCTGCTAGTTGTGACGGCACACTAATAGATGTTTTACTCTTAACCTTACCCTTTCCCGTCCCTTTTCCTTTTCCCTTCCCACTTTTCGTTTTACGTTCTGGATTACTCCCTATCTTTTTGGCTGCCAATTCTCCATTTATTTTGATGACATAAACAACCGCTTCCTCCTTCATAGAGTGTTTAGTCCAAATGTTTTTAAGGTCTTTTTTCTTTAACGTAGCTATTCTAATTTTCGTAACTTGCAAGTCCTTCGTCTTTTGTGGAAACAGTTTTTCTGTAACGGGGTCCCAGTCAATGAAATCCTTGTGCTCCATAACGGTTACGACGTAGGGACGAGGATTCTTTCTAGCAGATTCCATGTAACTAGGCCATTGCGTGTAACTCCAAACAGTCAATTTTCGCACTTCTCGTTCAATAACAGAGTGCATGCTGTCAACTGGCATGTAACTATGACCGGTCAATAAGAAGTTAATCTGAATCGTTTCGACATTCTTGGAAATTGACAAAAAATAATGCAACATTGCCAGCATTGTCCTATTACGATTTTGTCCACTGCAAGCATCGCAATACAGGATAACTTTTCTTATTCCTCTATCATCAACATCTTTCAGATACATGAATAGGCAGGACCCTATCTCTTTTGACCCTCGTTTTCCGTCGCATTCACCCCAAACCAAAACCCGTTTTGAGTAGAGCTTTCATAAATCGTAAAGTTATACACAGTGTATTTTCTGCTATAGAATAACAAAATATTGTCACCATGAGGCGTATTTAAAATCTTTTGTAAATCAAAGCTTGCCACTAGAGTGTCCTTGTTTACAGAATAGTTTTGATGACTAGTAAATCTTTCATAAGTAGCATATTTTTCTTCCATGTGATCTTTAATCTTTTCCTTGTCCTTTTCTGCCTCCTTTGGATTGTTTTCATGTTTAGCGCAAATGTTGCACTTATCCTTCTTCGGAACGTGAATAGTTATGTTGCTGTATTCCTTATGGAACAGATTAATGAAAACACGTTCGCTCAGGTAATTTATCTTTTTCTGTTCGCATGATTTTCGGTATAGGCGGTATAAGTTTGTCAACGTTTTGTATTCTTGTGGTAAATACAGCCTATTGCTTGAATGCCTACAGTAATGTGAGGGTAGTACCGGAAGAGACTCGATGTACTCCTTTGCCGCATTTACAGTAGCTTCTTCATATTTTATGTTATTAATTGGTTTACTTCGTTTATCTTTTTGGGATAAACCCTCTTCTTGTGCATTATACAGTGTATATAACAAAAACTGCTGTGTAATATCTATAGTCTTTAGCAAAAATTGTTGACAAATTTGTCTCCGTCCTTCTCCTTCATTTATATAGTACTCAAATGTACATTGTCTTTTACTTTCAATTGAATCAGTCTTGTAATTGGTTTAAATGGTTTTGTTTTTCCATTTTTACCACATTGTTTTTGTCAAAAACCGTGCACAATCCCGACCAAACGACAGATGAACTCCCACTGATAGCGACTTTTTTGATGCCCGCGCGCTGCTTTCGCATTGGTATCATCCTCTCTTTCGCACACAGAAAGACGTTGTGAGATAGAAAAGGATGGTAATAGTGCAAGTACGTGGTATCTTGTGTTATGAAGTTAGAAATGTGTGTAAATAAAGGTAACAGGGATAAATATTCATTACTTCTCACGAGCAAATTGGTGTAACGGACACCAAACCTAAATATAATTCGATTCAAATAGGTGTAACGTTGACACTGCTTAAAGTATGACAATGCAAATTGGGGTAAGGGACAACTATGTCAAAACTCGTGCAATCCATTTAAAGTATGGATGATATTTATTTTTTGAGATAACAAAGACATTAGTGTAAGGCCAGTTTTATTATTGTTTCTTCAAAAATAAACCATGTAATGGTAATTCGTTGATTGGGAAGACCCTTACCTTATTTGAAATAGATTGGCGGCGATAATTACACCATTTCAAGTTCCTATATTGCATAGTTTTTCAGATACATTATTATAATGGGGCCGATTCGAAATTTGGATCCAAAAATCATTAGGGTAAGGGACATTTTTCTTAAGATAGAATTTTTTCATATTCACCATTCGATAGAGCGAAAAATTCTGAACAAAACTGTATACTCAACTCATTTTGGGTATTTTGTCCCTTACCTCAATTGAACCTACGGTCGACGAATTTGCTTTCGATGCAATTATGCATTTTCGCTGAGTGTTCGATTAACTCGAACACCACTTGTGATGAATCCTTTATGAAACCTTGTTTATATCCAGGAGACAGGACAATGGCAATCATCAGTAGTATGCGGCGGCCACGTCAGTGCTGTCGAGGACGTGAGGTGGGAGCGAGAGGGAAGATACCTCATGAGTGTGTCTGCTGACCAGACCACCAGAGTACATGCACCGTGGAAGACAAGCGAAGGTTTTTTTTAAATATTTTCCAGTGCGCTCTAAGATGATATCTTGCCTACAAGTAAACTATTAACTCGTGACTTGAAGATGATTAAAGTTATGGCCTCACACTGGCGGAGACGGTACGACGGTAGAGGATTTTAAATTTATCAATCGAATTTAATACTTATCCTATCGAAATAAGGCATATATTTCAATGCTCGGTTACCGAACTTTGAGCATCGCGGAACATTGCAATATATACCTTATTTCCAAAGAATAAGTATTAAATTCAATTGATAAATTAACAATCCTCTACCGTCCCATCTGCCGGTTTGCGCAGGCCCTGAAGAGACGTTTAAACGTCAAAAATGTATGGTTAAACAGTCGCTAATCATTACTTAACTCTAAGCAACGTTTTTGAATAAAGGGGTTAGATTCCAGCGCACAATGAATGTATTACCGAAACGTTTTGTGCGTAGGAGTGGCATATTAGCATAATCAGATCAGCATATCATGTTCCAACTGCTGACACACGCCTCCTCTCTTCGAGAGGGAGTGGGCTGTAATCCACCACGCGAGCCCAGTGCGGGTTGGTAGATGTCACATGTCTTCGAACTTTTGGTTCTAGGGCATGCCAGTTTCTTCACGATGTTTTCCTTCACCGTTTTAGAGCAGTGGTGATGAAATTATTTGCACAAACTAAAGCGCCTGTCTGGGTTCGAATCCATGACCTACAACTCTTAAGTCGGGGCCGTTACCACTGGGCCACCATCGCTTCCATAGGAGTGAAATATCCACAATTCTCAATAGCGCACAGCGTACGTCTGGTCGCACGATGTCTGAAACGGCTTGGAGTCATTCACATTTCCAAATGCATCAGACTTGCAACTTAACCTTGTGAGCAAAATTATAATTTAATACACAGGGTATTGTAAATGTAAAATAATCAAAAATATATAAGGTGTATCTATTCATACACGAAATATTTTAAGAGATATACCTATAGCTGGCACAGAAACTATAAACACAAAAATAAAGATGATATCTCAATGTTTTTTATTTTACGTAATTATTATAATTTTAAAACTGCTTGAGACATTTGGCATAAAACCTTTACACCATGTTCTATGAATGACCCGCCCGCCCCGCGGTAAAGTGCCGCCGCGTCGAGATACCAATAAACAGCTGATAGGAGCAACTCGAATTCGCATGTTAATGACCTCTGTCCGTCTGTGTGTGCGAGTCTTATCCGTCAGCTGTCGTCTCGCAGTGGTCAAAAGATTTAATAAACGGGATAAATGGCTTGTCATGTTATCGTCACAGGTTTACGACTGATTCCGTTAGTCGGAAACCTGTCTATTTTACACGAAATTCAGTTATCCCATTGCATCAGGTATGCAGGTACCTTTTACGAATTCTTGTTACAATAATTTAAAATGTACATACCTAATACTTGCGTAGTTTTTATTTACACTATTTACACCAATTGTTGTACATATTCGTCCTGTTGTTGGACGCAGATGGCTGCACGTTTTAATATGTATCCTTGCACTTTTAATAATGTGTCTCTATCACTAGGCATCACTGCGAAAGCGTTCACAATTCGCGTTCCTAAGGGTCTATCGCCTATTAACCCAGCCCACACATTAACACTGAACCGCGCCTGGAAATGATCCGGCCTAACAACACGTGGATTTTCTGATGCCCGCGTTGTGGATGTTAAGCAACCCAACTCCTGGTTGGTATACCTGTAGTTAGGCATTGTTAAATATCTTGCCCGAGCGAGCCCGATGCGTGTCAGCTAAGACGCGCGCTAGCGACACAACACGCGGATTGTGTGGGACTGAACATAAACACACGCCGCGCGCGAGGCGAGGCGCGGGCGCCGGGCGGGGGAGGCAGGCGCCCGCGCGGCGCGCTCACGTGTTTCTCTCTCTTTGTTTATCATTCATAAAAGCCGCGCGCCGTCTCAAATACCGCCGCCCGCGTAAACTAGCGTAATGGATGTTAAAAAATAAGAAGGAACCAGTATTTATTATGTGTGTCAAGTAATATTAAACTATTTTTTTTTTTTTATAATATACCTTGATATATATTTTTTTTTTGTTGCTATGGTTTCTTTACCAGCTATAGGTATATGTCTTAAAATATTTCGTGTATGAATAGATACACCTTATATACGACGATGTTTAATAGCCTTTTTTAGAACAATGCTATTAAGCGCGTAAACAAGCTTAACCCCTTTCTACATCGATGGTATAACTTAGATTAATTCATTATATTTATATCTCCAGGTAGCGAGTGGCACGAAATAGCTCGTCCTCAAGTCCACGGGTACGACTTATCGTCTCTTGCGCTGATCAACAGCACGACCTTCGCATCAGCGGCAGAGGAGAAAGTTATTAGGGTGTTTAGAGCACCGCACAACTTTGTACATAACTTTAAGAATATTAGCGGAGAGGTCATTGAAGAAGATGGTAAAGGTAAGAAGTATTTGGACTTATATTTTCGGATTAGTAATAACTGATAAGTATCTTGAACCGCCCCAAACTCAACAAGGTAAAAAAAAATCGAGGAATGGACTAAAAAGGAGTAAGTACTCGCGTTCTGTTTCACTTTTTCTTTTCTCTGCCAAAACTGGTAAAAAGAAACATAATCCTACTAATATTATAAAAGCGAAAGGTTGTGAGGATGGAAGGATGTTTGTTACTCCTTTACGCAAAACTACTGAACGGATTTGGATGAAATTTGGCACACAGATACAGATAGTTTATAACCTGGATTAACACATAGGATACTTTTTATCCCGATTTTCCCACGGGGTCAAGACTTATTCGGGTGAAACCGAGGAACGCTGCTAGTATGTAATAACGAAGAACATTTACGTGAATTAGAAAGAAAATTCTTCGTATTTTTCTTTCCAGTTCACGTAAATGTTTGTCAATATTTAAAGCACATGTTCAAGAGTTCGTTATTTTTTACTCGACTGCGCGACAGCAAAGTTCAAAACAAGATCACTTTTGAAGCAGTTTGATGCCGTTGGTAGCATCATATCTGACTTTAAACTAAAATAACCGCTACCATCTGCATCAGAGCATCAGACTGCTTGAAAAGTGATTTTGTTTTTAATTTTTTAATTGCAATCGGGTTTTTCGACTTTTTCAATATTTTTAAACGAAATGGTATCACAAATAAAAAAATACTGTCGCCTCACTACACAGCAGCCACAGCAGTCCACTGCTGGACTTAAGCCACCATTACCCTCCACTCGCCATGCCATTCAACTCATCATTTCAGCCAAAAGACGTCCACTTCAGGACCTAGGCCTCCCCCAAGCACCGCCGGTTCGACCGGTTCTGTCTTCACAAGGTCATCGGTCTACCTCGTGGGATGCCTTCCAACGCTACGTCTTCCGACGCGGTCTCCACTCCAGAACCTTTCGGCCCCATCGGCCATCTGTTCTGCGAGCATTTTACCCTGCCCTTTGCCACTTAAGTTTGACAATTCTTCGGGCTATGTCGGTTACCCTGGTTACCTAGTACCTATAACTAAAAAAACATAATATTTACGGATATCTCAGTGGTCTAGCTAAGGGAGCAGCGCTTCACTCAACAATTCGTCTGTAATACTTGTACTACCAAATACCTTTATATTTATTTATATATAATTTTTTGTACACCAGAAAAATACATAATAAAAAAGAAAACAAACGCTACAAAATATACAATGGGCGGTCTTATATTTTTCAGGACCTGAGGGCGCAGCGGTTCCTTCTCTCGGGTTGTCAAACAAAGCCGTGTTCATTGGAGGAGACGAGCAACCGGACGGCGATGAGGACAACGACGGGTACTTCGTGCCGATTGATATGACGGGTAAATAATAAAAATATCTGCCTATTACTGTCACACCGCAGGCAAACGGCCTCTTCTCCTACAGAGAAGCCACGAGCATTAATCACCACGCTTCCTCAAGACAGGTTGGGGATTTCAGACTTATATTAATTATAAGTCCAGGTTTCCTCACGATGTTTTCCTTAATTTCGTGTGTTTTTGGCATGTGAGTTATTTATTTGTTTTGGGTTTTTTTTTTGAGTTCTGTACCCAATCAACAGTCAACGGGAACTCATGAACCGTTATTAAATTTTCACAGATTGTGTATTTCTATTGCCGCTATATTAACAAATAATACATATTAAATAAAGTTAATAATTAAAGGGGGGTACAAGACCAATACAAGAAACGTGTTTTTTTCGGCCTTTTTTGCTCGATCTTAATACGGTACGGAACCTTTCGTGTGCGACTCTGACTCGCACTTGGCCGGTTTTCTCAAAAGTAGTGAAAATAATTAAACACTAATAAATATAAGTCTAACATTCCAGAGCCACCAACCGAAGAGACTCTAATGCAGAACACACTATGGCCGGAGGTACAGAAGCTGTACGGCCACGGCTACGAGGTGTTCGCACTGGCCGCCAGTGCTGACGGCAAGCTACTCGCCTCTGCGTGTAAGGCCACCACTGCTGAACACGCGGCCGTGCTTATATGGTGAGTAATTACCAATACAGTCCCTAGAGTTCAGTTCCCGAAAATGTAGAAGTCCATTACAACGCCAGAGTTACCTGTCCCAGCCATAGATTATTTTATCGCTCAAGATGCCCAAGATACAGGCTTGCCTAGTTTGGGGACAATGTAAAACCACTGTAAATCTTTTTAGCAACAAAGTTTTTTTTTTTTTTTAAGAATCTTACAATAACATTAGGTCCCGTGTCAGTCAAAAAGGTACATAAAATAATTTATCGCTGACTGTTCTCACTACATTCCGGGAGAACTCTCACTATTGTACTTTTCTTGTGCGAGAAAATAGTCGATAGCTAGTCGCTTCTTCGTCGGCGGCACAGAATACATAATAGTACAAGTTCAGAAAATTCACTCCGCAAAATCATTTAAATAAATAGCGACTCTTGTCGCACACCGCTAATTACCAACTGGCCTGGCGGCGATAGGACAAGTAGCTAAAGCAGTTTGCTCACTTTCAAACATGGAAAGCGATTGTGATAGTTTAAGGTTGAACTAGTCGCAAGCTCGAAGTCACTGGTGGGCGTGGCCCAAAAGCACGCTGTCTCACCTGGCATCGTGTCCGACAGAGATAGTATCAGTGATGAGCAGTTAGACGCTGGTCTACAGCACAACGTTCAGTTCGCACATACACAAACACCGTTCCGAACTGAAACGACGCGACATTAGACGATGCACACAAGCACCGCCGCTGTGCCGCTCGCCGTGAAGTCAACAAGTACCTACAAACTCATACTAAAGTAGTAGGCACTTGTTATCGTTTTATATACCCTTATAGATCGCTCAAGAGTTCACCGACGCATGCTTACTTGTACAGTCATCGCTCGCCCGACCGCGCTTATTTTTACTGCTTACATCCGTGTTAGATAATAATTGTAATTTTATTTTTATTTTTTTAATTATTCTCGGGACCATGGATCCCGGTCCTTTAGAAGGCGTACGAGGGGCCGAAGCCAACTCACAGAGGCCCCTTAGACAAATTTAATTGGAATGAGGCACCAACCGACGATTATCCCTGTTCGCAATACGCAAGGGCACACCCCAAGGACAACCCGCGGTTGGTGTAGGACTATTGCAGGATATGGAAACAAAGATATTGGACTATAGGTTTGAGTGGCTAAAGTTGACTGGTAACCTGGAACTATAGGACTATGAACCCTGTCTGATCAATGTTTTATATGTACACGGTTAAAATAGCAGGGGGTGACTTGCACACTCAATAATAATAATTATTATTATTACAGTTGTTTACCTGTAAATTGTTTCCAAAATTTGCCCAACAACTTTAGGTACAGACGCTAGCACATCAATCTACTACAATCTGTCAAATTTCTTGAATAGATTTTCAACTTTATCTCTAAAGCACAAAGTTTTTTTTTTTTTTAAGTACTTTGCCACACACTAGGAATTTCTCCTGTATCGTGGGTGCGTTTACAAACATTTATACTAACATACACAAACAGCCAGACCAAAGCCAGAGTTCAAAGTTGATTGGGAAAATTTGACAGTTTCGGGTAGGTTGACCTGCTGGCGTCTGTACTTAACTAAATGTAAAAAATCTTGACACATCTTTTTATCTAAATATACAGTTTAAAAATCTAGTATTTTTACAAATTCATTATCATAATATCAGTAATTTCTAAGATTTTATGAATTTCAAGACAAGTGACACATCAATATTGTTTTTATATAGTTAAGTACCTAAAGCGATTCGGTATAGGTTTGCAGTAGTACCTACATAGGTAGTTACTCACGGACGTAAGGTAGGTAATTACCTAATTAATTAAAACTAGGTTTAAGGTATACTCTAATATGTTAAGAAAATGTATTCATAACTTACAATCCTTATGTAATCTGAAGCATGCTCAAAAAATAAGGGCAAAGCTTCATGGGATATTGTTAGACCAGTACAGGTAACGAAAGGTCTCGAGAATATATTGATAGTATAGTTGACGATGCTACTACTGCAACATCAGCCTTGGATATCGCAAACCTAAGATGAGCCACAGACCGAAATGTGTCATCGCACAAGAATACTTATTTAACATCTTTGTATGTAACCGCATTTAAAGCAAATAAATGACTTTACCTAAATTTTAGTGTCCTCAACGGTTTGTGGTAGCCTAGGTAATTATAACAGTAGGTATCTTAACTAGGCAGAATGCAGATAATATTATATTGGGTAAACTATGATAATCCTACACAGTACCTACATCATGTACGTACCTAGTTTACCTGCCTACCTACACAACGGGGCACCGGTCGCTAAGCTCCAAGTAATGGCCGAGCGGTAAGATAGAAAATGTATTGGCTAAAAGATATAATTATATTAACTATATCAAAAAATATCCTCGAGAGAGGTACCTATCTAAATAGATTAGGTATAACAAATTGTACGACTTACCCAGTGTTTATTTGTAGTTGTTCACACCTATTCTTCATCAACCAATACAAGTTTACTGACACAGCGTCCACTTAAACCAACAATGATAATTTCAATTGAAAATATCGAGGCCAAACAGTGCGAAGTCAAACAGATAAAGTAGGTAGTATCGAGACTCAAGGTTATGCCAGGGGTCGATTTAGTATCTACGTGCGAATGATAATAACATATAGCGCAGGGAGTATAGTCTACATAAATTATACGAACGACGTAGGCCGCAGAAGCAGATTGAGTAAAACAACGGGTTGCACTCCGGGAGTGCCGGCAGAAGTGAAAACTTGAATGTTAACGTTGTGCATTTTTGATATTTTGGTTGGGTTAATGGTTAGGGATTTTTATTGTCCGTATGTCGGTATATTCCGGCTAATCTCCGAAACGGCTGACGATTTTGACGGGACTCACTGGCAGCTGAAGTTATAAGGAGTAACTTGGCTACTTTTATTTAAGAAAAAGAATTATGGTCCACGCGGCGAAAGCCAGTTACGAATAAATTCTTATCATCATCATCTGCCTAGCCTTTCCCCAGCTGTTGGGGTCAGCTTCCAGTCTAACCGGATGCAGCTGAATATCAGTATTTTACATAAACAATGAGCGACTGCATGGGCTTCTGACGACGTTCTTATTCATTGTAGCAAAAACTTACCCTTATATATTATTTCCTTAGCCAAATAACCGCTATCTGGGACTTGGTCAGAATACAGTTTTAATATTTTATTAATTATCTCTTTTTAGATTTCTTATATTGAAACATGTTTCTTTTCACAGGGACACCTCGACCTGGCAACAAACACAAAAGCTCGTGTCTCACCAACTAACAGTCACCCAACTAGCCTTCTCACCAGATAGTCAACGTCTTCTCTCAGTGTCCCGTGACCGAAGATGGACCTTATACCGAAGGCGACAAGGTTCAGACTCGTTTGACATGGTCGCTAATACAGACAAGACCAATGGCGTGCATTCGAGGATTATTTGGTGTTGTGCGTGGACGCAGGATAGTAAGGCGTTTGGTACGGGGTCCAGAGATGGAAAGGTAAATGTTATGCAAGTACCCTTCGAATAACTACTGAAAATCTAATCTTTTGGAATAAATTAAATAAATTAATAACTGATGAATAAATTAAATAAATAAATTAGTAACTGTTTTTTAGGATTTTACGTTAGCTTTAAATGTCCTATTCTTTTCCATATTCGATGTCAGGTTTAGTTTTTTTTTTTTTTTCTAAGAATTTCTCCTATATCGGGGGCTCGCCAGACCAGAAATAAATCAGCAGGTTAAGTGAATATTTGTTTAGTGGCGCGTAGCCTGCTTAGTCACTGAGCCACTGAGAATGTTTGTAGGTTCTTGCGGACTCTTATCCATTGGTTGCATATTAAACTATCAGAATGCAAAAAAAAAACTTTTTTTTAAATTAGGCACTTTTGAGCGTCAAAATTTACAAGAAAATAGAATTGATTCTAGTTGCCCCTTCCAAAAGATAGTTTCATGTGGAAAAGAATGGGCAACTCCATCGTTACTCTTCGAAAGTGGTTTACATTGTTTTTTTTTTTTTGTTTTAAGGCCTATTTGAAATCTTTTTTTTACCTTCAACCATTTCAGGTGTGCATCTGGTCAGAAACCGGTCCTTCAAACTCGTCCCTCGGCGACTACGGTCTGCTCGGCAAAGCGCTAGAGGTGCCCGGTGCTTCAGTCACAGCTCTAGATTTCGCGCCTTATAGCGGGGTCGGCATAGTGCTGGCCACTGGCTTCGAAACTGGTGTCATCGGGATATACCACTTTGGAGTTGATGGATGGAATCTATTGCGGGAACTAGATAATAGGTAAGTCTGATAAGTGTTTGGGGCTTTTATTTGGCCTTCTAACCCGTTAAACCAGTGATTCCCAAAGTGGTCCATATCGACCCCCAAGTAAAAATTTTCTTAGTTCAAGATAATTAATTTATTTATTAAAACTTTATGCACTAGTAAAAAATACTGTACAAAGGCGGACTTAATACCTGAGGCATTTCCTACCAGTCAACCAACACAGACAAACAAAATCAAGTTAGACAAAATTGTCTTGGCTCAAGAAATGGTTTACTTCGTTCAAAGTCATTTCGGGCTTCTAACTTTTTACATGTTTTTTTTTTTATTTTTTATTACCACACTTCACTACAGTTAGAAATCTTTCAAACTGAGTAGCACTATTCCAGCTGAAAACAACACATTTGAAGTAATTAAAAAACCAATTAAATACTTTACATATAAATCTAATATACAATTTAACACCATCTAAAGTATGTGTATACAACTAACTACTATATATATTATGTACACGTATGTAAAGAAAAAAGTAAAAAAGATGAGGATGAAATTAAAAAAAAAAAACAATGTAGCAGGTCAGTTAACCAGGGGTCTACCCAAAACCGAAAAGCATGCCAAGTGGTCGACAACATAAAAAGTTTGGGGACCTCTGCTTTAAACTAAGATGATATTCTTGTAACAAAACTGGCGAAATGTGGGTGTACTACGGTACATCTCTGCCTAACCCTTCAGGGAATACAGGCGTGATGTTGTGTTGTGTGATATTCTTGTAAATATTGTAACAGGCGTGAAAAACATCAAGAGTTACGTCACTATCCGTATTTCCGACTTTTTCCCGGAAACTAAAATTTTCTCTTCAATGCTGCACCTACCTACTTCTTCCGCACTTCTCATGTGACGAAACGAAAGAGCAGTCCAACGTATAATTTCGGCTTGTCTCTCAAGCGGCTCGTTGGTCTAGGGGTATGATTTTCGCTTAGGGTGCGAGAGGTCCCGGGTTCAAATCCCGGACGAGCCCAAATCTTTTTGTACATTTTATACAAATTTTGTTTGTTTGTTTTTAGCGCGGCTCATCATTTGGCGGTGAAAAGGTTGACGTTCAAGCCTTCTGAAGATAATGAAATATTATTGGCAAGTTGCGGGAACGACCATCTTGTGAGAATATACAGTGTTGATATCACCGCGTAATAAATTATATTTTATCTAATTTTATGCCCTGTTTCTTTATGCGTATAATTAATAATCCTTATAAATGTAATTTTATAAATGTTCTTTTTCATAAATCGAATAAATTATCAGAAATAAAATACCAATTTATCTAACGTATCAATATATTTACAGAGAATTTGACAAAATGATTCATCAGTAAAATTTACAAAATGCGAACACGTATTAAAATTTGTATAAAATCACATTTGATTTGTTAATTGGTACAAGAATTTTAACAAATGTCTTTTAATGGATCACCAAAAGACTTATAATTTATTATTTACAAAAATATTTGTAATCAGCATTCATGACTATAAAAACGCTATGGTTTTACTGGGTAATATTGAAAAAAAAAAAAGGCTAAACTAATACAACAACTAAACCAGGTAGCTGGCGCTGTTAGTATTGTTTAGGGTAAATAAATAAGAGCCAGAGCAAACCAAATGCTCACTCGAATTATAATAGAGATCGACAAACGAGATGCTTTTAATGTGCAGCTGTCTATGGTTAGCGGCGATGGCACCACTATGACCGCATTGCTCTTCTCGCAATGAATTTAAATCCGTTTATCACCATCATTTAGAGAATTTGTTTCGGAAGATTTGGATATAATACATTAATATTAAACTTATATGTAATATAGAAATCTTGTTTTTTGTTAAGTCGTAAAAACCGTGCGAAGACGAACCGTAATTGACGGATCGCTAGTATCTAATATAATTCTCTTGACTTATCTTATCCTTCTATTGATCTCAAATATAATATAATTATATCAAATATAATTTCTAAAAATAGAGTTAGTAATAACAATCATTACAAAAATATGCTTTTACGATTTTAAAATCTCTCCATTCAATTATACATATTTCTATTTTATTATTATTTTTAAAGCAGTAAAAGCGATTGAGTAGAGTTATTGGCTTTGCAACATGAGAGATATACGATTATGACTTATTCAGCAGTTACGCTAATCTGAGACCTCACTATGTGTACATATCATTTTATTAAAACTTATTATTATTTCGCTTATAAAGTACCCATAAGAATCGCTACATGATTACGCACGGAGGAATTCCGAGTAGACACATAGTCAGCTTAGTTATTTTGATGAATTCTATTCCCTGAGAAATTAAAGTTTTGCAGCAATGGTACAGAATATATGCTATAGTCGCCACGTTAGGAACTGAGTCGTCGGGACATAAATCATTGTTATTAGTCAGTCTCGCTCGCAGTTATGGAGCAGGTAGCAAACTATCGATAAAACGCAAGGCGTTGCATATTCTTATTGCAACTGGCATTTATGGCCCGACGACTCAGTTCATAACGCGAGTACTATGCCTACTTCAACGCTAAGGAATTAAAAGCCGTAGATAAAATGTTATCATGACATGAAAACAAAACATAATATTGTTTCTGCTCTTGGGACAATTTTCTTTTTCAATTACTTACACCTATATACAATTAATCATTATTGTTTATCATTTCGTGTACTAAAATATTACTTTTAGACAGCTTTTACCAGGCTAAGTTTCGTTTTAAAGTTTGCTTACGTCGGTAATTACTTTTAAATTCCTATTTAAAAATAACACACTTAAAAATATTTTCCAAAACCGCTAATGAGCGACCATGATAGCTTCTTCGGGTTTTGTGATCTTCAAATATTTCATGAAACGCCTAATTATTTTAAGTTTCTTCTTCTTTTTGCCACTGGAGACACTTTTCTGGCTCATGCTGCTCAAGGAGTTACAGTCAGCAGTCCGTGAGTGTACATTGAGGGAGTCCAGGTCATTCATAGAAATGCTTTTAGGTGCAGATGGGAGGAAGAGGTGATTGTCGTCGTTTATGTAATCGTGGATGTTCTTGCTCGATGGGAGCTCCACAATCTTGATTTGTGGCAGCGAGGTATTCATTGTGGTGTTGTTGATTCTGTAAGTGATAATTGTTAAAATTAGGACTGATAGAAGAAAAGTCTGCAGCCAGAGTGCTTCATTTCAACAAAACCTTTTACAGGCAATTCTAAAAAGTCTTGAAAATATCCCATACATATTCTAATTCAAATTTAAAAGTAATTAATTCAAACTAGGCTGAGAATCAGCACTTTACGAACGTCAAAATGATATAAGATAGTTCCCCAAAAACGCCCACCCTTCACCACTTCCTAGTGCTTTAGCTGGGAAGAAGAAGTAGCGCAACAAACTCCGCAGCAGCACAGCTGTCTGTTCAATTAGAAAAACTTGATTCTATACAAAACTTATGCAAAAATAATTCACATTACCACATATTTCAATTCTCAATACAACTCATAAAAAAACATTGTAATGAGTAGATTATGTCAATACTAAAATATGATGATCATACAAGATAACACCCATAATAAACTAGTCTCACATAAATTGAGATTGTTGATAAAAAGGTTAAAAAGAAAGAAAGAAAAATTGTTTATTCTGCACAAACAAGAAGCACTTTACACAAAATGTAAACATACAATTAAGACTGATAAATCTGATTGATCTTCAATTTATATTGAGAATTTACTGTTAAGATTTAAACCTATCTTCAAAGCCCTTTATGTAAGTGTCTATTTGAAGCACACCATTGTTTGTTTATAGGAATACTCAAGGATTAGGAAATATAGTAAATACCTGTTGTTGTACTGCGGTCTCGGAGTGTGACGAGCGAGCTCGAGGGACTGCTTTAGTTTCATCCAGAAGTCGAATATGGCGCGTTCTTCCTCATTGTAGTACAGTTTGTGGTAGAACGCGAGGTGCGACGGCAGCTGGCAGTCGCGGTACATGATAGGGATTATTTTGTGATAGCTCGACTCTGGAAAAGGAATATAAACACTTTAACAGCGCCTTTATTACGTAGCAGTATTAGCAGTTTTCGTAAATCAAGTTACTGATGAGAGGTTGACCGTACGAGGGCAGTCTTTTCGCTCAAGGCGATTTCTACCAGACAGCCTTAGGACTATGAACTTCAAACATTATCAAGCAAATTATGATGAACCAGATAATTCACAAAATACTAATGAAAAAATTTAATACTGCAGTATGAAATGTAATTAAAAATTAACAGCTATTTACCAATGCTGACGGCTTGAGCGTAATCTCTGTAGAAGGTGTTAGCTTGGCTGCTAAGGAACTCTGGCGAGCAGACAAGGATGATGCGCTTGCATCGCTCGGAGATAAGCTGGGCAACTGGAGCGTACGGCGTCATGTGACCTGCTTGCAGCCTGTCCTCTGTGCATAACTGGGGACAGAGGTTCAACGGTCAAACTCAATCCATGGAAAGCTTCCATAAATGATGTGTGTGAGATGGTATGACGAGACGGCGACGGAAATAATATTAGTAATATTAAAACATTGCTGATATTACTGTATGTTTGACATCTTACAAAGATTTACAAAAACGAGCTTTAATAATTTGCTAATGTCGACATATGTTTGCCCTTGACTGTAGATTCTGATGTTCTTTTTGCGGCGTGTATTTAATTTAATCTATGTTTTGTGTGATATCAGTTTCAAGATAACATTTAATATGTACAAAACTAAATTAATCTGCAAATATACAAATCAAATCAAGGCTTAGTATTAACATGTATTGCATATTAAGTAGGTATGTTATGCTATGCTATGCTATAGTAAAATGTTATCTATCACATCACATTTGCTACATACTCCGGATACATAAATCGCCTACACATTATGGTTTTTCTATTTGATAAAAACAAAATAATAATATTTCGGATTTATCGGGAGAGTTGTGGGATAATTCTGTGATTCACTTCTCTTGTTTGTTGGTATAAATATACAATTTTTGTGGGATGCAGTGCAATACAAATATATGAGTTGGCCCTTTTTTTTAATGCAGAACTCGTTTTTAAAGATAAACACAGAACATTATTTAAATCTAGCTTTTTGCCTATTACGTCCAGGTGTGAATAAATAATTTCTACATGATTTCTTAATAAGTTTTGTTATATTTGTATGAAATTATAAAAAGGCAATCTCTTTATAATTTCATACAAATATAACAAAATTTATTATTTTATTATGACTAAAATATTTAAATATCATTAGTTCCTAGTAGAGATGTACCGACTATGACTGGCCGACTAGCCGTTGTAAAGAGGCCGACTAGTCGGCCAAGCCGACCACGGTTCCGGGGTATTCGCCAATTTTCGTGACGCTTCGTTTACAGCTGATTCGCGCGCAAGACGTAACCGCCGGCCGGCGCTGCCTGCGAGCGTATAGGAACATGTTTTGTTTACTTCGCATTGTTTCTTAATTTTAGCTTTTGCACGGGTCAGCAGGCTTACTCTTGATTTCAATTCCGATCTATCGACATTGGAATTATGATATTTCGTACTCTTGAGTTCGACGCTAGCGCCACATTGTGTTTAAATTGGGTGTCCATTTTGGGGAACTAACTGGAATCGGGATCGGGCTTCGCGCGCTACTCTCGACTTTATTTGACAGCTGTATATTGCGCCGGTATTGCGTTGGGATTGTTTGTTGATTGTGATTATTCCAATAGCAAAAGTGTAACTTTTTAGAAATTGTATTGCGTTTTATATGGTTTTCAATAAGTATTATGTGTATAATATGACACGATTAGTAGTAATGTACAGTGTTTTAGATAATTCCCATAAAAAACCATTGAAAAAAAGACGAGATGAGCGCCGGATGATGCGATATACGAACAAAGCGTTTTCTATGAATGAAGACTAATTTAAAGCAAATTATAGAACGAGCAATTTATTTTTTTTGCTTTTACCAACTCTTTCTATTATTCACTCGGTCAATTCTCCAACTGCATATGTATGCAGTTGGAGAATTGACCGTGACGTATTTCGATGTATATATGGGAGAACATGTTTTTCAACAACAAAGTTAAGTTTGTTTCCATCCATCCCAACTACGAAACCCTTTATGGTACGTGGTCCGACTCGCTCAAGGTCGGTTTTTTTGCTAGCCAAATGTGATTAGTCCCAAAACACTTCAATGTTACACACTTATGTTGGGTTGTGTAACTGATGGACTGCTTATTCATATAAGCAAATTCGAATAAAGACTTACTTGTGGATGATACTGGTATTGCGTCATTGTGTGACGTGCCAGGAATAGGGGATATTTGGATGTTATGCAAAGAATGCAATTAATCAAATTTAATCAAGTAAAACATTACTTTAAATTATAAAGTATGTAGGTATAGTATGATTGTATATTTCCTTACCACTTGCATACAACTTTAATATTAGTTAAGTAGGTAACTTGAAAGGACAATCAAATTATTGTTACTAAAGAGAAACCACGCGAACAATAATATAATGATCTAAACAAACTTGCATAACGAATTCACTAAAACCAGTTGACATCCCTTTTTTTTGTAGTATGGCAAAGACCATACCGCATACAGCCAAAGTCATGGTTACTTTTATGATTTTAATCATGTTCTTACGTCCAAATGAATTTAATACGTTACAATTAATCAATTCAACAACTATTTATATCATATTTATTTATTAGTCTTGCTATTTAAAGGATAAAGCATTTTAAAGTGCTATTACAAGTTTATCGTAATGAGTTGATCAACACTATTGCGGGGCGTAACATAGCTAACTTCATGTGTAACAAAATAATCGCAAGGCAATCCCAATTACAATCCAATGTTGACAATATTGTTTTCAAGAGTACCGAATCACGTGACTGCAAAATTCACATTGGAATCGTATTGGCTTTAGATTGGAATTGGAATTAGTTTGAAGAGTAAGCCCCCTGAGCGGTTTTTTTGTGTAAAAAAATAAAGACATACTGTTATTGTTCATTAAAGTGAAATAGCTCAATAAAAATTTAATAATTTCTTGATTTATATTTGATAAATGTCATAGATATTTTTTCTTTAAAGTAATTTTGGAGACTGATTACCAAAGGAAAAGTTTCTTTACATTTCAAATGTGTAAAACTAATTCTAAAATAAAAATATTAATTAACAATCAAGCTAATGTAATTCCTCATATATACATTTTATTGAGAAATACATACAAAGTAAGAAGCCGGATAGTCGGCGCTCTTTGCCGAATAGTCGCCGACTACGAAAGTGGCCGGATAGTCGGCTTTACCGACTAGTCGGAACATCTCTAGTTCCTAGTAGTTTTCCTTATACCTGAAACCCTGCAGCACTCATTCTTGCCAGTAGCTCATCAACGAATTTCTTGTCTTCTTTAGCATACAAAACAAAGGCATCATAGTGCTGCTCATAACCCGGTACATCATCATATGTGATCGGACTGAACACTTGCTGCTCATCATTGCTATGATTGATGTTATTGTTGTTGTTTATTGCTATTTGGTTTTGTCTATTCACTGAAAGAGAATAATGTTAGTTGAATCAATCTGACAGCACTTGCATTCATAAACACAAATCTTACTCACTACTGAATAAAAATACCACAGAATTTAAATAGCAAGATCTAAGAAAATATTGTTTTTTTAATTTATCAAGAACTTAATAGTTTTATTGATAATATTAACAACATAAATAAATTTGCAAATTCAAGTTCTAAAGTTTATTTATTAAAAATTAGACCTTATCATAGAGGAGTAACGAAAATAGAATAAAAACTTTAATTATATATAACTCGTCCATCATATAACCAACCGCCGTGCGTGAGCTAGCTGTCTCGCAGTGTGCGTGTTAACTATCGGTTTGAAGGTACCTAGAAGAAGCCGTGTCGCCAGAGCGCTCAGAAAAGTAATAATTATCGTATATAGATACTCTGTGGTATTTTTTACCCAGTGGCGAGTGCTGCTACCCAATAGCAGTTAAAATGACTTAATAAAAATAAACAATTTACTATAAGTAGTCACTGAACACAGAAATACTGTTTCTTGTATCCATTAGCATAGTCAAATTTTTCAAATGTCATTTGATTTGTTTGGTTACCCTCCAACTAATCTCATCAGCTGACACAAACTTTTAGAATCAGAGAGTTTATCTGACTTACAGAAAGTTGATGTAAGTCTCATAATTTAATTCTATAACTTACCTAAAAGTTCTCTTCTCTTAATTGCTTCTCTGAGATCATCATACAGATCGTCATAAACATCGTAACGATCTAACCGCTTCAAATTGTTCAGCAGCTGACCAACTGTTGCAGTCTGGTCTTTTTGCCATATTTCCAACACTTCGGTAGTCTTGTGAGGACGTAGTTGGATGTATGCGGCCTTTTCTGATGACACATTGACTAAGTATGCCAGGCCCCGCCAGTCTCTGAAGTAATCATTTAATAATTAAATTTTATGTATGTTTCAGTACTTAACTATTATACATTGTAATAGTAAATCAATTTTCACACCTCCCATTTAAGACCTAGGCCAAATATTTTTTGATATTAGGATATCAAAAAATGTTTGGCCTAAGTATCCTAAAGAATATGAATTTAAAATGTAAAAAAAAAACAAAATGTTTAAAGCTAGTAGACTTCATTCAGACTTAATGCCTTATATTATATAAGGAAAATGAAGTGAAGAACTTTGAAGTGGGCGGGCCATATATGTAGGATATATCAAGGCAGACAGGCCCGAGTCATGACGCAGTGGATGCCAGAATACGGGAGTCGTCGCTGAGGGAGGCCAAGGCTCACGCTGCCGTGATGACTTAGATGTGTTTATGGGAGATTGGCTGGAGAAGGCAAAACACAATGAACAGTGGAAAATTATGGGGAAGACCTTGGCACAGCAGTGGGCCAATAAAGGTTAATAAAAAACAAAAAATCTGTTTGCATTCTTGCTCAGCACAATATTTACTGTTTTTAAACAGTTTATGTCACTTGTTATAGTGGTCAATTGTTCAATAAAATTCTGACTTGAAATCTAACCTTCAGTCTTTACTTAATTTAGCAATCTAAGTATTGTAAAAAAAATCTTAAAATCAATGAACTCAACCTTGTTTAATCTAATCAAAACAGCAAACTACTACACTCACTATTAATAATAATAGGCATGAACATGTTTACAGGTCAATGAGTCACTGTTATCATTGCTTGAGTTTAGATCTTTTTTTAGTATTCATGTAGTTAATGGTTACATAGGTCTTAGGCTTGCTATGGATATGTAGTGTACTTTGAAAAATAATTAATTTCAACACAACAATATCAGCCCAAAATCTTGAGAATAAAAACAGTGCAATTAACATTATAAGGAAAAGCTTTTATAGATGTTCCAAGGTGTTTGAAATCTTTGTCCAAACTTTTAAAGCTGTCGTAATATATAAGATTAAGTCTAAAATAGAATGATTACAGTTAATTATTCATGTTTGCATATAAAAAAGACAGGTTTTACTACCCAGTTGTTTAAAGCAGTTGCTAGTATTTACACTGATTATCTAAATCATAATTATGTAAACGAACAAATAATTACCTGGGAAGCTTATCAGGTCCATCGTTTGGAATAATTTTTGGCGTATCCAACAAACATGATAACAATTCCCGAGTTTTTAATGGAAGACATGACAATGGCAAAGACTGTATAATATCAGTGTCGTCTACCATTTTTATTCCAAATGATTATTTAGCAAACATTCATTTCGTCTGAAAAGTTCACTCAAAGTTAAAACTGTATTTTTTTTGTCTAATATCCTGAAATTTGCAAATTAGCAAATCAAAAAATGACAAAATACATCACGCACACAATAGAAAGGAGAACAGACAAAAAATATTTTTGTTGTGCAATTTTTGGTTGACCGATTTATTTTTGTTAGGTTGGCACACTGTTGGCAAGACTGACACAAATTATCACTCCTATCCACGAAATCGGCAATTTATTTCACAAACATGTGTCATGAAAGTGAAAAATGACCGAGTGCTCTTTCTCTTTAGGGATTTCCTTTATTTTTTGTCTCTTCCTCTGTGGTCTCTTCCTCTTTAGGGATTTCCTTAATTTAATGTCATACACTGTATTTTCAACTCTCGGTGTTGAGCCGAGCGTTGAGAATCCAACGCGTTGGGACGCACTCTCGTCCCAGCGCCTTGAAAAAACACACTGTTGGATTTTCAACTCTCGGCGCATTGAACAAAGCTTTGAAAACCCAGTGCACAGAACGTGGGCTTACAATATTAGACAGCGGGTCCCAAACTTTATAGACACACCCTGTATCTTGGTGACCCAAACACTACTCATAGTTATAGATAGAAAACTAATTTTGTGCTATCAAAATGTAAGAGGTCTCCGGACAAAAACTGTTACTTTTTTTAATAATATTTGTGCAATGTCATGTGATCTTGTTATCCTTACTGAAACTTTCCTTAACAGTTCTGTATATGATGCTGAGCTGTTCCCTCCAGAGTATACTGTACTGAGAAGGGATCGTACGGGTGATGTCGGATGGGGTGGTGTACTTTTGGCTGTGAAGAGTAATATCACTGTTAAAAGAATTGCAGATGTAGATGGCCTAACTGATGATAAAGAATTATTGTTCGCTATTCTAACGGTAAAAAATGTAAAATTTTTAGTATGCGTTGTTTACTTACCACCTAATTATAATGACAGGCAATATCTAGATGTCTTGATTTGTATAGAAAATGCTGTCGATAACTATTCAGATTATCCAATTGTGATAGTTGGAGATTTTAACTTGAAGTCTTGCAATATATCTGTCCAAACACAATTTCATAACTTTTTAGATTACTGTAAACTGCGTCAATGTAACGATATTTGTAATAATTATGGATGCATCCTGGATTACGTACTGACTACTCTTAACGCTGGAAGTATTAGTGTGACCTCAGACATTGAGCCACTTGTTCCTATGGATGCTTACCACCCTCCTTTGGAGATTCTACTTTCACTACCCGTTAATACTGTTAGCAATATCCCAGCATCTCTGACACCAGAACAAAATTTAAATTTGAGTTCGGAGTGGAATTTTCGTAGAGCAGATTTTCAAGGCTTGTATTCTGACATTATAGATATAGATTGGACGGACCTTTTGCGTGAACAGGATGTTGACCTAGCTGTTGAAACTCTCTATGACAAACTTAACAATGTAATCAGTGCTAGAGTCCCTCATAAAATAGTACTTTTTAACAATAAATACGTATATCCCAAATGGTACACACAAGAAATAATACACTATATTAAACTAAAATATTTTAATTTGAAAAAGTATAAAAGTTTTGGATTAGAATTTAACAAACAATTATTTAAATACTACAGAGGCAAAGTAAAAGAACTCATTAAAATAGCATTCAATGAATACATAGTGAAGACAGAAAGTAGTATAGCTCTTGAACCCAGAAATTTTTGGAAATATGTAAAGGATAAACGAAAAAATTTGTCGCGAAGTAATGAATACAAACTTAATAATAAAGTTATAGCGGGACAAGAAGCTATTAACGCATTTGCTAATTATTTCGGTTCAATCTTTCATGATACTACTCCTTTATTAGACGTAGAGGCTGCTAAGCGTGGTGCAATTAACACAGATTCCATATCCACGGTCAATATAGACCAGATCACCATTACGGACCTGCGACGTGCAGTGCAGCGTCTCAAAACAACGTCAGCATACGGCCCTGATAATATTCCAGCATTTTTGGTAAAAGACTGCTTGCGTGTTTTGGGACTACCTTTACTGTATGTGTTTAATCTGTCGCTTCAGCAATGTATCTATCCCGCAAGATGGAAAGTGTCTAGGGTGACTCCAGTGCCTAAGAGTGGATCATCTATCGATATCACCAACTTCAGACCGATTGCGGTGTTACCAGTATTTGGTAAGATATTTGAATCCATTATTAATACGCACATTTCAAAGCAAATCATGCCCCTATTAGATAATTGTCAGCATGGGTTTAGACCTGGACGCTCTACTCTAACCAATCATATTCAATTTGTAGATTATGTGAACAGCAGAGTCAAACCTGGTTGCCAAGTCGATGCGGCATATTTTGATTTTAAAAAGGCATTCGACCTAGTTGATAACGATGTTCTTATATCAAAATTTGCTTCTCTAGGATTTGCAACGCCACTTCTACAATTTATGGCCAATTACTTAAGGGATCGCAAGCAGTTTGTTAGAACAGGAGGGTATACATCTCAAGAATACTTTACTCGCTCTGGAGTAAGTCAAGGGAGTACCTTGGGCCCTACCCAATTCTTAATAATGATCAATGACTTGCCTAAAGTCATCTCAAAGGCAGAATGCCTAATGTTTGCTGATGACCTAAAACTTTACCTCTCAATAGGTGGGGTTGAAGATAGCGCCGCACTGCAAAGTGACATTGACGCAGTGGTAGAATGGAGTGAAAAAAATAAATTGTCTTTTAATAGCTCAAAATGCAAAGTATTAACTTTTTCTCGATCTCGTACTCCAATCATAGCGACATACCAGTTAGCAGGCACTCCATTAGAGCGCGTTTCTTCAATTCGCGATTTAGGCTTAATCATGGATGCCAAATTAAATTACCACGAGCATATAACTAAAATATGCAAAGACGCGAACAAATGTCTAGGTTTTGTGATGAGAACATCGTATCAGTTTAAAAATATCCACGTTATAAAATTATTGTACTATGCCTATGTGCGGAGTAAGTTAGAATACAATGCCATCATTTGGGATCCCCGGGAAAACCTTTATACAATGATGGTGGAAAAAATACAACGGAAGTTTGCTAGGTACCTCTTCAAACGCCAGTATGGATACTATCCATTCCTATATCCGTCGATGTTTGTGTCAGGGATGGTATGCCTCGACACTTTACAATTTAGAAGAGAGTTTATGAAAATAATGCACTATTATCTACTAATCACAAACAAAGTAGACAACCCTGCAATACGAGAGAGCATTTATTTCTATGTGCCTAGCCAATATATGCGTGGCATTGGCAGGCGACAACATAAACTCTTCTCCCATCCACCTGAGTGGTCCTTACGCCTAGCAGACAACACTCCCACTGGTAGAGCTATTAAGCTCATTAATAGTTTTCTTCAGACGAATCCAGATGCAGATATATTTTTCGATCCACCACGTGTTGTAAATTATAATGTATTAATGTATTTGAATTGGAAATAATAATTAATAATAACAATATATTTTTAGTTATAATTAGTCATCATCATCGTCATTGAATTATTTGGACTATTGAATTATTTGGATTATTGAATTATTTGGATTATTGAATTATTTGGATTATTGAATTATTTGGAATATTTAATTATTGTATTATTATTATTATTTTTTGACATTATTTTTTGACATTATCTTATAATATTGTAATGTAATTAAAATGAATAGCATCTATAGTATAGACATAAGCGACTTGGTTTGTAAACTGTAAGCTTATGTTTTGATGAATAAATGAATTGAATTGAATTGAATAGTTGTACAATTTACGGTTATGCTAGCGCAATATTATTATTCAAAGTGCATTACAACATTTACAATAATTTAAGTACAGACGCCAGCACATCAACCTACTACAATCTGTCAAATTTCTTTAATAGATTTTCAACTTTATCACTAGTTTAAGGTTCAAACTTGATTGGGAAAATTTGAGAGTTTCGGGTAGGTTGACCTGCTGTCGTCTGTACAGGTGTAAGTGTAAGTGAGGGCACAGAGCATGTAATTTAAGTGAGGGTATGTATTCTTTCAGAGTGTGTACAATGTGCTGCAAAGTAAACCTTCTGTTTCCTCATAAGTCCGGCCCAGCAACCATTCTTATAGTTTAGTTTTGGCCTCAGAGTAGTTGTTCGGTACAGTGAATGTTTTGTTTATAGCATTAAACACCCGTATGGGTAAATATGACAAAAATCGGATCGCAAAGAAGGTTTTCGTTTTTGGAAGGGGGATTCTATCAGCTATTTTCCTACCCCTTTTACTGCAGCTAGAGCGTTTTGTGTTGACTTTTATGAGGTTTAGGATGAACAGCTGACGTACGCGTAAAACCCCGGATTCCGTATATAGTTCGTCCGTAGAGAAACGCTGCGTCTTACCCAGAATTCCCGCTGCTGACAAGCATGCTGCATGCTTGTGCATGCTTGTGTCTTGGCGGCACTGCCCACATTCTCACGGACGTAATAAAATCGCGACGATATTTAGTCGTGCACTGGATTTTCTACGATCTGGACTGGATTTTCTTAGCGCCGAGAGTTGAAAATCCAACGGTGTGTTTTTTCAACGCGCTGGGACGAGAGTGCGTCCCAACGCGTTTTATCACGCACTGGATTTTCAACTCTCGGTGTTGAACCGAGGAGCGTTGATAATCCAGTGCGCGATAAAATCCCGCCGCGATATTTTTACTTCCGTGCGAACGTAGCCCACGTAGACAGTATATTTTGTGGTTTCTACTCTGACAATTTCGTTGCAAGTGCAATCGCTAGCGGAGACGGCTGCTGCCGATAAGTCATTGCATTTTCTGTTGTGTACTTTCACTGTGTCAATGTTTGGTCTACTAAATCGGATGACGTGAAAGTTCAAGAAATTCTTTTTTTTCAAGTTCAATGTTAAGAGATTTTGCTCTAGCCATGTTGCTTTGATACTCATCCCTTTTTCAAATGCATCCAAAGTCTATTCAAAATTCAAAATTCAAAAGTCATTTATTCAAACTAGGCTGAGAATCAGCACTTTTCGAACGTCAAAATTACATAAGACAGTCCCCCAAAACGCCCACCCTTCACCACTTCCTAGTGCTTTAGCTGGGAAGAAGAAGTGGCGCAACAAACTCCCCAGCAGCACAGCTGTCTGTTCAGTAAAAAAGATTCTATATAATAGTATGCAAAATGATATTTACATTACGCAACACAAAACATAATTTAAATTATAAAATTAATAGCCATATGACAGCTAGCACACGCCAATATACCAACCAAAAACATCGAGAACTATACTCAAGCAGAAATAAAAATAACTTAACGAAAACAATATCTAAATAAAAGCCTCCAGACATAAAGGGCGTGCCCGCTTACATATAGCTGTAACTAGAAGTTATAATTGATAAACTAGGACCATTGAGGTAAAGTAAAAAATTATCGAGGTCGCTAGCTAACCACATATTGCAATACAACTCATAAAAAAAAACATTGTAATGAGTAGATTATGTCAACAATAAATAAAGTAAAATTAGTAAAATTATAAACAATTATATAAACTCATATAACCTGTCAGTAAGTAAGCTAATTCTGGAGAAAGAACATTTAAACATTGTCTTGAGTTAATCACAGCGACCAACTATTCTTGTCATTTAAGTAGTCGTTGATAGAATAGTATGCCTTTGAAGAGAGGTTGGATTTTACTTTAGTTTTGAACGCATTAAAAGGCAAATCTAGCAAAGAAGAAGGTAGCTTGTTATAAAAGGTTATACCAAGCCCAACAAATGAGTTATGAACCTTATGAAGCCGGTGAAAGGGAGTACGTAGTTTGTCCTTATTTCTAGTGTTAACATTGTGAATATCACTGTTTTTAGTATATAAGTGTACTTATATTTTGCCTAATATATTGGCGAAAATGAATTGTGATGCCACTGTGAGGATACCGATATCTTTGAAAAAATCTCTCAGAGAAACTCTGGCACCGAGCTGGTAAATTGCTCGAACAGCTCGTTTTTGAAGGACAAATATATTTTGAATATCAGCAGCTTTGCCCCACAGCAGAATACCGTAGGACATAACGCTATGAAAATAACTAAAATAGACTAACCGAGCTGTATCAACGTCAGTGTATTGTCTTACTTTCCTGACGGCGTAGGCGGCCGAACTGAGCCTTCCCGCTCGATATATGTTGGCCCCACTGAAGTTTGGCATCTACTGTTATGCCCAGAAAAACTGCCGTGTTTACAGTTTCAAGTGACTCATTATCTAAGACGATGTTGGGTCCTAGATTTCTAACATTTGGAAGGGCGAACTTTACACATTTGGTTTTCTTGCTATTGAGAACTAGGTTATTTGACGAAAACCAATCCGTAACCATTGAGAGTGCACTGTTTACATCGTCAAAGTCTTGTCTATTCCTGTCTACTTTAAAAATAAGTGACATTATAGTGAGTATTCCCAAGTAGCTCCATGGAAAATAATAACAGTATCATCAGCGTAGCAGATGACTTCCGCTTGTGGAATGTTAATTAATCCTCAGAATATCGTCCATGTTCATGAAGAGGGTAGGTCCCAAAATACTTCTTTCTTTCTATTTAGATAAGCTGATGTCTACCAGACAAGTAACTGTTGAACCAATCTAAAGACAGGACTCTGACACCAAAAGATTCTAGTTTTTTTTTGCAATGTAGGAATTGACACTGTGTCAAAAGCCTTGGCGAGGTCTAGGAAGACACTAGTTGAACGGTGGCCCTTGTCGATGTTTGAAGAGATTATGCCAGTCAACAGACTCACGGCTTGCTCAGTAGACCTCACGCCGGCCGTAAGCGAAACTGCCGCTCTGAGAGTAAAGAGTTTTCTCTAGAAAGCTTACGAGGCGGTTGTTTATAAGTTGTTCTAGGATTTTAGATAATAACGAAAGCAATGAAATTGACCTGTAGTTGTAAGGGGCATCCTTGGCACCAATTTTGTGAATGGGCGTGATAAAAGCAGATTTCCAGCAAGTAGGAACGGTTTCAGTTTTTGTGTATTGTGTTTTAGGGGGTCCAGTATGTGTTTCTTTGTGTGTTTAAGGAGCAGAGGTCGAAAATCATCGAGAACTGAAGCACTGTCGTCTTTGAGATTGTCTATGATGTTACCAATGTCGCCCGCCCTCCGTTAAGCGTATATGTGTTCTGTGCGCTGTGTTTAAGTTGTTGGTTGCAAGGTTCTTACCAACTGAGATTTCTCGTTACACTTAACGATGGAGATAATGTCGTTTCCTTTATATTTCAGCAGTTCTTGGTTGTCGCTGGTTCGTTTGAGAACTAGGCATATTTTTTTAATAGACCAGAGGCTTATTGGATCTTTCCAATTCTTTCCCGGCGTATCTTGTAGTAGATAATTTTTAGGATATCACTTTTTGGTTGCTGTTTTGTTTGAGCGTCAAGAATGTTTTGATGACAGATGCATCTAATAAGGCCTGGCGAAAACCAGGGTTTAAAATTAAAATTTGAACGACTCATTTAGTATGTTAAATCAACAGGAACATATAGGTACTGACACAGAGCATGTAATTAGGTACTGAAGAACTCATGAGTACAATTAGGCCCGTTGTACACATAGCTATACATCAAGCTATACATTTCCAGTTTATGCTGATCTCGCATTGTAATCGGATTTCCGTTCAATGAGACCTTACAAGTTCATACAAGTTTTTCTTGCCGTGAAAAACTACGGTTTTGCCTTGAAAACTACGGTTGATTCGCCGTGTATAAACACGGTCGTCAGTATTGAATGGATCGCTGTAGAAGCTTGTTAACTGACACGGCGGTACTAAGGCAGGGCGCCGTCGCCGTATGCGTCGTCCGGTGGTTTGCCGTGTCATATCAAGTTCACACGATTATTCTACGGTGCGACTAGCGCCGCGGGCCGCGTGCTTGCCGTACCGTAAATAAACTGTGCCGTGTACAACGGGTCTTAGGGGTACGGTCAACAAAGAAAATTAGTTAACTGTTACTTTGAACCTGACCGCCAAAATACGACAAATGTTTTCGTGCCCGTGCCGCCGCAGTCCTATTTATACGACTGCGAATCTATGACCGTTTTTAGGGTTCCGTAGCCGAAGGGTGCCAAACGGAACCCCATTACTAAGCCTCCGCTGTCCGTCTGTCTGTCAGCGAGTTGTATCTCATGAACCGTAATAGGTAGACAGTTGAAAATTTCACAGATTATACATTTCTATTGCCGCTATAACAACAAATAATAAAAATTAAAGGGGTTCTCCATATTTACTTACTTTTGATTTAAAAAAAAAGTTATTCTAGCCCTGGCATGTGGGGTGTCATTGGATAGAGCTCATCGAGTAGAGAACATTTTTTTTTAATCTTCAATAATGATGAAATAGGGGCCATAAAAGTTGTCAGTTTTTGACCACTTTTATACGAGCTCTATCTCAACAACTAAACAAGTTAGAAATTTGAAACTTCTGTATTTCATGTACCGTATACTATAATATAAAACAAATACTAAAAACGCCGATTCATAATGTATTTATTTAAATATGGGTGATTTTCTGCAACTGCAAAAATAACTTTGTAATTCATAGTATCATTATGAAACATAAATTTATCTTGGCGAGTTTTAATACCTACTGCAAAGTTATAAAACTTAGTTAGAGATAGACTACAGTAAAAACTAAATTAAAATAAAACAAATAAATGTAATTTGAGACGCTTTATTGTCATTCACAAGTGCATTCGCTATCTCACTACAATCTAATGTCGATACAAATTCAGAATAAGTTATTTTTTAAGGTAAGTAATATTTATTCATATAATGATGTTATAGGAACGAAAAGGCAAAAGAACTTAATCTTAAATGGTAAAAAATATATTAAATAAAATAAATATGGTTTTGTCGGTTAAATAAATAACTTAAAACTATCGAAGAAAACGTTACTTACCTAGAAAACAAAATTTGTATAACACCATTACTCAAAAACATTTACTCTTAAATTAAATTCACTAAGGTTAACAAAAACAACACGTAGATCTACAAACAGTATTTACATTATTACTACTAGATTTTAAGCTCTTTTTTAATGGAATGTTTAATTTTGACTTTTGAAAACACAAAGCGGGTAAAGTTTTAGCATCACGCAAACATAGGTACATACATACAAAAAAAGTAGGAATATTGATTTATTAAAATTAAAAAGTCATAATGAGTTCTCAAATAATTGTTCAAATCTTTCCTAAAATTCACACAAGATTATTAAATTTAATTAATAACAATTTTACATTCTAAATCCTAAAACAATATTAAAATTTAAATAAGCAAGGTTATTATAATCGGTAAAACTGCTTCTACAATGGTACATTGTTGCGTACTACGCTTGATTATTTAGTCTTTTTGATTTCTTTGCATATTTTGAGACAGTTATGGGGGCTTTTAAGATACAAAACTGGATAAATATAGAAATTACGAAACGGTACAATTAACTGGCTCTTTTATGTAAATTTTGTTTCCACTATCCAATTGACTTCCAAAAATTTGTATTGCGTATAAAATTTGTGCTTCGATTCACAGCCGGCCGACACTAAAGTTATATTTTATATAAGAAACAGTACTATGTAATAACAGGTAACTACTTTAGATTGTATTGTCTCTAAGAAGGAAAGTCGCTTCACAATTCAGACATTATTTACAATATTGGTTTGATATGTAGGTCTCTAAGAATATTTTACGTATTCTAATTAGGTTTGATTGGGTCAAATGAAAGCACTATACTCTTTAAGAACGATACAGAATTGTTTGTAATAATAACTAGCTACTTTGAATCCTTTGAAAATGTAACAGTATATTTTAAACTTGCGTGCATAGGTACCTATAATAATTTAATAAAATTTTAATTTATATCTGTAAAAGGAGCTTTTGGCGTGTGGCCAAAACTAGAACTAATTCCACCATCTTGTTCAATTTTCAATACATTTCACAAAATAATATTGCACAAATGTTTACCAACAGCGCCCCCCTGTTAACGTCACTCGAGCGCTACAAGATCCCTGTAGTAGTACATAGGTGATTTGATTGGCTACTATTTTAGAAAATCAATCACTGCAGCTTAAAATTTGATAGCAGACTTACTTGTTAAAGACTTTTCAAGCTTTCGAAAACTGATGGACAGTGTCTGTCTAGGTAGGAGGAGTAATAAAAAAGAGAGTAACGAACAAGTCTCACACACATATTTGGAGGTGCCTACAGCACCTCCAAATATGTGTTTTTGGAAAAATAACTTTATAACTTTATAATATAAAGTTCAGGCTGCACTATAATTAAAAATATAATGTATATTTCAACATTAACAGTCAACATAAACAATGCAATAAATCAAATCAATTTACACCAAAATAAAGTTCATATTTGTTTGAGTGAAAATAACGTCTATTGGAAACAAGGATTTGAATATGGAACAGTTATCTGCCTGGTTAGTTGTTGCTAGCTTAAGCTTATCTCTTTTGTTGTCGGCTGTACCAACAACATGTTGCTGTGCAACATAACAAAGATGCCTACTTGCCTAGTGGATACCCAGCTTGAATAATAAATACAGAGTCAACTGAAACTATACGATTTTACACAAGAAACGCGGCAAGATATTACGTATACCTTTTACAAAATCGAATTCTATCACCGAAGCCCAAATTCTACCTCTAAGTTTCTAAATATGTAATTAGCTCCGAATAATTTATATACAACATATATTTTATACAATCTATAATGTTAGTTATTTGTCGTTTATAATAAGACATTTTGGATTCGAAGCGTTACCGCACACTGGCACATATCGCCAAAGAAATGACATAATACTGAAAAAGATAAAAGTAGAAAAGTTTTACATTCTTTGTGATATGTCCCAGTGTTTGTGACAATTTATTCTAAATTTGAGGCGCGTTTGCGATCAAGGTATAAAATATTATATCTAGAAATGACTGTAAATAGAAATAAATAATTTGAAAATAAAATCTTTATGGCAAGACGTTAGAAAATCACTAAAAACAGAAAATGTACCAGTTATGAGTTGGTGCTAAATCTGTTTGGCACCAACTTAACTAAAGTATTGCTATATCTTTTACACAAAAAACATGAACGAGTCGGAAGATATTTAGACCAGCTGTCAAACTTAAGTCAATCATTATGAATAAATAGTAATTTATTTCCAAAACGTCAGTAAACATTACAATGTGGTCGACCCCTAAATTGGGACACCTGTATGATAGCGGCACCCTACGGTTTCACCCACATAAGTCTCGATCCTGCGGGAATATCGGGATAAAAAATACCCTATGTCCCAATCCAGGTCATGGTCTACCCATGTGCCAAATTTCATCCAAATCTCATCAGCCGTTCTAGCGTGAAAGTGTAACAAACAAACAAACTCACATTCGCATTTATAATATTAATTAGGATTGTTAGCTAAATAAAAATATCAGAATAATTGCACAGATAACATATAAATTAAATTGCCACTTAGTAACAATAAAAACTGTTAGGCAAGTATAACGCTATTGCGTTCTTAAGAAAACAACTTGAATATAATCACTTGTAACTTATCATTTCTACTTGCACCACGTAAACCCTCGCAGTAAGTCGACTTGCTGTGTGAGTTTACAAGGTACAAGGTGGTGACTGCACCTTGACTTGCACTTGAAGATTATAATTATAAAATACACATACAATCTTTATCAGTGTCAATCTACGTACAGTTTGATATGACTTTTATTACTTCTAATTCTACAAAGTTTTTAGATACTTATACTCTACTTTAAAGTACAAATAAGTCCTTACAAAAGTATTACAAAAATGAAAATGAAATTGTGTAAAAGATGATACGAGTAGAGAAAAAGTGAACAATGAAATGATTATTGACAGATTATGTATCTGTTGTATGGGTAAAAAATTAATGCTGCAAATAAATTGTGATAAAGAAGAGAATGATGAATTAGAAAAATGCAAGTGAGAACAAAATATATCATAGCCTACTTCTTGCATGACTTGCATCAGTACGTTTTTATTTGTAAATATTACAAATTGTTTTTGTCATCAGTCTTCAGCGGTATATCTTTTAATTTGATCAAATTGCGACAAAAACAACACAAACTACTTTTATAAAAATTGTCTTTGGGTTTAAAAGTCGAGCTAACTTTTAAAGAACTTATAAAATAATAATACTTAGAATAACTTTGAAATGTTTAACTTGACTGTAGTATTAATGTTAAATGTGAGCACCTGATCAGGCAGATCTGATTTCAAGTTCGATAAGCTTGTTTTAAAGCGAAGTTTAGATTAGCAACAAAGCAGAAGTCTGCACTTGCGCAAGCAATTCTTACCAATTGTTGTTGTTCTTCTATTGTAAACAATCCCAGCAAGCTCACTCCTGCAAGTTTTCTAAGTAAGATTTGCTTGCGGAAGTCAACTTCTGCAAGTTTTGTTGCTAATCTAAACTTCACATTACAGTTCGCGTTAAATAACTTTACCACTCTGGAGTAGGCTACAAATGACTGCGTAGTAGTCAATCTTATTTAAAAAACAGTAGCGCGCATGCCAGCTTGCATGCGCAACCTAACTTCAGAGCGGCAAAGTTATTTGACGCGAACAGTACATTAATTTACAAGTGTAAGTATCATTTATAAGTACAGTTTTGGGTTTTATTTGACTTGAACTGATCAGTAGAATCGAGACCTAATGGGCTCCGGACACCAAGCCAGGTTTTGAGACAGTCAGTTAGCCGCGGAAACTTCTGACTGACTTACTGCCTTCAAAAGTATTCCTACTCAATGAAAGGCCAGTGACTGTCACTGACAGTCCACTGATCTGACTTGTGAAATGGCCTAGTGTCCGGAGCCCAAAATTGAAAGTATTACAAACGTGTTTTACCATGCGTTTTGATTACATGGTTAATTAGTAGGTAAAAGTACAATAAAGCTTTTTAATTAACGATATGCAGTGTTACCAACTACCTGCTAAGAACCTACCTAAGATTTTAAATAAACTCATGTTATAAATGGAAAACTTTTCTAATCGAGGTTATTGCTTGTCTAGTTGATACTTAAATAGTACCGTAAACTGCTCCAACTTTGCCTGGTCGTCCTAAGTTTGCCTATAATGAAAATGATGTAATATCTTTTTCATTTTACTTGTATGGCAATCGAAACTTAAAGCTGTCTATAAAATCTCAAAGTTTCCTTTGCCATACAAGTAAAATGAAAAAGATATTACATCATTTTCATTATAGGCAAACTTAGGACGACCAGGCAAAGTTGGAGCAGTTTACCGGTAATTAAACCTGTACATGCGATTTTTTTTAGTTTTTTTATATTTGGTGGTACTTAAAACTTGATGTCATTTGTCGTAGAAAAATATTTTTATTTCCTCACAGACATTATTTACACCAATTTGTTTCGGTCTCCTAAACTAACCAACATCTTTTTGTATACCTTATAGTCAGACAGTCAAGGAGCATTTTAGCTCAATTTCTCGAAAACCCACTCAGTCAGTTACAGTTCTACATTTGAAAAGTAACATCGGCAAACCTTCGGCTAAATTCGTATCCAGTATCCACGAACCCAATCATTTGAATTTCGGAGACCACTCTATTCGTGAATCTCAAAAATAACTCGCCAAACTTCGGTATGTTCACCACCGTTGAACGGACAGTTTGAAAATGGAAAAACGTTTTCAATTCAAAATTCGAATCCATAACAACCCTTCGGTACAAACCAAATACACTCCAATAACTTTATTGAATAACGATTTTACCGTTACATCTGCAAGCCGCGTTTTTATTAGGTACCGAGGAATTATTTGACTGTTTAACTGCGTTCGGCCAAACACAAATAATTTGTCCCGATTCTGTGTTTTTTGTTCTAAACAGTTCAAGTAACTGCGCGCTGATGACGCTATTTTGATCGAATGCGAGTGACCATTCGTTCGCAGAATGCGATCGTGAATGCTACCTCAAAACTATTCAATCAACGCTAATCAGTTCTGTTCATTCCTTGATCTTTTTTTTTTCATTATTTTGTTAGTAGTGGTTCTACTTCATAAAAACGCGGTTTTGCTCCGAATTTCAATAGAGTAGAAGAATAACAACGCAGGTGTCCCCTGCCGAGATTTGATCTCAATTATGCGCTGCCCTCTTCCCTTGCATGTATCCCTCCCATCTTTTAGCCGTATTTATAAGAATAGGATCGTTGTCCAGCCCTGCAAGCAGGTATAACTGGTTCACATGAGTAGCGTGATAGTCCCATCTAGCGATGTTGGGGCTAACTCCTAAAGTAAAATGTCTTAGGTCGTAGAAACTGCCGCTACCAGTATCAAATAGTGGTAGGAGGTTTTTCAAGGATGTCATACCGTCATCGAACATCTTCTTCGCTAGGGATATGGAGTTTTCGCCCTCGATGATGTGGAGGTCGTAGAGGCCCAGCAGAGTGTAGATGAAGCCGTTAAGTACGAACAGGGGCGGTTTGGTTGGGTATTCTTCGTACCTGTAATTAGAATAAGAGACAATTTTCTTGATTATTTTAAATTTGAACTGTAAGTAATAATTTTTTATTTTTTTGATTATTATGTTAGCATTGACATTATATTATAATTTATTTTTTGTATTATTTAAGTCAAGAAGTTTAATTTAATGTTGTCATCTGAGTCAGCATTTTCATTTTTATATTATATAATATTTGCACATCATGACAATATGGTAAATATGTTAGTATAACTCTATTGAATGTAACACCTTGCATGCATTGTTTTCCATAATAATTGTATGTACACTCATATTTGAGCAAATAAAGGAATCTGAATCTGAATCTGAAAGTTATTGAAATGGGCTTAAAATAATTGCAGTGATAAATGAAGGTTATGGGATTAAACCCAAAACTAGACTCTGTTATTTCAGGATTAGGGTAAGGTTTCAAACTCACGGACTCACACTCCCAGAAACACTTTTAAAATCTTCACGTGACTCCCGATTTCTAATTTGATAATTTGTCTACTTTAGCATTACTTAAGGGTAGTCTAGGCTAGTAGGCTAGTCAGGCGGTCATTCTTCCATACAAACGTAGTATGGTGATTACTTACTCGTATATTTGACGGTGTAAGTTCAAAACTAAAAATTATATCAATTTGTCTTGTCATTATCTAGCCCTTTATGAAAGCAGAATTGGAAAAAAATATTGGTTTGGAAGTTATGAGCGTCGAAACTTCCATATTTTAGCACTAATTTTAACTCGTCTTTGGGCATAAATAAATAACGTATGTAGTAAAAAAATTGCAAAATAGAAACCGTACAGGGATAGATCATTTATTCAGTAAGAGCATCTTTTGCATGGCTCCGACCATTTTTAATAAATTGCCCAAATCGTGGAAAACATTAAATATATCTGCTATTAAAAGTAAGTTGAAGAGTTTACTAACTGAAAGAGCATATTACAGTATAGCAGAGTTTATGCAAGAGGACGATTTTCTTCATTTTTGAGATGGCAATGTTGTATTCTTGAAATGTTATTGTAATCTATTATTTATTTTCCTTTACATACTATAAAACATAAACAATTTACATCTAACACTAATTGTAATCTATTGTATTTTTTTGGAATTGTAATTTGGAATAGATATTTTTAATGACAGTAATTCATATTTTTATTGACTAATTTATTTAATGAATATTTTGACATTGAATTGTATCCAAAAAATATGCTTATTGAATTGTAATTATACGGCTTATGCACCATCTCTTCCTACCAATTTGTACGCCACGATATGCGGCTGAACATGAGAACTTTTCTGTATCCCATTACTATCCTGCATGCAATGTACACCATGTTTAAACAAATAAAATTTACTTACTTACTTACTTACTAATAGTTCAAATAATTTTATTTTGAGTAAATACATACCGTAGCTTTTTAATAATATCTATACGCCCAAAGGTCTGTTCATGAAATTGTATGTACTCATTTTCGTTATTATCTATTTCACTAAATTAATTAATAAATATATAAACAAATAAATAAAAACTAGATAAATACATAAAACGAAAAAAATAAAATAACAAATTAACATGCATTTTAGTCACGCCCACCAACGACTTGGAGCCGTCGACTAGTTGTACTCTTATGGTGAAAGCCCACGATTTCTTTTTTCTTTTTTTTTACTGAATTTCGCGGCTACATTGAAGGAATAACCAACAAGTAATACTTAAGTAGTGTTTGGCAATTTCTTAACTTCAACATTTTTATTTGGAAACCGGGTAAGAGTCTGCATGTCACGGTCTTATATAATTGAGTACCTAGCGTTTGACAATTGGCTGCTAAAAATATATTGATGATGATGATGAAACTCTTGAAACGTTACTCGTACTTACCACACATACTTGTCCATCCACATGGCCTTCACTCCGCCCGCGTGGCTGGGCACGTCCAGCAGGTACAGCGCGCGCTTGGCGGCCTGCAAGTACGTCATGTCGCCGCTGTGGTAGTATGCGCGGGAGAGTAACGATATGGCGTGGCCTTGACTCATTGCTGAGTGCCTGGTAAGTAATAAATGGGTACAATTCAATAAGAAAGAAAGAAGAAAGAATAATATTTATTTGGACACAGTTCGTGAAACACATAATACAAAGATAAAAGTGAAAATAATTATAAAGCAATAATAGTGTGTGCCTCACGGCTGCGCCAAAAAGGTTCATACAAAAACAACCTCGAGTTTTAGGAAAAAACAACCGTAATGCCTACTCATAAGGATCAGTTTGCGCTACAACTTCATGTTTTTTATGACTTTTTCAACAGTACTAGTCAATTTAAAATCCACTTTATTTACACTCGCATAAAGTTGATGTTTGTTTACGTGGAAATAACATCAATTGGAAACAAGGTTATAAATATGTACATAAACTCACGCCTTTCTTTCTAGAACTACCAGTCGGATTTGAAAGATTTGAAGAATTGCATTTGATAGCCTAATTCTTAAGGAAGGCTATAGCATATTTAACATCACGCTAGGACCCTAAACCCTAAATAAAAGTCAGAAAGAACGTTAAGCGAAAGCGAAGTAATAGCGCGGGCAGGCGATGCGATGCCCTCACCGGACATGGTTGTTTCGGGAGGTTCCTGTTTCGTATCACGCGGGAGAAAACGCCCGGGTGTCATCACTGCGTGGATCGCCCGGAGTACACGGTGGAGCATACGGTGGAGGTCTGCCCGGCTTGGGCGGAGCATCGCCGTGTCCTCGTGGAGGCAATCGGTGGCGCGGATCTCTCGCGTCCGGCCCTGGTCCAGGCCATGGTACGGAGCGAGAGGGCATGGGAGGCCGTCACCTCCTTCTGCGAAGCAGTAATGCTCGCGAAGACACGGGTGGGTTTTAGTCAGTAAGAGTCTGACATGCCCTTCCGCTCCACCCAGAGCGGGAGAAGTTATTTGAAAATTTCCCACTCAAAAAAAAAAAAAAAAGGCGATGTGATGCGACGGGGTGAACAAGAAATTTCTTTGAACTTTCGAAATTGCGTGGACCAAGTCGCGGGCAAAAGCTTGTTATTTATAGACTTTAAAAGGGAAGTTAACAATCAAGAAGAGAAGTTAACATTCAAGAAGAGAAGTTAACATTCAAGAAGAGAAGTTAACATTCAAGGTTGCTTAACTCACTATGGGGCGTTACTATGCTCGGAATTTCTTCGAAGGGTGAAATACTGGTCGAAAAGGATGTCCATGTTTGTCGAACAGTCGCTCGGAACAGGCAACGGGCGACAGGAGCCTTTCTTGGCTTCGTACAATTAATATCTCAATTTATTTTTGTTTTTAGGGTGCCGTACATCAAAGGGAAAAAACGGAACCCTTATAAGATCACTGGTGTGTCTGTCTGTGTGGCTGGCTGTCTGTCTGTCACAGCCAATTTGCTCCGAATCTACTAGATCAATTTAATTGAAATTTGGTACACATATGAATTGTTGTGACCCAAACACGAACGTGTAACGTAACTAAATGAATTTTGAATATGGGGATCATTTTTTGGGGACAAATTGGAAAAAAAAATTTTTTACACATACATATCAAATGAAAGGGCTTGTTGTGATGATTTCATTTTTTTTAAAATAATTATTAAATAAATACTTTGGACAATGGACTACTGAGCCTAAAATTTTGTAAAAAAAATACAGAGAATGGTTCTTTACTCATAGATTACAGGAAAACCTATAAGAAGTCTATGGTCTTAAAATAACATGGTAAATCTCTCGAAATTGTGCTAACAAACACATTTGCAGTTGGAATGTATGGGAGAACATGTTTTTCAACTACAATTATAAGTTTGTTCTTGGAGAAATTCATCCCAACTACGGAACCCTACATTGTGCGTGGTCCGACACGCACTTGGCCGGATTTTTTTATTCATAACATAACATCACGTCTTTATTTCCTCTAAGGGTTAGGCAGAGATGTACCTATAGTATACCCACATTTCGCCAGTTATGTTGCACATACACACATAAACTTACGCCTTCCTCTCAATGGGGGTAGGCAGAAACTACAGAACTCCACCTGCTACGATCCTTACATACTCCTTTTATTTCGTTTACGTTCATACATCTGTCATACACACATGCGGTCATACACGCACGGTGGTAGTTCCTTTGCCGGTTTGTATTTATAGGTTCCTAGTTGACTCACCAGCCCGGCTTAAGCTCGGCCACCCCAGCAGCCATGCGCCTGCGCACGGGGATGGGCCAGCCGCCGCTGCGCGCGCGCTGCGCCCGCACGAGCCATCGCGCCGCCGCGTAGAACTGCCACATATGCTCGCTGGACGACACCGTCACGTTGTCAAGGGAACCACTGCCACTTAGAATGATGCTTGATATCTGGACAAGATCAGTAAAACCAGTAACGAACGCAGCAGTCTAAAGCATCGCACTGCCAAAGTGCCAAAACTAATGCAATTCGTAAACAGAACCAATTCTTTAGTTTCATCGTATCTTCATCTTTTATTTTCATTTTTTTTAAACCACTTTCGTCAAGCGCATGCCTTAGATGAAACGTCAGATTTTATTAGCCGACTGCATACCTACTTAAATACTGGTTGTTAACTGTGCAAACCTATATGGCTACCTATTTTAATAAATTATATTTGTACCCTTTTTTTACTAATAAAGTTATAATGTGGCAGGGGAGCGCGGGCGCGCGACGCGAGCCGATCCGGGAGTAGTCGTCGATGTGATCTAGGCAGCGCGCACGTACAACCTCGTCCGCGACATTTTCAAAATCATCTTTACTCTTGGTTTCTTCATTACCTCCCCTACACTGGTCTTAAGGCATCCGCTATGACGATACACACATGCATCAGAGGAAAACGCAAGATGAAGATGGAAGCGCACACGTGACTGTTAACCAACGTGCTACTTCTGAAATAAAAAGCCTATATCTCTATGGATAAATTTGATACGAAAAACAATCATGCTGTATAGGAAGCTATTAGAATAAATAGCCTCTTCAAAAACATCTAAAATCCAAATCATCCTGTAAACCTGAAAGTTACCTTGAACTTATTCCTCGGCGATCTTCTCTTGGGCTTGTCCTGAAGCGCCCAGCCCTTCTGCATGTCGATGATCAGGTCCCTGGTGATGCGTCTCCAAGGCTGTTCCACTCCTATGCCGTAGTATATGTGGTCCTCCTAGAAAAGGAAGAACCTTTATTATGTAACATAACATCACGCCTGTAATTTCCGAGGGGTTCTGCAGAGGTAACTTATAGTACACCCACATTTCGCCAGTTACGTTTAACTCCCAGTATCAGGTAAAATATTCGAAAAACAAAAGGGTATTCACCGCGAGACTTCAAGTAAGGTTTTTAAAACTATGTGAGAAAGATATAAATATTTAAATATTGCCCAGAAGTTTGACTGCGGTAAGGCATTAGTGTTCTTGGATCCTGTTGTTCATATCCGCCTACGACATTCAGGTTTTTGCTGGGAACATCTACATGTGGTTAGGAATAGAAAATAAGTAGGTGTGCTGTCAATGTGGTTCTTGAATGAACAACACAGGACTTCCTATGCTATGTGAAAGCATTATGATTAAGGGTATGATGTTTCTTGACTCACCTGAGCCGAAATCAACTGCGTACTCGAAACATAATGCAGATACACCGTCTCCTTCTTATCCTTATTTTGTAACACCACCGTCATCGAGGAGTTAGCCTTCATCTGGAGGTCCACACTCAACACAAAGTCTTGAGTCAGGTTCACTTTCAGCCACACCTGACTCGACGCATGGTCTGACGTCGAAAACCTGAGCACATTTGATTGGACAGAGGTGTCAAATTCTCTGGCCATATACGCATCTTTACTAATTATCCAATTTTCTAAATGTTTTTCTCCATCGTCTATTATTCGTCTCTTTGGCTCGTTTTCTGTTATGTGCTTGCTGTAGTGAGCTAGCCCAAATTGTGCGATCTGGGTTGGGTAAAAGAATCCTCGGGGCTCCCATTGCGTGCTGACGGGGACTCCTTCGATGCCGCTGATGCATTTGACCCTGTCTCTGACTTCTACATTGTAGTTTTCGAAGGTAGTGAAGGTGCCGCGAGGGTCATATTTCTTCTTCGGGTGGTAGATCTTACCGTAACTGTGTGACCATTCGAATTTTTCTATGCCGTCCGCTGTTGATATTTTTCCGTAGATCTGTGGAATTTTAGTTACTTAGTAGATTTTTGTGCATTTTGAAACTAATAGTGTACCGTCTTTTAAATGCCAAAATGTGTAAGTTAGTTTGACCCTCCTTCACGCAGCATCGGAGAGTGACACAGGTACTCTTTATTTTAATAAACAGCCCCATAGGAGCAAATGGGGTGATGAATTTTAGAAGGGAAAATCTGAAATCTAAAATAGTTAGCTGTAATTGAATAAATAGGTACGCGTTTGTGCGTAATAGTACGTTATCTGCACAGGCCCGAAATGCGTGTAAATCAATAAAGATTTCCCGCAAGGTCGGGCCGATACGACGATTTGCGGTGAACCTGTTGTTGGAAATATGGATTTGTTGATCTATTGGTACTTAAAATTGAACATTTTTTGAAGATCAAAGAGTTTATTTTTAAAGCTACTGCTTGTGTGTTTTTGGACATAATACAGGGTGGAATTGAAGTCATGGGCAATATTTTAAACTAAGACACTACTCATGATACTATTTGCATTAAGGCTACTATTACGCAAATCAAAAATATTATTAATGCAAGTATGGAAAACCTTAAAAATTTAGTAAGTACTTAATTCATATTGTAAAAGGCTATTATTGCAAATAAACACTAAAAATAATAAAAATAAAATACTTCATAAACGCCAATAAGTTTTGAAGTATCAAAATATTAAAGCGCACTGCAGAGCGGAAAAAAAAAGTAGGTAAACAAACATCAAATAATACTAATAGCTAGGTTCATTGCGGCCGGCCGGCACGCGGCATCAAAGAATAGGCTAAGCCGCCCGCCCCGCACTCCCCGTCCCGTTCTCCCTCACTCAAAAATACGAATATCACCCCCGCGCGGGGGCAGCCTCCCCAAACTAGTGTCATAACGACTGCGCAGGTGGGTTGACGCATGTAGTTGATTTACGATAAATCCGGACGTAATCGCCGCACGCGCCTCACTCTTCTTACCCTTGGATTGCAGTGCATAAAGTGTTAGTGGATTAATTGTGAACACGATGCCTCGACCGCGTAATGTGCAGGGTAGGTACACAAACCAACAATACCTACAAATGGTTTTACTTTACAATGGCACAAGTTTATTACGAGCTCGTGAAATGTTACATCGCCGCTACCCGGACGCCCCTAAGATGACCCACTGACTTAAAATTATTGTAAATAAACTTCGTGATTCCTGAACAATTAGTGTAAATACTGTGATTCCAACTTTGTAAATACGCCAAAACTACGGGAAATTAATTTTACCTACACATTTATTTTATTATGTGTGTTAGTTATCGTAGTTTTGACCGTCCTAAGCCGGCAAAGTATGAAGGGAAAGTTAGAATGAATTAGGAATCAAATCGTTAGCAACTTACCTATGTCACGTGAGTCGAGCGGGGTCAAGGAGTTCACGCGCAATGACAAGTACCGCACATACGGTGCGCGGCGTAGTCTACCTACAGCAGCACTCGCTATCGCGATGCGCGACTTTGATACTTTATATGACTTAGTACATTTTATAGGTTTTCCATACTTGCATTAATAATATTTTTGATTTGCGTAATAGTAGCCTTAATGCAAATAGTATCATGAGTAGTGTCTTAGTTTAAAATATTGCCCATGACTTCAATTCCACCCTGTATATTGAAGGGGTATTTTTTGGCAAATATTGAAAAAAAAATTTGTAGGTTCTCTAGAAAATAATGTTTCTTTCTTTTGCAGTTTAGTGTTTTAATCAAGACACAGTAAACAAAAAATTAATTCAGTACGCGCCCGTTTATACAGCACATCCAGTTCTAGAACAAGTTCAGCTCTGTAGAGCTTTGACCGTGGAGTTTCTTGCCGGCTCTTCTCCATAGGAAGCAACCAATTGGAACCACGCACCTAGCTTCTAACGTTTCATAAGTGCCCATGTTGGTTTTTTTTTTCTAGTATTTTTTTTTGTTTTTTTTTCTAGTATTTCCTGTCCCCACTCCTGGGCAAAGGCCTCCACTCCTTTCATCTTGCACGACCCCACGCGTCCTCTTGCCAGCTTCCATCCAGGGTTTCTTTCCAGGTTCGACAGAACCTATGTGACAGAATGTAGGTTTATATGAAACAAAATATTTTGTTTTTTTTTAATACTGTCTCATAGGCAATATGAGACAGTCTCTTTGGGAAAATCGAAGTGCCATATTAACGTCCAGTTAATGATTGTCAGTACACAATACCGTATTGCCACCTACCTCGAAGTACTTGTGTACCAGCGAGAAGGGTACGTACACCTCGTCTCGGTCGCGGTCTCGGCGACAGGACACCGAGTACCCTCCGTTGATGACGCACTCGATGTCGTCCGCGCCACCGCCGCGCTCCGACAGAGCGTTTGACAACACCGAGCCGACTGGAAGAGGAGTGTGGATTAAGCCCTATTTACTTCTTCCTAGTTTCTTGTCTGTTTATTATTATTTATTTTTAGCCTATGTTGTCCCACTGCAGAGCAAAGGCCTCCCTTTCTCCTTGAAGCAACAAATTACTTGAATTGTCTAAACACTGCTTAGATGGTGCAACTTTATTTTATAACCTCACCACATCACCAGGGGGTTAAAGAATAGTTAAAAACATCACGTGATTAATGGACGACCCCTTATACATAATTTATTCTTCACAGATAATTTAATTCTCACCATATAAATCAGGCTTTTAGGAATGTTGTTATGCATAAATTATTGTGAAATAAATATGCAGAATTTCTTTTAAAAAAATCGAGGATTTGCCTAGTGACCTGCTTGTAGCTCACTTATAATTATTATTCAACATTCTTTAAGGTGGAATGCAGACCAAATTCATTGATCATAATGATCATACACCTGTTTTAAAATGCCAATGAACTACAACAGTTATAGTAGTAGAACTAAAATAGTTGACAGAACATTCCTTCTGTGTGATGTCTTCATTATTTTTTTTCCCCACAAAACGATGATCACATCTTCATCAAATGATAATATGTACAAAAATAACCATTTTCCGATATAATAAGTCAGAATCTTACTGGGTCTGCGCGAGAGCTCCCCACAGTGTCCCCAGAACAGCGTGAACACGAGCACGGCGGCACACAGCGCGCCCAGCGCCACGCGCATGTTCATCCGCACCAGCATCATTCCGCCCACCTGTGGAGAAGATTGTTATATTAATAAGTCTATACATCTGTCTATTTAGCACGTAATGTCCCACTACTGGGCAAAAGCCTCTCTTTCTCTTTTCCACACATGTCTGTCCTCTGCCATTGCCGGCTTAGTTTGCTGTAATGTCACCTATAGTATTCGCGTTATGAGTCGTCGGCCCATAAATGTCAGTAGCAATAAGAATGTGCACCGCCATGCGTCTTATCGAAGTTTGCTACCTACTCCATAAGTGTGAGTGAGACAGACTAACAATGATTTATGGCCCGACGACTCAGTTCTTAATGCAGCTGCTATAGCATTTAATGTGACCCAATCAGTGGTTCTTTTAGCCCAGCTCATCTGACATAAGATGTCAGATGAGCTGGGTAAGGTAAAACATCAATTGAATATTTTAGCATCAACCCAATGTTTAAAGTTATAGATGGGGAATGGGAGGTTGCAAGTTTGACAATGTTGTTATTGACTTGAAGCCACTTTCAGCACAAACATAATTATTTAGTGTAGTGGAAGGGATTGATGGGAAATACTACTCGTAATATGCAAATCTACTAAAAAAACCCACTTTGTTCACATGTGATGCACTCATCCATCACTTTCCATCAGATGAGATCAAGGTCAAGAGCAGGCTCATCTATACATAGTATAAAACAAAGTTGCTTTTCACATTCGTCTGTATGTCCAGGTCCACGTTGTTCTTTTAAACCACGCAACTGGTTTTGATGAGGTTTTCACCATTGTTTAGAGAATTTATTCTGGAAGGTTTTGTATGATACGTTAATATTCAAGTTATGTTTACCGAAGAAATCTCAATGTTTTGTCAAGTCGTAAAAACTGTGCAAAGCAGGAGCAACTAGTTATAAAATAAAAGTGAAGAAGTCACTCTACAAGCAATGCAAAGATTGCTTGCTAAGTTTATTTTTATTTATTCTTTTTCCTCAAGATTATTATTATTAGATTTCTGAAAGTTATTTTTTTCTTACAAAATGTAACGAATGTAGAATTGGCTGCTTGAATAATCAATTCATTCACATACATACATAAACTCATGCCTTCTTCCAATGGGGCTAGGTAGAAACTACAGAATGCCACCAGCTACGATCCTTACATACTCTTTTTGGCTTGTTTATGTTCATACATCAATTCAAATACTAAATAAATTGCAACAACATGTATTTCAATCCCGTGTTGTTTATGAACAACACTATATAATGATTTAAAAATTTTGTTTCTTTAATGACTTTAAAATTTAATATTCTTATAATACATAAATTATAGGAATATTTCTATAATATCATGCTTGAATACATAGTAAGTTCTTACAACAAATTATTAGTTTACTGATACTCCAGTAAGTAGGTAAGATAACTCTATGATACTTATAAAAACAATCTTTAATGAGACTGATGATGTCACATCTATCACAGGAATGGTTGTAAACGTTTCTAATTTATGTTGTACAAATAAAACATCTATTTATATCAACTTACTACTTCAAACACAGGTAGAATGTTCTATAAACTACACAGAGAATTGTACATGCAATACAGCATGAAAAATAAAGTAAAAAGCAAAGGTTTGCAAAACGAAGACATAAAAAAAGCAGCTAAATATAACTTGGAAGTACTTAGCGACCCTAAACTCCGGAATTCGCGTGGGCGATCCAATTTTATATGCTAACTACTTTCAACAACAACAAAAAGAAAAAGGTTTCATTACACATCTTTTTCACTGCATGATGCATTATCATGTGGTCTACATACATAAGTAAACAGTATTTTTATACAAATACTTACTCTGTACACAGCAGTAACATTCCATCCGTTCTTTAGATACGTAAAGTGAATCACACGGATATTTCTCATAAGAACTGTCACATCACAAATAATATCGGCGCGGAATTCGAGGTTTATAAGTAAATATAACTTTTCTAAATATTTACACTGGAATTATTATTTTGAGGAGTAATAAATCTGCCGAGCCACGGCTCGCCTCCGATTGCAGCTGACTTTTGACAGTTCGTTTTTGACAGCTGACAATATTTATCGAACAGTTCAGAAACAACCAAGTTAACTTTGGATTATTTAAGCAATTTTGTAAGGTTTTATGGCTTGATGCAACCAATATTTATCTATAGTGTTGTTAAAGAACAAATAACTTTAAAAAATATAACAGCTTCTTCTTTATATGTAAAAACGTACCTACATATATCGCGAATAATACGAGAATACCACGCGTATTTATCAGGTACGTTTCGTCACACTTATTTTTCGTTTTACGTTTCTGCTCTTCTGTCCAAATTTGTATTTATAAGCTTTCGTTCTAAAACTACTTTTTCAACAGTTGAACCCAAAGAAGTAGTACTGTTGAACCAGTCCAACTATGCCGAGTACACACATTTTTCATGTCCCACTCAGTTTCTATGCTCCACTCTTACTGGTATATTCTGCCACTATTTATTTTATTGGCCACTTTTTAATTGCTGGTAAGAAATATTCGGAACGAACAGTTCTTTCTCATTAATTGTAATTTCTACACAAAACTTGGTACACATCTAGGTCAACTAATAGACGACAAGTATGGTGTGTTCTAGATACATATCGCCACGATTATGGCCGCCGTTAAAAAATAAATCTATCAAGTTTATAAGTAGGTATGCGTGACTTGAGAAGGTCATCGTTATAATATTACAAGCTCTAATCTGTTCTAATTTGATAATAACTCTTTAAAAAAAGTTGGAAGATGGTCGATATTCCTCGCTTAGATTTGCCGACCATCTTGCAGTGACTTGCAGAGCAAAATGCATGATGATGAAGCATCTCTAACAAAAAAGATCCCAAATAAATTAACAGGAAAACAGAATACAACTAATAAATTATTCGGATATTCAACATAAGCTCCCGTAAACCTAGATCCAGATGAGTTTCGAATTCCAACAAAAAATAGACAAAACGAACTTATGTCTCTAATTCAATGGAAACTGAAACAAAATCACCGAATCACGTATCATGCTTAACTGTATTAGAGTCAGGCGCTCGACTTTTGACACGATTTCATGGCAGCCGAACTTCGGGACACTAATACGGCTTCTGGCCGCAAATGGGTTTATCCCTAATACGATTTCGCTCCTCCGACTAGACGCGACTAATCGGATTACCGTGGTCGCGTGACAGCCACCTATTCCTTGATTGGTTGCCAGCGCACACGATCTCCTGGACGCGGAAGTATCGTGATAGGCGCACGGTATTTTTTTATTTTGTTGAGAGATGGAATATTATTAGATTTTTAACAAGGGGAGATTGGGGCAAGCCCACGTCCAGCTCTAGATCGTGATTGAATGATCTCATTTGTGGCGCGGAGGTAATTTGATTGATTGAAACATTGGGCATTAAAATGACTGGCTTGCAGTCTTTGAATCGAATTTTAAACTAAATTACCTACGTTCATATGCAGAGATAAAAATAATAAAATGTAGGTAGGTACATTAAAGTTGAATATGGAAGTAAACTCCCATAAAAGCAACATTTCTCGGAAGATGTTTGCCTTTACGGTTCGTTACAACATGCTTGTGTAGTACACTACAATAAATATATCCCGTTATCTGTGCATGTTATCTAAATAGTGCAATCAGTGCACGTATGTGCAGAGTATCAGGGCAGGCGGGCAGGCGGGCACGGCAGGTCGCATCCGAGCGATCGCTAACTCGCTCCGTCGACGGCGTGAGGGAAGCGAGGAAACGGGTCAGTGTGCGCGGCAAGTGGGTCAGGGCGGATGCACCACCGCGGCCGCGCTCGGCCCCGCTCGGCGTTGCTCGGGCGGTTTCGGCGACGCATGCGCGCGGCCCCCATCGATCGCCGCCCACGCGGCGCAGCGCCGCTCAAGTGCTCCGCGAGTCGCGACGCGAGTCCCGGGCTTGGCCCTCAACGATGGCGGCGTGAGCGCGCGCCGCCCGCGGCCTCCGGCGGACATGCCGCGATGGCCAGAGAGGTAACCGCGACGCGACCGGCGCCCTCCGCCGCCTCCGCCCTCTTATGTAACCGGTGATCGCTGACACGCCCGGAGACATGGTGACTATCACCGCTCGCCGCACGCCCCGCGCTCTCTGACCCGCATAGCAAGCCGCATCGTGCCACGCTTGACCCAACGATACTGTTCCCTCGGCTCGGCCTCCTAGATACCGTTACCGAAACCGTCAACGTCCCCCTAGAGATCATAGAATAGAGCCTTCGTCCCAGTGCATCGCAGTGGTACCTAGTGGTGAAAACTGTGTGTTGTATCTAGTTATGTACGGCGGGGGATCTGCCCCGATGTCGGCAGGGGCACGTCAGCGTACGGCAGTGCCGCAGCCGGCGTCCCCCTCGCTCGCGTGCGCTGGCCATGCATCCGTCTCGCTCGCTCTGCCGTACAGCAGTACTGCACATGCAGTCTGCATTATTCACAATCTGAATCAACTTACAGTGTCCCATTCGGGGAACCCTTAACACGAACATTACATGAAATCAATATATTCCTGTAATACCAGCGACATGCCTGTAACCATGTGATCTATAGTCTACATTTACTCTGCTTATACCTACAGGGATATGGTAGATGGATATTGTATTAAAAGTATAATAACTAGTAATTGGTACCAAAAATGATGTGACTATATTGGTGTAGCACATGCGTAGCACCCTCGTAGCAGGACGTAGCGCCTCCGTAGCATACTACTGTAGCATTGCGTAGACCGTAGCTAGCGATGTTGTCTATAGATGTATGGTAGAAAAAACGTTTTTTTCTTCAATGCTACAAGTAGGTATATATTATGATGTGTTATATGCATGTCATATTATTATATAGTTACCTCAATATGTGTGTTTAAATCTATGTCATATGCACTTAACGTTATCCCCCATGCATACCTTAAACTCGTGATTCTTTCTATAACTAATTGTACATTTACCTCTTACACACGCATAAACATATTACATAGTATACCTCGAATCCAAAAACCTTAATAATTATTAACTCTCGGGTTTTCAACATACACCTACTCTATTCCACGTACATAACAACAGATAAAACAATTTGTGATATTGAGCTAATTTTCATTTATACGCGGTGATATTTTGAACATGACGCCATTAAAAACGTCCTATTAAACAAATGAACCATTACTTATTTGTTATTTCAGTTCTAGTCAAAAATACAGGCAAGTGAGAGACATTTTAACTTTATCTCATGTCGTCAAACCTCATGGTTTTGTAGGTGGCTGTGGGTGGCTGTATGGGGTGACCATGTTTTGGTGAGCGGGAGGCTTCTCCTGTAAACTCAATAAAAATAAAATGGTGCTAAAGACCATTCGTTTCACTGCGATTTTATTCGTTAGAGTATGGCATACAAATTTTATTAACAAAAATATATCATACACCATGTAATAGGGTATGATAATCACCCTGTACTGCTCAGACTCGTGACTCGACTTAACCCTCATAACATCAAACCTGCTTTTCGGGTAAGGGGTAAGCGGGGGTTATACATTTTTACAGTTCTGTTATTAACCCTAAGTTAATAGGGGAGAACCTATTTTTATTAATTAACCGGGCACAAAACCTCCTTGCTACTAAGAATTCTGTAATGAAAAAATCTATTATAATTTTAACTGTCATAAGATTAGAACTTACGATCTTTCATGTAAGTATTTACCTTTTGATCAGTTTGAATTTGTAATAAGTTTTTAAATCCAGTGTTTTGCTAATTATAGTAAATATTATTTTATATGATTCCCTCAGCCATAAGCTGTCATAAATAAAAATATTTTAAAAGGCATTTTTTTTTCCATTCTAGGCTTTAGCCAAATTAGCACTTAATGAAGTCAAATAAAAATACTTTAACTCTTTCTGGTCATTGAACGGAGAAGAAAATGTACAACAATCATATTTAACAAATTAGCTGTTTTCTCCGAAGGGTTGAAAGCAAGAAAGTTGAAAGTTAATTCCCATGTAACAGGGGGAGAGCCTATTGCCATCAACTGGGCACAAATCCAGACACCTAGCTGCTACTGAGTTTTTTTTTTAAGGAAAAACCCAATGACCCTTTGCCTGACCCCACACAGCCGAGACCTCATGTTCAAAAGTAGCGCTTCCGACCACTAGACCAACGGGGAGTTCTTGATAGTTGTTACTTGTAAACATGAGAATAGTTATCATCTTCTTTCTCAAGTTTACTCACTTAATGTTAGGGTACTAAAGACGAAATTTACGGAGCCCATGTTGTGCTCACAACAACGTAGCTCTTTGCCTCCTTCCATGTCTTGCAATGGTTTGTATCTCTTAAAATATCCGCTTGAAGAGAAGCCGTCGTCTCTTCTTTGCAGGAAGTCTTCAGAAAATTGGTAAGTCCATTCAAAATAATCTAGCTTGCGATTTGTTCATCAGATTCTTTGTGAACTTGGCATCTTCTTCTTTATTTAATGAGAGGTCTTCTGGCTCCCGGTACAGCTGCCAATTTATCTGTAAGATGAAATTGTGATATCTACATTTTTATCCTACGCGAAGTACATAATTTTTAACACCGGCAAAATATTGCCACCAAAAACTACTGGAGTTCATATTCCTTTTATTAGTTTCAACTGGCTACCTTAGACGCTTAAAATGATTCCAATGTTGTATAGGTTTAGCAATAGAATTCCAATAGCACCTTTTGTGAACGGAACCTTAAAAACAGGCCAAGTGCGAGTCGGACTCGCACACGAAAGGTTCCGTACCGTATTAAGATCGAATAATAAACGCCGAAAAAAACACGTTTCTTGATTGCTTTTATTATTTGTTGTTATAGCGGCAATAGAAATACACAATCTGTGAAAATTTCAACTGTCTATTACGGTACATGATATACAGCCAGACGGACAGCGGAGGCTTTGTAATAGGGTTCCGCTTGTCACCTTTCGGGAACGGAACCCTAAATATAGGGCGATGATTCTTATACAGTCGCACTATCATAGTTAAGTGGGTCTATTCCTTAGTCTTGAAAATTATTCTCTCTACAAGATTTAAATCCTATGAGTGGCCAGAAGAAATATCACATCGCTATATTTAGAGCACAAAGCTCAGCAGAAAGATAAGTACAATCTCCGTTCATCTTCATTTAAAGTCGGCCGCAGGACGGATTTAATTTTTCTTATCAGGATCTTTGCTAAATAATATTTTATCGCTCGTTTTTCGTTGAAAAATTTGTCCGAAAATACAATATTATTTTGAGCTATTAAGTAATTCTTTTTCGAATGTTGTCATTTATTAATCATATATGTAGTTACATTTATGACTGCCTGATCGCTCTAGTGGTCGCAAGTGCTACTACTGAGCATGAGGTCCTAGGATCGATTCCCAGTTATTGGGTTTCTCTATTAGGAATTTCTCAGTAGCGGCAAAGAGTCCGAATTTGTGTCCGGTTAGTGGCAATAGGCTCGGCCCTTTTTACATGGGAATTAACCAGAACTGGCGAAATTCGGGTGCACTACAGGCACACAGGACCTATGCTTAACTCTTTGGCGAATACAAGTTGTTATGGAATTCAAGTTGTGTATATATACTTTTGATCCTAAGAGAGCGAAAGAAGATGGTTTTTCCTACTTTACCATTTCAGTTGTTATTTTTCTATGATTATCATGTAGGTTATGATGTACTTTCTCTTGACTAAAATGTGATTGTCTGTCACGCTTTTCTCCTTCCTAGTATCAGGCTTAGAGACAAGTCTCTAATAGATAACTTTATTCATTTTATTTTACAAACTTATGTACGCCCCATAATATAGTATACTAGAGGTGACTCTTCAAAATAAGAAACAGTACGGTGATGGAGTCGTAAGGAAATTATTGAATTTATCTCTTCAATTTATTTATTGTCAATTCCATTTCGCAGAACACAATAATCTTCAAATTCAAATATGTAGGTATAACTAACACAGGCGTTTCGAAAATCTTCTAAATATCGATTCGAAGGCGGCGAAGCTCAGCGGAGATCCTTTTAATTCCTTCGTTTAAGCATTAATCTCCTCATAAAGTCCTCTCCCCGAGGATTTTTGAGGAGGGCAGAGGCACCAACGTTGCTTTAAATTAAAATGATGGGAAATCGATGATTATTATCAGTTTTATGTCAGCGACTGATCGCGCGCCGTTATTAAATGGACTTGTGAAAGTATTTTAATTTAAGACGTGATCTGTCGGTGCTCTTTCTTGAGATATTTGTCTGGGTAGCAAAAGTTGAGCTGGCTCATGTAACATTGGAATTTTAAAATATTATTGTACCTAAATGTTTCAAAACTTTAGTGAAAAAGATAAAATCCAAGACCCATTTTGTTAGTGGGATATGTGAGAGGAAATAATAGAGATGCAACGAATAGTGATTTGTACTGTGCTCTCAGCCGAATACCGAATATTCGGTCCCTTTTAATTTGTATGAAACCTGTGTTTGTTTACAATTTCTTTAATTTTAATCCTGGCTTTCTGATAGCCCATACAAATAATACAGTTATGATGATGTCCACCTTTGTACCTTTTTATGGTGCATAGCATATCAACATATATTATTCGTCTAAAATGTCCCCTCTGTTGGGACACAGGCCTCCGTTCTGTTAGAGGGAGCGGGTCGTAATCCACCACGCAGGCCGAGTACGGGTTGGTGGATGTCTAGTCTTCGAATTATTGCTTCTAGAACATGCCGATTTCCTCACGATATTTTGTTTCTCCGTTATGAGACCAGTAGTGATCCTGGGTTCGAAAATATGACCTACAACTCGTACACTTTAGTTTAATAAATAAATGTTTAGCTTTTGTTAATTACTTCAAATAAAAGTGTATTTCCAGCTAGTCTCATTATTTGTGTATCAGGTGGGCCTGTCTAAAACTGCACCTAACCCATTCTCAGCGAGCTTAGAAGCATAATTTAATCAAAGTTGTCCCAATTTTCAATCTGATCGATACCGGGCCGATATTATTTGACTGCTGAATAAATTTAGCGCTGACCTGACTGCTGTACTCTCTAGCCGTCTGTCGGTAGACGATTTTATTATAAACTAACGACCCGCCCCGGCTTCGCGTGGGTGCAATTTACATTTGTGAAGACGGTATTCTGTTCACAAGACGTTGTGCACAAGTTCTGAGCAGTAATCTAACATAAAGTACTTATAGGGTTGCATGAATTAAAAATAGTATTTCTGTAGTATTATTAAGTACTTATTTTTGTATATATTTAAATAATATATAGCATGTGTCCATCTGGAATAATGTACCTTTGAAATAGGAGCTGTGGTTCCGGCCTAATGTCCGGACAGACACATACACAAACTCGAGTTTGTGTATGTGTATGTTTGGTAATGTCCGGAACCACAGCTCCTATTTCAAAGGTACATTAAATAGGAGCTGTGGTTCCGGCCTAATGTCCGGACAGACACATACACAAACTCGAGTTTGTGTATGTGTATGTTTGGTAATGTCCGGAACCACAGCTAGTATTTCAAAGGTATTTTATTCCAAATGGACACAGTCTATATATTATGTAAATATACACAAAAATAAGTAACGTAACACAGGCTATATATTATGTTATAATATTAGTATAGATGAGTAATAAATGAGTTCGGCGTTTCCTATCTGACTACTCTGAGAAGAAAGACCGAAACAAACTCAGAGGTCACAGTCTCTTTTAAAGTCCAGACATAATCTTGGTCAGGCCATATGAGGACCATGTAGATTAATGTCTGAAATGGTCTTTTGAGGAAAGAACCACACAGATTTGAGTGGACCTGTCCAGTCAGTGCAAGCATTTGTCAGTAATCGTAAGAGCTCAACTCAGAACTTAAGGAGCTCAACTCGACGAACAATACCAAAGAAAGGACATTTGGGTAGGTCGCATAAAGTACTCAAACTGCCAGACCATCATTTAAACTAACTGAGAAAGAAAAAAATAAAGAAAGAGGAAAAACAATAAAAATAAAATATCCACATAGTCCTCACATTCACAATAATTAAAACAATATAATACTTTACAAAGTAATCATGTTATTTTGTATATAATTTACAACAATGTCAATATGTATATAAAAAACTGGTATTTTTAATGATTTACATAATAACTAAAATGTCAAATTTTATGGTTTTATCACAAAGCTTAGCAGAGCGAGCAGCTCAATCCCACGCTTTTTTATCTTCTCTAAATAATCTGAAATTTTATAGTACCCTTTTTTACAAAGTTTGGTTTTAATACAGCTTTTAAATCGTTTAATGGGTAAGTTTCGAATATGAATGGGAAGTTTGTTGTAAATCATCGCTTAGCTACAACTTGATTCGAGCGATTTTAGCAGTATACGTACAGGTATCAAAGTATCAAAGTCATTTCACGAATAATTAACGGAGTTTGTTATGAGGAAATCTTAATTTCATCGGTTTAACCTAGTGTAAATATTATTAAGAATATTACTTACGTGTAGAGTCATAATATTTAATACAATTTATTTTATAACTCCAAACCTATAAGAAATAACTATGAACGTACCTTCTAACTTACTTTTACATCTACTACTTTTCTACTTACTACTCGGCATTCCTACCCGCATACTTCGGAGCAATTCACAGTCCAATAAGAGAAGATCTTGTAAAAATAAACGTTTCATACGCGACTGCCGCTACCCCCTCTCTGCTCGTTTGTACCCCTCTCCTCTATGGAGCCATGGGGGAAGGGGGGAGTCATAAATTGTTGCAGTTTATGTCATCCACCCGCGCCGCTCTAATTTGTCTAATTACAAAAGAAATCAAAGTTTGGTTTTTATATTGGGACATGGTTTTTACGAAATGCACATTTAATTTTTTTAATGTTCGATAAATATTAAAGATCCCCATGGAGTCGTATGTTATTGTATCGCAAACTAGTAGTTGTTGGCAACAATTAACGCTGTCGCGTTGTTCTGAGCTACCACTGCACTTATATTGCACACATTATCCGTCCTTTTGTTTATGTTTCGTACATAATGAATTGTATCTTTTACCTGTAAGGGCAATTAAAGCTCAAGTATAAATGTGGAATTTCAGTAAAACAACCACAATTCGTAATTTGTGTCCGTATGGATTGAGGAGCCAGCCAGGTCTCATATTTAAACGCGGGTACTACCAACTCCTCTCTTCGAATGCGAGCTGCATAAAAAATATGAAATTCTCCGTTATTTAAAAATAAAATAGCAAATCAATTCAAAGCTTCACGGCTGCTTTTACCTTAATTTCTGCATTTATTATTTTCAATGAACGTATTATTATTTCACTTTTACTGTTCAAGCCGTTGCTTTTACTTTTACTTTATAAACATTAAAACTGCTTTACTTAACGGGCGATCGGTCGTTTGAATACAATCTATTAAACTATTATACTCGTAGAACACGTGGAAATTAATGTACGTTTTCTTTTCGTTCTACAGCATTTTACGGTTTTTGAGCACGCGTTTGCAATAAATTGGCCTACATGAGTGGTGAAACTTAAATGTAGATAGGTTCAGTTTGGATAAAGCTACTACCTTGGTGACTTTTCCAGAAACAATTAAAAAAAAAAGTTATAAAACTAAAACCCAACTACGACAAAAATGTCATCTAAAAAGGTATAAACAAGACAAATTAAACATTTCGAGTCACACGTGCTGGGGGCATAAATCGAACAGATTTCGTGTGACTCCGGATTTTTAATTATCTGGCTGTTATGTCTTGTTTTACTTATCCCGGCAGAATATCACTAGGGTACAGGTACACTAATCCCAGCAGATTATCACTGGGGTACAGGTACACTTATCCCGGCAGACATTCACTGGGGTACAGGTACACTTATCCCGGCAGACATTCACTGGGGTACAGGTACACTTATCCCGGCAGACATTCACTGGGGTACAGGTACACTTATCCCGGCAGACATTCACTGGGGTACAGGTACACTTATCCCGGCAGACATTCACTGGGGTACAGGTACACTTATCCCGGCAGACATTCACTGGGGTACAGGTACACTTATTCCGGCAGACTATCACACACATTTACACGAAAACCCACATGATTGTTATATTGGTAAATGTCAAATATGTAACACACGTAAGGTCAAAAGTAACACGTTTTGGTAACATGAGCGAACAATCAGTGCGTAGGGAGTAGGCGTTAATATGACACGTTATTTAACACAAAAGTAGTGTAATTAATGGTTTGTTTACGACTAGCCCTCCCCCGCAACATGGTTTTCAAACTAACAATCTTGTCTCCGTTTGACTCGCGCAGGTATCTATGATTTAAAAAACCTTTCATAAAACGTAAAACATACGTTGTACTGGAAACCTAGCTTGTCTTTCACGGGTATTTATGGCTTTATACTTTAAGAAAACTTGTTATATGTGGGTTGGCTAGTCTCTTTTGTAAGTGGTTGCCCGGTACTTCGCTTGCATACAAACTTTAACGCCCTGTTTGGCTCGCTCAGGTTTGAAGTTTCGAAAAGCCTTTCTTATTGCACCTCTACACCGTTTAAGAAACATTATCTTCGGCATGGCTGAGTGATGTCTGTTTATCACAAAACTGATTTAACATAGGTATTATGACTGTTTAAAGAAATAATTTTGGATTTTCAACAAATCTTAGGTGTGTCAAAGTAATTAATTTGCCAGAAACACGGTACATGTAGGATGTTCATACTTTTAAGAATAGGTCTAGATGTTTCACGATTAACTAGTAAACAAAGATTGTTTCAATAAAATTTTAAATTGATTCAATAACAAACAAAATTGGTTCCCAAACAGAAAATAATCTTATGTTTTTCAAAGGTCAACCTATGTTGACCTTTGACACCTATGTTGACAGCTCTATAGCTGTCACGGGATTGATGTTATCCACGTTATCGAATTAAGGCACTTTCACCTATAAACTTTTTATGTTACAAAAACAAGATGTGAATGTGAAATGTGTATAGGTGTTAGGCCTAACGTACGACGCTATCTCAAAAGTAACTTGTTACAAAACCAAAGGTATTTTTTTCAAATTAGGCTGAAAATCGACGGAACGGTTGGCGTAGTGGTTAAGCGATTGACTGCTGCACTGCGTGTCGCGGTTTCGATTCCCGCACGGAAAAAATATTTGTATGACCTACAAGTAGTTGTTACGGGTCTGGCTGTTTGTGTATATGAGTTTAAATGTTTGTAAACGCACTCACAATACAGGAGAAATTCCTAGTGTGGGGCAAAGTTTAAAAAAAACCGCTTTTAAAACGTCTAAATTACATAAGACAGTCCCTTTTCACCATTCCCTAGTGCTTTAGCTGGGAAGAAGAAGTGGCACAACAAACTCCTAGCAGCTCAGCTGTCTGTTAAGTTAGAAGAACTTGATTCTATTAAATAGTATGCAAAGTAATAAGCATTACTATTAAAACAAAGAAACACAAAACATTAAATTAAATTATTTGCCATATGTCAGTTAGCACACGCCAATATACCAACAAACTTAAATCTCCAAAGAGTAGCCTAATAAGTAACGCGTTATTAATACGTAACGCGTAATAAGTAACGTGTTATTAATAAGTAACGCGTAATAAGTAACGCGTTATTAACTAGTTTGTGGTTGGTTACTTCGTGTACGGACTGCGATTGAAATGCTAGTGCTGTGACAATCAGGTAGTTCACTGATGATTGTAGTTTGTAACTCAACTGGTTACTTTTGAGTAGCGTGATGGACGACGTGCCTTGCTGTTCCAATCTTTTCCCTTCTTTTTCGATCTTTGTGAGAGATCGAGCTAGCCGGCCTTGCCAAAAGAAACTGTGCTTATGTAAAGATTTTAAATAGATTTTTTTTTGTTTGAAAAGCAGTCATATTATGAGGCAGACAGGATGCGGAGCATATGCAAGTGAATCCCAAGTTCCCCACTTATTGTAGCAGAAGGAACATCGTGGAGTTTTAGTCGATAGGAGTCCGACATAAGCCTCCGTTCTCCGCACTATCTAAGGTTTAAAAAACGAATGAATGTTTTTATAATCTAATATTTAAAACGTAATTTATATATGTTTCAATGAATAAAGGCGAATTTATTCATATTTAAATTTTAATTATTTAATAATAAGGGATAATCATCGTTTGGTGCCTTATTTCATTAAAAGCCTCAAACGGGCTTCTGCGAGTTAGCTTCGGACCTTCGTACGCGTCCTAAAGATCCGATTTTTTTATGTGTAATATATTCCTATCGCTTTCCAGCAATATGTGTACAGGACATATATGTATACCCTAAAAATCTGTGGGAGTGATTTTGTGAAAAGGGACGGAAGTGTGTAACAGGAAGCCGGGCGCTATTTGATTTGAGCAATGAGCGCGCGCGGTGCTGGAGTTGGCCGTCAGAAACGACCTTGACGAGGCCCGCTTCTGTAATGTTGCTTCATCATACAGCATCATACGCGACTACTGAAAGGCTCACTCGTTTTTTTCAAATATTATTATTTAACAACAACCGTTTATTTTATTTTGCATTGGCACCCATAAAATTACAAAATTGCGAGTTACAAGCTCGTACTTGGAAAATAAATTAAATTAAACACACTAAGAAATATACAGAAACATTTATAAACTGCTCGAACACTTGACAAAACACACCACACACAAGAAAGTTAGCCTTGCACTAACTGAAGTGGTCTCAACTAAGAACCAATCTATTTTAACAGCGCGGCCTTGGTCTCTTTCTGTCGCTAAAATATGTTCGGACCAATTTTAGAGTATCGTAGACATTTCAACATTTAATAAAATGCATTTTTGATTATTTTTAGAAGCTCGTGGCTAAGTAATAACTGCCGCATGGGTCGATCCATCAGGTTAAGCTACGCTTACCGGGTGGGTCTGTGGATGGGTGACCACCTTTACATATCGAAACTCCTCCGTGCCTCGGAAAAGGACGTTAAGCCGTTGGTTCTGGCTGTCATACGTAGATTTTTGACAGTCGTTACAGGTCGCCAGAAGCCCAAAAGTCTGACAACCAGTCTTACCAAGAGGTATCGTATTACCCAGTTACTGGGTTGTAGAGGTCAGATAGGCAGTCACTCCATTTAAAATACTGGTACTCAGCTGAATCCTATTAGACTGGAAGCCGACCCCAATATAGTTGGGAAAAAGCTAGGCAGATTGATTTTTGATGATAAATGATATTTATTTCTGAAAGTAGGTTTATACAAACACGTTGATATTTTAAAAACTAGATGAGAAGAAACATCGAAAGAAACTCAGAGGTCTCTTTTAAAGTCTAGGCATAATCTTGGTCTCTATCATGTGAAGACCATGCAGGTTAGTGCCTGAAATGATCTTCTGAGGAAAGAACCACACAGATTTGAGTGGACCTGTCCATTCAATAATCGTGTAGCTCAACTCAAAACTAAATAACAAAACAACTAAACTTGAAAGGGTTATTCACGAGTACCTGTAGGTTCCTCGATGCGAGCGTCATCGTCGACCACATGATAAAATAAAAAAATACCCAATGCCAGCCCAGTGGTTAAAGCCCATTCCTTTAACCACTGAGCTACTAAGGTATTTTTAACCTACGGTTAGACAGTCAGACAGAGTTACTTCCGCATTTATTTATAATATTATATTAAGTATGGATTCCTAAAGTAAACCTTATACCGGATATTTAATTGAAATGGGTGTAGTTTGTCTGGACACAGCTAAAGGTATTCGACGATTTCAGAAGAAAGAAAAAACTTGTTTAAAATATTGTACAAAAAAAAGAACTCATACACGATTCGGAAATCAATTGATACATAAACAATTATTAATTAATTGAAAATCTAAAAATATAGTTTTTCTTGTAACTAAAATCAACAGTACTAACTTAGTTTCAGATTTTTTAATAATTATCTACTCGAAAAATCAGCCTGTAAACATACCATAAGGTGAAGAACCCAAAAGGCTTCGAAAATTAGAAGACGCGGAGTCACGATATGACATTCACGTTAACGTGACAGTTCACGTGGGCCGTAACGCCGTAACTCCGGCGTAATTACGGTTAATCCGCCGTTATTAACGCGCGTAACGCGTGCACGTCACGTTATTGTAACGCCTTCGTTATATTAAATAAGTATTTAAAAAACGATAAATCTGGCTGAATGTGAGGAAAAATGCTGGAGGTATCTAAGAGTTATTATCTAGGGCAAGTCGTACAAAGTGAGGAATAGGCTCTATAGTTATCACGAACGTCAGTTTGCCAAAGTGTTTGTATTTTTATCAAAAATCATCGGTTGGTTACATTGTATTCCTTTGCTGTTATTGTAATTAGATCACGGAATTCAAAAACATATAAAATAAATAAGTAATGGTTGAAGAAAACACGACTATTTCTCGGGACTTAAACATAATTGACAAAATTTCAAAAAACATAATACTCCTCTACCTACCCCTTCCGAAAATGTAAGCGTGATGTTAGTTTTAAGTAATGTTTCATAGTTACATCTAACGACTACCACAAGACCAATTCTCGTAAATAAAAACGATCAAAATGTAGTCGCAGTCTCATCTCAGCGACACTCAATGTAATTAGCGGTATTTTTGATATATTGCGAATAGAATCGTCAGTTAATTATCACAATAATTCAAAAACGCGATCAATAACAATCACATTACGAGTATACCGTAGCACCGTAGCACCGTAGCCGCGTAGCCGCGTAGCACCCCGTAGCGGTGTAGCACTCTCGTAGATGTGATATTAGTCAGTTACTTGAGATTCCTATCGGGTAAGGTAACGTTGGGTTATCGATATTTTGCTAGTTACGATGCAGAGGCAGATGGCAATCGTTTCGTTGGCCATATATTTTAGCCGAACTTTTTATCAAATGTAAAAATAGTATACAGTTGCATTGTTAGTCGAGTGGTTATAGGTTCGATGCCAGGTCGAAGTGTTATTGGGTTTTTGACCAGATTCTTAGCAGCAATCCGAAATCTGGGTTCGTGCCCTGTTAGTGACAGCAGCTCTAGGCATAAAACATGGCGTTTTAATTCAACTGGCGAAATGAGTGTCCATCCACTACTGCTAGTCTAACCTTCAGGAAGGCTTGATGTTGATATGTATAAATAGTCAAGTGTAAGTCAAACTAAAAATGTCCTTTTACATTGCATTTTCCCAGAGAAAATGCTGTATTTTGGAAAGTAATATTGCCAAATTGGCAAGACTCAGTTCTCATTATTAGAGCTTTGCTACGAGATCGAGTTGTCGAACACGTATCGATGGGGATTTATTTCAAGTTTGCTACGAAAAGCGTAACACGGCAGCTACGGTTTTCGTAGCACTCGTAGCAGCAACATGGCTGTTATAATTTTTAATCTTGCAGCAAATCATTTGAACCAAATTTTTCATCAATTTATAAAAAGGTAACATCTTAAGGAGAAATACAACTGAACCTTTAAATGCAACTTAACCTAAGTTATGCTATTGTGTTGCTCACTTGTGTGCGATAAGCTGAGAGATGAGTACGTATCTCTTCCATGACTGAATTGAAAAGCCTGATCAATTTCCATCGATGTTACTCGCACCTATATTTTAGGACGTAACGTATCCATTTGTGAATAGCTGGTGTGCACTACTACCTAACATGCCGCCTCCAACACACGTCACCTATAAGTTAAACTTTTACAATAAATTGTACGTTTGAAAAAGGCTTTCGTACGATGTACTTTTATTCCTTCCAAAAGTGCATCATCGGCATCGCTAATTTCAAGATCTTACGGCATCAAGAGATTACGGGTGAGCGCTGCAGTGCGGGGCCCGGGCGCGGGGCGCGGGTGCCGGGGGCGCGGGGGAGCGGGGGCCCGGGGGGCGCGGGGGCGGGGCCGCGCGACCCGGTCACGTCGCCCAGTGCGGCCGCGGCGCTCCGCCGGCGCGCACCGCGCCGCCCGCCACCCTTCAGAACGAATATAACCTCTATTTGCACCATACGATATCCTAACTTCAAGACTGAAGTGATCATTATCTTTACATACACTTTATTTTTAATAGCCATATTTGTGACGGTGACGCGTGTATATACAAGTGAGTGAGTGAAGGAAAAATGATAGTCGAAATACAGGAGGTATGTGTCTCGGAGTCGCTGAACTATCGAGGCTCGTGTGTCGTTTCGTTGCAGGACGACACCGTCGCGCACCCACACACACTGGGATGGATTATTCACGAGCACAAACATGTAGATAGTACGTTGCACCGGACGCAGCGGTCGCTTACTGCCTAGCTAAATTTATCGCAACAATTTAATAATAAACCAAAAAGAATTCGAACAGTTTGTTAAATAGTTAGCGAGCGAAGTATTTGATGGTAATATCGAATTCTTGAGAAGAAACTTTTTTAATGGCTTAAAAGTTTACAAGTCCCAGTCTAGATTAAAGATCGTGCAGGGCGGTGATGTCAGTGGGTCAACGCACAGTGCGTGCGGGGCGCAGGGTGCGCGGGGCGTGTCAGCGGGACCCGCGGGGGTGCGGGGCCTCGCGCCGGCCTGGGGCCCGGGGGCACGGGGGGGAGGGACGGAGGTCGCTCGGGCGTTGCACCGCTGCAGCCAGTGCAGGCGCTACGGACGACCGCTACGCACTACGAAAACGTAGACGGACTACACCGTAGCCCCTGGGGCGTAGCATAGCTTTTACTATCTTACTGTATGATGCTATTAAATAAGTATTTATGTAACGGATGACCAGTTTAGTGCTGTTTTCTTATTACATGAACATTATGATGCAAAAATTTTTGATGAATTACATTCAATTGATTGATTTATTCAATTTATATTCAATTTCAAGAATTGCTTATCAATCAATGGTACATTATGGGCTCATGACAAATAAACTATGGGTTAAACTAAAATAATGGAATGGTATGTATAGAAAACTCAAGTATTCAAACACAAAAATGAATTTAATAAAATTATCCTTATTCTCTACAAACTTTTAGAATATTAAAATCCAACAACCAACCTTTTTTTTAAACTTCGAACCCAATTTTCAGATTTTTCGAGCCTTCACAGATTTTCTAGTGTCCAGATTTTCACAGAGCATTTTCTGATTCCAGGAGGTCAGAGGAAAGAGGCCTTTCAAGATATGGGACAGTTCAAGGAACGTGAGGAAGGGACTGGTGGTGACTAGCTTCGAGGAGTTGATTCACAGAGGTCAGTAGCCTGGCGCGGGTTCACCCTGTCCCCTGTGTACTCCCTGAACTCCTTGTACTCGGCGCTCTGGTTCACCCTAGTGACCTACAGGGGACTTACAGGGGACGGGGGAAGAACCTCGCCTACTTTGTACTAATATTAAATAAGATATGATTTTATGTTGGTATGGTTTGAAATTGATTTATTAGGTTTTATTGCAAGGGTCACCTATGATAATTATCCTCAATCTACCTTAGATAATGATCTTCAGATAATTTTAGCTTTGTAACAATGTCTAACTTTATGTGTTACGGTTTAGTATAACTCGTGTATTTATTTCGGGTTGTCCCGATTGGTTTTTTTTGCCGTTTGGGATAGGCAGTTTCTAATTCTTTTTATTATTGTCTTATTTATTTGACTTGATAGATTCATATTTTGAGTTAAAACCTGAATGAATACCTGAATTCTTAATTTCGAACAGTTACAGAAAAAAAAGGTTTTTTGAAATGTGGCCTAGTTTTTTGTCAATGTTATTTCAAGTTTAACGTCTAAACGAAATATGTTTACTTGGTATACGTCATTTTATCGTAATTTTTTTATGTGTCATACGGCAATGTATCGAAGTTAAGGTCTATCATATAACAGCCCGCCACTCCTAACCGTTGGACTAATCGGCTGCCCCATAACAAAACCGTAAGTGGTTCAATTTTCCAGGAGAGAGCAAAATTTTACATTGATGTAGCTTTTGAAAAGTTCTTGTGTTAAATGCTATAAGACATTTATTTCTATAAATTGATTTAAAAAATCACAATTTCACGTCAAAAATAACTTGTTTTCGTTGTTTCCTAACTGACTACTCTGAGAAGAACGACCGAATCAACCTCAGAGGTCACAGTCTCAAGTCCAGACATAATCTTGGTCAAGCCATATGAGGACCACGCAGGTGTTAATTTAAGAAAATGATAATAATTAGTTAGAGTACTAAACAAGTGGAATTTGATCATATTAAATATAATAAATAATTACTCTTTGTCGATCTTCGTTCGTGATTTCAAAAACCTTGTAACCCACATAAACAAAATATATAACCATTTCAAAGCCAAGTAAGTTCCGAACACTTGGTAAGTTTTGAAATGGTAAAAGTGACCTGCTAGCTTTTTTAATGGTTTCGAGAGAGTTGTGGAACTCTTACTAGGTTTAGCGGTATTCACATCTCGGTTATTTGCTAAGATTTTAACACAGGTGTCGTTACAACTTTATGGGACTTTACGAAGTAACGATTATGCAAAAAAAGGTATTTTTTTTATGTTCCTTACTGGCTGTTAATGTGAGGTAGCCGTAATGTCGCTTCTAATTCTTTTCTTAGTCACAGAACTGAGTTCGGCCAGTATACATGGAGTCATTTAAATTTAATGCCTCTTGGTAAACATTTCAATACCTCAATGAATATTTAATGAGTTAGACGTACTTAGTACCTACAATTGGTATACAGTCGCTCCATGTAAAGTACTTGTGTTCAGCTGCATCCGATAAGACTGGAAGTCAACCCCAACATAGTTACGATAAGGCTGGGCATATTGTTTTTTTACTTAGTACCTAGATATTCATATTTTACCATGGTAATGACTTGTTATTCCTATGCTATGACCGAATATGACGTTAATTTCGATTCACTAGCAATAAACAATCACGATGTGTGATTTTTTTAACAAAGTATGTACCTACAGCCAACGACAAAAGTCGAATAACACTTATATTTTTTTAATTGAGCGTATTTAATCCCAACACAGGTAACATTAAAAGAATATTAACCCTTAGCTATTAGAACGGGCGTAAATTTTGTGTCAATTTAGATGATGTTTAACAGTTTAGGTAAAAGTAGCAGTATTAATCGGCTTTTGTCGTTAACCGTGCCAATTAAACTTTGAATACACAGAGGTGTTTCGAATCGAGGGGTTGATAACTTGTCTACAGCATGCTTGCATCTGATAAACTATTATTTTCCTTAAGAGTGAGTCGCCGACATACTATCTCAATGAAGTTGGTTAAAAACATGGACTTGCGGTAAAACAAAATGTCACTTTGTGATGATGCTGCCGAGAGAAAACTTTTATCAGCATACATATGCTTTAGTTCATGCTTTAAGTCTAACGCGGGATTGAAGCTTTTTATTATTAAGTGTAGGTACTCTTTTTTAGCCGATTGCGCGACACCAAACACTAGGTTATCTTTGTCACGCGTAACTATGTGTATTTTGTTTGTGGAAATCTGTATACCCGCGAAGCATCCAAACAGCTGGGTGGGTTTTAATACATGAGGTGTCTGTCGAATCGTCTAGGTCGCGCGATGGTTATAGGCTAGGTTTTGTTTTTATAAAATCAAAATGGCGGATAATACAAATCAATAAGTAATGTCTTAATTTTTTGACCATGAGGGGTATCAAAATAAAGGGCTTGAAAAGACGATTTAAAAAAATACACTTAAAGGTAAGACGTATATTATATTTAAGATGATAAATGAAGTAAACCTAAAAGGTTGAAAAACTAAATTGTTATTTGACACCGCCTTATTTTTGATGGAGCTATAGGTTCTAGTCTCAGTTGGCCCGTTAACGTCTTACCGTAGCTTAGATCTAAATCTACTCGTTTCTTTATCTCGTATCATACACAACGAGAAACGAAGAAATTCATAGAATCATCAGTTAGTTCGTTTAATTCAAAAATAAATAATCTATTTCGTTCCAAGCACGAGCGAGATGTAGTTAATTAATACTCTCGGGAACATCCGATGAGAACCAAAAAACAAAGATAAAATATTCCGCTGTCCTAATGGAACCGAGTGATCTGGTTTGATCGTCAATTAGCAGCAGAGCGCAGCAACCCGGTCGGTGCAGGTCAACCGCGTTAGCCGGCCGACTGCACCCAACTGACCTGTTTTCTGCCTGCCCTACGTACCCTATCGACTAGCGCCAGTCTGGACTGACTGTTGTACGGTTAAGTTGTGTTTCAGTGCGGATATATTCCTATTGTGTTTTTTATTCACGGTGTTAACAACCTTTCAACCAAGTGCTTTAGATTGTGAACACACCTGCTGTTCACACGTAGGTTCTTAGTTCTAGATTTAACCGTTCAATTTTTTTGGATTATGTGTTGGCGGTGTTGGCCTTTTTCTGCCTGTATCTGGCAGTATATGTATACACTCAACTGCAAGGAGCATATATATATATACCCACCTCACGGAACTGTTTTAGTAAAAATAATCTGAGTCGTGTGAATTTCTAAATGTTACCGAGATATCTCCGTTATTTCGGGTTTAAGACGTTTTGGTGTATGGTTTTCTATACTTGGCTTTGAAATACAGATTGTTTTACTGGTGAACTAACATTCACGTAGCTGTTGTTATACTCTGATGCAGTTATAGGACTTCAGTAGTGCGATTCTTTGTGCATATTAGACTTTATCAGGATGCGACGCCTAAAATCGCAGTTCTCACTGTGGTGCGGTAGGGGTTTCTATAAGATATTCCATGAATGCAAAAGATTCATGGCAAGCTTGGTATATTTAGCTTACCCTTCAGGAGTTTTTGATACTACCTCAGGTGCTAAAGTGGTTTAGGGCTTTAAACCCAAACTCAAAACATTTCTTTCAATTTACAACTTACAATTACAGGCACTTTTGAATCATCAAGGAGTCAGTCAGTAAGAAAGATGAAACTGGTTGCCCATTCCAAAGCGTTGTAGTTTCCTATGTTCCCATGGAGATGAACAGGCAAGAAACTCCATTCATGATGGACATTCTTTGAAAAGGCCATAGATCGGTACTGATTTGCTATCGTAGGAATGGACATCTTCTGTCACAAGCAAGTGGTGCAACTAAACTGTATTATTTATACGATGTTTTCTAAATCGTTTTGATGCCGTTTATCCATGACTATTACATTGGCCTACTGACCTACTTATGGCTTTCTACTAACTGTAACTAACTGTATCTAAATACTGCAATACATTTTTATTTTAACATTGCTGGTCCTTTTTACAAAACGGTCTGAAGCAAGAATGTTTATCAAATAGTCATTTTGTCTTTCGTTTATTCGGTTTTTACCGTGGTCATGCTACGCGTGCTGAGAAGTATGTTGCGCCACTTCTCCGTCCCAGCTAAAGCACAAGGACGTGGTGACAGGCGGCCGTTTTTAGGTTGTCTTTAACATTGATGCCATGATTTTTGATTATGATTTCCCCTGTCCAGGTAAAGAGAAGCTATCGGTAGCGGCGAGCGAGCCGGTGCGGCTGGTGCTAGAGAGTGACGGCACACAGGTAGAGGACGGCGAGTACTGGCGCACGCTCCCTCCTAACACAGTGCTGCTGCTGCTGCGGCCGGGTGAGCGGTGGTACCCTACGGGAGTTGACGTTATCAAGGCTGGTGAGTTAAAAGAGCATAATATACTCTGTAGAGTGAGGGTGGGATAGCAACATATATACAATAGGAAATGACTCAATCCATCCTAATAAAGGCATTGTCTAGGCAGATAAAGTAGGTGTTCAAATTGTCACCTTTGTCTGTTCCAGCAATATCGGCGATACCAAAAATAGTATGCGAAACAATTCACGCACTAGAGCTGCACGATGAGACACCTTCATGGAAGATTATGGACAACAAGGGTCGCGTCACGGTGGTGCTCCACTGGGACCAGCGACCGCAGGCGTCCCCGGCAGCGCGCTCTCCCTCAAGACAGCCCAAGCCCGACCGGCGGCCCTCCCTCGTCATCCAGACGTCCCTCGACCGGCCGGCGCCCGCGCCGCCGCACATCACAGTCGTGAACCACGACGAGCCGGGCCCGGCACCGCGCAGGCTGTCGCGCGCGCCAGGCTCGCTGGAGCAGCCGGGCGGCGTGCACGTGCACACGGTCGACTGCCGCGCCGCCGCCTCCCCCGCGCCGCTCGCGCGCCCACCGCCCGACGAGTGCGATTTCCACTGCTGCGCGCTACACGAGGAGGGCCGCCGTATCGCCGTGCACAAGAGCGTCGCCACCTCCCCCATCCAGGACGCGCAGCCGCGCGCCTCGCCGCAGGGCCGACCCAAAGGACACGTGCGCTTCCTCGACGCGGAGTCAGCGCGCCGCGGCGACCGGGACTCCTCCGAGAGCGAAACAGAGAACACCCTCGTCGAGGACGAGGCCGTTACCTCCGAGAAGTTTCTCCTTCTGATCGACCAGCTCAGTGTCGACCAGAAACGGCACCTCACGATCAAGGACATAGGTATCATCCTCGAGCGCCTCAGCTCCAAAATCCTGGACGTGGAGCGACTGGATCGCGAGTCCGAGTCGGACGACTGCTACAACTGGACGATCAAGGCGACGATCAGAGGGGATGCGCTGCGGGAACTGGGCGTCATTTACAATGGAAACTACTATGCGATCAGCGAACACCCGGGCTATCGGGAGGAGAACGAGGAGGCCGGAGACGAGGGTGAAGAGGAAGAGGAGGAAGATAGGCTCTGATCGGGCCTGTGCGGCGCCGCCGTGCCCGCCGCCGCCGCCGCCGTGCGCACCGCGCTGTGCCGCATCGCCGCGCGCTGACCGGCCGGCCCGCCGCACTCCCGCAACACGCCAGAGCCGAGCGCGAAAAGCGTGAAAGCAATATTCGTTACTAAGGTTTCGTCGTCGATCCGGGCGAAACGACAGGATCGGCCCGCTCAGGATGACCGGGGCGCAGTCCCGGCCGAGCCGCGGGCGCAGCACGCGCGGCTGGAGCGCGCCGCCCGGCGGCCGCGGCGCCGCGCCGGCGATGCTCAGACGGATCGCTCGCCGAAGTGAATAATTAGAGACTTATATATGAAATTCGTCGCGGCCCCGCCTCGTACCATGACCCGGTCGTGTCAGTTGGCGGTGCGGGGTCGTACCCTAGTTAATAAATAGCTGAATTATTGTAAGTAAAACTGACTTCCTATCGATTTCTAAGGTGATTACTTAAGTGTAGCCGGTCGCGTGGCGAGGGCCGCCGCCTCGCTCGCATAGCGTACTGTGTATTATATTATGCGTCACCGGAACACAACACCCGCACAAATGTTTATCATCGAGGTTATTGTCAATGTTCTTAGGTAAATAATAAATTGTAGGCGTGCGTTCGCGCCGCCGCTCCCCGTGCATACCGTTCGTTTCGTCCGCCGCGCGGCGCCGCGCCTCGCATCACTCGCGTCGCACGCGGCGCGCGGCACCACATAGTTCACTCAAAGTTGGCCTAATATTGGGGAATAAGTTTCTGTATAAACTCATCATCATCATCGATGCATCCCGTAGTCGACGAAGTCTAAAATAAAAACACCAGAGTGTGAGACTCAAAAACAATAATTGAAAACGTGCGTAGTGATGTGAGAGGGCGGGTCAAGACCGCTGCATGTCACTCGCACGCTGAGGAAATAACTTGCTCATGTATTCAGTAAATATTTTATTGTATTGAGGAGTCGTTGTAGGGCACAGACAGTGGCAGCCACTGACGCGGACAGGCTGTGTCGACACCACCACCTCGTCGGTCGAACATCTAGGCGCGTCGGGGCTCGCCTCAGAGCGACAGTTCCAATAGCTATGACGATGTTTCAGAGAGAGTCATAACATTAATAGATATATAAAAATTATTATAATTAATAAAATTGAATGTTAAAAATAAAAATGGTTGTATCTAAAATACGAATATACCTACCGTCATGCATCAGTCATCTTGCTACATGGGTATTGGTAGACCGTAAGTTGATTCTTGTATTTATTAGCTATATGGTATCGTAGTATTACTGTATAATGTTTTTAATTTTTGTATAGTACGGAGGTCGTGGAGGATTAATGTAACATATAACAAAACAATGTGGTTTCATAAGTTTTACAGCCGGGAGGCTCTCATATTGTATAGTTATTTAAGGTGTAATATTAACGATTATTATTGGATATTATTGAAGGAGTACGTGAATACATTGTTTGTGATGAGGTTCCGTTTCGTAGACGTCGGTGGCGACTGGCGTCAGGGCGCAGCGTATTGTTTCGCGTGACTATGATTGAGCTGGCGAGTGGCGGGATCGCGGATGCGCGAGCTTTTTGGAACGAAACGAATCTGTATCGTATGGAAGAATAAATGAACAAACTGTGATTGCTACAGTATTTTACATAAATGTCGAATTAGCTAATAGTACTCTCATCGTGACCCAAATCGCTCGTGGGCCCACTGTCCGAATGTAATACTTGCATATTATTTATCATTCACTTTTTCTGAACGGTTCATTATGATCAAGTTTGAGATTAATTCCTAATTTTACTATTTCTCAGCTATCAATATATTTATATATTCGATATATATATTCGATATACGAACCTATTTTCGTGAACCGAAAATATAAATTTTGATGTTTTGGCATTATTGGATAGAATTTTATTTTAAAGTTTGATATTGTGACTTGTCCTAAAGTTACTTTATTTTCAGTTTACTATCGCTATTAAAGTTTAGGAGAAGGTGGAAGGTGGTGAGTTTCGTTTTAAAAAAAAGTTTCATAAAATAAGTGGCCGGGTTTTGAGGAGGTCTGTGTTTGGTCTCTGTCGCACTTACATTTTGTATGGACGAGCGACAGAGAAAAAACTATTATATAACTATGATATTCTGCAATTTTGTGCATGTTCTCAACGTCGTGTTGTGGACTATGTCGTCAAATGTTATACATTCTGACGTCGTGTATTTTCGACAATGTGAAGTCGAGAACTGGTTCCGATGAAAAATCTCTTGAAATTTTATAAGGTAATACAGAGAGTTCGATCTTCAATGTCATATAACTGTGATTTTTATGTTGGTTCGGTCCGAAGATGACTGTCGGTACATACATTCATAGCAGGCTGCACGCTGAGAGACGAATTGTTTTATAAGACCGTTTGCATGATTCTCAAAAAGGCATACTTACTTCTAAACATTTGCTAGATTTGAAGAATACTGAAAAGCAAGTACCTAGCTCAGCGTGTCGTTTGCTTAAAACTATGACAGTCGTGCATGGGTGCGTCCTACTTATGTTTAGTTAAATCATTTCTGCATTCGTTTGTACAGCTAATGGTGAGTCTATGGAGTTACAGTTCGTTACGCACACGATATCTAAATAAAACGTTCCGTTTTAATATTTTTATGTGTATAGGAGTAATGATAAATTGTAAAAATTGGTTTGTGACGCGTATGCTCCGCGGTTGTAATTTGGGAGGCGAGGGTCAAGCAATGCAACTGTGTATCTACCTATTGAGGGCAGCTTTTGAATTTTCGAAGGAAAGGTTATTTAAAGAGAGGGTTATTTGGACATATGTTGCACTGCTTAAAACTTCGAACGTTGTGTACAATGATATTGTTGCATTGTCTATTCAACAGTGGCATTTAAATCATTATAATTTAATTACTATCATATTGTGGATGAGAAACATTCTATTAGTGAGCTATCTGGTATGGAATTAATTCTAAAGAGAAGAAATGTAAGAAGAAGAAATGCATTTGCCTTTAAAATAATTGTCATCAAATTACTGAAGCAATTTAATAATAATTTGTAAGAAAAAAACATAAAATCCATTAGTGTTGGTTTCTTCTACCAAAAGAGCACTGATATATACAAATAAGTTTGAGATTTAAAAGTAAAATGGTATTTTAGTCAGCGAATAATTGTAATTGGGTTACTGTGGGAGGTTTGTTGACAAAATATCGATAGTAATTGAATTATAGACTTCCATGCCTGTAGAGCACTCGTTGCCTCGTGGTGCAGATAATAGTTCCATGACTGAAATAATATTAAGTATATCACCTCTAACTGTTGGACTCGCGTGTAACAATATTGTACCTGGGGACTGACAGGGCCATTCTTGGCATTTGGGACAACTTTTTGTAGAACAAATAAAGAATTTAAATCCACACGAACTAAGTAACTAATATTGATGTTGTTAATTTATTTAAAACAAGAATTTACTGTGAAACAAGATCAGCCCTTGTGTCCTCAGTAATACCTTCCAAATTGTATTTCATTCGAAATATACATACCTAAATAATGATTAGATAACTAATAATATATAAACGGTAACAGAATTTTCGAAAAACACTTTCGTTTTCGAACCTCGTTTTTATAGGCGAATAAATAGTAACGTCAAAGTTTTTTTAAAGTCAGTCTTTAAGATGGGTATTGATTTGTAGCATTTACTTGTAATCCAATTTATACGGACATTATGAAATATAAATAAAAATTGATCTTTTAGGATCATTGTAGAACGTATCGTTGTACGTAATGGCGTTGCAAATTATACTATTTAACGTCAAATTTTAAAATGATTAGGTATTCCTCGCATATTGAACCTGAGAAATCCAAAACGTGGAATTGATATATAGCAGTACATGCTTCCGTCTGTTTCCTGGGCCCGAGCAACTGTTACAACTCAGTACACACCTTAACGTGCAGTGAGCAGTCGTGCAAATACAAATACGTAAAATATTGAATGTTAGTTATTCATACACTATATAGCACTTAGGGGACTCGTTTTAAAGTTACGTGCCAAATCGTTCTTATTTTACAATTCCATTGTAGAACTCTAACTTCGACGTCAGATTGTAGAAAATAACGTTGCAGAATAACTGCTTTCTCTTAAGACTAGATAATTAACGTAACGTAATTATTGTAATGTTATCTTCTATAGTGTGACGTCGGAAATACGTCGTAGAGTTTTATATAAAGTGTCGAATAAAACATAATGTAGCGAATTTCGTAATAGGCTACTAAGGACTGGTGCCCTAGAATATGCCATAAGAATTGTTATTTTACAAGTGCCAATTTATGAGTTGTAAGTAATATTAGTTAAGTTAGATATGGCACGTACGAACCTTTTTTAAACACATTTATAACTGTACTTTGAAGTATGGGTACTTTAATAGCAAGGATTAAAAGAGCATAATTGCGTTGGGTTATGCTGTGTACAATAGCGAAGGCAAGAAATAATACGAAACGAACTATATTTTGTAAAGAAAAAGCGGTTTATTTATCAATAGGTATGTACTAAAGAAACAGAATTAAGTACCATCATTGTGATGCAATCCTAATTAAAGTTACATCTTTATTAAAAGCTCAATTTTCAATAAACGAAGTTCTCATACTTCAAAGTATAGAGCCAACCCGATTGGAACACGTAATGGCATCGTTCACTCGTATCACACGTAACCCGAAAACATTTATTTTTGTGTTCACTCGACGAACGTGAGACAGACACCGGCTTCTGTTAAACACTCGATTATTACCCAAAAACTTCACTGCCACTAATTTAAAAATAAAAATATTGGAAACGAACAGTTGTGTTATTTTTTTACTGCTTAAGACCAGAGGACCAATACCCGTGTTTTTAAGAACGTTCGCATTCTAATCTCAATCTGTCAAAAATACCTCTAATTTACGATACAACACAGTCCCAATTTTTTTTACATTGGGATTGCGTCTAGATTTTGAACGTCCAGCCAATGCTAATCAGGCCAAGTTCGGCTTTATCTATTCACATAGCAGAAAATATAGAATGACCCGTGATTCTTAATTTTTGATGTGTAACATCTTTCCTCTCGCTTTCCTGTATAATAAGGATTTTGCCGCTACTGTTTTGAAATGGCGGCCAGTAGTTATTTTTTTCAATATGATAAATTTTATCGACAAATCCAGCATTTTGTTATAAAAATTTAATGGCGTTTAATTTAAAATAAATTTTAGTTTTTAAATGCCTTATTATGGTGGATTTGTCGATCAAATTTATCACATTACTTCGCCTTAACGGGTCACACACCCGTGACCCGACACACTGTATAACTAAGTTTGTTGTTACTTTCTTGCGCATTCATAAAATGGAGTATAGACAACAAATGAGGATAGCGGAAGGGAAGGTGTTGATGATAATATGAAGGTTTAATATCATTTTCCGTGTATGAGAAAATGATATTAAACCTTGGAAATTCGAGCATTATTTTGACAACCTTCTTCGAGATAAATCGAAAATGCTGTACTGGTCAAATAAATGCGAGCAGGCGGCCGGCAATGTGTGTATAAAAATCACTATCTGTCGTGTTTAGCGGCCGAATAAATAACTGCGAAAACTCATATCTGTCGTGTAATTTAAAAAGGGAACAAACTTTTTACTTCGCCACATGGCAACTTAGGAGGTAAATTATCAAATATTTTATTTAAATTTCGATTTGGCTTGCAAATCTGTCTTGCAGAGCTGTTTAAAGTAAAAAAGAAACAAATGAACATATTGGCACGATTCTGAAATTTATAATTAATTTAAAATTCCGCGCATTAATTGAGAAAAGTACTATTATACAAACCTTGGCCGCAACCAGGCATTGATGGGCGTATGTGGGTCGAGGCGATCACGTTCGTCCATCAGTGCCACTTTTGCAGGCCGCGGCAGTAATGTACTAATCTTTTCAAGTTCTCACGTATCGTTTCCCTCACGTTGAATGTGGAATTTCGTTCTTTCACAGATTTACAAAACTCAACTTTTAAAAAGGAAACTACATATTCAATGTAACTGCAAAAAACATCCAATTATAGGATTAAACAGAATCGCTTGTCCGTTTCAAATATATATCGTGGTCGCCGAGCCCAGCGGCAATCTTTGAACCCAGCGTCATCTGAATCTTAAACAAGCAGTGAGCAATCGAAATCCGAGCGCCGTGAAATCAATCAAAGTCAAAGTCAAATAATTTATTTCAATTAGACACAAAAAAGGCACTTTTGAACGTCAACATTTACAAAAAAAAAAATTATTGATTCTCTTCGCCCCTTCCAAAAGGTAGTTTTCGTATGGAGAAAAATGGGCAAGAAACTCCACCGTTACTCTTTTAAAATGTTTTCACAATATCTTGTATACATCAATTATATAATTATATGTGAAGACGATGCACCTAGAATAAGATTACTATACCACGATAGGTAAAAAAAACAATCTGTCTAGCCTTTTCCCATCTATTTTTGGGGTCGCCTTCCAGTCTATCCGGATGCAGCTGAATACCGGTACTTTACATGGAGCGACTGCCTATCTGACGTCCACGCCCCAGTTACTGGGTAACACGGTACCCTTTGGTAAAACTGGTTTGTCAGACTTTTGGGCTTCTGACTACCAGTAACGACTATCAAAGATCTACGAATGACAGTCGGGACCAACGACTTATATAACGTGCTTTCCAAGCCACGGAGGGGTCTCGATATGTAATGGACGGTCACCCATCGACGAACCGACCGCGGCAAACGTAGCTTAACCTTCGATCGACCCGTGCGGCTGTTATCATTTAATTGTGAAAAAAACAATTTTGCTTCGCCTGCCATTGCAATCACTACGGAGTTACGGACCTTTTACAATCTCACAGGCGAAATGTAGGTGTATAGATAATTTATTATGCCTCTGCCTAGTCTGTCGGTACTTACATAAAGGCGTGGTGATTTTTAGGTTATGTATAAATCTAGTAAGGAGATGAATACAGTATCTACCTACTTCTTTTACAACAACCTGTTGAAAGCAAATCTTTACACTATACTAGAGGTCAGATGTAAAAACATCAACTTTGCCATACCTAGGGACGATATCACTACCGTATATCGTGTACCTCACGCTGCTACAAATAAGAAGCCTAAGAATATCATTGCGAAGTTTAAAACCCGTGCTCTGCGACAACATCCTAAGCGCATACCGTTTAAAGAGAGGACTTACGTCCAGTCAGCTGGGCGTCTCGGGCGCAGCTCAGACAGTTTATGTAAACTAGCACCTAACTCTTCAGAAGAAACAACTACTACGACAAACTCGCTAAACAGCTAAGAAATATAACTACAAGTTTGTTTGGCTCAAACACGCCACCATCTTGACAAAGCGTTGTAATAGCTCTTCTACGATTGCAATCAAATCCATAAATGATATTCGTAAGATCACTCACAACACTGAATAATGTATTTTATTTTATTTTTTCTTTTGTATCTCTTTTATATTAAGACTCTTAACTATGGCTAACCCTGACCAGAATAGTAGAGGTGTACGCACAAAACTAAATACTGTTTATATGAACATTCTTTCCAACTTTTACGATAGTATCGTTTTAACAGAGACATGGTTAATTCCTGCCATAAGTAATTGAGAATTTATCGATTATCTTTATGTAGTTTCTTTAGATTTCGTATTAGATCTGCAACCAATAAATCTGTCGGAGGAGGTGTGCTGGTAGCTGTTTTGCGGGAATACAACCCTGGCTGTATACCTAACCTATGCAAGGCACATTTGATAGATATTATGAACATATTGTCGTTGCAATTCCTAGCAACGGCAACACCTCATAAAGTATTATAAGTGCAGCCTACATACCTTATCATTCACCGCTTGGCGTTTATAATTTACATTTTGAGAATATGGGCTCTATAATTAACTCGACAAATGATGGTTTGTTGTTGCTAGGAGATTATAACATACCTACGGCCTAAAAAAACCCTTATTTACCCTTTTGGTTTCCTAAAGCTTTCATTCGTATTTTCGATTATAAAAAGAAAGCCTGGTGTAAGTGGAAAAAGTATGGAAACTTGTCAGACTACGATATATTTTCGTCATACAGAGCTCGTTTTAAAGTAGAATGTAGCAAATGCTATCTCATTTACATGAAGAGTGTTGAAGACAGTATTTCCCCTTAATGTTAAACATTTTTGGACATACATAGCTAATCAAGTCAGGTGTCCCAGCTCGTATGTTTAAAATATATATATATCTAGTGACTCTGTAACCATTTTCTGATTTTTTTCAGTCCGATTATGAACCATCTTGTCTTGGACCTGGCTGGTGCCCGACACCCGATCAATCTGACGCTAGCCACACATCTCTCCAATCTGTCATCTCATCCTCAATCAATCTCTTATCTCTCCGGCCTTTAGTGATGTCCAACAGCTGTAACTTACAAGTTCACATATCTAGAATTGAAGGCATCTAACGCAAGTTCCTAAGATATTTAGACTATAAGGCACACCGGCACACTTCAGACTACATTGCCCGATGTAAACATTATCATTTTCTACCTCTTGAACACAGACGCAAAATTAATGACATCTGCTACTTGTCTAACATAGCGAATGGCTCTATTGATTGTCCGGAGCTCCTTGCGAATGTATCGCTTCGTACCAACCAAAGGAGCTTAAGGCAACGGCCACTATTGAATGTACCATTTGCCGCGACCAATTATAGACGGAACACATTTCATACCCGTAGTGCAAGGAGCTTTAATGATCTTGCATCGCGGCTAGACTTTGACATTGACTTATTCTGCACCAGCTCGAGAGCGATAAGGAAGCGCGCAGGTGAGGAGTACTTTGGGGATCGTGTGAACGTCCTTTAGGGAGCTTTTCACTTGTGCATACTCGGTTAATGCTTAGACTGTAATCTATAGGGTATCGACATAAATGGAACGTAGACTGAACTTCACATAAAGTTGAACTTAATTTCCTTTTCTGAAGTGTTGTAGTAGTTTTAAAACTGTAATTATTTGTTTATTTTAATCTCTTCAGTCTTTTAGCACTCCCCTTGGTTTGTATACCAACAATATGTATTGCACTAAGTTACCTATATGTGTGGACTTGTAATTAGCTAAATAGTTACCTAAATTGTAATTATTTTATTATTTGTCTGTAAGTCATCCTAAAAGAAATAAATAAAATAAATAAATAAAACTGTTTACGAACTAGAGGAAGGCTGAAATTTAAGCTTTGGAGAGAACTTAAACATACGAGCTGGGACACCTGACTTGCCACGATGATTAGCTATGTATGTGTTATGTAAACCTGTAATGTTATATTTCCTTCTGTCTGGAAAAATGCAAATTTAGTTCCTGTCTACAAAAGTGGCGAGAGACAAAATGTCGAGAATTACAGACCTATCTCCTATTTGAAAAACTTGTTCATCTCAAAATTTATCCTTTTATTCAACAACTCTTAATTCCTGAGCAACACGCCTATGTCAAAAATAAATCTACTGCTACAAACTTAATGATATTTACGAATCACTTGTCTAAAAATAAGATGTAAGAGCTCAAACAGACGCTATCTATACAGACTTTAAAAAAGCATTCGATAGAGTTGATCACAGAATATAACTTAACAAAATTGCAATCAACGGCATTAGAGGCAACTTGCTGCGCTGGTTTCAGTCTAATATCTATAACCACAATCAAACTGTAGTGAGAAACAGGTACCATTCTGACACCTTCCTTGTTACCTCCAGTGTCCCTCAGGGATCAATTCTTGGCCCCTTATTTAATAATTGTTTTTAATTTACATAAATGACATCAGTAACTGCTTTCATAATAGTGATTTTCTGTTGTATGCTGATGACCTTAAAGTTTACGGGAAAATTATAACGATCGATGATTGTTATCTTCTACAACCAGATTTAAATATATTTAAGCCTCGGGACTGAAAACTGAAAGTAATAGGTCTTTACCTATGAAATTGCCGTTTTGTATGAAAAAATTTAAACGAATTTTTTTCATGTATTTTTTATTTTATTAATCGAAGTAATCACCCATGCAATCAATGCATCTTTGCCAACGCAGTGGCAGTTTATTGATGCCCTTCTTAAAGAAATCAGCTGGACGGGAGTTATGTTTCGGCGATCGGGAATTTAGTTAAAAAAAACTTTATTTATTATAATTATTTTAATTACAGAAAAACAGTGTATTAAGCTGAAGGCTGATCTAAAAAACTAACTTCACAAACAATGATATGGAATAACATGTAATTGATCTTATTGCTAGGTTGCACTTTATTACGTAGGTTGTCAGCTGCGTACTCAGCGTAAACGGTTGTTACGATGAGTTAACTCCTCCCTCCATAAGATAGAAGCAACTCTTGCTTCTGGCAGCGTCCACGCTGCCTTTGGTTGCCTCGCTGTCTTTGATGTCCTCTGATATCTTAGAGATCTTCCATTGGTACAACTTCCAGGATGCTGCTGCTATTAATATGATGTAGAGGAGTACCGTAGTCCAACTTGGTGTGGCCATCATCATTGGCCAATTGTTGTCATCTGGTAAGGATAGGTCGCTTGCTTTGTTGATAAGTTCATGGATGCTGTCTAGTGAGATGTCTTCTAGTTGTAATTCATATTGAACAGTTTCATCTAATACTTGATGTTGCTCTGGTAAAGGTATGACCTCATTGATGACGATTGTGTCTGTATGTGCTCGTAGTGTTCTGTTCATGACGTTAATTTGACAATCTTCTGTTAGTGTGACGAGATAAATCCCGCTTAACTTTTTGTAGTCTGTCTGAGTTTTGCACTGTGTTTTGACAATTTCATCTTCGTTCAGGACAAGTAGCCAATTGTTATCTCCGATCTTTTGAATTTTTCCTCTTCTTAGGCTCATTTTAGCATGTGTACAGTTTGCTTGACGATGCTGAATGAGGGATGGGATGCAGTCTTCGGTGTCTTCCATTCTTCTGGTATCCAGGGTCTTGCAAAGCTGGATGTCATCGGTCAGGGGTTGACAGTCTTCTTCTAGGTAGGCGTACTCATCGTTCCCAAGTGCAAGGTATTTGGATTTAGGAATAATAGTAAGGTTATTTTTGTTGGGAATGGAGTAGAGATGAATTAGGTCATAGGTTTGTGGGGCTACTGATGGGATTTCTAGGATAAAGTTTATTGAGTGTACTGTACTATAGGCCTTAACTCTAATTGATTTTTCAATCCTATGAATATTACTAAGATTAATAATAGCTACTGGTCTAAACGAATAGGTGTTACCTAAGTTGATTAATTCCTCTATTAGGTTTTGAGGACTAATAATACTAGGATGCATGGTGCCCAGTTGCGCGAACGTCATGGCATCTTCTAACAACATTAACTTATCTAAGATAATCTGTAAACTAAAATCTATCTGTACGTATATATCTAGGAAATGTATATGATTAGTGACGTCGTTACTGTTACTTGTTATGTTTTTCAATAAGCTAGCCAAATTTTTCTGATTACTATTCAATTTACTTAATTGATTGCCAAACTCATTAATTGTATTTTGTGCTAGAACTAAGGACTTTCTTTGCCTATTATGAACATTATTAATTCTATTCCTCATGTTTAATATTTCTTCTTCGAATTTTGCTGCATCATCATGATCGAGATTTCCAGTTATGGATTTAACGACAGTACCTAACCCATTAATCAAACCGCGTCTTTTTCTAACTTGCGGGCTTAAAAACTTTATCTTTTTACCTATTTGATCTAAGCTATACTCTATTTGATTTATATAAGTTTTATGTAACTCTCCTGACATTACACTCTCCGCTGCTTTAGTGCTTGCATATAATGACATAAGTTGAATGGACGTAAAATGAAGGTTTGTTATATTGTACACGCAAGCGAGACTAAAGTAATTATCCTGTTTAAGGAGCTGTCCCTGTTTTAGGAGAAGGATGCCATTTTCATTATTAACGGGGTCAATAGTTACGGTTCCTGTTGCGTAGAGCACGATGGCTCCTGAGATGAGGGTCCTGCAACAAGATGAGGCCTCCGTAGTAGTTTAAAGTGTACTCTAATAGACTTAGAGTTCGGGTGGTTACCTATAATTTCAGCCACATTATTTGGATGAAGGTGGATGATCTTGTAGGGTCCTTTGAACACAGGCTTGGTTTTATCACTGCGTGCTGACTTTGCTACCTGTTTATAAACGGTCTCACCTACCTTGAACTTGATTTCTTCTGCTTCTTGATTTCGTTTAGAAATCACCTGCTCCTTATTCTTAGACATAAGTGCTGCGATACATTCTTGAACTGCCTCAGCGTTAGCACGGTGCTTAATAACGTAATCCTGATAGAATTCCTTTGGATAGTATAATTCTAGCGGATTCCTAGATGCTGTGTGTCCGAATAATAGCTCATGAGGTGTATAATCGGTTGCCGAATGAATAGAATTATTATATGCAATAATAGAATACTTCATGATAAGCTGCATGGGATCGTCTTTATTGGTCATTCGCTGTATTCTAATTATTTCAGCTAATGTAGAATGTAAACGTTCAATAGGTGAATTAGAGTTAGGGTTATAATATGGTGTCGTGAAATGTATATGAATATTATGTAGGGCACAGATATCTTTTATGACGTCATTATCAAACTTTGTATCTGAGTCCGTGGTTATTTTATTTGGTAAACCTAACACCGAGAAGACGTCTAGCAATGCTTCCGCTACATGCACACTACTACATGCGTTTAAAGGAACTGCTTGAGCGTATTTAGAGAAATTATCAATGATTGTGAGGAATGTTACTCCGCCTGTTGAATAAAGGTCCATAAATATGTGTTCCATTGGCTTGCGCGGTGTATTAGTAATAGCTAGAGGTGGTCTTAGAGGATTGCGCTCATATTTGGACTGCAAACAAATCTCGCACTGATTAACAAATCTCTGAATGGTGAGTAACATGTTAGGCCAGTGATAATTTCTATGCAACTGTTTATATGTCTCTTGAATACCACGATGTACTGTCTTTCCTTCGTGATATTTCTTAATTAACTCTTGTTGTTCTGTTTTGTTCTCTACTAGGGTCACACGTGAAGTGCATTTAAGTAACTTTGGGCCACGCTCATTAAATATAGTAGTATAGACTCTGGAGAAGGCATGATACAGTTCTTCACTATGAAAATAACAATGAAACACTCGGTCGGCAATTGTGTGTTCCTTTAAAAATCTAACTATCTCTGATTCTGTATTATTAATTGGAATAAAAACATCTTTAATGACAACTTTTGAGTTAGTGGATCTGTTATCTACTCTATACGTTGTTGAGCCGGGTGTTGATCTAATATGAAATTGTTTCAGCTGCCTATCTATAGCATCTGATATTATAGGTATATTATTTTCATTGTCTGGTTGTGTATGCCGTGTAGAGACTAATTCAGGCTCGGCTGACACTATGCTCATACTATCTGATTCTGTTCCTATATGAGATTGGGGAACGCTAGGGTTTAGTGATTGAATATTGTCATTATCTTGGGGCACAGCTGTCTCCGTTTCATTTTCAGCTACTCTACGTGCGTTCTCAAAAATTCTGTTAATTATTTCATCATCCTCATAATCATCTAAATTTACTGCTAATGAATCCATACTACCGTGAAATATTTTAACACGAGATAAGGCATCTGCATTAGTATTCTGACGACCCTTTTTGTAAACTACTTTATAGTCGTATTCTGCAAGCTTTAAACGCCATCTAGTTAATTTAGAGTTAGGATCTTTCAGTGACATTAGCCAAGTAAGGGGCCTATGGTCGGTGTAAATAACGAACTTTCTACCATAAAGATATGGACGAAAATACTTGATTGCCCATACTATTGCTAGTAACTCTTTTTCTATTGTAGAATACCGAGATTCGGTGTCTGATAGTGTACGGGATGCGTAAGCTATCGGTTTATCGGAACCTACTATACCTTGTGACAATACCGCACCTAATGCTACATCTGATGCATCGGTGGTGAGCACGAAAGGTTCATCAAAATTAGGATATTGTAGTATTGGGGCATTTGTTATAATTTGCTTGCACTTATTAAAAGCTTCTAAAAAGTCTGGGGAATGGACAACTTTACTATTTTTCTTTAGACATAAGGTCATTGGTTTTGTTAACTTTGCGAAGTCTTTAATAAATTTCCTGTAGTACCCTACTAGGCCTAGGAAAGCCTTTATGTCTTTCTGAGTCTTAGGCAAAGGGAAATTTAGTACGGCCTTAATTTTGTCCTTATTAGGTTTCAAACCCTCGTTTGTAAGTTCGTGCCCTAAGAAATTAACCTGTTTCTGTAAGAACTCCGATTTATCTAATTGGATTTTCAAATTGTGAGTTTTAAACCGATCAAATACTTGCTTTAATTTTTCCATGTGTTGTTGTAAAGATGTTGATATAATGATTACGTCATCTAAATACGTATAAACGTTATCTATTCCTCTTAAAATGTGATCCATTAAACGTTGAAATGTGCTTGGCGCATTTTTTAGGCCAAAGGGCATTCTTAAGAACTCGTAATGCCCTCGTTCGGTTGTAAACGCTGTTTTTTCAATATCGTTGGGATGCATCTCTACTTGGTGGTAACCGCTGGCGAGATCCAGGGTCGTAAAATACTGGGCACGCCCTAATCTATCTAGGATGTCATGAATGTTGGGTAAAGGATACTTGTCTTCGATTATACGATCATTCAATCGTCTATAGTCGATTACAAGTCTCCATTTAACTTGTCCTGATGCATCAGGTTTTTTAGGGACAATATGCACGGGACATGACCAAGGGGATATACTCTCTCTAACGATGCCCTGCTGTAAAAGTTTATCTACTTGCTTACGAATCTCATCGCGTTGTTGGGGAGGTTGTCTGTAGCTACGTACAAAAACCGGTGTATCATTGCTTATTCTAAGTTCGTGTTTGACTGCGTGTGTAAAGGTCAGTGGAATATCTTCTGAATAGAATAGGTCCCTATACTGATAACATAGCCTAGTGACTTCACGCTTTTCTTCCTCATTCATATGCCCTGTTCGAATTTTCTTCAAGTTTTCATTTAATATGCGATCGATATCTGATTGCACTTGTACAGTATTTATGTTATAACTGTGAATGTTATTATCCTCATTATACAATTCTAATTCCATTGAACTCTTATCCGGAATATATTTCTTATCATCGCTAAAATTAATAACTGAAGTTTTAAAACAACCATTAGTAACGTTAATTATTGCTGCCGGTGATTTCAAGTTATCTGACCAATAAAAATCATCGTGTAAGTACTGTCCATCCACGTAGTTAGTTTTAACAGTAACTATCTTTTCACACTTAGGATCGATTTTTATCTTTTGGGGTGGAGAGCTAAAGTGAATAGGTATTTGTGCTGTTGATGTTCGTAACACGTTTTTGTTCAAATCAATATTGCTTTTCAGTTTCTTTAAAAGATCGAATCCTATTAGACCCTTGTACTTCGTATCGAAATCAAATATTAAAAATTTATGGTTTATATCGCTATTGAACGCAGGGGGCAAGGGCAGGTATACTACTTTATCGTGAACTGATGAATTATGTGCTGTAACTATTTGATATGGCTCTGTTTCTACACAGTATTCAAATATAGTACCAAAAATTTCATCTGATGCAATAACAGAATGACTGGCTCCTGTATCTATTAAAAACTTACCGTTGAATTCTGGCAACTCAATATATGGTAAAAATTGTTTAGTTTGTAGGTTAATGGATACTATGTCCGGTTGTCTTGATCGGGGTTTAATATAAAATCCTGTTCTTGGCTTACCTCTTGTTCGTCTATACCAACGTTAGGCTCGGAAGCGTCATCTATGAATTGGCTGAAATACTCACTATCAATGGGTATTGGTTGCATCTGACCTTCCGTCTGGCTCGGGATATAGAATAACTGCCCCGATGCGAACTGTGGTTTTTCTGGCTTACCTGCCGTACGCATAGTGACGTCCGATGATAACTCAGGAGGATTAATCTGCTGTTTTGGAACGTTAGGTTGATTCTTAAAGTTTCCACTTCTAAAATTACCTGAGCCACCTGGTCTGAAGTTACCTGATGCTGGTCGGTTTTTCCAGGGTAACATAGACTGTATCCATTGTTGACGCTGTTCTGGGTTCATGTTATTCTGTTGGGGCTTATATGGCGACATTGTTGGATTTACTGGGTTAGAATGAAAAGGACTATTGTTAGGCTGCTGCCTAGGCAATTCCTTTGGTTTCGCTTGGGATGTTGATGGGCTATTAAAATTATTAGACCTATTATGTGTAAGCCTAGCCTCTTCTTGCCTAGCCGCAATAATAGCTTCTTCAAATGTTTCTGGTTTCGCAATTCTAACACCTAATGACACATGAAAATCTAACTGGTTCACGTACTGTTCAATGACCATCTTTTCATAATAAGATTTGCTACCATGTTCCCCTACAGAGTATAATGTATCTAATAATTCACGGAGCCGTTTGCCAAAGGTTTCCGCATCCTCGTTCTTTGACTTACGTACCCGTGTGAGCTCCTGCATAACTTGTATCTCATTGCGTGGTTCTCCAAGACGCCTAATCAAAGCTCTTTTAACTGACTCCCAGGAACTGAGATATTCTTCGTATGCTATGGCATCAATAGCTGGACCACTTAGCCTACTCTTAATCAAGCAGATAAATGCCGGATGCGAACGATCTGCTTCACTAGTTAAAGTTAATAAACTTTCTACCTCTCTAATATAATATCTAAGCAATTTAGGATTGCCATCATATCTTGGCATCAAATCTGCAATAAGTTTGTACGGTTTATAGTTAGCATCATAATCTCTGAGCGACATTGTTTTACTGTAAGTTACCTGTCTAGTGGCACACAAACAGAACAATAGCGGTGTAGTATTTCACGTGGAATTTCACGGAATATCTTAACGCTATAATAAGTGGGTGCCTAACGCGATTTTAGCTAATAGACAGACACACATAAACTTGAAATAAAATACAAAAATTATAGTAAGGCAGGAAATAGAGCAAGGACACTTGGTTATACGAGAGCACTTACCAAAGCAGCCACTGCATCTCCTGTCGAGTCTTGTCTCTGCCAACAGCTTCCTCCAATTCTCCGGAGAAACACCTTTCTGCTTCTATACAGGTGCCCGACCGCAAGTAAGGTTCTTTGCGGATCGCGAAGGAACGATTTGAGAACCGTCACTCTTATGCCGAAGAGTTTTATTCGAACTTAGAGCGTCGCGATCCTACCGACTGCGCCAGTTATGTTTCGGCGATCGGGAATTTAGTTTAAAAAAACTTTATTTATTATAATTATTTTAATTACAGAAAAACAGTGTATTAAGCTGAAGGCTGATCTAAAAAACTAACTTCACAAACAATGATATGGAATAACATGTAATTGATCTTATTGCTAGGTTGCACTTTATTACGTAGGTTGTCAGCTGCGTACTCAGCGTAAACGGTTGTTACGATGAGTTAACTCGGGAGGCAACAAATTCTTCAAAGGCATTTTGTACTGCCTCTCGGGTATTGAATTTTTTTCCCGCCAAGAAGTTATCCAAATTCTGGAAAAAGTAGTAGTCTGAAGACCTAATATATTCTTTTTCGACGAAACTTACGTTAACCAAAGTCACAATGTCCAAAAATGTTGGCTATCTTCGTCGGAGCCTGGAATTTATACAGATATAGGCAAAGGAAGGCGATTAATAATAGTTCACGCTGGTAGCCGGAACGGGTTAGTTGACGATGCTTTGCTAATTTTTAAATCAGATTCAAAACCGGGGGATTATTATGGAGACATGAACTCTACAAATTTTTACAACTGGGTTGATCGAAAAATAATACCTAAACTTCCACCAAACTCAGTCATAGTTATGGATAATGCTGCCTATCATTGTGTGCAAGTTGAGAAGAAACCGACTATGTCCAGTTTGAAAATTAATATGTAGAACTGGTTACAAAATCATAACGATCCATTTTCTCCCACGATGATCAAAGCCGAACTCTTGAGGTTGATTAATACGACCCAATCAGAAAAAATATACACGATTGATGAACTTCTGAAAGCTGCAGGTCATACTGTTCTAAGACTACCTCCATATCATCCAGAACTCAACCCGATCGAGCTTGTGTGGACAAATATTAAAAATTGCCTGGCCAGAGATCACATTAATGCTACATTGGACGAGAAAATTACAATACTAACAAGGCTATTTTCCGAATTATCTGCCGAACAATGGCAAAAATACGATTACCACGTACAAAAAAACGAACAAGAATACTGGAATCATGATATGAGATTTGATATTATGATGGACGAAACCATTATAAACTTACAAGATGATTCTGAATCAAGTTCAGAGAGTTAAGAATCAAGTGATTCAGAGGATATGTCAGAGTAATTTCATATAGGTATATAATATTAATTAAATAATTTCATATATCATTAAAATATGTTAGAATAATTTCATATACTTAATTTGTTTTTGGTTTATTTTACTATTAATTACAATATAATTAGATAGGTACAATATAAACTTCTAAAAGCTCAATTGTTTTTTATTTATTCTTTTCAATAATTAAACAATTATTGTTCACGATATCTCGAGATTGGTCATCACTGTCTAATCCCATGTAAGTTGCGAGCTGTAAGCAACCCGCCCCCTCACCCCTGTCGCCACCTAAGACGCGGCCAACTAGTTCCGCGCGCACTATAACATAGGAACGTACAATTTGAAATGTGGCCTACGAAAGAAGTTTCTAAAACGTCACTCCTGAGCAGGTTAAACGGAGTTTGTGTATGAGAAAGAAAAAGCAAATTTAAAAGAGCATTACAACACATGGCCCTATTACATGGAAAATAAAAGAAGTTCGAATACTTTAAAAAACAATGTTTATTCAAAAAGTAACAAATGTACATAAATATTTATATAAAATCCAGTTTACATGAGTATGACGACGATTGAAACTACGTTCTCAGAAAATACTTCTTAAAAATTTACCTACACCGTTTTTTCAGTTTGTCATTTTTAGGCAAGCTCAAAAAGTTATACAATCCTGTATAATTCCAGTTTCATGACTAAACTCTTTCTAATTTATCTTAACACCGTTTCTAAGTTTCCGCCAATCAAAAGCAATAACTATGAGGTATGTGCTAGACTGCCACAATAACGGAGCATACCTGTTTATTGAACCGTTGCGTCTGATCTTTACACATCTGGACAAGGCGGTGCATCCTGTGTAGTAAGTTACTAAACTTGTTCTGTGCATACTATGGGTGAGAGCAGGACTGTGCACGCATCAAAGCCCTTTTCTCCGCATCTTTCAGCTTATCAAGAGTATCTGCCATCTCGCACCAAGGCTCGTATCTTTGGTTGATGAGGATAAGCTTGTGAATCGAAGGGTTCCGAAGGTCCATCGTACGAGATATGTTATCGCGGCTGCGCGATGAAAATACAACGTCCACCTTTAACAAACAAATACACATTTTAAAAACAACTTTTCTTATAGTTTTACATTTCTAATCATATTCTCTTAGTACGAGAACCCACGACCATAACAATATCACATGGTTTTACTGCCAAAACATCAACATGCATAAAATCGTTAGTTTAGATGATTCTCCCGACTCAGCGGGCATTCCCCGTTACAGTTTTATGGGAGCTCATTTCTGCTATGTCAAAAAAATTGGCAGACGTTTTCATCACAATATGTCTGATTATTAAAATATACATAGGTTTTGTAATTGTATTAAACCAAAAGAACGTTTCGGAGTCGGCCGGCAAACGCACGGTGTTGCGCTCCTACGCCGCACGACACCGATGATGAGTCGGACAATGATTAAAAATGATGAAATTATAAAAAAAAAACCTTTAAATTTCAGTTCGATGGTTTCGGGTAAGTTCTTTATTAATCGTACATAAGAACGCCGCAATACGATTTATTATTAATTTCTGATAATCTAGAATTTGTCTGATTAGTAACGTGAGACACCCAATTTGTCTGATACGAGTATATTTATTTTCTATATCTTGGCAATCTTTTTCATCATGTCCAACAGTTTTCAGACAGAATGCTATGTTACCGATTGCTAAAATTTTTCATCACGTTCAAAATGGTTTCAACACATAAGACAACACACAATTTATTCAGAAAAAATATTTATTCGCGTCAACTGACCAATGTTCATCTGAAAACAAAATTTTCAGGCACCCTGTTATGGGTTTTATGTCTTGCCTAATTTTTTGGGTTCCGTAGTAAACAAAGAACCCTTATAGTTTCGCCATGTCCGTCTGTCTGTCTATCCGCGGCTTATTTCAGAGACTCTTTGTACTAGAAAGTATCCATGCCAAATTCTATAATTTGGCATGCATATACATATTAATCAAGCCGACAAGTGGTAAAAAAAATTACGAGACCTCCCCTACACGTAAAGTGGGGATGTATTTTTTTCTGATCTATCCCATAGTGTGGGGTGTCAGAAAGGTCTTTCAAAAGTATTGTGTAGTTTGTAAAAACCATTTTTGGATTCAGGGATCCGTTTGCGAAATATTAAGTTTTAAAGTGCAAATTTTTGTTAGAGTCAAGTGTCCCGCCTTGCCCTGCCAGCTAAATGGTTGGTTTTGGATACGTGAAAAAAATCACGGCTGCATTATATATAACGAAATTAAAAGGAAGACTATGACAACTAAGTAGGCTTTACAAGTTAATGAGTAATAATCAACCAACTACAAAGTTAAGTTTGTTCTTGCGATAAATTCATCCCAACTACGGAACCATTCATTGTGCGTGTTCAGACACGCACTTGGCCGGTTTTTAAATTTTCTCAAATGATCTTCTGGTTACGTGTGACGGTTTCTGAAAATTCACAGCGTGTTTGTACACTTGGTAACCACAAGTAAAACGCGCGACAATCTGAGAATTTTACTGCCCGATGTATACTTTCACCCGATTGTTAACGTTCAAAATTTAATAGCAATAGAAAAAATTAAATTCTTATCGATTTAATTATTCGACTTATAGGTATTGTGTTCTCTATAGTAACCACTTATACACCGACGGTAAACTCACTTTTAGTTCGAGCGTCGTGACGACAAGAACTTAAAAATTATTCACATAAAAATATATTTTCTAAAACGTTTCAATTCGTTTTTATTTTAAAACGTTCCACTATTCACCTATCACAACTCTCGATAGAGGTGAAGGAATGGAACGGTTCATCTTTTACGGTTGACAACTTCACGGCTAAGATAGTACACTGATAATAAAATATATGACATACCTTATGTTTACATGAGTACATAATAAAACCGAACATTATGCCTATGGCTGTACATGTGGAAAGGAATAGAGGAATAATTTCCCAATATGTTTTAAGGGTGTATCCTAATTTCAACTTCCTTGGGTACGGTACGTCGTATTGCGTGGCTGGTATCATGTCTGCGTACCGCACATTATTAACTTTAGGAGTAACTTTTCTCGTCAGAAGCAGTTCAACACGAGATCTATACGTACTTCGTAAGAATTTTGAAAGCATTTTAATGGAAATTGAAGCATTTACTTCATTTATTTATTTTCCTAATATATACAAAATGTAAATGACGTAATTGACAACGTCAAAACATTCTATAATCAAATAATAATAGAGAAGATAATAAGTAAAGAGTTGGTAATGTCTAAAGAGATCTGACACAATATTTTTTCCCAGATCGGCCACCTGACGCGGTCACCTGTGTCCCTGTGCCCATCTTTGGTAAATCTTCAATAATCTAGGGTCCTACGTCTTCAATATTCTATAGTCCTATCACCTTACAGAATATTCAGCCAGTACTGTCCACTCGTTTATTGATTTCGACGTGAAGCTCGTGTACTCTGTGACAGCTCCGACTTGGCAACTCTGTTTGCAACACTGCAACACTGCATCATCACCGTAGGATTCATTTTTAATAGATCACCATCACTGGCCGTAAATGTATTGTCGATGAATAAAAATATATTGACGCAGAAGTCAGATGAAATTCAAAAGTCAAACGTATATTTAAATATAACAAAATACAATTTAATAATAAGCGTAATAATCGTCACTTCGTCATATATTTTCAGGCAAATATGGAATTTTTGTACAATGGACTACAATTGCGAGATTCATAAATTATCGCGTAAGAGAACAGGTATGGATGACCAATTCAACTTTGATGTTATCTTCGAACAATCCTCTTGATACAAAAGTAAAGTTCTAGTAATTTATAGTAAGTTAAGTTTATAGTAATTTCTAGTAGTTTTAGTAGTATATCTTTTGTCATATCTGACCCCATAATCTATTGAAATCTCCTAATTTCACTAAGTTCACCATTATAAGGCAATGAAGCCGTTTGTTGGCAGACGTCGCCGGTGTGAGAGTCGGTGATGAACTTGCGCACCCCACGACGTCGCATCTCGCCCCGCACCAAGCGAAGGTACCGGGCCATACGGGAGTTCTTCCGACGGGCGCTAGGTAACCAACCAATCATAACAAGTATCTAGTAATATAAATCACCTCAGACGCTAAACACCTGCTCACCTTGCAGGTAGCTCATCGCAACCGGATATTAAAATAAGTTCCAGTATAGCTGTTAATGTTACTGATCTAAAACGCAAAATAGTTGGTCTCGAACACCAGTTAGACGAAGTTAATAAGCACTGTCAGAACATAGCGTGTCTTGACTGCACCGGGATCCAGTCCGAGAGCTGTCTCCAGGCGGACGATAGGCACGAGGAGTCCAACTGCTGCATTCCGACGGACGTGAAGCACGAGACGATCAGAGAGCAAACTGAGTCGTCTACTGAGAGAAAGTTAAATAGCATCGAGACAAAATTTCTATACAAATCATCAAACGGTCAATACAGAAAATCTGAAGAGAACGAAAACCATTTGAAAACCCGAGATGTAATCGGTGCAACCCAAACTGAGGGGATGCTCTACGATTATGGTGAACATGTTTCTAAAGCAAAAACTAAAAAGAGCAAACTGCAAGGGTTATCTGATTACGGTGCAAAATTACATAAATATAGAACGAGGTCTGTTTACGAGAACTTCGCTGCTGCTAATTCTAGCAGTAGTTTTCGTTCACTTATAAACCCTCGAATGCATCATTCAAACCCTGGTTACCCTGGCCATCCTCGTGATATAAAGTATCTAAAACAAGAATACGCGGAACCTGTACCTCCGCATTATCATAAAGAGAAGAAATACAAAGAGCGCGCGAAACGCAGTAAAAATGATGAGTATAAAGAATCGTACGAACAGAAACCAAACAAAATTCGTAAGCAGAAACATCTCCATCGAGAACTTGATCAAGATTTTATCGCCGATATTATAAGAAGACAATATAAGCCGGTAAAAATGTTTGAAAGAAGACAATCTGACCTCAGCCAGATCTCAGCACCTGTTTGCCGGGATCAAGAGTATTCACTCCGTGAAGATATACAGGAGGGTACCGAGTTATGTTCATGTTGCTACGATGGGCAAAAACATAGAAGAAGACACAGCGACGTCAGTGATATGAGAAGTATTTGCGACACTCGCCTCTACAGCTCTAAGAAACATACCCGAGGAAAGCATCGCAGGGCTCACATAGACATATTTAATAATTCAGATGTTTACGACCTTATTCCCGTCAAAGAGAAGTCTAGCCCAAAAAGTCGACGGAAATTCTGTGAGGATAATATGTTACCATATGAATATTATAGGGAAGTTCCACCGTCACCTAGGACATTAAGACCTCGGCTTAATCTGAAATCGCAATATAACTCGGACTTCGAAGACTATATGGCTCACGTCAAGCATATATTTAAGGAGGGTTCACCATACAGGCGAAGGAGTCAACGCGAGCGCGTGCAGATAGAGAGTGATGTAACATCAGAACAAGTTCCAAATTTTATTAAAGAGCAACCACGCAAAACACGTAGGCACATGATATATCAGGTTGAGAAACAAGGACTTTGTCAGCAAGACAACGCCACTATGAGCAGTTTACAATATCTACCTTATGCAAATGACCAAGTTAATATTACTGTTGATACAACAATTAATAAAACCGAAGAAATGAGAGGGGAAGCAATACCTGTTGATAAAACAGACAAAGCACTATGCGAAATAAAGGATATCCTGCAAAGTTTTCTACATGAAATAAAGAAAGAAACAATTGTGTCACAATGTGACAAATCTGATGTTTCCTCAAAAGCCGGGGACAATGGAATGCATTTAACAAACGAAAATACTAATAAATTAAATGGCAGCGCAATGCCCAACAGTAGGCATCAAAGTATTAACAATTTTGGTGGAGGAAGCAGTGGTTCTCCATATATGACGTCGTTTCAAAATCCTTGTTGCTATACCGTGATGCCAGTTTGTCCCATGAGCTACCCTATGCCCATGCAGAACAGCTATATGATGCCCACTCCGAGTTACACATGTACTAACTGCGTCAATGCTTATAAGGAATCTGCTCATAACGAACATTGCTGTAATAAGAACACGACTACAGCCTGTCACACGGAAACCGAAAATCTTATTAAAGAAATTCACAAATTCGTAGCCCAAGGACCAGTTAGAAAAAAAGATCATGAAAGCAGTATTGAAGCTAGAAAAGCCGAAGCCAAACTTTTAACGTCAAGAAGCGTTGGGGAAAGTTCTAGAGTTACCAATTCTAAACATGATGCCAAAGTGGGAACACCCCCGCTCAAGTGTTACTCAAAGAGTTGTGAAGCGATAGGATCAAGAATAAGTTCCGAACCATATATCAGCGCAACTAATGCAAGTTATTCAGATACTGTTATAGAAAAGCTAAGTTTACAAGTAACGCAGTCTACATCTGAAACTGAAATGGACACAACAACTACTGACGAAAAGGTGAGAACCAACTATTTAACACCTATTTTAACTTTATTGGTTAGGTATAAAGTCTCTCTGTAGATCATTTAACTTATGAAGAATAAAAAAAAATCCCCTTTTAATTTTTCAGTCTAAACGGAAAACGTTTTCAAATGTTCTGCGGTCTATTGGTTTTTTAAAGAAGAAGAAAAAAGATGTTATTGAAGAACTTAGCGAAAGTGAAAGTGTTATAGATGTAGAAGTAAAACCAAGGTCACCAAGAGCATCGTACAGAGACAGACCATACAGACAAGAGATAACGAATTATATGATGCATGAACAGGAGTACTACCAGCCACCGCCCATGCCGTCAAATTATCGAAGACCTAATGAATACCAACCAGATTATAATCCACCATACAACCCAAGCTTACTGGACTACACGCAATCACCGCCAATCCACGACATGTACGTGCCGAGACCGCAGCATTCAAGGATGCGAGAACAAGCCACTGCCCCTCCCTACCCTTCTAAAGACCGGCCTACAGCTCCACCGCTTCACACCGCCTATGATAATCCCTACAAGCCTATGCAACAGCCACAAGTTCCTCTCTGTTTGAGAGAAATAGAAGTGAAAAGTACTGGTACACAGAGCGTAAGAAAGCTGTCAATCTTCCGTAAGATCAAAAAAAAGATGCAAGCACCAGCTGATATCAAAGTGGAATACAACCGCAACACTTGCTCCACGCAAACGCAGGCGACACCAGCCTCTCCACCACGACCACTAATGAAGCCGTTGTTTAACTGGAAGAAACTGCAAGCTAAAGCCATGGCGCAGCACGGTAAGCTGGACACTGATCCATTGAAGTTCTCTTTGCAGAAAGAGCAGGAATTAGCTGCTGGTGATCTAAAGTTAAGAAATGCGATGCTAAAGAAATTGTTTAAAAAAAGGAATCCTTTCTCTCCGAGGAACCTCATAATACGGACGTTGTTAGGGAAAGACAAGTCGAGTTACGGTGACCCACAAGTAGGTGGTCTTAGACCACGGATGTTTTTGTAATTGTGTGTGAAGTTAGTGAAAATTATAGCGTTTTCCTTTGTTTTAAGAATGTTGGTAAAAAAGGATTTTGTGTTTTATTTTTACTTACGACGTGCACTGTCATTGAGACGCCGGGCGGCGCGAAGAATGCCGTGTGCTGTGATTTGATTAACCATGAACGTGGAATATCAGACGTGGACCATGCCAGGGAGTATAAGCGGGGTTTACAAAGTTTCACTTTTGATAACATCAAATAAATATACGATAGGTTTTAAATAGGAGTCGTAGAGATTCTATATAGTGAAGGACTGTCTTTTACTGCCCCATACACGACTTCAGAAGGTGCGCAGAGTTGCATCTACTTTATACAACTCCAGCATGAGCCATGTATTTGGCACCGAGTCATAGGCCATCTGCGGTGCACGCACAACGGCGTAATTTAAATTGACATTCTTAGGCGGATGACGCCGATCGGCGTAAATGATACTTTGGCCATAACTTGCTCAAATTCTATTTTAAAGGGATATACTTTTTATTACATATTACATACATACAACAGCATTATCCATTTCTGTAAATGATGATTTTAGAAAAATAACAAAACTACTCAGGCGCGGACAACGACGAACGGCGTCTTCCAGAGGATTCAACATTGAAAATATTTTGATTCAATATATATTATAATATTATTTATTTTAGCTATTTAAATATTTTTATGGATGGTTCAAATCCGGGCAAGTACCAATGTGACTTTTGACAATTCTAATGTGCTTTCTTAGTTTATCTTGGACATTACTGACATCGGTGAAGGAAAACCTAGATATTTTGTTGCTTGTAACTTCTGATGATTATAACCTCGTTTAATTTAGAACGTTTAGACTTGTTAAAAGCTTATTTTTTAAATAATAATAACCCGTCAGATGCTTTGGAGTGGTACAGGATCAATTACCCGATGCGTCGAGTGCCAACGAAAAAGGTTATTACAAATCTTGTAAAGAATCTCGCAGAAGGTGGCTCGTTCAAGTAAAAAATAGTACGACTTTCAAGTGTATTAGATAAAAATATGGTGATTAGAATTTTATCACTCGTAGAAGCGTATTCAGAGATTTCTTCTAGAGATATCGCAAGCGAAGTGGGTGTTTCGCACTCCATTGTTTTGAAGACATGACAGAAGTACGGATACAAATGTTATCGGCAGGGACGAATAGTTCAAGCATTACATTCTGGAGACAACATTCGCAGACTTACATTTTGAAGAACATTACGGGCGAAAGTCAGCAGGAACAATAATTTTATAAACTACATTCTAGGTATGGTCAGATGAAACAAATTTCTCCAATAATGGCAAGTACATACGGCTATACATTTCCAATTTATGCTGATCTCGCATATCTCGTTGTATAGGATTTCCGTACAATACGAGGTCTGCTTATACTGGAAATGTATAGCTTGATGTGTAGCCCAGGGCCGGATTTAGGGGAGGGCAACCGGGGCAAAAGCCCCGGGGCCTCCACAAACGGGGGGCCCCCACAATAGAGACTTCGGAAAAAAAATCTTTCAAATTCTAACTAGTAAACACTAGTAAACATCTTTTCCTTTGATATTTTACCTTTACCTACAGCCTACAGTACTTTGCACATACATGATTATTTGATTATATTAATCTTAAATAAAAGAAATCATTGATCTATATTTGTTCACTCTAATCAGGCAATCAGTGAAATATCAAAATCTTAAATGGCCCTGATAAGCACTTCCAATTCACTACCCATCTTGAGGGAGTACCGCAATCGCTTGATGGCTGAGTGGGGTAGTACTTGCCCGCAACCTCTGAAGTTGCGTATTCGATTCTGTGTCTCAACAATTTTTTTCTTTCTTATATATTTATATATGTACATGTAAATTAATTGCAGTATATGAACAATGGGTGTTCTTCAATTCTTAAACAAATCAATTATTATTGACTAATTGGTATTTTTTTTCATATTTCTTTATGCAGCAAGGTATGCAGTTTGATAGGCAAATAATTATTATTGTGACACAATTAAATGCCATCAATTATTCACGAACTTTACTGCATGCAAGAAATTGAAAAAAATCATAGTCGTTCAATAATAATTTATTTGTATAATTATTGAAGAATACCGATTTCAATTGTCATACAAAACCCACCTCATCGTGACAAGGAGTCAAACGCTAATATTAATAATCGACTCGTGAATCATGATCGAGGAAAGAATGTGTCCATTGAAGTTTCCGTGCGTAATTCTGTCTTCATATAGTGACAACTATTATATTCTTTTATTAATATATTTTTCCAAAAGCATAATTTTCTTCAACCAGCGAGCGAGTGGGAGTTTTTTTTGCCCTCTGCCTGTCCATGTGAATCCACAGTAGAATAAAAATTGCCAGTTCGGATGAGGAATTTATAGTATATTCTGCGGATTTTACAAGCCTATTCAGCCCAATTTTTTGTATTTGCGTGTCGATACGAGATACGACGGCAACGACGGTACCTGTTTCCTCCGTTTTTTGTCTGTACGAGTGCACGACCGTTTCGCAGCGTTTAATTATTGAAAAACTCGACTAAAAAAAATAATTGTTTACTTTATTTGGAAAATAATTTGCGGCGAGGGGGCCTCCGCTCCTTTGTTGCCCCGAGGCCTCTGGACCTCTAAATCCGGCCCTGGTGTAGCCGGAGAAACGTTATTGGTCTAAAGCTTAATATTGAGTAAGTGTTGACCTTCCTCCCTACTGTTCAACTCCCTACTGTTCAACTCAATATTTATATAGTTTTTCTTTTTTTTTTTATAATTTTAATTCTTGTTATTTTTACTTTAAATTGTATACTTTATTTCCATATTAATAATTGATTGTTTGATATCTTAATGCAAGCTGTGGTCTCCTATAATTGAAGATGCACAAGGATTTGTATCTTTTTATGTTTTATTTTTAGCATGTAAGGTGTAATCTTTGTTGGAGATCCAAATAAATAAATAAATAAAGAAAATCCTCTCAGACATAGGGAAAATCATAACCATGTTCGATTCTCTTTTGATTGCTGGTGCGGTGTACCTAATGTCGAACCGAGTGGTAATGGTGGAATTTTATTCACCCTAAAATCCGACATTTATAATAACATAATTTTGGAGAATCTAGAAAACCTGCTAGAATAATTACCTCTGTCGGAATAGCGGAAAGCGTATTTTCAACCAGATAGCGCTTCGCCACACAACAGCCGCCATACCAGTTCTAATTTGAACCGGCAATTCGAAAAGCAGTGGATAGGATCATATAATCCTATAACGTGGCCACCTCGCAGTCCCGATCTCACGCCTCTTATTTTTTTATGTGGGGCTATTTAAAAAATGAACTTATAAAAAGAAATACGACAGTGTTCCGGAACTCAAAGATTCATTTACGATTCTCTATGGAATGAATCCTAGCACATTATCAGCTGCTACTCGCTCTGTAGTAAACAGAGTAAACCTATGCCTGCGTCAAAACGGCTACCATTTTGAGCACCTCATATCTTGCATAAAAGTAAAATTTCTAGGTAAGTCCAAATCAAAAGTTTAAATTTAAGGTGAAATTATACTCAAAGTAGAAGTTATGGTTTTTTATTTGTTTTTCGATCAGTCTTTTTTGTAGAGGCCAGTATATCGATGGTAAGCAAATGTAAGTTAGTCTCATTGTCTATGAAATGTACGGCAAACGTTTTTTGTGATTTCTGACTTTTCTAGTACCCAAACCTCAGTTAGTTCAATAGAGGTTAGTGGTCCTTATATGAAACAGGATCGATTGGCATCAAAAAAAGTTTTTGTAAAAACTGCTCATTTTCTTGCTGACTGTACATTTTTTTCAAAATCGGTGAATGCAGATCAAAATTTCTGTAAGGACAGTCGCCTAAGACCGTTTTACCGTAGCTACAACGGTTAAGGTAGCTGTCCTTGCTGCCCCATCTCAAAAATCCACCCTATATATATATATATATATATATATATACATTTACAAGATACAGACTAACTGTCTAGTTTGGGGTTCACTGGCAAATTATATTTTTTAACATAGCTATAGGTAATATTTTAAGCTATTCATGTCGTTTCAATTTGGTGTTAACTTGTAAACCTGCTTACTGTATTACCTGGACAATAAACTATTTTCTATTTTTCTATTTCTATTTACAAAGACCCATTAAAATAGATGGACAAATTTTAACACAGCGTTCAGTACGTCTAACCAAAGATATCCAAGCAAAAAAAAAAACACTGATTAAAGTGATTTTATTTTGACCTAAAATAATAAATGGCATTGGGTAACCAACATTTTTAGTGTATTTTCGTTAATTGATTTATTTTTCTTGTAAGTATCTAATGCGTTTTTCTTATTATTTTTTTACCACTGTCCTTATTTTGGTGGTCTGAATGATTTCTAAAAATTTGTCCATCTATTTTAATGGGACCTTATATATACGTAGCGTTCGCAATTTACGCCGAATGACGTCACTGAAACGTCGATTATAAAAGTATGTTGGTTGTTGTCCTAGAGAGCGATGTTGACACCGTAAAGCAAACCCCGCCCCCCAAAGATTGAAATCGCTAGATTTGCCCTCACCGTACTCAGTCACAAGAAAAAGTGTCCTTACTGAAAAGAGTGAGCTCACACATTATTAAATAGCGTTTGCATGACAAACAAGTGTAGTAACTGCGTCATTGTGTGTCAGAGGTGTCGAAAGACCCGGTAGGGTGAATCTGAAGATTTAAATCTTTGTCGCTGTCATCATTTTCATGACAGCCGACACAGCGGCCGTTAAGTGCGGTCACCGCTCTTCTAGGAAACCGTAGCTTTACTGCTGTTTAATAATAGTAAGTAGTACCTGGGCGACCGAGCTCTGTTCTATTACGACGTACTATTGCCACAATTTTTCCAGTGTGAGTGAGAGACGGAGCTATACAAGGCCACCATCCTTTTTTCGCAGTGGAATAATAATGGAATTAATACTTCATAATACGGCCCCTGCTCGGATGAAAATACGGAGAAAACTAATTTTCCCAGATATGAAACCTAGCTAGATCGATTTTTCGCCCCGTAAAACTTTCATCGAAATCGTTAGAGCCGTTTTCGAGAACGTAATTAAATATATATATATATATATTTATATTGCTCATAGTATAGGGTTTATCAAACACGTGACAACTGCACACTACAAGAATATCTTCAGTAGGAAAACTATAATCACTACGTGAATTCTACATGAAATTATATAAATTTTAATTACCCTTATATGCCTAGATTTGCCGGCGGCTTCGCCGGCAAATCGACCGGGATTCAGAGTATCCTATGTCCTAACCCAGGTCGTGGAAAGAAAGAAAATATATTTATTTAGCACAGACTAAAAGGCACACAAGTAAAAAGAAATAAAACAAAAAGAAAGAATACAAAATAAAAAGTGTCAAGTGCGTTGTAAGATACTAGCAGGAATGTGTGCCTCGCGGCTGCGCCAAATAGGCCCAGTTCAGCAAAAATACCAGACAACTAGTGCCTGACGCTGGTTTTCAACTGGACCTAACATGTGAGGATGTAAATCAGTTTTATACTGCAATGTGTCTATGTATACTTCATATACTTAAATAAAATAAATTTGTGTAAGATAATAATAATAATGAATATTTCAATAGTTAGACATGGCCATGGGTTTCATTGCCTATCCGTACGTCTTTCATCTGAATCCGTTCAGCCGTTACGGCATGAAAAGGTAACAGGCAGATAATAGAGCCGGCGTGATCCACAGAGACTCGTTCTGCATGATCTTCCCAAGCTTGCTAAATATAATAAAAGCTGCTTATATAATTGTGTTAGTATATATAATAACATACCGTGTAGCATAAAAAACTTAAAACTCCAGATTATTCAAAGGAAAATTGTTTGACTGGTTAAACTCGAAAAATTTATATAGTCTTAAAGAATTTATGGATAACAAATTCTCATGTTAGTATTAAGTGAACATATGCATGCTAAGTACAATCCTGGCAAAACATGTAAGATCTTTATTTTAAATTATTGTAACACCATGTATACCATGTTTTATGCAAATAAATACTTACTTACTTACTTAATAAATCAAGATCAAAAACGTCATCAAGTTGAAATAGATATCAAAAACTTAGATCTACCGTAGATCTTGGGTCTTGGAGCTGTAACGAAAATAAAACTTTCAAGTCAACGCAATAAAAAATTACGACCTTTTATGCCGCATATTTTGCCATCAACCGGGCACACATCCAGACTTCGTTATTTACAACCTAGGTCCAAGGGATTCCCTTCGAGAAAAATTCAGAGAAATAAACATCCTGACTGTAGCCTCACAATATATTTTTGAAAACCTATTACATGTACACAAAAATATATCAAATTTTAAGAAAATGACCGATATTCATAGTTTAAATACCAGGAATAAACACAACCTTGCTGTACATCGCACACGTCTCCACAGAGTAGGCAACTCGTTCATGGGTCAATGTATACGCTTTTACAACAAACTTCCCATTGATATTCGAAACTTACCCATTAAACGATTTAAAAGCTGTATTAAAACCAAACTTTGTAAAAAAGGGTACTATAAAATTTCAGATTATTTAGAAGATAAAAAAGCGTGGGATTGAGCTGCTCGCTCTGCTAAGCTTTGTGATAAAACTATAAAATTTGACATTTTAATTATTATGTAAATCATTAAAAATACCAGTTTTTATATTTTTATATACATATTGACATTGTTGAAATTTATATACAAAATAACATGATTACTTTGTAAAGTATTATATTGTTTTAATTATTGTGAATGTGAGGACTATGTGGATATTTTATTTTTATTGTTTTTCCTTTCTTTAATTTTTTCTTTCTCAGTTAGTTTAAATGATGGTCTGGCAGTTTGAGTACTTTATGCGACCTACCCAAATGTCCTTTCTTTGGTATTGTTCGTCGAGTTGAGCTCCTTAAGTTTTGAGTTGAGCTCTACGATTACTGACAAATGCTTGCACTGACTGGACAGGTCCACTCAAATCTGTGTGGTTCTTTCCTCAAAAGACCATTTCAGACACTAATCTACATGGTCCTCATATGGCCTGACCAAGATTATGTCTGGACTTTAAAAGAGACTGTGACCTCTGAGTTTGTTTCGGTCTTTCTTCTCAGAGTAGTCAGATAGGAAACGCCGAACTCATCTAGCATTTTCTTCTTATTTTTTTTTTAATATGACGTGTAAAAGTGATTGCAATATCCTATTTACAGAATAAACAATTTCATTTCATTTCATTTCATTTCATTTCATTTCATTTCAATTTCATTTCATTTCATTTCATTTCACTTCGGGCTGCTACAGTCAAATTCCTAATGAAATAACCCAATCACACTTTGCCTAACCTGGGAATCGAACCCAGGGCTTCATGCTCACATTCGGATGCGACTACTAGACTAAAATTAAGAAAAATTGATGATAGTTTTACTGTCTTCCGATAAAATACTTAAACACTTAATTAAACAATCCAACTGGCAAAAATATGTGCTATAATAGTCGAGGTCGAGACTACGTTTCTGTTTCAGCTCATAGTTCTGTCATACAGGTCTCCTAGTACAGAAACCAGTCTCCCACATAGATTATAATTCGCTTATGTACTCTTTGAATTATGTATATTATACCTTGAATATTTCTATGTGAGAGAGAAAATAAACTTTTTTGTATTGTATTTGTATTTGTATAGTTCAATAAAGTAGATGTCAACGCGATTTGGGCGCAAATTATTCAGCTAATAGTGCTATGAAAGTCGTGTTACTGTTGAATAAATAAGAAGCTTTTATTCGGCGAATTTGCTCTAGTATAGTAATGTCGAGTAGCAGCCATATCTTCTTAAACATGAAACTTGGCAATCGACAACTTTAATAGCGTTATTACTGCACTGAATGTGATATAAACAGTAGCATTTCTCTACTATATGACATTTGAATAAATGCACATCGAGTAAACGTTTATACGACACGGTTAAAGCACTTAAAAGCGAAAAATGCTAAAAAAGTAATAAACGCTTTTAAACTACAATGTGGTTACTACGTAGGTAGATAGATAGATAGATAAATCGTTTATTTAGTGCACACAAAAAAACAGCACAACATACAAAAACACGATTAAATAATGACTAATTAGCTATTAGGAAATAGCTGCAAGGTGCCAATATAAAAATAAATAAAAAAGGAAGAAAACAAGACATTGTGATGACACTATAGGCTATGACACACTTTAAAATAATGGATTGACAACGAACATAAAAAAGTGCGGTGTGCGTCTCAAGGTTGCACCAAATGGGAGTCCAGCTCAGCATGTGCCGGGCAAATATACCTGACGCTGATATTCTGCTGAATCCCTGCAGTGACATACGGACGTCGAGTAGATGAGATATATATACGAGTTATTGGTGTAGTGAAAAAGTGAAACAACAATACAACAACTACAGCAACTACTCATCATTTAAAATTTGATCCGTAGCCGAATAACACATTCCTTATTCGATTGTTTTGCTAGTTGGCCGATAATAACTGTCTATCTATTATTATATCAGGCACTGCAGCTAAAACACACTTAAAGCAAATTGAAACATGTCAAAACATAATAATAAAACTCTTATTCCATTACCACTACCTAACTCCGACAGAAAAAAATTATAAAGAAACAAAATTGATGACACTATCACAGATATATAAATATAACACATGCATATTAGTACATAAGCTATTAAATAAAAATATACACTCTAAAATAACATTTACAAAAAAAGGGCAAACACAAAAACGTAGCACTAGACGAAAAAACAACATTTGCTTAAGACCACCACGAACTAATTACGGAAGAAAAAATATACTATACGAAGGAGCAGAGTTGTATAATAAATTACCCAATGATATTAAAGAGATACAGTACTTTACTTTATATAAAAAAACCATAAAACACCACATCCTAAAAGATTTCTCTAGGTTTTAAATTTAACCCACCACACCTCATTTAATTTGCATCTGTATCAATTGTTATTACATAATTTGCTAAGTACAAAGATAACTAGAATACCTGCTCTGTATTTCCGAAACATTACAGTACGAGTACATATAAATAGTTCAATGTGTAATTGCTATCGACTTGCCTTCAAGAATTGATATGTAATAGTACACTCACTTTTTTCCTTTTTCCTTTTGTAAAACTGTTTGTCTACTAAATAACTTATTTATTTACGAGTACCTACCTTCTTCATAAGTAATTCTTATATTTAGTTTTAAGATCACCTTGTATTTCTCATATTAAGTGAATTGTATTCTTTTTGAGAAATAAATGTCTTAAACCTAAAAAAAAAAAAAATATTTTTAATCATCCGCTAAGGTCTTTCAACATTTCACGCCTCATATTTAATTGGGTGCCAAAACTGCATACGATTGTGAGGCTGGCGTGTCAAGTCGTTTAAAACTTATTGTGAAGTGGTGTTTGTTTTCAGAATAGACCTTCGGGGGTCCAATCTACCCCCCTCGACACCGAACGGGTTAAAAGCCAAAATTAACATAAAACGTTACATAAGACATTCTTTAAAACAAAATTTAATTATTTCACAGGAACAAGTTGACAAATTATTGTTAATTCATTTTTTAATTCCTACGGCTCGGATGTCAAAAGGATTTTTTAAAGGCTTGCCTAATGACGGATGACCTAACTGAGAAATCGTGGAATGTTGGTATTGGAATTTGTACTACTACTTTTTTCGAAAATCATTACTTTGCGTATCACGACAACACGGTTTTTGAAAGCCCTGACAAGTCAAAATCAATCTGCCAAACCTTTTCTCAACTATGTTGGGGTTGGCTTCCAGTCTAACCAGATGCAGCTGAATACCAATATTATACATGGAGTGATTGTCTATCTGACCTCCGCAACCTAGTCACTGGGTCACATGATACCCCTTGGTACATGACTGGTTCTCAGACTTCTGGACTTGACTACCCGTAACGACTGTCAAAGATCTACAAATGACAGCTGGGACTAGCGGTTCAACGTGCATTTAGGCAGAGGGTCACCCATCCACGAACCGACCGCTGCAAGCGTAGCTTACCCTTCGATCGAACCTTACCCTTAGATCTTCTACTATTGTTGGTGGGCAGGCTAAACAACAACCAATCAAAGTCACGAGACGTTGACGGATTGAATAAAGTACCTGGTCGACCGAGCTCTGCTCCGGTGAAAATAGAAAGTGCTTATAGTCCATACTAATTCCATGTATAGTACATACTAAGTCCATGCTGCCATGATGGTAGCTACTTACTAATTCCATGCTGCAATGATAATAGATACTTACTTATTCCATGCTGCCATGTCATTATTCTAAGGTAGCCATCTTGTCCTAAACTTTGGGCGACCACAGACTACATAGAGATACCACGTATTGGGCGACTGAGCTCTCACAATACGGGATAATACGGGACAATATTTGTAATCACGTTCAGTTTGAGCAATATTTGTATATATACCTATATATATATATATATATATATATTTATATATATATATTATTTTATTTTATTTAATATCTTTATTTCAGACAATACAGTCCATATTTTCTACATAGCTAGCGTTAGTAAGGGTTGTTAGTAGTTCACAAAAAGTACAATAAAAGGTGTTCACAAGGTAAACAAGGACAGTGTTGGTGCTACCACGGACCCTGCTCATCATCGATGCTGTTCTTTTCCTTATGATGGCAAAGAAGTCATCAATGGATGCCTCGGCAAACATTGAAAATAGATTTTTGTCGGGGGAGACCCCGACAAAAATCTATTCGGCACCAATAATAAGAATGAATTATTGGTGCCGAATAGTGCGCATAATTTAGAACTATAATATTTACAATCGAGTCAACTTGAGGTGAAAAGCGGCAAAGTACAGGTCGAAGTTGGATCGCGTCAGAGCTGGACATAAACAACGAGGATCGCTGATCGCGCCCTGGACACTGCTGCTGACAACTCATCAGAACGAAGAAGAAAAGAGTCGAGAGAGCAGCTTAACCCCGCCAAAAGATTCACCGGTGAAGCTGGACTTGAACCAACCTGGCGGAGAGTTATTTATTTATTTAGGCAAACCAACTAAATACACACAAGGACATTCAAAGTACATATCACTAACAAATACAATAGAATTGCATGCATCTAAATTTTAGGTAAGCACAGCATTTTAATTAGATCTCACTATACAATAGTAATTAATATAAAGATGGATAACAATGTAATTAGAACCAGAATATCATTAATCTTTTATAAATACTTAAAATTAACTTGAATTTGAAAAATTGAATTAAATTAAATTGAATTGAATTAAATTAAATTGAATTGAAATAAATTAAATAAGATTGAATTAACTAACAAGCTAAAAACATAACTAACTAAAATTATTATAATCAAAGCACACAACAAAATAAAATAAACAGACACAAAACAAAATAAAAAGAGAGACACTATTGAGCAAGAATTACATATTATTGAGCAAAGCCCTTTTAAACTTTATGATGCTGCCTGAAAATTGTCGTTACACTTTCTGAGAATATAGGAAAGGGGGGCATTTCTCCCGTACTTGGTTTTGCGGCCACCAGGAGCAAAAGGCTTATAATTATGAAGTCTAATTGAAGATAGAAGCTGTGAGCAATCCACGCCTTGATTTAATATCTTAAATAAGAAAATTTGACCTGCAAAATCTCGACGCCAGTGCAAAGATTTCATTTTAAAGTGATTCAGTCTATCTTCATAGTTTTTAACTGTATTCCTTATACCTGCTTTATAAGAGAGTATTTTTATAAATTTTATTTGAACTCTTTCGATGCGTTGAATATGGATATTATGTGCTGGGTACCAGACGATAGAGCAGTATTCTATATGACTACGAACTAATGCAGAAAACAGAACTTTCAGTGCTGTCAAATTACTGAATTGTCTTGTGTTACGGTTTAAAAATGCTATCATTCTATTGCTTTTATTTATTACGGTTTCGGTGTGCGTTTGAAATTTCATTTCAGAGTCGATAATGATGCCCAGATCTCTAACTTCAGACACTTTACTTAATATTTGGTTCCTCATTATGTACGTAGAATTAAATTTATGTCTTTTACGAGAAAATTTCATATGATAACATTTGCTAACATTAACTTGCATGCTGTTCTTCTCACACCACACACAGAGCCTATCAATATCCTTTTGCAAAAGATCTTCATCGTTCTTTGACATTACAACCCTATAAAATTTTAAGTCGTCGGCATACATTTCAAAATGAGAGTTTTGTATGGAATATTTAATGTCATCAACAAACATTGTGAACAATACTGGGCCCAAGTGTGTCCCCTGTGGTACACCAGATGTGGGCGTGAAGCTGTTGGATGAGTATCCATTTACAACTACTCTTGCTGTTCGGCCAATTAAGTAAGACTGGAACCATTTCAGAAGTGACCCATGAACACCGAATGTGATTTCGAGCTTTTGTAGCAAAATGCTATGGTCAACTTTGTCAAAAGCTTTGCTGAAATCGCTATAGATGGCGTCAACTTCGTTACCGTTACTCATGTAAGCTAGAGTTCGTTCGACAAAGTTGGCCAAGTTTGTGGCAGTTGATCTATTTCTAAAGAAGCCATGTTGATGTTCCATAATAGAGCCTTTGATATGCCAATTCATGATGGGACACAAAAGTGATTCGAGAACCTTTGCCAGAGTGGGTAATATACTAATAGGCCTGTAATTGCAGACATCAGTCTTATCCCCCGATTTTGGAATTGGTATTATTATGGCTTCCTTCCATATCTCCGGAAAAACTCCATCAGATAACGATCGGTTGTAAATTATACATAATGGCTTAGATAAAACATTAGCACACTCCCTAATAAACAGTGGGGGTATACCGTCAGAGCCGGGCCCTTTAGCAACATCTAAGTTCTTTAGTTTTCTCTGTATGCTAAGTTCAGATAGTGATACTTGATGTAAGCTGTTACTGTTGCTGGATTTATAAATATGTGCAGGGCCTGGACCACTGCCAGAAATAGGGTTATATACCGATGCAAAGTTCTCCGCAAATAAATTAGCTATGCTTATGCCGTCGGTCGCAGTGCTATCGTTGAGCCTCATGTAACTTGGCATAACGCTTTTGTTATCGCGTTTGTTTTTTATATATGACCAGAAGTAATTAGGATTCTTAATCACATTACTTTGTACATTTTTTAAATACTTTTGATACAACTCTTTTATTTTCCGGTTAGATCGGACCTTAAGTAATACATATTCGAATTCATCTCGTTTATTTTTATATTTTTTCATCCTCTGCCGACATTTTTCTTTTTCTTTTAACATTTTTATTAAACTGTTATTATACCAGACTGGGACTGACTGACTTTTTGCCAGCATTCTGCCGTGGGACCAATTCAGCAATAATCTCCCGCAATACAGAATAAAAAGCAGCAACTGATAGATCAACGGTATCCGATTTTAAAACAGTGTCCCAATCTGTTTTCTCAAGACGATTTCTAATTCCACGATAGTCGGCTTTATGGAATTTATAAATCTTGGTCATTTTATTCGTAAGTGTCTTAGGAAGGTTGAGATGAATGGTGATCTGTAAAGGTGGGTGAAAATCATCGACTCTTGATATGGAATCACAAGACCGAGTTACCTCAATCGGATAAGTTAAGTTGGATATAACTAAATCTAGAATCCTATTCTGTTTATTTTGGATTGAGTTATACTGGTATAGGTCGTTAGAGGATAAGAATTCTATAAAAACTTTACTTATATTATTGATGCCAATATTTGGTACCGCATGTTGATGAAGTGGTGCTTTTGTCCATTCTACGTTACTTATGTTGAAGTCACCTATTATAGTCACGGGATCATCATTAATTACACTACTAACTCTATTCGTAAAGTACGTTATAAGACTAATGTTTACCGGAGGAGCCAAATAAGTGGCGCAGAAGTGAATTTTTTTAGATGTTTTAAGAGCACGATTAGTTGATAAGTCTAGTGTCACCCATAAGTCCTCACAACTAGACTCGAATGATGAATTTCTATAAGCATTTATAGATTTATGAATTGCGATAAGCACACCACCTCCCTCCTTGCCCCCAGAAAAAGTTCCCGACTGCCTATCTCTTCTAAAAATCTGATAACGGCTATCAAGAATTTCTGAATCTAACACATTTTCATTCAGCCAGGTCTCAGTGAGCACAATCACATGAAAATTCACAGTCAACACATTTAAAAAAACTGTATCTAATTTTCCGCGGATACTTCTGGAATTTTGGTAATAGAAAATTAGGTAATTGATCGAATTTTAAAGTAGAATTATTTTGACAATGACAGATTGTGATTGAAATTAACGTGATTAATCTAATTTTTTAAGACTTTCTAAACTTGTTATAACACGTGTTAATGAACCTTCCTCTTTCCTAATCAGCCAAAAACTTGGCTAAACAACTTGCTCCTTTTGAGCGATGCAAAGACATTCTAAACAATTCTGCCAATAATTTGGCAACAACTAATGACATTGATCATTTAAATTAGAAATTAGGACAATAGAGGAAACCTCTTGCTTCATAAATGAAGAAAATTTTAATACTGGTTTAATATCACACCCATCAAATTGTAGTAACTTAAATAAATGTAATAATAATATTCTAAAAATAGTTCATCAAAATATTCAGGGTGTGATAGGTAAGGAATTAGAATTGGAGCTGTTCATGAACTGTAGTTATATTGATATTCTATGTTTAACTGAACATTGGTTAAAAGTCCACCAGTTCATGTTCAGCTTTAACAACCACCAGGTTGCCAGCTCATTCAGCAGAGTTAAAATGATACGTGGTGGCTCTCTAATAATTGTTCGTAACAATATGAAATTTAAAGAACGTAAGGACATTGTGAGCCTCTCTGTTGAGCGAGTTATTGAAATAGCTTGCATTGAGCTTGAGCAGTTCATTGTAATGAGCGTGTATAGGCCCCCATGTGCTTCATATGATATTTTTGAGAAATATTTGGAAGAAGTATTATTAAAGACTAGTAACAGTAATAAAACAGTTGTTGTCTGTGGAGATTTCAACATTAATATACTGGAAAAATCTGCTATAGTAAATAAATTTATAACTTTATTAAAGTCATATAATTTGTACAATACATTCTTTGAGCCGACTAGAATAACTGCCACTAGTGCTACCTGTATTGACAATATTTTTACGAACTTAACACCTTCTAGCCATTTAATAATAAATGAGTTGGACTCTGATCACTGTGGCCAGTTGGTCACTTTCCCTCAGAAAACAGTCAGAGCTCAAAGAAAACTAGTGAGTTTTGTTCCTGTAAATAAAAGTCGCCTATGGCAATTTAAAAATAATGTAATGGAAAAACTACCGGGTTTGCCTTATCACAACGACCCGGATCGAGCTTATACTTCACTATTTAACCTCATCAATTGTGAGTTTAGGAAGGTTTTCACCTCAAAAACATTGCCTGTTTGTGACCGCGTCATATTTAGTGATTGGGCAACACCAGGTATTTACAAAAGTAGGCAAAGGTTATTTGAATTGTACCATGAAAAAACTTATAACCATGATGAAACTTTTAAAGAATTTCTTAAGAAATATTCTAAAACTTTTAAAAGAGCCTGTTCCTCAGCAAAAGCCATACACATTAAAAATAAAATAATATCTTCTGGGAATAAAATTAAAACAACTTGGAATATTATTAATTCTGAAACGGGAAGAACGACAGTACGGAATCGTGACTTCCATCTAAAAATCAATGATGTAGATATTAAGGCAGACGTGGAGGTGGCAACAGAGTTTGAAAATTTCTTCACTAATATTCCCATTTTAACAACCAAAACTCTGTCATCGTCGTCCTCAACTTCTGCTTACTCAATATTAAAAGAATGTGTACCAGAATGTGAAAAACTTTTTGAATTTACAATTGCTACTGCTAAAGACATAATAGAATCTTTTAAAGACCTTGATGTAAAAAAAACTGCTGACCTTTGGGGATTGTCAGTACATACCATGTCTTCAATAATTGATGTTATTTCACCCTTTTTAGCAATTGTTTTTAACTCTTGTATTGCATCTGGTGTATTTCCTGATCTGATGAAACTAAGCAAAGTGATTCCACTGTTCAAGTCTGGCAGCACAACTGATCCTACGAATTTTCGGCCTATTTCGATATTACCTACATTGAGCAAAATCTTTGAAAAATTAATTTTGAAACAAATGTTAAGACATTTCAATTCTCATCATTTACTACATCTGAAACAGTTTGGTTTTACAAAGGGTCGTTCAACCACAGACGCGGGCGTGGAATTACTGAAGAGCATATTCGAGGCCTGGGAGGAGTCGCAAGATGCTCTTGGCATTTTCTGCGACTTGTCCAAGGCCTTCGATTGCGTACATCATGATACTCTCATCAGGAAACTTTACCACTATGGTTTGAGGGACAGGGCTCTCGACCTTCTGACTTCTTATCTGAACAACAGAATTCAGAGGGTCGATGTTAATGGCAAGAGATCTGCAGGATCTGCGGTCACCATGGGCGTTCCGCAGGGTTCAATTCTAGGTCCTTTCTTGTTTTTAATTTATATAAATGACTTACCTTATCACATAAGGGATAATCATAAGATCGTATTATTCGCAGATGATACTTCCCTTATTTTTAAAATCAAACGTCAGTTAGTCAACTTTGAACTAGTGAACGATGCGCTCTCTAAAGTTGTGCATTGGTTTAATGTAAATAATCTTCTCCTGAATGAAAAAAAGACTAAACTCATTAAATTTGCAACGCCAAATGTCAGGCAGCTAAATACCAATGTTCAAGTTAATGGAATAGAGCTGGACCCTGTTGAGTCGACAGTTTTTCTTGGAATCACTATTGACAGTAAATTACAGTGGGGCCCACACATAGAAAAATTGTCAGGAAGGCTAAGTTCGGCCGCTTATGCTGTTAAAAAAATTAGGCAGATAACTGACGTAGATACAGCCCGAATTGTTTATTTTAGTTATTTTCATAGTCTTATGTCATATGGAATTCTTCTCTGGGGAACTTGTTCGGAAATTAATACTATCTTTGTTCTACAGAAAAGGGCTGTTCGAGCCATTTACAACCTAGGTCCGAGAGATTCCCTACGAGAGAAATTCAAAGAAATAAATATTCTGACTGTAGCATCACAATATATTTTTGAAAACCTATTGTATGTACACAAAAATATATCTAATTTTAAAAAGATTTCCGATATTCATAGTTTAAATACGAGGAATAAACACAACCTCGCTGTACACCGCACTCGTCTCCACAGAGTAGGCAACTCGTTCATGGGTCAATGTATACGCTTTTACAACAAACTTCCCATCGACATTCGAAACTTACCCAATAAACGATTTAAAATCTGTATTAAAACCAAACTTTGCAAAAAAGGGTACTATAAAATTTTAGATTATTTAGATGATAAAAAAGCTTGGGATTGAGCTGCTCGCTCTGCTAAGCCTTGTGCTAAAATCATAAAATCAATACCAGTATTATATAAAAATTACATACAAAATGACATTATTACTTTGTAAAGTATTTTTTTTTATTTTTTAAATTTTTGTGAATGTGAGGACTATGTGGATTTTTTAATTATTATTATTTTTTCTTTCTTATTTAGTTTTAATGATAGTCTGGCAGTTTGAGTAGTTTATGAGGCCTACCCAAATGTCCTTTCTTTGGTATTGTTCGTCGAGTTGAGCTCCTTAAGTTCTGGGTTGAGCTCCACGATTACTGACAAATGCTTGCACTGACAGGACAGGTCCACTCAAATCTGTGTGGTTCTTTTCTCAAAAGACCATTTCAGACACTAATCTACATGGTCCTCATATGGCCTGACCAAGATTATGTCTGGACTTTAAAAGAGACTATGACCTCTGAGTTTGTTTCGGCCTTTCTTCTCAGAGTAGTCAGATAGGAAACGCCGAACTCATCTAGCTAATTTTTAATTACTTATTTTTTTAAGATGACGTGTAAAAGTGATTCCAATATCCTATTTACAGAATAAACAATTTCATTTCATTTCATTTCATTTCAATTTCATTTCATTTCATTTCATTTCATTTCATTTCCTGATAAGAATTTTTCCATTTCTAACCCAGACAAACTTGTATTTCTTCTCCTTGGCTGCAATCCTGGTAGCTGCATGCAATGATTTGTTAGCTAAAGTGAGGTGTTCGCTTACATAAACTGGGGATTGCTTGTCTCCGTAACCCAGTAACTTGGTGTTCAATTTATTGTTGGGGTTCGATCTGTTGTACAAGGAAATCGCCCCAAGAAGATTATCACGCTTCATTTTGCTTGGTAGCTTGCAGATAACTGCTCTCGGTTGATTCGACGACGCGTTCAGTTTTTGTACTCTAGCGCAAGACAATATCTCACTTTCTGCTAGAGGATAAGACACAACGTTGCTCAGTTGTACTAAAGTTTTGACAAGGTTCTCTTGCTTATGTTCGGGTAAAGTGTATTTCTATATTGTTTTGCCTAGCATCTTGCTCCAATTGCGCAATTCTTACTTCCATTTCTGTCACCCTTTTAATCAAACAGCTATTTTCGCTGCGCAGACATTTTACCTCTTCATTGCAAGCTTTAAATTGGGCCGTCATGTCTTCGAAATCGGCGTTCATAAATTTGATAGATTTTTCAAAACTAAGGATTTCCTCTCTCATGGACGAGTGAGAGAGTTATCATGTGAGACTTGATTAACCACGCTAGGAATCGGAACCAAGCCAAAAGAAAAAACATGAAATGTTAGACGGAAAAACCAAACGCATCAAGAATGTTCTAACATTTGATTTATCGAGTCTGGTAAAACCACGCTGGGGTCGGTGCATTTCATTCATTCATTCATTCCAAAAATCAGTATGATTGTATGTATTAGGTCTTTACCTATGAAATTGCCGTTCTGCAGTACTGGCCATTTCAAATCAAAATATTTTTTGTTTGGCTAAGACTTCTAATTTCAAATTAATTTTATTTTAAAAACATGGATTTTTTTTCCAAAAGTAGTCATTTGTTTATTGATTTGTGTTACATTTTCATCGCATTTCAATCTTTTTCGTCATCATGGATACGTTAGAAATTCGAGTAATTATGGAATATGAGTACCGTCGTGGCAGCAACGCGGCACAAGCGGCACGCAACATCAACGACGTTTACGGAGCTAACACTACAAACCAACGCACCACCTGTTATTGGTTTGCTCGCTTCCGTTCTGGAAATTTCGACCTGAAAAATGAACCTCGCGGTCGTCCGAAGACTTTGGTCGACAATGACGAATTAAAGGCGATTGTAGAAGCTGATGATACACAATCTACGGCTGAATTAGCAGCAGCTTTCGACGTTAGCGTCAAAACAATATTGGTCCATTTGCGTCAAATTGGCAAGGTAAAAAAGCTTGACAAATGGGTGCCCCACGAACTCAATGATCGCCAGCGCGAAGTACGCGTCGAGACGTGCCTTGCACTGCTCAACAAACACACAAATGAAGGAATTTTGAACCGCATTGTTACCTGCGATGAAAAATGGATTCTGTTTGATAACCGCAAGCGCTCAGCAAGTTGGTTGGATCCTGGTTCAGCACCTAAACAATGCCCTAAACGAAAACTTACCCCTAGAAAAGTGATAGTCACTGTTTGGTGGTCTAGCGCCGGTGTGATTCATCACAGCTTCTTACCAAACGGGGTGAGCATTACTGCAGATGTATACTGTGAAGAACTGAATGACAATGATGAAGAAGCTGGCACATCTCCAACCAGCATTGGTCAATCGCTCGTCTCCGCTGCTCCTGCACGACATCGCGCGACCTCATACTGCACAGCAGACGGTCTCCAAGTTGCAAGAACTGGGGTTGGAAGCTCTCTGTCATCCGCCCTACTCACTAGACCTTGCGCCTACAGACTACTACTTTTTCCAGAATTTGGATAACTTCTTGGCGGGAAAAAAATTCAATACCCGAGAGGCAGTACAAAATGCCTTTGAAGAATTTGTTGCCTCCCGTTCAGCTGATTTCTTTAAGAAGGGCATCAATAAACTGCCACTGCGTTGGCAAAGATGCATTGATTGCATGGGTGATTACTTCGATTAATACAAATAAAAAATACATGAAAAAAATTCGTTTAAATTTTTTCATACAAAACGTCAATTTCAAAGACCTATTATATTAATATGATGTTTAGTCGTTAAATGAATTTTTTAAAGGTCTTTTCCTATTGTTACGGACTTTTTCTATTGTATCAAGTTAGTTCTATTATGTTTTCAACACACTATCTTCCTAGCATATCCTTAAGAATCAAAAGTCAAAAAGTCAAGTCAAATCATTTATTTCAAGTAGGCCCGTATAAGGCACTTTTGAACGTCAAAAATTTACAAAAAAAAATTAATTGATTCTAGTTGCCCCTTCCAAAAGGTAGTTTTCGTATGGAGAAGAATGGGCAAGAAACTCCACCGTTACTCTTTTAAAATGTTTTACAATATTTTGTATAAGTACATTAGTTATATAATTATATGTGAGGACGATGCACCTAGAATAAAATTATTATACCACAATAGGTAAAAAGAATTAAGAATTAAAAATGAAGCAACAACAGATAAACTAATTATGTGATAGATACATGGTGCTCACATATTTACAAACATTGTAAAAGTAGACGATCCTCCTAAGATTCCACAATTATTAATAAGTCAGTGTGCGAGGAATTGGTCATAGAAAGTAAAATCAATGTCATATAATAAAAAATAATAATAAAATATACACTTAAATTTGCAACCAGTTTGATTTTGTCTTGATTCTAAATTATCCTATGGAGCAGGACCAGCATGTTTCCAAGCATTCTTATCTTGGATATAATCCTCTAATTTGTAATATGCTTGTTTACAAAGTGTACTTTTAATATGAGCTTTAAATTTTCTTTCATTTAATTGCAAAATATCACAAGGTATTTTGTTGTAACATTTAACACAGTACCCCATAAAAGATGTATGTACTTTAGATAATCTGAAAAATGGTTGATCTATTTTATCTTTATTTCTAGTATTAAAATTATGTCTATCACTTATTTTATTAAAAAGATGTCGATTTTTTCTAACATACATAATATTTTCATAAATGAACTGGCAAGGTACCGTCAAATATTAATCCTTTTAAATAGTTCCCTGAGAGATTCGCGGTGACGTAGATTATAAATGGCTCTGACAGCTCTCTTTTGCAAAATAAAGATGGATTCAATATCAGCAGCCCGACCCCACAGTAAAATGCCATACGACATAATACTGTGCCTGTGGAAGTAACTAAAATAGACCAATCGCGCGGTTTCTACGTCTGTTAACTGTCTTATCTTTCTAACAGCATAAGCGGCTGAGCTTAACCGCCCCGCAAGAGATGTTATGTGAGGTCCCCATTGTAATTTCTCGTCTAATGTGATTCCCAGGAAAACAGTTTGATTAATAAATTCCAGTTTTTCTCCGTTCAATATGATGTCACATTCGCTACTTCTAACATTAGGTAATTTAAATTTAATGCATTTGGTTTTTTTTTTATTTAGTACCAAATTATTTACCGTAAACCAATGTTGGACCTGAAGAATAGAGCTATTCACGTCGTCAAGATTTTGTGACCGTCGATTGATTTTAAAGATCAATGATGTGTCATCTGCAAATAACACCATCTTCGGTTGATTTTGAAGTAATTGGGGTAAATCATTAATGTAAACTAAAAAGAGGAATGGACCCAATATTGAACCTTGAGGAACGCCCATTGCCATTTCAGATCCCAATGAGTTTACGCCGTTTACTTGAACTTTAACCTTTCTATCTTTCAGGTATGATCTTAGTAAATCAAGAGCTGTATTTCTAATCCCATAGTGCTCCAGTTTCAGCAGAAGTGTCTCATGGTCTACGCAATCGAACGCCTTCGAGAGGTCGCAAAAGATACCAATGGCATCTTGTGCTTCTTCCCAGGCATTAAAAATGTTCTTTATTAGGGTGACACCGGCGTCAGTGGTACAACCGTACTGATGTTCATGAAAGATGGAATTTTTATTAAAGTGACGTAACATTTGATTGAGCATCAACCTTTCAAACACCTTACTGAGAACTGGTAGAATTGATACAGGCCTATAATTGTTGGGTTCTTTACTATCACCGGATTTGAACAATGGAACTACTTTACTGTGTTTCATGAGATCCGGAAAGACTCCTTGGTCTACACTGGTGTTAAATATGAAAGCTAAATAGGGCGCAATGGTTTCGATAATAGATCTACAGACTTTTACAGACATTCCCCAGAGATCTTCTGTTGATTTAATTTTAAGATCTTTAAAAGCTTTTATAACAGCCTGGGGGTTTGTATGCTGAAACCTGAACTCCAAAGAGCATGCCTTCACATTCTGTCTAAGTAAGGCAGCAGAAAGCGCTGGTGAGGAATTTAAAGCTTCAGTAGTAGAAATAGAATATATATATATTTTTTTTATTTGTTTACTACAGTAGATCATATATTTTTAGGCATTATAAAACTTGTGTTTAGGCACGTTTAGGTCCTGTAGTCCCCTTTAGGGTACACTAGTCGACGGCTCGAACTCGATGGTGGGCATGACTAATATGCATGCTAATTAGTCCAATTATTTATTTATTTATTTCGTTTCATTTATTTAGTATTTATTTATCTAGTTTTTATTTATTTATTTCGTTTCATTTATTTAGTATTTATTTATCTAGTTTTTATTTATTTATTTCGTTTCATTTATTTAGTATTTATTTATCTAGTTTTTATTTATTTATCTAGTTTTTATTTATCTATCTAGTTTTTATTTATTTATATATTTATTAATTTATTTAGTGAAATAGACGATGATTTATAACGAAAACGAGCGCGTAAAATTTCATGAATAGACTTTTGGGCGTATAGATATTATAGAAAGATTACTGGATGTATTTACTTAAAATAATGTTATTCTAACTTTTGAATAAATAATCCTTTTGAATATATCTATCCCCGTACGGTTTCTATTTTGCAATATTTTTACTAGATAAGTTATTTATTTACGCCAAAAGACGAGTTAAAATTAGTGTTGAAATAAGGAAGTTTCGACGCTCATAACTTCCAAACCAATTTTTTTTCCAATTCTGCTTCCATACAGGGCTAGTAGCTATAATGACAAGACAAATTGATATAATTTTTAGTTTTGAACGTACACCGTCAAACAGACGAGTAATCACCATACTACGTTTGTATGAAAGAATGACCAACTAGCGAACCCTAAAGCTATCTTTATGAAATGTTCCCAGTCTCTATCAATAATTAAGATACTTTTTTAAATCTAACAAAAATCTCAATAATTAAGAAGAAAAAAAATAATCTTTCAATTATCTAATCTATTTATCTTTTTGCAGTACATTAGTTTTTAATCTGGGTTTAGAAAGTTTAATAAAAAGTTAGAAAAGATAAGTCAAAATAAAATCTGAAGCATTGAAAAGCCACACTGAACGTAAATAAGGAACATAATCTTGTACGTACACTATCAGGCATCTCTCAGCCAGATTTGAACTCGTTACTTCGAAAATTTTGTTCCCAGGGTCGAAAAATATAAATGAAAGTGTAAAATTTCTTGAAAATGATTAAATTTGTGAAATTTTCTGAACTGTTGAGAATATATCAACTTTTAAATTTTTAAATGGTACGTGGCCACGTCCGCTTTACCCTATATCCCTTTGGACCACTACGTTTAAGACACCCTGTATGTATAAGTGCTAGTTAAAATTTATAATATATGGCCGCTAGAGGGGCGTCGATGAGGTGCTTGCCTAGGGCGCTCTCGAAATTTATCTACCACTGCACCTATACATAACAGAAAAGCCTCAAAAAATATTTACGTCACTCAAACTGGCTGGTAAAATTCTTGTTGAATTCAAACATTTTACACAATGGAATGTTCATGTTCAAAGCCTATTAATTGAAAGATGTAACAAACGTCAGAGAATCAAATGTGAGCGGTCAAGATTGCTGGATCTTGTAACTTAGGTTAAGTTTTATTGTTAAATAACATCCGGAAATGCTCAAAATGAAATTATTTGTTGGAGGAGTACCCTTTTTCAAGTAACTGGTGGATTGAACCTACCCTTTTCCGGAGGTAAGTCGACGTTAACCTTTTCCTTAGACCCCAGCTATAAAGCCTTGATCACACGTACCGAGATGGGCGAGACACCAAAATTATACTACGCCAAGAGGCACGTGGGCGAGTAGATGTAGGTACCTACACGTATTTTTTAACATGGCACCGATTCAGTGAGTCAGTTAAGTTTCTACGCTGCAGACTAGCGAGACAATGGATCGCAAAAAGATAATCAAAAATTGTACAAAAATGCTTAACCGCTCGTAGCACAAGAATTAGGGGAAATTTAGCAGGAAAAGGAAAATTATATTTGGACAAGACCATGGATTTTGAGGGGACCCGATTTTGGTGCCACAAACACTGTTTTTAGTGCCACTGCCACAAACACTGTTTTTAGTGAATTACAGTCAGAAGATCCTCGTGGGTTCAGAGCACTTTATAACATTTCCACACATTGTTAGAAAATATTTTCCCGAGTGGCGAGTACGCACCGAGTGCATGTTTATACCTGCCTAGTGGGCAAGCGAGTCAGTGCGGGGAATCATGGGGGTGAGTATTGGGTCTAGTAAATAGAACAGGGTCCGAGTGACTATCTCACCCTTTAACTCGGCCGAGCGTTTGGCCGAGAAATCGGCCAAATGCACCGTCTCGCCCATCTAATCTTTTTACAACTTTTTTTTCGTTACGTGGTGGAAAATCCTCATGGATATCCTCCGCCCTGGGGCAGGCGGGTCTCTCCGGACACTTATGACTAAAATCCACCCCAGTATCTCCTTCCCACACTTGGACCGGGGATCATGGGATCTTATAACCGATGTTCTGCAGGAGCAGGCCCAGGACCGAGACCTGTGAACACCGCACGACATATCGTCCCGACCCGCCATCGCGTCCCCTTTAGGTGACACACCGTTCCGGCGATGCATAAGTCCCAACGATGTTGAGGAGGTAGGGGGCACCCTATGGTACCGCATTGCCTCCTAAATACGACTCCAGGGCAGGGTATTGAATGCGTTGGCGATGTCACCGCCAGCATCAACCGTCCCCGGGACACTGCTTCCTCCGCCAGGACTCACCCGCATTATTGCGTCGACAGCGGAGCCCCCATGCCGAAAGCCGAACTGGCTGTCGTCTAGACACGGCCCTTCTCTGTACAAGTGACGGAAGAGGTGGCCTGCAATTATCCGCTCGGAAAGCTTACCCACCTCGTCTAGCAGGACTATAGGCCGGTATGCGGACGGCGAGTCTGCTGGGCCTTCCTGAGCAGGACCAGACGACCTGTTTTCCATTGAGCAGGGAACCGGCCCTGTTCGAGGCAAGCTGAGTAGAGTCCTCTCAGCTGGGGCTCTCTCTTTCAGTGCGAAGACGAGGCGAGGAAGCCGCTTTACGTCATCTCCGACTATGTCACCTCAGGGACGCTAACGAACTCCTCATCCTCCGACTCGGTGGCTGTGGGCAAACTCATCGGTGGCGGTATATTCTCTTCTCTAGCAGGGAAGAGGCTTGCGACCACTTCTTCTAGCAGCTGCGGCTGTAGATTCTCAGTGAGTGGGGGCGCCCTTATCATGCGGTGTCTGGACACGAAGTTTCCCTCGGACCGCGTGATAAAGGGCGCCCCCACGGATCCCCATCTAGGGTCGCCAACATCTCTACCTAAGCTCGAGTCTTCGACTCGCCGACGGTCAACAACAGAGCCTCCTTCACCGCACGGCACACCTCAAACAGCGGGGCTTCTTCCGGAACCGGACGACGTCGTGTGCGTTACCCAGGCCAGATGTTGTCGAAAATGGTCATTTGAATCTTATAGATAATTAGTTTTGCGGCTTCTGTAATTGTTGCGCACATTTTTAAATTTGTTGCGCTTATAGTTTTTTAATTATTTCACAAAAACATTTCCTGCTGGGGTAACGTTATCCCAGCCAGACCTTTTTCTTTCTAATGGGAATATTTAAATAAATACTAGCTATAAAATTAGTTGTCTAGATGAAGTAAATGTTGTGCCTTATTTTGTATTTGTTCTTTCATCGGTTGCGAAGTTATTCGAGATTTTGCTGGGGTAACGTTTTTGGTTTTGCTAGATCTTTGAAACGGTTAAGCGGATTCTTATCATATTTTGTACATGACTTCTTAGGAAATAGTTTAAATTTGTTCTGCAATAAAAAAAACAAATAATGCATAGTTTAAAGGATATTTCATTAAATAGAAAAACACTTCAATTGGTTCCAGCACTCTCAATAAGAAGTCTAAAGACTTTCTTTAAACGTTATTTTAAAGCTTGTAAATGCCTTCAAATGTATGTGAAGTTTCATTAGTATCCTGTAAGTATTTAACAAGTTATGATGATATTCAGTTCTTCACGAGCACGGTCTTGATGCGCGCGGTGTTATTTGGCCACTGGATTGGATATATGAACTGAATGTTATGTCAATTATTAGTTGTTTAGTTCAGTTGTATATCAGTAAAATTTCAGCGTAGTACATTGGATAATTAATGAGATAATACGATTAAAGTCATTAGGAAGTGAATGACCGAGGTAACCCGACCAAGTTTAGGTGGTTACGAAAAAGCGAAATCGCAGAACATTATGGTACCTTCTAAAATATGTAGGATAGTGTTACAAATTTAGTACAGACATGTACACAAGTTTAAAAAAAAACTACATGTTTATTAAAGAATTTTTATTAACAGGTAAAATAATCATTTCAACTGAACTTTTAAAGTATTAATAAATTTATACTTAAAAACAATCACAGATTAAAATTAAAGACAGTAATTTTGCTATTTTGAAATTTTCTATAAATTATAGATTTCAGTATACACAGTACACAGTTACAGTTTTTATTTAAATATACACATATTGGAATGTGTAATGATCATAGACAATAAATTATATATAATGACTTTTTTCGCGCTCAGATCGGCGCTGCCTCATAAAAATGACTTCTGCGCATCTACCAACTTTTGCCAAGTTACGTGTCGGGGACTGTAATAGCGCGCGTATTTAGAGCATTTTTATTTACCTACTACTATCAGAATCCGTTGCGTAGTTTTAAAGATCTAAGCAAACAGGGACAGACAACGGGAATCAACTTTGTTTTATAGGTACTATGTAGCGAAGGATAAATTTGTCGTTATCATTGTTGAGAATTCCAGTCCAGGTAATAACTAAGTACGAAAAAAAAGAAAATAATAAGTAAGTTCCTAAATTCAAATATTTAAACCTTAAAAAGAATACAGTTTTAGATAAGTAGGTACCTAACAACATGTACATATTAATAATAATTTTGCTACTATTTCTGTAGTTACATTATGCAAGCTTACCTTGTTCGTGAATTCATCAAGCATTCCACATTAACAGTAATTCGCCACACTTATTATTATATAATAGCTCTCACGCACTCGATAAATATTTGCAAAAACAGGAAACGGAACTGCCGAAGCGCACGCGCACTCTACAAGATGAATTTTGTGATTATGGAGCATGTTTAGTGCGTTATGCAAACAATGAATTACCCCTTCACCCCACCCCTCCCGCGACCCACCGAACGACATGTTATATCGGTGATTTTTGATAAGTATGTGCAACTGGAAGATAATAATAATGTTTTCATAGTACAGATATTATTATGTATTTAACAGTGTACGCGTCTGTACCGAAATTGTAAGGTGTGTTATACTAAACATTTCAAAAGATAGCATAATGTTCTGCGATTTCGCTTTTTCGTAACCACCTAAACTTGGTCGAGTTACCTCAGTCATTCACTTCCTAATGACTTTAATCGTATTATCTCATTAATTATCCAATGTACTACGCTGAAATTTTACTGATATACAACTGAACTAAACAACTAATAATTGACATAACATTCAGTTCATATATCCAATCCAGTGGCCAAATAACAACGCGCGCATCAAGACCGTGCTCGTGAAGAACTGAATATCATCATTACTTGTTAAATACTTACAGGATACTAATGAAACTTCACATACATTTGAAGGCATTTACAAGCTTTAAAATAACGTTTAAAGTAAGTCTTTAGACCTCTTATTGAGAGTGCTGGAACCAATTGAAGTTTTTTTCTATTTAATGAAATATCCTTTAAACTATGCATTATTTTGTTTTTTTTATTGCAGAACAAATTTAAACTAATTCCTAAGAAGTCATGTACAAAATATGATAAGAATCCGCTTAACCGTTTCAAAGATCTAGCAAAACCAAAAACGTTACCCCAGCAAAATCTCGAATAACTTCGCAACCGATGAAAGAACAAATACAAAATAAGGCACAACATTTACTTCATCTAGACAACTAATTTTATAGCTAGTATTTATTTAAATATTCCCATTAGAAAGAAAAAGGTCTGGCTGGGATAACGTTACCCCAGCAGGAAATGTTTTTGTGAAATAATTAAAAAACTATAAGCGCAACAAGTTTAAAAATGTGCGCAACAATTACAGAAGCCGCAAAACTAATTATCTATAAGATTCAAATGACCATTTTCGACAACATCTGGCCTGGGTAACGCACACGACGACGTCTCCTCCTGTATCGAATGTATGTACTGGTGCCTAACCTCCACGCAAGTTACGCACATCTGCGCGAATGCGGCGGACAAACAAACAAACTCACTCTCGCATTAATAATATTAGTTAGGATTTATGTTCTACTTTTACAATTTCTTAAAATGTAATGTCCATAACATTATCTGAAACTAACGAATAATCCGAAATCATTTTATACGTATATCTGTATCCGAGATCGGTATAATATTATTTCTATATCCGTATCCAGATCCAAATTTTCATATCCATAACAGCCCTAAGCAGTTGAATAGGACAGTGAGCAGTAAGTAGACACGTTGAACCGAGCGTCATCTCGCACGCGGGCACGTAGGTTCTTTAAGTACCGCAGTCCCGCCGCCGCCAACCGCCGACGATGAACCGACTAGCTATCGACTATTTTCTCGGTCAAGAAATGTACAAAAGATTGTAGATCCCGTGTCAGTAAAAGGGATAGGATACTTATATAAATAGTTGTCGTTTACTGTTCACACCACCAGCGAGAATGCTGTCAAACAAACAACTCCTTTTTACCCGACTGCGGCGAAGCCAAAATATGTATGTGTTGGACCTGTATGTAAGTGTGTGTGTATGTCCGTCTGTATGTTCCCTCGTCAACTACTAAACGGCTGAACCGATTTTGCTGAATGATATATTGTTAGATTCGTCTTAATTGCGTTAGTGTCACTGGGTATATTAAAATTTAAAAAAACAGCATGGTGTATTGTCGGCGCCAAAATGTATGTATAAAAAAAAATACTGAAAAGAAAAAAACAAGCATTATAATAAATAGAATTTTGGTATCGCAGGCGGGGACAAACAAAAGTTACACCATATTTCCGGTTATTGGTTTGTCCCGGATACCAAAATTATATTAATTATAATTGTTTTTTTTCTCTTTTCAGTTATATTTATTTGCTGTCGGGTTTTTTAGTTATTTTTTATAACTTTTTTTTAGTTTGTTACTTTACTCGCTTCACGTTAATCGCCGGCGGAGGGCCAGGTGCCTTAGCGTGGACGTACTGCTACAAACGAGCACCGCCTTTTCGAATCACTGTAAACAAAATTGTTAGCTCGCAAAGGAATTTTCACAAGCATGTGCAAGCTCGCTTACGAATGCTCGCAGTGTATACCTTAAACATTGTTTTATTGTAACAATTTGCAGTGTACTGGCAACATGAACACAGAAGAAGACTCTGGCGCCAGAGTGTATAAGAAACGCTACAAGGGCATTGAGAACTTCCTGAAAAGGGTCGCTTTTAATTTAGGTAAAGTATGTATCTATTTTCATATTACACGCTCACAATAGGGGGTTAGTATAGTATACAAAAGCCTTTAACAGGGACAAGCCCTCATTGATACCATAATCGCTTATTCGGATGCTTTAGCAGTCGGGATTTATTATCTCCTCGTTGACCATCGGAATATTGATGATTTCATGGATCTCTGTTGTCTTGATAAACCATGGTGCGTTGGATAGTTGTTTTAATATATAGTTTTGTGCCTTTTGCAGTTTCATTATGTTGAAGGCACTGGCTCATCCCCAAAGTTGGATGCCATATGACCAGATTGGCTTTAGTATAGTTTTGTATATGCGGAAAAAAAACCCAGGGTCGGCGCAAACCAAATGTAACTCAAATTGTAGGAAAAAAATATTAATTAAATACTGCATAGCCATATTAATTGTTACAGATGCGGCATAAAGGCGTGTAATATAACAAGTATAAAGTAGCCATTTTACATTTACAAGAAAACCATCAAAAATTATGTCAGGTAGAAAATAAATAGATACTTAAAAAGTACGCTTATTTTAATATTCATTTAGTTGCCTTTGCTTACAAGTTACTGATTTTCAGCTCTAGTACTACATGCTCCAAAAGTGATGCGGGATGATGGAACTGCTCCCTATGCCTAGCCCATCCTAAGTAGTATAAATACACTACGCGTACTTTTTTTACCTATTTTGTTCTACCTGACATAATTTTTAATTGATATCTTGTAAATATAAAAGGGCTACATTATAGGTACTTTTTATATTACATGCTTTTAAACCGCAACTTAAAAACGCGGCGACCGTTGAATTGTCCATACAAACGTAATACTTACCTAAATAATTTGTATGATGTATCTACTAGATTTTCTCTACAAGGCCTAGATCTCGAGATAACCTAATATGTTAAGATATCGGCATGGTAAAGGAATTTCCAATAAACGCATTACTAGTCTGTACATTCACTAACGATTCCCCAAAGTTGTTGTTGTTGACTAGAAATATAAAGCAAATATGAATGAATGGCAAGTAGGTACAGCTAATAATAGATATCTACCCACTCATACACACAGACACAGCTCCTCCAGTCTCGACTTGCAGTTGCGAGCGTTGTTCGTCGGGCTCTTAACAATTTAATCTTTTACTAATACAATAATATGACGCCTGTAAAAATTCGAACAGCAATTTCACACAATCAGCCATCGATTTCGATGATGCAGTATTTAATGACTCATTTTACCTATAATTTGAGTTACATTTGGTTTGCGCCGGGCCTGGGATTTTTCCATTCATTATAAGCATTGTCCTTTTTGCATAACATGGGGCCTTGTTGTTGCCCATTAAGTTTATATTCCTAGATATCTTTTTAGGCGTTACTAGCTTCAAGGGTGAATCCAGTTAAAGATCTTGGTTGAGGACAAGGTCGATATCAGATTCATCCGCGTTTGGTCTCGGGTTATTAGGCTTAAATTCATTGCTGAAATGGTTAGCAAGTGCATCAGCTTTGTGATCTTATTCAGTTCTAACCCAGGTTCCATTTAGATCCCAAAGGAATGGTTTGTGGTGCAAGGGTCCATCCAGTTTCAGTCAGTCGTTTTTGCAGCTGTGAGATTTTCCAAATATGTAGGCATCTAGAGCGACACCATCTGCTTCAGTAATATGGATCTATAGTTCTTTAAGCTATTAAAGAACTTGTTTAGTTCCGTTTTGTCATTTGGATGCCTACTTGTGTGCCATATGCGCCGTAGTCTTCTTTTTTCCATAATTTTTGACAGTATAGTTTCCGAGTATACTTTATTTTGATGTGGATTCCATCTTAGACCAATTCGCGAAATGATTACAAATCTGTGCGCTTGTTATATTTAAAATTTGAGGTTTCTTTTAGTGCTTAGGACCGCGGTGCCAATCGTCAGTATTACTGGAACATGATTAGAGTTGGCGTCTAGCTTGTCTCTACATGGTGAAAAAGCCTGGGTAGTCCCTTTACAATGAAAAAATCTATGACATCAGGTAGTTTGTTTGGGTCTGTGGGCCAGTTGGTTGGGTCTGTTGTAGTTTGTCCTGAGATGGTTTTTGTCTATACTCTTTTTGAGCTCTCTATCACTTGTATGAGTAAGCCTGGAGGCCCAGGATATAGGGTATATAATAATTACATGTAGAACTAGTACTCTAGATACTATAATATATAAGCGAATTCATAGCAGAAGCTCGTATACTAAGTCCCAAATCACAATAACTAAATTTTTATCTGTTTTAGGTAACACACAATCGCAAACTGAAGTAAAAATTATATCCTGTATACCGATAGACGTCACAGACTTGCAACAAAAGATAATCCATTTAGAAAAGCAACTGGAAGACGCCACCAGCGCTTTACAACCGAGCGTACCATCCGAATCCAACAAAAGTCTGAAACTTAACAAGTCGGGCAAGCAGTCCGTCAACACAGCGATCATAGAATCTAACTTTCCTACCCGTACAAGTGAAGCGATATCTTGTAAATCATTAGATTGTGATCGATGTACAAGTCCAGCATGTTTGGAAAACAAAGGGAAGTCTAACGTCTCGTTCTTATTGAGTCATTATAACCCGAGTACGGCACCTGTTACACCTGAAATATTACAAGGCGCCGACCAGGCAGTAAAGCCTAACAACATGGATCATTACTACACCCAGGAAGTCCAGCATTACAACAAGGATCATTACTATACCCAGCCAGTAAAGCCTAACAACAGGGATCGTTACTACACTCAGGAAATCAAACCTAATAACAGGGATCATTACTGTACCCAAGAAGTCACGTCTAACAACAGGGATCATTACTGTACCCAAGAAGTCACGTCTAACAACAGGGATCATTACTGTACCCAAGAAGTCAAGTCTAACAACAAGGATCATTACTACACTGCACCTAAGATGTGCGAACAAAAAACAAACAACCTACGACAAACTCTATTTAAAAAGAAGAAAAAGAACAATAAAAAAGTGACTTCGCCATGTGTGTACTACGCACATACTTATAGTTCTCCTTTCATTAAGCCTAATTTGAGTGAAGAGATACCAAAATTCAACAGAAATGATGTTATGAGTCGTTCATATTTGGCTGATATGGTCAGCAGGCAATATAAACCTGAAGCGTTAGGAGATAACATATCCCTACAGAGTCAGTTCTCATCACCTATCTGCAGGGATGTGCAGCAACACAGCGAGGGTACCTGCCTTTGCGAATCTGATATATGCTCGTGTTGTCACGGTCCATATCACAACATCGACGAGCACGTCAATAAACAGAATAATCTTCAGACTTACATGCTCCACCAGATGAACATGGGTAGTGCTTTCTATGATAAAAATCAATACGACTTAGTACCGGTAAAGGAAAAGCCGGTAAAGATTAGAAAAGACTTAGAGAGGCCAAGAAAAAAAGAACAAAGCCCTCATATTGACATGAAATGTTGGCCAGAAAATGTCCGCACAAAGTATCGTTACCATTCATTATACCCTCTACCCACGACCAACTACTATACTGCGCGACCACGAGCTGATTATACCATCAGAGACAAACTAGACTACAATAGAACAGAACCAATTACAAGAATATTGGCAAAACGGAGAAAGGAGATATATAGAAAGGAGCGGTCAATAAACATCGAGACATCGAAAAGCTGTTCTATTGACTTTGGAAATGTTTACCCTAAAAAATCTTGCAAGATACCCAAGAAACTAGAAAGATTGCAACCGATTCCGGTACTCAAAAAAAACGCCGAGTGTTTGACCACTGTTATAAATAATAGTGAGTGTCAGACAGAAATGAGCACCATCGAGGAGAACTCGGCCGATACTAAAACAGAAGCAATGTTAAATCAAATCAAAAGTATACTTCAATCTGTTCTAGCAGAAGTTAAAGTCTCCAGTCAAACAAAAGGGCTCGTTATTCAGAATAACCCAAAGAAAGATGCAGTCGTTCAAAAAGGACCATCATGTAACAACATGCAGGCATCTACTTTGATGAATAGTATTACGTACAGCCCTTACACTATGAACCCCTGTCCCTATGTTACGTCGTACTCGCGACAGATGAACCCCAGCCAGTACTGTTACCCACAGGGAGGGATGAAATGCTTCCACAACTTTCCTGTTTTCATACAAAACCCAGGGGGTCGACATGTGTGCTCCAGTTGCTACCGTAGCTCTCATGTAAAACCTGGTGGCATGAAGCAAGCAACAACGACTGCTACCAACACTGAACAAGTAAAAGAAGAACACAGTAAAGAAACTGAGAAATTAATAAAGGAAATCTATAAATCCATGGCCTTTACCATGGATTTTCCAAACAAAGACACTTCGCTAAACGAATATGATGAAATGGTAAAATCTCTGCATGGTTTTACACCACCAATAATTTTGAAAACTGAGCCAAAAAAACAACCAAAACTAATTAGGAACGTAGTGCAGGTTGTATCGGAATTATTTATGAAGAAAGACATGATAGAAACGTCAAATACCTTTAACTCGACCGTTGAAAGCAAAATACCATCTCATGAAGCAAGCATGCGGTCTCATGCGGTGACCAGTACAGACACAGACTTTAGGATGAGGATGGATAGACGTGAGAAATATTTGCGCGCTAGGAACAAGCAGCCCGTAGTGCCCAAAGTCGAGGAAAAAACGTTTCGTGAAGCGATGATACAGAACACCAACAGCGCCACCGAGTCGGAGACATCGAGCAGCGAGCCCGATACTATCGTTGGGCAGGTGCACAAGGACGTCCCGGAACTTAAACATGTAAGCGTTCGCACACACTACTACTAATCAGTCTTATTTTTGTGATTTTCATTATATCTATTTTAATTAAGTTACAGAAAAGAGTAAAGGAAAGCTTGTTTACAAAGATGTTCAAGTCAGTAAAGCTGTTTAAGACGAAGGAGAAACCAAAAATAAGGGTTGAACAAACTGAGAGCGAGGAAGAAACCACCACCGACTCAGATGACTATCAGACTGTATACAGCCAGAAAATAGAGAAAAAACTGAGGCACAGAAGTCGGCCGCACAACCTGCCGAAGCGTAAGACTCATTCAAAGATATCCTATAATAAATCTTATCAGAGAGACAGAAGCCCCGAGAAAAAGAGGTCACCCTACATGGAGCAAGAGTACCGGAGGTACTGGGACGAAAAGCTCATGTTCCAGAAGAATAGGCCAAGTTACTCCTCGGAGAGGCAGTCTTCCGAGCGGATAACTCCCCAAAAGCCTTCTTACTACCGAACATACGAGGCTAGAACTGCGCTCGTCCACCCTATCACGCATGTTCCAAAAAATGAACAGAGTAAAAGCAGAGAAAACGATAATGAGAAAAAATTTAAAGAGAGGTCTGCCTCCAAGGGTATCGCATGGCTCAAGAAACATAAGATGGGTATCCATTGTGGCGAGCAATGGAAGAAGTTTGTACTTGAAAGTTAACGCATTAGATACTGGAACGATAAGTGTCGTGTCGTTTGTGATCTGTATTTGTGTGTGCATGCCTTGTGTGAAAAATTTGTAATAAAAATTTCAGTCTTAATGTTAATCGTTTTATTGGAACATTTTAAAACCATTTTTATAGATGTTTTTAAACATTGTTATGTCGTCTCCGTTTGTCTAAAACTCCATGTGCTTTCTTAACGGCCGCGTTCTGTACATAGAGTGCCTATATTGTGATAAGGCAGTAGCAAAACCTAAGCTTACAATCTATACAAAGATGCTCTAGTAAAGTAGAATAAACCAGTTAAATTGGTGCGATTGTCTTCGCAACGAGACGTGAGTTTCGCAAGCATGTATGTACGTAGGTACCGACCGAAGTGACAGTTACTATAGCACGGTTTGGGGAAGCTCATAGAAAAGTGTAAAAAAGACAATTACACCTCCGTGCCGCCAAAGGAGATCTAATTTGTAGAAATCTTGTACACGTTGATTTGGACAGCGCGTGCGGTACTAAGCTATTATACAATGTATCATCTATGACCAAGGACACTGACACGAAAGCTCACGATTTGTTGCAAGGATATTCCATTTAACAATAGCACAGAAAAAAAATATGTAGATGATAAATAAGATAAAACCTTTAGAATAAATGGTTTTAATCAGCAAAATACAAAGAAAAAGATTACAGTCGTATTGACAGAATGACAATATCAAATTAACAGCTTTATTTTAAAACCATAGAAACTCCAATGAGTTTCCATATCACCACATTCTTCCAGGCTTAAAAGAGAACGATTCAGTTTAGAACGTAGTCTCCATAGCGGTCTGGAAGCCTTCGATTTCTAGTGGACCTTCGTTGAACAGTAGCTGGATTTTCAGTAGCCGTGTGTTCGGCTTCGACTGTTGGGTGGTCTGTCAACTGTTGCTGTTCCTCATCTTCGTTCATACTTCGAGAATCGTAGAAGTCGTCTTCATTAGTCTCGACTGAATCTCGGGTCTCGTTAAGTATTTCAGGTGTTTCCTGGATTATCTCACTATCTTGTCCTAATGGTGCTAAGTGTCGATTAGAGATAGTTGATTCTCGACCATCTCCAAGACGCACATAGGAATAATCCGGATTTACATGAAGTAACGTCACCTCCTCAACGACTGACAGCACATGTTCTGATTCTGTCAACCAAGTAGGTATAGAGACTCCATGCGATGATCGTCTAGTATGCGTAAACATCCGTTCATGTGGCGTACAGTGAGTAGCTGTACAGAGCAAAGACCGTATAGAATGTAAAGCTTGAGGGAGAACTTGTTCCCAATTTTCTATTGCTAGGTTGCGTGAACGTAGAGCCAATTGTATTGATTTCCATAGAGTCCCATTAAAACGTTCTACTTGGCCGTTTCCTCTAGGATTGTATGGTGTGGTTCTACTTGAAGCAATACCTCGTGAATTCAAGAAATTCTTTACTTCTGCCGATACGAATGAAGTTCCTCTATCTGAATGAAGGTAAGACGGCATGCCAAATAACATAAATATCTCATTCAAATGTTTTATTACCGTTGTAGAACTCATATCACTGCACGGGAACGCAAACGGGAAACGTGAATATTCATCGATTACAGTCAATATATATTTATTTCTTGTATTAGATGGTACAGGACCTTTAAAGTCTATGCTTAATCTTTCCATAGGTGAAGTTGCTTTTATTAAGGTTGGATCTGGTAAGTCAGATCTGTAGAATTTCGGTTTTATTTCGGAACATATCCGACAGGAATTAGTCATATTCCTAATTTCTTCAGTAGAATAAGGCAAATTTTTAGACTTTACCCAGTGATTCATGCGCATTATTCCTGGGTGACACAAAGCTTCATGCAATGAAATTAGTTTTTCAGTACGTACAGGTACCGAAGCACAAACTGGCGAAAGTGCGTCAGCCACATCATTCTGCTTTCCGGGACGGTACACTATGTCGTACTTGAAAGGTGCTAAGTCCAAGCGCCACCGCTGTATTTTCTCATTCTTTATTTTGCTCGTCAGTTTATTATCAAACATGAATGATACAGAACGTTGGTCAGTAATGAGACGAAATGATTTGCCAATGAGAAAATGACGCCATTTCCTTAGCGATTCCACTATAGCGTAAGCTTCTTTCTCTATAGCTGAGTGGTTAAGTTCGCTATTATTTAGCATTCTGGAAAAAAATGCAACCGGTCGATTACATTGTGACAAAGTTGCTGCGATAGAATGATTGGATGCATCTGTTTCCACGGTGAATGGTGCATTGTGATCGATAGCGTGAACAGCTGATTTTGCAATATCAGATTTTAGTCTTTCGAAACTTCGAACTAATTCATTTTTCAATGGAAACATTTGTGTATGAGCGAGAGCATGAACTCTTTCTGAGAAATTTGGGATCCATTTGCTATAATGTGCAAACATTCCTATTGTTCTTCTCAGTGATGGCACATCGCATGGTGGTGGCAAACTCAATAGTGGCCTTAAGCGTTCCTCATCTGGCTTAATAACGTGGTTCTCTACATTGTATCCCAGAATATTAATAGAATATTGGGAAAATTTACTCTTTTCTTTATTGAGAGTTAGGCCATATTTTTGAGCTGCTGTTATAAATCTCTTGAGGTTTTCATCATGTTCCTCTTGATTTATTCCACATACCGTAATGTCATCTAAATACGCATACGTTCCTTTTAGCTCTTCTTTGCGAATAACCCAGTCTATGGTTCTTTGGAAGCTTGACACTCCATTAGTGACACCAAATGGAATACGCCGAAATTGGTAAAGATTTCCAAGTGCTTCAAAAGCAGTAAAGTGACGCTCCTTTGGCAGAATCGGGACTTGATGATATGCGCTTTGTAAGTCTATAGCGCTAAATACACGATATTTTGATATCTGTGACACCATTTCTTCTATGTTTGGAAGTGGGTATGCATCTAAATGTGTGTATCTATTTATTGTTCGAGAATAATCGATAACGAGACGTTTCTTATGATTAGTATTCGATGAAATGAGGACTTGAGCTCTCCAGGGTGACATACTCTCTTCAATAATTCCTTCAGCCAAAAGTTTTCTTATTTCATCTCCAATAAACTTTTTATCATCCTCACTGTATCTTCGAGATTTTATGGCGACAGGCTTGCATTCAGGAGAAACATTCGAAAACAAAGGCACTGCAGGTACAGATGCCGCAGCAACACTGCATACCTTAATTGGATCTTTTGATCCTCCAAAAGAGAACTCAAGTGAAGAATGCTTCTCTAGTATGTCATGACCAATAATAAGATCAGCGCACAGGTTCTTTACAATAAGTAAATTCAGACCTTCATAATTATGATCTCCAATTTTAGCCGAGACGCAGGTTTGTCCCTCTACTTGAGATGTCAGTGTAGTTGAAGCCATAGAAATCGTTTGGTTACAAGGTCTCTTCTTTAATCGACACAAATTAAAGAATGCTTCATTCATAAAGCTGATAGAACTGCCCGTATCAATTAATGCTTGGGCACGAATTCCCTGGATGTAGGCTGTTACAGTTGCTTTCTTAAGAGAATCCGGTGATGCTGCTATTATACATGCAGAACTGTTATTACTTCTATCTTGCTTAACTAGAACCGCAACAGTATTAAGTTTCTTGCTTCGACATACATTAGCATGGTGTCCCTTCTTTTCTGTCTTTAAATCTGGCAAATGGCATCGACAGCTGGACAATCCTTTCTAGGATGCACACGCCCTCCACAGAAGAAACACTTTCGCCTAGTAAACGCTGCTGCTATAGGTTCCTTGTCTTCATTTAAACTCTGAACAGAACTTAAATTTGAAGTATTGTAGTTCTGTGAACTCAATTCGGCCATCTCCAACGACAACGCCTGATTGTAGGCTTGGTCGAGTGTTAATGACAGATTTTCAAGTAATCGTTGTCTTATTTTGTTTGACTTGATGCCAGAAATAAATGCATCTCTTATACTATCATGTTTATTCGTTTCAGCATCCACTTTTTCAAATTTGCAGTCTTTTGCCATTAATTTTAGTACCTGAATATATGCGTCGATATTTTCTTCACTCTGTTGCTTTCTTGTTGCCAGCATATGTCTGGCGTAAATTATATTTTTTTGTTTGACAAAAATTTTATTGAGTGTGTTAATAGCTATTTCATAAGTGGTGCACTCACTGATAAACGAGTAAATTCTAGCAGATACATGATTTATGAGTAAGTCTAGGATAATTTTACTATCTTTTGTATCTTTTTCGCAAAATGACAAAAAACTTTCGAATGTCCTCTTCCAGTGTTCCCAATCCTTCGAGGCGGAGCTGTCAGACGGATCAATGTCTAGTTTTTTGGGACGTAAGAATCTCTCCATTTTATTTAGAACATTTTGCTGATTAAATTGATAAATAAGATAAAACCTTTAGAATAAATGGTTTTAATCAGCAAAATACAAAGAAAAAGATTACAGTCGTATTGACAGAATGACAATATCAAATTAACAGCTTTATTTTAAAACCATAGAAACTCCAATGAGTTTCCATATCACCACAGTAGATTTATAAGAAATTATTTTTCAATTTCAGTCGTAGTTGTGATAATGCGAGCAAAAGCTAAATTACATATAAAATACCTATAAGTATTCTCAGAATACAATAATCTCTGAAAAAACATGGCCAGTCACATTTTAACTTCGGAAAAGTACGAGGGCGACACTGAAAGTTTTTAGAACTAAGTGATATAATAAACTCATGATCTGCGTGAGGGACGGCCTTCTACGGCGACGACTGAAGATAACATCAGTGTTGTGCGGCGTATGATAGAGACTGACAAAAGAGTGACTTATCAGCAGATTCGGAAAAGCTTAGGCATCGGTATGAGTTAAGTACAAAAATCCTCCATGAACATTTAGCGGTCAGGAAGCTTTGTGCCCGGTGGATACCTCATAATTTGACAGAGGCCCAAAAACTCCGTCGTGTTGATGGGTGTCGTGAAATGGTTCAAAGATTTAGCAGAGGGGACACAAATGCTGTGTTCGACATACTTACGGGTGATGAAAGCTGGATTTATTGTTATGATCCTGAAACTAGGAGACAGTCTGCTGTCTGGGTGTTTCCTTCCGAGGAGTTGCCAACTAAAGTGAAGAGAGGTCGAAGAGTGGGAAATAAGATGGTGGCCTCGTTCTTCGGAAGGACAGGTCATTACGCAACAATTGTTTTAGAGGATCGAAAAACAGTTACTGCACAGTGGTACACTAACAATTGTTTGCCACTTGTCTTGGAAAAAGTTCGGGAGAAACGACCTCGCAGTAGGATCCTCCTTCACCACGACAACGCCTCGTCGCACACCGCCAAGCAAACAATCGACTACTTGGCGACGTCAGACGTGGAACTACTGGATCACCCACCCGCCCTATAGCCCCGACCTCGCACCTTGCGATTTTTATTTATTTCCGAAAATAAAAGAAAAACTTCGAGGAAAACTTTTTATGGACGCCGAGGAAGCAGTGGCTGCGTTTCAAAATGCCTTCGAAGAGACCCCTAAGGACGAGTGGGCAAAGTGCTTTTCTCGGTGGTTCCATCGGATGCAGCGATGTATTGATGTAAATGGACACTATTTTGAACAGATATAATAAAACGAATAACTTGCTAGTTTGTTCAGTTTTTGATTTTCTAAGAACTTTCAGTGTCACCCTCGTATAAAGTAAGTAGTAGCCCAGTCAATATCGACACACAAAAATGCAAAACGTCGCAAATGCGCTAACATGAAAACTAAAAACTATGATTCTTTTATATGTTGTTAGGTCTCCTGGCAGTAATTTATACCAAGTTTGCAACCCTGAAAACTTTGTGCTACTCCACTCTAAAATTAGAAAAAGGGTTTACAATCCCTGGTCATATTTCAATAATACGAGTACTAAGCTTCAATAAAATGTTGACATCTAGATTTCTAGCTTATTGCTAGAAATCATTTTCATGTGCGGAAAACGCCGATCGGCTTAAAAAGTGTTACAATATGAGATGCGTCCAACGCCTATCGGAGTTAGTCTTTTAAACCGCCCGGCGCCCGCGTAATAAGGGTTAAGGTATATTTTTCAAAATACTGTACCAAGTGCCAGAATTTTGCAGTTTTTCGAGCACCATGGGACACAAGGTTTTCAAGGTTGCAAACTTGGGAATAAACTCAAATTCAAAATATTTTATTTCACATAAACCTACATGGGCACTTATGAAACGTCAGAAGCTAGGTGCACGGTTCCAATTGGTCGTTTCCTATGGAGAAGAACCGGCAAGAAACTTATAAAAGAATCGTAGAATCGTACATGCGCATTTGCGATGTTCGATGTTATTGACTGGGCTAAAGATAAACGATGTAGTTGGAATGTCTGTTGTTTTTTTTTTTTTTTTGTTCTTTCTTGATATCTAAACCATAAGGTAGAGACTGACTTGCAACGTTTGTTTGTAATGTATCGAGTCTTTGCAAAGCGTTATAGTAGTCAGTGCAGCCAGCCGAGCCGCTCGATGCGAGCATTGCGAGCGCATATTTACAATGGAGCACTGTTCGCCACGTTTAGTGTAAAACGTTGTTTTTTTTTTTTAAGAACGTTGCTCACTAGTAATTTCTCCTTGTGGGTGCGTTTACAAACATTTAAACTCACATACACAAACAGCCAGACCCGGAACAACTTTGTAGGTTATACAAATATTTATTCTGTGCGGGAATCGAACCCGCGACACGCAGCGCAGCAGTCAATCGCTTAACAACTGCGCCAACCGTGCCGTTTGTAACGTATCATTCGAGACGAGCGCTTGGTTACAAAACGGCGAGACACAAGACGCGGCGAACGCTTACTTCGAGCACATGGCTCAAGCGCGCTCCATTTCTTGTTACAAAATGGCGATACACTAAACTCAAACACAAAGCATTTATTTGAATTAAACCATTTACAGGCACTTTTGAACTGTCAAGATGTCGGTCAGTCAGAAATATGAAGCTAGTTGCCCATTAAAAAGCGTAGTGGGTAATTATGGAGAAGAAGGAGCAAGAAACTCCACGGACACTCATTTAAATAAAAAAAGTGTTACAAAATATTGGTTACATCATTCATGTTGAAATTATACATGTGAGAACAATGTAGAAAGACGGGCACGTTAAAAGCGTCCGTAATAAAAAGATAAATTAAAAAAATCCGAAGTCACACCACACGTAACTGTTCGATTGATGCTAACACATGTGACTCCGGATTTTTAATTTGTCTGTCTGTAATATCTTGTTTCTAACATTTTAGTTGGCGTTTTTGTCGTAGTTGAGTTTTAGTTTTTATGACTTTTATTTTTATTTAAATTATTTTGGGGTTATAATATATATATTTTGGGGTTATAATATATATATTTTAGAAATGTGCTAATTACGTCCTTTCAGATGATACCCAACATGGCATCATTAGGAAACTTTTTTTTAAGCTCATGCCTATGTCCTCTAGAGGACGCCATATTCAATTTATTGAAATGAAATGAAATGAAATTGTTTATTCTGTAAATAGGATATTGCAATCACTTTTACACGTCATATTAAAAAAATATTTAAAAAAAATAAGAAGAAAATGCTAGATGAGTTCGGCGTTTCCTATCTGACTACTCTGAGAAGAAAGACCGAAACAAACTCAGAGGTCACAGTCTCTTTTAAAGTCCAGACATAATCTTGGTCAGGCCATATGAGGACCATGTAGATTAGTGTCTGAAATGGTCTTTTGAGGAAAGAACCACACAGATTTGAGTGGACCTGTCCAGTCAGTGCAAGCATTTGTCAGTAATCGTAGAGCTCAACTCAGAACTTAAGGAGCTCAACTCTATTGTAACGTCACATACCTTATAACCAGCGGACAATCAAGACGCTTCTAACGATACCTCATTTGCCAAATTATGACAAGGAGTTTTGCTGTTAATACATACATACATACCGGTCAAAATCATAACTCTCCTTTTTGCTTCGCCGTAATCGAGTAATAATTCTTGTTTACTTTGTTATTGTTATAAACGTGGCGAACGCTCGCTTCGAGCACTTGGTATCAAGCGTAGTCCATTTTTAGTCTGTGACCCGGTGAACTTCGTAACACTTTTCTCGTATCAAATTTCAATTGTTTCGATTTTTCTTTTTGGCTGTGCCGTTGAGATTTTCCTAATTTTCTTTTTTCTTAAACCATTCCAGGGTTCAGACGAAAAAAAATCATATCGATCGACCCATTTTCGAGTTTTTGCAAGACTAATGCACGGCAATTGATTTTTATATACACAAATGGCGGACTTAGAGGTTGTGTGCCTTATTCATTTTAATAAGTTATTGTTATTGGAAGAAGAAGAAAAAACAAAACTAAGATGGTGGGAATAGGGTGATGACTAAAAAAATGTTTTTTGTCCGTCGGAATTATGAAAAAATAAAGTACAAGTATTTTTTTCTTTTTTTACGTTATCAAAAGATTACGTTTTTTTTTTCGACTAGGCCATCTCGCAGTTGACCTCAGAAGAGGGTCGTAGCTGCTTAACCGGACTTTCCTGTGGCTGCCTTAAGCTTCTACACTCAAAGCCTCCAGCCAGGAGCAAAAACTATTCTAATTATAAGCTAGGCGAGCGATCGGACAGGCTGGATCAAAGATATATTATTATTATTATTAGTCGGGGAGTTTAAAGCTACAGGCTCAGCATCGACGCGGGCTGGCGCATCGTCGAGCAAGGGTCGGGGGGGAGTATTATTTACTCGGGAGGGTCGCGATTGCGGAGGACCTCGGCGGCGAGGTCGGAATGCGGGTCGTCGTTTGTGCTTGTATACTGTACTGGTGTGTGCTTGTATACCCTACTGCTCTCCTGGAGGAGGGTTATTTGGTCATCAGGGTCGGTCAGAACATGCCTCGGGCGGCGGATCTTACTAATTCTAGAGGGGACATATCTGGCTGCCTCGACAACCAGAGGGTCGCGATGTTTGGCGGCTGTATCGAAGAAACGCTTTGAATTGCGTTTAAGAAATTGGGCCGTTCCTAATATACCAGGGGGAACCCGTTGCCATTCGAAGGAAACGGTTTTGGAGGGTCTGCATCTTGTGGAGATGATAGTGTTTGGCTTGTGCCCAGGCGGCGCACGCATAGGTCATTATTGGTCGAATGCACGCCATTTGCTACGTGCATTCAGAACGGAGTGAGTGCCATGACGTCACGAGTATGTAGATTTTATACTTACTTGTGACGTAGCCACCCCCACTCCCCAACTTTAATGCGTTTTATCTAAATCATTTTTTATTAATATGATAAAGCAAAAAATACGAGTAATATTTTTTTATTATCTGAGTGACGGACTAAATAGAATTTCATTTGTTTGACCCAGGCATCACATCCCTATTTAAATGAACATTCTCAGAAATCAAGAGTTTACTGGTCAGTACAGAAACTTTGTACGAATATCGTCGACAGATTTTGATCGACTCATATAATCGGCCTTACTTTGTATTTGGCAATAAATAAGTGTTTTTTATTATCCCATTGCATTTTTACTTAGGAAAAGTATAAGTAAAAGAGAGTAAAACGAGATCGGAGATACGTTGTGCTTACGACGACGCGTCAACCTGGACTGACTTGTAACAACAACTTGTTGTCAACAAGTCAACATGCGTTCGCAATGCTCGCAACGGCTCACTCCACTGTCTACTGTAAAGCGGGTTTCTCACGAGGCGATTTTAGTTGATCAAGAAAAATCGATACGAATTGCGTTCTCACGCTCGCACCGATAATCGGACCGAACGGGCAGTTGCTTCAAAAATGGCGTCAAACAATAACGTGCGAACATGTATCCGCGAAATTAGAAATATTTTAATTGACGAACTGAGATTTATTTTGCGAAAGGAAATACACTTTATAACCTTTTTTGTAGTCATTTTGGCCGCACGCACTCACTTTTGACAGCAAACAATACCACACACACCACACCACCACAGATAAAAATCGTTTTTAACTTGAACGGATCGTTCTCACGTTCGACAAGTTGTTGCTTGCACGGTGACGTCATCAAAATGAACCTACTCGCACACCAAAAGTTGAGAGGGAATCAACTTTTTGAAAGTTGATCAACTTTTATTGAAAACATGTTCTCATTAGCGATTGTCATTCAATTCGTGAACCGATTTAAGTTGATCAACTAAAATCACTTCGTGAGAACCCCGCTTAACGCCTTTCAAAGGAATTCACGACAAAGCCGACAGTCGAGTGGAGGAACCCCGGCTCGCATCGAGCTGCTCGGTTCGCTGCACTGGCTACTGTAACACGTTACAAAAACTCGATACATAACAACAAACGTTGTAACTCAGTCTCCGCCTATATGACAAAATAGTCTATTTTTCACAGCATGGAAGTGGAACGCACTGCTGTACGCATCAATTCTTCGTGTGCTTTCTCAAGAAAGTTATTTTTTTTCACTCTCATTTAATTTAAGTTTTTTCATTAGGCCTAAATTAAAGTTAATAAATAGTTGTAACATTTTTTATTAAGTTCGTAAAGTTTAAAAAAACTTGTACTGAATCCCGCGAAGTCAGTTTACTCCCGTCTCGGGTCCATCCACGAATAGACTACGGAATTGTCATTGCAACCCTTTATAATCGACACTTGTACAGTTTTTTCAACTCAAGTCAACTTGAGTGCGAATTTCTCAATTTCCCGTAGATCATCTATTACGTACCTGGAACAATAAATAACTGGTAATTAGAACAAGGAGGGGGAGGAGCGAGGCGAGTAAAAGTGAGTTCCTTACTATAAATTTCGTAGTTGGGATGAATTTATCCTAAAAACAAACTTAACATTGAAGTTGAAAACCATGTTCTACCATACATCGATATACATCACGGACAATTCTCCAACTGCAAATGTAAGCATGTAATCGCAAAAAAAAAATGGGATAAAACTACAAATTAACGATTATTGAACTTTTTCCTTTACTTTTGCTGTGAGACTTTGCTTCCTACTAGGTCAACGGGAAGTACGAGTACCCTGTAGGGTTTGATTCATTTGTCAGTTTCAAAATGTCGCATAAATGGTCGTATTTTTTTATTGCGTCGACTTAGAAGCTTGACTTTTTTTAGAGGTTCAAGGGTAGAGTTTAACCTACGTATATTAATTTCAACTTGATACCTCCACGCGTTCCTGAGAAAAGGGGTCTTGACAGACTGACAGACAGACGGACAACGAAGTGATCCTTTAAGGGTTCCGTTTTTTGATTTTTGAGGTACGGAACCCTAAAACACATAAAATGCACAAATTTGTACAAGGCATCGTTTTCAAGAAACAGAAGTTCATAAAAAACACTAATTCCCGTTTTCACTAACACCTAAGTGTTATGCCCAACTATTATTGCACGTTGGGTTTTCAACTCTCGGCGCTGAGGCAAAAGTTAAAATACTGACAGTGCGCTTTTGTTTAGAGATTGCATTTAGTTGTTGCCCAGTGTTATTGAAACGGGCGTAAACCCCGCCCAGCATTCATGGAAAGTTGCAGCAACACGGTTTTAAATAATTTAGCGTTGCTGGAAGCATGTTTCAGACAAAAACCTGTATGCAATGTTGCTGCAACAATGTTACCTCTTTTCATTACCATGAATTGGACGGTAACCCATACAGGGCTACAAGGATCTTTTGGCGCTCGAATGGCGGTAACGGGGGGACGCTGTTGGCAAACATTTATGCAATGCTTTTGTGAAATGTAGAGAAAAACAAGATGGCGGCGTTAGTTCCGATTTTAGCCACGCGCCAAAAGATCCCTGTACAGCATTACATACACTCACCTATAAAACAAGAGAGGCAAAGGCGCAGTGCTAAAATGCCAGAGCGCGTGCGCGTCCAAGATGTCCAGCTTCGGCGGGAAGTCGAACAGCTCGAACGTGAGCGCCACGCCCGATAACAGTGTAAAGGCCAGCATGCGCCATGCGTAGCGCCGACCCAGCGTCCACTGGAACCAGGACACTCCCAGCCAGATCAGTGATCCTAACACGCCTGGGGTAACAGAGGGAGTTAACGTGAGCGAGAGAATAGATACTTGAGGTCCTGTTAACATCAGCCTCTCAAATCATCGTCATGGTCTCCCACACCATATTTCCATCTTTGATAATTCATCCAATCCCCCCCCCGATCCTCGACTGCCATCTCTGGTCTCACACATTTAGCTGGTAAATCACGAACTTATGTCTATGTACTCCCACTGGCCACTCACGAAGGTTTATTGACATGACCACTTGACATTGGCAAGTGCTGTTGTAATGTTTTAAGGTATAAAAGCAACATAAGTATACGACGCGACGCACAACCTGTAAGTTCATAGCGATAGTGAACTATATCTCCAGACAACAACATTCAAATTCCTTTACCCTAACTTACCGAAGAACACGTTGACTTTCATATTGTAGTCATAATTGATGAACCCGGAGTACAGATAGCGCACGTGCGTCACGAAGTAGAACAGCGGCACTGACAGCAGGAGGAACGTCATCAGTTTCGCCTTATTGTAGAATACTCTGCAAAGAACAAGGATAAACTATTATATCCTGGGGATAAGCTATTATAGTCAGTATGCACAGTAGTCGCCAGAGATTTTAATATGATTCGGCGAAAAGATTTGAGTTGTTTTTTAAATCGTAAAAAGTGGTGGCTGTGTGCACATGTTCATGACATTCATGCACAGTTTCTGCTCAGGCCCTTTCGGGCTTAGGACCGTCTAGGATCAGTGTAGATTAGTTATCAAAGCGTGCTTTAGAATACCGAGGGCCTGGACTGGACTAGCTACTCTGTCCTTGATGTGATGGGATCCTGAGTCCGAACGGCTTCATGATACGTCTTAGTGAGAATAGGTATAAGAAAGAATTTAGTAGTTATTTTTTCATAATTGTACCTGACGATAGCAGTGACGAACAGTCCCATGACCATGGAAAGCGCACACGTATAGTCCATGAACTCGGTGAACCACGTGTCCCGCATGTGGAATATGGTGGACCACACCCACGCGTTCATGCATACCTAGGTGGGCGAAATATAATGATAACCGCTTCTCTGACTGGTAACACGACAAAAATTTTATTCCCTGACCCTGCGTCCTAATCGAAAGCGACAGTTGCGCGTGTCGATAGCCCGTGTATGTCATATGCGCTTTCGGTCAGGACGCGGCCTTGCGTATCTCGTGCCAATAAGTGATGTAACAATTTTTATGCATAGCCGCATCTCGTTTCGGTGCGAGATATAACGAGTACAAAATCCTGTCCCGCGCGCATGATAAAATATAAACTAGTCAAGATATTAGCGGCTGGCTACTGTACAAGAATTTTAAAACCACATTTTACTTCTGGCACGGACACCAAGCAAAATACTATAGTCTCTGTTAGCCCACGTTCGCACGGACGTAAATATATCGCGGCGGAATTTTATCGCTCACAGGATTTTCTACTCTCGGTGTTGAGCCGAGAGTAGAATCCAACGCGTTGGGACGCACTCTCACCCAGCGCGTTGAAAAAACACACTGTTGGATTTTCAACTCTCTGCGATAACTAGAGCGTTGAAAATCCAGTGCACGAAAAAAAACCGTCGCGATTTTATTACGTCCGTGCGAACGTAACTAACTGAAAAGCTGAAAAACTTACCAAAGCAAAACCACACCAAAATTTAATAAAAGTTCTGGCTGGGCCTTTTGACACTGGCATCCGTCGCATCTGCTTGAACATGTAAGCATTGGCCGCAAAGTTCAGCATGGATGCAAAGGCTGATGCGGGTTCTTGCATGCCCAGAACTCGCACGAATGGCCACTGTGGAAAATTATTATGTTCTGTGTCTTAGCTTGTAGCCCATGAATTGCAAGCTAACTATTGTGTTTTTAGGTGAAAATATTGACAGGTTTATTTATTTATTTATTTAATACTTCAAGCACAGAAATGTACAGAGGCGGACTCAATGCCATAGGTATTTTCTACCAGTCAACCTTTGGGCGATGCAGAGACAAACAGTGGTAGGTGCAATTACGAGAAATTGAGGAATATTTTCACTGGTTCACGTTGATTAACCAAAATCAATTTCATGGAGGCTTTGTGTTGTCTGTAACATATCCTATACAACTCAATTTAAAATATTTCATTTCGCATAAACCTAAATGAGCACTTATGAAACATACAATAAAGTGGCCTACCTACCCTGCCATGGAACTTGGGGGTCTCTCTCTCAGCTTTATGGAACCTTCTCACAGTAATCCACATGCAGTGGTAGCGACATTCTTCCCTGCAGGACCATTGTAACAGGCTGCTCCAGAAGTCTTGCTGCAGTGCAGCTTCAGGTTTAAATGATTCACCATCTGTAAGTGGTTTTTAATGATTCATTTATTAGGTACTTGTTGGCATTTTTATTTCGCCTACAGGTGGTTTTCCGGGCCAAAGAACTATTTCTAGAGGCCTTACATTTAACTACTTGTGGTGCATAGTGCAGCCCAGAACCTATTCTAGCTAATGTATTCTATGGTCAGAAATAATGGGCTAAACAAGGAAATAAGAACACTCACTGTTGATACAATTTTCTCTTCCAACTTTATTCAAGCAGTCGGCATATACTCCAGAGTCGTCTCCGAGGCTGCATAATGCGGGAGTAAGTATTGCACACACCAGTGTGGCTGCGGTAAAAGCTAGCTGCATGTTTTGGACCCTTATTTATTTCTTCTACACTTCGTTTTTTAATCCTGGAAACTAATTTGACAGGTGCAAATGTCAAACTCCAAATTGAAAAACAAACAACAATCCCTTGAAATTATTAAAAAACGAATTAATCGTCTACGTAAATGATTTATTCGTTTACTACATACAAAGATAATTAAATGGCAATGCTAGGGCACTATTCGCCTTACATCTCACCCCGTCTCTATTAAATTCTACTTGAACCACACCATGCTCTGTGAACCACACCTGAACTGATAAAGGGAAAACAAATCGATTTCGAACTCTCAGCTGATAAGCTGATAAGAGAGGTAAATGGAGGTAAAGTTACATGCTCAAGAGAGATTTCAAAATATGACGTATGTATAGAGCATGCTCTGTGGTATAGAGGTTAGGGTCAGTAGTCAGTACACACCGAAACGTGACGCGAAGCGACGCTGCGCACTTTTTAAGATAGTGATTTTTATGTTATTTTATTTATTCGGAAGAACAAACAATTATAATTCTCGCAGCGCCGCGCTACGCAGCACGAAACCACTGGCCTCTTCAAGCATTGTCGCGTCGCGTCAGGTGTCGGTGTGAACTGACTCTCATATTGACAATCCATCTTGCTGTACGTCCCTCCAAGACCATGCACGATGCACGACGAAAAACGGCAGTGAAGTGAATAGTCTCAACATAAGTCAATTATTATTATTGCTTGCTGGATTTGCACGACCCAATTTTGCATCTAGCAAGCGACCGCGCCGCGAGCGTCGTGTATCGTGCGTGCTAGCTAGGAGTGAGCCTGGAGCCCATTTATAGTATTAAAACTTTTTTACAAAAAAAAAAAAAACGACTTCCAAAAAAACTATAAAGTGAAAAATAACTTACATTTCGAAAGTCGGTGTCTTTGGTTTTGCATTTTCGTTATTTGACACCATGAAAACAAATTGAAAATTTAGGTTTCATGGTTAAAGGATGTGTAGGTTTGAATTTGTGGGTTCAGAACTTTTGTAATTGTGGTTTTGCAATTTTTGTATAATTAAGCTCAGGTGGTTGTTGCTGCTAACATAGTTGTTAGCTGTTGTTTATTTTACAGTCTGGTCGCAGTTTCAAAGTAGGTTAGAGTAGTACAAAACAAAAATTAATGGGTTACAGTTAAATTTGTGTCCGTACGACATTTTTGTCCATTTTTAGCCTACACGGTCTCACAGAGCATGGCATGTAATTTACGCGGTCTTGGCGGAACATACAGCAATATGGATGGTGAATAAGGCGCTTAATTAAGGGTGCATTCAGAGTTACGCTGTAATCGATTTGAGCGCGCTAACTCCCGTACCGAATTAACGTGGGTGCGATAACGATGTGTCTTGAATCGTCATAGATGACGTCATGACATGCGCCATCTTGCGATAACGCCGACCATGCCTTTGGGTGCATTCCGAGTTACACTGTAATCGATTTGAGCGCGCTAACTCCTGTACCGAATTAACACGGGCGCGATAACGCTGTGTCTTGAATCGGCATAGATGACGTCATGACATGCGCCATGTTGCGATAACGCCGACCATGCCTTTTACTAATATCACCGTGAGTGCTGTCAAAAATGACCGTTATGCTGTTTTGTTTTGACTCGACTTTGATCTTTAAACTAACGTGGCATTTTCTAAATTGTGCTTCTGGCTACCGTTCGCCACCTAACCAAAGAAGAAGAAAAAATTGTGGTATAAACACAAAGAAATATGATATTTTATGCAAGTTTTGACGAGCGAGCACTGTGTGCGTTCACGAGCGTTCCGAATTGTTGACAGCCCTCAGCTGTCATAATCGTGATATCTTAATCGGAACGCCAATTATCGATGTCAGCGCTGTGAGTGATTATGTCCTAATTCGGAAAGCGGTCTAAAATTAAACTACAATACCTAGGGTGCATTCCGAGTTACGCTGTAATCGATTTGAGCGCGCTAACTCCTGTACCGAATTAACGTGGGCGCGATAACGTGTGTCTTGAATCGTCATAGATGACGTCATGACATGCGCCATCTTGCGATAACGCCGACCATGTCTTTTACTAATATCACCGTGAGCACTGTCAAAAATGACAGTTGTGCTGTTTTGTTTTGACTCGCATCCTATCTTTAAACTAACGTGGTATTTTCGAAATTGTGCTTCTGGCTACCGTTCGCCACCTAACCAAAGAAGAAGAAGAAAATTGTGGTTTAAACACAAAGAAATATGATATGCAAGTTTTGACGTTGAGCGAGTACTGTGAGTGCGTTCACGAGCGTTCCGAATTGTTGACAGCCCTCAGCTGTCATAATCGTGATATCTTAATCGGAACGCCAATTATCGATTTCAGCGCTGTGAGTGATTATGTTCTAATTCGGAAAGCGGTCCTAATCTGTTTTTAACTGTCAGCTGTCAGTCGAAACGAAAACAAGCAGCTATAACCTAGAAAATACTAGAAATGTTGATATGAATTTTTAAATATAAACTAGGAAAAATTGACCAGTGCTTCTAAAACAATGGTGTTCATATTCAGAACTTTATTTGCTGCAAGAGAACTAAAGAAACCGCGGAGTTATCTTCGCAGTAAATTCCTGGATTCCGTCAGGCTTCATGTAAAAGGTGGTACAGGTGGGACTGGCCTCCCAAAGTTTGGCGGCTTAGGAGGCCAGGGAGGGTGTGTTTACTGTGTCGGGAAAGAGGATGCAAACCTCAGGAGCATTATGGGCAAACATCGCGGCAAGACAGTCGGTGCAGGACACGGAGAAGACAGTCGAAAAACAAAAATAGTCGGTAATCCAGGTTCAGACGTAAGACTTGAAGTTCCTCTTGGCGTTACTGTGTATAGAGAAGATGGAAAAGTTCTAGGATCTGTTGACAAAGAAGGCGAAACAGTGATATTAGCAAGGGGTGGGCCTGGGGGCACCCCAGAAACAAGTTTTCTGGGTCACTTTGGACAAGCACATCACATAAGATTGGATTTAAAATTAATTGCTGATATTGGACTTGTTGGTTTCCCGAATGCTGGCAAAAGCTCATTATTGAAAGCCATATCAAGAGCCCAGCCTAAAATTGCAAACTACCCATTTACTACAATAAAGCCTAACAAAGGCATCATTGCATACAAAGACCTCCGGCAGATATCTATAGCTGACTTGCCTGGGCTTATTGAAGGTGCTCATATTAATGTTGGACTTGGACATAGCTTCTTAAAACATGTGGAGAGGACAAAGATACTGCTTTTCATAGCTGATGTGCAAGGTTTCCAGCTCAGCCCTAAACATCCAATGAGGTCATGTCTAGAGACAGTCTTATTACTGAACAAGGAGTTAGAACTTTATGATGCTGAACTGCTGCAAAAGCCTGCAATCCTGGCAGTAAATAAGATGGATTTGCCTGCCACTGAAGAGACACTAGAAACTATAAAAGAAGCATACAGAGATATAAATTCAGTGCTTGACACAATGCCAGAAGAAGTCAGACCAGAAAATGTAATATGCTTTGATGATATAATTGGAATATCTGCACTCAGAAGAGGTCAGGGTATAGAAGACTTGAAGCAGCTGTTGAGGAAGAGGCTGGATGACTTAGCAGATGAGACGGACCCTAACATAGTGCATCCAAGTAAATTATTGAGACAGTCAAAATCTATTGTAAGAGAAAGAGGATCCAAAGTTACTTAATAAGTGTAAATGAATAATAAACAATTCTGTGATATAATTTGTTGTCTCACTTTATTGTAAACAGCCTTAAATTAATACATTGCTAGTGTTGAATAAAAACTGTTATTACATAGATTGCTTAATCTAAAAACAATAAAACCCAAAATATATTTGTTTTTTTTTACTAAACATATTATAAGCTCCATAAGTGTTCTCTACCTTACAAACTAATCACTATCAAAAATTATTACTCAACTAACTTGCCAATCCGCCGTAGTCTAGACACCTTCGAACCAATTGGTTCAAACCTTTATCACAGTGATTCATAAGTTACTAAAACTACCAAACTAGAGATAGAATTTAAAACATGTTTTTGTTACATAAAATTGTTATGTTACTTTTATGTTCATTGCCTGTTTGAGCAAATAATGCAATTTTGAGAGTTTCTTAGAGACACTTGCTCATAGGAATGCAAGGTCAATATAATATAATAACAATAATATATTAATAAAGGTGATGTAACATCATACTACTTAATAAGTTAGATCTTTGATTTTTTTTAAAACCTGCTAGTCTTGTTATCAGCATTAAATCACTATCAGGTAAATTTCTCATCCCCACTTTGTTAGCCAGTAACAGCATCCTAACCGTATAATAACACTGACATTACTCCTAGATATAAAATACAATAAACAATTCAGTTTAATAATTTACAGATTACAAAATTATCCAAATCCTTACAGAAGAAATTGTTACAAAAAGTACACAAAATATACATTTGTGGGTATTATTTATGGCAAACACGGTCATTAAACGTGGGAGCGAAAAGACAGGAGACTCAGTATACCTATTCACCGTCTTACTCGCACGTTTGATGACCGCAACTGCCATGAGTCGAGGTGTGGACAGAATCATAAGATGGGTTAACATGGTAACAATGACACTATTACACGCGGCCAAGATACGCAAGAACTGAATCATTATTAGTAAATTTCAAAATTGTGTCCAGGTGTACCTACGTCAACGTAACCTTGGCATTCACCATGCTGACTGGCAAATATTTTCTCTAAGTGTAGCAGTTACAGACTTGTTCCTTAAGGCGCCATCTCCACGGTTGAGAGAATCGCGACGATGGTCTCACCGTGCCATCAAATTCTAGCCGTGCGGAGAACGCTCCATACAGTTTATATAGAATTTGATGTCACGGCGTGACTATCGCCGCGATTCTCTAACGATAGACTGCTATATCGTGACCGCAGAAAATATGATTAAAATTTTGAGGAAGACAAAGGAAATTATATCAACAAACCTTATAACATGAAGAGAATTACCGCTATACTTTCTCTCAATATAATTTGGGTTTATAACATTTTTGCTTATTCCCAATCTATTGTAGTCACAAAACTTACAATACACCTTATCTAACTTTGAAAAAGAAAACGCCTTACAATATACAGTATAAAAAATAAAATATGTACGAACGTTAAAAACATGGCAGGGAAGATGCAAACAGTCGATTTCAACACCTCGCCGCCGGCACAGCTAGAGAACAGAGACTAATCTAGTAAAGACTTTCTTACGCGTAAAGTTAGGTAATGTAATTATAATAAAAATTATAGCTACTAGAGATTCTAAGAAGAAGTCCTAGAATTAGTTTGAATCTCAACTCCTACTCCTTTAGGTTTGATACACGTATTATTGGCAATACGCCATAAGGCACAAAAATAAGCGAAAAGTGACAGTGATTCAAAGAGTAACCATGCTGTATGAAAAAGTGCACTTAAAACATATACAATCGTGCGATTTTCTCCCTATAATAATTAAATAAATACGCCAAATATATTCATGCAAAACTGTATTTAAAAGCCTAAACTTTTCTAATTTAATTTTTAATGTTTGCATCAACCGTAGCCAAAGAGCGATGACCGAGAACAGACTAGAAACATTAAGCTTACACACTAAATAACTAAACAGGTTCCTCTTACGAAGGTTTGCAATATGCTGCAAAAGGGTCCACGCAGACTATCGGAGTGACGTCGAAGCGAATATCTGATAACTTTTATAAACTGGCACTTTGCGTAGATTTCCGATTTTCTCAGACAAATATCAACTCCACTTGAATAAATGGGAACTCCATACAAACTATTGTACAAAAGTCGATTTCCGCCCCCTTAACCTAAATAATAAAGTTGTCCCTTAACCTTCCGACCCCATCAAAACCCATTTGTGTATAATTTTAGTAGAATTTTAAATTGCATGTCTCGATATTAGAGTTATTTGCCTTATACCTGTATAATTTTTGCCAAATATCGAGCTTATCAAGCCACGCAGTAAAGCCCATAACTATACAACTTTATCGCCTCTTTTTAGACTTTAGGGGTTATTAATTTTTAAAGCACTAGAAGAAGCAACTTTTACTTTAAAAACATACAGACGCCTGCAGGTCAACCTACACGAAACTGTCAAATTTTCCCAATCAACTTTGAACCTTATGCTTTAGTGATAAAGTTGAAAATGTTTTAAAGAAATTTGACAGATTGTAGTGGGTTGATGTGCTGGCGTCTGTACATTAATACGGAATTAAGAGTTAATCCGGCCGCATCATAAGATTTTCTCCCACAAACTTCGAAAAACCCTACACCCCCTTTGAAGGAAAGTGTCGAAAATTAATATCTCCATACTTCTGCCCATATCTAAATTTCTTTCGAAATAACAATCATGACAATTAAACGTATTACCTAAATACCGATTTTAATGTCTCAAAAACTTCAAAAACTTAGGAACTTCAGGAGTAAAAGCCTTTTTTAAGAATTGCTTACTCATTATATAGGAGGAACCTTCCTGCCAATTTGCATGTTTGTAGACTTTATAGTTTCTGACCTTTCGTGATTAGTCAGTAAGTCAACCAAGAGCCCAGCACTCTTGGTTTTATTATATCGAATAACCCGCTTGGTCGAAGCTCCGATTGTCAGCGCTGACCCTTATTCATTAGCATTACTCATGTAATGTAATAATGTATGTAATACAAGGATAATTATATTATACGTATTATTATAAAAAAGAGCATGCATACAAGATACTTCTTAATATTCTGGATACGTTAGGAACCAGCAACGAAGATAGATCGAATCTAATTTCTATTTTAGAAAAAAAATCGTCTGATTTTATATCTTGATTATAATCTGGAAATCAGCAAGAGAAGAACTCCAAATTTTCCTTTTTTTTTTTTGCTCAATGTTATACAATACTTTTATAATTACCGATCAATCAATACACATACATTTCCCAATATAAAATATAGATTGAGTACAAATAAAGAATCGTTGTAAGAACATCCTCAAATCAAACTAATTTCAGTTAATTAATTCGTTGAACAAAGAAAGTAATCGTAAAAAATAATTGTGCGCAGTACAATACGAAAAACTATTTCACTGCTAAGATTGCGTGCAGGCCATACAAACAGCCGATTTAAAAATTAATCACAAGAATGGCAAAGTTTCTCTCCAATCACTTTATGTTCGCCCGGGGCATGATATGCATTAACATATCGGTACAATCCTACCTGGTAACACGAACTTTATAGCTGTTGCATAACTTTTTCTGGATGATTCTCACAATATTGTCTTGTGCATGTAGTACTATGTATATTTATATGTCTAAATCTAATCATAAACTTGACTGCGTAGACAAACATGGGTTAAAAAGTTGTGTAGTAATAAGCCAACGTTCGTGGCAGTAGCGGTCATAAAGCGTGGGAGCGAGATGACACAAGAATCTATATAATTTATTTAGAAGTCCCGACAAAATAGTTTCCGTCCCACTCGTAAGTTTTATGACCGCGACCGCGTTCTTGCCGTTTTGTTTGTATCTAATCTGTCGCCCGTACGCGGGTAAAGTCGACTTACGAAAACTTTAACCGTACTGAGAACCTTATTATAATAAAAGGAAGGGTCAGCGATGTAATTACCATTGAAAAGTAGCGAGTTTAATGTGACAAAGCATAAAAGCGATCAACGTCTTCGTAAGGTGACTGTACCTGTAGAAATGCAGCCAGCTACAGCGACGTGCGCCTCGTTCAGTCCTCGTAGCGCTCCTCGGCCTCGGTGGCGGTCTCGGCGGGCGGCAGCGAGCGCGGCCGCGACGAGCTGTCGGACGCGGCGCTGCTGGCCGTCGTGGCGTTGGCCGGCGACGGCGCGCTCGGCGGCGGGGACTCCGACGGCGAGCCTGGCAATATGTTAACATGGTTGGTATCGACTGAACATATCGCGAGAGTTAGGTCCGTATTACAGAATCTCACTCAAGACTCCAGCATCACTTAAAACTTTTAACCAATCAAAAAGCTTTAAACGAGTTCTAAGTAATGCTTGAGTTTTGAGTGAGGTTCTGTAATACGGGCTTTAATAACGTATTTGTGTGCAATATTGAACCTAGACCACAGATAGGTCACTCCGCATTTAAGGTATGAAGCTACAAGTAGGTGCGCGGCGGGCTCGGTTTGGCGAATTCAGTGAGGTAACTTTTAGGTGAATATAACTGCAGGAAATTAGCGCTGTACGACCTGAATTGCACTTTATTGTGTCGTAGCAAGAGTCGCTTTTTATTTAAATGATTTTGCGGAGTGACCCAACTGTATTAATTTGTGCTTAGACTGTCAAAACTATTAATATATTGTAAGTCGAGCAAGTCTGCTCCGACCACCATCTGTCCTTCGATAGACAGGTTCCCTGCTATTTCGTTTACTAACTCTGCAAGCTACTTCAAGAACTTCACTTACTTACGTAAAGTAAGCTGTCAATAAAACCAGACTACTGCCAGACTGTTGCAGTATTTAAAAGAAGAGTGAAAGAACACTATCTTTCCACTTCGTCATAGTTGCGTTGGTATTTATTTTGTATTTTAGTATGTACGATTGTATGTATGTAAGTATATTCTCATATAATTTTTTATCTTATTAAGTGAATTGTTTTGATTTTATGTATTTTACTTTCTCTCTACTCTTATACACGGTGTCTACATCTCTTTTTACCCTCTGTCCTATCGCAGGTATGCTGGAAGAGATTTCTTTAGAAATAAGCATCACCTTTGTACGTATTTTTCTGTTCTTTTCTTCTTGTCTGTTTATATAAATGTGTGTACATAAATGGTTAAATAAATAAATAAAATAAATGCTCTAGCATCAGTGGAACGATAGCTCACTTCACTTAAGTTTTTACGGTTCGATTTTTACAAAATAGACGAGAAATAAAGTTATTTTCTGGATCTAGTGTAAAATACCCCTAACGAAGACGAAAGCCACTAGTTCATTCTGTTATATGATATGTTTTTTGTACTGGACCATACTTTCTAGTTACGGAGATACTGAAGGTCAAAGTTCCAACTTTTTTTGGACGATTTCACGAAAACAAGTTTTAAATGTATCCATGTAAGCACAATGTTTTCCGTGCGTTACCTTGCGCACTACCGTCAACACCAGCAATAAAAGTAGTTTCCCAGCAATTATTTTTGCACAAAGTAACTCAGTTGGATGTACAGAATGTGTAGATGACGGCTTCGTGATGGGTCTTTGTACACGCTGTATGGGATAGGCAATAAGCCGCACTCACCGCTGGGCGGCGGGCCCGCCAGCTCGGCGCGCGGCTTCTTGCTGGCGGGGTCGTCGCGCTCGTCCACCTGCGCCGGCGCCTCCAGGTGCACCAGGTGGAACACCTGCGGGCGGGATTGAGCACCTTCATAAATTATAAGAGAGACTCGAGGAAATCGAGATATGTTTTTGTTGGTATTTTAGAATATAACTGAAATTATTCTTTTCCTTATTAATAAGAACAAAGTTCTTAATAATTTATTACAATCTAGCCTAATAAGCAATATGAATTTGACGTAAAAAAGTGTTAATTTATTCAAACTAGGATGTCTTTTGATTTTGATACCAAACAAGGATATTTCTATATAAACTGTGAGTGGGTGTATCGAGGTTGAAGTTACGAGCAAAGACAATTATTATGCCAAAAACATAATTTGTATTGTACCTCATTAACAGAGTTATTGGTGCCAACGATGCGAATGATAGAGACCGGACGCGGCTTGAAGTATATCACTTGCCATGACCTAGAACAATGATCTTATTACATAATCACATTAATCACATACAGACGCTAGACGAGAGAAAATTCCCTGTTGAAAATATTAATACAGTGAGGATTTTTTATATTTTAAGGCGATAAACAAAATTAAAAGGCAATTTTTGTTGATTCGAAATCCCGTACCAAAAAAGTTTTAGACATGAAATACTGTATGAGTTACCTGCACGACTCCCTGGTCCGGTCGCACACCATCTCCCAGTCCCAGTAGTTGAGCGAGGTCTCGACGTAGTAGGAGTAGTGGCGGTAGTCGCAGTCCCACAGCAGCAGGCGGAGCGAGGCCAGCAGGTAGGGCTGCGCCAGCTGCACCACGATGGCGCCCGAGCCCAGCTGGTGGCACGTGTAGCCCTGGTCCCAGTCGTAGTGCTCCGTGTCGCCGTTGATCAGCGCGTTGCGGGAGCGGCTGCGGGGATATCATGCTTTCAGTACAGTTAGCGCCTATGCACATTGTACACGGCATTTATAGACGCACGTATAACGCGCTGCAAACGCAACGTTATTTGCTGCTTTTTCAAGTTCAGCAAGGCTGATAACGCGCTGTCGACGGGCCACACATGGAACGATCGTTTAAAAACCATAGTCGCGAGCCTGTAAGGTGGACCGATGACCTGGTGAACATCGCGGGAATCCGCCGAATAGGAGGAGCTCTATGTCTAGAGCTATAGTCGCCTAACGTTTCAGCAGGATGATGATAATGAGCCTCCACTTTTAGTAATAGCGGAGCTCTTTCCACCTCCTCTATTTCACTTTCCCATACATGGGTTACTGACCTGATGCCTTCGATGACGACAGCGGACAGGTCCACGGTGGCCACGTTGTGCAGCGGCTCCACGAGCCCGTCACGTAGCGGCGGCACGCGGCTCGTGTGGCGCGCCTCGAGCGCGACCGCGTGGAACACCTACAGTCATGTAAAATATGAAGCCAGTTGGAGAAGAGCGAGGCTCACTGCGTATTATGTGAGGAAGAGTTATCGGACGTCAAGATTTCTTCATTATCGTGGGTACAAATCAGTACAAATACAACCCAAATATTAAAAAAAAAAAAACTGGCCAGATGCGTGTCGAACCACGCACAATGAAGGGTTCCGGAGTTGGTATGAATTAATCCTAAGACTAAACTTAACATTGTAGTTGAAAAACATGTTCTCCCATATATTCTATCTGCAATTGTAAGTTTGTACGCACAATATTGAGAGATTTACCATGTTATTTTAAGACCATAGACTTCTTATAAGTTTTCCTGTAATCTATGAGTAAAGAACCATTCTCTGCATTTTTTCAAAATTTTAGACTCAGTAGTTTCGGAGATAAGGGGGAACGGTAAATTTTCTTCTATTTTCATTAAATACTTTTAAATATAAAAAAAAAATTGAGATCCTCGAAATAAGCCCTTTCATTTGATATGTCTCACGGTACAGTTTGCAAAACTTTTTTCTATTTTGCCCCCCATATTTAAAATTCATTTATTTACATTACACGTCCGTGTTTGGGTCACGGAAATAAATTATGTGTACGAAATTTCAATTTAATCGGTACATTAGATTGGGAGAAAATTGGCTGTGACAGACACACGTGTGATCCTATAAGGATTCCGTTTTTTCCTTTTGAGCTACCTAAGAACACCGAGAATAACTCTCATCTGTTTGAAATCTTTTTTATCTTCCTGTGACTGTTTGTGCCAGTCGCGGTCATAAAACGTTTGAATTGGACGGAGATTATTTAGTACGGGATTTCTAAACTCTGTAATATCGTTTTAGATAGTCTAGATATAGTCCCGTTATAGTCTAGCTTCCACGTTTTATGACCGCAACCGCCATGAACGTTGCGTGTTTAAACTCTAACTCTTCTATTGGTCTTCGAAACAGCACCTTATTGACAGTATTGCTGGTGCCGACCAACTTGATGAACTGCACGACCCTGGGCTCGAAGTACAGGTTCTGCCACGAGCGGCAGAAGTAGTTGCTGTGATCGATCACGCGCACCCAGTCCTTCTGGTCCACGGACACCTCTATGTAGTAAGCGTATGATCTGCGAACACGATACTATCGTCAGCGAGCAAAAATAACAATGTCCTTGTGACAGAACTCGGAAGTTCATAAGACACATTGAGCTTTAGAAATATAGGTACTCGTTAATGTGAAAGAGACAGAGACGCTCTGGAAAGCCGAAGATTTTAAAAAAAAAAACACACACACTAGTGAAACTTAAAACTATAAAATGGCAATTTTTTTTAATGTTCGAATAAATTATAGTATCAACAATTTAATTTTTATTATTTGTAAATTTAAATGATTAATTATAATATATATGCTTTTACTGCTGGCCATGCGCAGAACGTCATACTCATAGCTACAGATATAATGTTAAAATTAGCATGTCGGTGACGCGAACCCATTAAATTTTCCCCGACCAAAAATCTCACAACGTGCCTATAGAAGTTTTCACTACAGAAACAAGAAAATGTGAATTCATAAATTATTTAGCATGTCGATAAAATTTATAAAGTAATTCAAATGTAAATTGCTTTATTAAGACTATATAATTTAGAGTTTGTACGACGAAGAAAATTATATTTCCTAAAATGACGCTTGCAGTTACACTAGTGAACGTTAGTTTCGATTAGCAACTTTCGCTGCAACATAAAGTAAGCAGGTAGTTTCTGTACATACCTGTTGTCTCTATCCCACAGTAACAGTCGTATATGGTTGATGATGGTGGACGTGGCCAGGCGCACGATGATGCCGGGGTTGTCCGGCGCGTCGTTGATGGTGTGGCGCGTGTAGCCGCGCTCCATGTCGTACGTGTCCGTGTCTCCGTCCAACAGCGCCGAGCGCATATCGCCGGATATGACGCGGGCGCCGCGCTTCGGCGTTGCCACATTCTCTTCCGGTACTATTTGACAAATAAGTAAGTAAATAATCATTTATTTTCCAAAAAAAACATAGCCTTAGTAGTAGTCAGTGTTGTTTCAATGAAAGATGGGTACGGGGATATTACAGTGTAAACATGAGTACGACCCTAATCACAAATAGCTTGATTATTTAATTTGGGGTTTCCAATCTGGGTTCCATGAGAGAAGAATAGAGGACCATGTATCTATGTCTCAAGGGGCCCGTGAATTTGCACTAAACAATACATTTTAATTTAAATCAATAGGGTATATTATGCAAAACTAAGACAGCAGATGGCGCCACCTAACATACATGCCACCCACACACAACAACGCAAATGGTCACGCGTGTAATGTAAAATTTAACGGCCTTTTCTAAAAAAAAACAGCTTAATTTCATCCTGTTAATATAAATGTGCGTTAAAATAATACCAAAAGGTTAACAAAATGCACATATGTATTTCAAACAGATTTGTTTACACTACACCAAGAATATCGTGTTTTCACCTTTGGTTTACCTGGCCTGTATAAAATCCTTCAGTCTTATAGTCTTCAGCTCTAAAATTATCAGAACACTACCTTGAATGTTTTGTGATTGTAAAGTGCTTGAGACGTAGCCATTCCCGTTGCTTGCGAAATTTTTCGTTTTTAGGGAATTAATGAAAGCTGGTCCCGGCTGTGTGCATTAGTAATCTTTAAGGGTTCTTGCATATACCATACCCACTACCTAAAGACCAACGGCTTAAGGTGATAATTATATATTTTTTAATGTGCTCGTGTACCTTTTTAAGTACATAATTATATGGAATAGGGATTTAAAATTTTGGTAACAATATAACACACACCAAAATGGCGATTCTTTTATTTTCCTTCAAAGTTGAGGTCGTGTTCTTTTGATGACTTTGTCCTACTACTCAGTTTCGAATGTAACTCTGATGCCATAGCAACAATCATGTTCATTTACGCGACTGACATTAGTATTCCCGCAGCTGACTATTTTTCTGGGTTGACGATGATTCCAAGAACCGTTTTGGAGCGGTATGAAAGTTTTGTTTTACAACTTTTTCATGCTCTCCCCCATTAATGGAGCAGCTGACGCTCAGAACTCTTATGCACTAAGGAAAAACTATGTTTGGTATGATTTTCGGCCGGAAAAAAAATGGTTTTTCAAACTAACGCTATGCGCCAGCACCCGTACTATAAGTAGTTCAGCAAATTAAAGTTATTATTTAATAACAAAACATCACGCCTTGTTACCCCGAAGGATTAGTAACAGAATACCTATAGGAAAACCAAAATTTCGCCAGTTATGTTTAAGTCCCATGTAATAGAAAAATAATGTTATATTATTCACAAGAACACACATACACACAGTAATTATATTATTTAATATCGATGAATTATATTAAATAATATAAATAAGTGTTGAATAGATATTTAGACGATGTATTTTTCTATAATTATTTCATGACGACATTTAAATCATTCATAAAAATGGGAAGAAATATAAAACCATAATTGAATGCAGTACCTAACGTTTGGAGTGCACAGGGCAATCAATGAACTCATTTTGCAGGAATTCAATAGCAATAAGATGATCATAATAGTGAGTCGAGTTCACCACCTTCACTAAAGGATGACCAACAACAATCTATCCTCGCCGTGTCTGTTTTTATATCTACAACTGATAATAATCGATCGTTTACCTATCTTAAGACACAAAGACAGGCTAAAATGTGTGATTCATTTTTAGGTTAGAAATACGTCAATAATACATCAATATGTGAGATTAGCTATCAGTGTATACTTTATGAGGCAGCGTCCTATTTAAAAGCGATCGTCACGCGAATACTCGATCGGTCGCGTGTATATGTCACGTTTTGTTCGGAAAACAGGAAAGCGCCCTCTGTCGGCGCGACCACGCGTTCAGGCTAACCGAGCAAAAAGTTCGAACGATCGTGTATTCGACGCTGTTCCACGCGACGATCGCTTTTAAATAGGAAGTGGGCTGAGACAGCGGGAGTCTTTGACAGTCACTTGTAAACTGGTACCATCTAATGTACTCGAGTCATACTTTCCAAAGAAATCTTACCGTGACAGCCGTTTTGTAGGGTCCTAGTTGTAGGCTACCAAAGTTTGTATACGCGAAGAAGATACTTAGTGAAAATATATTTGTCTCGTTTGCTGTTACTGCTGGATCTAATAAGTGTGCGGAATTATTATTTAGTGTCTTGTCTATTGCTGTACTCTGTCTACGACTACGAATGATAGAGCATAAAAAAGGAATAATATTTTTAGGAAAGCAAAATGAGAATTATTTGAAGTTCCATTAAAAACATACTTAAAGTAAAGAAGTACTTACATAGCAAGCCTCTATGCCTGAGCTCGGTGCTCTTGGTCTGCGTTTTCTCCTGAATGGCGTCGAGCAGCATGTCGGGCGTCACCAGAGAGAACGGACGCACCACCGTCAGCAGCTCGTCGAGCGTCATCAGCGTTAGACGCACGCATTTCAATATTTTTTCCTGTTAACACATGAAATTACATGTCTTCGAAAAAAAATCCTTAAATTGTGTCCAATGGTCATAGCTCACAAAGTTCCGAAATATTTAGTGCTTTTACTAAAATATATAAAAAACAACCTGAAAAAAAAATGCTTTTATTTGGTGGTGCTAGCCTGCTAAATTACTAATGAAATATCTTTTTCTCTAGCTTATACTGTCCTACTGCTGAGCACAGGCCCTTCAACAAATGCTTTTTCCGCGCCACTGCGAAAACAAATCTTGTCAATACCACAGTTTAATAAAGTAACAGTACAGTCTCGGCAGTGACCTTGAAATAATTACCTACGGCAGCGCGGTAGATAACATAAAACTTCCGCGTCGCGCACTCGATACTGTGGCGTACTGATATACACTGAGATTTCGAAGCGCGTCGTTTCGGCCGTCTTCTATGAAGTCGAGGCAGTCATATCGGTCTGAGCGCGCGTATCTGTACTGGCACGGCTGATCCCAGGTTCGATTCCGTCGAACAGATGTGGCTGACAATATCGTTAAGCGGCAAAAAAATTGCCATTGGTACAGCGTACCGGCCACCGTGGTTTGACATAGATGACTTCCTTGATGCCATCACGAACACTTTTGCTACGTTGGGTAACTGTGACCATTTTATATTGCTCGGTGATTTCAATGTGAACATGCTCAACATAAACGAGACTAAAGCCAAAAAAGTGCAAGAATTTTTAACTTGCGTAAGTCTCGTTCAACTTGTCACGATGCCGACTCATTTCACAGATACGAGTGAGACTCTTATCGACCTACTGTGCACAGACCTTAGGGCAAGGTATACGACGGTGGAATCTTTTGGTTCGATTACAGGCCATTCTATTATAGTCAGTGAATTTCACATAAAGCGGGACAAATTTATACCATATATAATCAAATTTAGGCCGATGAAAGACATATGTATGGATACTTTTTACACGGATTTGTCACAATCAAACATAGGTCGTGTTCCTGAATTTACCGACGTGAATGACATGGTTGATACTTTTAACCACTGTATAATATCCTTGTTTGATGTTCACGCGCCACTTAAAACTTGTCGTATTAGAGAATTATCGTATCCCTGGATTACGGACACTATCCAGCTCATGATGCGGTTGCGGGACAATGCATTAGCCAAATATAGGAATACTAAGTCGGGACCAAAAAAGGTTTATTATAAACAGCTAAAATCCTTAGTAGAAAGCTCCTTGTATCATGAAAAAATTGCATACTTTAGGCACAATATAAATAATAAAATAAATAATCCAAAATTACTATGGAAGAACATCAAATCCACGTTTGCACCCTCAAAGCAAGGACAAGACCTTCCCCCACATTTTAGGAACCCAGACCTAATAAATAACACTTTTTTGAATGTTCCTGGCAACCCGGTAGCTAGCACATCGCTTATATCATTTTATGAGACCCACAGATATTGTGACGCAATTTTTACAATTGCTCCGGTGGACCAAAATGATATCTCCCGCATTATTTCTGACCTAAAGTCAAATGCAGAAGGCTACGATAACATAACCTTAAGTATGCTTACTCTAACTTTGCCGGACACTTTAGCAACTATTACTTACATTATTAATTGTTCCATATGGACATCAAAGTTTCCTTACCAATGGAAAATTGCCACAGTTAGACCCCTACCTAAGAGTCCAAACCCTACAGAAGTTAAAGACTTGCGGCCGATCAGTATTCTGCCCTGTCTCTCAAAAGTAATGGAAAGGGTAGTGTGCCGGCAATTAACTCGGTTTTTGGAAGAGAACGAACTGCTACCTGATTTACAATCCGGTTTTAGAAAACAACGTAGCACTTCTACGGCGTTACTAGATGTTACGGACAATATTCTATCAGCCCAAGATAAAGGCATGTGTTCACTGATGGTGCTACTTGATTTTTCCCGTGCATTTGACTGCATTAACGTCTCGCTATTACTGTCAAAGTTAAAATACTACGGGTTTGACGACAATGCCATTCAATGGGTCCACAGCTACCTCAGTAACAGAAAACAACTTGTAGAATTGCGATTGTCGGATGGTACTACCTTAACTTCAGCCCTTACTTCTATAGAAAGAGGAGTTCCACAGGGATCAATTTTGGGTCCGATTCTTTTTATTCTCTATTGTGCAGACATAATAAAGTGCCTTCAGAAATGCAAGTATCATATTTATGCCGATGACGTCCAACTGTATTTGTCTTTCAGACCAGATGATTATGAATCAGCCATTAGAGACCTAAACGACGACCTAGTAAGAATCGCCGCCTGGTCTGATGAGAATTGTTTGGCATTGAACCCATTGAAAACTAAGTATATGTTGTTTGGTACGAGACAGCAGTTGAAGAAGATACCTTTAAGCCTCAATTTAACTCTAATGGGTGAGCCTATTGACCGTGTGAATGAGGCGCGGAACCTTGGGTTATTTATGGACAACAGCCTTAGATTTGAGAAACACGTTGCTAACTCCGTAAGAAACTGCTTCTATCGTCTGAAACTGCTTTACAAGATGAGGCCGTTCTTGTCTGAAAAGCTTCGCGAACAGCTAGTCGAAACCCTTGTTCTTTCTAAATTAAACTACGCTGATACGGTTTACGGCCCACGCTTGCTGGCTCGTACCGATCGACTTATACAAAGAGTCCAAAATGCATGCGCACGCTTTTGCTACTCTATCCCACCTAGAAATCATGTCACCCCCTTTCTTAACAAACACTTTATTCTCAAGATGAAATCGAGACGAAAGTTACATCTAGCGTGCCTGCTTTTTGGTGTCGTTAAGTCCCAAAAACCGAAGTATTTGTACGATAAGCTTAGTTGGATGGCTAGTAGACGGGATTGCGCGCCCAGGCAATGTGCACAGCAACTTTCAACACAGTCTCATAGAACAGCAGCTTTCAGAGGCACTTTCCGTTACGCTGCATCTAAGGTGTGGAATAACATACCACCACCATTAAGGGTACTGGGCACTATCCATACGTTCAGAACACGTTTACGGCAGTATCTGATAGATTCGCAACAGAAACTAGACATGGTCACCTTAAATGTTTCACTTATATGAAATGCCTACAATACTTAGCTTAAAACATAATTCCTGTTGAGCCAAAAATATTTTGCGTATGGTTTGCGCACTATTTAGCTCATCGCTAAGAACAGGTTTTTGCGTGGACAGTTCCTGTTGTTTCCTGATTGTTTTTTCTTTGGTTTTTAATTCACATTTTGATTACTAATCTGCGTTCGTAATTTGTTTGCCAAACTTGTAAGCAAACACGAATTTTGGGAAAAACAACTGTAATAACCTACACATAAGGTTCAGTTTGCGCTACAACTTCATATTATTTTTTATGAGTTTTTCAACAGTACTAGTCAGTCTAAAATCAATTTTGTTTACACTTACATAAAGTTGATGTTTGTTTGGGTGGAAATAACATTGATTCGAAACAATTATTTAAATAGACCTTATGTAGTTTATTTATTTATTTAGAGGTATAAAAAGTATGTATTAGGTATGTTGAAACTGTTGGTACTCCCCGTCACTTGTCCATAAGGGTTCATTAGAAAACCAGCGTCAGACAGCATTTGTCTGGCATTAATGCTGAAATGAACCTTTTTGGCGCAGCCGTGAGGCACACAATTGTCGCTTTATATTATTTTCACTTTTTATTTTTATTTTTGTACTATGTGTTTCACGAACTGTGTCCAAATAAATATTATTCTTTCTTTCTCTTATTCTTTCATAAATACGTTAAAGTATTATGTACTATTACTTATTTATGACTGCCTCGTTGGTCTAGTGGTCGCAAGTGCTACTGCGGAGCATGAGGTCCCGGGTTCGATTCCCGGGTCGGGCAGTGTTATTGGGTTTTCCATCTGAAATTTCCCAGTAGCAGCCCGGAGTCTGGATTTATGCCCGATTGATGGCAATTGGCTCGCCCCCTATTACATGGGACTTAAACATAACTGGCGAAATATGGGTGTACTATAGGTACACCTCTGCCCAACCCTTCGGGAAATACAGGCGTGATATTATGTTATGTTATTTATACTGTGTCAATACTTTTGTTTTCTGGTCAAAGTCAAAGTCAAATCATTTATTTCAAATAGGACCCTTTTGAAATCTTTCATGCAAAAATAAATTGAATTGATTCTAGTCACCCCTTCCAAAAGGTAGTTTTCGCATGGAGAAGAATGGGGAAGAAACTCCACCGTTACTCTTTTAAAATATTTTGTATAGGTGCATTAGTTATATAATTATATGTGAGGACGATGCACCTAGAATAAAATTACTATACCACAATAGGTAAAAAGAATTAAGAATTAAAAATGAAGTAACAACAGATAAATTAATTATGTGATAGATACATGGTGCTCACATATTTACGTGGTGTTTTAAATATATGTTAAGACTAAGTTTTTATAATACCTAAGTTATTCTGTATATTTTTTTGTGTTCTTTTATTGTAGGTATGCCTTAATCAAATAAACTTTTCTTGCTTTTACTTACAACTTGCGCCTGCCCCGCCTCGGACTTGACCCACATCTGGTTTGCGTTGAACCAGTTACATACTGCCTTGAATATGTCTGCTTCGGGCGCGAAGAACGAGTCGCGTTCCAGGAGACCTTGCAGCGCTTCCTACAACAAATATAAACTATGAAAAATCGTCTATCTTCTACAAATTATAAATTAAAGTCATTTTTTGTGTCTGTCTGTGTGACCGCGTTGTTCTTCTAAACTACGCAACAGATCCTGATGCGGTTTTCACCATTATTTAGAGTTTATTGCGGTAGGTTTATACAGGATGGGCCACGAAACGAGGACCAAAGAAAAAAAAATGAAGCCTGTATCCAAGGGTTTCCCGAAAAACCCCCATGTATGTTCAGCGATTATTTATAGTTTAGGAGCTGGACGGCTTTTAATTTTTTTTTGAGAAATTTTCTCTTGACTAGAGATCTTGTTATTTTTCCGTCGCATATAAAAAAATAAATTATAAATCCTGAAATTATGGTCTACAATCGATAAAAAATACTATCTGTCTAAACATCACTCAAACTGACTAAAACTTAGCTCAAAGGTAAAATTTTTGCTTGACAAGATTCGTTCTAGATTTTTAGTCTACAAAAAAGGAAGGGTGGCAGTGACCCCGAAGTAGTTTTAAACACTTCCACGGACTCTCAGCTTTCCAAAGCAATTCAAATAATCAGTACTTTACGGGACATTATTTAGAGAAACTGGAAGAAGTTGGCAGTACTAAAGTATTGTATGGATTACTCTAACCGCTTGGAGCAATCCATTTTTATGCTCTTCCTAGCATCCAATTCCTTCCTAGCAAATTTGGCATACTATGTAATTGTAACACGTTTAGTTTTATTTGCGAGATGTAGGCCCTGTTTTTCTTGAAATTCCAGCAATTCTTCTAAATATTTAAAATCTACCTTTCGCCTTAATGAGTCAATGAATACTCTTAGTCAAATGCATTTCGAATTAAAGTGAAGGAAAACAGCGTGAAGAGATAGATCCATATGAGCAAGAAAATGTGCTTACGCTTATTTTGGTTGGAAGGCCAGAGAGCAGTAGCTGCTGTTAGGTATGCGGACTCTAGTGATAAACAAGATAATCACTAGGGAGAACATAATGTTTATATTATGTGTTAATGTGTGGTGGAGTAAAAATAAATTAAGAATTATTTTTTTTACCTTTGTTTATTGGTGTGATAATGATAAGTAAACGTAATGCAACAAAAATAATTATGTGCAGAAAAACAGGGTAGCCCGCGAAATCAAATATTTATTTAAAGAATTATAATCATAAAAATCATCAATACAACTCGGTAAGTTCATAATTATAATCCTTTTGAATGACAAATTCATGCAATTATGACATTTTAGGATTATTCTAACATAAGGAGTTGTATTGCTGATTCTACTTCTGTAAAGCCATATTTGCTACGGTCGCGAATCATATTTTAATTAAGATACAATCTGACACTGTAAATAATAGCAAAAAAGTAAGAATATTTTAATTTCGCGGGTTACCTTAGTGCATCTCTTCGTACCTTAACCTGAATTTTATTCTCAGATAACAGAAGGTAAGTAAACCTACTCATCTTTTTCTGTTACAACGGATTTATTATGATCCAATCGCGATATCTAGTAATACTAGTATCTAGTATCGATACTCGTTATAGTAACACCTATGTTCCTTGATTGACACAAACCTAGCAATGGCAGCCATTTTATGTTCCATTAAGAGTTGTAGGTATGCACCTTTTTTTTTGTAGGTCAAGGTAGGTAGGTTTCTAGGTTTTTTTTGTAGGGTTTTTTTTTGTCAGTCCATATATTTTATATGTCTATGTTCCTTTCTATCAATTGACAGTAATGACAGTAACATGTGTAAAGTTTGATAACTTTACAATTTTTTGGGGTGTGTTCACTTTATTATCCTAGATAATTAGATAGGTTTGTTCGTTTTAGGAGTATATTCACATAATAAAAAACCACTGACAGTCCTTTAACAATTTTACTAAGCAGATATGAGGCTGAGGATCAGAACTTTTCTGAACGTGTAAAAGACTACCCCAAAACGGCCTTTAGGATTTATGAGTGTTTTTTCTGGAAAAAAGTAACACAACAAAGACCACAAAAACCGCTCTGCCTAGCCTAAGAACCATTGATACATACCTAATCTACCTATCGGTAAAGCTGTTATCAAACTAAAGTTAATAGCTCACTCGCTCGAGAGTATGTTCATTTTTGTTTCATTCCACTTTCACACGACACCAACGAAATTACATAGGAATGAACGTTCAACTGCTCATTACATTTAATTTTCCGATAATTTAGTAGACGAGTCAAAGATCTCATATCATTGGACCGGTTGATACATAAGTGTTCAGACTTTTTACTTTGAATGAAAGACAAAAACGTGAACAAAAAGTGTGTGATATTTGCTTAAGACTAGTGAAGAGTACACTTACCACGGACAGTTGCAGGAAAGTGTCATGCTGCAGCACTTCTATAGCATTCCTGTCCAGGAAGTTGTAGCAGTAGTCCATGAGCGCCTTCAGGCCGTACAGCCTGCAACAACGAAGAGGTAGGTCACCCACATAGAAATATAAAAACCAAAAGAATTGTCTGTGTGCGCGCGTATCAAGATGTTCATGTCAAAGGCAAATTCAAATATATTTATTTTGGGACAACTAGATCCACGGATACACTTTATTATGAGACTGTTCATATATCTGCCGGGGTTGCGGGAAAGTCCGAAAGGGATACCGTGGCCCCTGGCAACGTACAGGCAACGGAAGGAACACGGGTGGGTTTTAGTCAGTCAGAGTCTGACACGCCCCCCCGCTCTGCCCAGAGCGAGAGAAGTTATTTGATAATTTCCCATCCAAAAAAAAGGGGTTAGTTATACAAAAAACTTAGAAACTATTGTTAGTACTATACAATTACAAAGGATAACACTCATCATATTAATATCCATCTAATACACACAAAAATAAAATACCCCTGTGCTGACTTGCTGAGACACCCCGCTCCGTCAAGATAACCAATAGGGAGATACCTCCCTAGAAATCACCAGACGAACGAAATGCCTCAAAACAGATGCACGAACATCTTCAGCTACTGTTTTCAGGATGCTGTTGTGACTCCCCCGCACCTTCCTCATAAGTGACACAAAATGGCCGTCTCCACGAATTAGTGCGCTTTCGACCGCGAACGTGACAACATTTAAGAAAGCCGTGTTGTTCAATGGTTCCTAGTAAAAATCGAAGCCAAACTAAAAACTTTATAAATCATGGAACCACTTATGATATATCAGCACAAGTATTTTACTATATTTGTCTTGAAAATAATGAAAAACAACTAATCGAAAAATAATTCTTGCCTTTACTGCGTTATTTTTGTTTTCATATATCACAGACAGCAACTGCACTATTTTTGCAGGAAAAACATCGCTTCTTAACCACTACCTAAGTATGTCGCTAAGTGACTGGACAAGCAATGTAAAAATCACAAAACGATTCATTATCTATTCGGTTGCATCGCGTAGTACGGCCGCAGTATCTCGCGAGAAGTTACTGATGTGCTTGTGCAGATCCACAACGTAGGCTATCGAGAACAATTTCAATTGTCGTATGAAATTATATTACTATTAAAGTTAATTCTTCAATTTGTCAACAGTTATAGCCTGGTTGGAAGACCGATGTGAAATCTTGTTTTATACTCATTTTGATTTTCACATAATATATTGTTAAAATTTTTGATTCACTTTTTTCTTTTTTTTTGAGCTACTTATTGTATATTTATATCATCTTATTATAGGCATATTGTTTTTTATTTATTTTATTTTCAGAATCTCTCAAAATGTTGAATACTGAAACTTACCGATTTAGTCAATCACTAGCGTATATGTAAAATAAATGGCTTTTGCACAGCACAACGATAGCGATCGATGTTTTCGTCTGAATGAGTTGTACGGTGCATGGTAAATGCACGCTGTGTTTGATGGGATAAGTTTTATAATAATTGATTGTGTAGAACGTTCAGATTTATGAATTGCGCGACTTCGTATCTACTGGTTTTACTGAACTGCATGTGTAGTTGTGGCGAGGTGGTGGGGACAAACTGGAGACACTGGGGTTCCGATTAATGTTCAACTACCGGGCATATCTCCTTCTTTCTTATATCTATGGTCACCCACATTTCACCAGTCAAGTTCCAGGTCCATGCAATAGGAGAGCCTATTGCCATTGATTCGTGGATCGAAACCAGTTATCTACGCCGAGTATTTGCGCTTGAGGAACACAATTTTTATTAATTGAATTCAGAATCTGAGATAATAATCAAGTTGTGGAACAACAATCTCAGTGTTGTATAATACTGAACTAATCTAGTCTGATGCCGTGGACAATTTGTTTCAATGTGTGTTACATAACACACATTGAAACAAATTGTCCACGGCATTATACAACTGGAGTACTATGGGATTAAGAATACAGCTCTTGATTTACTAAGATCATACCTGAAAGATAGAAAGGTTAAAGTTCATGTAAACGGCATAAACTCATTAGGGTCTGAATGGCAGAGCTCTAGTTTCAGCAGAAGTGTCTCGTGGTTTACGCAATCGAATGCCTTCGAGAGGTCGCAAAAAGATCCAAAGTCATCTTGTGCTTCTTCCCAGGCGGTAAAAATGTTCTTTATTAGGGTGACACCGGCGTCAGTGGTACTACGCCCTTTGGTGAAACCGTACTGTTGTTCATGAAAGATGGATTTTTTATTAAAGTGACGTAACATTTGATTAAGCATCAACTTTTCAAACACCTTACTGAGAACAGGGAGGATTGACACAGGTCTATAATTGTTGGGTTCCTTACTATCACCGGATTTGAACAAAGGAACTACTTTACTGTGTTTCATGAGTTCCGGAAAGACTCCTTGGTCTACTCTAGTGTTAAATATGAGGGCTAAATAGGATGCAATGGTTTCGATGATAGATCTACAGACTTTTACAGACATTCCCCATAGATCTTCTGATGATTTAATTTTAAGATCTTTAAAAGCTTTTATAACAGCCTGGGGGTTTGTATGCTGAAACCTAAACTCCAAAGGGCATGCCTTTACATTATTTCTAAGTAAGGCAGCAGAAAGCGCGGGTGAGGAATTTAAAGCTTCAGTAGTGTTAAGGGGAAAATTAACAAAAATGTTATCAAATTCCTGAGCTATTTCTACATCTGAGTTAATGGGGTCATGTGCAATTTCTAAATTAAATTCAGTATTACGCTGTTTTACCTACCTGTTTTATTATTTATTATTTGCCAGGTAGTTTTTATTTTATCGCTACTTACTGAAGTATCTACTTAAGCGATATGTATTTAATGTTTATTTTTGAGTGACCATTCATTTCGATTTTGATTGACGATTCATTCATTTGACTCCAGAAAGAAAGTTAGACATTATTCCATACCTGGCAGCATCAAGTACAGAGCACACATTCCTGAGCGCGAGAACCTGCCTCAGGTAGTCAGATATAGCGGTCTCCAACTCCTGGAAGTTGAACTGGTGCGCCAGACCCAGCATGTCCAGCACTGTGTCTTCGCGCAGTAGGGAGAGACCCATGTGACCTGGGATGAGGCAAATTGTTATAGAAAACTAGATATAGTATTACTCAGATATTGATCGGGCCGCAGATATTGATTCTATCTTTATTCTGCAAAAGAGGGCTATCAGAGCCATCTACAACCTCCGCAGACGTGAATCTCTAAGGGAACTGTTTAAGAAAATTAACATCATGACGGTACCGGTCAGTATATATATATGAAAACATTATGTATGTTCGAACAAATGTACATCTTTTTAGTAAGATAAGTGACAGGCATAATTTTAACACAAGAAATAGGAACAAATTAGATCAACGACGTTTCATATTGTCTGTACACACTTCTTTTATGGGGTACTGTGTAAAATGTTATAATAAAATACCACTCGATATTCTTCAACTAAATGAGAAGATATGTAAAACTTGCATTAAACGCACACTATGTAGACAAGCATAATATAAGTTGGATGATTATATCACAGATAAAAATGCTTGGCTTAATGCTGGTCCTGCTCCACAGACACTTGGGCTCACTAGTTAATATTTTTATTTTTGAAAGTTGCTTCCCCTTTTTTGTTTTCTGACTTTATGAACTTAATGTTTACTTTTTATTTTCATTTAACCAAGTTTTAATTGTTGAATACTCTAATAGATAATAATGATTTTCTTTTTTTTGGTAGTAAAATTATTTTAATCTCACAAATACATTGCAAACTATAGTTTGTATAATTTAGAAGCGTTTTTTTTTTAATTTTGTAAATGTGAGTACCATGGTGCCATTTACTATGTTATTATGTTGTATGTTGACTTGAAAGAGCATGGCAGTTGAGAGTATGTCATGCCCACTTAAATGTCTCGCTGATGGTGGCGAATGTGTTGGATCATTTGGTTCCCTACAAAATGGTTGAACTGCATGGTGCTGATCCACGCGTTATGTTCGTGAACGGGCGTCGTCGGTGGAGACTGGTCATCTCTTATCTGCCAGGGCTTATTTTTAATAGTTTTTGATTATTATTTTTTATTTACATTGTTCTCACATATAGAAGCAACAAGAGTAATGTACCCAGGATTTTGTAATTTCTATATCTAACAGTGTCCTTGGAGTTTCTTGCCCGTTCTTCTCCATAGAGATCTACGTTTTGGAATGGGCAACTAGCTTCAACTTTCTGACTAACTGACCGACTCTTTGACAATTCAAAAGTGCCTGTAAATGGTTTAATTGAAATAAATGCTTTGAGTTTGAGTTTCAGATATAGCAGGTCTTGCTCCTCCTGGTTACCATAAAGCTTAGCCAAAATTACTCAATTCTATCAAATATATTGTGCATATGTATCCGAATATCCGATCTCTAATAATAACAGAATAATAATAATGTCTGACTCAATAAGAGCCATGTCGAGGTATATTTTATCTTCAAACAAGCCGTGAACGCGATGGGACTTCCCTTCATCAAAAATTACGAATTTTGATACAAAATTTGGACCCCTATTTAACCCCTATGACGATGAATTTTCAAAAAATCCTTCCTTAGTGCTCACCTTCGGTCTAAAAGGAACTCTTGTGAAAAACTTCAAACTTCTAGAGCCAGCGGTTTAGGTTGTGCGTTGTCTGTTAGTGAATTTGTGAATTTTATTAAGTAGATTAACAAGCATTCATTGTTTAGTAACAACGCCAAAAGAGGGCTAAAATTAGAAGAGAAATAGTGGAGTAGAGGAATCTGTAGCTATATTAACTGCTAAACGAATTATTATCAGCTATTACCTCGATAATTACCTGAGTATACATATCGTAGGAGCGCCTTGAAGGCTTGTAGCGGCGCTTGCAACTCCACTTCCGCCTGCAAAAGACGAGGGTATTACTGAATGGGTATTATGGGTAATGAGGCAAACCTTATATTATCTCTTAACCCCTCATCAAGATTTGGCCACACTTGGACACCTGAAGAGTAAACAACGACTGAGGGATTATACATTCTTGAGGGTCCATCATAATTTTGCCATCACATAATGTTGAAATATTTTAGACAAAACAGTATGATTTATATTGTTGACGAAAATAAGTTAAAATAAGTTTGACGGCACGGTTGGCGCAGTGGTTAAGCGATTGACTGCTGCGATTCCCGCACGGAACAAATATTTGTATGACCTGCAAGTAGTTGTTCCGGGTCTGGCTGTTTGTGTGTGTGAGTTTAAATGTTTGTAAACGCACCCACGATACAGGAGAAATTCCTAGTGTGGGGCAACGTTTAAAAAAAGTTTCTCCTAAAAATCGACTCATGGTCAATTGCATTTCTGTATCTAAGTTTTCTGATGATACTAGATAATTCCGAGTGTACGGAAAAGTTCATCATTCTCTTGCCCTTATCCCAATTTATTCCGGGGTCGACATAACATGTCTTTTTGTTCCATACTTATCAATCAGTAATGTAATATCAATCAGTCGTCATCTCAGTAGTCACCCCCTTTCTAGCCATATATTTTTCACACAGTCCATACATCGTTTCTTTGGTCTTCCCCTACTCTTATAAGTCGTGTAGCTATCCATATATATATATACATTCATACCCAAAACGTTACCAGCGACATTGACCATGCCAACCGATTTCCACACTCTTTTCAGTAACCACCTTTATACTCGTACACTTTATAAAAAGTGAATTAAAGTGCGTCAAAAACTTGTGTTTTAGATAAGCGCAGGTCACCTGGTTAGTCTCCCTCATGCCACCATACAGCAACGCTCTAAAGTAGTCACTGCTGGCAGCCAGGATGACCTTGTGCGCCGGTATCCGCTGCCCTTCCACTACCAGCGTCACATCGGAGTACTCGGAGGACAGGCACAGGGACCCGATGTGTTCCGACAGGTGGCCTGGTGGGAATAACACTCCTATGGTTACGGTAATAAAAATGATAATGCTGGGTTTGGTGAACATATACCGCACGGGGTATATACTCGTACTTACGCGTAATTAGATATAATATTTCTGTACAGTAGGCCGTACTTCGGTAACAAAACCAGTAGGTATAATAAAGATGTACGCTAAGTCAACTCAAGGTCAAAGTATTGCCTTCGGCATGCGGTCTACTGAACCTTTACCAGAGAAGCTAGAAACCTCAACAAAAAACTAACCCCCTTTCAAATCCGATAATAATTATTGTAGATTGGGTTATCTGTTTGGTTTTATAGTAAGTTTTTTGTGTCTCTACATAAAGAGTAGGTGCAACATTAAACTACGTCATTACGCGTTGCCGGCCGGATGGTAGCAAATCATACTATTTATATTCAATGTATTGCTATAGCTTATTCTACACGCGCGTTGGTTGGCAAACATCTAGGTATTTACTTCCATTACTCCATTTCTGTACAAAGGTTCCTTTAACTGGTAATTTAAAAGCATGCAATCGCAAATGGAGATGGAAACAGGAAACAAATTGCGAGACATATCCGCTCTCGATATATCCAACATATCTTATGTCTAGACTACTGCGCGATGGTCGGTTTGCCAAGCTAAATAATGTTAAGCCGCATATTCACTGGAGGTCTGGAGGACAAATGTTTCGACGCTTCGGGTCGGGCAATGTCGCGCGACCTTGACAGTCTTCGCACGACATTTCTCATTATATGAACAAGACAGTAGACGATGTTGTCGGACATGTCGTGCGAAGTCTGGGAATGTCCCGCGACATCGCCCGAAATCTCTAGTGACCGTAGCGACACAGTGACATGTCGCGACTGCGAGACACATGTACGGTTAGGTTAGACCTTACTAGGCCTAACCTAACCTGATAATATAATGTAGGTAGGGAATATTGATAATCTAAAAGATAAGATCTAATACTATCTCTAGATCTCGAATCGAAAATTAGGTACATCAAGAGAACATCTTTACAACTCCAAAACTCTTTATCCAATTCCATTTAGTATTGTGAATATTTACGGATCATGCATAAAGCTAATAAGTACGATGATTTGGATGGCAAGTCTGTTCGTGTACGGAACTGACATTCGTGAATGTATAATGGCACGCAACTGCCACATTTTGCGTGTTCACGAAATTTATTTTTAAACATAAAGATATTGTCGTCGTTATAAGTACCAATTCATGGTTTTAGGGTATATATTTAAAAAAAAAAAATACTAAAATCGTTTAAATGTGGGTCAACCTATCAGAAATTCAGAAGTTAGTATATCGACGACATTCTTAGTTTAACGATTATAATGTATAATCGCCCCAATTTGTTTCGAAGTCTGATTGTCGTTTTTTGACCCAGACTTCACTCGTAATTTTCATATAGAATGATAGCCCGGGGGGAATAGGGGTTTTAATAAAATAAACACTTTGCAGCAACTTCGCTTGCCAAACATGTGTCATAACATTTTTTGACGTGACAACGTCTTATAAATTGGTTTGCCGGGTGACACTTCAAGAAACTGCGTTACGCTCCGCTCACGTTATGCGCTCACAATGAGAGCGAGTGAGAGGCACGCGTCCCTTCCACTCGGGCATGGTTAGCCCGCCTAAGAGCGAGAGAGAAAGTCGTTGTCACGTAAAAACTTTCGCCCGTATACCGACTTTACAGGCAACCAATTTTTTTTATGTTGATTATAATTATGGGATAAATAATCACCATGATTTATTCATGGTTATAAAAATAGGAACTATTATGATGGCATACTTAAAATACACACATTCGAGAAGTCTTAAAATCTAAAATATAATAAGTGATTGATCTTACTAATGTGTTCAATATCGCCAATGCGTGCACTTGGTGTGTTGTTGACGCTCATGTACTGGTGCTGGCTACTCATTGTCCCGGGTTCGCATCAAGTCTGCTGCAAATTTATAATATAAGCTGTACACTAGTTTGTACCAGTCTGTACGATGAGGTTTCTCTGATATTTGAATAACACTATATTATAGTTTTAATAGCTTAACACTTTGCACAATGTAAACAAGCAGTTTGAAAACAAAATCCCGTGAACACATCTGTTACTGCCTCAGTTCTATAGCCGCCAAATGCTGCAAGCAGAAATAGTTCGTACGATGTATACATATGAAGTTCTTCGATGGTACATACATGTATATGCATTAAGTTTCCCGCAAAGTGTTAGACTACCGTCTTATGATTATATAAATACAAATTAGAAGTCAGATAAGGTTTCAATGAGATAGAGGTGACCCTTGAAACCACATTCTAAATATTATAGCCCCTTTTTTTTATAAACTTGTCATCTATAAACGGCCCCTAACCATTTTCATTATCTTAACAATAAAATAGTGGGGCTGTACCTGAAACACTATTTAATTAAGTATGTATATGAGAACATGCAACTAACATAAAATGAACCTATGTAATTTTTATATGACCTTGCAATACTACAGAAGCTTTTCAACATACTACTCAGCTAAAAATATTTGCTCTCATAGGTACTTACATATTGTGTTAGGATTAGAATCTATACAATCACCTGTATCAAGATTGCTTGGACTTAGGTATATATCTTGCATTTGTACCATTTGTTAGTTAAATTTATCACACACACTGTGCTCTTTCCAATGCTTTAGGCAATTCATTCAGATTTCAGATTATTGTTATTCTTAAATTAATCTTTAACAAATGAAAACATTAACTTAAATTTTTCTGTATTACATGTGTTCAAGCTACGCTTTAAGATTATTCGTAGGCTATAAGGCACCTCATAGATTACCACATTTAACTATGTTTTCCGACATCTTATCAGAATATCATAAATACATACAATATTGCAGTACCTACTGTTGTTATAAAGTGGTGCTTGTTTTAAGGGGAGTCCCCTTAGCAAAAAGTAACTCACTGTACATATTGTGTAATAATTTTAATAAAATTTACAGCTGCATTGTTTAGATTACAAACAATGCATTTGCATCATCAATTTATTTACTCCTAAACCAACTGAATGCTTAAATATTCTGCAAAAGATGCCAAGTTTATCATACAACTTTTGTATTTATCTTTCCAACTTAAATATTTGAGGAAACTTGAGTTTCAGAATAATACATGAAATAACAAAACAAAGAAATATCTAGAACTTATGTCTAATTTATACACATATAGGTATCACTAAAGTACGGCATGTACAAATTACTTATTTTGTAAATTATCAAAAACATATTTGGGAGCTGATACGTAAAAGTCCTGAATAAATATATTTTTTTAAATAAATTCGTATATATACATACGCATTAAAAGATAATCCACGTCTACAAATATTATCAATACTTCAGTCTTGAACTAAAATAAACAAATTGCTCCCGTTTTATTTGTATTTAGTCTTGAAAATAATATTTTTTTATAATAAATATTTTCGAAATCCGCAAAGGGAAATTTTATTTTGACAATATTTTGATTTGACATCAAACAACATTCATACGCATTATTTCTTTTTTTTTTGCGCAGCGAGTCTACGCAATTACTATTTCGGAACAGAGTCTTTTGAGACATTTTGGGGTACAAAATTAATTGAAATAAGTTAACGAAATATTTTACACATCATTTTGCATTCATATAAGTGAATATTTTGCGTAAATCTCTCTAAAGATTTAGTAGCGTTGGCTTTGACATGCGCTGAATGCAAAGTGCATCCATTCATAGTGAGTGAATTACACTTTATAAAGCTGACTTCTCACTATGAGATGTAATATAAATACATCCCGAAATAACAAAAGAGAGATATAATATAACATCTCAGTGTAAACGTTTCTATATAAAAGTACGGTGAGCGATATTAATTTATATCTCGAGATCAATATCTCATAGTGAGAAGTCAGCTTAAAAAGGCGAACGATTTATAATACTTTAGTATTACTTATTATTATTTATCGCCTCATTACATAGAAGTTAATATATCATAAATCTAGTGTTAATGAAAAACGTCGACTCCGCAAAGCAAAACTAAACAGTTCTTGACATAATTTTATCCTCATTCTCAGGATTATTCAGTCAACCGTATACCTATGCCCATGTTTAGTTTATAGTGTTTGAAAGTTTTTCAACTCATCAAAGGAGGATGCAGTTAAAAAAAATCTTGTTTACTTTTTACGAAAGCGGAAATAATACATGAAAATTCGTTTTCCGCTTCCGGTAAAAGCCAAATTTCCAAAAAATAAAATAATATGCAAGACAAGTCTAGTGTTAGCCAAAAAAGGCAAAACCTAGAAAATCATATTATTCTTTAAACTCTATTGAATGCTTATTTCTATGTACCATTCAAAAGTACGTACCATTACTTTCCAGGTCATCTATATAGATATCATTCAAAATGTACTCTATTTTAATGATACTAGGCTATGTTAACTGCATAAACTGATTTACTATATGTACATGCTTGCGTAGCAAGGTAGCAACCACAAAGTCAAAGATAAACTATAATAACATACATAAAACAAAATCGAAGGAACTCTTTATTGTTAACAAAACATCAACAGACAATGTTGGACCTTACAAAATATTAAAGCCCGTAATATTCACATAATCATCGCATTACATCCTTGCATACCAAACTGTATAAATATAAACTTATCTGTTGACTTTTTTTGGCTGAATAATCGGGCGCGAAAGCTTCGTCATGAAATTACGTGGCTACGATTGGTGGAAATTTTTGTCTGTACCAACGTAACGAACACTTATAACATTTTGGCAATGTTGTCAGATTTATTACCAGTTGTGCTGGGCAGGTAAATATCGTCGCTTTATTGAGTATATTTTATTTTTCTTTAATGGTTTTCAACACGATAACGATGTTGTAACAGTTGGAAAGATACATGAAAAACTCATCTCTTTGTTGAAACATAGAAATGTAAGTAATAAGTTTCTATTCCACTGTTTCGTGAACTTTTTTGTAGAAGGTTGTGGTTCTGCAAAAGTAGCTGCACAATTTGATAGAGTGCGATACTCGCAAAAGAAAAATGTATGTAACGTATTTCGTAATTATTAAATAAATAATGTGTTGTATTGTACTTTTACGTGTCTATTTTTTTATTTCGAAACTAAAACTTTACCACCAAACAAGCATCAATAGACGAGAGTGGTGCGTCTGAATGATATTTCATTTTGCGATATTTTATTTTTAAATGCATTGCAGGTCATCAATAATGGATTGTAAAAGATAACCGAGTGTCTGTAATGAACTCGCTCACGTTCTCGGCACTGAGAAATGGAGAGACAGCAGTGTAATTCACTTCAAAACTTTGACGAACCTAAAACAGAAATATTGAAAAAAAGATTATTAAAATCAGCGAACACGTCAGTCTGCACTAATATAACACAAAATAATCCACAGCAGAATGTGCTACTGAATACATTACGCGTGAGTTTCTAATGAGTTGATTATTTTTTTATTGTGTTGTTGTGTTATACTTTGACATCATTGACACACATTTGTCAAATTTCAGGCGCCAATATCGAGCAGCATGATCGTGTCCTCGATGCAGGCCTCACAGAGCTCCTTGCCTATCACACATAATTTAGTTACCCATTCAATTGCTCCTGTTAAAATACATTCAAACAACTCTCCATACCCCTTGCAACTGTCCACTGTGCATGTACCAGTACAGATACCGGGCTCCAACTCTAATATTAATGTCCCTGTTCAAATATCAGGGCCTACCAACTCAATGCCACTGCAGATTACACCTGTTAGTCTGCCCCTTCAAGTCTCTGGGACAACCAGCGTACCAGTTCAGTTACCAGCTGGTGAGACTATAAACGTTCCTCTGCAAATCCCAGCTGCCACTCATCAACTACCAACATTGCCCTCCATGCCAGTCTTACAAAACCACAATCAGTCCATCCACAGTTCAATTATTCAAGTTCACATGGGTTCAAATGCTAGGCCAAACAGCATGGATTGCAACTCTGACATGACAGTGTCGAGTTCATCTCACCTGCAGATGTCCGATACATCAATGTCACAAGTTAAGGTTAACAATCCTCTCCCGCAAGTCCACCAAGTTGCTCATAACAATGCTATGCTACAAATGCAGAATGCTGCTAATTCTATTCAAATACGAGGAGCTCCAAGGCAGGTGCCCCATGTACCGCACGTGGTCTACATACAAACTCCAACGGGACTGAAGCCTGTCACAAGCACTGACGTCATCACCCAAGCAAGTACAAGTGGAAACCCACCACAAATCATAGTAAGGAGACCAGTAAGTGAATCATCACCATTAACATGCATTCATGTCAAATTGGAACAGTGAGACTTTTTTTTATTAAAATATTTTTTAAACTTTCAGTTTCCCAAGTTGTAAAATAAAAGTTGATAGTGAATCAAATATATTGTAAAAAAATATCAATGCGATTATAAATTGGCTTACCAAGTTTATTAATCAAAAATTAATTTGCTCAAAAGATAAAAGTAATCAAATATTGAATGTCAATATACTCAATGAATGCACTTTCACTCACACAAAAACAAACATAATGGTGGTGGTTTAATCACAAATCATACTTTAGTTATGGCATGTTTTGGTTTAAAATTATTATATAATATTGTGACTTGTTTCTTTGAGGATAGCCTTCATTGTGATTATTACCAAGGCCAAATATCACATTATAAAAAGATAATTAATGAGTATGACAGGAGCTATGCATATTATTTTAATATGTGGTTATCAGTGGAAAAAAAAAATTCGTACATCACTTTCTTACGTAACAGAAACCTTTAATGAAAATAAGCTTTTATAAAAAAGAAAATGAAGGAATGGTTTATTAGAGCTTCATATTAGTAGAGTACCAATTCCTAAAATAAAATTATCCTATAGTACCAATATAGTAAGCCTGCACAATCACTTAAAAAACTAATAATAAAAAATAAATAAAATAATAAATATTAACAGTATAAAATGTGAATGTAAGGTGTGAACAGTTTCAGAGATTTTGGTACTAGAATCATTTGAATTGGATATTATTGTTATTGATTGCTATCTATTTAAACTTTGTATAAAACTACCAAACAAGATCTTCAAATATTATTTCTATTAGTTACACCACAACTGCAGTTATTTCATAAGTTTATTTCCACTTCTTGCAGGTAACCAGCAATTCAAACTTACATTTGATATCAAATGTAAACACCAAACCCAACATAGCTCCAAAGGTGTCTGCTCAGAACAAGTCTTCCATCCTTGCTCCAGTCAACTCTAGTCAGCCAATAGTCATACAGAAACCAAAGTCTAATGAGAAGATGGTAGTCCCCGTCAGCATTGCACCGGGCAACCCCAACAAACAGGCCATAGCATACCTCGGCTCAATGAAGAAACCCAACCAGAAGAACTTATCGGAGAACCAATCTATCCTCATATCAAACAACCAGTCCAATGTGAACGCCAACAATCAGAAGCTATTTATAACTCCTATGAATATGCCAAAAATTCAAAATACTAAGTTCATTTTACCTGTAACTTTGCCTGCAACTATGGCTTCAAAAGGCCCCATCATCAATCTACAAATAGCTAATGGACAAATACAGAATGATCCACAAGGAAACATTACAGTCATGAGAGACACTATAATGGAGTCCCAAGATATGCCACCTTTACAGCCATTTGGAAAACTATTAAATGGTAGAGATCTACCTCAAAGCCCTAAAGGCGAGAAAGCCTTTACGTTATCCATACCTGGGTCGCGAGCGGAACCAACCGGCGAGCAAGGAGAATATACGCTCTCGATACCCGAAACTAATTCGGCCATGAATGACGACATTTACACTGTCTCAATAGCAGACGAGGATGGCGCTCATAGAGAGAAGTCCTTCACTCTAGCTATACCAGAGAAAGGAAAAAGTTTACTGAACAGGAATATGATAGAAAGACACGATGTAGGAACAGTTACCATCGCTGCGCCCGCAATATTGAGACGTTCCAACTCCGACAACAGTGACAGAAAGATAGCGAACGCTAGTATGAAGAGGCGCATCTCTTTATGTGCAGAAAACTTATCAAACAGGAACGCGAGGCTGGCACTGCCGCATAAGTTCGAGAAAATTGAAGATCCGCCTGAGGCCGACAACAATGACGACCATCGCGTTCCCTCGCTGTTCTGTGACGAGAAGCTGGACAAAGATTTAGAGGCTAAACACTTGGATTCAGATCCTGAAGATTATAAGGATACCAAGACTGATTCACTCAACGAGAGGAGTCCTCACGAGATATACTTTACCAAAATAGAAGATTTCAGTAAAAATGATATCAAGGAAGGTGTCTTAGAAGAAGATCCTCCAGGATTAATATGGCATAACGGGGTTGCTAGATTACAAGGTAGCTCCTTGCAATTTCAGACCAACGAATTTGGTCTCATAGATGTGCTAGATGGCAGTGATCAGGAAGAATCGATGAACAATGCGAAGTACCACACGCCTATGAAGCAACGCATCGACAGAAATAAGAAACGCAATTCTCCAGAAGACATGTATCGGTGCGAATGTTGCGGCTGCCACGGCATGGCGGCCGAGTTCATAACACCCAACTTCTGTAGCGCCGCATGTCAGAGTGAAGTACAGAAAGCTTTACAAAAGAAGAAGGACAGGGAACGCGTGGATTTGCTTAAGAAGAAAAATAAGATTAAGAAGTTGTTGATGAGGAAACAACTGTCCGACTCTGATATTACATCTGAGGGAAAAGACAAAGTTCTGCTCAAACATTTTGATTCATTGCCACCTGACCAATTATCAGAGGTAGCTTTATTGAAAATCAACGAAGATTTAATAGAGAATGAGAAATACCCCTGGATGTGTGGGAAGAATGGATTCTCATGGATGAAGTACCTTGACATTTGTAAAGCGAATGCTGCGCCTGTGAAGCTCTTCAAGAATCCATTTCCTTACAACAGGAATGGCTTCAAAGTTGGGATGCGGTTGGAGGCGATAGATCCTCACCATCCTTCGATATTCTGCGTGGTGTCGGTGGCCGAGGTGCAGGGCTACCGGATGCGGTTGCACTTCGACGAGTATCCGGATGTGTATGACTACTGGTTGAATGCGGATTCGGGTGACATATTCCCGCCGGGCTGGTGCGAGAAGAATGGCCGCTCCCTCAAGCCGCCCGGCACCATGTCCTCGTCGAGTTTCTCGTGGCCGATGTACTTAAAGCAAATGAGAGCCGTCGCCGCGCCCAGGAACTTGTTCTCACATGTAACTGCTGCGGTAAGTTTCTTATATTATATTATGGTTGAATTTATACATTTACTTCTAGAATACTGGAGAAAAGAGAAATCATTAAAAAAATATATTTATAGGGAGAAAGTGCCGCATTACCATCACATCGTAATTTCATTTGTTTAGGTATATCTAGCATGCAACAGCAACAGAGCAAACTTTTAAAATTTTCGATTTTGTTTATTGAAGAAGAGAATCGCTTGCTGACAGAAAAATACTATCTTACGCATGTCTCTTATTTATGTATACTTCACTAGCGACCCGTTCCTGCTTCGCACGGTTTTAACGATTTGACAAAAGAGTTTCTTAGTTTTATGTAACTTTAATATTAATGTATTATACATATAAACCTTCCGGAATAAATTCTCTAAACGATGGTGAAAACCTCATCAAAATCTGTTGCGTGGTTTAGAAGAACAACGCGGGCATACAGACAAACACGAAAAGCGCCTTTAATTTATAATATGTATAGATGTTCAAAACGTGGTACATATGGCAATGTTAATGCCACAAAGCAAAAAGAAACGAAACAAATAATGATAGCCACAGAACTCAACAGACTGACATACTTATACACGCCCACAACTTCCACCTACTAGTACACACACCTCCGTCATTATCATCACGTGCCTAGCCTGCCCCCAACATTATCATCACGCGCCTAGCATGCCCCCAGCATAGTGAAGAAAAGGCTAGGCATCCAGTCTAACCGGAAGCAGCTAACTAACTTGTAACGCATTTAAATTCAATCTGCCTAGATCTTCAAACCGAGCTGTTTCCGCACTGGCATGAAGTTAGAAGCTGAAGACCGGAAGAACGACTTGGTGTGCGTGGCTTCGATATCTGATGTCCTGGACAACAGGATGCTGATCAACTTCGACTCCTGGGACGAGATGTATGACTTCTGGGTGGATCCCACCTCCCCCTATATACACCCTGTTGGCTGGGCTGAAGAAAATGGAGTGCCTTTGACGCCACCTAACTGTGAGTACTTCTTTGCTTTCTGTAAGATATTTCCAGTGAAGGTGAAAGATGAAATCGTTCAGTAACAAAACACTGATAAGACAAAGTTGGAAGAAATATGCGGGATTAAATCACTTAGTTACAGAGAAAATCTTAATGTTTGGTGCATTTCGGAAATCTCCTTGTATATATGTATAATAGGCCAAGATTGATTTCAAGATGGATTTTACTTGTTGACAAAAACATGGTTGTTTAAATCAAGAACAAAGAGCCTTCTACACACTGTAAAAGTACGAAATAAACATTTCAAAAAGTAGTTTATTGCATACTACAAATAAATAATTTTGTCTAACAAATGGTCATAATTACATAGCACACAACTTACACAAAATTATAAAATAAATGTAATACCTGCAGACACAGTAAGTAATACATGTTTTGATTGCTCGGTACATGAACCATACAGTGGTTTTGATGAACATTGTATCTCTTCGGTATCAAAGAGATGTTTGAATTGGTTCATACTTTCTTGTGTATTTTTTTAGAGGTAACTAATGATACGGGCGTGACGTAAATACCAACTTAGAAATGTTAAGAGGATAGGCAGCAGCCTCCTGCCTTGAACTTACTGATTATGAAATCTGAAAAATAGTGTAGTTTATTACGAAAACAAAATAAAACGGACAATGTTTACTACACAACCTTGTTTTTATTGGATGTTAAATAAAAACCATGTCTATCAATCTGCAATAATATTGTAATGGAGAACGTGATTTTTATTATCAACAAAGTAGATTAGAATGTGATAGCTAACTATTTGTCCTGCATTTAACATTAAAAGTATTTGAAAAGTTTCTTCTATAGTTAAATTCATTACATTTAAAGATAATGAAAATATTCTTTTAATAATGTGATTAGATTTGAGAAGCTTAAAAACTTATCAAAATAAATAGTCTAATTATAATATATTCATATCTGAACATCACAAATGAATTCTGCCATTATTCTTAATAGTATTCATTAAAAATTCAAATGTGGCTACAAACTTGAGCAACAAGGATAACCGGTAGTTTGGTTACGTCGTCGTTATCTCTTCTGTTTTAACCACACGAATTAGTCATGTTACATAGTTTGTGTGTGAACGTCGTGGCTATTGTTCTCTTTCAAATATATCACGGACAAATTGCTTTTACTTCACTTTAGTTCAGTTACAAATGTCAAATAGTTTGCTATGTGCCTTTGGAAAAACGAGTAAGTATTTTTTTTTGTAAATAATAATTGACGGTTTTTACAATATTCATGTTTGTTATTCAGTACAAATAAAACTACTTTCACGGATAATTTTGCGTGATTGATATATTGTTAATTAATATATATTACTATTAATATATATTACAGGAAAAACCTTCATTATTTAGTTACCAGTTTAGCGTATTTAGCTAACTAAACAAGCTGTTTTTACAAATTCTTATCTCGAAAATGTTGTATCAAGACATAGGGTAGTGGCACCAACAGATGAACAACCCCCAATAGATGAACGATCGAGCGAAAAATAAAAAAATATAAAACACCCCGCTACTTACATGTATGCAATATTTTTTCCCGCATAGGGCAACATGTTTTTTTCCGGATTCCATAACAATTTTGACAGTAACGACTCAGACGCGCTCGCAGCCTCCCGTTGTGTGAGCGTTTCCCGCCAAAAATCTGTTTCCTAAGGAAACTTACTTAAGGTAAGTGCCCTCCGAATTTAAGAATTTTGTCAGCTTGTAGAAAGAATTAATAATAGATATCAGTAGATTTGGTTAGACTAAAATCTTTTTATATTTGGCTTTGACTATATTGATACATTTATACATTATTTACCGTATTTTCAGAGAAATTTACTGTTCAAGTAATGGATTCAATTTTGTTTGCTTGATCCAATAGATGAACGGCGTTCAACTACTGGAGAAAAGGCATATTTTTAAAGCTCTCATTACCTAAAAGCTCACTCTTAAAGACCAAAACAAAACCACTCAAATGAATTTTAATAAATGTATGAACTTAGTTACCAAAAGTTGAACAGGTGATTTAGTGTTTTTGATTATTTTTAAGGCTTTATTTTAGTATGAAATCTTGCACTGTTCAGCTTTAGGATTCATGACCAAAATTTGAACTAAGGAACATTTTCGCATTTTATTCGTTCATATTTTGGGTATCGTGCCTTAAATTGAACGCTGAAGTGAATTTTATTGGTTCATTTTCTGGTTCTTTATTCCAAATAATGAACGAATTGAATTACTTAGTTCAGATTTTAGGTCTTATTTTAACATGTGAACGGATAAGCATAACCAATATTTCTTCTCTTTAGAGATGTTATCTGCACTACGAAAAAAAGAAAAAAGATATGAACAAAGCACTCTTGAAGAAGCTGTACGGATGGTGCAAGCGCAGCAGATATCCTTGTCCAAAGCCAGTGTTCAATTTAACATTCCAAAGGGTACACTTCACAATAAAATTCACGGGAAAACGGCCCCCCAATGTAAAAAAGGGCCAGGAAAACTGTTATCGGATGAGGAAGAAAATAAAATTGCTACCTGGATTTTAAATATGGCCAAAATTGGCTATCCTGTCAACACAAATGATGTCAGGGAGACTGCTGCACAGATTTTTGAAATAAGGGTTTGGGCCTGAAGCCAGGCAAAAAATGGATGAAACTGTTTTTGCAAAGGCACCCTAACATCACAAAAAGACATGCAGAAATCATCTCGAAAGCAAGAGCTTTAGATGTCGCCTCAGGACAGGAAAAGCAAAGTATTACTGTGTTATGCAACTTTTCTGCTAGCGGTGGAATAGTTACACCATTTATTGTATACCCCTTGCAAAGAATATCAAAAGAAGTAGCTCAATCAGTTCCAGATGACTGGGGAATTGGTAGATCAGATTCAGGTTGGATGACAGGTCAAACGTTCTTGCACTATATGAAAGAAATCTATCTGCCTTGGCTCCAGAAAAATAATGTTCCACTTCCGGCACTTCTGCTTGTTGACGGCCACAAAAGTCACATAAATTTGGAGTTGCAAGCAAGTATAGGAATAGCACCTGGTGGCAATCAACAAGATGCCATAGAATTTCTGGGACCCCACTCATACACAACACATGTGCTTGATTTGACAACCACCGTAACTTTTGCTACTTCTACGCCTGTTTCATCAAAACAAGCAATTCCATTGCCTTGGTACACTGAAGGTAAGGATACTGTACTGAATATATTGCAGCCAGTTGATGTGCCGGATAATCAAGGAACATCTCAGAACCACGAATTTAGTCCGATTATTCAGGATTTGTCACGGCAAGTTAATGAGCCGAACAATGAAGAATCATCCTAAATCCCTGACGTTCCAAATAATAGTCACCATACCCATAATGTTTCTCTTGAAAATAATAAACCGGGCTGTTCTAAAGTATTGAATGCTAAAATTGATGAGTTGCTGACACTTCCTGAACGCAAAAAAGGCACAAAACGTAAGCTGCCAAAATCGCCAATACCTCTAGCAATAACTTCTAAAAAGTTCAAAGAATACCTGGATCTAAAGGAAAACGAAAAGAAAAAGAAAGCAGAAGATTTAGTACACAGAAAAATTCAGCGAGAACAAAAGAAAGCAGAAAAGGAAAAAACCATCAGAGATAAGAAATTAAAAGGAATGAAAACAAATACTACGATCAATAAAGACAAAGATATTGCTTCATCTACTGGACCAGTACAAGCTGATCCAGTAGATGAAACAATAACTTCAAATAAGGCAGTTAAGATTCCAGCTTTGAAAAAAACAATGACAGATAATTTGTATGTTATTAACTATTGTATCCCAGAGACTGAAAGGACCAATAAAAACAACGAAAGTCTGACTAAATATAAGGAGAATATAAATTTTGGAGATTATGTTGTTGTAGAATTTGAGACGAATAAACGAAACCGCTACTATGTCGGGCAAGTGCTAATGTGTCTATGAAAATAATTTCATCAAAGTTAGATGTTTGAGAAAGAAAGTCAGCAAATTGGAGAGCTTGATATATTTCGTTGAGCCTTCTACTGCTGATTTAACTGAAGTGTCGACATCAGCTATTAAAAATCTTTTACCGTGTGATTTAATTTTGATCTCGTAAATAAGACTATTATTGTAGGCAAAACGCCCTACAAATGTTTTTTTTTTTTGCTAAGACTGATTTATATAGACAAATAATTAAAAACCTTTTTTATACTTACCATGTTTTATTTCTAATAAATAAACATTTCCTGTAATACTTACTACTAAAATGTTAGTTCAACTATGGGGTGCAAAATATTCATAATTAGGGCGCAGTGTTCAACTATTGGGGTAAAACCATAATATTTTTACAAATAGTAACTTTAAAAAAACAATTGTAGATCTAGACGGTTCTTTTTTTAATCCGTTAAATCCTGAGAGTTATGGATTAATAAAAAAAAATAAGCATGCATCAATGTCGAGAAATAACTGAGTTATAGCTATTTAAAGTTGTCGAAAACGCTTAATCGTTCATTTATTGGTGCCAGTACCCTACTTGTATCAAGACATACTCATTACAAAGTGGATCTCACTTGGCAGTCAATTGGCACTACATTGAATGGTATATCCCCTCATTGAAATGCAAACCTCTTATCAAGCTATATTTACTTGTCGATCGTCGCTCAACATTTAGCGTTAATTTAGGTAGCCCAAATACGGTAAAGTGTTATTGAGAAGTTTCGGTAAGTCAAGTTACTAATATTTTCTTTTCATTTCATTCTCAATAACAAACATACTCTTCTGACAGTCGTTGCCCGGTTGATAAGCAACTTATCTATTCACATTATCTTATTATTGGGTATAAGCCTTTTTATCACACGATTTTTATTATAGTGCAACCTCTTTACCTATGATGCCCCATCCATTTGGCTGATACCCTGTCTCTGTATTCTATATCTTCGTACTACTAACATATTTACATACTCTCTACTACTTTCTGTCTTCAAAATACTAACTCGTAATGATGATGGTCACTTCCTGGGCAGGAGGCAATTAAAAAACTCGTGTTTGTTAATCCCCAGACCAACGTAAGTGTGAACGCTTCAGAGCACCACTCGATGTCCTTGGTGCCAATACAAACACATCCAGGCACAAATCTGACATCTGTAAGTTGGGCGAATGTTTGTTCCAAAATTATAATAGACTTCGACGCGTCTCCAAAAGTTTTCAAAATGTGCTATCATGTCAGCACGAGCGAAACGGGATTTCACAGGAATTGATGTTCAGCAAGATTGGCAGCGGGGCTGACTATTATACTCAGGGCCGCCATAGCTCGTTTAACTATGCTCTGAAAGCTCTACCAGTGTGTAGGATAAGACGCCAACACACTTCGCCTATTACAGTATAGGCTTGAAATAATACAGCGCCATTGCTATTCTTACGGGAATCGTGGTACTTTCGGACCAAATTCAGACCCGGGCACAGAGTATGCTATAATTAAATAGTGCAAATTACCATGTCAATAGGTGTACGAATCCTGTGACTCGCGACTGAAGCTAGGTGTGAAGCCAGTACATTTACATACTAGGTTGCAACACTTGCAACTGCATGACGGCGGTCAATTGCTCTCCAAAAGCCGCCCTTACTGCTGCGACATAAAGGCGTTATCAATGTCAAGTTGACTGTACAAACGTCTTTATATTTGTTCACAGTTTACAAAGACCCTGATACGTTTTCGTGGGAGAACTACCTGGCTGAGACGGGAGCGTCGCCGGCGCCACCGCGCGCTTTCAAGCCGCGCCCGCCGAATGGATTCAAGTCTGGCATGAAGCTGGAGGTCGTTGATAAAAGGGTTAGTTAAACCTCTTGCGGGTCTTGAAAAAAAGAGCATTTCCGAGATTAGAGAGGGATCGGGAGAAGTAAGAGGTCTCGATGGTAAATAGAAATAAGTGATATGTTAACTGTGGCTATAATCAGAACTATCAACATAATTTGTATATACATTATAGTGTTGGGTCCAGGAAATGAGACAGAGGTTTAGTCTTAGTCAGACCTCAGACGAATGTCTGCTGTCTATTGATTTAATGTGTTTATATATAAAAATAGTACGTGAGTATATGCTTAATGCTAAAATCTTATAGTATCTTACAAACTACGTGACTATGTACGTGCCATACTACAACATAGTCATGCCATTACTAAGTTTCAGGAAACTTTACCTTGGTAACAATCCGGTTTGCAATAAAACACCATGAGACGTTATTTACCTCAATCCCTCCACGGTTTCTATGATTGTTTGATCATGTCAGCTCACTCAGACCATATATAACTCATACTTGCTCTTCCGTGTCAGGTGCCATTCCTGATCCGTGTGGGTACAATAATTGCGGTGAAAGGCCATCAAGTACAGGTGTCGTTCGACGGCTGGCCGGAGGAGCTGGCCTGCTGGTTCGACGACGATTCTCCTGACCTGCACCCCGTTGGCTGGTGTCTAAAGACCGGACATCCGCTGGAGCCGCCACTTAGTAAGTAGCTTTAGATAAAAAAAAGAATCGCCAAAATCGGACTACTCCGAAAAAGATATGCGAAGTCAAGCATAAACAAAAATGTACATGTTGACTTGAGAACCTCCTTTTTTTCATCGGTATTTTTTTTTACTTTGTTGAGTATTGGTTTTTTTAAAGGCAATTTTCTAAGTTCTATTGCAGCGAAAATCTGAAACTGCACTGCAATGCTGCAAGTGCTGACTATAAAACACGTTAATCAAGTGTCTTCCTCTGAACATAAAGCTAATAAGAAATACGTTATTGGACGATTTCTGAATTTTATAATAACTTAGCAGTTTAAGGCGATTATAACACTGCATCAGTTTGTATAGAAAACAATCGCTCCCGCGCTGATTGTTTGCTGACGGAGCGCGGTGCAGTGTGATGATCGCCTTAGTTATATTTATTAGCTAATAGGCTAGATTGTGATGTGGTAAAGTATTACTAACTGATACTTTATTATAGGGGAAAAAATATTCGGACAAAAATACTCGAAGTCTATTAAAATCCTTATTTCCAATTGACGTTATTTCTAATATTAACTTTACGCAAGTGAAATTAAGTTGATTTCTGAATGACTAGTACCAAGTAAGACCAGTACTATTGAAAATATCATAAAAAAATCTTTGAAATTCTTATGGAAACCGAACATTTTGTGTGGGTATTTTAAAGTTATTTTTCCCAATCAGTTTATGAAAATTGTGGATGGGGCTGCACATTCTCAATAATGCCTTTGATTTATTTGGTTGAACTAATCGCGGGCTCGAATTCCCTGGTGGGCGTGGCCAAATAGCACGCTGTCTCACCTGGCATGGTGTCCGACAGAGATAGTATCAGTGACGAGCAGTTAGACGCTGGTCTACAGCACAACGTCTAGTTGGCACGCACACAAATACCGTTCCAAACTATGTATATTCCGAGTTTTCTGAAAAAACTACTGCATAAATCAATTACAAATAAAGTTTATTGAACTCTTCGATAATTGAGGTTTGTCGCTGCCGACTTTGTTTTGGAGATTTTACACTTTTTTTATTACTCATTTACGCCCAAAGTTGCGTTAAAATTAGGAAGAAAAAGGAATCTTTGTTGGCTCCTAACTTTTTAATGGATTTTTATTTTACTATTAAAAACGATATCATGTTTAACTTTGGACGTACAGTATGAAACAGTGGAGTAATACCCCCCCCCCCCCCCATTTTTATGGAAAGATATCGACTAGTGCTGAGCAGACGATGGACAATTTGTTCATGACAATAGAACGTATGGAAATCCTGGGACCCTATTTGTCGTACGTGTGCGTTATTGCAGTCTGCTTAGCGCCTAACTTGTTTCGTCTTTTTAGCGGCCGAAGAACTACGAGTGGTGGGTCCGTGCGGCGTGGGCGGATGCCGAGGCCTCGGTTCCGTACGCGGCGGGGCGCATAAACACCACTCGGCGGCGTCGGCGTGTCCGTACCGCTCGCTGCCGCCGCGCGCGCCCGACCGCCTCGCGCCGCCGAGGGACTCCGACCAGGTGCTGCCCAGAGAGCGCAGGTAAGAAAGAAAATAGTTTAAAAGTCATAGAAACTCGTGCATACTAAAGAAAACTCGAATAAAAAAAATACAAACATAAAGCACAGAATAGAAACAGTCGGCAGCTGCACGAGGTGACTGAGACAAGTAGGCTAGGCTAATACATACACAAAAGTATAATCTTGCCGATTTTCTTGATTCACAGAGGGAACTTAGAGAATTGCTATCTTTACTAACATATTGCCAACGAGAAGTATAAACCACTCCTTTATTTTAAATATTGCACTTTTTTTTTTCTAACTGACATGTCATGCATGCAAAAAGCAAAATAAAATTATATTATCCTAACTTTTTAATGGATTTTGACCGAGCGAGCGAAGCGTCTCTGCATCAAGTCTGGCAAAGTTTGCTTTCGTGTGTCAGTTTGTACGTACTCCTCTACAGGTCGTGTTTTACAAGCGATTTTAGACGAAACTTGGTATACACATTTTACGTTTTTTTTTGTTTTTTTGTCGTCGGGGATTTTTGATTGGAGGGGTACTTCCTCCAAATTGGGACAAAAAGGGGGCTATTGGATATGTCCGCCTTATGAGATCCTATTTCGATGGTTCTTTTTTATTTGAACGGTAATAAGTTTAAGTAGGTCTAAAAAAAATGGTGCGAGCATTTGTTTTTCAAAAAAAGTGCATTAGGGCAATTTACGGGATGCACTCGGAGAAATCTTGTCAACCCATATTTAAGAAACTAGGTTTGTTACCGCTGCCGTCCCTTTATATATTTGAAATATGTATATTCGTTAATAAACATAAAGACCTGTTTATATCAGCCAATGATATTAATCCACGGAGGCGGCGTGATCCACAGAGACTCGTTCTGCATGATCTTCCCAAGCTTGATAAATATAATAAAGGCTGCTTATATAATTGTGTTAGTATATATAATAACATACCGTGTAGCATAAAAAACTTAAACTCCAGATTGTTCAAGGGAAAATTGTTTGACTGGTTAAACTCGAAAAATTTCTATAGTCTTAAAGAATTTGTTATCCATAAGATAACAAATTCTCATGATAGCATTAAGGACGCGTTTACAAATTTGATAGGTATAGAATCCAACTACTACATTGACAAAGGTCACACACACAAGTGTAAGCACGGTTATTTGCGGGAATAGTAGTCAAGTGAACTAATTTTGGTACTTTGAAAGTTTTTTTTTCTCTATATTCTTTATAATACATATAAAAAATATAAAATATCATCTACAAAAAATATTTCGTATTGTTGTTTGTATTTTTACTAAATAATACTTAGATACAAATACCTACTTCAGTGACTGCTAGGAGGCACTGGAGCCCTCTTCTAGTAGAAAGATTTGGGCTGTGGACTTTGGGCTAGTTTTGTTAGTTATGATGAGACTTTACCTCCGGATTTGATGGAGTGACCTGAAGGCGTACTTCGGTGACCGCTACTGGTGCTCTTCGACGAGTAGAACTAGGTGTGCCGAGTTTGGGCTCGTTTTGTAAGTTATGACGAGACCTTACCTCCGGACTAGATGGAGTGACCTGAAGGTGTACTTCGGTGACTGCTACTGGTACTCCTCGACGAGTAGACCTAGGTGTGCCGAGTTTGGGCTCGTTTTGTTAGTTTTGATGAGACCTTACCTTTGGACGAGATGGAGTGACCTGAAGGTGTACTTCGGTGACTGCCACTGGAACTCCTCAACAAGTAGAACTAGGTGTGCCGAGTTAGGGTTCGTTTTGTAAGTAATGACGAGACCTTACCTCCGGATTTGATGGAGTGACCTGAAGGCGTACTTCGGTGACTGCTACTGGTACTCCTGAGTAGAACTAGGTGTGCCGAGTGAGACCTTACAAACAAGATCAGAAGAAACTCGGCAGACCTAGTTCTAATCGTTGAGGAGTTCTAGATTCCAGTATCAGTCACCGGAATACACCACCGGAGGTAAGGTCTCATCATAACTAACAAAACGAGCCCAAACTCGGCACACCTGGGTCTACTCGTCATAGAGTACCAGTAGCAGTCACCAAAGTACACCTTCAGGTCACTCCATCAAGTCCGGAGGTAAGGTCTCATCATAACTAACAAAACGAGCCCAAACTCGGCAGACCTAGTTCTACTCGTCATAGAGTACCAGTAGCAGTCACCAAAGTACACCTTCAGGTCACTCCATCAAGTCCGGAGGTAAGGTCTCATCATAACTAACAAACCGAGCCCAAACTCGGCAGACCTAGTTCTACTTGTTGAGGAGTTCAAGTAACAGTCACCGAAGTATACCTTCAGGTCACTCCATCAAGTCCCAGACGAATAGGCATTTATAAACCTTACTTACTTTTACCGAAATAAAAATGTGTGATTATAAAATTATCTTACCACAGCATCAAGTATCAAATTTGGTTTATAGAATATTTTGTATTTGTACAAATGAAATGAAATGAAATGAAATTGTTTATTCTGTAAATAGGATATTGGAATCACTTTTACACGTCATCTTAAAAAAATAAGTAATTAAAAATTAGCTAGATGAGTTCGGCGTTTCCTATCTGACTACTCTGAGAAGAAAGGCCGAAACAAACTCAGAGGTCATAGTCTCTTTTAAAGTCCAGACATAATCTTGGTCACGCCATATGAGGACCATGTAGATTAGTATATACAGCGATCTTTTTCCACACGAACCGCTGTAAACAAGCAACACAGGGTCCACTCACGACAGCGGCCGAGCGCGGACTGAGGTTTCTTTCGAAATGTTTGTGCAATAAATAAAAACAGGAACCAAAAATAAAATAACCCTTAATGCAATACCTTAAGATTCAACCGTAATAGCAAAATATGTGAAAAAGTTAGTTTTGGTTTTTATTTTTTTTGCGACTATTTGTGACATTTTGAAACATTTTTTTTACTAAGTTTTAGAAATGAGTATGTTTGCCTACTTATAGTATTTTTAGAAATCTCAAAATATGTTGATAATAGAATAAAAACTGTACTGAAACTCAACCCAGTATCGTCAATTTGTGGAAAATGGCAACGGAAGATCGTTTTTACAATATAAAAAACTAAAATTTTGAACACAAAAGTTCCTATAATTTGAAGATGAAGAACCGATCTTTAAGTGGTAGTTATTAGTTATATAAAATTCGGTTTAGTTTTGTCAAAAAATGAACCGAAAAACAGCAGAATTTTGTCCGATTTGCAAACGCGCCCTTAAGTGAACATATGCATGCTAAGTACAATTCTGGCAAAACATGTAAGATCTTTATTGTAACACCATGTATACCATGTTTTATGCAAATAAATGTGTGCGTACGCGCAGCGGAATGTTGTTGAATTTAAAGATTTTAATTATGCAGATATTTAGTGTATGACGTCGTATAATTGTGTATGGTAAAAAAAAATTTGTGCACGCAACCATTGTGGAGAAATTCACCAAAAACTGATTCCGCTGGGCGAACGTTGTCCTGGCGGAACTTTTTTTAATCCATAGACTTTAGAAGAAAAGAGATGTGTCCAAAAATTAGTGTGTATTTGTGTGTAATTGTGTATGTATGAATAAAACTAGTGCATGCATAAACTTCGGAGAAATTGAAGTTTCCGCTACGCGAACGTTTGGCCATTAGCTAGTTTTCATATAAAGCGCTTACATAGAGAGCTGTAGATTTTTACATACGTTGTTTTGAATTTGTTTATATTTGTTTAAAAAACAGATTTAGAAAAAATCGTAGGGCTTAAAAGATAAAAATATAAACGTAAAATACGCTTATTAGGTCTTAGTTCTTAAAGTATGCACTTTGGGGTCTAGATTTTCACGTTTATACAAACCTTGTAAGTGTCTGCAACATGTTGCCAAGTATCAATGATGTTCCGTTAGTAACTAAAGAGTTATAGGACAAATTTACCATGAATAGATCACTGTTTACAAAGCAGTCAAATATCACGACGTTCTAAATGAATTGCATGGTAAAATGTATGCCAATAATTAGTGTATTCATTCAACTATTCACATGCAAAATTTCATGTCATTAAATTCAGTAATTAAAGAAAAACAATTATAATACTGACGAAGCATCGAAAACCTACATAACCCGACCAAGTTCGGATGGCTACAAAAAAGCGGCCGTGCCATATATCTAAGAAACGTTCTTAACCTTCCAATATAGTATTTATTAATATGGTACAGTTGCGTACACAAGCGTTAGGAAAAAATAAAACAATTGCATTTCTTGAATGAAAAATATTTTTTTAATAATAACGCCACTATCTACGATAAAAACAAATCTTCAATTAAAAAGTACTTCTCTATTTAAATATCCGCGTACAAAAATATTTTTAATTACATATAATACTTAATTATGTAATTATAATAACGTTAACAAACGCTTGCAATGACAGCAATAGACTTAAATGTGTTTTAACTAAAATAGATTATGAACTAGCTTTTGCACGCGACTTCGTTCGCGTGGATGACGAAACTTAGGGTAAGTTCGAGCATCAATAAAAATTAAAATCACGTCACATAACTAACCTATTCAGTTGTTTAGATTTGATCAGGATTAAGCGTACCGAACTTCGAACAAAATAATTCTGCATATTTTGGTGGGGTGCGGGGGAACACGCTCACATACATAAGAAAAAAAAATCGATTCAAGAAGTAGTTTTTTTAAAGTTATTAGATTGTTTGATCCACTAAAGTTGCAAAGGGGAACGCTCGTGCATGCCTAGTCTATTGGTTAAATAGTGTAATAAGCTACAATATGATAAATATTTGCCTAAACAGTAGTACATACTTACATGTGGTAAATATTTAATTTCCCTAAGGGGTCTATAGTTAGAATCCTGATCCGTGAAATCTTCAATAGAAATTAGCTGTATGAATTTTATTTGTCTTAAATAATATATTTAGATTATATCAAGTCTCAAGCGCATACTTAAATAAAGTACCTACGTAAATAGTACCTACTTTCTGTCATAGTCAAATACATTTAAAAAAGTAGGTGTACAAAAATAAATGACCTATAAATTATATCGAAACAACAATAATAATTGTGTTATCACCTATACCAATTCAATACCGGTATTATACTGTAAATTTTGGGATGTTACCTAAATATATTGCACGGCCGCTTTTTTGTAGCCATCCGAACTTGGTCGGGTTATGTAGGTTTTCGATGCTTCGTCAGTATTATAATTGTTTTTCTTTAATTACTGAATTTAATGACATGAAATTTTGCATGTGAATAGTTGAATGAATACACTAATTATTGGCATACATTTTACCATGCAATTCATTTAGAACGTCGTGATATTTGACTGCTTTGTAAACAGTGATCTATTCATGGTAAATTTGTCCTATAACTCTTTAGTTACTAACGGAACATCATTGATACTTGGCAACATGTTGCAGACACTTACAAGGTTTGTATAAACGTGAAAATCTAGACCCCAAAGTGCATACTTTAAGAACTAAGACCTAATAAGCGTATTTTACGTTTATATTTTTATCTTTTAAGCCCTACGATTTTTTCTAAATCTGTTTTTTAAACAAATATAAACAAATTCAAAACAACGTATGTAAAAATCTACAGCTCTCTATGTAAGCGCTTTATATGAAAACTAGCTAATGGCCAAACGTTCGCGTAGCGGAAATTTGAATTTCTCCGAAGTTTATGCATGCACTAGTTTTATTCATACATACACAATTACACACAAATACACACTAATTTTTGGACACATCTCTTTTCTTCTAAAGTCTATGGATTAAAAAAAGTTCCGCCAGGACAACGTTCGCCCAGCGGAATCAGTTTTTGGTGAATTTCTCCACAATGGTTGCGTGCACAAATTTTTTTTTACCATACACAATTATACGACGTCATACACTAAATATCTGCATAATTAAAATCTTTAAATTCAACAACATTCCGCTGCGCGTACGCACACCAAATAAATACTTACTTACTTACTTATTGTTAATGCTGCTGTCGAACTATCACGGCCGTTCCAAGAGGAAAAGGGAGGTCCTTGCCCGCGAAATCTCAGATCAGAATTCTATATAAAAATGTAACCCCTGGAATTCATAAAATAGATGGTACTGCTGTTACAGTGCCAACCGACTCCGTCCCGCCCGCCAGATTTAAACTTTCTTAGACTAAGTACTACTTAACTGAGCAAATTTTATGATTTTATTACTAACCTCAGTCGGGTTTTTTTTAAAGTTGGATAGGTATATTAATTATAAGATTTTAAACTGATTCAGGGGCATGAAGAACACTCGTGGGTTCCATTGGACCCCACTAGACTTTATTTGTATAGTATTTTAACCAGTATTACACGTACGCGACTATTCGTTCCAGCTCCCTAACTCACGCGCCCCTCCATTCTCAGCGTTCCGCTAGCCGCAGCGTTGACTACTTGTTCGTCGAGTTAAGCTCCACGATTACTGACAAATGCTTGCATTGACTGGACAGGTCCACTCAAATCTGTGTGGTTCTTTCCTCAAAAGACCATTTCAGACACTAATCTACATGGTCCTCATATGGCCTGACCAAGATTATGTCTGGACTTTAAAAGAGACTGTAACCTCTGAGTTTGTTTCGGTCTTTCTTCTCAGAGTAGTCAGATAGGAAACTCCGAACTCATCTAGCAAAATTCTTTTAATATGACGAGTAAAAGTGATTGTAATATCCTATTTACAGAATAAACAATTTCATTTCATTTCACACATGCTGCACGGAGTTGCTTGGGGTCCAACGGACCCCGCGCGACTAATATTGTAGTATAATTTTGTTAAATAAGTTAAAATAAAAAAACACAATTTTAATTACACCTACGTTTGTGTGCGAGGTCTAATTATAGAAAAACCAAAACCAATTAAGGTAAATGCAACAAATGTATGTGTAACGAACGCCACACTAAACTTTGTGATTCATGTATTGTGCCAATTAATTGATAAGTAGATATATTTTTAAATACTGTTTTACGAGTTTAATATTATGTTGTTTTCTAGAAGCCTTATATTTTTGTTATGTTAAGCCTATATACTCGTAAAATAGACAGTTATCTTAAAGTACCTATATAAAATAGCAGTGCTGCCTCGGCCCGGTTTAAGTGCCATAAGCATTGCATTTTGATTGTCACTGAGTCACTGTCACTTGTTATTTTGTTTGATTGTTGAGGTTAGGTCGCTGTAAAACACCACATTCCCAAGACATTATTTTGTGCCTAAACGCACCCTGGCACTCGCCGGCCGATGCCACGGCTCCGATCGCTTCGCTCGCTCGACTCGTGCGTTGTGTGGTAACAGTACTAACCTAACCTTTCAGCCATTTACATTTGCTTCTTAATTTTATGTAAGTCATTGTTGTGACATTTGATATAATTATCTAAAACAAATACGATCAATCAATACAAAGGGCAGCGTAATAACAAGTGATAGTGACTTAGTGACAATGACAATGGCACGATGACAATGACGATGGCTTACGGCACTTTAGCCGGGCCGAGGCAGCGCCACTATTATGCCGCAAATAGCGGCTCTTTATCCGATAGGGATAAAGTATATACACAGCCAATAAAATAATTAATGTTTGCAAATATTTTATATGTTTCTTTTTCACAAATAAACTCTGGGGTCCGCACAGATCCCACGCGATCAGTGTGATTATTTTGGCAAATCTAACGAATCAAAAATCATAAAGTCGGTACAGCCGTTCTTGAGTTATAAATGGTGTAACACACGACTTTTTTCATAGAAGATAAACATTGATATTTTCTGTTTCAGAGTGCTCAGCAAACTACCCAAGACGAACTCAATACACGCAAGTACTCCTACTAGCGAGACTAAGGAGAGGTAAGATATTGATAATTATTTACTTGTTAACATCATAGGGATTTTATTAGAAAAATAACATCTAAAAATAGTCATTTTTAATTATTCCACTGCCTACTTTAAAACTTTAAACGTCGTCAAACTACTTTATTATTATTATTCATTTGTTTTAAGTGTTATTTATTACTCTGTTACTAAGCAATCAATTAAAATTTCTATTTCTATTTTGCATGATGTAATTAGTTATTATTAATGTGATGTAATTATTATTATCACCTATCTAGTGGCCCTCATTATCATATTTTTCTATGTTAATATGCGGATAATGTAGTGGGCTGCAATATTGTTATTGTCTTTTCTCTGTTTCAACACATATTGTAGCTGTTTATTGTCCCTGAATAAATAAAATAAAATAAAACTACAAATGATTGTTTGGTGATGTTTTGCAGACCACGAGGCAGGCCGCCTAAACACAAGCGAGTCGAAGAAGTCGTCAAGAATGACCCGGTATGTAAACTTATCTGTAAACAATGTATCGAATATTATAATGGTATCTTTTGTGTACAGTCAATCGCTCGTCTGTAGTAACATCGAAACTCAAAGCATTTATTTCAATTAAACCCATTACAGGCACTTTTGAATTGTCAGAGTTGCTCAGTCAAAAAGATGGCTAGTTGTCCATTCCAAAGCACATTAGATTCCTATGGAGAAGAACGGGCAAGAGACTCCATGAAACGAACGTTACCATAGACATGCGGTTGACTGCGACATTCTTCAGCACTTTTCGGTTTATTATTTGTACTTTTTTTTGACGCAGGCATCTGACGATGAATCCGTGTCGAGCGGCGGCGGCAAGCGCTGGCGCTCCGGGCGCTCCGACACGCGCACGCTGCGCACGTACTCGCGCGCGTCGCTGGCCGCGCCCGACCACTCCGAGCACGCCGCGCACTCCGCGCCCGCGCCGCTGCGCGAACACCTCGCCACGCATCTCGCCGCGCATCTCACTGCGTTACAGTTGCCGCATGACCCTACGGCTTGGTCACAGGTACTTCACCTATAACTATCATATATACGTTTTAAAATGAAGACTGAGCTTATAATAAAAAATACTGTGCTAAAAGATATTTTGCTCGCAACTCAGCAGAGACGATTCGTGAGCCACTGATGACATGAATATTATTATTCCAGGGCGACGTAGCAGCACTAGTGAGTCGGATAGCGGGCGCGGCGGCCGGCGCGGCGGCGGCGGCGGCGCGCGTGTCGGGCGCCGAGCTGCTCATGGCGTCGCGCGACGAGCTGGTGCAGTGCGTGCGCCTGCGCCTGGGCCCGGCCGTCAAGGTCTACAGCGCCGTCCGCCAGCTGCGCGACAACTACACGTGATCGCGCGCCATCGCTAGAGCCATCCTCATGCTCATATGAACTGAAGAACTCTAGTGACGTGCCATCGAGTGTATCCCAAACTAACTTCTGTGTGTTCTGAAGTGTTTCCAAAGCTAAACTCGAGCTCATTGTTTTTATACAGTGTAAATATCAAGTGAAAACGGATCTCCACAGGTATTACATGCGTTTTATATGAAATTACAGTGTAGTGCGTTCAGAAATTTATTTTCGAGTTCAGAATTGTGTATGTATTTGATGTCTTTATGTTATTCACTACCAGTAATTGGTATTGGTAGTGAATTGGGATTATTACAATATGCTTAATATTATGAACTTTTCATGCTCATTTAACTAATTTGAACATTGACGTGTGTGTTTTGTTTAGAAACTGCAAAAATTATGGATTTTTACTTTATTGACAATCGGATTATGGATTTATTGACATGTTGACTATATCTGCCAAATTCGATTGTGTATTACTTACTGCTTAATGTTAGTATATTTTTGTGACTGTTGTAATATTTAGTTGAGTAAAGCTTATTTAAACTGTTCTCAACAAAATAATAAATCCACCAAGATTATGAAATCAGGCAATATATACACTAAGCTAGTAATTATTGTTTGCATCAAGCAATATTTGTAAGCACAAAACGCACTAAGATTTAAATAAGGCTTTAAATGAGGCGGTTGTGATTGTATGCAATCTTAGTGTCGTGACTAAATAGGAACATTTGGGAAATCAAAAATAATAGCAAGAATATCTGAACTTTTTGCAAATCAAAATGTTAGGTTTACTCAAAATCATAGCTGGGGTTAAATATTGTAATACTTTTACATATTGATGTAATTTAGTATCTGTTGTGTACATTTATAAACGTGTCTTCAATTAAATAACTTTTTAAATAGAATGATTATTGATGCATGATATTAGAGCAGACTGTATACCGGGATATTAAAAAGCCAAAAACGAATCAAAACCTAAGATTCTGTATTATGATTGGATAAGATACTCGTGCAGTTGGTGTCAATTCTCCTATCGAAACTCACAGACTTATTATAAGTGTTACATTAGGCACATACTGTTTATGTCTGAATTGAACAAACAACAGGCATTTTACAACGATGACATTGGATTGCCCTTGGTTGTGCCCTTAGTTCACATATCATCAATAGTTTGTTGATCTGTGCTTGTAAGAGCTATTATGAACTAACACATGCCCAAGAATTTAATTTATTTGTTCTTTGAGACTAACTTAAAAGGACACATGTTGTATTTGTAAATATCAAGATTTTGTGCAATCTAGTTTTAAAGTAATATAACTAATACTTGTTACTTTTATTTAGTAAAGCCCATACATTTTTTTAATGTTTTGAGTTCAAATAATTTTTATTTGAATTGGTCAACAGTCAAGTGGGGCAATAGTTAGCATCTTAATTTATGAAATTTTAAGAAAGTTTACTTTTTCTTTGATTAGTTGTAAGGTAAGAATGGAATTTTATTTTGTGTAAAACTTATGTTTATGAGTTATTTGTGTTTAAACTAGAAAAACAAAATATAATGAGTTAAGTAACAATGATATTGGGTAACTTCTTAGGTAATCATAAATTTGTTGAAACTTACATCTGCTTTTGGATGATCTATCACAAAGAAATAATTTAAAATATTTACAAAATGGAAATGTGTAAACACTAGAAATGTTGAAAATATTTTGAAGCTCCATTATATTTTAAAATTAAGGAAAGAAATTTGATTTCATTGGAATAAGTTTATATTGTTCCCTAAGAATGTCTCCCAAGTTTCAATGAAAATCATATATTAAGTAATTAAGATTTTATTACTTATTTGTGACTGTGTAAATATATTGTATTAGGCTGCTGGACTAATAGAGCGGCCACGTTTGTACATAGTGCTATGTACGATGTAAGTTTTTACACGACAACTAGTTAATATTAAAGTGCCATTTCGATTGGCACCAAATATTTTATTGTTACTCTGTAATTTAATAAAAATTGTGAAACTCGAGACTTAGTATTTATATTCATCATCATCATTCTCCAGTCCTTATCCCAATGTATTACTGGTCGGTGCAACACGTGCATTTCTACCACACTTCTCTATTATTCGTCATCTTGGTGGTCACCCCCCCGTTTCTAGCCATATCATCTTTCACACAGTCCATCCATCGTATCTTTGGTCTTCCCCTACTCTTTAGCCATCGACATTCACTCTATACTTAATATTTGTATTATCCCTGCAAAATATAATGCTTACTAAGGTTTAGTAAACAGTCATATGTACGGTTTATTGGCAGCATTCTCAACCCAGAAAAGAAGGAATTAGTTCTGAAAAGCAGAGATTCTCGTTCCTTTAGGCTGCGTTTTCACCAGAGATGTGCGAGGATGCATAGCGAGGGATGTGTTTTTTAAGAACCAATAGAATCGCTTCTTTACCTAGCCTCGCTCAGCGCAGCTCTTCTGGAAACAGGTTAGCAGAGCGAGGATTTTTTACGTACAAAACAAGCGAGGGATGGCTGCGAGCGAGAAGCTGCTAGCAGTTTAGGCAGTGTTTGTTACAGGGCAGATGTGTATTGTAGACTCCAGCACTTCAACCTACCCGAAACCGTCAAATTTTCCCAATCAACTTTGAACCTTATGCTTGAGTGATAAAGTTTAAAATCTATTAAATAAATTTGACAGATTGTAGTAGGTTGACGTACTGGCGTCTATACATGACTGCACTCAGGCTGAATACCTTGCTCGAGATTTTTTTGCGAGTCGTAGCGAGAACACTCGGACAGGAGTGTACAGCCACCATAATATGACTCGCTAGGGGCAGACTCGATCACAGATTACTATGAACTAGATATTCTGACCCGATGTTCACTTGCAGCTTTTACGGATCCCTACCCCTTTAGGGCATTATGTATTCTGTATTATATTATCTGTGATTCTGTGGACCGTATGTAGCAGACTGAAATAGGCAGGCACTACTAAAGTTACATGCTCTGTGGACTCTACCAAATGTGGACGTTGCGAGGCCTCTTTCATTTTCCAGACGAAACCAAAACGTTAAATTGAATGAGCTGAATTATACACGAATGTATATATGTATGTATATAGACGAACTTTCCGGCATTTAGCCATATGTATGATAGGTACTGGATTTTTTTAAAGATTATATCATAGCTACCACCAGCTGCTATTTCTAATGCAGAAAACTTTGAGAAGCAGGATGCACGAGCGAAGGGATAAAAAATTTAGCACCCAGTCTCAGATAAGAAAAAAATTCTAGATACAAAAATAGGAGTTATTTTGTCGACCTACTAAAGTTGCTGCGTGTGTACTTAGAATAAATTTGGGAACAACTTGTGGAGCCGAGAATGCAAAAAGGCAATCCGAAAATAAAAATGTGCACCTATCACTAGCCTATAGTCCTTTATTAAGGTATTTTTAAATTATGGGCTTGCATACATAGTCGATTTTCTTTCGTAGCTATAATGATTAAAAAATCTGTAATAAAAAAAATAACTATGGTTTGCCCTCTATATAATCTGAATCTGTGGGTTTTCCTTTGTAATATATAAAAAGTACTCTGTGGTTATCTGTGCTAAAATTTTGTTTGGCTGCCGATTTTCATGAGTTTTCAAGAGTTTTCTGGGAATATTGGTTGAAATATCTTTTAATAATGGCTCTATATTGTGCAAGTGAGTATCTAATCTACTACAACATCACAAGTTATACTGGAATCTTACATTATCGAAAGGCGCGTATCCTGTCTACCGGTGGGCGAAACCGATCCGAACACTGGTTTAACAATAATTTCACAGTGTTAGAAACTGTCTATCTAAGCCAGTTTATTGATAACTTGGTAGTTTCAAACCTATCTTCGTGATATCTACGAAATATACACAACATTTTGTTTTTATAACCTAACTTTGTGATTGTAGTATCTAATGAGGTCCCCGAGCTGCCTGTGGTGTCCCCCTCGTCGGGTGCCGTATTTGAGAAGCGCGTTATCGAGAAATATATCATAGAGAATGGAGTGGACCCTATCAATGGCAAGGAGTTGAGAGTTGAGGATCTCATTGAGATAAAAAGTGAGTATTACACACTTACAATTTGTTTTATAACTTTCTGACATACTTGTGTGTGTACGAGGGATTGAATAAGCACTGAAACATCAAATTGGCTAGTAAGTAAGTTAGTATAACAGAAAGAAATGCTTACCCTGTAAGTCCAGAAGAAAATTGCTACCCCTTTGCAACAGCTGTGGCCTTGTCCTTTACAGTTACTGTTGTTCTGATCAGTCTCAACTTCCCATTGATATTCGAAACTTACCCATTAAACGATTTAAAAGCTGTATTAAAACTAAACTTTGTAAAAAAGGGTACTATAAAATTTCAGATTATTTAGAAGATAAAAAAGTGTGGAATTGAGCTGCTTGCTCAGCTAAGCCTTGTGATAAAACCATAAAATTTTACATTTTAATTATTATGTTAATCATTAAAAATACCAGTTTTATATACATATTGACATTGTTGAAAATTATATATAAAATAACATGATTACTTTGTAAAGTATTATATTGTTTTAATGATTGTGAATGTGAGGTCTATGTGGATATTTTATTTTTGTTTTTCCACTTTCTTTAATTAAAAAAAAAAAAAAAAAAAGTTTTAATGATGGTCTGGCAGTTTGAGTACTTTATGTGACCTACCCAAATGTCCTTTCCTTGGTATTGTTCGTCGAGTTGAGCTCCTTAAGTTCTGAGTTGAGCTCCACGATTACTGACAAATGCTTGCACTGACTGGACAGGTCCACTCAAATCTGTGTGGTTCTTTCCTCAAAAGACCATTTCAGACACTAATCTACATGTTCCTCATATGGCCTGACCATGATTATGTCTGGACTTTAAAAGAGACTGTGACCTCTGAGTTTGTTTCGGTCTTTCTTCTCAGAGTAGTCAGATAGGAAACGCCGAACTCATCTAGCATTTTCTTCTTTTTCTTTTTATTTTTTTTTTATTATTATGACGTGTAAAGTGATTGCAATATCCTATTTACAGAATAAACAATTTCATTTCATTTCAGTCTAAATATGAAATAATAAATTTACTACTTAGTCTGCTAAGTAGGAGCATCTTGTAATAAACAATAAGTCCTGGTTTGAGCTTTGTTATAAATTAGATAAATAAAACTCATACTAAAAACTGTCTGTGAAGTTAGTTTAATTTTTAATGTAGAACTGTTTCTATAACCTGACATCTTATGTAGTAGTTTACATCACTCTGTCCCACAGCTCCACCAATAGTGAAGCCAAAGCCGCCGAGTGCCACATCCATCCCGGCTACTCTGAAGAGCATGCAGGATGAGTGGGATGCTCTCATGCTGCATGCCTTCACGCAGCGCCAGCAGCTGCAGACTGCTCGACAGGTCAGTTGCTAGCTTACTTACAAAAAGATAGTTTAAACTTTTTTCAGAAAAAAAAAAATTGTGTAATAAAAATAACTTTCTTAACTTCATAAGTTTTGGCAGAAATCCGAAGAGGACTCGAAGTTTCGCTTACGGTTTCTCAGTTTCACTTACAGTATGTCCGTAAGTGAGAGGGAGAACGAGACGCCTAGAACTTCGCTCGAAACGACGGTTTTCGCTTAGGGAGTAAACCCCCAGTTTTGGCTGAAAAGTAATCGTGTTTTGGTCAGATGCTAGTTTTTTTCACTCACTTGGCAGACATTTTTTATTTATAATTTTGGTTAAGGGCAGGAGAATGATGATGCCTTTTTTATGATGTCAACAAAATCTAAATTCCATTGTTACCTGTCGTCCTACAGGAACTAAGTCACGCTCTCTACCAACACGACGCCGCGTGTCGTGTGATTGCTCGTCTCACTAAAGAGGTGACGGCCGCCAGGGAGGCCCTCGCCACTCTCAAGCCACAAGCCGGCATCGTCGCACCACAGCCGACGCACCAGGTACGTGCGTCATACGTAGCAAACTTTACTTTATTTTTAAATAGAATTATCAGTAGACAGTAAATACACAATACTGGAGATGGCGTACAATGGGGGGAAGTGTCGACAGCTCATGAACGCCCGCCCTATGCACGAGTGAGGTGTCCTAGGAACAAGGTTGTTCAATATTACAGGTGCAGAAAGTTCTTCATGTTATTGTTCTTGTAATTAACTGTGTTTGTCCCCCAGGCGGAGGCCGGTGCGGCGGGTGGTGGTGCAGCCCCAGTCGGCATGTCGAGCGAGGTGGTGTCGCGCCTGCAAGAGCGCGCCACTGCGCTCACACAGGAGCGCAAGCGCCGCGGACGCACCGTGCCCGAGGGACTACTCGCGCCTGACCAGATACGAGCCTTCCTCACCTTGGCTTCACATCCTGTAAGTAAAGCATTTATGTCGAGACTTTTTCGTCCGACTATTGAAATATTAATTAATAATGGAGTATACAGGTTATTTGATTACAGTGAAAATAGAAATAACTTATAAAAGGGTCAAGGAATCACGTGCTCGATTCCGACTTCGAAAGCAGAACCTCCTCTGATTATTCTTTTGATGAGTTTATTAAACATCTGGTTCTGCCGGAGTCGAACTTGTTTTAGTTTTAAGACCTGTCATTAAAAAGTATCAAAAGATGGTGGTGGTGTTCCGTATCATGATAATAATTTACCATCTACATTCATGTCTCATTGGGTGATATGGATCTGTTTCTAAAATACCAATTTCTATCCCGCAGGGTCTCCACTCAGCCAGTGTACCCGGCATCCTGGCTCTGGACATCAACCCATCAGACCACAGCAAGCTGCTGACGGGCGGCAACGACCGCAACGCGACGGTCTTCAACAAGGACACGGAGCAGGTGGTGGCAATCCTCAAGGGTCACAGCAAGAAAGTCACCCGCGTCATCTACCATCCGGATGAGGATACTGTCATCACTGCTTCTCCGGATCATACTATTCGTGTATGGAATGTGCCCACGTGAGTATACTGCAGTTAAATGTAGCAGTTGATGAAAGTGCCTGTGAAATTTTGTTTTTTTTTAAAACAACTTGTTTTAAATCAATTACAGGGGCCTTATTATGAAGTATTAATGCCATCATCATTTCACTGCAAAAAAAAGATGGTGCTAGCGGTCTTGTATAGCTCCGTCTCTGACTCACACTGGAATAATGGTGGCATTAATACATCATGATATGGCCCCTGAATGTTGTTTGGAAGACTAAATTGACGTGTAAAAGTGTTATCAAACTCAAACCATTTATTTCAATTAATCCATCTACAGGCACTTTTGAATTGTCAATGAGTCTGTCAGTTAGTTAGAAAGTTGAAGCTGGTTGCCCATTCCAAAACGTAGATCTCTATGGAGAAGAACGGGTAAGAAACTCCAAGAACACTCTTTTAAATATAGATATTACAAAATCCATCCATATCCAAAACTCATTATCCTTGTTGCTTCTATTTGTGAGAAAAATGTATAAAAAAAAACAAAAGCGTTTCAAAGTATAAAATTGAAAATAAGCCTTGGCAGATAAGAGATGACCAGTCTCAACTGACGGCGCCCGTTCACGAACATGACGCGTGGAACACGAACAGCACCATTCAGCTCGACCATTTTGTATGGAACTGAATGATCCAACACCTGCTATACCATCTATAACTGATTTACTTATTAAATTAGACCCCTATCATTAAATAATCACTTGTTGGCAGGTCTCAGACGACAGTGATCCTGCGCTCGCACGACGGTCCAGTGACTGGCCTGTCGCTCCACCCGACCGGCGACTACGTGCTGTCCACGTCCACCGACCAGCACTGGGCCTTCTCCGACATCCGCACCGGCACGCTGCTCACCAAGGTCAGCGACTTCTCCGGTGTCAGCCTCACCACCGCGCAGTTCCATCCTGACGGCCTTATCTTCGGTACTGGCACGGAGAACTCCCAAGTTAAGATCTGGGATCTGAAGGAGCAGAGCAACGTAGCCAACTTCCCTGGGCACGTGGGACCAGTCACATCCATCTCCTTCTCTGAGAACGGTTATTATCTTGCCACGGCGGCTGAAGACGCATGCGTTAAGCTATGGGATTTGAGGAAGCTGAAGAACTTCAAGACTATCCAGCTCGAGGAAGGGTATGCCATCAAGGAGTTATGCTTCGACCAGAGTGGTACATACCTAGCTATCGCTGGTACGGACGTGAGGGTGTACTTGTGCCGACAGTGGCAGGAGCTGAAGGTGTTCAACGACCACACGGCGTCCGCCACGGGCGTGCGCTTCGGCAAGAACGCGCAGTACATCGCCTCCACGAGTATGGACAGGACGCTCAAACTGTACGGGTTAGAGTAGGTGGGCTGGAAGGGCAGCACTAGTCCCATGTTATTATGATTGGTATCAATAGATAACGATGAGTGACTGTAACGCTATGCACGCTTCAAAGGTAGCATTGTTGACGAAAATGACGATGATAGCTTTGGTTGTTTATTACTGCTACATTTATGAATTCCAACTCTCAACGATGATCGACGCGAGACTATTTTTTTTTTGTCTATAATTTCTGCATACAACCGGTTTAATAACAATACGGTGTCAATTATCATTTGTGTAGTGCCATTATTATTTTTAAATTACTTATTTTGTTTAGTTAATTGCATTGCTGATTCACCGTCCATTTGGCTACCTTGAGCGTGAACATAATAAGTTACATATTTAATTAACTTCAATTAATAATTGTTAATTGATGTATCCAATGTATGTCTTATTTTACTGACCGTCATAGGGTGAAAGGTCGTAACTAAGGTCCGGAGTTTCAAAATTTGCCAAAGAACTAAACAACAATGGCCGCTCGAAATCTTTAAGTTTTGGTGCTATCGATGTTACGATTTTTTTTTGTAGTGTTTCATCATCATCAGTGTTGTTTATATTGAGTACCTTCTAAATCAATTCCATTGAAATATGGTAATCGTCTTCCAAACGTCATTTTTTTTTTAAATGGACTCACAATGAATAATTAATTAATAATTGGTTATCCCTGGTGTAGTGTCCCTCAGACATCTTCAATGTCAAAGACAAAAACATTTTATAATGAGTATTTCGACAAGTTACGGTATTATTTTATTCGTCTAGTTAGCCCAGAGGATTTAAGATCACTTGAAGCCGTTATGATTGGAGTTTCAATTCCGACATTATTTTTGATAAGGAAAATAAGTAAGACCGCATCTTTTACCGCAGGCTAACTCCAACAGCATCTTGGAAATCCTAACCGAAAAACACGATTGGTGTCAGTATACTAATTATAAATACATTAAATTGTTTTTTTTTTTCAATGAAAATATTAAATACTCCTCGAACAAATAGTCGATATGTATTATGACAATCACTGGCATTTCAATGAAAGATAAATTTAGACGAGGTAAAAAAGTATGTCGGTCGTTCGACGTTTGTAAAAATTCAAAATCCATCGCAATTTTCGCTTTTATTGTTAAATAATATGATAGTTTTTTCAAAAGTATTGAAACGCAGATATCGCGTTCAATTCCCAGGCAAGTTCAATGTTATTGCATTTGGCGAGTCGCGACCAAATCCAGATTATTTCAAAGTTGATTTTGAGTAAATGACAGTTTTGCCTGAAGTGAAGTTTCTAGCTCAGTCTATAGTCGTTAACTTTAACAGTATGTGTCTGCATCTACGAATTAAATACAGCTTTATCAACTACATAGAAAGTTAGAGAGTTTAATGCTGTATCCGGCCATATATTTAACTCATTTTTTATGCTTAAAATGTTACTTACGGCCTTTCACCGTATGTCGGCAGTATATTCCTCTGCTCGTAATAATATTTTTAATAGAAAAAACATAACATCTTCCGATATTTACATAAACATAATATAGTAAAGTATTATATACCCGTTGTAGACACGTTTTTTTGCGGCACAGCACTTAACACAGCGGCACTACGACACGGCACCGTCGCTATATACCATAGAATCGTGTCATATACAGCTCACACGATTATTCTGCGGTGCGGCTAGCGCTCCGTGCCGTGTACAGCGGGCCTAAGGGTGGATTGATAAATTGTGCAACACCAGTTACGTTGCACGTTGCATATTGCGATGTGTGAGCCCCACATAAGGTCTAGAGTATCATACCATCCACCTTTTATACGACGTTATAAAAAAACATGAGAAGGTTTCCATTTGAAACTAACAGTGTGACAAATCCCAGATGTGGTGCCATCAAGCTCAGGTAAGCGTTGAAATTAACTCGGTCCAAAGCTAGCCAGATTTTGTCGGCCTATTTAGTCGCGCCAAAATAATATAGATTTTTATATTAAAAAAATGGTACACATAGCTGATACTATCCTATACATTGACGAATTTTTGACATTAAAAATGTTTGACCGGTGTCTATGTTGATTAATGTCATAAACACAATTAATATTGAAGAGTATGTTTTTCTTGATTTAAGTTTATATTAGGTTAGGTTTTAGCTGATAAATCTTATTGTAAGTATATTCCTAAAAGCGAGTGGTTATTGTTTTGTAAGAAATTGAGAAGAACTGACGAATTGTGGAAGTATTTCATTTCTTTATGAATAAAGGGAATGAATTTGATAAGATATTTTATTTAATCCTATTTACTTCATTTCGTTGCCCCTATCCAAGGTGGGGTTTGCAGAAATGAACACTCTTTTCAGCATCATGTATCTTTATTTTCAAATTTACAATTAAAACAAACCCTCCCATCACAACATAATTAGTTTGATACAATAATAATTATATATACACTTATCATTACAGGAATATTAACATAAAATCTACCAATTCATATAATATACTTCTTCCGAGAATCCGCAACGCCTATGCAAACAACTATCATACAATATGTCGTCAGCTCCATACTAAAATAAAATATAATTTAAAAACTTTAAGACAATCAAAACCTAGCATTTGTGTACAGTTAACAGTTATAGTACGAATATAATAATAAGTATGAGGCTGTGTACAAACTACACAGATCATAAATGTTACTATGTGGCGAACTATGGCAAACTTGTGCAACGTGAGATTTCAATGGTTTGTGAATTCTTGTGGCCTTCGTGTACCTATATTTGATAACTTGTTTTCGAAGTTACGACAAACTGAGTTATTCGTATCGAGGCAGAGTGACAGTTGAGTTGGATAAGTATGTGACAGAGGCGCGCCGGGTTGCCAGTCGCATACGACTCCGTGCAACACTACCAGCACCTCTGTCGCATGAAGGCGGCCTCAGGCACGTGGTATCTTGCATGAGTAAAAATGAAGGCCCTTGTAACGTTAACACGGGTTTATATAAACAGTAGGTTACATAGCACTCACTATACCTGTGTTACTACTTACAGTGGTTCATTGTCCACACTTCTCAATATCTTAGTACATCAGGGTCAGCACAGATAGAGCAACAAGATGCTCGAGCAGTTTTTATTTAATTGATAATGAACTTTATTGCAACCGAAATACAGATGAAAATAGCTTGCAATATGTAATTCCGTGTGGCGTACGTGAGCGTATGTTGCTAGCAGCCACGCGGATCGTTGCAGCACATGAGTAAATATATACAAAGACCAAGTTCTTAAGGAGGGTTTTAAAATTGTTCATACTTGAGTATTCTGTATATAATTATATTCTGAACATCAGCTGCGTCCGCCTAATTTAGCATGTTCAAACAGTTGCCGCTCTGTCTGCGCTGACCCGAACTGAAAGTCCTCCGTTGAACCGCTGCAAGTAGCTACACCGTCCTATTACTATTAGAATAAGAGATAAGATTCGTTAAACAATCCACCAACCGCACGTCGCTACACATCGATCTAACGAAGCGATTGGTTTCAAAAACTATGGATATTGTCTAAGATTATTATTTATTTTTATCAATGTCATTTCATAGCAACATTGGACATCTTAATTTACTGCTACAAAACACGATATATTGAGTCCATCCATAAAATGACTTGGATAAATTTGACTATCGACATAGTATCGAGTGGTTATATCGACGTAGAAGTTAAAATTAAATTATCGATATAAGTGCACATTAAGTCGATATAACAACTCGATGGAACACAAAGTTGTAATTGGTTATAATACTATCTATTAGCTGATTTGTTTGACGAAGGGAATGATCGTTGGTCATCACCAGTGATCGGAGTAAGTAGATTGATTTTTGGTACTTGTATCATAAATGCACACAGAAAGAATAACATGGATAAGCCATTTTTCCGGAAAGCAATTCCGGTATTTCCGGATTCAATTAAATATTGTTAATGTTGGTACTGATATTATTTTCACAACACAGTAACAAACAAAGAAGCGCACTCTTCGAACCGAAGTAAACGAGTGAGCTACCTGGCATGTCGTCAGCGGGCGTACGCATTGTTTTGATAACCGGTTAGTGCACCACCCATGATCCTTTCTTCTGATTGGTCGTTGGGTTGTGTCAAATCGTGACTGAGTGCCGTTAAAAAAAATTATGAAGAATATAATATTGCTCATTTTAATACAATTCCTACCTAAGTTCCGGTTTTTTTTTTAATAATCAACCAATTCCGGAGGAATGTCCATATTAATATATACGTTTCGGATCAATGACCCCAATTCAATCTACCTACTCCGACCACTGGTCATCACACAAACAACTACCTGTGTCAGCTAAAATACTTTTGATCAAACCATTTATCGAATGTGCTATCGATATTTTAGTGCAAAAAATTCCGTCAAACCAATAGTTTTATAGTACTGGTATATTTTATTGACAGAATATTTACAAGAATATGCATCACTTAACTGGCTCCATGCTAATTCGATCATAATACAATTATCGACATTCGATAAACACTAAGATTCATAAATAAGTAGTTTCGAGTGCAGTAAGCCTGTTGAAGTAATTGGGTAAACGTCAAGCCGATGAGTACATCTGGGTCTGTATAGAGAAGGGTTAAAACCACAATTGCTTCAGTGTAAAAAAGAGACTAGAGTTATAGAAGACGAATAGTGCTATCCCTTTTTCGCACTAGAACAATGATTACTTTAATTTAGCCCCAGTTCAATTGTTTATCGACCTACAACAATACAATAGGCAGTGTGGTGTTGTAACTTGTAACATGATATAAATATGAAGGACTATGGTGACGATATGTTTACACTTGCGAACAATTTAAAAAAAGTGTAACGATTTGATTGTCTACTCAATTTTGGATGTTGTGTGGGCTCGCTTGTCGTGACATCTTTACAAAAAAAAGGTCTAAAAGGTCGTTCAAATGTTTTTAGTTTTAAGCAGAGTGACGGTTCAATAGTATCTCATTCATTGGCTCAAACCGTGATTCAATTAGTAAACTCGGCTACAATGTCAATTTCGCACTCTACTAAAGACTAGAGCCATCTAAACGATTCCTTACAACTTAAGTTATTATTCTAACATGATCTTGAGAGTTTATAAGTTTATATTTTTATTTCTGTGGTAGGGAGAGCAGTTTAGTATTTTTCCTTTTGCGTGTTTTGTTATTTAAAATACCGTTCGTATTTTATATTGCAATTGTTTTGCCTGATTTTTAGGGGGATCTGCGGCTTGTTGGCATTTTTAGTAACCTTTGCAATATTAAGTACCTATATTTTTTAATAACTACCCTCTATTACTCTTACAAGGGTAAAATATAAATTAATAAGGGTTTTAGGACATCAATCGTGTTTAAAGTTTAAAATCATGTAGGAATCTTCGAAGTTCTAGATTAGAGACTTGGTTAATTCGAGCACTATGCAACAAGTCGTGGCAACTGATCGAATATTGTTCATTGCCATCATGGAATAGTAAAAGTAAAATTACCCGAAGAATTCCATGATTTTTGTTAAGTTGGTTTATCAAAAGATATAAGTTCTGTTCAAACAGGTGGTGTGGTGTTCAAACTGGCGCGCGTGGCATGTCGCGCGGGATTCGCCTCAGTTCACCAGTCCTTTACTACAATATCTTTTGAGCGGCCATTGATTGTTTTTTTTTACAATATCAGATTAACAAGTCTAACGGATTTGATAGTTGGTTATCAAACTCGATCTACATCTACATTACACCGATGTGTCAGTTAAGATTGTATCGCATAGTCTCCCTTACGAGCTTTATCACTCGCACATTGTACTACAAGACTCGAAAGACCGAACAGCAACATCGTCGTAAGGTACACTTTAAGAACGCACATCTTAAATGAAACACACATACATCCCAGATCCCTCACAATACTTCCAATTTTTATACATTCGCACCTTTTCAGGGTGGAAACCTATCCACCAAAAATTCTTAAAACTATACTGAAAGGAAATGGGGAGAATTTGGTAAGGATCGCGACCAAAGTGTAAACATACCGAAGCACAGCGTGTCGGAGGCAAGTCAGTAAGGCTGCAGGACGCGGCCCATGAGCTGCGGGGTCGTTTCCGTCGGTCATGCGAAGATGAGCCACAACACAAACAAGATGGCTACCCACAGGAATATCTTCGACAGGAACTGCTCCTCCTCGTACTGCGCTGTGCCGCGGGGAGCTGCACAGACAATTAATTAACAAATTATGAATAGGCATTAGTACGAAAGCTAGTGAAAGGCTTTATAGACCAGATCTGCTTGCTGATCATTTAACTCGATGTCATCATCTTTTTTGCCCTTATTCAAATTTATCTACCGTCGACGCAGATGGTTATTTTTCCCTACTTCCCTCCTTTTAGCTCGCATCTCAGTATTTATCATTTGTAACCATCTCATCTTTCAGATACACTTACTATACTAATATTATAAAGAGGTAAAAGTGAGTTTGTATTCAGGAGTAATCTTCAGAACTACTGATCTGATTCCGAAAATTATTTCACTAATAGAAAGCTACGCTATTGCCGAGTGCCATAGGATATATTTATGTTCAAACAGGCGGGCGAAGATGCGGGCAGAAGCTATTCCAAGAATACTTTGTCAAAACTACCGAATACATACCGGCACTAGGTCTCGAATCTCCAAAGTTGAATGAGGATGTAAACACCCCGAAGGGGAAGGCGCCAATCCCGAAGGACATGTGGAAGCCCTCGCCGAAGCCGAAGCCGGGGAAGCCGCTGGTGTTCTCGGGCTCCGTGCGCTGCCCCGCCGGCCGTGGTGGCACCTACAAACATGGCGACAATTGTATTAAAATCAGGGTTGATTAGTTCATTGGTTGTTCATCAAGTTTGTCTCCATATTACAAAGGTTGGTAAGTGGTTGGCGGTGGACTCAAGAAGAGGTCTCCTATTCTAGAACTCTGGACATCGACGTGAAAACTGGTAACATGGATTAAGTTCATGATTCTGAAATTCTTCGTCGGTTATTAAAAAAGTAATTGCGGTTCCATACATTTTGATCGCATCGGTATTTCACTTTTCTATGAAACAGCAGATATTTTTTAGTAGGTACTAGTATTTTGTGTGTCATACCTTATTCCTAGGGTCCTCTTGTTTGGTATTGCCCCTGCCGTACAGCGGGATAACTTTGTCTCGGCTGATGGCCGCCTTGCACACGGGACACACTTGCCGGCTTGGCCGCGTCTCTAGCCACTGGTGCAAACATGGCCAACTGAGGACATAGTTGTGATATGATTATTAATATTTGACTATCTTCATCTATTTATTGGAGGAGCAGTTTTATTAAAGTAATAAATAATAATAAACTCGCAGTACCCTAATTGCGTAATATACGATCAATCAGAATCTGAATCATTTTGATTGAAACAGATTGCTAATCCATTGCTTGACATTAATAATACATTGATCAATACTATACAATGGTTAGACAATAATAATTTAAAAATCAATTTAAGTAAGACAGTAATTATGCATTTTAGCCAGCGTTTATTGACATTTTCCAATCTTGACATAACATATAATAATAAAACAATTGACACGGTTAATACAACTAAGTTTTTGGGACTAATTATTGACCGACATTTAAATTGGAAGGATCACATAGATTCTCTGAGTAAGAGAATTAGTAGTAGTGCCTATGCATTGTACTTGCTGTCACGAAGTGTCAATAGGGGGGCGTTATTAACAGCTTACTACGGTCTGGCTGAATCCGTTCTCAGATATGGTGTTATCTTTTGGGGTAACTCGACTAATAGAGAAGTAGCATTTAAAGCACAGAAGAGATGCCTTAGAGCAATGTTTCATTTGAAAACCACGGACAGCTGCAAACCCTATTTTATAATGCACAAAATTTTAACATTGCCATCCATATATATTCTTGAAACCGTTATGTTTGTCAGGAACAATCCTAAATTATTTTCGCGCAGAGCAGATCAATTTCCCAGGAACAGGCGGGACCAAACCCAACTATGTGTACCTCCCTGTAGGACTGCACTTATGCGTAAAAGTGTTTTTCATATGGCTCCAATTGTTTACAATAAGTTGCCTAAAAGTTGGAAGGAGCTTAATAATCTACACTTAAAAACAAAACTGAAGACATATTTAGTAAATAAAGCATACTATAACATTAACGAGTTTCTAGAGGAAAGATTTGTATTGACATAATAGCTTATTTGATTTGATTATTCTTTTTCTGTGTTGTTAATTTACAATGGAATAGTTTAATTATTTTGGATCTTTTATTATTTTTTATTGTTGACCTGATTATTGTCTTGTTCTGTTTGATTTTTATTATTTTAAATTTATTACAATATTGTTATTAGGTTCTCTTTAATTACTTAATTTATTGTTATTTTATTATTTCAAAAGAATGTTTTAATTAATAATATTTCTTCACATTTGCACGTCACATCATGTGGCAAGCATGCCTGTACCTAAATATTGTTACCACCCTGCATGCATGTATTTTCTTGTATGTATGACACATGTTTAAGCAAATAAATATTATCTTATCTTATCTTATAAGTTCGACAAAAAATTCTGCGCAACAACGTAAATAACGCAATGAATGTTGTTGAACTGTCATAATGAAACGGATTAGTCGTAATCGTTTACGAATATGTGTTACGTAATTAGATAGCTGATGTTGTCACATTTTAACTCAAATGGGATTTTACAGTCACAAGTTTGGTTTCACGAACGGTAGGTCAACGACTGACGCGGGAGTAAAACTCATCAGTCACATTTTGGAATCCTGGGAGAAGTCCCAGGATGCAATTGGTATCTTCTGTGACCTCTCAAAAGCGTTTGACTGTGTTGACCACAATACACTGATTTGTAAATTACACCACTACGGATTTCGTGGACAAGCTACAGACTGATCTTGTTCTTCCTTATCTATCAAACTTGCAGCAAAAAGTAAACGTTAACGGGGCGACGTTCTCGGGGTCTCTAGTTAAAATGGGCGTGCCTCACGGTTCAATTCAAGGCCCTTTTTTGTTTCTAGTTTATAATATGTCTTTACCTATGAAATTGCCGTTTTGTATGAAAAAATATAAATGAATTTTTTTCATGTATTTTTTATTTGTATTAATCGAAGTAATCACCCTTGCAATCAATGCATCTTTGCCAACGCAGTGTCAGTTAATTGATGCCCTTCTTAAAGAAATCAGCTGGACGGGAGGCAACAAATTCTTCAAAGGCATTTTGTACTGCCTCTCGGGTATTGAATTTTATTCCCGCCAAGAAGTTATCCAAATTCTGGAAAAAGTAGTAGTCTGTAGGCGCAAGGTCTGGTGAGTAGGGCGGATGACGGAGAGCTTCCAACCCCAGTTCTTGCAACTTGGAGACCGTCTGCTGTGCAGTATGAGGTCGCGCGTTGTCGTGCAGGAGCAGCGGAGAAGAGCGATTGACCAATGCTGGTTGGAGATGTGCCAGCTTCTCCATCATTGTGCTCAGTTCTTCACAGTACACATCTGCAGTAATGCTCACCCCGTTTGGTAAGAAGCTGTGATGAATCACACCGGCGCTAGACCACCAAACAGTGACCATCACTTTTCTAGGGGTAAGTTTTCGTTTAGGGCATTGTTTAGGTGCTGAACCAGGATCCAACCAACTTGCTGAGCACTTGCGGTTATCAAACAGAATCCATTTTTCATCGCAGGTAACAATGCGGTTCAAAATTCCTTCATTTGTGTGTCTGTTGAGCAGTGCAAGGCACGTCTCGACGCGTACTTCGCGCTGGCGATCATTGAGTTCGTGGGGCACCCATTTGTCAAGCTTTTTTACCTTGCCAATTTGACGCAAATGGACCAATATTGTTTTGACGCTAACGTCGAAAGCTGCTGCTAATTCAGCCGTCGATTGTGTATCATCAGCTTCCACAATCGCCTTTAATTCGTCATTGTCGACCAAAGTCTTCGGACGACCGCGAGGTTCATTTTTCAGGTCGAAATTTCCAGAACGGAAGCGAGCAAACCAATAAGAGGTGGTGCGTTGGTTTGTATTGTTAGCTCCGTAAACGTCGTTGATGTTGCGTGCCGCTTGTGCCGCGTTGCTGCCACGACGGTACTCATATTCCATAATTACTCGAATTTTTAACGTATCCATGATGACGAAAAAGATTGAAGTGCGATGAAAATGTAACACTAATCAATAAACAAATGACTACTTTTGGAAAAAAAATCATGTTTTTAAAATAAAATTTATTTGAAATTAGAATTCTTAGCCAAACAAAAATTATTTTGATTTGAAATGGCCAGTACTGCAGAACGGCAATTTCATAGGTAAAGACCTAATATATATGGCTAACTTATCGGATATAATACTATTCGCTGACACACATCTCTTATTTTTTAAATACATAGAAAAGATACAGATATCTTACATATCAACGATAGTCTGGTTGTTCTTTCGAAATGGTTCGCAGCTAATAATCTTACTTACTTAATGTGAAAAAATCTAATTGCAGTAGGTTCTCATTACCAAATGTACCTCAAATGAGTCTAAAACTTGATGGCAAGAAACTAGATGCAATCACGGAAACTATATTTTTAGGAATTACTTTAGATTCAAAATTGCAATGGGGCGCCCACATTAGACCTCTTTCAGGTAGATTAAATTCAGCTGCATATGCAGTAAGAAAAATAAGGCAGTTGACTGATATAGCCACAGCTAGGTGAGTATACTTTGCTTATTTCCACAGTATTTTGTCTTATGGAGTTCTGCTGTGGGGATCGGCAGCTGACGTAGATTCAATTTTAATTTTACAAACGACCATATTTTTTTTTTTTTTGGATGGGGAATTATCAAATAACTTCTCCCGCTCTGGGCGGAGCAGGAGGGTGTGTCAGACTCTTACTGACTAAAACCCACCCGTGTTCCTGCAGTTGCCTGTACGTTGCCAGGGGCCACGGTATCTCTTTCGGACTTTCCCGCAACCCCGGCAGGCATCGGTCCTATCAGACCCCTTCAGTTCTGCTGACATCTCTTTGAGGCGCGCGTGGAACACAACACGCCGTCAACCCGAGCCTGGTCCTTTTCGGACGGTGAGTTACCCCTTGCTCACCGTCCGCAAGCCCGCGCCTACGGTGGCCGGGAATCGGCCTGCGATTCCCGACGCCCAGGGCGTCTCCTGCGGCGGCTAGGAGCGTGAGGGCGCGAAATTTTGCCTTTCCCTCATGCTTTCCGCCTTTTCCTTTGCGAGCATTGCTGCTTCGTGGAAGGAGGTGATAGCATATACTCCAATGCCCTCTCGCTCCGTACCATGGCCTGGGCCAGGGCCGGACGCGAGATATCCCCGCGTCTCGCGAGTCCCTTAGAAACAAATTCAGACATTGATATACTGACTGTCTTCTCTTTATATATTAGAAAGTATTTTGTATGTTCGCAAACATTTAGGACTTTTCAAAATAAGAAGCAATTTCCATAATATAAATGTACATGTAAACACGTAGTAGACATGAAATTGTGATGCCCAAATTTAGATTAACTAAAACAAGCAAGTCATTTCTTATAAACAGTATCCGCTTTTATAACAAGTTTCCAAAGGCGGTTACAGAAGTAAAGCGATGGAAAGTTCAAAACCCACAACAAACATGTCCTTATCTAAAAAACATACTACCTATTAAATTAAATATATTTTGGCAATAATTCCTTCTACACATGTGGCTTTTTTTGTACCTCATTAACGGCATAATTATATAAGAGTTAACTGCTCCCAAATTTCCATGTTTATTTTTTACTTTCTTAATTGACATAATCATGCTATTATTTAACATTATATACCTACAATTTAATTTCAACTCTTTATTAGTGGCTTTAGTGGACATTCAATTATTAAGATTTGTTACAATTGTAAAAAAAATAAAATCAATTTTGAATGAAATGACATGATTGTCATCATGTCAATTCAAAATTGATTTTAATTTTTATTAATGTATTCAAATTCAATTCAAATTCAAAAGTCATTTATTCAAACTAGGTTGAAAATCTGCACTTTTCGAACGTCAAAATTACATAAGACAGTCCCCCAAAAACGCCCGCCTTTCACCACTTCCTAGTGCTTTAGCTTGGAAGAAGAAGTGGCGCAACAAACTCCCCAGCAGCACAGCTGTCTGAATAGTTAGTAAAACTTGATTCTATACAATAGTACTTATGCAAAATAATTTACTTTACGCAACACAAAACATTAAATGAAATTATTTTTTATATGTCACCTAGCACACGCCAATATACCAACAAAAAAAAAGTAAAAAGAACTTAATACCCGAATGAAAGCCTCCAGGCATAAAGGGCGTGCCCGTTTACATATAGCAATTAAAGCTGTAACTCGGAAATCAAAAATGATAAACTAGCGAACTAGCTAACCATCGAAGTAAAAATAAATAAACAGTTAATTACTAATAACAACAACAAAAACCTTGGGCAGCAAGACGACCGGTCACCACAAGCTACACCCGTTCACGAGCATAAGGCAAAGATCAGCCATTACCCCCCTCGCCATATTTGAGGGAAGGAGGCAACCCGACCCCCGACGCTACCGCAAGCTGTGACATCTAAGGGAGCATGATGAACTTGCTGCCGGTTGCTCAGACAAGAATAATATGATCAATTTTCGAGGTCGCTAGCTGACTATATATTACAATACAACTCATAAAAATAAAAAATAAAAACTGTGTAAAGAGTAAATTACGTCAATAATAAATGAAAACAAAATTAAAATAAATTGACTTATACAGTCAAATAAAATGAACTAAACAATTAAATTAGTATGGAGTAGTATGGAGCTAGTCCCAAGCCTTTTTGTCGTCTAAGTAATCTTTAACTTTATAGAAACCTTTTTGACATAGTTTGTGTTTAATAAATGATTTAAATTTATTGAGGCTCAGTTCTTTAACATGGCTTGGGAGTTTGTTGTAAAAACGTATACTTTGGCACTTAAATGAATTACAAATTTTTTGGAGCCTAGTCCTGGGCTCAATAAGTAAATCTTTGTTTCTATTTATGCTATGAATGCCGCTGTGTTTAGAATATAGATTAATATTATTTTTTACATAAAAGTTCTGACATGACCGGACTGTCATGATGTTTATTATTATTTCCTTACATTTATTCCTCAGTGAATGCCTACAACTTAGGTTATAAATTGCTCGAATGGCTCGCTTCTGTAGCACAAATATAGCCTGAATGTCGGCTGCATTTCCCCACAACAAAATGCCGTATGATATTACACTATGGAAATAACTAAAATATACAAATCGAGCTGTTTCTACATCAGTCAAATGACGGATTTTATAGACTGCGTAGGCTTCAGAGCTTAGCCGCTTCGACAATATTTGGTTATATGAGGGCGCCACTGAAGCTTCGAATCCAAAGTAATACCTAAGAACACAGTGGTGTCCACAAGATCCAATTCGGGCTGAATTGGATCTTGTCATTTACTAATACATTGGTTTTCACCTGCTTAACGTTAGGTGTCAGAAATCTAACACATTTAGTCTTTTTCTCGTTTAAAAGTAAATTATTAACATTAAACCAATGCACTATTTTAGAGAGAGCATTATTTTCATCGTCGGTAACTGTCTGTTGTCGCTTATTTATCTTTAATCTAGATTCTTTTCTATTTTGTGAATGTGAGAATGTTGTAGGCTTAGTGGACTGTAGATTTGTTGATCATTTTCTATTTTGTTAAGTACCTGGTACCGTTTTCGGTGTAAAAAGGGCATTTGGAAAGTTTTTGAATACTTTTTTTACAGAGTAAACTAAATATTTGGTGTTACAATATTAATTATTGCATTTCATAATAATTATTTTAGTTCACTAGTTAGCCATATTTCTTATATCCATACAGTAACATTGCTAAATTAATCAAAACAGTGAAATATTTGACAGCTATTTGCAACGTTGGCCACTATTTGTATAAACGCTCTTAAATGCCTGCTTCTCTTTTTTGAAAATATTGTAAAAGTCAATTATTTTGAAAAGAGTAGCAGTTGATTTTCTTGCCGGCTCTTCTCCATAGGAAACGGCCAACTGGAACCATGCACCTAGCCTCTGACATTTCATAAGTGGCCATGTAGGTTTACATGTGTAAGTGCACAGAGTGCAATCAATCTGCCCGCCTTTTCCCAACTATGTTGGGGTTGGCTTCCAGTCTAACTGGATGCAGCTGAATACCAGTATTTTACATGGAGCTAGAAAGTGCATAAATACTTAATGTAATAAATTAACAATGGATGAGTATAAATGTAAAATAGCATACTAGCAGTTCTATTTGCAGGCAACGAGTAGATCTTCTGTCTGTGCACAATTAATGGTTACTAAAATATTTTAGTATATTTTTTTACAGCTAAAGCAATTTAATTTTTAGATACTCTTACTACAACAAAGACATGTTAAAGAGCAGTGGATAACCAATATTCGAAAATAATTTGGCTTGAAAAAGGTAGATCATCCACATTCCACAGGCTTTTGATGAATTGACTCATGCTAATCTAAATAATCTAGACAAATAATGGTGTGATACATATATGTAGATCATAACATAAAATCGGTTATGCCTGTATTATCCAAAGAGAGAACAACAATCTAGTTTATTACTAGGTTTACAAAACTTGAGTAATATGTATTTCCGGAGTTCTCCAAGGGAATATTTCAGGTCAATTAACATTAAAATGATTTCCAATTATGACATTCTTTTATCTTAGTTTTATTATAAATCTAGAACCTATACAATAGTTAGAAACAATCAATCCAATACACAAAGTTAGCCTACAAGCAGGATTTTAACTCTTTCACCTTTTTTATTTTATTGCACAAATTAATAAACAAGTTTCTTGTATTCAATTATTCTTCTTTATATCCTCTTTTTGACCACTTCACTCTTTTTGACTGAAGCAGCATGTGCACAAAAACATTTCTCACTATGTTAACTGTGGTTTATTTATAAATTCATGTTCTGTTTATTACTACTGTCTGTCTACTTTTAAAGTTTAATTTATTGCATTTACATATTTATGATTTTTATATAAGGTCAGTACACTATTGGTTGGTTTATTTGCCAAAATCTTTTATTTGAATGTTAATATATTTATGACCATTCTGTTGAAGTTTAATGTTCATGTTGCATGTTTAATGAAACATGAATTAAGGGCAAACCTAGTTGAATAACAGCATGTCTATTATGACTGTGCTTTGAGCATTAGTGTAGACAGAGTGCTGTGTGCATCTAAGATATTCAACTAGGGCATGCACTAGACCAGAAAAATAAAAAATATATAAGGTCAAGACGAGGATATAAGTTGTATGCACCACAATAAAACACTGGCATCATTTTCATATTATTTGTAATTTTTCATGAAGGATTTGAATTGCTTTAACCAAGGTAATAATCTTGAAATATTAAATCAAGAAGTCAATTATTTATTGTTTTGAATACATTTCAGATACATTAAAGTGAATAAAACCAAAACATATTCCATTTTCACTTTACGAATGTATAATTATCATACATTAATTATAGTTTTTCCTATTTATATGTTTTCTACAATATATAGAGGGGTTCTTACCAGAACAGGTGTCCGCACATGCTGACGACGGCGTCGCGAGCCGTGTCCAGGCAGATGTTGCACTCCAGCATACGCTCGTCATGTTTGTCCTCCTCTCCGCCAGCGTCGCCGCCCGGCGCCGAGGCACTCGCCCTCGCTTCGCTCGTCTCTGCCATCACTCCTGTCCGACAAAACACTCCACAACTGATCACGTCAATTACACAAAAATATTTAACATAAAAACCTTATCACCACCAATGACGTTCCCACTGTGACACGACAAAACTTTACGGAGTTTCCTCTATACTAATCTAGATATATTTTATTAAAAACATTAACAAGAAAATTACCTGACACTATTAAATTTGAAATATTACCCAGCTTATTCACACAGAAAATTATAAAAATAAATAAATCACATCCCCAATCCCGTGGTTTGATGATCTGTCATTTTTATGTCATAGACTGTAGAGAGTAAAGAAAACTGTCACTGCATCTATAGTTTATGACTTATCAGACGATGAAGACGTGGCTAAAAAAAACTTCCGAGTGTTCGACGACCTCTCAATCACTCAATCCCGATACCTAACAAACTTTACTTGATTTATTAGGGAAATCATTCAAATTCTAAACAAAGTCTCAGTTACTGCACTGCAACAAAGCATTATCGATTTCATTTGTTTATAAACAACTCCTATGTTCTCTTTTATATTTCTGCCGCCCTATTACTGCCTTGTGATTGGCCGTTCTTTGTCTGCTCAACGTTGATCGTTATTTGATATTTTACGCAGTGGATAAACTTGCACAAGGAAAACAAATGTCAAGTTTTTACCCTGTGTGAACCGAATATTGTGTGAATATTTTTTCATTGGCATCGATTTGCGTATGTGCGTATTAAATTACGAATCCTTAGTGGTTTTGTGTTAATTGTGATTGATTGAAATCACCAACTGCAAGTGCTGGTACTAAAATATGTTGAAAAACAATTGTGACGTCACATTTCCAATCAGCTGAGGTGGTGCGGAGAGGGAGGGTTGAATACGATAAGTTCAGCAAAACAAACAAGATGGGTGGTGCGGTGAGCTCGGGGCGCGACAACAATGAGCTGATAGACAACCTGATGGGTGGCAACTACATTCGTACGCGGCCGGTGGAGCGGGTGTTCCGCTCGCTCGATCGTGCCGACTACATGACACCTGAGTCGCGGGACCAGGCGTATAAGGACCTGGCTTGGCGGAATGGGCCGCTACACATGTCCGCACCGTGTATATACAGGTGGGTGGCTCCACTGCTCGAGCAATGAGGGTAGATAAAAATCTATCCTACCTAACTACATCATTGGGTTAAATCAATAGTTGACATTGTAAAGCTAGCAGCATATACACTAAACTAGACCGAAGAGGCATCCTAGGTGCTGCAGCTTCAATGGAGTTTGGTCCATACAAAGATCTGTATTTTCAAAAAGGCTGTTAACATACCTAGATATAGTTTATTGTTTATTTATTTCCAATAACTTGTGAAGATGGACTATACTAACATGTCATTATCATGTATTAAACTGTAATAGATGACTATTCTGATATCTTAGCTGACCCATTCTGATTTTTAAAAATCATAAATGTAGAGATTGACTAGCTATGTCTATATGATACCCAATATGTTTTGTTATTGTATTGTTTGTAGATATTTTGAAATGGACCTATGCAATATCGTAGTCTATCTTCTTCACCATATCCACTGACAGAGACCCAGACTAATTTTAATTTCTATTGTGTGCCCGCCAACTAGCAAAGCCAAATTTGGTTTTGAAGACCCGGTTACATTCATACAGAAACACACAATACTTTGCACCTGTAGAAGTTTATGTCTCATATAGTAGCACTATAAATACCTTCAAGGGTGTAGAGTGTATTTGTAAATGACAAAATTGGAGTTAGTAAAAACATCAATCTAATATTTACATTTAAAATTTGGGGTCAGTAGCTCAGTACCCCTTAGCATGAAAGCAGTAACCTAAATACAATTGCCACATAACAGCTAGCGAGAAATGCATTATTTATTATTAATGACGGCACGGTTGGCGCAGTGGTTAAGCGATTAACTGCTGCACTGTGTGTAGCGGGTTCGATTCCCGCACGGAACAAATATTTGTATGACCTGCAGGTAGTTGTTCCGGGTCTGGCTGTTTGTGTATGTGAGTTTAAATGTTTGTAAACGCACCCACAATACAGGAGATATTCCTAGTGTGGGGCTACGTTTTTAAAAAAACTGTGTAAAAAAAAAGTTAATTTTTTGCCTGAATATCCTATACTATTAGCATTATTTGTATATACCTATATATATATATTTGTAATCACATTCTCGAAAACTGCTCTAAAAATTTCAATGAAAGTTGCAATATGGGGGTTTACGGATGAGACCGAAGCCCAAAAGTTAGTCACTAACCAAATGAAAGAAGAAGAAGGTAAAAAATAAAAACTCATTCACTTTATAAACTAACTACATCACAAGTAAAACATAGAACTTCGATAGAACTTCCCATACCTACATTTTGTAATAAAATATGAGAATTCGGCTCTCACTAGTCGTTCAAGAGGGTTGGCCAATCCATAAGCCAAAACAGTGGCTGAGTGCTGAGTGTCCGGTTTTAGTTGATTACTGATAGCGCGGACTCGCGGACCACCTCCTCCTTGTGGAAAACCAGCCAAGTGCATGTCTGACCACACACAATGAAGGGTTCCGTAGTTGGGATGAATTTATCCCAAGAACAAACTTAACATTTTAGTTGCAAAACATCCCATACTGAATGTATGGGAGAACAATAACAAACAAATAATATTTTAAAGCTTAAAAGGATTTTTAGCCTATCCATGATTCGAAAGCCAATTACAGCAAAATAAAAGCCAGTTAAGAACTGTTTTATGTTTTGTATAGCTTAGGGACCTGCATAGTTTTTAAAGTCAGCTAGAATCTATTGAAACTCCTTTTTGTATTTTTAAATTGAAATTTTCAGTCTATCCCACTAAAAACATAAATCCTTGCTATCTATACTTTTTTGAGTATCTTGCAGGCAGTTTGAAGATTATTAGCTCTTTTCTAGTTGATCACATCTTCCACAGGTCTGATCGAGTCGCAATTTGGTATTCTGTTACTTCAATGATATTAGAAAAGTTAAATTTAAAAACCCCTGACACAAACAGAATCCTTTACAAAGTAATAAAATAAAATGAAAACTCAAAACAATTACAAAAAAATAATAATATAAGAAACTCAAAAAGTACAAAAAGTCGCGGATCATACATGAGATATTTTCGGATACCCCTGGACATGAGGAATCCAATTTTTTTTATGACTTCACTATTTGGACCAGCCTGTATATAATAAATAAAAATATAATACTGCCGTGATTTTTTCACATAAATCCAAAACCAACCATTTAGCTAAAGCCTCCAAAAATGGTTTTCACATACCATATTTTTGAACGAACTTTCCAACGACACCCATACCATGGGATACACCAGAAAAAAAATCCTCCCCACTTTACGTGGAGGTAACCTAAATTTTATTTTACCACTTTGTCGGCGTGATTATTATGTAACCCATGCCAAATTACAGCTTTCTAGTACTAAGAGTCTCTGAGCTAAGCCGCGGACCTGGCGAAACTTTAAAGGTTCCTTGATGACTACGGAACCCTAAAAAGTGGCGATATAATAGCCACGGCTGGTAGTGGTAGGGGGAGGGAGCGGGGCGTGCTGTGGTAACTTGGGAGTAAGGTCATACCTATAATGCGGAGTGACCCATCTGTACTAATCTGTGGCGTAAGTGTACAATTTGTGATAACGACTTTAATATTAACTATTGTTAACTGGTTTTAATACATTTATGATTGTGCATTATCAGTTTCTGTGCTGACATAAGATCTACGTGTAGTAGTGCCACTCAGCTCGTATAATCAGTACTGACTGATGATTGAAGGTTCGTGCAGACTAGTGCGACTCCGGTAATTGTTCTACCGTGAAGTTTTCTTAGAAATTGTTTTGTTACGAGTCGCGTCGCGCCAGTTTGCACGAGAGTGATGAGTGATGCAAGTGTTATAGTACCTATTACAAGCTTGTGGGCACAAGCTAGTATGTAAGCTGCTTGTGTGCAGTAAGCAGGTTGTACGTGGAAGTCGGAAATTACTACTCGGAGTTGATGTCCTAACCCAGGTTATGGTCGTACGGGACGTCAACGAGAACGAGATGATGACGCCGAAGTAGCGACAGTACATTTACTATGGCTGCGTAATCTCGTTTCTCGTGGACGTCCCGTTCTCGGTGCGGTGGACAAACTGTGTCAGGCGGTGGAAGCTACTGGGCCCGAAAATAGATGGATAGGTTAGTCAACTGGACTGATTTGAGGGCGCGGAGTCAGCACTGGAGTGGGTTGAAAGGTTGAAACTAGTGTCTACACGAGCACTGTTGCAAGTCAGCGCTGGATTGACTTACTGTACTGTCACATTGTTGGGCTCGGTTAAACCTGCCTTAGGGCTTGAAAAGGCAACAGACAGACGTCGTATTTATAATTTTGGTATGGACAAGCCGTGTGCCCGATGGGATTATCTGTCGACGAAAATGACCAACTTAGACACAAACTGTCATCCCCCTATTTAACCCTATTTTAAGGGGATGTATTTTTAAGAATCTTTCCTTAGTTCTCACTTGCGTTATAAAGGAACTCTTGTGCAAAATTTCATGCTTCTTGACCCAGCGCTTTGGGTTGTGCGTTGTCCGTCAGTCTTCTTCTGCTTCCATTCCTTAATCCCAGTTATATTCGGGGTTGGGCCTTCTTGTACAGCGGCGCCAGGACGCTCTGTCCTGGGTTGTCATTGGAGTTAGGTTCTGCGCTTTCAATTCCCTTTCGATACTGGACCACCATGGCGAAGGGGGAAATATAAGCCTAAGGAGCCCAACGAGGTTTGCCAACTTTTTGTACAAGAAATAAAGTATATTATGGTTAAAGTGAGAAAATAAACAGTATTTCGGAAAAAAATACAGTATTGTAAGTATTTTTCTAAAGTTTTATATAGATACATACATAATTCATTAGTGCTACTCGCGCAACTCATAAATTTTCCACCAATTTTGAAGGCTTCGTAAGCCTCACCGAATAGACGAGAAGTTTTTTAAAATTAAATGTATTGAAGCTCTATTTCTGTCGTCCCACCACTGACCACTGACTATCAGCTATTCATACATACAGCATACTCATTCTGTGAATACTTAGGTTGCAGAACTCAGTATAATACTAAGTAGTATCTAATAGGTATTTTGTTAACAATTATCTATTTACTATGTCCCGAAAATTCGAGATATTAAAACAGTTTAATTCTGAAATTAAGGCTAGTTGAATCACCACGCACCAGGCTAGTTGCCCAGGTGCATGCACGATGTTCTGCGTAGATGAAGCTTTTTATTTATGCAAAGCTCAGGATATCTATGAAAACAGCATATTCATATACCTACTTTATTTTTGTTGAACAGTAGGTACAGCATTCTAGAGTGAAAAACAGTATAATACTGTTTTTAACAGTATGGTTGGCAAACCTTAGCCCGGGCGCGGTTTAGAGCAGGGCGGGCCAGTGCGCTTTCGACTTGTTTATTTAAATTTACAGTTTATCCCATACTAACAACTCACTGGTAGCCAAAGGCTTCCAGCTATTTAGTTCCATGGCTATGTGGACCACTGATTTACATAGATATATTATATAAAAATATGTATATTATAAAACAAATTCCCCCGCCGCGTCTGTCTGTGTCTGTCTGTCTGAGCGCGATACACTCAAAAAATACCGAACGGATTTTCAAACGGTTTTCACCAATGGACGGAGTGATTCATGCGGAAGGTTTTGGTGTATCATTCATTAAGGTTTTGTGTAAATTGGCTGAAATATGACGATTATTGTTGAAGATGTCGGAAAAAATTATGCCAACGGGGAGCTTTACTGGCGTGCGCCGCGTAGATCTTAAAAGATACATAAAAACGTATGTTCTACAACATGGTTCATTTTAAAAAATTTCAACAAAAAATCCCACACCATTCAACTTTCAGAATTTGATAAAAATTTCATTGTTATTTCCGAAGCTATTTTGGCCGGTATTATATCCTTATCCAATAAAATATGTTAATTAAATTGGGCCTTTAATTTATATTAAAATATGCCTTGAAATCATATTTAAATGAATACTTAGTTTAAAAGATATCACAGATTCAAAATTACGCGTAACAAAATAATTATGGTTAACGGCTACGCGGGCACAGCGGTAGGAGTCAATGACCTTTTCCTCGGCTATTAGGTATGTAATCCCGGTAGTACGTTCCCGTGGGATATTTTGCAACAACAACGCAGGCGAAGCCGCGGGCAAATGCTAGTAATATCTTTGATTAGTTTCGTGTTTTAAATGCCTGAATAGAAATACAGCATAGGTACATGGCACCGACTTAAGTAGGTAGGTACTAGCTAAGCTACTAAGGTGTGTTTATTTCCGGTCGTCCCCGCCCCGTCGCGTCGTCCGTATTGAGCGTCGATGTGCTACCACCCTAAGCTCTACCACTACAATGTGTATAATTTGTCTATTAGAAAGTTAGCCCTCGTACCCACGGGCGATTTTTTATCCCGCACTGGATTTTCAACGCACTGGTTAGCGCGCGAAAATCCAACAGTGCGTTTTTTGACGCCCTGTTATGCACTCCGTTGGATTCAAAATGCTCGGCTCAAAACCGAGAATTGTAAATAATTAAGAGAAAAAATTACGAGGTCTAGTATACCTATGTCTTCAAAGATATAAATGTTGTCAATATTAAAACAACATGTTTGTTACAGTGAAGTGTTAGAAGGACTAGAGCTACGGCCGGGGCTCTCGTTCCTGAACATTGGCTCCGGCACGGGCTACTTCAGCACGCTGGTGGGGCTGATCATCGGGCCCGCCGGCGTCAACCACGGCATCGAGGTGCACCCCTATGTTCTGGAGTACGCTGTCAAGAAACTCGGACAGTTCATAGAGAACTCTCCCACTTTGGACGAGTTTGAATTCTGTGAACCTAGGTTTTATGGTGGTAAGTAGTAAATACTTCTACAATTTTATCCGAATGACATTGGCCTATCCTAATAGTGTTGCTACTAGTTATATTTTGGACTGAAACAAAATAGGCGACTTGAAACTTAGTCTTACAGTCCTACAGTACTTCAAAGATTCAGACTGTTAAAGACATTCTGAATCTACGTCAAAATCCCACTAATGCCAAACGTTCTCAGTTCCGACCAGACGACCGATTCAGAGTTTGAGTTGCAAAGGACAAGCACAAATTTGCACCAACCCAGGAGGTGGTCATTTGACCGATACCACTTTCATATTTTTTTTTAAATTTCAACACATTATTAGAATTACTTTTGCCATCTTGTCTGGAATCTTGACACTGACAGCTATTGAACGCGGTTATGATGTGCTGATGGCGTTCAGTTTCATTGGTGATATTGGTCCTAAAATTCTGTTTCTATTTGAGGTAATGGACTGAGCATCCCCCCGCTTACGACGCCGTACGACCGCCTGTACTGCGGCGCCGGCTGCCCCGAGCAGTATCAGAACTATTTCAAACAACTCATAAAGGTAGGCCCTAGCCGTCGTCTGTTTACCTGAAAGTTTTATGTTTTTGTTATACACAGAACTCTCCTTTTTTATGATAGCGCATAGGATAGGATTTCTAATAAATATACTATTTTTAATAAATTACATTAATATTAATTATTATTAATAAATTACAAAACTATTCAATCTCACCCAAATATATAAATATAACACATGCATTTTAATTAGAAAAATTCTATCAAAAGATATACACTCACAAATTACGTTCACTAAAATGATAGATTACCATAAACGCATGACAAGGCAGGCTAACAATCTACGTTTAAGATCCCATAGAACGAACTACGGAAAAAAGAGTATTTTATATGAAGGAGCCCAGCACTTCAACGAATTACCGAAAATATAAAAGAAGCAAAATCTCTGTTTACATTCAAAAAGCTATTAAAAAACCACTTTTTAAAGGATTCTTCATTAATAAGTACTTAATTTTCTGTTAAACACATATCTTATAAAACAATAAATTATATTATATGTTTAAATATAATACACATTGTATAAACAATAATATACATACATCCATCCATACAAGCATATATACTTACACTATATTACAATCTACGTTAAATAAATAACTACATAATATATTAAATGTATATTCATAATAACGATAATATAATATTCTAACACTATACTAACTTTATATAACCTAATAAATATCTTATACATACACAAATAAACAAATAAATACCAAGAAGTTAGATAACTCTCATAACAATAATATAACTAAAAAAATACACAACAAACATAACATCTAAAACGCAACGCTATCGCTGTGATGCGGGCCTTAGCAAAAAGGACACTATCACTCACGCACACTAACCTGCAGCGGCGACGTGAACTCGACATCGCGCACTTTGTTTCTATTACCACTTATTTTCTACAACTACCCACTATACCTACTAATATACTGCTACTATTATTGTAACACGGTTTATTTGCCATAATGTGAACAATAACCCACTACGCCATTCGGCTTAATGTATTCTTACCTAATTATAAATATTGTATTTTCTCTGTAAGTGATTTTGTAAAATCTTTTGAGAAAATAAATGTCTAAAACCGTATTTATTAGATGCTGGAGAGGTAGTAGAGTATAATCTTTGGTATTTGTTTTTTTTAACCAATCTAAACTCTTTCGGTTCGCACTTTCGCTATTTCGGCATAGAAACATGGCTACGCTTCTACAAAGGAAATATGACTATTCGAGTTCTTATTAATTAAATTTGATCTTATTCATGTTAGCAGGGCTGACTCACTCCTTGGCCTAGGTTAGGACACTGCCGGTCCTGCAGGTGGAACACAATGGGGCTCCATGCCACAAACGCGCGTATTTGTGTATGTTCTGTTGGTAATACAGAATGAGCGGTTTCACAATAACTTTAAGCTTCATTATCGCTTCCGCGGAACGCGTTTTGGGTATGTTTTAACAGAATTTTATTGGGATAAATCTTACGTTACAACTATTTTGTTCTGTGATGTAAGCATCTACATATTATTATAATAACGACTCAAATCATCGAGGGTTTGTAGGTGCTTGAAAATAAAGCTTGATATAGGCACCATATTATTAAAAAAATCTCGCTTTTTTTAGCTATTATTATTACAAAAAATAAGAAGACAAGGCTTACTGTGGTGATATGTTCCCCTCAAGGTGGGAGGTGTCCTGGTGATGCCACTCAATGACAACCTGGTGCAGATCAAGCGCACCTCGGTGGACACCTGGAACTGCCGCAGTCTCCTCAACGTGTCCTTCGCGACCCTCAGGGTGCCCACCAAGGAGGATCCCAAAGAATTCTCCAAACCAAGTGAGATACTTTCAGAGAAGAAGTTGTTGTAGTGTTTGTTGAAGTGTTCACTTGCCTTACTTACGTCGCTTATACAATGGGAGATGTTTTCGCAAGAATTTGCAATAGGCCGAGTTGGTTTTAAATGTTGAAATTATATTTATTAATTTTGTTTATTTTGGTAGTAAGATTGAAACACAGTCTTTTTCTGTTTTTGGGTGTTAGGATAATCAAGTCTATCATTTGGGGGGGACACGTGACCCCCCCAAACGGTACAACTAAACTTCATTGATAAACGCTGAAGAAATACCTACTATATCTACAGCTGCAGTGGCGCAACTACTAAGGTTCAAAGTGGTTCATTGACTTCGTACCCGGGCCCAGAGGTCTGCTAAGGCAGTATTCAAAAGAAAATCTATTCTATCCGAGGCGGGGTGCTGAAATTATATTATTTTTTATACTTATTCTTATATGACATTGAAACACAATGAATCCCAAAAACAGCAAAGTGCAATACAAGATATGGAAGATACTTCATATCTGTCTAGCCCATGTGCCCTTCGAGAAATAAATCCTGGATCCGCCCTTGTGAATATTAATACCATAAATAATACTATTTACTTATGAATTGACTCGCTCACACACACCTTGCTTTGAGCTCACAGTTACTACTTTGCCATAAAGGCTAGCGCAGACTGGGGCGGGCCGCGCCGCAACGCAAGGCAAAAATTCTCCTTCATCACTTTCATACATTTTCTATAAACCAACGCACACGTACACTACAGGCCGCACCGCACTTTTTTGCATGAAAATGCGGCGCGCTCGGCTTACCTGTCCTATGAACATTCGTCTCCGGCTTGACTCGGTATATTTCCCCGCAGTCAACCTGGACGAGCAGTGCCCGGCGCGCCTGCAGGTGCTGGCGCGCGCCGTGGTGCGGCGGCGCATGCGCGCGGGGCTGCTGGCGCGCCACCCGCACCTGCGCGAGCCGCCGCCGCGCCGCCCGCAGCCCGCCAACTCCTGCCCCAGGCGCATCTGCATACCCATCGAGGACGACAGCGACGTTGGTACGTACTGGTTCTAAAGAAATAGGTATCTCGATTGACAATATGGGAATGGCCAGCGAGAAATACGTAACTGAAACGTTACGCACCTGATATTCCTTACTTGCTAAAATTGCTCCTCCCGCCTAATGACAGAGGGGCTAAATATACTTACAGAAGGGCTGAACGCGCTGCACGACTTGGACCACGTGAACGGCGCCAACGAGATGAACGCGCTTTTGAGCCTCGTGCTCAGCATGGGACAGAACCGCGTCGCCGGCGCGTTGCGATTTGACTCGCTTGACTCGCCCTCAGACTCCGAAGACGACGATGACGACAACGACGGAGGCGGTGGAGGTGGCGGCGAAGGCGGAGGCGGGGATGGAGGTGGAAGCGGGGACGGGGGAGGAGGCGGAGGCGGAGGCGGAGGAGGAGGCGGAGGCGGAGGCGGAAGCGGCGGTGACGGTGGCGACAGTGGAGGCGACCGGCCCGCGCGCCCGCCCCGCCCTCCGCGCGCGGAGCGGCCCTACGTGCGGACGCTCCGCGTGGAGCGGCCCGCGCGCGCCGAGCGGGTCATCCGCATGGAGCGCGCCGCGGCCTTCGCCAACCCCAACGGCAACGTGACGGAGCACCTGCCGGAGCCCGACCCCAGCATGAAGCCCACGCGCGCGTGCCGCGGCCTGCTCACGTTTGAGTTCCAGGACGACCACCGCAACTTGCCGCGTCCGGCCGCGCGCGCCGACGCGCCCGCCGCGCCCCCTGCAGCCGGCACCTCCGGCAACTCTAACACCTCCGACACCTCCGGCACCTCCAACACCTCCGGCACCTCCGACGACTCCTCCAAGACGGACGACAGCGCCCAGTCGGACCCTCTCAAAGTGCCGGCTGAAGTGGAAATATATCTGGGCAAAGAGGTTCCGGGCACGTCCCGCGACATGGACTGGGAGGGCACGGTGATCGCGGCGAAGGAGTCGTCCAGCGAGGAGGAGACCACGGAGACGTCGAAGGAACAGAAGAGGAAGAAATTGGACAGCGGCATCGGCGAGGGCACCACCACGTCGAGCAGCTCGTCGCCGGCCAAGTCAGAGTCCGCGGTGTCCGAGCCTGACGTCATCACGCTGAGTGACCTAGAGAACGATCCCAATCTAGTTGGAGGTAAGAATCGCTCCGAATGTATAGTCATGTTCTTTGACTGATTGTATAATTGCATAGCATATGTGTGAGTACTATGTACCGACTATAAAGCTACCATTAAGGTACTGGGTATGTCTTTCATTGAATTGAATGTGCCCTGGCGGCTGAGATTATGTCATGCTCACTCTAATGTCTCGCTGGCGGTGGCGCGTGTGTTGGATCATTTAGCTCCCTTCAATATGGTTGAGCTGAATGGTGCTAATCCATGCGTCATGTTCGTGAACGGGCGCCGTCAGTAGTCTTGTCATCTCTTAGCTGCCATGGCTTATTTTAATTTTTGAATTGTTCTTTGTTTTTTATATTTTTATTACAGACGCTTTTAACGTGCACGTCTTTCTACATTGTTCTCACATGTATAATTTCAACATGAATGATGTAACCAATATTTTGTAACAATGTTTTGATTTAAAAGAGTGTCCGTGGAGTTTCTTGCCCGTTCTTCTCCATAGGTACCTACTACGCTTTGGAATGGGCAACTAGTTTCATATTTCTGACCGACCGACTTCTTGACAATTCAAAAGTGCCTGTAAATGGTTTAATTGAAATAAATGCTTTGAGTTTGAGTTTGACGAAGAGTAATATCTTTGCCAGTTTTCAAATTTTTCCTTTCAATATTCAAGTCAAGCAAAGCTGAAATTCAAGCTAAGCTGAAAATCAGCACTTTTCGAACGTCAAAACTCCATAAGACAGGCCCCAAAAACGCCCGCCCTTCACCACTTCCTAGTGCTTTAGCTGGGAAGAAGAAGTGGCGCAACAAACTCCCCAGCGGGACCAGTGTGGCAGTTTATCCAGTCAGGAACAGTACCTTTTGAAGCTCCGTACCTTTTCCTGCAATAGTCTGCTCTACTGAGCAGACTTGCATAGAAAATCATATTTAATTACTTGATAACAAAAAATCAGGATAGCATATACCTTTGACCAATGTCGCGTGGACTTAAACATTTTGAAGGGCCGGGCTATTTTATGAAATAGAAATTTCCCACGTTTCAGTACAACTACTGAAACGTGGGAAATTTTTAATACTTGTGTAAAAATGTCTGTTATCAGCTTTTATTTAGTAGGTTCAATCCCAATGTATGAGAATAGATAAAGTAGTGTATGAAACTGCACATCACTAGGTATTATAACAATCGTGTGATACTATTAAAACCTCGCTCGCCAACGGCTCGGTTTTCACACTCGTGTTTTAATACTCCTTATTATGCAACAGTTTCATAAACTACAATTTTTAGGGTTCCTTTCACGAGTGATCCTATGAGGCTTATAGGATCACTCGTGTGTCTCTATCCGTCTGTCACAGCCAATTTGCTCTAAATCTAATGGACCGATTAAGTTGAAATTTGGCACACAATTACACATATGTATTTCTGTGACCCAAAACACGGACGTGTAACGTAAATAAATTAATTTTGAATATGGGGGTCACTTTTGGGGGCAAGTAAAAAAATATATATTTTGCTAACTGTGATAAATGAAAGATGTAGTAGAATTTAAAATGAAAGAGCTTGTTGCTAGAATTTCAATTATTTTTTTAAATTATTTTAAATGAATACTTTTGAATATAATTAAGAAAGTTGATGAAAATTTATCGTTCCCCCCTTTATCTCTGAAACTACTGAACAAAAAAAAAATACAGAGAATGGTTCTTTACTCATAGATTACAGGAAAACCTATAAGAAGTCTATGGTGTTAAAACAATATGGTCAATCTCTCAATATTGTGCGTACAAACTTACATTTGCAGATGGAATGTATGGTACAATATGTTTTTCAACTATAATGTTAGGTTTGTTCTTGGGATAAATTCATCCTAACTACGGAACCCTTCATTGTGCGTGATCCGACACGCATTTGACCGGTGTTTTTTAAAATTAATTGTCGGAGTGTATCACTGTCAGTATCACATTTTTAATTCGGTCTGACATGTAAATAAGATAGCTGAAAGTCATTCTTTATTGACACTACGACGCAATATTTATTGCCGAGTCGGTAAAGTCAACTCAACTCAACTCAACTCAACTCAAAGCATTTATTTCAATTAAACCATTTACAGGCACTTTTGAATTGTCAAGGGGTCAGTCAGTCACAAATATGAAGCTAGTTGCCCATTCCAAAGCGTAGGTTCCTATGGAGAAGAACGGGCAAGAAACTCCATGGACACTCTTTTAAATCATAATGTTGTTACAAAATATTGGTTACATCATTCATGTTGAAATTATACATGTGAGACCGAGAGAGAGAAAGTAGATCGTGCAATGAGCAGATAAAGGTGAAGAACCTTTTTTGGTCATCTTTTATTTTGTGCTCACCTTAGATACACCAAACAGCCTCACCTCAACAGTCTCATGCAAATCTATCCATTTAGATTTCGTTTGGTTTTCGATGACTAATAGAAGCGTGCGCGCGGTCAGGTCGGTACATGCAGAAGCGTCGGCGCGTGCGCGCGGACTCGTCGTCGGAGGGCGCGGCCAGCGCGGCCAGTGCGGCCAGCGCGGCCAGCGCGGCCAGCTCGGCGGCGGCCGGGCGCCGGCGCTGCAAGCGGCGCGCGCGCGGGCGGCGCGCGGGCGGCGACGCGCGGCGCGTGCGCCTCTCCATTCTCATGAAGCGCGGCGTCAAGGTATTTATTTTTGAATACCATCACACAGCCGTTATCTACGCATTCTGTACATCGGACAGAAACAGAGGGTTAAGTTCTAACATTTAAAACATATTTTCGTGTTAAAAAGTTAAAACTTTGACCTAATATCTCTGTAACTAGACGGTTCCCAGGTAGGATCCAGTACAAAAAAAAAAAAAACTCGGCTCGACTTCGTATAGCGCCTGTTTACACCCGTTATTATAATATTGTTTCATAAGTGTGTCGAATTTGTGCAGCATAATAATTTTTACTTAATTTCTTTAAGGAACTGCCGTTGCCGTACGCACTGAAGAAGTATGTCAACCTCGGGCGCTGCTTCGAGTTCTAAGTCGATGAGATGTCTTAGCTGAGCAGCGCGTCGCTATCTTAACCGGGTGCTTACGATGTTTTAATGTGACACGTGCGCTCGCGCAGTTTTGAGTAAAGCAACGTACTGCCCAGTTAGAACAGAAGGCCCGAAATTAAAATCAACCGTTTTCTTGTGAGAAATTATAATTCGCTATAACATGTGTTCATAAATCTTGAATTTCAAAAATTAATTGAACGACTTGCAGAGTACTTATTGATTGAAATCTGACTTTTATACACACATTTGTTAGATATATTATACATTGTCATGAAAAAATATCTGGGGCGAATAATATGCAAGCACTATTTTCGCCCAAGTGATCGTCTTGCAAACAACTACTCTCTCCTGTCATGGCTTCCAACACGACTTAAAAGTCAACAGAATCGGATGGCTAATATTTATTTTGAAAAACCTGCGTATTTTATATTTGTCGATTTAATACTTAATACTTTTACCTAGTCGATTATAAACTACCTACAGGGGCGACTAGGGCGGTACATTTTAAAGTAGATTCACGCAGTTCTTTTCAATCTAAAACAAATAGCTATACAAGAATATTTTCGTCTGGATGTGTCAACTGTACAGTCGTGCATAATTGTATTAGATGTAACTTTAATAACTGGCCATCTATTAACTCTTAATGGGTAGACGGCACTGAACGAGACACAATTGAAGTTTTATTGTTATTACGCCTTTGGGCGTTTAGTGTCCCACAGTGTTACAACCTGTACTCCGAAAAATCGTGTGATGTATTCCGAACAAGTGAATAATTAAGAAATAATTAGATATTATCTACAGAGTGATAATTTTCTAGTTTACGCTATACAATGATGCACATGAGACACATTAAGTAACCTGTGTCACATCACCGTACAGATCTTGCTCAGTCATTGAATGCCCCATGTATGCCGTATCTTATCAATCTATCTATCTATAAAGTCATAAATGTTTTAGACCCATATACAGTTTGATATTAGTTTTGTCTCTCGTTAATTTGTGTATACGTAAGTTACCCTCTAAACCATAGGCAACAATAATCACACTGACTGTACAACATTGTGTTACCATCATTAAATAAAAAGGTGGATAAAAGGAGCATGACTAATATTAAAAAGTTACAAGCCAATTGCTCGACCTCTTTCAGGGTGTAACCTTTTTAAATGTAAATAAACTTCATGTAGGCTAAGTTCCGACACTTCCATAGATCGGGTGTAATGCCAGCTTCGAATTTCGAAATGAGCCGCCATTTTGTTGTACGCGGCCGAGACTGGAGGTCAATTGATGATCACAACATCTAATCATACTGTCAAGCAGAACAGCTGTAACGCCCCAACATCTCTGTCTCGAGTAAAGGCGATTTGCCATGACTGAATGTGCCATGTTGTACAATATTTTTTCTATACAAGGTGTAACGTAAATAACGCAAAACCTCTTAAGGAGTCATTGTACTCATCATTATGATCAACTTTTACTATGGGACCACCCTGAAATCGCGAAAAAAAAATCAGCTGTTCAGTACATTTGTGTTCGTATAATTCGTCAATGTACTGAACAGCAGATTTTTTTTTCGCGATTTCAGCGTTGGTCCCATAGTAAAAGTCGTTCATATTGATGAGTACAATGACCCCTTAAGAGGTCTTGCGTTATTTACGTTGTTTACCCTGTATAGAAAATCACCATTTATCAGACAACTAGGTTTTCCTTTGGAAATTAAATTCCTTTTGAGTAATTATATAAACTAAGAAAACTATTTCTGGCGAGTATAGTTGCAACTCATATGCATATACTAGTCTCTGCCGAGTGCAATGAAAAATAGACTTTATCAACATTTTCTACGCCGTTCTTTGGCGAGTACTGCAGTTATCGTAGATTAGTTTATTATTAAGTAAGACTGTCGGTGCGCTGACGTTCAAATGGTCGGAGAACGCCACAGAGAACTTTGTGCGAACTTGTCTCATCTGAGGTATACATATTTATTCGTATCCTTCTTTAATATATTATTTAACGCATGTGTTTTGCGCATTTATTTTGTTTTGCGCGTCTATTTCTTTTGCTCATCTAGTGAACTTCGCGCATCTTTGCGTTTTGCGCATCCACTGCATTTGCACATCCGCTGCATTTTACGCAACTACTGCGTGCGCGCTTCTGTTACTGATCTAGTAGTGAGTTTACATTCTTCTCCTTAAATATTTATTGGAGTGGTTTTAGAGGCGGGAACATAGTAGATAGGGATACCAACTCGAAGACTATATCCATTTTTGTTACAACGACGATTTTGTCTGGTTTTTATTTTATCCGACAAATCGCAACTAGTCAGTGTTTAGTACCTTCGTCTCGTGCCGCGGCGAGACCATTTCAACGCAGCGCATAATATTATGTTGTGTCATAGTAAATAGTTCAAGCTTGGTCGGATATGGCGCTGTTACTATAGACGAGCTCTCAAATTATATTACAGATTATGATGTTTGTTATTTATTATGTTCAGAAGGTTCATTTTTATGTTCAGAATAGAGCGTTGACGTATATTGGTAAATATTCCTTCGTATAAAAGTTGCTATGAATTCAATTGAAAATTGATTGATTTTCATCAAATCATCATTGTTCTAATGACTTTCATATAGTGTGTTACAGATCAAATGTAACCAATTTAAACACCATTATCTGTAGTATTGTTATTATTTGATAATTTATTTGTGCACTATCAATATATCGAGTGCAAAACAGATCTTCTAATAATAAGTACAAAATATATTTATACTAATATTCATTATATCAATGTACTGCTGTTTCGTTCGACATAAGTAATTCATTATGGAACGAAGTTGCTTAACGCGGCTTGCGGTAGGAGTTGACTGGTAGAAATCGTCACGTAAGGAAAAAGCGTTATGCCCCCTCCATGCGACTTTCTCTCTTTCTATTATTTACGAGTGTGTGTGTGTGCATGCGTAACTTCGTTCCTGACGGGGCCGGGGTTCCCCGACCGCACACGTTTTCATGACAGTATTTGCATGAAACAAATGTGTTGTTACATAAATAACGCACTACAGTCATTCAGACTGTGGGCAGGTGCTTTGATTGAATCCTGTCAGCACATTTGATTGATTGCCGGGAATTGCCTACATCTGATTACTGCCAATATCGAGTGCGTTGTTTGCTGTTAATGTTGAATTTTTTAATAATCGCATGTTTTTGTCATTATAAGGAAATTCTTTACAAAAAATTAAGCGTCATATTCAACCAAAGTTGATTATTTTTATCGACTTAGGATGGGTGTACACTCTCCTGTTATAGTTATATTTATAAAGCTAAATCTCTACCTATGCTATCTATATATCGTTGTTATAAGTAAGAAATAGAGGTGTCGTAGATGACTTAAATAAAACTGTAACAGCAGTAGAGTGTGCAGCAGCTTTGGGGAAGTTATGATAAATGTTTATACGATATTAATTTGGTGTACATAATAATGTCTTTTGTTTTTGTTGCTAGTAATATTAATTATAATGATTTTATTATGATGAGCGTTTTTTATTTCGTAGATTCAAGATTCCCTTTATTTGTACTCATAAGAAAATTGGTAATTAACCGTATGAGAAACAGAATATAATATTACCAATTTAGTTTGTTTAAATTTACTAATTACTTGATTTGATTTTTAATTGACCGTTTGTAATAAAGTGGTCCTAATAAAGGTCAATTTAAATGGAGTTTGAACTTTGTCATGCATGACATTGAGTTTGTGTTCACAAAACTTGAAAATTATCTGAGATTCTGAATTCTAATATTCGATATTTTAACACATCACTAGACATATGTGTGATGTGAGGGTTGCCGTTTCAATGAGCTCACAAAAGTATAGGCATAATACGTTTATTGTCATGTACACATCGTAGCCTGCTAACATCTATGTCTTAAATAAATACGTTACGTTAGGTGAGTATGCGCGGTGGGTGCTTACAGAAGGTGTATTTACATTATCCTCTATTTTATTAATATTCTGTACACTGCTGATAAAGTTCTCTGTTATGGTCTCATTTGTGGCAATTTTTATTTAAAATACAATAATTTTGGCTAGTAATTTGTAACTCTGTAGATCAAATAGAAATATCTAAACTCAAGTTTGATTAATGAAAATGTAAGACTAATTTTATTTTCAGCCTCGTTTTTGCCATTTATTCTAATCATTAGTCTATTTAACCTTCCACTGGCTAGGTGCTAGCACCATTTGCCAGTCCTACCATTTATTCTTACTGGCATGTGCGTGTTCTCAGGGTACAGGTCATCAGCCGCTGGAGCCTCACAGGCGGTCAGGCCATTGAGGTGCTTCCTCTGTGGCCGTGGCGTGGCTCGGCCCGCGTCGCGGATCCTCTCTCGCGCCCACTTGTCGGCCGCATGCGTCCTCTTCACCGGCCTCTTGCCACACTCCGTGTCAGTGTGCTTCGCCTCAGAAGCAGGCCGACTTGGCGTCTCGGATTCACTGCCGTTTATCAAAGAATGTGCGCTCCTTGCTTTGTGAAGGGATAGTCGCAAAGGTTTCCGCGGAGGTGTTGGTCGTGACTTCACGTCGCTGTCTTTTCTGTCTTCGTTCTTCTTGTAATGACTCATCCGAGAACAAGTCTCGGAGCCATAGTCTATCCTCGGCGAGCTGCTGTACATGTCGCCGTTAGGAAAGTCTGACTCTGATTCAAATTCTGAAGACTTAGCACTTCGCGAGTGCAGTTTGGATGTTCTTCTGCTGGATTTGTGAGCGTTCTCTAAGACTTTTCCGTCTATTCTATGATACATGTAATGTCTTTCAGATTCCAGCTGAATGTCTTCTGAGCTGTCGTTTTTCTTCATTTTTCTTAGACGTTGAGACCGCTTCAGTTGCTCAATGATTGAAAGAGTTTTCCTCTCTGCCCAGTTAGTCTTCTTGATACTTTCTTCTATTCTGTCAGCTGCTTTCTTTATCTCGTAATGTCTTGGATCAACACTGGCGGTGGAGTGCGTGTCCCGCATGTCCAAGTCGCTGTCTGACCGGAAGTAGTCCTCACACTTGGACCGGCTCAGTCTCTCGTTCTTCATTCGTTGTTTCTCTATGTGTCTTTGGTTCCTCTCGATCATGCGTATCGCTGCGTCGGTCTCGGCGCTGTAGTCGATCCCTCCATGAATGCAGTGATGGGAGAGAGAGTGACGCATTCGTTCGGCTTTGTGTTCGAGGCTGTGGGAGCTGTGCGACCTGTGGTTCAGGGGTGGTGAAGCTCTGGGGGAGATAGCCGCTCTGGAAGATGCTCCTGAAGCGTTTGACCTCGGTCTTATCATTGGTAGATTATTCTCCACGCCGTCAAGTCCCGGTAGTTTGGCGACGATGGCAGTAATGTCTGGGCCTTTCTGGAACACCTGCACCTCAGACTTGGGACTGGGCTTCTGATGCGGTTCCGTCGTGATGTTGATGTTGGTGACGTTCTTCTTCGTCTTGTTCACTGTTATGCAGCTATCGTTACTGCTAACTGAATGTAGCTGAAAAGAAGAAAACAATAGAAGTGTCAATTAATGTCGCATGTATAGAAGTACAGCATGTTCTAGGGACCAAAGATGAATAATATGTCTTCTTAAAAATTAGCAATGAGTTCCCCATAGTAACCTGCGGATGTCTGCTGAGCAGTTCGGCGACCTGCTCCTCGAGGTAGGAGATGCGGTGCGTCAGCCTGGTGTTGTCGGAGCGGAGCCCTTCCTTCGCCTTCTCGGCATCATCTGCTGCAGATCTCAGGGCACCTAACTCCGCTCGTAATGATGCTGCTTCGTTCTAAAATAAGAAATCAAGAATGCGTCAAAATACAGTCTCCTCACAGCCGGCTAGCCCTTTTCGAGTTATTAATGAATGCCTAGCGCATAATGCAATGCGGGCCTGATAACCCTCGCACTTTGTATTTTTTCTTCTCTCTTGTATCACGAGCTATATCTACGAAATTAGCTGACGGAAAACTTTTTGGGTATGTAGTTCGTGCTCTCGTATACCTACATCCTGAAATTACTTTTCTAATAAATTATACCCAGCGTTCATATGCACCTGTGTGAAGCCGTTGGATGGTTGCGGCGCCTGCGCGGATCCGGTACTGCGCAGGAGTACGAGGCGCGCTGGGTTAGCGGCACTCGTGGCGCGCTGCAGGTCCTCCTGGCTGCGGCACGCTAACACTGATGTGCCGTTCACCTCAATTATTCTGTGGAACAATAAAAAATAATGCAATCAGCAGGTAATATTATGAATTATGTTATGAGATGAGATTCTGGGGCAGGTAGTCAGTCAGTTTATGTAACAATATTTAGGTTTAAAAGAGTGTCCATGGCGTTTTTTCCCCATACTTCTCCATAGGAAATTAGGAACCTACTACGCTTTGGAATGGGCAACTAGCTTCATCTTTCCGACTGACCGACTGCTTGAAAATTCAAAAGTATCTGTAATGCCTTGAATTTGAGTCACTGCGAGATAATGAATTAGATTTATTTGCGGCACCTATACCTTCTTACATTCACATCTTGCCATCAGAAAGTATTGCGAATTGCTTAAAATTAATGTCCTTACTGCTGTTGAAACACGCACATTCTATTTCCATGAAAATTACTTTCACGGCAACTGTGAACGGCACACTACCTACTCAGTAGCGTGTGTCCACCGAATTTACACATTTGATTCGTTATAATTGGTTAATTGTATACTTAAGTTGCAAACTATCGCTAATTTCACTGTGCTTAGGTGTATACCTACTTGTAGGCGTTTTTAAACTTATTGCTTTCTAACTGCGTATGTTACGGTTCGATAAGTTGTTCATGCTTCGGAGTTGGTACATTATTTTGTTGGATGTACATTTCTGTTGCTTGGTATCTTGCCCCCTGTGGCACATTACCTATTAATCTGCCTAGCCTATTCCCCGGTATGTTGGGGTCGTCTAACCGGTTGCAGCTGAAAACCTACCGTATAACTTTTATCTGACTTTACGGCTAAACTGATTTTTTTATTATGTTCCTAATTGTGTACGTATGGGATCTGCAGAAAAGTAGTGCATGATAAAGCTATGCTTTTCTCCTACAATGATTGTGAAGAGCATACCTAGAGCTTATAAAGTATCTAGTAGGTACTTTACACACGCTACGCACAATGTTTGCCAAATAGGGAGTTGAGCACGTCCTTCAATTCCTGCTCTTTGTGACAACGAATGAAAACGTTCCTGAATAATTGTCATGCTCTTAGACAACTTATCTATCAATATGAATCTATTAAAGCCTTTAAGCGAAACATTAATAAGATCTATTATAGCATAAACAAGAATAATGTTCGTTTGACAAATGCGCAAGAGTGGACGGTTGTTAGGATCGATAAATCGTGTAGAATTAATCGTTCGACTCCTTTTACGTCACGTCAGAGCAATTCACATATATAAATATTTATTATTATTGCCCCAGGGCCCCCAGGGTACATTCTCTGAGGGCTTTCCTGGGATTGAAAATGCTGTTAGATGCTGAGAAGTAAAACTTGATTGATTATATTGTTCTCGGGTGTAATAAATAAGAACAATCAATTAAATGGGCGTAGGTAGGTATAGCAGTTACCTTTTAGCACATGCATGGCAAAGACGAAATTCTGGCGATCCTCGCATCTTAATGCTGCGTGCTTGCTGCCTTCAATTATTTATCTACTTATCATGTTAGCACTCAAGCTGCTAATTATAATATCTGATTATATTTACAAAATCATGAAGATCAGAACTAGTTATGGACAGCTCGTCAATTACAACACTTGTCGACTGATTAGCATAGTAGGAGGAACAACTACTCGACATAGTAAGATGATAATGATTTACAGATCCGCGATTAGATCGATAAGTGATTCATTCAGGTTTCCTCTTCTTTTTTCGTCCCAAAGGAACTAGTATTGCGCTCATTGGTAAAGAGCTTACCTTAATTAAATAATTCTACGTGAGTTTTTTTTACTTTGCTTATCTTGCAGTCAGTTTACAAAACTATGAGCAGATGAGCTGTAGGATGATCTGGCAGGGAACAGTTATTCCTCATCAGGAGCAACTCTCTTATTATTTAAGCTCTCTACAAGTTTTCTAATTGTAGAATGTTGCGTCTTTTGAGTCTGCTGACACAATCTAGCATTGTGAGTTGAGGGGCCAAATGGTTGGGGTGTCTTTCCAGTCTGGACTTGTATTTTCGTGCACATGAACTGAAAACAGCCAAGGAAGAAATACTTCCTTGACTATTTTCATGTTCAGGTGTTAGTGACCTTCGGCGTTCCTGATAAACCATGGTGCATTGATATCTGTTTTAACGAAAGTAGTTACGTAGGTACCGCGGATTTCTTAGAACAGTCATCCTCTTAGGGCTTCACCACAAATATTAGTATGGATGTTCTATCTGAGTTAAACGACATGCAAACAAAATGAAAAAAAAATCTTAGAAAAATAAAGTCTATGCGAGCGAAGCCACAGGTAGGTAGCTTGAATGCCAATAAATTTCGTGAGCATAGTGAGTCTTTAGAATATTTTGCACATTCTCCAAAGGGTGAGGCGGCAATGTTATCTGTGAGCATTCTATACAGACGTGTATTGATGGCCTGTCGTCACCGGCGGCGGCGCGGGCGCTGTGTCCTTCCTACTTGTGGCCTTGTGCACATAGCGTGCCTTTAGCGTCATAATTTATCGAAGTCGCATGAAATTCTAATGTCAATTTTAAGTTCTGACTACGACATAATATGTCTGACAGAAACCTGGTTAGATGACTCGTTCTTATCCTCTGAATACTTTGATCAGAGGTATACTGTTGTACGTCATGATCGTAGTGCACAGTTTAAAGATTTGTATTTTAAAAGTTATGGTGGTGGGATATTGGTAGCTATTAGTAAAAAGTATAATTTTGTTAATAAAACTGAGTGGCAAACTTCCGTTGAGGATATGTGGTTATGTATAAGTGCTGGTGGCGTCTGTATGAATATTTGTGTTGTTTATTTACCGTCTTATATACCTTGCCATATCTTTGTTCAATTCTTGGCCAAGGCTGAAGAAATTTGCTTGCGTTATATGGATTGCACCACTGATTCTTGGTGATTTTAACCTTCCTAATGTGAAATGGCTTCAGTCTAATGATCCCTTTGTAGGAATTAGTGACCCTAAGTCTTTAGCGTTGAGGGATTTCCTACACATCACCGGCTATGTTCAAATGAATAGCGTCTGCAATGTGAATGATAATATCTTAGACCTCATCTTGGTGGATGAGAATTCCAGTCTTTCTGTTTCTTCCGCGCCCCCCATCAGTAAGCTAGATATACATCATCCGCCACTAGAATTAGCCCTTACTAAAACCTCAATTTTTAATTAAAATTATAATATTCTACAGTCTAAATATATTTTCATTAAAACAGACTACGAGGCATGTGTTCGTGATCTACGTAAAATAAACTGGGAGGATTATTGTCATTTGAGTTGTAATGATTATGTTCTGACATTTTATAACTTACTATAGGAAAGTATAGATAAATACACTCCAAAGGGTAAACCTAAGAATAGTTGTTATCCAGTTTGGTTCTCAGCTTCGTTAATTAAACTTGTTAAGGAAAAGCATAAATACAGGACTCGGTTTAAACGGTACAAAAACCCTCGGGACTACGATACTTTTGCTTCCTTACGGATGCGAGTTGGGAGAGCTATGGATAACTGTTTTAAATATTATATAGAAAGAATTGAGAGTGAATTAAAAACAAATGTAAAAGCTTTTTGGCGTTATACTAGGTCTGGAAAATCGTTCAGAGGTGTCCCTGACCAGGTTTCTTGGGGTGATCGTGTAAGTGAGGGTGGTAGTGGTGTGACTGATCTATTTGCCGACTATTTTGCATCTGTGTACGGTGTTAATCAACAGCCTGGTGACTTGTCTCCAGGTTACTCCTCGTCTAATTACAGTATGTCTTGCATTGGCATTACTGAGAATGAAGTTAGAAATAGCATCAAAAAGTTAGATCTTAACAAAGGAGCTGGTCCGGATGGACTTCCTCCTATTTTTATTCGTCTCTGCATTGATGCTCTGGTTCTACCACTGCAGATTATATACAATAAATCCCTTAAGGAAGGAACATTTCCTGATTTATGGAAGATCTCACATATTATCCCCATACATAAGTCCGGTAGTATGAATGACGTAACTAACTATAGGCCAATCTCTATTATATCACAATTTGCAAAGATGTTTGAGGGTCTCATATACAAGGTAGTTTATTCTCACCTCCGTCATATAATTAGTTTGAAGCAACATGGTTTTGTGTCTAATCGTTCTACTATGTCTAACCTGCTTATTTACACTACTTTCATTAGTAGCACCTTTGAAGCTAGGGGTCAGGTTGACGCTGTTTACACAGATTTTGCAAAAGCCTTCGATCGCGTTGATCACTCAATTCTTTCTATGAAATTGAATTGCGCTGGTATTCATGGCTCTCTGTTGCGGTTGTTTGAGAGTTATTTAGTCAATCGTTCTCAGATAGTTGCCTTGGCCGGTTATGAATCTGCTCCTTTTTCTCCTGGCTCTGGTGTTCCACAGGGCTCTAAGCTGGGTCCTTTGCTGTTTTTGGTATTTCTAAATGATCTTTTAGATTTAATAAATTGCAATTGTTTAGCCTACGCTGATGATTTAAAAATATACTGTAGGATATTGGACCTGAGTGATTGTGCGAGGCTTCAGAGAGATCTTGATGTCCTTCAACAATGGTGTTTGAACAACAGAATGACGCTCAATGTTAAAAAGTGCCAGACTATTACATTCACGAATAAAGTGAATTACATTAAATTTGATTATCATATTGATGGATCGGTGCTGAGCAGAGTGTCGGTCATCCGTGACCTAGGGTTACTCTTTGATACATCTCTATCTTTTCGCGATCACATAGATAGCGTAGTGACTAAGGCTAAAAGAATGCTTGGCTTTGTAATCCGTATGTCCAAACCTTTTCGTAATAGTAGTAGCATTATTTTACTTTATAACGCACTAGTAAGGAGCTCCTTGGAATATTGTTCCACTATTTGGTCTCCCTATTACTCAACTTATACTAATAATGTTGAATCTGTTCAGGCCCGTTTTGTTCGGTATTTATGTGTGAAGAATGGGATTCGAAAATCTATACCTGATTACTATGACAGGTTAAGGCACTTTAATATAATTAGCTTAAATGAAAGGCGTAACCATTCGGACTTACTAATACTTCATAAAATTATAAACGGTTCCATTGATGCACAATTAATAAACTATTTTAACTTTAGGCCTAGCCAACGTAGTAAGCGTCATCATCGTATTTTTGAATTACCTACATCCACCTTGAATACTACATTTATTAGCCCCCTTACACGTATGGCAAGGCAATATAATGAAAGGTCGAACTTGACGGATTGCCCTATTGATATTTTCTCCATGACTTTCGCTTCATACAGACGCTCCCTATTTAAACAGTGTGATGAGCGCCCGTCTATCTAGCTCACATTAGTTTGTTTTTGTAGTGTTGTAGATTTATGTCTACTAGACACACTTTATGTTGTTCTCCTTTGTCTCTAAATTTCATATTTGAATGTCATGCATACCTGTCATTTGCATGGTTACTGAAATGCTAATTTTAGATGCTATTTAATTTGAATTGTAAGTGACTGTGCTGTTGGTGTGCTTATGATAAATAAATAAATATTTAAGTAGCGAACTCGGTTGCTGTTCAGTTTCATGGTTTGTTAAATAAAAACCGGCCATGTGCGAGTCGGAAAGGCACACGAAGGGTTTCGTACCACCGTACATTATTCAGCAAATAAACGAAAATACTAAACGAAGAATATTACATAATTTTTAAAGATTAAAAAAATAAAAAATATATTTGTTTTCTACTCGACGAGCTCTAGACAATGACACCCTACATGCCAGGAAGCGTATATTTTTTTCTCTAAATCAAAAGTTTATTGTATGAAGAGAAAAAAAACTTCCGGTCCCTTTAATTTTCTGTTACATTTTTATTATTTGTTGTTATAGCGGCAATAGACATGCATAATCTGTGATATTTTCAGCTGTCTACCTATTACGAGTTATGAGATACAGCTCGCTGACAGACAGACGAACAGACGGACATATTAGAAATAGGGTTCCGTTTGGCACGTTTCGGGTACGGAACCCTAAAAACTAATGTCCAGTCCGACATCGGCTTTATGTCATGTAGCTTAGTAGATCATCATTTAGCCTTACAAGGCCCTATTCTCTTAGAAATATGGAAGTTATTCAAATATTCTAAAACAAAATAAAGAGATAAAGCGAAAACAGATCGCATATCTGGCGAAGCAACCAGTTATTAGGCGCGGTGTGTGGCCGTCACAACTGCGAAGAAATTCCATGCACTAATGTAAATTACTTCGACAGTGTTTGCCCACAGTCCGAGGCCCATCGTTGCCCAGATATGGGCATAGATAGCATCGCGATGGTCGTGATTGCCGGCCGCTGACCCACGGTGCTGCGCCTGTGCAGATGCACGCGCGCATTTGCGTAGTTATTGCGCGCTATAAAGTGGTGAGTGCGGAGATTGCATCGTAAAGGCGTTTTATGTGAGTTTTGGTGTTTCGTGAATGGATGTTATGACTATTTCTCCGAATCAATGGTTTCATGTAGCGACTGACGGCTAGAGTTTACATGTTTCCGTGTCGTCTTTTTCCTGAGTGACTTCGTTGGAATTTCAAAGGGGGAGTTGAATGCAAATTGTCCGAACGTCTACGTGGATTTGTAAGAAAAAGTTATACTGTGGAATTGTGGACCACTCAGGCAAAATGACCTAACATACCGTAGTTATTAACAATAAACTTTGTCCTCAACAGAATACCTACAATTTTAAACTAGGCCGCGTAGGCTAAGTGGGCCACATAAAAAAGGAACTGAATAGTAAGGTACTTAGCTACGCTTGCCGGGGTTGGTCCGTAGATGGGTGACCATCTTTACATACCGAGACTTCTCCGTGGCTCGGAAAGCACGTTAAGCCGTTGGTCCCGGCTGTCATTCGTGAATCTTTCACGTGGATTTTTCACAGTCGTTACGGGTCGTCAGAAGTCCGAAAGTCTGACAATCAGTCTTACCAAGGGGTATCGTATTACCCAGTAACTGGATTGTGGAGATTGTCAGATAGGCAGTCGCTCCATGTAAAATACTGATATTCAGCTATATCCGGTTAGACTGGAAGCCGACCCCAACATACCTAGTTGGGAAAAGGCTGGGCAGAGAGTAAAATACTTACTCGTTTAATTAAAAAAATACTGTAAAACGTACCTGTCTCCAGCTTTAAGCCCTGGGTTGTCCCCGGGCCAGTCCACCAGCATGCCGGCGCCGCGCGGTACTGCGCCCCACGTGCCCTCGCGCACCTCCGCCGTTATCAGCGACGCGCACCCGCCGCACTCCCGCACCGCACTGAGGACAACACATTCTGTTATGATTTTGGACATTTTAAATAGAAGACGTCATCACGTAGTAATACGAGGAAATGCTAGATTATTAAGGGAAGTACCTACGAATAATGGAAGTACTAGTATATTCGCCGCACCCCAAGGTTGTACCCCTCCCACCAGTTACCAGTCGAATATACAAGTAGGTATGCCTCGGGCCCCCGACTCATGTTTTTAGTTGGTAGGAGTCCGACAGAAACCTCCGTTCTCCCCAGACGGAGGGTAGCGAGGATTTGTAATATTTTGTGACACATGGATACAATATTATGGGACAAAGATTGCATAGGTACAATTAAATGAATTCTTGTCGACGTAGGTATACATCTTTTTGAGGCTAACTGTACTATAGGTACACCTCCGATTAATCCTTCGGGATAAACAGGCGCTCTTACTTTATGTAACTTTATTTACTCAATCGTTCATTTCCAACGGACAGGAAAGGCACCGATGCGTTTCTTCGGACGGTCCGGACACCTCGAAGATCCCTATGCTGCTGATGCGCAGAAACTTGTGTGATTGTTCCTGCCGTAATTCAAAATATGGCAGTACTTCGCAATTACAAATTCAAGCAAGCAAGATCGAATGTGCCGCAGTTTCTTCTCGAACAAACTCGGCTGTTCGTGCAGCACTAGGCAGTTTTTCTGCCGAAGCAAGATCCGTATGGAAATAACAATAGGTAACAGTTTGACAAAAAGCTTTAATCAGAAGATATATTTCACGTACGACGCGAGACATAGGTACATTTATCGACAAAAGACTTATAATTAAAAGATCGACATTATAAAGAAATAGAAAATTCGCTCGAGTTCACGGTGTATTTAGTTTTTGTGTTACATTGTTGTTAGTACCTGGGCGAGCGAGCTCTGCTCGGGTGAAAATGGAGAAAACGAATTTTCTCAGATATGAGACCTAGCTAGATCGATTTTTCGCCCCCGTAAACCACTATATTCCAACTTTCATCGAAATCGTTAGAGCCGTTTTCGAGAACGTGATTACAAATATATACTCGTATATATACAAATATTGCTAATTTAATAGTATAGGATAGTGAAATGCAAAGAATATCATTATTGTTTTGCCAATCTAATATGTATTTTTTGAATGGATGTGTTTTGTCGCTAAAAGAAGACCTCATTTTTATTAGGCAAGAAAGATGTAATAGATTTCTTATTGTGGGATTTGTCTGTAAGATATTCCTGTGTGCGCCAAAGCATAACATATGTAGAAACAATATAATCAACTGGACAACATACCTATATTGATACTGTAGAGTGGTTTTTTTAGAGGTTATAGAGGTTAGTGTCAGACAGTAGGTACCTACCTACCTAGTCACTGCCCGTACGCATTATATCTTATGCATTTTATTTCAGAGTATTTTGAGAAAACTGTTACTGTTATCCTGTAACATAATACTGCTGACCTGACTTGCTGCTTGCTACTACGATGTCAGCAAGTTTGCCCCCATCAATAACTCTTTTTTCCCAGTAGCTAAGTAGCTATGGGAAATAAGATTTACGGATAAGACCTATGTATTTCTAGTGTACATACAAAAAACTTTTATACTTGGTACGAAATGAACCTCCCATTCTACTTGTTTTTAGTCTCGCGGTACTACACCTACTGGCGTGGAGGTGAAATATGAAACCCATAAAATTCCCGGTCGGACTGGTTGTAAAAAAAAACGAACATGTCGAGCGCTCACGATCGTCGAGCTTGACCGAGGGTACAGGCCGGCAGACAAGTGAAAATTCCTATACTCATAAAATCTTGGCAAGCCACTCTATAATGTCAGGAAAATTAATTGTTCAGCAAATTGATTACCAACTAAAATCGGGTGTAAATCCATAAAAAAACAGCGCGGAGGTTAGGAAAGTGTAATGTGGTACGATCCCGTGATCAGTAAACGCAATCCAGAGAATTCGATCGCGATCGAGATTGACTGTGTACGGGCTGCCTTACAATAACATGACAAATCTCTCAATATTGTGCGAACAAACCCATTACATTTTGCAGTTAGAATGTATAAGAGAATATGTTTTTCAACTACAATGTTGAGTTTGTTCTTGGTATAAATTCATCCCAACAACCCTACGATGTGCGTGGTCTGACACTCACTTGGCCAGCTTGCAGTTTTGTAATATGAATGCTGTGTTTGGTACAGTTGGAGTCGCACTGCATATGCTTGAATTTTCGCACGACTTTATGATTAACGATTTAACAAGTTTTAGGTGTCTCCTTTGAGGTGCAAGTGCAATGAATGATTTTGTATGTTGTGCTATATTTTGTGCAATATTATAACCCGAAGTCAAGAACGATTTCGAGGGCACCGGTTAACGCGCTTACCGTGAAAAAATACCATAGTTTCTTAATGGACAGTTCCAATAATTGCTCAAATGATTGAGGTAGGTGTAGTTTATCGAAAAAAAAACATTATTTTCTTTGCTATAATAAATTAATCTGCCTAGCCTTTATCTAATTATGTTGTGGTCGGCTTCCAGTCCAACCGGATGCAGCTGAATACCAGTATTCTACATGGAGTGACTGCCTATCTAACGTCCACAACCCAGTTGGTGGGTAACACGATAAAAAAACCGGTCACATACAACATATGTACCTAATATTGTTTTGCTAAGTATGTACTCGTCTTTGATCTAAATGTGTCAGCACATGGAGAAAATTGTGTCTACGTTATGCGATAGTGCGAGTAACAATGTGCTCGTGGTTAATGCACACAATATTGAATTATCGACGCATTAATTATCGCTGTGTCAATGTCTTCGTACTTGATGGTCGCTAGAAAACCCGGAGTTTTGGTATAGCTACCTACCAAAGTCCGTTGCCATACATAATTGCTATTTAGAGTTGTTATTAAATTAATATAAAAGGTGTTATTTAGTTTTTTTATGTCTTTGTTTTCTGTGAAAAATCGCAGTTTTCACATTCGCCGCTCTTAATTTTTTTTTGCTGCCTGTTGGTACCTACATAATTTAACAAGATGTCTGAATGTCTGAGAGTATATCCTAAGTATTGGACATATGGGTCTTTCATGTTTAATTATCCTAGGGAGTACCTTCTAAACTCTAAAGAGTGCTAAAAGACGTGTTACAGCACATATACAGCGCTGCATAGAGATCATAAATATATCTCATCGATATTAAAATAAACGAGTGCAGTGATAGTTCATCATAGGTTTGCCTTATTGATACATAATGCTATGGTCACTTCGGTCAGTTGAGATCGGGAACAGATACAATGCACTTAGGTAAACCGAAATGCAATTCTTTAACCTGCTTTGGAATAACCGGAAAATTAAAGATAAAGGTAAATATGTGACTATAAGATGATAATTAAGTTTCTCGACGTTTCGTGACATTCTAGTTTTGCTCTCGCAATATCATAGATAAAAAAAATTACGGCTCTCCGTGCGGAGAGCCGTTCAGGATTCTTGTAGTCTGGACTGGACAACCACTATACTGATTAAGAAAAGGATGAGTGTATATCACCGAATCCTACGCAATAAGATTGACGTTTCGTCCACCCAAACATTTCTCTCAACAGGTTCCTAAGCTCGAAACTTCTAGTTTATAGTTTCTAGCCACTTTTCACCTATTCCCAACACATTGTACGGACGGCAGTATAAAAGGCGATTGCAATCAATCCGCTCAGAAATGCGCAGTGTAAGATTGCGCGCCATGTAGGGCGCAAATAAATAAAATATCGCCCGTTATCGCCCGGGCACTCCCGTGCAGCACGTGAGCCGCTCGTATGGCAGCCGATTTATTAGAGACTCTGTTTTAGCCTATTATGGAGTTATAGGAATTCTGCGTTAATGGCCGCACATAGAAGTGATCAAAGAAAATAGAAGCCCTATAGAAGTAATGGCTTAATTTTTTTACGACTACCTACACAAGTGAAGAGCCTTGTCGCTTAATTTTGTGACTTTAATGGGCATTGCAACGAACAACTTCTCGCAATCGTTTCAATTATCTTAATCTCGTGACACTTTGATACGCCTAGGTCATTAAACTCTTTTAAAATCCTTGCAATATTAAGTTGTGTAATAATAAAGTTATCAGGCACTTGTAACAGCGTATTAAACCTTCCCCAAGGACCTGATCTCCGATCCGTTTGATACAAGCTAATAAAAGCCAGTCCGCTCAATATTTATGGAGACCATCACAAGTCGCTTAACGTTGTAGTAAAAGCGGCGGTTATCACACATAAACTATGCACACTCAACATATAACACGAGCACACGAGCGAAGAATGCGTCTTTTGTTAAGCATGAGGTACTTATTTGAATAGAAAGTAGAAGATTTATAGCGTGTGCTCTCCGCTTAGGGATGAAGTGAGTATCTCATAGAGACATAAAATTCAGGTAATTCTCGTGGAACCTTATTGACGAGATTATAAGTGTGACCTGGGCTGAGAGGGCTGATACTAACACGAAAATAAAAGCTGATGGTTTGGTTTGGATTTGATTGGATAAAGTAATTATTTAGATTCGTTCACGGCTACTAGTGTACAAATTCAAATTGGCAGCAGGGGCAGATCTCATTTTTACTACAGGGATCTAGCGATTATTCCTTACAGTACTTCCTATGTTTATTTAGCTCATAGGAAACTGGACTAAAACAGCGGCGCCAGCGCATGCATCGCACGGCACACGCGCACCACCCGACAACGGATGTAGATACGCTCAGCTAATGTGCGTCTGACACGCGCGTCACTAATGTTTGTTACGGCTACTGGGGCCGCATTAATGCCACCATTTTTCCAGTGTGAGTGAGAGAAAGCACCATCCTTTTTTCGCAGTGGAATAATGATGGAATAAATACTTCATAATACGGCCCCTGTTCATTTTACTTCCTTTTTATAAAATTGCACTTGATGAAAATACTTAACTACTATACTTATTTAAAACAGTCACATAGACGCTTACCGCGATCTGTTCGTGGATGGGTGACCATTTATTACATAGGAAGACTCGTCCGAGCCTCGAAAAGCACGTTAAGCCGTTGGCCATGCCTGTCATTCGTAGATCTTTGTCAGTCGTTACGGGTAGTCAGAAACCCGAAAGTCCAACAGCCAGCCTTGCCAAAAGGGGTATCGTGTTACCCAATAACTGGTTGTGGTTGTGGAGGTTGATAGGCAGTCGCTCCATGTCAAATACTGGTATTCAGCTGCACCCGGTTAGACTGGAAGCTGACCGCAACATAGTTGGGAAAAGGCTAGGCAGATGATGATTTCTTTAATTTCCTAATTCATACGGTGGAAGATAATTCTTAATTATTTTATTTTGTTAGTCTAAAAAGAAAAGTCTGAGTCGATTCCCACACGCCGAGTGAAATGACTCGTTTAATTCGCGATTAGATGAACCATGTTAATTACTAATAAAAGTAAATGTCTTAATTTAAACTATTACGTTTTATTACCTATTGTTAAATATTGCTTCGCCCGTCTTCATTGTTCTAATAGACAGGGCCAGTGGGTACTTATAGTTACATATAGTGAAAGACATCGTCAGGAAAGCCATCCGCCTGGTTGCAGGACCCTGACTTTTCATGAAAAGGAATAGCTTAATTCTTGCAATATTTAGGTTTATCACAAAGTATGTCATGTTCATTTTCAATGGTCATGCTGCATTTTCAATGTCGAGAACACCCCACTTAGGAAAATATGATCGCTTATTTGTCATACAGTTTTCTTTAGGTACTTTTTTGCTCTTTCCGTATTTCAATCAAATGCAAATTAACTATTACTTTTAACGAAGAATAAACAAGAAGCCTTACCAAAATATAGCAGAGCGACTTTATCGTGCACCAAAATTATTCTAGCTACAAACTAACAATCAGTTTGCGTGGGCGTCCAGCGATCATGACCACATTACGAGCCGTCGTTCGTCGCCGCGTGCATTAGTACGCACGCACAAGACACTCTTTGTCCCTCAGTTTATCGAATTAGTCGACTGTTTTCATCATAACTATCATGTATATAAAGAAAATTACTGCCATTATGTGATTATGTGCCCGCAACGTAAATACCTATGACGTTTGGTTTGTCATTTAGCTTTCAACACGTCTTTAAATACAGAAAGTTTTCTTTAAATCGTAGCACGTGCTTTACCGGACATAGTTTATTATTTGCTGTTGATATATTTCCGTCTTCTCTTCGTTAGTGGTGCAAGAAACTTTATTGAGTGTTTAAAGAAGCCAAGTAACAATAATGGGTGGCTACAAATTCTCACGAGATAGAACAGCTGTCCAATGTTATAACTTTATGACACATGGTTAGTAGCCGATGTTATTCTAATCAATTTCCTTTAGTGCTCAGCGACACCACGCCGCGCGCCGGCACCGCGCCGCGTATTGTTAAAATTGCTTTTTGTATTCTATCGCCGGCTGCTTGCAAAAATGCACGCGCTTTATAAGTGATATGGCAAAATCAAGCATAGACGGCGGCGGCGGTAAAGCAGGGGCAGCGCGGCGACGGCGTCGTGTCCCTGAGCATTTAGGCGTGGCGACAATGCCGGTTTATGTCCTTATAAACAAGATTACATTTATGCACATAATACATATATGAGAATGTGTCACAGGATAGTTTTACAACAAGTCTGTTACATGATCGTCATGGAGTCTTCTTCTGTAGGAAATCAGAGCAGAACTTTGAACACAAACAATACGCCAGTTGCATTGTATTTGACTCTTTATGATACTACGTCGGGTGATGGATATAGCTAAGGTGTCTGATCTCGATATTCATTAGCAGCTCAATTGCTAGTTCTTCCAGGGTTTATCAACGAAGTGGCGGCGTCTGAACCTCTTTACTTAGCCTAGGGAATCCTTGATGATCATTGATCAGAGAAACACAATCTAGCCTAATTTTAACTTGCTCCATGGCTCAACTTCCTCTGATTCTTTCTATTTGGTTCAGATTGTGTTTTGTTTTTTTCCCGATGTAAAGTGCATTATAATCTCGTAATTTATGAATGCAGCTTTTCATCTTAATGTGTAAGATGTTTACTCTAAGCACTAATGTGCAGGTCTAATGTACGCCTCGTCCGCAAACCACTTCTGTGAACACTTTCACTCAAATTCATGTTCACACTCATAAATCAGTCGAAATTTCGTTCACTATTGTGAGCCTTCCCACGAGAGAAATCACAACTAATGTAAAATTCTATTATCTTAAATAGAGGCTTGTTATGTATGATATATGATGACGTTTATTTCTTTGTTGTATTATATGCTTTTCATTAAGTCATCGTGCTTGCATGATTTCATACAAGATAAGGTAAGATCCGAGGCCGTTAATAGGTATTGTGGTATTTACTTTCGTTTAAAAGACTGGGAATTTAATATAATCATTATGTGTTATGATTATGATTACATATTCTACACGTGGTAAGCTGGGGATTACATATTTCATTGTGAGCGTAGAAATAGAGAGTTCGTTTATTTTAGTTTGCAACCGCATCTTCTGACATCGTAATCCATGTTTCATGTTCGTGAACGGGCGAACTGTTAGCTGCCACGGCTTATTTTAATTTAATTTAATTTTTAATTCTTTTTATTACGGACGCTTTTAATGTTCTGCATCGTTCTCACATGTATAATTTCAACATGAATAATGTAACCAATGTTTTGTTACCATATTTTGATTTTAAAGAGTGTCCGTGGAGTTTCTGGCCCGTTCTTCTCCATAGGTACCTACTACCACCTTTGGAATGGGCAACTAGCTTCATTTTTCTGACTGACCGCCCCTTTGACAATTCAGAAGTGCCTGTAATTGAAATAAATGCTTTGAGTTTGAGTAAATTATTTTTGTTATTCATTCTGATATTTCTTTACTAGTTATTCACGTTTTGTTGGTACCAATACTGATTTTATTATCAACCGAACGCAAATATAAAGGTAGACTCACATACAACTAATACCATACTGTGAAAATTTCAGATAGAAATGCTAGTTATTTCCATGAGTAATAAGGGCAGTATATCCATCTACCACATATTAGCAGACAGGTGCCGTACTTATGCCGTCGTTCGCGGAAATCACAAAGTCATGCACCGTGTGACGTTTGACAAAGGTGTGAACCAATTAGCCGCGCGCGCAGTTTTTGTTCAGGAGAGGACGTTGACGGGCTCAAAGTGACTGTGGGTATGTATGTGTCAGTTCTTGCGTGCATCAAACGAACGGGACATGACACGGCTCGATGATGCGTTTTAAATCCGTCAAAATGGTCTCATTATACCTCTGGGTATGTATGAGATAGAGCGCTCATTTAGTAGTGGATGGTTGCATAAACTGTCTATACAAGGTATCGCGTATGTAAAGCTTTAGCAAAGTTTTACAATCCTGTCGCTTTAGTTTGTAAGTACCTTTAAATTGAGGACCTTATTTTTTAAAGTTGGGTTTAATATTCATAATATTTTTATCTGTTACAAAGAAGACTAAGTATATAGCCACAGAAACTTGTGAAAGATTTAATCCTAAAATAGCGTCTTCACTACTATCTGACATTTCCAACTTTGTCCTAGTTACAGTCTCTTGTTGTCTTTTGCTCAACCAAGAGATGCACACAAGCTGACTTTACAGTAACAGTTCCACTCGCTTTCCAGGAAACGTATTAGGGTGCCTAATTTGTTGCTTTTAAACGAAGGTCCGAGCAATTTGCGTAATTTCAAGTATCTCAAATTGTATGTTATTATATGCAGACCTTTGAGTGTCTGGAAATGCTTGCGAGCGAAGTCGGGAGAAAATAGCGTGTGTTTAAGGATCATTTGATGTTCTGTACTGTTTAACTACACGAACTTAAGAAAAGAATGGAAAGCAATCATAACAGCATCGCTGAAAGTATACAACTTGAATTGTTAGAATTTAACAATAAACATAATGTTTATTGTTAAATTCTAATAATTCAAGTGCCAATAGCTTACCTGATTGTGTCAAGTTGTTATTGACACAATCAGGTAAGATAGGGTATGAGAATATTACGAATGAATTGTATTCTGTATTAAAAGGGTTTCACACGCATAAAAGGCTACGATCCATCTTATCAGTGCTGATCAATTCATACTACAGTCATTCGTATAAAAGCGCCAGTTTATTGCCGTTTTAGACACGATTGAGCAATTAAAACGAATTATTGAAAAATGACATAAGTGCGAAGCATGGAATTGCGACTCAACCGAAATATGATATCAGAATCTTGAATATCTGGAGCAAGCAACATCCCACTAGTTGCAATTTCTTGAGGGCATGTCACGAAGTCACGAAAAGTGTGTTCGTCGACTCGGCTGGGTTAGGGTTGAAGGAGATGACGGGGGCTAAAAACCGTGCGATTGTTGAGGTTAGTTCGTTGTAAAATACCACATTCATAAAACATTACATTTTATTGTGCCTACACGGACCCTGGCATTGCCCCACACTAGGAATTTCTCCTGTGTTGTGGGTGCGTTTACAAACATTAAAACTCACATACACAAACAGCCAGACCCGGAACAATTAATTGTAGGTCATACAAATATTTGTTCCGTGCGGGAATCGAACCCGCGACACGCAGCGCAGTAGTCAATCGCTTAACCACTGCGCCAACCGTGTCGTCAAGTAAATTAAGTAAGTAATGAGTAATAAGTTACTATACGCTTATTTTTATTGCAAGCTCGCATGTGCAATAAAACACCTCTCTCTTATTTCTCCGATGCGTGTCGTTCAGGATATTAAATTGATTTTTATTTACAAAAACTCGCCGGACTATAGAAGGAAGTTGTTGTCTCTAGTTACGTGTGTGCCATATTAAAATTAGTGTACATAAAAGATGCTGTGGATTAATACTCGATTATTTATTTATGAGTAATCTTATATGTACAAGTTTCTTGTAGAGCTAGAGATACATAAGTTATTGAATGGAACGACGCCTCACATCAATTTTGATTTCTCATTCAGGAACAGAGGAATATTCACACAGTTCTCTATTGCTGAAAATAATCAAATCCCTGGATCATGAGATTCAGGGATTTGAATATTATCAGGAATTCGATTAATATTTAGATGTTGGATAGTACCTAGATAAATGGTCGTCTGAAACCTGTTTTCTTAATTCAATATTACGAGGTAACAGCTTGACCTGCCTGCGGTCTTTAATCTAGGACGATGATGTCGGAAAAATCAAAATCTAGCAGATGACCTTAATGCTTCACTAGAAGACTTAAGCCCGTTTTCACAAAGCGGTACCTAAATGAATGCCTAAATAAAAGCGCACTGTTGGAATTTCTACTATTGGCGCTGAGTCGAGCGTTGAAGTCCACTAGTGTGCTTTAAACGCATTAAACTGAAAGGATCGCTAAGGAAGTTTCTATATTTAAAGGAAAGAATGTCCGATCTATTTTATTTACATAACTTCTCATCTCACAATGAATATTTGGCAAGCCCTACAATATCCTTATTAGCACAAACTCTAGAAGCCTCTTCTAACCGTGTAACTCGACTCGAAGCCGCATTTGGGTCAGTGTCTCAGCGACGGACGCAGTGAACTGACCGCAGCCTCACCCGACATCGACACGACACACCGCAGTCGTCACACCCGTGGGAAACGTTACGTTACTGTCACGGCTCGCTTGTTCCGAGGATAGCTTGGTTACAGAACATTATTAGGTGCAAAAAGTTATGTGGTTGGGGACTTTTTACGTAGTTTCAGGTCTTATGTATAATGTAGGCAACGCAAGGGCTTTAAGTAGCAAGAAAGAAGTACACAGAAATATCAAAACGCTTAACTTTTAGGAAGTGTATAGAGTGCCGCTATTTGCGGCATATTAGTAGCGCTGCCCCGGCCCGGCTAAAGTGCCGTAAGTATTGTATTGTCACTGTTACTTGTTATTTTGTTTTTGAGGAAAGGCTAATGTTAATTTCTTTTATCTATAGCCGGCTAAACTTAAGTGTTGCCATAACCCCCTTGGCTTAGCAAATGAAAATGGCTGAAATGTAGGTTAGGTTAGGTTAAAACTGTGACCACAGAACGCACGAGCCGAACAAGCGAAGCGAGCGATGCCGCGGCAGCAGCCGTCAAATGCCAGGGTCCGTGTAGGCATATGTAATAAAATGTAATGTTTTATGAATGTGGTGTTTTACAGCGAACTAACCTCAACAATCAAACAAAATAACAAGTGGCAGTGACAGTAATAGTGACAATGACAAAGCAATTCTTACGGCACTTTAGCCCAGCCGAGGCAGCGTCACTATTATGCTGCTAACGACACTTTACCCGAGAGATGTGACCCTGCAGTGTTGGAGAGGTGTATAGAATGCCGCTAGCACTCTATACACCTCTCCAACACTGCCTAGCTTTTAAAATGATTGACTCGGCCGTAACATTTTTCCTCATGTAGAGGCTACTTACTACACTCAGTTATGCATTAAGACCAATCTTGCTGACAGATTCATCTTCCCGATCCGAATGATCCGATACAGTAAACCAGTAAACCTACTGTAACCTAATAATACTTTCTCCAGGGGATTGAACCTCAGACCTCGACCGCAAGTCTTGCCAGTTCGCTACCACACTGTTACGCGTCCGTGGGAAACCAATACCAATAATATTTCACGTATGATTGTACTCTAATGGGGTATTGTTTGTGCGCGCTCGACTGGTCGTGGGAGTCGGTTGTACAGTCGATAAAAGAGATAAGTATACAGGCAGGCAGCTACTTTCAGTCTATGTTGTGCGTGTGCTAAGTACTGAAGTCTTGGACATCAGTCTCCCAAGTTTGTGAGGAAACCGAACCTAACCTAACCAGTACCCTAATTACGTAATACACGACCGATTGAAATTTGAATCGTTTTGAAACAAATTGCTAATCCATTGCAAGTTCGAATAAAAATTCTGCTCAACAACGTAAATGACGCAATTAATGTTGTTGAACCGTCAAAATGAAACAAATTTATCGTAATCGTTTACGAAAATGAGTTGCGTAATTAGATAGCTGATTCCAATATAATATTTAAGAAAAACACTGTCAACCTGAGGCTTTTTAGGAACAGATGTGAACAGAGGTGTACCTATAGTCTCAATAGTATATAGTATAGTACCAAGCAACAAGTTACGTTTAAGTCACATGTAATGCGAGCCTATTGCCAACAACCGGGCACAAATCCAGACTCCGGCTGCTATTGAGAATTCCAGCTGGAAAAACTCAATAACATTGCCCAAACCGGGAATCGAACCCAGGACCTCATGCTCAGGAGTAGCGCTTGCTATCAACGAGGCAGTTAATTATACCGTCACAAGAACAATGAATATTTGACAGCTTATTGGAAAGATGTGTATTTCTTGCCATGGTAACCTAACTGTTTTGTTGACTGTACTTGTGGGTACTTGTGAGGACTGCCTGCCGTCGGCAATACAATCGAGATGGCTGCAGTGGGAGGGCAGGTGAAGATGGCGAGTAGGTGCAACTTGTTGGCTAATTGTTTTATGTTAATGTGCTGCTATCTTATAGATAACACTATGTGACTCAAAAGATTTATTGGTTTTGATTGCGAGCCTGTGCTTCAGATGTCGTCTTCGAGTCTCTTTGTGATTGAATTCCTTTTCGAGGGTAGTTTTGCAATTGTCGTTGTTCGGTAGATATAAAAACTGAGAAAAAACTTAGTTTTTGTGGTCTATTGTTGTAATTCGTTAAGTTAGGTCCAGCTTGTAATCTTCGCTTACGTGCATTAGATTTATGTCCATTAAGATTCGTGGTGGATAGTCGGCCTTTTTGTTGACTGTTTCATCTAGATAAGAAATCTATAAGTAACTGTGAACCCAGCCCACCTCTCATCGTCCAGCGAATTCTATCACCTCTTGATTCCACAAGTTCGCACGCGTTACAACGCCTCTCTAATTACTACATGCAAATAACTAAATCAGAACGTCCAGAACTTTCCCTATTGACGGCCACATTCGGCGATAGTTCCCACCGATTGCGGTACATTGAACGCTGAGTATAGAAAGTATACTGCCAAGACACGCCCCGACGAACAATGGATGGCGTAATAAACGTAACAGTCAGATCTGATGGCAAATTTTCCGTTTAGTGTGAAAACAGGAAGCGCTGGTCTACGCAGGCGCGTTGGATAGTTAATTTGAATAGATCCTATCTGTGTGTGATTTGCAATTACTTCACCCTTTTTTGGAATAAATTAACTTAATGCTCGTAAACTCGTTACTTGCATTCTTTAAGAGTAATTGGAAGTCGCTGATTAACATTTTCAACACAACAACTTTCCTAGTTTAATTGTAAGTGCTAAGGTTTCTACTGATTGTGATTTGTGTGAAGTCAGAAGCATTATTCGTCAGTTTCAGCCAAACCCTGTCCAACCCCTAATAGTTCTGGCTACGAGCATAAAAATAGATAATTTTCCTTATTTCCTGTCTCTCTCCTACGCTTGTCACCTCGGTATGTTACACCGATCTTCTTCCATGTTTGGTTGCGTGCGACACAATTTACACGTGCCTGATCCGCTGAGCGATACCCCACGGTCGGGGACATACTGACAGTTTTTAATGGACTCTTAAAAACCTGATCATCATCACTTTTATATACTAAGTTCCCTTCGTTAGTGGCAGAAAGTTTATAGGAAAAATTGGACTTGAAAAATATGTATACGGAACAATTTTCTGTTTCTTTTCTTAATTTTGTTATTCATTAATTTACTAAATTCTCTACTTTCTCTAGACAGTCAGTGATTTTCAAAAACATTCACCATATCTCAGAACCAAAAGTACCTATGAATTTAATTGACTACTTTCTTCAAAAAAGTAAATACATTTCCCTCTCTGCATAAGTTTTGTTTTTATTTCTGAATGTTCTCTATACACTATTTAGAAAGGATGTAAAAATAGGCATGGTTAAAAAGATCGCGTTCCTACTGACAATGTAATGTCATCTGGGGCGCGTGCGCACGCTATACATACAGCAATGAGATAACAAACAAAAAGGTTCCCGGACTTTCTTTTTACGAGTGATTAATGGTTTTGAGCTAACACATCTAGCTTTTACCGGAATTGATTTCGATGAGAGAACCACCACCGTCTAGCCATAGTCATCCAAACATGAACCTCGCGAACCGGAACATTATCACTAACGCTAAGTGGACAGTGGGACTGGTGGCCGAGAGTCCCCACCTGCGTTTCCTATGTAAAAGGCAAGTGGTTATAAAAAACCGGCCAAGTGCATGTCGGACCACGCACAATGAGAGGTTCCGCAGCTGGGATGAATTTATTGCAAAAACAAAATTAACATTCTAGTTGAAGAACATGTTCTTCTATACTCGTTCTCTAGTCACGGCCAATTCTCCAACTGGGTTATAAGGGTTACACAGTTATTGCCATAGTCACCAGTTCACAGTAATTAAAATGTTTTGACAAAAATCCATGGTGAATACATGGTGAATCCTCATATCTGAGGTCTAATAATATTTTGGGTCACTGGACCATCGTTTAAGCGCACAGGAATGGCCAAGATGCTGCTGCCCATCACCACAGCTCTGGAGGTTACCTGTACACGGTGGCGCGGTGGCTCCTGCTGGCGGCGGCGTCGGCTTGCTCGATGAGCTGCGCCAGCGCGCGCGCCTGCTCACTCAGCGTCAGCAGCTCCAGCTCCTCGCGGCCCAACTTGTACTGCAGCTCGGCTTGCTGGATCCGCGTGTCAATATTACTGGGAGGAAAATAGTGATACAAAAAATGAGGACCACTATTAAGTGAATCTATACAATTATAACAGGACAAAATGTAAAATTTTATTAATAAATTTCCGTAGATAGTGCTTTTCTTAATACCTAATGGCATATGTTTGGCAAATCCAAGGCTTTCCAAGAGCGTTACTTGGTGCGCCTCTACAATCATTCATAATATTTAGAATAACTACATTGTCAGAGGCTCAAGATAGTCTATTAAATCGAATATCCCTACTAAATTGTAACGAAAAGTTTCCAACTTACTCAGTTACATGCGTCTTCTCAAGCCGCCTCCTCAGCTCCTGTATATTAGCCTTCCTTGTGTCCAGGTCTTGCCTCACGGCATTGGCTCGCTCCTCCAGGGCTCGTCTCTCATCTACCGACAGGGCTGCGGCGTGGTCCTCGTGGGAACTGGCGCGGGAGGCGGTGGGGGAGGCCAGTCGGGCTGCGCTTAGGGACGCGCTTAGCTGCTTCTTCAGACTGTTGGAAAAGGTGGTGATTATATTCATTGTTAACAGAAAAGATGCAGAGGACATTACGGTGTGATATGAGACTAAGTGGTAAAAGAATGACTGACAAAATCGTGACCTGAAAATTCAGTTTCGGGATGACAATTATCCCATAAAATTTATGAACTTAATAATCGAATCTTAGTTGGAATTTAGTCTTGGCATGGGGTTTTGTTTTCTGAGATATCAAACCTAACCGCCGTGTAATCTATTCTATGAATACAATAATACCTTTGTATAAGGGTGTCTTTATCGGTGAGCGCAGTGCGCAGCGCGTCGAGCTCGCGAGTGACGTCCCGTGCGCCTGCGCTGCGTCTCCGGGAACCTGCCAGAGACACCTCGATACTCGCCATCTGTGTCAAAAATATAATTACTTATTTATTAACCAACGTAGATAAACAATAGCTGCTGTAAAAAAACGGAAAGCATTTTTCTGCTGTTTTTACGGCTGTTGGTGTGGGTGAAAGAAACTTAAATCATTTGTGTTCGTTCCGCAGGCAATTGACGATATTTTAGCGGCATACGTTAAATTATAAAAACAAGTAAATGGCAAATCATTATTTTATGACTATGAACACGGCTATCCTCAAACTGTACAAACGAAGTCTTCCTGTTCATCGCCATAAACTAGAAAGTCTCTCAAAAGCCATAACTCGAAGGTATGCAGCTATGGATCGAATCGCCATTCGGTCATTCATTCAGTCATTCACTCTACATTTTATGTTCTTGCTTCACGTCACTCGGCTTTACTAACTTAATTAAGGGACTTGTTAAGTTATGTTTAACTTGAATGTCTAAGTTACGTTTCAGTTGGAAGTCGTACATCTATGCTAATTGAGAGGTTTCTTATTTAGAGGTTTATTTATATTAAGTAAATCAGTGCCGGGAAATCAGCAATACAAATATAAAAATCTTCTCGCTACAATTTATGATTTTCGTAGCATATTTGTTGAATTAGTTTCCTTAGTCGTTACGCGCTATAATGGTAACTTGACCGTTCCAGATCGTTTAATTTGATCGTTAATTAAACACACAGCTATTTGTATGTTAAATATTAACGAACATACAAATAACGTTAGTAATGGTATGTTATACCATGCAATTCTAAATTAAAAAAGAAAGATAGGGATCTTTATAATGTTTAGTGGACAGACAGGTAGTCGTCGCAACATACCTACTTAATACTTTAGTTATGTTGTAGTCAAATAGCTCTATAAGTTTTCTCGTAAAGTTATCTTGTATTCATAAAACTTTTATGTACTATGAAGGGTAATATGAAGTTGCGCGTTGAAGTCGTTTGTTTGCGCGACTTCCTGCGCCGGAGCACGCTTCGTTCCACACGGCAGAGCTTGTTTCAAGTATAAAAAAAGACTATACTTTATGGTTCAATTGACAATGAGTATTAGATTATTTTCAAAGTGGAGGAGGTACGGGTATAGTTTTATTTCAAAGTATTAAGGTTGCGATTCAACAACAATAGCTAGTTCTTATCAGCTCATCAGCTGTCGTAGTTTGAGTTTATTAATTAAGGTAGTTACTTAACTTTTTCATTTATGTAAAATCAATTTTCGATGTATGTGATTACAAGAAATGATTCGTCATTGATTTGAATTTCTTAGAATTCATCGGTGAAATTGTTTTTATGTAGGAATGTTAAAAGGTATAATTACCTTTGTAAAAGAAGAATTATTATGTGATTTACTACAGTTATTTAGAAATCAGAAATCATTTATTTTGCAATGAATGTGGGTACAAAATAAGATGTAAACATTATAAAAACAGTTCCAACACACTACCTTGAGTGTACGACTAAACGCCGACAGACACTACGCCGACAGACTGAACACCGACAAGACTTTACTTCGACGGGACTCTTCGCCGACAGGACACTTCGCCGACAGGACTCTTCGCCGACAGGGCTCATCTGCTCTCATTGCTATTAGCGAATAGCGCCTGTCTGAAAAGAGGGTATCTGGCGCTCGGCGGCTGCTCCCACGGCACGCTCGCTTCGCTCGCTCGCCTTCGCGCGTTAGTGGTCACTGTTCTAACCTAACCTAACCCAAATGATTATATTCAATACAGAAAATTATGAGCCCTGTCGGCGATGAGTCCTGTCGGCGAAGTGTCCTGTCGGCGAAGAGTCCCGTCGTAGTAAAGTCTTGTCGGTGTTCAGTCTGTCGGCGTAGTGTCTGTCGGCGTTTAGTCGTACACTGCACTACCTTACGGCAAGCAAAAGTAAAAAAAAAAAAAATACAGCTACTCAATTTTACAACCAAATTAACAAAAAAAGAAAAGTACAGTTATGTGGATCTACAGCCTTCCTACATAAACTAAACATCAAAAACAACTATCTTCATTTTATATTTTACAATTGATTGATTATATTTTTGCTTGTTTTACTTAGGTACATTAACAAACATAAAAATAACATTATAAACTCATATCATTCAAAAAATCTTGTATAGAATAATAACATTTATCTATTAGTAAGGAAGTTAGCCTTTTTTTAAATATACTTCGTGATTCTTCTTAATAGGCATGAGGTATTTTATTCAAAATTCAAAAGTCATTTATTCAAACTAGGCTGAGAATCAGCACTTTTTGAACGTCAAAATTACATAAGACAGTCCCCCAAAACGCCCACCCTTCCTAGCACCACTTCCTAGTGCTTTAGCTGGGAAGAAGAAGTGGCGCAACAAACTCCCCAGCAGCACAGCTGTCTGTTCAGTTAGAAAAAAATGAATCTATATAATAGTATGCAAAATGATATTTACATTACGCAACACAAAACATAATTTAAACTATAAAATTAATAGCCATATGACAGCTAGCACACGCCAATATACCAACCAAAAACATCGAGAACTATACTCAAGCAGAAATAAAAATAACTTAACGAAAACAATATCTAAATAAAAGCCTCCAGGCATAAAGGGCGTGCCCGCTTACAAATTATAGATGACGGGCCCCATTGATAGTAAGCGTTTTCTTAATAATGCTGTTTTGTGCCTACCCGTAAACATTAAATTTTTGTATTGTGACCTAACAGATCCCGGACGTGTTCTAATATCGTCCATTAGGGTAAAAAGGTGTATGTTTGTTCTAACAAATATTGCAACTTCAAGTATACGAGTACATATACAAAGACGGAAAGGTAAGTAATTTTAAAGACTTAAAGACAGATGCACAACTGTCGGTATTTTTAAGACTAGTAATTGATCTCATGCAACGTTTTTGTGCTTTGAATATCCTCTCCCTCTCAGTACAGTTACGACAGAATATCACTCTGAATCTCAAAACGGACGCAACAAGACCATGATAAGCTTCCAGCACGGTGCGAATGCTTCCTTTTTTTGCCAGGTTATAAAGTACGTATGCTGACTTGCTTAACTTTTTACATATATCTTCTGAATGCGGTTAACAGTTTGTTATCAATTAGAATACCAAGGAATTTTGTAACATTTGTGGAGTCTACTTTTTGTCCGTTAAATTCAACATCATAATTTTCAGCTCCTAGACGCTGAATAAAATGTATAACTTTTGTTTTTTGAATATTTATAATTAGATTATTTTTATTAAGCCAATTTATTGTGCTTTTTAATGTATTATTAATATCATTTTCGTAATTATTTTTATTGCCACATTTGACTATTGCCGTATTTTGTCTGCAAATAATACCATAGGTTGTTGAATTTGGTGAGGCAAGTCGTTAATATATAAAAGAAACAATAAAGGACCAAGTACACTACCTTGCGGTACGCCATATTTGACTTCTCTGTAGCCGGATAGATATTTATTTTCTTGTTTAGTTTTCACACATATCCTTGATATTTCTGTATATTGCTTTCGATTAGTGAGGTATGACTTTATTAGACTTAAGACATTTCCTCTAATGCCGTACGTGTAAAGTTTATTTATAAGAGCGTCATGGTGTACGTAATCGAATGCTTTCGTCATATCAGTATATATGGTACATACAGGTATTTTATGATCCACACTTGGCATCACATTATTTAGTAGATCGTATATTGCCATATTAATATTTTTATTTTTTCTGAACCCCTTTTGTTCATCACATAAGATTTTATTTTTAGTTAAAAACTTAAACTGTCTCGTATATAAATTTTTCAAAAACTTTGGAAAACACTGGAACAAGGCCACTTACCTATAATTAGTCATGTCTTCTTTACAATTTTTTTATGGAGTGGTTTTATAATTACTTTTTTAAAACTATTGGGGAAGGTACCTGATCTAATACTTGAATTCATGATGTGACTCAGTGGTACAGCAATTATATCAGCAACAAATTTGACCACAGAAGTTATTACGCCATCATAACCATGACTTTTTTTAGTGTTCGTATTGCTCTGGCTATATCCTAGCTTTAGTTGAATTAGTGTTTCCCCTATAGGTTAGTCCTATAATCATGCGATTATCCTATGCTGTATAAATACATACGACATTTTAGATAAAAATGTGACCATTTAGACTTAGATTTATTTAAAAAAAAAAGCTAAAACAGTTCTGGGCGCAATGCGTCTCCATTGCGCCCATTTAGACTTAGTTTTTTTTAAATCAATTTTTGTATTAGAAATACTTTTACGGGAAATAAGATTTGGTTGCAACTTTGCAAGACGGAAGTAGTATGGTAAAAAAATGTACAAAATTAATACATTTTAAATACAGACTTCAAAAAAAAACCACTTCAAAGTGCAAAGTAACTTGAAATCGGTGGGTTTGATTGATTTATTTTGCTTCTCCTTTTTAAGAAGTCGGTTAAAAAGCGAGAGTTAGCATTTCATCCTTTATGTTGTCCGCCGATTAGGACGGATTTTTTTCCAGAGCTAATTACTTACGTCGCGGCCTATTTGGTACGTCGTTTAACTCTTTTATTTCGTTGCGTTGCCACAACGCAACATTGTACGAATTAGCCCTTAGTTAACATTAGATCCGTGCTAGGCTGTAATTACAGCTACTTATATTATTATAGTGATGAGATATGCGAGATCATCTACTTGTGAGAATGTACGCAGATCACGCGTGAATTAGTACATCTGCAGGTTTATGGCCACGCATGCGCAGAGCGATCTCACACCGATTAATGTTAGGGGCTGCGTGCATAGGTAGAGTACACCACATAAAACACCACTACACTGTGTACACGTCTTGTTAACAAGAGGTGGCCACAGTGGTATATTCAAAGTCTCTAACTAAGCTTATCCACTTCCAAACATTTTAAACAGGGGGCAGTCCAGTCCATCACGTTGGCGGATAAGATAATTGACCACCATTATTAATATAATCGTTCATTTATAAAAAGAGCACATAATTATATTAATGTAAGTCCTAAGCCAACTTAAGTTGCGAACCTTCTTCTTTTTATCGGTTCGAACTTGTGACTCTTGCGGTACAGTGCTTGTGATATGATAACAATACAAGCCACTTAGTCAGCCAACTACAACACAGTATAACTGTGACTACAACAGCTAATATAATATAATAATAATACCTATATAATATAATAATCTTAATTTGCCAAAAGAATAACAATCTTACTACAATTTTTACACTAGTACTTAGTATTAGTGACTCGGTACACAATAATAAATTCAGGTTGTTACAAAACTGATTCCCCCTGACCCCCGAACTAGTTATAAACTGTATTACGGTGGGACAATTTTCCATGTTCTCTGTTCACAATATAATAAGGTGGTAGCGGGGGCTTAGTCGCAGAATTTCCACTTCTCAAAATGTCTACCGGACGCAAAATGTCCACTTCTCAAAATGTCTAATTTCTAAATTTATGTCTGTAATTTTTATGGTGTACAATAAAGAGTATTCTATCTATCTATCTCTTTCTCAGAATGTCAATTTTTTCTATCAGTACAAAATCGGTCAAGTGCGAGTCAGATTCACGCACAGAGGGTTACATAATAATCTTTTATTCAGATAGGTAGGATAGGACATTTTGCGAAAGAGACATTTTGAGAAGTGGTTATTTTGCAACTGAGCCGTAGCGGGGTTAGATTAGAAACACGTCAATCATTAAAATCCTGTGTCCACATGATTATTTAACTCGCACAGTGCGCCAACTTCCTAAGATGCGTGTCTATATTTACAGCCAAGTACTAGTTATATTTATAGCAGCTATTACTGGGTTCCCACCCATTGTGCTGGGAGTACCGCAAGTGTATCGCCGCCCTTTTTTCTCACAAATTACTGGCTCATCTGATACACAGCCTTCGATAACGACGGAGATTTTACTTGTTGATTGAATATATGTGGAATGTGGTGACGACATACTATTGTTTTTATGTAGGTTAATGAACTTGGGAAGGGTTGATTGTAAGAGGATGGGAAATTGTGGTACCTGCACAGTCCAATAGCAGTTTACTATGAAAGATCTGTATGGCAAGTTGATTGACAGAATTGGTTTAAAGTCGACTTTGTGTGAATGTTTACACAGTGCTAGTCACTTGTCGACGCAAAGCTCGGTAATACTGTAGTAAGTGGAAATCTCTGCATTTCTGTTAAAATGCAATCAATTGTTTATTTTAGCTGGGAAAAGCTATAAATATATTATGTAGGAATATTCCGAGTCATCCGCTACATAACTTACACTCAAAGTAAGCACACCGTACAAAAAGACTAAAATTAAAATGAATAAAAAAGACATTAATCCAATAAATATCAGGCGCGAAATCGATACTGGAATGTAATGAATCGAGCATAATCAATTGTGAACAAAAAGCGGCGCTTGCGCTTGCGCCGGCTGCGCGTCGCATAACAAATTGTATAATTGAAAACGGTTTAATCTGATGCCACTGTGAACCGGGTACAGAGATTAAAGATAAGAGAACTGTATGTTGGATTGTCAGAGATTGGTATCGAGATGCGGATCACACTACAACTCTGTCACGTCCCTAAAACCAAAATAACTCCGAACTAAACTAAAAGAAAATAAAAAATAAACTATTCATTTAAAAGAGATGAAGTGACATCATCAAAGAAATAGGCAAATAAAAAATGATAGTCAAGCCATATCTGGAATGGTTAACAGTGTTATATTTCATGAAATGCCATCATTTTACGAAATGGTCGACTACTTTATGATGCTATCAATTCTTCAATCTGGCTATGACATATTCATACATACACTGTAACACTACATTAACGCTAGATTTCCTGATAACTCTAGAAGGGTAATAAGCATAAAGTACTAAAGTGAGAGCCAACAGTAACAAAACAGGTTGGAGACTCGCTAGTGAGCACCAGTTCATCGGTCACCCTGCATTGATAACCTCAAATAGTCCCACATTCCAAAAGATCATTTGGATTACCGTGCACAATTTACTGTATCACACTGAAATATTGAACATCTCACAACGAAAATCTCATCTATCACTTTCATTCCTACGCTTAATTCTATAGACAGAAAGGGATGGGAGGTTTGCTTCTCACTGACAGCCAGATGTGGCGATAAAATGCAAAAACTATTGCTGACAATAAATTGGCGAGTAATTGCATATGCGGCACGGTGATTGCATATGCATGCAAGTCTTAGCTCCCTTAATAATGTGAGATGGGTATGATACGTGGGCAGATTGTATTGCTGAAGGCTCGCTGTGTATTTTTTAAAGTAGTGTTGGACTTTTTACATGTATGGTAGTAAAGATATTGTCATAAGATAAACTCGTGTTAAACTGTCAATAAAATTGTGTTGCATTATGCAGTTATTCGTTGGACTGTTTGTTCTAAACATGGATATATGTATGTATATTATAAAAATGAACATTGCTTTTATCTTGCAAATAGACAATATTATCTAAAGAAAAGGCGATACGTTATTCTCCAACGTAAAGTTGCAATATTTTGCAGGGGACTCACTATCTCATCAGATATTTATCACCTAAAGGTCGATATCGACACCCAGGTCAAAGATGACATCATGTTATAATAGTGGGAATTATAAGGACAACAGTATACTCCAGTGCTATTATTGTAACCCTACACCAATGATCCATAACTTATGGAAGAATCGCCGCGGGCTATCGACTCAACATTCCCGCTTCACTTTCGTTCCGTAAATGCACCATTATTATGAAGACTCCTGCGCCGCCTGTAGGCTGTAGTATGGTAGTTATGGTACAGGTTCTTTCATCGTGATAGGTTGGTGTTTGTCTCCCTGGGGCAGGTTTTCTAGTTTAATATTGTTGATAGAATGAGTGTTTATGTAGAGTAAAGTAGGAATAACAAAATAACTATTCTACAACTTTGAATACCATAAAACTCAATACGTTTTAAATGATTCAGATATCCTGAATCATTTAAAAGAAGAGGAATTGAGCCTATAATGATCAAAATTGAAATCATTGTATTATTCGTTAAAATACTAATCACGTATCAGCAATAAGGCATTGCAGAACCATTTCCCTTGAGATGGCTAACCGCAAAAAATCTCATGTCACTTTTTGTGCTACCAAAGAAATTATTCAATGTCTATTTTGGCCGGGCAACTTTCCAACTCATAAAAAAAGTAATTAAAGAATTTTCCACCCCTAAACCAATAAGGAAAGTCCTTTACAATACGTAAGTGCGTGTTAATCATCCCATCTTAATTAGCACGCACTAATCAGTTCCTCGCGACTGCAAACGGCCCAGTATCGCGACATCGCTATAAATCCCGTGTCGTGTGCTGTCGCGCGTGTCGCCGCACTGTCGCATGGGACGACAAATTGTCGCCAGTCTACATGTTGTGTCGGTAGATAGTGTACTGGTGTTAGTTTATGTTACGCAAGTACAAAACTTTAAGGGATTTGTATCGTACCGTTTGTGTAGTAAGTACAACTGGGAGATGGGTTTATTTAAGCACAATTAATGGAAAGGCAAGTATATACTTAACATTGTTATCTTTGACAGTATCAATTTTTTATATCAAATTAAAATAATTGAGTGAGTTTGTTGCTACATGGTATGTACTCGGAGGAGTGTGGCTTGTGGTTCATTGATATTGAGGCCTACTTAAAAGGTTTGACACTTTTAAAGTCATTTTGAAGTTTGAAGTAGTATCCTGGCTGAAATTCATATCGATGTCAAACTGTGCAAGTAAACTAATAATACTTTAAATAATTACCTTTATATATTATGTATATTAATAACCTTGTCTGTAAATTAAAATATCCATGTTTATTTGACCAATTAATCTTAATATTAAATGAATCAGAGTATCTTTGCTTTTATACCAGGAAACAAGATGTTGATCAAATTGAAATGGCAGCGAAAGGCTGACACTCGATAAATAAACGCAGTAAATATTAATCCATGCGTTTATCTTAAGAATGCTCCGCGTGGAACACGTTACGATATCTAGCTGGGATTCAATTATTTGTAGAGGAATCAACACATTGGGTAAGAGTCGTTAAGAGGAGTCAGTAGCGGACAAAAGTTCATAGTATGAATGAAAAGAATTAAATTATTTATGGTGATAATGTTGACTTCCTAACTTAATAGTAGATATAATAAAATTACTTCCATATCATCATATGCCTAGCCTTTTCCCAACTATGTTGAGTCGGCTTCCAGTCTAACCGGATGCTGCTGAATACAATTATTTTACATGGAGCGACTGCCTATCTGACCTCCACAGCCCAGCTTCTGGGTAACACGATACTACGATAAAATGACTTTATAGTATATCTAGTAATATAGGATAATCATAATGTGACAAAAACCAGTCTGTGTTGACAAATCGTTATAGGCGTTTTCAATTCTACTTTATGGATCCGTTAGAACCAAGGGAGAAAAAAAAAAATCGTACCATGTCTATTGTTTACAAGATTGAACTCTCCATACAGTATTAAACTTTATGAGATAGTTAAGAACTGATTACATGCATAGGTAATCAGTTCTTAATTGTCTCATAAAGTTTCTAAATTTAATTGACTGCAAAGTCTACGCCGAGTTCCCTTTACCAATGTGTTGGGTCCTTTACCTAACACATGCAAAATGAAAGCCTTTCTAAATTCAAGATGCAAAGAACCCTTAGCAATATATTATACATCTTGACGTGTTTAATCTAGTTTAAATAATATTTATGGCATCCTATAACTATTTAATCGTTTCTCGCGCTATTCAATAATTCGTTAATATCGAAGTAAGGAGCTCGATGGTCCGAGCGCGTTGATGTCTTTTCTACTACGAACGGAAATTGAATGAAAGTTCAGACTGCTTTTCATTTAATCAGTTTTAATCATTATATATGAGTTGTATATGTATATTTAGCTTTCTAAGATATGTGTGAAAGTGTTCGTGGTATTGATTCAGTCCAGTAGGCGCTGTAATTACTATATTTAATTGAGTCATGGACCATAGTTTCTTTGCTACGGGTTTTTATGAGCATATTTGTGTATATTATAGCTATTTTTTCTTGCTGAATAACATTGTTTAATTGTTATAAATGAGTTGTTAATGCAATTAGAGTAGAGAGCTGTTGGAGGTAAATTGCAACTCATTGCCTATTTTTTTTTGTTTTTAAAATCTAGTTTGTTTAATGTTCATTAAACAATTTCCCGACACACTTACTATATATAGTTCATGATACCACGGTGATTATATTGAATTATCTAAATAACAAAATTTTGAATTCACTATTTTCCTCTTTCATTTGTATTTTTTATATTACCGTCTTCTAAATGTAATCCCACTTATCAGCTGCTCTACATACGAACTTCTGGCGTGTGAATGTAGTGAAGAGGTCACTGACCTTGGCCTCCAGGCACTCGAGGTTGCTGACCCCACCCCCGCCTCCGCCGCCCGCCTCCAGGGTTTGCTGAAACAACGCACATTATTCAATTAAGTGGTCATAACGATGTCGGTTGGCCTTGAACTGCTAAGGTTGCGCTAGTATGACCTCGTGATTAGGAATCAAAATACCAAACGTTTTCTGTAGTGTTTGCAACCTTTAACGTTGTGATCAAAAATATTTAATCAAGAACTATAGAGTTTGTTTTGGTACTGGCTCAGTCAGAGATTGTTGCAGTTGAAAACAGTGCAGTGGCCGTACTATTCAAACTATATAAATTCTTCTCACAAGTGTTACTACGGTCTAAGTCTGGCACTGCGTAGAAGGATCTAATTTACTTGAATACAATTGAGAAATGATCGAGACGTTCTTAAGTCAGCTGCTACTGAAACCCTTAATACTATACTCGATACTCTTCAAATACAGTTACTTTAAAACCTGAGCCTTCATTTATCACAGCTCTTAATATGCGGCTGTGGGTCGTGCGCCCCGCACAGCTGGCTGATAAGCACCTTTGTATAATGTATAGGTTTACATATGTATAATGTATGATGCCGCCACGCTACTCCACCGATCACGACCGATGCGCGGGCGCACGTGTGCCCCAAAACGCTGCAGCATCAGCTGATGAATGCAGAAGACTAACTTGTCATGGCTTTTCAAGATGAAAATCCTTCATGTTATCTCGTGTTGTGGTCAAACGATGAGGCAGTTAGCAAGATTGGACGCCACCACCAGGTGGGCCGGGCTTCTAAGTGTTAGGGACGTTCTCAAGTCCGTAGATCTTGGGGGCTCAAAAAATACACACCCTAACGTCATGATATAAACAATGCTATACATGATAAGATGTCACAGACCATCGGCAACCTACTGGGTCCAATTGTTCATTAAAAATAAAAAAATAATTTCCATTGTTGGCAATGCCAGAGAGAAATACCAAATGTCCACCGTACTTTCGACCAACCGATGCCAGATATAGTCATGGGAAATCACATATTTTTCAAAGTAGACTTTCTGCATTTATTGACATAACTTCAGTTATAACGGTGATAATTTGCATATCGCCCTGTGAGTGCGGGGTGCGGGGTGCGGAGTGCGGGGAGGGGGCTAACGGCAAGAGGGCGTGATGCCAAATTATTCGCCAGAGAGGAAAGTCGTAAAGCTCAGTTTATGATGTTGTTCAGCTGGAACGTGGACCCGGCTTGTTAAGAGATTTAATGTTGCAGTCAGATGAGACTTCAGGAAGTTAATTTTAATGTGAAGGTAGATAAAAGTCGAGCTATAAAATAGTGGTATACCATACTTACATAGATATCATGCCATGATATATTAATTTCTCAAATTGCACATTTAGATAAAGTACAAAACGTGAAAGTGAGGACAAAACCTAAATAAAACAGGGATATACATATATTTAGGGATATACCTATGTATATCCCTAAATATATGTATATCCCTGTTTAATTTCTATAAATTACGAAACTTGTCAATAAACGAATCGGACATGCTGACAGAAACTACAGCGGCTATTTTTGCAAATTATAAACTATCCCTATACTAATATTGTTTCAACATCTCTTGTTTACTATTGACCTTCATAGTACGCTACTTATACCTCCTAAGTATAGTTAACACAATTATGATCAAGGCCCAGTTTCATGTCGAACTGGATCAATGTTAAACTGCCGCTGCGCACGCGCTTCATTATGAAGATTATAAGCCCGTAGTGCCTGACAGTCGATACGAGGTGGGGCTACAGTGTTAGCCGGTAGCGGAGGAGACAGTTTTAATTGTTTGAAGCCGAAAAGTATTCCACACCAAAACTATTGAGTTTGATACAATTAAACTATATAGAACAAACATACGAATTGAAAAGGTACGTTTGAATTTCTTTTGATGTTTAAAAATTGCCAAAATATAGAGGTTCTTATAACAGTGCTAAAGCTGCTAACAGTGCTTAACCATACAAAGTATTTGCCCATCAATTTTACCGGGACATGATGTTGAATCAGTAGCCGAATTAAGAACAATGAACTGATCACAAGGTTTATGAGTGGGATAAGGCCAACTTTTAATCATAAGCTTTGTCAACAGCTTATTAAAGGATTTAAAAAACAAACGATTCGCTGTCCGCTCTCACCCGGCCCACCACCACCCCATCGCTAGTGCACGCGCATGCCATATCGCGGCTTTCTATTTCACATCGCCGTCAGATTTCACGTTATTAGCAGAATAGCAGCCGCGTCCCATTGTTCAGCCATGACGTGCCTGACTGCCTGCCGTCAGGGGAATCCTATTTATTGGCAGACCTTTTAAAGCTACACCTGAATGCTAAGATACCGGCTCTTGCCCGTTTCATTCTTCACTCAGCGGTTAAAATGCCTCTTGTTTCTTTATACTCAGTTGGATGAAGTTTTTTTTTGCCTTTTTGTTTAGAAATTGTAGGAAGGAATTATAGGGGAAGGAAAGTTAAAATTATTAAATACAGGAACAAAAAGGTGTTTAATAATGTCAGAAGATAAATTGTAGTGTGAAATGGACAGTCTCTTGTGATGTAACTCGTAAATTGTTAAAGTTTACACCATTTAATATCGAGATTTGTTGTGCAATTATTGTTTTTCTGTTCATAAAGTATATAAAATATAAAACAAAGTTCATAAAGAAATATAATACAAACGGGTCAATAAATTGTTGCACAGCAGAATCGATTCCTATAATTCACTAAAGAAAATAGAAACCATGTATAGATGTATATGTATGTGACTTTCATAGTATTACAATAACTTTCTTTCTTATTGTTACCGATTTTTCTTTTTCTTCCAAATTAAGAAATAGCCACTAAGTCACTAATTTAATAACTTTTCATTGACTTTAATTGTCAGAATCTTACGTCTTCACAGACTTTCTACCAAATGAATATCATAACTATCGGATGAATAAGTTTTAAGGTTATTCCGAAATTATGCGCTCTCTCTTTGTTTATTATAGTGCAGATTAATAAGTCACAGTAATTGTGAACATAGTTCACATTTTATTTGCTTACGTAACTAATTAGAAAGCTTGGTATTCAGTGTGTTGCCAATTAATTGTTCTTACGAGGTGTTTATGTACACTTGTAATCGTAATGAAATTAGCACCTCTAATTATTTCTGGCATTGCTTTTTACTTGATTTGTGTGAATTGTTAGATAAGTTTGGAAGCAAAACTAACAAGTAGTTTGTTTGCTAAACGCCATTAAACTTCTTCGTCACAATACCGATAAGCATCTTATCTACTTGAATTTGAAATCAAATTCAGTATAATAAATCTTGCGTGATAAGTGATAAGTGTGTTATGAGATTTATTGAGTGTTTATTGTAACAGGTTCTTAGAGGTGTTTAGCACTAAACGTTTATGAGCTAATGAAATCATGAAAACTTGAATTCCAATACTATATTCGTGGGAGGGGACATGCTTTTGTTTTTAACCATCCGGTGTCTGTATGTGTATTTGTATTCCTTTATCCTCTGAAGAGGTACCTAACTACTCATTATCCCCAATTACAAATGCAAACAGTTCCTACATAGGCAGTGGAGCGCGACGCAAACAATTAGTTTCACGTTACACTTGCTATAATAAACACTTGCAATAATTATTCTTACACTATAGTTACCAGGACACCGTCACTTGTACGGACAACGTTACAACAGGCAAAGTTGTATAGGTGTGGTCCTTGCTAAGGGTAAATTAATCTTTTATAGTGTCGTAAACTGCAACGATGTATCGCGTCAATGTTGTCGTATGTACGACAGTTTTACGATGGACATGTATTCTTACATCGCATGATTTTCGCTAGCTTGTTAACGTTCTTTGCTAGACGTGGTTACAAGATAGCTACATTAACCCCCATGAAGGAACTGGCATGGAGCCGAATTAAGGCTTGTACAGACCAGCGCGACGCGACTCGAACAATACAATTTCTAAGAAAACTTCACGGTATAACAATAACCGGTGTCACGTCGCGCTGTCGCGTCGCGCTAGTCTGCACGAAGCTTTACGGACTTTATCCGGCGCACCCTGAGCAGTCATCCTACATTGGTAATTTCTCATTCGACAGCTTAAAGGTGTGTATGGTAAAGGTACTAGATTACATTATCTCAAAAATGCTTGAGGAACATAAAGGGACTCATAATAAATTGTTTGCATGTGTACTGACACAAGTCTTTCCCGCAGTAGATTCTATATGGCTAGCGTAGGATGACAGATTGACACATTCTCTATTTATTTAATTTTTTACCATTTGGTATCCCACGAGGAATGTTAATTGGCCATCCAGCGCAGTAATGTGGCAGTTTCCCTGATATTCTTCGAAACATGTGAAGAATCGCAAACACTTCCGGATCTTAACGATACTTGGACCATAATATGCAGTGTTTTTTAAATCCGTAATGAGATTTTTTTTAATGAGTTTAGAAATCTTTGCGCGTAGGGGAAATGCCTAACGATGTCTGTTTAGTTTGTAGCTAACGATCAATCAAAGAATAACTTGCTGCCTAATCCGTCTTTGATGTGGTAATTAACTAAGTCGTGATGCAATTGCCGTCTGTAAACATATTAAAGATGCTTCCGGGAATGTAATTGTGCGTGCATAATCAGACCAAATAATAACTATCACTGCTGCTCGATCGTGCACTGCAGGGTATATGACCTTTTGTCAATATAAGTACCTATAAGGTTATGAATTGAGAGAAAGCATAATTATGTTCATCAAGGTTGATACCTAGTGGGTATTCATTAAAATGTCTATGATTACATACCATTCTGGAAGCATTTAAAGAAAAATATACCATGAGCGTCGTTAGTCAGTCACCGATGCCCGCCAGCAGCGCGTCAGGCTGTTAGTCCGTTTAATAGTCTGGAAATAACTGTGGAAGCGGCGATCTAAGGCAAATACATGCAGTGCTTACTTGCTCAGTAATGATCCGATGACCACGCCCCCTGCTTGTGTCTAATGAGGGCTATCACGCTCCTGGGTCAGTTAGTGTTCGATGGTGGTCAGTATAAGACGACGTTTGGTGGGTTCAGTATATTATATAAAATTCTCTAATCATGATTTTTAAACCATGAAGCAGATCTTCATGGTTTAAAAATCATGATTAGAGAATTTTATTAGACCACAGAGAAAAATAGCAATACTGATTTTGATGACATTGCAGGTTCTGAATATCATTCCATACGCGCGATAAGATTCTATAAACTCAGGAAGTTTCTAGTTCATCTTATTTTAGTTAAAGTTCGGTTATCAGTCCACAGGGTTATCCCTTGGTCTTTAATAATTTTATGAAACTTGCCAAAAAGTAACTTACCATAAGCTTTCAGAGAAGAAAGCGGTGAGAGCCTATGGATCATTTATTTATTTAGCTACAATGGTTGTCTTATACAACCAATTACAGTAACTAAAATTATAAAAATAAAAGAGACACATTAAAATATACAAAATAAAAACATGAAAACATAAATAAAATAAAAGAAGGTTAACAACACTTTCATAAATTCCTTTCACAGTACTTCTGACATACCAATAAAATCGTCGTCCATCCACCCGCAAACAGGTCGCCTGTTGGGTTAGAATCCAAGAGATCATTAAGCGCGGCCAGAGTGCGAGGAATTGGCGACTTAGCACGTGCACAGTACGACACGGAGGCAAACAGCCTGTGCCGTCTGCTCCGGCGGTAATTGTCTGGGACAAAGAAGTGCGCTAGCACTTCAAGGAGATCAGGAGCGTCAACAGCACCACGGAGCGTCTTACAGACTATTGTGAGCTGATCTCGAGCTCGCCTTACCTCTAGCGAATTGTGTCTGAGGCACCCCAGTAAGAATTTTGGCGGATAGTAGTTTTTAAGGATAGTAGCCGTGTTTCTGCTTATATATACCTATATAAGCAGAAACACGGCTACTATCCTATATCCTATATACTATCTAAGGAACGCTTTTTGGACTTTTTCTAATAAAAGTGCGTATGTACTTTCATGTGGATTCCACACGCAAGAGCTGGTTTCCAGCTTGCTACGTACAAGCGCATTAAATATTATTTTGATGGCATGAGCCGAGCGTTGCGAAAATCGCAGCAATTACGCAGAACAAAACCTAACCTTTGGATTATTTAGCTACTATGACCATATGATCGTGGAAGGTGAGCTTTCGGTCGAATGTGACTCCCAGGTCTTTGTCCATGGCTATTGACTTCGTGATGGTATTATTATTTAAATTGTATTCAAAATTAACTGGGTGCCGCATTCGACCGAATGTCATAGCGAAGCATTTGGACGAATTAAACTCCATCTTGTTGTCTACGCTCCACTTGAATATCGCATCAATGTCTTGCTGCAGTGCCAAACTATCACGCTCGGAGTTTATCTCCAGGTATCATACCATATGCTTAAGTAGGTAGGTACACCCACACCTGAATGAGGGGTGGTCCATTCATATGCCGACGATATCGGTGCCTAGCATATACACAATTAATCATAAGTACTGACATGATGTATGATCTTGACACGATTACGACAATGCGCTCGCGCTGGTGTAGCACTGTGGCGGTGTGGGTGCTGCTACATGCACTTAGCATTATGACTAGCTCATCTTTTCTAGGGTTGTATATATTTTTATTTACCTAGGACGGTAACTCATTGTTTTCAACCAAGTCAAAAGTACCTTTGAACTTAAATATACGTAGTTGGTCCTTCAATAATGAGAATAAATAAGAAATGTATAGTATGAGATAATAAGTAGTAGATAATAAGTTTGCAATAGAACAAAATATTATGTAGGTATCGAGCAGCGGCAATGTGGTAAATGACTCGAAATTGTAGCTCTTTGTAAGATTTTTTTTTTTTTTTTGTACGTAGGTATAATGCAGCATTGGAATATAATAATCATAAACCCGTTCTTTAATGATTTTAAGGTAAGATAAGATCATTTATTTGTCACACACATGGTATGTAAGATGTTACATTAAATTATATCACAGTCATGTCAGTCGTGGTAAATTAGGTGAATAGGTCAAGCAAACAAAGAGAGCAGTGATGCCTAGTATGAACACAGATTTACCCCCTCCCTATAGATCTCTCGTCGGGTGGCAGCCCTATCCGTCTGAGTCAGCATCACTCGCGATCGCTCTATGATAACACGGTGTAAACAAGCTATTAGTGCTGTTAATAAGCTGTTATAGCCGTCCGAAGGCTGATAGCTTTAATTACTATTCGCAGTATAAATTGTGGTACAGCGGCAGCGCCACAAATCTGTACTTTATTGCCTATAACCGGCCAATTGGAGGCTTTGTAAGAGAGAATTAGTAGGAAATTCAAAGGATAGAGAAATTGATAGAGTAGTTTTTATTGCCAGAAAATATACGTAGAGGCATTTATTTTCTATTTGATTTTACACTTGGCAAGCATCCCGTAGTATATTCAGCGTAGTGAATAGCATCTAGAATATACTTCTTCGATAAGCTTCGCAAGCCAACACTGTAACAGTCGCATGTTATGTCAAGTCATCACCTGCCAAGCCTTTTCCCATCTATGTTGGACGGCTTCCAGTCTAACCGGATGCAGCTGAATACCAGCATTGTGTCAAGTCATGCATTCTTACATTATTGAACCTAGCGGCCATAGCCATAGCGACCTACTTCCATCCGAGCTATGCTTCCTTGATTTATGCCAATTGGCAATTGCATCCACTGCTCTAAGGATTAATTACAGTCAAAGTATTGCAACGGATACTATTAATATTACAGCAATAAGCCGAACACATTGCCGCATTGCCGCGTGAGAATGGCCCAGGGGTTTCTATTGCGTTTCTGAAGTGCTAATCAGAACTGATTTATTTATTTCAGTTGTTAGTAACGTAGCATTTGCCTGAGGGTTTTGGCGCCTCATTACTCTAGTTTTAATGAGAGCAGCTCTTAAATGAGTATTTATTATGCTTTTGGGATGTGGAGTCGGATTCCTAAGAATTTAATTTAAGGGGAAACTGAAAACTATCTTGCCTTCTTGGGAGGTGTTAGCTGTGAGATTATACTCACTATTTTCCTCAGATATCATCTTCAGGTGGAGGAGCCAAGAGATAATAGGAATGTTGACTGGGAAAAATAAGACTATTTAGTCAGTCAGTCAGATAAAAAAAATGACCCGTATTTTTAACTAGAATAAAAACGCATTAAAGTTGGGGAGTTGGGGCTCGCTACGTTACAAGTCAGTATAAAATCTACCGGGGAGTCATGACCTATTTTAACTCAATGTATTGCCATAATCTTTTGATTACGAAAAAATAAAAAATACGTGACCAATATTTTTTAATATCTACCTGACGGACAAATAAATTTAATTTATATATTAACTAGCATTTGCCCGCGGCTTCGCCCGCGTTGATGTCGCAAAATATCCCACGGGAACGTACTACCGGGATTACATACCTAATAGCCGAGGAAAAGGTCATTGACTCCTACCGCTGTGCCCGCGTAGCCGTTAACCATAATTATTTTGTTACGCGTCATTTTGAATCTGTGATATCTTTTAAACTATTCATTTAAATGATATGATTTCAGGCATATTTTAATCTAAATTAAATGCCCAAATTAAAATAACAAATTTTATTGGATAAATATTAATATAATACCGGTCAAAATAGCTTCGGAAATAACAATTAATTTTTTATCAAATTCTGAAAGATAATAATGGTTACTGAGGGTCATCCTAAGAAGATAGACATATACCATTACGGAACATAATTTTTATGTAACTTTTACGATTTACGCGGCGCACGCCCGTAAAGCTCCCAGTCGGATTTTTTCCGACATCTTCAAAAATAATCGTCATCTTTTAGCCCATTTACACAAAACCTTAATGAATTATACACCAAAACCTTTCGCATGAATCATTTCGTCCATTGGTGAAAACCGTTTGAAAATCCGTTCGGTAGTTTTTGAGTTTATCGCGTTCAGACAGACAGACGCGGCGGGGGACTTTGTTTTATTATATGTAAGGATAAGGATAAGCATATAATTTTTAGTCATTGATGAAACCCACTGGCGAATCCTGTGAATACCATCAGTGCGTGAAGCCATGGACCCGCCTGCGAACACGACTTGTGTCAACACTCGTTGGTGTCGTGGAGGCTATGGTAATCGGATTTTTTGTTGTTGGATGTCCTTGTCCATCAGCTATTCCACCTCTTCATTGTCTTAAATAATATTATCCTTATCCTCTCACGTTACTCCAATACAGTTTATACTGTAACCAATCGTACTAGTATTACTTACAAAGTTACAACCCATAACAAAAATACAGCAATTATCACCTGAAAGTAAGAGTAATGAAAGTGTAAACAATGATGCGCGTACGCAAGTCATCACGTACGTGTTACGCTTGTCGGTGACTTGTCATTGTTGTCATTCATATTATTGTTACTATTGTGTTGTGTGCTCGCCGTTGTAATGTTGACAATCGTGTTTGACTGTTGTCATTTTTATTACATCAACTTGCCATGATCATATTCATGATTTATTGATAGGCGAAGGGACACAATCGGGAACAGAAGAAAAAATACCTAAATACGATACGACCTTGGAATAACACAAAGTTCTAATGGTAACAGTGAGGTTGGGGAATTACTGAGGTGTTATTAGGACAAAACCAAAATGAGGTCTTCGAAAATCGTACGGAAGTTCAGCCTAAAGAGATAACAGTGCCCCCCTAGTAAAAGATAAAATTACAAGTAGTCCAATGTGTAAAATCATGCAGAGATAGTTATGGACTTAGAGAAAGTTTCAACATCGTCATCTGCCGAACCTTTTCCCAACCATGTTGGGGTTGACTTCCAATCTAACCGAATGCTTCTAAATACGAGGGTGCCTAAAACGGCCACATTAAGCCTCTTCGACCTCTAAAAGCAATTCATTTCTGAATTGATGACACATATTAGCTGAATAATATTTAATTAAATTCTTATTAGAATCATATTTGGTGTAAATATTGCCGCATGAAAATAATTAAAACAGTAATTTTACCGGATAATTTTTCTTTACAGTTTTTATTATTTCTACAGTTGCAATTTTATTTTATTACAATACAAAACTGTCAAACAGATGAATTGCGTAATATGAATTGAACGCAGATAATATTATGAATTGTCAGTTTGTGGCTTTTTAATATTATCATATTATGATTGTGCCAAAGCAGCCGTTTTAAGCCCCCAGTACTATCTGACCTCCATATCCCCGTTAATGGGCAATACGATACCCCTTGCACTTAGAGAGGTTCTTCTCTATATTTAAGTATTACAGCATCGGAATAACACCTACAATATCAGGCGAACAATTACCACATCACTTTAATACTCAATGTAATACATTCCTATTACAAAACGCTTTGTCTCAAGTCCCTTACGAGTCGATTATGCGGCCAGTCGCACACGCATAGGGTTACCATTCCAAAACATGAAAAATCCTGACAAAAGTCGAACATTTACAAAAAAGATATTTTACTTTTAACATAAGATCACGCCTGAAACATCGTGAGGAAACCGGCCTGCCTGAGAGATATTTCTCGACGGCATGTGAAGCCAGTTCAGAGGCCCGTGGGCGGCTTTAAAACTCTGCCACCAGGTTAGTCACTAACGACACGAAATGAAGAAGAGACGCCTGTATTCCCCGAAGCGTTGGGCAGAAGTGTACCTCGGCGAAACGTGGGTGCACCACGTTTCGCCAATTATATTTAGATCCAGTGTAGTAGGGGCGAGTCTATTGCAATTATAAATAACTCCGGGCGGTTACTGAGAAATGCCAGATGATTCCGGGTGCGCAATTATTTTTCACAATAATAAATTGCGCTACCCGGGAATCCAACCCAGGAACACATGCTCAGCAGAAGCGCTGGCTACCACTAGACCAACAAGGAAGTTTTACTTTAAAAGAAAAATCACTTTCTTTTTTCAGTTCTCATTGAACGTTTTTAATTTCCTAAAAAAAATCCCCTTAAGTCGAAAACTCCGGATAAATGACAAGGCCGGACAAACCCCGGATGGGGGCCAAAAAAGCCGGACATATTCGGACAGATGGTAACCCTACACCCGCCGCCAATAGCGTGGCGTTTAGTAACCGCTCGTAATAGCCAGGGGAGTTTATTGTGCCACTTTCATTTGATGGACAGAACTGGCGGATAATCGTAGTGTATATTGATAGAGGTGACGCGCGATCTTGATAATATTGACAGGTATTATTTGAAGTAGATTTACTTTCTGTTCCGAGTCATGTTGCTTTGTTGAATGAACGTTGATTGTCACAAAAGTTAAAGAATAGAGTATGAAGTAGAGCAAAAGGTTTACTCGTTTACAGAAACATTCACTAAATGGCTTCCAAGGACCATCGGCTATAGCAGTGCATTGCTTTATAAAAGCCTCTCCAAACGAACGCTATTCAACTCTTATAAGGAATCGATTACAAACTAACAGTCAGGTTTAAGACCCTTTCAATAAATTAGGAAATACCATACCATACCACCCTAGATTTTCCTAATTTACAAGTCGTAGTTGAGAACCTTTTTACGAATCCCCGTCTTCTCAGCTATTCCTGTTTTTCAAACTGTTTATCTCTATCACAACACAATACCCTCATTTATAAAGTCAGAGCGCACTGAAGCCACAAAGCCCCGCGGTCCGTGTAGGTCCGGCCGTCAATTACGTCGATGCGATCCGAGGTGCGCGCGCGCCCGGGGCCTGCACCGTGCGCCTACGCACCACAACTACAATAGAACACTACGCGGATATGTATAGAAGGTTTATTCTTTAGAGTACAAAGCCTAGCTATCTTTAAAAAAAGAAGTACTGCGTACAAGTAGAAGATGTATTTTCATCTCTGTCAATACCATCTTCAAAAGTAACTCACAATGGGGAAAATAATAGCCTATTTGGTACAGGTGACTCTGTAGCCCTTTACGGGTAACCCTGCCGGCGTTGTTTAGCTGTTCTTCGTAGGCTATACCATAGACGTATAAGTAGCTGAAGTAAATCTACTGCTGGGTACAGATTGGTGAAACGTAAAATGAAATGTAACACAAATGAGCCGTCCAAAACTGTACAATGCAACATTAAATGTAACCATAAAAGCTACAGTATATCTGTGAGTTCCGTTTTGTGTTTTGTTAACTATGGGTTTTCTGTTTCTCCACTTGTATGTGTCACAATGTTCATTAGGCTAACGGAACTGATCCTGGGTTGAAGAACAAATTATAGGGAACATGAAGCGCAATGCCTTATTATCCGAGGTTTGGTTGGCAGGTATAGGGCAAGTGGATTATTAAAAGCAATTATTGGTCTTATTATTTCAATTAGTGTTATTCATGCCGAAAGGTTCAGTGTTCTAAACGACAAAGAAGTCCTACTTTACTATTTTAATATTAAAGTTAGAAGGAGGACACTTAACTAATTAATGTATACATATATGTACTAAGAAAGGGCTATATTCTTCGCTACAACTAATTTCATATTTCAGTGTATGAACTTAGTGATTCATCTTTTATTCATTGTTGTGTTCTACTATAACATAATAGAAGAGAAAATGAATCAGCAATTTTACGCGAACCATAATCAAATAACTGACACATGTTTGATTCTTGAATGATGCATACGCTATAATATGTAAGAATAAACCGTGGTACTCACCAGCGAGGCCGACCGCTGCTGCTTGTTGAGGTCATGCTGGCTGCGCGAGCGGTCCTCCCCCGCGTCGGAGAACTGCCCGGACTTGCGGCTGCCAACAAACGTACACATTAGTTACTTGACAGTAGTTAATGTTATAATACAAAGACGGAAGTTATGGCCTACAAAACACGTGTGACACGCAGGAAAAAATCGCTGAAAAAAAATAAACGTCTTCAAGGCGATAACTTTACTTGATTTGCTGACCGTAACCAATGCAACTTGCCATGAGATAACCATATACACAATTAAAAAAAAAATACTTTTCTCAGTAAAAAACATCATGTTTCATTAATAATATAACTTACAGTATGTAACGCAACACCATTCTCTTGCCCTTTAGTTATCTTTTATTTGGGGTCGGCGCAACATGTATTTTTCCTTTTTCAAATCAATAGTCACCCTCTTTCTATCATCTTCCACACAGGCCATCCATCGTTTCTTTGGTCTTCCCCTACTCTTATAGTCATTCACATTCAGACTCAAAACTTTCCTCACGACTTTCAGTAATCGACCCATGGTAAGCTATTGCCCCCTGGCTGTCTATTAGATTGTGTCGTGCAAATGTTGCTGCCGACCATATATAATATTCATCATCATCATCATCATTTCAGCCGAAACACGTCCACTGCTGGACATAGGCCTCCCCCAAGCACCGCCACTTCGACCAATTCTGTGCTTCCCGCATCCAGCGGTTTTCTGAGGCCTTCACTTGGTCATTGGTCCATCTTGTGGGAGGCCTTCCAACGCTACATCTTCCGGTACGCGGTCACCACTTTAGAACCTTTCGGTACCATCGGCCATCAGTTCTGCGAGCAATGTGCTCTGCCCATGGACACTTAAGTTTGTAAATTTTTCGGGATATGTCGGTTACCTTGGTTCTTCTGCGGATCTCTTCATTTCTGATTCGATCACGTAGGGAAAATTCAAGCATAGCCCTCTCCATTGCCATTTGGGTGACCATTGTGAACGACCACGTTTCAGTGCCATAGGTCATCACTGGCAACACGCACTAGTCAAAGAATTTCGTCTTGAGACACTGCGGTATGTGGGACGAGAAGATATTGTGTAGCTTCCCGAATACTGCCCAGCTGAGTCGGATTCGACGATTGACCTATTTCTCAAAGTTGAACCTGCCTAGCTGGTCAGTTTGTCCTAGTTAAACATACTCGTCGACAACTTCGAGCGTAGCGTTTCCAATCTTCATGAGAGTGGGTGTTACATTGGCATTAGACATGACCTTTGTCTTGTCCATACAGTTCATTTTAAGACCCACTCTTTCGGAGGCTCTACTGAGGTCATCGAGCATTGTACTGAGGTCCTCCATGGTCTCAGCCATGATAACTATGTCGTCGGCAAAACGAAGGTTAGTGATATACTCGCCATTAATGTTTATGCCTAACCCTTTCCAGTCCAGAACCTTGAAGACATCCTCCAGTGCAGCGGTGAACAGTTTCGGAGAGATAACTTCTCCCTGTCTCACACCTCACAGCAGAAGGATAGGTTTCGAGGTCTGGTCCTGGAATCATCATATTGTTTTAATTATTGTGAATGTGAGGACTTGTTTTTTTTTTTTTTTCTTTTTCATTTTTTTTTTCTTTCTCAGATAGTTTTAATGATGGCATGAGTAGTTAATGCGGCCTACCCAAATCCTTTCTTTGGTATTCTTGGTCGAATTGAGCTCCTTAAGTTCTGAGTTGAGCTCCACGATTACTGACAAATGCTTGGACTGACTGGACAGGTCCACTCTAATCTGTGTGGTTCTTGCCTCAAAAGACCATTTCAAACACTGATCTACATGGTTCTAATATGGCCTGACCAATATTATGTCTTTAAAAGAGACTGTGAGCTCTGAGTTTGTTTCGGTCTTTCTTCTTAAGCAGGGCATTGTCGCCCTTTTTAAAGAAGAGTAAGACCACATCTCTGTCATGCCTGTGGTGTTTGACCCTCGAGAGTGACGGAATCAAACAGTTTCTGGAGAGCCTTAGAACGGGTTTTTCACCGGCCTTCAGGAGTTCGGCCGTAATTCCGTCATCACCGGGAGCCTTGTTGTTTTTAAGCTGCATCAGAGCCATCCTAATCTCATATAAGCTGACGTCCGGGATGTCTCCGGTATGTCGGGTCAATCTAGCTTTTGGGTTGTTTGCCAGATTCGTAACGGTGTTACTGCAATCAGTAACACCGTTACTGATTCTGGACAGTTATCACGTCAATACGTGATAACTGTCCATAGAAACTCTCGATCTCTCTCTTATAGCTCAGGTGTGGCGGATACGATTCTGCCATCATCGGTCTTCAGTTTCGCAAGCTGGCTCTGCCCAATAGACAGATCTCTTGCCAAACAAAACCTTGGGGCCCTTGTTCCACTCTATCGCGTCCTTAACTCGTATTATAATGGCGAAGGTTGCTTTTCAAAGACTTAGAGGTCAATTGAGCTGCCGGTATTTGAGCACATCGTCTGAAGACTGCAGGATCATCTCGCGCCTCTCCTCCATGAGCTGTAAAGTAGCATCAGAGAGTCTGAAGAAAGAGTTCATCATAAAGAGGCCTTCTTTCTCTATAAAACTGGCCAGTGGGTGACCCCGGTGGTTCCGACGTCTAACTTCAAATTGTTCCACTCGCAGTTCATCATCGTTTCGTTTGCCCAATTTCGCGTTGAAGTCTCCCATGACAACGGTGGTTTTAGAGCCATGCATGGCTCTGGAAATATCCTCGTAACTCATCACACCCCGACGATGAGGTGGAGACCATCTCCACCTCATCGTCGGGGTGTGACGAGGTCGGGGCTTAACCCTGTACGACCTTCAGCGAATATCTTGCGGATATTCTGAGTATGAGATACGCCACCCTGGTCGACACACTCTAGATCTTCACCGCGTTGCCCACAAGAGACTTATGGACGATAAACCCGACACCAGCTTGGGACTGCTGGTCATCCTCCCGGAAATAGAGTAATTTCTCGGATTTGAGGATTAACGAGTCCTCTCCCTGTTTTCGGACTTCAGATAACCCTGCTGAATTCTTCCTCGAGCTCGATGATCTTCTTGCCGGTCTGGAGTGGACCGGAAACTGGACAGTTTCCGGTGATTGTGGTAGCCGGATCTCTTCCGGGAATACTTCGCACCCTTTGCCTCATCGTGGCCTTGACCGGTACTTTTGGAGGGTATGCCATAATCGCCACGCTTGGCAGGCGGGTAGGCCATCGCAGTATGGTGTTAAAAATGCATAGAGAACGCTGCTGCCCATTCTCTAGTAAGTCCCTTAGTCGCCTCTTACGACACCCATGTGAAGAAATAGGGTAGTGCTATTCTTTGAGTCCAGCACCACACGGATATATAATATTACACAGATGAATTTTGTTTGTATAATTTCGCATGAACGGATATTATTGAAGGTCGAATCGTTTATAATAACAGTACTTTTGTTCCGGATAATCAAGATTTCTTTGTTCTTCTTTCAATTATTTTGCTTCCTTGTGTCTTAATTGGGTTCTTGGGCTTTGTTTACACAGTATCATCTGTTTTCGTAGTATTATCGCTGTTTGCATTGGATTTCGAACTTCCGGTCTATGTAATCTGTAGACATCTCACCAAGAAAACAACAAGAGAGACAAGCTTTAGGTGAAGTGACCTTGAAGTGAGCTGTCAATTCACCTGATGATGCTAGGGATTGACATTAGTTGCAGGTCAACTACTGTACACAAATTGTAATGTTTAAAAATAAGAATTATTTTTGGCTTTTGTGTTGTTTTTTGGTCTGTTTGTTAAAATTTGGTATATTAGTTCAGTGGATTTAGTTCATATTTTTTGTACACCATGTATTGTACCCATATTTGCAAAATAAAATATGTTTTTAAATCTATTTATCTTGTCATTTCAAGCTCACTTCACCTAAATTATCTCGTTATTTGTTTTACAAAATAGATCGGCTGATACATTCTATGTTAATTTATCGTTGTAACAATAGAAGCGTGTTTAATACCAAGGGATACTGTGTAGGTATATTCTTATATTTGAGAAATATTATTAAAAACTTGATCATACTACTAAACAACAGGTGACAGGTGCTAGAAGTATATAAAGTATCATATTTTGCTCGCAATCCGGTTGAGAACCTTGAAGCTGTAACTCAGTAACATTGATATGATGAATGGCATACAGAGACAAAGTTGGTGTCCAATATCACAAAGAGTTTCATATATGTGTGATTTAGTTATTAAAAATAGTTGTGAAATTAGGTAATTATTTTAAAATAGTTAGGATAGTTGTCGTTTTGTGCCTATTGGCTCTTGACATTGTGTTTGTACCTACTTGAGTAAGTAGTTTAAGCCATTTAAATAAATGTTGATTTAATTAGTTATTTGTTTACTTTAAGTTTGCGTCAAGTTTCTCTGTTTAAATCTTGTACGAAAATTAACTATGGGAACCAAGGTCAAACAAATAATTAAAAAAAAAAAAAACATTAATACAACATGTGGTTTATTTATATGACATAGTTTTACCCATTTATGTAAATGTAAATTGAGAACTATGTTGCAAAATACCATACCTTTGTACGTTTATGTATAAAATAACGATTTTTAGAAAATCCCGGGTTTTACATAACTCTGGAAATTCTCTATATTATCTAGGTTGCCCACAGTTGACAGTCGTTTTATTGTCATTTGTTATATTCTATGATGCGATGACATAATAACTGTTTGTTATTGTTTCAGACTAATTCGATTTAATACTACAACGGGCTTTGAATCTTAATTATTTTATGGGTATGTAGAATCCTTTTGATCGCGTATTTAAGCTGATTATATCACTACACTGGCTCTCTCACACCAAGCCTGTCGTGCAGGCACCGCTTCGCTTTCAACTGTTTCCCGCCATTAGTGGTGACTGACAGCTCACATTAGTGCCAGCTACCTCACTACTGATGTCCATGAGATAGTGTTTATGTTACAGGCAAAGCATATAATTCAGGGATTATAAAGAATCACTAGATATTCTATACAATGCCGAGCTCGCCTAGGCATTGTATAAAATATTTTATGTATCGTTTTTTTTTTTCGTTTAAGACAAGTGCGCGTGTACATAATCAATGTTGTATGTTTTAATATATATCAATGTAGGTATAACGTACAAATTATAATTATTCATAATTTATAGCGAATTTAAATTGATTAGTATCGATTATTGAACAGATCAATTGCTTTTAATAACAACAAGGAAATTCAAAAAGTTGAACAATCGTAATCGTAATTTCATTTAATAATCAATTAATCAATCACACTTCGAATTCAAACATTTTCAAAGGAATCAAATGTTGTAATTATAACAATAACATTAATTTAACATTACACATATCCCGACTAAGCTGCCGATTAACTTTACAAACAGGCGTACTTGATTCGAATTGCTTGATTTATAGATATCGGTAAAGTTATGTTTAATTATTGAAATCATACTTGATTGATTGAAAACTTTACGGTTATGTTTTAATGTTAAATATCTGACACATTATTAAATGATTAAGATACTACTTTTGCACAAAGTCATGATTCGATACAATAATTTGAATAGTCATTAGGTAGAGCAACAAAATATGTGCTTTAGCACTGCCTTTTCCCGATTTGGTTTATCTTACTGGACAACTTGACTAATTTATCTTCTGATGCATCTTGAAGATGATGACATTTGAAGTTTCTTAACAGACTAACTAATCCATTATAAAATTCTCCGAAACTCACCATTACCGGAGCAGAATATAATTAAGGTTAACAACAACTTTTTCTTGAGCTTCTCAAACCCGATTAAATTATTATCTTATTAATCAAACGCTGCCCGTATTAAGATTATATGGCCACAGATTATGTTGTAGTAAGACCCGCTGGCTAGACCAACAATCACTTAGTACATTTAACGCTAAACGTATTGAAAACATCACTGTTTCTCTTCAAACGATTGTTAGAAACACAACGATGTTTTAAATTCGTTTAGCATTTAATGTATTTGTGGTTCAAGTGGGCCTTACAAATGATCCTCAATATTAGCGTATTAGTTATGAACTTGCGCTGTGCCCACGCAGACCCGAGCCACGTCAAGTCGTGGACGATGCCCGTTCGGGTATGGTAATTGAATTGCTCGATACTCTGCATTCCGAAACGGTCCGCCACCCATATCAGAGGTATGCTGAATTTTGTCGCTCAAAATGCGCTTTAGCGAGAGACAAGGGCGATATTCAATTAAACCTTTGTCACCCGAGCGGATGCTGGATTTTATTTTAAGACTAAATACGTCTGTCTGTCTTTGTAACATTAATGAAAAAACACTAGGTGTACATCTCTAAGTCTAGGGATACTCTACTACCATTTTATGTAGTATATACCCGGCTTATACCAAAGTAGTAGTATTTCACCGAAGCTGGTATTCGAGGCCACAGTATTATAATAATAATAATAAATAATAATAAAAAATATAACCCCACCGCCGTATCTCTACGTTGACGTCGTGGTGGGGCTTGCGCGCTCCAAACTCTAGATCTGTGCCGGTAGAGTTTACTTTGCCGGAAGAGGTCTAGGATGAGGAGCCAGACCAAGAGAGATACAGAAACCCGCAGGGCAGCATGTGGCGAGCTGTTGGGCAGTAGCGACCCCACGGACCCTATCTCCCGGGAGAAGTCTTGTTTCTCACCTCTGGCTTGCCTTTATTGAACGGCTGGAGTGAAAACTGATGAGGAACAGAGCTCCCACCTCTTTCTTGCCTTTATTGGCCGGCTTGAGTGGAGATTTGCAGGAGCAAACGAGCTCGGAGGAAGGAAGTTTTCCAGTAAGATGCTGGTAGGGATCTTGAACGTACTTCCGGGATTGTCCTGATAGCCGTGGAATACCGCTCCATTCCTTATAAGCACCTCAGGACATGTTGCCTCCTTGTCGCTACGACACTTTGTGCTAGCGGCCGTTTTCGGGGGCCCATTATTGAGTGTGCAAGTCACCCCCTACTATTTTACCTGTGTATCTTATAAAAAATATTGGTCAGGCAGGGGCCATAGTCTTTCCATAGTTCTAGATAACCAGTTCACTTAGCCACCCAAATCCATAATCCAATATCTTTGATTCCATATCTTGCAATAGTCCTGCACCAACCGGGGGTTGTCCTTGGGTACACTAGCATAGTGCGTACAGGGATAATCGTCGGTTGGTGCCTCGTTTCATTAAACACGTCTAACGGGCCTCTGTGAGTTGGCTTCGGCCCCTCGTACGCCTTTCAAAGGCCCGGGACCCTAGGGTCCCGAGAAATGTCAAAGACATAAAAAATAATAATAAAAATCTTTATTGCAGACCACATGGTCCATAAAAAAAACACATAAATTTAAAATAATAGAATCAAAATAACAATTAAAAATAATATGAAAATCAACATTAAAAATCAAATTTAAAATTAATAATCTTACTTAAAAATGAAAAACATTTACGCGGCTATTTGCAGCCACCGTTTGTAGGTCTCGGTAGCATACATCCTATCAGCAAGGTCCTTAACTATACTGTTTCTACACGTACCAACCCTGGACATGAATGATGCAATTCTGCTTCTCTGAATGGCATTGAACGCGTTCACCCTCGCCTCCGCGAACATTTCAGAGGCACTACAGTATCACTTCAACCCCATTAGGTGTCTGTAGATGTTATTGTACTGAACACGTATGCCATTCCAAGACTTCCTTGTATATTCAGTCCAGAGCTGGCACGTATAGAAACTTTGACAGTACGTTCTGAATAGGTGCACTTTAGTCTGTACGTTAGCCTTAAAAAATCTTCTGGCAAGCATATTTCCCACAACCGATAGGGCACGACGCTGGCGATCGATATCAGCATCGTCTTTCATGTCCGATGTCAGTATGTGACCAAGGTACTTGAACCTCTCCACGACCTTCACCTCTTTCCTTCCTTCGACCTTTTTTATATTAGCTTATCGACTAAGGCTGTCATACATATTGTTACAACTATATATATAAGGACCTATTCTCTGCGTCGTCAACGATGGCTGGGATTATGTGAAGATACAATAGAACCATCTTGGTAAATATACCAATACCATTTGATTCGATGGGCCATCATCTTTGGCTTCATTGACAGCGCAGCTTCGACCAAAGCCAAGACTGTTGAATATGAGCATATCCCAACAATACATTACCTGCACGCGAGCTTGCGGTGCGCGCGCCGAGTGCCGCTGATCATAGACAGCGTGCTCATTACCGCGGACATGGCGTCCGGCTGATTAGGTCATGTGATCTGAGGACAACAAGAAAATTCGATAAGTCTTCCATCATGGACCCACCCTTTCGGAAACAGCAAAGTAGAAATTCATAATCAACATTCAGTCTAAAGATGTTCACTACGGGATATGTAGAAATCAACGCTTTATGCTTTTAGCACGAGTTTAAGAATAAGAATAAGTCCTGATGCAGCTTGGACCTCTTTTTTACATTCTCAGAATAGGAAAAACCAGAAAAACCTCACCCACGTGAACTATCCTCTGCTATACATGTTACATGTGTGTGTGTGTATGGAAGGTGTATGCCCATAAACAGATGCAAATATATCGGACAAGTAGAACCCTGTCGCCCATAACTCATGTTGACAAATTGTGAACTCATGTCGCGCTTAACGAGACGCCGCAAAAACTGCGCGTGCGCCGCCGCGCCGGTCTACACTTGAATGGAGATGAGGCGAGGATAAGGTGCTATACAAAGTGTAATGCCTTACAGATTTCATACATTTTTGTACGCTAATAGTTTCTTGTAGTTAGGTTTATTCACATTCTGAACAGCCTAAAACTGACGGAATTGAAGAGTAGAGGCAGTTTATCAATCTGACATATTTAAGACCAACACAGACTTATGAAAAACTTAAGAAATGTGTTGCCACGAAATGCAGTGACGAACTTTGGTCAAGGTAGCGGTAAGTTGTCTGACATATTCTTTTTTTTTTGTGCTTTTTGTGTGGTTGTTTATCAAATAACTTCATCCGCTCTGGGCGGAGCAGGAGGGCGTGTCAGACTCTTATTGACTAAAACCCACCCGTGTTCTTTCAGTTGCCTGTATGTTGCCAGGGGCCACGGTATCCCTTTTGGACTTTCCCGCGATCCCGACAGGCATCGGCCCTAGCGGACCCCGTCAGTTGTGCTGACATCTCTTTGAGGCGCATGTGGAACACAACACGCGTGGGGGGCGTGGGGGAGTGAAATTTGCTTCTCCCTCACGCGTTTCGCCTCCTCCTTCGCGGGCATTACTGCTTCGCAGAAGGAGGTGACGGCTTCCCATGCCCTCTCGCCATGGCCTGGACCAGGGCCGGACGCGAGAGATCACCGCCGCCGATCGCATCCACAAGGACACGCGGTGCCCCGCCCAAACCGGGCAGACCTCCACCGTAGGCTGACATAAAACTGACTTTGATTTTGCAGAAACTGGCAGTTTTTGTGTTGCGGTTTTTCCAATGTCATGCCAAAAATAATGTGTTGTCTGTCCTCCACATTCTCTAGCTGTTCACAAAAAACCGCGTGTCGAGCACAGCGTGGCCACCTCGTCCACGGCCGAGGCGCATCGTGCGACGTTTTTGTTGCTCCTCCCGGCGCGTGTAATGAAGCCGTTTATATTACCCGCTCCCAATTTATTTTATTATATATACACGCTTTTTGTGTACTTTATAATAATAACTATGTAGAAAGAGATTGATTTAAGGTCTAAGGACAGTTGAGTTTGGCTCTATTGTGGCCAATTGTGAGTTTCTTTTTTCTATTCTTCTTATATAGGTATTGATTGCACCACTTGGGTTGCTTCGGTTTATTGCAATGTTTTAAAAAAATCTCTCAAGTCTTATACAACTTATAAAAAAAACATACAAAGCTTTAACAGTCTGACATACGAGTAGATATTTTTCTTTTTATTATAGCCTGCGTTGTTCCTTTATTGGTTTAAATTCATTTTGATGATAGTAATTTGTTTTCATTATTTATTAATTATGTCAACGAATGCATAAACTTGTCGTTAACTTTTCGCATCAATATTTATTACATGAAATAATTTTGTTCGTCGATAAAAAATTATTGATGGGTAAATTAAATAATGATTTGAAAGTAAAATAGCTTTAATAAAAAACCGGCCAAGTGCGTGTCGGACGACGCACAATGAAGGGTTCCGTAGATGGGATGAATTTATCCCTAGGACAAACTTAACATTGTAGTTGAAAAACATGTTTTCCCATACGCAATGTATGGGGGAATACGTTTTCTCAACAGCAAATGTAAGTTGGGGGATTATTATTCGTTAACTTGTAGAGCCTACTTAGCTGTGATAGTTTTCCTTTTAATTTCGTTATATATACTACTGCTGTGATTTTTTCCATATATCCAGAACCAACCATTTAGCTGACAGGTGAGAGGGACATTTGACTCTAACAAAAATTTGCACTTTAAAGATTAATATTTCGCAAACGGATCCCTGAATCCAAAAATGGGTTTCACAAAGTCTTTTTAAACGACCGTTCCAACGACACCTAACACCAACCCGCGCCATGGGATAGACGAGAAAAAAAATACATCCCACTTTATGTGTAAGGGTGGACCCAAAAAAAATATCTTTATACCATTTCCCCTCTAAAAAGCTTATTTTATTCACTGAAAACAGTGAATAAAAAGCACTTTTAATCACAATTTTGGTGTTTGAATTTAGAACAACCAATATATTCGACCTCCGTCTCAATGCCATACAATCTCAGCAGCGACGAAGATATATATTCATTCAACCCCTGCAGAGTTAGTGCAAGCGGTACATAATGCTGAATTGAATTTTCTAATTTAATATATTATTTAAGTAGTTGTTCTTGTACGTAACATTTTCCTCGCTGTAGTGAGTCAAAGTTATTCTGTGTCTCGTACCTTTGAAACCCTCGCTACACTCAGGATTCTATATATTGTTTAGGATTGAACCCGTCGCTTCGCTCGTGGTACAATCCTAGAATCCTTCGCTTGCTCAGGTTTCAATACAAGTACTCGCGCCAAAAAACAACTTTGCAGCCTTGCAACAACAGCTATTTTTCATAATTTTATTTTATCACGCGAACAACGCGTGATTTATATGTATACCCATCCAAATTACAGCTTTCTAGTACTAACAGTCACTGAGCTAACCTGCGGACAGACAGACAGACATGGTGACACTATAAGGGTTCCTTGTTGACTACGGAACCCTAATAAAAACGAGTTTTTTCATAAGAGAAGCCAAAACGGAAACGGAGCAATTAGGTTGATTTTGTTAAATGGTGCGAAATCATCGGCGTGTTACTTAAACTTATCTACATGATTTATGAGACCATTTTTATTGTTTTTTATTGTTATAGATTCTAGGAACTCCGTTATGAATCACTTAAATAGAGAATTAATAATCCTCACATTTAATGTATCTACAGGTAGATACGTATTTATCTAAAACAATAACTAACAAGCACTTTCTTATAACAAGTTCTTAATTATCCCAATTTTACGACCGGAAATCCCTGTTGAAAACCAAGGTTTGATGTTACCACCTTATTGAGATAGTTCGTTGGTCATGATCATGCACAATTGGCCACGGCTCTGCTCATGTCTCAGTGTTTACTAGCGTGAAGGGGCGCGTCTAATAACTTACTCAATTAACAATAAAAAAAACAACTCGTGTGTTGTAACTTGGCGCCCGCGTCACGACCACCGCGACTTACCAAACGTTTGCACTTGGTTGAGCAAGTGTTGCGGATGATTCCGAATCATTATAATTGTTTTGAGACGGTTTCAGTTTTTTTTATTGATTATAGACGAAGAAATGAAGATGATGTTGCAATTTTTAACAATTAAATTCGTGTACAAATACTCAATATCTACTCAATATATCTAAGTACAATTTTTGGCACTCCACGCGGCAATCCCGACAGGCTTTCGGACACGTACTAAGGTGTGTTTGCGCTTGTATTTTGCAAACAATTTGTTTTTTAAGCTAGCTACTGATTCTATAAGGTATGGATGTAACGCTACCGATGATACTTCTGTATTACTTACATTTCTGAAAAGTCGACACAGACCACCCATAGCTTCTTTAAAATCGATTCTTTGTCACGAAGCCATGACGAATTTAAGAATTTGCACGCAGCGACTTGCCAACTGACCTTCGTAACTTCTACTAATGAAATCCAAGTCAAGCTTGCATTGTATTCTTTTATTTTTGTCTCGAGATAAAACCGGGAATAGTACGCGAAGATGCTCACAAAATCATCAGTAATTCGCTTGCGTTACCTGCCTATTTATCTCACCTAAAAATTTATGATGAAGACCTTAAAGAAAAACAACTTATGTTTTTAGACTACCAACTTGAACGAAAAATCACCAGCTTGTCATTTACGTCATCATTACGTATCATCAACTGTTGGGGATAGTTCGTAAAACACTGGCATCGCCGCGGGACGGTCTTGCGCAAGTGCCCATCAGTAATTAGATACCGGATGGACGGATCGCCTCTCCGGTAGGCGCTCCGTGCAGTTCAATGCTGTTCAATTGGAAGTGCGTTTATTATTAACACAGCGTTTTATTACTCAATCAGGATATACCGGGGATGCTGTACAGAGTAGGGGTATTACAGGTATGGGGACGGAATATTAAGTAGTAATATGATTAAGTCATTATTTTTTTGTAGGTTTCAGGTATAATATACAGTGCCTTGTGGCTCTCAACTGCAATATAAATATTTTATTGGTAGAGCAAGTGATACATTAAATTGTCGAGGTATAATAGTATTTTTTTTCTTATTTTTTTACAAGTAGATAAATATAAGATACGTTGATTAATAAGAAATCTAGAATTATTTTATTTGATCGGTCGTCATCACTCATCAATTCTGGGATACGTTTAAGATTATTATAAATTACTGTTAAGAAAATATTCTTAAAAACAGTAATTTATAAATTTACACACTTATTTCTTTAAAATGATGCCACTATCTACAATAATCTCTATAAAACACCTGTTTTAACAACCTGAGTCCCTGACACCAGCACAACATAATTCCGCGTCGTTTGAAGGAGAACATAATGAATGGTTACTCAAATTGATTTTTAGATTGGCAAGCTTAATAGTTGACGTAATGTGCGATCGTGTCAGATCGAGAGTTGACTGATGATAATATTAATTAAAACGACCTGCACTGATCACTAGGTGTTATAATAGCTATCAGGCTATGTTAATTATAGGCTTGCTAAATAAGGTGAAAACTTTACTATAAAAGATGGCGATTGAACATAACATCACGCCTGTACGCACCACAGGATTGGACAGAACTGGTTAGTGCACCCACACTTTGGCAGTTACGTTTAAGTCCCATGAAACAGATATAGATATTGCCACTAACAATTTGATTTGACTGAATTAGACTGAGGCTGCTGCTGACAAATTCCTGATTCTTCTTCTCCTTTTCGTATCGACTGTACATCTTTATATTAGCCCAGTACGTTGAAAATGATTTCCCTTTTTTATTACTGATTGATGAACTACAATAACACATTATTCAATTAAAATATTGACAAGGAAGATCCTACATATCCAGATGACTGCTATACATAATCATTACAACATTGGAAATTCCATATCTCTCCCTCTTCTCCTAGCTAGCCCGCAGCCTGGTAATGACGGGCCGCGCCGGCCTGACGGCAGCGTGAGCCGTAATGACGGCGACCGTATCGCTTGCGCCGTGACTTACTCGGCATTACTCCGGCATCCCGCTACGGGTAATGTTAGGTCTCAGGTGTATGCTGCATTTGTGCGTAAATGGTAGAAAGGGGCAGGTGGGCTGGGTTTGTCTGTCGAAGGAAGGATGGACGTTGAAGTAGGTGAAGACTTCAAACGCGAAAATGTTGCGATAAAGAGTCAGAAGCCTATTAAGGAATAGATCAAAAGGTCGTGAGGAAGTTTAGAATTCCATCCACTTTAGAATTCCATCAGTAAATTGCGTTTGGTTAAAGTGGATATAAGTATGATAAAGCTAGTTTTTCTGTTAATTAAACTTAACGTAGATCATTATTAAAGTTTGTCGTGAAAGATGTGGTACGGTTGCCCTAAACCGGTTAAGGTCAACTTAGACGTTATTTAAAGAAAATCTCGTTTTTCTATGAATTTCTAAACCACCGCGGCCTCTTAGCACCTCATTATCTATGTACAACTTATAATCTGTCGAAACTCTATGGTTTTTGTAAAACTGTTCCCATTCGGAGCGCGGGCTATAAATTTCTTGAGAAACACATTAGCCTGATTCTCGTTCGTTAGTAGTCGAGTGCGATGACAGAACTCGCTCGTTTAGTTAACACGTTAGAAGAAAATGTTGTAAAAATACTTGGAATCTTGTAGCGTGCTTAGCGTTTGTTATTGTTGTGAATAATATGTCAGTCAAGTTTAGCACGGTATCAAGCTTTACCGTTGAACTCTATGTGATGTACGATGTGATGACAATGCCAAGTTACTTACACTTCAAGTGGTGATAATATTTTATTGTTTGATGTACTGCTATTTTACTATATTGTAACATATTGTGTACCTGTGGTCCACAAAAAAGGAATTTGAATTTGCACGCTAGTCGAAAAACATACCAAAAGAGTTGTGCGTACAAATCTACCTAGTACCCAAATAAGGCTGTATTCCCTCAATAAACGGTTATAAGCTTTAGGTATGTTATTTTCTGAAAGTAAAATGAGCAACACATGTCTGTTATGTGTGTAATAAGGTAGTTAACATTCTAGGACCTTGCTACGCAACTGTGTTACATGATATAACATTAATCTTAACACTTAGGTCATGGTTAGCTTTGAGTTTAGTTACCTAAGTCTGTATATCTTTGGCCGTAACTGTAACGAGCGCCCATGTTTTTTCAAGAATAAAATAATGTTACATATTAACCCGCCAATAAACCCTATCAATTATAGGTACCCGGCGCAAGTTAGCCACATCGTCAATTACCTTGAGTCATACGTCTTAGGTAAGTCGAATGATCAAAATAAAGCAACAGATGGGGCTCAAACCCGAAGACATTGATGCCTGCTGTTTACATTTGAACGCGCGTTTTATGATACTGCTGTAGATTAAATGAAGGAGAAGAGGAGGGGGAGATGGTTGTTGTTGAAGGTTGTGGCGAAGGGTGGAACTTTCATACAAGGAGCCGGTTCAACATTGTGGCCAAATATTCATAGACTGTACAATAACTGCAGTGTGCAATCTTTCTAAAAGGAAACCGACAGGCATCGTCTAACGTCTAGTATAAATTGTATTTTTATTTATCGAAATCTCCCAATCTTGGATATTACGATGTTCGCGAGGGGTGGTAATAATGAAAATGCAAGTAATGGCGTCATGTGCGGACAGACGGCAGATTGATGGCTCGCGGCCCACGAGTCACCACGTAATTATACGTCACTGACAGGGCTGCCGCGCTGCCACTGACAGAGTATCATATAGACTTTTTGTTGCACAAGCTAAAGAACAAAAAAAATGATAAAGTAGTAGATCTAGGGATCACCATATATATATGATGAGGATATGATGATCACCATATTTTGCTCCTATTTACGCCTAAATAGGAGCAAAATATGGTGATCATCATATAAATAGTTAATAGTATCCCGTCAGAACAGCATCTCTTATAAAGTTATGGTCATCATGAAAATATGATAGATGTGTGGCTAGAGAGGAGAGCACCTATTAATGATTATAAAGGAAGCTTTCTGAAAAAATGTAATACCCTATTGTTGGGGTGTTCATCATCCCCTTTTAATATTTGGTATGATATTTACTCACATGTACTAGCATTTCGTTAGTAGTTTCATAACGGAGAGCTTTCATAGACGTAACTTAACAGAAAATACCACCTTATTTTTTCGCACAGCCCTACAGCAACATCGGACAGATGACGCTGGAAGTTCTGTCTTCGTAAAGTTATAATAATAGGAAGCACTTAATGGAGCTCCACGGACTATCGAGCGCTGATAAGATATGTGTCCCGGCTTTATACTGAGCGTATGATTTAGCTTGGTACATTTTATTATGCACTTCCCAAGGACTTGGATATACGCCTGGTTTTGAAAGATAATATACGTAAGATCCTTGGCATGGGGGTCGTCGTCATATCATTCAGTTGTGAATACATTCACTTTACCTATAGGCACGTTGTAGCTTTAAAGATGAAAATCCTAATGCACATTTTAGCTATTAGTCACTCAAGTACGTCTGTATCTATACCAGAAAAGCAACCAAAATTGATACACCTGGTGTAAACAACAAAGTAAGACTTATTTTTCCTCAAATTCGCACGCGCAATGATTCATTCGGTCACTTCGCATCGTTTTTATTTATTAACATTTAAACTGAAAGTATTGGTAATCGATCGATTCTATAATCGATTTCTATAAAATATAAAAGGAGCCATAACATAAAACACTATCTGGGCGCTGAGTCGATACGAAGCCCTTGATAGCGGCCTGAACTAAAAGATGTGAGTGTGACAGTAATTGTCTAACTTGAAGATATCAGTAGCCGCGTTAGCGTTCTGGCCAGCGGGGGGTGGTCGAAAGTTCGAATATACCTTGTTGTATAGCTATATAGCTTGGTGGTCCCTACAAAATGGTTGAGCTGGATGGTGCTGATCCACGCGTCATGTTCGTGAACGGGCGCCGTCGGTTGAGACTGGTCATCTCTTATCTGCCATTGCTTATTTTTAATCTTATATTTTTAATCGTTTTTGATTATTATTTTATTTTACATTGTTCTCACATATAGAAGCAACAAAAGTAATGTACCCAGGATTTTGTAATTTCTATATTTAAAAGAGTGTCCTTGGAGTTTCTTGCCCGTTCTTCTCCATAGAGATCTACGTTTTGGAATGGGCAACTAGCTTCAACTTTCTGACTAACTGACCGACTCTTTGACAATTCAAAAGTGCCTGTAAATGGTTTAATTGAAATAAATGCTTTGAGTTTTGAGTTTTTTGAGTTTTGGGTGACAACTTATGTCGAAAATTGCAAATCCATACTATACTTATTTTTATAAATGCGAAAGTAATTATCTGTTTGTCTGTTACCTTTTCAGGCTTTAGCAGCTAAACGGTTATCGAGGAAATTTGGCCCACAGGTAGACCATGATGTGTTAAGATATAGGATGATTTTTCCCTTATTACGTTCCAGTGTGATAATTTCCGAACTCCACACGGGCGAAGCTGCAGACAATCTAAACTGACGGACTCATAAACTGCATCAAAGTTCAGGCTTACTTTCGAAATAATATTTTTGATAAGTATGCAAACTTTTTAGATTAAACTAAATGAAAATGTCGAGACTGTCCATTAATCATAAAAAAACAAAATATGAAAATTGAACTGCAAAAGATAAAATTATAGCCGGGAAAATAAAATGTATGCGTAGTCTCAAATTCGTGTGTGATTAGAGTAAAGTTTGAAATTAATTCATTTGGTTTTTTTTTTCATTTGCGGTTTTAATTATTGATTATTCGTCTTTTTAACTCAACAAAGGTTTCGTAACAGTAAACATTTCGATGATCGGGCGAACGAAACTTGTGTTCATCGACACGGTTCGTCAAAACGGTAGAAGAGGAGGTTTGACGGCACAACGCTTTATAGCAGAGGTTTTAGAAGCTCACGCGGTACCTTACATGAGATTAATAGGCGAACATTTTACTCTAATGCAAGATAATACCCGACCACGCCGCTGCACAAGTTCGACAATACTGCGAAGAGGTTGGGATACGTACCGAAAATTGGCCAGCACGCAGCCCGGATCTTAATCCCATTGAGCATGTTTGGGACAGTTTAAAAAAAGCTGTATATGCGAGAAATCCTGTGCCCACAACAGCGATTTCACAAGAATAGAACAATATTCCGCAAGACCGTTTAATAACCCTAATCAGATCTATACGGAACAGATTAGAATCTGTGATAAGGGCACGTGGAGGCAGACCTTATTAAAAGAAAAAGAAAACCTGTGCTTCAACTTTTTTTTTTATTGGAAAAACCAATTGTTCAATAAAACCAATTTTTGTTACATTTATCGTTTTTGTTTAAAAAAATTGAATGGTCCTTTTCAATGTACAAATATACACTTAAGAATATGATACTACGCTGTTATGAAGTTAACGAAGCAAACTATAGGTTTTATAATTTGTATAAAAAGTTTGAACACTTGGTTAAAATGTTTATTTCAAAGGCGTCTTGAACATTGATGCAGTTTATGAGTCCGTCATTCAGGAGCAGAAGACAGCCAACAGGAAAACAAAAAACTTTGTGAAATAAGTACTTACTCGTAAAACTAAATGAGATAAAAGCATCCCAATTTAAAAGAGTAACTATTTTATATATCTGCAGCCCAGAATGAACGTATTCTTATACGTGAATGTATTCTTGAACGAACCAATTAATTAGAGCGATTCTTAATTGAGCCATCGGTTTCTTTCTTAATTGACTACTTAATAATGCAGATTATTTATATTACTTAGGACAAAAATGCACGAGAGTACCACTTACTACTACTTCTAGATGAAACAAGCTATTCCCCCGTCATGTGACACAAATGACAATTAAATCAGTCTGGCGATGTTCACCAAATATCCTTTTGGTTGACCGACCTAACTTGAAGTACGGTCAATCCAAGTCAGTAGTAACACGACCAACGAAAATGATTACCAGGGTCGTGTGGCTGATTGTACCCGTTTAAAACGATACTGCACCATTCACGTCCGTTAATTACTTTATTAGTGCTTGCACCTTGCAACCAATAAAACAAAAGCTTGGTTCAGAGTCGTGACGACGCACATGATGTTGCAGCTCCACAATTTACTACCATATTAATATTATAACAACCGGCTGGGACATGATCTGCAATTTACACAATTATAAGTATCAGATACACCGCAGCATTTAAATGCCTTATGGAAATAACTTAATACGACTTTTTCATGACTCGTTTAAATAGTCTATTAGGTACATATCATCATTTCCAGTTTATGCTGATCTCGTATTGTACAGGATTTTCATACAATGCGAGGTCAGCTTATACTGGAAATGTACAGCTTGATGTGTAGCCGTGTGTACGTTAAGATTATAGGCATCGATAACTATCGACGTCATGTTAAATTACGATAAAATACTTAATAAAAGAATGACTGTTGGAAAAACGTGTAATAATAAAGCACAAAGTCAAAGTGTCCTTCTGTTTATTGTTATGGCTGTTGTTGCTGCAATTTATTTAGGTTTCGGAATTTCGGTTTATAAAACACGTTCCAAGGAAGCGATAATATCAAGCTAGAGAACTTGTGGTCTCTGCACGAAGATGACTGTTCTAAGAGAGTCGCTCTACGTGAAATTAATCTCTGACTTAATGTTTTTCTTAAATAAAACCCAAGCAACGGGGAGCACAAGAGGCAAGCATCTAGTAACACAATACCTAGCTATAAACGTGCTTTGTATAAGGAATGAGTAGGCAGTGTAAATTATAGTATAACCAAGTAAGGTGATATTTGAGTTAACATGTGCCGCTCCAAATGCAAATGTGTTCATGATTCATGAGATTCAGTTTCTATCTAAGGTGAGTGAAGTCACTATCAGACGACTAAGTTAATCTATGGCAGTCAGTGGGCTGCCATGGGCTAAATGCAGAAAATCTATGCCCATCAGTGGACGAGTGAAGATATTCCGCAGGTTTCCCTACGGACGGAGTGGTTACTCAATGTTTCCAATACAGTAAGGATCCCATCAATCTGGCAAAAATTCAGAGTCCGAGCAGCTACTGAGAAATTTGAAATAGAAAAACCGAATAACACTTTGCTCCACCTGGGAACCGAACCCCCGAACCGACTGCTTCCGACCAACGAGATAATTTCTCAGTAGCTGCTCGAAGCCTGGATTTGTATTATTACATGGAACTTTAACATATAGCTTAGCTGGCGAAATTTGGGTGTACTAGAGGTTTACCTCTGCCCAATCCTTCGAAGAATACAGGCGTGTTGGTAAAGATCCCAAATTTTTTCGATTTGTCGGAAAATCGTAGGTAGCATTCCTCCCTACATTTAAAGCAATATAATTATGATGAACTATTCATATTAGGGTCAGATCCGGCTTAATATTTAATTATGTATTAATCTTCACTTCATACAAAGCGATTGTGGTTCGACTTCCGCGGCCTAATTAATGGGGAAACATGTTTAAAACGTTAACACTGTTAGTATTCGAAAGTTTCTAGCATCTACATAGATATTAACATGGCTGTTGAAAATGCCGAGAGGTCGCGTGCAACCTGCATAACACCCTGTCTTAGATCCCCAAGATAAGTGTTTTATGTAGAATTCTTCAGTGCACGCCGAGTGCGGAATCGACCTCTGTTTATAGACTACTGGTTAGAGACACGCTTGCCAACGATATACTTATTTATCAATAAAATATGTACTAACGCTATATTTGCATAAATAAATAATTAAAAATTCTTATGTGCACGAACGGTCGTAAAAAAGGCCGCTCTTTATTTATATACTGGCAGATAGTAAATTATATAATTATGTTTAGTATACGAGCATTTCCTATGAATTTATTTGAATTAATGCTCGTCGTAAATCTCAAAGATTATAACACTTCTTCGGTATTTTTTTATGATATGCATAACATTTGAGCCTGTCTCGCATGTTTTTTTTACTGTTTAAGGAATTCCTCGATCTCGGGATTTCTGATAAATCTCTTTATTCGTCTTAAGTAAATGTTGACCTTCGATTTTAGATCGTCACACTATTACCGTCGACCTAAACAATCCATCATCAACCTTGCCTTACGGTTGTATTTCGGTTTCGAGGTACCCTGTGCTGCTTCGCGTTAGTTAGAGAGCTAACTAATGCAATGCAGCACAGTACACTTACGTAGCCGCAACTCTTCTTTCGTTGATAGGAAGTAACCTCATTGTTCACTTCAGTCAACTCAGCTCATAGTAGTAAACTACACTGTTGTAGACTACTGGAAGACCCTGTTCTCCGCCTTTTAGATCCACTCTCGGACCCCCAAGCCGTTGTTTCAGGGCCTTAGTGCACCTCTAGCCTTTGAAGGATATTGTACCACAGACCACACAAACTACACAAGTACACAGCTGTATAAAACATAGACTAGAAGCTGTTCATCTCGCGTACATTATTGATAGTGTCGCAAGCGTGAGGCTGCGCTTGCGCCACTCTCGTAAATCACTCCGCGACAGCCGCCATGTTTATTGCATGAAACGCTCGATTACTGAGGATTAACTTCTTCCCGGACATCTGCGAGATGTATCGGTGTTGTTACTAACTGAGTTAAGAAAGAAGCCGCCAGCGATTAGTCGAGAATTGATTCGTCCTGCATTGACCGGAAATATTGAAAAAGCTCGTCGATACGTTACATAACGAAAATGCATCATCTTGTAATTTTTGTAACTGCTTCATAATAGCGAGCAGACTTCCTAAATACCTATTTAAATTTTTTTCATATAGGAAACGTAAAATTAAGGCAAGACGGCCTTAATTTTACGGTTCCTATATGAAAAAAAATTCAATAGGTATTATGACTTCTCATCATCGTTTTTATAGAATTTCTAGAATCGCGACATTGTGATTGTTTGACATATCCGAATGCTGCTAGTCATCCAGTCAGCCAGATAAAACAGGAATAATTTACTGTTCACGACTCCAAAACACAGTGTACGAGTCTGACGCTTCATGTAGTAGCTATTCTCGCTATCGCGACTGGGATACCTTCTTTTTGCATAATGTTCTTTGTCCTAATATACTTCGGCATAACGATGTTGGCACAATTTGTTTTGGCATAATAATACTTCGGCATAATTTTTTTAGGCATACATTTTATGTTGGCATAATCATCTTAAAGACTAATTTGTTTTGGCATAAATTTGATTCGCATAACGTTAGTAGGCCTAAGAACCGAATTGCTGCAAAACCGACTCCACGTAGTCTTGTTTGTCCTACCCCTAGAGTGTAATTTAAAATCGCGTAGGTGCGTAGGGGCGAGGCGGCCCGCGGGCTGAGGAGCAGGCGGCTGCGAGCGAGCCACCGCGGCTGAGGCTGGCCGGCGAAGCCGGCCAACAAGCCGAAGCTGCGGTGGTGAGCGAAAGCCGTCTGCGACGATTAGCACGCGTGGGGCCGCCGGAGGCCCGCAGCGCCGGAGCCGTGACAGAAACCCTGCCTGCTGCATGTTGCATGCTCGCTTGAATGCTGCATGCTGCATGCCTGCTTGCATGCTGCATGCTTGCTTGCATGCTGCATGCTTGCATGCTGCATGCTTGCTTGCATGCTTTAACTTTATGCTTAATAAATTTATGCTTTAACTTTATGCTTAATAAATGTCCCAAGTAGCACACGAGGCTGCTTATCAGCCGAATAACGGATTCCCATCATGCTTAAAGCTGAATTAAAAAGCTGAATAAGGGCTGTATAGGGCCTTATACAGCTCTTATAACTCTTAAATGGGCACAAATTATTCAGCCTTAAGTTCACGTAGCTGCTTAGGAGCTGTGTAGCAGCAATTTAACAGTGTTATAAAGGGTAACGACAGTACTATGCGCTGAATATCGACTGACTAAGAGATCACAAGTTACTCTTTATTCAGTAAATATGTCACATCTACGCTCTTAATAGATGTTTTAAACCGGGAAAGGCTGCTTGCGGCCAGTGTAAAAGTGAACATATTTGATGTAGCAAACATATAGAAGCAAATATAATAACCCGTAGCTGCCAATTGAACACTTGTTTCGTGGAGTGAATTATACGTGGATAATATTCATATTCCCTGGTAAGTACTATGTTTTACATATTAATAAAAGAAAAATGATTGGGAATGTAATTTCACTGACATTATACATATATATTGTCTAAGAAAATTTTAGTGCGCCTCGAAAATATTCTGTTTTTAATTAGTTTTGTGATATAAATAAGCCGTGATGAAAACTTGAATAAACAATTTTTTGTGCTTTGAAAAGAATTATAAGATAAAAAGTTATTATTATGTTATCAGGAAGTAAAAACTAATGCAAAACATTCCTAATTCATACACAAAACATCATAAAAGTTGAAAAATCAATCAGTATATTTATAGTTTATACAATACAATGTTAAACAGCGACGTGAATAGTTAAAACTCTTATATGCTGCAAAAGGCTGTCTAATAGTTCACTAGTGTACTGTTAATCAGCAAAAAACTGAATAAAATTACACATGTGAACTGTATGCAGCTATTAGCTGTTTTCTTTACTTTTAATGGTTCACAAGTTCTACCATTAGCCATAATGTGACCAATTAAACAGTTGTTATACAGGCTCTTTAGGGATCCGTAGTATTATTTCTAAAACCACCGCATGGATAACTTCTAGTTCAAAATTGTCAAAATGATATTATTTAACACACCGTTTTACGCGCGCGCGAACCTTTCAAATTGGGTAAAAAGATATTAATATATAAGTAGATATATATATATATTTAAAATAAATTGTAAGTACAGCAACATAAACATAAATACAATATTTCATCCTCAACATATTTTAATTTCCTAGTTTTTACATACTTTAAGAAGGCTTTTACTCAAAACTTGACATCTTGCTTAATTTTCGTTTAGTAAAACGATAACTGTCTTTGCGTTTGATTGTAATTGAATTTAGAACTTTGACGCTCATTTCTGACTTTTGTATTGTATTTATGAAATTGGCCCTTAGAGACATTATTGATCCTCATAATGTATCGGATCGACTGATAACCTTAACTGCTGCGCAGTCGGCGCGCGCGCGGCTCTCGTTTATAAAACTGTGTTGTCACCTAGCCTATTGTGCCTCAATGCGGCCATCTCTTTCTGTCGTTCGCGCGCTAGATGCGCCTGTTTTATCTTTATAGTGCTCAGTCGACTCTCGGTACCTCTCGTCAGAGAGTAGTATATTCCTTGCTCGGTACGCACGGTCGCCAGTCGCTTGTCGTCGTTGCCTGCATGGTCGGAAGGAATGTTGCGTACTCTTTTAATGTACCTATATCTAGTTCTGTTTATATAAGTACCTCAATTTGCAATAAAATTTACGATTGACATAAACAAGCAGGTACCTACAAACTATAAAAAGCTTAGGCAAACAATACTACCTACCTACCCAGATGATACCTTTGTACAAGTTATGTATTTATTACTTATAACTAAGTGATTGTTTCATTTCTTTATTACAGAATAATGCCTTTTAAGATCGTTAGTACTTCAGAACCGGATGGTGATCGATTGAGCATTGTACCGTCACTTTGGGAGTTTAATGGAATATTAAGTTGGCCTCCAAAGAATAAAAACATTTTGAAGCTGATCAAGGAAGAACTTTCAAAGCCGAGTCCTGATTGGAAGAAAATGAATTGTGATTTAAAAAGGCAAAATTTGTTTTGATTTTTGCAACCAGAGTACCAATTGATGTGAGCTAAATGAATCAATAAATATGTATAAGTTCAATAATTTATTTTGTTTTATTTACAAAGTATGTAATAATGGAATAAAATAATGGCATTTTTTATGTTTAATACATACTAATTTACATTTTATTTCCCGAAGATCTAAAATGATGGCAGCGTTAGCACATTCATCCGAACTTGTAGCTTTGTATATGCCAAAACGTGATGACTTCACCGGGTACGTGAAGATGTCATTTTTATTTTGTATTTTAGTACCATGTACCAAAACATCCGATTCATCGATTATAAACTTAATTTCAATAATATCATTATTAGTGGTTAAAATATACCTGTCACATGGTTTTGAAGATAGCTTATATTCTTTCATATGTAGAATTTTCCGACCGTTTTTACTTGTCTTTACAAACGGATACTTAGAGTTGTTTTTAGTTGTTGAGTTATAATTGCCGGTGTTTAGAATTAAACAATTAATATTATCACGGAGGTTACTGGAAGGAGAACTTGGACACACATAATTTGTTGAATGTGCAACATCGTCTGAGCTATTGTGACTAATATTTTGTACGGAACCATCCTGTTTCAAACTATTTGTCACGCTTTGCGTTACTTCCCGACTTGAAGGTTTTATTTCTTCTGTCTTCATAATTCTTTGGTACTCTTTCGATAATTTTCTTCTAATGCCCCCTGTTCTAGCTATCATTTTCCACGAATTAGTCGAGTTCATATTTATAAAGCAATAAAATATATACGTCAATATAATCGCCATCAACGTTACAAGTTACACTGACTGATTACAGTACCACATGTTACTTTTATTCAGATAAAGTCTGATTAAAGGTACTTATGCGAACCACTATAAAGTAAAAGCCGTTAATTCGATACACTAGTGAGTCTCTAAGCAGCTGCGAGGCATCTAGTGAATGTTTAAACAGCTGCTATGCAGACACTATCAATGGCAGTATAAAGGCTGATTAGCGGCAGACATATTCACGAATAAGCTGTAATGTGGGCCACAAAACATCCATTATACAGCTATTAACGTCATAATAGTTCACACGTGCCCCTTTAATAAGTCAGTGTAATAGGAGTTCACAAATACCTTTTTATACAGCATTTGGCGTAATTTCATCCACTAAACAGCCCTTACTACTGCTAAGGCATTAGAAAAGGTTAAAAGCTGAATAGCGTCGTTGAAAATATACCTTTATAGCACTCTAAGCGTATTAATGGTAGTTTTGTTGGTCTTAATCAGCCTAAATGCAGCTCTTAATCAGCCTAAGCTGTTTAAATATCACTGACAGCTATTATGCAGCTGTAGGATCACCAGTGTACTCTTAAAAGAGTCTTAATACGCATAGAGTTTCAAATAGGTCTAAAAGTGAGTAGTTATACAGCTATCTGTGCTACTTGGGGTATGCTTTAGAATATTATGCTTAATCATTATTATGGTTAGAGAAATTATGCTTAAAAAAATTATGCGTAAGCTGTTATGCGTAATTATATTATGCGAAAATATAATTATGCCAAACAACATTATGCTAAGTTATATTAGGTCTTAAAATTTTATGCAAATGGATAGGGAACCATCGCGACTACCGCGTGTTACAAATTGCATACTATCCAACGTTAATTAGAATCCAATTTAGAATCAAGCCTATAAGAACGGTTTGTACTGAAATTGACTAAAACATACACAAAAAGTGTTTTCTGTAACATTGTGGAGTACGTCGCTCCAGATAACCAGCCCGCGGACTATCGAAATGGAATAATTCCGTCCGTACGGTATCAAGTCACTGGTATCAAGAGAAATTATTCAAAAGTGCGCCGGAGCAAACCGGTTGGCAAAGCGGCCGCAGACGAGAAAGATATGTTTTAATCTTTTTTGTGAGTAATTCTGGGGCCCTCAGTTAGGATGATACTGCGGCATGTGTGGTTTAACATTATAACGCCAATAAGATTATACTTTCTTTAGACAATTCAGTTTATTTAATTTTCTATTTTCATCTACAGGGTCATACTTATGTATCGTAGTCTCAGCGGTCACTTCCTTCCAAGCCATATCATCTTCATAAAACTCAATCAACTGTTCTGTTGTCTGCCTCTTTAGCTGTTCTGTTGTCTGTCTACATCATAAGCTAATGAAACGAAACTACCCAACATCTCCGCTACATACATCGCTTGCCTTTCAGTGTACCTCGCTTCTGAACGAGCATTATCGCCGTTGAATATAATTAGTTTTAAAACTCATGAATAATTCACATAAATAAACATATTTGGCAATGCAGTAGAAACTACTTGAAACTAACTGATAACCACAAAACATTTGTGTTTATTCCCTTAAAGGAGTTACGAACCGTGGCCCCGCGGGCGTTTCTAAACGATAATTTAATCGAGTGCGATATCGATTGTGATTTAGTAAGACTCACTGATTTACTTATATTATGTTGAAATACTATTCGATTAACTAGATAGATTAACTTGTGTGGTCCCTAATCGAATAATAATGAGCACAACTCTTTACGTGGGAGTACCTTCAGCAGATTCGTTTGGGGATTGACGTTAAAATACCATATTGTTCATAACTAGCTAATCGTATTTTTTTATGGAAAGAATGCTGCTTAAAGTCTTAGCACATCCTCTTGTTAACGTTTACATAATATGGATCCCTACAATTAACTTTGACAACTCCTAAGTGTACATTTCCTTCGCCACTTCTAATAATCACTCCTCTTTATAACTAGCATTCTGTCCTGTTGACAACCTAACAATCTGTCACCATTATAGCAAATTATTTGAAAGAAACAGGCTTAATACCGAATGAATTCAAGTCTGAACAGAAATTCAATGTCATTCATAATGGACGGAAGTTATGCCCACAGACCATGCAGCTACTCGTAGTTAATTACCAGCACCCGGCGACTAGCGAGCGGCGACTAACGACGTCGCCACCCCGCGACCGGGCGCTTCAGTGACCATAATGCTCCTACGAATCATTTCCTCTTTACATTTCCTCCATAAACGGTGTTCCTCATTGACATTGATGCACGACTGGTTCTTGTAATGACATGAATGGTGAAAACAATGTTTATGTTGAACAATAGACATGCCAGTATTAGCAGCATTAGCATATTTGTTACTATTATACCAATCATGCTTAAATATTCTGTTCGAAAATTGGTATAATAATCCAGAATCGCGGGGCGATTAAATCAAAATCATAGACAGTTAACTGAATGATTGAGTTATTATTAACGCTTTAAATATTTACATCATACGTACTTCACATTAAAAGCGATAGTTACCGGTTGAATGATAATTATCATTATTCTGTTCAGAGCCAGATTTATTATAACGAACAATAGAACCTTAAGAAATATTAAGGCGTAGTAAACTACTTAGTTTATCGTTTTGTATGAATGGGGTTCTGTCGGACAGCTCTACACGTATATCACCATAAATGTATCCTGTGCTGAACATGCAAAACATAGGTTTTACTAGGCTTTCTGCTGTCACCAAACTTTTGCAATGCGGTTACTATGGGCAATGGTCCTTAAGTTGGTGATTCCATGATACTTTTGGAACACTGGAGTCTTGACTTGACAGATTCCATTACGCAGCTAAAGTAAAAAAATACTGTTAGAAACCGCTTTACTAATGTATGTACAAATCATGCTAAACGTAGCCAAAAAAATATAATTGGATTAGTCTAAAAAAACGGTTTGTTTATTAAAGATTAATACGAACATCATGATTAATTTCGCCTTATGTGGACATGTCTGGTTATTAAACTTTTTACAACCTTTCAAGCGTTTAAAACTTTTTATCATCTCAGAAAACAGTTTTACTTCGAATGTGATTTTGTAAAAATCGCAAGACTTTAAAATGCTATAAATATAAATCGCTGTAAAATTTTAAGCAGCTCCATTGCAATGCCATATCTTACGCACATTTCCAGCAGTTTCTCAAGAAATAGCGCAATATCACTAGATCTCAAGTGCGTGATGGCGACCTAACTCTCGCAGCGGGGGCCTGCGCCCGCGCAGCCGATCGATGAGGCACGCACGTTATGATACCAATGAACTGTTGTTACGCGTATACTTCGATTTCAATTGAATCAGAATTATGATGTCATTCTCTTTGTATAGAGAGGCAAGAATTTAACCAACTTTGAAGCGGAGATAGTCTCACGTCTCTATTGTGAAGAACATTTTAGAAGAGTAACTATAGAGTTTCTTGCCCATTCTTTTCCATACGAAACTACCTTGTGGCAGAGGTAACTAGAATCAATTCTATTTTCCTATTTTGAATATTGAAACGTGCCTTTTTGAAATAAATCATTTGACTTTAACTTTATGTCTAGTTAATCGGAAAAAAAAAACAAGTTGCCCTTGCTTAGAACATGGAATTAGTATGTTCTGTATGCACTTGGAACAAAAAGTTAACAAAGTTAAAACAAACTAGGCAGCACGTGCGAAACATATCATAACTAAAATGTTGACCTTAATTAAGCAGATTATTGTAACATTTGTTACGAATTCTAAGGTAACAAATGTTACAATAATTTGCTTCATTAAGGTCAATAATTCTCAGACATTAGCATTACTCGGGGAAGCGGCGAATATAAAAGTATCTCATCGGGGCCCCGACTCATGGTAGTGATAGGGATGGGGTGTTAGTCGGTAGGAGTCCGACATAACCCTCTGTTCTCCCCAGATGGAGGGCATCGAACAGGATTTCCCCACTAAACATAAAAGGCATTAGCATTTATTACGTAAGTAAGTGAGCAATCAATTAAATAATATTTTAGCACTCGTAGGTGCAAACCATTAATGAAGACCCACGTTAATATAATATAATATTAAAGTTTAATTATCTTAAGTAATGTATGTGACATACTTAAGATAATTAAACTTCAATCTCCCTCAACTACGGAATTCCAGTAACATTAAAGATGACTCACGCCAACGGGTTCGTTGGAAAGCGAACATTTTCACGGTAAGTACCTACATCTAACTAGTGCCTACTACTGGTACATTTGTCCCTAATTAATTAAACAAGATACAGCCGACAGATATCTTGCTAATTATCCCGTGAAGACTCTATCACACTAGCGATTAAGATGGTGGTGGCGATCGACGCGATTTCACCAAGCAACTACGATGATGAAACGACTCAATACTTTCTCGGTAATATCATTCGAAGATCTGTTATAAGTGATTTGATATAATAAATCGTTAACTATGATTTAAAAATTCATCTTCAATTCTTTCGAATCTAAGTTTGAATTTGAATCCAAGATTCCAAAGTCTTGTTCCGCACGAATCTGTTGGAGTAAAATATTCTTTAGAATGCCCATGGAATAGATATGAGAAATAAGTAAGTATGCCCAAAGTTAACAATATCAGGGTTTCAAACTAAAAGCTTTGCTAAGCTTCTTTAAATCGCAACTTATTTCTGTTACATAACGACATAATTATTAAATTATGACCCCAGTTGAAGTCATTGCACTTGTAACTAAGGCCCACATTATTGGTCAAGTGCGGCCTGGGGCGCGCGGAGCGTAACGGACAGGTGCGCGGGCGCTCAGGGCGGAGGGCGCGCGCATGCACCGTGACGCGGAGTTCACAGGCACCAACACCCGCGGAGAAATGTTTGAGCAGGTTAAATGTGGAACTTATAATAGCGGCTTATTTTATAGTACTAACTTGCGCCAGCGGCTTCGCCCGCGTGATATCTTTATAAATTATTGCCTATGTTACTCAGTGACAATATAGCGTTCTACTGGTGAAAGATTTTTTTAAATCGTCCCATTAGTTTTTGAGTTTATGCATCACAAACAAACAAACTTACAAAAAAACAAATCATTTCTCTTTATAATATTACTTTATATGTAAGGTAAAAAAATCATAATGATAGGTATTGGAATTGTCCGATAAGGTTCGAATTCTATCAAAATGAAAATGAGACTTTAAACTTAACTTTGCATATGAAATGCATAGAAATTCATCCTGTGCTGTCCATAAGTACACTTTCTATCCGAAAGGTGGACGGCCAGTTTGCCTATTGCATCAAAAAAAAATTGCAGGTTGCCGAAATCGAAAAACATTGGGTAATCTGTACCAAAACTGTGTAAGAACATAACCACGGGTCTATTTCCGTACCAGAACATTCACATGGTTATAAATTGTTCCCACAACTTTACAAATAGACCTCAAGATGCCCTGAATCCCACGAGGGTGTGGTCAGGCGCAAATTGTCACCCATCACGGCAAACGGTGTTCGCATGCGTGAAATTGAGCCAGAGGACTGATGAGTCATCGATCATTCATCTGCTCAGACAGATGAATGAGTTTTTGTGATTGAGTTGTTATTACGTTACGAGTTTCTTTGATTGATTTTTAATGAACTTGAGAGCGCTTCGTGATGTTGTTTCTATTTTTCTTCGAAACGAATGCTGATTGACTGATTGGCACCTAATGCCAATCAGTCAATCACCTGTAGTGCTTTGCCGTTTTAGGAGAATAGTAAATCTATCAAATTCCGAATCGAAACTTAGCATTTTAGCAATAATAGATTTCCCAACTTCGATACAAAATTGCATCCCCTATTTAACCCTTTTAGAAGATGTACTCACTTTCGTTACATAAGGAACTCTTATGCACACATGCACCTGGCTAGACCCCACGGCTTAGGTTGTGCGTTGTCTGTTAGTGAATTTTAGATTTTTATTAAGTAGATGAACAACAAATATCTGTGAGTTTATATGTATAGTAAATGCTTTTTTCTATGAAGTGCCTAACACTTCTAAGGGTGTGCCATAAAGGAATTTCTAGTCAGTGCTAGAATTTTGGCACTTTTCCAAATGCACGTGCAGGTTCGGTCGAATGCACATGTCTGGAAACTTAATACAGCTGCTCCAAAGTAAATAATGAATAGGTAATAAGAAAGTAACACCTGAATAAGCACCAACGGTAATATCTAGGAGTATGTATTATGCTCGGTTCCTATAAACAAAAACGAATCGTTTTGCTTACCAATGGTAACATGTCTAATTTCACCTGTGATAGCTACTTCCATATGGGAGGGTCTACTATGCAAAGCTATGAGGTCTTTGCTTCATTATTGAGAGTCTTAATATTAACCAACAACGGTCCGTAATAATATAAATCCACTATTAATCAGTAGGTCACACAACATCAAAGGCATTATTTCTTTTAGAATTTCGAGGCATTTATAAGAATGACATTGCTTGTTCGTCGTCGTTGCACCTTGACCAATAAAACCATTTGTTGTCATAAAAGTAAATATCTTCCGTGTGCAGTTACTAAACTGTTCCAATAGAGGACAAAATGTACAATAAGAACAGTTGACAAAACCAGTTGATTGTCACTTAGGACAAAAAACTATTGGAACATTAATCGACTTTCATCTAGATTTCCGGGTGAGAGCTCATCACTAATACAGTAACACTAAACTGCCAAATACTTCACTTTGACTGCGGAATGTGGCGAAACTTTCGATTCCGAACGTTCCACCACTTTCCTCCACCTGCCGCCATCATCCGCTCTACTGGCTGAACGAGATAATCTGACCACTTTGGGTCACCTGGTTAGCGAAAACAGATGATTATTGGATTGGATGAGATTCCATTAAGAAAATATCTTAAAGATTTATCGAGAATGATTAAGACATTGTATATCTATCGCCAAAGAACGATTGAAAATGTCAACAAAAACTCGTTATCCATAAACGGTCGATAAATCTCACCCATAATTGTCATTTCCTTCGTAATAAAATGTTATATCAATTTTTTTTATGAATGAGTTAAATATTTGTACCTAATTAAACAGCGCTATACGGCTCGACAATTTTCTAGTACCAATTAATATGAGTCTGTAAGTAACTTTTCTTTTTTCTTAGCGAAACCTATAATAGGAGCTACTTAGCTGGTTATCTTCATCGTTAGTTCGCGAGCGGAACAAGAGAGGCAAAAAGCTAAAGCACTCGATGAATAAGCGGTGCAGCGCTGCAGCGGCACCGGCGCGGCATTAAGAGCGGTGACGTCCCGCACTCTAATGAGTGCGGGATGCCGCGCGTGCGCACCGCTCTCGCGGCGCACAATGCGTACGCACCGCGATGTTAGGCTGCCTACAGACTTGACGACCGTGATTTAGTCCGAAGTCCGATTATTTATAGTCATTAAGATATCAGACCGCTAACGTATGCTATGGTACATCTTTTAATATTAGCAAAATTACAATATCTGAATTAAAAAAAAGGAATGTTGCGTCGATCACAAATAAATTGAGATAAGGGCAGGAGAATGATGATGACACTGACAGTATCTGAATTTTTGCTGCCCTCATACCACTAATATCTCAGTCTCTTAATTTCATACGTTTTATAACAGTGACGTCTCGTCTGTCGAAATAATGCGATTGATTTATCATGTGATTTTATGCGTATATGTCCGGTGTTCTGTGAAATAAAGTATAAAATGTTCACGATTCCACACATCACGATTATAGCGACAGTAAATAATGTTACTTTGTGCTTGTGCTGTAGTTTTGGGCCAACACAGTCTATTTATAGTCGGTTCTAAAAGTACCAGATGAAAGTGTTAACAAAGTTGTTGTTGTTGATTCGATTCTTACGCAGCCTCTCACTAGAGATAATTATTAACACAATCATCTGTATTTAGATTTTAAACTTTATATCTCACCACTTTTTCCAACAATTATTGTTGAATTATATTATTAAGTTGTAATTGAAAAACCATCGACGAAAATTGAGTTTATAAAGTTAACTTCAATTGTTATATGAAAAACATCTTTAAGATGATTTAAAATTAGAATTTCGGGTTTAAGTATTTAAATCAAATCACTCATTTTGTAAGTGGCACATCGGCATCCACAGGTACATTTTCTTATTCATTTGTTTACATTTACATTAGAGACTTTGGAACACACCATATAATTTAATTAAGTAGGGACGAACACGCACGATTCCTTATTACTTTGGTCAGGACATTAGTCCCATAGGATAACTCAATGACCGCTAACATGTAACCACTTGCCTTATTAGGTAAGATCGTTTGCAATCTGCCTTAATGTATTTTATAATCATAATATTTTTTTATGGTGATTAGAATTGTTTGGTCATATTAATGGTGCTGTCAAATTTAATAGTTTTCTACCACTTTTTTGTCATAACCCTCACGGTAAAGGCTAACTTAATTGCTTACACAAATCGTGGATCACGAGTTCATCTCAAGTGTCACTGAAAATCTGACGTCATAGCTTTCAGGTCAATGGATGTTTAATTTATTATTCTTTTATTAATCTTTAAGTTCAGTTTTACCGCCGTGGAGTCAACCACCACAACCACATTTAAATACGGTACTTTAAACAATCAGAAATATGTATGATCTTATGTTGTGATGAAATTAAAGTTGCAACCAGGTTTGATATTTTTGAGCATTGCATTGAAAGTTAAAGATAATTTTCGTGATAATGTAGTATGTGTGTTCACTCAGCCGCTTAGTTCAGCTCTGTTGCCATCAGTTCAAAAGATAGGGCCTTCTGCGGTTATCTAATAGGTTCGCGTCTTCCAGTGACCCATAGTAACTATCTACAATAAGTATCTTGGGTCTAGTTATGCAGTAATGAGCTGATACAATTAATATGCAGTAAAAAGTAACAAGATTATTAATTAACATTAATTAATTTACTTCCAAGTGGGTACTTTTCAAGCCCTCAGCAACATGCAAGCAATCTCGTGGCAAACAAATGAGTACGAGGTAATCCGTGGACAGTCGTAGCCATAGATTATACACTTATATACCTACTGGGTCGTAACCATTACCCGCCTGTACTGAGGTTTCATGGGATTAACGCCGCTCGTTTCCGTCTCAAAGACATTTGCACTCCACACGATAAAATATTATGATGACTGGTTCCATGCCAGTTATTTGATACGGTTTGTGGCGATGCTGATGTGGCTGAACTTTAACTAAAATTTGCTATGACATAGTAATAATGAGTAATGCTAATTAATTAAAAGTTATTATATTATATTGTTTTTTTTCTCTAAGTAAAATGAGGTTCAATTAATGATTTTATAAAGTCCTTACATACTTTGACAAAATGTTAATGTTTATAACAGTCGAATAAAAAAGAAAACAATATGTTCAAGTTCTCGTAAGTGAATACTTATATTATAATGGAATTCTGGAAAAAGTTAACTTGCAAAATGAGCAAGATAACAAAACATAACAATAAAGTAAGTCTAGTAAAGTGTTTCTCGATAGTGTTTTTATGGTTTTTCTCCATAATTTCGAGCCCCTCCTAGCGTAGCAAAGGGTAATTGCGAGTCGTGACCACGAGCGTGGGAGTAATCGTCCAGACAGTTTCATATCGATAAATATTGCCAGCATTAATATGTAACAGAAAACGTTAAAAAAATAACAACCGAAGCGTTCGCACCTCTGCGAGTGGGTAACATTTCATAGACAAAAAAGAGCACACATAATTTGTTTTCCGAAAAAAAGATTTGTTGCAAATAAATTGCTAGCAACAAAATATCGAGTTACTGACCTAACTTTGAATATATTAGAAACATTTTGTATCACAAAGGGTTGTTTTAAATATAGCCCTACCAGCCACGCATTGTGCTTACCCCATTGGTTCGGCGTGAGTGATATAAATGAGTGCACGGCATTGTGGCCCGGAGCCGGGGCTCGCGACCGGCTTTGTAGTAAACCTGTTCTGAATTAAACATTTCTAACGCAATCGCCAGGGAAATGCTATTTTTTTATTACAGTAACGTCATTTATTTATGTCAGACTCAGAAGTGTATTGTTAGGAGAGATTCGGTTTATTTTATGATGTCTGTATCAAATCCGAGCTCAGAATTGTTAGATTTTTGCACATTTATACCTATGTGAACTGTTTCAGATTAAATACAGTTGAATATGTGTGGAAATGTATAAATATGTGGATATTCTTTATCACTTGAACAGTTGAAATAGAACGGTCTTCAGTTATATAAGGCATTGAGCAGCACCATTGTAAAATTAATTCTAAGTGGATTTTATTGATGCGTGTAGTTTGTGGTGAATGGTTAATATACAGTACCTATGTAACTACCAGTAAGTTGAATCATATAAGACGAGACTCATTTTCTGAGAGCCAGGCACAAGCTGACCCTTTGATATCGTCTATCATCAATTTACCAAAGTACTCTTTTCAAGAGTCAACATGCCCAAGCCCTAACACAATGTTTGTATACTCAACGCAGGAGCACACTCCACTACTCTCACATAATTCACTCATGACCATTATTCACGAAGTCCCCCTCACATTTGAATCGTCGCAAATTCCCCTTACATTTGATTCATTTTCATCCCTAACATTCTAAACACATACGCAATAATCGTAAACTCGTCATAACTCAACGTCATTCGTTTGACATGACGATCAAAAGCGATCGAGTTGTATTGTCATAGTATTCGGAATGATCGGGCATGCGTGCGCGGGAGCATATAACAGGGTGCTCTCAATAACATGTGTATACTTCAATCAATGCTTAGTTCAAAGGAACGCTGAATGAAGGAGGGTGTGGTGTAAAGTGTAAGCGAAGCAGGTTCAATGAGTACTCCCAAACTATTGAAAAACCTCTGCTGAAGTTGGGTCTCCTAATAAACAGACGGATCGGAAGCATCGTTTTGTAAGTCATCGATCTGTTGCCCGTATTCCAATTTAATTGGGATCGTCCGAACATATATTTTTCTTCCATACTTCTTTATTAGTCGTCATCAATGTTAAGTAACGAACAATAATTTTTGGACATGGTTTTTCTGTCGTAGTGCCGAGGTTTTTGTCTACCCATGGTGATGCTCATCTTCTGACACAATTTCTAAGTAACCTTCGAGCACAAACACGAATGAAAAGCTATATTACGAGATCTGCACACGACTACGTATTGAAATACTGTCACTTGATTAGGATCTAATGATCTTCTGCAGCAGCAAGTATTCATGACACCAAAATCGCTATCTCTTGTATCTTACACGACAATGAACAACTGCATCTCCACAATACGTTTGTTACGTTTATAACGGTAGTAAACGTCAATCTGCTGCGATTGTCGCACGGAGGTGCATTACGGTCGCATTGTCTATCGCCCCGGCGCCCCGCACCCCGTCCCCCGTTCACCGTGTTTGTTAGTAAAATGAATTGCGATTATTTCGTTGTTATAATTGTAGCGCGCTGTAGTGGGGTTGTAGAGTGATGATCAGTGATCGGAGTAGGTAGATTGATTTTTGGTACTTGTATCATAAATGCACACAGAAAGAATAACATGGATAAGCCATTTTTCCGGAAAGCAATTCCGGTATTACCGGATTCATTTAAATATTGTTAATGTTGGTAGTGATATTATTACTACTCAATTCAAAGTTGGTGATGGTATGTTCAACAGCTTAAGCAAACAAACACAATACTAAAAGTATTCTTATAGTACATCCAAACGTGCTTTAAACTCCTTGTAACAAGTAAAATATTACTTACCAAAGCTTGGAATCATGACTGTGTGCCGTTAAAAAAATTATGAAGAATATAATATTGCTCATTTGAATACAATTCCTATCTAAGTTCCGGTTTTTTTCTTAATAATTAACCAATTCCGGAGGAATGTCCATATTAATATATACGTTTCGGATCAATGACCCCAATTCAATCTACCTACTCCGATCACTGGTGATGATACTTGAACAAATGTCGATGACTCAATCATTTTTTCATTACGGTCCGTTAATACCCACTTTTCTCTTAATCATTACTGTTTTAAGATGGACTGGTAATCAAACGATGTGATTCCTAGCAGACAGATCTTCAGCCTAAGTATGACTCCCTATTACGAGCGCGAAACCTCACGGCTATTCGAAAGTCGGAAGAGGGATTTTGTGTCATCCAATGTGAAATGTTTACGATACGAGCAAACTAAAACTAGCTATGGCAATACCTATGAACATAATCAAACAAAAGAAACCAAGCAACAATTATTTCCGGCACAAATTCAAACACAATTCAGTGGTTGAAAGAAAGCTCCATTGTTCGTGTATTACTATTGCGTAACCTATGGTATTGCTCTATTGCTCCCGTTCAGCAAACAAACAAACAATCGGACAGAATTGAGGAAATCGGCCGACAGTAATCGGATCTTGTGCAAGCGGCGCGTGCGCAGAACCGCTCTATTGTTGCCGCGCGCTCATGGATTAAAATCCTAGTTTTAGGGTTACTAAGCTAATTAGCAAAGGAGAGAGACTAAATGTTCATCTGTAGCAATCATGCTTTAATGATTGGTTGTTTTTCAAGTGTTCAGTTGTTCAGGGTCTAGTTAATATTTCCGATGATTCTGACTATTATATCTTCATTATCATTGGCAGCCTTGTTCCAAAGGCTACCACTACTACCACTACTGCCCACTGCTGACAATATTTTAACAATACCAAGCATTAAAGGAGGTAAATCGTTGACATACGTTACCTCCATTAACCAAGTTCCATTAAAATTACCATTGAATGCAGAACCACAGCTTCAAAAGCTTTAACTAAAAGCTCACTAAGTATAATCCGCTTCAGAACAATGTACAAAAAAACACTTTTTTTGGTTGGTGCCAACCCTGGGCAGCGTCACTGGCTTTGTTCGGTGCGCCGGCGCAGCTACCGAGCTCGCCCATTAACAGTGCCATTGTTCCTCCGACCGCCGAAGGAGGATCACTATTTATATTAGTGAACAGAAGGCTCACTTCTCCTAATAATGCCACACCGGCTACTGAGCTCCACTACTGGAGACATGTATCTCCCGCAGAGATCTTTCCGAGTCGATACACCGGGCTGTGAGCAGACTCGATTCCAAATATATAAGAGTCCTCTATCAGCACTGATGCTCAAACTCATCTAGGCCAGAGGGTGATTAACAAAGACGAAGAGAAAGAGCTGGCGGTGCTGGTTAAAGCTAGAAAAGACGAAGACGGGTTTTTTTCTGTCATGCCAGTTCGTACTTTAGCACGGAAATGTGTTTATCACGGGATACCTTCTTTTTGCATAATGTTCTTTGTCCTAATATACTTCGGCATAACGATTTTGGCACAATTTGTTTTGGCATAATAATACTTCGGCATAATTTTTTTAGGCATACATTTTATGTTGGCATAATCATCTTAAAGACTAATTTGTTTTGGCATAAATTTGATTCGCATAACGTTAGTAGGCCTAAGAACCGAATTGCTGCAAAACCGACTACACGTAGTCTTGTTTGTCCTACCCCTAGAGTGTAATTTAAAATCGCGTAGGCGCGTAGGGGCGAGGCGGCCCGCGGGCTGAGGAGCAGGCGGCTGCGAGCGAGCCACCGCGGCTGAGGCTGGCCGGCGAAGCCGGCCAACAAGCCGAAGCTGCGGTGGTGAGCGAAAGCCGTCTGCGACGATTAGCAGGCGTGAGGCCGCCGGAGGCCCGCAGCGCCGGAGCCGTGACAGAAACCCTGCCTGCTGCATGTTGCATGCTCGCTTGAATGCTGCATGCTTGCTTGCATGCCGCATGCTTGCTTGCATGCTTTAACTTTATGCTTAATAAATGTATGCTTTAGAATATTATGCTTAATCATTATTATGGTTAGAGAAATTATGCTTAAAAAAATTATGCGTAAGCTGTTATGCGTAATTATATTATGCGAAAATATAATTATGCCAAACAACATTATGCTAAGTTATATTAGGTCTTAAAATTTTATGCAAATGGATAGGGAACCGTTTATCACACATTCAACATAGTGTACCTTCTGTATCTATTCCTAAAGTGTGGTCACACAGACATAAAAACGATTCCTTGAATGTTTTCAGTGAGAGGACCAACCGTTAGTTGCAATTTGAATATTCTTAGATACCATCTGCTGTTAATTAAGAGGGTATAAAACTTTGTTGCGCTAGACTTTTAGTGCTTTAAACGAATAGATAACTCGTGTCTACTAATTCCCCGACCTTTCGACTTTTATAAGTAGAGTAACATGGACAAACCTTAAGCAAGTTGTTATTTTTATAAGTCAGTACAGTTATGAAATCATTGATTACAGGTAGCATAACATACGTGCCACATTCCTCAGTGCGTGTATTTGATTACCTAGCGCTTGTAACAGTATTGTAACTCAACGCAATACGACTCATTGTCATTAAATACTAATGCCCTCAAATTACTTTCAGTAACTCGACGCCGGTACACCCTGCGGCTAAACTTCCAACCAAATCTGTTCGAGCATTTTTTAATAAACCTTTCATCATTCAATAATGAACTTTGAAACAGAAGAGACAAGGTTTGGATTGAAGTGACGCAGGTAATTTGTAAAACACGATGAAAAAATTATGGTAGGTAATTCTTTGATATGATCAACGGTTTCTGAGCATCCGTTACGAGGGGCGTGTTGAGGGCTCGAGGGGAACCCTACAGAGATGGTTTTTTACCCATTCTTTCCCTTATGTTAGGGTTCTAATATTTGCATTTTAGATTTTGTAAAGTTGTTGTTCATGTTTATACCAATATTTTAACACATTTTTATTGAGTGTATTGAATGCATATTTTTTATTATTATTTTTCTGTGTTGCATTTTTTATTAATTGAGCAGTTTCCATCACGAAATACTAATACGACTATTGTTTTCGTAATATTAATTATTACATTTTGATCATTAATAATTAATTCACAAGATTGTCTCACATTCACAAAACTCGGGCGCATTATGCCGGAGTTCTTTAGAACAAAAGACTTCAACGCGCCCGCGCCGCTTAACACGCTTATACGCGTTCTCGATGTTTCAATTTTTACGAAACTATTGTGTTGATTTTTAGCACATAGCCCCTGCAGTACCTACCTATTATGTACACAGCAATTATATCTATACAGGATTTAAAAAAATGATCTATGTATCTGCCCCTCCCATTTGTCTACACTCATTTATCTTTGGGTTTATAAATTCTCATCTCCATACAGAATAATATTCTTCAAATGTTGATACGTAATATTTTGGACTCCGTATCATAGTTGCGACAAACAAATACGCGACAAATGCTGGGCGACAGTACGATATGTCGACGATCAGCAGTGCGACAGCACATCAAAGTCAAAGTCAAAGTCAAATCATTTATTTCAAGTAAGCCCGTATAAGGCACTTTTGAACGTCAAAAATTTACAAAAAAAATTAATTGATTCTAGTTGCCCCTTCCAAAAGGTAGTTTTCGTATGGAGAAGAATGGGCAAAAAACTCCACCGTTACTCTTTTAAAATGTTTTACAATATTTTGTATAAGTACATTAGTTATATAATTATATGTGAGGACGATGCACCTAGAATAAAATTATTATACCACAATAGGTAAAAAGAATTAAAAATTAAAAATGAAGCAACAACAGATAAACTAATTATGTGATAGATACATGGTGCTCACATATTTACAAACATTGTAAAAGTAGACGATCCTCCTAAGATTCCACAATTAATAAGTCAGTGTGCATCAGCTCGACATACGTTGTTTTGTAAATATTATACAATTCCACCTGTTATGCCAGCTTTCAACAGAGTTTTGGGTAATGGGCAAACCCTTATATCTAAATATCTGACGATGGACCATTGACATTATAGGATTTTGCCAATAAAAACATTTATGAACGAAAGTAGTTAGTACTTTTATTTTTCTACTTCTCTGCCATTAGCAACAAAATATTATAGAAATGTTAGTCATGCTTTAGTTTGTCGAGCGAAAATTGTGTCGCGCTATCGTTCGTCGATCAACCGTTTCGTCGCCCGATCGTTTGTCGTGAAAACAATCAGTCGCACTAACGCTCGTCGAGCGGATGTGCTGTCGCACCGCTGACGGTCGACATATCGTACTGTCGCTCTAGCGTTTGTCGCGTATTTGTGTGTCGCAACTATGATACGGAGTCAATATTTTTGGACAAAAATCGATAAAACCACCAGTTCACCAATTCCATAATCCATTACTCTTTTAATCTTCTATGCATGTACCACCAACTACTATTATGAATTTAACATAGAATTATTAGTAAATTATAACTATTGACAGTACAACATTAGCCTCCTTATTTATAAACGCTGCTTAACGTTAAGTAATGATTAGCGCATGTTTAACCATACCTTTTTGGCGTTTAAACGTTTCTTAACTTTAAACAGCGTTTATGAATAAGAGGGTATATAACTAACTAACTATACTATGAATTAATGTATTCAAAAATGCTTAAGGAAATATAATAAATCTATAGTTTGATGAATTAGTGAATTAATAAAATAAGTTTGTATTGAAATTGCAACAAAGTTGGTTGCACTGCAAACAAACCTAGCACCCAAAGCAAGAACTTCAAAAATCAATTACCATCGCGTTAAACTGTAGAAAGCTATTAAAAACAGAGCATTTCGATCTCGTTGTAATTAGCAACGGATTGTTTGAGCGAACAAACGATTTGATTGCAATCAAACAATAGAACAAATGCTATTCCCATAGTATTGCATGTAAAAAATAAGGAATGTGGCGTGCGGAGTACGATATACTAAATAACTAAACTAATCGCGATTTTTATCTCCGAACTGTTTGTTAGGAAAATATTTCACAGTTCAAATTACACTGGTTTTTTGTGTAAGTTATGAATTGTACCGCTATTTTATAGTATCTTAGTACAATTTAACTTATTGTTTCTTTATGTTATTGACATTGTGGTCGATATAAGACTGTTGAACAAGACCAAAGAATGTTGTCCAAGATGAGATCGTTCGGGTTCGGGTTTGTTATTGAATTAATCATGTCATCTGCGGACAAATAACTTGTTTAAAAACGAAACTGGATCTTCATTAAAATTTTCCAAAAAATCATCACACTGATGCTTTTGTCTCTTCGGTAGACTGGAACCAAAATTCAAAGCGTACCGGAAGTCTACAATCTAGTGCTGGGGCGCAACATGCAGCACTATGTCAAAACACGTGTCACCGGTAGTCTCGAATCTCTCAAAACCCTCGACACGTCACATTTATCCATTCATCAGTTCTGTACTCAAACAGGAATTCTTCAAACATATCCCCTGCATGGCTTCATAAAGCTTGTACTAAATAGTTTTTATATTGATTCTGATGACGAGCAAGATTACATATTACGTATAATTACGTCGATCAGGTTTCCCGAGCTCTCTGCTCGTCCCATAGAAAGCGTTTACGTAAGGAAAGGAAGGGCGCACACGTGCAACTATGTCACGCGACTATTAATCACACTCGCAAAAAACTGCAATTGTTCATTGGTGATCAAAGATAAAAGCTTTATGTAATTTAGTTTTCCTAGTTTGATTACGCCATTTTCCCATTGAGAAAGCAAAAAGTGAAATGCTTTCAGATTGATCAAGAGTACAAGACAGCTTTCTAGCAGCTGAAAGACTGTAATCTTGTAGAAACAAATACACCATAAAAAATACAACACTTATTAGTATAAGTGTTGTAATTTGTAGTGTATTCATTACTTAAAGCTCGCGTAAGAAATTGTTTTTTTTATAGAATTCAAGTAAATAACTGAATAATTTCGATACAAGACAGAAGTTACACATGTATGTGTGTGTGTCAGTTTGACATGTATCGATACATGTCAGTGGGAGAACAAGTTTAATTTTACCACTTTGTCAGCGTGATTAATGTGTATACCCATGCCAAATTACAGCTTTCTAGTACTAACCGTCTCTGAGCTAAGCTGCAGACAGACGGACAGACAGACAGACGGACATGGCGAAACTGTAAGGGTTCCTTGTTTACTACGGAACTCTAAAAATGTAGATTAGTTAATGAAGCAGGTCAGTTTGATTGTTCTTAAATGTAGAGCTTTTCTTACTCCATCGTAGGTCAGAAGTATTGTAAGATCTTGATTGGTTCGCATTACATACACAAATTGTTTAATCAGTATTTTATTGTATAAACTAGTAATTACTTTTCATAGGCCTCCGCAATGCATCGTCTGTAGTTGATGCTATTAATAATTATTATATGCATATTAATAACGACATTAAAAAATAATGAGTTTCAATTTAAAGGCTAGTTCCATGCGACGCGGGCCTAAATAAACTCAGGACTAAGTAGATGACATGCAATCAGTAGATTATTCTATACAGTAATAAGTTACTTTCTATATAAGTCTGTTATTTAAGTGCCTTGATACAATAATGGTAGGTACATCCATGTTAAGAAACAAAGCGAAAGCGGCCCACGCTAACAAAACTCATTAGTTTAAACGCAACCTCTATCTCGGTGCGATCTAACGTTTAATTATGCAAGCTGGATCAATTCCCCACATTAACTTCTAAGCACTGGGCTCAGTGGGCTCGGTCACACCCAGCACTCGTGGAACATATTATATCTAGCATAGGTACATGTGTTTAGAGTGAGTTCTTCAGAACTTCGCAATAAAAGTGAGGTACTTGAAGTAAGATAACTTATTGGCAAAAGCGATGTGGCGTGTGCATTCTGAAAAGATCGATGTTTTTGTGTTTCAGTGAGTTCAATTATTACCCGACTGCCCCAGAAGGAGGGTAATGTTTTTTGAGAGTATGTAAGTATGTACACAATACCAAATCACGTTATAGGACAAACATATTATAACTACAACTGTATAAGTTACATCTAAACATAAATTAATTAGGCTGTATTCTCTAATAAGTCGCCTCGTTTATTGAAGAGTTCAGAATAAAATCCTAAGTGTCCCTATTTGCACTCACAGCACTTAAGTGCACTTGGCGGCTGGGCTTTGTGCAATGACTCGCCATCGTTTGCTCAAACATAATTTGTTAAAATATTTACTCAATTTAATACCATCTCATTATACCGAACATCAAGAAATGCTAAAAAAACAAAACTCGAGAGCTATGCAAAGCTCATAGTCAAAAAAGAATAAAATAATTTTTATCCGTCTCTTCTTTTGTTTACAAAAACTTAAATTACAGTAATTTGATAATAACAGACTGGTTGTAGTCTGTTAGTCACGTTTCATTTCTGGTTTTAAACAAGGACTGCAATAACTTGTCTTTTTTGTGCACTATCCGTCTACCTCTACATGTAATGTAATGTTGTAATGACATCGCAGATGCTAGGTCTCTACTTTCAAATCTACACAAAAATTTCGGTTTTTAAATTCTACAAAATAAAATGTTATTGACCTTCCTATCGTAGGTAACATAATTTTCATATCGTTCTAAATAACTTCAAAATTATCAATTAATTCTTGTTGGCGTGACAAATCATTAAAATTGAGTATTACTTGTCAGTTTAATAATTTTGTCAACAATTTAATTCAGTTCAGGCATAAGATAAACATTGCATTACGCAGTCATAATGTTTATTGTAATTGCATAACTCTAAACACACACAGATAAAAGAGACCCTGAGTACATAAGCAACAATCATCAGCAGAAACAATTTGCTGCTTATCTTTCTCTTCTGTCCACTGTAACCTGAACATCAAAGTATTTTCGCGATCCCGACCGCAGCAATCTAATTAAAGCGCAGTCAGCATAATGTTCAGTGAGTCTGCGCGCGCGCACTTTCCCTCGCTCTCATTTGAATACGTCTGCTTATCTCCATCTGAACAATTATGGACGTTTTCTACAGACGATGCGTGAACGAGATAATTAGCAATTTTATATTAACATGGAGTTTTATTTGCATTAGCTGCATTCTTGGGATGGTCGATGTATTTCAGTGCCTCAAGAAGTTAGCATAATACAATGTACGGTAAACAAAAATTAAGTAGAATTTATGTTTCGTTTGTTAACTAAGCTAGACGGAAATGTACCGATATGTTAGAAGTGTGGGTGCACTGCTCACCTTTACGCAATTCTTTCTTCGTAAGAATACAGGCATGGTGTTATGTTAAGTGGTATGAAAAATACTAAACAGTTTCTAGTAACAGTAACACGGGTAGCACCACAAACTCAATAAACCAATTGACAAACTGGGATTTGAACTCGTACCCCGTTAATCAATAAGGAAATTAAACACATAGGCAGAGCTACTGTCGCATGTTTCATTACAACAATGTAATAAATATTCCTTTACAGCACATAAGTTACAGAAACATGTAATTTATTAAATAATGTTTTTGCATTTATTATCTGCATGAATCTCTTCGAACGGGTTTATTAGCATAACAATGTAATAGCTAATAACTGAGAGAAACGAGTTTATGGTGCATACCCACATGACCTGTCATCCATCATGTAGGTACCTACGGTATGTACACACACATTTTAACGACATTCCGTGTTTTTGCTTTTGCAGTAAGTTTTTAAAGCAAGTAAGAGTAGATCTCTTCCTAAACTATAAACATGATAAATACATGAACATTAACATTTTTTCATGAGCATCGGATGTTGCTTTCTGTATCAGTTTTCCTTAGAATTACCGTTCACCGTTGCATTATCTACTTTAATTACAAAACTTCACAGTTATTACGAACTCGTCAAAAAACGATGTCACAAGACGGACAAAAAACAAAAATGATGTGCATTATCAATTAAAATACTTAGTTCAGTCCGGGCGTCGTCCGTCCGACCCAAGATCGTATCTTTTATGTTACATCAGCTATGTAACATAAAAGATACGATCTTTGGTCTGATAAGCTAAGGAGGATATCATCAAAATTGTTCCGGTTCACATGTCTTATGTATGTTCAAGTGTTTTCTGTTTATTCTTCGCATGCCTTTCATTTAAAGAAGTCCATTTAAATAATTTTATTTTTCAGCTTGCAACCTCAATTTCTGGATGAAGGCTGACAAAAAGATCTTTAAAGTTGATTTCTAGAATAATTTATGCGTATAATAATTGCGTAGTAATAATTTGGGCGTATAGATAGGCGTTTCTTTAAGCTAGTACAGTACAGTTAACCAAATTCTGACTCAAATTAATATCGAGTCCCTATTCTGAAGCTGAAGTTCTAGTGGAGCCATAATGAATAACATCTCAAAATCTTAAACTCTCAATCGGAAGCTGCTCACCCGTTTGACGACTTGTGTCAACACTTTAACAGGCCACTTACGATCATACTCAAGTACCTTATATCTATTTATCCTTCCTATCATCTCTAAAATGAAGGTGATATGCATATTTGTAGTACAAAGTGTGAGCAGGAGGGCCGGTCCCACACTGCCCAGTAAACACTTTTAGTAAAGAAAACATTAAATTTTCCGGTTATGGTAAGAGTGTGGTTGACAGAGATAGATGTATTATCGATTATATATTTACGGATAAAAAGTTTCGTTTTAGTAGCAGATAGAGGCTCTTCGCTATTCAATTTGAAGATAAAAAGGGAGGTTTCTTTTTTTAAGGTGTGTGATTAACAACTTTTGAAGCCTTTAAAATTGAGATGATGATGACCTCGGATGCAATCCAAATACACGTAATTAACAATAATTACAGGTCCCGTAAGCATCCACTGGCTTTAGATGCCATCCTTAGCATAATTAGCCTATAATGTTCCCACTGCTGGGACTAACCTCATTCAGGCCTCTTCTCTTGAGAGGCAGTGGGCCTTAATCCACCACGCGGGCCTAGTATAGGTTGGTAGATGTCACACGTCTTCGTTTTTTTTGGATCTTGGACATGCCAGTTTCCACACGGTGTTTACCTTCACCGTTTGGCCACAAGTTCACATTAAGTTGGTGCTAAACAATGGCACCGTGTTGTTGAAACAGGATCCCAACAGGTCAAGCGTTGCTGACGGTCGATAGGTCATGAGACATGAAATCCTATCCTGTTGAACTGTTGTGCAAACTCTTAGTAACTATGTTCCATTTCTTCACGATAGGCAAAGTATGTCGAGGCGGGTTCAAAACGGTTTCCTGGTTTAGCTGCTCAGGGGTGGTGACTACCTATTGGGATTTGCAGTAAGGTCACCAGTAGCTGGGATGTCTGGTTTCCTACTACAAAAGGGCCTAATGAAACTACAAGATCAAAAAAGTTGTTAGTCTCGTAGCATCATTACGAATTTCTCCAAAAGTAGGAGAAAGAAGTGGGCATTGTAATACGATACCTGTATTTAGGAACCCAGACTATTGCCATTAAACGACAATTTATCACTAAATCAACTCAGCCTCTTGCAAACCTGTAGTACATCGCTGGTCTGGTCTATGCAAAGTTGCACACTTGGTCTTCCGCAATTTATCGTTACTATATCCGCAATAATAATTACTTAATCGTACTAAAAGAGTAGGTACCGTCGTACCTAGCAACTTTTCATAACCTAAAACTGTGTCCATACGAAAAGGCGTAGGTATTATATATTAAACATTTCAGTAAAATGTATACCTACCTAATAAAATAAACGACTTTTGTATAATATTAATGTCGATCGTTTGGACGACCGTTACTCAATTAATATCGACGAAACTCCTCGACTATGTCAGTTCGTTAGGTCGGAAGATTGCTTTTAAAATAAATTGCTTTAGGAGTGTTATAGCTGTAAGATTTATTATTAATACGAATCAGGAACCATAAGTGTAAATATTCTCACTACGCTCAAAGGGGAACACAATTTCTTTTCTGCTCTAGCTATTACTTCTTCTTCTTGTCGTGTGGTTAGTGACTATTACTTAGTAGCTAATTGAACTACGCGGAACATACAATACGTAAAAACCTTATAATAATTATTATTATTTTTACATATATTCAATTAGTATTTAAATCCACAAAACAATTTAAAAAATCAAAACAACTTTCAAATTTTATTTACAATAGAAAAAATCACTCACCAAAAAAATCCAAAAGGAAAACCAATCCGTGTTCAATGAGAGGTAAACACAAACACACACATTGTCACACACAAAAACACAAACAATGTAAGTCAACACGATTTACGGAGTCGCCGAACAATTGCGATGTACTACGAACTACGGACCGTCAGTATGTAGTCAGTCGGACAAGGCGTAAGCTACGGTGCGCGGACGCGGCGCGACTGGCGGGTTGTATGTATGTTCGGGCCGTAGGGGCCATGGGGGCATCTCGCGCCATCATTCGCGGGGAGATAGGGACCTCATATTGTAGAAGACACTATTGATACGGCCTTTGTTTTCCTAAGTCTATCAAAAATCCAAAATCTAAAATGCCGCATTTTAAGTCGTTTCCAAGTGCATCTAAAATAATTTTCTAACATTGAGTTAGGGTCCTATTTAGGTTACACTTCTATACGCATAATAAAATAGTATTCCGGATTGGCGCAAAAACGGCGTAACGGATTTGTATGAAATTTGGCACAGACTTTATAACCTGGATTAACACATTGGATCCCGGTACTACGTTCCCGTGGGATATTTTCCGAAAGTCACGCGGGCGCGGCCGCGGGAAAAAGCTAGGTAAAAATAAGTCTTATCAAAAGGGATACCTTACGCTTTTCTGGAAAACTCCTACAAATGCACATTCAAAGAATACCAGATAAGTAACAAGTTTCTAATTTATATAAACAATCTTGAGACCTTAGTAGACCAAGGTTACAAAACCACAATTTTAAAATACTTATTTTAAAATTGTGATTTTACTTATTTATACCTAGCTTTTTTCATAAAGCATAAAGAGATCTTTATGCGCCCTATCTCCTAGCCTAAAATGTGACCCCGCAGGGGCAGGGCCAGTCCCGCGTATCGCTCGGCTGCGTGTGCGCCGCGTGTTTCTTCGCGCGCCGACGCCCTTCGCCCTCCTTTGTTGTCTTCGGTTCCTGTTCCGTAGACAGTTTGAAAATAAAATTGCACGCCAATATACATCAAAGAAGAATGCTAAAGTTATCTCAAGTTTATAATTACTCATTTACACACTGGAATCACTTTGTGCCATCTAGCAATATGCTTAATACAAGAATCTGAAATCTGTAAAACCTTTCACAGATTCTCTTACAAAGCTCTCCCGTTACTCTCAATTAGAATAAATTATCGTGATCACTCAACATGATTGAACACAAATCTAAAACACAATCTGATAAAGCACATGCTTTTCTGGAAAACTACTACAAATGCACATTCAAAGAATAACGAACCATTAGATGAGTAACAAGTTTCTAATTTATCTAAATTCAAACAATCTTGAGACCCTAGTTAGTAGACCAAGGTTACAAAACCACAATTTATTTTCTGAATCATGATTAAGATCTAATAAATAGGTAGTTACTCGTACAGCTAAGACCAAAACTTATTGGTGCTCTGAACAGTAATTACATCTAATTATAGGCAATAATAGGTTGAACATGAAATTCATGGACATGAATAAAGTTTACTGAATTGTCGCAGTACATTGTATCTGAAGATATATATATATATGTTACCGGCAATCTGTATAATCCGGTAGTCTATACAATACCTAGGCAATGTATAGAATACCTAAAACGTTTAGGTAATGTATGAAATATTATTTATTTTATACTTTGCCTAGGCATTCTATACAGTACCGAATGCGCAGCCGGCAATGTGTGAAAAAGACGAAAGCGGGGAAAGGGAAGACGTGCGAGCAGGCAGTAAACTTTTAATGAGTAGTTGTTAATTTAAAGTTAATTTTGAGCAAACATGAGCAGTTTTATTTGTCCGTCATTTTATAGGTAAGTACTATAGAGGAAACTTACATCTGACCAATTTGGAAACAAAATATACGTGTCGAATTGAGAACCTCCCTTTATTTTCGTCGGTTAAAAATCACGTGCACACGATGAACACATCTGTTAGCGAGTATTACTATAGCGGCCGTATGTTGCAAGAAAGATAGTCCTTTTTTAAAAATTATTTATTTATTAATAGGAAATCCAACAGCTCTTTTTTTGGGTGGGAAATTATCAAAAAACATCTACAAACAAAACGTTAACTGTTATTTGAATTATCAAATAACATTTTTGGGTGTAGCGGGCGGGCGTGTCAGACTCTTACTGACTAAAACCCACCCGTGTTCCTTCAGTTGCCTGTACGTTGCCAGGGGCCACGGTATCCCTTTAGGACTTTTCCGCAACCCCGGCAGGCATCGGTCCTATCAGACCCCTTCACTTGTGCTGACATCTCTAGCAAGATAGTCCTTACGGTGTATAGATGTTCGTTTCTCCCATGGTACTTAGACTTACATAACATTGATAAATATAGACCAAATCTATTTAATTTACACATTGCCGATGAACCGGCAAGTATTCTATACAATCCCTGGGAAATGTATACATTAACTAGGCAAAGTATGTAACGGACAATAATATTCATAATATTTCATACATTGCCTGGACGCCTCAGGTATTCTATACATTGCCTAGGTATTATATAGAATACCTGAATTATACAGATTACCGGTAACATATATAATAAGTAACGCTTGTCGCTTAGTGCTCAGAACGCGTGAAATTACACACAAATCATTGTCACGGCGTGACTCATGGGACTTGGAAATAACAAGATACATAACTTATTTAAATAGAGTAGAACAATCTTGGAGATATTCATTGAAAAACAGAAAGTCCGTAGGGAGTTTCGAGGAGAAAGTTATTTCAATAAACATTTGCATTGGAGTACCTCAGTGAGGAAATTCAATTTCCTCATCGTTCTGACCTATTTTGACATCTAGTGAACTCAGCTCCAGTATTATCAGATTCAGCTAAAACGAGACCAGCTGCCATCTGACCTTTACAACCCGACTGAAATTAAAATGATCGGTTTCGAAACAATAATATTGGAAAATCTTAGAACTTTTTTTATATTATTACATAGGAGCAAATATATCAGTTACTTATTTTCACGAAATTATCATAGCCATGTTTTGTTTTGTATAATATTTCCGTTAAAAACGATAATTTATGTAAAAACAGTTTACGGAATAGGCTGCAGGGGGCTTCCGACTTCAGTTTTATTGTATGTAGGTAATTATTTCCTTTTTACCGGTTCGTAGTAGAATATCACTCGGAAAATGATATTGGTCCCGTACTAGAAAGTTTTGTAACGATGCAGGTGGGACAATTTGACTAAAATTAGCTTTTGATGTACAGGAGCCATTTGATCAGAGTTTCCTCTTGGGAAACTTGATTCAGCACCTTTGGATACACAAATGTCAGGGATCTCAGAATGAGCTTTAATTTTTCCTAAAACTCAGGACCTTGGTAGACAAAGAGAATGAAGTTGGTCTTTGTCCTGTATTGGAACACGTCAAGCTAAGCAAAAACCAAATAGGTACGTAGTAGAGTGTATTTTCTCAAACCAAAAATGGCAATCTTCGCTCTATGCTAATAACTAGTTAATACCTATAGATAAATTGCCACAATAAAACAGTCACTACTTCAAAACTGCCAGCTACTGTACTCTGCGTTTAGAGTTCAGTAGCTGGCAGTTTAAACAGAGCAAAGCAAAGCAAAGCCAATATGAACAGTTAATTAGCTGATCAATACCGCGGTCTGTCTGTTTGTTGAATTGACACGAAGATTTCTAAATCCTTTGTATCGAATGGTACACTGATTTCTATCATTGTGCTGCAGGCAGCAGTAGGTTGTGGCTTACTGATTGGCTCATAAGTGGGCTAATGAAGACGTTCGCTTTTAATTAACGGTTATCGTATATCGATCCGCCCCGCACAAGAACGATTTACTGCACCTATTAGGTAAATAGTTACCGTTTTTGTAGTTATTACTGCAATTTACTAAGTGTTAAACAAAACGAGAAAAGGCGATGCATGTGAAGCTATAGTGATTTAAATTAGATTGTAACTGAATTTTCCGTAAACAACACGTCAAGTACAGAGTTTTAGGAGCCCTTAGGCTCATATAAGTCTAAATTGTGATGGTCGTTGTTACAGGTTTTGGGCTAAGATTTAACTTACCCACTAGCAGGATTGCAGCGAATGGTTGATAAGGATACTTTGGTAAGCTGTGCGGTGTGCCTACTTGCATTTTCAGATGGAATCGTATCTAGTTAAAATATTCAATTTAAATTACCTATGTAGGTAAATGAAAATAGCACTTGCAGCATCGGGCAGAATTCACTTGTTTTATGTATTTCTGGTTTTATACCAAAGGCGGCTTCCCCTTTACATACAATCAAGCCGAGCCCAACAATTTCTTCTAGCCAAGCTGAAGCCTGTCCTGGTATCACGCTGGGTGACTGACGTGTGGTCATCCTCAACTTTTTGCAAAACTACGCTATCATTCCACCAGATCAATCAATCTTGTCTTTAAAATAACTTGAAAGACATCTTTTTCTTTTGCTCCTAGATCACATATAAATATTAATGCAGATTCCTACTTAGATGTAGCTAATGAATTCTGTGAGTAACACGATATCGTCCGTGACAGCGACGCGTGCGCATCGCGGCCGCTCGTCACACTCCCATTGCGTACGCGGATCCATTCCATCGGCTACTTGGAAATACTCTGGTATTATACTTTTCATCAGTCTCGCAAAATAACCGGGTGGAGAAAAATTCTTGGCGACAAAGACGAAAAGTTGGTTGTCTATTGTTTGCCCGAAGATTATATGCCATAATCATCATTTTCCCGAATTTCATTTACCCGAATTTCATTTGCCCGAATGTTTCATTTGCCCTAAAAGACATATGACATACTTTTAATTACCCGAATTTTAGATACCATAAGATACGAATGCCATAAGTATTGTTTGCCTTATTTTTATGTGCCATAATAATTATTAGACATAATATTTAAATGGCATAACAAGTATTAGACAAATATTTAAGCCCCGTAATAATCATTACACATGATGACATTATATTTAAGCGCTATACTTACCTACTTATTAGCTTTCTGGCTGTCGATGTCGATGGGTGCGCAATATTTGGTATAATAAGAATAAACTTATTTATACTGTGCATGGTTTTTTTTTCTGTGCATGGTTGATGGTGGGCTAAGTCGACGGAGCCCCGCTTCGCGGGGCTCCTACTTCTGTGTGGTTAATAAAAAAATAACCACGAAGGGTATAATAACTTCTAACCTAACCTGTCCGAGTCGGGGTGCCCTAAAGTCCCAATTGCATCCAATTTCTCTTGATATAAACAACCATTACACACCCGATGTCGATGGCAAATTATGTTATGGCATATCATAATTATGGCATGTGATAATTAGGGCATGTGATAATTAGGGCTTACAATGATTATGACAAATGATGTTATGGTAAGTGACTTTATGGGAAACAATGATTCTGGCACGTGACTAATATGGCAAATGAGAGTAGGGCAAATGAGTATTATGTCGTATGATATTATGGCTGTTGACTATTATGGCAAATGATATTAGGGCAAATAAAATTCGGGTAAACGGCGGTATACCCGAAAAGTTACCTACTGAAGACAATGAAGTAAAATGCATCCACAACTTCCATCGTGATGGAATAGAAACCAATCGTAATTAGGAACAGGAAAGAATTAAGGAAACTAAGACAGTTCCAGACCACGATGGAGTACCTGCCACAGACTACCAGCCACCATACGACTCGCCAATATTTTTCTTTTTGACTGAAACTTGTTCATTTTTGAACATAGACCTCTCCCAAGTGCCACCACATGACCACAACACCCGATACAGTTGATTTTGTTCTTCATTAGGCCTTCTGTTAATTTATCTACTATTTGTTAGCTGAATCACAAGCGTATGCGCAGCTCTTTTGAGAAGTCTTTATTAGAAGTCTGAGTCATAGTTTCATGATTCTTTTGAGCGGTCAAGCGTAGGTTTATGAATTTTCATATTATCGTATAGTGCTTTTAATTACATCCATGTTCTGTTTAGGCCTAGCCCGCACTGCGATTAAAAACCGCGCGAAATTTTTATCGCAATGCTGGTATCTTATGAATCTTCACGCACTGGCGATTTAAAATTCGCGGTCGTTGCAATACCGTAGGTATACTGAATCGCACGAATAAAATTCACAGTGCGGGCTAGGCTTTAGTGGATTTTAATACGAGTACATAATTGCCTAACCTACTTATAGTTCTTGCAGATTCTTAAAACTTAATTGATGTACCCCACTCTGTTTGTACTGGGCATGGTCGGTCGGGTACAATGAATTGAGGGTGCGCCGGGAGTTTACACTTGTCGCGTATCTTGTTAAATTACTTCGGGGCATCGAGCATAATCCGGGAGTGCTGCAGCGCTGAAGTTTTTGCGTACCAGACCGCTATGTGTGGAGGCGGCGGCGCCCACCACTGCTGGCCGTGCCGACGGCCAGGACCAACCAACTCGCCAAAACAACAGTGACCCGGGGAATTCGTATCATTATGTGTCATTTGAGTGAATTCGCGAGGACACTGTTATTTATTTTATGTTGTAATATAGATTAATGTTGGTAGTATGTTATTGTGTTGTATTGTGCTAAAATTCCTATTATGTAACAAGTTGTTTTAGTCCTTTATAGTATATTTAAGTTGTAAATAATTTAGTAAGTAGATATAGATTTGTAAATGACCGCACTGTCACATTGGGTAAATACACCTGTAATGATAGTTGTAAGGGAGATGTTAATAAATAAATAAATTAACTTGCAAAGTGTTGTGTTTACTTTCTGATTACCTTTTCCTGTGCAGGTTAGCCACTTAACTGACTCTGACAGGAACCACTGTAGATGATACCTACCACACATCGGATCTCTGAACACCATTTGATTTCCACTGAAGATTCTGAGCTCTTTCGCCCTTGCTGAAGAGGGCAGTGTGGGAGTCACAACATGTCCCACAGCCTTAGTTGAGCTCCACGATTACTGAGAAATGCTTGCACTGACTGAACAGATCCACTAAAATTTGTGTGGTTCTTTCCTCAAAAGACCATTTCAGACACTAATCTACATGGTCCTCACATGATCTGACCAAGATTATGTCTGGACTTTAAAATAAACTTTGTCTCCTGAGTTTGTTTCGCCATGTCTTCTCAGGGGTAGTCAGATAGGAAATGTCGACTGTATCTAGCTTTTTTTTTTAATATGTGTGTAAAAGTGATTCCGATATCCTATTTACAGAATAAACAATTTCATTTCCTGAGCTATATGGAAAAAATAGGTAGGTATTGCATGTTAGGCTGTAGAAGTCAAATTCCCAGAAGTAAATAATAAAGAGGTATTCCACGATAATAGCTTAATTGAGACTAAGTACTTCCGACACTCAGCTGCAGGTAATTGAATCAGCTTTTTATAAGTTGATGTTAATTGTTGCGAGATGCAGAGAACCGATACATATTGATCGCGATCGATCAGAAATCACAAATATCTGCATGATCGATTAACTTTCTCGTTCATTCATATGTACGGGCGTTGTTTTTAGTTTATTTTTGCCGTAAATTCTGTGGTTGTGTGATTGTGAAAGAAAAACTTAGAGAGTGCAATGCTTGCCATGTAAGGAAGAATGAGTTTGTTTATCTTATGACTGGCTTTACTAGCGATATTTTCTTGAAATCATCAAATTACAACGGCAGACAGGTAAGATGGCAATAAGGATACTTACCTAATTAGGATTCATATTCTCTCTATTTCCAGTCCTAACGGAGATAAGTTTGCTCCAATTTTTTTTTTCTACAATGTGCACTCTAATGTTTCATATGTTCATAAATGTTAGGTATTATACCTACCTACATAATTTAAAGCGTGCTCCACAACCCGTGGCGTACTCTTTATGTTATTATTTTCGCTAATCTCCGGTCTGCTGCACTTGACGAGACAAGATCTCACTCAGACAGTATGCCGCTAATTTTAGTGGAAATATAAAGAATATTTTGAGAGTGTAATGAACTTCCATATTTGTCCTTAATATAGCAATGATGTGTTCATCGTTATTTTATGGTTTTGACCATTAATGCGGTGTGGTCAGATTGCGACGATTAGGAAGCGCACTATAAACAGAGGATATTAAAATTGACATGGGCAATGCGCTATTCTATATCTACGTAGAAACGAAACAAATTGAACCTGCGCGTGATCTCCATATTCGGTTAAAGCGAGTGTTTTATTACGCACTCTCTCGCGAAGATTAATCGTAATATGATGTTTTAGGATAGGCCTTATGTTCAGCAGTGAACTGAGAAAAGCATGAATTGATTGCACGCTGTTATTAAAAAAATCAGCTAAACCTAGTTTGAAATAAGGAAGAAATTTGTTCATGTTAATAAAATATATTGTTTTATTTCTCCACTTTAATTTTCTTATTAGAATCGTAAATCTCCGAAAGTTCATCATAGTTTTCTTGTTTGATTTCTAAACTGTGGCGATCATAGTTTCCATCTCGGTTTGACCTATCGTGTCTTTTACTTTTACTCTTTCGTTTTCTATCTGCCTTCTCTTTCTCACAGTTAATAGTATCATCTCTTGTAATTATGTCTTCTCTTTCTTGCTTGATGTATATCCTTTCACTAGGTCCCTCTTCATATCTTTTATCTCGCCTTCTTTCCTTAGATCTTTCTCTATCTCTTCGTCTTTCTTTTTTGTCTTTATGTCTGTGAGCTTTATCTCTTTTATCATCGTATCTTTTTTCTCTGGATGTATCTCCATGTAGGTTGTTTAGCTCGTCATCTAGCCCCGGTTCTTTCTTCACCTGATGCTCAGGATCATAGTCTTTATGTCTATGACTTCTTTTTGATCTTTTATCAGACCTATATTCTTTGTCTTGATCATTTTCTTTTCTCCCGCTTTCTTCATAATAGTTTCGTCGTTCCCTAGTTTCGTCATCATGTCTTCTTTTCCTAGAATGCTCTCTGTACCTTTTAACTCTTTCTAGATCGTCGTCATTTCTTCTTTCTCTAGATCTGTCATCACGTCCGTGTCCGTCATTATCTCTATCACGTCTATCCCTACTTCCGATTTCATATCTATACGCTCTGTCTGATCTTTCTCTACCGTAATCTCTATTTCTGTCTATAGAATCTTCTCTTTCAATTTTAATTTTTATTGGTTTAGGCACAATCTTTCCATCATATCTACTTCTATCTTCTTTGGATGCTGGTCTAGAATATCTCCTATCATTGTCTGTTTCTCTTTGATTATTGTCCCTATCTACCGTTTCTTTTGGTTCATTCTCGCTTTTACCATCATTGTAGTATTCCATCTGTCAAAATAATTTATTTAAATTAATCATAACAATGTTCTTGATGCAACCTTACAATTGCATGTATTATAATCGAACTTATTGAACCGTGAAGGCAAAGTGTAACAGTTGTTCAAACAAATAGACGAAGTACATAGACACACAGGAGCGTCAGAACTTATAAATTGTTTAAAGTAAAACGCATGTCTGACATAGATGACCTGACATGGTATTGATAACGAATATTGTTTGGACTTATCTGTAATTTTCTATTCTGCAGTTACAACTATCAATAAAGTAGTGAATTGTCGAGTTTCCTAGAGCGCAATCTTTTACCTGTGTCCTGATGACGTCGCGAAGAACATCGGAGTAGTTGCGCGACTTGGCGGCGACTCGATACTTGGTGCGGCGCCGGCGCATGTTGCGCAGCTCCAACAGGATCTCCTGGCGCGACAGGATTACCTGCGAGCTCTTGTCATCAGCACCACTGTGAAACGGAAGACATTGAGATGGTGATCATGAGGAATTATTCAACACTAGCATTTGCCAGCGACATCGCCCGCGTGGCGGTCGGAAATTATCCCACGGGAAAGTAAGTAAGTAATATTTCCATACAATATATGAAATATGGCTAACTAGTGAACTAAAATATTGATAAATGCAACAATTAATATCGTAACACCGAATATTTAGTTTCAGATGTAAAAAAAGTATTTGGAAACTTTTCAAATGTCTTTTTTACACCTAAAACGGTTACAACATCAAATTCTGTGTTTTAATTAGTAATATTAATAATATTGCCAAATTAATGGAAAGAGGTAAATATTTGATAGCTATTTTCCACGTTGCCAACTTTTTGAATGACCGAACGCTCATAAGGCGTGAAATAACATAAACGGACATAGTATTGAGGTATGGATTGACTATGTTCCATAATGAACACAGGGGAAAAATCTGAGGGGAAAAAGGCCCATTCTCGTAAAAATCACACTTGCATGGAGAAAAATAGAGACAGAGAAATAATAAAAACTTCTCTACCAACACCTATGCAACAAAGGACTCTCCCAAAGACATTTTAGAAATCAGGAAGGAATTAAAAATCAAAAAACTAGAAGAAGCCAAAAAGGGCCCAAGTAGCAAAATTTTCATATACTTACCTAGTAATCGACTTATAAGAATAAACGTCATATAAGAACTTGACTAAGGCAGTGATTGATAATCAGCATCTTACAAGACGATTTGCGCCACAAGTATATACGATCATATAACTTAGTTTTATAAGCGTTTACAGGATTACTTTATAAGATTATTTCTAGAACTTTAAGCGCATGTTAGAAAACTAATTAGGAAAGTGCCGGTTTTGATCCTATAAATGAATTTAATATGATTGTTTGCTCTTGTTATCGTCTTGTTTTATTCTTCTACACGACATGCACTTCTATAAATGTCTGAGATATAGCTGCTATAGGTCAAGGATATTATAGCATTTATTTGTCTTAGTCGTGACTTCTAATGGATTGTTAGCACCAAACTAGCATGCCCTGAGATATTTATAGGTACGATTTTACTTATTGTGCCCTAAATTCGCTATTACTAGAGTAATCAGCCATTTTGTTTTCATTTTGTGATTTTTTAGTGAAAATATAAATTTATTTAAATAAATGGAAACGATTTAAGCGTAGTAGCAGTTATCGATATAGAGTTTCGAAAAAGTAAACCTTGAAATTTCATTTTTCTATTATCTAAAGTACATACATCTTTTATGGGGTACTGTGTTAAATGTTACAACAGAATACCTTGTAATACATTAGAATTAAATGAAAAAAAAAAAACTCTTATAAAAAATACACTTTGTAAACAAGCATATTACAAATTAGAGGATTATATATCATTTATTATTATATAGATAAAAATGCTTGGAAACATGCTGGTCCTGCTCCATAGGACAATTTAGAATCTAGACAAAATCTAACTGGTTTCTAATTTAATTGTATAATATATTTTTTTTTTTTATATTTATTTTACATTATGTGATTACTTGAACTCACACACTGACTTATTAGTACCTATTACTCCATGCATCTATCTACTGGGGTAGGGGTACTGTTTAAAATGTTACAATAAAATACCTCCCCACATACTTCAACTGAATGAAACGAAATTTAAATCTTATATTAAACGCACACTATGCAGCCAAGCATATTATAAGTTGGGGGATTACATCGCTGATAAAAATGCTTGGCTCAACGCTGGTCCTGCTCCACAAGCATAAACTAATTGATTAGCATTTGAAAATACCGTTAGAGCTGCTGAAGATTTTAAAAACTATCTTTGCATTGTATAAATTCAATGTCTTAGCATTGTATAATTGCATGGCACATGTGTGGGTACTATGTACCGACTATAAAGCTACCATTTAGGTACTGGATATGTCTTTCATTGACTTGAATGTGCCCTGGCGGCTGAGAGTATGTCATGCTCACTCTAATGTCTCGCTGGCGATGGCGCGTGTGTTGGATCATTTAGCTCCCTTCAAAATGGTTGAGCTGAATGGTGCTAATCCATGCGTCATGTTCGTGACCGGGCGCCGTCAGTAGGGACTGGTCATCTCTTAGCTGCCACGGCGATTTTAATTTAATTTATTTTTTTATTTCTAACGGACGCTTTTAATGTTTTGCATCGTTCTCACATGTATAACTTCAACTTGAATGATGTAACCAATATTATGTAACCATTTTATTTTATTTAAAAGAGTGTCCGTGGAGTTTCTTGCCCGTTCTTCTCCATAGGTACCTACTACGCTTTGGAATGGGCGACTAGCTTCATATTTCTGACTGACCGACCCCTTGACAATTCAAAAGTGCCTGTAATTGGTTTATTTGAAATAAATGCTTTGAGTTTGAGTTATCACATCATTAATTTATCTGTCATTCCTTAATCTTTCATTATTTTTACCTATCGTGGTATAGTAATCTTATTCTAGGTGCATCGTCTTCACATATAATTATATAATTGATGTATACAAGATATTGTGAAAACATTTTAAAAGAGTAACTGTGGAGGTTCTTGCCCATTCTTCTCCATGCGAAAACTACCTTTTGGAAGGGGCAACTAGAATCAATTATTATTTTTCTGTAAATGTTGACGTTCGAAAGTGCCTTTTTTGTGCCTAATTGAAATAAATTATTTGACTGACTTTGAAATGAAATCGGAGTCGGATTACCGGTTGAAACTTTCTTGAATAAAAGTGAGTCTGGTGAAATTTGTGATGGTTCCGTACAACGTGAAATCCAAATAGACCCAGAAGACTACGAAGATGATTCTTCTAAAATTTGTTATAATCAAGAAGATAGTGAAAATAATAGCGGAAGCAGTGATAGTGAATTTAATGATGACAACAAAAATGAATTGCGGGAGAAAGAAAAACAGTGGGCTATTAAGAAAGAAAGAAGAAAGAAAGAAAGAAAATAAATTTATTTGACTCATATCAAGGCACACAATATTCACACAAAAAACAAATAAAACAGAGAAAGCTTAAAACAGTATTGTGTGCCTCACGGCTGCGCCAAATAGGCCCAGTTCAGCATAAATGCCAGACAACTAGTGTCTGACGCTGGTTTTCAACTGGACCTTATGTTACGAGGACGTCTTGCGGATGTAAATCAGTTTTATAGTGTGTAAGTGTTTTATATTTAAATAAAAATAGATAGATGTGTAGCAAATAGATAATTGTGGTTTTTGTGGAGTTTGTACATGGGATAGTGTTAAATTAAGAATAATATATCACATTCAGCCTAACTGAACTTTTTGTGTGTTCGATCCCATTATCGTAATAATCAAATAAAACCGCAAAAAAAGACATTATAACCGAAAAAAAGAACTTAAAAGTACTGATAGTGACATAATATATATTACCGTTTTGCGTCCCTACACTGCCCACTCCTGGTGTATTTCGTAATCAATTTTATAGAGAAATGTAAATTGGTTTCAAAGTAATTCTGACACTATTCTGAAAATCATTCTAAAACATTATCTTCATTATATTGATTTATATGTTCTGTTTAAAACGTTATCTTACATGTATTGGCATGCAGGGTTCTTTCAGTTGTATTTCTCTAAAATAACTCTAAAACTTAAATATGGTGGCGAAGTAAGTATATCCTGTAGTAGTCATAACATTGACTAAATTGTTTAATAACCGTTTTGATAATGCAATATTATGGCACCTGATCCAGATCATATGGCGGCTTAATTATTTGTTAATTATTATCGAATAAAATAATAACAAATATGGTTAGTTTTGAAGGTGCATGAAGATATGTTTATCATCATCGAACACCTTATCAATCAAATTAATTTCGCAAGTTGGGTAGACATTCTATACACAACAGTCAAAAGACAAAAGTTACCTATTACAGAATGTGGAATAATTACCATTTGAAAATATAATAATAATTTTTCTTAAGATACCAGCTCACCGTTACAAAAAGATGATCGAACGAATGCTCTGGTAATAGCATCGCGTTGCCAAGTGTTAGATCAATTACACCAGTAGCGGCACTCGTCAGATCGTTAGAGGGCTAATCGCGCTTATTCAGTGCATTTACCGGATCTTTATAAAATCTTGTAAAAGCACCTTATAAGATAATTATTAAATCGAATTGCACTTTACCATGCTGTAAACAATCGACTATTGGGCGTAAAGGTCCCATAAACTGCGCCCAAATGCGGTTCTATAAACGTTTGTAGGAATTCAATAGGACAAAAAAATACATGCTACTAGGATATTTACAGGACCAAATTTTGCTACTCGGGGGGAATCTAGAGATCATCCGCTACGACAAAATCATTGTAAAAGGGAGAACTAGTAAAGATAAGAGCAGGGATAAAAGGAAGCGCTCACCATCAAAAACTCCAACTCATCCAACTAAAGATGACGAAGCAGGGCAGAGGGGACGAGGGGGCAGGAATAAGGGCCCCAAGTAGTGAATAAAACCAATGCTTTTGAACACATGAACCGTCCTAGATCAAACTCACAAACCGGAACAACGAACCAATAGCAACTAGCACACACCAACCCCTGGAAGACAAACAATAGGAAAACAAAAACTAGAACAACCAAAAACAGAAAACAAATTTTGGGGATATATTTTTTCTGTTCTGACGGTCAGCGGTCGCCGTGAGGAATTATGACCGCAACCCTCCAACAGATAACCCTAACTGAGTCAGAGTATATATATATCAACACGAAACACACTTACGTTGAAATCAGACGAAAGCTTGCAAGAATTATTGTTAGCCCTAAAACAGGTGAAATGGGATATACTAGGCCTAAGCGAGGTAAGAAGATTCGAAGAAGAATTTGATGATTCCATACTACACTATAAAGGCTTCATAATTAAAAAACATCTTAAAAACTCCATAGATGAAATAATAGCAATCTCGGAAAGGATAACCGTGTTAAAGTCAAAGTCAAATCATTTATTTCAAATAGGCCCTTATAAGACAATTTTGAACGTCAAAAATTTACAAAGAAATTGAATTGATTCTAGTCGCCCCTTCCAAAAGGTAGTTTTCGCATGGAGAAGAATGGGCAAGAAACTCCACCGTTACTCTTTTAAAATGTTTTATGTCTGGAGGCTTTTATTTAGATATTGTTTTCGTTAAGTTATTTTTATTTCTGCTTGAGTATAGTTCTCGATGTTTTTGGTTGGTATATTGGCGTGTGCTAGCTGTCATATGGCTATTAATTTTATAATTTAAATTATGTTTTGTGTTGCGTAATGTAAATATCATTTTGCATACTATTATATAGAATCTTTTTTACTGAACAGACAGCTGTGCTGCTGGGGAGTTTGTTGCGCCACTTCTTCTTCCCAGCTAAAGCACTAGGAAGTGGTGAATGGTGGGCGTTTTGGGGGACTGTCTTATGTAATTTTGACGTTCGAAAAGTGCTGATTCTCAGCCTAGTTTGAATAAATGACTTTTGAATTTTGAATTTTGAATTTTTTACAATATCTTGTATACATCAATTATATAATTATATGTGAGGACGATAAAATATTATGAGAATAAAATTATTATAGAAAGAAAGAAAGAAAGAAAAAAAGGTTTATTTGTCACAGAGACACGTGCATATAAATAACAAAAATATAAACAACATAAATATTTGGCAGCTGTACGTCATGACTGTGACAAGAAGGCTTCCACTCAGCATAATTCTGTGCTATGAGGGACCCACAGCACAGCGCTGATTTTCAGTGGTCACCCGAAAAATACGTACGGATACCACAATATGTAAAAAGAATTAAGAATTAAAAATGAAGCAACAACAAATAAACTAATTATGTGATAGATACACGGTGCTCACATATACATGTACAAACATTGTAAAAGTAGTCGATTTTCCTAAAATTTTACAATTAATATGTCAGTGTGCGAGGAATTGATCACAGAATGTAAAATCAATGTCATAAAATAAAAATAAAATATATAATTAAATTTGCAACCGACGAACTCTTGATAGCAGCACAAAACGCCATTACTTCGCCTCTGTTGTCTATTTTCAACGACGAATTAGCAACAAAAGTCATACCTTCGCAGTGGACTACGTCCACTATAATTCTTATCCATAACAAGGAGACGGAAGCGATGTAGGCAACTATCGTTAAATAAGCCTTTTGTCAAATATATACAAAGATTTTGATAAAATTGTTTTAAGTTCTAGACGAAAACCAACCCAGAGAACAGGCGGGGTTTAGAAGCAAGTACTCGGTAGTTCACCACGTCCAACTGGTGAAGCAAGTTTTCGAAAAATATAAAGAATACAATCTACCACTTTATTGTTGTTTTGTGGACTACTGCAAAGCCTTCGACTCCTTAGAACACAACAGAATCTGGAACGCCTAGAAAAAGCAAGGAGTAATAATAAAAAAACATATAGGCACACAGGCAGTACTGCAACATTAAAATTGGAAAAAGGAGAGAGCATTAACATAAAAAAGGGCGTACGACAAGGGACCCTCTCTCACCAAAACTCTTCTCAACAGTGCTGGAAGATGTTTTCAGGCAGTTTGAGTGGACCGACCATGGCTTAAAAATTTATGGTGCATACCTAACCAACTTGAAATCTGCCGATGACATCATCTTATTTGCAAAGTCGTCTCAAGAACTGCAAGAAATGTTGACTGACTTAGACACACACAGCTAAATTGTAGGCTTAAATATGAACACATCAAAAACTAAAGCAATGACCAACAGAGCAAAGGAAATCATAGTAAATAACATAACAACAGATTACGTAGAAGATTATACATATTTAGGACAAATAATCACAACAAATAACATATCCAGCAAACAGATAAAAACACTAATACTTGGAATAAATACTGCTCCTACAAAGAAATAATGAAAGACAAGAAAATAAACATATCTATTAAAGGAAAACTTTTCAACACCAGCATCCTTCCTATACTAACTTACGGATGCCAAACATGGGCCTTGACCAAAGCCCAACACACAAAACTTCAAACGTGTCAGCGTAACATGGAAAGGAGTATGATAGGGAAAAGAAACATAGAAAGAACCAGTCACTGTTTAATCAGGAAAGCAACAAAAACACAAGATGTAGTACTGAAACTTTTGTAATATTTGTGTTCACGAAACATAAGCAGTTTCATGTTGGATTATTTCGAAAGCGAAGTAGATTGTTACTGTAAGTTGAATTGAATTGAATTGAAAACTGAGATGATTAAAATGGAGATGGGCCAACCACACTGTCAGGGGAGAAGAGAAATGGAACAAAAAAGTGACCCTATGGTACCCTAGGAAGGGGAAGAGAAAGAAAGGGAAACCCTTGAAAAGATGGCAGGACGACTTGGTGAGGACGGACATGAAGACATGGACTAGACAGGCACGGAACTGGGAGAAGTGAAAGGGGATGGAGGGGGACTTTGCCAAAGGGGCACACAGAGAACCAGAACTAAGATAAAACAACTTTTTTGTAATACAAGTGTAACTCGGAATAATGCTGGTCCTACTCCACAGCCACTTGGACTTGGGCTCACAAGTTAAAAAATTTAATATTTGTAAGAATTGCTTCCCCTTTTTTTATTTTTTCTGACACTACATTTTTTTATTTATTTAAGTAACCAAGTTTTAACTGTCAAATACCCCAATTGTTATTAATGATTTTCTTTCTTTTTCGTAGTAAAATGCTATTAGTCTCTCAAATACATTGCAAACTATAGTTTTGTATAATTTAGAAGCATTTTTTCAATTTTTGTAAAGAGTACCAAGGAGCCGTTTATTATGTTATTAAGATGTATGTCGACTTGAAAGAGCATGGCAGTTGAGAGTATGTCATGCCCACTTAAATGTCTCGCTGAAGTCGCAGATGGTGTCAAGTGTGTGGGATCATTTGGTTCCCTACAAAATGGTTGAGCTGGATGGTGCTGATCCACGTGTCATGTTCGTGAACGGGCGCCGTTAGTTTGACTCATCATCTCTTATCTGCTGGGCTTACTTTTAATCTTATATTTTGAATTGTTTTGATTATTTTTTGTACATTGTTCTAACATATAGAAGCAACAAGAAAAATGTACCAAGGATTTTTTTATATCTATATTTAAAAGAGTATCCTTGGAGTTTCTTGCCCGTACTTCGCTACTACTGCCGAATATTTAACAATTCAGAAGTGCCTGTAAATGGTTTATTTGAAATAAATGCTTTGAGTTTGAATAAAGGCTATAAATAAATAAATAAAATAAATAATTAACACTCACCTGAGTAAAGCTAAGTCAGTGAGATCATGGCAGGAGGGCACTGCGCTGACCACAGCATCATGTATCGCTCGGCGCTCGTCGGCAGAGTACGAAACCTGAAGACGCTCCAGTGACTGCGGCTCTGCTTCGCGACTACCCACTCCTTGGTTGACGAAACTTATTGGTTATAGATGTGTTAATAATAAACAATTCATGCCATAGGATTGGTTAAACAGTGTAATTTTTATCACTAGGTACAATTTTTGAACTAGACTTTTCCCAAATACTTGAATTATCACGGTTTCATACTGCTTAATCAATTGATGAAGAATTATGTTATGACTAAGGTATTTAACCTTAGTCATAATACTAAAACTTTAAATTAATTCAGACTTCAATAACACCTAGATACTACACATTATAAAGGATACAATACAAAATGTTGGAGGTGGTTCTGACAGTAGAACTATTGTCCTATAAACTGAAAAGGAGCATAAGAAATTTAATATTGTTTGTATGTTGATGAACAGGAATCCATATCAATTTATGGAAATTACTTATGGTGCGTAGCATACCTTTCTTGAATAAACAATCTGATCTTGAAGCATTAGCAATGATTTGCTCAATATCTTCTTTCTCTGTGGATAAATGATACAATATTAATATAATTCATCAATAATACAATAAATTATCCAGTAATGTTATAAATATTTACTGAGTTTAACAAGTGTTTTAGATTCCAAGTCCAATGGATCTGGTAGTAGCTGATCATCTTTGGAGTAGCCATTTTGCCTCAGGAAGCATTCCTTCTCATGTCCTGAAGTTTTATCAGGCGGGACTTTGTGGTGGGAATCATAACTGCAAGTTACCAGCATAGGGTTCTGGAAGAACAACTTAGATAAGTCATGGGTATAGAATTCAGCAGTATATGTTATGATAATTTCGCAAAAAAGAACAAGGTGGTTGGTCAATTAAGGCTAGCTTAGGATCTGCGGGTAGTCTTTAGCACATAGGCAGAGAGCTATGCCAACGCAACCCGATGACGAGGAAATATGCCAGATAATATTATAAACATAATAACAGGACCTGTAAGAAATGTTTTCTATCCCATTGGAGGGTTTGTAAGATCATCGTTAGTTCATTATCAATTCCCTCGGTGTAAGACTTCAATTTCATTAATTCTTCTCTTCTTTTCTCCATTTCTAAGGAATTTTTCAGCAATAAATTCCGAACCTGAGACTTTGTAAGACAAATTTTATTGATAGTTATGCATTGACACCACACCACAGTTGATTGACACTGTTGACAATGAGTACAATGACATAATTATGATATATTACAAAGGCCGATTTACGAATTATACCATAATCGCTCACAGCACTGACATCAATCATTTGCGTTCCGAGTTAGATAACACGATTATGACAGCAGAGGGCTGTCAACAATCCAGAACACTCGTGAACGCGCTCACAGTGCTCGCTCAACGTCAAAACTTGCTTATCATAATTTCTCTGTTTAAATACCACAAATTTCTTCTTCTTCTTTGGTTAGGTGGCGACGGTGGCCAGAAGCACAGTTTTGAAAATGCCACGTTAGTTAAAGATATAATGCGACTCAAAACAATACAGCACAACTGTCATTTTTGACAGCGCTCACGGTGATATTAGTAAAAGGCATGGTCGGCGTTATGGCAAGATGGCACATGTCATGACGTCGTCTATGACGATTCACGGAACATCGTTATCGCGCTCACGCTAATTCGGTACGGGTGTTAGCACGCTTAAATCGATTACAGCGTAACTCGGAACGCAGCCTTAGTCTTCTCTGGAGAAAATCGGAGCGTAAGCCCAGGTTCGCACGGACGTGTTTTTATCGCGGCGATTTATTTTCGTACACTGGATTATCAACTCTTGGCATTGAGCCCAGCGTTGAGAATCCAACGCGTTGGGACGTACTCTCGTCCCAGCGCGTTGAAAAAACACATTGTTCAATTTTCAACTCTCGGCGCTAAGCAAAGCATTGAAGATCCAGTGCACGAAATAAAATCGCCGCGATTTTATTACGTCCACTCGTGCGGACATGAGGAAAAGAACTTGTTGCCGGAGTAATAAAAGAGGGGTTCTTTTTAGCTGGCAAGTCTAGTTTTGACAGCTGATTCGGTGCAATAATTCTTTTTAATCTGTGGTTCGTTTAGCGAGGAGACGTGTGTGCTTTTTCGATAGAATTTTCTCAATAAATGTGTATTATAAAATGGCAGATTCCGAGGTAAATTCACCACCTTATAACATCTTATTGCTACCAAAATGTGACCGCATTTATCACGAATTATTCTATTGGCAGGTATTAAAAAAATTGAAGGATATACCATTTAAAATCCAGACCGCAAGTTTGAAAGGAAGACGTGAGGTTGTAGAAGAAATTCGTAATGTATTATCCACACCGGGTAAGTAACAATTAGGGCTAAGTTTATTTATAATTTACTTTAAAAGTGTAATATTTGTGTGCTTATTGCGTATAACTACAAAGTATTTATAGGTTGGTTGTCCAGCTGTATTGATCCATAGACCCCTGGATGTACCTCAGTATTGTGCTCTCACTTGATTGAGTTTTGAACATGCCAATCAAAGGATGCTGTGTGCAACATTGATTGCATCTATATACAAATTCTGAGAAATCAATAATGTACACAGAGCACTCTGGTAGCAGTTTGTTGCATCAGTTTGCCGAAAATTATTGTAAAATTGATTTTCAATACATTTTCAGGAACTTTGGCAATTATTTATGATTGAAATTAGAAAATATACATAGTCTGAGCTGAAATGCAACAAGTCTTGTTGTGTACTCATTCATAATTTTAAGAAGTATGGAGACATTTAACAAAGGATTGCTATGTTATGATGGTGCAAGTTTCACAACATTGAATGTTTACAGGTTAAAAACATTAAAGGTTATTTCGTTTAGGATTCTCGAAGATAAAATAGTGAAATAAGTTTTGTATGTACTTTGTCTGATTATTAAAAATTGAAGTAATAAACAAATCTCCAATTTTATTTTTAACTTACTTATTTTTAAAGGAACTAGGGATTTCTCACCTAAATTATGGCCATACCCTGAACAATATTAAAACAAATTTATTAGTAAAAAATACTTGTAAAGAGGCATATGGTTGACCATAAAGCTTCTTAGTAAAATACAAAAGGTGGAGGATTTTTTTTCCCACTAAGGTTAAGTGAGTGGATTATTAGTCATTAACCCGCTGATCAGGTATAAGCAAAGGCAAAAGCCTTGGTGTGTCAAACCATGTTTGCTATTGCAAATGCAAAAAAATATATTGTAGAAATGCGCCTTTGCCAATGTTCTTCTGCACTTGTAGCAACTCAACTGATATCAAATAAATTCATTGTTATATTCCAGAATACTTTACAGCTAACCAGCCATTCTCGTTTTCACTTGAAGTGTTAAGTTACATTACAACTGAGAACAAGCACATGATTATAAGGAGTGATAAAAATGTGGCATGCTCCTAATAATTATCTCTTATTAATTTCAAGTAGACCATCATTTTATAAATATGTCAGTCTCTTTAGAAAGTCAGTTAAATTATACAGCTATGTTATTGCACCAGGTATAACAGAGCCAGCAGTGCGATTTGTGTGTCGCCTGCTGGTGCTCACACTACACCGGTACAGAGACTCCACCTCCCAGTCATATGTAAAGGGCCTGGTCGCCTACCTCGCTGCCACCCACAGAGAATGGACTCTGAAGAGCCTGCTGCCTGTCCTGCTTGAAGTGTCAGAGCAGCTAAAGAATACAGCTTCATCGTGAGTAATTCAGAAGTTATGACTTTATATATATCTATGGGTAAAATAATTTTTATAGATAGTCCCAAAGTTAGTAGAAGTAAAAAAATACATCAGATTTTTTTTTGGTAGCCTTATTGTTAGATTATGTGCCCCATTCTTGAGCAAAGGTCTCTCCCATTTCTTTCCAATTCTCTCAATGTTGAATTAGGACATTTTTTTTTTTTTTGTTTTTATTCCATTATTTTTTTATATAACTAATTATACATTTAATTCTACAGAAAAAGCATATGCCAGAGTGGGCTGTATGCTCTTCGTTGGTCCACGGTCCTTGTTGATGGCACTCTCAAGTCTACCGAGGAGAATGGAGTGGACTATAATGCACTTGTACTATCCCAAGCTAACCTGCTTGCTGCCATCATCGCTTATGGGGACCACAGGAAGAATGATAAGGCGTTTTCTATGGTATGTTAGCACACAATAAAATTAATAATCCACCCAGACCTGGTTCAATACATAAAGTAGATTTGGTGCAGATACTTAAAGTTGTGCTGCAAGTTAATAAATAAAAGCATGTAAAAATTTAAAGTTTAATCTTTAGTTTCATTAGCAAAATAGCTCTGATTTTGGCCTTTGTCATTTGAAGTATCAAAATGACAAAGGCCAAAATCACAGCTATCCAAAATTATACACCTTTTATTGGCTTTTTTTAGCTACATACATCTTGGGTATCAATCGGCAAGGAGAAGTTATCCAAATGGCTAGAAGTGTTGCTGGCGTTCCCTCCCGACTCGGGACCACACATCTGCGTCACTTTCTCTACCCTCTGCCGACATCTACAGCAGATTGGAGATGGTGGCACTATAGAACAACACAAGGTATGTGATAAAAAGTTTTGAGAGGTATATTATGTATGACCTACATTCTACAACATCAATCATCAATAAATAAACGGCGTAAACTCATTGGGATCTGAAATGGCAATGGGCGTTCCTCAAGGTTCAATATTGGGTCCATTCCTCTTTTTAGTTTACATTAATGATTTACCCCAATTACTTCAAAATCAACCGAAGATGGTGTTATTTGCAGATGACACATCATTGATCTTTAAAATCAATCGACGGTCACAAAATCTTGACGACGTGAATAACTCTATTCTTCAGGTCCAACATTGGTTTACGGTAAATAATTTGGTACTAAATAAAAAAAAAACCAAATGTATTAGATTTAAATTACCTAATGTTAGAAGTAGCGAATGTGACATCATATTGAACGGAGAAAAACTGGAATTTATTCATCAAACTGTTTTCCTGGGAATCACATTAGACAAGAAATTACAATGGGGACCTCACATAACATCTCTTGCGGGGCGGCTAAGCTCAGCCGCTTATGCTGTTAGAAAGATAAGACAGTTAACAGACGTAGAAACCGCGCGATTGGTCTATTTTAGTTACCTCCACATTATTATGTCGTATGGCATTTTACTGTGGGGTCGGGCTGCTGACATTGAATCCATCTTTATTTTGCAAAAGAGAGCTGTCAGAGCCATTTATAATCTACGTCACCGCGAATCTCTCAGGGAACTATTTAAAAGGATTAATATTATGACAGTACCTTGCCAGTTCATTTATGAAAATATTATGTATGTTAGAAAAAATCGACATCTTTTTAATAAAATAAGTGATAGACATAATTTTAATACTAGAAATAAAGATAAAATAGATCAACCATTTTTCAGATTATCTAAAGTACATACATCTTTTATAGGGTACTGTGTTAAATGTTACAACAAAATACCTTGTGATATTTTGCAATTAAATGAAAGAAAATTTAAAGCTCATATTAAAAGTACACTTTGTAAACAAGCATATTACAAATTAGAGGATTATATCCAAGATAAGAATGCTTGGAAACATGCTGGTCCTGCTCCATAGGATAATTTAGAATCAAGACAAAATCAAACTGGTTGCAAATTTAAGTGTATATTTTATTATTATTTTTTATTATATGACATTGATTTTACATTCTATGACCAATTCCTCGCACACTGACTTATTAATTGTGGAATCTTAGGAGGATCGTCTACTTTTACAATGTTTGTAAATATGTGAGCACCATGTATCTATCACATAATTAGTTTATCTGTTGTTGCTTCATTTTTAATTCTTAATTCTTTTTACCTATTGTGGTATAACAATTTTATTCTAGGTTCATCGTCCTCACATATAATTATATAACTAATGCACTTATACAAAATATTGTAAAACATTTTAAAAGAGTAACGGTGGAAATGAAATGAAATTGTTTATTCTGTAAATAGGATATTGCAATCACTTTTACACGTCATATTAAAAAAATATTTAAAAAAAATAAGAAGAAAATGCTAGATGAGTTCGGCGTTTCCTATCTGACTACTCTGAGAAGAAAGACCGAAACAAACTCAGAGGCCACAGTCTCTTTTTTAAAGTCCAGACATAATCTTGGTCAGGCCATATGAGGACCATGTAGATTAGTGTCTGAAATGGTCTTTTGAGGAAAGAACCACACAGATTTGAGTGGACCTGTCCAGTCAGTGCAAGCATTTGTCAGTAATCGTAGAGCTCAACTCAGAACTTAAGGAGCTCAACTCGACGAACAATACCAAAGAAAGGACATTTGGATAGGTCGCATAAAGTACTCAAACTGCCAGACCATCATTTAAACTAACTGAGAAAGAAAAAATTAAAGAAAGAGGAAAAACAATAAAAATAAAATATCCACATAGTCCTCACATTCACAATAATTAAAACAATATAATACTTTACAAAGTAATCATGTTATTTTGTATATAATTTTCAACAATGTCAATATGTATATAAAAAACTGGTATTTTTAATGATTTACATAATAATTAAAATGTCAAATTTTATCGTTTTATCACAAAGCTTAGCAGAGCGAGCAGCTCAATCCCACGCTTTTTTATCTTCTAAATAATCTGAAATTTTATAGTACCCTTTTTTACAAAGTTTGGTTTTAATACAGCTTTTAAATCGTTTAATGGGTAAGTTTCGAATATCAATGGGAAGTTTGTTGTAAAAGCGTATACATTGACCCATGAACGAGTTGCCTACTCTGTGGAGACGTGTGCGATGTACAGCGAGGTTGTGTTTATTCCTGGTATTTAAACTATGAATATCGGTCATTTTCTTAAAATTTGATATATTTTTGTGTACATGTAATAGGTTTTCAAAAATATATTGTGAGGCTACAGTCAGGATGTTTATTTCTCTGAATTTTTCTCGAAGGGAATCCCTTGGACCTAGGTTGTAAATGGCTCGAACAGCCCTTTTCTGTAGAACAAAGATAGTATGAATGTCCGCACAGGTTCCCCAGAGAAGAATCCCATAAGACATAAGACTATGAAAATAACTAAAATAAACAATTCTGGCTGTATCTACGTCAGTTATCTGTCTAATTTTTTTAACAGCATAAGCGGCCGAACTAAGCCTTCCTGACAATTTTTCTATGTGTGGGCCCCATTGTAATTTACCGTCAATAGTTATTCCAAGAAAAAAGTTGACTCTACAGGGTCCAACTCTATTCCATTAACTTGAACATTAGTAGTTAGCTGCCTGACATTTGGCGTTGAAAATCTAAGGAGTTTAGTTTTTTTTTCGTTCAGGAGAAGATTATTTACATTAAACCAATGCACAAATTTAGAGAGTGCATCGTTAACTTGTTCATAGTTGACTAACTGACGTTTGATTTTAAAAATGAGGGAAGTGTCATCTGCGAATAAGACGATCTTGTGATTATCCCTTATGTGGTAAGGTAAGTCATTTATATAAATTAGAAATAAGAAAGGACCTAGAATTGAACCCTGCGGAACGCCCATGGTGACCGCAGATCCTGCAGATCTCTTGCCATTAACATCGACCCTCTGAATTCTGTTGTTCAGATAAGAAGTCAGAAGGTCAAGAGCCTTGTCCCTCATACCATAGTGGTACAGTTTCCTGATGAGTGTGTCATGATGTACGCAATCGAAGGCCTTGGACACTACCTTTTGGAAGGGGCAACTAGAATCAATTAATTTTTTTTGTAAATTTTTGACGTTCAAAAGTGCCTTATACGGGCCTATTTGAAATAAATGATTTGACTTTGACTTTGAAATTGTGTGAAGCTGACTAAGGATTAGAGTCCGACCGAATTTCGTTTACGGTCTTCATTAATATTTAGTGTGATAGATTGTATAGATATAGTCTGGCATAAGTTTCTAATTAGACCCCAAGCAGAACAGCCGCAGTATGTATTAACACATACATGACCATTTTGCCCAATGACATGCTGCATACTTTCTGAATACTATGATGTGACAATAAATATTTTTACTTCTATTTCGTTTTTTACTCTTTTTGAGAAAAGCTCGTGGCTAAGTAATAACAGCCGCATGGGTCGATCTATCAGGTTAAGCTACGCTACGCCGGGGTTGGTCCGTGGATGGGTGACCATCTTTACATATCAAGACTCCTCCGTGCCTCTGAAAGCACGTTAAGGCGTTGGTCCCGGCTGTCATTCGTGGATTTTTGACAGTCGTTACGAGTCGCCAGAAGCCCGAAAGTCTGACACCAGTCTTACCAAGGGTTATCGTATTACCTAGTTACTGGGTTGTTAAGGTCAGATAGGCAGTCGCTTCATGTAAAATACTGGTATTCAGCTGCATCCGGTTAGACAAGAAGCCGACCCCAACATAGTTGGGAAAAGACAACAGAGTACTCTTTATGAGAAGAGGCCTTTGCCCTGCAGTGGGACAGATGCTGTGGAAGTGGGGAAGTAGTGGGCCATCAAAATTTTAAATACTGTTGTGCCTGCGACACGAAGACGAAGAAGTAGGACAGTAATAAGCTGGAATTATTATTCCATTTTGTTAACAATGTCATATTTTCTCACCACAGACAAAAATGCTGGAAAGCTTCACCAAGAGCGTCATCAGCGTCAAAGCACGTCCGAACGCGAACTACATCAAAGGTTGTCACGACCTGCTGCGGCAGCTCGGCCCTGGAGAAGTCCGCGACGCGTTACTGCCGGCCCTGCACAAGGCCATGCTGCGGAGCCCTGAGACCATCGTGCAGGCTGTAGGGGAAGTCTTCGCCAGTCTCAATGTGGAGCTAGATGGATTAGCTGTTGATATCGGGAAGAGTTTGATTGGTAAGCACTTGGTTTAATGTTCACTAGTTGATAATATTTAATACACCCACATTTCGCAAGTAATGTTGATGTAACTTATTGATTGTTTTTTTTAAGCCAACTTTACCTCAGAGGCATCAATATCGATTAGCAGCGGGCTGACCACTCTTGTAGATACATTGTGGTACAGATCTTGGAGCTCGATATAATGCTCTGGCACTAGTTGTGCTCTCAGTGCTTGCCAGATAAGCTTTCGCGGAACTCGGTCGAATGCCTTTACGAGGTCGATGAAAACCATGTGGAAGTCTTGTTTGCGAGATTTGTACTTTTACATAAGTATTTTCACCGAATGAATTGCGTCTGTAGTGCACACACCGCTGATAAATCCGCACTGGTTCAGCGTTATATTTGTTATTTTTGTTAGCCTCTACGAGGATACTTTCCCAGATCGAGGCTAAAATTTTGAAAAAATACAGAGAGTGGTTCTTTACTCATAGATTACAGGAAAACCTATAAGAAGTCTATGGTCTTAAAATAACATGGGAAATATCTCAATATTGTGCGTACAAACTTACATTTGTAGTTGGAATATATCGAAGAACATGTTTTTCAACTACAATATTAAATTTGTAATTGAGATAAATTAATCCCAACTACGGAACACTTCATTGTGAGTGGTCCGACACACTTGGCCGGTTTTTGGATAGCTGCTTTGACCTCCTCGTGTGAAATTGCGTTAATTGGTCCTACGGTGCATGGCAATGGTGGCAACTCCTCGTTAAGAAGTGTTTGGTAGTATTCCTGCAACCTCTTATTAATTTCTTTGTTTGTGGTTAACAATTTGCCGGATGAATCTTTAATATATTTGTTTCGTTTGATATTTTGAAGTTTGCTAATTTAAATAATTCCGCGTCTGTTTTTGTGTTCTCTAATTCTTTGTAAAAGTGATCCTTGGAGAACTGCAACACATTTCTTTGCTCTTTCCTTCATTATATTGTATACTAAGCGATCGGTGTCCATTTTCACTTCCTGCCATTTCTTGAAATACACTTTCTTTTCCCTTATCTGAGATTTAACATTCTCATCCCACCAAGTAGGATCCTTGTTAAGCCTTGGTTTTCCTTTTGTGATACCTAAGGTTATTTTGACGGTTTTCAGACGAAACTGGTGAAAGCTGTTCCAGAGAGTGTTGCTATCTTTAGGTTCTTGTAGCGTGTTCAAGTATACATTAACCTTTACAATGAACGAAGTACCTTCTGACTTTTGTATGGTATACTATTTTATGCGGGCTTCATATTTTTGATATTCCTGTGCTTGGAACCGATTTCGCATTATCAAACACGCCACATGAAGTCTGTGTTGGGTGGTTAGTGGTTCCCCTTGTATAACTTTACAGTCCTTGAAACTGCGCAGAATGGACCTGTCACACAGAATATTGTGTAATTGTGAGGCCGAACCACCACTTTCGTAAATTATTAAGTGTTCGTCCATTTTTTTGAAAATTGGTGTTGACGATCAGGAGGTTGAATTGAGTCGCGAAATTCATTATGCCCATAGGCCCTGGCTGTTAGAGGTGGCATACCCAAAATTTCCAAGTGAGTTTGTTGGTGCTTTCAGATCGACATGTCTATTCAAATCACGCTATTAATTTTCTGTCATAAAGGTATGGTTTGTAAAAGGTCTCACTGTACTTCTTTCCAGTGAACTTACATTCAAAAGATGAATGGGTACGTGGCGAGGCTCTTTGTGCGTTGGAGCGGCTAGCGGCGCGTTGCTCACAGGTGACGGCTGCGCGTGCGCTGCTAACGCATGCCTTCGCCGAGTACAACGGTGCTAGTGGCAAGCTCACCTCCAGCGAAGATAAGATCGCGGTTCTTCTTGTAAGTATACTAAACTTATCAGACTAAGGGCTGTTTTTCAATAGTCAGTCTTTTATCTGAAGAACAAAAATGACAGGTTGACATATTTTCTATTATAGTTTATAATCACTATTAATCATTTCGTTTCGTTCCCCAGGGTGTAAGCACTCTCCGCGCCCTACCTCTACGAGGCGCGGACCGCCTCGCTCTATTCAACGAGGTAGCGACCCAGCTGTCTCGCGTGCTGGACAGCGAGTCGCACGAGCGCACGCTGTGTGTGGCATTAGACACACTGCAGAAATGGACCATCGGGCTGGATGCATCTATGCCGGATAAGATACTGGATATATTTAAGGTGAGATTCACCATACAAGGTGTAAAAAGACCCATCACATCGCGCTTATCCTCGCATTTTGCACATCAAACTAAGTAACATTGAGAAAAAAATACTGCTTTGAATCGATTTTTATTATCTATGTGAAAAATCACTGTTTACGCAAAACATGCTATTTAAGACCGAGCATCTAGACAATTTCCACGCAAGCTCCGCCCCCATGCACCCCGCCACTCCGATATGTGCTAAACGCCAACACATCAGTAATAAAGTTGAATATCGCATGCGCTCTTTTGATCGTGTTCGAGCACGAAATCAAATGGCGTCAGTTCTTATTTCGTTTTTGACTAAAGTTATAATTGATCTAGAGAGAAAAAAATCTTGTCGATGGATAATAAACTATATTTTCTTACCGTGAATACCTATTTTAGACATAAAAGCCGAGTAATCATGATTTTATTTAAATAATCTTTTACAAAAAAAAAAATATTAATCAAAAATGAATCGAGCAAAAATGTTACAATTACGTAACTTTCTTGTACATGGAAAGCAAAATATCCAATTAATCATATACTTAAGTTTCATTTTGATTGTATACGTGACCGTTTCAGAATATTAATACAAATTAACACACAATTTAGGGACCCTCATAAAGTTAAGTTATAACATTTAAAGCTTGTTTTCGTTAAAACAAGTTGAAACGTGAACTTTCATTATCTCCGTAACCAGAAGGTTCCCAGGTACGGACCAACTAAAAGGTTAAACTAAGTAGTTTCATGATTTTTTTGCATCTAAGATCAGCTCTGATCCAGTCTTACTCCAAACGTCGACGTCGTGACACTAACGATTTGCTAGTGACGCAACGTCATTCATAATTAATTAGCCTATAATGTTCGCACTACTGGAACACCGAGAGCAGGCCTGCTGCTCTCGGTGTTAGGGAGTGGGCCGTAATCTACCACGCGGGCCCAGTGCAGGTTGGTAGATGTTACTATGTCTTCGATTTTTTCCTAGGACATACCGAATTTCTCACGATTCAAATTTAGAAGTCATTTACTCAAACTAGGCTGAGAATCATCACTGTTCGAACGTTAAAATTACATAAGACAGTCCCCCAAAACGCCCTTCACCACTTCCTAGTGCTTTAGCTGGGAATTTATTTTGTTATATAATTAATGTATACAGGATATTGTGAAAACATTTTAAAAGAGTAATGGTGGAGTTTCTTGCCCATTCTTCTCAATACGAAAACTACCTTTTGGAAGGGGCAACTAGAATCTTTTATTTTTATTTGTAAATTTTGATGTTCAAAGGTGCCTTTTTGTGCCTAATTGAAATAAATTATTTGACTTTGACTTTGAAGAAGAAGTGGCGCAACAAACTCCCCAGCAGCACAGCTGTCTACAGTTAGAAAAAAAAACACGTGTAGTGGTGATGAAATAATTTACACAAAGTAAAACGCCTGCCTTGGTTCGAACCTACGTCCTACAAGTCGAAGCCCAAAAAGGTTGTCCTATCAGCGCCACACTTCACGAAGTCACTGATCTTAACAGATGGAAAAAGATCGTTGACAATTTGACGCGGGGTCTCAAAATATGTAGACGCAGGTCTATGTTTTGCCTTTAAATGTCATAATTAAACAACTGCGAAACGTTTGAATCGAATATAACAATCATTCAGCAATTTAATAATAATAATCATTCAGCTTGTATTGTCCCACTGCAATGCAAAAGCCTCCCTTTCCTTTTTCCATTCAATTCGATCCTGAATGAACATGGACCGATCAGCGCCTATGAGCGCCAAGTTTACACCATATCATTGTCTATACATATTTATTTATGTTTCTACAGAAAAACCTATCGGGCAAGAGCACGACGCAGAACGTGCGCACGTCGTACGTGAGCATGGTGGCCGCGTGCGTGCGCAACTGCGGCTGTGCGCCCGCGCAGGCCGCCGCGCTGCAGCCCGCGCTGCTCAAGGCCGTGGAGAAGGCCGTGCAGCAGCCGCTACAGGTAACTATTAGCTAATACTGGAGTTATTACATCCTTGCTGCTCTAAGGCCTTTGGATTTGTGAAACTTACAACTGTCATTGATAGACAGCTATAATTTCAACCTTATGTCAACCCTGTATATATAAGACTAACTATAACCCTGTGTACCATATTTGTTAGTTTACATTTTAAACTAACTTAGATGGTACATAAGACTATAGTTTTTGCAAAAATCTATAATATTAGGTTGGGGAAAAAGTCTTTTCGCATTATAGTATGTATGAACTTGTAATAAAATCTCTTTGGCTATACTATGTGTATCTGGCTGGTTTTGGTATCATTGAAAGTTTAAATTTTAAAGAACATAATTCCAAATTCAAATTAGGAAAATGTGTGATTTTTATTTGTTTTTCGTACTGTCAAGATGAGTGAATCTAATGAAGAAATTCGATACATTTTAAAATTTTACTACAAAAAAGGTAAAAATGCAACGCAAGCCGCGAAAAAAATTTGCGATGTTTATGGACCTAGTGCAGTGTCTGTGAGAGTAGCACAAATTTGGTTTAAGCGTTTTCAATCCGGAAATTTTGATGTCAAAGATGCACGTCGCTCTGGTCGCCCTATTACGGATAAAATGGATGCCATTTTTGAAAAAGTGGAGCAAGATCGGCATATTAGTAGTTACGACGTAGCTGAAGAACTGGGAATTGACCACAAAACAGTTTTGGCGCATTTGAAAAAAACTGGGTACACAAAAAAGCTCGATATTTGGGTACCTCACGAGCTCACTGAAAGAAACCTAATGAACCGTGTACTCATTTGTGATTCTTTATTACGACGTAATGAAACCGAACCATTTTTGAAGAAGCTGATAACTGGTGATGAAAAGTGGATCACGTACGACAAGAACGTGCGAAAAAGGTCGTGGTCAAAGGCCGGTCAGGCTTCACAGACTGTGGCAAAACCCGGGTTAACTCGCAACAAGGTGATGCTGTGTGTGTGGTGGGATTGGAAGGGCATTATTCATTATGAGCTGTTACCACCAGGCAGGACCATCGATTCTGAACTCTACTGCGAACAACTGATGAGATTAAAGCAAGAAGTTGAGAGAAAGCGGCCGGAATTAATCAACAGAAGGGGTGTGGTTTTTCATCATGATAACGCTAGACCTCACACATCTTTAGCCACTCAGCAAAAATTAAGAGAGTTTGGCTGGGAGGTGTTAATGCATCCGCCGTATAGTCCTGACCTTGCACCTTCAGATTTCCACCTGTTTCGGTCTCTTCAGAATTCTTTAGGCAGTGTCAGGTTAACATCACGGGAGGACTGCCAAAACCACTTGTCGCGGTATTTTGATCAGAAGTCCCAAAATTTCTATAGCAATGGGATCATGTCCCTACCTACAAGATGGCAAAAAGTTATCGAACAAAATGGTACCTACATACTTTAGTTAAATGTAAACATACTATGTTAAAAAATGTTTTGAATTTTCTTAAAAAATACGAAGAAACTTTTTCCCCAACCTATTATACTGTCCTGTCTAAATTAAGCACATTTTCCAAAAAACTAAATACGCCTTTTTTTGGAAATTTTTATCCTTGGTCCATTTCTTAAGTATCTGAATCAGCAGGTATCCTAACTAATATTATAAATGCGAAAGTAAGTCTGTTTGTTTGTTACGCTTAAACACTAAAATGGCTGAACAGATTTTGATAAAATTTGGCATATGGGTAGGTTAGGATATAGGATTGACTTTTTATCCCGACATTCCCACGGGATCGAAACTTATGCGAGTGAAACCGCGGGGCCCAGCTAGCATTATAATGATTTCGTTTCCCCCAGCACCTGGTGGTGAGCGAGGGTATCTGCGCCATGCTGGGCCTGACCCTGCTAGACTCGTCCCACGAGCTGCCCAGCAAGACGAGCGTGTGGGCGGCGCTGGCGCACCCGGACAAGCACGTGTTGCTACACGATAGAGTGCTCACCGCTGCCAGCGATGACGGTAACTATCTAGTTCTTGTAATTTCATTAATTCAATACTTTTGCATCATTTATGATAGTATGCATGGGTTCAGTTCATTTCATGTTATTTCCTAACCATTATAAGGTGCTGTTATTTTTTTTTTAAATTGATTATTATGGGTATGGATTAGCCATGTAGGTAGATTTCCATTAAACTATTAAATAATATAATGAATATCATATTTAGATGTTATTTTTAATAAATATGTTGATTTAGGAACTTTTCCGGACCTCATGAAAAGTATTTTACCACTATTTAAATCAGGTAATAAAAATGACGTTGGCAATTTCAGGCCTATTTCTATGTTACCTGCATTTAGCAAAATATTTGAAAAGCTAGTACTCAAGCAGTTGCTAAGACATTTTAATTTAAACAGCCTCCTTCATGATGAACAATATGGCTTTGCAAAGGGTGTTTGACCACAGATGCGGGTGTTGCTCTACTGAAACACATATTTAACGCATGGGAGAACTCGCAAAATGCCATTGGAGTTTTCTGTGATCTCTCCAAAGCCTTTGATTGCGTGTACCATGACTCGCTTTTGCGTAAACTACGTCATTACGGTGTCCAATACGAAGCTCTCGAAGTAATAAATTCTTATTTACATAATAGGTTCCAATGTGTAGATGTTAATGGTGTGAAATCTTCCGGGCTACCAGTTCAGTTAGGTGTCCCTCAAGGCTCAATACTGTGTTCATTCTTACTCTTGGTGTATATTAATGACTTACCATTTTATTTAAAGGATATCTGTGACGTTGTACTGTTTGCAGATGATAACTGTCTTATTTTTAAAGTAGACAGGAATAGACCTAACATCGTCTTAGATAAAGAGGTGATTAAAACTGTAGACTTGGCAGTTTTTCTGGGCATAACAGTAGATACCAAACTTCAGTGGGGCCCACATATATCAAGCCTATCGGGAAGGCTCAGTTCAGTCGCCTACGCTAGTAAGACATTACACTGACGTTGATACAGCTTGGTTAGTTTATTTTAGTTATTTTTATAGCGTTATTGCCTTAAGTTTTCTGCTGTGGGGCAAAGCCAGTTTCTCTAAAAGATTTTTTTTTAATATTCGTATTCACACGGTGGCATCACAATTCGATAATCACAATATTCCCACCAGAAATAAAGATAAATTACGAGCTCCATTTCACCGACTTCATAAGGTTCATAATTCATTTGTTGGGCTTGGTATAAACTTTTATAACAAGCTACCTTCTTCTTTGCTTGATTTGCCTTTGAATGCGTTTAAAGCTAAAGTAAAATCCAACCTTTGTTCAAAGGCATACTATTCTGTAAACAGCTATTTAAACAATAAGAAAAGTTGGTCGTCGCTGTGATTAACTCAAGACAATGTTTGTGTTCTTTCTCCAGAATTACCTACTGACAAGTTATATGATTTATATAATTGTTTATTTTATTTGACTGTGTAAATCAATTTATTTTATTTTCTTTTCCTTTATTATTGACATAATCCACTCATTACAATAAGATTTGTGAGTTGTATTGCAAAATGTGGTTAGCTAGCGACCTCGACAAATGATCATATTATATATAATTCTTGCCTGAGCAACCGGCAGCAAGTTCATCATGCTCCCTGAGATATCACTGCTTGCGGTAGCGTCGGGGGTCGGGTTGCCTCCTTCCCTCAAATATGGCGAGGGGTGTAATTGCTGATCTTTGCGTTATGCTCGGGTGCTGCTTGTGGTGACTGGTCGTCTGATCATGGTTTTGTTATTGTAATTAACTGTTTATTTATTTTTACTTCGATGGTCCTAGTTTATCATTTGTGACTTCAAGTTACAGCTTTAATAGCTATATGTACTAGGGCACGCCCTTTATGCTCGGAGGCTTTTATTCGGGTATTCAATTCAGCAAGCGTAGCATGACTTTCGTAGAAACGGGGTTTGTCGACGGAAGAATAGACAAAATAATTGTTTAATTGTCATTTTGTCTACTCTTCCGTCGACAAAACCGCGTGCTGTTTACGTTTTTAGTTTTTATTTTCGCTTGAGTATAGATTCCGATGTCTTTGTTGGTATATTATTGGCGTTTGCTAGCTGACATATAGCAAATAATTTATTTTAATGTTTTGTATTGCGTAATGAAAATTATTTTGCATAGTATTGTATAGAATCGGGTTTTTCCAACTGAATAGACACCTGTGCTGCTGGGGAGGTTGCGCCACTTCTTCTTACCAGCTAAAGCACTAGGAAGCGGTGAAGGGCGGGCGGGGGTACTGTCTTATGTAATTTTGACGTTCGAAAAGTGCTGATTCTCAGCCTAGTTTCAATAAATGACTTGAATTTTGCGATACCATTTGTTTTAATCGAAACAGATGTTTAAAATTGCATCAATGTTCCCTTAAAACTATACTTAATGTAATGCTATATATTTTAAAATTATCGAGTGTCACTATAGCATTTACCCCTTTATAGTCCTAATACAGGTGGTGTTGCTATGCAGAACAGTGTTGGAAAACTACCAAAGTGTTGCCAGCGAACAAAACTCGCCGGTTTATAGAGCATTCATACTTGGTCTGCTGTCACCAGTCAAGGCTGTCCGTACTACTGCTATAGAGGAAGTAAAGGCTCTACTTGCCAAAGAAGATCGAGTTTTATTAGCAAGGCATTTAGCGCTAAATTTGAATGAAGTGCTGGAAGAAGGCAAAGTGTTCAGTGGCAAGGAGAAGTCGCCGACTGATGAGAAGGGAGGCGGAGAGGTGACGGGCAAGATGATCCTGGATTGTATTCATGCGCTGTGTTCGTTTAGAGGTGAGTTTTCTCCTTTAATTTCGTACAATAAACTGTCAAAAATATTAGTCTTTAACTTATAACAGTTTGCAACGAAAGTGATATCATACGAGAGCTTATGGGCGAGGCTTATGCCCCGGAATGAAGTGTGGTAGCTTGGGGCTCAGGACTATCACTTTATAATTTTGACTGTTTTACATTTCACATAGTTGTTTGATTTCGCCCACTAAATTGTCCAAGTGCAGATCGATACATGCCTTCTAAGTCACCAGTCAAATGAACTTACATTAAGCAATCGACACGAACGAGAAGAGCTTAAAATAAAAAGAAACAAACGGAGTACAGAGCCTTCATCCTCCCCACAGATTACCCAGAGAAGGACTCTCAAGAGCTAGCCATAGCGATCTTACCGAGCTGCCACCACCCGCTGGCTGCTGCCGTGAACAGTCTAGCGTGGCGCAAGATATTGGGCTACCTGCGACACGACGCCAAGAAGCTGGTGGGCCTCTACTCCAACAACCTTAAGAATAAATACATCGCGGGCTACTCACCTAGCGAGGTAAGATTCCAGAATAAAAAAGGCTCTCTATCCATACCAATATGGAAGCGGTATCAAACGAAACATTAAACGAATAGCGAAACTAGTATGTTTTTTGAGTATTTCAATCTAAATCCCCCCACCTCCTCTGTCGCCCCCTATTACATGGGACTTAAACATAAGTCCAAAACATACCTGGCGGAATGTGGGCTTACAGGAACACCTCTGCCTAACCCTTCAGGGAAAACAGGCGTGATGATATGTTATGTCAATGGAAATTCGTGATTCATAAAATTGTTGGGAAGATTCGCTGTGCGCTAGTGTTTCGCTTCACTATCGATCTGTTTTCGTATGGCTAGAGACGTGACACAAATACACTGTCTGTTGTATTGGAATTGTTAGATATCCCAGTTTTATTAAATTTTCGAGATTTCTCGAAACACCTCAATTCCAAAAACGTATAATCAGTCGATCATAAGTCTATCGAGAGATCTTGAATTTAAAACACCATTCTTTCTACAGACGTTATCGAACGTGGTAGCTACCCTAGTAGCTACAAACCCGGAAGTGCTAGCGGGCAGTGCGGTGCAGTGCGCACTGGACACGCTACAGGACCCCGAGCTGCTGCGCGTGACGCGCGACGAGTACTTCACGTACCTCACGCCCGAGGGAGTGCTGTACGACAAGAGTTCGGTGCCTGGGTAAGTCAGTGGATGAATAACTCGTTTTAAAACTTAGCAATATTGTTGACCAAAAATTACAGAGTTGTTTTTTTGTCTAGTAATGAAGATAATAAGGAGATGAATCTGAAGCGTGAGAGCAAAGCTTACAGCTACAAGGACCAGCTGGAAGAGCTGCAGCTGCGGCGCGAGCTGGAGGAGAAGAACAAGCGAGAGGGCAAGGCCAAAGAGGTCAGTGGCACATCTATATTTATATTAGAGATGCCGCGAAAAGTTGTTTTAGCGAATAGTCGAATACCGAATAGTCGCCATTATTACTCAAAAAAATACAATAGACGACGTAAATTTAGTAACCTAATCCGCTTAACTATTCTTAAAGATTCATAAAGAACCCTGTAATAAATCGACACTTGTTTCACGCGTGTGGCAACACGTCGTGTCCGGGTTCGCAACGAGTCAATCGTCATCCTGAGGATGCCTCGTTGAAAGGTGAAACACGCGGATTAGGTTACTAAATATACGTCATCTATTGTATTTTATAATGGTTTTCCGTAAAGTCACGCCTGAGTCAATTAACTATTATTACTCGACATAAATAAAGGAATATAAAAAAACCTCTAATAAACTATATTATTATTTGAGAATAACTCAAATAGTGTAGAATAACTCAATAAGTGTATTTATTTTCTGAGCGATACACTCAGAATCACACCTTCCAGAGCGATGAAAGGTGGGTTTATAGGGCTTGGGAGCGACCGGACCAAGGTGTGGCTGACACGCGTCTGCCGGATGATGTTGCCATGTGCTCTTTCTGGCGCAGCGTCTGGTCGGTGCCTGTCAGTCACACCGAAGGTGATTGGACTGGGGAAGTCGAGCGAGCTTGCGATCTTATACCAGAAATGGGGGCTATTACCATCTGCCCCCAAGATGTAGCTCGTGCAGTCCGTCCGTTGCCCAACTGAAAGTCTCCAGGGCCGGACGGGCTGCACAACTTCTTCAAATGGTTTATAAGGTCGCACGCTCGCTTGGCGGCTCAGTACCAGACTGCATTGGAGTCTGGTTCGCTATACCAGTTCTTAACGACAGGATACCCACCTGCTCCATAAATCTGGTAGCACCGCAGAACCCAAAAACTATAGGCCGATATAATAATGTTTATTTTAATATGTAACAGTATAAACAATTGTTGGTTGGCCAAAATAAATAAATAAATAAATCACGTTTACCGACGGTCTATAAAGTTCTTACATCTATTTTGAGAGCTAAAATTAACAAACATATAGACACCAACTCCATCATGTCTGCCTCTGAAAATGGATGTAGGAACGGATCCCGCGGTACTAAGGAGCTACTCCTCATTGATATGGCTAAGGATCTGTCAACATGTTGGATAGATTATAAGAAGGCCTATGACTCGGTGCTACATACATGGCTCATGAGGCTGCTGGAGTTGTATAATGTAGATGCAACTCTGCGCACCTTCCTGATGTCGTGTATGGGGCAGTGGAGGACGGTCCTTCGCTATCCAGGATGTCGAAATATCCAGAGGAATAGCGAACCGATAAGGATCGAGCGAGGCATATTTCAGGACGATAGTTTAAGTCCACTTTGGTTCTGCTTAGCCCTGATCCTCTTAGTGTGCTAAGAGGATTCAGGGCTGCTGGAGTATTCAGGCCTAGGCTATCGGCTGAGGAGAGGTGGTCAGGTAATATCTCACCTCCTCTACATGGATGACCTAAAACTCTTTGCCCCCAACAACTTGCAACTGATGGAGCTACTGAAAGTAGCTGAAACTTTCAGTAGAGCCATCAGGATGGAATTTGGTGTGGACAAATGTGCGGTCATGCATGTAAAGCGAGGGGAGATTTTGGAATCCGTTGCGTCTACTTCCTTGTGGTCCCTTCCATGTTGTCATTGTAAATGTCCATCTTTCGTCGGTGTATCTTGCTAGATGGCCAGCCCATTTCCATTTTAGTGTCTGCGCAAATAGTATGGCGTCTGTTACCTTAGTTTTCTTGCGAATGTCGGTAGCTTTCACTCTGTCTCTTAAAGTGATTCCTAGACAGCTCCCTCTCCATTGCTTATTGTGTGGCTTGAATTTTTGTCTTGGATTTTTTGTCGAATTAGACATGGTAGTATCGCTAAATCCAAAACAATTTACTTTCATTTCATTGGGAGCTGAGATTTTAAAATCTCTTTGTGGGCCCATAACTTCTACCAGGTTGAGGCTATTCTTCTGTTTATTTTTTCTACATTTCTTTTCGTGTTGAATGATAGTTGCTTCCCTAGGTAAATATATTCCTGTACGTATTCTAGTGGCTTATTGTATATTAAAATAGATATAATTTTGTAATAAATGTATTTTCTTTCTTTCTTTAATTTCCTTATTGGTCATGATTTTTGTTTTACTGAGATTCATTTCTAAACCAACACGATTGCTTAAAGCCTGTAGATCATTTATCATAATATTTAGATTTTCGGGATTTTCTGACTACAAAACAATATCGTCTGCAAACCTTAGATGACTCATGAACCTTCCATCTACGTTAATTCCTTGTGCTGACCACGGGAGATGCTTCATTATATTCTGTAGTACCGCTATAAACAGTTTATGTGATAATGGGTCCCCTTGTCTTACCCCTCTGTCGATGTTTATGCATTTGCCTGTCTTCTCTAGTCTGACTTTGCTTGTACTTTTACTATAAATATCTTTCAGCATATTTATATATTTGGCATCTAAATTTTGATAAGTAAGCGCCTCCCAGATGCTGTTGTGAGAAATAGAATCAAAAGCCTTTTTGTAATCTATAAAGGCGTATATCAGGGGCGATGGCTTCAAACAACCCGATTCCTACCGGCTTCCCTTCGAACACAACCACTCTATCGTCATTGAATAATCACTCTATAAGTATTTGATACACCATAAGATTAAAACATTACAAAACGCCTACATAATTTTATTTGTCTATGTCCCGACAACAAAATATTTTGCTCTAAAATAACTCGTAGGCGCATCCGGCTTATCGTGAATTCAATTTCTATAGAAAATAAAGTCCGTGTTGACGTCACTTCGGTCACGTGACACTGCAGTTTCTTAGCAGCCGGGTACTCGGTACAGAGCGGCTTCTCTGTACCGAGTTACGATAGAATACGCATGCACGTCGTGAAACCAGAATGAAGGAGCTATTGTTCGGTCAGTTTGCTCAGTTGTTCGGTTGTTGTCGTTGAATTTCGTAATGCGTTCGGCTCGGAGTTCGGACATCATAACATTCATCATTCGATTGACAATGTGTGGTTGTTTTTTGACGTAATCGCATTAGAAAAAATTGTATAAATATGTAGTTAATTTGCATTTTGTTCGCTGAGTAAAAACTGAATTTTATATTATTTTAATATTGTAGATAGAACAGTGATTAAGATAGTGTTAATGTGTTTTGAGTTTAGTGAAAGAAAAGTACGTTGTAATTAGGTATTTGGGGTAAGTAGATAGTTTATTAAGGTGAAATTACTTATTTAGAGTAGATTTCAAGTCGGATCAGTAGGATTAGGATGGCGGCATGTAAATTATTGTGTGATTATTTGCTTTGTGAGGAAACGTGCTTTCAAGGTTATTGCAAATAAAATAAGTTAGGCCGTGCTCACCCAGATATGACAATAAATTACAAACGATGCGATGGTTTTTTCAAACATTTAAATGTTTCCCTTTACGATAAGTATCAAATAAAATAAAATGTATTGTTACCCGTATTTACCTATCTCAGATTCTAGTAGTTTATGGAATAAAGTTTTTACATTTTAATCTGACGAATTCATCAAAAAACATGTGCAGACTGAAAAACATGTAGCTGTTTTATGAGTTTGGGACTGGTAGGAATAGAATTATTTTCACTAATTTGCATGAAGCTGTTATTCGAAAAGTAGAACGAAATACATAGGAATTTAATGAAACGGTTTACTGTCACCGTTTGTTAGGTAAACAAGAAGTAACATTTCGCGGCCACGATGAAAGTTGAAGTGACGTCATAATAATTATTAAACAACCATAATATTCTTTTTTATATATTTTTTTTTTAAAGCTCCGGCTTACTTCTCTCATTTCACCACACCTAGCCACTGCTAGATATAGCGGTCTGCGAAATTCTAGATATTTTTCTATTGTCTATTCCATTCATGTAGGATGTGATCAATTGTACTAAATCATGATCTGAAACCGGTTTGTTCGTAAGGTTAGCTATCAGTGTCTAAGGATATTCTGTTTAATAGACACGAAGCAAACAGTTTGTACAGGCACGACATGAGGCTTATTGGTCTGTAGTTTCCTACGTCGGGTGGACCACCCTTTTTGTAAAGCAGAACAATTTCAAATTTTGTCTAATTTTCCGGAACTTGTTCTTCGATAAGAATTTTATTACATAGATGTGTCAAGCAGTAGTTTTTAAATTAGTTTGGCACCCCAACCAAATGGGCTAGGTTAGAACTGTGACCAACCCCTACTTCCAAGTTGGTCGCAGTTACTTGACAATTTTTACTACACCTTAAACCATGGATACCCTACATTAATGATATGGCCAAACGTCGACTGACATAAATTTTACATTTTTCATGAAATACAACCATTTCATGAAATGGTTGTATTAAACAAGCAATAAACGAGCAATATTTGTACAAATATTGCTCGTTTATTGCTTGTTTAATAGTATAGGATAGGATAACTAATATAAGTAATTAGGTTTCCAAAAATGATTATACAATAATATTATAATCCAAACGAGACGTGTTTCTGCATCAATATTTTCTTTATTCTAGGTGCCCCTATCAGCTAAGCAGAAGGAGGCTATCAAAGCACAGCTGGCTAAGGAGAATGCAGTGCGACAAAGACTGAGTGCGGTGAGCTTGTTTTTAGTTTTTCATATTATGCTTTTATTCATTATAAATAATTATTTTTATTCTTTATAACGTGTTTTTTTGTATTTTTTTTTTTTCAGTTTAGTCATTACTTCTTTTAAAATAAGTTTCAAAACCTACAAAAATACAAATTAACGTCAATACTCTAAACATGATTCCTTATTAGAGTTCCTTCTGAAGCCCAGTAAACCACTTTTCATTTGAAACACTATCCACGTTAATGTATAAGAACGTCGAATTAAAATTGTATACCAAAACCATTAAAATTCTCTATTGTATTAGTTATAAGTACACATTTTCGCATGCCAAATGCTAAAATGTAGTTCGAACGAAACTTGTAACAACTCACCTGTAAACATACATTCTATGGTCATATCCTCTTGGTGAAGAGCGGACGTTTTAGGGGACTGTCTTGTGTATTTTTGACATTTATAAAGTGCTGATTGCCAGCCTAATTTTAATAAATGACTTGATTTATGAAAATAGATATTTTCTATCCTAAGAAGACGAACCGTCGTCAGATTGTCGAGCATCCTTCAGTGACTGTACCACCTCCTCTTAAAGTAGTTTTATTTTAATATTACTTCACAGTGGGAATGAGATGGAGCTATGCAGGAAGTATAGCTCCATCGTCCTGATCTTGTTTAACTACTGCATTGGCCTGCTTTTGACCACGATTTATGCACTAGTTCACCCCAAGTAACCAGAAGTTTCTTTCAGTTGAACTTACGCGTAGTGATAGCAGTGCGCCTCTTGGAGGCAGTGCAGCGTGGCTCAGCCCCCGCCTTATGTCGCGGAGCCCGACGCATCGTGTCCGCCGTTTTGGGAGCCCTACGGAGCCCCCTCGCCGCGCCACGCCTCGCTGACGCGTACGGAAATCTTAGGTTCGCACTGCTGCCAAACCACTTGGCTCTGGGAGATATTCTAGCCAGGCTTACGCTACGGTAAGTGTTTTATCTTATGTAAATCATTTCTTAGTCAGTCTCTGCTGAAGTATTTACTTGAATTTTGTGAGATAAGCTGCTACCAACCTAACCAAGCCGAACTAAATTCAGAAAGAAAGAAAAATAGGTGTCACAGAGACGTGCATATAAAAAAGATAAGTAAGATAATTCTAATAAAAAAACAAAGTAGATCTATTCATGGGTAGAAAAGTTTAAACTTACAAAATGGATAGTGTGAGTATTTATATACCTATAGTATGTATGTTTATATATTTAAGCTCTATGTATTTATTTAAGTATATATTCATTTATTACTTTATACGTGTAGGTTTATTTCAATATTTTAGTTTAAGACTTCGCATATTTATATTTTTCTCTTCTTGTTCTCACACACTATTGTCTACATTTCTTTCTCATTTCTCCTATCGCAGGTCTGCTGGAAGAAATTTCTTAAGAAATAAGCAGTACCTTTGTACTCATAATTATGATTATGTCTTATCTGTATCTATTTTTCTGTGTGTACATAAATAATAAAATAAATAAATAAATAGAACATGCATTAAGGGTAGCACATAATAGGTGGCCCTGCACAAGTCCGAGGCCATGAGTTTTCATGGTCCTCGGAACGCGCCACCGTCGGGTTCCCAAATAACGGTAGGAGGAGTTCACATCGGCGTCGAGTCGACGATTAATTACCTAGGACTCGTCCTCGACAGTGCCGGGGCTGTTTTGAAGCGGCTCCTGCCCAATCTAGGGGGTCAAAAACGCCTCCTGCCGGAGGCTCTACGCGGGGGTCTTGCGGTCCATGGCACTTTACAGAGCACCGGTATGAGCGCGTTCTTTAAGGCTGTGGCCAGCCCGCCGGTTGAACGCGTTCCAGGTCAAGGCCACCCGGCTGGTCCGGGAATACCGCACGGTCTCCGGTGAGGCGGCGAGCCTCCTTGCCGGATTACCGCCATGGGATCTGGAGGCAAAAGTCCTTGCGCACATTTGGGAGTGGCGCGAGGAGGCGAAACACCGGGGCGTAACTCCGCTGCCGCGAGAAATCGCGGCACAGCGGACAGAGCTCCGGCGTGATCTCATGGCGTCATGGAGAGTGCGATTGTCGCAACCCAGTGCTGGGCACGCCACTATTGCGGCGATAAGTCCCCTCTTTGAGGAGTGGCTAGAGAGGCGCCACGTCGTCCTCACCTTCCGCCTGACGCAGGTCCTCACCGGACACGGTTGTTCCGGGAGGTTCCTGTTTCGTATCAGGCGGGAGGAAACGCCCGGGTGTCATCACTGCGTGGATCGCTCGGAGGACACGGTTGTGCATACGGTGGAGGTCTGCCCGGCTTGGGCAGAGCATCGCCGAGTCCTCGTGGAGGCGATCGGTGGCGGGGATCTCTCGCGTCCGGCCCTGGTCCAGGCCATGGTACGGAGCGAGAGGGCATGGGAGGCCGTTACCTCCTTCTGCGAAACAGTAATGCTCGCGAAGGAGGAGGCAGAACGCGTGAGGGAAAGGCAAATTTCGCGCCCTCACGCCCCTAGCCGCCGCAGGAGACGCCCTGGGCGTCGGGAATGGCAGGCCGATTCCCGGCCACCGTAGACGCGGGCTTGCGGACGGTGAGCAATGGGCGACGCGCGCCTCAAAGAGATGTCAGCAAGTGAAGGGGTCCGATAGGACCGATGCCTGCCGGGGTTGCGGGAAGTCCGAAAGGGATACCGTGGCCCCTGGCAACGTACAGGCAACGGAAGGAACACGGGTGGGTTTACGTCAGTAAGAGTCTGACACGCCACAACTACCCACCCAAAAAAAAAAAATAAGTGTAGCACATAATAACACCAACTTCTTAGCTTTCCATATCTACGAAATTCGACTATACAATTCAACTCAGGTGAAGTGATGTATGAGTTCAGTCAACAGTCACGTCCATTGGAACGGTTTTACTTTACAGCGCCTTTATTTTGTTGCTATAAGGACGGTTTTTGTAGTTCAAAACCGTACTGACCGTATTGGAAAATGACCTTCATTCTCTTGATAGCTACTAGCTACTGTACCTCAACAAAATTCCTTTCCATTCCTCAGGCTCCACAAGCCACAATGTGACTTGGAACCGAGCTGGGAGGATAACGAGCTGGACTCAGCCACCGCGCGCACCATCAACCTGATGTACATGATCACCTGCAGCAAGTCTTCTAGTGATGATGAGGAGGACACAGCGCAGAAGGCCAACCACTTCACCGCGCCAGGGTTCTGCTATGCATTCCCGTTGTTGAAGCTGGGTGAGTTGAGTCCCAAGTGATTTTATGTTGTCTTTTGAAGGATCTGCCATAAAAAAAAATATAAGTAATATAATTTTTTTCTTACGTAATTTGTTTGAAATTTCAGCTGTACCAGCTATCTAATTACGCAACACATTTTCGTAAACGATTACGACAAATTTGTTTCATTTTGACAGTTCTTTTTTTTTCGAACATATGAAGCAATTTGTTTCAAAACGATTCAAATTCCTATTGATCGTGTATTACGTAATTAGGGTACGTAGATGTGTGTATTTTCCTTAATGCAGAGAAGCAACTAAAAATGGTAAGTGGTGTTAAACCGAGGGATGTTGAATTTGATTTACCCAACTGCAAAGGTTTTTGTAACCTAAAAAGACTTGGTCTTTTATTTGCCAGCACAAAATTACAAACAGGAACACAACGGGTGTTGCCCACGCAACCAAACGGCTTAACTTACTAAGAACTGCTGTGGCTAATCTGGAAATCTCTTAACCAATTACAAGCCCAGGTTGGCCGCTGTAGATTTAATCTGGCCAAATGGCGTATTGTCGACCCATCTCAAATACAGTGCCATTCTGGAGCCGTTTCACAGGAAATACCTCACATCCTTTCCTGCCCCTCATGCACCTTTCCAGGATTTATACGAAGCCAATGTTAGAGCTGTCCAGGTGGCTACATTCTGGTCGGACATCTGAGACAAACTGGCTTTTTTGCAGGCCTGTCGAGCTCCGCACTCCGAGCAGATGAGCAGACGATGCTGAACGGCCTGTCAGTGATTGAGGCGCACGCGGCGCTGCGGCTTGACTCCGACATGATGCATCCTGCGCTCTTCCCCATCGACCACATGTTCCGCCTGCTCATCGACCTTATCAGTAAGTATATAAAACTAATATGCTCTTCAAAATTCGTTTATTCAGATAAGGTTAAATATCATTAGCATCGTTAGAGCATAGAATTTGAACGTCAGAAGTTACGAAGGACAAACTTAAGGCATTTGTTTTAATTAAACAATTCAAAGGCACTTTTGAATTTTCTAAGAGTCAGGCAGTCAGAAAGATGAAGTTAGTTAGCCATTCCAAAGCGTAGTAGGTTTATATGGAGAAGAACGGGCAATAAGCTCCATGGACTCTTAAATCAAAACCTTATTACAAAATATCGGCTACATCATTCATGTTGAAATTAATACGTGAGAAAGATGAAGAATAACGTGCACGTTAAAATCGTCCAGAGTAAAAATTAAATTTAAAAAAAACACTTAAAATAAGCCATGGCAACTAAGAGATGACCAGTCCCAACTGACGGCGCCCGCATGACAACAAACATGTCGCCACCATCAGCGAAAACGTAATCAAAAAATTCAGAAAAATTCAATTTATTTTTGACAGATTGAGATGAAGGTTCAAGCTGCTGGAATTGCTCCTCTGATAATTTTTAAATAGTAATACTATTCGATCAATCATCTGTTATCATATTCATGGTGAATATTTCCGCAGGCAGTACAAGCGGTCGCGTGCAGGCAGCGTGCACAGTGTCTCTGTTAGAGACAGCGCAATGCGTCGCACGCGCCACCCTCTCACTCGATGACGTCACATGTCTGCTTGCCGGTCTGCAAAACCCAATGGAGGTATGATCTTCCCTGATTTTATCATCAATTTTTTAAATGTAATATTAGGAATAGCTACCAATTTTATCCCACCGAACCCCACCACTGAATGGCCCTCGTAACAAGTGCCGCCGTGATGCCCGCAGGTGGTCCGCGACGCGGCCCTGCGCGGCCTGCTGTGTGTGGCGGAGTGCCTGCCGCCGCTGCTGGAGGACCCGCAGTATGCTCTCACGCTCACCAAGAGACTGCTCGTCGCCACGTTCGACATCTCCGAGGATAACAAGTGAGAGATCTTTTTAATTTAGCGTTTAGGGAGAATAAATTGTTGACTTTTTTGTCAAGGTTTAATGATTCCATTTTCATTGCATAGGAAGTTGGCCGAAGATCTCTGGTCTCAACTGCCCTTAGCTCAACAATGGAGTCGCGAGCCTGATCTAGTGGAACTGCTACTGGAAGAGGCGCAGCATCCCGCGGAACCGGTGCAGCGCGCTGCGGCCTCTGCGCTTGCGCATCTCGTTGAGCGCAGCACTGATCCTAAAGCGGCTGAATATGTGCTGGAGCGGCTCCAGGATATTTACTCTCAAAAGTTGCCTGTGAGTATAATGACAATCTATGTAACTGTGACACTTGACAAAATAAAATACCATTAGCCGTACAGAATTCGTGTTTTAGGGGAAAAATTTACTTCTGGAAACGATCGTTACTGCTTATCATCTTTTTTTATTAGCATGAAAATGAATGAAACTCACGTAAAAAGCCCGTGCCCCCAGATGATCCCAGCGAAGCTAGACCAGTTCGGCCACGTGGTGTCGGAGGCGGTAGACTCGTGGGGCGCGCGGCGGGGCGTGGGGCTGGCGCTGCGGGCGCTGGCGCCGCGCCTGCCGCCCGGGGCCGTGCCGCCCGCCATGCGCTTCTTCGTGGAGCGCGCGCTGGCCGACCGGAACGACGTGGTGCGCGGGGAGATGCTCAACGCGGCCATGGCCATTGTGGATCTGCATGGAAAGGTACGGCTCCATAATAAAAAAAGATACTCATATGATACTGCGCTGAAGCCGCTCGCTCGACATTACCTATATAAAGTAATTCTACTCCACGTCGCAACAGAATCTTCGTCAAAATGATGGAAGTGTTTACATAAAAGAATTGATCAATGTTTCACCGACAGGCCGCTCCGCCATATCAAAACAGCCTCATTATATTTTGGTAATTCCAGGAAACCCTGAGCAGCCAGTTGCCGGTGTTCGAGAACTTCCTGGACAAAGCGCCCAAGTCCGGCGGCTACGACGCGGTGCGGCAGAGCGTGGTGCTGCTGGTGGGCTCGCTGGCGCGCCACCTGGCGCCCGGCGACGCGCGCGTCAAGCCCATCGCGCTGCGCCTCGTGGCCGCGCTGTCCACGCCCAGCCAGCAGGTAACGTGCAGGCAGTAAAAAACTGATTAACCGGTTTCAAATTTGAGATGCTAAAATACGGGGTCATATTAAAATTGCTAGGGAAACTCCGCAGATGTGACGGGTCATAATCATAATCATTTATTAGAATACCGTACATTACGGTTTTAAGTTCGGACACACGATAAACAAAAAAAAAACTAATTGCGCGTTTCACTTCTATCACGTGTACGATGCTACGTTCACGTGATTCTGAAAAATTAAAAATTAGAGAGATTTAATTTAAGAGACAGAAAGAGTTATATCTTTCTTCTCTCTCATGTAACGAAATGTGACGTCCTTGAAATTTCACTCTCAATTCTCGTCCAATTATCGAATCGTCGCACACAAGGCCGGATTTACAATTTACGATGCCAAAAATATAATTTTGCGATGTCTAGAAACTTAACAAAACTTATTTGTTTAGCTTCTTCAATAAACGAACGATAGGATCATAAAACAAGAAAATTTACTAAAGTAACACAAAAGCCTGTGTGAGCGCGCTTTGTTACGCTTTTTCTCGCACGGAAAACTTGAGTCAGTTGCGCCCGAAAGCTTGACGGGGTAACCACGTTTGTTTTGTGCCGCAGTGTTTAATTAAAAATTGAGATTTTTTAAGATGGAGATTGAAGCGTCAGGTGTGTACTCAAATTAATATTGTTTAGTTGTCGTTTTTTTTCATAAATAGAGCAGTAATATAACTTTACGTGGAAGGCTAATTTTATACATAAATCTTTAAGATTCACTTGACTTTAAAAAAAAATTCCACATAGTTCCATTATATTTTATAATTCCTTAGAAACTACAATCGTGAGGATACAAAACAAGCAAAGAACTCGCCCCTTTTGATAAATAGAGCCCTTTATTTCCAGGTAGTCGCGTTGATCCCGTTTCACAACAGAGGAAGTTATATAGAAATTGACTATTTTTATTCTTAAAAGATGAACGTTTTTTTTTAGTTTTTCGTCAACCAAGTGTAATGAACGATTATTACAATATATAATTAACCAGTTAAGTATAATGGACCCGTCTGAGACTTTGATAAAACAGTTAAAAGATGTCATTAAAGTGTTTGTGGCAAAGCTTTTAGCTAAATGGCGTGAATGTAAACATAATATGTTCGACTGTTTTAAAGTTAAGCATGCCAATTGGCTCAGTGAAGAATTTAAGCTCCTGGAGATAAAATCAACAACTTCACAACAACCTACTTATTCGGAGAAGAGGCATGGTAGGCAAAAAAAATTGTTTGAAGTCAGCTTCAAACGCAGCAGAAAGAGAAAACTTAAGTCTCTTGTCTCGCGTTTTACTCCGGAAATGGATATTCTTCACTGGATGCTTGTATCATCGGACCCTGTCTTGACTAGTCACAGGGAAAAACCAAAGAAACAAGGAGATTTATATAATGATGTTGTAGTAGGCATGTTACGGATGCCTACATATCTTTGTAGCGAAGAAGTTGAAAACAGAGAAAATGAAGATTCCGATAATTATGTGGATGACGATGAGCAGTAGGTAGCATACAATCAAATTAAAGGATCTTTTTACCTATCACTTTAAATAAAGCTTATTTACTTTCAATAAAATTTTTTTTGGTGATTGCACCATTCCAAAATTTTTTTTCTACCTTGTAACACTTATAATACATAATTACCAAGTCGAAAACTAAATAAAAACGTACTTTATTTTTGTCATCGTAAATTATCAAACTGGCCCTGTGTCGCATAAGAAGTTTCACTTCAAAAATATGTCCTGTTCTTTTCTTGGGGAAAACGACCGTAGCGGAGCGGAGCGTAGTAACTTGAAGCACGAGTTCAGAAAATGAGTTTTGTGAAAATCAGACCCTGTACAAATAGCCAGTAAACTATGTGACAGAAACAGCACTCAGATAGAGTGTAGCTCTAGTGAAAAGATTGGCCAGTACGCAAGCTTGGAAGCGGGGGTTGATTATCCAAGGTGCAACGACCAAAAGTGAGGACAGTAAAATACATAACTTTCGACTACCTACTGTCGTCTATTGCCCCCAAAATTATTCAGTAATTTGATTTACCCGGTGCGATTTAACAGCCTGCAGAACAGCATATTATGTTCAAGCAATAATAAAAGTTGCACAATCGTCAAGTCATTTGTTGCTTCAATTATATTGTATGCCACATACAAGAAACTTGCATCCTGTAAATGGGCCTAAGGGTTGGTAGAGATGTCATAATTTAAAAAAACTCGGGTTTCAGGTACAAGAAGCAGTGAGCAACTGCCTCCCTCACCTGGTGGGGTCTCCAGCCCTAGAAGACGAGATCCCGGCCATCATGAACAAGCTCATGAAGCAACTGCTCACCGCCGAGAAGTATGGAGACAGGAAAGTAAGTATATTAACAACAACAATTATGTGTAACAGACAATTAAAACTAAACCTTAGCTCAATGTGGATAATTTTGAATATGGCGTGATAAAATAAAAATATCACGTGACCAATTATTATTCGCTCCAATGGTTTGTGCTGACCTTAAGATTTTCAATCCAAGATCCTGATACTTATTTTTGTGTATGTTCCATCTTTTCCAGGGTGCTGCGTACGGTATTGCTGGGATCATCAAGGGTCTCGGCATCTTGTCACTGAAGCAGCTCGATGTTATGGGCAAACTCACTGAGGCTATACAGGAGAAGAAAAATTTCAAATATCGTGAAGGTAAAATACACAGTTTCAGATATTGCTTGGGTTAAAACAAAATACCGCTCTCATCTCAAATTTCGCGTAACATACAATGGTTTCTTATGCCAGTTTTTAAGGTCTTGTTTTGCTTACCAATCGAATCTATTTCAACCGTTTAAATGTTAGTTTAGTGGTCGCAATTCAAGCAACTCTTTAATATTAATTGGAAATCACTTTGTCACTTATCTTGAAACTCCTACCTAATATTTAGCTTCATGAAGCGTGAGAAGCGCGTGTTAGCGTTATGAAAGTGTCGGTATCTTTTTGCCTCAGCTTCATTTATTTATATATGCCATTCAGCTTCCTTATACATTGGGGGCTCCCTACAGTGATAGCCTGACACTTGGTTTAACCGGTACCCCAAATCGATCAGATCAGCTTTTAACCACACCTAAATCACGATTTATCTCCTCAATCGTATCGGATATGTTGTCCACGCTTGCCTGGCAGTAAAGCTGCAAATCGTCAGCATAAAGATGATACGCAGTCCGAAGCTCGGTGGTAATAAGATTAATAAAAATGAAATACAAAAGAGGAAATAATATATCCCATTGACGGACGCCAGCTGCAAGATCACACCAACCCGACGAAGAGTCACCAGCACGAACAGACTGCTGACGCCCCTGAAGATAAGAGGAAAACCATTCCAATACCTCCCGAGAGACCATAGACCATAAGATAGGAAAGGATGGATAAAAAGACTTCGTGACTGACGGTATTAAAAGCATTGGAGAAGTCAATTAACACTTAGACCGTACCTTTAGTGTCTTCCACTCCCCGCCTTACATCTTCAGTCACTTTAAGGAGAGCTGAAAGGGACTGATAAGGGTGTTGCGGTGAATAAAGTGGGAGAATTGTTTATGAACACTGGCCTCGGGCACTTTAGATAGAAAGGGAAGGATGCAAATTGGGCGAAAGTGACTAGAAAGAGAGGGATAGGGTATCTTAGGCAGGGGCCGAACACCCTTGTTTTACGCCACAAGGAAGGGAAAACATTGGTGTAAATGAAGAAGTTTATGATGAGGGAGATTGCAAGGAGTTGATCAAGACCCGCTACGATCATATGGCGGCTGATATTATCGCAGCCCACAGCTTTGGATTCAATGGAAAGGATAATCTTTATCTATCTCGGTTTAATCTTTATGATTTTATATTTATATAACTATTCGAGAGGGGCTCGTGGCTAAATAATAACAGCAGCACGGGTCGATCGAAGGTTAAGCTACGCTTGCCTCCGTCGGTTAGTTGATGTATCACCATCTATTTCGTATCGAGAACCCTCCGTGCCTCGGAAAGGACGTTAAGCCGTTGGTCCGGGCTGTCATTCGTAGATCTTTGACAGTCGTTACGGGTAGTTTGAAGCCCAAAAGTGACAAACCAGTCTCAAAAGATCATGTTACCCAGTAACTCGGTGGAGCTCAGATAGGCAGTTGCTCCCTGTAAAATACTGGTATTCAGCTACATCCGGTTAGACTGGAAGCTGACCCCAACATAGCTGGGAAAAGGCTAGGCAGATTTTTTATTGTCTTTACGTAAACTGAGTTTTTAATTTTTATAATTATTTTTAATTAAAGGAAATAACTAAATCATTGTTATTTATTTATTTAGTACATGGAGGACTTACAGCTAATAAAAACATACAAAAAAGGAAACTACAGGCACCAGAGAGCCAATTACAAATCCTCACGTATAGCCTTATAGTAATAATTTATGGTATGAGCACAAAAACATAAAAAAGACACATCGCCTAAATTAGAGTAAGAGCAGTTTTATGACTAAAGAACAAGAGAAAATAATAAAACAATAAAAAATAAGAACAAATAATATAACCTACCGCTACTTGAAAAATTTGAGGCTTAAGCACCTTCTGGCCGAATTCACACTAATTGTGAATGGATCAAAATCATATTCCTTACACATGTCATTGAAATTTCTACTTGCACGCACAATATAACTGTTCTGCCTATAATTCGAAGATGTATGAGGTACGCGTATGGGTGGCTTAAAACGAAGTGCTTTACTAGGCACATTGAAATAAAATTTTGACAATAACTCAGGGTTATCAATATTGTTATTGAGGATTTTCAACAAAAATAAACAGTCTGCAATTTTCCGTCGATCAACCAGTGGGAGCAGGTGATATTTCCTACAGAGTCCAAGATAATCGGTTGACTGATATGGAATCTTTTGATGAAAACAAAGATGTTTTATGAACTGTCTTTGGATGTTTTCCATGCGGTCAATGTATTTATGATATCGTGGATTCCATATCTGAGACGCATACTCTAGCTGACTTCTTACAAAAGTGCAGTACAATATTTTTAGTGTTTTAGCATCAGTAAAACACTTAGAAAGACGTATTATAAACCCAAGCAGTTTAGAAGCTTTTTTGACAATTGCATCAATGTGTGTGTGAAAAACTAACTTACTGTCTTGATGGACGCCCAAGTCACGAATAGTATTGCACCTTGGCAAGATCTGGCCCGCTAAAGTATACGTAGTGGCTAGGACTGCACGTTTTCTAGTGTAAGTGATCAGCGAACACTTGGATGGGTTGAGATCAAGTTTATTAACCTGACAGTACTCTTCAAGCCGATACAAGTCAGCCTGAAGTGCTAGACTATTTTCGAGCGTTGAAATAGTGGCAAAGATTTTCATATCATCAGCAAAGCATAATAGTTTGGATGAATGGAGGCACTGATCGATGTCGTTCACATAGACTACAAATAAGAAAGGACCGAGCAACGAACCCTGAGGCACTCCGCTGGGCACTTTTACCCAACCAGACATGTAATTATTGAGTACCACTGCTTGTGACCTGTTATCAATGTAAGAAGAGAACCACCTCAAGAGGTCCCCACGGATGCCCATGTAGCTTAGCTTCGTTATCAGGGTATCGTGGTCGATTCGATCAAATGCCTTACTATAATCTGTGTAAACCACATCGACCTGCTTACCATTATCCATAGCATCCGTAATGAAATCATTAAATAAGATCAAGTTAGAGGTGGTAGACCGTCCTTTCAAAAATCCGTGCTGAAAGGAGCTAAACGAGCTAGCAAGGGCGGGATATAACTGGTTATAGACAATCCTCTCAAATATTTTAGCTATAATGCACAGCTTGGATATAGGCCTATAATTAGTAATCTCGGTTTTAGACCCCTTCTTATGTACGGGTGTAATAAAAGCAGATTTCCATAATTTGGGGACAACACATTGAGTCAAAGACTTGGAAAACAAAATTGAAATAGGTAGGGCAATGGAAGGCGCGCATTTAATTAGTTATACAATAAACCCCTATTTCCAGGCGCCCTGTTCGGCTTCGAGATGCTGTGCTACAAGCTGGGCCGGCTGTTCGAGCCGTACATCGTGCACGTGCTGCCGCACCTGCTGCTGTGCTTCGGCGACACGTCGCAGTACGTGCGCGCCGCCGCCGACGACACCGCCAAGCTCATCATGAGCAAGCTCAGCGCGCACGGCGTCAAGCTCGTGCTGCCCTCGCTGCTGCAGGCGCTGCAGGACGACAACTGGAGGACCAAGGCCGGTCAGTAGCGGGCGCTTTGTTCAATAAGCCTCCTTTTAACTAAAAACTTTAGTGATAGTCGTAAGGGAGATTTGAATAAATAAAGAACGTTCTATGCAGGTTCCATCGAACTCCTGGGCGCGATGGCGTACTGCGCCCCGAAGCAGCTGTCGTCGTGCCTGCCGTCCATCGTGCCCAAGCTCATCGAGGTGCTGAGCGACTCGCACATGCGCGTGCAGGAGGCGGGCGCGGAGGCGCTGGGAGTCATCGGATCGGTCATCAGGAACCCTGAGATTCAAGGTACACGCACATCCAAATATGTTCTACATCTTCCTTAAGGGTTATTTTTGTCTGCTCATTGCACAATAGAATCTGCTTTACCGACTCATCATTTTATATTTTGTCGTAATGTCAATACCGCAGAATGATATTCAGCCACCTTCTTTACATATCAGACCAAATTAAGAATGTGACACTGACAAACTTGACAATATTTAGGGTTCCGTACGTCGGTATGAAAAACGGGTCCCTTATAGGATCACTCGTGTATCTGTCTGTCCATCTGTACAGCCAGTTTACTCCGAATCTAATGAACCGATTAAATTAAAATTTGGTACACATATGTTCTTCTGTGACCCAAATACGGACGTCTAACGTAAATAAATGAATTTTGAATAGGCGGGGGTCACTTTTGGGGGCATATAAGAAATTTCAAAATAACGTTTTGCACCTGTACCATATAACATATCTAATGAAACGGTTTACTGTGAGGGTCTCATTTTTTTTTAATAGATTGCTGGAAAACCTTTAAGAAGTCTATGGTTTTAAAACATCATGGAAAATCTGTCGATATTGTGCGAACAAACTTACATTTGCAGTTGGAATGTATCGGAGAACATTTTTTTCAAACTACAATGTTAAATTTGTTCTTGGGATAAATTCAACCCTACATTGTGCGTGATCCGACACGTACTTGACCGGATTTTATTTATATTTCACTAGCTTCTGCCCGCGACTTCGTCCGCATCAAATGTCGGCCTCGCACCCCGGCGTCGCATCCCATCGCCCGCCCGCGCTATTACGTCGTTTTCGCTTAGCATTCTTTCCAACTTTTTTTCTTTTGGCTCGTCTCCTAAGGGCCGTAGTGTGATGTTACATAGCAACCTTCCTCAAAATTGGGCTTTCCAATGTAAAAATATTTTTTCAAATCCGACAGGTGGTAGTTCCGGAGATTACCCCTACATACACACAAACAAATTTTACCTCTTTATAATATTACTAGATATTTCCCGCGGCTTCGCTCGCGTGGAAGTCTGAAATTATCCCACGAAAACGTACTACTGGGATAAAAAGTATCTTAGCTGTTAATACAGGTTATAAACTCTCTGTCTGCCTCATCCAAATCCTATGAGTAGCATAACATAATGATTGAATACTAAGGTGAATTCATGCAAACCTAGTACTTTTTAGGTTGTGCCAAGATTCAAGTTTATTAACTCAAGGAATAAGATTGTCCATACAAACAAAATACCCCCTTTTCACCCCCTTAAACGTCGAATTTCCAAAAACCCCTTGTGAGTGCTCCCCTTAAGGAAGCTGTGTGCAAAATTTCACGTTCGTAGTCCCAGTAGTTTCGGCTTTACGTTTATATGTCAGTCAGTCAGTTTCTCCTTTTAATATTATTATATAGATTATTATTATTAGTACGAGTATAGAATAGATAAGATGTCTACTCGAAAATTAGTCAAAGTTGTCATGCTATTGATCTTTGTTATCAAGAAATTAAATATAGTTTTCTATGCAAGAGTCTGCTTAGCCGTAGCTTCAAATGTATTATGTGTCCTGACTTGACAAAGGAAAGAATTTGTAAACTGACGAAGATATAAAAGACTAGACTGTACACACGGCTACATATGAAGCTATACATTTTCAGTATAAGCTGCCCTCTCAATGTACGGAAATCCTATACAATGCGAGATTAGCTCATACTGAAAATGCTTGATGTGTAGAAGTGTACACAATAAAAAATAATAACCATTGATATTCAGGATACAATGGCGGTCTTATCGCTAATAACGATATCTACTAGACAACCTTTCCTTTGTTTTCCATCAATCATTGAGTAACAAACATCCAAACTTAACTTGTTGGGATTTGTAGTTCTTCAGGATGCAAAAATAACCACAGACGAGAGCATTCACAAAAAATATGTTATAGCAATTGTTATAAAATAGTGTAATATGAGAGAAAGGGGTGCAAAATTGATAAGGGACCAAAAAGAGGATTTGTACCCCTGGTGGGACTCGAACCCACAATCCCCGGCTTAGGAGGCCGATGCCTTATCCATTAGGCCACAGGGGCTGTATTGTATAAGACAAAATTGTACGCCGCCCGCAAGCTAGGCCCCATTTTTAGATTTGTCATGTTTGCAGTCCGTTTGAAATTATTTATATCATTTTTTTTTTAAGCTTAATCCCAGATTAATACAGAAGGGATACTCCGCAAAATCATTTTAAAAAAAAGCGACACTTGCTACGACTCAATAAAGTCCAATTCAGGTCGCACATCGCTAATTACCTACAGTTATATTCACCTATAAGTTGCCTCTCTTTATATCGCGTAACTCTTTTACCTTCTGACCACGTTAGGGTTGTCATCTTTTAAAGAATAATTATATCCGCTTTTGGTCTATTATATTTTTAAAGGTACCATTCCATAACCGACCGCAGGCCACTTCATAGAAATTCGATTCGATTTCTTAAAAATACAAAAGAAACCTGAGTGTCACGGCGTCGCGTCGCCTGCTGCTGCCGCCTGCGCGCTGCGGTCGGTACTTTAATTTGTTTAGTCTCCATTATTTATTTATTATGTACCTACGTAATTGGGCAAATAAAAAAGTATGTACGAATACCCTGTTGTCTACATAATCAAAATCTTACTAAGTGCATAATATTTAATTATGGTTATAGTTAGTCCGTGGTAGATACCCACCAAAACAAAAATTCTATTTAAATAGGTACTTTCCTACCTATACTTAACAAAGCCTGAAACTGACCTTGTAAACAGAACTAGTAAGTACCTAACTATATAATATGTCGGGCATGCCACCGTCCGGGAGAATCAATCCGACACATTATCTCCGGGTGTTCTCGTCATGCTAACGAAGAGTACTTGCATAGACACAACCTTGTAGCCAGGATTATCCATCAGCAACTTGCTCTGAAATACAGCCTTGTGGAATCGGAAATACCGTACTACAGGTATGTGCCCAGTTCTTGAAAATGGAAATATCACATTGTACTGGGATCGATCCATCATAACAGACAGGACTATTGTTGCTAATAAGCCTGATATAGTGGTGGTGGATCGAGGAGAGCGGCGCGCAATGATTATTGACATAACGGTCCCGCATGACGGGAACCTCGTGAACGCCAAGAAAGATATACAAATTACGTATCTTGACTTGGAACGGTGGTCGACATGTGGGATGTGGACTCGGCAATCATGTTGCCAATAGTCATCAATTGCCAAGAGCCTCGACCAACACCCAAGGAGGCTCTCGTTGGGCAGCTGGATTAAGGGCTTGATTCAGAAAGCGGTACTCCTGGACACGGCTCGCATTGTAAGGAGGTTCCTCTCTCTGGAGCCCTGACCGCCGGTAGCTTGGACCCTGTTCCCGATACCGGTGGACTACTATTTTTTATATTTTTAAATGATTTTATATTTTATTATTCCAATATTTAAAAATATAATTTATATGTAAATAATGGAATAAAGGAAATAATAATAATTCATGTTCTAACTACGTAAATACGGGTGACTTATATAAGAATAACAATAGGGATGAAGACTAAAAATATTTTTTTTGTCCCTCTGTTAGATTATAAAAAAATATTGGACACGTATTTTTTCTTTTTTTTACGTAATCAAAAGATTACGGCGATACATTGAGTTAAAATGTGCCATGACGTCACGCACGAGTATGTAGATTTTATACTTGTGACGTAGCAAGCCCACTCCCCAACTTTAATGCGTTTTATCTAAGTATTTTTTTATTCATATTGTTATAGCAAAAAATACGTGTCTAATATTTTTTTATTATCTGACTGACGGACTTAATAGAATTTCTTTTTTTTTACCCAGGCATCATCCCTATTAATGTAAACATTTGGTAGGTAGGTACCTACCTAATTAATTATTACTTATAGGTAGATGTGCATTTCTTTACCTTTCGGTATCCTTTGGTAGTGAGAAACACGTGAGGTTCGGATCCTTAATATTATTTAAGCAGCCAAATGCGATGCAATGTACTTACTTCTTGCTATGAACGGATGACACGACGTGCGTGAGTATTGAATTGACGTGCGACCCGGGTGGCGCGCGGCAGCCCTACTGGCTTGGCACAGTGAGACGAGCCCGCCGCGTACTTGTAGCTTCATACCTAAACTACAGTGTCCCATCTGTATTAATCTGTGGGTTAATCAAGATCTTCATCTAGTAAAGTCGCGCTAAAATAACATTACAGACCAGCTATCTAATTACGCAATACATTTTCGTAAACGATTACGACTAATTTGTTTCATTTTGACAGTTCAACGACATTCATTGCGTTATTTACTTTGTTGAGCAGATTTTTTTTCGAACTTATGTATCAATGGATTAGCAATTCCGATTGATCATGGATTACGCAATTAGGGTACAGTTAGAAAGCTCTTCGACCGTTAATGTTAATGAATACAAATCTTCTTAACTACTCGGCTACCTGTCTTCTATTTTTTTTTACTATTTTAGAGCTATGATTTAAAGTTCTCCTCGTTGAAAAGAGAGGATCCTCCAACCAGACGGGTGTCACGTCTGGCGGGCAACTGCCCAATGGTTGCAGTCGAGAGCTTGTATATTTGTCGATCGCGCGGTAAACTCTAAGGATTTGTGTGACGTCAGGTTTTTTGATGCGTAGTTCGCTTGTGGCAATGTTGATGCCGCCACACTATTATTCCGCTTTTTCTCGTATCGATGACTCTTATTTTATTAGACCAGAACGAAGCAACCTGGCCAACTCTGTTGTTTGTTAATACTCGTATGTATTTATTAGAGTCTGACAAACGAAAGTAGACACTCGAATTATTTGGTAACTTTTTATATGGCAATGTTAAACTAATGTGAACCTCAATTTGCCAAAACAAGATGGCGTGTTGTTTGTTATTTGTCGTGATCTTGAGCATTTTCCAGCTCAAAAATTACAAAACAGTGACTCTAAAGAATCTTTTCACATGGAAGTTTTAGATTCAGATTTTGATTATGGTAGTGAATAAACCAAAATGATTATAGAATATTGTTGTTTTTCTTATTCGGATTGCTGCATAATATCTAAAGTCGTATTTTTATTCACACGAAGTAAACTGATTTTTCGAAATGTCAAGGTTTATTCCCATTTATGAACATGTCCACATGCTGTCAAGCGCAAGCACTGTAATGTACAAATATTACTGTTTTTCAATAAAACAAATAATTCTAAAGTATCAAATTAGGTTTTTCCAGGTATATAATATTAATTTTGGGGTTCCTATGCTGTTTTTTTTTTTTTAAATCGCTTGTTTAAAAAAATATCGCGTGTTTTTTCAGTCTTCTTCTTCGTTTGCCAGACTCTACTAGTTCATGTTTTAGTTATGTCATTATTAATATTATGTATGTCTTCTCCAGCAATCGTACCAGTCCTCCTCGAAGCCCTACAGGACCCGTCCAACAGGACATCAGCGTGCCTCCAAACGTTACTGGACACGAAATTCGTGCACTTCATCGACGCGCCGTCGCTCGCGCTGATCATGCCGGTCGTGCAGCGCGCGTTCCTCGACCGCAGCACAGAGACGCGCAAGATGGCCGCGCAGATCATCGGCAACATGTACTCGCTGACGGACCAGAAGGATCTCATGCCGTACCTGCCCAATATTATACCGGGGCTGAAGAGCTCGCTGCTTGATCCTGTACCTGAGGTTTGATAAACATTTAACATATATATTTTTTTAGATTGGTAGGTGTGCCTTTTATTTACAGTCTCTTCTTACCTGCTACTGGATACGCTTGCTGAAGCAACTCAGTGTATGTAAAAATTAATCGCGGGTTTTGAACTTTTCAACAAATTAATGTACTTATATTAAAAAAATGCGATTTTCTGCTTGTATTTCTATACGCCTGGCAGATTAGAACACGGGTTTCTATAATTTCAATCGTTTCATAATACCCATAACAAGTGGCCGTTCTTTATATCATACCCATTAGCTAGCATACTCGTACTACATAGCCATTTCATATTCTAGGTGCGTTCAGTATCAGCCCGCGCTCTCGGCGCCATGGTGAAGGGCATGGGCGAGAGCAGCTTCGAGGAGCTTCTCCCGTGGCTCATGCACACGCTCACGTCCGAGTCCAGCTCGGTGGACCGCTCGGGCGCCGCGCAGGGCCTGTCAGAGGTCGTCGCCGGCCTGGGAGTGCACAAGCTGCATAAGATCATGCCTGGTGAGTCTCACAACACAATTTGGTGCGTTATTTTGAACTGTATGGTAAAAAGATAGGTGTACAGGCAAAAATAATCTGCTTTCCACTACGCTTGTAGTGTAAGTTAAGATTCGATTTAGATTGGCGAGTAGTTGAATACGGAAACAAGCGTGTTTGATGGTGTTTATTGGCAAGTAACTTTAAAAACATACATACATTATATAACACGGTCGGCGGTAATGGTGGCTAGCTACTTACTAATATTATTAAACGTAAACTGTATATTTGTTTGCACAACTTAAGAGGGAACAGGGGCAGCGAGGAATTTGAAAAATAGGTAATTAATGAAACTATTGCCGTCGTCTTACCTCAAGTCTGCCTCAATAGAGTGCGATAGGGACAGCTGCAGCTCAGACCGATTAAATCACAAAAAAAATTGATGAGATCGACGTTTCGTATTCCCTTTTTTTCTCCTCGAAAATAGAGCCGATTTAATTATTTTTTACATAAAAAAATTAAGAAAGAGTATGTCTAGGTTCCTATCATTTTCTTTTATGTTAAAAACTTTTCGAATTTGTCTGGTAGTCCTCTAATCACGGCGGTAAAAATGGGGCATTTTTTTTAACTTTTGGAGGATCATATTTTCTTTACCAATAAGTTGCTGAAAAAAAAGAAATAACGGGAACGTGTCTACAGCAGACCTTGATTTTAGGAAAAAAAATGAATTCTCTAGTCATTATTCAGGAAGAAAAAAAGGGGAATACATTTGTATGGAGTTTCGCAGGCCCTGTTCCCTCTTAAATACTTATTGAAATTTCATCCAACAATACTGTTAATACAATTTTTTATTGGGTTCGTAATAACTCCGCAAGAAGAGTCATGTCAAAAACTCGACTATTTACTCACTATCTCAATCCCCAGACATAATCGCGACAGCCGAGCGAACAGACATCGCGCCACACGTGAAAGACGGTTACATCATGATGTTCATCTACATGCCGGGAGCCTTCACCGACGAGTTCCTGCCCTACATCGGACAGATCATCAACCCCATCCTGAAAGCACTGGCCGACGAGAACGAATACGTCAGAGAAACCGCCTTGAAAGCCGGACAGAGGATTGTGAACCTATATGCTGAATCAGCCATAACTCTACTTCTACCAGAATTAGAAAAAGGTCTCTTTGATGACAACTGGCGTATCAGATACAGCTCAGTACAATTACTAGGTGATCTTTTATACCGTATTTCCGGTGTTTCTGGAAAGATGAGCACGGAAACAGCTTCGGAAGACGATAACTTTGGCACGGAGCACTCGCATAAGGCGATCATCAACGCGCTCGGTCCGGAGAGGAGGAACAGAGTGTTGGCTGGCTTGTATATGGGCAGGAGTGACGTTGCGCTCATGGTGCGACAGGCGGCGCTGCATGTGTGGAAGGTACGGATATACGTCTTATGTTATTGAGGGTGTTACTGTGTGTGTACTTTTAGTAGAAAAATCAGCTTGATGATCGGAACAAGAATTTTAAATTTAATATTAATTAAAGAATTTTAGCCGTCCCGATTTGCGCAAAGCCATTTCAGTAAATCAATAATTATGGTATTCTTTAAACCAAGGTGAGGTATTCAGACTTAAGAGTTAGCTCAAAAAGTAATCTTTTAAAGATTACTTTTTGAGCTAACTCTTAAGTCTGTCCGAGGATTCTAAGTAATTAAGTCTGCTTCTTTTCTAATGCACACTGCTTTATTATGCCATGTATCCCACAGGTGGTAGTGACCAACACGCCGAAGACCCTGCGTGAGATCCTGCCGACGCTGTTCGGCCTGCTGCTGGGCTGCCTGGCGTCCACCAGCTACGACAAGCGCCAGGTCGCTGCCAGGACTCTCGGGGACCTCGTGCGCAAGGTAACGTTTGTTCTAAAAATCGTTTACACTTTACTTCGATTCATAATTTACGTTCCATTTTTTTTATTGCCAAATGGGGCCCATTTCTGTCTCTCTCTGGGGCTCCTGACCTCAATCTCACTTCATCAGGTGAAATTGAGGTCGAAAGCTTTCCGTCGAAAGCGTTGGATGAGGTCTTCGATGAAACGAGCGTGCCCAGATGCCTGTTCACTCTTGCTTTGAAAGCAGACGGCTTGTATGTGGAAGGGAACACAGACGCTGGCGAGAGAGAGTTCTACTTTGGCCGTTCGCATAAAACATCATTTACTCAATTATCTAATAAACATGCCATTGTTATGCCATGTTTATTGTTCCAAAACCGAATGGACGAAGATTTTATTGACATGTCAGAAGTACTGTGAGAGGGATTCATGAAAATGTGTCTTAATGTTCAACTATAATTATTTATTTTATGTGTCGTTAATTAGTTTGTATGTATTGTATAACGGGCTGGTGTCCTCAACTCCACGTCCAGGCGCATATTGGTTGTACTTGGTTTATAACCGTTTTAATTAAATAATGTTTTACCAACAGCTGGGCGAGCGCGTGCTTCCAGAGATCGTGCCGATCCTGGAGCGAGGCCTGCGCTCGGACCGCGCGGACCAGCGCCAGGGCGTGTGCATCGGGCTCGGAGAGATCCTCGCCTCCACCTCCAGGGACGCCGTGCTCAGCTTCGCAGATGGACTGGTGAGGATACGAAGCAGGCTCAGGCCCACACGCACCACAAATTACCTACGCATTTAAAACATTGTTCTTTTTCAGTCAATCGTTTAAAGATGAAAGAGACAGAATGATTTTTTAAATATGTTTATAAGTGATTTGTGGTGCGAGTGGGGCTTAGTGCCTTATGAACTTTTCTTTACGAGTATAAGAGGTGTTTGGACCTCGCTCTTGTGCATGTCAAAACAAGTTAGTAATATATATAGTATTCGACGCAAGTGACGAATAGCACTATAAGCACAATCAGCCTATAATGTTCTGTTGGTCACTGCTGGGACACAGGCCTCCACTCTGAGAGTGATTAATAATAGAAATCTTTATTGTAGTCTACAAGATCCATAGTGGAAATAAACATACAACGAAAAGGCAAAACACATACATAAACTGACGCCATTCTTCTCTTGTACAATAAAATTAAATAATATATTTACGTGGCTATTTCCAACCGTTTGTAGGTCTTGGTAGCTGTTTCTACACGTACCAACCCTGGACATGAATGATGCCTCTTGAATTAGCCTCTCTGTTTAACTGTCGACTGGTTTAGTCTGGTCTTTTCCTATCAGTGTAGCAAGTTAATATTCTTAGAAAAAATACATCTGCGAAATGAAATGAGGAGCGTTTAAGAGCGTTTATACAGAAAGTGGACAACGTCGCAAATAGCTATCAAATATTTCCCTGTTTTGATTAATTTGGCGATATTACTGTATGGAAATAAGAAATATGGCTAACTAGTGAACTAAAATATTGATTATGAAATGCAATAATTAATATCGTAACAGCGAATATTTCGTTTTCGATGTAAAAAAAAGTATTTAAAACTTTCAACAACAAATTCAGTGTTATAATTGCAATGCATTATTAATATTCTAGCTCACTAGTTAGCCACTCGTAGTCTAATAGCACTATCACCCACACCCCAGGTACCAACGGTCCGCACCGCGCTCTGCGATCCCCTACCGGAAGTGCGCATGGCGGCGGCACGGACGTTCGACAGTCTGCACGCCACCATCGGCAACAAGGCGCTGGACGACATCCTGCCGCAGATGCTGGACGGGCTCAAGGACCCCGATCCAGACATCGCTGATGCCACGCTTGATGGACTTAAGCAGGTATATTGAGATAAACTTTTCTATTGATTATAGGTTCAATAGCAAGCCATTGCTACGGGCCCCGTGCAAATAGGGCCCGCATATCCAAACCTAAAGGTGCTAAAAAATTTCGAGCTCGCTTCACTCGCTCTTGCATCTTACTTTTCTACATTAGTTGACAAAGTAATTCCTATTTCAGTATAAATGGTCATAGACTATCCGAGGTTTAAACCAAGGAGTCTTTCCGGATCTCATGAAACACATATATATATAAGTAACCCAACAATTATAGGTCTGTGTCAATTCTGCCAGTTCTCAGTAAGGTGTTGTTCAATTAAATGTTACGTCACTTTAATAAAAATTGCATCTTTCATGATCAACAGTTCGGTTTCACCAAAGGGCGTTGTACCAGTGACGCCGGTGTCACCCTAATAGAAAGATAAGACATTTAACTAATGTAGAAACCGCGCGTTTGGTCTATTTTAGCTACTTCCACAGTATTATGTCGTATGGCATTTTACTGTGGGATCGAGCTGCTGGCATTGAAACCATCTTTATTTGACAAAAGAGAGCTGTCAGAGCCATTTATGATCTACGTCGTCGCGAATCTCTCAGGGAACTATTTAAAAAGATTAATATTATGATTATGACGGTACCTTGCCAATTCATTTATGAAAATATTATGTATGTGAGAAAAATTTTATATTAACATTTTTTTAATAAAATAAATTATAGACATAATTTTAATACCAGAAATAAAGATAAAATAGATCAACCATTTTTCAGGTTATCTAAAGTACATACATCTTTTATGGGGTACTGTGTTAAATGTTACAACAAAATACCTTGTGATATATTGCAATGAAATGAACGAAAATTTAAAACTCATAATAAAAGTACACTTTGTAAACAAGCATATTATTATTACAAATTAGAGGATTATATCCAAGATAGAATGCTTTGAAACATAAACATGCTGGTCCTGCTCCTTGGGACAATTTAGAGTCTAGACAAAATCAAACGGGTTGCTAATTTAATTGTATACTATTATTTTTTATAACATAGATTTTACATTTTTTTTTTTTTTTTTTTAAACGCTACTAGGAATTTTCTCCTGTATCGTGGGTGCGTTTACAAACATTTAAACTCACATACACAAACAGCCAGACCCGGAACAACTACTTGCAGGTCATACAAATATTTGTTCCGTGCGGGAATCGAACCCGCGACCACGCAGTGCAGCAGTCAATCGCTTAACCACTGCGCCAACCGTGCCGTCATTCACCGTGTCGACATTCTGTGATTACTTGAACTCACACACTGACTTATTAGTATTACTTGTTAAACTGTTAGAAATATCGTATAATTTTACAATGTTTGTAAATATGTGAACACCGTGTATCTATCACATAGTTAATGTATGTGTCATTGCTTAATTTTTCATTATTTTTACCTATCGTAGTAGAGTAATCTTATTCTGGGTGCATCGTCTTCACATATAATTATATAATGAATGTATACAAGATATGGTGAAAACATTTTAAAAGAGTAACGGTGGAGTGTGCCCATTCTTTTCCATATGAAAACCACCTTTTAGAAGGGGCGACTAGAATCAATTCTGTTTTTTGTAATTTTTGACATTCTAAAGTGCCTTTTATGTGCCGTGCCTATTTTAAATAAATGATTTGACCGTTAGCTATGTGTTAAGTAAATTAAAAAATTGTGTGCATTTTTATAAAATCTAGCTATTATCACTGAATGTTTAATTTATTTATCTAATCAGTTTAGTATTTTGTCTTTTTAAGTATGTGATTAGGATCAATTACGCCTAATATTACTAATAAGTTTTATAGGAACACAAATTGGTAAACAGTTTTTTATGCAGTTCTATCTGGTCACACAACTTTTTTAATAATAATTACATCATTTTGTTAGCTATAACTTTGCAAAGCTCTTACGACATAAAGTAACTAAATGTAGTATAACCCACGTGGGTGACGTCCATGGAGATGACATTTTAAACTAAGATATACCGTTTTTTCATAACCTCAAATGCTGATTACTAAAACGGCAAAATACTCGTACCAAGGTAACGGTCACGATGACCCATTATTTTATTCAATAGACATTCATTAAATAAATACTTTTTGATAAGTTATCCACAAAAGTGACCGAAATAGCATGCTTATAAACAAAAAAAATCTCTAGAGGTCTTTACTCCAAAATTATTATTTCCAGCAATGACACGGTTAGGTTACGGTCATAGACGTATAAAAAAGGTCGGACGGAACTCCCGCTAAGACAAAACTGTGTCCCGTAATGGCGGCGACTAATTTATGTGTGAGTGAATTTAGGGATGCCATGTAAGCCAAATTTACCCATTTATTATTGCTTTATTTTATTAAGACAAATACAAGTCGTGTGTAGGCAGATTTATACCGTGCCATTTCAAAAGGTTAATGGTAAGAACCAATTATAATGAAAATATAAAAGAAAAAAAAGATAATAAAACACAGTTTTAATTGAAAATATTTTAAATGTTTTAAATTTTACTTTTTAATGCTTTCGCACGGGTGTATTTTTATTGCGGCGATTTTTTTTTGCGAATTGGATTTTCGACGCTCTGTTTAGCGCCGAGAGTTGAATATCCAACAGTGTGTTTTCTTGACGCGCTGGGATACGCGCTGGATGCGCTCTGTTGGATTCTCAATGCTCGGCTCAATACCGAGAGTTAAAAATCCAGTGTAAAAAAGAAGATCGCCGCGATAAAAATACATCTGTGCGAACCTGGGCTAAGGAGCCGGGGAGCACGGCTCGCAGCAGCCATCTTGGATTTTCATTTTGACCAAATTCACACTTTCTCATAGAGAATGTCGCATATAGGGCCATAAGTGCTCAGGGACACGACGCCCGTCGCCGCGACGCCACCGCGATTTCTACCAGTTTACTCCCGTTCTAATAAAATAGTTCACAAATATTACAATACAATATAGCAAACACATCATCATATACATCTTCCACACTTTATAGTTCATATAAATTTCCCATATTTCGGGTAATTTGCACACGTGAATATTGGCAACACTGGCCTTGTGACGAATTTTATCGAATGAAGATTGATTTTGATGTATAAAATCGGGAATTAAATGAGTGAATTATTCATTTACCCATGAAACGTGATTCCTGGATTTTTACTACGGTTTTTACACCATTTCACCACACAAGAAATGCTGTATCTTAAAAAAGAAATATCACCGCATAGACGTATCGCCTGTGTTGACGTTTGCGCGTAAATGGCTGACTATTGTGTGAATGTGTGCTGTACGTACAGCGAACTGGCTGACTTTGAGTGACACAGTTTTTTGTTAGCGAGAATCCGTCCGACCTTTTTTATACGTCTATGGTTACGGTACAATTTTTTGTTTTAAGGGCGCGTTTGCAAATCGGACAAAATTCTGCTGTTTTTCGGTTCATTTTGTGACAAAACTAAACCGAATATTATATAACTAATAACTACCACATATAGATTGGTTCTTCATCTTCAAATTATGGGAACTTTTATATTCAAAATGATAGTTTTTTTATATTGTAAAAACGATCTTCCGTTGCCATTTTCCACAAAATTAACGATACTGGGTTGAGTTTCAGTACAGTTTCTATTATATTATCAACATATTTTGAGATTTCTAAAAATACTATAAGTAGGCAAACATACTCATTTCTAAAACTTAGTAAAAAAATGTTTCAAAATGTCACAAATAGTCGCAAAAAAAAATTAAAACCAAAACTAACTTTTTCACATATTTTGCTATTACGGATGAATCTTAAGTTTTGATGAATGAATGAATGAATCTGAAATTCTGTTTTGATTTATTGCACAAACATTTCGAAAGAAACCTCAGTCTGCGCCACAGAGTACTTTTTATATATTGGAATAGAGGTCTATCTCAACGACTAAAATGAGAAACGTCAAGTGTCGCCCTCTGGACACGGGTTTTGGAACGAATGCCAACACAAGCTTACGTACACACACACACACACATACATACTTCTGTCGCCTACTACTTACAGCGTAGATATTTTCAGGGTATTATAAATGTGAATTACATATTCGCTTGCAGTTATATAGATAAGCGAAAAGTAATTCACATTATTAAACAATAAAACAATGTTAGGTAGTCTTCGACATAATTATTTATTTCTTTCTTTTGAAACATTTCTTATTAAGTTTTTTAGCTTTAACTTTATAGGAATCTGTATCATCATCACACTCTCTCTTATTTATTAATATATTATTAATATCTTTACAATAATTATAAATAAAAAATCTGCAAGATATTTTTATTAAAAAATCTATAAGTTTTTCACTATGCATTGAACATTTTACGAATGAAAAATCTACAGCTAAAAAAATTATTGTTGTTATCAATTCCTTTAAATGTTGCTTAGCAAAATTTTCTTTTAATATTATATAATTTATATCCTGCAGATTTGAGATACAATTTAAGAGAGTCGCTGGGACTGCAAAGCCATTTTTTATTTGCGTATTCCCGATATCTTAAATATTCGTGCTCACTGTTTGATATTAGATCATTTTTACATTCAACACAGCCCTTGAATACCTTTTTCTTGGCGCTTTTTACGAAATATCCACTTACGTACTGTAAGCCGCCAATTACGCGTGGGTCATTTTTATCTTCAAGGGGTGTGAATGTTATATCGGGAATATTACCAAGTTCGCAATTTGTTGGCTGTTTGCTGCCCCCGCTTGTGATGAGTACTTCATGTAAAGTTTCACAATTGTCTATTTCACAGTTGGCTCCAGGAGCGTGGACACTAGAGAGGCTGTTCACAAGTAACGTCGTAAATGCTGCTTCAAATCGTTCTGGCGTAGGGTTTACGTTGCGGCATCCGTGGCTCCTTATGGACCCAAAAAAGTTTTCTATCGGGTCTTGATTAAGATGCCGCAACCAAACTGATGTTACAGAATATTTTGTTTGCATTTTTTTTAATAATAACTCAATTCCCTCTAGTGTCCATACCCAATTGTTCAATGTGGGAACATATTCTTTGTTTGATGTTCTAGGATTAATAAATTTCATTTCTTTGATCATAAATATACACTCCTTCCATGTTTTGTGATGGACAGAAGTAGGCGTTGCAGGTCCTAGAAGAGGCTTCCCATATTTTTTTTTTTTTCCAAAGCTTCCGTTTAGGGAATCAAACAGCTTGTCGAAGAACAAGAGGATGTCAGCAGTTTCTTTGGCTTCTGCAGGAAGTATACCCTTATCTGTAAAAAAATATAGTTTGTTAAATAATGTTTTATGTCTGATCTGCGTCATGTAAAACTATAGTATTTAATATTCGTATTTCATTGTAATGATCAGAAAAGAACTAGTGATAAAAGAATGTGTAAAGACAACATAAAGTAGTGATAACATTTACCTGCTAGATAGCCCATATTTGATGCCACAGTTTGGCTGAAAACTTGTGTAGCATTTTTGACCTTCATCCGGGGAATTTTGCTCGGGTCACAGTGGGCATCTGTCAATTTAGGCACCAATCGAATTCCTTTGTACCCTGGGTTTTCTCTATGTAAAGCCATGATATGAGACCATTTTGCCATTTTTTCTTCCCCATTTTTAATATATTTCAAATGTTTTGTAATTAAATTATTCCGTATACATTTTATCAGATGGGGTGGGTCATATAATGGTATGATGTCTTGGTTGTTTATCATGAAACTGTTATCTCGGGGCTCTTCTCCTTGTCTCAACAGGTTGCCCCTTGTTTCTTGTAAAAGATATTTGATGCAGTTCACATTATTTGTACCTTGGTCGCACACAGTTGCTACCACAATAAGACCGGCATTTTGTAGCTCGGTAATAACAGATTTTAACTGCTTCGCAAGTTCCGGCCCCTTTGTTGCAGCTTGTGAAAAAGTGTATGCAACAGGTTGTTTATAGTTTTTTATCAAGCCTCTAACCATAAACACCTGAGCATGATCTGCATAATCAGGTTGTGTCTCCAGGCCATTCGTGACAAACCCACAAACTTTGTCCTTTCGCTCATTGTATGTCACATTGGGTTTGAGTGACATTTCGTCAAACAGAACAATACATATTTTATGTTCTAACTTCATTTTCTCAGTAGCTTTCTTTATTTGCTGAATCATATTTTTGTTGATTCCTGCATTTATATCTGCCATATTAAGCAACTTCAGGAGAGTTTGGCGTGATGGCAAGATAAATATTTTCCTAAGAAATCTGTACCCTTTTGGGCTCTGTTTGAGGAAGGACAAAGCAATAATTTTTTCCTTTAATGTAAATCGACGGCCTTTGTGACCTTTCTTATGCTCTCTGAATTGTAGTAATGTCAAAATTTTTGATGTGCTAGGTAATTCATCGAGAGTTTTCAAAAACTGTGGATTCGTCGTTAAATTTTGCAGTGCCTTGATCTTTTTTGCCTGATTTTTGACCTTGTTGCGGCACTTACTGAGTTTTACTCCAACTCGCACAAGTTTTCTGTATAGATTATGCTCAGATTCAGTTACAGCAACGCGTTTCACCCGCCTTCTAGTAACGATGGTTCGTTGTTGCTTTTGGCATTGCTCTGTAATGAAATAAAACGTTATAGAAAATTATTTGGAAAACAATTATGTAACCATGTTGTTTCGATGAATTATTAAGTTTTTTAGTATAAAAATAGGGAGTAATAGTAATAAATGCATTACTTGTAGTCTACTACATTTACCTATCATAGAACAATTTTATTAAACATTTATTAAAAAATACAGTATACAGGGTGGAAACTTTCAGCGGGGCAGTAAGGGGAAGTACCTTAACCGTTGCAGCTACTCGAAAATGTTCTTAGGAGACTATCCATAATTTTTTATGGAATTTTGATCCCCATTCACAGATTTTCAAAAAAAATTACAGTTAGCAAGAAAATAGCCATTTTACACAAAAACATTTTTTGATGCCAATCGATCCTGTTTCTAATACTGATCAAAAACTTTTATGAGACCAACCATCATTGGAGTACTCAAAAAGTCACAAATTACAAAAAACTTTTCCCTTACATTTTGTAAAGAATTTGTGTGACTGAAATACAAATAATAAAACAAAAGACAAATGATCACGTAATATGCTTCTAGCAAGTCTAAACGTTCTAAATTGGAGGTCATTTTTCTCTTATCAATAGATGTCCAATTATGCACTTAATGTAAAATCCACAACACACTCGGAGCTTTTCTGACGCAACAAACTGTCAAGATTGTTTGTTATTTAATAATAACGAGTTCAAAATTTGAATTGTTTTTAAACTTTACCTTTTTATTCATTCAACAAAAATATCTCAACCGTCACTAAAAAAACTTTTGCGTAAAATTTTCATACAAAATGTACGGGAAAGGTTTTTTGCAATTTGTGACTTTTTGAGTACTCCAACGATGGTTGGTCCCATAAAAGTTTTTGATCAGTATTAGAAACAGGGTCGATTGGCATCAAAAAATTATTTAGTGTAAAATGGCTATTTTCTTGCTAACTGTAATTTTTTTTGAAAATCTGTGAATGGGGATCAAAATTTCATAAAAAAATATGGATAGTCTCTTAAGACCATTTTCGCGTAGCTGCAACGGATAAGGTACTTCCCCTTACTGCCCCGCTGAAAGTTTCCACCCTGTATAGGTACCTAATGACTTATAATAAAAGTATTTTAAGTAGTTTAGATAAAGCCGTTTAATGCATTCAAATGGCAAAATTCATAAAAGACACATGCCACGATTGTTTACTAAATAAGAAAAGTAAGGAAAAATACACTAAAGATGATAATTATCTTTACTTACCAAGATTTTTCTTAGTTTGTACGTCTTCCACAGCTATTGTAGCATGTAGATGCATAGGCACAGTATCTCTGGATACTGTATTGAATCTGTGTGAAGTAATAGGTTCTGGAATGACAATTAATTTATCACTTAGTTATAAATTCATATGTAAATTGATAATCATTAGCAACTATGTATTATACCTCAGCCAATATTGAAAGTATTTAGGTATGTTTAATCATTAATGCATAATGCAATATTAATCTTATGTACGATGCATAAAATAAATAAATTTTCACTACATAGTACCTAGGTACCTAAACTTTTATTATTTTATTAGCTTCTGCCTGCGTGGTTGGTATCACAATGAAAAGTAGGTAATATTATGTCTAAATAGAATCGAGGACAATAAAAAAAAAACATTCTGCTAAATGGTGTAATGATTATATCTTCACTTACCAAGATTTTCTTTTAATTGTACATCTTCCATAGCACTTTGATTGTGTGGCTGCATATCCACAGAGTCCAAATGTGAAGTAACAGGTTCTGGAATGACAATTAATCGATTATTTCAGCAAGCGGCAATATCCCTCGTAGGACTGACTAAACTCAATAGATTTTCTATTGTCTCATTAGTGCTGCTTGACAGGTTAAGTATGAACTGTTACCATATTATTATGTGAAGCTACAGTGGTCACCATTTGCAAAAACCACCACTGGGATTTAGGTTTCATTCTCAACTTGGGGCAATTTGTTATTGAGTATTTCACCAAACACTTGTGTCCAACAGAGGAGGCATAAGAGCTTGTATGGGGACATTTAATTATGTTTTGATAAAAGAATATCAATTTACCTTTCGATGTAGTAGATGCTTCCGACATCTGAAGAGGTCTCAACACTCTTCTTTCTGAGTTGAATTTTAAGAAAGATAATCCTGTAATCACAATAAAATTTCATTAGAAAAATTAGTAGGTTAACTTTGGTTCTGTAACACCTTATTGAAAACTAATTTAATTTTCTTAACAATTTGGCCATAAATAGGTTGATAAATATAATATTATTAATTATAGGTACAGGGCAACAAATGGGTTAATAACTAGCTTGTTTATTTGGTAAACTTTATGAATAGTGTGTTATGAGCAAAACATTACAACGCCTATGTGAAAGCATAATAATAACGTTGATCCATAGCTCCGTTGTTGCATGAAAGAAGGTCAAACCAATATATTTCATGAATAGTCATGGTAGGTAGACGCCGTTTTCTTCTGAATAAAGAAGTTATTTACCTATCCATTAAACCAGTCCTCCCCACAGAACCATTAATTTTGGTTTCCATAGTTAGGAATATAAAAGAGGATATAAATCTTTAGGCACCCATGATTAAAAGTAATCATAAACCTACTAAGCTAAATCTATATTCTTTGTGTTTATTAGATATGTATTATAACTTACCTGGCATGTTTGTTGTTGGTACAGCTTCTTTGCTGAGTCGATTATTCCGGCACCAATGCTTTTGTTCGAAGTGTTCACGACATACACGGCGGTATTTGAAAATGTATTCATTTTCAAGTTGCAATATGTCACCACCAATGGAATAGACCCATGTATTAAATAACTCCTTATCCTTAGCTGGGTTAGGGAACTTATGCAAATTCGCATTGGTATCTGAAATAATTAAGTAAGTAATCAGTGGTTGTTGAACAGTTGAAAGTCGAAACCTGAAATTTACGGGTGGCGGACTCTGCCCACAGTGCTTTGTCATAAGGGTGCTGAATTGCTTACATTTTAGCCCTACTACTACTACTCAGCGGCCGTTTATGAATAAAACACTTACCTAAGCTATTTACACATCCGGGGACGCAACACTTTCTGTTAGACATGATAATCGGTAAAATAGTTAACAATATGTCACAAATCCAAAAGTTCGAACTAAACGGGTAGTCAAGAGTCCTTTCTCAATACTTAGATTTTAACAATCAACAAAAGCACAAAATCAACACGGCCGGAGGAGCAGAAGCTCTACTCAACGGACTTAGGCGGAAAAAGCAATTTTAGACTATTAAAATCTAGAAAAACAGATAAAAACAAGCAAGACGCGGAAAATGCACACAAGCAAACCGGCGGCCAAGTTTGTTTTCATTTGTTTTGTTTGAAATTCGTTGTAGTGTTACATACAAAAACAAGTTAAAATGTGTTGAAATTATTTTTCTGTACCTTTTATTTCGATTTAAAACATTTGAGCTTTTATCTAGAAAATATTTTTTCGTTGTATTGTTTTTATTAAATATATCGAGGTATATCGAGGGTATGCTGCTAATGGAAATTGAGGGAGAGCTGGTCACACCGAAGAGCCAAAAGCATGACTGTTTTCATGCCATCTTGCGTACCGTAGTAGAACTACGTAGTAACAAAATCACAAAAACTGCCATCTCTTGGAGAGTTTCAGAAAAGTAACACAATATAATGATACCAAATTAAAATGTCAATTGCTTGCATAGGTCGGCAATACTTTTGATGTCCAACCTTATTTTGTATAATTACACAAGAACGATTACCCGTTCGCTACTATTAAGATTGTCAACCCTGGTCTGCGCTCGGCCGCTGTCGTGAATGGACCCTGTGTTGCTTGTTTGCAGCGGTTGGTGTGGAAAAAGATCGCTGTACAAATACAAAATATTCTATAAACCAAATCTGATACTTGATATTGTGGTAAGATAATTTTATAATCACACATTTTATTTCGGTAAAAGAAAGTAAGTAAGGTTTATAAATGCCTATTCGTCTGGGACTTGATGTAGTGACCTGAAGGTGTACTTCGGTGACTGTTACTTGAACTCCTCAAGGAGTAGAACTAGGTCTGCCGAGTTTGGGCTCGTTTTGTTAGTTATGATGAGACCTCACCACCGGACTTGATGGAGTGACCTGAAGGTGTACTTTGGTGACTGCTACTGGTACTCCTCGACGAGTAGAACTAGGTCTGCCAAGTTTGGGCTCGTTTTGTTAGTTATGATGAGACCTTACCTCCGGACTTGATGGAGTGACCAGAAGGTGTACTTCGGTGACTGCTACTGGTACTCTACGACGAGTAGAACTAAGTGTGCCAAGTTTGGGCTCGTTTTGTTAGTTTTGATGAGACCTTACCTCCGGACTTGATGGAGTGACCAGAAGGTGTACTTCGGTGACTGCTACTGGTACTCTACGACGAGTAGAACTAAGTGTGCCAAGTTTGGGCTCGTTTTGTTAGTTTTGATGAGACCTCACCACCGAACTCGATGGAGTGACCTGAAGGTGTACTTTGGTGACTGCTACTGGTACTCTACGACAAGTAGAACTAGGTGTGCCGAGTTTGGGCTCGTTTTGTTAGTTATGATGAGACCTTACCTCCGGACTTGACGGAGTGACCAGAAGGTGTACTTCGGTGACTGCTACTGGTACTCTATGACGAGTAGAACTATGTGAGTAGACCTTACAAACAAGATCAGAAGAAACTCGGCAGACCTAGTTCTACTCGTTGAGGAGTTCTAGATTCCAGTATCAGTCACCGGAATACACAAAGGAATAACAAAACAAGCCCAAACTCGGCACACATAGTTCTACTCGCTGAGGAGTTCCAGTGGCAGTCACCGAAGTACACCTTCAGGTCACTTCATCAAGTCCGGAGGTAAGATCTTGTCATAACTTACAAAACAAGCCCAAACTCGGCACATCTAATTCAACTAGTCGAGGAGTACCAGTAGCAGTCACCGAAGTACACCTTCAGGTCACTCCATCAAGTCCGGAGGTAAGGTCTCGTCATAACTAACAAAACGAGCCCAAACTCGGCACACATAGTTCTACTCGTTGAGGAGTTCCAGTGGCAGTCACCAAAGTACACCTTCAGGTCACTTCATCAAGTCCGGAGGTAAGATCTTGTCATAACTTACAAAACAAGCCCAAACTCGGCACATCTAATTCAACTAGTCGAGGAGTACCAGTAGCAGTCACCGAAGTACACCTTCAGGTCACTCCATCAAGTCCGGAGGTAAGGTCTCGTCATAACTAACAAAACGAGCCCAAACTCGGCACACATAGTTCTACTCGTTGAGGAGTTCCAGTGGCAGTCACCAAAGTACACCTTCAGTTCTACTCGTTGAGGAGTTCCAGTGGCAGTCACCGAAGTACACCTTCAGGTCACTCCATCTCATCCAAAGGTAAGGTCTCGTCATAACTAACAAAACGAGCCCAAATTGGGCACACGTAGGTCTACTCGTCGAGGAGTACCAGTAGCAGTCACCGAAGTACACCTTCAGGTCACTCCATCAAGTCCGGAGGTAAGGTCTTGTCATAACTATCAAAACGAGCCCAAACTCGGCACATCTAATTCTACTAGTCGAGGAGTACCAGTAGCAGTCACTGAAGTACACCTTCAGGTCACTCCATCAAGTCCGGAGGTAAAGTCTCATCATAACTAAAAAAACTTTCCCAAAGTTCACAGCCCACATCTTTCTACTAGAAGAGGGCTTCCAGTGCCTCCTAGCAGTCACTGAATTAGGTATTTGTATCTAAGTATTATTTAGTAAAAATACAAACAACAATACAAAATACTTTTTGTAGATGCCTATGTATTATAAAGAATATAGAGAAAAAAAAACTTTCAAAGTACCAAAATTAGTTAATTTGACTACTATTCCCGCAACTAACCGTGCGTACACTTGTGTGTGTGACTTTTGTCAATGTAGTAGTTCGATTCTATACCTATCAAATTTGCAAACGCGTCCTTAAATTCATATTTTAAAACAAATATGAAGTTTTACCTCGTCCCCGCCCGCAGATAATGGCGATCAAGTCGCGCGCGGTGCTGCCGTACCTCGTGCCCGTGCTGACGGGCGGCGGCGCCGTGGACACGCGCGCGCTGTCGGCGCTGGCGGCGGCGGCGGGCGGCGCGCTGGCGCGCCACCTGCCGCGCGTGCTGCCCGCGCTGCTGGGCGCGCTCGTGGCGGCGCGCGCGGGGCCCGACGAGGCGCGCGAGCTGGACCACTGCCGCGACGCGCTGCTGCCCGTCGTGGACCCGCCCGGCGTCAGGAGGTCGGTGCTCCCGTTCACGTTTCCGAGCCCGTTCTCGATGCTGATTTTCCTACGATAGCAGGTTGCAGTTCGGCGATCTATACGTGTTCGAAGAACATTCTACAAGTTTTGGTCTACTTTCCTTACAAAGTAGTGAGATGATCCGTAACATTAAACTTTGCTTGAATTTTTGTAAGATCCGTACGTCGATACGAGCTCAATATACAGATATCAATATTCAGCTGGAATCAAATCAGACGATCGAACGAATATTAGGCTGATATCGGACGCTCGAATGAAACCAAAATAGAATGGAATGCACTCGAGTGAATTTTCATTTTGATTTAATTCGACGAGAGGCTAACGTTCACACGACACCGACAAAATTAAGAAATGAATACTTATCTGCTCATTTCATTACATTTTTAGATCATTCGGAACGCGAGTGGAAGGTAGTGAATGCGAAATCCGACGTCGTTGTATTTGTTCACTAATTAATGAATTTTGTATTCAGACATAAATTAACAAAAAGTTAAGCGTCTGACATCAGGCTAAGACGAAAAGTAAATTGTCATGATGTGAACACCAACTGTAAACTATCACTGATCTGCCCTGCTCATCGCTTTGAAAATGATAGTGATAAATCCGAAACACTGACTTTCTAACTGATTCTACTAACAAATAAATTAATTCACAGCATAATCGACACCCTCTTGGAAACAATCCGCACGACAGAAGGCGAGAAGCACTGCGCGGCCGCGTCGCTCCTGTGCGCGTTCGTGACGCACACGCGCGCGGACCTGGCGCCGCACGTGCCGCAACTCATCCGCGGCCTCATCCTCCTGTTCGGCGACTCCGACCGCGACGTGCTGCTGATGGCCTGGGAGGCGCTGGGCGCGCTCGCCAAGTCGCTGGACCCCGAGAGGCAGATCGCGCACGTGTCCGATGTGAGGCAGGCGGTCCGGTATGCGACCGCGGATCTGAAGCCCGATGAGCTGCTGCCTGGCTTCTGTTTGCCTAAGGTGAGGATTTTTAGATGATAGATGCAATTTGAAATGTTGCTTTTAAATAATGCTGCAATAGTTCTTGCCATAAATGATAACCTCGTATTTAAGGCTATAAACAATAGGCTTGATAGTTTTTGAGAAACTAATTAGTAATGTTCCTTGTGGTTTATTTTCCTGAAAATATGAATATTTCAGCGAAATAATCTCTAAAATCATTTATTTTTAAATATTTTTAGCAATTTTTTTATTATTCTACAATTCAAAACAGGTATTTTACTTACTGTCAACTAGCCTAAAACGTCAACATTTTTTTCTCATTTATTTAAATATTAGCTGCGCCCGCGGTTACTCCGTGGGACTTATGCGTTTCACCCGCATAAGTCTCAATCCCGTAAGAATATCGGGATAAAAGTATCCTATGTCCTAACCCAGTTCATAGTCTACCCTTGTGCCAAATTTCATCCAAATCCGTTCAGCCGTTTTAGCGTGAAAGCGTAACAAAAAAACTCACTTTCGCATTTATAATATTAGTTAGGATACTTTATTGTACACCAGATAAATACATAACAAAACTCATTATGCAGGGTCTAGCACCAATCCTGCCCCTGTTCCGTGAGTCCATCCTCAACGGTCTGCCGGAGGACAAGGAGAACGCGGCGCTGATGCTGGGCGAGATCATCAGGCTCACGTCGGCCGCCGCCATCCAGCCCTCCGTCGTGCACATCACGGGCCCGCTCATCCGCATCCTGGGCGACCGGTTCAACTCCAGCGTGAAGGCGGCCGTGCTGGAGACGTTAGCTACTTTGTTGACGAAGGTAACTTTTTATTTATGTTATGGATAGCGATATTCAACACTGGAGTTTTTGAGTTCGTTCCGGCGAAGTTGCCCCGTTTACATTGCTTTGCAATTTGCGTGATAATAAATACTTCAATGTGAATAATTATCTTATCATTGCTGCTGGGATCTCGCCCGAGTAAATCACTGACTAAAAATGAATCTCATCCTTGTATCCAGGTGGGCGTCATGCTGAAGCAGTTCCTCCCACAACTGCAGACGACGTTCCTCAAAGCCTTGAACGACCCGAACCGTCCCGTGCGCATCAAGGCGTGCCTCGCGCTCTCGCAGCTAGTGGTGATCCACTCGCGCGCAGACCCGCTGTTCCTGGAGATGCACAACACCATGAAGAACATCGAGGACCCGCTCATCAAGGAGACCATGCTGCAAGCTCTGCGCGGCGTCATCACGGCGGGCGGCGACAAGATGACGCCGGGCACGGCGCTGGCGATCCTGCCCACGCTGTCGGGCGCCGGCCTGCTGGCGCACGCCGACGACCCGCCGCGCTCGCAGGCGGCCGGCTGCCTGGGCGCGCTGCTGCACTGCCTGCCCGACGCGCAGCGCGACGCCGCGCTGGCGCACCACGTGCTGGGCGCGACCGACGACGGGCAGCTGGCGCACGGCCGCTCCACGGCGCTGTTCGTGGCGCTCAAGGAGACGCCGGCCGTCGTGTACCGCGACGAGGAGCGCGTGGAGCGGGCGCTGCTGGCGCTGCTGGCGAGCGACAGGGTGCCCGTCGCCTGCAACGGCATCAGAGCCATGGGCTACCTCATGCGCTATCTGCTGAAGGAGGGGCGGCCGATACCGCCTGCTATATTGTCGCAGTTTGTTAGAGTGAGTAATATTCTAGATTTTATAAAACGCTTATGTATTTTCATTTTCTATCATTTCTAACCAAGGTTTTTTCATTGAACTTCCACGTTTTTATAGGCCATTGTGACTGTACCTAAATTACCCTTGGCTGATAAAATTTTCGTTTTTCCTAATTATGTTAATATTAGTGTTGCAAGTCGGTTCCCCTTTATGGGAAAGGCCGCACTCCACCCCGTACGGCCCTCGAGAACTCGTCTCCGGACTGAACACTCTCTCACCGATATAAGAAAGAGAAGAATTCCTATAAACTAAACTGCCCTGTTCCAACTTAGGAAAGCTAAGGGACAGGGACGGGTACAAGGTGAATTTAATATTGGAAATTCAGTTAGTAAACATAAATATTAATATATTATGAAGCTAAGAAGAGAAGAGGGTATGCAAAAGTATATGGTATATAAATAATGTAGTATTATAAATATAGGGACGCCAACGTCTCCTCGTCTCGCAGTTGAGCACCTATATCTGCAATACAGCCTTGATAAGGTGAAGGGGGTAAAGGGATCGTTACGCTTGCGCTTTTAATTATTATTTATAGCTACGTTAATTTGTCTGTTTACAATGTACTCACTTTAGTGAGGCCGGGAACCGTGTAACGTTTGCCTCATTATACGTGATCTGTTAGACCTAACGCATAGAACCTCTGAAGAACTAATACTATTCTAACGGAACACGTTCCCTAAGCACTATATAAATATCTTACTCAATCCTAAGACAGAGTACTGCGAAGTCCAACTGTTATTGAGGAAGACAAGTTTAGTATTGTGTAGTTCTAATCGCGTACTAACGTGAAAGACCCCCTTACGGCAGCCTAGCCCCTTTTTACTAAGTTAACACAAAACTAGTAGACTCACCCCCTTATTTATAAACGCTGCTTAAAGTTAAGTAATGATTAGCGCCTGTTTAACCATACATTTTTGACGTTTAAACGTTTCTTAACTTTAAACAACGTTTATGAATAAGATGGTCAGTCTCTAGCAGAATACATTACGATCGTACCTGGTGAACGCCGAAGTGGTAGTTCGTCACTTCACATCTCCTTAATCTGCCCCATTTAGAGGATGCGGTGCGGCTATTAGCGGCTTTGCGTCCCAGTAGCGTGTCTCAATAAATAGTGTCGATTCAGTAATAGGCCTACAAACAGCCGGGTGGGGTTTTAATGAGACTCGGTCCGTAGCGTTCTTTGAACGACTACCAATTCAGTTTGGGGTACCTGGTGATGACTACCGGAAATGTACGTCAACAAGCCTCACGCAAAGTATTCTGTGGTTTGGTTGTTTTATAACACAATTACATATTGGCTTGATAGCCTAGTTCAATTCTAAATGAGCTGTGAGTATTTATAGTTCTGCCTTCCAAATTTGGTGCGTCAGCTCAAGGTCAACAGTCGTCAAAAGTCAGGAGCGTTAGTGCTAAGTGTCAAATATCGTGGAAAGCCTTCGCCATTTCCCTATAACCAAATGTAAGTGACAATAATCTGAAAAGTACGGATTAGAATATGGACACGTAATTCACGAGAATGTAACATTAGTTATAAAACACGATACTAATTAAGAGTTTTTCGCCATTCTGGTAATCAAAGATCATTAATAGCTCGATAGCGATATCACCTAACTGTTACTTATAAATTTAATACAAATCAACTAGCAGGAACAATTATAAGGGCGGGGTTCTAGCTTAACTCTAACTCACTTACAAAATACTGCACACACACTAAAACATACTACTATACTGTAAACATACTATTATGTTTTTAGCACAAAACTTATCAAAGTACTTTAGCTATCTGCTAGAATAATAAAACAATTAATCCAATAGTATAACTACCGGTATAGGATAATAGATATTTACATCAATGGGAGCATTGGCTTTGCATGCCTTTTGAATGGCTCATAAGTTGTTTTGTTTTATATTTCAAGCATGACTCTAGATTTCTATTTGTTAGTTACCTTACTTTCATTATATTCATGTAAGAGCATGAATGTAATGAAAGTAAGGCTTCTTCGTACTAACTTTGAGAACCGGATGTTGACGATCTCTGCTTTGGTTTAAGTCCTTAGAATTTGCAGGGCCAACATGTTTCCCATAAAGTATAAATGGAATGGGATTCTAAGACGATCAATATTGATTTATAATTTTAAAGAAATAGGATCTTTTGTTATTAATTAGGGTAAAGTGTGGAGCTGTCAGACCAGACCATAAAATTGCGATTTTAATGTGTTTCTAAGTGACCCAAACCGTGTGCCAATTTTAAAGTAAATATAATATTTTGTTATAAATTAGAGAATGTTAATGACAATCACACCTTCGTGAATTATCTGCTTTAAGCAAACTGCATATTATTCCTAACCTTCCGCATCGTGTCTGTGTCCCGCAGAGCATGAACCACACGAGTAACGAGGTGAAGCAGCTGATGGCGCGCGCGGCGAGCATGCTGGGCCGCGAGGCGCCGCTGGCGGGCCCGGGCCCGGCCGCGGGCCCGGCCGCCGAGCTGCTGCGCGCGCTGCTGCCTGCGCTCGTCAACGGCACCAAAGAGAAGAACACCTACGTGCGCGCCAACGCCGAGATCGCGCTGCGGGCCGTGCTCAGGCTGCCGCACGACGAACAATTCCACTTGGTAAATATTACGTTTCAAATAAGTCTTACCGACTACTACAGCACGTTCGCCTCGCCAGCCAACTTTGCAGTCTTATCAATCTTTTGACCATGACAACATTGTCGATCTCGACCACGGGCTATAGGCCTCTGCCTGCGGATTGGAAAACCAATAGAATCGATTGTATTGTAGGGATAATATTATAATCAGCTGAACAAGAGACATTCATCTAGTATTAGCATGGGTACCGGGAGGGGGGTGCACTTGCACCTTCCTGGCTTCAAAATAAAATATAGGTGTAAAAACATTCAGAACTATAGAAATATCTCAAAACGCCTAACACAATACTTAACCTATTTGAGGTGAGATCTCAAAATTTTTGAGAAAGAAAGCTTCTGTGCTTTAGTCGACAAATTACTGAACTCCTATTTCCGAAAATCGAATCAGCCCTAGGCGGTGATAACATTATCGAGCTTCCTTCGCTTACTCTTGCATCCTAATCTATCTTAATTCTTAAGCTTATTTGTATAAGTCGACGCAGTTACATCTCTTTCTGTATGAATGGACAAAATAATACCTATCCCATTCGAGGCGAGATGGAAAACTCTTATTTTTAAGCCGTTCTGCATAAGTCGACAAAGTTACTCCTTTTCTGAATAGACAAACGATAACCTAACATATCAGAGGTGAACTGCAAAAATGCTCGAGCTCGCTTCGTGGAGCTGAAGATGCACCCCCTGAGAATAAAACTGCCGGCGCCCATGAATATTAGTGTCAGTGACCGGAGTTCGCGCTGCTGAAATTTAGGCCAAATCTTTTTGAACTTTGTCCAAGTATTGCACAAGCAATAAACATGTTCAATAATTAGCATTCCCCGAATTGTTGTTAATGTAACACAATAATCGCGCGCCGGGCGTGCGAATAATCGGGTACCTATCACAAATTCACAACATCCAAATATTACGATAACAACGCTGAATATTGCTCGGAATAAACATAGCCGCATTTCTAAGAAATAATGATGTAAAGAGAGATAGGTATCAGGTTTATCACATGATCTCAATAGATAACATGCGGTTTTAATAGCTTCTCAAAGAAGCTTGATAAGATTATGCCCCAACAGAATAAGATGTGGAATAATAAACAATATGATAACAATCAATCCCTGTGCATAGCATACCTAATATTTCAATTTTTGTAATCTTTGTAAAAATAAAATTGTTACGCAATATTTTGTATTTTATGTCTGGTATTGAAATTCCATTTCTTCAATATTTATTTATTTTTCTTTAGCAGTGCTACTTCACAAGTACTCCACGTTAAATGTAATTTATTGATTCCTAGATCGTAAAACCCGTTTATTGTTCGCATATACATTTGTATGCCAAATATTTTGTGCTTTGCGCCAATCAGAAAATATAACTACCAATAAACGATACAAAGGCAGAAAAGCCGGAAGTCAATGCAATGTCCAGTAATTACGTGTAGCTGAATGTACTGAGTGATCCGCCCCCTTTTGATAGCCCCATTTTTTTTTCTGTTGTCGATATTTCAATATTTGTATTATACTATGTATTGTGTGTACAGCAATGCATGGCGTTGCTAGAAGAAGGCGCGCGCGAGGCGCTGGGCGACGTGGTGGCGCGCGTGCTGCGCCGGAACATCTCCGACGGCCGCGACGAGGACCTCGACTGCACGCTGCTCACCTGAGCCCCGCACTCCTCGCGCTGATACTACCTACCACTTGTTATCCACTCTCTTTGTTCTCTTCATCCTTGTAAATATCTGTCAGCCACTTCTAAGTGCTGTTATTTTTATAAAAATGGAATGAATGTTTTATAAATAATTTTACTAGACTGGAAATATTAATTTTAAAATGCTATTATTAATGTTTAGGATAGAACTATACTTGCAAGAAAATTGATGTACAGTACATAATACCTCTCCGGCAGGTAACTGCAGACAAATATATTTTATTGAAAATATCATGCAATGTTACTAGTTTTATTTTTTTATACATACTTATGTCAAAATTAATGTAAAACTAAATCTAGAGGAATGAAACAATGTAATTGGTCTGTTAGAAATATTTTACTTTAAAAATGCCATTTATCTGCTTTTGTCTGGTAAAGTACAATAAAAACTAATCACAAATAGGATACATTTGATTTTCGTCATGAATGTCTGACAATGGTAATCAATAATAGCATTCCATATCTACAGTCAAAACAGGATTTTATATCCAAACATGTCATTGTGTTAAATTATCTGTGTAATGTGTAACAGAACATGAATGTATGGAAAAAGAATAAACAAAACATAATATATGGGCGTTTGACTTAATTTATCTTCTGATAAACTGCGTGTTATCAAATTTTCACATTATTCGGCAACAGTCTACAGTATGTTGAATAATTATTGTCAGAAATTAATAACTTTCCTAAACTGGTTTTACAATATGCACTGCAACTAATTAATGGAAATTTGTTCTCTTAGGTACGTATGAATAGGAATGTTATGTAAATGCTTTACTATATCTTATAATTAATAACACCACAAAGAACTAGATTATAGTTCTTTATCTTTATTTTTCTTAGTAAAACCTCTTTCCTGGATGAGTTCATTGCACTGCTGGCGGGTCAGCTGCGACAGCTGCATGCGCTCCAGCTCGTTATCGCTTTCACCGAGCAGCACTAACTCTGGAGGTGCTCCCGAGATGAAATTCACTACCAAGTCATTGTAAAAAGGAGCATCTTCCATCACAAATTTCTTTACTTCCGGGAGGCGATTCAGCGAACATCCTCTGCAAGTCTAAAAAACAGGCTTATTAATTTATTATAACATAAAACCATGCGCTGTTTTATATCGGTAAGTGGGTGTCGCTGATCTAACCTCAATTCTTGCCGATTTAATGTCGGAATTCTCGTAGCCTGCGGTTGTAGCTATGATAGCACAAATAGCTAATAATATCAGCTTCATTATGGAAGAAGTTTGCTTTCTGACTGTCACTGAACGTGTGACTGAACGGAACGAGAAATAAACTGAATTTCAGATTATAAAATGTAAATGACGTATTGTATCACGACACCACAGACTACATAGAGAAATTATAGTAGTCTATGGAGAAATTTGAGAAAACGTCAAACAATACACTATTTGACGTCCCACAGACTCAATATCCTATAATCTTTGCGTATTATTACTAAAGTGGGTGATAGACAACACCTACACCTACCACTGTTTGTCTCTGCATCACCCAAAGGCTGACTGGCAGAAAATGCCTATGGCATTAAGTCCGCCTCTGTACATTTCTGTGCTTGAAGTATTAAGTAAATAAATAAATAGACTTAAAGTACGCGGTTTTTAAGTTCGCCAACTTACTCGGCTTGCCGTTAGTGGCACAGATGAAGCTTGCTCACACTGTATCGCGATGTTGTCAAATTTCCTGAGCCAAACTAAACAAACATTACACAAATGTCGAAACAAAATGGCGGCGATGACAGAGGTACAGTTGTCGTCACGTAAATAAAACGCTGAGCGACAGTGCAGGGGATGTGTAGTGTAGGTCTGCGCACGGATACAGTCGCATCCTAAAGCACTAAGCTATTGTTTTATAATAAAGGGGGAATGTTGCTTAAAGGTAAGTAACGATTGGCGACTGTGCATACATTATTGACGTTTGAACGTCACTTAACTTTATAAGCAACATTTATAAATAAACCCCTATAAGTGGAATTGTTTTATTGTAGAATCATAACATTTATTTTATTACCTACTTAGTACAGACGTCAGCAGGTCAACCTTCCCGAAACTGTCAAATTTTCCCAATCAACTTTGAACCTTATATTTTAGCGATAAAGTTGAAAATTTATTAAAGAAATTTGACAGATTGTAGTAGGTTGATGTGCTGGCGTCTGTACTATGGAATAGGCTAGAATCGATAAATCACTCAGTGCGCAGGTAAACGGCCAGCGTTCTTTATATGTGACGGGACCTGTACGAAACTACGATCCAAGGCAGGTTACGAGCAAAATTTCAAACCTGTTGGATCGCCGACGAACTTATTCACCAGACAGCAGTTTTATAGTACACGTACTTAATAAATAAAAAATAAAAAATCATTTATTTCAGATGTCTAAAAGATCCATATTAGTTTCAAACATTCATTAATATTATTAGAATTAATACATTAAAAACATTAAAAATTAAAAATGACATTTATCAAATTATTAAAATTAAATACATTAAAAATTAAATTTATCAAATTATTAAATTAAAATACTAAATTACCCTTCTCACAAAAGACCTCCAAAGTGGGGATGAGATCCTGTCCGCTAAAGTCTCCAGGATTTTGTTCCGGCTGCCACGCAATCTGCAGATCAGGGATACCGTCTTTTTGCGAATAACGGCGTGAAAACCATCCGTGCGATATAGCGCGAACATCCCTGAAGCACTACAGAATCGGGGCAGCCCCAACATCATCCTGAAGATATTGTTATACTGGATGCGCAGGGCATCCAACGATCTTTTGGTGTGACTGACCCACAGACTTCCCGTGTAAAGGCTCTGACAATATGCCTTAAAAAGCGTAGCCTTAACTTCCTCAGAGCAGCGGGAGAATCTGCGGACCAGCATATTACCTTAGTATGATACACGAGCGAGTAAGGTCGTCAAGCCATAAGTACGCGTACAACTTGCTCGTGCGTCTATCACCCCTTTAAGGTTGATCCGCAGTTGCAGCCCACGAAATTCAAATTTCCTTACTTTTCTCGCAATTTGCAGGTCAGTGTTAGGTTGTATGTACAGACGCCAGCACATCAACCTACTACAATTTGTCAAATTTCTTTTATACACATGCAGATTTTTTTTATACAAATTTCTTTTATACACATACACATAGCACATGTGTGAGCACTGTGACCATGTACCTTCTATGAAGCTACCATTTACTGAGTACGTCTTTCATTGACTTGAATGTGCCCTGGCGGCTGAGAGTATGTCATGCTCACTCAAATGTCTCGCTGGTGGTGGCGTGTGTGTTGGATCGTTAAGTTCCCTTCAAAATGGTTGAGCTAAACGGTGCTGATCCATGCGTCATGTTCGTGAACGGGCGCCGTCAGTAGGGACTGGTCATCTCTTATCTGCCACGGCTTATTTTAATTTTTGAATTGTTTTTATCTTTTTATAACGGACGCTTTTTACGTGCACGTCTTTCTACATTGGTCTCACATGTATAATTTCAACACGAATGATGTAACCAATATTTTGTAACAACATCATGATTTAAAAGAGTGTCCGTGGAGTTTCTTGCCCGTTCTTCTCCATAGGAACCTACGCTTTGGAATGGGCAACTAGCTTCATATTTCTGACTGACTGACCCCTTGACAATTCAAAAGTGCCTGTAAATGGTTTAATTGAAATAAATGCTTTGAGTTTGAGTTTGAGTTTTATAGATTTTCAACTTTATTACTAAACCATAAGGTTCAAAGTTGATTGGGAAAATTTGACAGTTTCGGGAAGGTTGACCTGCTGACGTCTGTACTAAGTAGGTAATAAAATAAATGTTATGATTCTACTATATGTACTATTGTACTATATGTATTGATTTTGGTGGAGGTCTGTCCGGCTTGGGCAGAGCATCGCCATGTCCTCGTGGAGGCGATCGGCGGCGGGGATCTCTCGCGTCCGGCCCTAGTCCAGGCCATGGTACGGAGCGAGAGGGCATGGGAGGCCGTCACCTCCTTCTGCGAAGCAGTAATGCTCGCGAAGGAGGAGGCAGAACGCGTGAGGGAGAGGCAAATTTCGCGCCCTCACGCCCCTAGCCGCCGCAGGAGACGCCCTGGGCGTCGGGAATCGCAAACCGATTCCCGGCCACCGTAGGCGCGGGCTTGCGGACGGTGAGCAATGGGTAGCTCGCCGTCCGATAAGGACCAGGCCCGGGTCGACGGCGCGTTGTGTTCCACGCGCGCCTCAAAGAGATGTCAGCACAACGGAAGGGGTCCGATAGGACCGATGCCTGCCGGGGTTGCGGGAAAGTCCGAAAGGGATACCGTGGCCCCTGGCAACGTAAAGGCAACGGAAGGAACACGGGTGGGTTTTAGTCAGTAAGAGTCTGACACGCCCTCCCGCTCCACCCAGAGCGGGAGAAGTTATTTGATAATTTCCCACCCAAAAAAAAAAAAAAAAAAGGTTCTCAAGTTGATTGGTAAAATTTGACAGTTTCGGTTAGGTTGACCTGCTGGCGTCTGTACCTTGATCCAAATATGACTCGCAACTATAACTTACATATTATATAATATGTATTTACAGAATTATAATCGTTAGAATCATTAATACATCTCTCTAAGTTAGATTTGTTCCACACAAATCTCTTACGGAAAAAATCTTATGGAACAAATCTAACTTAGAAAGATGTATTAATGATTCTAATCTGTAAATACATATTATACATATTATGTATTTACATTTGTATTTACAATATTTGTTATGGTCGGGAATCAAAAAACGTAACGAATTTCGCGGGCTAAAACTGCGGATCCGAGCCATTCCGAGAAAAATTGACCCGTTACTAAGCTGGACAAAATGGAAAATTTTAAAATGACACTAAACGGACGTGACGAACTCCCGAAAGACCAATATTCTTTGTTCTTTTAAAGGAATTCATTATTTCATTACATACGCAGATCATAATCATAATAATCATAAATCTTTATTTATCTCAACATCATATTACAGGCACTGGTTAATAAAAAGCACTATCTTAAATAGAGAAAGGTGTCTGAGGTAGGAGGGTCCTGAGTTACAGATCACCCGGCTCTCTTAGATAGGACATGTTAATTTACAAAACAGTAGTTAAGATATTAATGGTAAAACAAAAGTTAGAAAGACCTAACAAAATTAAAACAAAATCAAAGAATTGCAAGTAAACATAAAATTAAAAGAAATATAGATATTATGTAGGTACATTACGTAACTATAAATTATATTATTATTCATTAATGCATACTTAGGTATCTGAATAAGAAAATAAAATAATAATGAACATAACAAAAAATGAAGAATGGAAATGGGGAAATGTTGTGTGTATCGAATGTTTGTAAGTGTAGGTGTGTGAGTGTAAATGTCTGGGTGTTAAGACATTGGTTTTAATAAGTTTTCAGTGGCAATGTAGTCCAGATTTAATAGCCAAAATCGTAATTTTCTTTTACAAATAGCTTTTGTATGAGTGTAGATAGATATTTTTTTATTAATTGAATTATAAAGAAAAGTGCCAAGAAAACAAAAAAACTTTTGGGAGAAACTAGTGTTATAACGGATGATTGAACAAACATTTGTTGATCGTCTATTTTGTGTTGGTAAATCGCGTATAGTCCCAGTCGCCCCCACATGGATTGCCACCAGGTGGCAATTGGGAGAAAAAAATCCCAGTTGCCACCGGGTGGCGACTGGGACCTTATTGCCCCCACTTCAAATCGCTGTACATTGCGGCGTGGATCGCCAAACCCCCTCATCGCTATATTTCTTACGGCCGCGATGACGGGGTTGGCGGTCACATTTCCAATGTGGTTTTATTAGTAGATAAGTGATATTTTTAGGGACATACAACAAGATTTAAAGAAAACCACAAAATATTATCAATAAAACCACACCAATACAAACAATGCACACAATAAACTACCCGACGGATTAAGTCATAAAACACGTGTTTTGTTTGAAGCACTCCAAAACCGACTCAGCGATAAGGAGTACACAAATCACAATAGATGTGTCATTCCCTTCCCCTACCCTTTACCGGCTTTTGCATCTATGACATTGAAATGCAATTTAGTCTATCTATAATCATGTCAGAGCAAAGTGCGTCTTGCAGCTCCGGACAAAGATACAAATTTACACCAAGTTTTTATGATTATGAGGTAATTTTTACGTTTAAGTAATTTGATTGATAAAACATAGTTATTGCAAATATGTAATTTGATTATCTGTGACTGATGATGACTAGCTTTTGTTCCTAGTACTTATAATTATTGTAAAAACTAAGATTTTCTGTGATACGAATTTACACCAGGTTTTTATGATTAATAATAATAAGTGATTAAAAGCAACTACAATAAAGAAAATCTAGTTTGTATGTCCCTAAAAAATATCACAAATATCTACTAATAAAACCACATTGGAAATGTGACCGCCAACCCCGTCATCGCGGCCGTAAGAAATATAGCGATGAGGGGGTTTGGCGATCCACGCCGCAATGTACAGCGATTTGAAGTGGGGGCAATAAGGTCCCAGTCGCCACCCGGTGGCAACTGGGATTTTTTTCTCCCAATTGCCACCTGGTGGCAATCCATGTGGGGGCGACTGGGACTATACGGTAAATCGTGATCTAAGGGGAGTTCAGTGTGTTTTTTTAGTACTGTCATGAGAATGAACAACTGTCGTACCTACCGTTAGCACTTGGCAGGTGTTGGTAAAGCTCAAAAGTTGGATAGAGGATTGGGAAAAAGCAACTAACTTTTAATATAGCTCTTTGGGCTCTCTCTAAATTTATCAAATAACTTTTAGAGGTACCGCCCCAAGTGGTGATGCAATATACTAGCAAAGACTGGCATAGTGCAAAGTAAACTGTTTTAATAACTAATGTATCAGATATATGTCTTAGATTTTTAAATATGAAGATTAATTTTCGGATTCTTTTAACTAGGGTTTCAATGTATTGTTGGAAGGTGAGACGGTAATCTATGATTATGCCAAGATATTTTATAGAATTCGTTTTAACTAATACAGGACATGAACAATGGTTGATGAAATTACATGAGTGGGCTTTCAAGTTGAAGTTGAAGTTTGGTTGATCCTGGGGTCTAAGGGAATAAGTCATGTATTTTGTCTTATCGACGTTGAGGGTAAGCAAATTAGAATATAACCATTTATACACCGTATCAAGACCTTGTTGAGCATAATTTTTAACCTCATCCCACGAGTTAGCATCGAATATCAAGATAGTATCATCGGCAAAAGTGATGATTTTACCGTTTTTTAGATTTAAGTCACATAAGTCGTTTATATAAACTAAGAATAATGTTGGACCGAGGATGCTACCTTGTGGAACGCCGTACTGATTAGGAAGTTCGTCGCTAATCCAATTATCTACTTTAGTAGTTTGTGTTCTGTCGGATAAATAGTCTATGAATAGTTGAAGTGGTAGACCTCTTACTCCCATATTCTCTAATTTTTTTACCATAATAGGAACTGATACTGTGTCGAATGCTTTAGCTAAATCTAGGTAAATGGCTAAGGTCTTTTTTTTATTATTTAGTTTGTTGACTATGTGATCTGTTAGTTCGTGGACGGCTTCAGCAGTTGACCTGCCAGATCGAAAGCCAAACTGTGATGGAGATAAAAGTGAATTTTGCTCAAGGAATTTAGTAAGTCTGGTATTAATTAATCGTTCTAAAATTTTTGACAACGTTGGAAGTATTAGTTGGATATTGGCCTATAATTATTGACGCAGTATCTGTCTCCGGCTTTGAATATAAGTATAATTTTGGATTTTTTAAAGGCATGCGGAAATATTCCAGTTGAGAAAGAGAGGTTGCATATGTATGTAAGAGGAGGAACAATAATATCAGCAAATCGTTTTAAAAACGATCCAGATATATTATCAACGCCAACTGCACACTCGTTTTTTAGATTAATAATTAAGGAACGTACTTCTTCTTCATCAGTAGGAAGAAGAACAAAGGAATTTTGAGAAGAAATAGTTGGTTGACTATCGGGTTCTATATTAGGAAAAAGTATATTTTGTGAGAGTAATTTTTCTGAAAATGTTTTACCTACGTTTGCAAAAAATGAATTTACTCTATTAATTGATTCAATAGGATTGTCTATTGAAATTAGCTGTGTGGATTGCTGTTTGGTTTTATTAGTATAAGTTATATTTTTAATTGCTTCCCAAAGTTTTTTGTTGTTTTTCCCTGTTTTTTTAATGATATCTTGCTCATAACTTTGTCTAACTTTCTTTAATATATCGTTGCAAAAATTCCTGTATCTTTTGTAAGTGCAAAGTGCTATCTCATTATCTGGATTTTTTATGGTTTTGATATGTAATTGATCACGATTTCGCATGCATTTTAATAGACCCGGTGTTATCCATGGCTTCAAAATTATTTTAAGTCTAGAAGTCTTGATTAGTTTTGTGTTATCATTTATAGCTTGGCCTAGGGAGTGTATAAAAAAATTGGTTGCCTCGTTAACATCAGTCATACTGAAAATCTTTTCGAAATCTATGTTTTTTATGTACGTTTCAAGTCCTGAGTCGTCTATTCGTTTAATAGTTATGGAGCATTGGTTTTTGATAAGCGTACGGTCTAAAAATAGAACAACGCTATGGTGGTCTGTAACCGAAGTTTGAGCAACATAACAGAACGCTGATAATCTTGTCTTTAACATTATATGATCTAAGCACGTGCGACTATGCGTAGGAATCGTGTGAGCTGGAAGCATACCATGAGAAGCGATAAGGTCGAGATATGCGTAGGATCTATTATCTTGGGAATTTTCAATAATGTCAATATTAATATCGCCAACTAATATGATATTTTGAAAGGATGAAAGATTACTTAGACAATCGTTGAGAGACATCAAAAATTATCGATATTTTTATGACTAGATGGTCGATAGACAGCAATAATTACAGTGTTTGTGTTAATTTTTAAAATAAGGCAATTGGAATCGACAATTTCCGGCTCATGAATATTGTACTGTTCTAGGTTTTTGCAGTAAATGACCACACCTTCATTTTGAGTTTGATTTTTGCGTGTAGTGAATGAAATATAACCATCGAATTCAGGAACGCTAGGATTTCGCTGCAACCAGCATTCGGTAAGAACAATAATATCCCAATCAACTTTTGACCTTGCAAGTAATGTCTGAAAGTTGGGAGTGTTACAATGAATACTACGTATATTTTGAGTCAATATTTTTAGAGTATTGGAAGAGTTTTTTAACAAAGAGTGGCAGTCATCAATTTTACAAGTGGTGGATTGAGCTACAGTAACAGAATCCAAATCATTATTTAGTATCACATTAAAGTCATCCATTTTTTAAAACATGATACTTTAGGGTGCAATTAAAATTACCTATGTGTTTTACCAACCTTCGAGAAACACTACGTCTCACGTATAAAATCTTTACAGAGATATATAAACTATAATTCGCAAATGAAATAATGTTTTAAGAACTTCCCAGTATCACGTTAAAACTGTGTCTTTAGTGGACTTCTTCTTTGACTACCTGTAGTTCGACGCCATTCGTCACTGATTATCGCGTCACGGTTGCCCGATAGGTAAAAACAAAAGAAATGGCTGATCTACCCTAATAACGTTAGTACCACGAAAATAAAATAACTTGTTTTGGAAGTTTGGTATTACAACTACTACAATCTGTCAAGTTTCTTTAATAGATTTTCAACTTTATCACTATAGCATAAGGTTCAAAGTTGATTGGTAAAATATGACAGTTTCGGGTAGGTTGACCTGCTGGCGTCTGTACTATAGAAAGCAAATAAAACAGCAGTGACTAAAATGGAAAATCCACCTTGGTGCTAATTTGATTATCATTATTTTAAGAATTTTATTGTAATACAATAAGATTTGTTTATAAAATCAATGTTATAATTTAAAAAAAAAACAGTATTCTTTAAAACCTCACAAAAAACGCAGAGTTAAAGTTAGCGACAGGAGGTGTGACACGCTAAAATTGCCTGTTTTACTTCTTATTTTTAATTAGATATATTAGCAACAATTGACTCCGTTATAACTAAAGCATAAGGTTCAAAGTTGATTTAAAAAATTTGACTGTTTTGGGTAGGTTGACCTGCTGGCGTCTGTACAACCACAATTAAACTCTGTCAAACGAAAGTAGACACTCAAAACTTTTAATCTATCTGCCCGATCTTGTGAACTAAGTGTGAACTATAACGGGATGCCGTAGATACCATAGTATACCATAGTACGACCGTAGTCGATTTCATTGAGTATAGGACAGCAAACCCAACCTTAATTTAAAATAGCAACATTGAAAATTTGTTTTGCTGTCAATGTCAGGCAATTTGACTTTTTTACTCATTACTCATCGTCCATCTGCGTCCATCGATTTGATTCAAGTAATATATTGTAGTCTGTGATTCAATTCAATTGTTTGTTAAATTGATTCAATTCAAGCGTGAGTCAGTGAGTGTTTAGTATTTGCACACAGAGTACTTTTTAATATAGGTAGTATTTGTTTGTTATTGCTATTGCTATTACCTAAAGAGTCTTTCTGTTTGGTTTTTGTTGTTAAAGTTTCTCTACCTTGGTATTAATTTGTAAATCATTCGAAGAAACTTATGCTATAAATAATCACTGATTCGCGATACCACACCATGCAGCAAGAACACAAAGATGCTATTCGAAGTAACTTTACTTCACTGGTGGAGCGAACGGATCTGGACTCAGTTGTTACAGCTCTGTATGAAAAAGGCGTATTCTCCGAGCAAATGATCGAACGATACAAGGTAATTTAAAGTATGGAAATGTCTTGCGTTTCCAAATAACTATACTCATTTTATTTCATGTTTCTGGGGAACCCAGGCTCAAATCTAACTTGTTAAAGTATGTTCTGGTCTCCACGGTACGGGTTTGCCTGATGTGCATATAAACATGATAGCCCAACCACTAACTAATAGTACAATGAGTGCTATGAAGATGAATTAATTATTTGTATAGGTTTTTTCGTGAACATCTTCAGTATCACATGATGCAACATGTTTGAACATCTACAGTTCACATTTTAATTGAGCAATATGGGTGTGGTTCAAACTGGTATTAAAATATCTCAATCTAATTTATAACCTGAAACCACATTTATTTTAAGAAGATGCCACATGAAGACAAATAAAACATTCACTTATTTACAGAATACTGCTGAATTAGAACGGGATCGTAAACGTAAGCTCTACAGGAATATTGTTCTTCGTGGACCTTATGCATTTGGCCATCTTGTAGATGCGCTTGGTGAGTTGGGCTACTGGGACCTGGTGCGGGATCTAGACCCCAATAGCCCTTTCTCATTCACACCGCGAAATTTTAATCCCATACCTAGTAAGTTGTACAAAATCTTTTGTTTATTTCACATGTATAAAGTTAGTTTTGGGGATAAGCAGAAACTTGAGTGCCAGAACACACATCCATTTTCTGCGTATCCCCCAAAATAACAACAATAATTTCATCAACCAAACTAACACTGAATCAGAATTTGCTGTCAGTTTGGTTGAAGAAATGACATGGCAGTCTTTAAGCTGACCTACAAGAAATATGTAGATGATAATAACTTTATCAAACAATATATCATGACTTGGTCTTGTTTTTCAGAACAAAAACCTGTTCCAGCAGACAATGATGATTTCCACAGTCTCAGCACATTAAACAGAAACAAAGTTGACACAAATAAAAGTTAGTAATGTGAAAATAAGTAGTCAGTACAATATATATATATGTATGTACAATGCAGGCCTAAAGCTAAGTTCGTCTTGCAGACAGCACAAGAACGTCATCGCCACCACTAGCTGCCTCCGAGAACGACAATGCAGCCTGCGATGAGACAATGGTGCCACCATTTACCGTCATCAAAAGTAAAAAGTTCATGGAGGACGACAACACCAAAGGTTTGAGAAATTGTGATGCAACATCATACAATATCAGCTGAGATATATTTAGATATATATTTACATTATTGTATAGGCAATATAATGCTAGCTACACACGCAGCGATCTTAGTCACCAGTGATTTCAAAATCTCACGTACATATACTGGTTTTGACATTGCTGCCGACAAATCGGCTGTGAAAATCTGTCGGAGGCGACTACTGTCGCTGCGTGTGCATAATCAAGGTATTGCTTAAGCTATGGGTAAAGTCATCAAGTGATCTCAGAGTTATAAATACTACAATGTGTTTGTTTACTCGTCAGTCTCCACAGTTTAGCTTTGTTACAGACTTAAAACTATACAGGACGCGCGGGCGCAACCGCGGCATGTTGCTGGACTTTACATACTCAGAGTTTAAAAATGAGATCGAAACGAAACGTAACGGCAGCGACGTGGACAGCAACAACCTCAAGTACCTGTTCCATGAGCTCGGCCTGCGCAGGCTCGGGTACCTCAACCTTACTAGGAACGTAAGTGTACATCAACTCCTGTTCATTTATTAGGAACCCCAATTCTAATGCAGTTGTTCAGTTTCTCATGCTTGCTCAAATTAGTTAATAAAAATGTGTAATTTTCGATTCGACAACCTGTCGAATGGTTGTGAATAGCTATGCTATGCCAAACTCTGATATGAAGTGGGCCCTAGAAGCCGAGACTATAAATAATAGTATATATATTAAAATTAAAATAAATAAATATTAAATTTCGATATATTATATTGAAAAACACGTGTGCGACGTGTGTACGAGTCGGGGATACCCCGTCAGGTCGTTCGTTGGTAAGCACCAACGAATAGCATTTCATTTTTAGTATACCTATACAGTATGTTAATTAACGAAAGGCGTTCCCGTTAACCCGCATTAGTATAGCGTCCACCCATACAAAAAAATGCATCCAAAAAAAAAGTTTGAATGGCCCTTGTCGCACTTGTCTTTCCACGTTGAAAGACAAGTGCCCGTGTACAGAGAATTTCTTTTACGTATCAATATAATATTTTATTTTAAACAAAAAACCCCTTTATTTTTTTAACATCTAAAGTGAAAGTCAAATAATTTATTTCAACCTTATTTATTTATTATTTATTTATTTATTGGATCTTCAACAGAGGCAACACAATTTCATGCAAGTTACAGTTTACAAACAGGGACAAATACAGTGTGCGCTTCCAATTATAGAAGACCACATCATTCTCTAATAACCTAGGTAGATACATTAATTCTGATAAAGCAAAAATAATTATAATAATAAAATAAATTATAACATAATAAATTAAAACATACAACACGAAATCAACAAAAATTAAATTAAAAACAAATGAATAATAAAAACATTAAAAAATGAATAATAATAACCATAAAAGACAACAGACAAAAATGACAGTAATTATTTGGATGTTAAGACTTAAATCTTTTTTAAACTTTGACATTTTGCATGTAATATCCAATTCATTACGCTTTGATACTTCGTTATACTGCCTACAGAGCCTTGGCAAAACGGCGAAGTGTCCGAGGTTTGTTTTGGATCCCGGCACATAAAAAAGGTTATAGGTACTTTTACGCGGCAAGCGAGATGGTGCACTTATCTGCAACTTTCCAAGAAGCTCGCTACAGTCGACAACCCCATTGAACAGTTTGTGAAGAAATGTGAGATCTAAAACCTTTCTTCTATTTAACAAAGAGGACATTTTATAATGTTGTAGTCTCAAGTCGTCGTAGCTCCTGATTTTTTTTGCGAGACGGCACTTTTGAACGTTTAAATGAACGAAAAAAGATTAAATTGATTCTAGTCGCCCCTTCGAAAAGGTAGTTTTCGCATGGAGAAGAATGGGCAAGAAACTCCACCGTTACTCTTTTAAAATGTTTTACAGTATTTTGTATACCACAATAGGTAAAAATAATTAAAAATGAAGAAACAACAGATAAATTAATTATATGATAGATACATGATGCTCACATATTTACAAACATTGTAAAAGTAGACGATTCGCCTAAAATTTTACAATTACTAGTTGATAAGTCAGTGTGTGAGGAAGTAACCACAGAATGTAAAATCAATGTAATAAATTAAAAAAATTACACAATTCGATTAGCAACCAGTTTGATTTTGTCTAGACTCTAGATTGTCCTATAGAGCAGGACCAGCATGTTTCCAAGCATTCTTATCTTCGATATAATCCTCTAATTTGTAATATGCTTGTTTACATAGAGTACTTTCATATGAGTACAGTATGTTAATTATAACCATACCTAAAGGATAGGGTACAAATAGTAGAAATTGAATATTTTGATAACAACACAAATAAAATAATTAAAATGAGATCCAACAGTAAAGCAGTTAACGCGTCAATTCCCCAAGGAAGTGTAATAGGCTGCCTATTGTTTCTTATCTACATAAATGACCTTCCTAAAATTATAAACGGACCATGTGTTCTATTTGCGGACGATATCTCTCTGCTCACCTCATGCCAGAACGATGACAATATAAACGCCAAATTAAACTCTCTTCTTTCTAGAGCTGTAACCTGGATGGATCACCATAATCTAGAAATTAACGTCACCAAAACAAAATTAATTACTTTTCATCCCCATTAAAACTAAATTTAATTTTTAATAATGCAAAACTGGAACAAGTAAATGAATCTACTCTCCTCGATTTGTCTATAGATACCCACATAAATTGGAAATCCCATATACAGAAAATAATAGGTCTTTACCTATGAAATTGCCGTTTTGTATGAAAAAATTTAAACGAATTTTTTTAATGTATTTTTTATTTGTTTTAATCGAAGTAATCACCCATGCAATCAATGCATCTTTGCCAACGCAGTGGCAGTTTATTGATGCCCTTCTTAAAGAAATCAGCTGGATGAGAGGCAACATATTCTTCAAAGGCATTTTGTACTGCCTCTCGGGTATTGAATTTTTTTCCCGCCAAGAAGTTATCCAAATTCTGGAAAAAATAGTAGTCTGTAGGCGCAAGGTCTGGTGAGTAGGGCGAATGACGGAGAGCTTCCAACCCCAGTTCTTGCAACTTGGAGACCGTCTGCTGTGCAGTATGAGGTCGCGCGTTGTCGTGCAGGAGCAGCGGAGACGAGCGATTGACCAATGCTGGTTGGAGATGTGCCAGCTTCTCCATCATTGTGTTCAGTTCTTTACAGTACACATCTGCAGTAATGCTCACCCCGTTTGGTAATCCCGACTCAAAATGGACTCAACCAGCCCTTTAGTTATGTCCATAAAAATGTATAATAAATTGCCAAATTATATTAGAGAAGTAAGTAAAACAAATACATTTATTCATAAATTGAAACAATTTCTGGAATCCAAGTCATACTACTCAGTAAAGGAGTTCGTAGAAGACAAATCAATTCCAAAAAACAAAAAAATCTCTTTGTAATACACCAAACATTATGAAATATATATAATATAATATGGAATATAGAAAATCAAATGTAAATATGAAAATATGAATACATAAATAATAACATAATGTAATAATAATCAAAATACTTCTAAGAATTTCATAATAATTACCTACATTAAGTATTCATATTTAATACATAATTTCAAAATTACACCGATATACACAAACCTAATAATAAGAATGTATAATTATTTATATATACATAATTATACATTCTGTCCAGCACAGACTATGGATGTCTGTGGTAATATACAGTGTGGCATTACGCGCCCGGCGCGGACTGCACCTACCGCCTCCACTTAGTCCGCCAGTGCGATAGCTGCAGACACTGCAGCGAAATCTTTGTCTGACATGATCACGGAGCATTAGGTTAGGCAAGTCTTGCTCACGAGAAAACATTGACACATATGAGCCGTCAATGTTATGACGTCAATTAATTGATCGTTTGAATGCTTGGGTGATTCAATATTATTGTAGGTGTAGGGCCCGCCTTTTAGGGAGCTTGTTGCGGCGCTTCTTCTCCCCAACTTAAACAATAGGAAGTCCAGAAGGTTGGCCCTATTACATTTGTTCAAAAAGTGCTGAATCTCTCATCTCATGTCTCCCAAATTAAAAAAAATATGAATTTAGGAGCGGATCTATGCTGACGTTCGTATCCTGGACGTTACAGGAGACTGTCGAGACCCTGAAGTCTCTAAACAGCGTGCTGGTGGACATCGAGAGCGTGTTCATCGTGGTGTCGTCACACGGCTACGAGCGGGCGAACTCCTCCGACCTGAGCGTGCGCTGCCAGGACGGCCAGCTCATCTCGCTGTACGAGATCATTGAGTACTTCAACAACAGCAACATGCCCGCGCTCATCGGCGTGCCCAAGGTCTTCATTTTCCAGATGTGCAGGTCAGTAACAAAAATATACCAAGTATTGACCTCCTAAACGCGATCATGTGCTAAAGGTGCGACTAGGTTGCGGTGTGGGCATGGCACGATTACGTACGTTCATCTATCGCGGATCGATTATCTCATGTAATAGATTCTGTTGTTTTTAGGGTTCCGTACCTCAAAAGCAAAAAACGGAACCCATATAGGATCACTTGTGTGTCTGTCTGTCACAGCTAATTTTCTACGAAATTGTACCGTGTGACATATCAAATGAAAAGGCTTATTGCGAGGATCATTTTTTAATAATTATAAAAGATTTACATTTAAAGATATTTAAGAAAATATATGAAAATTGACCATCCCCCCCCCCTTATCTCCGAAACTACTGAGTCTAAAATTTTTAAAAAAAGACAATGGTTATTTACTCTTAGATTATAGGAAAGCCTATAAGAAGTCTGGTCTTAAAATAACAAGGTAAATCTCTCAATATTGTGCGTACAACTTACATTTGCAGTTGTAATGTATGGGAGAACATTTTTTCATCTACAATGTCAAGGGTTAAATTCATCCCAACTACGGAACCCTTCATTGTGCTTGGTCCGACACGCACTTGGCCGGTTTTAAAATATCAGTGTGTCCTTGTGATCTAAAAACCGTCATTAAGCGAGTCGGGAAAAAGCCCGAAGTGTTTACCAAGTTTTGTTGGCGACTGTATGGTAAGCCACACGCACGTCAGTGGACAGTCGTAACAAAACCTAGTAAAATTAAGCTCGCCTCTTATTCTACTGAACATCCGTTTTACGCAAGGCCAATTCAAGGTCAATGTGTTACCACTGACGGGCAGGCTTTTGTCACCAAATATACGTATTGTATTTCAAGAAAATAAACCGTTTATACCCTATTTTCCAAGGAGCGCCTGTGCAATGTGTAATTTATGTGATTAACAGAGGCAGCAGCGACGACTACACGCGGCGCGTGGAGACCGAGGAGGCTCCGCCGCACATGGCCATGCCGCAGGGCGACGCCGCCGCCGCCGTGGAGCTGGACGGCCGGCCCGAGGCGCCCGGAGTGCGCGCCGCCTTCCGCGGCACCAGCCGGCTGCAGGAGAAGCCGCTGTACTCTGATATACTCATCGCGCACTCCACGCTACCCGGTCAGTCTCAAACTCGCATTTATTTCAATTAAACCATTTACAGGCACTTTCGAATTGTCAAAGGAGTCGTTCATTCAGAAAGATGAACCTAGTTGCCCTTTCCAAAGCGTATTAGGTTCCTATTGACAAGAACCGGCAAGAAACTCTATGAATGGACACTCTTCTAAATTATATTGTTACAAAATATTGGTTACATGATTAATGTTGAATTTATAATTATATGTGAGAACGATGTATAAAAAATAATTAGTTAGCCAGTTAGTTATTACTCCAATTATCCACAAATCTGGAAAGTCAGACTTTTGAGACGTTTTCTATCTCTATCAACAAGCACCAATGCAAGACTCAGACAATTCATACAGCTAAAGATAAAACTTAACCTTGCGCACGCGATGCAGTTGCTCCAAATATACCTATTTTAATTAGCAGGACAACCATTCAGGCGAGTGACATTGGCTTGGGTTCTGAGCAACCTCTCAATTACTTGTTAACCTAGCGACAACCACTAGCATCTCTCTGTCGTAGTAGGGTAGCCTTAGCCCCACTTTTTACATCCGATTTTCTTCCATTCTATCAGCTAATCAAACACAGAAATGAATTAAATTGGTTTGTTTCGTAGGTCTGGTAGCCCACCGCGACGGCAAGCGGGGCTCCTGGTACATCCAAGCCCTCTGCGAGGTGTTCGCTGAGCGCGCACATGACTGCCACGTTGAGAAGCTGTTTACGCTAGTGGACAAGCTAATGCAGTCCAAGTTCCACCGGCAGACCTCCTCGGTGGACCGCTGGGGCTTCAACAAGCGCCTCTACCTGCACCCCGGCCTCTATGAGCCCTGAACTAGCGAATAAGCCCCGTCCGGGTATTGCGTAAGAAGTTTTTAGAAAGTAAAGTTATGTGATCTTTTAAGTGTTACCTGTTAACTGAATGTTGGAAGGGTAGTGAATGGAAACTTACTATAATGAATATGTGTTTCTAACACTTAAAATAAAACTGTTTCCTGTATCCTCTGTAGTCCGATGTATGCTGTGCTTGTATGTTAATTTAGTTGTAATACCTTTAATTGTTCAAGATACATTATGTATCCATTCAGCCGTGAGGGCTTTATTCTAACTGCCGAGAATTTATGCATTTATTTATGAGTGAAATTAATGTACTTGCTGGGATGAATTTATCTACGGTATGATGGCTTGGAGGAGGCGGAACCGGTCTGAACTTCTTACGTAATATGAACGGTACCGTACGATACTGCCTTGAACTCAGTTCGTATGTACTTAGCTTTATAGTTTAATAATTAAGCAATAAAAGTGTGCCTACACCATCCAGCCGCAACATTCCAGTCTAGGGCACGTGTTACATATCAAAGGCTGCGCACAATGATACGTCTAAGAATAGTGCCAAATATGTAGTCGATACTGAGTGGTGGTAGAGTATAATTGATACTAGTAATAAATGAAATGTTAAGAATAAATAAATCAACGAAAACTTTTACAAATGGGATATGGTGTTAATATTTTGTTCATTATTATTTGAATTTATTTTTATTTTATCTGTTGAAAATGTGCCTTCCCCGACAACACCATCGTCCTATAATAATATGATAGCTAATGTGATCCTTTTATAACGTATTTCTATTATATTTTGTAAACCATTTAACCGAGTATGGCGATATTTTACGTAATTTATTTATTTTAATCAAATATATTATAGACCCAGCCGTAATCTACAACACTGCCAGGCGACACTAAGTTTTAATTTAAATCTCGTCCACTTAAATTGTATGAAGGTTATAATCATTTATTTAGGTAGCGCTAGGAAGTGTCTATGTAACTAATAATGTCATCTTTGTCTTCACGAAACGCAAGGGGTGTTTCACACACGTTCGGGTCAGCGTGATTCGGTACAGCCGGGCGGCAAAATCTAATAAAATATGTTAAATTGTACCGTTGCATGCACCCATAAGCACAATGTCTTGCGTTACATTGCACGCTACCGGAAATAGCGACTTTTCACGCCAAAAATAAGTCATGTTCCAGCAATAATTTTGTCTCAATGTTAGTAACTTGATATACAGAATGCGTAGGTGCCTGATATGTGATCGATCTTTTTACAGCCTGTATGTGTAGTAATGAGGATCTGTACTGCCATTTTATCACGATAGGTGGCGCATCGTCGACATGGCCATTGAAAACTGTCAATTCCATTCATTTTGTAACCTATCATTCAGTAAATTTAAATTTTCTCGAAATATGCATAAGTGTGCTGTACCAGGATGTACTAAACTACTAACCTCGGTGTTCATTATTTCCCAAAGATACTACGCCTTAAAAAAGTGGGAAACTAAAAGAGTAAAACTAAAAGTAATTTTGAATATGTTGATTAGTAATCTTCGGCGATATGGTGGAGCGATTAACGTCTTGGTAAAGTTCTACAGCAGGAACGTCAATTGCTTGCCTTTCAGACGCTTGAGGGCTTTGATTGCCGAAATAAAAATGTCGGTCATAGATAACCTAAAAAATAAAGACTACCATTTATAGTTAATGTTCTCTCAATTTTCGTAAATTTTCCTACCATGAGTCAAGTAATAATTAACATGTTACAACAAAAAAAATCTCCAAATCTAGAGCCTAGTACTGATGAAAAATATTTTATTAGATAGAAGTCTACCTCTCAATAAGATCGGATTTCTTTCCAGTAATCCTCGCTCCTCGTGTGTTTAGGTCGTCTTTCAATTCTATAAGCTTCCAGGAACAATACATGTTAGCAATAACGATGGTGGATCGGTTTCAACACCAAAAATAGCAAAAAACACTGATGATGTAAACAGTGCGAAAATGATTTGACAGCGGCCATCCCGCCGCTGGTGACATCTGCTCTGAGCTTTGCGTGTGGATCCCCATTGCTTCGGGTCGGCTTTGTTGTTTAAGAAATACTGTCTCTAATGTACCCGAACGTGTGTAGCACCCCTAAGCGTAATAAGATCTAGTTCCGACGTTCGGTCATCACTTTTAATAAGACTACTCCTACTGGTTGTTACCTCGAACCTGTTCCTGTGCCATACATGTACATCCTGGTTTCATTCATGCGAAACCAGCTTGCGGAAGTCAATTTCTGCAAGTTTTGTTGCTAATCTAAACTTCGCTTTATTCAGCACTTTACATAGCATTGAATTCATGGTAAAAAAAGGTTGAGAGACAGTTGCTAAACATCGTTTCCAGCAACATTTGATGCGGGAAACAATGCGTAGCAACAGTTTTTTAAACTAGCAGAAGTTGACTTCCGCAACCAATTCTTAGCCATGCTACACACTTGTTCGGGTCGTCATAATTCGCAACAGCCGAGCGGCAACATATATCGGATCATGACGACCCGAGTAAGAAGTTTTGTAGCATCCCTTACTATATAAACAATCGCGGCAAGCCCATTGTAAATGTGTACCCCAACGTTCCTTGTTTGCATTTATAGCCCGTTTATTCCGGGGCTCATGCCCATGATCAAATCTAATTATTTATTTAATTAGAGTCCATAATACCTAAACTCAAATTTACTCTTTATTTCGCTCGCTCACTCGAGACTGAGTGGTGTGCTGGCGGCTCCAAAGCGCCGAAAGTTAAGGTAATTTATTTTTACTTTGAAAATAATGGTAATTAAAAAAAAAATAGCTTCTGCTTTATATTTAGTATGATGCAGTATTTTCGATATAACGGAGGATCATGCCAAGCAATTTGAGGTATTATAGACTCTACCTTAAAATATAGGCATTCAGTTTTACACGATGTGATCTGCAAATATTGGAATAATCACGCCCGCGCCGCCGCGTCCTAATCGAAAGCGACCATCGCTCTCTTTTATAAGAATAATATGACATACTCGCGCGATCAACCAAGTCGTGTTTGTATCGCTTTTAGTTACACGGGGTCAGTGTTGTGCAGGGAAAAGTAAATTGTCTGCTTGACGCCCCGGGGGTGCTTGTAATGACAAAATGTTTGATAACACTGTGTGGTATAATAATATGTTACGAAGTTTTGATGAATGTTTGTTATTTTTAATGATGTGTTGTATTTATAAATAAATGACAGATTGTGATAAGTGTAGCCAATGCTAGTTCTATGGAAAAATCTGATATTTTCCCTAGTACTACGTAATTGACTAAGAACTCATATTTTAAGAAATATTGTACTATATTTTTTTACAAAATAAAAAGTATTTTTATTTGCTCATAGTTTTAATACACCACATCACATACAAAAATAGATAGAAATATTGATAGCACTAGAGCGACAGTCTGAACGCCGCGCTCATTTAGTTACGTCGCGGACAAGTCTTATAAAGAATATATAACTAGACGTGTTATTATGTGCACAAATGTTCACAGATCTACAGAAATAAAGTGCAAGAGGGCAAGCTCCCAACGTACCTTTTTAGGTATGGATTTTTAAGTTTGTTATTTGGAAAATGGTGGGTAGAAACTTCGCTTGTAAATGATGTAGCATGAGTTTCAACAATTGCCCTTCTTACTTAATCTCGCGCTGTATTGACTTTACTATCACTTCTGTAGATCAGTTAACATTCACTGGTTTGTTAACAAATATATAAGAAACAACTTTTTATTAGAAGTATTTTAAAATCTTGATTGGACTTTTCAAAGTAGTTCTTGTACCATCCAATGTATAGTACAATGGGAGTGCATGGAACCTCTGAGATACTCATATTAGATATTATTCAGTAGTCACATAAGGATGGAAGCTTGAATCGTATTAAATATTTGCAATAATCGTCGCTCACGAGACATTTTACAACGCATTTATATCATCGCTACAAATACAGTGCAAAAAACACAACTGTATTCTGAGAAAAATAATTAAGTAACAACAAGTTATTTTAACACCTCAACACTTACGAAAATAAGTTTGTAAATAACAGAACCATCTTAGAGAGCTACAAACAAAGGTCGCGTTTTACTCTTAATATCAAAGGTTGGAATAGTTCCTAATAATATAATATTGTAGGTGTTGTAAATTGCCCTGTGAAGCCAGCATCACTCATTAATCATTATCCATATTATCAGCCTTGTTCTTGTGCGCCCTATCGGTCCGACACGGAGCCCACGAGCGCGCCCAGCTTGCTGAGGTTGAGCCACTGGCGCACGCAGCCGGCCGGCCCGCCCGGCAGCCCGGCGCCGCAGCGCAGCTCCGTGTCGCCGCCCAAGTCCCGCGCCGCCAGCTCCGCGTACTCGCCCAGCTTGTCTAGCCAACGTTGCATGGGGTTCACCAGCGAGCTCTGATACAGCCAGTTCAGTACCGACGTCGTGGACCACCACGGCTCCAGCGACTTCCAGTCGTACACCACGATCGCGTCGTACCAGTTCCTCTTGCTGGCCATGCTGTCCTGGTACTTAGTCCACTTCGTGCAGCACTTGAAGCTGTCGGGAACGGTCTCTTCGGTGAGAATATCTAAAGTGGCCCGGTCTAGAGTTGCATTGTTTGTGTAGGGAGTCAGTTCCGGTTGCAAACTGGGCGTTATAATATTTGTATTCAGTATGTCCAGTGAGGTGATCGGAGTGAGCGGCGGACGCGTGGCAACGTAGTGCAGCGCGGCCAGCCAGGCGTGCGACACGAGCAGCGTGGACGTGAGCAGCGTGACGAGGCTGGTGAGGCAGGTGAGCGCGGCGGAGCCCAGGCCGCGCGCCAGCGGCGGCAGCAGGCCGGCGTCGGCCGCGGCCGCCAGGTCTGCGTACGTGAAGAAGCCCCGCAGCTGCGCCTGCTTCAGCGCCACCTGCCGCTCCAGCCAAAGCAGCCCGGCTTCGAACGATTTATCACTCACAAACACATTCCAATCCTGTTCATACAAATAAAAAAAGGCAATTAGAAGCTAGCACTAAGTTGATGTTGAAACTAGAATGGAAGATATTATTTCGCTTTTAGACTAGTTCTACTGTTACGTGTGACTGTCTGAGTGGCCGCTTATATAATGCAATTAACAAACCATGTAACATTTATTCCCTTCCAAAATACAAGTGTAAGATCGTTGTAAGCGAATACCTTCAGGGTCTTACCTACGTCGATACTGGAAGACTGTTCGCCAGGGAATCATAAATAATAAGCGCTAAAACACAACCATACACACAAACACACCCATACACACAAACAAACACACACCGTTGTTCGCACCTACAGGCACCCTCACACTTATTCACGTATTTCCTTGCATGCCTTAAAATAAAAGTAAATAAATAATTTTTAATCTAATAATATTAAATTCAATTTTAATTAAACTTAAAATGAGCGTAACTTAATTTGTATTAGAACTTTTGTATCATTATGCGGCAAGGCGCCGGTATCTGTAACATTAACTCATCTTTAAAATGCTTAAAACTCTGTACATACATTGTTTAGGATAGATGAGTTGTACCAACATTATTGTTAATAAAAAAATATTATTATTACTTACTATAGCGTTGAGGAATTCAATTTCCAGCTTCTTGAGCTGGTTGAGCTCTAGTCCACCGGAGGTGGCCCACTCGGAACATATCACGTCATCGTCTTCTCCATCGTCTTGCAAGAACTTGTTGCCCACCATCTGAAAATAACACAAACTCTTTAGATCAGCCGCAAATAATTATGAAGGTGAAGCTTACTTCAGGGTACTATTTCTATTGTTATTCTAACCAGCGAAACAAGGAAGAGATCAGCGGGCCCGGCGTTTTGGATGTAGTCGGGGTTGCATGCGTTGAGTCGCTCGAGGTACAGGATGGCCAGCACGAGCGCGCACGGTGACACGCACGCACTGCGCGCGATGCCGGCCGCCGCGTCCGCGTGCAGGCGACGCAGCGAGCGCCCGCGCTGTGACACCGACCATAGTTCACACGAGATCTCTGCAATGTCATGATCTTGTCAATCTTGATCACCATTTACCAGTCTTTTATATTTTAAACATTCTACTTTAATTTTTTGAATGTGATATATTTATGACAGTAATTCCTTCTTTTGATAAGTTTTCTAAGACTCTCCAAGGGTCATGTGTGAAAGCCCTGCACATTGTGGAATCAATTTAATTTTGTAATTATTGAGTTGTTTTATTGCAGTTATGATTCATACCAGTGACAGGCAGACTCAGACAGGGCAGTGTTGGCAGCTGCCCGTAGTACAGTGTCTTGGTGATACGCTTCAGGAACTCTTTGTGGTCACCCATGCTCTATGTTCAGAATAATTACATCTTAACTCCTTAACATTATCATGTATCAACTCCCTATGTGTCTAGAAGAGCACCCTCTTCTGGTTACATATTTTTAATGAAATATAAAAGTATACAGGGTTGCAGGGACGTTGACATGCAACCTGTTACCATGAATTCAGTATGATTGAACTGAACCCAGCATTGAAAATATTCATTGGTTATTTTATAAAATTATTATTATTTATTATTTTTTATTTATTTTTTATTTTTTAGTTATTTTGGAAGGGAATAAATGTTACAGTTTCCCAATTCAGTAGTCAATTACATACAATTACAACAGACAGTTACGATGAAATATCTTAGTTGTTCCATACATTTTGAACTGTGTAGGTATTGCACTTTTCTATAAAAAAGCAGTTTTTTATTTTGTATAACTGACAAAATATTTCTACTCTAGGGGATTTTATCTATAATCGTGTGCTGAATTCATGGTTACAGTTGTCGCATCTATGTCCCTGCCACCTTATGTTTTATAATTTCTGTCATTGTTTCTTTACAGCATCATCAGTATCATGGTTATTCCTTATAAAAAATAAAAGTGTTTAAGGCAAATAAAATAATTAAAATAACCCCATGGCCCATTGTAATTGTATTATGATCGATAGAATATAATTTACATAGGTTTGGTTTCACTGTGAAACAACAGATATATATCTACAATGGAATCTTGATATTTTTCCCAATGATTTTTATTCATAATGTAAATAAAATCTCAAATACAAATAATATAGTCATAGAAATTCAAATTTTATCAGTTAGTGCACTCCATAGTGACACAAATTCAATTAATTATCTTTGTAGATTTTTGTTATCAAGACAAACAAATAATGACCTTGGTGGTCAGTCTGTGATGTCATTCTGATAGAGAGCTTATTATTTAGGTTACATTGGTTTTTTTTTACATCAAGTTATTTTGAATATTGTAAGGAGTCCATAGTTGCATAGATGCTCAAGTTTAACAAAGAACACATTTTGTTATCAATAGTTAAAGTTGTAAATGACAAAAATATTATTATTTTGATGAGTAAATCATGCGGAACTGATTAGCTGGTCAGGTGGTTGTAACATTAATCTTAGCGGTAACAAGTTTTCATCATTTAAACAGGTGAATTTGCATAATTTTGCGACAAATAGAACAGAAATTATGCCTCGTAGGCGCCGATATTCTCAGTGAATGAGCAGGCCACGACATGACCTCTTTCCGTACCTTGATCTTGGTCCTCGAACCCTCTCTTCTCCTTTTTGATATGTTCGACATGTTCCCGGTAATTTTAATGAATTACTAAACTATTTTAACTAAAGAATGCAACTATTATAACGACAATTTATTAAATATGATACCGACCGGATTCTTCACGACGAAGAACCCTTTTTTTATTTTGTTTGGTGTTTCAGAGCAACCACGTTATGAACTTATGACTTATGAATCTGAATGCATCATTTAAACATAAATATTGTAGGTAAGCATATAACAAAACTTAATTAGCTAGAAAGAGATATTCAATCATTGCTATGCGCAAGAACTTAAAGTTTTAGTTTTGGAACGCAGCTTGATAAACTTTGATGACGTTTGAGCACCATTTGAGTGGTGAGAGTTGTATTAAAAATTACCAACCAAAGATTTAAATCTTTGTCTCCAAGGTGACACAGCCCAAGTTCACACGGACGTAAAAATATCGCGGCGGGATTTTATCGCGCACTGGATTTTCAATGCTCTGCTTAGCGCCGAGAGTTGAAAATCCAACAGTGTGTTTTTTCAACGCGCTAGGACGAGAGTGCGTCCCAACGCGTTGGATTCTCAACGCTCGGCTCAACACCGAGAGTTGAAAATCCAGTGCGCGATAAAATCCCGCCGCGATCTTTTTACGTCCGTGTGTACGTGGGCTTACACTACACTCCAGTGGCGAACAACCTGTCGGGGGCAACCAATCGAGCCCTCCATATATATTATTAGTCTATGGAGCCCTCCCCTGTCTCCTCAGTTATAAATATGAATTACTTTGACGACATATGTATGTAGAAACTTATAAGAGAATGAAGGATGCAGAACGAACGACGCAAGCTCGAAAATTTTAGCAGTCCAGCTTGAGTAGGTTATGTATTCTATTTACTATTCATGCAGAAAATAGGAGTTACTTTGTCGATTGACCCCTAGCACGTACTGCAGTGCGGTGACTTGCAATGCAGTGGAAGCGTGCTGGGCCCATAACCTGTTAGTAGATCGTAGTTAGTAGGGCTACATATGTCCTACTAGCGTGCAGTGTGCTTGTACCTATGTGGAACGCAGAAGATGATAAAAACTGGTTGTTAAAAATAAAAGCTGAGATAAAACTTATATTTTTAGTTTTATTCACTTTGACAACATATTGAAAAAGCAAGAAGAAAAAACGAACAGAAGACAGAACATGTCAATAAAGGAAGGTAGAAAAATAAATTTAGTCAGAACAAAAAAGGTCGTTATAAAACAAAACATACTCTTTTATTCTAACAGTTTTCGCCGCAACGAATAAAATCCTACAGTGTTTTCATATGCGTTTTTTTTCAGTGCGCGCGATTCCACTGTGTTTCATACTTCACAGATTTTGCGGTAAGCAAAACGCACCGCAGTGCTTGCTAAGCCTTAGATATGCAGAAAAGTTTGACTTGTAGGTACTATAGGTACACCTTTGCATAAACTACCATATTCGGTAGTTTGACACATTGGTACACAATCGTAGCAGGTGGCGTTCTGTAGGTAGTTTCTGCATACTTCTATGGGAAGAAGGCGTGAGTGATGGCGTATGTATGTGTGATACATAATCTGCGTAGGCGAATTCTGGGTCAACTCAATTTAGATTGTCATCAACTCGCTAAGAAGAAGATGCAGTCATTATTATTTCATCATCATTTCTCATCTTTGTTGGTCGTACCGAGATTATGGGACAAACCTCAAAGCTGGCAATCCAAAATTTGTATATACTTTTTTAAATGACACGTGAACTCACTAAATCGACTAAATCTGTACTCGGTTGTTTAATTTGAGAAATTACAAGGCAACACCAGAGCTCCATTGACAGCTGTCAAACAAAGGCAAAGGAAGACAATCGAACGCTTTTTCGTTCAGAGAGCGATTGCTTACTCAAATAAAAATATACGACAACATGAAATAATTAAATAGCGGCATCCGCATAAATAATTTATCGTGTGTGCGGTATAACATTGTGTTAAAGTCAGCATGTGCGTACCTGTAATTTAACGTCGGGCGCGTGTTTGCGGTGACTCGTGTCATTGATATTGATTTCTTTTATTTTGTGAGAGAACAATTTCGAAAATGATTTAACCGGATCAGTGAGAGCTTCGGACCATTTGTTACACGTGAGAGTGGAGGAGACAATGTTTGGAGTCGAAAGCAGTGTGTGATAATGTGCGGACAAAATGAAAACTAAGAGTTTTTTGCTGTTTTCGACATCGGTGTTTGCAATAAGTATATTTCTGATAGTATTTCACTCGCAGCCGCCGCAATCCATCCAGAGTATTGTCACGCAAACACACCAGCATATAAAAGATTTTCAGGTTTGTAAAATAGTAATACATTTTTCAAAGTAGAAATTACAATTATTTTTTGTGTGGTCCTGGGTTCTATTCCTAGGTTGGGCAGTGATATTGGGTTTTTCGGAGTCTGGATTTATGCCTGGTTGATGGCATTAAGCTCACCCCCTATTATATGGGACTCAATCATAACTGGAGAAACGTGGGTGTACTATTATAGGTGCTCCTCTGGCTAACCCTTCGGGGAGACAAGTATGATGTTATGACCATCATAACTAGAGATTGGATATTCCGATGCATAATTAACTAAAGTAATTTTTTGGCTATAAAATTAATTAATAAATCCCAGTTTGCGAGGAAATCTGCAAATGCATTATTAATTGGAGGCATAGTATGGAAGTGACTGCTTCCAAAAAAATCATGCTTTTCATGCTTAAAAAAAACTATACTAGTATAACTAGTATAATAAAGCTGAAGAGTTTGTTTATTTGAGCATGCTAATCTCTGGCTAAACTTGCTAAACTACCAGTTGGATTTGAAAAATTCTTTTTGCAATTGATAGCCCAATTTTTGAGATATGTTATAGGCTACTTAACATCAAGCTATGACACAAACAAGCCGGGCAAAATGAAAAAAAGTGAGAAAAAATGCTAAGCGAAAACGGAGTAGGTAATAGCGTTGGTGGGAATTGGGCTGTTATTTTAGTATATTGTGAAATTTATAAAAATCAATACAAAAGTGCATTCCATAATAGCCAATACCTCAATTTAAGTAAATATGCATCAAATTATCCAATCCCTAATCATAACATAACATTTTTGTGAAGAAAAAATATTTGGCTGCTGAAAGAATGTGGTTAAAATGTAAGGAAATATCTCATTTAAAAGTTTCTTAAAACATTTTTAAAAGCTAAACGCCGCCTAATCAGTTTTATTTAAGTATCTAAAATCTAAACTTGTATAATATTCTGTTTCACATACTTTTGATCTGTTGCACATTGTTTTTAATATAATGCATTTTCTCCAAACAATGGAGTTCAATGACTAACCACAGTAGTAGATATTCAAATGTAAACAAAGATTTACCCTGTAACCACAATACTGATACAACAACCATTTGTACTATAAATAAAATAAACAGTATTCTAGTTCATTGTTACATTTGTTTAGAAATATCAAAATGTTTTTATTATAAACCTTATAATAACCCACACCTTGACCCTCTGATCCTTATAAACTTGATTGTATTACTTTACTACTTCAGTCTTCTGTCAATTAAAGTATATTTCATTTATTTTAAAAAGGGATACAAATAACATTATCATGTTTTGATGAACAAACAGTTAGAGGAAAAGAATTTGAGAGAATTCTGCAACTTTAAAATTACAATATTATATATAATCATTGCTTGGATGTTAGAGCATGTATGATAAATATATATTCTTTAAATGCATGGGCCATCTATAAGGTTAACATAGTGTTAAATATTACATATTTATATTATTCTCTTCTTGTTCTCACACACTATTGTCTACATTTCTTTCTCATTTCTCCTGTCGGAGGTCTGCTGGAAGAAATTTCTTAAGAAATAAGCAGTACCTTTGTACTCACAATTATGATTATGTCTTATCTGTATCTATTTTTCTGTGTATATAAATAATAATAATAATAAAAAAAAAGAATTTTTGATATAATGTGTAAGTCCAATAAAACCTCTTGTTATTTAAACTACTTGGTTTAATGAACGGGAGATGAAAAGACCTTTTGATGCGGTTCAACTGTAGTATCCTACTACAGAAGACCCTTAATCTATAGAATTATTGAAGTATAATGATAGCATCAGCCATAGCTCAACTTTCAACCCCTTACAGAATCAAAAAATAGACACTATGTACATAAACCTTTTGCAAAATATTTATAGAAACAGCGTCTTTCCAGATCAATAAAGGAGTTAAACCAGAAGACCCGCTGTATCTGCAATTATTCACGGCCGTACTGGAAGAAGTCTTCAGAAAGCTGCAAGCAGCAAGTTGGGCAGAAAGGGGCATTATGGTTGGACATAGGAGATAATCCATCTCCGTTTTGCCGACGATATTGTCCTTTTTCGTCTTCAGTCTCCGAGCTGACTCAGATGCTAGAAGAAATTAGCACGGCAAGCCTAGAGGTTGGACTTCAAATGAATATGTCAAAGACCAAGTTGATGACGAACAGCGCGCACATGGCGGGGGGTTGAATATGTCGATGAGTATCTCTATCTTGGTCAAATAGTCTCTTTAATAGAAAGACAAAACAAAGAAGTTGCAAGACGCACCGAAAATGCATGGAGGAGCTATTGGGCCATGAAAGACCTAATGAAGGGCGATCTTCCTCTAGCCCTTAAGAGAAAACTCATCGACGTGTGTATTCTTCCCATCGTCATATATGGTTCTCAAACATGGTCTTTGACAATTTAACAGAGGTCCACGCTCGGGGTTTGCCAGAGAGCTATGGAACGGAGTATTCTTGGTATTAAACTTGTGGACCGAGTTAAGGATACAACAATCCGTTGCATCACTAAAATAACTGATGACACAGTTAAATGGAATTGGGCTGGACACTTCTGCCGCATGTCAGACGATCAATGGGCCAAACTTACGACCCAGTGGGTCCCGCTTAATAGCAAACGACATCGCGGCAGACCTAGACGGAGATGGCAGGATGCGCTGGACTCCTTTAATAAAAATTGGTCCTTGGCAGCTCTAGACAGAGAGGTAGAAAGCGAGTAGGGACGCCTTTGCCCAACAATGGGAATACAATAACAAGAAAAAAAAAGATAATACACTTCTGGACACATCTATTGGCCCACCTTGTATTTTCAGTTTCGTTTGGTCCTAGCTAAAATCTTATATTCAGGTCGAGCAAAAAGTGTTTATGCAGTTTTGAACCTGGCACATTCACAATTTCATTCAATAGTCTTTTTTTGAATTTCAAACAGAATTTAAAGAAACAAAAGACAATTTGGAGCCTGTTTGTTGATATCAAACAATCGAATACTAAGAAAACTTGGTTTTATTGGTTTACTTGGATTTAATTCTTGAAAAAGTGATTGATATCTTTGGTTTTGCAACAAACATTACTTATACTTAACATTAAGGTGAGGTTCTATCAATAATCTATGGATACTTCACCTGAAGTCGCCGCCCAAGCTGTGGCACTTATTCAGGCCAGACACAGCCAAAGAAACGTGAGTGCTCAACTTAATTTAAGTCGATCTGCGGTCCGAAATGTTTATCGGAGGTACCTAGAGACTGGCGGCTTTGTTCGTCGCCAAGGAAGGCCACGATCTCGGGTCACAACTGAAAGGCAGGATCGATTCATCGTGACGACCAGCTTGAGAAATCGTCACCTTACCTCCATTGAGATACAAAACCAACTTCGCGACTTCCACGGAGTATCTGTGAGCGCTCGAACTGTTCGGAGAAGGTTAAAAGAACGCGATATGGTACCACACAAGCCAGCTAATGGGCCCAAACTAACGCGAGCCCACCGAACAGCGCGCCTTCATTTCGCACGCAGTCATTTAAATTGGACACAGCAAGATTGGAGCCGTGTACTCTTTTCTGATGAGTCTAAAATTGTGTTACATGGCAATGATGGAAGGAAGAAGGTCTACCGACGTAAGGGAGAGCGTTTCGCACAATGCTGCTTTGAAGAGAGGTTTGCTTATGGCGGTGGCTCATGGACTGTCTGGGGCGGTATATCCGCGAGCGGCAAAACTCAACTTGAGGTTGTTACAGGACCACGGCTGCCAACATTAAATGCTGAAAGGTACATTCGTGAGTGCTTAGAACCTCACGTGATACCATACGCGGACTATGTGGGCCCAAATTTCCTTTTTATGCATGATAATGCAAGAGCCCATGCGGCCGGCATCGTCAGGGAATATCTTCGGGATGTGAACATCACAGTTATGGACTGGCCAGCCAGAAGCCCATACATGAACCCCATTGAGCACATGTGGGACGAGCTAAAAAGACGTGTTAGGGCTCGTCAGCCAGTTGCCCAGACGATGCAGGAGTTGAAAACTGCCATAGAAGAGGAATGGGAGATGATCCCTCAAAATTTCATAGAGCGGTTGATAAACTCTATGCCTAATCGTATGAGAGCTGTGGTAGATGCCCATGGAGGCAACACGCGTTATTAAATTAAACCTTTATTTGATAAAACATGTTTTTTATTCAAAAATCAATTGCCTTTAACAAGGCGCATATCCGACTTGTTAGGCGTAGCTCCATGTCGTATGGTATTCTGAATTCAAATTTAAAACAATACGATCGAAAAAGATGGTAAAATGTATCAGGTTTAAAACTGCATCAACAGTTTTTGTTCAATCTAGCAATCATATTTCGGTAGGGGCCATCGAAACCTAAACTCTAAGGTGGGCCAATAGATGTGTCCAGAAGTGTAATTAAACGAATGACAAAAATTCAGATAAACTAGATCCAATGCACAATTGTACTTTATTTATTATTTATGTACTTAGTTGTAAATTGGAATAATAAAACAGAAAGACCACTAGGAGAATATATAACATAATGACATTACCCTCATTTTGAGCTGGCTGGATTACCCGCTCTTTGACTGAATTTCAACAAGATTGTAAATCGAAAGATTTTTGATAGCATACTTTAATTTAGTTGATAGTTTACTAAATTAAATGAAGCATAAATTAATACTAAACTATTTACTATTGTTTATATTATCTGTCATCCATTAAAATAAGATTTACCACGCAACAGGCGTCGTTGTCCCAGCAGGAGAACCTGCGCGATGTAGAGGAGAACCACCTGGTGCAGGAGGAGCAGTACTCGCGGCTGCTGGGGCTGGATGGGCGCCAGGAGCTGTGGCATAACACCACCACGCCCGCGCTCGTGACGTACGCGCGCAGCGACGCGCACGCGCAGGCCGTCAGCTTCATCCGCGCCGCCGCCAAGCTGCCCTACACCGTGCTGCTCTACAACCTAGGATTGAAGCCCTATTCTTTGGCTGTGGTGAGTGACTTAACTAGAGAGTAGTAGTCATTCAACTGAATGAGACGAAATTCAAATCTTGTATAAAACGCACACTATGCAGGCAGGCATATTATAAGTTGGGGGATTACATCGATGATAAAATGTTTGGTTCAATCCTGGTCCTGCTCCACAACTACAACTAATTGATTAACATTTGAAAATACAGTTGGAGCTGTTGAAGATTGTAAGACCATCTTTGCATTGTATAAACTCAATCTCCTTTGAATTATAGAATTGCATAGCACAGGTGTGAGTACTACGTACTAAAAAGCTACCATTTACCGGTCTTTCATTGACTTGAATGTGCCCTGGCGGCTGTGAGTATGTTATGCTCACTCAGATGTCTCGCTGATAGTAGCGTGTGTGTTAGATCATTTACCTCCCTTGAAAATGGTTGAGCTGAATGGTGCTGATCCATGCGTCATGTTCGTGAACGGGCGCCGTCGGACTGGTCAACTCTTAGCTGTCACGGCTTATTTTAATTTTTGAATTGTTCTTTGTTTTATCTTTTTATTACGGACGCTTCTAACGTGCACGTCATTATTATTCTCACATGTATAATTTCAACATGAATGATGTAACCAATTTTTGGTAACAATTTTTTATTTAAAAGAGTGTCCGTGGAGTTTCTGGCCCGTTCTTCTCCATAGGTACCTATTACGGTTGTCTATTGTTTGCCCGAAGATTATATGCCATAATCATCATTTTCCCGAATTTCATTTACCCGAATTTAATTTGCCCGAATGTTTCATTTGCCCTAAAAGACATATGACATACTTTTAATTACCCGAATTTTAGATACCATAAGATACGAATGCCATAAGTATTGTTTGCCTTATTTTTATGTGCCATAATAATTATTAGACATAATATTTAAATGACATAATATTTAAATGGCATAACAAGTATTAGACAAATATTTAAGCCCCGTAATAATCATTACACATGATGACATTATATTTAAGCGCCACAATAAATTGTTTTCGGGCTAGGTCGACGGAGCCCCGCTTCGCGGGGCTCCTACTTCTGTGTGGTTTATAAAAAAATAACCACGAAGGGGATGGCGGGGTCTATTCGCTCGCTTCGCTCGCTCACACGACCCCGCCATCCCCTTCTAACCTAACCTGTCCGAGTCGGGGTGCCCTAAAGTCCCAATTGCATCCAATTTCTCTTGATATAAACAACCGTTACACACCCGATGTCGATGGCAAATTATGTTATGGCATATCATAATATTATGGCATGTGATAATTAGGGCTTACAATGATTATGACAAATGATGTTATGGTAAGTGACTTTATGGGAAACAATGATTCTGGCACGTGACTAATATGGCAAATGAGAGTAGGGCAAATGAGTATTATGTCGTATGATATTATGGCTGTTGACTATTATGGCAAATGATATTAGGGCAAATAAAATTCGGGTAAACGGCGGTATACCACCTATTACGCTTGGAATTGGCAACTAGCTTCATATTTCTGACTGACCGAACTCCTTGACTATTCAAAAGTGCCAGAAAATGTTTTAATTGAAATAAATGCTTTGAGTTTGAGTTCATTATTTGCTTGGCTTTGGTTTCTATAAGCTTCTCATTAGCTCAAGGCCTCACTGTTTATTTTTGTTTCGATGTATAAATGAATCCCGCGACTGCGGCGAAAATAACCGCGAAATAATTTAGCTAGAACGGTCATGGACAATTTTCGCGATTATTTATTGGAGTGGGAACATCCGTCAACAACTATCGGCTTTCAGCACTAGCTACTCAAAGGCGGCCAAATGACCCGATTGCTGATATTATTCATGAATATGTCGTCAACGGAAGACATCAGTCATCGGTGTATCTTTCGCAGGTGTCAAATTACTGCAACTCTTCGAAATGTGCCATCATCGATCTGGACCTGGACGCGTTCCCGTCGCACGTCAGCGACGAGAGCATACATGCCGTGCGCCCGCTCATCATACAGGTGAGTTAAAAGATGGCTTCCTCAGACCAAAAAAAAAAACATGCCCTACACAACACCACAATGTTGTCTTTTTTACGTGCAAGCGCATCCAGAACTTGGTGGCGATGGTCGTTAAATGCAATAAACAATAAAAAATCTCAAACCCATGGTTTAATAAAGATATCGTGGACGTAGGAATGTTAAAACATTGACTGCTTCATTTAGACGATGAAAAATCTTCGCGCAAAAAAGTAGTTGCTCTCAAAATAATACCTAACGACAGGATTGAACTTATCGGGTGAGTTTGATTAGAATTTGCCATCGTTTTCCTATACTAACCGAATGTTATGATTGGCGCCAAAAATACCGACATACGGACTCGTAATGGGCAACCAAAATAGTTTTCCTGTGGCCTTGCAGTTTTTTTGCTAAACGCACTTAGTCCGTCAGTAACTCAGTACTCAGACGATATAATAGACTGATTAAACCTGATATTGAGGCGCTACGGTGACTTAACTCTAGACTGATCATACGGAGGCCCACTTGCTGCCCACGCCTAATTATGGAGCTATACGCGGTAGTGTTCTGGTCGCTGTGGTAGCTAAAGCAAATTAAAACAATCTTAAACCACTTGACTCCAGTTGCTCTTTTGTAATATTTTGCAAACTTCCCTTTGCGCTGTGTATCTGTAAACTGTTAAGGAAAAGCAGAAACTTGGGAAATCTCCCAGGAAAATGAGTATAAATCAATATCAATCACGGGAGAAGTCGATTATTTCTTTACACCGCCCGCCCGACACGGCTCGATTAAGTTCGAAGAACAAGACGACCTTCGTGCGGGTTTCCATTGGATTATTTGTCCAAATAGGAGTCCGCAAACTGGAGCTCCATAAAACTGGTCGGAAATCTGCCATCTATTCTCACCTAATTTTGCGAAATCCCTGAAATTCTTATTTCCCCGAAACTTTGTCTCGCTTGTTATACATCTATACTATAACTAGAAGTAGCTAGAACAGTAGCTTTGCACGCAAATCTCATGTAAATCGGGACAATCTGCATTTCAGTACTGCAGTTTCAGACAAAGAGTTTTCAAATAATATTTTTATTTGCCGCGGCTGGTTCAAGTTCATGTAATTATATTACACCTGTCATTAATCATCACATACACACGTGTAACAAGGTTTCTATTATATTTGAGGTATATTCCATTTGTAAAAATTTTACTCTTTACTTAGTTAATTTCATAATTATCAGATTAAGACGTCTGCTATCGACTAGAGGTTTTTTGAAGAGTACCTTGAACCTCGTCAACTTGACCTTTAGACGCCTTGTGTAACAAGATGTTCGTCATGTATTTGTTCTCATGTACACTCTTGAAAATTTTCTTATCCTCCCCCGAGATTCATGGCGATAACGACAATGTCTGTGCTCTAACATTTTGGTGCTCCATAAAACGCTTCTCATCCTCAGTTGAATTACTGCGTATCTGGAGGCTGCCCCCTACGTCATCAGGGACACTGTTTTGTTCAGCTATTGATAGCTAAGGTCTATTTTAAATCTTTGTTTCCAATTGATGTTATTTCCACTTAAACAAAAATCAACTTTATTTATGTGTAAATAAAGTTGATCTTAGACTGACCAGTACTGTTGAAAAAGTCATAAAAAAATATGAAGTTGTAGCGCAAACTGATCCTTGTATGTAGGCATTACAGTTGTTTTTCCAAAAACTCGTGTTTGTTTACATGTTTGGGAAATAAATTGCGAACGAAGATTAGCCTTTTGGGATTGAGTTCTGCTTTAAGTCCTATGTAAGGGATTGGTGACCAATTTCAAAAGTTTCTACAGATTTCGAATACTTTTGTACCATCTGAAAAACTGACTCAATCAAAACAGTAGTAGTTGAGCTTGTTATGCATGTAACTTCACAATACACGAGGGAATCTAAGCGAGCCGTAATAGCCGGAATAATAAGACGTGTTGTGTAGTAATTAGCGGCACTGCGGCAGTGAGGCGGCGGCGGCGGCACGTTAGGCTCAGCGCGATTGATGGCCGGCCGCCGCAGTCTGTCATACTCAAGTTATCAACAGACAGGCGCACGTACCGTCGGTCTGTCGGCCGTCTGCCGCCCACACGTTATTGTTACAGAGCAGCGCACGATTAACTCAGAGACGCATTTGATTTCATCCTGTAAGATGATTTACGTTGTGAATAGCTAATGTGACAACAACTCCGAGCGATACTGAATGCTCGATTAGAGAATGCTTGGACCATTTGGCACCAGTGAACCAACTGTGTTAGCCCTTTTTTTTTTTGGGTGGGATATTATCAAATAATTTCTCCCGCTCTGGGTGGAGCGGGAGGGCGTGTCAGACTCTTACTGACTAAAACCCACCCGTGTTCCTTCCGTTGCCTGTACGTTGCCAGGGGCCACGGTATCCCTTTCGGACTTTCCCGCAAGCCCGGCAGGCAACTGTGTTAGCCCTTAGGTACAGTAGCTTTAACGAGCCTAAATACTGCTTAATCTGCATATTCGGGCTATAGAGGAGCTGACGCTCGCCTGAACAACTGCGTATTTTTATGAGATACAATGGAAATGAGTTGAGGTACAACCAAGGTATCTCAAAGAGCTATCTGGGACAGCGTAATGAGATAAAATGTAACCTTATCCAGCAGCGGTCAATTGTATTAAATGTTTTTGTTAAATTAAGAGTTTGTTAGTGGAGGCTAAGGGTTAGATTAGTGCAGGATACACGTACTTGTTATGAACCCATTTAAAAGGTCACTGCGCAGTAGAGATGAGCTCGGAGCAGTGCTGTGCAGGGGACGTATCTGTGTCGATTTATTACAGCCGCGTGTAGTTGAAGGAAAGTGAGTTGCTCTTGTACAGACAGTTCGATAACGGTTTATGAATTCCTATTTTAATGTAATGGGAAGAATCGTACGAAATGTTGCATTTGGGCTCAACATGACCAAACATAATATACACGAGTAGGGCAGCCCAGTACTGCGTGACTTTAGTCATTGTGATTATTTCAACGGCGAAGGAAGCAGATAACGCCCAATTTTGGCAATATTGCACACCCATGGTTCGAGGAACGTGTTAGTTCCTACATGCCGGGGCACGATGTGCGTTGGTGCCGGCATTACTTGTGTCAACACTCCACCAGATAAGATATGGACACATTCATCGGCGCGCAACGCTATATGTGATTATTATCGATAACTACAGCGCCATATTGCTTACTAAATAGCAACCTCATATCGTCACCCTCCCCGCTAACTGTTGTATCTCACAAACTGACGTATCTGCATTGTTTTGTATTTAGAGCTCAAACAAAATGTATCAGATCTATGTGTAGCCAAAATAGCACCGACAGTTGTCAACCGTTCTTTAAAATCCTATATATTCTTACCCTACCATCATTGTACATCTACGAAACTAGTATATTTGTTAAAACACACATGTCGCAATAAAAAATAGCTTCCAAAAGCTACTATAGAAAGTAACGCGACAAAAATAAGTTAACGAGTTCGAAATAACACATGGCAGAACAGTCCTAATGAATAAAAGTACTTTCTGTATGGCCACAAACATATTTAACAAGCTGCCTTAGACATTAAAATCGTTGAATCTCGACAAATTCAAACGTGTACTTATGAAAAATTTAATCGATAAATGTTACTACTCAATAAAGTATTATTTGGATGACAGTTCTATAATCCCTCCTTCAGATATTAAGCATTTTAGTTGACATTACACTATAAGTTTTACTGTTGACATTCTGGATTATATTTCTTTTATATTCTATTATTTTTGTACTTGCTTATGTTTTATTGTTTACATTACATTACATTTCATTGATTTATTACCTATTTTGACATTTGTATTAATCTACTATTTTAATTTTTTGACTTTTCTGTTTTATCTTCAATTTTTATTGTTGACATTTTTGAAATATTTAATTAATTTGGTACTTGTTTTGACATTGTAGTTATTATTTGGAATTTAATTAATTGTCAGGGGAATATTATATTGATTTACAAAATTATAAAAAGAACTCTTTTTATAATTTTTATGTGATATTGTGAAATGAAATAACTAAAATTGATACTAACATTTGTACGCCTAATGGCAAAGCATAGAGAACTTACAAAAATGTAACATCTCACACACCTGTGTATATTATGTAACCTATGTTTACAAATAAATACTCTGAACTCTGACATTACCAACGTGTTCATAACTTTTCGAAAAAAAGTTTTATGGCCTTAGGGCTTTAGGGCAACTACTAACTCAAAGAGTAAGCCAAGAGCAATATAAAAAAGTTATTAATTCATTAATATGATTGTAGCGCCCGACTGAAAAACTGTTGCCCTGGAAAAATATCAATTGCTAGTTAGGACAGTTTGCGGGGAGGGTGACAATATGTGTGTGTTGGCTATTCGCAATTTTGCGCTGTGCAATTGTGTGTTTTTTTTTTCCTGTGGCTTTTTTTTTTCCTGTGGCAACACTACAGCTAACAGCTGATTTGAATTGCTCTTGTAATTTTATTCTTAAATATTAAATTTCTTTGTTTTTTAGGCCTATTTTCAATTACTCATCAAGTATATAGGATAATATTGTGTTTTTTATATTAGATTCACATACAAAGTGCAAAATAAGTGTAATTTTTTTCAATTGAATCGGTGACAGTTACCGGCACAAGTGAATTTTTGCATTGTCATCTTGATATCAGGTACAATTCTTTATATTTTACTTGCTATTCGTTTGTTTACGTATAATTATTTCACTAGCAATTATATAGCTCACTTTTAATAAGGCTACTTATTGATGCCAATGACCTTCAAACGTAAACATAACCTTAGTTTGGTTTGGTGACAGAACTTCTTTTTTACATCTAAATTTCCTTTTTTTCCTTATAAAGTAATCATCTCCAACACTACTGCCCAAAACTATCTTCTCTTTTTAAAGGGTCGTTCAACTACAGACGCGGGCGTGGAATTACTGAAGAGCATATTCGAGGCCTGGGAGGAGTCGCAAGATGCTCTTGGCATTTTCTGCGACTTGTCCAAGGCCTTCGATTGCGTACATCATGACACACTCATCAGGAAACTGTACCACTATGGTATGAGGGACAAGGCTCTTGACCTTCTGACTTCTTATCTGAACAACAGAATTCAGAGGGTCGATATTAATGGCAAGAGATCTGCAGGATCTGCGGTCACCATGGGCGTTCCGCAGGGTTCAATTCTAGGTCCTTTCTTATTTCTAATTTATATAAATGACTTACCTTACCACATAAGGGATAATCACAAGATCGTCTTATTCGCAGATGACACTTCCCTCATTTTTAAAATCAAACGTCAGTTAGTCAACTATGAACAAGTTAACGATGCACTCTCTAAAGTTGTGCATTGGTTTAATGTAAATAATCTTCTCCTGAACGAAAAAAAAAACTAAACTCCTTAGATTTTCAACGCCAAATGTCAGGCAGCTAACTACTAATGTTCAAGTTAATGGAATAGAGTTGGACCCTGTAGAGTCAACAGTTTTTCTTGGAATAACTATTGACGGTAAATTACAATGGGGCCCACACATAGAAAAATTGTCAGGAAGGCTTAGTTCGGCCGCTTATGCTGTTAAAAAAATTAGACAGATAACTGACGTAGATACAGCCAGAATTGTTTATTTTAGTTATTTTCATAGTCTTATGTCTTATGGGATTCTTCTCTGGGGAACCTGTGCGGACATTCATACTATCTTTGTTCTACAGAAAAGGGCTGTTCGAGCCATTTACAACCTAGGTCCAAGGGATTCCCTTCGAGAAAAATTCAGAGAAATAAACATCCTGACTGTAGCCTCACAATATATTTTTGAAAACCTATTACATGTACACAAAAATATATCAAATTTTAAGAAAATGACCGATATTCATAGTTTAAATACCAGGAATAAACACAACCTTGCTGTACATCGCACACGTCTCCACAGAGTAGGCAACTCGTTCATGGGTCAATGTATACGCTTTTACAACAAACTTCCCATTGATATTCGAAACTTACCCATTAAACGATTTAAAAGCTGTATTAAAACCAAACTTTGTAAAAAAGGGTACTATAAAATTTCAGATTATTTAGAAGATAAAAAAGCGTGGGATTGAGCTGCTCGCTCTGCTATGCTTTGTGATAAAACTATAAAATTTGACATTTTAATTATTATGTAAATCATTAAAAATACCAGTTTTTTATATACATATTGACATTGTTGAAAATTATATACAAAATAACATGATTACTTTGTAAAGTATTATATTGTTTTAATTATTGTGAATGTGAGGACTATGTGGATATTTTATTTTTATTGTTTTTCCTCTTTCTTTAATTTTTTCTTTCTCAGTTAGTTTAAATGATGGTCTGGCAGTTTGAGTACTTTATGCGACCTACCCAAATGTCCTTTCTTTGGTATTGTTCGTCGAGTTGAGCTCCTTAAGTTCTGAGTTGAGCTCTACGATTACTGACAAATGCTTGCACTGACTGGACAGGTCCACTCAAATCTGTGTGGTTCTTTCCTCAAAAGACCATTTCAGACACTAATCTACATGGTCCTCATATGGCCTGACCAAGATTATGTCTGGACTTTAAAAGAGACTGTGACCTCTGAGTTTGTTTCGGCCTTTCTTCTCAGAGTAGTCAGATAGGAAACGCCGAACTCATCTAGCATTTTCTTCTTATTTTTTTTTTTTAATATGACGTGTAAAAGTGATTGCAATATCCTATTTACAGAATAAACAATTTCATTTCATTTCATTTGTGTAACGATGCTAGGCTTGTTCTAGCTAAGCTCAAGGGTATGTGATGGTGTATGAGCGCGATTACAAATCTCTGTTCACAGTAATGGAGGAACTTCCTATACCTCTCGAAATACGATAGCTTGTTACGACAGTTGGTGATTGCTCCGCGGTATCAGCATCAAAGAGTCTGTAACTTTGAAAGGAACGCAGGACAGATAAAATAATCGAAACTTAAAGTAGATCTAATGCATTATTGAATTACATATATTATATAATATTATTCAAATAAGGTATGATTGAGCACCATATATAAAATACTATATCAATCACAGATATCAGGGCACCAAAAAATCGTCTGCAGATCTCAGTATCGGGAAAATAATTGTGGAACCATACTGGGACCACTTCTGTTTCTGCTGTATGCTAGTGACTTAGCTAGCGTAAATTCCCATAACTGCATTCTATATACTGACGATACGACCCTCAGTATCTTAAATGACAATTATGACGTAAGTGAGTACCAGACCGAAATTAACGAGACACTAAATAAAATTATAACATGGCTCAAACAAAATAATCTCCACATTAATATTAGTAAAACCAAAATGATCCAATTCCAAACCTACAACAGTAGGCGTCCATAGCTTAGAATACAGCATGATAGATAAAAGCATAATTGTGATTATACCCTGAAAACGTCATGTGGTGGTCTCAATTGCGATAGCAAAGAATTTTTATTTTATTTTTATTCAAGAGGAACAACAAACAGCTAAAATATAAAACACAGGAACAAGAAATACACAAATCATATATACAATATTGCAGCCCACAACTGATTAATAACAACCACAACGATTAATAATGGGATACAATACAGTGAAAGTAATCGCTAGGGTAACAAATACATTTTTTTTTATATTTTAGTACTTACTTATTAATTTTAAAGTTGCTCAAGAATTTGTAAATTTCTTTACCAGTATCCCACAAAACTGCGGAAACCTTAAATTCCTCGCCCTTGCTCTCTTTTGATTTACTAAGGGCGTTTCATCGTGCCCGATTGAATTTAACTTTAAGCATATTAACCCCATAACAATAATAAAAGCTTTTAAGCAAATCAAGATCAAATTGACCGAAGATCTTGGGGAATGTCCATTAAAATCTGTACCTCCATAATTGAGACCATAGCGCCTTACTTAGCCTTAATATTTAATTTGTGTGTGGATCAAGGAGTCTTCCCGGATTTAAAGAAATACAGCAAGTTAATACCACTTTTCAAATCCGGGGACAGTAAAGACACCAATAATTATAGACCCGTTTCCGTGTTGCCGGCTTTCAGCAAGGTGTTTGAAAAGGTAATGCTTAATCTAATGCTCAATCATTTTAACACAAATAAAATCCTCCATGATCAACAGTATGGTTTCAACAAAGGACGTTGTACGACCGACGCCGGTGTAACCTTATTAAGACACATTTTTAACGCGTGGGAAGAGGCGCAAGACGAAATAGGAATCTTTTGTGACCTCTCCAAGGCATTTGATTGCGTCGATCATGAAACCTTACTCTTGAAACTTGAGTATTACGGACTTGGAAAACTTGCGCTCAATTGAGTAAAATCTTATTTAAATGATAGACAACAGCAAGTTTAAATAAATGGTATCAATTCACTAGGTTTAAAAATAAAAATGGGTGTGCCACAAGGCTCGATATTGGGTCCATTGCTCTTTTTAGTGTATATTAACGATCTAGTCTATTTATTAAAAAAAAACAACCACAAATGGTGTTATTTGCTGACGATACTTCCTTAATTTTTAAGGTAGATAGACGTGCCACAAATTTTGACGACGTAAATAACCTATAACCATATACTGCAGGTCCAAAATTGGTTCACTGCTATCATTTAGTATTAAATGGAAAAAAAAACTAAGTGCATAAACTTTTCTTTACCAAATGTGAAAAGTAGTAATTGTGAGATAGTATTGACTCAAGAGAATCTAGAATTTGTCGATAAAACGGTTTTCCTGGGGATCACGCTCAACTCAAGGCTTCAATGGGGTCCTCATTTAACATCTCTTGCAGGACGGCTAAGTTTAGCAGCATATACTGTCAGAAAAATCCGTCGATTTACTGATGTAGATACCGCGAGGCTAGTCTATATCAGTTATTTTCATAGTATCATGCCTTACGGTATTTTACTGTGGGGACGGGCTGCAGACATCGAGTCTATTTTTATTCTACAGAAAAGAGCGATCCGAGCCATATTTTATATCCGCAGGCGCGACTCTCTAGGGGAACTGTTTAAGGATATTAACATCATGACGGTTCCTTGTCAATATATCTATGAAACAACAAGAAAAAAAATGTCTATTAGTTCAACCAGGTTTCAGACTGTCCAAAGTAGACTCATCTTTCATGAGGTACTGCTTAAAATGTTGCACTAAAATTCCTCCCCACATACTTCAACTGTATGAGACGAAATTCAAATCTTGTATAAAACGCACACTATGCAGGCAGGCATATTATAAGTTGGGAGATTACATAATTGATAAAATGTTTGGCTCATTGGTGGTCCTGCTCCACAACTACAACTAATTGATTAACATTTGAAAATACTGTTGGAGCTGTTGAAGATTGTAAGACCATCTTTGCATTATATAAACTCAACCTCCTTTGAATTATATATAATTGCATAACACAGGTGTGAGTACTATATACAAAAGAGCTACCATTTACCGGGTAATATGTCTTTCATTGACTTGATTGGGGTTGGTCATAACTTATTTAAAAAATTTGAATGGTTCTTGGTTTTAATCTTTTTATTACAGATGATTTTAACGTGCACGTCCTTCTAAATTGTTTTCACATGTATAATTTCAACATGAATGATGTAACCAATATTTTTGTATATTTTTTTTTATTTAAAAGTCCATGGAGTTTCTGGCCCGATCTTCTCCATAGGTACCTACTACGCTTTGGCATGGCATTGGCAACTAGCTTCATACGAGGGTGAAACTGAAAGTTCTAAGAAAATCAAAAACTGAACAAACTAGCAAGTTATTAGTTTTATTATATATTTTCAAAATATTGTCCATTTACATCAATACATCGCTGCATCCGATGGAACCACTGAGAAAAGCACTTTGCCCACTCGTCCTTAGGGTTCTTTTCGACGGCATTTTGAAACGCAGCCACTGCTTCCTCGGCGTCCATAAAACGTTTTCCTCGGGAGATTTTCTTTATTTTTTGGAAATAAATAAAAATCGCAAGGTGCATGGTCGGGGCTATACGGCGAGTGACCCAGTAATTCCACGTCTGACGTCGACAAGTAGTCGATTGTTTGCTTGGCGATGTGCAACGAGGCGTTGTCGTGGTGAAGGAGGATCCTAATGCGAGGTCGTTTCTCCCGAACTTTTTCCAAGACAAGTGGCAAACTATACTCAATACGTTTATTGCATTCCACAATGTGAGCTTAGGTGGTGGTAGGTACATAAAGACATACATTCGTTTTGGAGCATTGTGGGCCCTGTCGGGCATAACAACATAAAAATTAGGAGGAGGGCTATTATAGATATTTGTTAACAATTTTAATATTAATCTACTCTTTCGTTTTGTGTAGGTAGGTAGGCTGATAACTAATTGTATTGTTAGTGTATCACTCTGCAGTAACTGTTTTTCGATCCTCTAAAGCAATTGTTGCGTAATGACTTGTCCTTCCGAAGAACGAGGCCATCATCTTTTTCTCACGTTTCGAACTCTCTTCGTTTTAGTTGGCAACTCCTTGGAAGGAAACACCCAGACAACAGACTGTCTCTTAGTTTCAGGATCATAACAATAAATCCAGCTTTCGTCACCCGTAAGTATGTCGAACAAAGCATTTGAGTCACGTCCGTTAAATTTTTGAACCATTTCACGACACCAATCAACACGACGGAGTTTTTGGGCCTCTGTCAAATTATGAGGTATCCACCGGGCACAAAGCTTCCTGACCGCTAAATGTTCATGGAGGATTATGTGCACTTGACTCATACCGATGCCTAAGCTTGTCCGAATATGCTGATAAGTCACTCTTTTGTCAGTCTGTATCATACGCCGCACAACACTGATGTTATCTTCAGTCGTCACCGTAGAAGGCCGTCCCTCACGCAGATCATCGGTGAGATTAGTGCGACTACGTTTAAACTCATTAAACCAGTTGTAAACAGTGGCACGAGATGGGGCTTCATCGTGAAAGGCCAATCGAAGTCTATCATAACTTTCTTGTTGACTTAAATGACATCGAAAGTCATAAAAAATCATTGTGCGAAAATTTTCTCGCGTTAAATTCATGCTGACGTGACGCAGACAATTTTCAATTTTCCGCCAAATCGTAAACAAATGACTATACGAGTAAAATACATACACAATAATATTGGCAAAGAGTTCCATTTTCAAAATTTGAATTTATTGTTTTTATTATTTCGTTTACAAGTGGCCAGTTCTAAAAATAGCAGTCTTTCAGTGTAGCCCTCGTATTTCTGACTGACCGACTCCTTGAAAATTCAAAAGTACCTACCTGTAAATGGTTTAATTGAAATAAATGCTTTGAGTTTGAGTTTGATAATGACACAGTTGAAGAGGTTGAGAGTACAAATTTTCTAGGAATAACATTAGACAAACACTGAAACTAGAAAGCTCATATTGACGAACTCTGCACATAGGTAGATAAATTCGTATTCGTTTTATACAGATTAACACGTGTGGCTAGTGTTAATGCGGCACTATGTGCATACCATGGCTATGTTGCATCAATTTTCCGTTATGGCATCATAATATGGGGTAATTCTGTAGAACTTAACAGAGTGTTTCGAGCTCAAAAGAAGTGTATTCGCTCAATATGTGGAGCGCACCCAATTGACAGTTGGGTCCCATTATTAAAAAAAATAAAAATATTACCACTCCCAGCGTTATATATTATTGAAATTTTTATTTTTGTGTACCAAAATAAGCATGAATTTGTTCTGCATAATGATGTAGTATCCAGACCTAGACGCAAAGTTCACATGCTTCGTGTACCTAGACGAAATAACAAACTATTTTCTAATAATGTAGTTTGTATGGCGACCAAAGTTTATAATAAACTGCCAGATGGTTTTCAAACTTTAAACTTTAAATGTAAATGATTCAATTACCTCTTAAATAAATTCTACTACTCGAATAATGATTTTATGAATGATAAGTTGACGTAAATATTAGGAAATAATTATAATATTATTCTCTTCTCTATGACTTAATTAAATGTTTTTGACATTTCTATAGCTAATATTTGCCTAATTTGTTATTTGAATGTTATCCTCATTTATTTAATTCAATGTGTGATCTAATAAACGATCCAAAACCCTGACAATGTATTTGTACGCCGAAAACGGCAGAATATTATGTACTTAGAAACTATGTATCATCTCTGTAACTATATTCTCACAAATAAATGGACTATTATTACTATCAATCACAATATGATTTCCTGAGCAGTTTTTGAACTGATAGCCATCTTCATCATCCCCCCGTCCTTATGCCAATCAACTTTCGGCGCTGCATGTCTTCTTCGGTCTTCCATACATTTGTATAAATCGATATTTCAGTAGTTTGCAGCCATTCGGAGCTATTTCTATTTGTTACTGAAATTAATTTGTTCCTGAAACTCGGCCTCAAGTAGTCGTGAGCGTGAATTTCCACGGTTTATACAATATGGTTCAGCAAATATTAATTTACAAATGTCGTGTTCTGTTGATACACGAGCACGACCGCGGTGCCATGCCCGTCCTTGACGTTAGTCGCTACTATTATCACGGAGCGATGCCGCACCAAACCGATATTATAGTGTCTACAAATTTTCAACTATATTAAAGCTTATTTAAAGGCTTCTTTTCCTGCCGACACAAGTGCCTAAACACAAAATGAGTTGCTTGCTAGATCGCTTATAATACCCATCTTGTCACGATCGTCATTCGTAACAAGAAACAAGTATAATAAGCCTGTCCTACACACAACAAGCCATTCGCATGTAAATGATGTGAAGCTGAAATAATCTGTCTGGAGAACCTGCTCCTTTTTTTCGTCGGCAAAAATCCTCAAAAGTTCCCTCTCTAGAACTTAGTTAGGAGTATATTGTTTGCGGCGAGTCGAGTGTGCTGCTATTATAGAGACGAGCGAATGATGAGGTGGCAACTCGGCAAGACTTGCGACATTTGCTTCGCATGGTCTGAAGTTCAGAACATGATGTAATAATTCGAAGAATATCATGATGAATCAATATTTTAATATTAGAAAAAGTATTTATATGGAATATTAACACTACATTTTATTGTTCCATAAGAAGGGCTCAGCCAGGCAATCCCACCACTCACCGACGCAAAATTGTTCATAAACTTTATGTCAACAAGATAAGCTGGCGTGACCCGTCGATGAGGACGGTGATACAGCGTTTTGTCGAATAACTTGGCGGAAAGTTGCATCTGTTGTACGCTGATTTTAACAGCCATTATTTAGAATTCTGCTGAACTGCCGATGCCGTTGGCACTTCCCTTCAGCTTACTGTTGGAAATCCTATTAAAAGCGTGATGATGTCTAGTCGGCTTAAACAGATTCCGCGTCGTTAATTTTGAAGAGAGTCTTAATTATGCTGACTGTCTCCAAGCCGCGTGGAGAGGCCTTTGCCCAGCAATGAGATGATGCAGGCTGACAGTAAGTCTCCAATTTTTATTGGAAATACCCAAATAAAAAGTCCTTATTATCGACCATCTTATCCGCAAGATATAACATTACACCACCAATTTATACATTGGCTTATTGTTATCGCCGATGTTTATCGCCTTCCTAAATATAACACACACCGCCCATTGTGTCACCGAATGTAACATTTCTAAATTTATGTCTGTAATTTTTATGGTGTACAATAAAGAGTATTCTATCTATCAAACAATCATATACAACGCATAGGTAATGTCGCGACATACATTTGGGCATTGGTATTAATAATTGCTAATCGGCCTATTGTCTGCCAGCAGTTAAAATGCCAGCACGATATCAACTGCGAGTGTCAGCGAGGACACGTGAATCATACTGAGCTGATCCTGAAATGATAGCAGTTAGCAGTCCTCCGCCAGTCATCGTAGGATTACATCGATTTCGATTATTTGCTCAGCTGACTGATTAGAACTTATGGGAATTTAGCGAAATAAAAGCATCCTACGTAATATTAAATAATGTTAGGTGCCAAAAAATTCTAAAGTATTTTGGGCTGTAACTAGGTGAATGCTAGATTGTGTAGGAATTTCTATGGTCGTCGTGTAGGCTCATTTTGTCAGCTAACGCCTACGTATTTATTTAGGAAAGTGGACTATAATTGAACGTTTCCTGAGACGGCGTCGTCTCTAGAGGATATTGCACTCGCCCAAATGGGTCTCGTGTAACCCTAAAAGGTAATAAAAATGAAGCGTCAATCAAGGGAGGACGGGGGTTGTTCAGTTGACTATAATTGCGATTGTTACAGCCGTAATAGCGCCAGTTAATGAAAATTCTAGAACTATCGTTTCACATGGAAGTTTTTGGAAACCAAATTATTCACTGCGTTTTCGATTCGCCGAGGTGTCTCGAATAAACTGTGTTGGTTACCTCATCATAAAACTAAACGTATCCCGTCACGCAATGGCACGCAGTAAGCGATTAGAGAATCCACCGAGCGGGGACAGCCCCGGGGCCTGGCCCTTGGTGATGGGTGTGACCGTGACGTTCCGTCTGCGATGTATCGTCCTCGTGTCTAGGTCACTGCACGCAAATAGTTGTAATCACCAATATTTTGAGAGCTCTATTTATTTAAGTGGTTTTGTCTAATCGAGAGCAGACTGGGCTAATGAATATCAAGGTTCTAGATTTTATAACGATTTAGTAGATATTTGAAAGCTGCTTACATTATTTATGTTCATTTTCTTTTGTTCAAGCGCACTTTTATTTGACACGGAAAACATAGTAATGAGTTGTGTTCACTGAATGGCCTTATAAAGGGCACACAGGAAATCTGCTCGTGCATTAATTAGTTGGCAGCCAACTTTATCCCAGCGAGGAGATTGAATTGCTATCCGTAGATCGTAAGACTGAATGCGATACGTTGGTACACTTGGTTCCCGCAGTCCTCGTGTTCACTCATTGAATCTAGATTTGGTGTCACCTTTTCATTTGATGACGGTAATCCTTTTAATTTAATACATTTTGAGAAGTGGTCATTTTGCGACTAAGCCAATTTAATTACTACGGAGCCTAATAAATTAACCGGGAAACGGTTGGTAGTCGTATGTCGACCAACGCTGCTGCTTAATTGTCGGAACACATTAATTATACATTCTCAAAATATTTCGCATGACCTTTGATTGGTGAGTTTATTTCCTTGAAACGGCACACGGCACGAACTGCAATGTTGTAACAGTTTGGTTTTACTATAAAAGTATTGCAACGCTTGAACCTAATTAGAACTTGTTTTAAATGACCTAACTGTGCGTATAAAACTAATTGCGTCCATTTGGTTTATTTAAAGCTCTGCCTTAAACAGTATTGTTTGTGATATTATTAATATAGAATACTAGAAAGCTATTTCGGTCTGCTGGCTCACATTGCTTATAAATACAACATTTCACCACTCAGCACAAACTTCTGTGCCATAGCATTCGGGCCTAGTTGGAGGAACCATAATTTGTTTCCATTCAGGACGAGCACACGCAGGCGGAGGCCTGTTTGTCGTAAATACGTGTATCTGAGGGATCTCAACCATTGCTCTAAACACGTCGACGTAATATCGTGTATTGGGCGCACATGTTCCGACTCATTCGTTTTATAATTTCTGATACAAGGAAGCTAGTTGAGTTTTTGTCTCGTTTTGAGTGCTCTCAAAATAAGTGGACATTTGGCGTTTAGCTGCTTGCTACGATCGCGGGAAAACTATGATTTATTTAATTTGTACTGTTTATTCAATTACTTGTCAACTTTTATGGTTGAAGTTTAGAAATGTGCCGCCTAGGATTTATGGTTTCTCGAGGTTTTACATTTCTCGGGTCTCGAGAATTCTCGAACTCGATTTCTCGGGACAATCCGGGAAACCGAGATATTTTCATTCATGTTTAATTTTGTTGTAATACATATAATGTTTATTTCGAAATCGAAATCACCAAGTCGCATTTATAGCATTGTCAGAGGAAAACACTCGTTCGTTTTCAGTTGAAGTAGGCTTGACTGAAATGAGTGCTCTATACTCGTATAATTTGGTCAAATTTGGAGACGTTTTGCCAGTTTTTTTAGAAAAGAAGACATTTTGATGACGTGTTCAGGATTGTTCAAGTAGTTCAACAGCGATGTTAGTGATGTGTTTCGGCCATTTACAAGTTTCAGTTTAAGCAAATCTACTAATTTGAGAGCAGCCCCGGATCTAGATTTTTTATGAGGCGGGGCAAAAACTACCGTCTGCCGCCCCTCGCCAACCCTTTAAACTTTATGTTTCTCTATGAAGCCTTAATTTATTTTTTTGTACAGACGCCAGCACATCAACCTACTACAATCTGTCAAATTTCTTTAACAGATTTTCAACTTTATCACTGAAGTATAAGGTTCAAAATTGATTGGGAAGATTTGACAGTTTCGAGTAGGTTGACCTGCGGGCTCTGTACATTGACATGTCGGACATTTATTTTAATTAGGCTAGGACAGGATAGGGTTTGAATAAGTCGTGATATTATAGCATATTAGAATTACAATTTAACTCTTCGAACCATAACTAATTTGATGTGCAGTCCGATTTTCGATTTACTTATGCAGAAAGTTTAACACCAATTAAAACAATCTAGAATGCAAGAGCGAGCGGAGCGACCTGGAAAAATTTTGCAGTCTGCCTGAGATAAGTTCGATTTTCTTTTGCGATTTAGGAATTATAAATAAATTAATAATAAGGAGTTACAAAACTGTAAGAGCGAGCGTTGATAAAACGCCAATCCAACAGGGGCGCCAAAACTATGCTAAAAATTAAAGGAGATCGTGTCTCCTTTGCACGTACAGATTTCGGAAAGGGCTGGATGCTGGAAGTGCGAAGTAAAACTTCAAAAATAAAGGATTATTTACTTTATTTTTATACCACAGAGATTTGACGAGTATACCTACTACTACTACTAAGTGCTGCGCATCTCATTTATTGCAAAGTTGCGGTGCGCTGGGTGGAGCACTTGTCTGCTACGCTTGAGTTTGTCGCCCCCCTGAAGTTGGCGCCCGGGGCATGGGCCCCGGTTTGCCCCCCCCCAGATCCGGGGCTGTTTGAGAGCCAAGGGGTCGTTGATACTTTTCAATTTAGTCAGCAACACATGCGACTCTGCGGTTAATAAATTGGTATCTTGGTAGCACTAAAATATTATCCTCCTTCCATTTCTGTGACCTATCTAAATCAATCAATCAAGGACGATATCTTAGACGAATGATTTCTCTAATTCTCGACGTTTCTCGATCCGAATTTCTTGGAAACGAGAACTACGGATTTCCCGGGAATAAACCCTAGTGCCGCCTCGATAGGGGGGAGAGGGGCGGAATGGTTAGTCCCCCCCCCCCCCCGGAGAAACATAGTTGATAAATTAAATGTGTAGAGGGAGGTGGAAGGGGGGAGAGGAAGAGGGCAAGGCATCCCCCCACCCACCTGTTCACAGGAGACACATTTTCAAGGTAAAAATGTAAAAACGGCTACGTTCGCACGGCTCCTATGTACCGTCATCTCCTTCGAACCTACCTGTCCGATTCGGGGTGTCCGGGCCCCAAGTCCCAAGCTCGCTTCGCTTGCTCTTACATCCTCCGTTCTTATTGCATTTTTACTAAGTCGAGATGTGCCGGTTCTTGGGCACCCCGACTCAGACAGGTTAGGTTCGAAGGGGATGCCGGGGTCTCTCGCTAGGCTCGCTTTTGCATTCGTAAATAAGTAGATTTTGTTTAAACTTGTCTAAAGAAACATTTTTTTTTTAAAGTCCGTCCAGGAAGCGTCCGGTTTTGATCATCCACCGATTATAGGCTATGTGACATCACATTAAATAGAAAATGGTAAGACAATCATCGCAGACAGACAAATTAAAAATCCGGAGTCAGACGTAATCTGTACGATTTATGCCCTAACGTGTTCATCTGTTACCTCATAACTTCTAAACTACTGATCATAGTCAGACAAATGATGTATCGTTGGAAGCGTCTTGATCGTCCGCTGGTTATAGGCTATGTGAAGTCACATTAAATCGTCCCAATATGTCGCCCTCTAGAGGACATAAAGACATAACTATTGATCTTACTGAAGATTCCTTGTTGAAACAGAATTATAGTTATAAAGTTAGTCATAAGAAAACGAAAAAATATTCAAAACTGAATAGAATAATTAAAAAATGTAATCAAATTAAGAGACAACAAAAACATTTTTCCAAAAACATTCCACGGAGAAAGGAACGTATTGATCTAATCAATAAATTAAATAATTATCAAATCAAACTAGAAACTAGAAAACATGAAAAAGTAAGTTCAAAAAGTAAAACCCGACTACTACTTACTTTTTTACTCGTCTAAATTTATCTTGTCGAAATATCGACTATTTGTTAAAGTAGCATTTAATAAACTTAATGGAAAAAAAAAACAACGGGTTGCACTCCGGGAGTGCCGGCAGAAGTGAAAACTTGAATATTAACGTTGCGGTCGACTCTCCCTCCGTCTTACGAATTTTCAAATGGCAAATGTTTCGGATCGGACAGGGTTTTTGTTACACATAGATATTTGAAATGTGCAATTTTTTTTTTTACTTCACGACTGTCTTCTCGAGGTCGCCATATTCACATAGCCTGTGACGACGCTTCCAACGATACTTGATTTGTCAATTTATGATGAGGAGTATAGAAGTTACGAGGGAAAAAATGAACATACATAGGTACATACCGGTCAAAATCATAAACCTCCCTTTTGCTTCGCCGTAGTCGGGTAAATAAATAAACATGATGATTTTGTACATTAATACTTATAATTTTATTTTTTATCAAAATCAATCAAATCAAATCATTTTATTTCCAGATCATTATCCAATTTGTTAGTAAGTAAATTTACATCTTAATCTCTAGTGTTAGTATATAATAATATTTGGCAAATTTTTGGAAATAATTACTAGTAATGTCAAAATCATAACTATAATGTCAAAATTACCAATAAGACAATAACCAAATATGCAATAATTAAGGCATCAGTGGCGTGGCGTGATGAAACGAAAGAAGGAAGACGGAGCTTTAAAAAAAGAAGAAAAAAAAAAAATATTTGTTTATTAATTGTTATGACGTCACTTCAAATTTCATGGTGGCCGCGAAAAGTTACTTCTTGTTTACCTAACAAACGTGTATTTGTATTTCGATTTACTTTCCGAATAAGAGCTTCATGCAAATTAGTGAAAATAATTCTATTCCTACCAGTCCCGAACTCATAAAGCAGCTAGGTACATGTTTTTCAGTCTGCACATGTTTTTTGATGAATTAGTCAGTTTAAAATGTAAAAGCTTTATTCCAAGAACTACTAGAATCTAAGATAGGTAAACACGGGAAACAATGCATTTTATTTAATTTGATATTTATCGTAAAGGGAAACATTAAAATGTTTGAAAAAACCATCGTTCGTCGTCATCGTCGTTTGTTTATAGTCATATCTGGGCGAGCTCGGCCTTAACTTATTTTATTTTTCAATAACCTTGAAAAGCACGTTTCGTCACAAAACAAATAATCACACAATAATTTACATGCCGCCATCCTAATCCTACTGATCCTACTAATTACCTTTAAAATCTACTTTAAATAAGTAATTTCAACTTAATAAACTATCTACTTATCCCAAATACCTAATTACAACGTACTTTTCTTTCACTAAACTCAAAACACATAAACACTATCTTAATCACTGTTTACTCTACAATAATAAAATAATATAAAATTCAGTTTACACTGAGCGAACAAAAAGCAAATTAACTACTTAATTGTACATTTTTTTCTAATGCGATTACGTCAAAAAACAACCACACATTGTCAATCGAATGATGAATGTTATGATGTGAGATGTCCGACCTCCAAGCCGAACGCATTACGAAGTTCAACGACAACAACCGAACAACTGAGCGAACTGACCGAACAATAGCTGCTTCATTCTGGTTTCACGACGCGCATGCGTATTCTATCGTAACTCGGAACTCGAACTAAGAAACCGCGGTGTCACGTGACCGAAGTGACGTCAGACGGACTTTATTTTCTATAGAAATTGAATTCACGATAAGCCGGACGCGCCTACGAGTTATTTTAGAGCAAAATGTTTTGTTGTTGGGACATATAGACAAAAAAAAATGTAGGCGCTTTGTAATGTTTTAATTATACGGTGTATCAAATAGTGATTATTCAATGACGATAGAGTGGTTGTGTTCGAAGGGAAGCCGGTAGGAATCGGGTTTTTTGGAGGCATCGCCCCTGCAAGGCATGATTTGAAGGTCATACCTGTGTTTTATGTCAGACTGATGGATGATAAGCTGCTAGGCGGAGTGACAGCAGTCAAATGATTCATAGTATTACAATATCTTCATCGTAACACGTGTCTGATTACATTACTGTGTCACTTCATCACGTCGTTGATTCTTTATTGTTTAGGTGGTTTGTGGGGCACACGTGTCTTGTATCAGATTGGCTAGGTTGCACATGTTGAATCACGAGCTTACCTGATGTGTATTAAAATAAGATATTAGGTAGGTAGGTAATCTCTGTCTACAGCGGAGGTTCCCGAAGTTAACTGGACCGCGACCCATCCAACAAAAACTTACGTATTTAGTTTTAATATTAATCATAGCTGAAAATCAATTTTTCAAGGCCCACCCAATATTCGCTCGCGACCGACGTGGGTCGCGACCCATAGTTTGGTAACCACCCTCTGGTCTACAGTATGTAAAACACCTTCGTGGGGCTTCTGGTCAGATTCAGCCTGTAAATATCATAATTGGAATTTACAGTAATACTTACATAGTAAAATAATAAAGAACTAATAACTTATATAATAAAAAATGTTTTACGTTTCTCCCGCCTCCCAGCCTTTAGCCAGACTGAAGGCTACTGACGTGTATAAATGAACCGGCGCAACGTTGAACAACAAAGACTAACAAAGCGCGGCGCGAAACTGCGCTAAACCGAGGCTTTCATACTAATTGCCTGCGTCTTTGAATTTTGACCTACATTGTGAGAAGTAATGCTCTCTTGTGACTGAACACTCATACTGTTTTATATTGTAAGTTTTGCACTGATGTGTTGAATATTTTTCCTACAATTGAGTGCAATGGTCTCATGCAACAGGACAAAACTCTGTCCCTATATTTATGAGCATATCCACAAATGCCCTTGTACCGGGCTTGTTGACCAGGGAAAGTAAATGCTTTACCTTATACTCATCGGGGGAGACATGTCTACCTATCAGTGGATTTTTTTTTTTTTTTTTTTAAACGTTGCCCCACACTAGGAATTTCTCCTGTGTCGTGGGTGCGTTTACAAACATATAAACTCACATACACAAACAGCCAGACCCGGAACAACTAATTGTAGGTCATACAAATATTTGTTCCGTGCGGGAATCGAACCCGCGACACGCAGCGCAGCAGTCAATCACTTAACCACTGTGCCAACCGTGCCGTCAATTAAATTGATACATACATAATGAAGGAGTTAACACATGTTGATGTACTTTGTGTCATGTTCGCAGCACGCGCTGAGCCGCGTCGGGGGCGTGGTGTTCTGCGAGGCGTCGCAGCGCTGGACGGGCACGCCGGCCGAGCTGGGCGCGCTGTGGGCGCGCGCGGCGGCCGGCGGCGGCGTGCTGGCGTGGCCGCGCCGCGCCGCCGTCACCAGCCTCACGCACCCGCGCATGTTCCACTATTTCCACGCCACCATCGACGACTTCCTGTTCGTGCAGATGATGGACGTGACGCGCCTCGTCGTCGCCAACAAGCCCGCTGTGCTCGACATCATGCGCCCCTGGATACAATGCGCGCTCACGCTCGACTGCATCATGCCTATAGGTGCGTAGTATACCATGCGGGTGGACCGATAACTTAATCTTTAATTCTAAGTTTCACGATGTCATATCGTTAATTCGTTACTATTGAAAGATAAAATTGTGAAGTGCATAGATAGCGTCACACAAGTTCTAATCGTAAACTGTAATCAATGATGGATCGCATCGCATCTAATTACCGAGTATCGAGTAGTAACGAGGTGTTCTCGTGCACACAGGTGCACAATCGGTGGGGTGTCGGTTCGACAAGAAGCCGCAGTACCGGTACTCGGGCTGCCACGGGCAGGACGCGTCGGCGCTCAGCATCGTGCTGGGGCTGCGCTCGGGCTTCGAGGAGGCGGCGTACGCCGTGCGCGCGCGCCGCGTGCGCTGGCGCTCCGTGGCCGACGCCGCCGCGCGCGCCGAGCTGGCGGCGCTGCAGCGCAACAGCTCGGAGCCCGAGCGCAGCGACTACCGCACCGAGCACGGCGCCGCCGACGCGCTCACGGCGCACGCCGCCCCCTGAGCACGGGCCGCACGGGCCGCACGGGCCGCACGGGGCCTGCCGCCGCGCGCCCGGCGCACCGCCGCGACGTGCTGAAGATACGGCTACGAGGCTATTTGTTTCAGTTCGACCGACGGCAGCTCGCTCAACTCCGCGCGGCGGCGTAGTTTGTGACGAATGAACATTAGTCCTAGCGAATATATTTATTGATTTGTAAAACTTCGAGACGACAATTTAAGAATAAGATAATAATTCGATGTGTTAGTGAGACCAAAATTTTTCATTGTTTAATATCATTCCATTTGTTGAAATTGCGCCAAAAAGTAGAGATTTCGTTGTTTGAATTTTGAAAATTCGTGGAGTGTTAGAAGTTAGTTAATAGTTATTAGTATAATAAGTACAAGAAGTATATCTAAAAGTTAAAAGCAATCCTAGATCATTTTGAGAATGATAAAACAAGTAATATTATTATTGACTACTTATTTGCCATATTGGGTACAAAGTAACATTGTTTTATGTTTAGTATGTTTCGGATCGCGCGACATGAATGTTACCTAAGTCAATTGTACATTGACATCTAAATTCTAATGTTTATAACAGTATTATTTGTTACTTGACTTGTTTTATTAGAACAATTATATCTGCTACCTTTAAAAGGTAGCCGGCGAAGTATGCGTCGATATGAGATTAGTAATCCCTTACCATTTATTATGTAGTTGTAGTAATATTTATTCGTTGACAAATAATACGTACGTGAGGCGTGGGCGCCGCCGCGACGCCCCGGTTGGCAGCGCTTCTAACGACACAAGTATTTTTACGAACGGCGGCTTAAGATACTATCCATAAATCTAACGTTACGGTATTTGTTAGTGCCGGCGTTACGGTATTTGGTAGTTGAGGCGCACGGTGGGTGACGGTACGCGGTACTTGTTAGTGCCGGCAGGCCGCGTGTCGTCGTAGCTAGGCGCACGGTGGGTGACGTAACGCGGTACTTGTTAGTGTCGTCGTAGCTAGGCGCACGGTGGGTGACGTAACGCGGTACTTGTTAGTGCCGGCAGGGCGCGTGTCGTCGTAGCTAGGCGCACGGTGGGTGACGTAACGCGGTACTTGTTAGTGCCGGCAGGGCGCGTATCGTCGTAGCTAGGCGCACGGTGGGTGACGTCACACGGCGCTGTAGTTCGCCACAGACCGGTGACTTGAAAGTCGTGAAACAAAATCAAGCAAGTTACCTCGGCGCGCTTGTCGCGCGACTTTCACAGCGTCGTCGCTCAGTGTTTCGTTAGTTCACACCGACTGTACGTAGACCTCAACCCGATCGAGATTATTTTCAAGTTGTCGACAGCTGTGAAATTATATACTAGGGACGTACTTTTATGTATATTGATTTGTACATTAGACATTAGTATGTAAATGTAGTGCTACATTTTTCGTAATAATTGTTAGTTTTAGTTGCTATAGTGTGTCGATCGTGTGACGGTCGACGTGGATCTAGCATTTTTATTGCTATGTTTAGCGGTTAGTGCATCGATACTCATTAGTCATAATTTTATATACGAGCCTTTTATCGAGCAATATTATACTTTACATTTAGTACACGAAATGACGCATTGTACCTTGCAACTTCCAGTTACAAAATGTATGTGGTTTTATAAGGAAATTCGATATGGTAATACAAAGCCAGATAACCAAGTATTTTAATATTATTTTAATACCAACCAGGAATATGGATAATAAATGTTTTTACTGCCAAAAATGTCGATACAGGAGTTGGTCTCATCTGATTACTGATATAATTTTGATAAGTACAATTTTGCTAAACTGTCTATATTTTGCGATTGATGCGACCCTAGTACGTATGCTTCGCTTTTTACAACAAATACCTCAGCCAGCTTCCTCTTCCTCCATCGCAGCGTATAACGTTGACTGAAACAGTTAGTGAAAATTCACAGGTATTCGATGTTAAGGCAAATGCGTCAGTCAATGTGTAAGGAAGGACTTTAACGAACGGTGCATATCGGTGTTTTATTTTGATGTATTTATTTAATAACACCAGGTTTGGTTGTGAAACTGTTATCAGTACTAGCTATGTATGCACGACCCTGAGTTCGCCGCGTCCAATGTGATATACTTAAGTATTTAATAGTAACGTGTGTCTGTGCGTCTTCTGCTTTTTTTTAGTATGTGTTGTACAGACAGTGAAATTAATTGTTGATCAAATGGAAACACTACGCCAATTTGCCGTGTTATAGCCATTTCATGCAACTGTCAAAGATGGCAGTTGTGTTGTGTTAAACGGCAATTCAAGGAGGTGAGATAAACAATTGATTTCCCTGACTTAACTAAAAACGCAATATTTTTCCGATGCTTTACCTACCTATTACAAAATACGTGTTTAACTGAATTTTATTAATTTCACTCCTGTAAGCAAATGTATACATTAACGACTCGAATAATATCTGAATAAAAGAATCGCTTCTGTTAATGTATATTAGAAAAATAAATAAAATTATTAAATGACTGTCAAGCATGACCCGCGTACGAGTATTAAGCAATTACAACATGTATGCACTAAAGCACATCTATCATAGTTATATCTCTATCACTTTGTAAAGACCTATACATATTTATTTTGAGAATGATCGCGTATATAGCCTCTACATTTAAGGATCTCATTGTTACTTAACGCAGCTTAAATTAAGTGTATCTGTAATCATGACCAAGCTGTTCGTAAGTTTATAACGTTTCTACTTTAAGTTAACTATCTCGAACTAAATTTGTATAATTATCCTGTTGATCTTTTACCGTTATTTATTATATTCTATTGTTCTATTGAAATCATGCCCAGTTTGTGAACAGTTCAGTACATTTTACCAAAATTTATTAAATCCATGTTCAGTTTTGTCAAAGAAGAAATATAGTGAACAGTCTGCCATGTCGGCCTGAAACACTTTCTAGTTGTAAATGTATGAACGATCAAAGATTAGATAGACTCCCGTATTACAGCTATGTATAAACCCGTCAGTACTTCCCTATATGTACCAGCAAGAGCCCACTACTCAACTAGATCAGTTGCGATAGCGAACACTTGATTAAGATGTGAATTTATTGTCCGTACCGCCTAGTTGAGCAGTGGCCGCTTGACGTAGTCGCGCATCGCACATCGTATCACGATAGTTAATACGAGATCTAGTCCTTATGGTAATAGTTAATAAGAGTTGGTTTAAATTTCAAGTAACTTTGCAAATAATGCGCTTACTACGTAACGCGGTACACCACCTGAGCCAACTTAGCGTTGAATGCAATTAAGATATAATTATGTTGTGATTTTTTATGATACCTTTACATATATTTTGATGCTTTACACGAGCATTGAAGCTGTTTCATTGATTTTAAGTAAATTATAAGATATTGTACAAGAATGGTAGTGCACTAGTGCACAACATTATGTGGAGTGCTCTTCCCACGAATAGAGGTCATCCGTACATTGGCCGATATGTAATGTTGGCTCAGAAAAGTACAACGCATTATAATAATACATGGTAAATAATAATATTATACTGCTTAAAAACCCTTTTGACGTTTATAACTCCTAATGGATAGGATACGTATTGAATTTATACAATTTTATCAAAAAGTACGCCCACGTTTGAAATTTAGTGTTTTGCCAAATGCATCACATTGTTGTGATAAAAAACATTAAAGAAAATGTTAGCTGTAAGAGTCCCCGAGTAGATGACGTTAGTCAACGTAACTGATGTGGAGTCTCGCAGAGATAAGTGGCGTTGTTGCTAAACGGAGTATTTGTATCATTTCCTCGCACTCTAGTTAGGTTTAATTGTAAAATTATACCGAACCGCAACTGTTATGGGCGACTAATCTAAGGAACTCAGCGTATATGCTCGTCTGATTAGACCTGCCTAGCTAAATTTCATGTTTTTAAGTCATAATTTATTATGTTAATGAATAAGATTCACAATCAACGCATGTTTAGCCAAAAGCTCTATCCTCAGACACTATCGGTATCTATAACAAAATGTAACCAAACCGTTAAAATAGCGGCTGTTGGCTCGCCGGTTCACTTCCGTGTACTATTCAAACGATGGCAAGTATCAATGTAAGAGGAAAGATTATTGTAAACGGACGGAAAGTGAAATTAATTATATTTAAGTAGGTAGTTCATATTATTACCTAATTAATGAGTAACAAACAATTTATAAGTCATGTTTTACTACGAAAAACTAATTATTTATTAAATTCATGCATCATCGACAGAACCTACTGAAATCATAGTTTAAAGTATTCTAACTAAAGTACGAACATGTCGTCCGCAACAGTTGCGCGTTGTGGCCCCACGGCTGTTATTACCAGTGAACGAGTGGTTACGTGCGTGTGCGCAAGTCCTAGTGCTACGTGCTCCTACTGCATGACCTCTGATCTTGTTTAGCGTATTTTTTAAACAAATGCAGCTTTTACATACGCATATCTTTATCGACAAGTGATAATTATTTATTAAATGATGATTACGACATTATTTATTTGTTTAATTTATCATGATGAAGTTTGTCGGTCAAAGGTAAGCAGGATTAGCCCCCATTGGGCCAGCCGCCAGGTCACCATGTAACTGTAGTCATATTTATTTTGTTTATTATAAAAAATGCAGTGCACCTCTGAATTTCTAGTGTAATAATGGTAGAACGACAATCATTAATATGCAAATATCCGGATGACATCATCGGCATCTCGTAAGAAGAAAAACAAATTGTTAGAATTAAAACTGTTTATTAATTCCATCCAGAAATTACACTATGTCATAGAATAAAACACTCACATTTGTTTGATAACTGACCGATATAACAACTTTACGATATAACATTAATTTAAAACTTACATTCGTGATTAAAATACTACGCACATGAACGTATACTTGTTTCAGTCGCATTTACTTGATATATTAGATAAAATAGGTAAGCTACTTTAATTGGACGGGGAGGGCGGGAGGGAGCCTTGTGAACAGAACCTCGTGTTGAAGGGATTTAGAAAGGATGGCAGCACGGCGAAGCAATCAGGATGCACCCAACATGCTTAAGTGACCACCTGCACTGTGGCACCGCATGTATTTTTCTGAACTGATTGTTTGCTTTTTGTATGGGAATTATATCATGCAAGCAGTTCAGTCATAGCTGCACAAAGAACAACAAATATAATCGTGCAAGCAGTATTTTAATCATTCCATAATACGGTTTATTTACACTAGTATAAACACATTTTAAAATCATACAAGATAGCTCAAAATTATTGTTTTTACTCACAAAGGAACTTGCGCGGGGTTTCAACCAGTGCCAACTTTGTACTTATACAATACAAGTATATACAATTTCGCTGTACATTGACTAGATACAAATTAGTGCTGATATTGAGCTACCAATAGGTTACTACATCACTATGAATGATAGGATGGCCTCTAACCATACCCTGTAAGTACCTACTCACAACACTTCATTACACATCCATCTTGTTATTGCGGAAACTACTTGCAACTTCAGAACTATTCCCGAATATGGACTAGGGTACACATTTGCACGACGTTTTAATAAGATTTTTTTTTGAAAACTGATTAGCAAGTATCGTAGGTACATAGGTAGCCATAGCCAGAGGCCCTAGTGTGAGTTTCTTTTAACCATCTCGACTTTACGCTTCACTGGCCTTCAGTGGCGAAGGGCCAATCGGAGCGCCGAACGCGGTCGATGCGTAAAGTCGAGATGGGTAAAAGAAACTCACACTAGGGCCTCTGTAGTCAGTTTATAATACTTCTGCTAGCTAGTGCAGATGTATCGTCGGTAGAGGCTCACTATGACGATATGATAAAAATCATATTGCTCACAAGTCATACTGTTAAAGTAGTATTATAGCGTTCGAAGCGTTTCATTGCTGCGTGATAGCTGCAAGCAGACTTGTATGAACTTAGAAACTTCACGCAGTTTCGCAGGGCATATACATTCTATTTTTAATGTTACATTAATTGCCAGAGAGCTACCCATGGCAAGAAAGGTTCATTAGCGTCGAAGCTCTGTTAAATACATTTTGCAAAAACAACACTTGTTAAATAAAATTAGAACACATCTTATAAATTAATTAAAACTTATAAAAATATCTACATTCAATAACGACATCAACAGGTGAAATCAATGTTATTTTCATTCAGAGCAGTACTTGACTATCTATATAAAAATAAAACCGGCCAAGTGCGAGTCGGACTCGCACGCGAAGGGTTCCGTACCACCCGTACGTACATTATTTAGCAAATAAATGAAAATACTAAACGAAGAATATTATTATTTATCATCTTAATGAAAATATCAAAGATAGATTTGTATTTCATAATGATACTATGAATCACAAAGTTATTTTTGCAGTTGCAGAAAATCACCCATATTTAAAGAAATCTTATGAATCGGCGTTTTTAGTATTTGTTGATTATAGTATATGGTACATGAAATAAAGAAGTTTCAAATTCCTTACTTGTTTAGTAGTTGAGATAGAGCTCGTACAAAAAAGGTCTATGACTGACAACCTTTACGGCTCCCTATTTCATCATTTTTGAAGATAAAAAAAATATAAATTATATCTGTTCTCTACTCGATGAGCTCTAGATGACACCCCACATAATTTTTATTATAGTGGCAATAGAAATGCATAATCTGTGAATTTTTCAACTGTCTACCTATTACGGTTCATGAGATACAGCTCGCTGACAGACAGACGGACAGCAGAGGCTTAGTATAGGGTTCCGTTTGGCACCCTTTGGGTACGGAACCCTAAAAAGGTAACATTTATACATTAATATGTGTGATTAACTGATTAGAAATATTATTTTTCACTTAGATCTGTGTTTCAAAATTTTAGAAACACTCCATACACGTCGATGTTATTAACATAAGATGTGAATATCCATAGACTCGATTACTATACATAAACTATGTAATTAGATACATATATAACATTCCAAAATTTGTACAATTGACTATCAAGTTATGCTGTGCCCATACACTATACCTACTACTAATAAATATTTAAGCCAAAATTGTGATAAAATACTTATTCATAATTTTATATTTCTGGCCACACTGACACCAATCCCGCGCGACTGACTGCGTGCGTCACGCCAATTTGAACACCTCCACAAGTCAAATCCCGCCCGGGATTCGCTTCAGTTTGGCCAGAGCTTTATTATTAGAAAATAAAAAACCTATTAGACTATATTTCGTTTTATCGTTGCAGCGGATCTACTTCCTAAGCGAAATCCGAAGTTACGGGCGCTTCCCTTACCGTCTCCCTCACGGTATGTCCATAAGTGAGACGGAGAACGAAGCGCCCGTAACCTCGGCCGAAACTACGGATTTCGCTTAGGGAGTAGACGAGGAACGGATGTTGCGGGGACTTGAATAAGGACGATGTTCAGAATTGCAAATGTTTCTATCACCTATGCCGTAGGTCATTTTGACTGCAAAGTGTGGGCCTTATCTTTTAAAGACATTTTCCCTGGCTACGCCTATACACACAAGCATACATTTATTTACTAATTATTCATTTTATTGTGTAGTTATCTTACTTTAATAATAATTATTACATTTATGTCAAAAGGTGATATAAGAGTTTTCTGCGTAGTTGTAGTGCAATATTAAGTATCTACCACATTACATTGGCTACAATAGTTTTAGTCATATGGAATAGTACTATGAAAAATAGTTATTTATGCTACAAGTGCGAAAGGTAGGTGATTCCCGACGAGTGTATAAGTCGACACGAGTCGGAAATTATCTTACGCACGTGTATCATACGTTTTACTGTGCATTGTACTAAGAAATAAAAAAACGAGCGAGCCTTACAGTAGTCGTATAAGATGTGTAACATCTGACATCTTGGCTGACGTACCTATATAAATTATATAAACAATATTCATCATCATCATCATCATCGCCATCGCCATGACGTTGACTATTTGACTTTTTGACTTTGACTTTACCTTTGACTTTGACCATCGTCATCGCCATCGCTATCGTCATTACCATCGGCATCGCCATCGCCTTCGTCATCATGATCGTCATCGCCATTGCCATGGTCATCATCATCATCTAATTTGCAAAACTTTTCTCAAAAAATATAATCTCTGCGTGGGGCTGACGACGAAGTCAAAAATAAAAAAAAAAAAAAACAAAAGTAAAAAGCACTTGTGAGCACTCCGCACAAATTGGCTGCTTGGAAAACGATCATCGAGCAAATGCCTTATAAAAAAAAATTGTTTATCATTATCGTTTTAAAGACTATTAAGAAATATACCTACTTGTTTCATATTATTGCTATAACTTTGAATTTGAGGAATTAATAATTTAATATGCAATATTCATAAGACGTACCGTATTTACCTACTTTATTTGTAATTTTCTTTTGACGATTGCTACATAAGAAAACTTCTAAATAAGAAGTTTCCAACTTTAGGGACTGAAAACACGGACTCAGTGCGTAAAGATATTATACTTAGGTACATACCATGAGTTGTAAATAATGTATACTTTCTTCATTAATTTTAATTACATTGCCTAAGAGGTAAAGTAGTAAATTCCTCTAAAAGATTATATACTAAGAGCGTACATAAGCGTAGCAAAGCCAAAATACATATTTTTACTAGCCTTATGCTAAATTCGAATGGGCACGACATGCGCAGCACAAGTTGCACTTGAGCGTGGTTCGTACGGACATTCGTCGCGCAGTTGCCATGCTATACACACGGCTACACATCAAGCTATACATTTCCAGTATGAGCTGACCTCGCATTTTAAGGAAATCCTATACAATGCGAGATCAGCATAAACTGGAAATGTATAACTTGATATGTAGCCGTGTGTACAACCCATTGGACATCAGAAAATGTGTAGGTACGCTAAATTAAATATTACCCTTCGTAATATTATACTACAGGTCTCCCATAACGAGACACAGGAACTAATTCAGTGGGCAGGACACGACAGTTTCTTATTAGTTACGGGTTCGTGGAGATATGTGTCTGTTACCTATTTAGTTTTCTTGTCGTCGACTTTCTTGTCGGGCTTCGTTTCGTCTTCCATGAAAAGTAAGGGCGTCATGCCCAGGATGCAGCCTATTGTGATGCCTATCACGCGACCCTGGAAACAACATGGCGTTTAATATAATTTCAGTCTTTAACATACAGGATGTGAAAAGACCCATCACGAAGCCGTCATCTACGTACAGACGCCAGCACATCAACCTACTACAATCTGTCAAATTTCTTTAATAGATTTTCAACTTTATGTACTAAAGCAAAAGGTTCATAGTTGATTGGGAAAATTTGACAGTTTCGGGTAGGTTGACCTGCTGGCGTCTGTACATTGCTGAGAAACGACTTTCATGTTAGGTGTGAAAATTCGCTGTTTATAATATGTATAACTAGCGCGGCATCGCCCGTGTGGTTTCGGATATATCCCATGGGAACGTACTATTGGGATTACAATCCTGTAGATGTAGAACATATTTTTTGTATCGTTTACGGTTTACGCGACACAAAGCTCCTAGTGGCAGGATTTTTTCCGACATCTTTAAAAATAATCATCATATTTCAGCCAATTTACACAAAACCTTAATTGATTATATTTACCAAAATACATCTAAACGTTCCTCATGAATCACTCCGTCCATTGGTGAAAACCGTTTGAAAATCCTTTCGGTAGGTTTTGAGTTTATCGCGTACAGACAGGCGCGGCAGGGGACCGATTCATAATACGAGGGTGACACTGAAAGTTCTTAGAAAATCAAAAACTGAACAAACTAGCAAGCTATTAATTTTATTATATATTTTCAAAATAGTGTCCATTTACATCAATACATAGCTGCATCTGATGGAACCACTGAGAAAAGCACCCTCACGCAGATCATCGCTAAGATTAGTGCGACTACGTTTAAACTCATTAAACCAGTTGTAAACAGTGGCACGAGATGGGGCTTCATCGTGAAAGGCCAATCGAAGTCTATCATAACTTTCTTGTTGACTTAAATGACATCGAAAATCATTGTACGAAAATTTTCTCCTGTTAAAATTCATGCTGACGTGACACAGACAATTTTCAATTTGCCGCCAAATCGTAAACAAATGAATAAAATACATACACAATAATATTGGCTACAATAATAGAGTTCCATTTTCAAAATTTGAACTTTTTTTCCTATTACATCGTTTACATGTGGCCAGTTCTAAAAACTTTCAGTGTCGCCCTCGGGATAAGGATATAGGTAGCAAACAAAGCTCTTTAGTAGGTATTCATATTGGTTTGTATTTACCATGTTGGAGAACTGCCTGCTGATGGTCATGTCCAGCTGCACGGGCGACAGCTTGGGGGCGCCCAGCCCCACCCATGACGCCGCACGCTCCACGTAGTAGGCGGAGCCAATGCCGATGACGTCGCTCAGCGTGTTACCGAGCGCGGCCGCCGCCATCGTCGTCAGCGTTATGTACGCGCTCATTGAACTCTCTATTCTGTCACCCTTTGATACACGACTTGTGTTAGTTGAAAGGGAAATTAATTGGAAGGGCATACATCGCCTCTATCTAAAAATAAGCACATGAGTGCTTATTTTTAGATAGAGGCGATGCGCTTTTGAATAATTTCATTTTGAGCAAGCCTTGTATGCCAAGCAGGCTGTTGAAGGCATTGTTAAATACAACTGACATGATAGAGGATTGCATTTACTCAATTACTATGTTCTATTCAACTGGGGATGTACTTACAGCAATGATCATGATGAAGTTGTCTAAGAAGCCAAAACCAATAAATGGTATTGAATTCGCCAATGACACTGCAAACAATTAATATAAATAAGTAAATTCTAGTAAGGCTAAAAATATATAGTGGACAATGGACCATACTATGAAAGGATTATTTTTTTTTTTTTTTGTTTTTTCATGTGTTTTTGGAAATGATAATTATTATTTCTCCTTTACAGTACTCATGTTTTGTTGCTTAGATAACAATTGTTATATTCTAGTAGATATAAGATAAAATACAGTATGTTGGTAGCCTTGCAGTCAGATAACACTTACGGTGTAGTAGCTCTCGCGTGGTGGGAGCTGGTACCTTAGCCGCTGTAACAGACATCAATTGTTTGATTGTACTAATCATATCTACAATCTTGTAATGATACAGACTTAGCTTGATTAAACAGCACCACTTCTTGTGACTTACAGCTAAGTACATTATAATATCATGTGAAACATATTTATTTACTTGACCAATACCTGTATTTTTAAGACAAACTTAAAATATAATAAGCGTGAGTTTGGCACATTAGTCATAGAAAGTCAAGTCAAGGAATAGGGTACACTAGTTGATGGCTCAAACTCGATGGTGGGCATAACTAATATGCATGATAATTAGTCTAATTATTAATTTATTTATCAAATTTTTATTTATTTATTTATATATATTATTAATTAATTTAGTGAAATAGATAATAACGAAAATTTGCACATAAAATTTTATGAACAGACCTTTGGGCGTATAGATATTATTAAAAAACTATGGTATGTATTTACTCAAAATAAAATCATTTGAACTATTGAATAAATTGTCTATCCCTGTACGGTTTCTATTTTGCCATTGTCTTACTACATAAGTTATCTATTTATGCCCAAAGACTGTTAAAATTACTGTTAAAATATGGAAGTTTCAACGCTCACAACTTCCAAAACAATTTTTTTTTTCCAATTCTGCTTCCATACACTGCTAGATGGACAAGACAAATTGATATAACTTTTAGTTTTGAACTTACACTGTTAAACAGACAAGTAATCACCATACTACATTTGTATGGAAGAATGACAGACTAGCATACCCTTAAAAACTGCAAATGAGCAATCTATACTAACAATGAGCAATGTATACATATAGACAAACAGTCAATGACATCATCTTGGCAACCAGTTTAAACTGGATTTAGTTAGCTGTTCTAAAGATACTCACCATACTTTTTCTTCAGCCAGTCCTCTGGCACCTCACAGTACGAGCCCGTAGGGTCGACGTCACCCAGTGTAGGCACTTTACTGGGCCTGCCTAACTTAGTCCTCCATCTTCGACCAGCTAACTTATCTGGACATATTAAATGGTTGTTAAATCTCTATATCAGTCGATACATGATAAAGTTATTATTAGACTACACAACTTACCCTCAAAGTCCTCTTTGATTCTCTTAGATTCATACTGTTGTAAGGCGTGGAGCATTACTGTTCTTTCTTCATCAGTTAGATGTAACACGAGCTCGTTTGCGTGTACTTTCGTGAGAGGACTAGTAATTTGTGGCTGAGGCAGATCTTCGAAATCTTTGGAAGTCGGTCCAAGTCCCAAACTCCTAATTTTCACCGCTACAGGAGCTAATAATTGGAACTGTGAATTTAGTAAACTGGCACTATGTCGCACTTGTAGTTTTGTTGAAATATCCAGGCAACCTGTATTAAATCTATTCAGAGGTGAGGCACGAAACCTGTTTACAGCCTGCGCTGCTTTCATGTTTTATCGTTTTTTACAGGAACTCAAAGAAATTAGGTAAAATACAATAAACAAAATCTATTTCGGATTTAAGAAACGTTCTGTTTCAATTAAACTGCTGTCAAATGTCAAAAACCTGTCAAACACTAATGTCAGAACATATAATTATTGTAGTCTGTGGTCAGAATTTAATAAACCGATCCATTTGCACTGGCGAAACATCACAACAAAACATATTGAAATCTCTAGTTCTTGTCTAACATTGTCAGAAACTAAATTCTAAACTCATTGACAGAAACTAAAGATTTCAACATGTATGGTTGTGAATGTTTCGCCAGTGTAAACGCACAGTAAAGGAAATACAAGATTTTCTTGCTTGTCGAAAATCAGCAAAATAAAAACATACAGAAGCCGATAGGAGCCTAATTATCTAAAAAAAGAATTTTAGATATTTAGAAAAAACAAATGTAAAGGATTTTTAGATAATTACTTATTATTTTTTATTAATTGTTTTTATTATCTGTAGAAAATTGCAATTGTCATTGACAGCTGTTCTAAAGTTCGCAGAATCTGACAGATCGGAAAGTTGCTATATTTGTCGAGTTTTCCGTAAAAACGGGTGATTTTTTAATGTTTGATAAAAAAAAATCCTCTCTTATTTTGTTTGTCTGCTCCATCGTAACAGTTTTGGTTAGTTATGCTTTTCGTACTCAGCAAAAATGGAATTATGAGAAATGATAATTTTTGACTATTTTATAATACGGAATATGATATTTCACGTCAATTTATATGTATTATTTAATGTAGGTGCACCGACATTACTGCCAAAAGGCTAAGAAAATATAGGGAGAAACTAAAGAAAAAAGAAAGAAAGAAAGAAGAAAGAAAGAAAATACGTTTATTCTGCACAAACAAAACGCACATTTAAATAAAATAAAAACACAAAATACACAAACAATGAAGAAGTAAAAAAACCTTTGAGAAACGTTTTCAACATGTGAGACACGTTACAAGTGAATGTTATGTCATTTATTTTGACTCCTACCCACTTCCTAAAGTATCCTGCGTGATTCTCGTAATCGTGTTGCGACGTTATAAGTTTGTTTCGAGTTATATACGCTACGGCTACGGCCACGAAGGTATTATACAGGGACGAACAACCTGTTATCATGGATTCAGTAAATGATTCTGTACACCACTGAATTGAACATTTAATTATAAAACACTTAATTGTTTTTTCAATAATCGATGATAATTTTCAACACATCGTGCCACCCTGTATAATACGTTTATTTGTATAATTATTGTACTGTTTTGTGATTTTACTTGTGATTGATTTGATTGAAAATTATAATGATTGTAATTAGAATAGATATGAGCTGAATATTATTTCAAGACTACGTGTAATGTGTAATTATCAAGTTTATTTATCCTGTGTTCACGTATACATTTAATCTTCCGCTGTCACTTGGATACTGTACTGTGTGGTACAAATGTACATCTATTACATCTGGATCGAGTTTTATTTAAAGGCCGACTTAACGCGTTGCCTTCGTGATTGTCTTTTAGTAGAAAGGCCATTCCTTAATATTAAACCGGACTATTCATAATTAGAATGAAAACGTTTTTAAAACATTAAAATGCGATAAAAATACGATACAATTAAACGAGCGATCCTATAGTAGTCGCATAATTATGATCATTATGATGTGTAACATCTGACATCTTGGCTGACGTATATATGATATAAACATCATGGGTTGGTACCATGTGACGTGACGGCCAACTCTAGCATCGAGCGCGCTCATTGGCCTAATCTTATAACGCTTCCCGGTTTCCTGTTACACACTTCCGTCCCTTTTCACGATATCAGTCACACAGATTACAGGAAAGCAAGAGGAAAGATTTGCTGGAAAGTGAAAGGAAAGATGTTACACATCAAAAAGGTTAAAATATTATGATTTCGTATACCAAGGACAACACAATGAAAGAAATAGAAAAATAGTTCTTAAAACATTTTCAAATTCATAAAAAGCTCTGGCAGCACCGATAATTTTGCCATCAAAATTGTGGAAATTGTTATCTACCGATTATTCTGCGTTCATAGCGCTACAGAAAATATAAAATAGTCAAATAATAATTGATAGATTTGTGGGTAAATTGCACAATAAACCCTCAAATTGCCGGACAAAGTTCAATACGGCAATTAGTGACATAATATCAGCGATAAAGGACGACAACAACAACAGAGGCGTTAGGTCAATGACAAACAGTGGTGTGTGTTTGTAGGCGAAAGTGTACCGCGAGAGCGTGTGAACTAGTGGAGCGAACAGCAGAGAGCACGATGCATGATGTTGGAGGGTCTAGTGGCATGGGTTCTGAACAACTATCTTGGGAAGTACGTGGAGAACCTGAACACGGATCAGCTGAGCGTAGCGCTGCTGTCAGGTACGTTGCTATAGCATACCACTGGTGCTGCGTAAATATTTGTCTTGTTATATTTAGATGTTACGCTATTACGATGACACGAATGATTTAGAATAGGAGACACTACGTCATACACAGTTCAACTCACTCCCCGCATGGGTAGGCAGAAACTACAGACCACATGTTTCATGTTTGTAAATAATGAACTCTAGTGTTGCATCATTATACCAACACAAATTACATTAATTTCAAATGTTTGAATTATTCTTATGGTCTGGGAAACTAATGTTAGAAAGTTGATTCAATTTAGGTAAGTAAATCAAATATGGAACCTATAACACATCAGTAATAATTATTGTACACTTATTTTGATTTATTTAATAATAATCGTAACAATAATACCAGCATGTTAATGTTTCAGTACAGGGCAAAAGCTTATTATCATTAAATTCCTAATAATTCAATGTCAAAGTCAAGTTTCTTCAATAAAATAGTAATCAGATCTAAAAAGCTTTTGTTTGTAGCACTAAATGTTCATGGCTATACTATAATACTTAAATAATAATCTCAAACAGGGAAAGTGGAGCTAGAGAATCTCCCCCTGAAGAAAGATGCCCTCCGGCACCTGGGCCTTCCAGTGGAGATCAAGTCGGGTTTCATCGGGAAAGTTCAACTTCAAGTACCAGTGCGGCAGATCCGGTCAGCCCCCTGGCTGATAGCCATCGAGAAGCTCTACTTAGTCGCCGCACCAGTCAATTTGGATGAGGTTAATGAAGAAAATAAGCATTAAATTAGTAATGGTGAAGAACTTGCTTTAGGGCAACTACTAACTTCGGATATCCAGATAAAAGTTTTGTTTGATAATCCTGGACATAGTGTATCTTGTGTGGCATATTATGTTACTTTAGTCTGTAGACCTGTTTGTTTGATTGATCTATCAAACATCAAGACACCTCATAAACTTTCATATTTAGTAAAACCTAGCCATTGCCGGCGGCTTCGCCTGTGTGGTGGTCACAAACTATCCCATGGGAACATACCACTGGGATAAAAATTATCCAATGTATTAATCCAGGTCATAAACTATCTGTGTGACTATGTGCCAAATTTCATCCAAATTCATTCTGCTGTTTTTGAGTAATAAACATCCAAACATACATATTTTCACATTTATAATATTAGCAGGAAATTAGTGAAATGCAATATCTGTGAATGCTATAACATTCATATTATTGTGAAATCAACTCAGAATATCAGGAAATTCCAGAAGAGTTAGTCATAATAATTATGTTGCAGCAACAGTTTAACTTCATTTAGTGTGAGAACATTATGAATCCTAATCTATGTTGATAATCTAAATACACCTTATCAGTTTAATCTGCAAGACTAACTAATTTTATAATATGCTGTCATAGAGATAAAACCAAATTGTTTTAGTGAGCACCTTGTCGTCATCAAATTAAGCATTTTTTTTGCTATTTTAAGGAAACCCTCTTGTTGAAATAGGTCTATTACTATTATTCTGTCTAATACAAAACAATACAATTTAATGCATACCAAAAAAATATCTTTAAAAAATCAATCATCTGGTTAGATATACAAAAATACTTTAAGCTTATATCTAATCACTGCCAAAGATTTGTTTGTTGCACTCAAACCTGAAGGTGAACTTGTGTCTGAAAAAAATACTGATGTTACATGTTTCAAATATTGTACAGAAGTATCACTCACACCGCGTTTCTAGGGATTTCACTGCAGTTCTATTTCAGTGCAGAAAGGGCTTCCTGCACATACTCTGTGGTTGTTGTGTGACATAATAGATAAGAGATAACTAAGGTATAAGCAGTGCTGGTATCATGTATGATTTAATAGATTTTATCAGCATTTATCTGAAGAGTAAAGTTTTAGTTATTGAAATAATAACAAGCTAATGCTGATAAGAATATTAATAAAAAAATTACATGTACTATATGTATGGGAGGAGAAATAACGCCTTATAATAAAGACATTTTCGCGAAAAAAAAAACGACTGACGTACGATCAATTTCAGCTGGTTGTCGACCCACGCAACTTCAACCGTCGGTTGCATCAACCTATTGCTGTAATGATCATATCTTTTTGGAACGAAGCTCCTGCGGTAGGAGTTGACTGGTAGAAATCGTCATGTAAGGAAAAACCGTTATGCGACTTTCTATCTCGCTATGTCTCTTTCTATACAAGACTGAGTGCGCGTGCGAGTATCGCGTAAGGAACTTCGTTCCTGACGGCGACCCTCGACTGCACACGTTTTCTTTTCATAGTGGAGTTAGATAAAGAGAAAGTGTCTCTTATAAACACTTCCTCAATAAACTACATTCCATGATGAGAATACGTGATGACGTTTTATTTGTGGAACAATTCTCGTAAATGTCGTCGCTATTCTAATTAAAATTTACCGTGAATGATCTTTAATTAGGATTTGGATGAAAGGAACACATATAGACCATGACCTGAGATAATTTCCGAACACCACGCGGGCAATGCCTCGGGAAAAGCTAGATTGTCATAAAGGGTTCCTGTAAATACATATAAAATCAACCTAATGTAACAGCAATGACCTGAGGTGGGCAGTAGGACAAGAAGTAATATTGTTTTGCGCAGTGGGACTGCTCCGTGGAAGCGTCTATAGCGCACGAGCGCAAGACGGCGCTTCTGGACGCCCTGGAGGCGCAGTGGAGGGCGGAGCACGAGGCGGCCGACGCGGGCTACTACGCCACCTCCTACTCCTCGTGGCTCAGCTACGGTACCGGGCTCCTCGCGAACATCGTCGAGAACCTGCAGGTAATTATTGAGACAGCTGGTAAACGTAGTTTAGAATACGCGAAAGCATACAATCTGCATTGAAAGCGACGTTCGATTTGGGCATTCTTGATAAGGTGGGCTTAGATTGGCCCCAACGTAGAACCAGAACAAGAGCAGGGATAGACCAATGAACGAATGCTCTGTTTACACAAAAATAATATGGTAGAGTGGGGATAGAATTTCTCAATGAACATAATATATTTCCAGCTAATACGGAAGCATTAATGAACCATTAACACAATTCTCTCCAGTTGAAGCTGAACGACGTGCACATCCGGTACGAGGACGCGGTAACATGCGCGCGGCCGTTCGCGTGCGGCCTGACGGCGGAGTCGCTGTGCGCGGAGTCGTGCGACAGCGAGTGGCGCCGCGGCTTCACGCTGCTGGCAGACCCCGACGGTTGCAGCTTCAAACTGCTGGAGCTGCAGAACCTCGCCGTGTACTGGGACCCCATGCCCGTGCCCGCTGGCATGTTCGCGAGCTGTACAATCACAGAGCTCACAGTAAGATCTTATTTGGCGGTGGAAATTTTGACAGCACGGTTGGTGCAGTGGTTAAGCGATTGACTGCTGCACTGCGTGTCGCGGGTTCGATTCCCGCACGGATCAAATATTTGTATGACCTAGAAGTAGTTGTTCCGGGTCTGGCTGTTTGTGTATGTGAGTTTAAATGTTTGTAAACGCACCCACGATACAGGAGAAATTCCTAGTGTAGGGCAACGTTTAAAAAAAAAAAAATACGTAGCACAAGCCCAGCTAGTTTTCTCTTTTTACCACAAATGAGAACTTATTTTGGAAAAAAGATGTTAATTTCTTAAAGGAGCACAATTTCTCAACAAAATACTCTAATATATTTAAAAAATACTCTATTCAATGCATTCAAAACTCAATTAGCTTAATATTAAATCGCAAATAATTAAATAAATAATCAAATAAACCCTTCCTAAAAACTAAATGCATTGATAGGGTGTATCATTCAAATTCAAAATTAATTTATTTAAACTAGGCTGAGAATCAGCACTTTTTGAACGTCAAAATTACATAAGACAGTCCCCCCGCCCGCCCTTCACCACTTCCTAGTGCTTTAGCTGGGAAGAAGGAAGTGCAACAAACTCCCCAGCAGCACAGCGTCTGTTCAGTTGGAAATTTTTTTGAAGATGCAAAATAATTTACATTATCAATAATCAATAATCTTTATTACACAAGAGAGTGGTTATAAAATAGTGTGAAGTCCCTGACTCCTGTGCTGGTGCAGGTGGTAGACCTGTGTTACAAGAGCTATTGCCCTCTCTCAGTAGGAGATATTACAGAATCTTATGCAATAAGATTAACAAAAATAAAAAGAATATGGTAACAAGAAAAAGCGGATAGAAGAAGCCTGTATTGAGTTTGTGAGTGTTTTTGTGTGTGTGTGTGTATTTATGCGTGTGTGTGTATATATATATACATATGTTATGTTTGTTATGTTTGTTTTATATATATATGTTTGTGTGTCAATGATTGTACAGGAGAGGTTTTAATGTTACGCAATGCAAAACATAATTTAAATTATAAATGAATAGCCATATGTCAGCTAGCACACGTCAATATACCTACCAAAAACATCGAGAACTATACTCAGGTAAAAATAAAAATAAAGACTAAACTTAAACAATATCTAAATAAAAGCCTCCAGGCATAATCCGAAAGGGATACCGTGGCCCCTGGCAGCATACAGGCAACTGAAGGAACACGGGTGAGTTTTAGTCAGTAAAAGTCGGCGTGTCAGACTTTTACTGTCTAAAACTCACCCGTGTTTTATGTTTTATTATCAAATAATTTCTCCCGCTCCGCCTAGAGCGGGAGAAGTTATTTGATAATTTCCCACCCAAAAAAAAGGTGTAATATAATCGATATTCATAATTGATCCTATTCATAATTGATGCAGTAACGAAATTCATATTTATATTAGAATTGTGCTCATGTAAGTGTCTGTATCTTTTTTAGAGAATAAATATCTGTAAACCTAAACCTAACACTTGTCTTAAGTGTTTCTTTTATTTGTAAGTTTGTTTTTGTTGTATTGCAGACTCGTATGTCCGAAACGTGGCGCCAGCCGCACCGCTACTTGGTCCATCCGGCGTCGGCGCGCGCGCGCGTGCGGCGCGAGCGTACCGAGCAACCGCTACGCTCGCGCGCGCGCCCGCGCCTCGCCGCGCACCTCACGCTCGACACCGTCACGCTCAACCTCACGTCCGTGAGTACCCACGACACACACCTCACAACACTAAACTGGAGGTTTTGACAGCGATCTAGAAGCAATACAATTGAGTTTGCCTGGGTATTGAACGCGTCATCTTGTGGATTACCACAAAACTATTAAATAAACTATCATCAATAATAGCGAAAATCTGGGACGATCATTGCGTCAAACGACCGACATCTTTTTTATCTCTTCTAAAGGAGAATGGGCTACGACGTTATGCATTTATGCTGAGCTGGGCCTATTTGGCGCAGCCGTTAGGCGCACAGTACTATTTTAAGTTATTTTTGTACCTGAGTCAAATAAATTTAATTTCTTTCTTTCATTTGTGGTAAATTTGAAAATCTGCAACATAATTATGTTTCGTTTGTGTATACGTCTGTTTCCGTATCCCACAGCGGCAGTACAACGCAGCGGTGTGCTGCGCGGCGGGGCTGGAGCGGCTCGCACGCGTGCGCGCACGCCGCGCGCGCCGCCCGGCCGCGCCCGTGCGGGGCCGCGCGCGCGACTGGTGGCTCTACGCGCTCGCCTGCCACGTGCCCGACCACCGCTGTGAGTATCTCTTGTTACTGCTGCGCGGCGGGGCTGGAGCGGCTCGCACGCGTGCGCGCACGCCGCGCGCGCCGCCCGGCCGCGCCCGTGCGGGGCCGCGCGCGCGACTGGTGGCTCTACGCGCTCGCCTGCCACGTGCCCGACCACCGCTGTGAGTATCTCTTGTTACTGCTGCGCGGCGGGGCTGGAGCGGCTCGCACGCGTGCGCGCACGCCGCGCGCGCCGCCCGGCCGCGCCCGTGCGGGGCCGCGCGCGCGACTGGTGGCTCTACGCGCTCGCCTGCCACGTGCCCGACCACCGCTGTGAGTATCTCTTGTTACTGCTGCGCGGCGGGGCTGGAGCGGCTCGCACGCGTGCGCGCACGCCGCGCGCGCCGCCCGGCCGCGCCCGTGCGGGGCCGCGCGCGCGACTGGTGGCTCTACGCGCTCGCCTGCCACGTGCCCGACCACCGCTGTGAGTATCTCTTGTTACTGCTGCGCGGCGGGGCTGGAGCGGCTCGCACGCGTGCGCGCACGCCGCGCGCGCCGCCCGGCCGCGCCCGTGCGGGGCCGCGCGCGCGACTGGTGGCTCTACGCGCTCGCCTGCCACGTGCCCGACCACCGCTGTGAGTATCTCTTGTTACTGCTGCGCGGCGGGGCTGGAGCGGCTCGCACGCGTGCGCGCACGCCGCGCGCGCCGCCCGGCCGCGCCCGTGCGGGGCCGCGCGCGCGACTGGTGGCTCTACGCGCTCGCCTGCCACGTGCCCGACCACCGCTGTGAGTATCTCTTGTTACTGCTGCGCGGCGGGGCTGGAGCGGCTCGCACGCGTGCGCGCACGCCGCGCGCGCCGCCCGGCCGCGCCCGTGCGGGGCCGCGCGCGCGACTGGTGGCTCTACGCGCTCGCCTGCCACGTGCCCGACCACCGCTGTGAGTATCTCTTGTTACTGCTGCGCGGCGGGGCTGGAGCGGCTCGCACGCGTGCGCGCACGCCGCGCGCGCCGCCCGGCCGCGCCCGTGCGGGGCCGCGCGCGCGACTGGTGGCTCTACGCGCTCGCCTGCCACGTGCCCGACCACCGCTGTGAGTATCTCTTGTTACTGCTGCGCGGCGGGGCTGGAGCGGCTCGCACGCGTGCGCGCACGCCGCGCGCGCCGCCCGGCCGCGCCCGTGCGGGGCCGCGCGCGCGACTGGTGGCTCTACGCGCTCGCCTGCCACGTGCCCGACCACCGCTGTGAGTATCTCTTGTTACTGCTGCGCGGCGGGGCTGGAGCGGCTCGCACGCGTGCGCGCACGCCGCGCGCGCCGCCCGGCCGCGCCCGTGCGGGGCCGCGCGCGCGACTGGTGGCTCTACGCGCTCGCCTGCCACGTGCCCGACCACCGCTGTGAGTATCTCTTGTTACTGCTGCGCGGCGGGGCTGGAGCGGCTCGCACGCGTGCGCGCACGCCGCGCGCGCCGCCCGGCCGCGCCCGTGCGGGGCCGCGCGCGCGACTGGTGGCTCTACGCGCTCGCCTGCCACGTGCCCGACCACCGCTGTGAGTATCTCTTGTTACTGCTGCGCGGCGGGGCTGGAGCGGCTCGCACGCGTGCGCGCACGCCGCGCGCGCCGCCCGGCCGCGCCCGTGCGGGGCCGCGCGCGCGACTGGTGGCTCTACGCGCTCGCCTGCCACGTGCCCGACCACCGCTGTGAGTATCTCTTGTTACTGCTGCGCGGCGGGGCTGGAGCGGCTCGCACGCGTGCGCGCACGCCGCGCGCGCCGCCCGGCCGCGCCCGTGCGGGGCCGCGCGCGCGACTGGTGGCTCTACGCGCTCGCCTGCCACGTGCCCGACCACCGCTGTGAGTATCTCTTGTTACTGCTGCGCGGCGGGGCTGGAGCGGCTCGCACGCGTGCGCGCACGCCGCGCGCGCCGCCCGGCCGCGCCCGTGCGGGGCCGCGCGCGCGACTGGTGGCTCTACGCGCTCGCCTGCCACGTGCCCGACCACCGCTGTGAGTATCTCTTGTTACTGCTGCGCGGCGGGGCTGGAGCGGCTCGCACGCGTGCGCGCACGCCGCGCGCGCCGCCCGGCCGCGCCCGTGCGGGGCCGCGCGCGCGACTGGTGGCTCTACGCGCTCGCCTGCCACGTGCCCGACCACCGCTGTGAGTATCTCTTGTTACTGCTGCGCGGCGGGGCTGGAGCGGCTCGCACGCGTGCGCGCACGCCGCGCGCGCCGCCCGGCCGCGCCCGTGCGGGGCCGCGCGCGCGACTGGTGGCTCTACGCGCTCGCCTGCCACGTGCCCGACCACCGCTGTGAGTATCTCTTGTTACTGCTGCGCGGCGGGGCTGGAGCGGCTCGCACGCGTGCGCGCACGCCGCGCGCGCCGCCCGGCCGCGCCCGTGCGGGGCCGCGCGCGCGACTGGTGGCTCTACGCGCTCGCCTGCCACGTGCCCGACCACCGCTGTGAGTATCTCTTGTTACTGCTGCGCGGCGGGGCTGGAGCGGCTCGCACGCGTGCGCGCACGCCGCGCGCGCCGCCCGGCCGCGCCCGTGCGGGGCCGCGCGCGCGACTGGTGGCTCTACGCGCTCGCCTGCCACGTGCCCGACCACCGCTGTGAGTATCTCTTGTTACTGCTGCGCGGCGGGGCTGGAGCGGCTCGCACGCGTGCGCGCACGCCGCGCGCGCCGCCCGGCCGCGCCCGTGCGGGGCCGCGCGCGCGACTGGTGGCTCTACGCGCTCGCCTGCCACGTGCCCGACCACCGCTGTGAGTATCTCTTGTTACTGCTGCGCGGCGGGGCTGGAGCGGCTCGCACGCGTGCGCGCACGCCGCGCGCGCCGCCCGGCCGCGCCCGTGCGGGGCCGCGCGCGCGACTGGTGGCTCTACGCGCTCGCCTGCCACGTGCCCGACCACCGCTGTGAGTATCTCTTGTTACTGCTGCGCGGCGGGGCTGGAGCGGCTCGCACGCGTGCGCGCGCATCGTGCGCTGTAAGTTAGATTTAAGAATTTTTCTATAAGAGATTTGTTCTTATGGAAGAAATGTAACTAAGAGGGATGTATTAATGATTCCTATGATTTTATTCTGTAAATACACATTTTTTATGATCGCGAATCATATTTTGATCAAGATACAACTTGACACTGACCTACTAAATGCAAAAAACGTAAGAAAATTTTAATTTCGCGGCCTCTGGATCTACTGTGGATCAACTATGGATCCACCTTAAGGGATACGATGAGTACCTATTTAATTATCGCGCTTATTTTTAATTCTTGGTCGTTTAAAAAATAATCTTAACTTAAAGTTGGTCAGAGGAAAATTCTATATTTATATTTTGTGATCTACGCGGTGCTATTAATTAAATTGATCTTTCTGATTTTCAATTGATATTCTAATAAACTGTGTACGTTTCTTTTAAAACTGTTTTTACCTTTTTATGTCTCTATCTGATCTACTAATAATGGCCAATGGTCCACGGTTATGTATGGTTTATAAAATGATTTATTAAATGAAATGAAATGAAATGAAATGAAATGAAATTGTTTATTCTGTAAATAGGATATTGCAATCACTTTTACACGTCATATTAAAAAAAAATAAGAAGAAAATGCTAGATGAGTTCGGCGTTTCCTATCTGACTACTCTGAGAAGAAAGACCGAAACAAACTCAGAGGTCACAGTCTCTTTTAAAGTCCAGACATAATCTTGGTCAGGCCATATGAGGACCATGTAGATTAGTGTCTGAAATGGTCTTTTGAGGAAAGAACCACACAGATTTGAGTGGACCTGTCCAGTCAGTGCAAGCATTTGTCAGTAATCGTAGAGCTCAACTCAGAACTTAAGGAGCTCAACTCGACGAACAATACCAAAGAAAGGACATTTGGGTAGGTCGCATAAAGTACTCAAACTGCCAGACCATCATTTAAACTAACTGAGAAAGAAAAAATTAAAGAAAGGAAAAACAATAAAAATAAAATATCCACATAGTCCTCACATTCACAATAATTAAAACAATATAATACTTTACAAAGTAATCATGTTATTTTGTATATAAATTTCAACAATGTCAATATGTATATAAAAAACTGGTATTTTTAATGATTTACATAATAATTAAAATGTCAAATTTTATAGTTTTATCACAAAGCTTAGCAGAGCGAGCAGCTCAATCCCACGCTTTTTTATCTTCTAAATAATCTGAAATTTTATAGTACCCTTTTTTACAAAGTTTGGTTTTAATACAGCTTTTAAATCGTTTAATGGGTAAGTTTCGAATATCAATGGGAAGTTTGTTGTAAAAGCGTATACATTGACCCATGAACGAGTTGCCTACTCTGTGGAGACGTGTGCGATGTACAGCAAGGTTGTGTTTATTCCTGGTATTTAAACTATGAATATCGGTCATTTTCTTAAAATTTGATATATTTTTGTGTACATGTAATAGGTTTTCAAAAATATATTGTGAGGCTACAGTCAGGATGTTTATTTCTCTGAATTTTTCTCGAAGGGAATCCCTTGGACCTAGGTTGTAAATGGCTCGAACAGCCCTTTTCTGTAGAACAAAGATAGTATGAATGTCCGCACAGGTTCCCCAGAGAAGAATCCCATAAGACATAAGACTATGAAAATAACTAAAATAAACAATTCTGGCTGTATCTACGTCAGTTATCTGTCTAATTTTTTTAACAGCATAAGCGGCCGAACTAAGCCTTCCTGACAATTTTTCTATGTGTGGGCCCCATTGTAATTTACCGTCAATAGTTATTCCAAGAAAAACTGTTGACTCTACAGGGTCCAACTCTATTCCATTAACTTGAACATTAGTAGTTAGCTGCCTGACATTTGGCGTTGAAAATCTAAGGAGTTTAGTTTTTTTTTCGTTCAGGAGAAGATTATTTACATTAAACCAATGCACAACTTTAGAGTGTGCATCGTTAACTTGTTCATAGTTGACTAACTGTCGTTTGATTTTAAAAATGAGGGAAGTGTCATCTGCGAATAAGACGATCTTGTGATTATCCCTTATGTGGTAAGGTAAGTCATTTATATAAATTAGAAATAAGAAAGGACCTAGAATTGAACCCTGCGGAACGCCCATAGTGACCGCAGATCCTGCAGATCTCTTGCCATTAATATCGACCCTCTGAATTCTGTTGTTCAGATAAGAAGTCAGAAGGTCAAGAGCCTTGTCCCTCATACCATAGTGGTACAGTTTCCTGATGAGTGTGTCATGATGTACGCAATCGAAGGCCTTGGACAAGTCGCAGAAAATGCCAAGAGCATCTTGCGACTCCTCCCAGGCCTCGAATATGCTCTTCAGTAATTCCACGCCCGCGTCTGTAGTTGAACGACCCTTTGTGAAACCAAACTGTTTCAGGTGAAGTAAATTATGTGCATTGAAATGTCCTAACATTTGTTTTAAAATTATTTTTTCAAAAATTTTGCTCAATGATGGTAAAATCGAAATAGGCCGAAAATTTGTGGGATCAGTTGTGCTGCCAGATTTGAACAGTGGAATCACTTTGCTAAGTTTCATCAGATCAGGAAAAACACCAGATGCAACACAAGAGTTAAAAACGATTGCTAGAAAGGGTGAAATAACATCAATTATTGAAGACAAGGTATGTACTGATAATCCCCAAAGGTCAGCAGTTTTCTTTACATCAAGATTTCTAAAAGATTCTATAATGTCTTGTTTCAGCACCTTTAAATTAAAATCCAAGAGGTTGACAGTTGCCGATTTTCAAATATTTCGTCATTGGTATTGTCTTCATGGTTTTCGAGGGTGCTAATGCCGATAGTGAAGTCAAAATGAAAATCCAAGGGTGCAGAAATACGACCCTTATCACTGGGCCACCAATGCTTTTGGGTTTACTAAATGCTATTAAATTGCAGATCGTTTCTGATTTTATGAAGGTTCACCTGCAACCGACCGGTTATTCTTTCGGACGCTTGAGTCAATTAAACACTTGATCAAAAGTGATTAAAAATAAAGATGATTTTGGATGAATAACTTGCTCGTTAGGGACCGAGCCCAAGCCGACGTGGGAGTCGTGCCTGGAGCGGGCGCGGCAGACGCGCGAGTACGTGGACGCGTGCCTGCTCACGCTCAGCAACCCCGCCGCTACGCTGCCCGCCGAGCGCAAGGCCGCCAAGGACGAGTTCGAGTGGCGCACGCCGCTGCATCTGCTTAAAGCGCTTAGAGAGGTCAGTGTTATGCCAGTTCCAGCACAATATAGTGTTTTTAGGATTCCATACCTCAAAAATAACGGAACTCTGAACCCGCGTCCTCTTCAAAAGCGATCGCCGCGCCAATACGCGATCGTCTCGTGCATGTCACTTATTGTTCGGAAAACCGAAAATTACATCTGTGGGCGCGACCACGCGTTCAGGTTCATCGAACAAAAGTGACAAATGAGCGGGACGGTCGTTTTTAGTAGGACGCGGCATTTTGTCTCATTTGGTTACAAAGCAAAAAAAAAACTATTGCATTTAGCACTATCACATTTGGACCAAACGGATGATGTCCTATGGATTCGGATTTCCCCATACTGTCCCAGTTTAAAAAAAACACGCAGTAAAACGTTCAAATTGCAAGTTCAGATGAATATAGCACATCTCTGCGCTTATGCAGCAGCTGAAGCCGCAATACATGAATAGATTGACAATTACATAAGGTCGAGCTAATGCCACACTGTGAGTACTTCTCAATCATTTGAATAATTGTAAAATACACCCTATCTTGTTCACAGGTAGCAATGCGCAAAGTGCCCAAATCGACCCCCGTGTCAACTCCCGAGAAGCCAGCGAGCTCGGGCCGCAGCATGCTGGTGCACTGGTTCCCGCAGTGGTGGGGCTGGTACGGCGCCGCGGCGCAGGAGCCCGCGCCCGCGCCCGCTCCCGCGCCCGCGCCCGCGCCGCCCGCGCCCGCGCCCGCGCCCCACGCGCCCGCTGACTTGGAGGAAGAAATCCTCGACGTGATAGCCGACTCCTTAGATAATAATACGATGTTGAAGAGAGATACAGTGTTCGGAAAGTTCGAGTTCATATTGAACAAGGGCTCGTTAAATCTGTGTATGGAGGCTGAAGATGATGAAAACAAGTGAGTGGCTCTACCAGTTGTAATAGCGCGATACCAATTCATTTACATTCATAAATTCAATCCGCTTTATACTCGTATTGCATGGCATAGCACATGACATGTGTGAGTACTATGTACTATAAAGCTACCATTTACTGAGTACGTCTTTCATTGACTTGAATGTGCCCTGGCGGCTGTGAGTATGTCATGCTCACTCAGATGTCTCGCTGATGGTGGCGCGTGTGTTGGATCATTTAGCTCCCTTCAAAATTGTTGAGCTGAATGCTGATCCATGCGTCATGTTCGTGAACGGGCGCCGTCAGTTGGGACTTTTTATCTCAGCTGTCACGGCAAATTTTATTTGTGTATGGTTTTTATTCCGCTCTTAACGTGCACGTGTTTTTACAACGTTCTCACATATAATTATAAATTCAACATATTAATGTTGAATCTAACAAATAATTTAAAAGTGTCCGTGGAGTTTCTTGCCCGTTATTCTCCATAAGAACCTACGACGCTTTGAAATAGGCAACTAGCTTCATCTTTCTGACCGACTCCTTTGAGAAATTAAAAGTGTAAACTGTAAATTGTTTAATTGGAATAAACGATTTGAGTTTGAGTAAAAAGTTGTGGTAAAATATTAATAAAGTATTGGGCGTTTCTTTTTAGCGTTTTGAAGGCAAAATGAGTTCGCGTTCAACTACTTATTGCGCGCTGACACAGTTCAAGGACTTTTTGTTTTTTTTTATCTGACTGCGGACAAGGAAGGGTAATTTTGGATCTTATATTTATATTGCCTGTGTGTCCTGCAGAAGCCCTACGTCGGACAGCGCGCCAGAGAGCGCGAGCGGCGTGGAGCTGCAGTTCTCGTGCGTGCGCGTGGGCATCGAGTCGCGGCCGCGCGCCGCGTCGCACGCGCTGCACGTGTCGCTCGGCTCCGTGTGTCTGCGCGAGCGCATCACGCCCAACACGCTCTTCCCCATACTCATCGCGCCGCAGGTAATACGAGTATATTACATGAGTCAAAGCTATTACTTATGTAAATTATTATTTCGAGCTAATTAAAGATATTTTGTCGGACGCAGATAAATTATATTTATTTCTTTATATATAATTATATTTTTAAACTCTCTTACACTGTAAAAATATATTATGTTTATAAAATTTATGAGGTCGATGTTTCCTAGCCGACTATTTTGAGAAGAAATACCGAGACACAGAGCAGGCTTGCTCTGAGTTTCGAACTCTCGAACGCAAGTATGCACAGTCGCACGTTCACCAAAATGTTGGTCAGTTCGTGTTCAGTGGTGGGTAGATGTCGATTTTTTGATGGACGAAACGCGTTTTCCCGACGACGAAAATGGTTGCAGAAAACGGTCAAAAATTCAAAATTCAAAATATTTTATTTCACATAAACCTACAAGGGCACTTATGAAACGTCAGAAGCTAGGTGCACGGTTCCAATTGGTCGTTTCCTATGGAGAAGAGCCGGCTAGAAACTCCACGGTTACTCTTTTAAAAGTAAATGGTATTTACAATGTTTTCAAATTACAGTGTTAATAGGTATGAGAGGACTGTGTAGGCCTATCAACAAGTACCAGGTACTTGGCAAGATAGAAAATGGTCGACAGATCTACAGTCTGTTAAGCCTACAACGTTCTCACATTCACAAAATCTAAAAGAAAAGATCTATATAAAAGCGAAATAAAATAATAAAAATCTGTTTAGACCAAATGACATGATTGCCACTACAGCTGTAACAAATCTAATTTATTATACGTCTTACGGTCGTCGTTGCAACTGTTTGAAGATGACTTATAGGACTTCAACAACATGGACTAGAATTGCGTTTTCGTCGCGAGAAATAGTTTTAGTTTCTTACAACTATCAACGATTAGAAATGTTAGAATTGGTTTCTTCGCATCACGAACGACAGCATTGACAACTGACTATTTCATTGACGGAAAGTTAACTTTTTATGTAAGGACTGTTTTGTAAACGAACGCAGAACGCGACGTGACGAGTGTAATAGATAGTTGAATCATTGCGTTATTGACTGCATTTTCTTAGGCGTCAAATAAAAATCGCACCAAGTACTTCGAAGACTGGTTTGTGCAACGAAGACTGTTCGATCCCAGGACGTAACACGGTTTCATCGTCGCAGAACACAAAACGCTCTTTGTAAACCGTTCGTCGTCGCAATGCCCACCCCTAGGTCAGTCTCATTAGAGACACCACGCACTCAAAACCATCACCATTTTACCAATATGTTAGTTATAATATGTATAGTTTACCATTTTTTTCCATGATTTGTGACCAAGTGTAATAATGATTCAATTTAGCTATTTCCTTTATAATTCGACTTTACCTTTTACCATTATATATCATATCCTATCAACACGAGACACGTGTGTTAGGTCAGCCGAGCACTACTCTCGAATTATTCCATTTTGCTGTGGATTCTGCCCCACTAGGGTTGGCACCTTAGAGGTCTAGGTAGGTGTGCTCGTATTTTATATTTGTTTGGAAAAGAAATAAATGTATATCTAAGTAAAATGTAACTTGGGCTGGTAACGTTAGACTTAGTACATAGGTAGTGAAATCTGCCCCAGTAGCGAACTACCGGGGCAGATTTCACTTCCGACTTTCTACACCTGTTCTCTTCTCTCGCCGAAACCTATGCACAATCTTATATTTTGAGTTCCTTAACGGGGGTCACTCCTTTTTCGTTAAAATGTTTGTGACATACCTAATATTGATATTGACCAGGGTGTAATCCGCGAGGGTCTGAGCGCGCTGAGTGCGTCAGGCGCGGCGATGTCGTGGTGCCGCTCACACTCGCAGTCAGGGATGAATACTGCTACGACGCAGGAGCCGCTGTTCCAGCTTACGTATGAGAAGAAACCCTTCGGCGTCAACTGTGACTACAAGTAAGTAATGAGAAATAATAACCTCGAGACTGTAATTTAAATGTTAAGTGTATTTACAAGGCGAGGCGAGGTCACGAACTAAACGTCAGAGAAGAATCTCCAGCTTCTAGCACCGCATTACGCGATTCTATTTATTTATTTTTAAAATAGCACAGCCACATCACATACATTATGCTAGAAACAATCTAAGTAACTCAAGGACTAATGCACATGACAATTATTACGGGCCCGATCACACGTACTACAACCACACCACATCTTGAAACTATTCATTTTCATACAAAAAAAATTGCGCACCACAATGACAACACGTGGACGGGCACGTCTTGTCCGTGGTGTGGTTGTGTAGGTGTGATCGGGCCCTACGGTGTACATAGCGTTCACTACAATATAATCATGAAGTTGGATAGCAATTATAGCAAACGATAAAAAAAAACATCTTGGCAAGGATAGTCCTAGCCTTGTTTAGTTTCGGTGGCGATCGTGCATTTTCGGCGCTCGTCGTACGGTGTCAGTTTTTCAGGTTCGCGACCTCGCTGCGTGATTAGCTAATGCCTGGGCAATGCCCATTGTGTCACCCTATGTAAAATTTCTACATTTTTATCTGTAACTAGTATGGTGTACATAATGGAGAGTATAATATTCTATCCATAAATGTTGTGATGGCTGTGTGTTGTCTCCAGACTGTGGGTGAAGTCAGCCTCGCTGGAGGTGGTGTACAACGCGGAGGCGGCGCGCTGGGCGCAGCAGTGGGTGTGCGCGCCGTGGGCGCACGCCTACGCGCACGTGCGCGACAGCACGCGCGCGCGCCTGCTCACGCAGTGGGAGCACATGGTGCACGCGCACGCGCACCCAGTACGTATGCTATGTCATCGCTGGACGTCTTCATATTCTGGGGTTTTACTCTGATTCTATCCGACATTTACAGTGTGGTGATTTGAATTTACATTCAATTACAGTTGGTAGTATTTGCTAAAATATAAGTGTCCCTGACTGTACATTTCAGATATTTGACACGTCATGGCTTTGTCCGCCACCTTGCCTTAGCCATTATATCGTACTTCATCACTATATTTAGCAAATGCGCTGCTATAAAGTTATGCTCTTTCTCTAGGGCGAGCGCCGCACATGGCAAGTGGAGCTGGACATCTCAGCGCCTCAGATCTTGTTCGTGGAGCAGCTGTGCTCGCGGGACTCGGCTGTGCTCGTCGTCGACTTCGGAAGACTTCGGCTCGCCAATGCCAACCTGACGGACTATGCGCCGCATACCCCGCCTGACGACGAAGGTGAGACTATACTAAAATGTGACAAGCACGAAATAGATTTTGATTCCAGAATATTTTTGTACAGGTATTACAGTCGTTTCTCGGGCCGCCCGCCCGAGAAACGACGTCCAAAGAAAAATTTCAAGTCTTTCTGCATGGGTTCCTGAAATATATATAAATATTCCCCATGTATGTTTAGCGATTATTTATGGTTTAGGAGCTAAACGGTTAAGTTAAGTTAAGTTTTAAGACTAAAATTCTGGAATGTCTCTTGTCGGGCAAACATTTTTCCTTTGAGCTAAATTTCAGTCACTTTGGGTGATAAGATAAGATATTTTATTTGCATAAAACATATTAGATCAAAATATTAAAAGATATTAGATCGAACATGTTTTGCTTAATACTAAAGCATGCAAACTTACTTACTAAAGATACGTTATGACATTGAAATATATTACATTGAACTCATATTAAAAAAATCATGAATGCTATAGAAATTATTATCATTGAGCCATTTATATAATTGAATTTTAAATAATTTACAATTTAATGTTTTAAAAAATTTTGGTAATTTGTTATAGAGACACACATAGCCAGAGAGTTTTTATTATATGTCGCTGATCGAGGCAGCACATCCAGCACAAGTCTGTATTGGTCACGCCGGCTTCGAGAGCTGACTTCCTCTGCCGTTTTAAATAGTTCTTTGTAACGAACATGCATGCTTGCACTGACAGGACAGGTCCACTCAAATCTGTGTGGTTCTTTTCTCAAAAGACCATTTCAGACACTAATCTACATGGTCCTTATATGGCCTGATCAAGATTATGTCTGGACTTTAAAAGAGACTGTGACCTCTGAGTTTGTTTCGGCCATTCTTCTCAGAGTAGTCAGATAGGAAACGCCCAACTCATCTAGCTAATTTTTAATTATTTTTTTAAGATGACGTGTAAAAGTGATTCCAATATCCTATTTACAGAATAAACAATTTCATTTCATTTCATTTCATTTCTTCATATACATACATACAATGAAGGTAGCGGTAGCAAACCAAGCTCTTTAAATATTGGTTGACATAATTCGTCAGATGGAATCTCGTATAGAGCTCGCAAATATTTTTTTTTTGCGGCAAATTCTCTATCAGATCAGTATTATTTCCCCACATCATTAGCCCATACCGTAGTGAGGACTCAACATATGCGCGATATGACATCACAGCAGTTTTTATATTACTGCCTTTTTTTATTTGTCTCAAAACATAGACAAATTTATTTATTTTATTACATACAGCATCAACCTGTGTAAGTTTTTAGGACTAGTAATTGACGAATATTTAGACTGGAAAAGTCTAAATATTCGTCAATTACTACTCCTAAAAACTTAGTTCGTGCCACTTGTGTAATTTTCGGAATGTCCATTTTAAAATTAAATGTATTATTATAAGATTGATTAAATTTATTTGTTAAGATTAATAGATAAATTATTATTATTATTTAACCAGTTAATTAGATTGTCATTCATAATCCGTAATTGATTTATATTTTTTATGACTACCGAAGTCACAATTATGGAAATGTCATCGGCAAAAAGAAAGCATTTATGATTGGTTACATTAACAATGTCGTTTATGTAGAGTAGGAATAGAAATATGATGTTTAGACGGATACATTCTTTAACAATCGTGGACCATAATTTAAGAATTTAAAATAAAAAAAATGAGACATAGAACGAGAAAAGTAAAAATGTCTGAAGTGTGTATTTCGGGAAGCCTTTGGTGAGGGGCTTCAATTATTTTTTGGACGTCGTTTTATTAGCCATCCTGTATACAGGATTTTCTATCATAAGTAATAAATTAAGGATAAGTTTGCCGAGGTTTCTGGTATTCATTTCTAAGTTTATTCCTGGTTGTTTCATCCCGTTGTAACGAACTATTGATTGCGCAGAGATGTTCATGACCCCCTGCTCCACGCCGCCGGGCAGCCTGCTGTCGCCGAGCTCGCCGCCCGACCCGCCGCCGCACCCGCTGGCGCAGCCCGCGCTGGACGCCGCTAACTTGCACAACAGACTGTACGACAGGTATGTATACAACTAAATGTCGGGTACTGGCAAAATATTCGGTGATAATTCTATACACATAAATTCAATTATTTTTCTGTGTGTCCGAAAATCTGTACTTTGCACTACAGAAATGAATGCTTCACCCGTTTTATAACACATTTCTATTTTGCAAACATAACTCCTAAAAGATTTCTGACTGTTTGACTAAAATCTAAATGCAATTTGACAGATACAAGATAGAACTGAGCGACCTGCAGATCCTGGTGGGTCGCGCGCGAGACAACTGGAAGTACGCGCACACCAAGAGCACATCCTCGCTGCACCTGCTGGACAGGTTCAGCATTTTGCTACAGGTAACCGTATAATACAATTTCTCATGCGTTGTTATTTTTGAGTTTTTTGAAGTATCAGAAATTCAACCTTATGCGCAAGACTGAAGGTCTAATTTCTGAAAATAGTTATGGATGGCCTTACACTTAGTTGGTTTTAAGTATTTTACCCTAATATTGAAAATTGAACCTTATACTGATAATAAAAGGTCTAATTTGCGACATACACTAGCATCGCGGTGTGCCCTTGCATGTCCGCAGGCGGAGCGGCGCGTGGTGCACACGAGCGACCCGCAGTACCCCGCCGCCACGGTGTGCGGCTCGCTGCCGTCGCTCGTCGTCCACTTGAGTGAGCAGAAACTTTTCGCTGTCCGCGCCGTTTTCGCCAACTCGACACTTATTGGAGGCAACAAGTAAGTGGATAACTCTTAGTGAAATAAGGTGAAAAATAATAATAAAAGAGGAATCGAGTTGTCATTGTCTTACTTGAGCTTCGTTTTAGCGAATATTCTGTAGTTAATGAAAGTGCTGTTTCAATAGACTTACCGCCTTGAACCAACGCCTCGACTGTCCCACTTGTAAATTAATTAGTTGGATAGTTAAGTTGTGCTGTAGGAAAAAGATTGTTCCTGCGATTATACGATAAAAATAATAGGATAGAAGACCCCCCTTTCCTCATTAGTCAGTTAATAACGATGGTTTCCGCGCAGTGGTCGCGAGTCCGCGAGTCCGACGCAGGCTGAGACCGACGACATTGAAGAGAACAGCGTGAGCTCGGAGACGGAGCGCTCTGAGTTCTCGCAGCATCACAACTCCACGCTCTTCATGCTGCAGTTCGCGATAGAGCAGATGTCGCTTGAGGTTTGTAGGTTTATAGCAAATCAAGTACAGAAAATCCGTGTTAACATTAGCAGTTGGCTGTCATTCCTTGTATAAAACTGATTGCAACTACAAATCCTCCTTGTCTGTACCATATCATAAGAACGCGGGTGCCTTACGTATTATACTCTTCTGTTAAATTCGCTGGTTCACCAAAATGTTGGCTAGTTCGCGTTCAGATCTCTTTGGAGACACCACATACTCAAAAACCATTAACATTTTACCAATAAAGTAGTTAATATTTTAGCATTTTTACCGAAAAGGTTTGGTATAGGTTGTAACCAAGTATTATAATGATTCAAAATAGCTGTTTCTCTTATAATTCAAGACTAACTTTTACTTAACTACTTAACTTTTACCATATCCTCACCATAGCTCAGAGCACTGCTGTCTACACACATATTAAAAGTGTTAGGTCACCACAGCGCCGAGCACTGCTGTTTACACATATTAAAAGTGTTAGATCACCACAGCGCCGAGCGCTGCTGTCTACACATATATTAAAAGTGTTAGGTCACCACAGCGCCGAGCACTGCTGTTTACACATATTAAAAGTGTTAGATCACCACAGCGCCGAGCGCTGCTGTCTACACATATATTAAAAGTGTTAGGTCACCACAGCGCCGAGAACTGCTGTTTACACATATTAAAAGTGTTAGATCACCACAGCGCCGAGCGCTGCTGTCTACACATATATTAAAAGTGTTAGGTCACCACAGCGCCGAGAACTGCTGTTTACACATATTAAAAGTGTTAGATCACCACAGCGCCGAGCGCTGCTGTCTACACATATATTAAAAGTGTTAGGTCACCACAGCGCCGAGCGCTGCTGTCTACACATATATTAAAAGTGTTAGGTCACCACAGCGCCGAGAACTGCTGTTTACACATATTAAAAGTGTTAGATCACCACAGCGCCGAGCGCTGCTGTCTACACATATATTAAAAGTGTTAGGTCACCACAGCGCCGAGCACTGCTGTTTACACATATTAAAAGTGTTAGATCACCACAGCGCCGAGCGCTGCTGTCTACACATATTAAAAGTGTTAGATCACCACAGCGCCGAGCGCTGCTGTCTACACATATATTAAAAGTGTTAGGTCACCACAGCGCCGAGAACTGCTGTTTACACATATTAAAAGTGTTAGATCACCACAGCGCCGAGCGCTGCTGTCTACACATATATTAAAAGTGTTAGGTCACCACAGCGCCGAGCACTGCTGTTTACACATATTAAAAGTGTTAGATCACCACAGCGCCGAGCGCTGCTGTCTACACATATTAAAAGTGTTAGATCACCACAGCGCCGAGCGCTGCTGTCTACACATATATTAAAAGTGTTAGGTCACCACAGCGCCGAGAACTGCTGTTTACACATATTAAAAGTGTTAGATCACCACAGCGCCGAGCGCTGCTGTCTACACATATATTAAAAGTGTTAGGTCACCACAGCGCCGAGCACTGCTGTTTACACATATTAAAAGTGTTAGATCACCACAGCGCCGAGCGCTGCTGTCTACACATATATTAAAAGTGTTAGGTCACCACAGCGCCGAGCACTGCTGTTTACACATATTAAAAGTGTTAGATCACCACAGCGCCGAGCGCTGCTGTCTACACATATTAAACCCCGGGTAATGTAATTGTTAAGTCCAGTGGTGACCGTATGGTGTAGCATACAGTACAATGTCCGCGCCGTTGGAGCAGATGCAGTTCCGCAGCATCGCCGAGGTGCAGGTGACCGTATGGTGTAAGATACAGTACAATGTCGCGTCGTGGTGCAGGTGCAGTCCATGGGCCGCAGCATCGCCGAGGTGCAGGTGTGCGGCGTGAAGGCGGCGGCGACGGCGCGGCCGCGCGACCTGTCCTTGTCTCTGTCGGTGCACTCGCTACTGCTGGTGGATGCCCTGCAGACCTACGGGCCCGACTTCGAGCTACTCGTCGCCAGCCATAAACATGTTGGGTAAGTGTTGAATATGTAGTAACTAGTTAGATAGGTGATAGCTGTAACTGTGTGAGTGTGAACCACGCAAGAAGTTTGGCGGCAGTCACTGATATTCGTCGTGATTGGAAGTTGGTGATCGTCCTTGTGGGCTCTCGGGATTGAGCCTTATATTGAGATCTTTATTGACAACTAAAACGGAGATCTTTTTTAATCAGCTAACGTCGTATATAGGCTCGTATTTACACTCCTTGTGTTTCTTACAGTGAAATACGTTATAGCATGCGTTATTTTTACAACGACTAAGTTGCTAAACTTGCAGATAATAGTCGTACACGATGTTCTGTTCCAGCATGGACACGCTGTCGGGCAGCATTCGCGGCTCGGAGCCGTGCTCGCCCACGTCGCCTACGTCGCCCACGTCGCCCACGTGCCCGTCGTCGCCCGACGCGCGCAGCACGCACGCGCTCGCGCACCCGCAGGCGCTGCATCAAGCGCTCAACTCGCTGCATTGCAACAATAAGAGTAAGTGCCGAACTTAAATGAACTAATGTATAACTTATGGTGATGGAATGACGAAAAAGATAAGTCAATCTGTACTTTTAATTAATGGTTATGGCCGCCATACCGATATTACTGCGATATTTACACGCCTGAGAGTGTTCACTTTAAGTTGTTGCAACTACATATTTCCAGATGAGCCCTCGTGCCCGTCCGGCCCGGACGCGGCTCGCGCCAGCCCGGCGCCCAGCTGGGTGTCGGGCACGGGCTTCAACTGGAACGGCAGCGGCATGTTCGGGGCCGGCTGGGGCAGCGCCTGGGGCGCCGCCTGGAGCGGCGTCAGCTGGGGGCCCGCGCCCAGCGGCTGGGGCGCCGCGGGGCTCGTGGACTCCGAGGCCCTCATCGCTGTGGACCTGTGCCTCGTTAAAGGAGACGGAGACAATGAAGATCTGAGGATAGCCAATATTTTGTTTAACAATCTTGACATCATTGGTGAGTTGAAGAGCTCTGTTGTCTTTTTGCCGTAAAATACATATATCAGCAGCCATTATTAATCTTTTGAACTAATGGTACCGATAGTGGTACCAAGCACGACGACGCGCCACTCCGCGTACTGTAAGCTGTACTTTAGAACGGGGCGGACCGGAGTGGGGCGCGGCGACATGGATGGCACTATCTATAGCATTATTATCGTATTTTGTTTGTCCAGCTAATCAAGAGACGATAGTGGAGTTGATTGGCTTTACTCACCGCGTGCTGGGTCCTAACTCTAAGACAACTAAAAAGTATTCGACTGATATGGGACCATCGGAACCAGCTGCAGCCGCCACCTTCTCCTATCCGATACCTGAAGATGAGCCTAAGGTACATGATATAAAAGTCTTACGTTTTAACTTTGTAGAGGAATTCCACAATGCAGTGTTAGGCTATTGAAAAAATTCGCTATGTTTATAATAATGTTATGTATTTATTGCGTAGTTTGTTAAATCACTTTGTATATTATTCTGTTACCTGTCCAAATGAGCAGGGTCTCACGATCCGATAGCACTAGACTGGCCGTCTGCTTATGGATACTTATCTACAAAAAGTGGTAGAATAGAATAATATAAATTTGTAAGAATACGAGTTGACAAATATCATGGCAAGTTTCAGTCATAGGCTTTAACACAAAAATGAATATAAAATCAAAAACAAACTGTTTAACATAACATCATTCAATATGAACTATAAAAATCCGAATGAAATAATTTAGTAAAATGTTAAATCAAACGGTAAAAAATATAGGTCAATACTCAGTCTGTTAGAAACTCGGAAATATTATAATAGCTTGTTGTAAAAAGATTTTTAATTAGGACTAGGGGATTAGGTGTAGGCGGTAGGACTTCGACAAGTGGTAGTGTTGTAATAAATAATAACGGAATCCTGGCGTATCGCTGCAGAAGGTCCGCACGGAGATCACGTTCGACTTCCACCGCCTGGGCGTGCTGCTGCTGCGCGCGGCCGTGCACGACGGCGCCGTGGTCGCGCGCAAGATCGCCACGGCCACCGTCTGCGAGGCCAAGATCCAGGCCAGCGTCGGTACGTACCGAGCGGTCTGCTGGCCGACTCGGCATTTTCAATTTCGTCGTTATGTCAACACCGCAGAATGACATGCCGTCTTCTTTATCTGTCAGACAGAATTCTGTCAGTCAGAAAGTCTGTCAGTGTCGAGCTTTTCTGAATTAAATGAAAAAATTATAATTCATATTTATAAAATGACCAGAAGGCCAATTCTCGTACTTAAAAAACGTTCTCATTCAAGTCGCAATCTGTCAAACTTGTCAAAAATGTTGGTAAGTTGATTGTATTTTGACAGATTGCGAATGCGAACGTTCTTAAAAAATACGGAAATTGTCCCTCTGGTCATTAAAAAGGTTTTAGGTTGGTTTCAACTCAATAGGTGCATGCTTTGATTTTTGTTATCAAGTGATAAAATATAGTTTTCTATGCAATAGTCTGCTCATAGCTTCAAAAGGTATTATGTGTCGTGACTTGAATGACGAATAAAAGAATCGACTGTACTAACAGTCATATTCTTCTGTGTATTATCAACACACAGCAAGCGAGTGAACTGATCAATGCTCAAAATTGAAATGGCGTGTAAAGCCATACACATAAAAAAGTAAAGCTCGTGCTTCGACTTCGATAATAAATACCAGCTTTCTGAACATGTCATGATTGGCCAGACGGCAGCCGCGTGGAGGTGGGCGGGTCGCTGGGCGGCGTGGGCGTGGTGTCGCTGTGCGAGGGCGGCGGCCTGCACACGCGCGTGCTCAGCGTGGGCCGGGCGCGCGCGCACGACGCGCACGCCGCGCACGACGCGCACGACGCGCGCGCGCACGACGGCGACGACGCCAAGGCTCTGCTGTTCACCATCCACCGCACGGTGGCCACGCGGAGCGATTCCGACGAGCCAGGTACACATCTCTTGATCTAATTATTAAACATCTTGCTTTTGACGGAACCGTATCGCGTAAAATGTCATTGCATAAATTAGGTCGAGTAATCAAAACTCGCCAAAATATGTTGTTTCCCTCCGATAGAAAAAAGAAAGAAAATACACTTATTTGCAGTTAACATGTCGCAAAGAAAAAACACAAAAACAAACAAGTCGGGGGAAAATATGCGTCACATCCACGTAAAATGGCCATCGCTCAGCGTAATGCTGTGGCACTATGCGAGACAGAGCCGCAGCGCTGGTTTTCGGCGGCAGCCGGCGTCGACGCGATGACGTCAACCGGTGTAGCATAAAATGGTCCATAGGAATACTGAATGCCCGGTCCATACGGAAACTGGATTTTCTTCACTTAACTCTGCAGACTGCGGAATTCACAGTTATTTGTTCCGCCCAGTGGTGGAGGCGAGCGTGAGCCTGCACGTGGCCAGCGTGTGGTACACGCAGTCGGGCCCGCTGCTGCGCGAGCTGCGCTCGTGCCTCACGGAGTTCAAGCAGTACCTCGCCAACCTGGCGCGCTCCATCCGCGCCGCCGCCGCCGACATGGCCCTCGGGCTCGTGCACCCCAGGTGCCTGCGACTCTTTCATTAATAATTATATATTTATATAGTATACAACTATTTTGCTCCACAATATTAATTTAAAATCTATTCTATTCAATCAATTTCCAAGATAAAATACATATAATTGAAAATACATTCACATAATCTTGCGACAATCTAAGCGGCCCGATTTGACGTTCCACATTATGGTGGCACTTCAGTTCGACGCGAATACGAATTGCGATGTGAAATGCCAAATGCGCAAGTGCAAAATAATATCACGGGGATACATCCGTGTTATTTGCCCTAATACGACGATGTGAAATTACTCTATTTGCCTATTTTTAGATTGTCGCGAGATTAATCAGCATTTTGATTCGTTCGCACGCGTCACTACTAGATGGCGCTGCTAGTCTCATTCTTAACTCGAGTCTTCATCGCGAGTGAAATATTTTTTTATTGAAGTACCATTGTTTTAATTAGTTAGTCTTGAAACGACCGTAAACTTAACTTCTCTCTCCGTAGAAAATTTGTATTTCGGTTAACAGACAAACAATAATCTTAATAACTTTTGCTCATGATTTCGTTCGAAGAACAACATTATATTGAGTTGATAGTGCCTACGATACCCATACCTGTGCGAAATTATATCGAATCCGAAGAATCATGCTGGCTATCGAGGAGTGTGTTACTTAGATCCACTTGTTTCTGTCAGGTGAATGTACTGTCTGGTGTTTTAAATATGTAATATGTTTTCTTTAGAGGCGAGTCACTATACGCAAACCCGAAGCTGTCACAGTCAATGGATGGCATGTCACCGCGCCGCCGCACCGTCAGCATGGGCGCCTCGCTGGACGAGCCCGCCTCGCTCAAGTCCGACAACATTGTGCTCAGGCAAGTAGCCATGGAGTATTTTTTTTTTGTTTGCTCATCTTCATTGGTCGCTGTATTTCTGACTATCTGACCGACTACTAAAAACTTCTTAGCCCTAAATGATTTGATTGAAATATAAAATATTTACGCTTTTACAAAAATTTTCTCGACATATTTTATCTCGCCTTATTTGACGTGCACCCTATGGTTGGCCGCAGCGTGAGCATCGAGCTGGAGTCGCCCGTGGTGGTGGTCCCGCGCAGCGCGCACAGCTCGCAGGTGTTCGTGGCGCACCTGGGCCGCATGGCGCTGGCCAACCGGCCCGGCCCGCCGCACCACACGCTCTACAAAGTGCGCGTGCGGGACATCTCGCTGGCCGCGGTCAGTACCCTACACTCTTACATTACTCAAGCTAGACGGCTCGGTAGTCCAGCTAGACCCTTCCTAAACGCGCCATACTAACTCAGAGCCATTCGTGTGCAGTTATTTTTAAAACGTGCGCGTTTGTGGTCGTTCGTAGCTCTGCCCGCATTTACGTAAGTGCTCGATAGTACATAAATATTGCCCATAGTCTTCGCACTACTCGCGCACAACCTGCGCGGAGTGATAAATAGCATTTTTGTATGTTAAAAAAGGTTTAAAAAAACATTTTGTTTTATTTGCACCATAACTCGTGATATCAATATCCAGGCTTGGATGCAGAAATCAATACCGCCCTCGCGCCTCCCGCAGATATTTCGTAAGTTATTTGTATGTGACCCAGGTGGACGTAGCAGACAAGTTGAAGCTACATCAGCTGTCGTCGGAGAACATGGCGGACATATACGACGTGTCGCTGGGCAAGCCCGTGCTGCACAACACGGCACTGCGCCTCACCGTCAACTACTGCGACACCGAGGCCGACACCGAAGCCGACTACCAGGTAACAGCCTGTTCAGCCTTCCACACGCCAATGAACAACAAGAAGCTTATGAAATAAATATAATAAAGAAAGAAAGAAAAATGCATTTATTGGCATTACAGTTTAGGTTTAGGGACCAAGGTGTATAGTTCACTCATCCTCTATAGAAAAAGGGAGGACCCTCCGACCAGACGGGTGTCGTGTCTGGCGGGCAACTGCCCAATGGTTAAAGTCGGGAGCTTGTATACATGTCGATCGCGTGGTAAACTCTAATTGCGCGATGCAGGATTTGTGACGTCAAGTTTTTAGCCACAACAGCAAAAAAAAAAGACCTTAGACCATCACGCCTGTATTCCCCGAAGGGTTTGGCAGAGTTGTACCTATAGTAGTACACCAGTTATGTTTAAGTCCCGTGTAATAGGAGGCGACCCTATTGCCATTAACCGGGCACTAATCCAGACAACGGACTGCTACTGAGAAATTTCAGATGGAAACACCTAACAACACTGTCCGACCCGGGATTCGAACCCAGGACCTCATGATCAGCAGTAGCGCTTGCGACCACTAGACCAACGAGGCAGTCTACACTATACAATAAATAACTTGACGAAAATCACATGTTAAGGCAATTCTAGTGTTAGAGTTAAGCCACTGCCCCACAGGCGCGTTTTATCGATAATAATTGCGATATCTGTTTTCAGTACGTTTTATATTAGGACTGCCACGATATTACACACTACTGCGAAAATAACGACGCAATAGAAGTAGCCGCTTGCGTTCCTCCGTCTTGCGATATTCCAATATGTGTTCTTAGAACATTTTGTATTAGGACGCATGCGAAATTACACACAACTGCGTTAATAACGTTAGTACGGTGTAGTGCGGGCGGGGGTCTGTAGTCTAGGTTACACGCAGTCGTTAGAAATATTGGACGATAAAAACGCAGCTGGGTGCAAGGAATCGGGACGCAGTATCGCAATAACGATTGTGTTATTATCAACCGATAAAAACGCGTGACGCGCGATAAAAAGAGGCTTTATATGGATACTAGCTTTTAACAGCGGCTTCGCCCGCGTGCTAAACTATCCGTGTGCCAAATCCGTTCAGTAGTTATTGCGTGAAAGAGTTACAAACATCCATCCATCCTCTCAAACTTTATAATAATAAGAATAGATATAGGATGCGCTGAGATAGCCCACGAAATTCAAGTTTTTAATAAGTTTCAAGCATAACTTTATTCATTCAATTCAGAAATTAATTTCTATAATCGCAGTTCCTTAATAGCCGAGGAAAGGTCATTGAAACCTGTCAGTCATGGCGCCACGCCGTCAGCCATAATTATTTTGCTGCGCGTAATTTTAAATCTGTCATCTGTGTTATCTGTCCAGGCATATTTTAATCTTAATTAAATGGCCAATTTTAATAACATATTTTATCGGATAAGGATTAATAATGTACTCGTCAAAATATCTTATATAACAATATTTTTTTAATGTAATTCTGAATTTTTTTTTTTTTTTTTACTGTGGGTCAGCTTTAGAAGATAGACATATGCTATCGCGGAGTTTTCTGTTGATTTTGTTAAGATATACTATCTTAACAAAATCAACAGAAAACTCCGGGATAGGTTTAGTCAGCGCACGACATGTAAGCGCTCAAAAAAGTGCCTTTTGCACGACTTGACAAAACGTCAAGTTTTAGTACTCCGTTTACGTTTAATATAAAAGGTCATATATTTTGACCGCGTAGGCATTGCACTTTTCTATGAAACAGCAGTTTTTTTTAAATAACCGCCGAAAATTTTCAACGCAGAGGGTTTCAGAATCATGCACTACATCCATGGTAACAGTTTTCGCGTCGATGTCCCTGCCACCCTGTATACAACATGTAAAAAAAGCCTTGTCCAATCCGTGAGGGTGTTGTTAGGTATCGTACTGAGAGCCTATGTGATATCGCTCAAATAAAAAAATACAAAAAAAAAATCGCCACATTTCTTTTAAATTTAATGGGGAAATTTACCGGGTTATTACATGGGGCGCGGGTGGCTATCATTTAGCGGGTGTGTATAAGTCATACATAACTTAGTAGTAGTAATAGGTAATTTTGATACAAAAAATGTGAATTTCAAATAGCAATAACTTTTTCATTTTCAATAATAATAAGGTTTTTTATCATTTTTGGGTAATTTTATTGCAGTACCTATGTCCCTTTCGGATCTGACAGCGTTTTTTTTACATAATAAAGATGCATTGCAAATAATTTTTTAATAAATGTTTGCGTGAAGGTGTTTTTCCCGCAATTTGGAAACGTGCGTTTATAACTCCTATTTATAAGACTGGTGACAAGCACAATGTAGAGAATTATCGGCCCATCTCTATCCTCTCTACTTTTTCTAAGGTTTTTGAGTCTTGTGCATGGCGCCTTGTAACCCCACATTTATCAGCTAATTTTTACCGAGCAACACGGTTTCGTCAAACGGCGTTCAACAACAACCAATCCGATTGTATTTACCAACTATTTATTCGAAAAAACTGGATCAAATAGTTCAAGTGAATGCCGTGTACACGGACCTTCAGAAGGCGTTTGATAAGGTGGATCATACACTGCTTTTAGAAAAAAATGCTTTTAATGGAATACATGGTAATTTGCTTAGATGGTTTGTTTCTTATATTTATAATAGGACCCAAAAAAATGTTGTTAGCGGGTACGAGTCTCACCCTATAGTTGTAACATCTGGCGTACCACAGGGATCCATTTTGGGACCTCCTCTTCATTATATTTATTAATGACACTAAACAATGTTTTATCTACTCTAAATGTTTAATGATGCTGACGACATAAAAACCTACAGATCATGTAAGAATATACAAGACTCTCTACTTTTTCAAATGGACCTAGATAGATTATTTACATACTGTAACAATAATAAGCTCTTTCTCAGTCTACCCAAATGCCATGCTATCTCATTAACCAAAAAGAGGAATAAAACTGATTTTAATTATTCAATTAATAACTCGCACTTGGATAAAGTTAGTTTTTACGGACCTAGTAAACAAACTGTGTCTCAAGGTACCTAGAGGTGTTATTCGAAGGGGGGTGTGCGTCCCTCAACTGTTCCATACAGAAATATGCAGGACCAATGCTGGGGAATGAGCACCTCTTCGTCGTCTTGTTGATACTTATAACACGTATTCTATAGAACTGGATATATTTTCTCAATCAAAGCAATTATTTAATAAAATGGCTCTTGATGTTTTAACTGGCGAGGTGGTTTAGGTTATGTTAAGCTAATCTTAGCAACACAGCGTTATTGTGGTAGCGACTATTGTTTTGTGGTTTTCCCTTTTTTGTTTTTGCACTTATTACTTGTCATCAGCACTGCTGTTTAATCTTTAGTTGAAATGAGGACAATGGTGTGGGTTACATGTTTGTTTGTGTTTTAAGTATTTCTCTGTAATCTGCAGCGTGTAAATGTTTTTTTCCCCTAATAAATAAAATAAAATAAATCTTCCGGAATACATTCTCTAAATGGTGTTGAAAACCTCATCAAAATCCGTTGCGTATTTTAGAAGAATAACGCGGACGTACAGACCAACGCGAAAAGCGACTTTGTTTTATAATATTTAGAGATTCCAAATGATTTAATCTCAAAAACTCAAACTCAAACTCAAACTCAAAGCATTTATTTCAATTAAACCATTTACAGGCACTTTTGAATTGTCAAGGGGTCAGTCAGTCACAAATATGAAGCTAGTTGCCCATTCCAAAGCGTAGGTTCCTATGGAGAAGAACGGGCAAGAAACTCCATGGACACTCTTTTAAATCATAATGTTGTTACAAAATATTGGTTACATCATTCATGTTGAAATTATACATGTGAGACCAATGTAGAAAGACGTGCACGTAAAAAGCGTCCGTTATAAAAAGATAAAAACAATTCAAAAATTAAAATAAGCCGTGGCAGATAAGAGATGACCAGTCCCTACTGACGGCGCCCGTTCACGAACATGACGCATGGATCAGCACCGTTTAGCTCAACCATTTTGAAGGGAACTTAACGATCCAACACACACGCCACCACCAGCGAGACATTTGAGTGAGCATGACATACTCTCAGCCGCCAGGGCACATTCAAGTCAATGAAAGACGTACTCAGTAAATGGTAGCTTCATAGAAGGTACATGGTCACAGTGCTCACACATGTGCTTTGCAATTATATAATACTATGAGATTGAAGTTATACAATTCAAAGATAATTTATGCAATCTTCAGCAGCTCCGACAATATTTTCGAATGCTAAAATTAAATTAGTTTATGCGCCCTTGTGGAGCTGGACCAGCGTTGAGCCAAGCATTTTTGTCACCTATATAATCCCCCAGCTTATAATATGCTTGGTAGCATAGTGTGCGTTTTATACAAGATTTAAATTTAGTTTCATTTAGTTGTAGTATGTGGGGAGGTATTTTATTATAACATTTTAAACAGTACCCCATGAAAGATGAGTCTACTTTCGCCAGTCTGAAACCCGGTTGAACTAATTGATCCCTATTTCTAGTACTATAATTGTGTCTTTCACCTCTTTTACTGAAAAGATTAAGATTTTTCCTGACGTACATGATGTTTTCATATATATATTGACAAGGTACCGTCATGATGTTAATGTTTTTAAACAGTTCCCTTAGAGAATCGCGCCTGCGGAGGCAATATATTGCTCTAATGGCTCTTTTCTGCAGAATAAAAATAGAGTCGATATCTGCAGCCCGTCCCCATAGTAAAATACCGTAAGACATGATACTATGAAAGTAACTGAAATAGACTAGCCTTGCGGTATCTACATCAGTAAATTGACGGATTTTTCTTACAGCATATGCTGCTGAACTTAGCCGTCCTGCAAGAGATGTTAAATGCGGACCCCATTGCAGCCTTGAGTCGAGCGTGATCCCCAGGAAAACAGTTTTATCAACGAATTCTAGTTTCTCCCTATTCAATACTATATCACAATCACTACTTTTAACATTCGGTAAAGCAAATCTTATGCATTTCGTTTTTTTCCCATTTAATACTAAATTATTTGCAGTAAACCAATTTTGGACCTGCAGTAGGGCGTTATTTACGTCGTCAAGATTTGATGCACGTCTATTTATCTTAAAAATTAGGGAAGTATCGTCAGCAAATAACACCATTTGTGGTTGGTTTTTTAATAAATGGGGTAGATCATTAATATAAACTAAAAAGAGGAAAGGACCTAAAATCGAGCCTTGTGGAACACCCATTTTTACTTTTAGACCCAGTGAATTGACACCATTAATTTGGACTTGCTGTTGTCTATCATTTAAATAAGATTTTACTAAACTAAGCGCAAGTTTACCTAGTCCGTAATGCTCAAGTTTCAAGAGTAAGGTTTCATGATTTACGCAGTCAAATGCCTTCGAGAGGTCGCAAAAGATTCCTATGGCATCTTGAGCCTCCTCCCACGCTGTAAATATGTGTTTTAATAAGGTGACATCGGCGTCAGTCGTACAACGTCCTTTGGTGAAACCATATTGCTGATCGTGTAAGATTTGGTTGGTGTTAAAATGATTAAGCATTTGATTGAGCATTACCTTTTCGAATACTTTGCTGAATACCGGCAGCACGGATACTGGTCTATAATTGTTGGCGTCTTTACTGTCCCCAGATTTAAAAAGTGGTATAACCTTACTGTATTTCATTAAATCCGGGAAGACTCCTTGATCCACACACAAATTAAATATTAAAGCTAAGTATGGTGCTATAGTCTCAATTATGGATGTACAAACTTTGATAGATAATCCCCATAGATCTTCGGTCAATTTGATTTTAATTTGCCGAAAAGCTTTAATAACTATCATAGGATTTATATGTTTAAATTGAAATTCAACCGGACAGCCTGGGACATTCGCTCTTAATAAATGAATTGAGACATCGGGTGAAGAATTTATAGTTTCCGTCGTTTTAGATGGTATATTAGTAAAGAAATGTACAAATTCTTGAGCTACTTCTAAGTTAGAGCTTATTGCACCACGTGAAGTCTCCAATGTGTAATCAGTGTTTCGTACTTTTTTCCTGTTCGTTTCATTATTTATAACTTTCCAAACTGTTTTTATTTTATCTTCTGCTGATTTGATCTTATTGCTAATGTACAAGGCTTTAGCTATCTTGCAGGTATTTCTAAAAATTTTGGAATATGTAGCAACATACTTGTTGAAAGTTTCAGTGTTAATGTAAGGCTTAAGGCCATACAGCTCGAAAAGCCTTTCCCTACTTATCCTAATACCTCTAGTTGCCCAGTCACTAAATATAAAATTAGGGCAAATATACTTTGTTTTCTTTTCAAAAGTTTTATTGAATTCAGTGTGCACTACTGAAAAGAAATCCTCATACAATTTATTTGCATCGTCCATATTATGATCCAGAACATTTAACTCATTATTTAGGATACTATTGAATCTATTTAATTTGCCATTTGTTATTGGTCTAAATTGTATTTGCACTTTTTGCAAAGGTGTTTTAAACTTAAAAGTTACAGTTTGTCCACTATGATCTGACGGCAAATAATTTACGATGGCTTTAGCTAAATAATCACAATCGCAGAAGACATTATCGATACAAGTAGCAGAAGTTGAAGTTACTCTAGTAGGTTCTGTAAAAATATTAGATAAATTGAACGATTTAAAAAGGCTTAATAATCGACTGCTATTTAAAGTGTTTTCCAGAATATTAATATTAAAATCACCACAAATAATTGCGGTTTTGTTACTGAATGCAAGTTTCGCTAGGACATCTTCCATTATTGACTCAAATAAAGAAAAGTTCTCATAATTAGGGGGTCTGTACACGCACACTACAACATGCTTATCCAGCTCAACACAGGACAGTTCGATGCAATGTTCAACAGATAAACCAACTATGTCATTACGTTCCTTCGTTTTTAAACAATTTTTAATCAAGATTAGAGAACCTCCACGCAGCATAGATTTACGGTTAAAACAACTGCCCATACTATAGTTCTCATAATTAATTAGCATTTGGTAATCCTTTAACCAATGTTCAGTGAAACAAACAATGTCAAACTTTGTTTTTTCTAAAAACATTTCAATTTCTAATAATTTGGAAGAAATACCTTGTATATTTTGATGAAATAATTTCAAGGCATTCTGCTGATCTCCTTTCTGGTAAATATTTATTTTAGAGCCAGAAGATACCTTGTTGTTGTTAGTTATTAGAATATTCTTACTTGTACCTTCTGTTGTCTTACAAACTAGTTTAAATGACTATCCGGAGTTGACCCCATGACCTCAATGTCATCACCAGGCAGTGAGCTCATAGTGAGTGAGGGACATGGAACCTCCTTCGTACAATCTGTATAAATATTTATAGCATTTGAGCTACATTTATTCAGGCTCACCACCATATTATTAGTACTATTACTAATCATTGTGGTGTTAATAACACAAGACTTCGACATACTACCTATGTCTGAGTTTATATAAAAAGCTAATAGCCTTGCTATTATGTGTCTAAAACTAACAGGCAAATACACAGTATTCCTAGTCGATTTCAAAGTTTCCACAAAAATGTTGGTGTCAAGAAATACAAGCTTGTCACTATAATGACTAACCAAGAAGTGCATATGCTAATTAAGCATATGAATATAATTGTTTTGTCTATTTGTCAATTTTTCAAAATATGGGAAAGCACACAATATTATTTTACTGCAATTTAACTTTAACAACTCAGTTACACAGTCAGTGATTTCTTCTTTTTTTACCTTAGAACTATTACCTACAAATACAGTAATGTTGGTTTTAGGATTATATACATTTCCTGTTACTGATGCCATTATTCGTTTGTAGGTTGACCCTGGCATACAATAATTTTGAGTAGAATAACACAGGTTGTTACTAATTAATTTACCTATACCTCTTCCTATACTATCTGAGAACATAACTGAACGATAACAATCAAGACTACTGAAAGTTGGACAACTACCAATCTCAGGCTGTACCACTTGAGATAGATTTTGTACTAAACCAGATACATCTTGGTGGAGGATACAGTCTTGAGACTCAGTCTGGGACGGGTCCTCCGTTTCCTCAGGCTGGACAGCGACAGGGTTTGAAACCTTCTGACAAGTACACTGACACATAACTAACTCATTAGCAGCAAGGATATGTTCTTTAATTTGGTTCTGAGAACCCACATATTTAATGAAAAGGGAACTAAGTCTGCCCTCAAGTACCTGTATGTCGGACTGTAAGCGCTGTGTATCAATTTCATAGATGTTTTTGCTGTCTTCTAGTTTGATTTGATAATTATTTAATTTATTGATTAAATCAATACGTTCCTTTCTCCGTGGAATATTTTTGGAAAAATTTTTTTGTTGTCTCTTAATTTGATTACATTTTTTAATTATTCTATTTAGTTTTGCATATTTTTTCATTTTCTTATGACTAACTTTATAGCTATAATTCTGTTTCAATAAGGAATCTTCAGTAAGGTCAATAGTTATCATGGAATGAGGGTCACAATTAGTATTTAATAACTCATTATATAAGTGATTAGTTTCTTTAACCTGAGTACATTCTTTTTCTTTCTCTAACTGGCTAATACGACTATTAGCATGAATTAATTCATCTTCTAGGTCCCTAATTTTGCTTAAAGCCTCCTCATACAAGTTACTACAGTTGCTGAAACCATCCGTGACCACCTTCAGTTGATCGCGTTCATCAACAACACTCAAAAATTGCTGATGTAGGTCTACTAGCTCCCGTTTAAGGCTGGAGTTTTTGTTGATAATCTTCTTGACTTCCTCCTCACTTTCGTCACTCTCTTGTAATAATTGTTGACATTGGAGTTTAGATGCTTCAAGGTTTTGGAGGGCCGTTCTCAATTTAAGCTCCATATCCTGAGCAGTAGCCCTACGGGTCATTACAGGCATGGTTTCAGGATTTGTAACTGAAATTAGAATAAAGAAACGGTGAGAAAAAGAAGGATAGGCAAATAAACTTGGAAATGAAAGGCAAAATGGGAGAAGTTAGTGTTGTTTAGTGGAGAAATGAGGTAGGCTACTAAATTAGCTTGAAGAGCTATTATTATCAATGCTATATTATCAAATTAAATGTATTATTTAGATATTTTTATTGTCTGAGGATTTACTTTTTCTTATGTGGGTAGGTTGCCTAGATTTTAAAGTTATTATTTCATATTACAGTATAAAGACAATGCAAAACTAACGATCACGTAGGTTTTTGATTGTTGTATGTGTATATTATATTAAATTAAAGATTAGATTGAGAGTAGCAGAGTCCTCGCTAAGTTTCGTTTTTCTACAATGAAAATTGCGATTTAGATCTAATGCAGAGTGCTAAATCAGCGAAAAATTTATGTTAGGACTTAACAAGGACGTGTAACAAAGTTAATGTGACGATTGTGTGCTATTATAAAACAAAAGTAAAGCAATACTCCCCGTTTAAATCCGAAGTTCAAACGTCAGCTGTTGATTTTAGGTTACCGGTTCGTAACCAAACACTATGTTTTACGTTATATATTTACAGGAAAACAATAATCCTGAGTATTTATGCAATTATATTACGTTTACACATAAAATAACACCTTAATTTATCTTAATTACTAATTAAATTTAATTTTAAAACACGGAACAAAAATTTGACATGTCACTCGGGCAGTGTTGCCACTTTTTTTTTTCAAATACCCGTTGATCCAATGGAAAAGGTACTGTAAGCAACTCTGAAATTGGCCGTGATGGTATCCAAAGCTGTTGATTTTCCACTTTCATTTTCTTCAATTATTTGTAACTGCACATAATAATAGGTTGGGGAAAAAGTTTCTTCGTATTTTTTAAGAAAATTCAAAACATTTTTTAACATAGTATGTTTACATTTAACTAAAGTATGTAGGTACCATTTTGTTCGATAACTTTTTGCCATCTTGTAGGTAGGGACATGATCCCATTGCTATAGAAATTTTGGGACTTCTGATCAAAATACCGCGACAAGTGGTTTTGGCAGTCCTCCCGTGATGTTAACCTGACACTGCCTAAAGAATTCTGAAGAGACCGAAACAGGTGGAAATCTGAAGGTGCAAGGTCAGGACTATACGGCGGATGCATTAACACCTCCCAGCCAAACTCTCTTAATTTTTGCTGAGTGGCTAAAGATGTGTGAGGTCTAGCGTTATCATGATGAAAAACCACACCCCTTCTGTTGATTAATTCCGGCCGCTTTCTCTCAACTTCTTGCTTTAATCTCATCAGTTGTTCGCAGTAGAGTTCAGAATCGATGGTCCTGCCTGGTGGTAACAGCTCATAATGAATAATGCCCTTCCAATCCCACCACACACACAGCATCACCTTGTTGCGAGTTAACCCGGGTTTTGCCACAGTCTGTGAAGCCTGACCGGCCTTTGACCACGACCTTTTTCGCACGTTCTTGTCGTACGTGATCCACTTTTCATCACCAGTTATCAGCTTCTTCAAAAATGGTTCGGTTTCATTACGTCGTAATAAAGAATCACAAATGAGTACACGGTTCATTAGGTTTCTTTCAGTGAGCTCGTGAGGTACCCAAATATCGAGCTTTTTTGTGTACCCAGTTTTTTTCAAATGCGCCAAAACTGTTTTGTGGTCAATTCCCAGTTCTTCAGCTACGTCGTAACTACTAATATGCCGATCTTGCTCCACTTTTTCAAAAATGGCATCCATTTTATCCGTAATAGGGCGACCAGAGCGACGTGCATCTTTGACATCAAAATTTCCGGATTGAAAACGCTTAAACCAAATTTGTGCTACTCTCACAGACACTGCACTAGGTCCATAAACATCGCAAATTTTTTACGCGGCTTGCGTTGCATTTTTACCTTTTTTGTAGTAAAATTTTAAAATGTATCGAATTTCTTCATTAGATTCACTCATCTTGACAGTACGAAAAACAAATAAAAATCACACATTTTCCTAATTTGAATTTGGAATTATGTTCTTTAAAATTTAAACTTTCAATGATACCAAAACCAGCCAGATACACATAGTATAGCCAAAGAGATTTTATTACAAGTTCATACATACTATAATGCGAAAAGACTTTTTCCCCAACCTAATATTTGATTGTAGTTAATGGCTTTATGACGTCCTTCACAGTGCGAAGTCCGCGGCAAGATAGTGGGCGGCCTGCATGTGTCGGCTCGACGCGAGCAGTACGAACAGCTACTGGAGACTCTTCGCTGGATCGGCTCAGACTCGCCCGTCGACGTGGTGGACAGCTCGGGGCCTCATAGTATACCCTCACCGAACCCTCAGGTACGTTACAAAGGAAGCTATTAGTAGCACAGGAGTGTCGCATGTGGAAATGTAGCCTAACTTTAGACTGAGGCTGCATTCATACATGGGACATTTCTGCGAGAAATCTACGAGTGACTCGCATGTGTTATCTACGCAGTAATTGTTTGTGGTGGTGTGTGTACATACACACACTGACGCCTTTATCCCATGGGGTGGGCAGAAACTACAGAACAGCACCTGCTACGATTGTTCCATGGTCCTTCCTCGTCCTAACGCAACGCCCGGCCGCAGTCGTGCGCGGTGCCCACGCTGCGCCTGGACCCGGCCGTGCGCGCCGCCGTGCTCAGCGTGCCGCCGCCGCAGCCGCGCGCCGCGCCCGCCGCGCCGCTCGTAGGTACGTCTCTATCTTATATCCAGCGTGTAGATAGTTAGACGAGTTCGGCGTCAACCTAGCTTTACATTTACAGGGTTATTGGTAATATGTCGGCAATCCATTAAGAGGATGTAGGAGAGGTCAACCATTTTCAAGTAATTTGACATTTTATGTTTTTATTTCAAAATATAGAATGTCAAATTACTCGAAAATGGTTGACATTTGCATAGGGGTCATAAGGGGTCATTCGGTTCCTGGATGGCGTAGATTCACAATCGAACCCAGTAGGTAGCGGTATTCAGGCAGGGCAACGTCTGTCACAGGTCCTCTAGTTTTATTATTATTTTTGTATTTTTTATTAATTGTTATATGTTTTATAATGCCTTGACAGTGAACTTCGAACTGCCTACATTTAGCGTAGAGCTACGCGCTGATTTAGGCGAAGGTGAACGAAGCCTTGTAGAACTATCCTTCAGAGAGTTCAAGTTGAGCTACCAGAAGACACATCCTTACGAAAATATGTTGCAAGTAAGTAATTACAATACGGCCAATATGGCTATATATAACTTGGCAATTCCGAACTTCGCGCAGAAGGCTGCGCATTAACATTTCTTAGGAACCAATTGCTGATATGAGGCGAGTGTGAGTGAGAGCAGAGCAGAGCAGAGCCTATGTTCAGAGCTGCCAAGTTATATCGGCCGTATTGTATTCGTATTTCAACAGCGTTCGCGTTTCTAGTAGGAACATTCTCTTTTTTGGGGTCCAAAAATGATTCCGATAACGAAGATATTTACTCACTACGTCATGTCGTAAGTAATTTCTAGAAGTCGTTAGTAGTCAGTTTTCTAAATTAATTTTTCTTCTTCAGGTATCTCTCCACTCGATAACAATGGAGGACCTGACCAAGGAGCCTGACTCCAAGCACCGCATGCTGATGGTGTCGCACACTCCGCAAGTGCCCCCTAAGGCCGTGTTCGTGTCCAAGTCATGTCCGGACTTCGTGACGGAGTATGTGGACGACATGTCCAGCGTGAGCAGTCTGCAGTATATGAAGTGCTGGTCCTGCTCGCTACCTAGCCAGCTCAATGTGGCGACTAAAGAGGTGAGATCGGCATTTTATTATTAAGTTACGTGCTTTTGCGGTGGAATAGAAAAAGATTGCCCCCATTTCATGGGACTTAAACATGAAATGCTAATGTACAATCAATCGAACTGTTTGACCTTGAAAACTACTTTATTCCATAACCGATTTGCAGTTGACTGTACTAAATACTACCTATTACGAGAAATGTTTGGTTTTATGTAAGTAAAATAATACGATCTTTATTAAAAATAAAAGCCAGCTGTCTACGTAAACTGCGTTAAGTGGACGCCCGCGCGGTTCCATACAAAAGTGTTTCGTTGCGGGGAAACTATATAAAGACCGAGATGCACGAACAGCGGCATGGCTAGAAATTTGTAAATAATTATTAGATTTTACTCTAAGATTGTTGATCTTCAAATACGGTTCCAGTTTCGAAAATAATTCGTCATAGACTTTAAAATACCGAAACTTTAAAATATTTGTAAAATGAGTTTTCATTTTCTCTTAATTTACTGAACTTTACCAACTTTACAAATTCCCCGCATAGCAACTTAGATTCAATAAACGGGCTTACTGGCTGTCGTTTTTTTTATTTGCTAGGCGTCGTTTGACTATGTAATAATATATTAAGTTCTCCATCGACACGACTGTGCATGCACACCGTTAAAATTGAACTAGAGACATTGCGTAAATAAAATAATCCAGTTTCCGCGACGGGTACACGCGACGGGGAGCGTCGCGTTCCCACGGAGCCCATCCGCGTGTCCACGCGGTCACGCGATGGGTGCCCGCTTAACGAAGTTTGTTGCAAATGCAAAACATGCTATATCTTTTGAAATAATCTTACCAGATCTAACATTTTGTCGTCATATCTGGATGTGCTATGTTCAGAGCAAGGAGCGCCGCAGCAAGCGCGACAGCAAGTGCGGCGCAACGCCGCCGTGCTCGCCGGAGTGCGGCGCGGCCGCGCGGGCGCGCGCCGCGGGGCCCGGCGACAACCTGGTGTGGCTGTCCGTGCACACCAGGGACCCGCACCACCCGCACTTCAGCGATAAGTACGACAAGGTATGCTACTCTATTTATTTCTTATATATACACAACAAAATACATAAAGAAGCGACATATAGCTTTGAGTACAAAAGTACAATACCAAACCTACCGTCGCAGAGTTTTTATTATTTGAGGAAAGTTTTACAAATTAGATGATGACGATGACGATGGCGATGGCGATGATGATGGCAATGGCGACGGCAATGGCGATGGCGATGGCGATGGCGATGACGATGACGATGACGATGGTCAAAGTCAGGAGTCAAAGTCAGTCAAAGCCAAAGTCAAAAAGTCAAAGTCGTTTATATACGTCAGCCAAGATGTCGCTCGCTCGTTTGTTTTATTGCTCGCACAATGCACAGTAAAACGTATGATACACGTGCGTAAGATGATTTCCGACTCGTGTCGACTGGTGGCAATGGACAACGAGTGGCAATGCCACTCGTTGGAAATCACCTTCTTTTCGCATTGGTAGCATAAATAACTATGAACACCCACACATAAATATCAGTTTGCGCTTTAACTTCTTTTGATGATTTCTTCTTTAAGCAAATAAATATTATTCTATTCTTTATCAATAAGTTATGGAATCAGGCGTTACTTTGCAGAAATCCATGACAATATAATATTATGTATAAATATTTCGTTTTAATTCCGCAATAACTAGATCCAGGCTTGGTCACATTATGCAGCCCCGCCCTCCCGCCCGGAACGTATACACATGCAGAAGATGCAGTTATTATGATGCAAAATGCTATCCAAACCTCCGTCGACACGTGTTTCGCACCTCGACACGTGTTTCGCCCCTCCACGGGTTTTTTTAATAGATGTTGACACGTCGACCGTTGGAACCCGTTATCTGTGAGAACGTATTAGGCGTTCATCAATCTAAAATCAACTGTATTTACACTAGCATAAAGATGATATTTCTTATATTGGACAAAACATAAATTTTACTATGGGATATATGTGCCTTTCTGCCTACTTCTTCCGTGAATACAGGCGTTAGGCGTTTTGTTATTATGAGGAAATTCTAATTTACATTTGTCATTTTGCAGATATCGAAACTGACAAAAGTGGATTTCAACTGCTTGAACTTGGTGGTTAGCATCGACAGCTGGGTGGCCGTGCTCGACTTCTTCGGGATAGCGGGCGACGACGTGCCTGATAGCGAGCAAGGGCCCGAGCCGCAGCAGACTGGTATTTATTGTTTACCTAAACTGACTATTAATGCCACGATTGAGTTAAGGAATAGACTACATTTTAAGCCTCGTCTGCTCGATAATCCCTAACTTGCCGGCGATGGATATCAGGGTCTTTTTAATTTAAATTGCACTAACACAAATAATTTTGTCCCGCAGCATCACACAGCCTATCAGCGGAAAGCGGCATCACACAAACAGAGATGTCGGTGCGCTCGCTGAGCGTCGTGCTGGTGGCGGCGCGCGGCGAGGCGTGCCGCGCGCTCGTGTCGCGCGCGCGCACCGTGGCGCGGGCCGACGCGCGCGCGCGCACGCGCCGCATCGAGGGCCGGCTCGGCGCCATCGCGCTCACGGACCTCACGCCGCACTCCGTGCTGTGGCGGGATCGCTTCCGGACGCATGGCGATCATGCGCTTACATTCCAGTATCAAAGGTGCGTTCTTTACATAATCGGCCACCGCCGGCCCTTCGTCTCCTCTTTGTGAGCGAATGGCTCCCGCGCATCCCCGATGCTTCGCCGTTGCCCCTAGATTTGGGAATTATTTCCCAATGTCCGAATAGCCAGCCGAAATTATCTGACAATTATTAATCTATCTTATAAAAGCCTTAGAATTAAAAAGTATCCATCTCCGCACAGACTGAGCACCGCAGAGGCCGCATCGGCGGGCCACGAGACGAGCCTGAGCATCGAGATGGGCCCTGTGACGTACGTGCACACCAAGCGCTTCGTGCAGGAGCTGCAGGCCTTCGCGCGCGACTTCAGTCTGCTGCGCAGGGTCATACTGCAGGCCAGGCTGAAGGTAGACTTGGTACTACACGCAATCAGTAACTAATCAATCTTCAATCTATATATATATAACAGGAAACCGTGACTGACTGACAGATCTATCTACGCACAGCTCAAACCACTGACCAGTACCCTAAGGTACGACCGTCGAAACTGGTCGTAGTAACAAAATTAGGGCACTCCGACAGTTATTATCATTCACCTCTGTTTCCAAACACCATCACTTACATTCTTGTATATAATGTTTGTATGTTCAATTGGGCAGGTGTAACAGTCAAGTCATCTCACTCTTGGTAACATTATAAATAGACAGGTGACTACATGAAATTAGAGCTTTAATTTACCAGTATTTGATGACAATAATAAGGTAATTTTATGTTCCATTATAGTAGATTCACTCATCAATTACTTATGCTAACGTATAAAAATATAGGTGACTATATGAAATTAGAGTACGTTTAAATTATTTTATAGATGCCGTTGATACACTTATTAGAAGCTGGCAATGCGTAGACATATCACAAATTTATTTGGTTAAGAATTATCACAGTAGCTTGTTTTACAATATATGGTCGCATGAAAAGCATTTATTAGACGCTAAAAGTTCGTCGCTGACCTATTAATTCATTAGACAACTAAATATGTTTCAAGAAGAGGATGACACTTTAAAGAAGTTGCCTTAATTAGCACCCTTATTTAAATGAACACAATATATAGATAGTGCCATCCACGAAAACGCGCCCCACTCTTGTTCCTAATCAATTACAGTACAATAATCGCGTCTAGAAAGAAGAGCGGGCGCGTGTTCCTGGATGCCACTATCTATACCACTATACAACAGTCGAATTATTCCAATACTTCACTTGGCCGAATAGGGAACGAATGTAGCAGATAGTTACCGACTTAACCTTTTAAATGTTTATCATCCCGCTATATTTTTATGGAGCTATGCAGCAGTGGCGTGGCGTGATGAAACGAAAGAAGAAAGCCGGAGCTTTAAAAAAAAAGAAGAAAAAGAAAAAAGATTGATTATGACGTCACTTCAACTTTCATGGTGACCGCGAAAAGTTACTTCTTGTTTACCTAACAAACATGTATTTGTATTTCGATTTACTTTCCGAATAAGAGCTTCATGCAAATTAGTGAAAATAATTCTATTCCTACCAGTCCTGAACTCATAAAACAGCTAGGTCCATGTTTTTCAGTCTGCACATGTTTTTTGATGAATTCGTCAGTTTAAAATGTAAAAACTTTATTCCATGAACTACTAGAATCTAAGATAGGTAAACACGGGAAACAATGCATTTTATTTAATTTGATATTTATCGTAAAGGGAAACATTAAAATGTTTGAAAAAACCATCGCGTCGTTTGTAATTTATAGTCATATCTCGATCTGGTTTCACGACGCGCATGCGTATTCTATCGTAACTCGGTACAGAGCGGCTTACCCGGCTGCTAAGAAACCGCGGTGTCACGTGACCGAAGTGACGTCAAGACGGACTTTATTTTCTATAGAAATTGAATTCACGATAAGCCGGACGCGCCTACGAGTTATTTTAGAGCAAAATGTTTTGTTGTTGGGACATATAGACAAAAAAAATAATGTAGGCGCTTTGTAATGTTTTAATTATACGGTGTATCAAATAGTGATTATTCAATGACGATAGAGTGGTTGTGTTCGAAGGGAAGCCGGTAGGAATCGGGTTGTTTGGAGGCATCGCCCCTGCTATGCAGTTAATCATGACATATGTAGGAACGGCTATTTTAGTAAACTTTCAACAAAGCCAATAGCTTAGCGGTTCGACGATTGCTTTGCAATTGCAAACCCACGTTCGATTCCCAACAATCGTAATTATTTGTGCTTCTTTTTTTAGGGTTCCGTAATAAACAATGAACCCTTATAGTTTGGTTCTAAGTGAATCTCATTTTCAGAAGCATATTCTAGCAACAGTTCAAACAATTTATCGTATGATTTCTTGTCTTTATGTGTACATAGAGCAAAAACCATAGGAAAAGTTTTCTGCTCATTTATAGATAAACAACCATGGATCGTATATAATTGCAAGAATATAGACGGCACAACTTTAAACGTTCCATCTAAAATCCAGTACGTAGACTCACTGAGCAATTTTATTAATTTGCGAGTAGAGAACAACATGATCCTCTTTTTATCATCGTATTCGATATCTTTTATCAAGAAAATGTCATAATTAATTTTGATCAAACCCATATTAACCTCAAAGTGAACATTATCTGGCTCAATCAGTTTTTATTATTTACGTTTTTTTCGATAAATACATTGTTTCATAGCTGAAACCGACGGCAAATTATTTAACTCATAATTGGAGCAGTTTCCCAGCACGTCTTGAACAATGTAACAGGTCTTTTTTGTTGTGTTCCTGCATTCATCTTTTAAGTTATTTTTGATTTCTGCTATAGTCATCCTCAGTGGCTCAGGTTCGTGATTATATATCGGTTTTGTTTATAATAATAAGTGTTGGTCATTGTTATCTTCATCTAATTTAGTTTTCAATGTTGCATTACATCCATATAATTTATCTTTTTTGTATTCACACCTCCAATAATAATTCTCACTTCACACTTTGTTTTTTTCATATGTAAATCCATCCAAAAACAATTTTAATCCTCCTTTATTATTGACGAATCTACGGCACTGTGTTATTATCTTCGTTTTCACTCATTGTCAAAACACACAACTTGGATATTATAATATGATCTAATAATGTACACGTAGTCAAAACTCAAAACTCAAAGCATTTATTTCAAATAAATAAATTACAGGCACTTTTGAATTGTCAAGGGGTCGGTCAGTCAGAAATATGAAGCTAGTCGCCCATTCCAAAGCGTAGTAGGTACCTATGGAGAAGAACGGGCAAGAAACTCCACGGACACTCTTTTAAATAAAAAAAATTGGTTGCCTGTAAAGTCGGTATACGGGCGAAAGTTTTACGTGACAACGACTTTGCGTGCCTTTCACTTTTTATGTCTGTCTCTCTCGCTCTTAGGCGGGCTAACCATGCCCGAGTGGAAGGGACGCGTGCCTCTCACTCGCTCTCATTGTGAGCGCATAACGTGAGCGGAGCGTAACGCAGTTTCTTGAAGTGTCACCCGGCAAACCAATTTATAAGACGTTGTCACGTCAAAAAAATAAAAAAATGGTTACATAATATTGGTTACATCATTCAAGTTGAAGTTATACATGTGAGAACGATGCAAACATTAAAAGCGTCCGTTAGAAATAAAAATATAAATTAAATTAAAATCTCCGTGGCAGCTAAGAGATGACCAGTCCCTACTGACGGCGCCCGTTCACGAACATGACTCATGGATTAGCACCATTCAGCTAAACCATTTTGAAGCTAAATGATCCAACACACGCGCCACCGCCAGCGAGACATTAGAGTGAGCATGACATACTCTCAGCCGCCAGGGCACATTCAAGTCAATGAAAGACATACCCAGTACCTAAATGGTAGCTTTATAGTCGGTACATAGTACCCACACATGTGCCATGCAATTATACAATGCTAAGACATTGAATTTATACAATGCAAAGATAGTTTTTAAAATCTTCAGCAGCTCCAACGGTATTTTCAAATGCTAATCAATAAGTTTATGCTTGTGGAGCAGGACCAGCGTTGAGCCAAGCATTTTTATCAGCGATGTAATCCCCCAACTTATAATATGCTTGGCTGCATAGTGTGCGTTTAATATAAGATTTAAATTTCGTTTCATTCAGTTGAAGTATGTGGGGAGGTATTTTATTGTAACGTTTTAAACAGTACCCCATGAAAGATGAGTCCACTTTAGTCAGCCTGAAACCCGGTTGAACTAATTGGTCCCTATTCCTAGTGATATAATTGTGTTTTGCACCTCTTTTACTAAAACGATGTAGATTTTTCCTTACGTACATAATGTTTTCATAAATATATTGACAAGGTACCGTCATGATGTTAATATATTTAAACTGTTCCCTTAGAGAGTCGCGCCTGCGGAGGCCATAGATGGCTCTAGTAGCTCTTTTCTGCAGAATAAAAATAGACTCGATGTCTGCAGCCCGTCCCCATAGAAGAATACCGTACGACATAATACTATGAAAGTAACTAAAATAGACTAGTCTCGCAGTATCTCCATTAGTAAATTGACGGATTTTTCTCACAGCAAATGCTGCTGAACTTAGCCGTCCTGAAAGGGAAGTTAAATGAGGACCCCATTGAAGCCTTGAGTCGAGCGTGATCCCCAGGAAAACAGTTTTATCGACGAATTCTAGTTTCTCTTGATTCAATACTATCTCACAATTACTACTTTTGACATTTGGTAAAGAAAATCTTATGCACTTAGTTCTTTTCCCATTTAATACTAAATTATTAGCAGTGAACTAATTGTGGACCTGCTGTGGGGCGTTATTTACGTCGTCAAGATTTGATGCACGTCTATTAATTTTAAAAATTAAGGAAGTATCATCAGCGAATAACACCATTTGTGGTTGAGTTTTTAACAAATGGGGGAGATCATTAATATATACTAAAAAGAGGAAAGGACCCAATATTGATCCTTGCGGTACACCCATTTCTACTTTTTAGTTGCACAGTATATAGTAAAACAAGCAGTATGATACCTAATTAATTACTTTATAGGATATATACACAAGGATATATTCATATTTCATATTTTCCCCCAATTTGTTATTCTCGTGTTTTTTTTCTTCGCGTCATATTTACCGCAACTAAACGTGTTTACTAATTATGTGTTTATTTGTCTTGCTATTCAGTTTTTTACAAGGCGTTTTTATTTCGGAATTGTATTAATCGGTATTTTAATAATCGGAATTCGTATTTTTGATGTTTCGAATTATTATTAAGTCGGACTTTTTGTTATTCGATCTATTGAAACTCGGTATTTTGAGAATAGTAATTATAAACCGGAGTAATGATAAGTCGGAGTTGTTATATTCGGAATTTTAAACCATTCGGAATTATGAAAATCGGTATTTTGAAATTCGTATTTGTGTAGTGTACCCGTTTTTAACGCTCTAGGCACTCCACTATATGCACAGTGGGACTTTGTCGTGTGAACGGCCGCTAACTGTTGTTCCTTGTCGCACTAGAATAATTAGGAATTGAACACTTTCCTATACGGTCCCAGTATCTCAGTTTTGCGACGCATTCACGTCAAAATCTTGAATAATATAACAATTTGACAGGTATCGGTAGTATCAGGCGGGCCGGGCACGGCCGGCGCGCGCGCGGCCCGCATGAAGCTGCGCCTGCGCTGCTCGGCGCCCGTCATCGTGCTACCGGTATCGGGCCGCGCGCGCAACGCGCTGGCTGCTCATCTGGACCATCTGACGCTGGACAACAGCTTTAAATATGCAGGGGATGAGGGGACGGTCAGCACCATGACTGATCCTGACTGTGGTAAGTGTTACCTTTTACCTTCTCTGGTGTTACCTCCTTTTAAAAATATCGTGACATTGCATACTCTCCAATGTCACAATGTTTTTATTATTAATGCTTATTAGATTCAAAACTCATAAAGTTGAGTCATCATTGGGGTTATCGAGCCTGCAGGCACACAGCTTCTATTTAACATTTTATTTTTGTATTTTTTTTTACAAGATATTTGTTGTTCGTAGGTCCCCGCGAGCTGCTGGACGTGCGCGTGGTGCGCCTGTCGGGCGTGGCGCTGTGGTGCGCGCGCGGCGGGCGCGGCCTGCGCGTGCGCCGCGCGGGCGCGCCGCTGCTGCACGCGCCCGCGGACCTGGACCTGCAGATCGAGCAGAACTTGCACCACACGCACAACGGTATCAATACTTTTGCAAATTTTAATCAAACTCGAAAATGCATAATTGCGTCGATCGCAAGTATGCACGTTCCCCTTCTTTTACCAAAATGTGGGCCTCAGTTCGCGTTCAGGTCTCTTTGGAGACAGCACGTTCACAACATTACCATTTCACCATAAATTTACCAATAGGTTAGTATATAGTTCACCATATTTACCATTTCTTGTAACCAAGTGTTCTAGTGATTCAATATAGCAATTCCCCTTATAATTCAAGACTTTTGGTTTTACCAAATATACCGTATCAATACGAGAAAGATGTGTTAGGTCACCATAGCGCCGAGCACTTATTTTCTACCTGCTCGTGCCCCGGAAATCAGGTGAAGCCGTCATTCATTACGGTTAGTCTAAGTCCGAAAGTCTGACAACCAGTCTTACTTATTACGTTTGCCAATAATTGGGTTGTGGAAGTCAGATAGGCAGTCGCTCCATGTAAAATAATGGTGCTCTGCTGCATCCGGTTAGACTGGAAGCCGACCTCAACATGTTAGGAAAAGAGTAGACAGGTGATGATATTGACTGTATGTTGTCAGTGCCGGACATGACGATCCAGGGCTCGCTGAGCACGCTGCAGTGCGCGCTGGACCCGGCGCAGTACCGCGTGCTGCGCGGCGTGCTGGCGCACAACCTGGCCGAGGACGTGGACGAGCTGCGCCCGCCGCCGCACCAGCCGCAGCACCTGCAGCTGCAGCAGCAGGACGTAAGTCATCCTCTAATTATTCAAAAAAACCAGTAAATATTTTAAATTGCAGGAGATATACTACTCAAAGTAAAATCATTTATTTCAAGTAGGCCATTAATTGATGTTACATGTTTTTACAATCTACTGTTATATTATTTTAGTGTTGGCCGTTCGTCAGGGATAATCTGTATGAATGTACCCATTAGGTAGTATACGCAGGAACGAAGGCGTTCATTAATTTCTGCTTCTTCAATCGGTCCCTCATTACTTGTCACTGGACCCCTTTAAGCGGACAGTCTGCATCCATCGGCTCCGGTCCAAAGTTGCCATCATCAGCTGCTGAAATTTGCTTGAGGACGTAGCTTCTTTTGCTTGGTCGGACCATCTTGTTGGTTTTGGTTAGATGACAGATGTCAAATACGTTGTGAAGAGATCTCAGTAGTATTCTAATATCGTAAAAATATATTTAACATACATGTATATGTTAAATATATTTTTATAAATTTTAATATTGGTTGTTTTCCCGCGGCAGAACAACTTGCCATAAGGAGTACTTTCGAAGCATATAGTAACAGTAAAAAAAATGAAGATGTTTTTGTTTTAAAATATTTTAAAAACTATTCTTCAACTCGAAAACATGAGAATCAATAGTATCAGGTACGCGTAGAATCGCACGCGCCGCCGACAAAGGGAACAACGATGCATAAATGTTCAAAGCAAAATAAACTCTCGCACGTGGTGATACGGCTTAAACTATGTAGTTTGCACGCAACAACACAAAGTTTGTTTTCAAAATTGCTTCTAATGTACTTCTATTACAAAGACAAAACTATTTCCCTGCGGGAAAACAACCATTAAGATTATGTTATGTTATGTTAGGGGGTTTGGTTTCCGCACTTAGTCCGTCAGGTGGACCATTGTGCGTGGGCCATAGCGGCCGTTTGGTGGTTATTCCAACCAGCCCACCTCCCTCCAGAAGCTGATTAGGTCTCCTGGTCTGTTTAGAACGTCTGTGTATGATCTGGGTGACCCGAGGGTTTCTGTTCTAATCTGGGTGACGCCCGTACATTCGAAGAGCACGTGCGCAACGGTCTCTTCAGCCTCCATGCACGCCCTGCACAGAGGACTGTCCGTTATGCCTATTGTGTGGAAGTGCTTGTTTAGCGAACAGTGTCCCGTGATGGTCCCCGTCACCAGGCGCAGGCCGTTCCTGTCCAGGCGTAGCAAACGCCTGGTCAGCCTGCTGTCCAAAGATGGCATAGCCTCCTTTGACTGCCTGCAACCTGGTGTCGAGGTCCACCAGCGTTCCGCTTGTGTGTGGGTGAACAGCCTTCTGCAGCCACCTGCGTATTTGGTTGAAGGGGATGGGTATGATAGGCTCGGGTCCGCAGACTGCCGTGCTGGATCCACGTCTAGCAAGTTCGTCAGCCGCGTCGTTACCTAGCGATCCGCTGTGTCCTTTTATCCATTGCAGTGTCACCGTGTTGCGGCTAGATACCGTTATTTGTTCTAGTGCATCGTGACATTCTAGTGTTAGCTTCGAGGTAGTATATTTCTTCCGTAAGGATTGGAGAACTGAGGCGCTGTCGGAGAGTATGCGTATGTGGCTGTCCGTAACCCTCCTGGCTTCTAGGGCGTGGACCGCTTGTATGATGCCCACACACTCCGCCTGATAGACGGTGTTGAACATTCCCAGCGGTCTGGATATATTTATGTTGAGGTCATGTGAGAAAACTCCGACTCCGGTACCTGAGTCGGTCTTTGATCCGTCGGTGTAAACTCTCATCTCTTTTGGGCCTGAGTAGTCACACTGTTCTTCTACTAAGTGTTATATTGTAGTGCCTTTGAAAGTGGTATGTTTTCGGGGCTTTGTCGCAGGGTGATGCCATCATTGGCTCACGTTTGATCGCATCCTCCTTAATGCGTATGTGCTTAACTCTGGAGTCGTTGCATAGGGTTCCTGTTAAATGGAGCCTAAAGGTGGCCAGGGCCGCCTCCTCCCGCACGATGAGGTGCAGAGGTGGCAGTCCCAGCATTGCCTGTAGGGCGGCGGTGGGTGCAGTTCTCATACTACAAGTGATTGCGACGCAAGCAAACCGCTGTAGTTTTTCGAGATCTTTTTGGGCTGTGCACCGGTCTGTCCTGGGCCACCAGACCAGTGAGCCGTATGTGATAATCGGTCGGATGACTGTGGTGTATAACCAGTGGGTGACCTTGGGGCTGATTCCCCAATTCCGGCCAAGCAGTCGTTTGCACTGCCACAGGGATTTGCTGGCTTTTGTAGTAATATAGTTCGTGTGTTTTGCCCAGTTCAGTTGTTTGTCCAGATAGATGCCCAGGTATTTGGTTTCTGTTGAGAGGCTTAGGGTTGTTCCGAAGAATCGTGGCAGTTGTAGTGTTGTCAGTTTCCTCTTCTTCGTAAAGAGAACCAGTTCGGTTTTTGTAGGGTTCACTGAGAGTTGGTGCTTGTTGCACCATTCCTCTACTATTTTCAGGGCATGACGCGTGAGGTTGCATAGAGTGTTTTCATGGGTCCCGTTGATTATTATGGTTATGTCGTCACCATTAAGATTTCACGGTGTAGAATTAAGTTAACATGTTAATAATAAGTACTAAATAGACCAATAGTTAAGTGAAAGTTTTATAACAACGTAAATATCAATAAAACTTATAAAATCAAAATTAAAATAGTAAACATAAATATAAAACTAACTCTTACAAACATTATGCAGAAACGTAATTTAAAACAAAAGTGAAAGAAAACTATACAAAAAAAAAATGTTTATTGTGTCTCAAACGATTACATTTCCAAATTTTTAAAGAAACAGCCCCAGTAAGTAATTAATAATACTTGTGTTGGGGTTGTCTCGCTCCTTCCCATGATGTTATAATATTGAGACTTATGAAAATTAATATTGGTGCCGATTCTCTTGTACACCGAACTAAACTATCACTAAAATTCCTTACTTTTGACTATGAGAATCCTAACGCTATTCTGCAATAAAAAGTCTCTAAACTTATAAATTATTTTGACACAACTAAATCGAATTTGACAATCGCGACTCCACGTGGTACATACTTGTTTGCCCTACCCCGAGATTTTTTTTAGAGCCGGAGGTGCGCAGGGGGGGCAGCCTCGACGTGTTTTATATGGAATTTTTCACGTTTTGCATGGAAAATAAGAAAAATTATTACCTACGTGTTGATAATTAGGGGTACAGGGCTTTCATAAAGGGGGTCAAAATTTTCATTATTTTTGCGATAGGACACACCATTTTCAAGACATAAGCAAAAGAAAAGAAAAAATATATATACAGTACTGTTTCTGCATTTGATTTCGAGGTGTTCGTGTGAATTTTAGTTCATGACAACTAATAGTAGTCCACACCATATTTTATCGCGATTAAAAATGGTCAGATTTAGGTAGAGAATTAAAATTTTAGGTGAAAAACGTCAAATTCAGAATAGCAAAATTGTCATTTTCACTAAATTAAAATCTCAGAGCCATCTTAGTGCGGTCAAACTAAAATATAGTTAAGTTGTGTCACTTAAGTCTATTTCAGAATGGGAAATCATCGTTTGACATTGAATGACTAAATTTTGGTGATTTTTAGTCTAGTTGTGACAAGAGAATCGGCACCATTAAGTACTTTTTTTTTAAAACAAAAAGAATCAATTACTTATAAAATCATTATCAGCTTTGTGTAATGTATGTGTATGTGTGAAATGATGTTGTGTAAATGTGGTATTGTGTGCGTGTGTGTGTTTGTGTGTGTGTTTGTAACTTTACGAATAAACATTGCATAAAGCGACAAAAAAGTTCCAGCTAGTTATCAAAAAGTGATTTCTAGTAAACTTATTGTTATTGGTGAATACTACATAAAATGATAGGTAGATGTGAAAAAAAAAAATATAATCGTATCCAACGGACGGACCTTACATTTAAAAACCAAAAACTCCGTAACGGCTCCCCAATTAAGCGCTATTTACAAATTGCACGGTGTCGGATTTAGTAAAAGCTTTACACTTGCCGTCCAAGCGATAGGTCGCTGGTTCGAAGCACACGGTCAGAGGCGTCTTTTTGTGGTAAAATACAAATTGTCCACGATTTCTTATAAAAGTATCAAATCAAGATTGGGTAAGAAGCAACAAACGCTTCATAAAAATTTAAAACTACATAACATATCAATCATCACGCCAGTGTTTTTCGGACGTGTGGGCAGAGGTGTATTTGGTATTATAAGAATTTAACCAAAACAGTTATAGGTGAATATCAGCCTCATAATAGCAGTAATAGCCTAGTGGTATGACCGTCGGACTGCCATGTCATAGGTCTCGAGTTCGAACCCACTAGACTTTTCGGATTCATGTGCGTATTGTATAATTATCACTTGCTTCAAAAACGGTCAAGGAAAACATCGTGAGGAAACCTGCCTGAGAAATAAATGCCTGAGAAATATATCCGCATTTGGCCCATGGGCGGCTTTAAAACTCTGACACCAGGCTAGTCACTAACCACACGAAAAGAAGAAGCCTAATAATGGACGATACGACAAACTTTACACTGAGAAAACAAAATCACTACAGGATAACGTGAACAATGTCCATTCTGTAGACTCTTCTCCGTCCTCTGACCTACTCGGTAAAAGCTTGGATTTACCGACAAACTTGTTTCCATCTAGTTTTATTGAAGAGATGAAATCTGAAATAACAAGTTTAAAATTGAACCTACAAAGTACCCAAAACGAACGAAAATAGTTGCGTTGTGTCACTTTAGTCTATTTCAGAATTGGAAATCGTCGTTTGACAGGAATAAACTAAATTTTGGTGATTTTTTGTCTAGTTTAGAGGCATATTTGTGACAAGAGAATCGGCACCATTGTATAACTATAAAATGTGGGAGATTTAATCGGTCTGTTAATTAATTTCGAATACTTAATTAACATCAAAAATAATTATCAAAACCCAATAACAGCGCCATCTCTACAGTATTGTGAAACTCTACAAACTTCTCGCGGATCTACCGTGAGAATTTTGCTTAAGATGTCATTTTGCAACGTTACACTATATCCCCTTCGCATTATGTGGAACCGAAATAGGTCAAAATACGCTGCAGGCAAACTATAGACAATCGGGTCTTGATGTCGCATTGGGAACGGATAGACACATTTGTGCGTTTGGCTGTCCATGGAATTCGGTGCATCCGCCTCCAGCACCACATTTCGAATGCGTCTATCCTCTGCCTTTCTCTTGCTCGGATTGTCTGCGTCTCAACTCCATAGAGGAAAATCGGGAAAACTAGTGCTCCCACCACGATTAATAATTTAAGGAAATTGCTATAGGTATTTACTTCGCAAGCACTTTACAGTTACAAAACATTCCAGTTTCCTGTTCTGTGGGGTAATTTGGGTAACACACATAAAATGACAATTGATCGCAATGACTTGCATTTTGGCTGTTCAGCCACGTTCATTACATTATTTACTTTGTTGAGCAGACGAATTTTTCAACCATATGAAACATGTTATTGCTTCTGTATCAGTGTAAACCTCCAGTATCATGTATCCAATAACAATTGAATCTTAGTATTTCTTGCACATCCCAACAATTAGATTTAAGTCAATGTTTCTGAGTTAAAAAAGAGTTTATTCCTCAGGTGTGGACCACGAGCTCCCTGAAGCTGGACCTCCACGACGTGACGGTGAAGCTAGAGCCGGAACACGGCGTGTCTTCTCTCGCCTGCATCAACTTCATCAAGTCCAGGCTCGTTGTGGAGACGTACTCCGACCTCAGCCAGGACATAGACCTCGTGTCACAGGTACTTTATAAGTCCTCAGTATGTTAAAGCAAACAATAAGAAATCACACTCCTTGTAAAAGAACTACCCACTTTGATCACTTTAAAATCAGGCTATGACTTTTCTGTTTTGGGGCCCATGCTACGTTAAATCAGTCAGAACTACACAGGGTACAGCCCTGATTGACTTAATGTATTATTCCGATTGCTGATTACTTTCGCAGGAGATCTTAGTCAGTGACACGCGGTATGCCAAGGAGCCGGCTAACCGGCGCGGCAACGTGTTCAGCCATATTGTACAGCCCATGCCCGAGCAACGACACAGCGTGCAGGCTGAGGTCCATGCCAGGTATATACTTGGACAGATATTTGACTCCCTACATTTATACTGTTGCCCCGCATGCTTTTATTTACTCCAGAACGCGTAGCATGATAATCATAGAAACGTGTTTTCTACGGGTTTTATCGTCGGAAGGATAGACAAAATTACAGATTGTGTTTGTTTATCTGTCATTTTTTCTATTCTTCCGTCGTCAAAACCCGTTTCTATTGTGGTCAAGCTAAGCGTGCAGACGCGTACCTGATACAAATTGCCTTTTAAATGCCTTTTTATAAAGTAAAAGAAAAATCACGTAAATCGAATAAGTGGTTTTTGAGTTGTAAGCGCCCTAACGGACAGGCAGATATTATAAAGACGTTCCTACTTAAATTTTTCCAAAGCACGGCTTACAATCAGCGTATCTGATGAAATGACTGTTCACCGTGATTTTGAATTCAATCGTTTGTACGAACAGAAAGCGGCGCGACTCGTCGGCGTACACGGTCCTGGTGAACAACATGCGGCTCATGGCGGTGCTGGACTGGTGGGAGAGCGCCGCGCAGTTCCTGGCGCAGCCGCCGCCGCCGCGCGCCGACGCCGACCAGCTGCTGAGGTGACTATTGTTGAGATACTATCGGCCGCCTCGTTGCTCTAGCGAACAACATGCGGCTCATGGCGGTGCTGGACTGGTGGGAGAGCGCCGCGCAGTTCCTGGCGCAGCCGCCGCCGCCGCGCGCCGACGCCGACCAGCTGCTGAGGTGACTATTGTTGAGATACTATCGGCCGCCTCGTTGCTCTAGCGAACAACATGCGGCTCATGGCGGTGCTGGACTGGTGGGAGAGCGCCGCGCAGTTCCTGGCGCAGCCGCCGCCGCCGCGCGCCGACGCCGACCAGCTGCTGAGGTGACTATTGTTGAGATACTATCGGCCGCCTCGTTGCTCTAGCGAACAACATGCGGCTCATGGCGGTGCTGGACTGGTGGGAGAGCGCCGCGCAGTTCCTGGCGCAGCCGCCGCCGCCGCGCGCCGACGCCGACCAGCTGCTGAGGTGACTATTGTTGAGATACTATCGGCCGCCTCGTTGCTCTAGCGAACAACATGCGGCTCATGGCGGTGCTGGACTGGTGGGAGAGCGCCGCGCAGTTCCTGGCGCAGCCGCCGCCGCCGCGCGCCGACGCCGACCAGCTGCTGAGGTGACTATTGTTGAGATACTATCGGCCGCCTCGTTGCTCTAGCGAACAACATGCGGCTCATGGCGGTGCTGGACTGGTGGGAGAGCGCCGCGCAGTTCCTGGCGCAGCCGCCGCCGCCGCGCGCCGACGCCGACCAGCTGCTGAGGTGACTATTGTTGAGATACTATCGGCCGCCTCGTTGCTCTAGCGAACAACATGCGGCTCATGGCGGTGCTGGACTGGTGGGAGAGCGCCGCGCAGTTCCTGGCGCAGCCGCCGCCGCCGCGCGCCGACGCCGACCAGCTGCTGAGGTGACTATTGTTGAGATACTATCGGCCGCCTCGTTGCTCTAGCGAACAACATGCGGCTCATGGCGGTGCTGGACTGGTGGGAGAGCGCCGCGCAGTTCCTGGCGCAGCCGCCGCCGCCGCGCGCCGACGCCGACCAGCTGCTGAGGTGACTATTGTTGAGATACTATCGGCCGCCTCGTTGCTCTAGCGAACAACATGCGGCTCATGGCGGTGCTGGACTGGTGGGAGAGCGCCGCGCAGTTCCTGGCGCAGCCGCCGCCGCCGCGCGCCGACGCCGACCAGCTGCTGAGGTGACTATTGTTGAGATACTATCGGCCGCCTCGTTGCTCTAGCGAACAACATGCGGCTCATGGCGGTGCTGGACTGGTGGGAGAGCGCCGCGCAGTTCCTGGCGCAGCCGCCGCCGCCGCGCGCCGACGCCGACCAGCTGCTGAGGTGACTATTGTTGAGATACTATCGGCCGCCTCGTTGCTCTAGCGAACAACATGCGGCTCATGGCGGTGCTGGACTGGTGGGAGAGCGCCGCGCAGTTCCTGGCGCAGCCGCCGCCGCCGCGCGCCGACGCCGACCAGCTGCTGAGGTGACTATTGTTGAGATACTATCGGCCGCCTCGTTGCTCTAGCGAACAACATGCGGCTCATGGCGGTGCTGGACTGGTGGGAGAGCGCCGCGCAGTTCCTGGCGCAGCCGCCGCCGCCGCGCGCCGACGCCGACCAGCTGCTGAGGTGACTATTGTTGAGATACTATCGGCCGCCTCGTTGCTCTAGCGAACAACATGCGGCTCATGGCGGTGCTGGACTGGTGGGAGAGCGCCGCGCAGTTCCTGGCGCAGCCGCCGCCGCCGCGCGCCGACGCCGACCAGCTGCTGAGGTGACTATTGTTGAGATACTATCGGCCGCCTCGTTGCTCTAGCGAACAACATGCGGCTCATGGCGGTGCTGGACTGGTGGGAGAGCGCCGCGCAGTTCCTGGCGCAGCCGCCGCCGCCGCGCGCCGACGCCGACCAGCTGCTGAGGTGACTATTGTTGAGATACTATCGGCCGCCTCGTTGCTCTAGCGAACAACATGCGGCTCATGGCGGTGCTGGACTGGTGGGAGAGCGCCGCGCAGTTCCTGGCGCAGCCGCCGCCGCCGCGCGCCGACGCCGACCAGCTGCTGAGGTGACTATTGTTGAGATACTATCGGCCGCCTCGTTGCTCTAGCGAACAACATGCGGCTCATGGCGGTGCTGGACTGGTGGGAGAGCGCCGCGCAGTTCCTGGCGCAGCCGCCGCCGCCGCGCGCCGACGCCGACCAGCTGCTGAGGTGACTATTGTTGAGATACTATCGGCCGCCTCGTTGCTCTAGCGAACAACATGCGGCTCATGGCGGTGCTGGACTGGTGGGAGAGCGCCGCGCAGTTCCTGGCGCAGCCGCCGCCGCCGCGCGCCGACGCCGACCAGCTGCTGAGGTGACTATTGTTGAGATACTATCGGCCGCCTCGTTGCTCTAGCGAACAACATGCGGCTCATGGCGGTGCTGGACTGGTGGGAGAGCGCCGCGCAGTTCCTGGCGCAGCCGCCGCCGCCGCGCGCCGACGCCGACCAGCTGCTGAGGTGACTATTGTTGAGATACTATCGGCCGCCTCGTTGCTCTAGCGAACAACATGCGGCTCATGGCGGTGCTGGACTGGTGGGAGAGCGCCGCGCAGTTCCTGGCGCAGCCGCCGCCGCCGCGCGCCGACGCCGACCAGCTGCTGAGGTGACTATTGTTGAGATACTATCGGCCGCCTCGTTGCTCTAGCGAACAACATGCGGCTCATGGCGGTGCTGGACTGGTGGGAGAGCGCCGCGCAGTTCCTGGCGCAGCCGCCGCCGCCGCGCGCCGACGCCGACCAGCTGCTGAGGTGACTATTGTTGAGATACTATCGGCCGCCTCGTTGCTCTAGCGAACAACATGCGGCTCATGGCGGTGCTGGACTGGTGGGAGAGCGCCGCGCAGTTCCTGGCGCAGCCGCCGCCGCCGCGCGCCGACGCCGACCAGCTGCTGAGGTGACTATTGTTGAGATACTATCGGCCGCCTCGTTGCTCTAGCGAACAACATGCGGCTCATGGCGGTGCTGGACTGGTGGGAGAGCGCCGCGCAGTTCCTGGCGCAGCCGCCGCCGCCGCGCGCCGACGCCGACCAGCTGCTGAGGTGACTATTGTTGAGATACTATCGGCCGCCTCGTTGCTCTAGCGAACAACATGCGGCTCATGGCGGTGCTGGACTGGTGGGAGAGCGCCGCGCAGTTCCTGGCGCAGCCGCCGCCGCCGCGCGCCGACGCCGACCAGCTGCTGAGGTGACTATTGTTGAGATACTATCGGCCGCCTCGTTGCTCTAGCGAACAACATGCGGCTCATGGCGGTGCTGGACTGGTGGGAGAGCGCCGCGCAGTTCCTGGCGCAGCCGCCGCCGCCGCGCGCCGACGCCGACCAGCTGCTGAGGTGACTATTGTTGAGATACTATCGGCCGCCTCGTTGCTCTAGCGAACAACATGCGGCTCATGGCGGTGCTGGACTGGTGGGAGAGCGCCGCGCAGTTCCTGGCGCAGCCGCCGCCGCCGCGCGCCGACGCCGACCAGCTGCTGAGGTGACTATTGTTGAGATACTATCGGCCGCCTCGTTGCTCTAGCGAACAACATGCGGCTCATGGCGGTGCTGGACTGGTGGGAGAGCGCCGCGCAGTTCCTGGCGCAGCCGCCGCCGCCGCGCGCCGACGCCGACCAGCTGCTGAGGTGACTATTGTTGAGATACTATCGGCCGCCTCGTTGCTCTAGCGAACAACATGCGGCTCATGGCGGTGCTGGACTGGTGGGAGAGCGCCGCGCAGTTCCTGGCGCAGCCGCCGCCGCCGCGCGCCGACGCCGACCAGCTGCTGAGGTGACTATTGTTGAGATACTATCGGCCGCCTCGTTGCTCTAGCGAACAACATGCGGCTCATGGCGGTGCTGGACTGGTGGGAGAGCGCCGCGCAGTTCCTGGCGCAGCCGCCGCCGCCGCGCGCCGACGCCGACCAGCTGCTGAGGTGACTATTGTTGAGATACTATCGGCCGCCTCGTTGCTCTAGCGAACAACATGCGGCTCATGGCGGTGCTGGACTGGTGGGAGAGCGCCGCGCAGTTCCTGGCGCAGCCGCCGCCGCCGCGCGCCGACGCCGACCAGCTGCTGAGGTGACTATTGTTGAGATACTATCGGCCGCCTCGTTGCTCTAGCGAACAACATGCGGCTCATGGCGGTGCTGGACTGGTGGGAGAGCGCCGCGCAGTTCCTGGCGCAGCCGCCGCCGCCGCGCGCCGACGCCGACCAGCTGCTGAGGTGACTATTGTTGAGATACTATCGGCCGCCTCGTTGCTCTAGCGAACAACATGCGGCTCATGGCGGTGCTGGACTGGTGGGAGAGCGCCGCGCAGTTCCTGGCGCAGCCGCCGCCGCCGCGCGCCGACGCCGACCAGCTGCTGAGGTGACTATTGTTGAGATACTATCGGCCGCCTCGTTGCTCTAGCGAACAACATGCGGCTCATGGCGGTGCTGGACTGGTGGGAGAGCGCCGCGCAGTTCCTGGCGCAGCCGCCGCCGCCGCGCGCCGACGCCGACCAGCTGCTGAGGTGACTATTGTTGAGATACTATCGGCCGCCTCGTTGCTCTAGCGAACAACATGCGGCTCATGGCGGTGCTGGACTGGTGGGAGAGCGCCGCGCAGTTCCTGGCGCAGCCGCCGCCGCCGCGCGCCGACGCCGACCAGCTGCTGAGGTGACTATTGTTGAGATACTATCGGCCGCCTCGTTGCTCTAGCGAACAACATGCGGCTCATGGCGGTGCTGGACTGGTGGGAGAGCGCCGCGCAGTTCCTGGCGCAGCCGCCGCCGCCGCGCGCCGACGCCGACCAGCTGCTGAGGTGACTATTGTTGAGATACTATCGGCCGCCTCGTTGCTCTAGCGAACAACATGCGGCTCATGGCGGTGCTGGACTGGTGGGAGAGCGCCGCGCAGTTCCTGGCGCAGCCGCCGCCGCCGCGCGCCGACGCCGACCAGCTGCTGAGGTGACTATTGTTGAGATACTATCGGCCGCCTCGTTGCTCTAGCTGCCGCAAGCGCTACTGCTCAGTATGAGGTCGTGGGTTCGATTCCCAGGTCGAGCAAAGTATTATTGGGTTTTTCTATCAGGAATTTCTCAGTAGCAGCCCGGAGCTTGGATTTGTGGCCGGTCGATCGTAATAGGCTCGCCCCCTGTTACATGGGACTTAAAACATAACTGGCGAAATATTGGTGTACTGGAACACCTCTGCCTAACCCTTCAGGGATCGCAGACGTGACACTATGTGTTATCGCATCAATAGCTCAACTACTGGAAAGAACATGACCCTTGTTTTGGGCTTCGCCACAGTCGGGTAAATAAATGATGATACAATTTACAAAATGATCTTCATCGCCATACACTTACCTTGTTGTAGGAAATAGTGACGTTTTGTATTATGTTCGGAATATTACGTGCCGTTATTATTAATGGAATGCGTGTGCTCAAAGAGGTACAAGTAAATATGGGTTTGGTGAGGGATTTTAGCATGGATGTATATATATTATATTCTTTTATATATGACGTGTAAAAGTGATTGCAATATCCTATTTACAGAATAAACAATTTCAATTCATTTCGATGAAATGAGAAAGGCAGTTCAAAGTATGAAAAATCAGAAGGCCATGGGCCCAGAAGATATACCAGTAGAAGTATGGAAGTGTTTAAAAGAAGATGGATGTATGTGGCTGGCTTTATTCTTTAATAAGTTGTTGCATGAAGAAGGGATCCCACAAGAACGTACGTCCGGTCGGCTGCTGGCAATACCGACGAGTTCAGTGTGGCTGTAGGCTTGCACCAAAGGTCGGCTTAAGTCCTTACCTCTTCTTGTTGATTGTAGACGCTCTGACGTCGGGCGTATAGGCAGAGGCACCCTGGTGCATGTTGTTTGCCGCGCGATGACTTTGTTCTTGTCGGTGAAGATGAACCTGAAATCCAGAGCCGATTGGAGAAATGGCAACAGAAGCTGTAGAGTGATGGCTTGAAAAATCAGCAGAACCAAAACTAAAGAAAGAAAAGAAAGAAAAAAACAACATATATTCTGCAATTTCGGCGGTCTCTCCAGTTCTGGAGCCATAGCGCTTGATGATGCGCTTCTCCTAGTCTGCTCCGACTTTCGGTATCTCGGTACACTCGTGCACAGCGATGGCGAAGTAGATCGGGCGGTTAAGCACAGAATTAACACAGGATAGAGGAAATAGCAGCAGGTCACGGTTAAACTTAGTCCGCCTCTGTACATTTCTGTGCTTGAAGTATTAAATAAATAAACTTAAGGAGAAGATATATAAAAGAATGGTTAGACCTGCTGTCTTGTATGGATCAGAATGTTGGGCCACAAGAGGGATGAATGAAAAGCAATAGCATGCAGCTGAGGAGAGAATGCTAAGAGGGATGTGTGGTGGTACATGAATGGATAGAATAAGTAGAAATAAGTACATAAGAGGAAGTCTGAAAGTGGCGCCGGTGACCGAAAAGTTTTGCGGAAATCGGTTTTCATGATATGGGCATGTGATGCGGAGGAATGAGGGAAATGTGAACAAAGTTTTGGGTATGAATGTCGATGGCTATAAGAGTAAGGGAAGACCAAAGAAACGATGGTTGGACTGTGTGTACGATAATGTGGCTGGAAAGGGGGTGTCTACCGAGATGACGACTAATAGAGAAGTGTGGTAGAAAGGGGTATGTTGCGCCGACCAGTAATAAATTGGGATAAGGGCAGGAGAATGATGATATTATACTAAGCGCAGTCGCGGTCATTAAACGTTTGAATAGGACGGTGAATAATTATTATGTACGGATTTTTTTATACCCTATTGAGTAACGTTTTTTCTTCTCGCTCTTTCGTCTTATGACCGCGCCTGTCACGAACGGTGTCGTTAAATTTGAATGGGATCACATAAGCTATAAAACATAATAATGTGTTTACAGCGAGGAGGCCTTGCACGCGGCCCGCAGCTCGGCCAGCTCGCAGCCGGCGCATGCGCACGAGGAGCCGCAGATGGAACTCAAGCTCAACGTCACCGACTCGCAGCTGGTGCTGGTCGAAGACCCATCTGTCTGGGACACTAATGCTGTTATTCTCAGGGTAACATTCTTTAATTGTGTTTTTATTAAGAAATGAACACCTATCATGCACGCCGGCTCCATCTGAGAACTATTGGATAGCAATGGAATATTTCCGTGTAATATTTCTGAATGTTTTAAGTGTATGTTAAAGTTAAATTCTGTGTAATCTTTTTGAATTCTAACCACTGTTTTTAGGATTTTCTGTGAGGGTTCTTTGCATTTTAAACCGAAAGGCGTGACGACTGTTTGATCAGCAAGCGTCATCAAATTCCTATAATGATTTGTTGCAGAGCACAACAGTAATAACATACCGCTGCGCAGACGCACAGAAGCCCGTGTCGTGCGAGCTTAACGAACTAGAAGTGTTCTCGTGCGTTCTCGGCTTAGAAGAAGAGACCGCTCTATCTATTGTGGAACCAGCCGCCGTGCACGTCGCTATTGATGCCAATAGAGTGCTACATGTAAGTAAATATATAATTATAGTTATTGCATTTTATGAGTGAACGTCAGTTATTGTAATTGTTACCTTATGCCAATGTTCATAAAGGTCACACTCATGACGCCAGAGCAAGCTCGTGATGTGTAACAACTATATCCTAGAAGTCATCTAGGAAGTCAGTTTTAGCCTTACTGAAATGAACATTAATATTTTGGTGGTTTTGTTGTAGATTGCGATGAGTACTCTGAACCTGCGACTGTCTTACCACGACATGCGAATGTTCACGGCGATGCTGCAGTCTCTGCCCGTGCAAGCGAGAGCTGCTCTATCTGGTGAGTTTATAAAAAAAGTGACCTACTTAGACAAATTGAATAATGGGGAAATTGTATTTATATAGTATTTTACTCGCTTTGTAATATCGTAGTTTAAAAACGAATACAAATTAAGATGCATTTTAGGCAATATTTTATGCTTGGCCCGAAATATATGGCTGTTTGTGTATGTGACTTTAAATGTTTGTAAACGCACCCACAATACAGGAGAAATTCCTAGTGTGGGGCAACGTTTTTAAAAAAAATAATAATAACTGGGACTTTTTTGAAGGGCAATGCCAAAAAAGGCTCTATGCCCTATATTTCTTTTTTTGGTGGCACACTAACGCCACCTTGTTAGATGTGTAGAGTACTTCCATACAAACAATAGTTACTATGGCAGCTCAGCTCTAAAGTACATCCGTCTCGAGTTATGCGCCCTAATCTATAACGCGTATTTAATTAGGAAAACTGAAAATATGAGTTACTTTTAATGGTCTTATACTATTTATTTCAAAGTACAAACTCAATTGAACTCATCTAACAAGGTGGCGTTAGTGTGCCATTAAAAAAGAAGTATAGGGCACAGAGCATTTTTGGGCATAGCCCTTTCCAAAACGACATTCTCGCGAAAGTCAAAAGTCAAAGTCAAATCATTTATTTCAAATAGGCACATTAAAGGCACTTGAACGTCAAAACTACAAGAAATTAAAATAAATAATTAAAAATCATGACTGCCCTGCCAAAAAAACGAACTAAAAAGTTAAAAACAAGTTGTATTAGTTAATCTATATATACAAAGCGAAAGATCACTCACTCATTTGCTCGCTGACTAAACAGATAAATAAAATTGTCATTCCTGTTGGGGGACCGACCGACCGACCGACTACAACTTGTTTTTTACTTTGTTTTTTGGTAGGGTAGTCGTGTTCTTTAATTATTTATTTTATTTTATACATTTTAGTGACAAGTTTAATTTTTAAGCACTAAAGGTTTTATACTCTCACGCCGAGGCGAGGCGTGGATGGCGTGGGCATGAAATGTTTGTTTTCAATGTACACCCTACCTATGTAAAATGTATGCCAATAAATTATATATGACGGTGCAGGGTACGTGTCTCTTTCATTATTATCAGCCATATTTTAACTACTGTGGGCTTGCTGTGAATTGTGTTGGTTATTGCGCAATAGAAAAACCGCTAACAGTTCAGATCAAATTATAATTTACTATCAAATTAATCACACTAGAAATTCACACACTGTAGGTACACGACCCAACTATTAATATTCGGAATGCACGACAGTTTCTAAACGTGTTCACTGCTTGACCGCCACCCATGAACTCTGCTTAACTATAGCCGGTCCGAGTGTTATCTTGTAGGCTCTGTAGAGCGCCGCTAGGCGGCGCTGGCGACCCGTTTAGTCAACTCCGTAACGTATATGCGATATATAGTTTATTTATTTTTGCAGAAAACACCGTTACAATGGTGTTGTTACTCGTAAATGTACATGTTTCAAATGATTCTACCGTAAGGCATGCAAAATGTATACTATCATAGTGTATCAAAATCAAGATAGTCTATTACTTGATGTCACTGTGAGGTCTTGAGTTTACGTGTGGGGCGTAACTCCGCTGCCGCGAGAAATCGCGACACAGCGGTCAGAGCTCCGGCGGGATCTCATGGCGTCATGGAGAGTGCGATTGTCGCAACCCAGTGCTGGGCACGCCACTATTGCGGCGATAAGTCCCCTCTTTGAGGAGTGGCTAGAGAGGCGCCACGGCGTCCTCACCTTCCGCCTGACGCAGGTCCTCACCGGACACGGTTGTTTCGGGAGGTTACTGGTCCGTATAAGGCGGCAGGAAACGCCCGGGTATCATCACTGCGTGGATCGCCCGGAGGATACGGTGGAGCATACCTTGGAGGTCTGCCCGGCTTGGGCAGAGCAACCGTGTCCTCGTGGAGGCAATCGGCAATGGGTAGCTCGCTCCGATAAGGACCAGGCCCGGGTCAACAGCGCGTTGTCTTCCACGCGCGTCTCAAAGAGATGTCAGCAGAACTGAAGGGGTCCGATAGGACTGATGCCTGCCGGGGTTGCGAGAAAGTCCGAAAGGGATACCGTGGCCCCTGGCAACGTACAGGCAACTGAAGGAACACGGGTGGGTTTTTTTAGTCAGTAAGAGTCTGACACGCCCTCCTGCTCCTCCCAGACCGATTGAAGTTATTTGAAAATAGCCCACCCAAAGAAAAAAAAGTCTTGAGTTTGGAATAATTATTGTTTAAGTAGTCGTTCAAGTTATAGTAACATTCATTAACTGAAAGGCTCTTTAGAATTTCTTGAGGTAATTTATTGTAAATTACAGGAACCATGCGAAACACACTTTTGTGCATTAAAGTGGTATAGGTTCGGCGCACGCAGAGGCGAAATGCGTCACGTTGTTGCCTATTATTAAGTTCTGAATGCCCAATGCAAATAAGTTATGACTGATCCTAACAAACATTGAGACCTCATAAATATATAGGCTTGGGAGAGTTGTTACTCCTGGATAAACGGTTTACAGGTTTCAATTATTTGAAGCCCAGACCATCTTTACATACCGAGACTCCTCCGTGCCTCGGAAAGCACGTTAATCCGTTGGTCCCGGCTGTCATTCGTGGATCTTTGACAGTTGTTACGGATCATCAGAAGCCCGAAAGTCTGACAACCAGTCTTACCAAGGAGTATCGTGTTACTGGGTGGTGGAGGTCAGATAGGCAGTCGCTCCATGTCAAATACTGGTATAAATAGACTGGAAGCCGACCCCAACATAGCATATTGATTGTAATAATTGAAGATTTTTTGCCCATTTTTAAATGGAGCCACACTGCCGCCATATTGCTTTTTTTCAAAACGTATATTTTAGCCTACGCCACTTGGGATGATGTAAGGATTCTAATGATACCCCAAACTTCCAAATTTGTTCAAGTATTGAAAAGTTATGGTGGAACAAAGAAACTCACATAGATGCATATATGAAGCCTGAAAACATTACACTCTTTTTTGGGCAATCGTGTACTATTTACACGATTGCCCAAAAAAGAGTGTATTATTAATTGATTCTAGTCGCCAGTTCCAAAAGGTAGTTTCATATGGAGGAGAATGGGCAAGAAACTCTGAGAAACTCAAGAAACTCCGTCTTGCACGATATCAACTCGTGTAAGACGGTTTCTAAATAAATGATAACTGTTTGTCTAGGAAAATCCTTGCTATCGGAAGAAGACGACGACGAACCTGCCAACAGCTTGCACATGCGCACCGGCACCGCCAGCGTCAGCAACAACGGCGTCAGCGGCGCCTGGATGTACCGGCCGCGCTGGCTGCGGAGCCACGCGCCGCGCCCGGCGCCGCCCGCGCCCAAGCCCAGCACGTCCATATGGCCGCTCAAAGCTGTGCAGGTAACTAACGTCTTCAAGTGTTCTATAGCAGTGTTGATTTAATTAATGCTTTATAAATCTGTAGCTAACCTCGAACACGATTCAGTATTGTACAAGAACGACGGCGTTCGTTGCGTTATTTCAATAAACCATTTCAATGATAAGCGCAGCGCAGATGCAGATACCGCGCCAGAACACAGCGTATATGCATTTATACATGATATACTCTTTTTCCGCAACTACATGTGGAAAAATATTTCCGGGTTCATTATTTATTATTTCAAGAATTTATGATCTTTTATTTCTTTTTGATTGCACTTGCACTGATTTAACCTCTTACGTACAGGTGGCGGCAGACTGTATCACGCTGTGTGTGATCGACGACTGCCTGGACTCCGACGTGCCTCTGCTGGAAGTGTCGCTTAGTGACCTGCAAGTTGAACAGGTACCACGTTCATTTGATACTTTTTATGTGGGGGCTATCCCCCTATTCAAACAAAGTAAGCAAAACGTTAAAAAAAAAAAGTTGCGCAAGATTGTCGCAGCAACATCATTTTGTGTTGTGGGCACACTTTTGTTGTGACTGGCACGAGTCACTTTCATTTAATTTTCAACGGTAAAAAAAAGGTTAGTAGTATAGTGTACTTTTGTACTGAAATAAATGTAATTCATCGTGTCCAGGATCTTCGTAAAATGGAGGAGTCATTTGAAGACCCGATGCTAGTGTCAACCCCGGCGGGTCCGGGCGGCGCCATAGTGCCGCGCTCGTCCGGCGCCGGCGGCGGGCGGCTCGCGGCTCTACTCACCATAGACTACTATAACCGGATGCTGTCCGGGTGGGAACCGATCGTAGAGCCGTGGAGGTAATTTATTACTTGTATTGATAAGCTGAGTACGAATGGTACGTAGTGGTATGAGTACGAATGTGAATTGCTATAAAACTAGAGGAACACCAAAGAAACGATGGCTGGACTGTGTGAAAGATAATGTGGCTGGAAGAAGACATGTTGCGCCGACCCCAAACAAATAGGGATAACTGCAAGATAATAATGGCGATGTTTTTAATGATCTGATCAAAGAGTGAGTCAGCTTAGAATGAGAAATACTCGCGACTTACTAAGAAAATCTTTTCGCATTTGGAAAACGTAAATTATGTCTTTGAGACAAAAGTTACTACATAAGTGTTTGCGATGTCAAGCAAAGGACATGTTATGAAATGGGCTTAAAATAATATTTTTTTTGAACAGATATCATGTCTGATAGGGAAAATTATTCAGGAAGGCCTTACAAAAACAAAAAAAGTATTAAAGGCACCATTATTTAATAAATAAATATTTTATATCCAGATATTTATTATATCGTATATTATTTATGCACATTGAAACAACGGTTAAGTATATTTTTTTAAAGCAAATTATACACCACATTGTTATTTAAAATATTTTAAAACCACATTAAATGGCTTTAAAACAAAACCAACGAATTATCTCCATGATTTGTATGTATGGCATTGATTCCTTTGCCTCCTAATGGAATCTATAAAAACATTATCTGTGTCAGTAAGGTTGTCACACTTGTCAGTTGTCATCACAGACTACAATATAATCTATGGTAGTTATAGTGTAGTCCCTTGACTCATTGCTTAAATCGCAATTTTTCCGTTTGCTTGAATATTAAGGTTTATTGTATTTGTAATTTCTACTTGGTATTAGTGAAATCATCATCTGAGAGGGCTTTTCTTCTGTATAATCCGCCAACCCGCACCAGGCCAGCGAGGTGGACTAAGGCTAACCCTTCTCATTCTGAGAAGAGGCCCGTGCCCAGCAAGGGGACAGTAACGGGCTGAATTTATTTTTTAATAGCGAAATTGCATTAATGCAGAAACGCTATTATCTACAATAAGGATAAATTATTTATGATAAGGTTAATGAATTTATATTGTACCAAAGATCCTTGTTTTTTCCTACAATTTGGAACTTTATCATCATAAAGTCGGTAAATTGCAGAATGACTACCGATAGTTATACGTCTCCTCCAAGGTAGGCCAGTAAACCAGACACAGACTAGATTGGATTGGACCTGTTAATCTTTTGTAAATAGTCGCTCCAGCAGGCCGGAATAGATGAACGTTTCTGTGTATTAGGTAGAGAAATAAAAGTAATATATTTGCTTATATTTATTTGTGTTTATTCTACCTCTTCATTTTCAACATCTTGCCTTACAATTATATCATCAAGAAACTGTGCAGGCGGTAATATATTGTTCTGACGCCGAGCCCACCCAAGATACCATATTATGATCGTCATTACATGAGCACAACTTCCAACAGTTCACTTCCCTACTATACAGCTGCAGTAATATTCACCAATTCTCTCCTCCCAATTATTTGATTCGGTTAATTTTTATCAAGAAATAAGTATAATATACTTTATTGCTTTGATGTCTTGACCTGATCCTACCTCATAGTAATACTGTCTCATGTGATGACGTTATGCCTGGGACATTTGTGATTTCTAAGCTTTCACTTATTTCAACCAAAAATGTCGCATTTGCACGAATATGCTCCGTAATAAAATCTGGCTTGCTTTATTTGGTAAATTGAACAAAACCAAGTCTGACATTTCGGTGGTTGCCGATGAGCCCTTAGCCAACAAGCATTATATGCCCTGGCGTTCTAAAGCATCTGCAATTGAAGGCACAATTATTAGTTTTAGAAATTCTAATGTGTGTGAATAATTATACAAACAGTAAAAGAGTAGATCACTCAAGTTAAGCTTGAATTGCTGCTTAATTGGATTGATATTATGGAATACAGATTTTTAACTAACTTAGTTATTTTAGCTGGATAATCTATACAACAAGCATGGTCACTTACTTCAAGAGGGCTGGTTATATTGGCAAAAGATATCCATTCAGCATCACCATAATTTAGTTGATGAGATCATCTCCCAGTTCTTCTGGCAATAGATATGCCACAACATACACAAACTGAATCATTGCCAAATTGACGTTCACCTATATTGCCTTCATTTTTGTTATTTGATTCAAAAATCAATAGGCAAACAAACACATTCTCGACACAGGTAGTTTTCATCAATTACCTAAAAGAAGAAAAACTTTATATTTTTATTTATACCGGAATTTGGTAATTAGTTAATATTTTATACTCTTTGCTTAAGTTGATAATGGTTTTGACTATACTAATAAGGTAACTCAACGTTTGCATGAGCCTGACCAAAATGCAATCGATTTGCTATTGTCACCTTGCACAAATGTGTAAAGATTAATAGTAAATGCACTATAAATGGCAAATAAAATCTATATTATTAAACTGCTGAGCGTTTAACATGGTGTATTGTTTTAATTATGGATATGTAGATTTTTAGCTACATACCTGTCTGGAAGACCAGATCACTGTTCAAAAGCAGTCCAGATAGAAATTGAATCTCAGTTTTGAAAATCTGCCATTCATTACGGTACTTTTCAAGGTTCGAGACTTCCTGGGAGTACACGCTGACGAGCTCGCTGTCGCTGGGCCGCGTGCAGGTGGAGGTGTCGTCGACGGAGGTGCTGAACACCAACGTGACGTCGTCGCTCATCGAGCTGTGGCAGCTCGTGCGCGCCAACTGGACCGCCGACTACTACGCGCCGCAGGTAATGACATCATCATCATCTTTGTAGCACTCCTTATGCCCGGGTACAGATTGGTGAAATGTAACATGAAGTGTAACAGATTAGCCGTCCTAATTTTATTTTATACAATGTTTCAGTTTCGTTTCACGAAACTGTACCCTGCAATAAAGTTGTGCTTGTCATGTAAGAAAATTCGTGTAGAATTTGTTGGAAATCTCTAAATATATAACTTGGAATCTTCCCGTAAGATTGACATGCGCCATGTAAGCCCAAGTTTTACTCAAAACTTGAAAAAGTTGGCTCACAAACCAACGTGAGCCAGCTTGCGCAATCAAATGTGCTAGTTTGTCAGGGTTTCTTCTGTTACTACTCGTTTCACTGAGTAGATTAACAAACCTCCAAGACTCCTAGAATCTTTCATGGCATCCACTCCCTGTCCCTTCACCGTCCGTATACAAGCACAGTCCAGTCGGTACACCGTCAGTCAGAGCTAGCTGCGTATTGAAGGCGTGCTCCGTCACGTAGTCCGCGGGCCCACAGGAGCAGGCGGCCAAGGGCAGCCAGGGCGGCCAGGCCAGCCAGGCCAGCCCGGGCAGCCCGGCCGGCCACCGGCGGCGCTCGCCCTTCGTGCCCTACGCGCTGCGCAACCACACCGGCCACCGCCTGTGGTTCACCACGCTCGTCACTACTTCTGATGAGTGAGTGTTTGCTCTATTATATTTTGACAGTTAGTAAAATGTTAATTGTTAGTTTGGCCTTCTGGTTACCTCATTATACATTTCATTCATTAATTCGTTCATTATTATTCATAACGAGTTGTTAAAGATGAAATAGATGCTCACATTTTTATAAACCGAATCATGATTCGTCATAAATAACGATTCTTAAAGACGTATTGCAAGAAATGTCTGTAATAAACGTATGCTTTACTTTCGCATGGCATCGAGACTATTCGCCATACCGGATTCGGATTTTTTAGATGCATTCATAACTTTTCACGATTTGTGAGTGTGTGAATAAGGTTATAGAAGATTATTGGCCAAAAAATTAAGGTTTCGTATTAAATCACGATCCGGAAAAATACTTGTAAAAATATGTGCTATGATGCGTCCAGGTTGCGCGAACAGGCGACCTGGTCCGGCCCCGACGACTCGTGGATGATGGTGCGCGCGGGCGACACGGAGCCCTTCTCGTTCGGGCAGCGGCGCGGGCGCAGGCGCGGCCGCGCGCCCGCGCCGGCCGCGCTCGGCGCCGCGCTCAACCAGCTGGCGCTGCGGCTGGACGGCTGGGCGCCGCCCGACCCCGTCTGTGTCGACAGGGTCGGCGTGTTCTTTAGGAATCTCACGCATGCTGTAAGTATCCACACAATTTATCATAAACAGGGTATTTTTAAGATGTAAAATGACGAACAGTTCTTCCTTCTCGTTGGAAAGTGTTGTTGTAGGTACGCGTAGTTTACTGGGTTACATATTGTGGACTTTATGCTTCTACTAAAATGTTTAGATTTTAAAAATGTTAAAAAAAGTATTATTATTTTAGAAATCTGGGGTCGAAGCTCGAATAGTATTTGAAGTATCCCTGGAGGGGTCAGCTCGGAAGTTGGTGACAGTGCGGTCAGCATTGCAGCTAGTCAACAAGTTACCGCATCCTGTAGAAGTTAGGGTGGATCATGCACCATCAGCAGGTGAGAACTACCTTCTTCTTTTTGCTACAGGTTTCACCTTGGTGTTATAATTAGGCTACATTCACAGAAATAAAGCTGAGTCATATTTTTATTCCAAATTAGTTCCCTAGTTCTAATAAAATTCTCCAATTCCGGCCTGTTTCCAAAGTCACACTTGCTTTCGTTTCATCACTTTTAGGGCTGTATGTAATGCCTCGCTGCCAGTAAAATCTTCACAACGTGTGTGACTGGTTGACCGACAATGCGTATGGCAGGTTAAGGTGCTCTCATTAAGAAGCGGGTTTTTGGGCCCGACTCTCGGTACAGATCGCTGCAAGTTGATCTTCGGAAAGAAACGGTTACATATTTTAGGTGTTTATTTATGTGTGAGAGCTAATTTTAACACGGGAGTATATTACCCGCACCCGTCGGTACCAACTTGTCTTTATTTAGAACCCGTTTCCTTATGAAAGCTCCTGAAACGCAGCATAGAGCTGTTGATAAATGGTTGCGCCGACATGGACCCCGAGTGAAGTATAGCCGACGAAGCGTAGATTTAGTATTGTCTGTTACCGCACTTGACAACGATAGGGTGTGCTATACGTTAACAGACCTGTGTTGTGTTACGCGCGTGCAGAGCGCGTGTACGCGCTGGTGCGCGCGCAGCTGTCGGTGCGGGCGTGGTGCGCGGCGCTGAGCCGAGCGCGTGTGGCCGCGCATGCGCCGCGCGCGCCCGCGCCCTGCTACCCGCTACACCCTATACTTGTCAACTGCGGTACCCTCCCTTATCCTTACTTATTACAACTTAATGCACAGCGTATACTAGATTATGAAATAAGTGAGTAGCTGTATTTTGTGTAATCGTCATGTAATCATTTTTAGTTGTAGTGTGTATTGGTTATTAATTAACTATTGTTTAGCCGCACAGAGACCATATCTGATTAAACCGTGATCGTAGTGTCAAATAAGCATAACAATTACCATAACATACATAACATCACGCTTGTAATTCCCAAAGAGCTCTGCAGAGTTCTCAAAATGCAAAATATCGCTTTTATTCGTCAAACCAAAATTAAACAACTCAAAATTAAAAATCACGTATTTATTTGCATAATCATTACAAGAACTATGTATTAAAAATCCCATTATCCCCCCCCCCCCCTCGGATATCGAACGAGTTTAGACGTGTCCACTTTGTCAAAATTTTATTTAAAATACAAATTTATTTCCGAAAATAAACAGTGAAATATCAACATAAGTACTAGGCGCGCAGTACGCTGACGGAGTAATGTGTGAAAAGTGATATTTTTCACACGTTCTGGTTCCTTCGATCACTGGTATTTCACTTTTTAGTTAAAAGGGTTTCAGCCGTATTTTTAGTTTTCGCTACCTGCGATATATTAGCCATAAAAACACATTGTGTATATGGGATTTTTGTGATTATTACCTATTACAGAAAGTCAAGAAGACTAAAAAACTGTTTTGAAGTTTCATTATCAAAGGGAACAGGAATTACATTAATTAGATCGCTATAAATGTAAACTCTTAGGTATTTCTGGTGGGACCGCAGAGTTTTCCTTAGGGGTTACCTTCGTTGTAAGTAAGGAGAAATCTTAGTCTCGTCAAATATTTCATCCGCCTAATTCGTGGTACCCATTTCAATTCCTTTTTGCTAACGCCTAAATCACAAAAATGCACAGCATACAAGAAAATAAAAGGAACAAGGGTACTAAGTGTTTAATTTATTTTTAAAGTACCCACTTGACGTATCACATATGACACTAGACTTAACGTAAACAAACTTAAGGTGGCCACACACTGCAAGCATGACAAGCCTGCATGAGCAATCATTTTGTGCAAGGAGCTCGTGGCTAAGTAATAATTGCCGTATGGGTCGATCCGTCAGGTTAAGCTACGTTTGCCGGGGTTGGTCTGTGGATGGGTGATCATCTTTACATACCGAGACTCCTCCGTCCCGGCTGTCATTCGTGGATCTTTGACAATCGTTATGGGTCGTCAGAAGCTCGAAAGTAACCAGTCTTACCAAGGGGTATTACCCAGTTATTGGGTTGTGGAGGTCAGACAGGCAGTCGTTCCATATAAAATACTGGTATTCAGCTGCATCCGGTTAGACTGGAAGCCGACCCCAATATTGTTGGGAAAAGGGCAGGCAGATTGATTGATTGTGCACAACTTCCCGATAGGCTACATACTGTACAAGCAAGCTGGAGCGGCATCATAGTTTTTGGTTGAGAGATAAACGACGACGACGCGTTTGCTTTAGTTGCATTAATTGTGTGCAACTAGCGTGCGTATGATTGCGTAAGCTTAACCTGCATACACACGTTCAATCATGCTTGCACAAGCGTGGCTTGTTCAAGCCGCATAATGAAAATTCTATCAATCTTCATGCCGCTTGCACAAGCTAGATGCTTGCACAAAATCATCGTACAGACGCTCAAGCACGCTTGCACAAAATGATTGTTCATGCAAGCTTGTCACGTTTGTAGGTACGTGTGTGGCCACCTTTAGAGACTCTAGACGTAGGCGGGCGGTTAATTGGGCCCGTGAGTGTATAAACGTTGCATGAAAAGCTTTGGCAAAACTTGGCTAATCGTCGTGGTGACTCAGCCCAGTGGAGCAGCGGCGGCGGCGGCGTGCGCTGCGCGACGGTGGGCGCGGGCGCGCTGTGGGCCGCGCCGCTGGCCGCGCACGCCGCCGCGCTGTGGACGCGCCCGCTGCTGCGCGCCGCGCCCGCGCCGTCGCCCGCGCCCGTGGACTGGCGCGCCGCGCCGGCGCCCCGGGCGCTGCTGCACTACGAGTGTAGGGCTCCGCCGGATCATATCTACAGGTGAGCTCATGGTGGATATCACGCTTCTCTCTGACATTGTTTTTGCACGTCCTGTCTGTGGCAAATACTTAATTACTTTTAATAAGCTGGGTTAGATGCGACACAGCTTCCACTCAAACTATTATATATTACTGCATTTCACAATAACAAATAAATTGATCTTTGGTCTTTATTTTAGATTCTGCTGCGTGATAATCCGGGAGAGATTCCCTCCAGACAGAGGCTCACCGATAGCCGGACACACGCTCACATTAGTACCTGCCTTAAGACTAGAGAACCTACTGCCACTAGAGTTGCAGTACCGAACTAATCCGGCCGCACCGGGATCTGCAGCTGCCAGTGTTGCTGGCAATATACCGCCCGGAGATACCATGCCTTTCCATGAGGTTAGAAATAGGCGATAAGTTATTAGATAGATATTAAAGAATCATTTTAACTACAAAAGTCATCGTCGTGCTCCTATTATACGTTACTGTTGCCTATTAAAAGGTTCTACCGGCACGATAATTACACACAAGTACGGATTGCAGCAATGCATTGCATTTATATAGTCACTAAACCATTAGTGCTGGTTATTTATGTTATTTTGAGATTTGTTCTTAGGGTTCTGTTTCAAAATTGAAGGTCTCTCAGTTGTATCGCTCTAAGACGTACTTTTTTTTGTAAGAAACCTATTAAACAGGGTTTTTATTCAACCCAGGTGAACGTAGAAGAAGGTGTAGAACTGAGCGTAAAGCTGGAAGGATTTGGCTGGTCGACGGCCCTCAGCGTCTGTGGGTCGGCAGGTAACAGCAGCAGTGCGGCTGTAGGTAGCAGTGGAAATGGGTCCTTCAGTGCCAGGCTCAAACTGCGCGACACCCAGGGAAGGAGGCTGTATCTAAATGCAAGGGTCACTGTTAAGAAGACTGATGGCATCAAGGTAAATGTGGTGTAACACTTGAATTAGTAAATAAAAAAATTCTTTGGATTTGTTCTACTTTGATACTGCCGTCTACGAATTGACAAAATAAACTCATAGTACTTTACAAATCAGAATGAAATTGTACACATCTGGGTGATAATAGCTCCATGAGTGTTGCTTATGCACATTTTCGCAATAAAACGGATGAGACCGGCTCTTCAGCCGCCCGCGTAAATAGGCTTTAAGATGACAGAGACTGATTAATGTTTTGATTTGTCGTGCAAGTGGGCCTAAGTGCTGGCAATCAACGTTCAAACGTATGTCTGTCGCGCGTAGGTGTCGATATCCGCAGCGTACTGGCTGGTGAACCGCACGGGCCTGCCGCTGGTGTTCCGCGCCGAGGGCAGCGCGGCGGACGCGGCGGGCCAGTTCGCGGAGCACGAGCTGGCCCGCATGGTGGCGCCGCTGCTGTTCTCCTTCGCCGAGGCCGACGGCGGGCCCACGCTGGCCGCGCGCGTGGGCCGCGGCCTGCCCGGGGAGCCCGAGGTAAACTATGATCCTTTCAAATCTATCATTCTGGTGACCTGTAACACAGGTTTTTCCCAAAAACCTATATCAGGCATCAGTCTCTCACAAAGGTGGAATACAGCTAAGACATTTTTTGTACACATTAACTTTATATCAGCTTTGTGAAGAGATATATGATATTATGCAATAAATGATTTTTGAATTCTATATCTGTATAAATAAAAATGAAATGCTATTCGTTGGAAGCGCATCACTGGAACGGTTGGGCCGATTTGACAATTTTTAAAGTTTACCGGATTCAAAATCGGGAAAAACTGACCGTTCTTTTCTTCAAAGGATTTTTGTATGAATGACTAGCTTTACCCGGCCCGGCTTCGCACGGGTAGCACTAAGTACTTAAACCTACCCTACCAAACTACTCTACCTACTCTACCCTACCTACCGTACCTACCCTACCTACTTTACCTACCCTACCTACCCTACCTACCCTACCTACCCTACCTGCCCTACCTACCCTACCTGCCCTACCTACCCTACCTACCCTACCTACCCTACCTACCCTACCTACCCTACCTACCCTACCTACCCTACCTACCCTACCTACCCTACCTACCCTACCTACCCTACCTACCCTACCTACCCTACCTACCCTACCTACCCTACCTACCCTACCCTACCTACCCTACCTACTATAAACCTCACGGAGTCCGAGACCTTTCCAACGAATGCAAAACCGTGGAAATCGGTTCGTGCGTTCTGGAGTTATAGCGTCAGGAAGGAAAACCCGACTTATTTTTATATAGTAGATTGAAATTTCGGCACGACAGCATTTTTCGGGTCACTTAGTTTTACTATAAAGATCAGTGTGCTTTTGACAGTGATGGCACATCACAGGTAAAATAACTGAAAGGAGTGTAGTTCAAGCTAAGCGAGCTCAAGACGAATTCTTTTTGTTAAGAGAGAGTGTGGAACTTTGTATGGCAAAATTCGAAATCCGTGCGGACGAAATCGCGGGCCAAACGATTGTACCAAATAAAAAGTTTTTTCGATTGTCAAAACTTATAAGAAAATAAAATTTACTCATTTTATTCTGTTCGGGAAACTGACAGCTAACTTATTTAAGATGTAGTAATTGATTCTAGCTTCCTTTTTCAAAAGGCAGTTTCGAATGGAGAAGAATAGGCAAGATACAAGGCCATTTGCTAAATATTTGTCATATTTCTAGTGGTGTTCGCCATTCGGGCTGGGAGTGGGCGTGGGCGTGAAGAAGCTGGAGGTGCGCGGCGAGGGCGAGGGCGGCGCGTGCGAGCGCGTGTTCGCGGTGGGCGTGCGCGTGCGCATCGGGCGCGGCCGCTACCGCCACACCAACATCGCCACCTTCACGCCGCGCTACCAGCTGCACAACAACACCTCGCACCATCTGCAGTTCGCGCAGAAGTGCTGCGCTACCACGCTCGTGAGTTGTTGCTTCTTCAACATATATTAATATCACATTGGCTCTAACAAATATGTACAGTATATATATGCTCGTAGTAGGTAATCGTTACAAGGAAGGTCCTAGGTGGATGACTAGCACGGCCAATTCGTATTGTTGTTGCATGTTACTAGGTAAGAGGTTTGTATGGTTATCTTAGGCGACAACTGCTACTTGCGTATACTATTCTTTAAAAAACTCACCGTGAAAACATACGTGAGGTGAGCTGTCATTCCACTGATTCTAGAGATTTACTCTATCGACAGCTCACTTCATTCCAGTACAAGCATCTAATATTGCAATACCTTTGTAAATTATGCTAAGATTTTGGTCAATATTTTACTAATTTTAATTCTGAAAAATATTTACTTGATTTTCACTTTGTTACTATGTACTCGATTCACACTTTCTGTGATTTCTTTACCGACGTGCAGAACGACCCGGGCGCGATGGCGACGCACGTGTCGGCGGTGTCGGGCTGCTACCTGCCGTGGCACTGGGCGCGCTGGGAGCGCGAGCAGCTGCTGTGCGTGCGCCTGCTGGCGCCCGCGCCCGCGCCCGCGCCTGCGCCCGCGCCGGCGCCGCTCACGCTGTGGTCCGGCGGCTTCCGCGTCGACGCCCCGCGCACGCTGCACGTCGCCTGCAGGTGACACATACGGCAGGAGTCACTAACAGATCTGTGCTAATTGACCGGCTCATGAAAAAAATCATGACTGGCTCGTGGCGGGGCTATAAATAAGTGAAGTCATTTGTTTGAAGACGCTCGGGGCTGTCGTATGTCCGGTCATGATATTTTTGTGTTATTATATTTTATTAGTCTTGGGATTAGGAAATTGTGTATTGTTTTCCCGGCAGAGAGCCGGGCGGCGGCTACCAGTTCGTGCGCGTGGAGGTGGTGGCGCAGGGCGCCAGCATGTTCGTGGTGCTGGCCGACGCCGACTGCGCGCCGCCGCCGCTGCGCATCGACAACTACTCGCCCGTCTCCATCATGTTCCACCAGGTATAGAGGCTTTTAACAACTCCGGCAATCCAAGGATAACAAAAAAAAACCGAGGGGTCGTGAGACACCCGGTTCGAACAAAATTCCTATCGCCGTATTTAATTTCCGCCGAAAGACGTCCACTGCTGGACATAGGTCTCCCCCAAGCGGTGCCACTTCGACCGCCCCCCTTGTGGGAGGCCTTCCAACACTACGTCTTCCGGAACGTGGTCGCCACTGGTTGGTGCCTATCCCATTCCAGTCCAGAACCTCGAAGACATCCTTCAGTGCAGCGGTGAACAGTTTCGGAGAGATAATGTCTCCCTGTCACACCTCGCTGCAGAAGGATAGGTTTCGAGGTCTGGTCGTGAAGTCGGACTGACATAGTAGCGTTTTCGTACAGACACTAGCACATCGATGTACCGATAGTCGATCTGGCTCCGTCGAAGAGACTGCAGTTCAGCCCATGTCTCGAATTGAAGGCTTCCTCGTTGTCCACAAACGCTAAGCAGAGAGGCAGGTTAAAGCTTAGTCTGGTCTTGTGTATAACCTGCCGCAGCGTATGTATGTGGCCTACGGTGCTAAAGCCTTTACGGAATTCGGCTTGTTCGGGAGGCTGGAAGTCGCCAAACCTTCGTGCGAGACAGTTCGTGATGACTTGAAAACAGCTTATATACATGGCTCAGAAGTGAGATGGGCCTATAATTCTTAAGGAGGTAGGGTATTGTCGTACTTAAAGAAAAGTATCACCACGCCTCTGTTCCATGGTTGTGGCGTTGCGTCGTCGAGTATGACGGAATCAAACAGCTTCTGGAGGGCCTTAAGATCGGGTTTTCCGCCGGCCTTTAGGAATTCAGCCGTAATTCTGTCATCACCCGGCGCCATATTGTTTTTGTGCTGCTTCAGAGACATCCTTATATCGTACAAGCTGACGTCCGGGATGTCTTTGGTGTAGTATCGGGTCAGTCTAGCTCTTGTGTCGTTTGCCAGATTCGTTACGGGGTTACTTGTTGACATGTATAACTTCCATAGAACCTCTCGATCTCTTTCAACAGCTCAGGTTTGGCGGATACGATCCTGCCATCATCGGTCTTCAGTTCCCAATAGACAGATCTCTTGCAAAGACCTCGGAGCCCTTATTCTCTATCGCGCTCTTAATGCGGTCTGCTAAAGCGGCGAAGGTCGCTTTTCAAGGATTTAGAGATCCGTCTATTGAGCGCATCGTCTGAAGACTGCAGGATTATCTCGCGCCTCTCCTCCATGAGTTGTATAGTAGAATCAGAGAGCCCCTTATTTCCATTTTTACGAAGGCTCAGTTCGGCCGCCTACGCCATCAGGAAACTAAGAATACACTGACGTTGATACAGCTCGGTTAGTCTATTATAGTTATTTTCATAGCGTTATGTCCTACGGTATTCTGCTGTGGGGCAAAGCTGCTGATATTCAAAATATATTTGTAAGTACTTCAAAAACGAGCTGTTCGAGCAATTTACCAGCTAGGTGCCAGAGTTTCTCTGAGAGATCTTTTCAAAGATATCGGTATCCTCACAGTGGCATCACAATTCATTTTCGCCAACATATTATATATTAGGCATAATATACACTTATATACTAAAAACAGTGATATTCACAATGTTAATACTAGAAATAAGGACAAACTACGTACTCCCTTTCACCGGCTTCATAAGGTTCATAACTCTTTACTCTAACATTTGTTGGGCTTGGTATAACCTTTTATAACAAGCTACCTTCTTCTTTGCTAGATTTGCCTTTTAATGCGTTCAAAACTAAAGTAAAATCCAACCCCCGTTCAAAGGCATACTATTCTATCAACGACTACTTAAATGATAAGAATAGTTGGTCGCTGTGATTAACTCAAGACAATGTTTAAATGTTCTTTCTCCAGAAATAGCTTACTTACTGACAGGTTATATGAGTTTATATAATTGTTTATAATTTTACTTTATAAGTCAATTTATTTTATTTTAATTTATTGTTGACATAATCTACTCATTACAATGTTTTTTTTAATGAGTTGTATTGCAATATGTTAGCTAGCGACCTCGATAATTTTTTAATTTACCTCGATGGTCCTAGTTTATCAATTATAACTTCTAGTTACAGCTATATGTAAGCGGGCACGCCCTTTATGCCTGGAGGCTGTTATTTAGATATTGTTTTCGTTAAGTTATTTTTATTTCTGCTTGAGTATAGTTCTCGATGTTTTTGGTTGGTATATTGGCGTGTGCTAGCTTTCATATGGCTATTAATTTTATAATTTAAATTATGTTTTGTGTTGCGTAATGTAAATATCATTTTGCATACTATTATATAGATTCATTTTTTTCTAACTGAACAGACAGCTGTGCTGCTGGGGAGTTTGTTGCGCCACTTCTTCTTCCCAGCTAAAGCATTAGGAAGTGGTGAAGGGCGTTTTGGGGGACTGTCTTATGTAATTTTGACGTTCAAAAAGTGCTGATTCTCAGCGTAGTTTGAATAAATGACTTGAATTTTAAAATTTGAATTTTGAACGACGGGTCTTAAGGATCTTGGACCCGACCGTATGGACAGTTTCCACGAACTCATCGTTAAAATCGTCCAAGGAGCTCGAAACGATTCTGAAGTTCGAGCTGAAAGCTCTCGTGGTTTTGGCCTTGGATCGGTACTAGGTAGAGCATAGACTTCATCAGTTGAGATGTTTCCAGCTTGATATTTAAGTTCAATGTGCCTCTTACTATGCGGTGATCATTTCTGGTTTTCACCGCGTTGATCACAGAGATATCATTGAACTTGCTTCTTCGTCGACATTATGAAGGCAATCTCATTTTTTATTGCACCATCAGGGCTCTGCCAGGTCCACTTTCTGTGCTCACGTTTTCTGAAGAAGGAGTTCATCATATAAAAAAAAAGGCTTTTCTTTTTCATAAAACTGGTTCAAAAGGTGACCCCGGTGGTTCCGACGTCCAACTTCAAATTATTTGTTTCGACGCTGGACGTGGATCTACCGCGTCTTGTTTGCGCCCCGCGAAGTGACCGTGCCGTGTCCTGCCGCAGGTGGGCTGCGGCGAGGAGTGCGTGGTGGGCGCGTCGGCGCGCGCGCGCTGGGCGCTGCCGGCGCCGGAGGGCGCGCGCGCGCTGGGCCTGCGCGCGCCGGGCGGCCCGCGCACCACGCTGCCGCTCGACACGCTGCCCGCGCACCACCAGCTGCTCTACCAGAACTTCATCTACGTCGCCTTCACCGCCACGCACCAGGCGTACGTACGCGAACATCTATTTACAAGTCGTGCGCGGATGATGAACTTCCCTACAAACTTTCATACCCTATTTAACCCCTTTAGGGTGTGAATTTTGAAAAATCCTTCCTTTATGCTCACTTTCGCCGTGCGTTGTGTGTCATTGAATGAAATTAACATTTAATTTAATATGAAGTAAATATAAAAGAGGTCAAATGAAATTACCTAGCGAGACTTCCCACGTGATGGCATATGAAATTATGAAGTGACCATAAACCAAAAAAGGTTTCCTAAACTCATAATTTACTCGTGCAGCAGAGACAATAGCGTCAGCAGCGGCAAGCAGTCGGCCGGCGCGCCGGACGACAACGTGCTGGTGCTGGAAGTGCCGCTCGGGACCACGCGCGTCGTGCTCGCCAGGAAGCGATATGGAGACAGGTTACATTTTAACCAAATTATACGGTTTGGGAAACTTACTCCCCACTTAGCTACCTACTCTTTAGACGAATTCAAAAAGAAGGAGGATAACCTTCCATCTTCTTTTTGTCATGTTTATGTCACCGATTTCTCCGTGGTTACTGGGCCGATTAACGTTATTCTTTATTTATTTGGGAGAGAAGAGAATTTTAACTATGTTTGGATAGTTTTTGAGTTATTATATAGGTCGAGTTTTACGTTAGTGACAGTCCTTGCGGGTAAAAACAAATGACGCGCACCTGATCGCACGAGGTACGGCATGTCAAAGATGAAGAAATATCAGGCATTAAAAGATTTTAAATGTAAGTATTATATTAGCATTTCAAAAATGTTATCTATATAAAACGATCTGTGCCCCCGACTCTGCCCATGTATAAAGTATAAATATTGAATGAAACCACCCGCGCAGTACGTCTCCCGTCGCCCGCGTGAACCACGGGACTGTCACCAACGAAAAATGGACCTATACTTTCATGAACACATATTTAATTAACTTTGTATATCTTAAGGACGCGTTTGCAAATTTGATAGGTATAGAATCGAACTACTACATTGACAAAGGTCACACACACAAGTGTACGCACGGTTAGTTGCGGGAATAGTAGTCAAGTGAACTAATTTTGGTACTTTGAAAGTTTTTTTTTCTCTATATTCTTTATAATACATAGGCATCTACAAAAAATATTTTGTTTGTATTTTTACTAAATAATACTTAGATACAAATACCTACTTCAGTGTCTGCTAGGAGGCACTGGAAGCCCTCTTCTAGTAGAAAGATGTGGGCTGTGGACTTTGGGCTAGTTTTGTTAGTTATGATGAGACCTTACCTCCAGACTAGATGGAGTGACCTGAAGGTGTACTTCGGTGACTGCTACTGGTACTCCTCGACGAGTAGAACTAGGTGTGCCGAGTTTGGGCTCGTTTTGTTAGTGATGACGAGACCTTACCTCCGGACTTGATGGAATGACCTGAAGGTGTACTTCGGTGACTGCCACTGGAACTCCTCGACTAATATAATATAATAATAATAAATGATAGTAGATGTTACCGTTCCACATGACGAGAACCTCGTGAAAGCTGAGAAAGAGAAACAAATAAAATATCTCGACTTAGCACACGAGGTTGTCGACATGTGGAACGTGTGCTCCGCTATCATTGTGCCGATTGTCGTAACGGCCAATGGCCTGATGGCCGAAAGCCTCGACCAACATCTCTCGAGGCTCTCATTAGGCGGTTGGATCAAGGGCCTGATTCAGAAGGCAGTACTCCTCGATACGGCTCGTATTGTGAGGAGGTTCCTGTCTCTGCAGCCCTAACCACCGGTAGCTTGGACCCTGCTCCCGACACCGGCGGAACACTATTTTTTATATTTTTAAATGTTTTTAATTTTTTATTCTAATATTTAAAAATATAATTTATATGTATATAGTTAAATAAAGGAGATAATAATATATACATCCATTTTGAGAGTTAAAATTATCAAACATATAGACACCAACTCCATCATGTCTGCCTCTCAAAATGGATGTAGGAACGGGGCCCGCGGTACTAAGGAGCTACTCCTCATTGATATGGCCATTAGCCAACAGGTTCGCCGTTCCCGAAAAGATCTGTCGACATGCTGGATAGATTATAAGAAGGCCTATGACACGGTGCCACATAAATCGAAAGGTAATCCTGTGTTTCAGGCGGGAAAAGCTTAAATAGACTTATAAAATAAATAAATAATCAAAAGGTTGACAATAGATCACTAATTATATGTTGAGTTGCTTAACTCTTAGTTTCTAAAATTGATAAATACTTAACGTAGGTGAAATTTGTACATATTTATTCACTGTAGCACAGTTAGTAAATTCTCTGTATCTTCGTAAGACATACTTTGGAGAGCATCCTTGAGAATTCTCTTACAATTTGTGTAGTTCAGGGAATAAATGTTTGCTTTCGAGTTTAGTCTATTATAGAGAAGAGGACCGAGGTATAGATAAAATTTGGATACAAAAGCATGTTTTGTTGTATTTTGTGGACAAACTATATCTCTACGTCTTTTATTAGTATATGCAGTGCTGTATGGTAGCGCTGTGTGTTGTTTTAATACAATACCCAGTATAAATAGCTGACGAACTGTTAATACTTCACAAGATTTGTACAAAAAGAAAGAAAAGGGCGGAAAGTAGAGACTGAGAATCGCCCTTTGAGCTCTCTCGATGGTTAGTAACATTGTTTTACCCACTCCACCCCATGTGGTAATACAATAAGTTAATATTGATTGACACAGTGCAAAGTAAACTTGTCTAACTAGTTTTGGGTCAGCAATATATCTTAATTTTTTTTAAACAAATAATAATTTGCGAATTCTATTATTTAAAGCTTGAATATGTTGTTTAAACGAAAGTGTTTCATCTATTATAACACCAAGGTATTTTGTTGTATTTGCCATATTAATTTTGGGACAAACACATTGGTTATCCGTAGGAATTGTGCAATGATGAGCATATAATGTCGAGACAGTGCTTGTTGACGTTTGCTTGCGCATTGAAAACTTAATATAATTTGTCTTGTCTGCATTTAGTGTTAGTAAATTATGTTGAAGCCATTTATTAACAATATCGAAGCCATGTTGCGCAAACTCGTAGACATTTTTTTCTGAGTCAGCCGAAAATAGAAGGGCAGTGTCGTCAGCATAAGAAACAATTTGGCCGTGATCTAGATTTAGGTTACAGAGATCGTTTATGTATATTAAAAATAGTGTAGGCCCTAAAATACTTCCTTGGGGAACTCCAAAGGACGTGTTTTTTTTACTATCGCTGAGAACATTATCAATCCGTACACATTGGGTGCGGTCTTCTAAATAGCTCTTAAATAGTTTCAGCTGGGCGCCTCTGATACCTATGGCTTCAAGCTTGCGCAACAGAATCTGAACAGAAACCGTATCAAAAGCTTTGGCGAGGTCCAGGAAGATTCCTACTGTGTGGTTACCATTATCAAGTTCTTGTGCTAGATAGTCAGTCAGATGGTGCACGGCATCGTCTGTTTAGATAAAATTGATTTATCCTCCAAGTATTTGTAGAGCCTTTTATTCATAATAATTTCTAATATTTTAGAAATAGTAGGCAGTAAGGAAATAGGTCTATAATTTGTCACTTGATCTTTACTGCCTGATTTGTAAACGGGGACAACAACAGCTTTTTTTAGGCACTCAGGAAAAATACCTGTAAATAAACATTTTTGGAAAATATAAGTTAGTGGCGGTCCCAAAATGTGCCTGAACTGTTTAATAATTTTATTTGATATGTTATCCCAGCCAACTGCACAGTCGTCCTTCAAACTCATAATTATCGTTTCCACCTCAGTCTCGTCAGTGTCATGCAACACAAAGGATGATGGAATAGTGTTACATGTAAATGGTGTGCTTGTTAGATATTGTGATTGGCCCTGTACATTTTCAGCCAGACATTTACCAACATTGACAAAGAAACTATTCGCACTGTTGGCAGATGCTAACTTTGATGAGTGTGCTTGTAATAAACCTGAAGATGACTGATTTTCTTTAGAGGTATAGGTTACATTTTTAATAAAATTCCATATTTTTTTACTATTTGTACCAGCTTTTTTAGTGCAATTTTATTGTAGTTGCTTTTTACTTTTTTTAGAAGATTATTACAGAAGTTGCGATATCGTTTATACGACAGTTGCAAAATTAAATTATCGGATTAGATTTAGCTTTTATATGCAGTTTATCTCTATTTTTCATACAGCGAACGAGCCCTGGCGTGATCCATGGTTTTATGTTGTAGTTTTTGTTATTTCGCCGAGATATGACCGTGTTTTTCTGAATTGCATGTTGTACATTTTTGATTAGGTACAACATACAAAACTGCGGATCAGCGCAATCGTAGACTGGGTCAAAGTCGATATTGCGTAAGTCATCTTCAAGTTTACTTACAATTAACCTAGAAATTGTGCGATTGACTACTTTAGGTATTTTACAATTTAAAATGAGTATAGAATAGACTTAGATGTGCCGAGTTTGGGCTTGTTTTGTAAGTTGTGACGAGACCGTACCCCCGGACTTGATGAAGTGACCTGAAGGTGTACTTCGGTGACTGCTACTGGTACTCCTCGACGAGTAGAAGTAGGTGTGCCGAGTTTGGGCTCGTTTTGTTAGTGATCACGAGACCTTACCTCCGGACTTGATGGAGTGACCTGAAGGTGTACTTCGGTGACTGCCACTGGAACTCCGCAACGAGTAGAACTAGGTGTGCCGAGTTTGGGCTCGTTTTGTTAGATATGACGAGACCTTACCTCCGGACTTGATGGAGTGACCTGAAGGTGTACTTCGGTGACTGCTACTGGTACTCCTCGACTAGAAGAATAAGATGTGCCGAGTTTGGGCTTGTTTTGTAAGTTATGACGAGACCGTACCTCCGGACTTGATGAAGTAACCTGAAGGTGTACTTCGGTGACTGCTGCTGGTACTCCTCGACGAGTAGAACTAGGTGTGCCGAGTTTGGGCTCGTTTTGTTAGTTATGATGAGACCTTACTTCCGGACTTGATGGAGTGACCTGAAGGTGTACTTCGGTGACTGCTACTGGTACTCCTCGACGAGTAGAGCTAGGTCTGCCGAGTTTGGGCTCGTTTTGTTAGTTATGATGAGACCTTACTTCCGGACTTGATGGAGTGACCTGAAGGTGTACTTTGGTGACTGCTACTGGTACTCCTCGACGAGTAGAGCTAGGTGTGCCGAGTTTGGGCTCGTTTTGTTAGTTATGATGAGACCTTACCTCCGGACTTGATGGAGTGACCTGAAGGTGTACTTCGGTGACTGCTACTAGTAGGTACTTCTCGACTAGTAGAATTAGATTTGCTGAGTTTGAGCTCGTTTTGTAAGTTATGATGAGACCTTACAAACAAGATCAGAAGAAACTCGGCAGACCTAGTTCTACTCGTTGAGGAGTTCTATATTCCAGTATCAGTCACCGCAATACACCTTCAGGTCACTCCATCAAGTCCGGAGGTAAGGTCTCATCATAACTAACTAAACGAGCCCAAATTCGGCAGACCTAATTCTACTCGTCGAGGAGTACCAGTAGCAGTCACCAAAGTACACCTTCAGGTCACTCCATCGAGTTCGGTGGTGAGGTTTCATCATAACTAACAAAACAAGCCCAAACTTGGCAGACCTAGTTCTACTCGTCGAGGAGTACCAGTAGCAGTCACCTTCAGTTCACTCCATCAAGTCCGGTGGTGAGGTCTCATCACAACGAAAAAAACGAGCCCAAACACGGCACACCTAGTTCTACTCATCGTAGAGTACCAGTAGCAGTCACCAAAGTACAACTTCAGGTCACTCCATCAAGTCCGGAGGTAAGGTCTCATCATAACTAACAAAACGAGCCCAAACTCGGCACACCTAGTTCTACTCGTCGTAGAGTACCAGTAGCAGTCACCAAAGAACACCTTCTGGTCACTCCATCAAGTCCGGAAGTAAGGTCTCATCATAACTAACAAAACGAGCCCAAACTCGGCACACCTAGTTCTACTCGTCGTAGAGTACCAGTAGCAGTCACCAAAGTACACCTTCAGGTCACTTCATCGAGTTCGGTGGTAAGGTCTCATCATAACTAACAAAACGAGCCCAAACTCGGTAGACCTAGTTCTACTCGTCGAGGAGTACCAGTAGCAGTCACCAAAGTACACCTTCAGGTCACTCCATCGAGTTCGGTGGTGAGGTTTCATCATAACTAACAAAACGAGCCCAATCTTGGCAGACCTAGTTCTACTCGTCGAGGAGTACCAGTAGCAGTCACCAAAGTACACCTTCAGGTCACTCCATCAAGTCCGGTGGTGAGGTCTCATCATAACTAACAAAACGAGCCCAAACTCGGCAGACCTAGTTCTACTCGTCGAGGAGTACCAGTAGCAGTCACCAAAGTACACCTTCAGGTCACTCCATCAAGTTCGGTGGTGAGGTCTCATCATAACTAACAAAACGAGCCCAAACTTGGCAGACCTAGTTCTACTCGTCGAGGAGTACCAGTAGCAGTCACCAAAGTACACCTTCAGGTCACTCCATCGAGTCCGGTGGTGAGGTCTCATCATAACTAACAAAACGAGCCCAAACTCGGCAGACCTAGTTCTACTCGTCGAGGAGTACCAGTCGCTGTCACCAAAGTACACCTTCAGGTCACTTCATCGAGTTCGGTGGTAAGGTCTCATCATAACTAACAAAACGAGCCCAAACTCGGCTGACCTAGTTCTACTCGTCGAGGAGTACCAGTAGCAGTCACCAAAGTACACCTTCAGGTCACTCCATCGAGTTCGGTGGTGAGGTTTCATCATAACTAACAAAACGAGCCCAATCTTGGCAGACCTAGTTCTACTCGTCGAGGAGTACCAGTAGCAGTCACCAAAGTACACCTTCAGGTCACTCCATCAAGTCCGGTGGTGAGGTCTCATCATAACTAACAAAACGAGCCCAAACTTGGCAAACCTAGTTCTACTCGTCGAGGAGTACCAGTAGCAGTCACCAAAGTACACCTTCAGGTCACTCCATCAAGTCCGGTGGTGAGGTCTCATCATAACTAACAAAACGAGCCCAAACTTGGCAGACCTAGTTCTACTCGTCGAGTAGTACCAGTAGCAGTCACCAAAGTACACCTTCAGGTCACTCCATCAAGTCCGGTGGTGAGGTCTCATCACAACTAACAAAACGAGCCCAAACTCGGCACACCTAGTTCTACTCGTTGAAGAGTTCAAGTAACATTCACCGAAGTACACCTTCAGGTCACTCGCATCAAGTCCCAGACGAATAGGCATTTATAAACCTTACTTACTTTTACCGAAATAAAAATGTGTGATTATAAAATTATCTTACCACAATATCAAGTATCAAATTTGGTTTATTTATAGAATATTTTGTATTTGTACAGCGATCTTTTTCCATACGAACCGCTGCAAACAAGCAACACAAATGGCGAGGCCACAACACTGCGTTACGGCGTCGTATCGCAAAAACGACGTCGGACAGCAATACAATGCGTATCTCGAATGTCGTAGATTTTTACGATGCGACGCCGCAACGCAGTGATGTGGTCTCGCCCAAAGAGTCCACTCACGACAGCGGCCGAGCGCGGACTGAGGTTTCTTTCGAAATGTTTGTGCAATAAACCAAAACGAACCAAAAATAAAATAACCCTTAATGCAATCCATTAAGATTCATCCGTAATAGCAAAATATGTGAAAAAGTTAGTTTTGGTTTTTATTTTTTTTGCGACTATTTGTGACCTTATGAAACATTTTTTTTAATAAGTTTTAGAAACGAGTATGTTTGCCTACTTATAGTATTTTTAGAAATATCAAAATATGTTGATAATAGAATAAAAACTGTACTGAAACTCAACCCAGTATCGTTGATTTATGGAAAATGGCAACGGAAGATCGTTTTTACAATATAAAAACTGTAATTTTGAACACAAAAGTTCCAATAATTTGATGATGAAGAACCAATCTATATGTGGTAGTTATTAGTTATATAAAATTCGGTTTAGTTTTGTCACAAAATGAACCGAAAAACAGCAGAATTTTGTCCGATTTGCAAACGCGCCCTTAATGCTATTTATTAATTAATTGTTTTTATAGAAAGTTATGGCATACGAATTTGTGTAGGATATGTACCACAACTAACGTGTAAAAGTGTTTGTACAAACCTAATTATAGAAATAAAATCATTTATCATTTAAAAAGTGAAAAATATTAACTTTGGCAAAAACGAAAATACAAAACAAAGACAAGGCGGGGTATTGTAATGTTTGCCGTAATAATCAAGTTCCGCGGTGTCCAGATCCCAGCTGTGGCGGCGCGGGCCCGCCCAGCAGCTGGTGCACGAGGGCAGCTCCCCGCCGCAGCCCACGGACGCGCTGCTGTCGGACGACGCGCCGCTCTCGCCTCATGCTATGGTAAACAAACACTGTCTCGCCCTCGCCTCGTGACGTGCAAATATTATCGTAATTAGATCGCCATCAACATTAATATTGGCGATCGGCTACATAGTATACTTGTTGCATTTTACTAGCGCGTGTCAATAATTGTATTTTAAACCTATTAGATTGACAAAAAATAAAACAACGATGCATTTAAAAGTAACACGAAGTTCGTTTGTGATTTGCAAAATCGAAATGACTTTGTTACTTCCCACGTTGACCGTAAAAGAATCTCTTCATGTGTTTCGCTTGCCAAAGATGGCCATATTTATGAATTTCTGCCGGAAATATTTAACTGATCCTCTAAATACTTATTGACCGGTGAACGCTATATCCAAAATAGAAATCATTTGAGGTTCACAAAAAGAGGCGCCTTCGTTATATAAGAGTGTTCAATAATATTTGTAGGAAAGCAAAATAAGAATGATATGCTCTCCGCCCCTCAGGTGCTGGACATCGAGGACGCGGCCCCGCGGCCCGGGCGCGCGGCCGCGCTCGTGCTGCGGCGCGCGGACCCGCGGCGCGCGTCCACGCAGGCGTGGCGCGTGCTGCCGCCGGGCCGCATGGCGTGCGCGCACGCCAACCTGTGCGTGCAGCCCGAAGGCCTGTGTCTCATGGCGCTCACACCTGGTAACGTTTCAAAAGCGTGGCTGTCGGTAAAGATTTTTGACTGAATTCAAAATAGCGATTTCTTACCCGACTGCGTGACGGCAAAGACAGGGTCGCTATTTTCACGCGTATCTTTGTTCGTGGGATTCTATAAAACCTTGAAGCATCTTAGGAGGGAACAGGGCCTGCGATTCTCCATAAAATGTATTCCCCTTTTTTCTTCCTGAATAATGCCTCTAGAGAAATCATTTCTTTTTTATTAAATCTAGGTCTGCTGTAGACACGTCCCTGTTATTTTCTTTTTTTCAGACACTGATTGTTAAAGAAAATATGATCGAAATATTTTAACATAAAAGAAAATTATAGGAACCTAAACATACTCTTTCTTAAAATTTTAATGAAAAAAATTATTGAGTCGGCTCTGTTTTCGAGGAGAAAAAAGGGGAATACGAAACATCGATCGAGGAGAAAAAAGGAGAATACGAAACGTCGATCTCGTCAATTTTTTTGTGATATAATCGGTCTGAGCTGCAATATTGTGATGCCATAGCCATGTGGGGTATCGATATAAAGGGCAGAAAAACGTCGTACGAAACGCGTGTGTATTGATCAATACAGTTACCTACGACGTTTTTCAATACACTGAGAAGAAAACAGACTTGTTGTAAGAACTTACGCTACAATAACGTATTTAGATTTATAAAGTTCAACTGACCTTTATTGCCAGGTACTGACTATCCAGGGCTTCTTTTAAAAACTTTTCAGCGTCGGTTGGTGACAATACTTTAGATTTCATATTTTTGATAATAATTAATCACACAACGAAAACGTTAACAAATATTTATGGAAAATGGCACGCTGGCTTTGTTATTTCCGCGCGCCACGCAGCGATGCAAAGGCACTGGCAAAACCACTAAACAGCCTATATAAAAAATATAGTAAACAAACAAATAAATAATAGGTCTTTACCTATGAAATTGCCGTTTTGTATGAAAAAATTTAAACGAATTTTTTTCATGTATTTTTTATTTGTATTAATCGAAGTAATCACCCATGCAATCAATGCATCTTGGCCAACGCAGTGGCAGTTTATTGATGCCCTTCTTAAAGAAATCAGCTGGACGGGAGGCAACAAATTCTTCAAAGGCATTTTGTACTGCCTCTCGGGTATTGAATTTTTTTCCCGCCAAGAAGTTATCCAAATTCTGGAAAAAGTAGTAGTCTGTAGGCGCAAGGTCTGGTGAGTAGGGCGGATGACGGAGAGCTTCCAACCCCAGTTCTTGCAACTTGGAGACCGTCTGCTGTGCAGTATGAGGTCGCGCGTTGTCGTGCAGGAGCAGCGGAGACGAGCGATTGACCAATGCTGGTTGGAGATGTGCCAGCTTCTCCATCATTGTGTTCAGTTCTTCACAGTACACATCTGCAGTAATGCTCACCCCGTTTGGTAAGAAGCTGTGATGAATCACACTGGCGCTAGACCACCAAACAGTGACCATCACTTTTCTAAGGGTAAGTTTTCGTTTAGGGCATTGTTTAGGTGCTGAACCAGGATCCAACCAACTTGCTGAGCGCTTGCGGTTATCAAACAAAATCCATTTTTTATCGCAGGTAACATGCGGTTCAAAATTCCTTCATTTGTGTGTCTGTTGAGCAGTGCAAGGCACGTCTCGACGCGTACTTCGCGCTGGCGATCATTGAGTTCGTGGGGCACCCATTTGTCAAGCTTTTTTACCTTGCCAATTTGACGCAAATGGACCAATATTGTTTTGACGCTAACGTCGAAAGCTGCTGCTAATTCAGCCGTAGATTGTGTATCATCAGCTTCCACAATCGCCTTTAATTCGTCATTGTCGACCAAAGTCTTCGGATGACCGCGAGGTTCATTTTTCAGGTCGAAATTTCCAGAACGGAAGCGAGCAAACCAATAACAGGTAGTACGTTGGTTTGTAGTGTTAGCTCCGTAAACGTCGTTGATGTTGCGTGCCGCTTGTGCCGCGTTGCTGCCACGACGGTACTCATATTCCATAATTACTCGAATTTTTAACGTATCCACGATGACGAAAAAGATTGAAATGCGATGAAAATGTAACACTAATCAATAAACAAACGACTACTTTTGAAAAAAAAGAACAAGTTTTTAAAATAAAATTAATGTGAAATTAGAATTCTTAGCCAAACAATAGTTATTTGTTATACAAGAGTGCAAAGTTGCTTTTTAACCGCGTGTTCAATTTTGATGACCGAGCAAGCGAGGGAATCAAAAGAGCACGAGGTGAAAAATCTTTGCACTCGAGTGCAACACGTAACTTTTCATTCCACCTCAGCGAGGAAATGACTAAATGCAAAAAAAAAACGTTTACACACAATCACAAGATAGGTACACTTTTATTTCAGTTTAGGTATTAATTACTACATTATGACAGGTAAGTATTACAGAATAATCTTTAAATTATAACAAAATAATACTAAGGTATAATTAAGAAAATTTTAAAGTAACGTTGCTACAGTTATTTAAATTGAGTGTAATATTTTTGTTTGGTACTGTAATATAATATTGGTGTTAGTCACTTGTGTACTGTTTTTCGGTAAACTATCTGTCATACTTAATAGTTGTACCGATTCATCGGATTTCCTTGGCGTGAATGTTGGAGAGAGAGGGAGATGGTTAGGTGTTTCATAACGGCTTATTTTTGACGTAGAAGGGCCAGTCCAAGGATCCGATTGAGGCTCTTTCAGTGTAATGGCTCCTACGATGCCATCACATATTTTAGACTTATTTTGGATGGAATCCTCTATGTATCCCTCTACAACTGCATTGGACTTCCAGCCTCCGTGGCGCTTAAGGGACAGGAGATCAGCTCCGGAATCAGCCAAAAGTGTGGCTGAAGTTCGTCGGAAACAATGACCCGTGTACAACAGGGGTTCTGGAAGTTCAAGAAATGTTGCTATTTCTCGTGGGATACTGCCAATTTTATTAGTACCCATAGGCTGTTTAACACACTTTCCATTGCGATACTGTAGAAAAAATCGATTGATTGGAGTGTTAGGCGGGCGTAAGGCTTGATATTTCTCAACAATCGTTACGTATTCCTTGCGAATGACGAAGTTGCGGTCTCTTTTTGTCTTTGTATTAGGTAAATTAATTAATAGTAAGTCATCTGAATGTTTCTCAATGTTTTTGACATTAAGTTGTGTTAGTTCATTAGTTCGACATGCTCCGTTTATTCCAATAATAAGAACAACCTGTAACGTAAAGAGTATTGTAGTAGATAAATGAATAAAATTGATATGAACGCATAATTATGCCTATCAACATCTACTATTTAATTGAGATTAATATACTTAAGTAGATACTGAATGTGCAACTGACTTACTTTTGTCGCCAAATATACGGAATCGGGTGCTTCGTTAAGAAACTTTTCAATATCAGATACTGTGAAAACCTTCGATTTTTTTGGTTGATGACCAGATGAGGCTCTTTTTAAAAATGCCACTAATTTAGGATAGGTATCGATATGTTTGTCTTTTTTCATCTTTATTGTTGCTTTTAGCATCGAATACGTACTCCATAGAGTGCTTGCTTTCTTGTTCTCGGATAATTCTATAAAATATGCCAGCAAAACGTTTTCTGAGAAAGTTTTGGCTCCTTTTGCTAGTCGCCACGTGTTGAACATATCGTACTGTTTTAAATACTTCTCGCGTGATTGTTGAGGGAGAAAGCTCATTTGCGCATTATTAACAGTTTCAGTCAATTCTGTTGGCGTCAAGCAAACTTCCTCGTCGCTAGAATCACTCATTTTAGTTTTTTCACTTGTTTTCAAGTTTCTTGTTTTTAATATAAGGTTTAACAATGACGTGAAAAAATGCCGCGTAAAGAACCGCGTACAAAGCAAATTGAAAAAAGAACACCAAGAAGGTTCCGAGTCTGAGTTTTTAACAAATTAAAAAAAAGTTGTATGATATATTCGGCACCATAGAGGTAGCAGTAAATAGGTTTAATGTTTTTTTTAATTCACAAACTTAGTGCACACGATGTTCTAAATTCAATTTACTTTATCCTCTAGAGAATAAAAACGGCTTTTCCACTCAGATATTGAAGATTAAAAATACTCTTTCCGAGATGGTGGGATGAAAAAATTATTTTGATTTGAAATGGCCAGTACTGCAGAACGGCAATTTCATAGGTAAAGACCTAATATTATGTTAATTTATCAGTTTTTATTTATATATACACAGTAGGCATAAAAAGTCATGAACTCTCTTCGATGAGATAAATACTTATCGGTGGCCAGCTAACATTGGCCATTTCGTTTAAACGTCAACGTTTAATGATATGTCAGTTTACGTTTGGTCATATCATTAATGTAGGGTATCCATGGTGTAAGGTGAAGTAAAATAGTCAAGGAACTGCGACCAACTTGGAAGTAGCACTCGCCTACCGCTGCCGCGGCACTGCTAGCGCTACGCTCGCTCGGCTCGCGCGCGGTTGGTCACAGTTCTAACCCAACCTAACCCATTTGGTCGGGGTGCCACATAAGCAGCGTAAATAATTTTTAATTTTTACATGTTACGCCGCGGCAGCGGCCGGCGAACGCTACTTCCAAGTTGATCGCTTTCCATAATATCATATTTGGAAACTCAATAAAAGTCCATCGACTTTTTTTGCGTGGTCACCCTACTTTGTTTGATTTGTTTTATGCCGCCGCCATGATGCACAACAAAAAATAGCGACATCACCGCCTCTACCGGTGGATAATCGTAACTATTTTACGATATGATCACTAATGTTTGGCCACGTCATGAAGTAGTCGTGCGTTTAACTGTTCATATCATTAAACGTTGAGTATTCAATGATCTGGCCAGACATCATCATGATGTGACTAGTGGATGATGTTCATTTCATGAAATGACCAATTTTAAGATCTGGCCACGATATATATAATATACAGTAAAAATCACGCGTGTTTAATACACTACTTTATGAACCTAAAAGCGGTTCAATAAGAACAATACGACACTACTATTTTAAGTTATTTTTATTTTTTTCTATTTCTTTTGTTTTTGTGTAAATATTGTGTGTGTTAACCTGAGTCAAATAAATTTATTTTCTTTCTTTCTTTACAAAGTATGTTGAAAAATTTATAACACACAAACAATTTCTACTCAGCGTCTGGATCCAGGTCTTATACATTTTTAACCGGTTCCTTTCATTACCTCGGATTCCTCTGTACATCAATGACTATCATTGACAGGCACCCGCGTAGTCCTCGGGCTGCCCGCGTCCGGGCGCGCCGGCTGGTCGCCGACGTCGCCGGTGCCGGCGGAGCAGGCCGTGTCGTGGCACACGCTGCGGCCCGGCTCCGGCCGCCTCGACGTCACGCTGTGCGCCGACGGGCCCACGCGCGTCGTGCGGATACGCGACCATAAGGACCCTGTATGTATTCACTACACTGTTCTTGTGTACGTCTTTTTACGTCGATTTCGTATAGGTCCAGTTGACAACCAGCGTCAGGCACTTATAGTTGTCTGGCATTTTTGTTGAACAGGGCCTTTTTGGAGCAGCCGTGAAAAAAAAAACCCTTTGTTTGTTTTTGATTTGTTTTTATTTTTTTACCCTCTGTGCCAAATAAATGGCTTTTCTTTTTGTGATGTAAACAATATTTTGCAACAATATAACTTAAAAGAGTGTCCATGCAGTTGTGAGTGTCAACAGCTTTCGAATGGGCAGCCAGCTTCATCTTTCTGACTGACCGACTCCTTTTTTTAATTAAAATGTGTATTCATTGAGTTTCTTCGTGCTTATTTTTTCATTTGCCTTGCGTCTATCTGATATTTTACTTTATTTTAAGTTATAAGGGTCACGGTCGAAGTTTAATAAGTCATTTATTTGCCAGAACGATGGTGACTAGAGAGACATTTAGAGTGAGTTTATCGATCGTTTCCTAGGATTCGGGCTGGATCGAGGGCGGCTCGGACCCGGACAGCGCGGCGGAGGGCGCGGCGCGCGGGCGCGAGTGGGGCGTGCGCGTGGCGCTGGCGGGCGTGTCGGTGTCGCTGGTGGCGCGCGCGCCGCCGCACGAGCTGGTGCACGCGCTGCTGGACAACGTGCTGCTGGAGCTGGCCGGCGCGCCCGCCACGCTGGCGCTGGCGCTGCAGGTCACGCACATGCAGTGGGACAACCAGGTCGCTGCACGGTTCTAATATGAAAAGAGTTGCTTAACAATTGTATCTCACCAGTAATGAGAAAAGGGTCCAAGGTACCGGTTATCGGGGAGGGCCCTAGAGAGAGCCACACAATAAGTAGAGTAACAAAAATCATAAAAATAGAGTAATAAAGATATATAACGAAATGTATCATTTATTTGCGTAATTATGGTACAGAAAGTTTTCAAAGAGAAATTTTCATCATAGTTTTCATGATTTACGAGGATACTAAAGCCGAAATTAAAATTCAAGATGTGCCCCTAAAATTTTAAATTTTTTCTCATGGATGTCGTTTTCGTAATTTTCGAAGGTGTTAAAACCGATAGTGGAGTCAAAATGTAAATACAAGATAGCGGTTGCAAAAATTTTAAATTTTAAAACTATCCTTACGGATAGTTTTTCTTACGCACCAACTTACCCAGCGGTAATAAATGCATGAGACTATTAGGGATGTTTTCGCATGAGGTTTTGATTAAAGTAGTCTTTCACTTGGTCTTCTCAACTAATTTAATCACCAACACAAATACAGCCTGTCACATAAGATCTTCCGAATGAATACAAAAATAGATGTGCCGAACTTACATTAAGAGGGCTACCCTTAATAACCAACAATCCTGAGGTCACATCCAATATCGTCAGCCTGTGCGGTTGTATTTGGGAGTATCAAAACCAGGTGGGCTGATCTGTATTCGAATCCCGTTGCTTGTGTCCTGACGAGGCCCGCACCTGTCCCTCACGTTTTTTTTTAAGTATTACATTTTTTTAAATTTCATATTGTTACTTTGAATTCAATTTACTGTTTGTAACACTAAAATATATTATATAAAAATAAAAAGAGTTCATTGTGCAAAAAAATATTCGTCCGCATCGCTGTCTAGTTAATTAAGTAATTTGAATAATGCATTCTGTTAGATTAGTTGAGATTGGTTTTATTACCTCAACATGTAAATCTAACCGCGCAGCTGCTGGGCACCGCGAGCCCCGTGCTGCTGTACTGCCTGCCGGCCCGCGGCGCGGGCCCGCCGGCGGCGCTGCACGCGGCCGTGGAGCTGCAGAAGGCGCCGGCCAAGAGATACAACGCGTACTTCTTCAAACACCTCGTGGTGGCGCTCAGACCGCTCGCCATCAGGCTGGAGGAAAGGTAAATATGACATGAGTACCACACGTGTTGTACTAGAACAAAAATTTATATATTTATAAAGGTACAGTAATAGTTTCTGTGTATAACATATCTTAAGCACTATAGGTAACAATAGCCTCGGACTTACGCAGTCGCCAATTACAGGTTAACTAGCATTCTCAGAAATAGGTCATGTTAACACATAAAAATAATTATTATATTTCTCAACTCATCATTTATTTTCAAAAAATTGAGTAGATATCACAAATAAGTCCTAAATTTTGTTTTGTTTACGAAGTTACATCATTTCATTATACATAGATAGATTAGATCACGCTAAAATCTACCTGTAGGGTATGTGTTCACTACACTATGGAGTGTCCATTACGATTGTTCCGTTGCAAAAAGGTATCGAGCTATTCAACTGTATAGTTTCATCTCTCCTTCACATTTTTACATATAGTCATTATACCCTTCATACCCTATATAACATTCTACACGTGCAGCTTGTGGGTGAAGTATACTCAGAGATCCTACAACGTCCTGCGCGTCCAATATAATAATGGATTTAGGATGTTGATGGGGCTTCCGCGCTTCTGCAGCGCTTCGCAGATGTTCGCGAAAGCCCGTGTTGACGATTTTCATGCCATTACCAGGAAAAGAACAGCGTCAATAATGGGTAGGTTGCGCGGAAGCTCCAACAACATCCTAAAAACATTATCAGATAAAGTGGACAGTCCCTTTATAAGGCACTGGGTACGGAGGCACGTGCCAACGTGTGTTGGGCCACGTCAGTTTTAGGTGTTTATTTTGTAAAAGTTTACTAACATAGTTTTTAAGTCATTGTTACTAACACTATATGGATTGTATGTACTTGTATGTGTAGTCCGAAATAAATAATATATAAATATATATATATACATATACATCGCTGTATAAAAAACCGTGTTTTTTTCTCCATAGACTAATCCTCCAGTTGTGGGCGTGGGCGTGGCGAGGCGAAGAAGAGAGTGCGCGCGAGCAGCCGGACGAGGCGGACTACGAGACGCAACGCATGCTGAGCGAGCTCACCGCGCTGCACAGCACGCGGTACTACTTCGCGCTCATTAAGATCATACCCAGCCAGGTGAGCACATGACATCACTAAAATCAGACCATCAAATTATAGCACAAATATTTGCTAACGCCATATAGGCTTAAGGTAATTCGCAACTGGCGTAAGAGTAGCGTAGGTCTCCGTTACACGTATAAGCCGGGTAATGATTCCCTTTTTTTTAATGGTTTCGCTGTTTCACTTTAGCTGTTTTGTTTTTTTCATCGCGTTCAGCTAATGGCGTCCAACAAGGTCAGATTAGATGTGTCTGTAAGCACTTCAGTTTTAACTTTCGCTAAAGTGCGTTTCATCAAAATAATAGTTCCTTTGCCGTAATGTTGGCTCCACTGTTAAACTTTAACGGCAAAATGGTAGTGTCATCTCATAACCCACCCAATATGTATTTGACCCTTATCCCAGTACGTACGAGTGAGTCTCCAGTAAGATTTGGCTCGTCAGTATCTCTCTCAATCAGTTGATATCAATTCCGTTAAACCTCTTGTACCGTTTTGAATTTCAATGTATCATGCTTTTGTTTCTAATAAAGCACTTCAATTAAAATAAGCCCGTCGTAATTTTAGATATGTAAAACATAACACTAAAGTAATAAATATGCCGTGTAATAAATAAACGTGTCGCTGCAGCGCTTTATTCTTCCTTCGCCTCCCCAGATCCGCCTCTCGATGTGTACAGCGAACAAGCTGGAAGGGTCGCTGAGCGTGCTGAAGCGGCGGCTAGGATTGACATTCATCAAGTTTGAAGACGCGACAGTCGAGCTTGAGCCATTCGTAAGAGCGCACGTGTTCGATACCGCTTCCTACCTCGGCAGGCAGATGTTAGCGCACTTCAAGGATGTAAGTACACGATTTTTAAGTGTTCTTTTAATAATTCATTTGTAATTTTGATGTGCGAGCGTCTTCGGCGAATGTGATTTGCACAGGAATCCACATCTTTTATTGTTAGTTTGGTGACAGGTTATTTTGTAAATAAATATGATCTACAGGAGTTAAAATGGCAAGCAGCGAAGATCCTGGGATCAGTAGACTTCTTGGGCAACCCGCTGGGCTTCGTGGCCGACGTGTCAGAGGGAGTCTCTGGTCTACTGCTAGAAGGCAACGTGGGTGCCTTGCTCAAGAACGTCACCCACGGCATATCCAACTCCGCTGCTAAAGTTACAGGTAGGTGACAACACTAGGCAAATATTGAAATAATACTTTGAATACAATTGAAACTCTACTTTTGAACGCGTTGTAAATAGCATTATATAATATTTGTAGTAGTTTTAATTTAATACCGAGACGCTTCGAACGTGCCAGACATAACGTTACAGCTTGGAGGCGCGTGGCACGCTCAGTTTCACTCAGTTACGACGAAATATTAATTTTCAGGAATCCCGTCTGCCCGAATTTTCCCCTCCCAATGTCTGTTTGTTGCTTTTATCTCCATTACGATAAAAAATTGAAGAAGTTTGTTAAAAAAAATAGTGGGTACAATATATTATGTGAAACGTAATATGACATGTAACACGTTTAAAAAAACATACCGTCCAAATATATGCAATGCAATATTAAATGTAACACAACTAGGCGAACTTGTTTCAACGTGTGTTACATTTAATATGTATGTACCTACCTTATGGATCGTAGCAGGCGGCGTTTGGTAGTAGCTCCTCCCTCCATGGGAAATACCGTAAGTTTTTGTATGTGTATGTTCAAGTAAAATTTTTAAATGTGTAACCTCTTTCCTCTCGCTTTCCTGCAATCTGTGGGGAGTGGTTTGTGAAAAGCGACGGAAGTGTGTAATAGGAAGCCAGGGAAGCGCGCGCTATTTGATTTGACCAATGAGCACGCGCGGTGCTAGAGTTGGCCGTCAGATGGTACCAACAAGAGAATTCTTCAATATATAGACATTAACACGTTATATACATATTATACCTTCAGGTTAACTCATAACGAAGATCTCCGCGGCCGTAGCGCGCTAGCCGGTCGTAAAAACTGGCGGCGTGGTACCGTTGGCCGTCAGATGGACGAAATAGACGATGATGATGGACACTATGGACGAAAAATAACACACATCATATGCGACTACTTTAAGGATCGCTCGTTTTTTTTTGGAACAACAATAAATCGGCATAATTACAATAGAAACGAGGATAGCTACAACACCCGTTTTAACATTAATAATACATCGATCCAGACTTGACCATGAAATGTGTACAGTTTAGCCAACATCTCAATGTAAATGTATTAGATAATGTTGTCTGCGTACAGAGTCCCTGGGCGACGGGCTGGAGCGCGTGGTGGGCGACGAGGCGCACGAGGAGACGCGGCGCCGCATCCGCTCGGCCGCGCCCGGCGCGCACCTGGCCGCCGGCCTGCGCGGCCTGGGGCTCGGCCTGCTGGGTAGCTAGCACACCCTTCCTATTCTTTACTCTTTTGTCAAATGAAAAATGTCAAAGAAAATATTTCTCACAAAACACAAGTTTTCTTACGGACAGTTATAATATTGTTTTAAAATGTCGATGTCTAGTCCACAACTATTGGTGACTCGTATAAAACTATTTGTTACTAGTCCAAAACTAGAAGTAACTAGTCGTGACTAGCGGAAAGCCGGTCGGGACCAGTAAATTTGAGAAAAAAAAAACTATAATGTGTCGTACAGAAGTAGTAAACTAACCGCCGTCATCCGCAGGTGGCATGACGTCGCTGGTGAAGCACAGCTACGAGGGCGCCACGTCGGAGGGGCTGGGCGGCTTCCTGGCCGGCGTGGGCAAGGGGCTGGTGGGGACCGTCACCAAGCCCGTCATCGGCGTGCTGGACCTGGCCGCAGAGACCGCGTCCGCGCTCAGGGACACCAGTCGCAGGTCGGTAGCAGCATGCCCAGGAAACATGAATATGACCTCTGTTATTAAACTCTTTTGAAATACGAAAGAGAAAGTCCTTGTGGCGATAGCGCCAGGGTAGCCCGCGAAATTCAAAATCTCTTACGTTTTTTGCTGCACACTGTCTTTGCGTGCGTAAGCTCGGGAGCGCCCAGTCGTGGCCGAGTTGCCGGCCGAGTCAGTAGTGCTTCTTGGTTCGCGCCAAAATTATTTATCGAATACCATCCGCATGGAAGGTACGAAGAAACTGCGAAAAGTTGTTCGCGGTGAGGTAAGGCAAATTAACGTTCATGTTTGGTGTGTATTTATGTTGTGTGTAATGAATTAATGTATTAGTTAGTTTAATAAGAACATGTTAAACGAGATTTTAATAATGTATTGTTTATTTTAGGCTCGTCAAATATTTTAGGTTGCAAATATTTATAATTTTCGCAAAGAAGAATATGAATTCACGGAACTTCATCGAGAACCAAATTGTGATTTATCACATTTGCGTAATATTACAAAACGCACTGCAGCAGCGACGGGGGTAAGTGAAAGAAAAGTGCAAAAAATATTAAAAGAAGGAACAGATGTCGCAAGTACATCTTCGAATTTTATATGTCACCCATGAAAAACCGAAGAAAGAGAGAAAATATCTGTAACGCGTTTAATAACTACTTTGCTACTATTGGCTCTCTGTTGGCCCAGAATATAATACAAACCAATCCTAACCCACAAACTACATTAAATACGCCAGATATAGACCATCAACTTACCATTTTAGAACACTGCACTGAAGATGAGATATCCAAAATAATAGATAATTTAGATAATGATACCAGCTGTGGCATTGATGGAATAACAACAAAATCTATAAAATGCATTAAGAACCTAATTTTAATTAACCTTACTAATTGCATAAACAGTTGCTTTGACAGTGGTGTGTTTCACGACAGTCTTAAAATAGCTAAAGTAACCCCTATATACAAGTCTGGAACTAGGACTGACCCCGGAAACTACCGACCAATTTCAGTGTTGCCTGTTATTTCCAAAATATATGAAAAAGTTTTATACACGCGCTTATCTAAACATTTAACCAATACCAAATTTCTTTACTCGCATCAATATGGCTTTCGTCCACACTCGAATACCCTTTCGGCTACTGTTGATTTAATTACTAAAATAAAAGATAATATAGACAAAAAACAATTAGTTCTAGGTGTTTTTATCGACCTAAAAAAAGCATTTGATACTGTTAGTCATGCCATCCTTCTGAAAAAGCTAAAAATAATAGGAATTACTTCTACAGCCTACAAAATGTTTGAGTCTTATCTTACTAACCGGAAACAGATTGTCAAACTTGATAAATTTGCAAGTGCCCCTGCCAATATACAGTACGGAGTACCTCAGGGGTCGGTCCTGGCTCCATTGCTTTTCCTCATATATATTAATGACATTAGTACCGCTGGACTGACTGGACACATATCATTGTATGCTGACGACACATGTCTTTTCTTTTTTGGCGATTCCATCGCTGATATTATCTCAGAAGCACAGAATGATATTAATGTCTTAAATGTATGGCTTAGTCAAAACCTTCTGACCATGAATGTTACTAAAACTGCTTATATCATTTTCGCAGCTAAGAATAAAAAAATTCCATCATTCCCAAATCTCACAATAAATAACCAACCGTTACGAAAATCAACGCATGAAAAGTATTTGGGCCTAATTGTGGATAGTAAGCTGACATTTAGAGCGCATATTGACTACGTAAGATCTCGAATACTCCCACTAACCGGAGCCATACGTAACATTGCAAAGTGCGTACCCTACAAACTAAGACATACTATTTACAACACGCTAGTCAAGCCACATCTGGAATATCTTATTCAAGTATGGGGACAAGCTGCAAAAACAAATCAACAACACCTACAACGAACACAAAATAAAATCATCAAAGTACTCTTCAATTACAATTATTATACTCCTACAGAATTACTCTACAAAAAAACAAAATTACTTAACCTACAACAATTGTATACATACCATACATGCATGACTATCCGGAAGATCCTTAAGACCAACATACACACAAATATTTCATTTACACATAAGACTCGTAGATATAATACCCGCAATCAAGACGACCTAGAAGTACCAAGAGTGAGAACCCTGTACGGCAGGAAAACAATACAGTATGAGGGGGTTCAGCTATATAACAAACTACCTAAAAAAGTCAGAGAGTGTACAAGCATACCAACATTTAAAAAAGGCCTAATGAATTATATATTAGATAAATAAGTTTAGCTTGAACTGTTTTGTATTTTATTTAGACATAAGTACATACGTTTAATATTATATAAATGAAACTATGGTGTTCAGTTTCTTGGATGGCTTGAACGTCGTAATATAAACTACAACTTATTGTTAATTTAGTTAAGTTTCTCTCTAAGTGAACTGTAATTTGTTCTTTGAGAAATAAATGTCTTTAAACCGAAAATAAAGTGAAAAAAATTGAAATAAAAAAAATTAAAATAAATTGATGGATTTACAGCTAACGTTGTACGGAGCACAATACAAAATTTTCATATCGTACAAATCAAATTCCGACATTGGCAAAACTAAGGTCAGTCTTGAATGAAAAAATTGGTTTCGATGGATGTCTCGCAACGCTACGTAAGTTATTAAATAAATTGGGCTACAAGTGGCGTAAAACCGTTAACAATAGGAAAGTATTAGTTGAACGACATGATATCCAGATGAGTCAAATGGTCACGCTACTCACCCAACACAGAAAGGTTGGACAGATGGGTCCACCAAGGGATTAAAAAAACCCATATCAAAAGGGCAATGTGTTGTTATAGTACATGCCAGAGCGGATACAGGTTAAGTGCCGAACGCCTTGTTGACGTTCAAGTTAGGTATGAAGGCCGGGGACTATCAGGCCCACATGAATTTTAAGAATTATGAGAAATGAATCCTCAATTCTTACCGAATCTCTCCCGAATTCAATTATAGTTTTAGACAATGCATCATGCCATAACAAGGAATATGATTTAACTCCAAGCGCGAACACAAGGAACGCTGATGTGCAGGTTTGGCATTCAGAAAAAGGAATACGTCTGAAATGTTGAAACCTCAATTATACCAATTAATAAAAAATAACAAAGATCGCTTCAAAACATTTAATATACACAAGATTTTCAAAGAACACGCCATTCATGACGTATTTCGCCTGCCCCCTGCCATCCAGATTGAACCCTATAGAAATGGCATAAGCAGCTATAAAGGGTTTATTTATTTATCAACTTACATGTACCATTACAGGATAACCCAATGCGATAAATGCGCTTATCCTAACTTAATATATACTAACATCTATAACTTATTACAAATAATGCATTCCTTGTGAATTCACTCAGAGAATAACAGAATAGTCCGTCTCGCTATGAGGTTAAGCGAGCAGAGTGCACGCGGCAGGGGCGCCTCCCTTAAATAGTTAGTTAGTCGTCGCCACACGTACCTGTCCGGAACGCACACTCACGTGCCCTAAAATAACTGTATCATGCACCTTCCCTCTCAGTAACTACTTAAATATATACAAGGTGAGTGCAAGATCCCTCCTCACCCTTAGCTCATTGTATCCTACCATACCTAAAATAAATAAGGTTGGATACATTAACGGATAAAATGTATAAACCCCGTAATACCGCTTATATATTATACCTTATAAATTTATTTTGTATCTTGTATCTATATTTAGCTTCATGCAGAGCATAGATGCATTACATTATAACTGGCTCCTCACCAATGCATTAAATAATGCTATAATAGCTTTCATTTCACATTCGTGAACCTTCGGACCGTACGAAGCATGAAACCTACAAATAAAAAAAAAAAAAAAAAAAAAAAAGTAGCTTATTAAACTAGCGGTTTCTTTTTCTTTTAATCAGTCTCAACATTGTTTATGTATAACCCATGGGAAGTTGCGAGGTAACCCCATCACAAGTATCCTCATAACTTACCGGGGCTGCCTCAATTTTGTGCTATAGAACAATTGTATGAGAAACAATAAAAACTTTTTACTTACTTACTTTACTTACATCCCTATACGCTCTTTAACAGCTACGCATTATGTGATCACGAAAAGTCAAACCCGTGTTAAAGCCTACCCCCAAGTCCTTCACTTCTGTGACCCAAGCCATAGGCGACCCATCAATATGGTAGGTATGTAAGACGGGGTTGTGTGCGCGGGAAAAAGTGATTGTCACACACTTCGAGCTATTAAACTGCAAGAGATTTTCCTTGCTCCAGCTCAGTACCCTATCAATGTCCGTTTGTAGCCTGACACGGTCGTCACAGCTTTTTATTTTTTATTACCGCGAGGGACAATTTGAGGTCATTGGCAAACAACAAACACTTAGCGTCTTGGACTACTTCTGGTAGGTCGTTTACCATCAGAAGGAAACCTAAAGGGCCAAGGTTACCTTGGCTTACCCCGGACCTCGTGAAATATGGATCTGACACGTGTCCCGCATATTCCACATATTGTTGCCTATTCCTCAAATAACGATACGAATAGTGAGTGTGGGGTGAAACCAATACATTCATTCATTTTCGACTAGGTCGAATGCTTTCCTGAAATCAAAGTTAGCAGCATCAGTTTTTCCCCCCACTATCCACCGTTGGCACCAGATGAGCCATGTGGCCGAGAAGATTACTAGTGGTACTTCTTCCCGGTCGAAACCCATGCTGAGCGTCTGACAGCTGTGCGCTCACCTGAAGGTATAATGGCTTTTGTGAATAGCAGTTTCTAATACTTTTGCCGGCGTCGACAATATTGCGACTGGTCTATACCCGTCCACCGATTCTGCTGACCCTCCTTTTGGAACCGTAACAACGCGGGTCAATTTACAGGTCTCCGGAAATACGGCAGTTTTTAGGCACTGGTTAAAGATTTGAAGTAGCGGCTTAGCTAGCACTGATCGATGTAAGACTTATCCGTTGATAAAAATGCATTACATTAGTCTTTGTTATATTAATCATTAAATTATTTTGATGAAGCCAGCGTATAATGTGTATTAAAGTATCATTTATTTCATATTCATATGTTGTTTTTGTCAATACATTTAATCAAGGCAGTACTATCGTCAGTGAAAAAACCATAGGATGTTCAATGTGGCGAGGTAAATTATTTATATACAGCAAAAATAATAAAGGGCCCAGCACACTACCCTGTGGTACCAAACCTAATAATTCTAGCCTTAGATAAATATTTTTATTCGCGCTTAGTTTTTAGGGTTTCGTACCCAAAGGGTGAAACGGGACCTTTTACTAAGACTCCGCTGTCCGTCTGCCTGCCGTCTGTCACCAGGCTGTATCTCATGAACCGTGGTAGTTAGACAGTTGAAATTTTCACAGATGATGTGTTTCTGTTGCCGCTATAACAACAAATACTAAAAACAGAATAAAATAAATATTTAAGGGGGCTCCCATACAACAACCGTTTTTTTTCCGTTTTTATAGATAATGGTACGGAACCCTTCGTGCGCGAGTCCGACTCGCACTTTGCCGGTTTTTTGACATATTCTAGATATTTCTGTGTGCTTCTTACGATTGTTAAGTTATGATTTTAAGAGATTAAGTACACTGACTCTTACTCTACTTATGCCTATGATGTAGTTTTGTTTTTTTGGCTTTTTTATAATAATTTCGTGATCAACACAATCAAATGCCCTCGTCATGTAAGAAAAAAATGCACAAACTAGTACATTTATCCACAATGCAATATGACATTTATCAAATCGTAAACGTATTTATGCCTTTATTGTTTCTTAAACCCATTTTTGTTCCGCTCTTAAAATATTATATTTGGATAAGAAGTTATTAACTCAGTCATAAATTATTTTTTCTGTAACCTTAGAAAAAATGGGTATTAAAGCAATTGGTCTATAATTTGCTAGATCTTTCTTTTATTTGAACTTGACTTTTATTTTTTAAGTGATGGTGGTTCACTATAACTGTTTTTAAACTATCCAGAAATACTCCAGTACTGATACATACATAAGTATATGACACAAATGCAAGGCGATCTCGCCTGATGCGAATCTTACAACCTTTGTTGATATACCATCATATTCAGTGCTACTTTTATTTTTTAATGATTTTATCGCTCTCTAGTTGGGGTTACTTGTCAAGTTCGTAGTGTCCCGTCGTTTCGTCATGTTATTTTGTGTCTGGTCAATAAAATATTTGTTAAAAGCGTTTGCAATGTCTGTCGGATTAGTAATGGTAGTATTTTGAACTTTAATTTGGGAAATAGGCTCAGTGATTCGGGTTTTGTTATCTGTAACCTGCCATGATGCTTTAGATTTATTGCTTGAAGTGTTAATGAAATAATTATTTTGTGCTCTTTCGATAATTTAATAACTTTCCGAAACCTGCGAAACATCCGAAACTTTCTGAATTTATTTTTATTACGATCATGGTTCGCGTCTGTATTTCCATAGTAAATGTCTTTGTTTTCTAATACACGGATACCATTTGAAACCCATTTAATATTCTTATTAGACTTAACTGTTATTAATTTGTAATAAAGCATATAACGATTGTACAATATGCGAAAATGCTCCAGAAAATAATCGTACGCTTCATTAGCATTTTCGGTTTGGTAGATTTCAGAGAAAGAAAACCATTTTAGATAGTTTTTGAATTTAGTCATATTTTACACTAGATAGGTAGGTATTATTTAAATGTTGACGTTCAAAAGTGCCTTTTTGTGCCTAATTGAAATAAATTATTTGACTTTTGACTTTGACTTTGAGGTCGCCTTTTTTAATCCGCCATGAATTTTATATATTATTTAATAATCTTAACTTATAATAGTTGAGCAGTGTGATCAGACAATGCAAAGTGCAATACTTCGGATTTACATTTTAATTTAGACTTGCATGCAAAATTATCCAAACTTTACTGGCCACCTGGTGGGCTGTCGTGGCTAATTTTAAGATTGTAGCCCAAAAGAAAGTATTCAAAGTCTAGTGTCAAGTTATTTCTTTTAAGCGTGTCTATATTGAAGTTCGCACACCTATTTTCTTATCATATTTGGTACATAGCTTCTTCAAAATAGTATCTAACTTTTCACAAAAACCATTTAAGTTATTTAACTTTGGTGGCCTTTAAATAAAAATAATGATTACACTTTGGTTCGTAAGTTCTATGCCACAACATTCAATAACATTAGGTATGGAATGACGAGAGACATAAGAAAATTTGAATTTTACAGGCTGCCTGGCACGTTCGCCTTAAACTTAAAAATTTAGGGATAAACTTCAAATTTATTAAGTTTAAGGCGAAGGCTCCTGTCCCAAGCTATCATATTGCAGTTAAGGAAATAAGCTTTGGTCCTTTTTTCCCTCAAATATTTGTTTTACCTTGCTCAGTTCACGTTCGCTCGCTCCACAGATCCGACAGGTGGGTCCCGCAGCGCGTGCGGGGCCCGCGCTGCGTGGCCGGCTGCGGCGGGCTGCTGCCGCGCTACTGCTCGGCGCAGGCGGCGGGCGCGGCGCTCCTGTACGCGCTCAACCACACGGACTACTCCGAGCACTTCCTGGCCTACCGCGCCGTGCGCGACACGCCGCACGACATCCGCGCGCTGCTGTCCGACTGCTACGTGCGCATCATCACGTGCAAGCACCAGGCGCCGCAGGTCGTCATGGAGACGCATCTCAGGTACGCCTCCAGGCTCTGCTCTGCTAAAGCTGAACGTCCACCGGACCGCGCCGGGCGCGACGGACGCGCGACACGCGACGTATTGTACGAATTTGCCGATGGCATGCGTCCACTGTATCGACGTTTATAACTTAGTATGAGTGTTTCTGTTCTTGTTAGTACACGTCGTCTGTGATGGAGATTGACGAAGATAGTATTATTATCAGTTGCTTATTGGTAGAAGAAAAAAAAAACATAAAACTAAACGTAGAATGTGGGTTCATGAAATAAACTTGAAGCCACCTAGAACCAATGTTTGGAGAATATCTGTGCAGCGGCGGTTCAATCAAATCAAATATTCTTTATTGACATAATAGGATATAGACACTTGTTTGAAACCTCTGACTTCTAAACTAGGTGTACCTGTATGTCAGGAGTCAGCAACTAGGTGTACCTGTATGTCAGGAGTCAGCAACTAGGTGTACCTGTATGTCTGTATGTCAGGAGTCGCTTAACTAATCCATGTGCCGTCACCGGCTCGCGTAGCATTTTTTGTTTGCGGGCGGGCAGTTAGTGGAATGCTATATGACTTCATACAAAGCAAACTAAATTCCGTTGCGTGCCAAGCGTGCGTTGTGGCCGGTGCGGACCATTAGACATTCGCCTTAAGGTAGTCCGCTACGTGTGTTACACGGACGTACGCGACGGATTCGGTTTTTTAATTTTTCGAAGGACCGCGCCACATTTGACAGATCCGCACGCGGACCGCCCGTCGCAGATATCCGTCATCGCAGCAGACCGACTAAACATCTTCGTGCGAATCTTTTAGTAATGAACTCGTTGTTCTCCAGCAACCTGGTGTCGTGCACGGTGGTGTCGGTGGACGGAGCCTACTTCGTGGAGCTGGGCGTGCGCGGCGGCGGCGGCGCCGAGGGCGTGCGCCGGCCGCGCGTGCAGTGCGACAGCGCCGAGCTGGCCGCCTGGGTGGCGCGCCACGCCGCCTACGCGCGCCAGCTGTACCACGAGCACGTGCACACGCTGCTGCCCAGCGCCGAGCTGTAGCTCCGGCCGCCCGGCGGGGCCGCGCGTGCAGTGCGACAGCGCCGAGCTGGCCGCCTGGGTGGCGCGCCACGCCGCCTACGCGCGCCAGCTGTACCACGAGCACGTGCACACGCTGCTGCCCAGCGCCGAGCTGTAGCTCCGGCCGCCCGGCGGGGCCGCGCGTGCAGTGCGACAGCGCCGAGCTGGCCGCCTGGGTGGCGCGCCACGCCGCCTACGCGCGCCAGCTGTACCACGAGCACGTGCACACGCTGCTGCCCAGCGCCGAGCTGTAGCTCCGGCCGCCCGGCGGGGCCGCGCGTGCAGTGCGACAGCGCCGAGCTGGCCGCCTGGGTGGCGCGCCACGCCGCCTACGCGCGCCAGCTGTACCACGAGCACGTGCACACGCTGCTGCCCAGCGCCGAGCTGTAGCTCCGGCCGCCCGGCGGGGCCGCGCGTGCAGTGCGACAGCGCCGAGCTGGCCGCCTGGGTGGCGCGCCACGCCGCCTACGCGCGCCAGCTGTACCACGAGCACGTGCACACGCTGCTGCCCAGCGCCGAGCTGTAGCTCCGGCCGCCCGGCGGGGCCGCGCGTGCAGTGCGACAGCGCCGAGCTGGCCGCCTGGGTGGCGCGCCACGCCGCCTACGCGCGCCAGCTGTACCACGAGCACGTGCACACGCTGCTGCCCAGCGCCGAGCTGTAGCTCCGGCCGCCCGGCGGGGCCGCGCGTGCAGTGCGACAGCGCCGAGCTGGCCGCCTGGGTGGCGCGCCACGCCGCCTACGCGCGCCAGCTGTACCACGAGCACGTGCACACGCTGCTGCCCAGCGCCGAGCTGTAGCTCCGGCCGCCCGGCGGGGCCGCGCGTGCAGTGCGACAGCGCCGAGCTGGCCGCCTGGGTGGCGCGCCACGCCGCCTACGCGCGCCAGCTGTACCACGAGCACGTGCACACGCTGCTGCCCAGCGCCGAGCTGTAGCTCCGGCCGCCCGGCGGGGCCGCGCGTGCAGTGCGACAGCGCCGAGCTGGCCGCCTGGGTGGCGCGCCACGCCGCCTACGCGCGCCAGCTGTACCACGAGCACGTGCACACGCTGCTGCCCAGCGCCGAGCTGTAGCTCCGGCCGCCCGGCGGGGCCGCGCGTGCAGTGCGACAGCGCCGAGCTGGCCGCCTGGGTGGCGCGCCACGCCGCCTACGCGCGCCAGCTGTACCACGAGCACGTGCACACGCTGCTGCCCAGCGCCGAGCTGTAGCTCCGGCCGCCCGGCGGGGCCGCGCGTGCAGTGCGACAGCGCCGAGCTGGCCGCCTGGGTGGCGCGCCACGCCGCCTACGCGCGCCAGCTGTACCACGAGCACGTGCACACGCTGCTGCCCAGCGCCGAGCTGTAGCTCCGGCCGCCCGGCGGGGCCGCGCGTGCAGTGCGACAGCGCCGAGCTGGCCGCCTGGGTGGCGCGCCACGCCGCCTACGCGCGCCAGCTGTACCACGAGCACGTGCACACGCTGCTGCCCAGCGCCGAGCTGTAGCTCCGGCCGCCCGGCGGGGCCGCGCGTGCAGTGCGACAGCGCCGAGCTGGCCGCCTGGGTGGCGCGCCACGCCGCCTACGCGCGCCAGCTGTACCACGAGCACGTGCACACGCTGCTGCCCAGCGCCGAGCTGTAGCTCCGGCCGCCCGGCGGGGCCGCGCGTGCAGTGCGACAGCGCCGAGCTGGCCGCCTGGGTGGCGCGCCACGCCGCCTACGCGCGCCAGCTGTACCACGAGCACGTGCACACGCTGCTGCCCAGCGCCGAGCTGTAGCTCCGGCCGCCCGGCGGGGCCGCGCGTGCAGTGCGACAGCGCCGAGCTGGCCGCCTGGGTGGCGCGCCACGCCGCCTACGCGCGCCAGCTGTACCACGAGCACGTGCACACGCTGCTGCCCAGCGCCGAGCTGTAGCACGACTACGGCGAGGGTAGGAACACATTCCATACGGCGTCGAGGACTAAACTGAAGAGAGATCTTGAAAAAATGCCAGCAAAAATGACGCCTGGCGTCATGCCTCGATAGGTTCCATTTTTAAGAACGTTGTCCCACTCTTTTATGTATTTTGTATCGTGAATTGCACTAGCGAAACATTCACTTAAAAACATGTTGAAACCTCTAGTTCCTGTCAAACATTGTATAGAATATTGACAGAAAATAGAGGTTTCAACATGTTTTTATGTGAATGTTCCGCCAGTGGAAACGCTCAGTATGCAACATAATAAATGTTTAATCTCGTCCTTACGATGTTATGTCTACGAAGCGAATACTCACAGCGTCGATATTCGTCTTGATATACCATACTTGACAAATTGATTTATGAGTAACATATTTTGTCTTCAGCACAGAACTAGCAACAATGTAACTATTTGCGAACGATGCGATCGATTCTAAAAACTTATCTTGGATTTATGAATAAACAGATACTAATGCCTGATTGACATTGCATAACATGATATTTGTGTAATCTTAACTAAGATTCACAATACGACACGAGCGACATATTTCAATAATATGAAAAGAAATGTCATCTGACCAATGCGCTTATTACAGCAAATGATTATTTAATGACCTTAAAATATAGAAAATACATGCACAAATATATCAATGTGTGTGTTTCTCCCCTTCTATAAATGTATTCCTCTTAGTTGAAATTCCATTTAGACCGAAGACCTCCCAAAACTGTATTAGACTGACGACTTCCTCAAGTTAATCAATATATTATTACGTAGTGGAGATATCGATAAGTATTCGTAAGTATTATTGTAAAAGACGTTTCGAGGCAACTATTAGTCTTACGTTTTATGATACTCTTTTAATAATAGGGAATATGCACGTAATTCAATACTTATCCATTATTTAAATATAAATTGTATATGAGTCAAGAAACAACTCAGTGTCGTGGTAAGTGACGTCACACCATGACCGCGACAGAACCGGACGTTTGAACTGTCGTAGAAAATTGTTGGAGTTTCATTTTTGTTTTGGGCAACAAGCAGTAGTTGAACTTAACTTTTAATACTTTTCTTGGGTTTATATATTTAATTGATTTAGTGAAAAATATAATTACATGCATATTCCTTATTACGAATCTACAAGACAGATATTATAACATCCTTATTGACACACACATCACAATATTCCGCAACAAGTTGACGGTCCGTTTCCACGACATCGATTGCAATTTCTAAGGACTCCCTAATAATCGTTAGCATGATGAAAATCATTTAAAAATTATTCCGAAAGCGGACTGTTTATTGATAAATATATACTTATATTCGACTTTATGAAATATTGATATTATCTGGACTATGCAGGTATTTCCTTTTTGTGATATTTATATGCGATCATTTACTAATCCTGCTTTACCGAATCAGTATACAAAGACAGTATAATAGTCGTTTTATAACATATTTCTATACGTAACAGCACAACACAATACTGATTTATTTAAAACTAAACTCTTAATGGTGATATAATTATAGACTATCAAATATACCATAGTACTTAGGATTAGTATTCCAATTTTGTTGACTCTTAAACTTGGAAATGACCAGGTGCTGTGGAACTTAAGAAATTAAGCTATGCAATATGAAACTGCTTCAATATAAGAAGCAATATTACTACACTGCCGACAGCATAGATTTTACTCACAATAGCTGGTTAGTTCTAAGGTAATTCAAAATAAAGTAGCAACTTCGTTGTGATTTTCTAGTAGTTTTGATAAGTAAAAGGTAGAGATCGTGCAATTTAAAATTGCACAGCCCTCCACTAAAATATGTATACAAACATTTGAAATGTGTGCGCAACAACAACAACAACAACAAGCAGTGGAGGGGGTGCGATTTTAAATTGGACGATATCTACTGCGTCGAAAGTGCCCAGCAGAAAATTCTCTTTACCTAATATTAGAAACACCGGGCAATGTCCGCTGTTCATGTTTTGTATATTCTTATGTATAATGATATGTGACGAAGTGGTGACGCTCTCGTGTCCAACTACTTCATGTGTGATACTTGTATGAGTCTGTGGGTGACTTACTGTGACTTTGATTTAGTGTAAAATGAGAGTATCTTTTTAACGCGTTTTAGCAGGGAAACAAGAGCTGTTAACGGCACTATCAAAATCAAGACAATAAAGAAATAATGCGAAGGGAATCTAAGGATACTCTTACCAAAGTGAACCCACAGTCGTAGACTGTCGGGGGCTCGGGGCAGAACGCGTTAAGGACATTCCTCCAATATAATTTAATATATGTAACTCCAGATTAATATATTTTGTGTACGTATGGGAGTAGAGTTGATGAGTCTAGAATGATCAAAATTATCTTAGGCTGTGATATAAACTACGACAAGTCGACATATGAGCCAGACCTCGGAACCGGCCAACACTTCCTTTTCGCATACATTCCATTGCGGGTTCCTTGACGTGTCGATTCCATGATTTCGCAGTGCTAGAGGAATGTAATGGAGATTGTACTACATTACGGGTTAGACCGCGTTTCCCCTGTGAAGTGTTGCCAGTTTCTGCAGTAAAATAGCTGCTCTTAAATAGCTGCTCGTTTTCCACGACACTACATGTCGTGGAAAACGAAAGTTGTGTATGATTATGTTTTATAATGGTGAAAGTGCTGATATATAAAATTGTATTTCACAATTCAGGCGTTTTTTTTCAATATTATTGGAATAGATTCTGATAATATTGTGGCGGCATCTACATCGCCACATGCAAACAACGCATAAAAGACCTGACGTCACACAAATCCTGACGAATCCTGCATCCCAATTAGAGTTTACCGCGCGAACGACATAATATATGACTAGCCGACATCAATCGTTGGGCACGGCGAACTATGCGGCACCCGGTTCCGACTCACTGGAACCTCAGCTGGCACTGTGAAGTATCGCAAGATACAAGATTCAGCTCACTGTCGACCTCCGGTCCGATGTGGCGGCATCTACATCGCCACATACGAGCTACGCATCAAAGACGTGACGACATCACAATAATTATTTTAAAAAAATGCCTGAATTGTAAGGATGGAAATAAATTAATAATGAATAATTTATTTCCATCCTTACAATGTATTAATTAACGGAATGAAGGAAAAAAAAAATAGGAAGAAAACTGTTGCCAGTAATAATTAAATTAATATCGTCTTAAAATAATGTGAATCGGCTTTGATAAATGTCGAAAGTTAATAGTGAGAAGCGATTGTAATAATTTGATTTGTTTATCTGTTTTTGTGACTTGTGTCTGCAGGCTTCTTTAGAGATTGCTCATTATTTTATAAGTGAAGTCTTTTTTTCTGACGTTACATCGCAACAGCGCTCCGGAGGCCCGTTTACGTTTTGATTTGTTCGACTAGGGTCAGTGCAAGTACTTAAAGTAATCAAAGTAAGTTACATTTACACTAACACTTTCAACGCACTACCGGCTAGTCGCAATGCGGCGCGCCAGTGCGGGTCGCCGCATGTCTTGCGGTCAACTGAGGCGTCCCGCGCGACCGGCCGCGCAGTGCGGAGAGGGGATGCGGCACAACTGAGGCGCCCTGCGCGACCGGCCGCGCAGGGCGGAGAGGGGATGCCGCACAACTGAGGCGCCCTGCGCGACCGGCCGCGCAGGGCGGAGAGGGGATGCGGCACAACTGAGGCGCCCTGCGCGACCGGCCGCCAAGGGCGGAGAGGGGATGCGGCACAACTGAGGCGCCCTGCGCGACCGGCCGCGCAGTGCGGAGAGGGGATGCGGCACAACTGAGGCGCCCTGCGCGACCGGCCGCGCAGTGCGTAGAGGGGATGCGGCACAACTGAGGCGCCCTGCGCGACCGGCCGCGCAGGGCGGAGAGGGGATGCGGCACAACTGAGGCGCCCTGCGCGACCGGCCGCGCAGGGCGGAGAGGGGATGCGGCACAACTGAGGCGCCCTGCGCGACCGGCCGCGCAGGGCGGAGAGGGGATGCGGCACAACTGAGGCGCCCTGCGCGACCGGCCGCGCAGGGCGGAGAGGGGATGCGGCACAACTGAGGCGCCCTGCGCGACCGGCCGCGCAGGGCGGAGAGGGGATGCGGCACAACTGAGGCGCCCTGCGCGACCGGCCGCGCAGTGCGGAGAGGGGATGCGGCACAACTGAGGCGCCCTGCGCGACCGGCCGCGCAGTGCGTAGAGGGGATGCGGCACAACTGAGGCGCCCTGCGCGACCGGCCGCGCAGGGCGGAGAGGGGATGCCGCACAACTGAGGCGCCCTGCGCGACCGGCCGCGCAGGGCGGAGAGGGGATGCGGCACAACTGAGGCGCCCTGCGCGACCGGCCGCCAAGGGCGGAGAGGGGATGCGGCACAACTGAGGCGCCCTGCGCGACCGGCCGCGCAGTGCGGGGAGGGGATGCGGCACAACTGAGGCGCCCTGCGCGACCGGCCGCGCAGTGCGTAGAGGGGATGCGGCACAACTGAGGCGCCCTGCGCGACCGGCCGCGCAGGGCGGAGAGGGGATGCGGCACAACTGAGGCGCCCTGCGCGACCGGCCGCGCAGGGCGGAGAGGGGATGCGGCACAACTGAGGCGCCCTGCGCGACCGGCCGCGCAGGGCGGAGAGGGGATGCGGCACAACTGAGGCGCCCTGCGCGACCGGCCGCGCAGGGCGGAGAGGGGATGCGGCACAACTGAGGCGCCCTGCGCGACCGGCCGCGCAGGGCGGAGAGGGGATGCGGCACAACTGAGGCGCCCTGCGCGACCGGCCGCGCAGTGCGGAGAGGGGATGCGGCACAACTGAGGCGCCCTGCGCGACCGGCCGCGCAGTGCGTAGAGGGGATGCGGCACAACTGAGGCGCCCTGCGCGACCGGCCGCGCAGGGCGGAGAGGGGATGCGGCACAACTGAGGCGCCCTGCGCGACCGGCCGCGCAGGGCGGAGAGGGGATGCGGCACAACAGAGGCGCCCTGCGCGACCGGCCGCGCAGTGCGGAGAGGGGATGCGGCACGACTGAGGCGCCCTGCGCGACCGGCCGCGCAGTGCGGAGAGGGGATGCGGCACGACTGAGGCGCCCTGCGCGACCGGCCGCGCAGTGCGGAGAGGGGATGCGGCACAACTGAGGCGCCCTGCGCGACCGGCCGCAATATTCAACCGGCACGGTGCACCGCAGTCTCGCCGTCAACCGCAGCGGTTGACGGCCAGCCGCAAGTCAGTGCGTTGGAATTATACGATTTCACATGAAATAGACATGCAGCGTGCCGCTTTGCGGCTAGCCGGTAATGCGTTGAAGGACTAACACTTCTGATTTTTTAAATAAAAAAATTGGTTGCCTGTAAAGTCGGTATACGGGCGAAAGTTTTACGTGACAACGACTTTGCGTGCCTTTCACTTTTTATGTCTGTCTCTCTCGCTCTTAGGCGGGCTAACCATGCCCGAGTGGAAGGGACGCGTGCCTCACTCGCTCTCATTGTGAGCGCATAACGTGAGCGGAGCGTAACGCAGTTTCTTGAAGTGTCACCCGGCAAACCAATTTATAAGACGTTGTCACGTCAAAATCAAAGTGTAAAATAGTCTTCAGTTATGCGTTTTTGAATTAGGTTATTGAAAAAAATGTGCAATAGCTTAGTGAAACTGCACGCTTATTACATTGTAATACTTCAAGTGTACTTATCGCGATTGGGATAGAACACGATTAATTATTAGTTAAAATAATTACATCATTTGACTGCAATTTGCAAATTTTATGTTTTAGGTACATGGAATGTACAACCGATTAACTTTTTAACTTTAATGGTTTTTAAAATGCATATGTGACGTCAGAGTTAATTTTAGTCGTAATTAGTTTAGTTAACCCAACATTACCAAAGTGCGGCTTAAACTATAAGTAAGGAAGGTTTGTGTTTATTTATTTATTACAAGTATGACAGTGATAGAAGTTAACACTTATTTATTTAATACCAACTGTTGTGGTTTAGTTTCTTATAAATAAATAACTCTTCAAATATATTTTGTTTTATTGTATTACAAACTGATGTCAGATGTCATGATTGAGAACCAAATAGTTTTTGCATGATTTTTGTTCCTATTATGAGTCATGTTACTTGAATTAGCAACGCAAAATACAATATTACAGAAATATTAAACACAAACAGGCGTTCATGCGAGCGGTAGGTACTATTTTTTATTTTTACCTGGAACTTGCCTGGACTCTCAGATACACCAGAAAAGATCTGTCAATCACACCTGGGGATCGACTACAAGACCTTGCAACAAGGAAACAAACCAAGTACAAGTAGACTTCAAATTCTGAATTAGTAACTAGCAACTGTGAATCACAGCAATTAGTGTTCACATAACATCACAATTAGTTGTGTCAATTAATTTTTCAAATAATTGTGTTGTCAATTAATTGTTCGGCGACCTCGAAATAAGTAGTTATTAAACTAGAAGCTCTCAAACAATAATAAAGCGTCCTCGTCTGATAGCGCGCAATCTCAGCGGCATTCACTCGCATACCGCCACAGCCGCGCCGCGTCAGTCGCTCGCCGCCACTGGCCCGCTCACTTCCGACACAATCACTGAGGTCACCAGAGGTCAACAAAAACTCACAGTTGAACACCCACGCTACATACGAACGTACGTATTACAATACTTTATTGAGAAAGGTTAGAATGCTCGCAAACATATTGTTCGCGTGGTTGCTTATTGTGGTAGTAAACGCGGCGACCTTGAACGCGCCGAGGTGAGTAAAAGCAATGACATATTAAATGTTTCCTGTCAACAATCGAAACCTGACGATTACCCATTACGAGAGTAAAATAGGTACTTATGATAATGTCCAACTTCAAAACGTATTTTTTTGCGAAATGTAAGTATTTATGTATATACCAATCACAGCTGTTTTTATAGGTATGCCTAGTCTTTTGCAGATTTTTACTGAGCGATAACATACCGCGGTGGAGTGAGCTGAAGCGGCGCTGATACCAATATTTTACTAACGGGCAATATAGCCGACTCGCTTATTGTTGCAGCATGACGTCTGTCGACTACAAAAAAGTCCCGATACAGGAGAAAGCTTTATTCCAGCCGCCGTTGCAGGAAATAGTGGACGGTAAGTTATCCCTTCTAACTACTCTGGCCATAGCGTTCCACTTCCTTCCTAATGCCTACACACCAAAAGCCCTGTTAAATACATAATTCGCTTTTTAAGTTTTGAGATTTGAGCTAATGAATGCCCGACAAAATATATGTAGACTTCACGCTGGGCTTGCTTAATGACAACAGACGCTGACCTAGCTTCTTTCCGGATGTCCACCTAATGACTTAGTTATGGTAGCGATGATTACTATACTATAATGTTATGTAATAAAAACAACGTATCATGTGCAGTGCTGTCTGTGGGACTGACCAGCACGTTCGAGTCGGTCGACGTGTCCGCGGTTGACTCTCCGGACCTCACCAAGTCACCATACAACCTCACATCACCAGGTATGATCAAACAACATAGTTTTTTGGGTTCCGTACATCAAAGGGAAAAAACGGAACCCTTATAGTATTACTCGTGTGTCCGTCCTGTCCGTCACAGCCAATTTGCTTATGAAACGATTAAGTTGAAATTTGATACACATATGTATTTCTGTGACCCAAACACGAACATGTAACGTAAATAAATGTTTTTTTTTAATTAAACTTTATGGCTTCAAACAAGATAATTAAAAAAAAAGTTTTTATACAGATCCGTGTGACATATCATATGAAAGTCAATTGTTTTTTTTTTTATTATTTTAAAATAAATACTTGATATTTAAGAAAATTTATGAAACTTGACCATACCCCCCCATATGTCCGAAACTACTGAGCCAAAAATTTTGAAAAAATACGGAGAATGTTAACTCATCGATTACAGGAAAACCTCTACGAAGTCTATGGTCCTAAAATAACATGGTAAATCTCTCAATACTGTGCGTACAGACTTACATTTGCAGTTGGAATGTATGGGAGAACATATTTTTCATCTACAATGTTAAGTTTGTTCTTGGGATAAATTCATCCCAACTACGGAACCCTTCATTGTGCGTGGTCCGACACGCACTTGGCCGGTTTTTGTAACTGAAATGATGTTTATTGTGTTTGTTGATAAAAAAAACACGAATAACTAAGAATCGACTTCATGACATTGTTGAAGTTATGTCACATGGTACGTGAGCAAAGCATACATATTCTTGACTCTCATTTGCCACCGGAATGTTTACCTCTTCAAATTCACACGACGATATTCTTTAGACTAGTGCCAGTGAGTTAATAAGTTACATAAATGAATGATGACGGCTATGAAACAATTATATAACAACCATTTGACCTATTCATTGTTGTTACAAATCTTATGCTATCTAAAGTAAATAAGTGATAATGTGGGACAATATTTTGCTACAGTTATCTGTCAGATGAGTTACCTACTGAATATAACTCGTTACAGCATCTATTACATTTTTTTCTCACAAGGTCCCATATTTTTTTATTCAATGAATAAAAAAATATTGGGATCTAAATGTGGGTTTGATTCCCAGATCGAAAAACATTACGTTTTGTCATTAAAAAAAACTTTTACTCGGTACCCATGATTAGCAAATTCATTACGTAGTCTTATTTATTCAGGTCTGACTGGTAATGCAAAGCTCATCGAGATCGGCGGTCCGCCATACTTGCTGCCGCTAGTGCAGCGCAACAAGATCTACGACCTGGCGGCACTCGCGCGCCACCTTAACAGCGACCCCGCGCTCATGGCTGGCGCCGGGGCAGGGCCCTGGCCGCACCTCGGGGTTAACTGCGAGGTTAGTTGCGGTCGATCACAAAAGTACCTAGGCAAACAAAAAACTGAAAAGTGAAACTTCAGTGAAAATGCTGCTTAATCGATAACAACAAAATAGCCGAAAGATACCTAATGACCCGGGCAAGGTGTACTTCAACGCAGGATGCAACTAATACACTATTTATGAAACCAAATCCACTACATCAAAGTCGATAGAACGAATGCCTATAAAAAAACTCATTTCAAAACCGACAAAGATGAAAACTGAACTTTTATAATTTCTTTTGCAATTCTAGGGTATAATAAACTTGAGCATCCGCAACGGCACAATAGACCAGGGTACCCGAATAGTATCCATAGAGCCGGTAGGAGCCGCCAAGGGCAAGGGTGGCTACCTGCAGCAACGACTACCCAACACCGAGACCAGGACAGCACTGCTGGGGAACTACCTGCTCAGCGAGGGAAAACCTGGCAAGGTTTGCTACTTACTGTTCTAGCTAGTAATTGTTTCAGGCTATAAAATTTCTGTGGACCTATGACTTCAAAACGATGTAAGTAAGTTTCTGAGCAGGCGTTTGACTGAAGGGTCCATGAATAATAGTCCTCTCAACTTATATGCTGCTTGGGTTTTGAGAAAGTGATTTTTCGAGCCCCATAAGCATGCAGGAAATAATAGTTACTTGTCCCCTCATAAAATGGGTACATCCAAGGATTCAATTCTTGGTCCTTTTCTTTCATAATTAGCAAATAATCATGCCATTTGTAGATCCCATGACGGTAACATGATAAAAACAAACTATTTTCATTGCAGGTTATCAAAGTAGTAGCCAAGAAACGCATCGGTCCATCAAACTTCATCACGGCCATCAGAGAGACGCTCAGGAAACATTATGGTGACAAAATTGTCGGTGAGTGTCAACGACGATAAAAACGGATATTTCTTGGCTATAACTACCATACCAACTCCAAACAAGCTGTATGTAACTCATGAGGCAGCCCGGATAAACACTGAGAATAATAACAAGCAAAGGAGGAGGCTTGCACCCAGTGTCAGTAACGCTGATAACGTAGGTTGCACTTTACATAATTCTCGTTGCCGTCAGGTCTTGGCGGCATGTTCATGCTGCGCTCTGGCAAGGTGAAGTTCCACGTGATGCCGGACTTCTCCAGCACGCGGCTGTGCACTGACGCCGACGTGGACGGCTGGCTGCACTTCTTCGAGATGCGCGCCCCCATCACACATGTCGGCACCCTCGTTACTGGAGACCATGTTAGTATTTCAACCAGTTAATGCACCCACCTAACGTTGCACGGCTAAAACACTCGTGATGGTACGTGGACGTGAGAATAAAACGAGGACCACATCTTTGAACACTTGTTTGAAGACTGCAAGACAGATGGCTAAATAATTTCAATCTTTGCTCACATGCTCATCCATCGGTACCACAATCATTTAACTTTGAAGCTACATATTTGCGTTTGAAAGAAAGCTAAAAAGCTATTGAAATACGGCCTTTTGTTCGTCTGATAGGTATGCGCTTTGAGTAATAATAGCACAAATATTCCTGGCCTATCAAACCCGACCTTAGAACAATTCCTGTGTTAGCAGTTACACATGTTTTTATCTCTAAGCCACCTTCTCCCCAGGGCCTGGACCTGCGCGTGCAGCACTTCCACGGCTTCAGCGAGCACGGCGACGGCGGGCACTACCACTACGACACCACGCCCGACGACGTGCACTACGAGGGGTACTTTGCACTCGCCTCCTCCATCATCCGGGTGGACGCGCCGGAAGAGACCCACGTCATTGGACGAGACTAGAGGCAACACCAAACCTAACGAACAAAGTGACGAGGGTCATTCGAATAGCAAACTAAATAAACGATCGTTAAGGATGAAAATCCTCAAACAAAGACTGGTCATATTATTCATTCATATTGCTCGTGTGCGTACGCGCAGCGGAATGTTGTTGAATTTAAAGATTTTAATTATGCAGATATTTAGTGTATGACGTCGTATAATTGTGTATGGTAAAAAAAAATTTGTGCACGCAACCATTGTGGAGAAATTCACCAAAAACTGATTCCGCTGGGCGAACGTTGTCCTGGCGGAACTTTTTTTAATCCATAGACTTAAGAAGAAAAGAGATGTGTCCAAAAATTAGTGTGTATTTGTGTGTAATTGTGTATGTATGAATAAAACTAGTGCATGCATAAACTTCGGAGAAATTCAAGTTTCCGCTACGCGAACGTTTGGCCATTAGCTAGTTTTCATATAAAGCGCTTACATAGAGAGCTGTAGATTTTTACATACGTTGTTTTGAATTTGTTTATATTTGTTTAAAAAACAGATTTAGAAAAAATCGTAGGGCTTAAAAGATAAAAATATAAACGTAAAATACGCTTATTAGGTCTTAGTTCTTAAAGTATGCACTTTGGGGTCTAGATTTTCACGTTTATACAAACCTTGTAAGTGTCTGCAACATGTTGCCTAGTATCAATGATGTTCCGTTAGTAATTAAAGAGTTATAGGACAAATTTACCATGAATAGATCACTGTTTACAAAGCAGTCAAATATCACGGCGTTCTAAATGAATTGCATGGTAAAATGTATGCCAATAATTAGTGTATTCATTCAACTATTCACATGCAAAATTTCATGTCATTAAATTCAGTAATTAAAGAAAAACAATTATAATACTGACGAAGCATCGAAAACCTACATAACCCGACCAAGTTCGGATGGCTACAAAAAAGCGGCCGTGCCATATATCTAAGAAACGTTCTTAACTTTCCAATATAGTATTTATTAATATGGTACAGTTGCGTACACAAGCGTTAGGAAAAAATAAAACAATTGCATTTCTTGAATGAAAAATATTTTTTTAATAATAACGCCACTATCTACGATAAAAACAAATCTTCAATTAACAAGTACTTCTCTATTTAAATATCCGCGAAATCTTCAATAGAAATTGAATTAAATATATTATTTAAGACAAATAAAATTCATACAGCTGAATTTTATTTGTCTTAAATAATATATTTAGATTATATCTCAAGTCTCAAGCGCATACTTAAATAAAGTACCTACGTAAATAGTACCTACTTTCTGTCATAGTCAAATACATTTAAAAAAGTAGGTGTACAAAAATAAATGACCTATAAATTATATCGAAACAACAATTGTGTTATCACCTATACCAATTCAATACCGGTATTATACTGTAAATTTTGGGATGTTACCTAAATATATTGCACGGCCGCTTTTTTGTAGCCATCCGAACTTGGTCGGGTTATGTAGGTTTTCGATGCTTCGTCAGTATTATAATTGTTTTTCTTTAATTACTGAATTTAATGACATGAAATTTTGCATGTGAATAGTTGAATGAATACACTAATTATTGGCATACATTTTACCATGCAATTCATTTAGAACGCCGTGATATTTGACTGCTTTGTAAACAGTGATCTATTCATGGTAAATTTGTCCTATAACTCTTTAATTACTAACGGAACATCATTGATACTAGGCAACATGTTGCAGACACTTACAAGGTTTGTATAAACGTGAAAATCTAGACCCCAAAGTGCATACTTTAAGAACTAAGACCTAATAAGCGTATTTTACGTTTATATTTTTATCTTTTAAGCCCTACGATTTTTTCTAAATCTGTTTTTTAAACAAATATAAACAAATTCAAAACAACGTATGTAAAAATCTACAGCTCTCTATGTAAGCGCTTTATATGAAAACTAGCTAATGGCCAAACGTTCGCGTAGCGGAAACTTGAATTTCTCCGAAGTTTATGCATGCACTAGTTTTATTCATATATACACAATTACACACAAATACACACTAATTTTTGGACACATCTCTTTTCTTCTTAAGTCTATGGATTAAAAAAAGTTCCGCCAGGACAACGTTCGCCCAGCGGAATCAGTTTTTGGTGAATTTCTCCACAATGGTTGCGTGCACAAATTTTTTTTTACCATACACAATTATACGACGTCATACACTAAATATCTGCATAATTAAAATCTTTAAATTCAACAACATTCCGCTGCGCGTACGCACACTATTGCTCAATTGATGAACAGATCGCGACGACTGATTGAGCGACTACCTCATTGCTATGCTTGATTGTACTTATTTATTGATGTTGTTATGTTTTTAAAGATCAAAATGGTGCCTTGCCTACTTACATGTTAAATATTATATTTGTTTTTGTAAAATAAATAACTATTAAGGCTGTGAAGGTCTATCATTGCCGTTAGTTTAAGGTTTTGGTACAGAATTCGATGTTTGGCGTGTTTCACTAGCTTCAAATGACTCAGTCAATATGCGGCACATAGGGAGTAACAGAAACAAATAATATAATATTTCTTTGTAACATGAGCTATACATAAAGTGTACTAAAGAGCTACCATTTACCGGGTAATATGTATTTCATTGACTTGAATGTGCCCTGGCGGCTGTGAGTATGTCATGCTCACTCAGATGTCTCGCTGATGGTGGCGCGTGTGTTGGATCATTTAGCTCCCTTCAAAATGGTTGAGCTGAATGGTGCTGATCCATGCGTCATGTTCGTGAACGGGCGCCGTCAGTTGGGACTGGTCATCTCTTAGCTGCCATGGTTTATTTTAATTTTTTAATGGTTCTTTGTTTTTTTCTTTTTATTACGGACGCTTTTACAAACGTGCACGTCATTCTACATTGTTCTCACATGCACAATTTTAACATGAATGATGTAACCAATATTTTATATCAATTTTTTTATTTAAGTGTCCGTGGAGTTTCTTGCCCGTTCTTCTCCATAGGTACCTACTACGCTTTGGAATGGGCGACTAGCTTCATATTTCTGACTGACCGACTGCTTGACAATTCAAAAGTGCCTGTCAATAGCTTATTTGAAATAAATGCTTTGAGTTAGAGTTTGAGTGCAAGGCGTCACCCATATAACTGCGAAATTCTGGACTTATTAATACAATTACTTTCATACCTAACGTTACTAGTGAGAGCGACGAATCGACGAACGAAAATACAAATAAGAACCCTCACACGTGTGTGTGTGTGTGAGTAGAGTGGGTGAATGTGGAGTCCATCCATACAATACGACCCTACTAGCTTCCCTTCGGAGGATGGTATCAGCAACTCTACTGTTACACTGCGGGTATTTAATTCACCATAACATTCAAAGAACAAAAACGCCATAGAACCACGTACTATGAAGGGTTCCGTAGTTGGATGAAATTATCCATGTAACACTTAACAAAAACATGTTCTCCCATACATTTCACCTGTAAATTTAAGTTTGTACGCACAATATTGAGAGATCATCCATGTTATTTTAAAACCATAGACTTCTTACAGGTTTTCCTGTAATCTATAAGTATAGAAATATTTTCTGTTTATTTCCAAAATTTTTGGTTCAATAGTTTCGGAGATAAAGGGGAGGAATTTTCCTTTCTATTTTCTTAAATAACTTTAAAACTATATGTTTTAAAATGATAAAAAATATATGTTTAAGCCCCTCACAGAAAGCGTTTTCATTTGATATGTCACACGGTACAGTTTAAAAACGGTTTTTTTAAATTTTCTTATTTACCGAGGGGTAAATAAGAAAATTAAAAAAAACCGTTTTTGTGACCCCCCATTCAAAATTCATTTATTTACCTTGCACGTCCGTGGTTGGGTCACAGAAATTCATGTTTACGTAATCGCTCCATTATATTCGGAGCAAATTGGCTGTGACAGACGCACAGACAGACACACAACGATCGTATGAGCTTCCATTTTTCATAAGGACGTACGGAACCCTAAAAATGTTCTAAAATAACCCAGTGCCAAAACGTCGGGAACTTAAAATTCATACAATAGCGCAGGCTAATACTGACGATTTCCATGCCGTCATTCGGAAAAAAGTCGTGTCGCTTATGAGGAGGGTGCGGGGGAGTCACAACAGCATCCTGAAAACAGTAGCTGAAGATGTTCGTGCATCTGAGTTGAGGCATTTCGTTTGTCTGGTGATTTCTAGGGAGGTATCTCCCTATTGGTTATCTTGAGGGGGCGGGGTGTCTCAGCACAGGGGTATTTTATTTTTGTGTGTATTAGATGGATATTATTATGATGATAATAATATCCATTTAATACACACAAAAATAAAGTGTTATCCTTTGTAATTGTATAGTACTAACAATAGTTTCTAAGTTTTTTGTATAACTAATCCTTTTTTTTTCTCGGATGGGAAATTATCAAATAACTTCCCCCTGCTCTGGGCAGAGCGGGAGGGTGTGTCAGACTCTTACTGACTAAAACCCACCCGTGTTCTTTCAGTTGCCTGTACGTTGCGAGGGGCCACGGTATCCCTTTCGGACTTTCCCGCAACCCCGGCAGGCACCGGTCCTATCGGACCCCTTCATTTTGCTGACATCTCTTTGAGGCGCGCGTGGAACACAACGCGCCGTCGACCCGGGCCTGGTCCTTATCGGACGGCGAGCTACCCATTGCTCACCGTCCGCAAGCCCGCGCCTAGGGTGCCGGGAATCGGCCTGCGATTCCCGACACCCAGGGCGTCTCCTGCGGCGGCTAGGGGCGTGAGGGCGCGAAATTTGCCTCTCCCTCCCACGTTCTGCCTCCTCCTTCGCGAGCATTACTGCTTCGCAGAAGGAGGCGACGGCCTCCCATGCCCTCTCGCTCCGTACCATGGCCTGGACCAGGGCCGGACGCGAGAGATCCCCGCCACCGATCGCCTCCACGAGGACACGGCGATGCTCTGTCCAAGCCGGGCAAACCTCCACCGTATGCTCCACCGTGTCCTCCGGGCGATCCACGCAGTGATGACACCCGGGCGTTTCCTCCCGCCTGATATAAAATAGGAACCTCCCGAAACAACCATGTCCGGTGAGGACCTGCGTCAGGCGAAAGGTGAGGACGCCGTGGCGCTTCTCTAGCCATTCCTCAAAGAGTGGACTTATCGCCGCAATAGTGGTGTGCCCAACACTGGGTTGCGACAATCGCACTCTCCATGACGCCATGAGATCCCGCCGGAGCTCTGTCCGCTGTGCCGCGATTTCGGAAACGGAGTTACGCCGGAGTGCGCGAGGACTTTTGCCTCCAGATCCCATGGCGGTAATCCGGCAAGGAGGCTCGCAGCCTCACCGGAGACCGTGCGGCATCCCCGGACCAGCCGGGAGGCCATGACCCTCTGGGACGCGTTCAACCGGCGGGCTTCTGACTCACAAAATTTTTGAAAAGCTTTTTTTTTATTGTATCTACACAAACATATATAAAATTTTAAGAAAATTTCCGATATTCATAGTTTAAATACCAGGAATAAACACAACCTTGCTGTAAACAGTACTCCACACAGTAGGCCACTAGTTCATGGGTCAATGTATACGCTTTTACAACAAACTTCCCATTGACACTCGAAACTTACCCATTAAACGATTTAAAAGCTGTATTAAAACCAAACTTTGTAAGAAAGGGTACTATAAAGTTTCAAAAAGATAAAAAGCTTCAGATTGAGCTGCTCGCCCTGCTAAGCCTTGTGATAAAATCAAAAAACTTGACATTATAATTATTCAGTAAAATCATCAAAATATACCAGTATTATATATAAACATCGACATTGTTGAATATAACATACAAAATGACATGATTACTCTGTAAAGTATTATATTATTTAAATTTTTGTGAATGTGAGGACGATTTGGATATTTTTAATATTATTATTTGTTTCTTTCTCAGTTAGTTTTAATTATGGTTTGGCAGTTTGAGCAGTTTATGCGGCCTACCTAAATGTCCTTTCTTTGGAATTGTTCGTCGAGTTGAGCTCCTTAAGTTCTGAGTTAAACTCACTGACAAATGCTTGCACTGATAGGACAGGTCCACTCTTATCTGTGTGGTTCTTTTCTCAAAATACCATTTCAGACACTAATCTATATGGTCCTCATATGGCCTGACCAAGATTATGTCTGGTTTTTAAAAGAGACTGTGACCTCAGAGTTTGTTTCGGCCTTTCTTCTTAGAGTAGTCAGATAGGAAACGCCGAACTCATCTAGGATTTTTTTTTAATGTGGCCTGTAATAGTGATTCCAATATCCAAGTTACAGAATAAACAATTTCATTTCATTTCATTCCACTTTCGGCTGGACAATTGATATATCATCGTACTAACGCTAGCCACACACGTAATGATTTACTTGCGCAAGTAAACCGTTACGTGTGCTGGAAGAAATTTGCGCAAATTTTTTCGACCACGTCACTTTAGACCTTAGACGTACGACTACCTATTTTATCATCAGATTCATATTATCTCCAGATTTGCCTCTACAAAGGTTTTTATGTGTATGTCGTGCATGGTTATAAAATAAAATGACAATAAAGGCTTTACCGTGTATTCAACTTATCTATGTGTTACAATTTTATTGAAACGATTGCAATTTTCGTTTTAATATTTACACGGAACTTGTTTTATAATTATGCATGAAAATTTACCATATGGTACAACGAACGTCGGCTATGTTACAAAATAGCAAAAAAATACAGCCCTGAAATATATTTGGCAGGCTCGCAAGGAGCTTAATTCGTTTGTATGAGAAAAAAATACATAAATAAAATAGGATCGCTATTGCAAGTTTTATTATTTCGTCAAGTTACGAAGGAAATATAAAACTACAGGAATTCAAAAGCTATTTACATCCCAAGTATTCGCCCCAAGTATATTGTTCTATACCCTGTACTCCTACGTTATTGTTGTGTTCCACTAGAACGCTCACAACCGAATTTTATCGTCCTCTATAGTAACACAGCAAGTAACAGATTTCGCGCAACGTCAATATAATCTTGTTTTCATAATATGTCGCTAGTGAGTCGTATTTATTTTAGTTTCATAGATATTTATTTTTAATAGGTTACGGATGTTTTTCGAACCTTCGAAGAACATCCGTAGCCTATTTTAAGAATAAAGTATCTTAAGGTTTAACTATATTGTGTGCGATCGATGTCACCGACCGCTTAGATTGATCCAGTGTGGTGCATGGCATCCGGAATACGTTCATCGCTCCACTGCAATCTACATGCACCTTCAGAATGTTAGCGGATGCTCTACAGACGCGCGTTGTACCATACGAGAGTTGACGTCCGTTCTCCGTTGTTTATTTGCATACATTCACAGAGACTGGCTCTCAGCTAAATAGAAAAATAAAGTACATAATATATTATATACAGTTACATGACGGCCACGATCCACACGGCGCGATTATTATATCACGTCAGATTGTTACAACCGGCGGGCGGAAGGTTCCACATTTATGTTAAAACGTTCTAGGAAAACTATTTAACGACGTATAGCATAAACGCCTTGCACCAGCTTTGTTTTTTTTTACAAACCTTGAAGATTTCATGGAAATAGGAGAACTTTTAAATATGGTTGACGCTGCTAAACAGGTCTATGATTAAAAAATACAATAGACGACTACTTAAGTATAACGATACATAATGTGTAAATAATACATTTTGGAACTCAGTCGTGCAGCGCCATCTAACTTTATAAAACTGGGATCTATCGTATTTACTTAAAACCTTTCAGGTCATTTACAATCTTGTAATATACAACACAAATATAACTCATTATTTTTCTAGAATATAAACAAAACACAAAATCAAAATCAACAATTTTCTAGACATAAAATATCAAAAGACCAAAATCTTCCAAAATGCGTTATTTATAGATAAAACATTAACTTACTGAATGATACATAAAGAGCGACATTCATTGTTCGTGTTGTTTAAATAAAAGTGTACATAATACTAACATCACTAACAGCATGTCTCACGACAGTCACACATTTGATGCCTTATCGTCTCCAGTCGTACGACTAACACAGCTCTTGAAGCATTACACAGCCTGCACTTGCTAGCATACTAATAACAATTTAAAAATAAATAAAATTATAGGCGATTATAGTCGACCGCATAAAGTGAAATGATTAATATCAATTATCTTTTGATTTGAAAAATTATATTATCATTTGCGAAACCAACTTTTCGCGGGCGCCGAAAGTAATAATAAGAGGCTTGCTGAAATGTCAATATTCTGCGCAAATCAGTATTAACAGCACATACGCTCATAAGCTGAGCACAGAGCATGTTGATGGTCGTCTGCTAGCCTACCAGGTGCAGATAACCAACAAGCCTTAGTTCTCCTCCAGAAATGATAACTTCGTGCCAACTTGTGATGCTTTTCACTATGCGGCCGACTGCAGTCGAGTGTTATGAACATACAATTTTGAGCTAATTCTAACCAATGATATAACTTTAACACCTAACTACAGCTGCGAACGCACTGTAAATGATATGACCTTGCCACATTTCAATCAAAAAGTGTTCGCTTATTGTCAGTCTATCCTGAGAACTCTATCAAAATAAGCGTGTACAAACATTTACATTCAGCGAAACATAAGTTGCTTTTTGTAACTTGTGTCCGGACGCTCTGTAATAGGTCCGCTGTCACCCCTTGGGCACGGAAACTTAAAACTCAGTGATACAATCACTTGAAACACTCACCTACTTGAATCGTTCGGACCTTACACCTTGCTAAATAAATTCACATAATATTGCAGTACACCACGAATCCGAATACATGATCATTTGTTTACGATTACAACGGCTGAAGAGCGAACATTTTTATTCAACAACAGTTCAGATTTTTATAAAAACTGGTAAAAATATTAACAGATATAATATTTACACGATCAGTTCTGTACTTTTGGCATAGACTGTGTGACGTGGTCACAGAGTTGTATTGTCGATTGCAGGGCACTAACAACATGTCGTGAGCACTCTCGTTGGTGAGCAGCGCTAACTGCGTCGAGACGATACCTTCGAGGACTCTGCAAGTATGGTCAACCGTACGCTCGTGACATTTGTATTACGAAATTCGCTCTTACTGTTCCGCTGTCAATCTTTTAATATTTTATCAAGGGTGTGCGGTTGACTGTACAATTACCTGTGAACAACATTAGGGAACGACTAGGGCTGGAATTATACTGTTCCGCGCGGCCAGCGACATGGTACGGAACTCTTCTCAACTCTAATTAATTGCGAAGAGTTTCGTACTGAACTGCTGCGCGCAGTATAATTCGAGGCTCAGAAGCTCAATACCCAATTTCGCTTGCCCGAGAGAACGCAAACCATCGCAACGATGCCTCGAGCCGCCCGGGCGTAGTGAGCATCCATCTAAGACGCAGGGGCGCGGATATTTCATAGTAACATCACCATTCGCCATCAGTGAGCCATCACTCACCTTTGTCTTCTAAAGCTAAGCGATATTAGGAATATAAAGTAACGCATGTAGACCGGGACGCCCCGAGCCGCAGAACGCGACCGCTGCTTCACGGAAGGATTATTTTTGTCTCCTATTCTATTATCCGATTAAGTGATAAAAAACATTCTTTTCGATTATAAGTTCATACGAAATAAAGCTTCAAATCGGCGGACGTTCAGGAGCGGAAGAAGCGCACGGCGCGCACGACGTACTGGCGGCAGATGGGGCACTCGGCCAGCTGCTTGGCGCACGCCGTGCAGGCCGCCATGTGGCCGCACTCCAGCAGCACGCACTCCAGCGGCGCCGCCATGCAGATCTTGCAGCACTCCTCGGGCGGCAGGCTGTCCACGTCTGCGGCCGCAAGGGATGTACATATATATTATTATAAATTTAAAGTCGCTTTTCGTATGTCTGTGTGACCAAGCTGTTCTTCTAAACTACGCGACGGATTTCGGTGTGGTTTTCACCATAATTTAGAGAATTTATATCGAAAGGTTTATGTGCACACTACGTTAATATTAAACTAACATAAAAATAAAAGAATATTGATGTTTCGTCAAGTCGTAAAAACGATAATTTTTACCATTATAATTACCTATTTCTAAGTCAAAAGTAACCCAAATAATAAAAAATGGAAATCTTGAATTTTGATTTTAAACTACATTTTCGGCACCAGGACCTCGGGGTCCTTTGGGGGCCGACCCCCAAAGGACCCCGAGGTCCTGGTGCCGAAAATGCCGGAAATGCGGGGGCCGACCCCCAAAGGATTCAGAAATTGTCATGGCCACTACGGTTTATGGTGGTGAACCGATCTTACCATCCTTGTACTGCGCGTGGTTCCTCCACAGCGTCTTAGCGCGCTCCAGCAGGTCGCGGCGCTCCAGACATCCGCGGTACTCCACGCGGTTCCTCACGAGGAGTTCCTTCAGCTGCCTCACGTTGAGCGCGTCCAGCTCCGAGGCGCGCGAGAACTGCTCCAGGCGGATCTGTTTGGGGGTACCTGTCCGTTAACGTGCTTGTTAGTGTTGCTGATCAGTTAGCTATTCGAACAAAGTTAAAGGCACTATTTTTCTCAGGATAAATATATTAGGAAAATCATTCTCGTTTGGCAGTCAAGTCGTTCTAAGCTGGTGCGGCGCATAAATGGTGTACACTACGCAAAGGAGAATGTTAAAATCCAGACCGTAGTTGCGTCTCGAAACATTTTTATACCTAATTTTAAAACCTTCTTTTGGATTATAATTTCACGTATATTTAAATGGGGGTTGTTTAAAAGATAATAAAAAAGAATGTGTGTACTGCGAAGTTAAACACCGCCATGTTTTGATTTTTTATTTATTTTAAAGCCCTGGGTACTCTAGTCTGACCTCATTGATGACTTTCTTCAGAAAGGGCAGTTGCGTAGTGCTCGAAACTGACGTGCATGTAAGACCAGATGTATGAACGTAAAGGAGGTAAATTAAATTTAATAATTTACAAAGAGATTATATATTAGTAATAATAATGAATGTGATAGGTACATCGCACACGTCTCCACAGAGTAGGCAATTCGTTCATGGGTCAATGTATACGCTTTTACAACAAACTTCCCATTGACATTCGAAACTTACCCATTAAACGATTTAAAAGCTGTATTAAAACCAAACTTTGTAAAAAAAGGGTACTATAAAATTTCAGATTATTTAGAAGATAAAGAAGCGTGGGATTGAGCTGTTCGCTCTGCTAAGCCTTGTGATAAAACCATAAAATTTGTATAGTTTTAATGTGTATAGTTTTATATACATATTAACATAGTTGAAAATTATACACAAACTGACATGATTACTTTGTAAAGTTATTTAATTATTGTGCATGTGAGGACTATGTGGTTTTCGTTTTTTTCCTTTCTTTAATTTTTTCTTTCTGAGTTAGTTTTAATGATGGTCTGGCAGTTTGAGTAGTTTACGCGGCCTACACAAATGTCCTTTCTTTGGTATTGTTTGTCGAGTTGAGCTCCACGATTACTGACAAATGCTTGCACTGACTGGACAGGTCCACTCAAATCTGTGTGGTTCTTTCTTCAAACCATTTCAGACATTAATCTACATGGTCCTCATATGGCCTGACCAAGATTATGTCTGGACTTTAAAAGATACTGTGACCTCTGAGTTTGTTTAGGTCTTTCTTCTCATAATAGTCAGATAGGAAACGCCGAACTCATCTAGCAAAATTCTTTTAACATGACGTGTAAAAGTGATTGTAATATCCTATTTACAGAATAAACAATTTCATTTAATATTGATATCTAGTAGGTATGCAATATAATGTTAACTTCCAAATATTTAAACTAGATATAAGTTAAATATAATAATACTTGCTGCACCCTAACAGGGTCAAGTACACATAAGTTATAGCCTAGCCTGCAACTGAGTGTACATTAAGCACAATAAATAAATAAAAGGAGTATGTAAGGGCCGCAGCAGGTGGCGTCCAGTCTTTTCTTTTTCTAAGTTCACTATTGTCCTAGGGCGTCCCCTCCTGGCGTTTCCACTCACATCTGAAGAACGTCACCAATAATGTCACTAATGTCCTAGGGCGTCCCCTCCCGGCGCTTCCACTCACATCTGAAGAACGTCACCAATAATGTCACTAATGTCCTAGGGCGTCCCCTCCCGGCGCTTCCACTCACATCTGAAGAACGTCACCAATAATGTCACTAATGTCCTAGGGCGTCCCCTCCCGGCGCTTCCACTCACATCTGAAGAACGTCACCAATAATGTCACTAATGTCCTAGGGCGTCCCCTCCCGGCGCTTCCACTCACATCTGAAGAACGTCACCAATAATGTCACTAATGTCCTAGGGCGTCCCCTCCCGGCGCTTTCACTCACATCTGAAGAACGTCACCAATAATGTCACTAATGTCCTAGGGCGTCCCCTCCCGGCGCTTCCACTCACATCTGAAGAACGTCACCAATAATGTCACTAATGTCCTAGGGCGTCCCCTCCCGGCGCTTCCACTCACATCTGAAGAACGTCACCAATAATGTCACTAATGTCCTAGGGCGTCCCCTCCCGGCGCTTCCACTCACATCTGAAGAACGTCACCAATAATGTCACTAATGTCCTAGGGCGTCCCTTCCCGGCGTTTCCACTCACATCTGAAGAACGTCACCAATAATGTCACTAATGTCCTAGGGCGTCCCCTCCCGGCGCTTCCACTCACATCTGAAGAACATCACCGATAATGTCACTATTGTCTTAGGGCGTCCCCTCCTGGCGTTTCCACTCACATCTAAAGAACATCACCAATAATGTCACTAATGTCCTAGGGCGTCCCCTCCCGGCGCTTCCACTCACATCTGAAGAACGTCACCAATAATGTCACTAATGTCCTAGGGCGTCCCCTCCCGGCGCTTCCACTCACATCTGAAGAACGTCACCAATAATGTCACTAATGTCCTAGGGCGTCCCCTCCCGGCGCTTCCACTCACATCTGAAGAACGTCACCGATAATGTCACTAATGTCCTAGGGCGTCCCCTCCCGGCGCTTCCACTCACATCTGAAGAACGTCACCGATAATGTCACTAATGTCCTAGGGCGTCCCCTCCCGGCGCTTCCACTCACATCTGAAGAACGTCACCAATAATGTCACTAATGTCCTAGGGCGTCCCCTCCCGGCGTTTCCACTCACATCTGAAGAACGTCACCAATAATGTCACTTATGTCCTAGGGCGTCCCCTCCCAGCGCTTCCACTCACATCTGAAGAACGTCACCAATAATGTCACTAATGTCCTAGGGCGTCCCCTCCCGGCGCTTCCACTCACATCTGAAGAACGTCACCAATAATGTCACTAATGTCCTAGGGCGTCCCCTCCCGGCGTTTCCACTCACATCTAAAGAACGTCACCAATAATGTCACTAATGTCCTAGGGCGTCCCCTCCCGGCGCTTCCACTCTCATCTGAAGAACGTCACCGATAATGTCACTAATGTCCTAGGGCGTCCCCTCCCGGCGCTTCCACTCACATCTGAAGAACGTCACCAATAATGTCACTAATGTCCTAGGGCGTCCCCTCCCGGCGCTTCCACTCACATCTGAAGAACGTCACCAATAATGTCACTAATGTCCTAGGGCGTCCCCTCCCGGCGCTTCCACTCACATCTGAAGAACGTCACCAATAATGTCACTAATGTCCTAGGGCGTCCCCTCCCGGCGCTTCCACTCACATCTGAAGAACGTCACCAATAATGTCACTAATGTCCTAGGGCGTCCCCTCCCGGCGCTTCCACTCACATCAGAAGAACGTCACCAATAATGTCACTAATGTCCTAGGGCGTCCCCTCCCGGCGTTTCCACTTACATCTGAAGAACGTCACCAATAATGTCACTAATGTCCTAGGGCGTCCCCTCCCGGCGTTTCCACTTACATCTGAAGAACGTCACCAATAATGTCACTCATGTCCTAGGGCGTCCCCTCCCGGCGTTTCCACTCACATCTGAAGAACGTCACCAATAATGTCACTAATGTCCTAGGGCGTCCCCTCCCGGCGCTTCCACTCACATCTGAAGAACGTCACCAATAATGTCACTAATGTCCTAGGGCGTCCCCTCCCGGCGCTTCCACTCACATCTGAAGAACGTCACCAATAATGTCACTAATGTCCTAGGGCGTCCCCTCCCGGCGCTTCCACTCACATCTGAAGAACGTCACCAATAATGTCACTAATGTCCTAGGGCGTCCCCTCCCGGCGTTTCCACTCACATCTGAAGAACGTCACCAATAATGTCACTAATGTCCTAGGGCGTCCCCTCCCGGCGTTTCCACTTACATCTGAAGAACGTCACCAATAAGGTCACTATCAGTGGCGTGCCCGTGCGATCAGCAAATTTACTTAAAATAATTTTTTCTTGTCATACCTACATGCAATCAGTAAATTATAACTAGCTAAATAATTTGCGCAACTGCTATCATGTACCCATGATTATTGTGTGCTATGTTTATGTTGTTAACAGTTATAAAACTATCCTTTAAAAGCTTTGAAAGGTGAATCGCTAGCCTCATATAGTGTCTTAATTATAGTGAGTTAGTGTGGCTTAGGATAAGTGCATGTTCATTGTATCGTGTTAAATAAAGATATTTGAAAATGAAAGTGGCGTGCCTAGGGGTCAAAATTAGGGCAAGCCGACAGATTTTTTACGATAAAAGAAAAGAACAGCCTAGTGAGGAGCCTAGGAGGAGGTGACTGATTTTTGTGAGTTGTTCATGGTACAACATTATTATAATTTTGGTTAGAAAACCTTTAAAATGCGAAGGGTTCTACATATTATTTCAAGCATTACTATATTATTGTCATAAGCGCCATCTGTACTAATGAATGCGCGTAATCACACCACTTAGCCGAACATTTTCACCATAATTCATATTCGCTTGTCACATGCAAAAATGTTCAACCAAAAACCACTAGATGGCTCCCAAATGATTGATTTGTTGTTATATTACTGTACACATAATTCTATGAGTTTAATTTTAATGTCGATTGAAAATGTTAACATGAAATAGTACCAAAATATATTTTATAATTTCTCATAAAGACAACTCTAATCTTTATTTCAAAACCTCTATGAAGAATCTCTTCGATAAAGTCAAAGTCAAATAATTTATTTCAATTAGGCACAAAGAAGGCACTTTTGAACGTCAACATTTACAGAAAAATAATAATTGATTCTAGTTGCCCCTTCCAAAAGGTAGTTTTCGTATGGAGAAGAATGTGCAAGAAACTCCACCGTTACTCTTTTAAAATGTTTTCACAATATCATGTATACATCAATTATATAATTATATGTGAAGACGATGCACCTAGAATAAAGTCAAAGTCAAAGTCAAATAATTTATTTCAATTAGGCACAAAAAAGGCATTTTTGAACGTCAACATTTACAGAAAAATAATAATTGATTCTATTCGCCCCTTCCAAAAGGTAGTTTTCGTATGGAGAAGAATGGGCAAGAAACTCCACCGTTACTCTTTTAAAATGTTTTCCCAATATCTTGTATACATCAATTATATCATTATATGTGAAGACGATGCACCTAGAATAAGATTACTATACCACGTTAGGTAAAAATAATGAAAAATTAAGGAATGACAGATAAATTAATCATGTGATAGATAGCATGGTGCTCACATATTTACAAACATGGTAAAATCATACGATATAAGTACCTAACATTTTTACAAGTAATAGGTACTAATAATACGAACGTACATCTCATTGAGATGTACGTTCGTATTATTAGATGGTTTGTTTTTCAGTGGTTTACCAAAACTACAAAAGCCATACAAACAACACTTCATGTGCTTTCATGGCACCAGCTACCTACCTAAGAATGTCTAATAAATGTCATAAAAAATCACAATCGAATGCCTATTTCAATCTTAAGTTCTTCGACTGACAAAAATACTTGTTTTTATTTCCGAGAAATAGGTACAGTCATTTGAGGTTGGTTACGGTGAAGTAAAGAGTTACTTACTGTCAAAAAACTCAATTTACATACCTTTTCAAACACAGTTTCCGAATTCCCATTTCGATAATAAAAATTACACTATAATCACTTACAAAAGCGAGGAATGACATCGCCACAATAACTATCACATTATTATAAACAATAAAAATAATTAATTACTTTAGAATTCACGCACTGCGCAGTGTCTTGCAACGACATACTTGCTTTACTCCTACTATTCATTATCAAACACACGATTCGTTCCATTCATAAAAAAATCAAAAGCCGGGCTTAAAAATTAGAACAATTTGTGAAATGAGTACATACTAATGGTATCAACAACGTTACCAATTTCTATGCGAAAGAACGGAGGTCCAGAAGCCTCATAAGAAGCCAGCTTGTGCGATCGAGAAAGCTATGCAATGTACCACAGAATTGACGTCTTCATTCATCGATGCGATCTCGCGTCCTGCTTATCGCTATAGTGTTAGAGCGAGATCGCAACTGCGGCATCCGAGATAGTTTGGCAACGGTGCGTGATGCAAAACGGCGCGGAATTCAAATATTATTCTTTGAGTACGTACATCTGGCATCGTAGCTTTTATAGCGTGCGCTTGACAGTGCAGCGCAGAGTTTAAGTTTTCTGTGTGAGATGTCGCACAGTTTGACTAGATCGATGTTTTTATCAATTCTTGCGACACGAATGATTGACCTGGTGCTTTACAAGTTTACAGGTGTAGTTTTTTTGTTTTTGTTTGTGGGCTCACGTTTGAAGGCAAGCCGGGCTTTTTGGCTTTAATGAAAGGAACACCACTGGTCACTATTGTCCTAGGGCGTCCCCTCCCGGCGTTTCTACTCACGTCTAAAGAACTTTACCAATCAGGTCACTAATGTCCTAGGGCGTCCCCTCCCGGCGTTTCGTTTCCACTCACATCTAAAGAACATCACCAATAATGTCACTATCAGTGGCGTGCCTAGGGGTCAAAATTAGGGCAAGCCGACAGATTTTTTACGATATTTTTTATTATTTTTTACGATTCCCCGTATTTACTCTCCTTTACACATCTCCCTCAATCTTTCCACCTCTTGTAATTAATTCACTTACTCCACTTTATTATTATTTATTTTCAAATCACACACCAACACATTTTCTTTTCTTTCTGGTTACGGATTGGTTTTCGACAAATAACCTAGTTCTCAATGGCAAGAAAACGAAATTCCAAATGTTAGAAATCTAGGACCCAACATCGTCTTAAATAAAGAGTTGCTTGAAACTGTAAACTCGGCAGTTTTTCTGGGCATAACAGTAGATGCCAAGCTTCAGTGGGGCCAACATATATCGAGACTAGCGGGAAGGCTCAGTTCGGCCGCCTACGCCGTCAGGAAAGTAAGACAATACACTGACGTTGATACAGCTCGGTTAGTCTATTTAAGTTATTTTCATAGCGTTATGTTCTACGGTATTCTTCTGTGGGGCAAAGCTGCTGATATTGAAAATATATTTGTCCTTCAAAAACTGTTCGAGCAATTTACCAGCTAGGATTTTTTCAAAGATATCGGTATCCTCACAGTGGCATCACAATTCATTTTCGCCAACATATTATATATTAGGCAAAATATACACTTATATACTAAAAACAGTGATATTCACAATGTTAACACTAGAAATAAGGATAAACTACGTACTCTCTTTCACCGGCTTCATAAGGTTCATAACTCATTTGTTGGGCTTGGTATAACCTTTTATAACAAGCTACCTTCTTCTTTGCTAGATTTGCCTTTTAATGCGTTCAAAACTAAAGTAAAATCCAACCTCTGTTCAAAGGCATACTATTCTATCAACAACTACTTAAATGATAAGAATAGTTGGTCGCTGTGATTAACTCAAGACAATGTTTAAATGTTCTTTCTCCAGAATTAGCTTACTTACTGACAGGTTATATGAGTTTATATATTTGTTTATAATTTTACTTTATAAGTCAATTTATTTTATTTTATTATATTGTTGACATAATCTACTCATTACAATGTTTTTTAGCTATGTGCGACCTCGATAATTTTTTATTTTACCTCAATGGTCCTACTTTATCAATTATAACTTCTAGTTACAGTTATATGTAAGCGGGCACGCCCTTTATGCCTGGAGGCTTTTATTTATATATTGTTTTCGTTTAATTATTTTTATTTCTGCTTGAGTATAGTTCTCGATATTTTTGGTTGGTATATTGGCATGTGCTAGCTGTCATATGGCTATTAATTTTATAATTTAAATTATGTTTTGTGTTGCGTAATGTAAATCATTTTGCATACTATTATATACAATCAATTTTTTCTAACTATTCAGACAGCTGTGCTGCTGGGGAGTTTGTTGCGCCACTTCTTCTTCCCAGCTAAAGCACTAGGAAGTGGTGAAGGGTGGGCGTTTTGGGGGACTGTCTTATGTAATTTTGACGTTCGAAAAGTGCTGATTCTCAGCCTAGTTTGAATAAATGACTTTTGTATTTTTTTTTAAATCGAATAATCTACATGCCGCCATCCTAACCCTACTGATCCTACTAATTACCTTTGAAATCAATTCAATTCTTCTTTTTTTAATTCAATCCTTTGAATTAAATAAGTAATTTCAATTTAATAAACTGTCTACTTACCCCAAATACCTCATTACAACGTACTTTTCATTCACTTAACTCAAAACACAAACACTATCTTATCACTGTTCTATACCTACATTAATAAACGAATGAAGTCAATTTATACGAACAAAATGCATATTAACTACTTAATTTGTACGGGTCTACCCTTTATAGCAGAACTTTTTATGTCATAATATTATTTTGCATAACAGCGCATAGCATAAACTTCATTTCGCAGAAAATCGTTTGGCATACACTCATTTATAATACATTAAAAACGCATAATTTTGTAAGTCAGAATCATCTTTAGGCATAAATTTCATATCCATAATAATTAAAAAGTAGAACCATCATATTGCAGAAAGTTCACTGTCAGAATCGTCTTTTGGCATACATACATTTCATATCGATAATCATTAAAAGGTAGAACTATCATATCTCAGAAAGTTTGCAGTTAGAATCATTCAAATTCAAATTCAAATTCAAATATTTATTGCAAAACACAGTACATATATGCATTTCCAGGTGTTAAGTGAATGCGCAGTCCACTGCATTTACCAATTCAGGCATGCAAAATTAAAAATTATAGTTAGACAATTTCATAAAATCCAATTAATCGGTTATATTTAATGTCATAAATTCGACAGAATAGTAATACCCTGTGCAATAATATACATTCAAATTAATAGATAGTAGTAAATAATGTCACAAATTCAAATTATAAGTAATGTCAGATTAAATAATGTCCAAATAATTAATGAACTTACCAATTTATAATTTAACATGCATTGTAATATTAAAATTATTATTGAAATTAAAAATATATACTAAATAAACATTCAAATTACATTATATAATTGCATCATCTTTTGGCATACTTTTCATATCCATAATAATTGAAAAGAGTCATCTATCACATTACGGAAAATTCATAGTTAGAATAATTTTGTATTTATGTGGTTCTTATTTACCTGTGGGAAGCATGCAAACAAGCTTACACCATGCATGCATCAAGCATGTAGCATGCAAATATGCAAAAAAGCACACCATGCATGTATGCATCAAGCATGTAGAATGCAAACATGCAAAAAAGCACACATGCATGCAGCATGCAAGCAAGCATGCAGCATGCAAGCAAACATGCAGCATGCAAGCAAGCATGCAACATGCAGCAGGCATGGTTTCTGTCACGGCTCCGGCGGTCCCACGCAAGCTTCTCGTCGCAGATGGTCGTAACGCTCACCACAGCAGCTTCGGCAGCCTCAGCCGCGGCGGCGAGCGTTAAAACCACCTGCTCCTCAGCTCGCGGGCCGCCTCGCTCCTCCGCGCCTACGCGGGCTTAAATTACACTAGGGGTAGGGCAGACAAGGCTACGTGCAGTCGGTTTTGCAGCGATTCGGTTCTGTCACTTCACTAACTTTTGTAGTACAACATATTGACTTTTTAAGACAATATTTTAATTTTAATTTAAGGTTAAGAATATGATTACATTTTATAGAAATGACAATAATTATGCCTAATAAAATTATTCCAAATGAAATTCTGCCATCTTCTTAATATGCCAAGTGAAATTATTCCAAATAATCGTCGCTCTAACTAAATAAACGTTATGTGAAACGAAATTATGCGAAATTAAGATTTGCCAAAAGTAATTATGCCAAATAAAATTCTGCCATCTTAAAAGTATACCTTTGTAAATTCGGACATATAAACATTCGGCCAAACAATAATTATATTAAATGATTTTTATGCCATATATATATTCGTTTAAAGAAGATTATGCCAAGTGTGTTATGCCAAATAAATTTCGGAGCATCAATATTCTGTCAGATAGAGGGAACCCAATTTGTACAAATTGTATGCTTCTAATGCGATAACGTCAAAAAACAACAACACATTATCAATCGAATGATGAATGATAAGATTCCGAACTCCGAGCCGAACGCATTACGAAATTCAACAACAACAACCGAACAACTGAGCATTCATTCTTGAGTCACGACGCGCATGCGTATTCTATCGTAACCCGGTACAGAGCGGCTTACCCAGCTGCTAAGAAACCGCGGTATCACGTGACCGAAGTGACGCCAAGACGGACTTTATTTATTGAATTCACAATAAGCCGGACACGTCCACGAGTTATTTTAGAGCGAAATGTTTTGTTGTTGGGACATAGTGACAAAAAATTTAATGTAGGCGTTTTTTAATGTTTTAATTTTATGGTGTATCAAATACTTATAGTGTGATTATTCAATGACGATAGAGTGGTTGTGTTCCGAATTTCCGAAGAGAAGCCGGTAGGAATCAGGTTGTTTGAAGCCTACGCCCCTGGTAGTTAGCCATTTCAGCCGAAAACGTATAATAAATAGCGGATCATTAATATAAGTAAAATTTTCTATTCAATCGAAAGAACGAAACGTCATAATCGGAATGTCTGTTGAACACACCATTGAATTTTCATGACTGTGTTGAGCTTAATAAGCATGTTATAGTATGCGTATACAGACCTCTAAGTTACCAGAATCTATCTATCTGTGTTTCTGTAATGGAAGATGTGCTAAAGAAACTAAATGCTAGTACTATTAAATCTTTTCAGGTCATTTGATTTGTCAAACGGTTTTATTGAACCAACCCGAGTGACAGCTTCTTCTGCCACTTGTATAGATAATATTTTTTGTAATTGTGATTACTTACATAAACAAATTGTAAATAAGTTGTCTTTTTCATTCTTATTACCTATTGTGGCAAAGTAATCTTATTCTAGGTGCATCGTCTTCACATATAATTATATAATTAATGTATACAAGATATTGTGAAAACATTTTAAAAGAGGTGGAGTTTGTTGCCCTTTCTTCTCCATGCGAAAACTACCTTTTGGAATGGGCGACTAGAATATTTCTTTTATTTGTGTAAATTTTGACATTCAAAAGTGCCTTTTATGTGCCTAATTTAAATAAATTATTTGACTTTGACATATTCATCCCTTTCATCTTATATGCTTCACCCATCACAGTCACCATGTCTTGGAATTGTTCTGGTGACGATGCAAGTTTAATTTGATCGCCAGAGGAGAACCTTCTCTACGCATTTGCCAGGCAACTCGCACTCACCCTCTTTCAAATCTGTCAGATAACTACTTTATGTATGTTTAATAATATTGTGCATACCATTATTATTGTCGGTCCCGTTATCGTCCGACCCGTTGTCGGTGTCGTCCATGAGCGGCGCGTCGTGCAGGCTGGACGTCTCATGGTGCGAGTCGTGCATGCTGGCCGTGATCCGGTGCACGTCGTGCAGGCTGGTGGCGTCGTGCAGGCTGGTGGTGTCGTGCCGGCGGGCGGGCGCCAGCTCCAGCTCGGAGGCCGCGCGCTCCAGCGGGCGCCGCACGAAGCTGCCCGACGTGCTGAGGAGGACGTCCGAGTCTGGGGAAACGAAGGATAGGTTAGTTATGTTGTAGGATATCGAGACGAGAGCAACCTCAGCTATCATCATAACAACCACAATCGCGCTGTTAAGGGCGGTATTGAACGATGGAATTATGTGATCTTCCAACTATGCTACAATTACAATCTTCTTGTGACGTAGTAAAATGCGGAGCAAAAGTCTTCAATTCTTCTGTAATATTGCGTTAGGGATGCTGGCCATATCACCACTGGCAATCTCTGTGGTGATTTATTTTCTCCGCGCCCACAAGTACGCTGACTGAAGTCGTACATCCAGGATCCAGCAGTGAAATGTCATGAATAATTAAGGTCTTTGGTAGTGGTTACCGTTGGGCAGTGGGTCGGCGGGTCGGTTGACGAACTCCCAGCCAGTGTCGTCAAGGTCTTCTATCTCGAAGCAGTCGGCGGTGTCGACGCGCGCGCTCTCGGCCGACGCGCTGCGCGACACCGACGACGACGACTCCGGCACCGGCACCAGGATGTCCGGCTCGCCACCTGCGTACACGCAACGGCGATGCCGGCTATCATTCTTTCAACTACCCACGCCTTCCCAAGTATAGGCGACGAAATCTAATTGATATTTCATGCGGCATCATCAATTTATCGATATCGTGATGGCTAAGTGGTTAAGGCCTCGCCTCTCTTGCACAAGGTTGTAGGTTCAAGTCCGAACAGGTACCACTGCGACTTTCAATTCATATTTATGTACTTTCTAAGTTTCTGTTGGACGTCACTGACACCAGTGAAGAAAAACATCACGAGGAATCTTGGACTTATAATCAATATAAGTCTGAAATCGCTAATCCGCCGTGAGCAAGTGAGTTGATTAATATTTATGCATTCTTTTTTATTATTTTTTCATACATTTTCTGCGTTTTACCTTCATGGGAAGATTGATAGCAGTTTTTTCTCGACTTTGCATGAATAAATAGCTATAATTTTGCATTCAAAAGTGTGTTATGCTAGTTGTCAATCTATTCTACTAATTGTATGTTAATGTGTTCACCTGGTGTGGTTGTAAATCGTTCTCCGTGTGGCCACGGCCGGTCGAGCGGAACATCGTTCCGTGTGTTACTGTGCACGTGAGCCGAGTTGAAGCAATTACCTGCAACATTTAGTTATACAGATCAGCACAATATTCAAAAATATTACAGACTTATTGTAATATTTTAATAATTGCTTATACATAAACCGATAATAATCCTACTATTGTAACCACGTAATTACCAAAATTGTTCTAATTGCAAATGTGAAGGCTACAGGAAACCTATAAGTTAAAAGTTAGCGAGATCAGCTGAACGAAACAAAGACGCTGCTGGACAATTTACGCCATTTTTTACAATTTTGGAAATTTCCCGGCAGTATGTATGTCAAAAGGACAGAGATCAATATTTAGCACCTAGTGTTGCTGCGCGTATGCGGCCGAACTGCATCATATCAATTATGTATGATTCAGCAGAATATTCAATAATAAAACCAATCCCACGTGTAAGAACTTACGATAACGGCGACCAAAGTATAATTACCTTTTTCCAGACAAGTGGGTAACATTGACAAATTGATTAAATATTTATTTATCTATCCTGATACACGCCATAACCTAGAATTTGTTGAATTTAATTGATTAGTCATAGCAATTCTATTATTTCATTAGAATTATAATGACAATAAGCATCAATTACACACAGAATGACATGTGTAAAATAGATAAGATATAGCGGTAAATTACGTCAGGAAACACGTAGTCTTCTCCCTATATCACAAAGCATAAAGATTAAGTTCTTCAATCAGTGTTCTTGAAAGTCGCTGGACGGTTAGAACGTCGCCCTCAGGCTACTCAGACGATATTGGGTTGGCAGGTAGCAGCTGGATGAGAGGGGCGAGCAGCGATTACAATAGCGTGCGATTGAACAGGGCTATGTCCAGCAGTGGGCTGCTATAGACCGATGATGATTATACTCAACCACTAGGTAAAAACGTTTGTATTTGGGTATTACTTGCGCATCCCCGTGAGGGCGGCGGCGGCGCCGGGTGCGGCCCGTTGCGGATGTCGAAGGCCGAGTTGATGAAGTCGTTGATGTTGCTGGTGAGCCCCTTGAGCGAGCTGAAGGGGCTGGCGCCGGCGCGGGACCCGCGGCGCCGGTACGCCGCGCTGTTCACGTGGGAAACGCACAGGGTCAGGAGTTCCTCCTTCTCTGGAAATTGAAGTCTTACATTACATACATTAATATGATTGCTGACATGAATGTGCATGTTTTATTAAAGTTTCAACTCTTGCACAATTGTCATTCTGCTATCATCAACATTGTCCTGACTCTGAAGAACAGGTGATCTAAATTGAATGATGAACAGATGGTCTAAATTGAATCATTTTGGTGTTTACTTTTGATTATTTATATATTTATTTATTTTTACACACTTTTATTTGAGAGATCCCAACCTTCATATAACACACATATTCATATTCACTTAGCTTGACCGCTGACCTGAACAAGTTGTCAATAAATTGCTAAGGTATGGATTCTCCTTACCCTACCAGCAGTAATTGTGGTGGTAGTGGTGGTGGCGGAGATGGTGGTAATATATAAGGAGACTGGCAATTAGTGACCGATACTTAAACACGTACACTTAAACACTCATCATTATGAACAACTTTCGCGAAAAAGAAAATTTGCTTTGCTGATTTTGATGAGTTATGCGAACATAAATGTAAGGAACAACAGGGTTTTTTTCGCGATTTCTCGTTTTGTTCCATAGTAAAAGTTGTTCAAAATTATGAGTAGTCACTGTTTAAGTATCGGTCACTAATTACTAGTCACCCTATATATCGCACACCGGGTGCAATAACGTCATAAAAATGCTAAAATTGGTAAAATGAGTTCTTGATCACAAATGATGTCAAACATGCATCTAATGACCAACTGAGGGTTTTTGTAAGCGCTAGTGCGAGAACGTCCTAATAGGGATGATGACTAAATTTTCTTTCTCTTTTACAATCTGTAAAAAACGTCATTTGTTACTTATGACGTTGTAGCACCCGGTGTGCGATATGTAATAGGTACCTATTCGAAGTTCATTAAGTATATTGGGTGATTTCCCTAAAGGCCAAAATAATGGTAAATTAATGTTGCTGATATGATTGTGGTAACAATTGGCAACAAGTCATTTTATTTTGGAACTTAGTCATAATAAGTAACCGTTATTCCGTGCGGGAATCGAACCCGCGACACGCAGCGCAGCAGTCAATCGCTTAACCACTGCGCCAACCGTGCCGCCAATAAAAAAAAAAAAAAAAGTAAAGTAGTAAGTAGTACTTAAATAGGAAAAATATTAGGTATTTCAAACATGAAAGGAACAAAATAATAAAAATAACTACAATTCTAATATTCCTATATGTAATGATTTCCATAGCTGCCATTTCAGTTCTAAAACTCGCTCTGTATAGGCATCAATTAATGAAGAAAGACAAAATTAAAATGTTTTGACGCTGTCACATCATGAAGGTCAAATAAATTGTATCATGTTATGAACACAAACCTTTTACCTTTTATATTGTTTCTACACTAGAAGTAGTGCAAAAATCATAACTATATTAGAATAATTTATTTATTTAGTTAATTCAATGTTGTGTCATTGTTGCCAACAATGACTTTAAATTTTATAAATTAATTCAATCAATGTCGAGAACCTTTTTGAAGTTTAGTCTGAATTTACTTCTGCACCACCATTTAACAGTGTAAATATTAAAGTTTCCAAGGTTTCTGTTTGATTTATGTAACAATTCATATGATTGTATAGACATAAGCAATAGCATAAGTTATGTAGTACCCAAAACTACTATATGTGTGCTATTATACCACTGTTTGCTGTAACCTCTTGTCGATCAAAAGCAGAATCGCAAGTACCCTGTCTACTACGGTACCGTACGGTGTCTTACTACTCAGTTCGATAAGATTTTCTGGGATATCCAGTTCTTTGTTATTTCTGCTGAAAAATTTAGAAGTATTGCTCTTAAAATTATAGCAGAATTAAGTACATAACAATCCTAATATCATAATTTCTATTTTAAATATTCTATTATATCTTTTTTCTCTTTTTATTTTTTTTACCTGTATAGTATATATACTATAGTATGTATATACTTCAGTTTAGTTTTATTTTTTATATTAAACCATACTCTCTATTCAATGTAGGTAATTTATATCGCACTCCATTTATGTTTGTTTAATTTTTTAATATTATGTGGAAAATGTTGTTGGTTATACATTTATACTCCCATTTTTATTTTAAGTTCTATACCATAATATTGTAACGTATATAATAAATAAAATAAGTAGTAATCAATGTATCCAAAACAAGTTTGATTTATGAATAAGTTCAATATTAAAGGCGCCATTGAAAACTTGACCATGATACAATTATGTTCAAGAGCAGATCATGAAAGGTCATAGCTACAGCAATAAGCTGCTGCAAAGTAACATGTGGCTGCAGTCTAGGAAGCCTATTTATGTGATATCTTAAGTTTATGACAAAAACAAATCAAGGTCATTAATATTGTGAAACAAAAGTACCTACTTACACATTCTTTGTTGTCAGAAGTTGTTTTATTTTATTTCTTGACTGACCCTGACTTTTAGCAATAGATTGCTTTTGCTCAACAGCATGAAACATTGTTCCAAAACCTAGAAGACCAGAATAATAACCAATTTCGGGATAGTCCAAATATTATGATCTTGTTAATAGCATTAGTGTGGCCTACGCAAGTGTGTAATATTACATTTGTATTTTATAATTTAAATTATGTTTTGTGTTGCGTAATGTAAATATCATTTTGCATACTATTATATAGAATCTTTTTTACTGAACAGACAGCTGTGCTGCTGGGGAGTTTGTTGCGCCACTTCTTCTTCCCAGCTAAAGCACTAGGAAGTGGTGAAGGGTGGGCGTTTTGGGGGACTGTCTTATGTAATTTTGACGTTCGAAAAGTGCTGATTCTCAGCCTAGTTTGAATAAATGACTTTTGAATTTTGAATTTGACATTAATAGCTTGGACAGCCTTAAGTATGCTAAACCTATAAACAAGCAATAGGTTTCACGAAAAATCTGAAAATATGTCACGTTTACCAATAATAATACTAATTATCAGTGTAAATACTGTATTGGCAATGATTTGGACATTTATGATTGTGTCATGAGTCAATATTTAAGTTAGTCGACTTTGGCTGCAGTCCAGTCATGTGAATGTATTAAATAAAATGTTAATAGGACTGCATAAATTATAATTAGCATACTCAAAGTTTGTTTTGAACTGTAGACTACAGTTAGTGGCAGTCATAAAGTGGTTACGACACGTACCGACGCATCCTCTGGTGGAGACGTTTTGCCGCTGCAGGAAGCACTGCAGGTCGCGCACCTTGAGGTGGGCGATGGCCTGCCTGGTGAGCGGGCGGGTGGACAGCACCCGGCACGGCGCGCACATGGCGCCGCCACCGCGCCGCAGGCAGCTGCTGCAGTAGTAGCGCTCGCACTCGCAGCACGCCCGCTTGCGCTTGAACATGCTGAACTGCACCGCGCAGCTCTCGCAAGGCATCTTACAACACCCGCGTCTCTCTACTACGGTCTAGCATACTCCGCGCCACGCACTCCACTGCTCCAGCTGCGTCACATACACATTACAGTCACGCGGACACTACTGTATTTACTATTTTTTTAATAAGATTATCAGACATTTGATATTTTTATAGCGTAATATTTATGTTAAAAATCAAAACATATGAATGACACACCTGCCATCATGAAAACCACGTTCCTTTCTACGCAGATTATACAAAATCAAAGGAGACATATTTTATAAAAACATAGTTTGTGTATTAGCTTTAAAATATATTTTTCAACTGTAAATCATTCAAAAACTTTTACATAATTTGAAGAGCTATGAACAGTCTATTGTTTGAATTAAATGGCAAAGGCAGTTTTTTTTAAATATCGTGTAAAGGAATATTGAAATTTACATTTTTTTTTACATTCCTTGTATGACGCAGCGATGAAAGAATATACAGCCTAATTATGCGATACGCAAGAATCCCCTCAGACCATACTGTTATCATTATTATTGATTTGATAACGCTTTGTCGAGTAAGTTTGCTTTACGTGTCATGAATCTGATGCTTCTTACAAAAAGCTTTTAAAACCAAACCAGTCTTCCTATTTTGGTTTTTACTTCTGCTCATTACTGGTTGGAGGAATGTTGCCAAGATCTAGAATAACTGAACTACTCAAATGTAGATAGAGCAAAGTGACAGTCTTTATAGACCAGAGGTTCCCAAACTTTTTATGTTTTGGATCACTTGGCATGTTTTTCGGTTTTGGGTAGACCCCTACCCCTGCTTACTTAATATTGAATTTTTGCAAATTCATCAGCTTCAAATTAACAATCAACTTATTATCTGTGTATAAATATGGATTATTCCATTCATGGAAAGCCAAAATTAAAATCACGACTCACGACCTGCTTAAATGAGATCCACTATTTGAGGACCCCCATTTACACCTCATGGACCCCCATTTTTGTTTCCCGCTGACATGGACCCCTTGCAGGTCGTCGTCGACCCCTGGGGGTCGATGTAGACTACTTTGGGAATCACTGCAATAGACTACAGACCAGTGGACAGTGGTAGATAAGCTAAGTTCGTGAGCTTACTTATTTTCTGGTAGGATTGAGTTCAACGAAAAATCTGCCCATTAGACCGAATGAAATGCAGCAGATGAGATGATGTGATGAATCTATTGTTGCGTGATCCTTGGGGGTCATGTGTATTCTCAAAACGTAAATCAACCGGTATATTCCAAAATTAACCGGTGTATTTCTCAGTAGCAGCCCGGAGGAGTCTGGATTCGTGCCCGGTTGATGGCTTACCCCCTATTACACGGGACTCAAACATAACTGGCGAAATCTGGGTGTACTATATCTATAGGTACACCTCTGCCTAACCCTTCGGGAATTAAGTACAGGCGTGTTGTTATGTGTGATTGTTTGTGTCAGTGAACCGGTTTTTACCCGACTACGGCAAACCAAAAAGGTGGGTTATGATTTTGACCGGTATGTAATGTATGTTCATCTGTTCCCTCATAACTTCTAAAGTAGACCGTACTCATCATAATTTGACAAATGAGGTATCGTTGGAAGCGCCTTGATCGTCCGCTGGTTATAGGTCATGTGATGTCAAATTAAATTATGGGGCCCTCTAGAGGACATAAAGTGATGAACGAAAAAAAATTATAATTAATGATGCCATGTTGGGTATCAAATGAAAGGGCTTAATTAGCACATTTCAAAAATATATATATTATAACTCCAAAGAAATTTGAATAAAAATGAAAGTTATTAATTAATTAATTAACAATTATAAATTGAACCCCCACTACGACAAAAAGTCATCTAATGACAACGGATTTTTTTTGTCCTTCTGTGATGTCTTTTATAAACCTTTTAAGATGACTTTTTGCCGCAGTTTAGTTTTAATTTTATAAATTTTATTTTTTGTACTTGACTTTTTTAACCAACAGGCAACAGCACACAACATATACCAGCTACAAGGTCTACAGTTTAAGAAGTGGTCCCGAGTTATTAAGCTGATGCCAAATACAACACGAAAAAAAAAGAATCGCTGAGGACAGGATTCGAACCTGCGCGGGTAGAACCCATTGGATTTCAAGTCCAACTCCTTAACCACTCGGACACCTCAGCTGCAGAAATTAATGTTTAATTTATTGTTGTGAGCTGCTGAACATTGGGTACCGTTGTATGATGGTCAGATTTGTTTATTCAAGTGTATGTAGCTTTTAGAACCGTACCGGTACTGGTGTTTCATTTTTCGTACAAACATTAAAAGGAATACGTTAAGAGCTCCACCGAGAGCCGAGGTCGCCTAACGTGTATACAGTTCGCATTCGAAGCTAACACGTGTGAAATGCGAAACAAACTTGAGTGCAGCGACGCGCTGTTTTAGTTTCTGTTGACTACCATTTTTGCAAGTTGCAGGTGAAAAGAGATTTTTCAATTTAAATTTCTATGAATCCTAGAAAAAAAATTTGTTTTTGACACAAGTTTTTTTGGTTTGGTATGTTAGTCAGGGAACATAATTGTCTAGCAAATTGACTATCAACTTAAAATTGACCGTGCAAACAGATCACGAGTGTCATTCTTTGACTGTTGCACGAAATGGCTATAGGTACGTACACTCACCGGTATGTAGGTATACCTACAAAAAAATAATCTCATAGTGTGTCAATTTGAATCAATTTATTTCAATGTCTGTATAACCTACATACTTATAAGTTTTGGTAAATAATCATATCTACGGCTGTTCAGCCTGATCAGTGCGCTAGAAAGACAGTTACGGGCAAAAAGTTAATTGTTTGGGAGGGTCCCGCAGAAAAACTGAAACGACTTTATAACGAGTTTTACGTTGCTTGGTAGCCCAGCGAGTTAGTGGAGTGCACCCTTTGTATAGAGTCAAAGAAATGCATTGGCAAGTCGGCACCACTCGACTGGCGCACTGTCGCACACGACTGGTGCGAGCGCCTGCAGTTATAACGAACGCACATTGTCGCACAACTGTAACAAATGTCACACTTTCCTTCCCTGTTGATACCAGGCCACCACTTCTTTTTTTTGTTTTTTTGTAATAACCAAATAGACTATACCTACAGGCAAACATGACGGTTAACTGCTAAGTGCTATTCTGACGTCAACGTTTAATTAAACAGCTGTTAAATGGTCGGTTTGTTGTTCTACGACAGTTCGGACATTTTGGGGTGTCGATGACAAAACAAACCGTTAGGTACGTTAACTTGACGGCACCACCGAAAATAATAGCAAACAGAATATGCGGGAAATTTCGTCTAGCATCTTTAGATAGGTACCTTTATTTAGATAAAAACATCAAAATTGACTGTTTAATTATGTATTTAAACTACCTAGCTATAACAGCACAGGCGATCTCTCTTATCTGTGATAACTGTAACGGCAAGGACGCGCAGGTATTACTTAATTATTGAAGCTGTCCTCTAATCAAAAACTAAGAAAAAGAAGCTTCTTTTATGTAGGTAAGTATAAGTACCTACTATATCTAAAGTAAGAAAATTCACAAAGCTCTAGTCCTTACTCCGTCCTTTAATTGCCTGCCTTTTTGTATTTTCAACACTATCAAACTTCAAAGGAATTCAGATTTTCAGTGAAAAATAAAATGAGAAAAATTTGGCGAGAAACCTTGTCGTAATGCGAAGCCTTCCAGTCTATAAATTAACACTCGTTCACAAATTGATATAAAACCAATAAGAAATTCCTGGGTTTATTGAAAGAATTTAATTATTTTTAAAGTCTTATCTACTACCTTTATTTTATTAATAAAGTCGAAAGCCTCGGTGACGCAGGGGAGGTGTGATAAATTACCTTTATTTATGAGTCGTAGTTATTTTGCTAATAAATTACGTCTGTGTGTGTGTAAACAACATTAGTTTAGTACAGTGGACACATTAACCATCTAATAAAGTAGGCTATAAAACCACTGGGTTGATTTTTATGGAATTCATCAACGTTTTTTGGACAGAGAAGGAAAATGAGGTCATGCGACGAACTTCACTTGCTATCTCTTTCTACAGGTCGTTCATACATACATGCTAATGCTAGGTATTTGATCAAAATAATAGCACCTGTATATTGTTTTAGGACCTACGAGTCATCTTTTATCCATTATTTTATTGTTATGGTTGCATTAACCGTTCGTGGAATCGCACATTTCAATTTAAAAAAAGTAATATTTTCTTCATTAATTTCTATTGTTATAGTGAATGATGCGCGTGCGACTAAATAACGAAGTCGTTAAATAACCGTCATGCGTTTACGTCATAATAAGCACACTGAGTTACTCGTAGACTGTTACTCAAAATTTGGCGCTCCTCACTACAGCTGAGGTGTCCGAGTGGTTAAGGAGTTGGACTTGAAATCCAATGGGTTCTACCCGCGCAGGTTCGAATCCTGTCCTCAGCGATTCTTTTTGTAACAATATTTTGGTTTATCTTGTTTTAAAATTTAGCGTCGTACAGATTGAATTTTGGACAAATTGCAATTTGTTTCAAGAGATGCTAATGATTTTTTATGTGATGTTACATACCAAACAACAAATATGTCTTTATTGTTTCTATGTATAAAATTATAATATCGGATATTATAGATAATTATGTGCGATTCGTCAAACCTCTTTCAACAAATATTCGCTAACGTTTTATGCCTTATCAGAAGACACATTATATTTGAGTTATCAATAGCTCTATGTTACTTATTTACCATCTCGCATTACTTATGACTAGCAGTTTTGGAGATTGCTTTGGACACACAAGCTGACATATGCAACCTATATTTTGTACCTATTTCGAAGCCGATTTTAGATACATCAAAATTCTATCAATATTCACCACAACCAGGTTGGAGTTTGCCTAGAATACGTTATGAGGAAAACCAATATGGTACCTATTATTGTGAATTTTTAACAAAATGATTTGGTTTGTTTCCTCGAATTCATCATCCATGCAACCGTGAGTCAACGCTTCTGTGAAACCATTGAGCCCGGTCACAGTATAGTACGGTGAGCCAGGTCTATTGGACACCGCGACTGGGTGGCTGTAATTATTTTAATGTACTTCCTGGTATTCCTGACTGGTGGTAAGTATTATCTCTTTCGAAGGGGCCTGGGTATTTTTAAGATAACACTGGGTAAGGAAGAAATCGGTTTCTTAAAATACCAGTTCAGCACGAGTCATCATGGCTACGATTCGACTATGTATTAGAATTCGTTTTGGTCTCGTTTGTTGTGCCTTTGGAAATCCTCGTGAATTTTCTCTAAGGGGTCTGTCCGACTCGTGCTACCTGTGGCCGGCGTGGGCTCTGGGTTAACTTAACGACTAGAACCTACCTAATAGACAAGTACTTAGAATAGATATAAATAAAATGTTCATCCCCGTTTTGTAATATAAAGCATTAGTAAGTACCTAAATATTCATAAATATGTTGAGGACAACTTGCCGTATCTGCTGAAACATTCGAAATTGGAAACCTCAACCTACTAAACCGTTACGTGGACTGAAATCCTGTGTGAACAAACTGATTCAAGTCTAGTAGGCCATCGGTCAAGAAAACAATTAGATAAGGAGGATACACGTCTGACTGACGACAATAAGATTGCTCACAAAATAAACCGGAGATCACTTCTGATGCTACAGAACAGGTAGATACTTCAAATCCGACTGTTGAGAGTCGGTCTTGACAAGAAATGTCGTCGAGGAGCAATCCTCACACCACTGGGTTTTTCCACGGTTGTTGACCTCTCCAAACTCTGGAAATTGAGGAAAAGGAAACATGGAAGTCATTCGCATGGACATGCGAAAACGTACTCTATGGAAGTAGAGGTAAAGTGCGTTTTCATGTGCAAGTTCTCATGTAGATGTTAAACTTCACTTGTTCCATTCAAATCTATACTCTACGGGGTGGATATACGGTTGAGTTTAACAAGTATGGCATCGTTTAGCAGGAAGTAGGTTAAGCACAAGTTATTTTTCCCAGTTCCTCGCGAGGCGCGGACGACCGGAGTCGGCTTGAAGCTGGGATAAGTTCAGCACAATGTATGAATTGAAATGATTTTACAGTTAGAATCTTAGAAGAGTTGCTCGAGATTTTCTGTGCTGCTTTCTACCTTGCAGTCTTATGAGGATTTTTCTGGTGGGCCACAATATTTTCGTCAAACAATATTTTTAAGTATTCGGTAGTTAGTAGTAAGACCTATTTGGTCATGCCAAAAGCAAGTGAGGTCTATATTCCTAAAAACTTGAAAAGTTAAAATATCATCAAAAACTTGTTTAAACACTATTCTATTGCTTCTATTGTAGTCTCTGGTGATCTTAGATCTAGAGCCCGCAATGGCACCCATTTTTTTTCGGAATACTATGTTATCCTGAAAAATAAAGCTGCATGCTTATTCTAGATAGGTTTTAGTATGCGCACTATTGTCTGCCAGCAACCTGTAGCACGTGTACTGCTGTCGATGCGGCGGTGCGGGCTGGCCACGTCCAGACTGCCTGCACTCCCGCTTCGCAGCAGCCGACTTTGTTTACCGTGAAGACACGTGAATGACACATGTGATGTACCGTAAACTGCTCCAACTTTGCCTGGTCGTCCTAAGTTTGCCTATAATGAAAATGATGTAATATCTTTTTCATTTTACTTGTATGGCAATCGAAACTTAAAGCTGTCTATAAAATCTCAAAGTTTCCTTTGCCATACAAGTAAAATGAAAAAGATATTACATCATTTTCATTATAGGCAAACTTAGGACGACCAGGCAAAGTTGGAGCAGTTTACCGGTACCTTTTATTGTTTCAAAGTGATTGCTTTGAAAAAGTTGTTACAGAAGGGTTGCAAAAAAGTAGGTACTATTGACGATTGTGGGCTTTTGCTCATAGAGACCCGGTTCTTGACCTAGCGGGAACATTTTAGGCTTGTTGTGTTAGTTTTGTATGTTATCTACTATTGAGGTCTGGGAATGGAATTACCTATTCATATACCAACCTGCCTTACAGTCTGTGGCGTAGATAGATCTTATTGACTAGATTCATTATAACGAGCAACATGGCGCCGCACCGGCTAGAACAGTCGTCGCGGTAGGTTCCTATAGGTATACAATAACGCCAACTAAGTTGAAACATAATCAGGTGAATCAACATGGCCTCCATTATGTCTTTGTGCTGCAAAATACAACATAGCGTCACATTCTACTTAGCGAATTAGAAAAAAAAATGTTAATGCTTATCGCGCAAACTATATCAATTGATGCTACGTTCACACTTTCAGGGGATTTCCTGAAATCTGCTGACTAATGACTAACACATTGGTATTGTAATAATTATTTTGATTGAGTAGTCAAAGTCATAGTCAAATCATTTATTTTAAATAGTCCCATATAAGGCACTTTTGAACGTAAAAAATTACAAAAAAGGCAAGGAGAAGAATGGGCAAGAAACTCCACAATTACTCTTTTAAAATGGTAACAAACAACTAAAACAGATTATAAAGGAAGATTATAATATGTAAGGCTAGCTCACAGAGTACTTTTTGGCTAGCTTCAGAAGAAACCAGCTATCTAATTACGCAACACATTTTCGTAAACGATTACGACAAATTTGTTTCATTGTGAGAGTTCAACAACATTCATTGCGTTATTTACGTAATTGAGCAAATTTTTTTTTCGAACTTATGTAGCAATGGAGCAATTAGTTTCAAAACGATTTAAATTCCGATTGATCGTGTATTACGTAATTAGGATAATCAGTGTTTTAACTTCATTGTATCACTGCAGGTGTCAGGAGCATGGTCCCTTTTTATTTAAATTGGAGGCAGGCATGAAAACCGCGGGGTTTACCTAGACGAGGTCTACCTCAATTGGAAAATATTAGAAGCCTGCTGAGGCTTTTGGGGCAAGGCTAGCCTTGCCCTTAAAGCGGTTCGTGCAAAAGCGGTTTGTTGCCAGTCTATTCTGTAAATTACACCGTGAAAACATCGGTTAAATGATTTGGAAGTGAGCTGTTCAGCTGTCATTCCACCTGATGCTAGGATTAACACTATTGACACTTAACTTTCACCTCACTTTAAGTTCGCTTAACCTACGTTTTCACGGTTAGATTTTTATAGAATAAATGGGATAATACTGTTGAACTGACCTACGACCAGCCGTGAATGTTTATAGCCCTACGACCATATATTATGTGTCATATAATCTTTATTATAATCTTTATTTATTTATATAAAATAGATTGTAGTACATGTAACAGTTTTCACAAAGTGGGTAGTATAAAATTACTGGTAATCAAGTGGGTGACGTGCTGATCTCCTTGCTAGGCTATGAAATAGCCTGTATTTAGGATTGACAATGCCGATCCCCTTTAATTGTATTACTACAATTTTATTAATAAGTTAATTTTTACATTTTTTAAATACACAAATTAGTGCGCGAGGTAGTTTGTGTGTGTGTGCGTGTGTGTGTGTGCTCGTGCGTACGCGTGTGTGCTGTGTGTGCGTGTATGGGTCTTTGTGTGTGTATGCGCAGAAGCGTGCGTAAGTAAGGGTATTGGATTAGTGTGGGTCTGTTTTAGGTGAGTAGTACAATACAAACAAACTTGTCATAGCTTAAATTAAATATTTTTCTGTTTCATCCTAGGTTTTATTTTGGAGGAATGTGCGGACAGCCTTTTTACAATTATGATAAGACAATCTATATGTTGGACATTTTTTGTTTATTGTATTGTAAAGAGACTGACCTAAATAATAAAATAATCTTTTAGTAAATGTTAAGCGGGATTTTGGAGGAGTACATATTAAATCTTTTCGGCGTTTGGTAATTTCAATATAGGGGGTTATGCGGTGTTGCAACAGAATTGAGTGTTAAATATAGTGTTGCCGCACGTTGAGGACGTTGCAGTTTTTGTATAACTGATTAGTTGGATTTTGTGGACGGAATTTAGCCTAGGTACTTTTAGTATGGCCCGATATGCAACTTCCAACGGTTTAAGGATAGTTTGTGCAGCACCACCCCAAAAGGGAATACAATAGGTAATAATAGATAGGCATAAGATTAAATAGACAATACGTATAATTATAGGATTAGCAATATTTCTTAAAGTTTTGAAGATAATATATAAGTTTGCGAACTCTGCCAGTATGAGATTTAAATTTAAGATCTTATCTTATCTATGACTATACTTATGTATTTGATTTCATCCGTAGAGGATATAGGTGCACAGTGGCATGAAACTTGAGTTTGCAAATTGCATGTGTGAGCTTTAAGTGATATTGGTGATTTTGGTCGGGTAGCGTCACGTGGTAGGGTCACGATAAAATATGCAGAATGTTCAACAGGCCGAGAGGCACATGACCGGTGCTATCCGTGAACTGTGTCATTTGACACGCCGCCATGATTGATGCCAGGCGCGTGGGCATGTTTGTGTTATGTTGACATTATTTATCCAGTGTGGGGTGTGGGCGAGGTAATAATGATAATAAATGGGTGTTAGAATGTTAGGTACTAACTAGTATGGTTGTCTACTACTAGGCTCTGGAAAAGGCTGAATGTAATGTAACGTGTAATGGGAAGCTAGTTTTTGCAAGTCCGACTTAACGCCAAGTATTCTTAAGTCGTAGGTAAGTATTCTTACCTACTTAATAGACACAACAAATTAATATTAATGGTTGCAGAACACGATCAAAAGATGTGTAATAACTGTAAAATTAAAATCATTGTCAGCAAAATAATCAATTAAATCAATGACACAAACTATGGATAACTAATGAAAAACCTAAATATGTCACTAGTCAAGCTTGATAATAATTTCAATCGGAAACGAATGAATTCTCTAAAATTAAATCTTAGGTAATTGCTGAAATGTTTCCACAATTTTCCTTAATTCATGATTAAATTACATAAAACAAACGAGCATCGCTGTGGTTTCTGATTGAGAGAGGTCGAGGAACCGGCGCAACATGTTAGGGGTTATTGGCACCAGTTTCAGTTGGTGTCAGTAAATATCTCCGGATGGTCGCGCTGGGCGGGCGGCGCGCTGGCGGGTCGATACAGGCTCCTGTACCGTAACCGACACTGTACAAGATTGTGCCGTAAATCAAATACTACTAGCTCTTGTAATTTTCTTTACATATAGGTATTACAATTGTTGGGTGACGGTTTCTATTTTACATAATATTTATTAAATCCAAGTGTAAACTTGTTCAACTTATCCTTTCTTCGTTTTGTGTGTGTGTGTCTATTCGGCTGTAGTATGTCAGTGTATTTCCACAAGGCTTTGAGCTTGTATCCTTCTTTTTGAAGATTGCAGGAAGAACACAGTATAACAGTAGAACTTGTGGTTTTCAAAGTAGATGACTGAACAAAATCCACAAACATTTGAACATACATTTATCTATATTATTTGTAGATGGACTGTTTTTTCATCATTCGTATTTACAGAAACAATATTAATTGATGCGAAATATTTCATCACTTGCGATTCGTAAGCACATTAGGCTATATGACGTTACTTTTTAATATTGCCGATCTGAGATCCGTTGGCGATGACATAAATTTGAATTATGCTGACCTCAAGACATTGCACAACGTTGCACAACGTTGCCACCCCATCGTGTCATCTAAAATAGTTGCCTATTGATGAATAGGCACCAATCAATGTGACGTATTTAATTTATTTGACGTAAATGTGACTCTAACTTTGCATAGGTGTCTTCCTTTTGACCCAGTAACTCAGACCAGAAGGCGAAAAGATATTGTGGCCTACTCTCCAGGGGTTCGATCAGTGTTTGCTAGACGTCAATATACTACACAATCTACCTACATTTATAATAAACTCAACCATACGTGTGAAATATATCCTTTACTGTTGTACAACTGTAAAAAGAAAATAGTTGATTGGTTGAGATCTCTAACGTATGAAGATACAGAAAACATTCTAATCAGGGGGAGCTAATAGGCTGGACACACACTCTCTCTCTCACACACACACTCACTCACACACACAAACACTCACACAACCACATACACGTTCACTTCTTACACATCTACATAGAGCTGCTTAAATAAAATTATTTTTATTTTAATTAATTTTATCAATTTTATTTTATTTTAATCAATTTAATGTAATTTAATAACTTAATTTTCATTTTACTTATTTTTTTATTTTTACTATTTCTCAGTTCCTGTAGAAATTTGCTTCATCACTTGCATTGTAATTGCTAGCACCTAAGGGAAGAGCGAGACAGCTCCGACACAAGTACTTTTGTAACTTACTGGGGCTGCCTCAATTTATGTATGACACAATGTTTTGAGATGAAATAAATATTTTTGTATTTTGTATTGTATTTGTAGGGGTCTGTTTGGGGTTCCTAAATACCTACCTTGGATTGTTTGAATATTTAGTACCTACTTTAGATTTTTTTTAAAAGCAATATTTTTCTTTCTTCGGTTTGTGAACAAGGTACGGGAAATACCTACTTGTGCTGTCTTTACGGTTGAAAAACAGTTCTACCACCTACCAGATGAAAGTTGAATATGCGCTGGTGACTGATTCCAGCTACAGCTACTACTACTAGCAGCTATTAGTTTCTGTATTTAGATATTTGGATACAGACGAGCTGACGAGCTGTATATCCTGGGGCTTGACGGTAGAAAGTTGGCACGTTGGTAGTAATTCCACATCAGCTATATTATGTAAAAAATGTAAACAGTGCTGGAAAAAGTACATAAATTAAATTTTTCTTACTTTAAATATTTTCTCATTTCAAAGACGAAGTTATCCTACTGGTTTCTTTCCTCTGCCGTCGCCTTTAAGAGTTCCTTTCAGCCTCACACGTGCCCCCCGACCTGACTCAATCAGAGGCACTATAAAATATGACGAACTAACTTTTATATTTTTGATTCTCTTTCCATTGCTGTTTACCTTCAACCAACTGGGAGAAGCTTCTAAGCTAAAGTTACAATGCAATGCGAAATAAGTTCTCGTAGGTAGTATTTTTGTAGTAAATGGTAGAGGGGCTTACGTTCGGTACGAATATAATATTGAATACGATGCTCATTGAATTTTTACATAACTTCGCATCGGGAACATTTACGTATACGTAAGGGGTGAATCAGTTTTCCGGATAAACGAAAGAGTATTTTTTATATCTATCGAATTAGGTATAATATTACGGATGTTTAAATGCACATAAAAAGCATGAAATAAAGACAGTTTTGTCACAGGCTTAATGTTTTGTTTAATCATATTTTTCGGCAGTGACATTATAAACCTACAATTTTATGTCAACTCTTTACTAGTGGCTTTTGTGGACATGATAATTAATCAGATTTGTTACAGCTGTAATAGCAATCACGTCATTTCGTTTAAAATACGTTTTTATTAGATTCTTTTCTATTTTGTGAATGTAGATTTTTTGACTATAATTATTCTGTTAAGTACCTGGTGCGTGTTGAAAGACCTACACTGTCCTCTCATACCTAATAACACTGTTATTTTAAAATATTGTAAAAGCCAATTATTTTTAAAAGAGTAACCGTGGAGTTTCTTGCCGGTTCTTCTCCATAGGAAATGACCAATTGGAACCGTGCACCTAGCTTCTGACATTTCATAAGTGCCCTTGTAGGTTTATGTGAAATAAAATATTTTGAATTTTTTTTTTTTACTATCTATATGATTGTTTGGACAGGGACACTATTTGATCGTATTAATTAAGCAAATTAGGAAAACTAATCACCAGAGACAATAATCTCGTATATTCGTCATCATAATTGTAACGAACTACACGAAGGCTAAGAGACGTCCCGTTGGCAGCGCCAAGACTCCGGGAGCCCAATGTGGCGTAAAAATAAAGCAATTATGTCGCGAGAGGTTTACGAGCGCCGCGCCCGCGCCGCAGTGCCGCGACAACGTCACTGTTAGGCTCATTACACACACGCGGTCAACCCTGGGATGCTGGCATTCGACATAGCCTACTTGAAGTTATTTTATTATACATAGTACGGGTGTATCATGTTAAATAGTTTGCTATCTTCTTATAAATAATACGGTGGCATAATACATAAGCGGATTAAAAAAAAGCCAATGTATAAATTGTTAAGGATACAAATGACATGAATGATCGGGTTGGCGCGGTATTCAATTGGCATATGAATTGTTTGTTGCTAGTGAAGTGCTCATCTTTGGTCAACTAAATGATTGTGCTTTCATACTCAAAATACCTTCCTCCTATGTAGGTACCTACATAATCTACGTGATAGAAAAAATACCGAATTATAAAATAGGTCAAATACGGATATAATTAAAATGATACTATTGTCACATAGCTATATATAATAATAATATTGTTTATTTTAAGCTATTGGAAGACTAACTATGGTTTGGGCCCTGAAAGGTTCAAAGGTGACTACAGCAAGACTTTCTACTCTCCGCCCAGCGGCCGTAGCAAGTCGTCAGCAGTCAAGACTCGAATGCCTCGCCCGCCGGAGCTAGGAAGTGACCTAATTATTATTTTGGTAGGTATTTAATTAAACTTGCAAGTTTGTTAGCATCCTTAGCCCTCAGTACAGTTACATTTAGCGACTGTCGTGTACTTTTATGACTTGATCGCCGGTCGGACGGCCCGGCCCGGCCCGGTCTGGTCGCCGGCGCCGGCGCAACCTGTTCTCATTATTAACAGTTGCATGTTGTTTCAACAACATGATGGAGAGCAACATGAGTTATCAATTCACAGCCTCTTGGCTATGTTCGGAAGCAGACGGGCGTAATCTCTGAGTTGACAAGTCTGTAATTAATATTGATGAGCGTATGACTCAGATATTCTTTGTTGTTAGTACATTGAATGTGTTTGCTTTTCGTAAAATATTGATTCGGATTGATGAATCTAAATCCAAATTTTTGTGCATTAACACACATTTGGATTTAGATTCAAAGGTAAAAAGAGCTTATTATTTTAGATTATTCTACTACTAATTAAAAGTGACCTTATTCGTGATGTTCTTCAGAAAGGTCAGGTGTGTAGTTCTCGGAACCGGCGTGCGTGTATGACCTGATGTATGAACTTAAATGAGGCAAAAGGAGTATGTAAGGATCGTAGCAGGTGGCGTTCTGTAGTTTCTGCCTACCCCCATGGTAAGAAGGCATGAGTACTCTGCCAACCGCCCCAGCACAGCCCGCCGTGCTAGGAAGATGGGATGGCGCGAGGGTGTAGACACACGTTGCATCCCACACCAAGGGTCTACCCAACTTCCAAGGCATTATGGTCATTCCGTCTGGCCTCTTCCCATCGTCGCGTGCCAAGCCATTAGGTTCTAAAACAGCTGGCACTCCGGCGGTGACAAGAGCCCGACGGATGATGTCATTAATGCTTGCGTGCCGTGCCAAACGACCAGCGCTCTTGCTGCAGGAATGACCATGGTGTCCGATGCGGTCGACTGCTTCACCGCACTGACAGCGATGCGGAGCTCCGCGGTGAGCGCCCAAACGCAGACTTGTAGCGAGTCGGAAAGTGGTGTCACCAAGCATAGTGCCTATGTTGGGTGAAGGTAGCGCCTGAAGCCAGAGGCCCGATTCCCATTCTACCACAGCCAATAGGCGGGCACGCTCAGCAGTGTTGGTGGACGTCTCAAACTCAAAGCATTTATTTCAATTAAACCATTTACAGGCACTTTTGAATTGTCAAAGAGTCGGTCAGTTAGTCAGAAAGTTGAAGCTAGTTGTCCATTCCAAAACGTAGATCTCTATGGAGAAGAACGGGCAAGAAACTCCAAGGACACTCTCTTTTAAATATAGAAATTACAAAATCCTTGGTACATTACTTTTGTTGCTTCTATATGTGAGAACAATGTAAAATAAAATAATAATCAAAAACGATTAAAAATATAAGATTAAAAATAAGTAATGGCAGATAAGAGATGACCAGTCTCAACCGACGGACGAACATGACGCGTGGATCAGCACCATCCAGCTCAACCATTTTGTAGGGAACCGAATGATCCAACACACTCGCCACCATCAGCGAGACATCTCTTTCAAGTCAACATCCAACATAACAACATAGTAAACGGCTCCATGGTACTCACATTTGCAAAAATTGAAAAAAAATGCTTCTAAATTATACAAAACTATAGTTTGCAATGTATTTGTGAGATTAAAATAATTTTACTACCATAAAGAAAAAAAAACATTATTCTCTTTTGGAGTATTCAACAATTAAAACTTGGTTAAATAAAAATAAAAAGTAAACATTAAGTTCGTAAAGTCAGAAAAAATAAAAAAGGGGAAGCAACTCTTCCAAAAATAAACATGTTAACTAGTGAGCCCAAGTGGCTGTGGAGCAGGAGGAGGAGCGTATTAATGAGGTTATTCCGCACCAACCTGCAGAGCAGCTCATCCCGCTGTCTCTGGGAAGACGGGTTCTCGGGCTACTCCGTGTCCGGACAAGCCACTTTCCAGGCGTTCATCGCATCAGTCAAACACGGCACTTCATAGTCCACCTGGGAAGCGGTTAAGATTTTCCTGGTTAACTTTTCGGTGCTGTGGACCGAGGACAGGAACGCCGGTAAGCTCACACTAGAAATTTTGCGGACGCCGATCCTGTGTACTATATTTTAGTTTGACAGCACTAAGATGGCACTGAGATTTTAATTTAGTGAAAATGACAATTTTGCTATTCTGAACTTGACGTTTTTCACCTAAAATTTTAACTGTCTAACTAAATCTGACCATTTTTAACCGCGATTTGTGTATTAAATGTGGAATACTATTAGTTGTCATGAACTAAAATTCACACGAACACCTCGACTTCAGGTGCAAAAACCGTACTGTATTTTTTTTTTTCTTTCCTTTTGCTTATATCTCGAAAATGATGAAAATGATCCTATCGCAAAAATAATGAAATTTCGACCCCTTTATGAAACCCTTATACCCTTAATAATGAACACGTAGGTAATTTTTTTCTTATTTTCCATACAAAACGTGAAAAATTCCATATAAAACACGTCGAGGCTGCCCAAGTGCGCCTCCGGCTCTAAAAAAAATCACGGGGTAGGGCAAACAAGTATGTACCACGTGGAGTCGCGATTGTCAAATTCGATTTAGTTGTGTCAAAATAATTTTTAAATTTAGAGACCATTTATTGCAGAATAGCGTTAAGATTCTCATAGCCAAAAGTAAGGAATTTTAGTGATAGTTTAGTTCGGGGTACAAGAGAATCGGCACCATTGTACTGTACTGCACGTCTTACTTTATGGCCAAAAATACTTGAGTTCAGTTCTAGATCTCACTGCTTGCTCTTATTATTTGAGTTGCTAACTAACCCTGCACAGTGTGACTTAATTAAGCTCCTGCAATATCATATACGGCGCACAATTTAATGTAGTTCGGTCAGTAACGAACGTATACGTGTTCGTTCACGTCCAGTTGTGACCGCGGAACATTGTTTGAGCTTGTTGTCGGATCATAGAAAACGCCAGGAGACACGCCAAAGTTGTATAGAAGCTAGATCGAGGAGGGAGATCATTAGAGATAGTTGAGCATATGCTGGTCCTACCACTGAACTTCCATAGGCATGGGATATAATGCATATAGAGGAAAAAAGATAAGATAAAGATCATTTATTTGTCCAAAATATGAGTATACACACTCATGGCATGCAGGATGTTATATTAAATTATATCACAGTCATGTTTTGCATTAACGGCGTACAAATATGAACAGGTAGGAAAAGAACATAATTTCTCCTTTTATTAATGTGGAAATGCACCCAGCATTTTCACATCGCACTCAAGCAGAATTGGCAATGGGCAAGACGTTCTTCTACCGCAAGTAATATTATTATTATTTTCTTGGACGATTTAGGCTGGTAAAATGCATAGTAAAATTATGGACCCTTCTTCTATCGTTTGTCAAAACTTTTTCGTCACAGTTTAGTTGGAGTTTATAATTTTCACTAAATGTTTGTGTGTGTCATATCCATTCGTTGTAATGCTCTAGGGCGCAAAATTTATAATTGAACCCTGTATTGACGTGTGGCGTCCCTCCGGTGCAAACGATCCAGTTATAGTTTATACAACCTTCTCGTAGGCAAATGCGACATGTGTGAGAGGGAACAAATTTTATTAGAATGGAAATACACGATGGCAGCTGTTGCGAAAGGTCGGTTATAAACGGTTACTTGAAAATACCCGATGGAAGGATAAACTATGAATTAAATCAACCTTCAGGCCCTGGGAAAGTTATAATAGTATCTTTATCAAGTAGATCGACTACAGTTCTAGTAATGCTATAACATAATACGAGTATGCTCTCTCTTTTCGGCTCTATTATATTCTCATATTTTATGAAAATTTGTTGGGGGCAGGTAAAAATAAAGTTTCGTTTAAGTTGTGTGTGCGTGAGCTTTGTTGTTCTTACATTCTTAAGGGTTGTAAACCATCTACGTCACGTACCCAGGTGCTACCCTATCAACAGATGTCCCAGTCTAATGCTACCCGGAACACAAAACATAGCCGTGTATATTTGTGTTGAACCACTGTCAGCTGGCAGAGAGCCAACTACCAACAACTGCCAACAAGGCTCATAGCGCCACAGCGGGAACTTTTCCCTACTCAGCCTCGTTTGAAGTTGTTTCTTCTGAAACACTGTTTCTGGCAAATAAGTAGTATTTAGGTATCGTCGAGACAGTTATTGCTTAGGCTTAGTGAATATTTAGTGCCTTGAAAGGTGCTCTAAAGAATATTAATTATTTACAGTAAGGAATTGCTGATGTAGTTTTCAAGACCTAATGGGTTTTGTATCTAATATTTAATTGTGTTCGGCATGTATACAAGTAATGGCTCTCTAATCACTAGTGTACATATTTACATCACATTTTTGTTTTATTAGCGAAACCTTTTTTTGATTTTAAAGTACGAACAGGTTTGGGTATTGTGTGTAGAAACCTACAGTCTTACCAAGGTGTATCGTGTTACCTAACTTAGTAACTTAGTTTAGTAACTGGGTTAGATACGCATGTCGCTCCATGTAAAATACTGGTATTCAGCTGCATCTGGTAAGACTGGAATTCGACCCCAACATAGTTGGTAAAGGCTAATCCTCTAACTAATTTCCCGCTGTCGCATCCTTGCATCCTTCCACTTGCATTTCGCATGGTCGGTAGTTCAAAGAGAACATAAGACACACATATCCTCATATAGAAGACGTCAAAGTATGCAGAATATACAAATGGACTGATCTCACACATGCCTAACGCCAGGATGACGGAATCTCCTACAATAACTCTAAGACATCTCTAGAATTCGTAAACAACGCATTAACATTAACATTGACGCACTTTTATCATAATGGACGATGTACACTTTTAATAATATGCTACATGCGTTGAGAATCGACACTTAGTCGCCTGTGATGTGCAGCGGTTTTAGAAGGACCAGTTTACACAGTTCGAGATGATACCGCGACAAAAGCCACAGAAACATTTTAATGCAGGCTAAATTGAAAGGCGTTTTATATAAGATTGCTGCATCAGTTAGGCGTTTCAATGATCCCAAGCGTAAAGCCAGCTTTCAAGTAAGTAATTGTAGGTAGGTATCAATGAGGTCGCTAACTAGTGATGCGACTTTGAGATCGTCAGATTGTCAGGGCCTTATGGTGAACCGCGAGCACGTGAGCTTGACTGTTAGATCAATAGCATGGCGGAGGTATCGTTCCGTGCTATCAGAACATCACCAAAGCTTCTTTAGTACTTATACGACTGCGATGATTAGAGAATGTTGCATTGAACCAAGCCACAGTTTCTAAATAGGTAACCTTGTGTGTTTAAAATGGTAATTTACCTTCTTATTTCCCGACTAGTGTGTTCTGGCTCGCGCGAGCACTTCGTGACGTCGAGGGCGATGCGTGCGCGCATATCGGCGCATCACTCGCACGCATCCTTCTATTGTTCTCGATAATGCGTCAAAAGACGGACACACACATTATTGTGTCATCTGGCAAATATTTTGGACCCACCGCAGATGATGCATTTTGTGTCAATTAAGGACATTGTAGATTGTGTCATGAACTAAACCACAATCAGGGTCACTAGTAACGTGCAGGGCGTACAAACACGGTGAAGGTACTTTTACACGTAAAATCATCACCCTGTTTGTCTTAAAATCACGAAAATCTTATTGGTTAGTACTCAGACCATTACACGTGAAGCAGTGTGCCTAGGTCCTACGAGTGAAATGTGGAAACCCCTTACATAAATCCTACATGTAATCAGGCGTTACCTCGCAAGTTAAGCAAACCGTTAATTTTCAACTATAAATCAATGTACTTAGCAAGCGTATTATTGTAACAGTATTTCATAGCGAAGTGGATAGCTATAGCTCAACTTCAGCAGTGAACTAGATGCGTTCAGACTGAGTATAATGATGTATGTGGCATGGTTTACATTGTAGCGATAGTAAATAGCTACGAATAGACAGGTGAGCAAGCCTATTGTCTGCTGGCACTATTTGTAACAGTGTTCATTCACATGCAATTTGGGTGTGGGTGGTATATGTAGGTACGGTATGATTCACTGTCAAATTTTTCATGACCTGCATTTTTTTATGTGAGTAAGAATAACTTAAGTCGATTACAATCATTTAAGGTGCTTAAAATAATTGCAATTTAGAGTCGGACAAATATTACATCGAAACCAGATTATGCATTTAGTCGCTTTCTTTCCAATGAAATTAAATTATGCCGATATAAGACCGTCATTCACACATACCTAAATAGATATCAACTGAAAATTTTAATAACACATCAACTTTTAACTTACCAATCTTTTGTATTGATTACTCATACCTAATAATGATGTCTAGCAGTGCTGTTTCAGCAGAACATACGTCGAGTCGCGCTAGCAGCCGGCGCAGCCTCACCTGACGATGCGCAATATGACGCCCGCCACCCTAGCTGTGTGCTGATGATGCAGTTGTAACACTTGCATTTAAGTAGGTGGTCAAATAATTGTAATAAAATAAAATGTGATTTGCAAATACTATTTTTGTCACGAAAATATTGTTAACTTAGTAATTGTATCCTATATCTATGTTTATTTTATTAATTTGATAGGGGGGAGATGAACAATGAGCATGGCATGATACCATTATACCATATGTGGTTCTTATTATTGTGGTACCATGACTTGCTTCAACTGTAGTTGAATTCTCGACTTACATATGTAAATAGGTTTTTATAAAACATTAGATAATTTGTATAGGTACGATAAATGTATGATTTGTTTTAATATTATATGATACACAGTTCAAATCTATCAACATCCTTAGTAGTAAAGTAATAATATTCCCAAATAAGTAGATCGAATTTATCTTCTCTAGCGTAGCGTAGTTTCGCTAAGTAAACAAACAAATCTTAGCTCCTTGTAGTGTAGCTGCATGGTACATACAAGTAAATTATGCAATGCGCTGTGTACACGGCTCGTTTATATGTACTCAGTTTAGTACACTCCCAGCGAGTGCGTGACGGTGCATGTCTCATAGTTGAAGAGAGTGAGCTTCGTTTAGTGATATTGTAGGTGCCTATATCGCATGTTCAAAATCTAGTAACACAATGTGGTTTGAAGCCGATTTGAAAGTCGAAGAATAACATAAAGCATTTTAAATCACAGAGATCTTTACATGTGCAAAAAAAGTTGATTAAGTAAAAATAACGGTAGATCTAAGCACAGATAGTAAACCAATTACTTACCGACAGTCCGCAGATCCGGTGAGATATTCCACCCCAGTAACATCCGGGTAATAACGACCTGAAATATTTTAATTGGACATCGGAAATAACTCCATAAAATATCGATGTAAAAATGTATCTCTGAAAGCGATTCGGTTGGGCGAGCGCCGCCTGCCCGCCGCCCGCCCACCGCGTCTGCCCGAGCGCGCTCAATTTCCACCGCTTCTCGCGTCAAAGCCTTCACGCGCCGCATTATGTAGAGCCTCCGTAGCGTGAATATACAGCTGGAAATAGATATAGAACCTGCTAATTTCGGTACGAGGGGCATCCCTTATATTCATAGTCATTTTATGCTTGTACATTACATTAGGTATGCCTATTGCATCTATCGGGAAAAAAAAATGCATGGAATCTAAATAGTTTGCGTTCGTCTGAGGCCGGTAAAGTACGTAGTGCAACAGGGTCAATTTCTTGGTCCTACTAAATAATAATTACATGTAAGAAAATGTCAAGTTAAGTAATAGAGACACTCCTTTTGAAAGGGTTTCACCAGGGAAATAAAATTACCAATATACTTTTATATGCTGGAAACCAACATTGCTGTGTTTCTCTATGACTGGTACGGGTTATAACACAATAGCCTTCCCCCTGTCGAACCTTGCATGGAGATATACAATATAATCGAAGGCACAAGACAGTCTGCCACCATACAGAAGCTCTAACGAGGTGTGACTAATCGTCACATTGTAAAGGCTGTCGCTCACCGGCGGGCCTGTTCAACCCGTTGATTACGTTGTGCCTGCCGATGGCGGTCCGAGACCGTGGTACTCAAATTTTATCATTTAAGGATTGTAAATGAGTAGGAAAGTATGTACTTGTACTGCTCACAATGCGAGACGTGTGTATATTAAAGGCTGCTATAAAGATATATTGCGCAGACTGCTGCGCACGAGGCCAATGGCGACGTGTCAAAACATCAATATTTCTGTGCTTTATCTAAGTTAAGTATTAGTTAATTAAATACATTATGCTCTAAATGTTGGTGAAAAGTGTATTAAAATCCATTTTGAAATGCAGTTGCAGCCGTATTAGACACGAAAAGTGGCTTTATTTTATACTACGTATTTTAGACCTCTGTTGAACCTCGTTGTCCTCATTGGCTGTTGATTTTAATTCAGCACTGTTTTAACTGAAACTTTTCGCTTGAGCTATTTCAACTTTATGACTGTTACAAAGTATTGGACATACCTACATTTGTTCTCACTAACAATTGGTCACTTATTTTAGTCTATCTTTATTTGAAAAGAATTAGCGGAGTAATTGCGTAACACGCCTTACCTTGGAAATGCCACTTATTGTGACAGATGAATTTTTTAAACATATGAAGCATTGGATTATTCTTTCAAAATCCTTCGGATTGTGATTGAAATTGTGTTACGCAATTGGGGTTCAGGTTAATAAGCAATTTTAATGTAGCTTAAATTTTTCTTTACACTTGCTCACTTATCTAAACCGTTTGTTAATTACGTCCCTTTTGCACTTTGAGCCACACTGCTCCGATCGAGCTCGTCTACCGGCGTGTACTAACAATGCATTGTTCTGGAGCCTTTTTTTAACCAAAAACGAATTTACGAACAACGGTGAATAATTTACTTTGAAAAGAAAAACACCGCGATTTGCTGGGAAAATGTCGCTCGCAGGTGAATAGCTGTGTGCGGTAATTCAATTGTGTATATCATTTATCATCTTAAATATAATATACATCTAACACTAATATATGAATTATGTTCAAGTATACAGAGGCAAAAAAATATATTAAAAATAAAGGAAAAACTCATTGGGCACCAAAATTCGTCCGCATCGCTGTCAGTGGAAAACGTGCCCAAAAGGCTGGCAGCGTTGCCACGTTGGATGGCAATGCTGATTCTTTGACCTAAAAATTGACCAGCTCTCTGGTCACGTGAAGATTCGACCAACCGCTTGGCGATGTCCCGAAATATTCGATGAGTACCCGGGCCCCACGGCCCTAGTGTTTCAACCCCAAACGGCTCGAAAATATAGCTACCAATAAGGTTGTTATATTTGCGCCGTTTGAGGTTTTCTGCACCTGCAGCGGCCGCCCCAGCACAGCCCGCCGTGCTAGGAAGATGCGATGGCGCGAGGGTGTAGACACACGTTGCATCCCACACCAAGGGCCTACCCAACTTCCAAGGCATTATGGTCATTCCGTCTGGCCTCTTCCCATCGTCGCGTGCCAAGCCATTGGGTTCTAAGACAGCTGGCACTCCGGCGGTGACAAGAGCCCGACGGATGATGTCATTCATGCTTGCGTGCCGTGCCAAACGACCAGCGCTCTTGTTGCAGGAAAGGCCATAGTGTCCGATGCGGTCGACTGCTTCACCGTACTGACAGTGATGCGGAGCCTCGCAGGAACTATGTATGAATTTACTAATTAAGTACCATAAGTTTTATAAAATAGCACAATATACCTGCAGTTACTAATGTGCTTTTTGGTGATGATATAATAATCATTTCATCACCAAATACATAAATAACATTCAGACAATTCAGCTACATGGCCGTCTAACTCTATACGCAGATGACACTTGCTTAATTTATTTCGGACCTTCCATTCATAATTTAGTTTCCCAGGCTCAAGACCATTTAAACACCCTTTTTTCATGGTTTCCATATAATTTATAAACACTAAATATTTCTAAAACGTGCTATATCTTGTTTAAAGCAAAAAATAAAATAATACCTCTACATAATCCATTAGTTATTAATCGTATACCCTTGCAGCAAAAATCTTGTGAAAAATATCTTGGCTTAAGAATGGATAGTTCTCTAATGTGGACTGTTCACTTGGATCATATAAAAACAAAGCTTACGTCATTATTCGGATCCCTCCGAAACATAGTTCGATGTATTCCACATAGATTGCGCCACACCATCTATCTAACGCCTTAGTAAAACCTCACCTATTATATCTGGTTGAAAAATGCGGCAGTGCGGCTAAGATGAAGCTAGCAAGTCTCCAAGTTGCACAAAACAAATGATTAAAAACGATTTTTAACTACCTATATTTAACATCGACAAGCAAAATTTATGAAGAAACCAAAATAATGAACATTAGACAGTTATATATCTACAATACATGTATTTTCATTCGTAAGGCACTCAATAAAAGTATGCAGACTAACTAAAGTTTACTAAAGTGAAACAAGTAACCCAACGTAGCACTCGCCGAGCTAGTTTTCTGATTTTGCCGAAGTTGAGAACCAAGTTTGGCAAAAAAAAAAAAACATTGAAGCAGAACAATTGTACAACAAAATACCCTCATGTATGAAAAAAGTACACTCATTCAATGCATTCAAAACTCAATTAGCTGAATATTTGATCACAAATAACACCCTTCTTAAATTCTGAATGCATTGGATGGGTGTACCTAATATCTAATTTATACGACGAACTTTAATTATAATTTATTTTAAGCATTGTTCTCATGTAAGTGACTTTGTGTCTTTTTTGGGAATAAATATCTTTAAACCTATAATAAATCTTTTATTTCAGACACCATTACAGACCATATATCACAAATTAAAGAATAATATTATAGCCCTAATGAACAGTTTATAATTTACAATAAGCGAAGTTATACAGTACCTAAACCACCTAATATTCTAAACACATTTTGAGCGCTCAAAATATAAACGTGCTACGTGAGCGCTACGATACGCTGCGCGTCGCTACGGTAGGCTACGCCGCGCTACGCTACGACTAACTACCAAATGATCCATAAGTTCCAGGAACGGCACACCATTTTGAATCAATGTGTAAACTGTACAGTACTTAATGAATACAAAATAATACATATATTATGTTAAATGCTGGCTGTAGCGACGCCGGAAATAGCGTTAGTCAACCTGCCACATCGCTCGATGTCCAGGTGAGATGTCCCCATTGCTCCCAGCCGTGTTTCTTTAAAGGCAAACGGTGGCTACGGATACACTATGGCAAGGTCTGTAAGCCACATATTGTACCTTTGTGCCCCCCAACCGGATCCCCAATTTCAACAACTCCAGATCAAAGTTTGTGGAAAACGTTGGCAAAAATCTAAAATTCTACTCCAGTATTAAAGAGAGTTCCCCGGGGCGCGAGACGCTCCATTGCACTAAGTTTGGCGCAATGTCTCCGTATTGCGACCCAGGAGAACTCACAAAGTGCTTGGGAGCAATTACTTACCTTCCCTTATAGGCTTCTGCATGTCCAATGGGAACTATAAAAATTTTGACAGATCAAATTAAAGATAACTGCAACTATTTGACCCTTACTTCAGATCCAAAATTACCTGTTTCCAATAGCCCTTCACGAAGAGGCTTATGCTCACATGTAGAATCCAAATTAAGTGAAGGTGACATTAGAGGAGCGGACAGGCTACTATTCAGTAGCGATGTGGTGGCACCCTACCGTCTAGAAACTCTTAAAGCCTTGGAGAGTAAATATCCAGCGCCTGCCGATGGTCTCACCTTCCCCGACCTGTCCCCCCTCCTGATCCAGATTCAATACCCCTTAGCGTTACTGCCTTAGCTGATTGCTGCCGCGAGCTCCTTTCGAAGTGGTTCTGCCAGCGGCCTCGACGGCCTGATTCCTCAGCATTTAAAATACTTATTGATTTCAGGCGCCGGGGAAGCTGGAGAATCACTTTTGAAGAAGCTTGCGGCTTGAATTAACCTGATGCTCAGCGGTGGTGTGAACGATGCCGTCATCGATGTCTTGTACGGGGCCAATTTATGTGCCCTGCGCGAGAGGGATGGTGCATTCGTCCCATTGCCATTGAGTGTACCTACAGGCGTATGGCAGCTAAAATATGCTGCAAATTGTACGGCGAAATAAAAAAAACAAGTTCCAGCCCCTACAGCTTGGCTTTGGATCCAAAGGGGGCTGCGAGGCTGCCGTACATGCCCTTTCCAGTTTTTTAAACTCCGGCAAAGGTAAGGTCATCCTCAAGGTTGACGTCAAGAACGCCCTTAACTGGGAAAAGTACGAAGTAAACCTTAACTGGGACGAGTAAGACTTTGGCTGAAGTAAAAAAGGAGTTACCGGAAATTTATGATTTTTCGTGGCAGTGCTACAGGCACCCTTCAAAATTACTTTATGGAGACAACGTTTTGGAATCTACAGTTGGATGCCTACAAGGTGATCCTCTCGGGCCAGTCATTTTCAGTTTAGCTATTCACCCCATAATACAACACAACAAATTAAAAAATAAAATTTTTGGTATTTTGATGATGGGACTCTAGGAGAGAATTCTTAATTGGAGATCTTTTAGAACAGTATCTACATCACGTAGATCAGATACTGTTCTAAAAGATCTCCAATTCCTAAAGCAGCAGTTCCAATCTATTGGCCTTGACCGCAACTTCTCAAAATGGGAAATTAACCTTTAGCTTTGTGATAATACTGACAGACAATCGACCACACAGAAATTCAATTCAAACATATTTACCCCAGATATCAAAGTTTTGGAAAAAAGTTCACTGCACCTCCTAGGTTCCCCAATTTTAGAAGACAGTTTAACCTTCCGCTGTCGAAAAAATTAAACATTTAATAATATTTCGCACAGACTTTCTAAAATTAACCTACATTTGACCCTTATCAGATACTGTTGTTTCGGACCAAATTTTATGTATTTTCTCCGTTCTTCCTCTTTATGGAAGAATCCACACCTTTTAGACAAAATCGATCAAATCATTCGAAATACTCTAACATAAATTATAAATGTGGCATTGGACGACCGCGCGACACTACTCATTCGCTTCGGTGGGCTCGGCATCCGCAAAATTTCCAGTGTAAGCTTACCCGGCGTTCCTGTCCTCGGTCCACAGCACCGAAAAGTTAACCAGAAAAATCTTAACTGCTTCTCAGGTGACTCTGAAGTGCCGTGTTTGACTGGTGCAAGGAACGCTTGGAAATGCTTGCTTCTCCCAGAGACATTAAGATAAGCCGCTCTGCAGGTTGCTACGAAATAACCTCATTAATACGTGCACCAATACTGCAGAACGTGCCTGCCTGTGGGAGAATGGCATGGCATATAATTATATAATTGATGTATACAAGATATTGTAAAAACATTTTAAAAGAGTAACGGTGGAGTTTCTTGCCCAATTCAATTCAATTCAATTCAATTTTATTCACAAACAATTTCCCATTCTTCTCCATACAAAAACTACCTTTTGGAAAGGGCGACTAGAATCAATTTTTTTTTTTCTGTAAATGTTGACGTTCAAAAGTGCCTTTTTTGTGCCTAATTGAAATAAATTATTTGACTTTGACTTTGAATGGGAGTCGGGTCGGGCCTCTGGCTTCAGGCGCTACCGTCACCCAAGCAAGCATTAATGACATCATCCGTCGGGCTCTTGTCACCGTTTGGGTGCCAGCTGTTTTAGAACCCAATGGCTTGGCACGCAACGATGGGAAGAGGCCAGACGGAATGACCATAATGCTTTGGAAGTTGGGTAGGCCTTTGGTGTGGGATGCAACGTGTGTCGACAACCTCGCGCCATCCCATCTTCCTAGCACGGCGGGCTGTGCCGGGCCGGCTGCTGCAGGTGCAGAAAACCTCAAACGGCGCAAATATAGCAACTTTACTGGAAGCTATATTTTTGAGCCGTTTGGGGTTGAAGCACTAGGGCCCGAGTGCTCACTGATTATTTCGGGACATCTCCAAGCGGCTGGTCAACTCTTCACGTGACCAGAGGGCTGGCTAATTCTTAGGTCAAAGAATCAGCGTTGCTATCCAACGTGGCAACGATTTTGGCACTTTTCCCGCTGACAGCGATGTGGACGAATTTTCTGATGACCAATGAGCTTTCCCGTTTATTTTTATTTTTTCATAATAGTTAGTTGTATACACATAGTTTAGATAGTATTAGATTGTATATAGTATATGAGATTTATACGTAAATAAAGGCAAGTCAAACATCTCACAAAATAATATGATTCAAAGAAAAATATACTGCGGAGATGATTCACAACTACAGGTAGGGAGAAATACCTTTTAAATTCATAATTCTCAGTATCTTACATTTCACATTTTGTAAGAAATATTGACTTTTTAATATGGGCTGTGTTGATTGCTGTCAGAGCCATTTATAATCTACGTCGTCGCGAATCTCTCAGGGAACTATTTAAAAAGATTAATATTATGACGGTACCTTGCCAATTCATTTATGAAAATATTATGTATGTGAGAAAAAATCTACGTCTTTTTAACAAAATAAGTGATAGACATAATTTTAATACTAGAAATAAAGATAAAATAAATCAACCATTTTTCAGACTATCTAAAGTACATACATCTTTTATGGGGTACTGTGTTAAATGTTACAACAGAATACTTTGTGATATATATTAGAATTAAATGAAAGAAAATTTAAAACTCATATAAAAAATACACTTTGCAAACAAGCATATTACAAATTAGAGGATTATATCCAAGATAAAAATGCTTGGAAACATGCTGGTCCTGCTCCATAGGACAATTTAGAATCTAGACAAAATCTAACTGGTTGCTAATTTAATTGTATAATATTATATTTTTTTTTTTTATATTGGTTTTACATTCTGTGATTACCCGAACTCACACACTGAGTTATATTACTTGTAAAAATGCTAGGAATATCGTATAATTTTACAATGTTTGTAAATATGTGAGCACCATGTATCTATCACATGATTAATTTATCTATCATTCCGTAATTTTTCATTATTTTTACCTAACGTGACCTATTAGGTAAAAATAATGAAAAATTAGTATAGTAGTATAGTAATCTTATTCTAGGTGCATCGTCTTCACATATAATTATATAATTGATGTATACAAGATATTGTAAAAACATTTTAAAAGAGTAACGGTGGAGTTTCTTGCCCATTCTTCTCCATACGAAAACTACTTTTTGGAAGGGGCAACTAGAATCAATTATTATTTAAATGTTGACGTTCAAAAGTGCCTTTTTTGTGCCTAATTGAAATAAATTATTTGACTTTGACTTTGATAAATTGTAAGAATTTGTGAATACAAAATCCCGTTAATGAGCGTTTCGTAGGAGTGTCCAGTCATGTAGTTTAGTTAGGAAAGTGCGGCGTCACTTTGTAGCGCAGGTTGAAGCAATGTAATGAAAAGAACCTTATCTTCTTGGTCTTTTATTTTTAATTACGGGTTGAATTGTGCTGAAAGGTCTAATCTTGAGGGATAAAAATAAAATAATGTATAAAAGCAACAACTAAAGCATGTTTGGGGGATTACGTCACAACCATTGGTACTGATTTTGGAGTAGGGTAACTTTCGGACGCCTGCACTTTGGACGAACCGAACGATTGATCTTTATGAGTGTTGTTGTTTTATGTTTAAAAAGTAACTATGTAAGTGATATTTGTACCTAAGTTCTGGGTAATAATTTGAGATATTCATTTCATCATCGAATCAGACCTCACAGCCTTAATATCAAAATGATCTGTTTTCACAAGCAACTTCAGATGTGTATGTGTCTGTAGGTATTATTTCTAACTACCGCATGATGGCGATATAAAAACAGGTGCGAAGTGGCTGCAGACACAATTACCTCTCAATGTCTCAATGTAAACAATTACCTTACTAATATCCTAACATTGAAGTCACTTGTTTTTATAACAGACTGCTTCTTCCGAGTTGAGACGGTTTTTACAACACTTGAATAGAATTTACATAAAAACTTGGTTTTGAAGACAATTCTCTGAATAGCAAGGGTACGAAGAATGGACGTGCTTTTGTTAAGGATAAGGAATAATCTCTATTTGTTTGTAGTATATTTGAGGGTTTGTGCCGTGAAATAACCATGCTAACAGGGTTATTTAGATTGTTAAATGTTAAAAAAACTGGTATCAAAAATACTACAGACTTACAGATAGGGAAAATAGGCATAGAATGGAAAGGAACTTGGGCATTTTTATGTGGCATAAGATTGCTAACCGCAGTGAGAAGGAAATTTTTACAGTGAATTGACTGATACAAAACCGGACAATTGCAAGTTGAACTCGCGTGGTGAGGGTTCCGTACGATGAATGTGTTATAATATCTACCATGTTTTTTATTCTAAGAACCACAATATTGAGAGATTTACCATGTTATTTCAACACCATAGACTTCTCACAGGTTTTCCTGTAAGTACAGAACTACTTTTTGTTTTTTATTTTAGGTTCAGTAGTTTCGTAGATAAAGTGGGGGGAACGGTCAATATTCATCTATGTATTTTCTTAATTATCTTTAAAAGTATTGATATAATATTATTTAAAAAACTTGAGACTCTCACAATAACCCTTTTTATTTCATATGTCACACGGTTTGCAAAACTTTTTTTAAATTTTATAATTTCGACCCCTGTATTATAAATTAATTAATTTATGTACATTGTTTTTGTGTGTGCATTGATTCATGTGTTTGGGTTGCAGAAATTTATATATGTACCAAATTTCAACTTAATCGGTCCAGTAGATTCAGAGCAAAGTGGCTGTGACAGACGGACAGATAAACAGATACACGAGTGATCCTATAAGGGTTTCGTTTTTGCATTTGGATGTTCAGAACCCTAAAAAGCTGATCCCACTGTTATACCTACTTAATAGCTTATTAAATATTACGAATAGGTCAAAAGGTCAACGTATCAACATAGGGTAACAATGGATGCGGGGACTTCATTGGCTAATGTCCGACATGTACCAATATCTATTGAAGGATCATTAACTACTTGTATGGGCGTTTTAGTAAGGCCAATGTGGATCGGTTAGTGGCTATAAGGATAATGAGACAATATTACTTCTTACAACTTACGAGTATGTTACTCACTACGAAATTAGATGGGACGTGTAGGTGCACTCAGTTAATTTAGAGACTTAACGTTCTGTTGTCGTGGGTTTCGCAAGGTATTAAGTATAAAACGTATAGGTATTTCATTATTCCCTAGTCTTTTAATTATATCTTAAGAGCGTTCATCCATAGAGTTGGCAACGTCGCAAATAGCTGTCAAATATTTCGCTGTTTTGATTAATTTAGCAATATTTACTATATGGGAAAAAGAGAATATTAATAATGAATTGCAATTATAACACTGAATTTGGTGTTGTAACCTTGTGACCGTTTTAGGTGTAAAGAAGGCATTTGGAAAGTTTCCAAATAGGTACTTTTTTACATCTAAAACTAAATATCGAATACGAATATTTAGTTTTAAACAAAACTAAATATACGTGTTCTTATTTTTTTTTTGGGATTTGTAAATTTTTGAAAGTCCGTTGGAAATAGTATCGTTTCGTGTCAGAATAAACGCAAAAAACGCTACGTGTCACCAACTACATAACCGTTAAATATTGACGCACAGGCTGAAAACTATGAATGTTTGTGTGATACGGGCGAAAAATGATGGATGTCAGTAAAAAATGATGAATGTGTCAATGGTATGGCGGGGTTTTACCTAGTTATGATGATTTGGTAGTACTTAGTTGCAGCATTGCTACTTCTACCAATATCTGCAGTCAAATACAATGCTATGCTTGGCAAAATTTTGCTCACATAGGGAAAAAAATATTTTCTTGCACTATCCAATACAAATAACAGTGAAGATGATGAGTAATTAAATATAGTGTATTTTCAAGTAGTGTAATTTCATTTTATTTGGTGACTTTCATCACTTTTTGATTGACATACATAATTTTTTCCTAGGAAGAAAAGATTTTTTTTTAAATGAATTCGGTGTTCTAATAATTTTGGCTTTTATTCTAACTATAACAATACAATATAAACATATAGTTATGAATTTTATTTAGTGTGAGGTGAGTATCAAAGGGACCATGAGTCTATGAACCTAAGAATCAAATTTTCATTCAATATAGTAAAATTTACACTCATCATTTTTCTCCTGTACCCTTCATATTCATTTTTGAATTTCATAATGAATATTTTAGTTCACTAGTTAGCCGTATTTCTTATTTCCATACAGTGCCAAATTAATCAAAATAGCGAAATATTTGACAGCTATTTGCGACGTTGCCCACTTTCTGTATAAACGGTCTTAATTCACCAATCGTGGTAGCTATAGGTAGTTTTATTCACCAAAATCGAGATCGATCTTTGATATCTTCATTGATAGTTTTCTTTAACTTATGAACACAAATTTAATAAATAATTAGTCGATTGAAATGCTTAATGCTGCGCCAGTGCCAGTGCCGATGTTAATTGCGTGCGCCACGCTCTGGTCGTCGCGCACGCAACTAAGGGCGACGACTGAGGCGCACGCGCGTCGTCCTTTTATTGATGATAATGACAACAGATACAAGGTGTAGCTAAATAAATAGGATATTATACTAAAACATTTTAGAGACGTTTGGAAGGAAAAATATGCACGTTGACCTCAAATAAATTGGAAAAAGGACAGGAGAATGATGATGGTGATTTGGCTGGTAATAGAGAAGCATCTACTCAGTGCTAGCTTTTTTGGTAAAGTAAAACGTAGGCCAGTTGCCGCTAGAGAAAAGTCGACAGGGTTGTCAAGAGATTGTTAAATGAACCTCATTGTAAAAGCCGTCTCCTAGATACCAAGTTACCAATATACAATCGTTTTGCCATCAAGCAATGTTGCTGTGTCCCGTTTGTTATTAGGAATGATAACACATCAGCGAACTCCGTTGCCCTACTGTTACAAGTTTCTTAAGAGACGGCCCAGTAAACATTTACCATTCACGAAAAAAAAGAAAACATAGTAAATCACGCAAAGCGTGGATGTACTCTTATGATAAATGGAGCCAGCGGAAACTGGATAAATAAACACCGGGACAGTTGTGACCAGCGAAGTAGTGAGTAACACGTAACACTACACTAATAGTAACAAATAACGATAGAAAAATGTTATGCTGCGTTCTGGGTGATTGGCTGGCACGCTCGGCTGCGTGTGCGCTCAGCAGCTGAGCAATGAGGAGTCACATGGCATTGACTGACAACGGTGATGTTAAGCTGTTTACGACTGAAGTATTCTCACGCGATGACAAAATAGCTAACGGAAAGATATCTCAACATTCTCAACCAGTTAGTATTACTATTATAGTTGTTGAATTGGACTACATACACACATCAAATAAAGTATGTAATCACTAGCAAATGCTGATATATTTTAAAAATTTAACTTTATCAAGAAAAAGTGATTCCGTTATATATTTTTTTTAATAGAAATACACTGTTTGAAAATAAAAAGTAAACCTTTTTTTTATTTATTAATAACATAAATTGAGCAATTCAATCCCAATTTAATTGTGATAGAAATTCGATGGACAGAAAAATATCGTTTAACCAAACTTAGACAAAAATTTATTAATAGAATGATTTTATTTAATACAATATAACTCCTCCCCTGGCTCGCACAGATGCGGAGATCCTCCTGGGCATGCTGAGGATCAAGTTATCTAGCATTTCTTGCGGTAACCTGTCCCATTTTTGAATAGAGGCTTCCCTGATATCTGACGTTGTCTAGGGAGGTGACTGACGGTTTCGATAAGCTCGCTTAAGAGCATCCCACGCGTGCTCTATTGGGTTTAAGTTAGGCGAGCTGGCAGGCCAGTCTAACCTATGTCGTATTCTCAGAGAGCAACTTGAGATCGATGTGCGGGTGCATTATTATCGACCAGTACGAATTGGTGCCCATGGTTTAATCGGAATGGTCTGACAATTACATAAATAGCGACTGTTTTGTACTTATCTGCCGTCATGGAGTCGCGATACGGAATCAAAGGCGTTCTAGCTCTAATAATAATTCCACTCCAAAAGGACACCGATTTCCCGCCCTGCTGAACGGTTCCAGTGACAGTTCTTTGCCTTTCAGTCTCCAGGACTTCTCCAGACACAGAAACGTCGGTTATCTGGATGAGTACTGATTCGCGATTCGTCAACGAAGAGACGGTTTTGCTTAATGTTTTCCTCCTCATCTTTACGAGCAAGAATTGTAACTTTGAAGTTACAATTCTTGCTTGTAAAACTTCTGGTAATCCTCTTGGTATTATCAATAACAACTTTCCTCAAAAAATATTACAAATCCGTTAAAATTGACTAAGTCAGATTTCTGAATATAAATTCCCATTTTCAGCACCACTTAACCGATCCAGAAAATAACGTACATAAACAATTAATGAACCTATTTCTGTTCGCTTCTTTGTCCCCAAATAGAGGCTAAATTACTTGACAGATCTGGGTAATTGAGCAACAGAATGCATCACAAACTCTGTAGTTTCTAGAACATTCAAGGTTTCCTGGAGTTAGGCTACAACTTTGTAAAGGTTCGCACAAACTAAATACGCCTAACTTTTCTTCCTCGTTTCAGTTGGCAGGGTTCTCGAATAGATTATAATAATGTAGTTTAAGTACGGCCAACTTTAACTGCCGTAACAAGTTGTTAACTAGCTTTGAATGCATCATAATTCCAGCCGTATGATCGATAAACCGATTTCATGGCAGTTACGATAAAACACATAATATAGGTTGCGTCTGCAGCGGTTCAACATGAGTTGTACACGCGTTAGCATGTCAAGTGTGCCAGTTGTTACCGCGGAGTGTGCTCCGAGCTCCGTAGTGCTGTGGTGCGGAGTCAGCATGCGTCAGGTCAGGTTGCTGAGGATGGGTCGCGCGGCTGTGGCGTGGCGCGCGGGCGGGCGTAGCCGGGCCGCGCGTGCCTGCCGCGGTGCCGCGCTCACACCCACTCGCGTCCTAACCCTCGCCGCGAACGGACGGCATGGCGGCCGCGCGCTGAACGCCATAACGAATACGTGTCTGTGCTGTGAAACATAACTCGCTGCTGCTTCGCTCCGAGTCGAACATAAACAACAACATGCTCCGGTGAGTACTGACATGCTGCGCCGCGCACCCGAGGGCCACTCATTTAGCAATTTCCATTTTTCCCCGGACCGGTGTTTTCCCTCCGGAAAATTGTAACTACAGACATCCTTACAGATTCGTTTTGATTTATTAAAGTTATCAGATCTGTGTTATTTCGATAACAGTTGCGCGTTGAAAGCGAGTCGTTCGTAGATTTCCCTCTACTAAATCGTTTGTATTGTATTGTATCGGCATATTATTTGGTTTAATGCTCAATACAGACGTCAATGAAAGGTCACGAAATTTCAATAACAGCCGAAGAGGTGAATCACTGTTGACTACTGAGTCACCGCGGAACAGCTATAGAAATAGAGATCCTTTGGGGATTGGAGGGCTGATAGCAATAATCCTGTGAATAATTGACAACGACGTACACACTAACTTTCAATCATCGTGCTAATATGCAGTTGAATCAAAGTGACTATCAACAGACGTTTCTCTGATGGATTGTTTAAAAGTCGTTTAGTTTTCTGTGTTTAGTTTTGCACACAATATAGGTGGTGTTGTATACTAAGACCTATTACCGAGATGTCATTATGTCGGAGCAGGTTGGTGTGAGTGACGGTTCGTAGTGCGTAGTGTGATATGCTGCCTGGCACTAGTGTTGAGGGCTGGGCAGTGGTCTGCACAATGACTGAGCTCCCCATCACGTCGATCTGCCATGGAAGGCTAAGCGACACCACTCCGCACAAGGAATTTTAATAAGTGACGCAATGACCTCTGACGCTTTTATTTTTTGCATAACGCCGAAAAAACAATGCAATAACCTGTTGTATCATCGACATCGTCCAGTCAAAGTGAGTCAGGCTGGTTCTCCTTGTAGCGCTCTGCCGGTCAGTGGTCGATGTGTGGTGCGGGAAGCCGCGCGGCCAGCAAACGACGCGCTGACGCGCGGCCTAATACCGGTACATTACATTACAACAATTGCGCTCTTGGGTCACTTGTTCTTCGATTAGAACTGGTATAACCGAATGTAGGTTACGATTGTAAGTAGCCGTTTATGTGTACACCACAGTCCACATCATACAACCGACGGATAGTCTTGATCTTCCAATTGTATGCAGATGAGACGATGCAATGTTAATGTGAAACTAGTTTTAAGAAAATAGCAGCCGTCATAAATTCGCATTTAATGCCTATATACAGCTTATGCAATTAAAACAGCTGAATTAAAGTAGTCAGGAGTGACGCGCGGCGAATATTAAAGTTTGAATGCGGATACTTGCGCAACATAATTGTTATTGCGCCGTGTGAATCGCGAATAATCCATGTTAATAATTGTTGTGCCGTGAGTGTAAAATGTCGCGCGGGTGTCACAAGCGCCGCAGTAGCGCGGCAGCAAGCCGGCGCCGCGCCGCACCGCCAGGAATCGCAATTAATCGTCCTGTGTGATCGCTGGCGCATAGCAACAATGCACCGGACACGATCAGAACATGATAACGCGAGCTTCAATTTCATTTACATACCGCCGACCTCCGGAGCGAGTGCTGAGCACGACGCGCGGCGTGCCCGCGTGCCTGCGTGCTGCCTATACCATACAGTACACTTAGCAGTTTTGAAATAACCTCAGTAGTGATATAGTTAGCGTATTGCGCAGGCCACTCACATATGCAATAATTGCATTGTATAATTAAAAATGTAGTACAGAGGCAACTTATTAAATATATAACCATCCGTTTGTTCTGCGAGAGACGAGACTAATTGCAAGTTTGTACAAGAATGAGTCAATTTACGTCCATTACCTGTCGAAGCAGGAACGACCAACCTTCGGTGACGCGGATGAAGGCTGCGCTACCTTGTGTACTTAGCTAATATTCAAGCAAACAGATTTAAATTGAGGACATTTAGATTTTGTTCCGCTCGGGTGTCGCGGAGCGTTGCAGCCAATTATATCGGCCAGCAGAGACGCAACATCTTGATCTTCATCTTCATGGAGATAAAAAGAAGGCTCTGCAAGTTATCCTTGTAACGTTCGCGAAATCCACTCTTTCCACTACCATCACCAGTGTTTCAGAAATATATAATTCTGAATCTAATTGATTCAGCAAGCAAATTAGGTTTAAAGTTTATTTCCAGTGTTGCGCCCAGAATACCGTACATTTCACATTAGTTGAGCCGCACGTAGTCGCGGTGGCGTGCAGCGTGCTTCGTTTACATCCATCACGTTGCGGTATTTGTGTAAGACGTCACCACATTTACATGCTAATGCTAATGTTTTCTGGTTTTATTTTTTATTATCTGTCGTGTTTGAGGGACAATCGAAGTTAATACTTCCTAGTCAAAAGGCGCAGTTTTTTTTGGTCCGGACAATGCGGCAGTTCCCAAACATGCCGCGGTATCAGTCGCCATCGTGTACCTGTCCGGAGCGCTCCGCCACAGGAATGCGAAATTCAATTATCTTTTTTCTGCTCCGTCCATCTTGAGTGTTTCTGCCAGAGATAACGTGCCCACAGATTATGTGAGGTAAGACGTTTTGGCGCCAATTAATGGACGCGTTCAGATTTTTTGTGTTACAAAATTAAATTGAATTTATCAATTTAACCAACAAGATGAAATCAATTAAATCATCAAGGCTCTAGTTAGTTTCCTTAGTTATTTATGTAATTGAAATCCATCTTGTCTATTAACATTTATATAACCCTCCTTTCAAGTGAAACGAGAGATATGAAAAAAATGGCAAAATGTAGTTTGCAACTTTCAGCTAATTAGATAAGATGTTGTCATAAGTTGGGTACTGCTGGTCTAGTGTCTAGTGTCATTCTAGTGTTCAGTGGAACAGAATTCAGTTGACATGTGAAAGTACCTAGCCTGCTAATTAGCGAGCCACGGTTAGATCAGCAGTGATTGGCGAAATCTTAACGATCCCTATGTAAGACTTTAGTAATGCTTTCACTATAATTAATTTATTATTACTTAGCTAATTATACTAGCTTCGGGCCGCGACTTCATTCTCGTAGAAGTCGTTAGACACGACAATATACTAAAATAACAGCCACATTTTTCTAAAGCTTCCGTGTTACTGGTACTACGTTTGTAGTTTTGGTCACAGCAGGCAAAATATTCAGAGACTCAGGACTGTTGACGTGGGAGCAAGCGACGTACAGTTGTCCTTGTGAGAAGCAGGTCATTCTAAGGTTGACACCAGTAGGTCGATGGCAGCCTTCAGTAGCAATTTCCCATCGCTTGCGGAGTTTTTCGTTTTAAGTGAATTAATGAACGCCTGCGATCCTGCACATACTACCTAATGGCACAACACTGACACACTGATTGATGCTTTCTTACAAATTGTTACTGACAAACGGCTGTCACTAAAATAATATAACAGTAGGTAGATTGTAAACACACGGGATTTCTCATTAACATTCAACTAACCATAGATATTTATTTGTGTTAAAACCATAGATGACAGAAGAGGCCAAAACTTTTTGTTTGACTTTGATGTTTTTCTGTGTACGTTCTACGAACTATCTGTCTATATCCTAACTACCCATACTTCATACTTGATATTATAAATTCTAAAGTAACTCTGTCTGGTTGCCTGTCTGTATGTTACCCATTCACGCTTAAACCACTGACCGGATTTCGATAAAATTTGGCAAGAAGGTAGAAAGAAAAGAAAGAAAAATTGTATATTCTGCACAAACAAAACGCACGTTTAAAGAAAAAAAAAACACAAAATACACAAATAAAAAAGTAGCCAAAAGCCTCGTATTCAACTAACAAATAAAAGCTTGAAAATATACATCTTGAGCTAGAGATAGATGGCATCCTGGGGAAGGACATGCTACTATTTGTTTCAAAAATAATCCTAAAGGGGGTGATGTAGGAGATTAAAGTTTGTATGGGAAACCCAGCATTTCATAAGTTAGGTATATGAAAATTCAAATTTATGCTTTTTGTAAGAAATAAGGCTTGTCATAACGCATTTTTGTAAAATCATCCACTAAGGGGGTAAAAAAGGGCATGATTTTAAAATTTACATATTTCTGTATACTTCATTAAAAGAGATATAAAATATTCATGATAAGGGATGGGAAATATAGTCACAGTCCTTAACTCGAGATAACATTTAGTCTATCATCATCACCATAATTTCAGCCGAAAGACGTCCACTGCTGGACACAGGCCTCCCCCAAGCACCGCCACTTGGACCGTTTCTGTGCCTCCCTACGTTTAGTCTTTATTTCATTAAAATCGGTTTGCTGGGTGAAAAGTTATTACATTATTGGCTGTGCGCATGGTGGTTAGCATGGTATTTATTAGCTGTCTGTCTGTTCTCACTATTTAATGGCTGAACGGATTTGGATGAAAGGACTACTACTATACTGATAGACCATGATTTGGGTTAGGACATAGGATACTTTTTATCCCGATATTCCCACGGGATCGAGACTTTAACGGTTGCAGCTAGTAAATAATAAAAACGACATGCTGTTCGTTGGTAAGCGCTTGAGAACAGCTGGACCGATTTGGATACTTTTTGTTTTTAAATATCCGTGATAGTCCGAATTAGATTTTTATGTATACAGGGTGGATTTTTGAGATGGGGCGGTAAGGACAGCTTACCTTAAACGTTGCAGCTACAGGAAAACGGTGTTAGGAGACTGTTCTTAACTTTTTGAGACATTTTGATCCGCATTCATTGATTTTGAAAAAAAAAAAGAAAATGGGAAATTCTACAAAAAAAAAAACAATTGCCAATCGAACTTGTTTCTTATAAAGATCAAAAAACCCTATCGAACCAACTGTGGTTTAAATACTAGAAAAGTCAGAAATCGCAAACAACTTTTTTCATCCTTTTGATCCATATAAGAAACAAGATCGACTGGCACCAAACACAGATTTTGTGAAAACTCCCGATCGTAAGATCTTAAACAGTTAGGACATTCTCCTAAGACCATTTTCGTGTAGCTAAAACGGTGAAGGTTCCTGCCCCTACTGCCCCATCCACCCTGTTTATGTCATGATGATTGACTGCTTAGCCTCATAAAGGTATAGCCTGATGATAATAATTTAAAGGGTTAAATTTTTAACTATCTGCAATGTTCTAATTTTTCGACTCGTCCTTTTACATTTTTTGGTAAACTATAGAGGAATACAAACATCATGCAATATTGCTCATCCCCCATAGCAAATAGCGTGATAATTTATAGCCTACAGACTGACCAGACTTTTAAGGGAATATCTGGTCAGAACAGAATCTATCCGGTAGTATTTGCGTGATGCTGGAACATACATTCAGACAAAAAGAAAAATATTTAAAAAACTATATTTTCGGCATTACAATCGTTCCCAGACTGCTTAGCTAATAGGAATATCTTTTTTCAAAAATATTCAATGTACAGATTGTACAGTTCTGACTTCGCTACGATTTTATTATATAGATTTCCTTTTTCTACAGTTTCTATATAATCTCAATTTAACCCTTCGAGAATTGTATCTGAGGTGAGAATTAATCCGATCATTACTCTTGAATGGAATGGCTGAGTTGAAATAACATTTAATCGGTCAGTGTAAGCCTTCAATGGCAAAACTAAAAAGTTTAAAATTCGGATTCACTGATCCTTTTGTCTTAATTGGATGCCTTTGGTCCGGTTCTCATGTATTTGCAGTTTCAGGAAAAGGGTTGGGTTTTAGAAAATAAGAAAGATTTTATTTGCACAATGTGTTATTCTGCCACGTGCTTTTTTATATAAAAGGTTTAAGTTAAAAATTAATAATAAATTTCTTAATTTTTAACTTGGTTCTGTTGTTATCAAGATGTCAACACTCAGTTTAAGGTACTAATCCGTGCTTAACACGTAGAAAGACATTTAAATGCAAAGCCGTAGTAGATGTAGATTGTAGATAGTGCACCTTGTGATAGAGACAATTGCACGGTATACTGATCGTGCGAAGTTTTACATTATCAGAATGTTTAGCAAGCAAGATAAGTAAGATTTACTGAATTTTCGACCATTAACAACTTACAAGATGTTTATCATTCAGCACAATAATGGAACTAAACACAGAATTTCTAACGAATCCTTCGTTAGAAATTCTGTGTTTATTAAAAAGCTTAGCTTAGCTATGCCTATAAGTCGAAGCTTTTAGTTAACGCTGACATCGTAATTTTAAACTGTTGGCGTTTTCGCCTGTTATTAACGGATGAGACAGTCTTTTGGTTAAGCTATGAATGTTACGCTTCAATATTAGAGAAGATGCAAGAGTTAGTCTTAATTTATAACGGTTAGTAAGATAGCAGGAATCGGGCATGAGTACAAGTTCCTACAATTAGGATTAAAGTTTAGGTAAAGTTCGCTTAGTAAGAAGAAGGCTTCTGAATACAAGAGTATTTGCTGACGCCAACGCAGATTCCTCATTATTTTGTGTCAACGAGTTTTCGCAGCATCAAAATGTATTGTGACTTTGTGAATGATTGAAGTTAAGATGCAGAAAAGCATCTGCATTAATGTTACTTGTGCGAATTTATGTTCCTCAATCTATATCCACGTCCTCGTCCATTCTTGATCTTTGAGAGTGGTCCGCAGTAAATGTAATTTCATGGTCCACTGTTTTCGTCTCTAAAGAACAAGTCGCAAATGACCATCAGTATAGGAAGCAGACGCTTTCGAGGCTCTCAGGCGACTGCCTAGTGCACACAGCTCCAACGCATCGGTATTCACGCCGGAGAGGCTGAGCACGTGTCGACGCATTCATTAAGTTCATTCAGTTTCGTTATTCAAATCGAGTGTGCGTCGAAAGTGGAAACTGTTTTATGAAATGTACTTGTATTATATTATGTACCTACTTCGCTTTGGCTGAGTTTCCCAACTTGGTTAGATGTGTGCTGAGATTGAGGGATTTTGTGGATGAATGCTGTAACTTAGTTTGTTATTTGGGTTAGTTGTGATGAGTCTGTGTTTAGATACTGTAGTTTATTTAAAAAAATAGAGGTGGCCTTGATATATAGTATTAGTGGAAGGAACGGTGACTGACTGGGTTAGGTAATTAAATACGAACGCTATCGATACTAAAAGTTGGCTTTCGGTCTTTGTGAGAGAATCATAGCTCGAACTCTGAGGACCATTTTAAAGAACACTTCAATGTTAAAATAGGTACATATATTTATTAATAGTCTTAGTGCATTCGTTTACGGATTTGTCTGAAAGTACATCGCTTGTCATTTGGGCTAAGTGCGATTTTAAAGCAAAATTCCATGTTCCTGTTTTGTTGTCGAAGATAATGAAACAATATTCTGAGTGCGTAAGGAAAGATCTAAATAGTTTAAAGCTAAAATAGTTACTGACATGTTCAAAATGTTTATAGTTATACTATGGCTACATAGTAATTTGATTGTAAGCACCAGCAAATAATTTGAATACATTTCACAAGAATTTGAATAGAAGTAGGTGCTGTATATATTTGACATGTACTCTTCAGATGATGTACGTAGACATGCCTGTAGCGGCTCATGTTTTGACGAATTAGTTCAAAACATGGTATCATTACTTGTCAGATTACAAGCAGACGGTCAGTTTCAACTTCTTAGATTGCTACAACAATTTTGACAGAATAATAATTATCTACCAACGTATTTTCAAATTCTGTTGGTACTTTGGATCTCAAAAGACCAGCATCTCTCGGTCAAGGGATTAACATGTCAAGGGAATTTGTCGTCTGTAAGCTTACTCAGTTAATTAATTAATTGATTGTAGTAAGGCTAGGCTGCGGCTTTAGGTACCTTTGATATTTATTAAGATGTAGTACAAGCTTAAGAAAGATGTTTCTCTTGTATCTTATGGAAACCTTTTGTCGATTTTACCTTCAACAAAAGACGATCTCTAAAAATTCTTAGATTCTGTCAGGTTACAAAACAGTATTACAGTAAAAACTAGGCAAAAGATGCAGTGACGCAATTCCTGCGCATACACTTTCACTCGCGTGGACAATGGCTGCAGACTCTTGTTGTGCATAAAATTCCGCCGCTAACAATAGCCGGACGATGTATTCTTCACTAATAGTAAACACACCAGCAATTGACACGATCCAAGACTAACTGTTGTGACAAGAACCTTTGTAGTTTTCGTGAGGACATGTTGAGCTATTTGTTGGGTCTGCTATGTGTGGCTGTGTGCGAGGTCTCTCAAATTGCCATCGAGTGATGCAATTGGTTATTATGTGTTTCTTGGCTTGAACTTCTCGTCAAATGTTTGTTTGTTCTCTTAAACTATTTGATTTGTGAAAAGGAAGGGATTTAAAAGTTAGATTTGCAGTCAGATGTCTGAAGACTATAATTGTAAAGTCAATAGTTGCGACAAACCAATTTTCCAAAAAATCCTCAACAAAGTAGTGCATTGGAATAATAATAACTATTGTAAAAAATGCATAATTACGTATGATCACTATGTTTATTTGTAACACGTTTATTTAAATAGTAATTAGATGAATATTTAGTGTGGGTAAATTAAGTACGATCCACAATAGTGTTGTTGTAGATGCGTGTGAGGTGTCTCGTATAAAGTGTTATATAATTATAACATAACGAAATGACTTCGGTAGAGTTAATTTATTAGTTTGTGGTTTTTATCTTGTGGTAATATTATCATATTATCGCGTATCATCCCAATTAAAGGCGCAGACAGCAGACACAGACAGACGCGACGCGACTCGGGTGGAACAATTTCTATGAAAACTTTCTCATGTTTTCAGGTCTTAGGTATCAATACACACACTTGATTTTCTCTACTTACTTGAAAGAATTGCATGTAAAGAGTTATCGAATGCACTAAATCTATTCATTGAAAATGTCAAAATTCTATGACCAATTTCATCAACATGTGACTCTAGCACCGCCGACTACCGTACCGACTACCGCTCAATGCTCGTCCGCTATCTCCTGTCGATCTGTTCGTCTGATCGCAGTTAAAGGCGCGCGATTAGATATGTACAATATGGTGTGCTATGTGTACATATTTCTAGTCTAGACGTTATATAAATATTTCACTGGCTACATAAAGGCTGTACTGATAAGGAAATAGAGTAACTATTTTCTGTTTTGACATTAAGTGCGAAAATATAAATGATTTCCTTTCTTAATACCTACGTGTTAAAAATATATAAATCTTAGCCTTTTGCAGAAGACTTTTATAGAAAGTCTGGGTACAATAGGTACCAAAAAATCCAAAACATTATTTTGTACCTATCAAATAATATTTTCTGATGCACTTATTTACTTTGCTTTGACTTTACTTTGCCACAGAAGTGACCCACTTTCCAAAATGTTTACAGTACATTTAGTTAACAATTACGATTGTGCAACGATTTCCTTTGATCAAGATAGATGATAGTAAGCAGGCACAGCTAGTCTGTAAGGCTTAGATGGTTGTAATACTTTCCTGACCTTTATCTGCTAACTTCCTAGCACAGAACTTAGAACACGAAGCATTTAAGTCACGATCCACTGCGCTTTTTCCGTGACCTTTGAATTTTAACTACATGAACATGCTGCAATGGATTCGGAACATCCCGCCATAAATCTAAAAGCTTGGATGTTTGTTTGTTACGCAATCATACCTCGATCACTAAAACAAATAATTAGTACTGTCGCAACAAATCCTCGTAATTTAGTGCTATTAAAAGAAGACAATTGCTGGAACAATTAATTACAAGCATAGTCTGTAAGTATACTACAGAATAGATTGCATCGCTCCATTGTTAGCGGCTACCGGCCGCCGCCGCCCGCGCCGGCTACCGGCCGCAGTCGCCTCGTATTGTTAACTACCGTTACTTTGAGACCTTTCACACTTTATCGGCTAACATCGACGGTTTAATCAGGGAGAATGGATAGGATCTTTGCTTTGTTTTGACAAATTAGCGTTCAATGACTTTGCTACTAATCATTCTCCTGCCCTTATCCGAATGTATTACTGGTCGGCGCAACATGTCCCTTTCTTCCACACTTCTCTATCAGTCGTCATCTCGGGAGTCACCCCCTTTCCAGCCACATCATCTTCCACACAGTCCATCCATCGTTTCTTTGGTCTTCCCCTACTCTTATAGCCATCGACATTCATACTCAAAACTTTCCTCAGGACATTCTCCTCATTTTCAATGACTTTGTTACTACCGTTTCTGTTTGTTTATATAAAATTTTGGAATTAGAACATTGTTTGTTTTAAGTTTAGAGCCACGGAAATTCACGGAATGGTTTATTCTACAGATACATTTCGATCAGGAAGCTTGTCGTGTCCCGGTTATCTTACAAAACATTGCTTAGAAGATTAAAGGCTCGTACAGACCAGCGCAACGCGACGTCGCGACGCGACTCGAACAATACAATTTCTAAGAAAACTTCACGGTATAACAATAACCGGTGTCGCATCGCTAGTCTGCACGAAGCTTAATGTCTCACTTCGATAGACGTCAAAATCCAGCGTTCCAATTCGAGAAGCGACTACTTGTATTCACAGTGGTAATAATGTGCGCATATCTTATTTGATAACATCGCGGGGCGCGCGCGCAGCCCGTTACCCACTGACTCACGCGCACTCACTGATTCATTATGGCATACTTTTACTTGTCACACTAACACCATCGGTTTACTCTCGAGATAATGACGTTTTTGGAGCGGCTCGCAGCATAATTAGGAAGCTCCATTAATTTGTTGGATTTTGTGTGCATGAAGTGGAACGAGTTTAAACTTTTTAATGGTTGTTATAAATCTCAGGTATCTTTGGTTTATTTTGGGCTTTAACTAACAGCAGCAAAGTAAAGACTCAGTCACTTCGATACGCCTCTACGGCATTAACCAAGGCTTTACAAAAACAGCAGTTGGAACGAGAAGTTCTTATAACTTGCAAAATTCACTGTGCACTACATTATTTAACTAGAATGAAATATAATCCGAAGTGCGGCTAGAAGTACGTTATCTTGAACTTGACCGCATACCCACCGGTCTGCACCGGCCAGCTGCGCGTCAATGAGAGCGATCTTCACCATGAGCCACAGAAGGCCTTTGTGCGATGGCTACAATTTACGGGCCACAATTACCTATCTTTTAATTTGTGATCCCATCTCCTCTATATCTTTAGTATCTTTAGGCTTTTATATCTTCTGTGACTATTATAATCTTCTAAAGTAAACATACCTAAATGCATTCTCAAATAGTGGTTCACTTTTTTGGACAGGTCGCACTTACAATCCCACATGCACTTAACTTACTCATTCAGTATTAAGTGTACGCACTTAATGTCTTATTATTTGTGACCCGCTTGTGTGATACGCACTCGCAACGCCCACAAGATGAGTAGGACCTTGTCTCACCCGCGATGTACCCAGCGATGTAGGCACACATTCACGGTCTGTGACCAGGGCGACCCGTCCCTCCGGGCCTTGGACTTGCACTTGTCTTACTTGTCTGGGCATCCATTTAATAATCATTACTATAAGATCGATATTTTGTAGCCTTTTAGGCCCAAGAATACGGTCTGTTTTGCCAAAACATTTGTTGATTCGTTTGGGTTTCAGTTTGTACGTAGTACTACCTAGTTTTATTAGCATATTCTATTTTAGAGCTTTATTGTTCTCGTGGAATTGTAGTTCGGCATCTAAATAACCCGTCGGAGACAATAGTTTCTGTTGGGAAACAAAGGCAACTCAATTACGCTGGGGTCGTGCCTCCGCGGCCGCTCGCCGGAACTTTAGGCCGTTCGGGGTAGTCCACATTTACATATGTAACACTAAACACGATCTCCAATTTGTAGTCAGTTATGTGACTGTATGATTAACTTGTCGTGGCGATTCTGATACCCAAATCACCGTCGGGTTGTGAATTTTGTGATCGTGAAAGTGAGGTTTAATTTAATGCACAATGACACTAAACTACTGAGGTAATGTCATGTTTGGGGTTTCCCAACCGTGGCGACCTCTAGTCAATATATGTATATGAAAGATGCACTTCTGCTTTTACTGCGCTTACGCATCTTTCATATTTATTAGTCAGACGTAAATAATTGCATTAACTGTATCGGGATTCCAATTCGTATTGACTTTGATGAGTGATTCACGAGACACCGTTACCGGTCTATGTTCTGGCGCAGTCTAGATGTAATCATGTGACTCTGTCGATCTTTGCTCTAGATGTTGCGCGTGCGTAAGGAGGCCGTGTTTGATTGACGTCTGTCGCCCGCCAGCGCCAGGTGAAAGTGTACGGGACTTTCGCGCGAACCATCTTTCTCTTTCACACACGTTTGCAAAAAACACAACAGTCCCAAATATTTTAACGAATAAAAAATGTTGGAGCATTCGTTACACAAAATTAAACATGGAAAGATTCTGATAGCCCAAATGTTAGCAGTATATCAATGTGCTCTAGTTAGAAACGCACTTTTACTTTTCACTTGCTTTCGCCAAAATAAGGCTAACAAATTGTCTTGTTTTAATGTATGAGCGGCTGACTCAGGAGGCTCAGGTCTTGACGGACGGCACGACACAGGATGTCTTAATTAGCCGCGCACGCAGTTCGTTCACCATGACATTTGCAGGCGCATACATCTTTACACCTTTTGTCTGCGCGTTCCAAGTCACATAAACGATTTATTACTCACATTACATAATTCACATAACCGAGGACCAATTACTGAAGTGCCGCTAACCAGCGCGAATTACGAGCAACGCCAAAACATTGGGCGTCACAAATTCATCAATTGGGCGTCAAGGTGATGATATCAGTGTCAACGTTTATTTTTGAGAAATTTATTAGCGACGTTGTAATAAATGTAACGCCCTAGGATGGCTCGATATTGACGGTAATAGGTAATTAAGTAAATTTTCGGATGATAAATCATCACGGTCGCATGAGTACGAGTAGACCCTTCAATTTCGGAAGTTTAGACGTAATCTGCAGGCGGCAGTGGTTCCTTTAGCTTCGTTTTACTTATTGCTGAGCGTCCTGTGAGAGAGCCTATGAACCAAAAAGTCCCGTGAGAAAGCCTATGAATCAAAAAGTCCCGTGAGAAAGCCTATGAACCAAAAAGTCCCGTGAGAAAGCCTATGAACCAAAAAGTCCCGTGAGAAAGCCTATGAACCAAAAAGTCCCATGAGAAAGCCTATGAACCAAAAAATCCCGTGAGAAAGCCTATGAACCAAAAAGTCCCGTGAGAGAGCCTAACGACCCTCCTGTGGACACTACGAAAATATGAATTTATTTTCTTTTAAGAGTAAAGATTTTTTGAATAAAAAAATGTATGTACTAATAATTGTATTTACGAACGTATGATATTTAAATAGATATTCTAATGGATAGATAAGTGTACCTTGTCAAAAGATAAGTATCTACATTCTATTGACATTGTTGCTTCTGAGCCACTGACCTAATCATTTAAATGAGGTTTTTATTGATTTCAGTAGCACGTGTATCGAAGGATCAGAATGTTAGTCATCGTGCTTTTTAACTTTAAACAAAATACTTTTATAATGAATCAGTGTAGGCACTCAGAGAAGCTACTTAGTATTCAGAGCAGTACATAAGATGATGTACGAAATGTGGGTCACGTCTATAGGAAGCTGTGACTTACCCAGGGTTTTCCTCCGCGAGTACGTACCACGGCCTCTGTCGCCAATGCCAGGCCCCTACATATATACCGCCGGTAATAAAATATGACATTGTGGCTACGGAAAGGAAATTCAGATCTTATTTATTTCAGTACATTTTTCCGAGACATTGGCAAAGTATTTTCCCGGCGGTAAATCGTGGTTAGTGAACAGTCTCCCGATATAAATTAGAGTCGCTTTTATGTAACTAGTCAGTAAAACGTTTGTGCAATGTGTACCTACTTATTTGTTGAAAGGTGAAACAATGTCAATATTAAATTGATTAATTACCAATTTTCCATATTTTACACGAAGCATACGCTACTACATAAATTAAAACTAACAATCTACCGATGCATGCTTCCGATTTGACAGCATTTGTATAATATGAAATCTTTCCATCATCAGCTCATTAAGTCCTTAAAAATAGACCCCTTAATTGAGCAGTATTAGGTCCTATTTCTTCCGCCCCGAACTACTTCATGTCGTCGGACCAAGTAAATAATGTTCTGCTATAAATAGCGTGTAAGCAAGCTAATATTCTACATGTGCAGCAAGCATGTACGTACATAACACTTATGTAACTGTACGTTTGCGCCCTCCGCATTCGGCGCACGCGCATCGTCCACTAAATAGATATTTTACAGACATACATTTCTTTTATTTTCTATTTTAGGCACTACTCTCTTTTATGTACTTCTTTCTGGTAGTATTTAACGTAAATACTACCAGAAGTACATAAATAGTGTTATTGCACTTATTGTTTGTTTTATTACATTTCCAGATGTGTAATTGGTAAAACAATCGAAAGGTATACATTTCCATAGAAATGCCAGTATCTATTTGTATAGCTCAGCTCAATGTTACAATATAGGTATAGAGAGTAAACCCACAAGGTACCTTTTCTCGTTTTCTTCATAGTTAGTAAGATTTCTGCCTTAGAATTTCCTTTTTGCTCCCACTATTAATATTACCTATTTACTTTTCCTTTCTTATATGCGGCCTGAATAGAGCTCACTATCAATAAATAAGGCCCCGGTACACACCTCTGCATAGTAACGACCGCTACATCATCTACATAAAAAGAAATTGCGGCCCGACATAAAGGCCCGCGCCCACGGTTCTACTCCGCAGGCTCGATAGACCGGCGATATTTACGTTTCGGACGGAGGAAAACTATGCGTATTTTTGGGTGATTTGATATTCTTGTAACGTTTGTCCGAAGGTCGCGAAGTGCGTGCGGTGACAGGCACTGGGTGTATAATGTAACACGTATGTGCCTGTAAGGTATGTTCCGCGTACGCTTCACGGGCGCAATCAGTTATTGTTTTCTTAGCCCACGTGGTTGGATTTGTTTTTATTTTGTGACGGTCGTCTACCCCTGTTGGTGCCTTCCGTGAACTATAGTAGGTTAGATTTTCAATATTTTGTTGTTTAACGTGACTAAAATTAATTATACTATCGTCCTCTAATATGAAATTGCACGCTAACTAGTGATATTGCCTCCTTTTGTACCTAAAAAGTGACAAAGTGTGTGTATTTTTTTCTGTGCACTTGCACTTGTATGTGCACTCTTCAATCTGTTGGTGATAGCATTAAGGATAAACCTTTCCTCTTTGACGATGCCTCATACCAAACATACCTTTTTGTGTGACAGCGTCAAGACTTGGTGAGTCAGTCAATACCTATTGAAGTAAACACAACTACATAGGTATGTAGTACCTATAGTATGTCCATAAACAAGAAGAAGTTAACGACATGAATATGCAAGTGCATAATTCACAAAAACTTGTTCATTACATGGCGTTGCTTTGTTCCGGTAACTGAGAGCGAGACAAGAGCGACAACGAAACGGATAAACAACATAAGCAATTAATTTACTCGTAGTTAGGTTTCTCTTCAATAATACGTTTGGCTTCGCGTTTCCCATTTCGTTAGTTATGTTAAGTTAAAGCAGTTGGTGAAGGGCGGGCGTTTTGGGGTTCGCACGGTTTTCACGACTTGAAAAACCGTCGAGATTTCTTTATTATATGTAAGTTTAATACACATACACCTTCCGGGATCAATTCTCTGTATGATGAGGAAAACCGCATCAAAATCCGTTGCGCAGTTTAGAAGAACGACGCGGACACACAGACAGACACGAACAGCGATTTTAATTTATTATACCTATGTATAGATTAAGGGTTTCTTTGTAGCTCAAGTAAATTGCTCACTGCTTGCGTCACACAGATACTATATGAATCACTTTGAATAACTGCTATAATTGCTTGTTTGGATAATAACGTAAATATTGTAAGTGACAGACTTCGTAGCGCCTGCATTGACTAGCTCAGCTGCCGTTTAGTCTACATTGGCTAATCTATATTCTGCAAATAATAAGCGTTTGCATAATCATAAATTACATGCCGCATAATATACGGTACGTCAGTACATTGGACGAATAAAACGGCTGGAATATGTAGTGCAGCGTGTTGTGCAAAAGGTTCACTTGTTACAACGTTCGATGGATTTAATTTGAAAAGGCCAGCCTTTTCGCAGTAGGAAAGAAAGCCTTTAAGAAAATAAATGCAGTTTCAAACTTCTGCAGTAACAGATAAAACTGTGCTTAAGTTTAGATTTCTTTAACTGTTTGTGTACGAGGTATTCTTATTCTGCATTTTCCAATAGAAAATGTCGAATTTTCTTTTGAGAAAAGGTTTATCCTCATTTGCACCCCTGTTTAGAGGATATTACAAAATTGCGATAGGCTTGTCAGCAGACAGACACTATCATAATATAAAGCTCTCTAAAGCATTGGTAACTAACTACATCACGAATCCACGACATTGAATAATCATAGATATTTTCCAGAGCTTTGTATTTGTTATTGCAATTGTAAAGCGTAACGCCAACATAAATCCTATAAAACTTCATCGTTACTTTCTGCAATAGTTCAGTTAACCTTCTGGTATATCTTATTACTGATCCGCTCTGAGGGCGGTGGCGGACGCACCCGGACGCCGCCGCCGCGCGCCGGATCGCACGCGTCCGGTGCCGGAAGCGTTGACAGACTCGCTCGTGTCCCACCTCTACTGTTTATGAGCGAAGCTATGGCGGCCTAGATTGGCTGTAGGCTCTCGCTATCTGTTGTTTAAAGTTTCATCTAATAACTTAGTTTTGCTGCGTTTAAATATTTTATGTACTGCGTCGAGCTTTCGTAAGCTTTTCGATATTACACACAAAAAGTTAAAGCCTAATATTTTCCTAACTTATTGGAATCAGTGTCTTAACTTATACAACATGTAAAAAAACCCTGTCGATCCGTGAGGGTGTTGTTAAGTATCGTAATTCGAATTTTACCGGGTTATTACATGGGGCGCGGGCGGCCGTCCTGTAGCGGGTCAAGACAAGTCATAACTTATGATGTTGAAAATTTTTAATGGATTTGGGGTAATTTTGGTACTAAAAATATGAATTTTAATAAGATTTTTTGTAACTTTTTGGTGATGATTTTGTTACATATTGTATATTCACGTTGTCCCAAAATTCGGCGAAGAATGTTCAAATAACTGGCCTAGCATTTGTTAGGAAAACTCAACAAAATAACAGCTTTTTTGTTCCAAGAAACCGTTCCCTATACCGGTAGGCTCATATTTGAGGCTTCCCAAATGGCGTGGAATTTGCGCCACATTATTAGTTTTAGTAGAATGATAACATGGCGTGTTTGGCGTGACCCGGGACACTCTGTCACGCTGCCATGTCTGGTGACTATCACGCCTGGTTCACGTCAATTGTGGGTAATACAACATTTTTGTGTGTTGCGGGAAAATAGTCGTGAAATGGCTGCAGTTTAGCGAATGTTTCTAGTCAGACTTGTTTTTATTGCGGAAATTGAGCGCTTTCTTGTATATGTGAATAGTTTAGTAGCGCATATCTGTGACATTCATTATTGATCGACCACGCGATGAAAGCTTTACAAAGAGACGTCTAAGGCGTTATCGGCACATGCGGCTTGTTAGTGATAAGCCCCCTTATTTATAAACGCTGCTTAAAGTTAAGTAATGATTAGCGCCTGTTTAACCATACATTTTTGACATTTAAACATCACTTAACTTTAAGCAACGTTTATGAATAAGAGGGTAATTGTTTATCTGTGTAAAATGGAGGTTGGGTTCAGAGGGATTACGTCTGCCAAATCGCGCAAAACACAGATTATCGCATAAATATAATCAAAGTTTTTATATAACTCAATGGGGTTACATCAACCCAGGTAATACTTGTGTTTTTGTACTGAATGGGATCAAAAGCATCAATTCCCACAGCAAACACATCAGTACACACAGAATTATCACAATAACATGAAGTAATTCATTCCATACATACATGAACACATAATTTGGGGCACGATACACTATATTAACCTATTCATAAGAACGGGAAATATTTGTACTTCAAATTAGATTCTAATATTTGATCGTGTATGTGTGTGTAAAGTACACAAATTAGGGAAATCCGCGACCTTTAAAGGGTAAGGGAAAATCCAAATTTAGAAATTGAAGCTTAAGTGAGGGTAAGTGAAAAGTATTGGAAGTTTTGGTCGCAGCGTTGTAGGTATGTATTTGTGTTTGGCTGTTATATTTGAAAGGTATATCTTTACACCTCCTGCGCCCTAAGTATAATATGACATTCATCGAATTCGTCGATTGGTCATCATATTACTTTTAATATCTATGAATACTTATGTAGAGTGTTTTAAATGCGTGTACTGGAAAAATTGTAAAGAGGTAACTATTTACTTAATTAGTACTAACCTCATCACTCAAACAGCCTACTCAATAATTCCATACACCAGTAGGTAAGTACATCAATTCTCTCCCAGTTACAACCAGATCTAAAACTAACGACCATGTTGACAAGTGCCCAGCAATAGGTGTCCGCTAACAAAATAGCGTACCACTCGTACTCTACCATGATCTATGGCATATGTGGGTAACATGTGCCATAGATCATGGTAGAGTGACGCGCCGGTTGTGACAGACTTCGGGAACCCATCCGTTCGACACACATTCTGTGAGTTACGACGGTTCTGAAATATTGTAGGGTCGTTGTAATTATTTTCGTTTGTGACATTATTTATGTGGACGTGAAACGTTCTGTTGTTGGTTATTCTGAACGGAATTTGGTAGGTTACATACGTTACTAAATGATCGTGGTTTAAGAAATGTATTATTTATGAAAAGTGGTTATACAAAATTATAAATCAATAATGAACTTACTTAAAGATCTTGAAAGTAAATTCAGTTAAATCGTTGTCTAAATGTGCAAATAATTCTTATTTCATACAAATTCTGTTCAATTTTTTTACATATCTGTCAGTTAGCAGGCACTAAGCTCCTTAGGGCACGTCTTTCCTACGATTACCGCACCCCCCGGTCTACTCCTTGATATGCAATGGCCTCTGTAGCCCCATGAAGCATGAGGCGCCTTCCACACTGTGAACCAGGCCCCTAAGTCTTATTCCCATGACAAAAATTCCACAAAGTTGCATCACCCAGCAACCAACCGGTTGCTAAACTAAACTTAGCAAAAGTTAAATAAAGTCATCTTCACTTGGAACCCGCTGTCCACCTTGCCTTGCCCGGACTAGAACCTGTGTCTATTTATACCAGACAGGTTCCCGTCATCCACTCCGGCGTCGTTAGCGATAACTATCGCGATACTAACCTGGACATATTGACGAAATAAACTTGTACATGATAATGTAACTACATCTAATGTGATGGTGCTAATATTTTATGTTAGCTTGCGTAATTTCACATTTTTTCGCTTGTGACAGGAGTCATTATTCTTATATTTTAACTATTTTGATTATGTTCTGAAAAGTTGAGCCTTAATTTTTGGCAAAAAATTGTTTGTCACCACCTCATTGGCAAATTAGGTGGGCCCTCAGGGGCCAATTATGGTGGATAGAGCAGATTTCCTCTTGAGTTTGACTCTTGAGATCGTTTACTGGACAGTGCATCATAAGGTGTATGGATGTATACGCCGTGGCCATATCTTAGAAATGATCATTTCATGAAATGAACATAGACCGCTGGTCACATCATGATGTGGTCTGGCCAGATCATTGAATACTCAATGTTTGACGATATGTACAGTTAAACGCACGACTACTTCATGATGTGGCCAAAGATTAGTGATCATATCGTAAAATAGATTATCCACCGGTAGAGGCGTTGATGTCAGTTTGTTTTTTTTGTGCATCATGGCGGCGGCATACAATAAATCGTACAAAGTAGGGTGATCACGCAAAAAAAGTCGATGAACTTTTATTGGGTTTCCAAATATCCTATACTATTAAACGAGCAATATTTGTACATTTGTCATCACGTTCTCGAAAACTGCTCTAACAATTTCGATGAAAGTTGCAAACCCCTATAGTTTACGGGGGCGAAAAATCGATCAAGCTAGGTCTCATATCTGGGAAAATTCGTTTTCTCCGTATTTTCACTCGAGCAGAGCTCGGTCGCCGAAAATTTAGAACAAGATGGCTACCTTAGAATGGCATTACATGGCGGCATGGAATTAGTAAGTACCTACTATCATGGCAGCATGGAATTAGTATGAACTATCCTATACCTACTATTAAATGTACAGTCACGAGCTTTAATTTGGGACCCACCTAAGCTTGAATATCGTGTAGCAAACTTTCGCCATTTAGAGCTATTATGTTAACGCTGTCACTGCACAAACAATAAACGTCATAATGTTTACCATCGACAACTTTACGTTTCTAGGGGCTAACGTCAACTGGAGCGAGGGCAAACGATCATTACCGATTTCCGAGTAATAATTACTTTTTGGTCCTGTGGTCCCTTAAGAAAAAAGAAACAAATAAAAAAGAACAAAATTATATTGTCAATATATGATAGCTAGTCAACTAACCCGCTTATTCTTCAAACCTATATTAGTTAAAAAGTTTTGTCTCTTTCTCAAACATAAATATCAAAGTGACGGACCAAAACAACATATTTAAAATAAAATAGGTTTAAAGGCCGTTTATGATTATGGGGGCTTAGAAGATTTCAGCTAAAATATTGATTAATAAAATCTTTAGAAAAACAAAGTTTTTTATTCTTTATATTTATTAAGACATTTATGACACAAACCTCAATCTTAACACAATTATATAGAAAGCATGGTTAGCGGTGCACAAAATAAACACTTATCACCGAAGGCTACGACTAAATTAATTTAAATCTCTCCAGTAATTTTTTTATCATAAATATTCAAAACCGCGTATATCCACCTTCATTGTCAATCACAGCCTGGAGCCGGTTACGCATGGATCCAATCAATTTGTCACATATGTCAGTACCCCTTAAACTTTCCCAGACTGTGAGGCAGTGATCCATAAGTGCTTCTCTAGTTCTTTCGTTTCTATTTGACCATTTTTGAACCATTAAGCCCCATAAATTTTCTATAGGATTTAAATCGGCACACTTTGCAGGCCACGGAATACGATTTAAATTTGCTCTATTATTGTCGAACCAAGTTCTAACGATTCTTGCCGTATGAATTGTTGCGTTATCTTGAACAAAGTTTATTGGAGCAACATCTTCTTGTGGATAATATAGTTGCAATGTTGGAAGGACACTCTCGTCTAATAAATCGACATAATCTTGAGCAGTGGCCCTGGGTGGTAAATTTATTAGTTCTCCAATGCCGGCTGAACTAATCCAGCCAGAGATGTTAACTGTAATGCGACCAGACGCGTTGTTAGCTATGACGTGGTCTTCCGTGTATCGCGTCCTGTCAATTCGCCACAAATGTAGTCTGCCCGTTTGGGAAGATTGAAAAGTCTTTTCATCGATGAAAGCCGTCGTCGTCCAATCAAAATTTAGATACTGACGTGCGAAAATAAGTCGAGCAGCTTTATGGGCATCCGTCAACGCAATTTTTTTTGCAGGCCGCCTGTGATGCAGTCCCATAGCTTTAAGATGCCTTCTAACTGTTGAAGGGTGGACTTCAAACGCTTCCGCAAAATGCCTCGTTGGCGTAAATCCATTCATCAGGTATTGCCTTTGCATCAAGCGGCTCTGCTCTTGTGTTATAACTTGCGGGTGATGGTTGTTTCGTCGTAAGTCAATAATATTTTCCTCGTTCCCGTGGCGTCGAACCCAGCGGCGAACTGTGTTTCTTGTCACATTTATTCGTCGCGATATCTCGTGAATGCCTACTCCTTGTTCGTGCAAATCAATAATTTGGAGCCTTATTTGGTCACGATTAGCCGCAAGCATTTTATTAATTGGTAAATTATATTTTGTGAAAATATCACATTAAACTATTTTCTTAAATGACACTGACACGACACATGTTCGTAATTAGAAAATCGTAATGATAGCTTTTTGCAACGAGGTTATCATTTCATAGGTCGATTAGATAAGACATTTTATGTCTTAACTTGACATTCAACATTTCAACCTTAAAGCAAAGTTTCAAAGTTTCGACCTTATTGCATTATGATTGTTCTAACAACATTTAACGGAAATGGGTCCCAAATTAAAGCTCGTGACTGTACATTCTCTATTTTCACCCGAGCAGAGCTCGGTCGACCAGGTAGGTACTGAGTTTTATGAGACAGTGATTTGGTACTGAGTCTTATAAGACAATATGGACAGCCATGAACTTGAAAGTAGCGCCGCGGCACCGCTCGCTACGCTCGCTCGTTGGTCGCAGTTACTTGACTATTTTTACTACATATTAAACCATGGATACCCTAACATTAATGATATAGCCAAACGTCGGCTGAAATATCATTAAACGTTGACGTTTAAGCGATATGGTAAATTTAAGCTGACCATTTCATGAAATGGAAAATTCTAAGATTTGTCCACGACATATACAAGCTGATTATGTGGCTGTTAGATCTTTAATTGCTTGGTTACAAGGCAGATCTCCAATCAAATCAGCTTACAACACGGAACTCCGTACAAATAGTTAACATCGCCGGTTTCAGAGTAAAGTTAGTGTTATTTATGTAATGGCTACTACGTCACGCGGACGGTCGGGCTCCACCGATAACGTCGACGGAATTGCATCGGACTAAACATTCCACAGGCTACTATTATCAACTAGTGACAGTGCATCCTTAGCTATTGGTGTAAAGTATTGTAAGCACACCGAGTTGATTTGTGCTATAAATAATTTGGGCAGACCACTTCAGGAGTCGTGAATTTTCGTCGGTGTGTGTGTATTTTAAACTATCCGATTCGATGTTTAATTTGGTTGTATGTATGGAAAATAGTTTCTATTTTGTGAATTTCAAATAGGTTACTTGGGGAAAGTTGTTCAGTCGATAAAAATCAGCCTTATCCAAATTTATTTGGGTCGGCCATAATATAATCTTTCACACAATCCATCCATCGTATCTTCGGTCTTCTTCTACTTACAAAGCCATCCACGTTCATACGGAACATTTTCCTCATAATATTTTACAAATTCCTTTGTACGCGATCCAAATGCAATCAAAATGTTTAGTAAATGGCTACGCTTACAAGTGCACACGTATCGATTCTACATAAATGGCAATTAAAAGTGTACATCATTGATGCGGGCGGGCATGCGCGGCTCAGCGGCGGCGGCGGGCGCGGGCGCTGCTAACTGGGTCATTGACAATGCGCGGCTGTTAAACTGCGCCCGCGACGCAAAGTCAAACGTTATGTGATGACGATGCATTTCCTTGAATGCAGTGAGTTCAGCTAAATGTTGTGTAAGACATAACTACGATAGATGCATACAATTATTGGAGTGGTGCAAACTGTAAATATAAGTCAGTTATATATATAGAAAATAAATAAAAAATGTTGGCTGACATGACGACGATTGACACTTTGATTGTTTGATTTCTGGAAGATTGAATGGATGACTGAAACCGGGAAAATTATGTATTTACCTACTGGTCAGTTAAAACATAACAGAGAAAAAACAATTCAATGGACACAAATTATTCTACAGAAATATAGATCACTTTCAATCATTCTTTAAAATTTACTTTATTAAAAAAAAACTGTACAAAATCCGAATTCATTTAAATAATGATTAGTTTAATGTGAGAATGTAATGAGAGCGTGAAGTTTTCGGCGCACAGATGAGACTATTATGTTGGGTAACCACGAAGTAAAACCAAATTTGTTGACGCGACGAATTGAATGCATTGAACGGGGTGGTCAATTCGTGTTGAACCAAAGCAAAGCAGCCCACAAGTGCGTCTTATTTATTCACTATATCTATATTTTATGTAAACTGATGGCATAAACAGTGAAATTATTTATGTTTTAAAGCTGTCTGTCATAATCTTATAAAAATTACCAAACAAACAAGAAAGTTCTTGTGAATAATAATTCAGAACGCTTTGTATTTCATTACAACGCCATTCTTATTCATAATATTTTAATATTTTAATCAATGGTAATGGCATTGGAAGATGTAAAGCTATGTGCTTAATATTTACGATGGTTATTCATAGAGCTTTCTATAATAAACGCAAAGTGCTGGCTTACTGCAGTGCAGGTATTGAGATACTCTGCTGAAGGGGCATCATTAGTTCGAGTCAATGACTTTTGTCGCTTGTGCTGTAAAAATCAACTGCGCAAATAACTTGCAGCTGAGAAATAATGTTGATGTTGTAAGTATGTCTTCAATATTACAATCAAGTTGCTATTTATTAATTTGAAAACCTAATGTTTAACTGAAGAGTTTTCGGAACCGAGGTAGTACGGAAAAACCTGAGCTAACTGAGAAACTGCATTGATCAGTTGACCTACATTATTCACCCTTTAACTTTTAATTCAGACACATTATTTTTACTTAATTCACTCCTCGCTCCAAAGCCAGCCTCTATTTCCGACACATTCTTGCGAGCCAATGCGCGAGAGCAACGTTCCCAGCGATTATCTGTGCCATGTAAGGGTTACGCGCAAATGTCTCGAAACTAGTTTGACTTGTGTGCGAGAGAAAAAAACAAAAAGAGTATGGAGATCCACAGTCGTTGCCTCTTAAGTCTGATTACTATGTCCTCAGCTATTTTAAGGTTATGGAATCCTTCGTGATATAATGAGAGTAATCTTGAACATGTCTTGAGTCAAGAATATTTATTTGTCTAGGTCTACACTGAAAAACTTTGGAAAAGGGAAAAACTAAAATATAGATTCTGCGTAATCGAGCCATATTCAAGTTCATGAAATATTTGTAACTGGACCAATATGAGAATTCCAGAACGAAAGTTCCGTTTATTCGATTTAGCAAACACAGAAACTAAGTGCCTTTTACGTCGAACAACAAGACTGGAAACATGGACTTGAAACTAGTATTCGAGGAAGACAAGAATTTAAAGTAGTGTTACACGGTTCAGATAGAACAGTGCTTAGTGCCAGATGATGACGGCAGGGCCAGATAACGACATCTGAGCAGAATGCCAGACGCGGGCATTTGGCAGAACTTCGCCGGGTGACTCCAAACGACAGTTGGAAATTTTAATAGTAGTCCATGAAAGTAGTATAATGTGGACACACTACTCTGTGTAAACTTATGTTGTCCTAATCGCTATGCATTACTGTCGGCGCATGAATATTCATAGCCTTCATTATATTTCGCTACATTTTTCCTTTGCTCTCAGACTTTCAGCTCATTTCCTACGTAGCGTCCTCTCTTTATGCTAATGTAGCACTTTCACGGGTACGAAGCCTTTCCTAAATTCAGTATAAGAATTTTTAATGTACGACTGAATAATGTTTCTCACAAAAATATTTTTTGTGTAGGTAACTTTGTTATGGTGTAGTTCAATCAAACCTTCAAAAACAGCTTTTAACTCAATAACTTAACAACATTTTCTTCACGATGTTTACATTTCCTCTAATAATGGCTTTATTCACACAAACCACAACAGTACGCTACACGGATCGTATCCACAAAGCCATCAAATTGACAATTTGTTTACCGCCAGCAATTCAATTTTCCCGAAGGTTCCTCTCGTCAATCACAATTTCCCGATGAATTTCAAGAAATGGAGTTTTCTTTTATTCATTTTACTCATCTTTTATGTTCATCTCAGTGTGCTCATTGAATGGAATTTAACCGACTTTTTTCGAAGTTTTTATAAATTAGTTCATGAAAATCGAGTGTACGCTTAGTTACGTAACGGTATGAGTAACAAATATTTGCATACCACATTAGTCACTCCAAACCATTATATAATATAATTATCAGAAATCATTTATAATTATCAGAAACATTTATTTGCCAATAATGTAGGTATACAGATATTATTGTTATTTTGATGAGAGTCCCGATACATTCTGCCTTACGGCATGCAAAATTATTTAATATAATATATATACTAGAACATATATGGAACTCATTAGAAACCGACTCACAGTCCCAGTAATCTTACAGACTGACATACTCATCTAGTACAAAATAATGATTCCTTTGTTTTTGCGGAATAGTTATAAAAAGCAGATGATGTCTGAACGTGACCTAGGCGTGGCCGCGCGGCTACACCGGCTATGTCCTGCAGCGGCTATAAATTAATATTGATGAGGTGTCAGGCAGACGATCACCAAGTCTGTCGGCACGTTATTTATTGCTTGTTTTGGCGGTTTTTGTTAGTTGTAGCTGAACTTTTTAGTGGAGATTTAAATTTCATGGCTTTGTATTGTTTTGTGTTACATCTTCAAATGCAGCAGTAATTTGCGATCAGCAGCCGCATGAGCAGCCTACAGTGGTCCACTGCTGGGGTTCAGGCCTCCTCTCGACGAGAGGGCACGGGACGTAACCCAGCACGCGGGCCCAGTGCGGGTTGATCATTGATCGGCTTGGGCTATCTGCATAATAGATTCTAATTTAAATGTTATTTACTTGTTTGAAGGCTGACGACGAACAGCATAATAAAATAACGGTATTTCCACATGATTTCTATGTAGTTTGGCACAAGAAAATCCATTTCTTTAATTTATTGATCATTGATCATCTCTCTCATATGTATGTACCTAATAACTAATTCGAGCTTAACGTTATAGTACTGCAGTTAATAATAAACAGGCTGTTACTAACACTAGTAACGAGGTTGCTAACTATCAGTAGTCTGACATTTTCATACCTCTGCTCGTTAAATACTACTCTCTACTAATTACTAGGAGTACATACAACTAGTTGAAATGCTCATCACAACGAGGTTTAGTTAGTTTTCACTTTATAATTACGTTACTTATATTTATAATAGCTGTCCCTCTATTGACAGTGAGAAAACATATCATCAGGTATGCTTAGATCTGTTAGGAGCGCTTATCCTAAAAGTTGGCAACGTCGCAAATAGCTGTAAGGAAATTTGAAATGTGGCTAACTAGTGAACATTGAATATTAATTATGAAATGCAATAATTAATATCGTAACACCGAATATTTAGTATTACATGTAAAAAAAGTATTTGGAAACTTTCCAAATGCCTTTTTTTACGCCTAAAACGGATACAACATGAAATTCAGTGTTATAATTGCAATGAATTTTCAATAGTATAGTTCGCTAGTTAGTCACATTTCTTATTTCCATACAGTAGTATTGCCAAATTAATCAAAACAGCGAAATATTTGACATATATTTGCGACGTTGCCCACTTTCAGAATAAACGCTCTTAAACCCAAATAAAAAGTTGCTTTAAGTAAATAAATGCGAAAGATTTGCTCTCTCATGGAACTATCGAATGCCTTATTGGAAATTATAAGTTTCATTTGCAATTTTAAAATTGTTGTCTAGACGTTCTTCACCGGTTGTACGTTCGTAATTATTATTAAGAGGGAACAGGGCATGCGATTCTCCATATAAATGTATTCTCCTTTTTTCTTCCTGAATAATGCCTCCAGAGCAACCATTTTTATAAAATAAAATCAGGAACTGCTGTAGTCACGTCCCTGTTATTTCCTTTTTTTCAGCAACTTATCGGTAAAGAAAATATGACCCTCCAAAAAATACAAAAATGCCCCATTTTTACGACCGTGATTAGATTTGTCTGGTATTACAAATTCGAAAAGTTTTTAACATAAATGAAAATAATAGGAACCTAGACGTACTCTTTCTTAATATTTTAATGTAAAAGTAATTGAATCGATTCAGTTTTCGAGGAGAAAAAAGGGGAATACGAAACGTCGACTTCGTCAATTTTTTTTGTGATATATTATTGGTCTGAGCTGTAGCTATCCCTATCGCACTCTACGGGGGCAGACTTGAGACGACAATAGTTTCTTCAAATACGTATTTTTCAAATTCCTCGCAGCCTGTTCCCTCTTAAGTACATAATTAACTTTCACGATTTCAATTAGTGGTGTCACGCAGCAATAAGCCCTCATGACTCATAGAACCTTCCAGGTATACGAGTATAATTAATAGAAATGCATTTTACGACCGACTGACTATTAATTAAATATACATTAATTTCTTAAGCATCTGCCCATTGATTTGTTCGCTGATAATTAAATTGCGGAGGGCACCTAATAATTCCTATCTGATGATACATAATTGGTAGTTAGCCAACATGCTACGAGGCAAAGGACTACGTATGTATGTATATTATAAATATTATCAGTTATTGTCAGCGGTTTCGTCCGCGTGGAGGTTAGCATTTATCCCTCGGGAATATACTAGCGGGATAATAATTATTCTAATGTCGCAACTCAGGTCATGGTTTACCTTTGTGCCTTTCAACGAAATCCGTTCAGCCGTTAACGCGTGAAAAGTTAACAGACATACACAGAGTTACATTCGCATTTATAATATGAATATGGAGTAGTATGGAGAAATTTATTGGGGAAAATGAGTGCACAAAATTGTGTCGGATCACTAATTTTACCCTTTTTAGACCAGTTGCATTCCGATGGCCATGACTGGTGATAAATTCAGTGATCTTTGTAATTTAATCTTAATTCCAGAGGTTCTTGTTTAAATTAACAACTAGTGTTAAAACCGATTTAATTATCAGCGCTTTCCTGATTAATATCCAAATCAATATTCAAATTCGTTTTATAATTTTGCCGTATTTGAGCGCAGAGTCTTGTCAATTTAAATGTGAATTGTCTACATTTCTGCATTGTCATCTCCAATAATCGGTTTTTATTGTGGTAATATCATCACTTCATCAGCTCTATACTTTAGAAATATTATTTATTATGGAATATTTGTGTGTTTGATTCCCCTACAACCCAGCGTTGCATACTTTTATAATGAATACGTGACGATTTCATCGTGGACGTCCACGCCCCCGTCACGGCATCATGATAACACAGGAAAGTAAAATGTATGGAAATATTATGAAGTCGTTTTTAAATTTTCGTCCACGATAAAGTGCACGTGCACATTTCCATACATTTTATGGACGTCGACGTCCACGATGATATCGTCACGTAAGAAATAATTAAAGCGCACATGCTTTTCCTTAAAATCACAGAACTTTTTCTCCTTCAAAAAGATTATGCTCAATAAATAATAAAAATCTCTTCAGTCATATTATAATCATATTTATAAATATAACGGAATTTAATCACATGATGATGAATTCATAGATGTCGCATCGGAATGTTGTTATTCAGACTGACATCAATACTTTCTGAGTGAAATACTTTAATATCACATGTTTCACGTGTTTATTGATTCGCCTCTCTACGATGAATGTGTAATAATATGTTATTTAATATCGATATGACCGAGAAATGCCTACATTTTCCACGTGTAATGTACCAGCAATGGAAATCATTGATGGCCTAAAATAATTTTCTCGAACTTTGTGTAGTTGCTACTCGTTGAATCAAGTTCGCGAATTACCTATTTTTAGACTAATCACGAGCTTTTGGATTGTCAAGACGGTATAATTATCATTACTCAGTAACATCATGATAAATTTAAGATACAGATTCATACAATATATAAGGCCGCCAGTAACAGTCACAATACCCCCCGTACTAATTGATACTGTATTTATGGAGGTTGTTTTGTAACAAAGAAATAGTTTGCGAGGAATGCGCGTCTCTGATTAGATGTCCGTCAATATTTGCGCAGTGTCGGTGCGCCGGTCAGCAACCAGCCGTGTCGGCTGACCGGCAGCGCTGACCGTCGGCCGCGTACCGTTGAGAGCGATGATCTGGCACGATGTTTTTCCTTGAGTGATAATTTTCCGGATGTAATAACTTTGGATGATATTGTTACCATCGCGGGCAGAACCTGGATGAGGCTGGCACAGGAGCGTGGGGCTTGGCACAAGAAATGAGAGGCCTGTGCTTTGGATTTTGACAGCAGACGTCCGTGCCTAAGTGACAGCAGACGTCCGTGCCTAAGTGACGAGAAGAGAATATCAATGTTAAGCGATGAAAATAGGTATTCTTTATACCTAAAGGTGGTACTGACATTTTGAGAACTGGCAACCATGTTTTATTGTAATTTGAAATGGATCCTGTCACGATTGAAAAGGCTCATATTTTTGTGTAGTTATTTCAGCGGCTAGTGTAGTCGACTTTTACCGGACAAACCACAATTGCATTGCACCGGTTATCTGAATAATGGAGTCATCACGCACGTCCACAACATGCCACTCTGTCCGCAAAAAATATCAAACCGTAATTTATAATCGAAATACCGAATTTGAAATCGGTAAAAAATCGATTGGGGCGCCTCGCCGTTCTTCATTCGATTGTTGACTGTACACAGTGGCGCCAAAACCGCTAGCTCTGTGGCAGTTTTTATTAGTTTTAATAAGTTATTGGGTCAACGGACTCGTGCAGTATTAAGGCTGGTGCCCACTTGGCTGGGTGACGACCTGATCAGTTTTGGCTACTCAGACTAACTCGAGCGACAGTTACAGATCTATCAGTCAATCAAGTTAGCCTAGTTTACGGTCGCAGGCAAGACAATTCAACCGAATCTCATTACCACTTCAGTTCAAAGCCGTCGCCAATAAATCTAGGAATTCGACTTCATTACGTAAGCAGTAAATAAATATTCAACACATTCATTGAACAAGAAAATCGTTTTTCCGTCTAACAGTTTGAACAAAACAGTAGAATGAGTGCTAATTGATACAACGATCGATTATGTTTGTTACAATCGATTCGAGTATTTGTCGATAATTGTGCGCCTGCCGCTAATGAAAGTTGCGTAATTAATGTACGTTATACAGTTCATAACGAGTCGTTAGTAGTTGTATAAACCTCTACTGGAAGTAAGTTTAATTTGATATAAACGAGGAACTAATTTGACGTAAAGTTAACTTTTACACAATCGAAGATATTTATAGTTTAGCCAGTAGGTATTCACAATGTTTGACACGAATTAAACTTTTGACAAAGCTGACGTACAAATGTGTTCTTGCCAGCCAAATCGCTGTGCGATGCTGCGACCTTCTATTTTCTTGCAGTTTTTCTCCCATTTTTTTGCGTGCAATGCTAATAACAATCATTACGACGAAAATGATGTTTGTTCGACAATCGGTTAAGGTTTAACAAGCAGAGATGTTTGTTAACACATCTGTGTGAGTTGACATATACTTTGACAGTAATTACAACTCTTCAATCTCATTAGTTTAACTAACTTAACATTAACTATGGTTTTTTTTAAGCCTGTATGGAATTGTCATCTTTCTACGTGTAGATCTTGCTAGAAATCTGTAACGCACAAAAAGTATCATCTAGTTTAAACATTAAGCCTTTTAGTGCGCCGCTCAAAACAGGCATTTCGCAATTAAGAAAGATAGATACCATCATAAAATGCAAAACGCCCAAATCTGGAATACTACAAGTAGGTCTATGTGGTTCATCGTACTGGAAGCGTTTCTGTAATTAGGTGCAGGTAAGAACGGTGAGCATATTAACGCAAACTACAAATTGAAATTGATAAGACATCCAAAGAATTACACAATCGAATACAAAACACGAGATAAACTTCGCAAGCTTGGAAGTGACAAGATCAATGGCGTATGCTATCACTACATCTGGCGGCCTGTTATCTAAGTCAAATTAATGTATGGGGTCTGTGTCAATGCACGTATTTACTCTAGAAAACCAGATATTTGTCCCTGTATGTTCATATTGTGCCTATTACTGGTAATAAATAGGTATTATTTTGTTTTATAATAATCCATTTTAAAATCATTACAGGAGTTTCTTGCCACACTTTTACAAAACTTTAAACTCGGTTTCGTCGTTCTGTTGGATAAGATGCGGATGAAAACTGGGCTGACATGTAAAGTACACTTCTAAGTAAGTAAGTAGACTTTTAGGAATCTAAGTATCAGAAATGTAGTGAGACTGTGGTAAAAACCTTTCTGTAACCACCAGCGTCAGAGATCAAGTGCCAAAGTAAATTATCGCGCATTCCTCGAAGTAGTCCAAACATTGTTCACTGCAAAGTTGCCTAACTTTATAGCTCGATCAACTGAGTGATCGTCATTTACCTCTCCGTATCGCAGTACATAGGAACTATTGTGATAGTTATGACTGTCTGTATGTCGCGCATATACGTCTGTGTGCATGTTTTTACTTTCGCGTCCGGTGTCCAGTGTCGTGCGCCTGCGCAGCTCATGTAATACGGCTCAAGAGGGTGATTACCTGCGAAGTGTTGATTTTATTAACAAACCAAGTGTTGGTCTTCTTGTGGAAAGGCTTAGATTAATACCTTTACTTAGATGTTATATAAAATGTATTGTTTGTGTCTGACTTACGAGATGAATGGAGAAACCTGAAAGTTGTTAAGACGTCTGAATATATTTCTTAGTTTAAGCTTGGTATTAGTAATATTGGTATTAGCATTAACAATCTCTTTATCTCGCGCGCTCGATTAATATGCTCTACATTTTAAATAGTCGTTGTCTCCAATATTTTCCAAAATTGTAATCCAATAATTGAGCACACCTAAGCGAGGTGACCACAATTACCTCATGGACACCATGAGGTTTACCCAGCTGTTCTCTAACAACACCACTATAAACCAAGTAGCAGTTAAGTAATAGCCACTTATGGCCCCAGCTTGACAGATGTGTCTGTGTTGACAGCTGACGTGAAATATTATACACATTAGAACATGTTTATAGGTTTTTCGCAAAAGGAAATATAATGAAATTGAAATTGCTCGTCGCATGAAAAGTCCTATAATATTTCGGTAAACCCCGCCGCGTCTGTCTGTTTGTCTATTTGCGATAATCTCAAAAACTACCGAACGGACTTTCATACGGCTTTCACCATTGGATGGAGTGATTCATGAGGAAGGTTTAAGTAATAATAATATATATTTTATTGATACAAATCCTTAAAATATGCTTGATATCCAGCTAAAGTTATTACAATAATTAAAAGGCGCACAAAAGTTGTCCTAAACTAGGAATACCTGTGACTTAGGAGTCAGTGTTCTACTGCCACTTGGACACTATAAACCCTTATGGAAATTAAAAGCTAGTAAGCTAATATTAAACAAAAGAATATATTATTATGTAGTAATATTAAGAAAAAAATTCAAAAACAACATAAAAGCAAAAAAAAAATAAGTGAATCATTAATTAAGGTTTTGTGTAAATTGGCTGAAATATGACGATGTAAAATACTCCAAATAAGATGAATATCAGTTACATTATAATCTAACCCACATGCTCGAAGCAGTAGGCTATATATAATGCTACCCGCGCGAAGGCGGCGCTGAAAACTGAAAATCTTTCATGCCTCCAATAAAAAGTTTTACTCCCTATAGTGGCGTTCATAATAATTGGGACATCCTAAGATTAGCTTACTTAAGCTTCACTTCAGGCAGGATGATGATCAATAAGAATACAAAAATATTAACAAATGTTGGTACAATACTCATCTATTCTAAACAAAAGTACAATTTTCATAGTTTTGAGTATTTTAAAGATAGAGTTAACGACGATGTTGCTAGTATTAACTGTGTGACAGACACCGGCGCCTTCCTCCTACAACCATAGTAGTAGTAATAACATAATGATACAAATAGTTCTGGTACAAATTAATTTACGCTCATTTAGGTTTAATTAAAAGAGTAAAAATTCAATTCAATTCAATTTTTATTCTTTATAAATAAAACTGTCATTGCTGTAGGGGGCCCGCTGTGTGGTTGTGCACTTTTTAATTTAAGAGGTCCCCCGACGGCAAAAACTTGCCGATGAAGCACCAGCCCGTGCCGCAGCTGAGCGCGTAGCTTTAAATTCCCCCGTTAATAATAATCATCGATCCTTGATCCAGCCTGTCCCATCTTGCTGTCCTCCCCCCAGCGACACCCTAAGCCGACCTTCGTACCCCACAGGGGGTGCCCTTAGCGAGCGCTCGCCTAGTTTTAATTTAGAATAGTTTATGCTCCTGGCTGGAGGCACTTAGTGTAGAAGCTAAAGGCAGCCACAGGAAAGTCCGGTTAAGCAGCCATGACCTTAGTGGTCACATACGAGACGCCATTTAAAGAAAAAAAAAAAACCGGCTACAAAGACAATTTCATTATTTATCTGTTTATTCAGGTAGTAAACGCCTTTCGCTTTGTATATACAGATTAACTAATACAACTTGTTTTTGATTACTTCTTAGTTACTTTTTTGGCAGGGTAGTTGTGTTTTTTTAATGTTTTATGCTTTTGAATATGGAGCCTTACTGCCGCTACATTATAAATTATGTATTAAAACTCTGGATGATCTAAGGAATCTAACGATACCCCATACATTTAAATCTGTTCAGGCATTTAAAAGTTATGGTGGACAAAGAAACTCACATACATATATGAACCCTGAAAACATTACACTGCTTTTTGGGCAGTCGTGTAATTATATCCTCCTGAACAAAGACTTTATTGACTCTTCCCTTTTAAAATAAATATGTGTTATGCCTACATAATCCAAGTAAGCAAATAACTTAGCGTCACATATCGTAACTGGAGCCCCCGGAACGTTCCCAGGGACATCTTCGCACGGTGATCGGCTCCGTAGGTAACGGAGCACATTATCCTATTGAGAGCGATCCGCGGCGATTGATGAATCACTTGCGCGGTCGTCCACCCGTGGTCGTGGACAATGGACTTTCCAGGGGTGCTCGCACACCTCGCCTTTTACTGGCTCGCTATGTTCAGATTCGTTAAGAAAATTTTGTGAGTTTCCATATCATTACTGAAGGGTTATGGCGAAGGCTCTATACTTAATTCTAACTACATATTCGAAAGTAACTCTGTCTGTCTGTCTGTATGTTACCTTTTCACGGCTAAACCACTGAACGGATTTCGATAAAATTTGGCAAAGAGATAGATGGCATCCTGGAGAAGGACATAGGGTACTTCTTGTCTTAAAAATAATCCTAAAGGGGGTGATATAGGAGAGAAAGTTTGTATGTGAAAACCAGCATTTCTTAAGTTAGGGATGTCTTCATCTTTTCGAGTCGATGGTAAATACATGTACCTAGCCACCTACTGGGACCAACTCGTTCAGCATATATACGAGTTGGGGCCAGTAGGTGGCTTCAAATGTATGATTTTGGTAAGAAATAAAGAATTACCTACTTGTTTCAGCGTGTTTGTAAAATAATCCCTCAATGGTGTAAAATAGGGGCTGATTTTAAATTTCACATGTAAAACTGAGATTTTTCTGTATTTATTTTCAAGAGATTTAAGGCATTAGAAATATAGTCATTTTCCGTATCTTGAAGTAACATTTTTTTATTTCGTTAAAATCGGCCTACTTGGTCAAAAGTAATTACAATTTTAAGTCATTAAATAACATTTTTTGCTGTAGATATGTCGTGGTCAATGGCGGCACTAGGGTAGATATTACAAATTAATGGCGATTATTATTAACATGGATAATAATTATTTTAAGTAAGGCATTTGGAATCATTAAAACCTGTTTTATTTATTTTTTTAAACCGGAAAAGTGTGAGTAGGACTCTGGGGATTGAAGGACAAACTTAACTTTTCAGTTAAAAAAGAACTGTAAATAAAGTGGAAGAGAACTGTAACTAAATGTTACTTCAAGACACGGCCTATGAATTTCCGATTCCAGATTACCGATTAGACATTATATACCTAAAATATTATATTTTTTATAATAAATTAGATTTGTTACAGCTGTAGGTAGCTGGCAATCATGTAATTTGGTCAAAATAGCTTTTTATTTTTATTATTTGATTTTGCTTGTATATAGATTCTTTTCTTTTAGATTTTGTGAATGTGACAACGTTGTAGGCTTAACAGACTGTAGATCTGTCGACCATTTTCTATTTTACTAAGTACCTAATACTTGTTGATAGGCCTACACTGTCCTCTCATACCTATTAACACTGTAATTTGAAAACATTGTAAATACCATTTACTTTTAAAAGAGTAACCGTGGAGTTTCTTGCCGGCTCTTCTCCAAAGGAAACGACCAATTGGAACCGTGCACCTAGCTTTTGACGTTTCATAAGTGCCCTTGTAGGTTTATGTGAAATAAAATATTTAGAATTTTGAATTTTGAGATTGAAGAACAAACTTAACTTTGCACTTGATACTTATATAACTAAATATATATTACCAATTTCCGGTATTTTTCTCTTTGCTTGAACTGTAAGACCTTGCTTCTCACCAAACTTCATGCTGCTAGGTCAACTGGAAGTAGGCTTTAGTTTATTAGCGAGTGTCAAATGTGCGGCATAAATGGCGGTAGGTATTTTTTATGGCGTTGGCTTGGAAGTTCGATTTTCTTTACAGCTCGAAGTGACCGTAGATCTAACTTTTAGCTTGATACCTTCACGCGGTTCTAACAGACAACGAAGTCATCCTATAAGAGTTCCAATTTTTCATTTTGGGCTACGGAACCCTATAAAAGATTATTTGAATTTATGATCTGCCTGTCTGTCCGTCTGTCACCTTTTTATGCAGTTACGGCTGAACGGATTTAGATGAAAGGCATACGGATAGGCCATGACCCCGGTAGCACGGCCCGGGGATCTTTACGCGGCCTTACGCGGGCAAAGCCGCAGGCACTAGCTAGTCCATTTATAAATGATTCATTTAGCTACCACCCGAGAAGATTGCATTATGTTGCCCAAGTATGTTAACTATTTCCCCAGAAACATCAAGTCGATGCGACTACTTTAACAGAATATTAGTAGAATTTTCCTTATACGCCATGAATCAGCATCTCTTCTTAAAATTGATCCTAACTCCGAAGGCTCATTCAATCAATTGCATCACACAAGCAAGACCGTTAAGTCGTTACACTTCGGTGGGAGGATGGCATTAATGTGACACGGTTCCCATATCGGGGGACATTCGTCTCTCAGAATGGGACAGTGGGTGGCGATAAGTGGGTGTCGTTCTTTATTTATTGGACCGCTCAGCTCCCGAGGGTGCTCAGCTCCTTAAACCGATTGATTCTTTGTATTTGTGCACCGACCATTTATGTAAATGCGATCATTACTTCCACTAAGTGGTCGAGTGATTGCAGACGTTAATATATTATGTTACTGGCACATGTAATTGTTTAGTTGTTTGGGTTGCAGTGAATTGTTACTATTGTGTGCTGGTTACGAATTTAGAAGTTATCCTAATTGGAGATTAATGTGGTTAGTAAGTAGTGGATTAAATAGGTACTAGCTGCGCCCCGCGATTTCAGTCGCATAAGTCTTGATTCCGTGGGAATATCGGGATAAAACCCATGTGCCAAAATTCGTCCAAACCCGTTCAGCCGTTTTAGCGCGAAGCGAAAATCAAATGTTTTCTCTTTATAATATTAGTTTAGATTAAAACCAATTACGTAATAAGTTCATAATCCAGTTAAGATGATAACCACATGTTATGGAAAACCAGTCAGAAGACTTGACTCTTTCTAGATAGAAATGGTTAAAAACTAGAGAAGAATGTTATTTTTTAACATTATTCTTACAAATAAATGCGGTTCATAGTTCAGAGTCCACAGAACAGGTCTACATTATTTACGTCAGGTGTTTTTAAGGAATTCAGATAATATATTTTTTTAAGTAAAACTGGTAACTTCAAAACTCAATGAGATCATTTGAACCTAAGCTGGTCTCCAGTTCAAAGAGCAAAATCAGAAAGTGTGGGAGTGCTGTGGTGTGTTTGTCATGATGTGCTAAACTACGTTTAAGTACGCTAAGTTACAAGTGAGTCACGTGTTTTTTTTATCGAATTTTCCCCGAATCTTTGAAAACTTGCCTCCAAATGCGTACGTAAGATGATCTCAGTGAGAGTTATTCAAACACTAGACTTGTTTGAGTCAGCTGATAGTCAGCTGTTGATGATTGATCAACAGCTGACTATCAGCTGCAGGTAGGTACAAACTGTCGATAAATAAATGCACTACTTGCCTACGACTAGTTGCACTATTATCGCCGTGACATGAATGGCGTCATCACTGAAAACCACAAAACTACTCAATAAGTCTCCAACTATGTATGTTGAAATCAGTAATCCATATTTTCTTATTACCTACTGAAAAACAGCAGGTAAGCTTTGCTGAGTCTAAAAAGATAAAATGGCGCAGTTTTATGTTTCTTAAACAGGCTCCGGCGGTTGGCACTTGTGCAATGATGATCAAACAAGCTTTCTTCTCGAGTTATATTACGCAGGCTGATCTAGGGGATGTGATTGCGCAGGAGTGGGGTCGTTGACCGCGTCGGTGCGCGGGTACCGCTTTTTACACCGCGCCTGATATGCTTTTTTGTTCAGTACTCTTACTTGGCGACTGATTGCCTGTAAATTACGTGTCAATAGAGAGACATGCTATGTGCATACGTATTAGGTACTTTGATACGATATTTTATGTAAACGGTTATTGCAAGACTTTCAATGATTTTTTAAACATTTTGAACGATTTTTAAATACCTATTGAGATCGACGCAAAGCGGTGCAATATCTTGATTTTTTTAGCTTTGTCCTCGTGACAAAATGAAATGTTTTAAAGGAAAACCTAAGAAAAAACCCTTTAGAACTTGTAGTCGTTAAGTTTTTTGTTGTCGTATGATTACATTTGTTGTTTTGTTTGTTGCAGATCGCGAGGCGACATGGCGTCGCCGAGGCAACTGTTCCTGTTGCTGGCCACACTCAACATTGTTGCTATCTGTCGAGCCGGTAAGTTCTACTTGTAATTTAGTAGGTTGTGAAGTTATAAAGATATTGTAATCTGTAGAGTGGTAACAGAAGCTATGATCTTGAAGCCGCGCCTTATTAGAGAGTGATATGTATGGGTACTTAGGGTTTGGTTTTTCTATCTTTAACATTGTAATTTGTAACTAGATACAGGTAAGGTCGTGCGCAAAAACAGCAATTTCTATGTGCAAAATGTTATATTATTGAGAACTTTTTCTTGCGACATAAGCAACAATCGGAATTCCATTGCGTTTTTGACTTGGATAGGTAGGTGACACCTGATTGGTGTAGGTAGTATAATTATTTTCTGCACTGTGCCTTATAAGCAATGATTATATCACAACTTCTTTGGACGTCCTCATTTAAGCTGTTTAGCTGATAGTATCTGAGTATTTATCAAAGATTTTTCTAGACGACAGCCCTCGAATCCCTAGAGTAAATTTTCTCAGTCCAGCGTCGCGAAAATACTAATAATATAATTTCGTTTTATAAACGGCTTCTAAATGAGATTATAAATCACACAGTAATAAATAAATTAAAATCTGAGATGGAGTGCAGAAAAATAAAACAAGCATTTGAATGTTTTGCAGCGTCTCTACCACATAATGCGATGATTAGGTAATGCCGGCCGCACACCCGCAAGCAAAATTGACAGTCAATGGTGATAGAAAAGTCTGTGCCAGTCATATTGCTGTTTCCCGATAACACCCCTCATCCCATCAATGCTGGGCAAGAATTTCGTCCTAAAGATTCTAACAAATTGTTAGGGCATCCAAAATAAGTGCCCATTTTTCAATCGTCATATGACTTTAATCTTAAGAATAAATTTGGCGGTTATGTAATAGGTATATTTTCTATAGAAAAGTTGTCAAAACGCCATATTTATTCCTCGGATATCTGTCGATTAAAAATCTGACCTAAACTTAATAAAGTTTAAAATAGTGAAAACATTTACTTCGAAGTATGAAATTAAGCGTTTTAATGCTACATCAGTCAGGACACACAGGACTGATGTAATAAGAGTTTCAGTTTGCTACGCGGTCTACAGACAAACGGTCAATATTTCTTGATCGTCTACAACTAACTCTTCTCATCAATATACAACGTAAAAACCAGTTCATCTTCACAAAACGACTTGTTATGATTTTAAAAAGTTATGCGCAAATAAAAAGCAATAAAATCTATTATTAAAGTCAAACAAACGTGTACATTTGTTTGTTTTTCCTTTTAAACAAACAGTGGATAATGTCAGCCGGTGTGGCGTACCGTTTTTATTTAGTCAGCTGAGTCATGGGCCGAAACCGAAGGTCATGACTGATGACGTCAGTCAGTTCTCACGTCCAAAACCTAATCAGGATATATTGTTACTTCTTCACGTTGATTTGAGCCGGTTGTTATGTATACCTTCAAGAATAGGCAATGGCGGAGTTGGGGATGGCTTTTAGATGATTGAAATAGTTTTAGAAAAGTTAATTTTTTCACTTTGCAGGAGATTATTGTAATGTGTGTTATTAGTCAAATTGGCGCTTATTCTTTTGATGCAAACAAGTTTTATTTCCTTAATTCTTTTTTTTTTTTTTTGCGTTGTTTCTTTTTTATTATAACCATGACAAATCTTATATATAAGATACAATCTAACTCTAAATTAAATGGCTAACTAACTAACTGTACAAATAAATACATTAACAAAAGGATACTTAGGCGTCGAAGACTCGAAGTACTCGTCCGCACCGCTGTCACCCGGTAACGTGCCCAAATGGCAGCATCGCCACATTGAATGGCAATCTTCTTTGGCCAAAGAACGATCCAGCCCTCCGTGAAGTGTCGACTAGTCGGCGAGAAATTTCCTGTTTATTTAAGTCCATTTAAAGACTACATCCAATATTGAAAGATTCTGAAAACTCAATGCACCCTTCTCACTCGCTTTTGACGAGAAACTCGATAACCCAAGTTCTTCAAAGCTTGATTTATGTGAATTTATGCGACGGTGCCGCAAGTTTAGTTTAGTTTTCTGTGTAGGCACAACTACACAGAAAACTTTGGTAGTGAAACTGCAAAAAATCATGTTAAGGAAGTAAAACTTTCATTTGGATATCCAAAAAATGATACATTTTCTTGACATGGTGTCAGTTCATATCACAACAGTGTCGTGATATCTGGAGTCAGTACTGTTTCCTTTGTATCGCTCTCAGCTTGCTTCGCGCGAAAGATGAGATGCAGTCTGTCGCGGAATAGCAATCAAATACGTGACCCGCCTGCCGACCCGAACGACAATATTATTTCTTTCATATCTAGTAGAGCCAGATACTATTATCTTTTTATGGGTTTCGTACAAAACGGTTGATGTTAGCATTTATCGAAGAAAAGGAGCTCCTGTAAAGAGTTCCAGTAGTGACAAAATGTCGTTAATGGTAATGATAATTATGACATTTTACTAATAAATTGTGGACCTCTGATCGGCCATGTCTTTGTATAGCACTCATCGCAGCAATTATTATATGGTGTAGGCATAAACATACACAACGTTTCGATGGGGTAATTAAATGATAAGAATGTTTCTAAAACGTTCGATAAATTTATAAAACAATTAAATTAATTCAACAATGCCAATTAACACATAATTTTCAGCAGATTATTGCAGATTAACACATTCCAGATCTTTATCAGTGAACATAATTTATTTAATGTGCTTAAAGGAATTTAAGTAAAGTATATAAACAGAGATTCATTATCATAATGATTTAAATACATTTATTTATTATTAAATAGACCACTGGAAGCCGACCCCGACATAGCTGGGAAAAGCCTAGGCATATTGATTGACTTGTGATTAAATATAATAGTTTGGTTAATAGCCTGGGGCGCAATGTGCGCAAAACTGCGAGACAAAGCGCACAGCATCTCACAACACTCGCTACGCCACCTTCAATCAACTCAGTATATCAAATTCCACGGGGACATAGGCATCTCCTAAATTCTGCCACCACACGTTGTTTACCTCCACTAACTAAACCAACACATAAAATAAACCGTTTAATAGCAACTTATTACTATCTAGTTTATAAATGGCGTCGTATTATCCACTTAATTACAATTACTAACTAATGAGAATTGATGTTGTACGTGCTAATTGCTAATATCGCCTGCTCGTATCAACTACCAACCAGCCTCTAGGGTTACATAGCTTTCATTTACTTTGTGATCCACTTACCACTAATTATTAGGAACATTTAGGTTAAATAATAATAGACGTTATATTGACTTAAGTGTGATTTTGTGCGATAAATAGGAAGCAAAGCGCACGGACCTCGTATTTACAGGTTATATTTCCATTGATGGAAATCAGTGTTCTTGAAAAATAAAACCGTCCTTTTTAAAAGTGGTGACAGTTTGTAAGATTTAGGAAAGCGTTGGACACTGGGAAAGCTTACGTTTATCTTAGCTGTTATCTCTAGTAGAATATAATAAGTATAATGTCTAAATAATTTATGAAACCAATCCAAACATGTGATAAAATCTATCATTAACTTCTTCTCCGAAATAGATTTATTATTTGCTTAGGTAAGGTCCTAGTTAGGTAAGCAGAAGTCTAGATTCCTCCTTAAAGTCTAAAGTTCTAACACACTCCGGCACTGTTATAACACATTCCGGCAGATAGTGATGCGCGGCCACTACAGCCGGCGGCCGCCGCGCGGCGTGTAGCCGGCTACTGTGGGAATGCGTCGATTAAGAAGAAAATGTTATATTTGAATAATTTATATTCTTGTGTTCCTGGGTGTTTTATCACTGTTCTCATGTTATTTTTAACTAATATTCTGGTTGTGATGTTGCCATAGCATAGAAGAAGATGTAGCAAAACATAGAAATTCTGCAATTACGGTGTTTTTTCTTAGGGAAAATATTTCAAACATTATACGAAAGGATTTAACAAAAATTAAACGGTCATTTTTCCTTACCTAGTTGATCATTTTGAAAAGACAGACCGGAAACATGAATCATAGGACAAAAACTATTGCAGACTAGGTACTACTTACTACTCAGAAGACTCAAGCGTTGCTATCGCTTTTACGTTTTAAGGCCAATTGCAAACATTAGCTTTTCAAGACTTCAAAGAACCCACCAGACAAACTTCCTTCTTCCCACAAAAATTCGCGAATTTCCGCAAAGATGACACACCATGCGATAATACAGCTAATATTAATTAAATTACGAGACGGTTACTTACTCGCCCGCGTCCGGCTGAGTCACGCTCGGAATGCCGTCGGTCCGGCCGGCGCCCCCTGCCTCACCCGCTGCCCCCTCCCTGCGAGGCCCAGTGCCAGTGTCTACGGAGACTAGGGAAGATGAGCTATGTAAGCTATGCAAGCTTATATCATAGCTCATCTTTGGAGGACAAGGGACATGCGGACAGTGCGAAATGATGAGACCATGACATATCTTCCATTTTGGTAATTCGCACGAGGATTTAATGGAGATGTGATTGGAGATATCAGAGATGTGGGGCACAGTATAATAATATGGGGTTATTATTTTAAAGTATACTGAGAACAGTGCTTGAGCTTTAGGTATTGGCAGCCAACTGTGTGCTTTGTGATTTTCTTTAGTAGTTTTTGTTAGCTGATGGTGTAAAAAGACGCAAAAATACTAAGTTTAATAAGTTGGCAGATTAGATTATTTTTAGCTAGGCCCATCAAAGAGCCGACAAGATTTGTAATTTTTGCAACTTTAAATTAGTTTAGAATCATTGATAAAAACCCCAGGAATAAAACATAATTTAGATTTGTAACATCAGCAAGAAAATTATCTTAGCCCATTATCATCTTAAAGACTTCTGCGTATTACCTATCAATATTTCAATTCAACAAACACATAACGAGCCTAACCCGAAACACTGGCTAATTCAACCATTTTAGATCCCCAAAGGGTTAAAGTGTCAGACCGACGGGTAAAGAGAGGTGTAATGTCGTATATCTATAGTTTGCTGATAACGGTCTGCTGGTCCTGGGCCCCAAGCGGCAGGGGACGGACCTTCGACATGCTATTCATTCTTCATCATGCTATTAATTAATTCTTGTGAATATGTTGACGGAGTATTTTTGGACCTTTGGCAACCTTAGTGGATATTCATAAGATCTTATTTTTCCTCCCAAGGGAGTTTTCTTTGAGGAAAAGTCAAACCATCATGATAGATGAGGTCAAACCTTAGTAGGCGTTTGTTTTTAAAGAAACTCAAAGATTTATATACTCCAATGAACTGGTACATGGTGATTTGATTCATGACTTGAATCGACTACTTTTGATTTAGTTCCGCACAAATTGTTTCTCAGTATTTTGCGTAATTCATTGTAACAGCGAAAGAAATACGCCAACAATCTTTTTAAACTTTAAGAACTTCTATCTTTACAAACTGCCAGGCTAGTGAAGAACTTCAACAATCTTTACAAACTGCAAGGCTAGTGAAGAACTTTAACGATCTTTACAAACTGCCAGGCTAGTGAAGAACTTCAACAATCTTTAAAAACTGCCCGGCTAGTGAAGAACTTCAACAATCTTTACAAACTGCCCGGCTAGTGAAGAACTTCAACAATCTTTACAAACTGCCAGGCTAGTGAAGAACTTCAACAATCTTTACAAACTGCAAGGCTAGTGAAGAATTTTAACGATTTTTACAAACTGCCAGGCTAGTGAAGAACTTTAACAATCTTTACAAACTGCCAGGCTAGTGAAGAACTTCAACAATCTTTACTAACTGCCAGGCTAGTGAAGAACTTCAACAATCTTTACAAACTGCCCGGCTAGTGAAGAACTTCAACAATCTTTACAAACTGCCCGGCTAGTGAAGAACTTCAACAATCTTTACAAACTACCCGGCTAGTGAAGAACTTCAACAATCTTTACAAACTGCCAGGCTAGTGAAAAATTTAACAGCAGCACTTGAGGACAACTTGGAGTTTGGCGGAGCAGTTTGTCACAGTTTGACGTTGAGTGAGAAAAACGAAGGGTCTAAGGGACGAAGGGATCATTTTCCAATCTACAAAACTGTATAACTTCGTAATATTATGCATAGTTTTTCTTCATGAAAATGAGATTTGAAATATGGTAGGGTTCTGGTAACAGTTGCTTTATAAACTTGTATTGTAACTATGTAAGTATATCTGGTGAGATTTGGGTGTAGAGCTCATTTTGCAAAGTCTTAGGGAATATCTACACTCGTTGTCTCGTTTTGGGACTATCGTGTATCGATAGCTGACTCATCGCGTATAATGGATGAAAGGAAATAATGCTCATATCATTACCTATAATTATAATCGGAAGCCTTCATTATTCGGGTCAATATAAAACCTCTAAACTTCAAGTCAAACGAATTGATTGAATTCAGAATGTTATTTACAACTCAGATAGGCGTGATGTTTGATAGAACGTGGCTATAAAACTTGAGAGCATAAAAGTGAAAATATACGATAAAGTAATATAATTCGTGTCGTAAAGTGGAGCGCACAATGGAGGCGGCTCGTGCTGTGTCTGGACCAATTATTAACATTAGTTCTGTGTTGATGATCGTGTAATTTGGTCCGTTTGTTGCCAACGGGGTCGGACAATTATGTGCATTGTGGCATTTTATACTCGTCGGGAAAATCAAGTGCTGAAATTACTTAATTTCCTCAAAGTAAACATAATTCGAACTAGTAATAATATTTGCAACTCATTTTCATATTTTCAATTCTTTCTATTTTTATACATAATAAAGTAGTGGTTTAGCGAATGCCTGCCGTCTTGCAGACTCGGAATTGTCCGAATGTTACAAAAGATTGATGCGTTAGTACTTTCAGTTTTTTCTCTCCTGGGTTATCGAGAAAGGTCCTGCAACATATCGTGTTTGATAAAAGTCGTCACAAGGGCGTGGGCTGGCATCGACCGCGCCCGTGACACGCTGTATCTATCCCTAGGAGCTCGGCGACGGGATGAACTATCGATTGCCACCCTCGACATCGAACCCTCTGTGGTAACTTTACGGAATTCGGGGAAGGTCGGTGCAGCAATGGTTAGCGAAGATTCTTTAATGTGCTAAGTGGTGCAGGTTGTTGTCATGCATTGCTATTGTGGTTGCTAAGTTGGTGTTGAAGGGAGAGTAAACATGATAAGTAAATAAAAGTAGATTGCACGATAATATGGGATCGTCCACCGCCAGATAAATTAAGTTAATTTAGTTTAGCTGGCGGTGGACGGCTCGCTTTAAGGTGGTCCAGCTAATCCTTGTTAAAAGGGTTAACAAAATCTAAATATATGAAGGTTAGTAAGGTTACTAGTAAGGTTACTTTTCCACTAAGTGTAGTTACGGGCAGTATCTAAGTGAATCTCATAGTTTTTACCTTATTGTTAACCTTGATCTTTAAATGCCGATAAACAATAATTGCGCAAAGTAACGTCATTCATTACTATAGGAAGTACTGTAATCAGATTCACACTTTAAACTGTAACATTGTAATCAAGTTGGAACAATGCCTCATAAATCGATGGGCAGCAATCGAGTTAATAACACGGTGTTAATCAGAGTTATCGAGACGTCGGGCAATGTCGGGCAGTGTCGGGTAATATCGAGCAATGATGGCGCCACGTGTGGCATTGGATGACCGACAATGTTGGCACCGTGACAGATGAGTTTGTGCTCAGATTACCGTTAATTTTGGCAATGGCAGAACTTGGCCCACTTAGATCCTTCCATCTTTGATTACCAAAGACTTGCATAGTCCCATAATTACGTTAAGATTATGGGACCATGCAAGTTGACGACCTTCAAGTACTGGCATGGACGGTTGACCACCAATGTTGGCACAGATGTTGGTCGTCTAAGACAGGCAAGGTAAAGACATGGATGATTTTGTTTCCGTTCGCTCGGCGACAGTTACGAGTGGTAATAATAGGAAGGCGTCGTAGGTTTAAAATATAGGAGTTGAGTAACCTACGACATACAGAACTCGTCCCAGTTGAAAACCTTTGAAAATGTCGCCGAGAGGCTTTAGAAGGAGCATTCTTCCTGATGGAGGGAAAGGATGGAGGCTCTTGATTTTGGGGCAGGCCCAATAAGAAAACACAGTGTTACTAGATAAACCCGCTCAATGTTGTTTGTAAACAGTAATTTTAAATTTTAAATAAAATTGCAATAAAAGTGGTGGCCTTGTTTATATTTGCGAAAAAATGTGGGGAAAAACGACAAAGTTAAAATGATTAGCTATGAGTTTTGAGCAGGCGACGCGGCCTAGCGTTGTGACACGCAATGCAATCTTCATCGATTTTAATTTACTTTTCCTTTGTCTTCATCATCATCATCTTTTTCATTCTAAAATTAAAACTCTTCGTATATCTGGGTTTGCCGCAGCTAGTGATCCGACCAGAGGGATAAGGGCCCATGTTTGATTATGATATAAATATGAAAATAATAATAAAACAGTGGGTGCAACGTAAATCTAAAATTGTCCATGGTTGTGTTCTAAAATTCGCGTATACATTATAAAACGTGCTCGTCTTGAAGATCGCTTGGTTTACTTGAATTTGTACCACAAATATAAATGTTCAGAAGGTTTGCAACGTGACACCCTATCACACACGTATTATAATGGGTACAGCTTTTATCAAGTTCAAAAAGAACCTTATACTGACAACTCTGTCTGAAACTCCAGGGGTGTTTCTTCTTTCTTCGCAAACTCCCATTATATTATAAGTACGTCCTTGTAGTTTTATTTCTTCCTCTAGTTGTATTCTATTGAGATCGTGCGCACCTCGGTTCGAACTTTCATGTTTTCTGTGTAACATTCAGCCGGTTTGTGCGTTGTACGACTATGCAGTTGTTCTTCTACACATTTTTACTTGGTGGTGACATTCAAACTCAAACACAGGTTCAGCAAACATTGCTCTCTCGAAGTTTGTGAGTGAGTCTGGACGTGATCGACGACATGATTGCTTATCCTAACGGTGCTCATTAACGGGATCAGCAGGTTTATCCTGCTCGCTTGACGGAGCTTGAACAAAAATGTGGTAAAAAGAGGGGCAGAATTTCTTGTAAAATCTTTTCATAATGGTTATCAATGTCATCCCAAGGTTTAAAGAAAAGTTTCAAAATTATCTTGAGATATTGTTGCACATTGATTAGTGAAGTTTTAAACGTTTCCTTTATCCTGAACATCATTTATCTATGACCAGTATTATGTTGAATATCCTCACTGTAGATCACTGCTACGCTCGAGTAAAGAGTTTGTGTGGCCTACCGAAGAATACATACTAGTATCTTCACTCACGCGCGGCGATAGTTCATGGTTTACTTTGTTTACTTGTCAGCGCAATAAGAGGTAGCAAAATACAGAGAAGACGTTTGTATAGCGCCATTTATAAATAAATCTTTTTTTTCTTCAGTCGTCTTGTGATTTTCGATTCCCAGATCGGACAAAGTATTACTTATTGGGGTTTTCTCAGTAACAGGCCAACTGAGCCAGTCTGGATTTATTCACGGTTATTACCATTTGACTTGCTATGCTCTACACATCTTACCAAACCTATCGCGGAATACCGGCGTGATGTCACTTAATGCTCTCAAAATAATATCTGTTAAATCACGCCAAAATCATTTAGAAATGTAGATTCCCTTTCCCAAGTTAAAACGAAAATCTCAGCGCTATCTGGTCTCATTAACGAGCCATGTTCAGAGAGAAGCGAATATACTCAGAAAGCTTAATTAACTTGTATGACAAAGAAGTCGGTGTCACTAGAGAGGCTCCGGCTAGCATATGTTTTAATTAAAGCCGTCGGCTATACGGCCACGGCTATACTGCTATCTCTGGCCACTGCTAACGAACGTCCGGGATGTGAGCCGGCTTATTACAGCCCACGCCGGAGTACAGAATTAATATTGTGGATGTTATATTTAATTTTGTGGATGGCGTATGAGTGTCTAGGGGTCGTAAGAGTGTCTAGGGGTCGTACTTTTATTATTTATTTTTGTCGTAGCAAGGGCTCTTTTTATTGCTTCGCATTTTCGTTTTCCCGCGGACATATTGCTCAAAGCATCTTTATCAACAAACTACCTATCAATGTCTTTCATAGGCACCTACTTAGAAATGATGTTAGTTCAAAATGTCAATACTCGTAATATAAACTCATCGACAAGTAGATCAGATACATTGACCCCTGCCTTCCATTAACGATATCCTGCGCCAGATAACTCGACTACCTCCATCAGTGAACTAGGGCGGCTGCGAGGTTAATACTCTCGGTCCTGATCGCCGCCCTACTTACAGTTCAGCCGCCCGCCCTTCATGAGGCCGTGGCTCATCGGTTCATGGATACTTCCTATATTTGTCGCATGTCGCACGCACACATATATGACTGTGATCTAAATCTGTGGAATGGACAATTTTTTTAATTGCGTTACGCGTTCGTGTTTGGGTCACAGACAGACACGACTGATCCTGTAAGGGTTCCGTTTTTCCCTTTCGAGGTACGGAGTCCTAAAAACATGTGCAGCAGCATCTTTTCAAGCACAAAACAATATGTGGTGATCTTCAGTTCGATCGCCAAGCGTCTTAACAAAGGCAATACGAGGGTAGGGACAGGCCTTTGCCCTGCAGTGGGACAACACAAGCTTATGCAATACAATAATACATTCCAGCCATTTCAGCTTTGTTTTTTTTTTAACAACGCACAAGTGATGTCACAAACACGCAATCCAGTATTGCGAATTTACTGTCCTTTTATCATCAAAATCACTAGTTTTGTGCGTAATCGAATAAGATATCTTCACAAACACTTATAAGTTTATTAAATAATAATTAGGGAAATCGAGGATCCAGTCTATGTAACCGATAAGTCTCGCCCGCCCTACTTCCAGTTCAGCCGCCCTGCCGCCCGCCCTTCACGAGGTCAGAGTCACTGAATCTGGGTAATCGCAGCCTTCACTAAGGTCGCCCTGTGGCCCCGGTGGGTCGGCCACAGTTAGCCTTTGTACAAAAATTATACGAAGGCTTTGACGGCGTTAATTATGAAGCTCCCGTTTCATGTTCATTAATTTTATATTTTTTTATGTATGGTGTGATGGTGCGGAGGTTTATGGACCTGCTTTTAGAGCAATATGTTATGAGTTCATAACTTGGAAAGTTTAGTCACACTAATACGATTTCATTTTATTTTTAATGTAACTACTTGTTTGCTACATTATTGTAAGGATTCACTGATAAGTGAAATAAAAACGTTAGAAAACAACCAAAATGCAGTGAGCGAGAGTAGTTCAAAGCTCATTTTATTTTATTTTTTACCCGACTGCCCCAGAAGGATGTATGTATGTTTATTTCTTTGGCCTCGCGCTGCTCTGTAGCCTTAACGGCTTGATAGATTTTAACATATACGAGATCGTTAGATTCGGCTTAATTGTGGGAGTGACATAGGCTATATAATATTTATATATTGCATCTGCAAAAACAAAAAAAGGGAGGGGATGGTTTAAAAAAAAAACAACAATATTGGTATCAAATAAAAGCTAGTTAATTCCAAATATAATAAATAAAAAAAAAAATATATAATAGAATTCTGTACCTTTTTTTTTTTTTTGAGAGAAATAAATCATTCATTCATTCAAACTAATAACCGGAAATATGGTGTCACTTTTGTTTGTCTCGCCTTAAATATATGATTTAATTTTTTCCCCACCGATAGTTTTCTTTTTGTATAAAAAGACGCTTTGACCCGCAGTACTTACATGTCATTGTCGGCATTATTGACCCGCAGTACTTACATGTCATTGTCGGCATTATTGACCCGCAGTACTTACATGTCATTGTCGGCATTATTGACCCACAGTACTTACATGTCACTGTCGGTATTATTGTTTGCTTTTCTTAATAAGTGGGTACGATGTTTCCGTTTATGATGTTTTTCTTACACTTCTGCATAATTCGAAAGAATGCATTTCTTTCAAACAGTTTACATAACTCAGTGAGTCGCCCTGGGACGTTATTAGTAGCTAGTCAAACGAATATTGCACGGTCATAAATAGTATAATATCGATATAATATAATCGATTAGCGCTGCCTGCATTCGATGCTCCAATCGGAAACAATAATACAAACAATACTTATGTAGTATATAAATAGCTGTGACAGGCAGGCACTAACTATTTGACATATTCTAAGATGTTTTGCAGGTATTTTTGTGGCAATACGTAGCGGATCTCAAAGTTCTATTTATTATAAAATTATTATTAGAATGATTTACTTCAATCAGATCATTTCGAGAGTAAAACAGGTCACTTACCTACACATAGGTTTAAGTTGGAAAAATTCTACATAATATGTTTTTAAAATTATTTAAATAAAGTAAATTGGCAGATAGTAACATGTTCATTAGTTTAGATGTATGTATAAGTATTGATATTTGTTTGTTCATTTGCATACGAACACAAGTGCTACGAAATGAACTATTTGCATAATGCAAGTTCAACATGAAATCATTTACATAACATTAATATTTATCATACTTTTGAAAAGAAGTTGAATGAGATGATTACAACCTGACACGGTACTTAGTAAAATGATCACTACTTAGTACTTTAATTGTCTCCAATTTAAATTGAAGCGTCGTATTACTAAATTAATTTCGCAAATTAGTGATAACTTATCATGTAGCCACTTTATATAGACGTATTAATATTTCCAACAATATAAACCCTTAAATTTGCAAGTGCTTCTAAATCAGTTCAATTAACCTTATTAGCTCTATCAATCCGTATAAATACATAATGATAATATTACCTCTATTGAGAGACGGAATTAATAAATATCCCATTATGAGCTGAACACGGTAACGAAATTATATTACTTACGTATGCAATGGAACACATAATGAATGGAGCGCATGTGGACGGAGTACATACGAGCGTCACAATGTGTACAACTGCAAATATTAGCGCCTTACGCGCTGATCAATTTGGCTAGTAGGTAAGTACATTGTACCTATAGTTCTTTTGAAATTAAATTAATTACTTGGGACTTTAGTGCAGTAGTTGTGTAGTTTCTACAGCCTGTTTTTTATTTTCATTTCCTGAAAAGAATCACTATAATGTAAACATGTTTTTCAGTTTTTGTTTCATAAATTTTAATTTAGTAGTGTAGTCATCGGAATTCATCGTAGAGTAATTAGATCACCAAGATTCCTAGAAAAAAATAATATTGTAGTTCTTCAGTGAGATAGAAACATTTTCTTGGTGGTAATTTTGTTAAGAAACTAATGCCTGCAAGATAGCTGTAATAACTTAGGACATTTTTTGTGTTCCAACCCTAACTAAACCCTGTTTAACGTTGTTAATGGCAGTTTTGACTCAATGTTGAATGAAAGTTCTGAATCTTGAGGAAACTTTTAGAGCACCGACTGAGATTTTTATATCTAAAAGTTATGTAACTTGATGAAATATGTTTTCATCGCTTAAAAGTTCAAGAGTAAACGTCAGAAATGCATATAAAACACGTAAAATATGCGGTTGTTGTGAGAATATTTTCGACTTTGGTGTTTTTAATGAAGGTGACGGTCGTCATTAAGTATTAGCATTTATATCATTAGGAGTTACGTATGCACTAAGTAGTGACGTCACGTGCATCTACGTGTCTTACGGTGCACCGACGTTTTCGTCTTTGGTGGATCCTGACATACGGACAAATACATATTCGAGCAGAGCAGTGATAGCCTAGTGGCGTGAAGGTCACACGTCAGGCTGCCAAGTCATAGGTCTCGAGTTCGAACCCAACACCTCTGACTTTTCGGATTCATGTGCGTACTGTATAAATATCACTTGCTTCAAAAACGGTGAAGGAAAACATCGTGAGAAAATACCTGAAAGATATTTGTCGATGGTATGCAAAGCCAAGTCAGAGACCCATGGGCGGCTTTAAAAGTCTGACACCAGGTCAGGCACCAGCCACACGAAAAGACGAATGAATTCCTGTAAGCGTTCAAAAAGGAAAGAGAAGGTTAGTCTACTTAGTACACGATATTGATGGGATATTCAGGGGAAGTCGTTATGGGTCATTTATAACAGAAACTGCTGAACTTGAACCATTGCTCAATGCAACGATTTTATGACTAAGATTTTTACGGCTTTCATGTATTAAGTAACGGTAGACTTGTCGATACCGCACCACTGTCGATACCGCACCACTGTCGATACCGCGCCACGCTGTCGATACCGCGCCACGCTGTCGCAAATACGCGACTTTAGTCATGTCGAATATTTATTGATGTTGCAAAAGTTTATTGGAATTTTAGAATAAAAACGTCGGAATTGATTGAGAAAGTGCAGTTTATTACGTGCCGCTATGATACTGATGATAAAATTAAATAATTCGCGAAAGGTGGCCGATTGATTTTCAAACACATTGCTTCACGTCCTACTTGGGCGATAACAACCGATCCTAAATACTTTAGTTTCATAAGTTTCAGCAATAAAGTCTGGATTTGAAAGCAATTTGATTGTTAGGAAGTAAGTCGATACGTCGATCGACCACTTTCAATTCATGATTTATTCGATGACTTCTAGTAGATAGAATAGAAACAACGCCATAGCGAAGGTGGAACTGTACTTAGCGAAGATTGCGAAGATTTCTAGCACATAGCTGTAAGAAGAACTTGTTTAAAAATATCACTTTATGGTAAAATATCGACTATGATTCTGATAGCGATCCATTTGATTAATGAGAGACGACAACCCTGTAGGTACAAATAAGCAACACAAAAGACCTGTCAAGACCCATTTTGTAAAAGAACTTCTCTGACCATCTTGAGTTCCTCACACATACAATACTGAAGCAAAGATTTTTTCTCAAGAGCAAGGCAACATAAAAATAGCGAGCTGAATACAGCGGGATTCGGGACGTAAATCAAAGAGCTCCGTAATGGCGGGGAGGCGCCATTCACGGTCCGACTGAAAGGGTTGTCGCGAGCTGTGCGCGTTCTGTTCAATTACGTGAATAGGAAGTGGGTGCTCTTATGAGATTGTCATAAAAGCTTCGTGTAGCATTTTATTTATTTTTCCGTAGTTTGAAATTGTATGCCTACGTCATAAATTGTGCTGTGATAAAAAGACTCTACCCGACAGTGCGGTACTTAAAGATTTGAGTCTAACATCCAGTATCTACGAAGTAATACTATTCAAGGTTTTGGTTTTGATGTGGTAATTTCTACCAAAGTGAAATGGTTCGCGTCTGTCGGATAAACGAAACAGTCTGGTATTTCCTATTAACCGACTTTACTCTATTTGCGTATTGTGCAGAGATATTGCCAGACAGTGATATCTGATATTGCATTAAACAGCCATAATATTACTAAGCAGAATTGACGTCAGTTGTAACGCTGCAGTCTTGTAACGCCGCACGTTTGATTTTATGAAATAAGCGCAAAGTCATATTCGTTGATTATTTTCGTAATTTATTCCGTAAAATCTCAGTCCGTAAGCACCTGAGATAGCAAGAATAATTACGGAAACTTTACACCTGTAATAACTTTTACTACTTAAACTCTGATATAGCACTCAAAATGACGCCCATCGGCGACTGCCGTAAGGTGAATGGTGTGTTATATTAATGTATTATGCGTCTAGTGGACCCCGTCCACTAGACGCACGCAGACGGCCTTACCCCTGTACTTGCTAAAAAGTAGAGAGGAATTAGTCGTATTGATTTGACGACCTTGAGTGGTGCTCAAACGAGCCACAAGTTCAGATATTACTTAATAGCAAGTAGGTACTACTTCAACTTCTTTCTTTTACAACCATTTTTCAGTAGGGGAGGGTGACTGAAAGAAATTGAGCAACTTAAAAAGTTTGACTGCTTTTGCACGGCCTTATTACAAGTACCTAATTGACGGATAGGATAAACTTTTTTTAAGAAAAAATAATATAACAAATCTATTCCTGAATTCCAATAATAGCAACGTTAAATCGGCGTTGAATAAGGTTTCTTATAACTAAAATAAGATATTTAACAAGTTCCTGAAAATGAAAACCCCACTTAATTACTGAATAAACCCTTATAATATAATCAAATGAAAACATCCTCAGAACATACCCGCCGTAACTAAGACATCTGCCGCTCTGCTCACAATCAAGTCTCAGATGGGAGAGAGAATCGATAGTAATGAAGTTATCCAAGTCGGAATTTTGTTTCTAATTCATTTGTCTGCGCAGCCGGGACTTGCGGGATTACGGAACTTGATGCAAATTGTCGGCAGCCCAGAGACCTCAATCAAACACAATTGGTGTCGGAATTGGATTGTGAGTCGTCGGTGTGCCGTCGCTGTGCCGTCGGTGCGCCGGACGACTTTACCGGATTGTCTAGACTTGGATGTTTCGTAGAACGTCTCTTGTCTTAAATAATGTGTCGCTAGTATGACCGTTTAGCACAAGCTCTAGCTTCTGTTCTGAAAATTTATGTTTTGCGATAGGTATTATTTTGAAATCCTTTATTATTTATTTATACAGTGCAGACTTTAGTAGGAGTGATGAAGGTACTCACAACTAAGCTGCTAAGCTTGAGAGAGACAAAAAACCTTTTCAGTGAAATCAAAATAGATAATTCTGGTAACAGAGTACTAAATAACGTTTTCCGTGAAAAACCCAATAAATGTAGTCTCTATAGAGTACAAGACTACAACTCACTTTGTGAATAAGATTTTTGTTGAAGGTGAAACCAAATAGGTACCTTTTCCGACTTTCCCAGCGCGCCAGCGTCGTTTGGTAGAGCGATTGTATTAAGACCTGTTCTTGTTGCAGGTCCCCTGGGCCCACTGCCCAACGTGACCAGTTCTGACGTCGGCTTGAAAGAAGGTGAGTCGGCTTTATTACTTTATTCTGTGATGCTGTGTTGATTGAGTGCTTCGGAGTTTAGGGAGTCCAGTGCAGAGAAAGTATTATTAGTATTAGTAGATAGGTTGCTGGAGAGTAAGTTTTTCATTTAAAACTATTTGAAGATCTTTGGGTTCGTTAAACATGCACAGACAGTGTGTTTGTTTGAACTAATTAGGTACCACAATAACTAGTGTTTGCAGAGTGTAGGTAGCTACTGTGATACGCTCGTGATTTTTCTTAGTTTGCCTTGACTTATGTACTTACATACTTATTTTGCAACAGACCATAAGTATGATCACTGGTTTGTTTTTGTATATTTTTGATTGGTTTTTATTTAACCAGAGTCGTTAATGATTTCAGGAAGCTGTGCTCTTGGCGACGTGGTGTACATGCCAGGAGACGAGTTCCCGGGTTCCGAGCCGTGCGAGCGCTGCACGTGCTCGCGCGGCGACGTGCAATGCGCGCGCCAGCGGTGCGAGCCGCGGCCTGGCTGCAAGGCGTTGCACCGCCCCGACCACTGCTGCCCCACATACCAGTGTGGTGAGTACTGCTGGTATATTGAACGAGAAGACAACACCAAAAGTTATAACTTTAAGGGTCTCGTTCACCATCTCCAAGTAAAGCGTTGATTAGTTACTTCCCGATTAACGGTAATTGGCAAGTAAAAGTAAACTCAAACTCAAACTCAAAGCATTTATTTCAAATAAACCAATTACAGGCACTTTTGAATAGTCAAGGGGTCGGTCAGTCAGAAATATGAAGCTAGTCGCCCATTCCAAAGCGTAGTAGGTACCTATGGAGAAGAACGGGCAAGAAACTCCAACGGACACTCTTTTAAATAAAATAAGATGGTTACATAATATTGGTTACATCATTCAAGTTGAAGTTATACATGTGAGAACGATGCAAAACATTAAAAGCGTCCGTTAGAAATAAAAATATAAATTAAATTAAAATCGCCGTGGCAGCTAAGAGATGACCAGTCCCTACTGACGGCGCCCGTTCACGAACATGACGCATGGATTAGCACCATTCAGCTCAACCATTTTGAAGGGAGCTAAATGATCCAACACACGCGCCACCGCCAGCGAGACATTAGAGTGAGCATGACATACTCTCAGCCGCCAGGGCACATTCAAGTCAATGAAAGACATACTCAGTACCTAAATGGTAGCTTTATAGTCGGTACATGGTGCCCACACGTGTGCCATGCAATTATACAATGCTAAGACATTGAATTTATACAATGCAAAAATAGTTTTTAAAATCTTCAGCAGCTCCAACGGTATTTTCAAATGCTAATCAATTAGTTTATGCTTGTGGAGCAGGACCAGCGTTGAGCCAAGCATTTTTATCAGCGATGTAATCCCCCAACTTATAATATGCTTGGCTGCATAGTGTGCGTTTAATATAAGATTTAAATTTCGTTTCATTCAGTTGAAGTATGTGGGGAGGTATTTTATTGTAACATTTTAAACAGTACCCCATGAAAGATGAGTCCACTTTAGCTAACCTGAAACCCGGTTGAACTAATTGGTCCCTATTCCTAGTGATATAATTGTGTTTCGCACCTCTTTTACTAAAAAGATGTAGATTTTTTCCTTACGTACATGATGTTTTCATAAATATATTGACAAGGTACCGTCATGATGTTAATATATTTAAACTGTTCCCTTAGAGAGTCGCGCCTGCGGAGGCCATAGATGGCTCTAATGGCTCTTATCTGCAGAATAAAAATAGACTCGATGTCTGCAGCCCGTCCCCATAATAGAATACCGTACGACATAATACTATGAAAGTAACTAAAATAGACTAGTCTCGCGGTATCTACATCAGTAAATTGACGGATTTTTCTCACAGCAAATGCTGCTGAACTTAGCCGTCCTGAAAGGGATGTTAAATGAGGACCCCATTGAAGCCTTGAGTCGAGCGTGATCCCCAGGAAAACAGTTTAATCGACGAATTCTAGTTTCTCTTGATTCAAGTAAAGAGTATCTTATGTCAATTTCACAAGCAAAGTCAAATCATTTCATTTTATCAACGTCAAAATTTACAAAAAATAATAATTGATTCTAGTCGCCCCTTCCAAATGGCAGTTTTTGCATGGAGAAGAATGGGCAAGAAATTCCACCGTTAGTCTTTTAAAATGATTTACAAATCTTGTATAAGTACATTAGTTATATAATTATATGTGAGGACGATGCACCTAGAATAAAATTACTATACCACAATAGGTAAAAAGAATTAAAAATAAAGCAACAAAAGATACATTAATTATGTCAAAATTCAAAATTCAGAAGTCGTTTATTAAAACTACGCTGAGAATCAGCACTTTTCGAACGTCAAAGTTACATAAGACAGTCCCCCAAACCGCCCACCCTTCACCTTGTGATAGATACATGTTGCTCACATATTTACAAACATTGTAAAAGTAGACGATTTTCCTAAAATTTTATAATTAATAAGTCCGTGTGTGAGGTAAGTAATCACAGAATGTAAAATCAATGTAATATAATTTAAAAAAAAATACAATTGAATTAGCAACCAGTTCGATTTTGCCTAGATTCTAGATTATCCTATGGAGCAGGACTAGCATGTTTCCAAGCATTCTTAACTTGGATATAATCCTTTAACTTGTAATATGCTTGTTTACAAAGTGTACTTTAAATATGAGATTTAAATTTTCTTTCATTTAATTGCAATATATCACAAGGTATTTTCTTGTAACATTTAACACAGTACCCCATAAAAGATGTATGTACTTAGGTAATCTGAAAAATGGTTGAGCTATTTTATCTTTATTTCTAGTATTAAAATATGTACCTACATAATATTTTCATAAATAAATTGGCAAGGTACCGTCATAATATTAATCCTATTAAATAATTCCCTGAGAGATTCGCGGCGACGTAGATTATAAATGAAAGAAAGAAAGAAAGAAAAAGTATTTATTGGGACAAGCACAGGAGATCTTAATTAAACTAAACTCACACTCACTAAAAATAAAAATTAAAAAACAAACAGAGTAAAAATTAATATGAAGTGCAAAGTCCTGTGCGAGGCCAAAAGGCTCCTATCTCAGCATGATGCTGCGACATTTAATAATAAATGGCTCTGACAGCTCTCTTTTGCAAAATAAAGATGGATTCAATGTCAGCAGCCCGACCCCACAGTAAAATGCCATACGACATAATGCTGTGGAAGTAACTAAAATAGACCAATGGCGCGGTTTCTACTACGAGCTTAGTCGCCCCGCAAGAGATGTTATGTGAGGGTGGTGAAAGAAGCCCTAACTGGTGTCACTTTATAGGTTGATTGGTTACCTACATGATAGTATTTGATTGGTTACCTACGTGATAGTATTTGATTGGTTACCTACGTGATAGTATTTGATTGCGTCGTTGCTAGAATAAAACCGTAGTCTGTCAGTTTAGTCTATTTAAGCAGGAACAACTGACGAAAATAAAAGCCTCTCACATTTCAAACATAGTCAAAAACCGACCAAGTGCGTATCGGACCACGCATAATGAAGGGTTCCGTTGGGATGAATTAATCAAAAATAAAACCGTAAAAAAAACATGATTTAATTTTACCACTTTGTCGGCGTGATTAATATGTATACCCATATTAAATTACAGCTTTCAAGTACAAAGAGTCACAGAAGAGCCGCGGACAAAGAGACGGACATGGCGAAACTATAAGGGTTCCTTGTTTACTATGGAACCCTAAAAACATTATAGAATAGCATTTATTTGGTAACAGTTCATGAATCAAAAAGTGAAATGCAGGGAAAGTGAAGTAAATGACTTCTTTGGTATATTATAGTGAACTAATTTGTCTCTAAATATTTTTTTATGTATCGTTTCCAGAATGTGAGCAAGAAGGTCGGGTGTACGGCAACGGAGAGAAGTTGGTGGACCCTGCAGACCCCTGCAGAGTTTGCTACTGCCAGGGGGGTGAGGTGGTGTGCCGGCGCATCGCGTGCTTCGTGCGTGACGACTGCACGCCGCGCCTCGTGCCCGGCCGTTGCTGCCCCGAGTATGACAACTGCCCACTGAGAGGTGAGTTCTAATAATACTAGCTGATAAACCCGAACACAACTCAAAATTATACTAATCTCTTGGTCGCTCAAGGCCTGAAAAATACGAAGTTGTATGATGTTGAATAATTTCAAACTTTTGTTTTTCATGTTTTCAGGAGTTACCACTTTACCGGGCGTGTTATCTACAATATCAAGTGTTTCCACATCTGAAAAAATTGAGTCTCAACCAGCACCACTGAAAGAGATCATCAAACAAAACATCACCATCAAGGAAATTACCCCAGTGTCCGAGATCCCCGTCATTACTGACGTCAAGATCAAAGAGATCCTCCCTTCACCGAGCATTGAAGTAGCCGAATACTCTTCGTCCAAGTCCCCTCTCATCCCACGAGAGGCTACTTCCGAAAAGAACGTAAAAGATATTGAGTCCAGAACTGAATCTCCCAGCGTTATGGAAGTTCATTCCTCGTTACCAGTTATAGTTTCATCACCAGACGCAACACAGTTTACTGATACCACAAGTCAAAATGAAGACGCACCTCCATCCAAAATCAGTTTCTCAACGCAAGATTCCACACACAGTGCCGTTTACCCATCGAATGTCCCAATAGTAGCGACTATGGGAATTCCGCCTGTGACCCCTGAACCACTACTGGTAGCAACAACCAGAGCACCGATAATTGAAGAGGAAGATTTGGACCATAATCCCGCTTTTCCCCCACTTCCAGACGATTTAGCTGTCCTTAGAAATCATGAGGATGAAATAGTACCAGAGCAAGCCGCTGACAACGAGCATGTGTCTAGTCACGACATTACAGTGGCAAGTGCAACTCCGACCGTCAAACCCGAAGTAAAAGAACCTCTGACAACTACAACAAAAGATCTTCCGGATACATCAGCAATAATAACAACTACAGAGAATCCAAAAACCTCGACCGAAAGAACGACTGCGCAAGCAGATATCCCCGTCAGCACTGAATCCCCTAATTTTAAAGAAAGTCCAATGCTTAATTTGAGATCGGCAATACCTACAGAAATACTTAATGCGCCATCAATGGTACCGGAGGAGATAACTGGAGAATCAGAGGAGACAACCACATTTATCGATGTCATCACACAGGCAGCGGTCACTACCACTGAAGCGCCGAAAAAATTGGAAGAAATTGTCACCGAAAAAGTAGAAATATCCACTGTTGATACGAAAACTTCAAGTGAAGTTGTAACGTTGGCACCCGAGTTCGAGTCCACTACCCTACATAAGGCAATGGAAACTGAGTTAGAGCCGAGTACTAAGGAACAAGAACAAACCACCAGCTCCATAGCAAAGTCTAATGTTGCCACTGAAGTCACCTTACAGACTGAATTTAGCTCTCTACCTATCGAAACCAGTGATCAGAACCCACCTGAAGTGCCCGAGAATACAACTAATGACAAAGAACTTTCTTCTACCTTAGATCCTTTAGATAACACCTCGAAAATTCCAGCGACAAGTTCAGAAGTTATTACTGTATCACGATCAGCCTCGAATGAAAACACTGGTTTTGAGAACGTAGAAACAACAGAATTTATTGTGACGTTTGGATCTTCGGAGACAGCGACTGATGCTGTTGAGTTAATCAAAATATCAGCAGAACCTGAGAAGAGTGCCGCAATTATTGAATCGGCTGATGGCAAACATACCAATGACTTTGCGGACCTTATAAATCTTGTACGCGACGTAGCCTCCATCAGCGACAATGCAGAGGAATCAGACTCAGTGCAACATGTGACAACTGCTGCAAGCATTTCTGATTCTGAGGAGCTTATACCAGTTAACGCGGGATACAAGAGCAAAAACAAAAACTTTAATCAAAATTCCATCACCGAAATACCTCTTAAGAGTAAAATCCCAAATCCAGTCAACAAGCAAAGGGTAGAGATCGAGGACGATGAAGAAAGCGTGACGGACTCACCACCTCCGTTCGACAAGGTAGAGCCCACCACGCGACGGCCCATCATCGATAACGTGTCGGATGACGTCAACATCTCCGAGAACAAGACAGACAAGAAGGACATCGAGATTATCACACAGTCGTACGTGCCCACCATCAACCATCGACGACCCACCAAGGTGGTGATGAAGAAGAGTAACGAGAAACCGGCGTCGTCTGACGAGTCACTCGGGGTGTCCGCCTCTGCTGAGACTACCACAGAGACCAGCGCCTCCGACGAATCTCCCTTTGGTGCGTCGAGCGAAACTGACGGGAAGGAGAAACTAGCGAGCGTCACAACGGACGCACCCATGAGCAGTGACATCCCGATCGTTACCACCGCCGCTCCCTCGAGCAGCACTGACGCCGCCACCACGGTCGCCCCGGGGAGCGCTGCCGACGCGGTGACTACGTCCGCACCCGCGGCTGAGGTGCCGCCCACCACTACCCCGGCGCCCCCGAGCTCGGCGCAGTGAGCGGCCGCGCGGCGCTACCCGCATGGAACCTCAGCTAATTAGCATTTTATAGAGAGTAAGTTTCGTTCTTGAAACTATGTAAGTTAACGTAGAGGTTATTAGGTTTATAGGCGTATGCGACCCTTTCGGAATCGATAATATTCCTCGTCAATTGATGGCTGGCGGCGGTAGAGCCGTCGCCTGCTATTTGTATTTTGTAATGTAAGTAGACGGCCGGGGCCGGCCGGCCGAATTTATGTGTATTAGCTGGACAAATTATTTATAATACTTTAGCGTTAGGGAGCGAGCGTGGCCGGCGCGGCCGTAGCCCGCGTTGTGTCAAATTATGGCGAGGCGAGTCGGTGGCTCCTCGCGTTAGCGGATAAGTTATTTATTTGTTTAGTGAGAGATCGTGAGTAGAGTGATCATAAGTAATCAACCAAGCTAGTCAACATGTGACAGAGCGCGCGCGCCGCCCGGCCGCCGCATCTCAACGCCACGTTGCCATTACTGCTAGCTGTATTTAACGAGAACATGACAAACGCAGACATTAACGTAAGCATCCGCGAATAGATTTAGTTCCTTTAACTTGTGTAAGAACAAAACTGTAGCGACTGACGATGACGACGCGGCACAACACTATATCATAACTTTTGGTACAAAACGAATTTGATATTTAGAATATGGTCAACCTTATGAAAAGATAAAGTTTAGGTGTAGACGAATTAGAGTTATATGTGATCGCACGTACATTTTATTTATTGCACTTAGTGGCGGTGTATCGCGAGGGATTCAATCGGAAGGCTCAAGCGTAGAGTAAGGATAATTTATTGTAATCTTCGTACGTTGTAATGATGAAGCATGTGACATTTACTTTTCATAGGTTCGTTTGGTTCCCATTGTCTGCTACGGTCGGTTCATTAATTGTGACTCCTGTAAGTGCCCTCGCAGATGGTCCACCGCCGCGCGTGTTGGCCGGAGGGTCGTTTGCGGGGGGACTATAGTGCGGCTTCTTGCTCCGGAAGACTGTCACTTTTCCCGGGCAATAAGCGCACGTGCTCACTGTATTATTTAATTAATAATTATTGTTTTTTTTACAAATAAAAGAAACCTAGACTGATGAATCGTTTTATTTCTATCATCCGACAACAACCCCCAGGTTTATTTCAGATACTTATGATTATGGTCCATAGTACAATACAAGATAACTAACATGATAACTGCCTTCTAGATCTCATGAGTTATCACATGGCTGTAGATGTAGATCAGACGCTGAAACGTAGTAGGTACTTCACGAAGACCTATAGGCATAGGATGCTTCTAAATATACGAGAAAACCCCTGGGGACACCGATTGATGACCTCTTTTTTGATAGAAACCCCACGATAAAGAGAGAAAGAAAAAGTATTTATTGGGACAAGCACAGGAGATCTCAATTAAACTAAACACACACTCATTAAAGATAAAAACAAAGTAAAATTAAAATAAAAGCAGAAAGTCCTGTGCGAGGCCAAAAGGCTCCTATCCTATCCCAGCATGATGCTGTGACATTTAATAATAAATGTCGCGCTGGTATTCTGATAGAGCCGCGATACGAAAAGGCATGACTGCTACTCTACTTCCTTATATTGATAATAGATGGCGATACTAACAGCCAAAACCTCTCATGCATGACACATCACACATAGATTCACGAAACGTTCTAATGTAATCAGTCCACTTAGTTACGAGTGTGTTGCTCTCATACGTCCCAATATGGCGGCCGTTGCCTCACTGATGCGCATGCGCAGTGGAAGGCCGAGACCCTTGTTAGGAACACACCTGACCCACTTGCGGACGAGCAGCTTGGTGACAGTAATGAGCATGTAGTTATGTGATATTATGCACGTAGAACGATCTAATGATTTGCTAGTTGACTTGGGATAATTTTAAATTGATGTCCGGAAAATGTTTTAGTTTTAACGTTTAAGATAGAGACGGAAACCTGCAGCACGAGCCCCCCGTACGAGCACGAGCCCCAGCACGAGCTAAGTGACGGTTTTAGATCTCAGCCTTTATGGATGTCCAAAATTATTGTCTTGTTCATGGAAACATCGTCGTTATCTACTGCTGGACTAAGGATAACCGAATTTTTACAACATTCATAATCTGGACATCCTTTACCTATAATAATGTAACTGAGTAAATAATTACTAATGTGATAATGCGCCACAAAACGGTATATGTTTCAATGCCTGGGGCTGCCGAAGTTTAGTTCCCTGGAGTGCGTTCCAGATTCTCTGTTCAGTTAATGCACCTGTATGGTTCTCCGTACGCCGACGCCTGCCGTCCAACTTCCGCAACTTCTTACTGAGCCGGTTTGCGAAGAACATTGTAATTTAGGCCCCTTCCTCACTGGTTGGTTCGTCTGCGGTGCGGGATCGTTTCGGTACCGCGTGACGTCACGCGTTTTACTGCATCGGTACCGAAAGCTCACCGAGTGCCTTATATATATATAAAATCATATAGGCGAAACTGAGTTTGTATGTTTGTTTGTTTGTTCGTCTTTCGCGCTAAAACAGTTGAACGGATTTGGATGAAATTTGGCCTGGATACACACAGGACACACAGGATACAGGGAGGGGGATAGTACGTACGTTCCCATGGGTTAATTTCCGACATACATGCGGGCAAAGCCGCTGGCAAAAGCTAGTAAATGATATAGTACGAGAGCCCACGACCAAAGCCATGTCACGTCGTTTTGCGGCCAAATTCGTATAAAATCGTTAGTTTTGATGATTCTGAACCCGACCCGGTGGGCAGTACCGGTCAGAATCATCACAGCAGTTTTATGGGTTTTATGGTCCCATTTCTGCTATGTCAAAAAAATTGCCAGACGGTTTCATCACAATTTGTCTGATATTAAAAATACAGTACAGTACACAATACAGTACATAGGTTTCGCAATTTTATTACGAAAAAGTTTGTTTTCAGACATTTTGCGCGTCAAATGTGGCCTAAGCGCATTTTAAAAATGTCAAAAAATAATGATGGCCATTTTTCTATGAAGCTTGGCCTGATGACCAACAAAGTTCTAATGCACGCCAACTTATTGCTTATAACCGGCAATCACTGAAAAAAACATTTTATCTCTAAAAGAAAAGTTTGTACAGCCGAGGACAAAAATCGTTATAATATTTTATGACGATTCCTTTGCTAAAAATAACTAAGTCTCTCTAAGTCTATGCTACGTTGCGAGGGGCCACGGTATCCCTTTCGGACTTTCCCGCAACCCCGGCAGGCGGCCAAACTCTACCGACGGTTATTTATGACTCGTGCCAACCCTTTTGCTGCGACTACATCCGATGCAACAATCATGCAAGGGATTGTTCGTAATGAAGATAGCAGCCCCTGGCATTGGTTTTTTCGATAGGGTGATGTTTTTATTCTAGATTGAGGTTTTAGAGATAGCATAAACAGTCTCGAGGAATGTTGTTATGAGGCACATAAGTATATCGCCTACGAAAGATAGGAGCGAAAGACAATTAACCACGAAGCAAGCCCACAAAGCTCGATTAGTAACCTTTTGCCGCTGAATGGAAAAATGAAACAATGCTATAGATTACTTCGACAAACATATTTTAATAGAGCTCTTCCCGATATGTTCACGATTCTAAAATAGGTGTTAGCCTGATAAATGCTAAATGATCTAGCTCTAGATATCATGAGTTTGATTAATGAAAACATGAATACTCCCAATCGTTTATATGCAAAACTTTAACAGACAACGTCGAAGTTGTACAAGAATGGAAGCATTCTTCTGTTCTTGAGTGATTTTCTTCGTCTAAGTGAAGACTATAATATTGCACGCATTAGGGACATACCGTAATTGTGAAGCTAGCAAAATCATATGCCGCAGAAAATTTTCGCGATGGCACTTATTTGATTGAAATGTGTACAATTAATTCATTCAAATCATATAATGTAATGTTTTACATTAATATGATTAAATTAATGCGATATTTTGCTTTTTTGTTACTTCGAGTTCGGATTCCTACATTTTAAGTGACAGAGACCAAATCGGCAGAAACGCAATAATTCAGCACTATTGTACTTGTTTGATTGGCAGAAGAACAGTCGGCAGCTGTGCCCATATCGTTTCCGTGTTATGGTATTTAGGCTTAGGAAGGTATGAGCCATTTATTGCTCCAGCTTAACATTTATTAAACTTCATTATCAATCCACTGAGTACACGCTATGGCGTTTTGTCACTGGTCAGAAGTGATTTTCATTTATTATTCACCAACAATGATGTCTTCTAAGTAAAATGCAGGGGGAATAAATACTTCATGACGTCCAAGTCCTGAATACCATGTTATTGAAATAATATGAGCACAAGTGCCGATTGTGCGTTGCCCAGTCAGACATCTACAATAGTGATGCACTAAAGCATCTCTGTCATGTTTTTCTCCAGACATTGGACACCACCGGCACCTAGTGTAATAGCACTTCTCAATACATAACCAATAAGTCCAAACACGATGGTGCTATCTTGTTTGGTTGAGTTCGTATGGCCACCTTCCAGCACCATTATCGAACCCTGGATATTATCTTGGGCTATAGTATTTGTCAAGATAAAGCCAACGAGCCCAAACACGATGGTTCTATCTTGTTTCGTTTAGAAGTTCCTATGGCCACCTTCCAGCTCCATCATCAGACCCTGGTTATTATCTTGGGCTATAGTACTTGTCAAGACCAAACCAACGAGCACCTCTTGTTTGGTTGAGGAGTTCCTATGGCCACCTTCCGACTTCATCATTAGACCTGGACACTGGTACTGTTTTTTATTTATTTATTTACCAGCATTATAATGTTATGGGTAATAAATAACTAATATTATTAAGAACTGCAGTAAACATTAGCATCATAAACTAATACGTTTACATGGTACTTGCACGTCTGATATCTCTTTACCCCGGTATTTTACAGCCTTCTGAACATTATGAAAATTGATGCTTATGATATAAACTTTAATTTTGAGTATAAGTGGTTTTTATTGGATAGTCGGCCAAAGTTACTTACTCATCGTTCTTTAACCTATCTGTCTCATATCAGCCTGGTTTTTATTTAATGTGTTGTTTAATTACCGGGGTTACCAAAAACCTGTTTTAAGACATTTTAAATGTCACCTGTAACTCCAAAAACCAAAAGAACGTTTCGGAGTCGGCCGGCAAACGCACGGAGTTTGTTACGCTCCTACGCCTCACGACACCGATGATTAGTCGGACAATGCAGAAAAACGATGTTTTTTTTTTAATAAACTGTATTTTCTAAACGTTATTCCAGTTTCAATTTGTCAAATGGATAAAAAAAAAACATTTTAATATTAGTTAAATGGTTTCGGGTAAGCGTACGTAAAAACCTTTCAAGCCTATCGCGAGATATTATAAAAAAAATAAAAAATGTAGGTATATAATTTTTGTCTACATCTGGACAAACTTTTTCATTATTTCCAAACGTTTTCAGACAGAATGCTATGTTACCGATCGCTAAAATTCTTCAACACGTTCAAAATGGTTTCAACACATAAGGTGCTCACATTTTCTTCTAAAAAATGATTTATTCGCATCAACTGACCAATGTTAACATGAAAACAAGATTTTCAGACGGGTTGCTGTGGGTTTTATTTTTTTGCCTCATTTTTAATTGTTTCACCATTTGAGTATACATATTTAAAAATGCGGTCAGGTCAGACGTAACGCAGATAATTTCTGAAATTAGGATTTTTGAATTACAGAATATCCAAATCTATCGATTCGAAAAGAATGTCGAGGGGAAAGTCTCCTGGACACGACAGTCTTAGTCTTAGTCTTCATCGAGCACCTGAAATATGCGGGAATACACTTGCCAAGGGTTATTGTAATGTTATTTAACTTTTGTGTATACGGTTATTTACAGGATAAACTGATGTATACACGGTTGATGTACCAATAGTTAAGAATAGAACGGGTGATGCTTAAGATATGTCCAATTGGAGGCTTATATCGCTGGCCACTATTGTAGCTAAGGTGCTGCACCGTCTGCTAGACCAACATCTGAGTGTACATCTGAATTTGCATGACGCTCAGTTTGGCTTCAGGCCGGGGTTGTTAATTGAATCTGCAATTTTATGCCTCAAGCAAGTCTGCTTGAGGCATAAAGTTGCAGTTTTCCTCGCTGTGTAGTCCGGTACTACATAGCGAGGAAAACTGCGATTTGCCTCTGTTTTTCTTGGATCTGTCGAAGGCATTTGATCTTGTATCTTATAATTTTTTGTGGCAATAATTAAATACTGAAACTGACTTGCCTCCTGAGATCACATCAGTTTTTGAATATTGGTACCTACTGTAACCAAAAGAACAGTGTGAAGTGGGGTGGGGCACAGTCCGACGAGTACCGGTTGGAGTGCGGGGTGAGGCAGGGGTTGAGCTATCCTAGGCTCTTCAGCCTGTACACGAACCGACTGATCGGTGAACTCGGCAGTATCAATAGTAATAATAATAGTGGACGGTGTTTGTGTAAACAGCGTAAGTTATGCTGACGATATTGTGCTGCGATCGATTGGAGCACTAAGAAAGCTGTTAAAAAATGCCATCCTGGAGGGGTTGGCAAACAGGTGGGATTCTCCACTATTGAAGCAGTGGATAAGTTTTGCGATGGGCGCCGAGCCCGGCGCATGCTTAAATTAAATTATATGGATAAACTACTAACACTAGGCTAAGTTTATTGTTACTAACACCTATGGATATAATTTTTGAATCCGACATAAATATATTTGTTTTGATTTGATATAGATACGGTTTTGTTCGTAAAACGATAAGGCAAAAATTTAATCACCAATGAGGAAACGGTCGGTACGGTATCGTTTCGGTACCGTTTCGGTACTGCTTATGTTTCCTCATTGGTCGGTAAGCACTCTGTACCGAAAAGGTACCGCATTGTTTTCATTTAGAATTCCAAATTCAAATTAATTCTATTGGTACGAGAGGCCATGATCAACATTTTTGCCTTATCGTTTTACGAACAAAACCGTATAAAATCGATAGATTTGGTTATTCTGAAATTTAAAAATCATAATTTCAGAAATTTTGCGCGTCACGTCTGATCTGACCGCATTTATAAATATGTCAAAAACATAGTCACATCAAGCAGTCTTTGGGGACTGTCGATAGAAGTGAAAACTAGCGTGCGGTGCGATGACGCGAGTTTCACGCCTTTAGTTCACCCAAAAAGTGCTCAACGCGCCTAAAGAAGTTTTCACTTCAAAAAAACACCGAACCGTTTCATAGCAATCTGTTTGATTATCAGAATGTAGTTTAACGATAGATTTTAGATACCGAAAACACAATTTTCAGAAACCAGTAGCGTCACACGTACCCAGGAGACCATTTGAGAAAATTAAAAATGGGGCAAAGTACAAAACCCATAGCAACCCGTCTGAAAATTTTGTTTTCAAGTGAACATTGGTCAGTTGATGCGAATAAATAATTTTTTAGAAGAAAATGTGAGCACCTTATGTGTTGAAACCATTTTGAACGTGTTGAAGAATTTTAGCGATCGGTAACATAGCATTCTGTCTGAAAACGTTTGGAAATAATGAAAAAATTGTCCAGATGTAGACAAAAATTATATACATTTTTTTTTTAAATAATATTTAGTGATCGGCTTGAGACGCCTTAGCAGATTTGTTGTGGGAGTTTATTGACAGGAGAGAACTGTTCCTCCAGTGTGGAAGCTGTCTCTTATTCAATTAGGATTTGTTAGTGAACAAGGTCCCATATGTGTTGTCCTTTGAGCCTTCTGACATTTATTGGTTCACATAACGCTGTTGCTAGGGTGTTATTATGAGCCTTTATGGTCTGTGTATGTTTTTGCTCTGTGTTCATTTCTGTGTACTAATGCAATTCACTGGTTCTGATAAATAGAGGAGCACTAGTTATCGTTTTGAGTGCTTTATTCTGAAACTGTAGTAAAATCTCTACATTAGAGTTTTTTGCTGATCCCCATAACTCCATGCTATATGTCCAAACCAGCTTGATTATAGTTTTATGAGTATTTTATTTTCCATGGTGACTTGCGATCTTCTGCCTATTAGTCAGTTTAGGTGTCTGAGCCGTATATTTAACTCATCGCGTTTGTTTTTTATATAAGGCTTCTATGTTTGCCTCCTATCAAGATGCATGCTTAGGTATTTTGCTGAATCTTGATGGGGCTGAACGTCGTGTCCAAGTTTAATTGGGGAGCACTTATCCTTTCTCAGAGTAAAACTGATATGCACTGATTTGTTGGTGCTGGCCCTGATGCGCCGCTTTTTTATCTATTTGCTTATTTTGTTCAGGTGACTGTAGAAACCGTTACACTGGGGTTTCATGGTTGCAAAGTGCAGCGGTGTCATCAGCAAATGTGGCAGATAGAATATTATCCATTGTGGGAATATCTGCAGTGTATATTAGATACAGAGTAGGGCCCAAAACGGAGCCTTGTGGTGGTACCCCAGATTTTATATCTCGAAAGGCAGAGTAGGTGTCATTGATTTTAACTCTAAATATTCTATCCTCCAAGTACGATTTTAAGAGCAGGTAGTATGTGGATGTCGGTTTTTGATTTTGAAAAGCAGGCCCAAGTGCCAAACCTTATCGAATGCTTGTTGTACATCGAGAAAGACAGCAGAGTAGTACTGGTTTTTCTTGAGAACTTCTCTTATTTTGTTGACAACTCGGTGAACTTGTTCTATAGTCGAATGGCCAACTCTGAAACCAAACTGATGTTGAGGAATAAGATCGTTTTCGGTAAGTATTCGTGTTAGCCTTCGCAAGACGATCTTCTGAAAAAAAATCGATAATGGTGGTAGTAGACTAATTGGTCTGTAAGAAGACACAAGATGCGGGGGTTTGCCGAATTCGGAATCAGGATTATCTCTGATATTTTCCATATAATTGGAATATTTCCAATCCTAATAATAATGCTATTAAGAAGGTGCGTTATACCGACTATTGCTTTTCTAGGATGTTGTCGTAGAATTTGAGATATTATCAGGCAGAAGCCAGGAGCCTTGTTTAACTCTAGACCTTTTGTTTATCTTTGGACTTCGCAGGGTGAACAGCTTTGCATTGGGAAACATAGTTGTACATCAGCTTTTAGATAGTCTTTTATTTTTTTTCCGTTTCTACATCCCCGCCATTTGGAGTAAAGACTCCATGCAGGAATTGTCTAAACGCCTCAGCCTTTTTAGTGGGATATTGTGCAACCTAAGGGTCCACTTTACTACTTTTTACCGTGTTCCAGAGGAAATACTCGTTTTTAGATTCGGGATTCAAGTTTGCTAACTTATTCTGTAGGGTGTCTCTTCTATATCTTTAAGGTACTGTTTCAGGTCAGCGGCAGCTTCATTAAACGCCCTTTTGTCTTGGGAATATCGACTACAATGCCACACTCTTCTGAGTCTTCTCTTCTCCAAGATCTTTGTTTTTGTATCCTTGGGTATGTTCCTACTACCTTGTTTTAATTTGGTTACCGGGGCACGTTTTCACGCAGCTGTTTTTATTAGATTTGTTAAAGTTGTTGCAACTTTTGTTTTAAGTGTCACCTTTAAGTTGAGGTTTTCGTCTATGTTATCCCTAAATCCATGCCAATCGGTTTTTTGCTGTGAAGTCGCTGTTTTACTGGTCTTTCAATTAAATTGGTACTTATTGTGGCTATTATTGGTGTGTGGTCTATTGTATATGTAGACTATTAACTGCTGTCTAGACAAGTCTCAACACTTAAGTAATGGTTTGACAATTCTTTATACACAAAGAAGTCTAAAAGATCTGGTGTTTTATTTGAGTCTGTAGGCCAATACGAGGGTTTACCTGCACTCAGTACACATAATTTATTTTTGTTTATACTTCTTTTCAATTCTCGGCCTCTGGGTAGAGTTAGTCGTGATCCTCAATGAACGTTTTTGGCGTTCCAGTCACCTCAATTCAATTCAAAATAAATAAAAAATAAATAAACCTACATGGGCACTTATGAAACGTCAGAAGCTAGGTGCACGGTTCCAATTGGTTGTTTCTTATGGAAAAGAGCCGGCAAGAAACTCCACGGTTACTCTTTTAAAAATAATGGGCTTTTACAATATTTTCAAATAACAGTGTTATTAGGTATGGGAGGACAGTGTAGGTCTTTCAACAAGTACCAGGTACCTCCACATATGAATCTATGCCCAAGGGTTCTGAAGTAATTTGTAAACGATTCTTCCTTTAAGGTGTGCTTTGGTGGACAGTACACAGCCGATAATGTTATAAATCCTCGTTTAATTTGTACCATTATATTATTGTAGTTGCTTGTATTGGCTCTGTTTTATTCCTGAGGAATCTCGTGCTTCATATGTTTTTTTGATAATTACACCTGTGCCTGCATGAGCAGTTCCGTCCGGGTGGGATGTCGCATATATGTTGTAATTTTTTAACGTTGTGTTGTGATTTGCTATTGAGTGTTCCTCAGATACAAGAAGTACGTCAATATTTTCATATTACAATAAATTTTGTACGTCATATTTGTTAATTAACCCGTTTGTGTTCCACGTTGCTATTTTCAGAGTGGCCATATCAATGGACAGGTTTGTTGATTACTGTTGTGAGAAGGTTCATCGTTGTCGATAGAAAATTTATTCTAATAATTTAATTTATATAAATAATTTTTAATTTATATGAATATTTGTTCTAATAATTTATCTAGCTTTACAGCTTGTTGTGAGAGTAGGATTTCTAAGTTATTATTATATGTTGCGGGTTGGGTTTTACAACATCTGAATGGGATTTTATTTTTATGGTATTTTTGTTCGTATGTCTATGTATTTCTCAAACGGTTTTGTTGTTGGTGTGATTCTGTGGTAAGATTTGGCTGTCGTACATTATTTGGTTTATTTTGTGTGGTAGGGATATACGTAGGGACCTTTATTGGCTTTTGTCTACCTGTTTTTCTTGATAGTATTTGGTGGCAGGGGTGTTTTGGTCCATTTTAGGACAATCGGATGTTTTGTGATCTTGTGCACACTTTACATAGCGGTATGGCCTCATGAAATAATTTTTAGAATGCCTGTATTGTTGACACCTCTGGCATTGTCGTATTGTGTTTATTTTATTAGGCTCTTCAATTATAATAATTTGAATGTTAATAAATTTTATTGATTTAACAGCATTATTGTTTAAGCCAGCCACGAGATTAACAAAGAATGTCAAAGTTGGTTTTTTTTCTAGACCATACTTTACATTAATAATTTCTCCTTGTACTTTTTTCCCGTTTTTTCGACTTCTATGATAGCACTGTCTGCATTTGATTGATGGAGCTTTTTTACTACTATACGGCAGCAACGTTGGTCCTTCATATTAAAAGTGTGGCCAATAAGTCCATCTTCAAGGACTAGGGTAATAATTTTCACATATGCTTCTTTGTATATGGACTTTATTCTTAACTGATTTTTATTTACAATTTTTAGGAAGACATCGTCTTTATCAGCAACAGTGTTAACCAATTCAGTTAATTTATTTATGTCTTCAATGCCATATAAGATAATCCGTGGAGGTTTGTTTGGGCGTTTCTCTTCGGGTTCGGGTTCATCTTCTGTCAGGTCAATCTGTAGGCCATGGTACCTATTGGTAGTTTTGATTGTTTGAGTTGGCTCTAGCTGTTGTAACTCTTTGCCATTCAGGAGGACAAGGTGTGTTATTAGTTAGTGTCTGTCTTTCTTTTGTTCTTTTGTTGAGGGAGCTGTGTTGGTAGCTTCAAGCTGTGGTCTATTTCCAAGGGATTGACTTCTTGGTCTACTCATAAACAAACTAGGGTGGAAGGCTTGCTGTACATATTCCTATTTTTTCCTGCCAGTAACATTCACTACCACGGAAGCTTGGTCACCTACTTCCATGGAGTCTTCGGAAACCAATTTCTCACCCACCGGCCTGGATACTGGAGGGTGCCGGATGTTAGCCGGATCACACGACAAATACTCGCTCTCATTATTTGACATTTCATAAAGGGGGGTTGGGAGATAATCTTATAGCACTTTCCCAAATGAATAAGTTCTTCTTAGCCAGTGGAGACCAGTTAACGGGTTACTTAACCGCCGTCCGTGGCTCGGCGTTGTTGCTCATTTCGCACCACCCGGGGGATACGTGTAAGGTGAAGGAGAAGGTGGTAAATCCTACGGACGCGAGCAACTTCATCCCCCAAAAATTATATCAGACAAAGAAAAAAGGCAGTTTTGGTGTTGCTTAATTTCAGAAGCATTCATGAATGAAAGTATGTAGATTATAGGAAACTGTCACAAGGCTTTTCTTTGTATGCATTAACATATTCTATTCAATCTGACTATCAAAACGCAATTATTTGCAATATCGAAACGCAGAACCTGGGACAGTAGCTATGGAGTTACCATAATTACCGGAATATGGTATTTTTATGTCTATAATTAAGCTTATTAGCAGGATTTTGGTGGTAGTGGGGTTTCATCATTTAACTTTAAACAGACTATTATGACTTTTACTACCTTTTTTTTTGTTATGAGGAGTATTACAAGACAAGATGTTAATTATTATTGATAACTCAGTTCTGTTCCATCAAATCTAAGACATTTTAGAGAAGCAGACTCCTGTCCCTTGAAACACAAAAGTATTTTATTGTATTTTGTATTTTATTCTAAGCTTTGGAGCCAGTGCCTATTTGTATTTGCAACATGTTTTATATTAATAAATATGTATTAGCTCATTGTTGACGATAGTTAAATGAATCCACTATCGGTACGTTTTTTGGAGAATTTAGCTTCCATGGCAACATTAATATCTATTGATGTCAGCTTCAAATCAGAAATGTCTTATTTGTCATATTTTATTGTCACTACTCTGTTTTTCTTGACATGTCGTTGTAAATAGTTGTGTGGATTAGTTTGTTTACTTACTAGTTTTATTTGTTTTGTGAAGAATAGAATACGGGGATTGTACGTAATCCAGGTGTGTAGAAGTGATCGAGTCTAATAGATTACAGTTGATGCTAGTATGTGTGATGAGCATCGTATGGTGACGCTGACGACAAGCATGACGACTGCGCCGGCTGCTCAGTTATTCGAAGAAGTTCTTCTAAGATTAGAATGTAATAATATAATAAAAATGTTTTATTGAATTACAAAATACATGTTTTATTTTTGCTTAATGCATAATAGGTATGAATAAACCGACCAAGATAGTAAGACAACATGATAGGATGCGTGGCCTCCCCAGCCTGAATACCTTCACAGGCCTTAAATTCTACATTTGCCTTTGAATCTTGGATAAAAATAATAAGATATTAGGTAGGAATAGGCAAAAAGGTTTTTAAATAGGTAGGTACCTAATGTTGAAAATATTTGTAAATGATATCACGACTGACAGTTGTCCCATTAAGCCCACTGACAAGTATTGTCAGTGATAAAGCCACGTATTCACTGGACAATTATGTCCGCGGCACCGGCCGCTTGAAACGTCGGGTATATCGACCGACCAACGTCTCTTGATATGCGTTTTCATAATTTTCGATGTTGCCAGACATATCTAGGGATACGTATCGTGGGAAGCTTTATGCGTTGAAGCCTGTTTGGCCGTGTATGGTGTGAATGTGGAATCCAAGACACAAAGTGAAAACGCGTTGGTTTGTAGTTGCAGGGCAACAAATCATCGTGCATAGTATTTTTTGGACGACATTTTTGGTTTTCTTCATCCAAGGTTTATCTATGTGCCATCCAAATCGTTCAGCCGTTTTAGCGTGAAATCGTAACAAACAAACAAACTCAATTTCCCATTTATAATATTAGACAGGTGACGTCGAATATGTAGAGGGCTTAATATACAACTAGTGCCACTTTTCCCTTCAGTAGCGATTATTGGAACTATTCATTTCCACCATCTTTCAAGGTCATATACTGTTTACTCGTTGGCTTACTGCATAATAACTCTTTGGTTGACTGTCATGGGGTCTGTTTATACGGGCCACTTGCTTTTTAAACAATTTTTTTCTGGCGAAACCCAATTTTGAAAAAGTATGCTGCGATTAGCTTTTATCTTAATTTGACCGAGATCTAACTTTTGAGAGCATTTTTACGAATGTAAGCGAAGTCTAAGTGCGACACCCAGATTACATGGAGAGCTGCCTTTCTTCTTTAGTGTCTCACGTTACTAATCAGACTACTTTTCGATAGTCAGAAATGATTAATAAACCTTATGGCGGCGTTTTTACGTACGATTAATAAGAACTTACCTGAAACCATTTCACTAAAATTAAAATGTTTATTTTAAATAAATTGGACTAATGGAACGGACGGATGGAACGTTTGAAAAATACTGAATACAATCGTATATAAAAATATACGATTGTATTCAGTGAACCAGTGAACTTTATTTAAAACAGATATAAAATGTATTTATACATTTATTGAAAAAAAAACATCGTTTTTAATCATTGTCGGACTCATCATCGATGTCGTGAGGGATAGGAGCGCAACAAGCACCGCGCGGTTGTCGGCGACTCCGAAACGTTCTTTTGGTTTTTGAAGTTATAGGTGACATTTAAAATGCCTGTAATTGATATGGTGTAGGTACAATAAAGAGTATTCTATCCATCTATCTATCTAATATCAAACATATTGTGATGAAACCGTCTGTCTATTTTTTTTTGACATAGCAGAAATGGGCTCTCATAAAACTGTGACACTTCTGATCGGTACTGCCCACCGAGTCGGGTTCAGAATCATCAAAACTAACGATTTTATACGGTTTTGGCCCTAAAACGATATGACATGGTTTTGGTCGTGGCCTCTCGTACTTAATATATAATTTACTAGCTTTTACCAGCGGCTTCGCCTGCGTGCATGTTGGGAATTATCTCACGAGAACGTATTACCGGGATAAAAGTATCCTATGTACCCTGTATCCCCCCCTCTCCCTGTATCCACTGTGTTCTGTATGTGTGTGTGTTTTGCATGTGTTGTCCTGTGTGTATCCAGGTCATGGTCAACCCATGTGCCAAATTTCATCCAAATTAGTTCAGTCGTTTTTGCGTGAAAGCGTTACAAACAAACAAACATACGAACTCACTTTCGCATGTATAATATTATATATATATATATATTATATATACACGCCACACATATAATATATATATATATATATATATATAAGGCGCTCGGTAAGCTTTCGGTACCGATCGAGTAAAACATGTGACGTCGCGCGGTACCGAAACGATCCCGCACCGCAGACGTGCTGTCCAGTGACGAAAGGACCTTAAGGTACGGCATTATATTACTTATGTCTATAGCTTATCGACAATATGAATAAATTACTTTCATTCATAATTTCATATTCTATAATTTTCTTATGTACACTATAGGCATACACAAATTAGCTGTTTGCTCAAACGAGTATTTTAAAGTGTGTTTATTTAAAACCATTTTATTTAGCAAACACATTCGTTTGTTCACCAAATAGCCGAGGTTGTTAACACATCGCTGTGTTGGCACAAAGTGATGCGCGTCAACAATGAGTTAAACTAAGTTGTTTCTATGTGATTTACATAAAACTATAGGTTTGACCTCAGAAGTTTAACGATGGCATCGTTGAACTTCTGGCGTGTAAAGTCAAAAAGTGATGAATACAGTGACACAAGGGGAATAGTTTGAATGAAATAGAAATTCAAGACTTACGGAAGTCCAATGTTTTTAGAAATACTATGTTTTGTAACTTATGCTGATAAACAATCAATCAATCGTCACATAAACATTTAATTCACTGCAACACATCTTCTCCTGTAGTCCTGATCCGAAGTCCGCGGCTCCAGCACAAGGTTACACTGAGGTCTCAACCTCCTATATCTACAGTATAATTCGATAAACCAACAGCTAACAACCATGTGGTGTGTAGCTATTTAGGTACTTACGTTATTTGTTGTAGAGGCAAATACATAAAGTCATCCAGAATTTTGCACTGATAAACTGTTAATTATTATTATGAACACCTCAATTCGTATCTTTCATAACTTCAGCACAATAAAAGCTCACATTTATATGAAAAAGTGAATTGTTTATTATTATTGTCGAAGTTTTGAAAGTTTGCGGTGGACGTGTGAATGTTTCGGGTTCAAAGAGAAAGGACATCTAATTCGGTGACGCAACGCAACGCCTTGTGACATCGTTTGATATTGGCATTGATGATAGCGCAAGAGAGTCTCTTCAATGTCAAATGCTTTGAAGATGGCTTCAAGAGGTTAATAGTCAAGTTGGTAGATGTGCAGTAAGTCCACATGAGGGCTAAAAGAGAATTTGTAGGTGCAAAGTTCCAACGACAAAAACAGACACTTCTTTTGATTTAGCAAGGCTCTTTTATTCTTGGAAGATCTTTGTTATGTGATTTGAGAGCAGCGCTTATCAAATCCAATGGTTTCATTAAATATATAGGCACCTACGCATATTTAAATAATTTTAATCTACATTACTTAATAAATTATTTTTATTATTGCTCAACATGGGAAAGCCCAGTCGTAGGCGACATTCATGCGTCGTATTTTGTAATACAGATGAACTCAATTTCATAAAGTTTTTAGCTATATTTATTTCGTTAAGTCCGCTTTGAGCCTTAGAGCCTCGTGCTTACGTGGTTAAGAGAAAACTTAAAGGTCTAGCAACAACTTAGTCAGGCGCCGTGGAGCAAATGAACATTTGTGTTCAGCACAATAATGCCTTTGAACACGTCAATGTTGGTGAAGTGTTCACAAGGCACGGGCGCGGGGCGGCAGCAGCAGCGGGCGCAGAAACATACATTTCACAACTAAACAGGTCCAGAAAATAAAATAATTGAATTGTGACGAAAAGTGTGTATTCAAATTACATTCATTCGTTGGAATCTTGTATAGTTAATGTCGTCATATGGTTGTGACGTCAATGCCTATACACGGTACGAGCGACAACAGTGAGCAAACAATATCCACACACATCGAATAGAATAGACGCATTTTAGTAAAAATAATAATAATTTTGATTGTTGTAAGATATAAAGCAATTAAATATATAACTACATTTAAAATAAGTGCATTGCATAAATTGAAGATCCCATTTACTTATGCAGTGTGCCACCCGCTGTCACCCATGCTTGTCACTTGACGTTGTTGTGATGTGTGAAGAGGGCACGGTTACTCAAGCATTATTGCACAGACGCAAGTGACCTCTGGCCTCCTCGCCAGCTCGCTCTCTTTGTGAGCACTATCTTACTTTGTAGATACATTATACTTTTTATGTTACCTCGCAAGTTTTGGTAATTACGAGATATTTGTTTTTGAATTATCTACCTTTTTAAGGCAATAACAGTTCAATATTTTTTTGAAAATGACTTCCAAGAGAGCAGTAGGATTGGGAGATGAGTAGGACTGCTGATGTAAGATGATTTAACCATTCACGTTGCCTATTTTTATAAAAAGTCTGTATTTTCCCACTCTCGGAAAAAGGCCCTATTTGTCTTTTATTCAAAATTGCGCCACTTTAGTTTGTTTATTGAATTTAGCAAAACCACAAACTGTTTAAAATGCAAAAATATCTGACGTAACATTTTACGATTTGAATGAAAATCTCGCAACATAAAATTGTGAATGATAATATGGGTAGTTGTGAATTCTGTGCAGGTCTAAACTGTGGTCACCCTTGGCAGGATAGCGTGATGGTGAAGACTTTATTAGTGATTGTTTAGCGGCGTGTGTAACTTATAATATTAAACTCAAACTCAAAGCATTTATTTCAATTAAACCATTTACAGGCACTTTTGAACTGTCAAGAAGTCGGTCAGTCAGAAATATGAAGCTAGTTGCCCATTCCAAAGCGTAGTAGGTACCTATGGAGAAGAACGGGCAAGAAACTCCACGGACACTCTTTTAAATAAATAAAAAATCATTCAAAATATTGGTTACATCATTCATGTTGAAATTATGCATGTGAGAACAATGTAGAAAGACGTGCACGTTTGTAAAAGAGTCCGTAATAAATAGATGTAGTATTAGTTCAGTTATTTTATAAGTGTGGTATAAAGTTAGTTCAGTTGTTACTTGTTACTATCGGATCGCACATAGGCGGTAAATGTTTTACACACTAACAATTGGAATGCCTCTAATTTTGACAATTCAACATTAATTGAATTCGATTTTTTCAAACATATGAAGCAATGGATTAGGAATATTCTTCAAAATCTTTTGGATTGTGACAACAGGACAGACAGAAGAGTACGCGACATCATACATTTATATAGTTACAAACGCTCGACTTTAGAAACTGCAAGAAATCTGTAAAAAGATTGCAAATATAATAAATAACATTATTACGGAAGCCTCAAATTCAGCTGCTGTCTGTAATTGCGTTATAAAGTATTCAGTTAAGTGTTGTGCTTACGACAGGTGGGTTGCGAATGCATCACTGCATTGTCATTGCGCCATCCAGCATCCACGGTTGCACAGATTAGAGGATCTCTGTGTAGTGGGTTAATTATAGAGTACTTGTTAATTCATGCGTCTAGACCGCAATCATGGCGTTGAATATAACAATGTTTTCTAGGTAATATAAAATATAGGCTCATTCTTATAGTCACTTGTTGCACCATTTATTGTGCCAACTTGAAGTTCTAATAATTTTGAATTCACTTTCGTCAGGAAGTAGGGGTCGGTACTTACTGGGCCTATATAGATTTCTTTTTGTGGTTATTTTAGGTATTGTCTTTTGTATGTTGATCATGTTGATGGCGTTGAATAAAAATCATTGGCGTTGTTCCAATAGATTGCAGCCTGCGATTTCGAATTTATTTATCAAGACCTTTTCTCTTACTTCTAAGAAGTCAGTTAGTCTTAGGGTCTTATAATATAAGGCACATTATACGTTGTCAATCTTTTAGCAATAATGCGTGTTGTCCATGTATTGTATTTTTGCCTTCTCAACCTTACTTCTATAGATTTAAAAGTAATATAATAAGATATGAGTGTGAGTCCTCATCACCATCATTTGAGCCGAAAGACGTCCACTGCTGGACATAGGCCTCCCCCAAGTAATGCCACTTCATCGGTTCTGTGCTTCTCACATCCAGCCGGAATCAGCTGGATGAGTATGAGTGAATATAATAAAATGACAAAAAAATACTAATTTCTTTTGTAATTCCATCCCTTTTTATGTTGACCGTATCGACGTGCGCTGCAGACGTTGGTGCAACGTTTAATAAATAAAGTAAGCATCACTTTCACATTTCCATAAACAAGTATATGTACGGATTTTATTACAATGCAAGGATTACAAAGAATCATCGATGAGATAATCAATGGACTGGTAGGTATCTGGTACAGCTATAAGCTGATAAAAATATGAAGTAAAATTACCATAACTTGAGGAATTTTGACGACTGACCTGGAAAATATTGAACTGAATTAAGAAATCACAATTTAATAATTACATGATAATGTAAGTATAATGCATGCCCATATTAATATTTGGTAACTTGAAATTCCATGTCTGTTACCTAAAGATGTTTTTCCTCAAGCTTCGTGTAAACACACTAAGCTAGCTTATAATAAAATGTTTTATTATACATTTTATTATAAACTTTTCGCTGTGATCTAAAATAGAATTCGCGATCAAGACTTGATCCCATTAAGTAGATTAACTAGCCCAGCTAACGTTTACATTAAATTAAATAAGTTACGTAAGTATGATAATAAACTCGACGTGAGCAAAGTCACGGCGAACTAGTCACTACTTGGTGTGCGAAGTTGCACAAACGTTGAGTACAATAGCGGCGCGCACGCATGCGTGGGGCGCGTGCGAGTTGCGCCGAATCTGTAACGATCGAGCGAATAACTCCGAATAGATCTAATGTTATTCGGGTTATGTAAGATATCCGTGGGGTCAGAATAATAAACAAACGCGTGGACCGGTCAGAATGATCGTTATTTTGTATCGATAGGCCAGTTTATTTTTATAACGGCGCCAAACATATTGGCGTTTGAAGATAGTGTTCATTTTTTAAGAGTTATTTTTATATAGGAAATCTTTTTTCATAGATGAGACCCTATTAGATATGGTCACACTTAATGTCTCAATTATATAATATAATCTGTACCTACCTACACAATGTTTTGGGATATTCGTTATTATTATTACAATAATCTTTTTTTAGTATTTCAGTACAGATACCTATCTATATTGAAATACTAATATATACTGATATACAATAATATTAAATAACGAATTATAGATTAATACACAAATTGCAGTATATTGCGAATTATTTGTTATTATTATTATTATCTTACACAAATTTATTTTATTTAAGTATACACACACGCACATTGTAGTATAAAAGGGATTTACATCCGTCACCTCACACGTCAGTTGAAAACCAGCGTCAGGCACTAGTTGTCTGGTATTTTCGCTGAACTATTTGGCGCAGCCGCGAGCACTTTCCTGTTAAATTATATTTTACACTTTTTATTTGTTTCCTTTTTTAATTTCTGTTTTTAACTTGTGTTATGACATATATATAATAATGATAAAGGCACACAACACAACAAATTGTGTTGTGTGCCTTTTTTGTCTGTGCTAAATTATTACTTTTTTTCTTTTCAGATTGGATTTGATCATCTTAATTTGTTCCGAGATTTATAAACCAGCTTTAAAGACCATTCAATTCAGAAAATATTGTTCAGCATTTAATAGAACAGAATATTTGTTTTTTTTTCCTGACAAATAAAATTATCTTTATCTTTACACGATACTACTACCAAACTACTTTGTTATGTACACCATACGAATTACAGATTGATTGATGCTCTAGAAGGGTTTCTTTCTTCATAATTCCCTTCCTGAACGTGTAGTTACGAAATTTTACAATTCCGTCAGCACCGACAGTACGCGTGTAGGGAAGTAATTGTAAGTCTCACCAAAATTAACAACTTTTGTCGTACGGCGCCAACTCCGAGAAACGTTTGCCTAAATTATGCCTTTGTTACGACAAAGTTAAATGCGGAATGGTAGGTATATAGAGGAGACGGGAACTTCGAACATGACGAAGAGTTTCGTAATCTTATCTAATTACTGCATGTTTTGATGTCTGTTATCGGTTTGTTTTGTTTACGAGATGTTTTTTATTTGAGGAATAAATGTTGCGGTTTGGCAGATTGTATGAAAAATATGTCAAAGTGTCATATTAAACATGCCAGTTTTCTTCAGAATCAGCCCTAAGTGTAGGGCTTGTTAAGAACAGGTTGTGGGTGTTGGGTAAGATTGTCAAAAAAATTATCAGTAAAACGCTTGTAAAGGATGAAGGAATTTTCAACAGCAAAAAACTACTGTGAAATTGCCATAGGAAATCATATTAACAAAAGATTTCTATTTTATACTCAGATGACCTAGCTTTTACAAATATCTATATAACGGAAATATAGAAATCTCAAACCAGTTTTGCAAATGCTTTGAGACTTCATTAAAACGGCATCTTTGAATAAAAACTATGAACGAAATCTTGATCATATTTTAATAAATTATTTACATACTGAATATGTAGCCGAAAATGATTTCCTTCAGACACATATAAATCATTAGAAGAACAAGGTAAAGCAACAAAATAACAGCAAGTATATGGTTATGATATAATCGCGACACTCGATAGCTTCCGAGGCAGGAAGCTCGCCGCAAGAACAACTGGTTCAACCAGCAGTAGGGTTGGTGGTAATAGAACTAGTCTATATTCCATATATTTTTCTAAAACAATGTCTTGGAAAATATCTTGCAAAACCATCATATATTTTCATGGGAAACCACTTTGGAGAATACCAGAAAATATAATACATTTTTTTTAGTTGATCGACGTTTTCAAATATCTCCTTGAAAAATATTTCGAATTTTCGACCGCAAAACGACTCATAACAAATGCTGGAGTTCTGGCAACCCTGGTTTAGGCGGTTAGTATGAGGCAAAGTCATTACATAAATGCACATTCGTGTTTATTACATAAGCAATGAACATTCATATCAATAGAAATAAAATAACTGTGGAATACACTTACAATATCAATCTGGCAATACAAAAAATAGCTGCTTTGATGAAAAGAAGAATAGAAGGAAAAAAAGACTGAGAAAAAGATATTCATCATAACTACAATTCGGAAGAGGACATTGAAAGCAGGTCAGTTATGGTAATCGACTAAAGGGACACCGTGGTCACCGTGGTTTCCCGTAAGGCGACTAAGGTTGTGTAAGGTGAGTAGTACAATCCGTACTGATAACATCGTATTACGAACACCTGGTTTCCCGATAGGTTGTACAAGTCAGGCGATAGTCTGAAATATTGATTAGGAAGAGACTTGGTGACATTTAATAACTTAATGATGTTTTATAGTTATAGGTCTTCCACTATCTATGGTCGAGTTCAATAATTTATGAACGCACGATATTGTGAGGTGTTACACTCTAAATAACACCAATATAACTCTAAACCACCTCTTGTGTATCAACGCCAATTGGTATTTATTGGAATCCATTAATATTTACTGTTATCTAAGTAGCAGCGTTAACGATGTAACTATTGCCCAGTAAACCTTTCTAAATGTATAAACATCTGTTTCGCTTAGGACGCAACATATATATACATAAAACATTAGATTCCGAGAGCTTATAAACAACTACCTGTTTGGTCAAAGTTACAAACCTCTTGGGATCAGTTTGTAGCCCTACATTGATTTCCGAATCCAGTCAAATATTAATAGTTTCTTTCAGTGTTATTATATCTATTATTTTATAATTTATTTTGACGGTAAAGCGAATATATCTGATAACACAGACATGCCATTATCGGTAAAGTGCGTATAACTCGCCCTTAGTCATCATGAACGTGTTGGTTACATAACCTCTAATTCTTCTAAGCCCCACTATCCCATAATTTCAGAAGACCCCTATAATCTTCTTAGCCATCACATATTTACTACCGGCTTTGAAGCTGATTGGGCCAAAGTTGATAAGCTTTCTATATTTAATGGACACTAAATATCTAAAGTGATTGGAATAGATCGTGATCCGGATGTTACTTCGAGTTTTGAGTTTTTTCTGCGTCAATGCTTTAATTCTGAATGATGGCTTAATCCTCTGAGAGATTGCGGCCACTGAAAAAGCGGTGGGATAAACAAGAGCGATTTAAAAAAATAAAAATAATGTATGCTCATTTTAGTTTAATCTAAGACGTTTGATTGCTTTTATCACAATCGTTTTAATATCAGATTTATTTCCCCCAATGCTGGAAAAGGACTTAGTTACCAATACGATCTTATTAATCTTATAAATGATCCTGAAGGCGACTCTTAAACCGTGTTCCTGTCTATATAATAGAAGTTACTAAATGCGTTTCACACGGTTCCATTCTAGGCCCACTTCCGTAAGCCAAGCTTTTCTGCAAATTAACAGTACCAATGGTTGCATCACAGTTAGCGAGTATTTTAAGCATTTAATCACGATAAAATCGCTGCCTCGCTCATAAAATATAATAACAAATTGATGAGCTTATCTCGTGGCCACGCATAGATCGTCAGGATGGTTGCGCAGGCGCTCCTCGCGGTGAAAGTTGTGCGCGGGGAGGGGGCGCCTATATCAGGCTGCGTATGCTCGCGCGCACCACTCCGCAACCTCACAGGTGAGATATGGACACTTGTACCATAAGTTACAGGGTACAGAATGCCATACAAGTCACGGTAGCAAGCTCACGCACTAGATCAACGCAATATCGCACGCAAACGGAACTGCAGTGTTTCCAGATCGTTCTGTTTTGTAAATAGTAATTTATCTGTGAGATTCTTATCGTTGTAAGCCTTCTGTACCTTATAATTTAGTGCTAAATAGGATGACAAACCCTGCACTAGTGAAATGTGTTGAAAAAGTGGTAAAAGTGTGTGTTGAACTGATTAGCGGCTTTCGCGGCGCATGCGTTGATACGCATCTCGTCCGCGTTTATATATAACTAAGATTTAGGAAGAGATCTCTGATTCTAGAACTATCTCAAGTAATATATAATTCATATTTTGTGTGTATATAATATTCAGGTTCGTGTTGTAATATAAATGAGATTGTCGACTGATAGTTCATCAAAGCTCATCTAGCTTCGCCGACGGGGCTTGTTTACTTTTTTTACTTTTTCAATCATCTATTTCGTGTTTATTAACAAAAATTACACACACACCACACACATATATTACATTACATTTTATTTATTATTATTATTTTCGAAAATGTTTTTAAGATTTAATTATGAAAACTTAAGCTTAATTCTTTTTTTATTATGTTCCACAGTTTTTGACGTGTCGCAAGCGAAGTTCTCTTCTCCTTCACAATGAAATCCGTGGTATTGTGCTTGCTGGTGGTGGTAGCAGCCGTGGCCGCGGCGCCGCAGCGGGAGGGAGCCGCCTACTCGAGGGAGGCCATCAAGCAGGCCCAGAGCACACACCTCATCCCCAAGGATGCAGAGATCCAGAAGGTAAGGAGGTTCTTACATTCGTTCTTCTGGGCGTAGAATAATAGTAGATATAGAAAGTATTTTCAGATGAGGTGAAAGATTGAGATAATTGATAGAAAAACATTCAGGATTAAGACTCCACTATTGCACAGTTTGAACTTTTACTGTTTCAATAATTTAGTGTTAGCATATATTTCAGGGTGGAATTCTTTTAATTTTTGAAGTTATTGCAAATTAGTTTGATACATAAATATTTGGAGATCTTTTTTGCTAATTTGAATTAGATATTTACATTCTAATGTACATATATTCACAAGATGGGCAATTTATGCAGGAAGCTAAAATTCCATGAAGTGTTACTAAGTTGTAAACTAAACTTAAGTACATAAAGCTCGGCGCCACTAATACATGCGCGAGCGCATACAAACAATCGTGCTAAGCATCTCATTTACAACACTGAGACATTCTCCACGTTGTTGGTTGACTTCCTCGTCAATCATTATTCATTAGTTTCTGACTGCGGAAGCTGAGGCTTTGGAAATAAGACAATATGATATTTCAGTTAGCTTCGTCATTTCCTCTAACAGGGTTCAATAGTCTCCAGGACCACCTCAAAAAGCCCGGCAATGGCTCGCTATATCAATGATAGGACAGTCATGGCATTTTAGTCTTTATATTCCCCCGCGTGCTTAATTATGATTTTTCACCACCAGGTACAAGAAGGTATCGAGCTGGCGGCGTACGAGTCCATCCCTGTGAACCAGAGGATCAACCTGTACGAGATCCTGGGTGACCAGGTGCCCTCCGAGGTCATCAACAACCTGCAGGGACAGATCGACCAGATCGGCCACCACTAATACCTTAGAAACAGTGCTTCATGTAGACGCCAGTAGCGGATGGAACGATCTAGCTAGAAAATATGTGAAGAAATTAATGAGCAGACAGTATTACAGATTAGATTCGTGTTGTTTTTCAAAAGGTTGCTTACAAATCGGCGATTATGGATGATAATGTATGTCGGCTCGGCTCTGTCGCCACACGAGGCGCTTGCGCAGCCTACCCTGTTGCAACTGCTACTGGCCCCACTGAAGACACCGTCGAGTTATATTTTAATTTATTGGTGACGCAAGTCGAGTACGAGACAGTGAATGTGATATTGTGCAACATCACCGTTTTATACGTTTGTACATAAATAATGTTAAAAAATAAATTGGTCGTGCGATGTCCAACCGGCTCGTTTTGTTTTACGTAACCCGTAGGGACAATGCCGTGACGCGGATGTGATCCGTATCTCGGTTACATAAGGTAGAAGATCGTGTGATATTACGCCCCTTGCTTTATCGCGGTGAATGACATAATGTATGATTATGTACTGAATATTCATAGGCTTTCATCTAGGTAAGAATAATAGCGTTTAGATCTGATCTCAATCTGGTCCGGCGCAAACAGATCCGACGATAACATTATTTTAATAGGAGTCAGAATACCCAAATAATAAATGTTGCCGTGGATTCCTGCTGAGTCTGTGATATCATGACACTTCTCAAGGTCAATATATTCATAATGGCCAAATATTCGCACGAATATCTGTCTTAAAGCAAGTTCATTACTCTAACAAAATATCTCAAGAATTTGGTGAGCATGACGTGTCTAGCAGGAATTATGTTTAGATTAAACAAACACACACAGGCATGTCAAATGGAGACCGTTGTTATTTGGGTTTTTGGAATACGGTTGTGAAAGCATCCGCAGGCTACTTAATTACGCCAAATCTATCAAATATCCCAAAAAAAGGATCACAATAATTTCATGCTTAGTTTAAGCCATAGAATGTATTGCTTATCTATCAATACAGCAAGCCAGCGTCTGCTTGACCTACGTCTCGAATTAGCTCGAGCGACCCACCAGAGGAGCCGGACAAGTGGCAATCACTTTAAGTACCTATGTGTTTCGTATTTCTACAATGAATTTCAGCAGGAATGACATAATAAGCGTTTTGATAGCTTATGACAATCCAATACTATTGATAATATAGTAAACAAGGCGTATCAGATGTATGGTTTCGTCATGAGATCAACGCGTGACTTTGTGCGGCCCTCTACGTTTTTAATACTTTATAAGACTTTGGTGCGATCCCAGTTAGAATACGCCGTTCCGATCTGGAACCCATACTACAACAAATACAGCACTAGAATAGAAATGGTACAGAAGAAGTTCTTACGGTCTATGAACTATATATAAGTGCTCCCAATCAAAGGTACCTTACGTGCAGCTGTTGAAGCGGTATGACGTTCAGGATCTGGGAATCAGGCGGCTGTTTCTTGATGTCATGACGCTACATGGCATATGCAATAACCAATTGGATTGTACGGACCTAGTAAACAAACTGTGTCTCAAGGTACCTAGAGGTGTTATTCGAAGGGGGGTGTGCGTCCCTCAACTGTTCCATACAGACATATGCAGGACCAACGCTGGGGAATGAGCACCTCTTCGTCGTCTTGTTGATACTTATAACACGTATTCTATGGAACTGGATATATTTTCTCAATCAAAGCAATTATTTAAGAAAATGGCTCTTGATGTTTTAACTGGCGAGGTGGCTTAGGTTATGTTAAGCTAATCTTAGCAACACAGCGTTATTGTGGTAGCGACTATTGTTTTGTTGTTTTCGTTTGTTTTTTTTTTTGCACTTGTCATCAGCACTGCTGTTAATCTTTAGGTAAAATGAAGACAATGGTGTGGGTTACATGTTTGTTAAAACTTAGTTTAAGTATTTCTCTGTAATCTGCAGCGTGTAACTGTTTTTTGTCCCTAATAAATAAAATAAAATAAAAATAAAATAAAAAATACATTTGCTGATAAAGTGTCATTTTGTCTCTGCCCTTGGGTTTATCGTTTGCTGCATCCGTTCTATGCTAGCAGATTTCTTTAGGCGGTTATTCTTGTCAAGCAAGTATACAAGTTGTCAAGTAAGAATATTTCATTGTTCCACCTGTTCCACATATTTAACGAATATTTCATTATCCCACCAATCATGTATTGATCCAAAACGGACTAATATGGTAAAAGCTGTACTTAATTTAATTAAAATTGTAACTTTGATACTGCCTTATATGTAGTGTCCGACCGAAGCTTCGGCTTCGGCTTCGGCTTCGGCCACCTTCGGCCAAAAAAGCACGTTCGGCCAAATCTTCGGCTTCGGCCAAAAATTTGCCGAAGGTTTGGCCGAAGCCGAAGGTTTGCTAGTTGTCAAAATTTGAAATTTACTGAACGATGCTAGAGCGAGACAGAGAGTGTGCAGAGCAGCAGACTTGTATATGTTGGTCACTCGGCTCGTTATTGGGCTAAATCTCTAAAGCTCTCACAATATGTATCTAGTATATTCTGAGATCAAAGTAACTATCGTATTTCTCAAGGTCAATGACACCTTCGGCTTCGGCTTCGGCTTCGGCCGAAGGTTTTGGTGAATACCGATTAATCGGCTTCGGCTTCGGCTTCGGCCAGAATTGCACCTTCGGTCGGACACTACTTATATGGTTCAAGCCATTCACGCATGCTTCGGATTATAAATGAGGCAAATGTAACAAGATCACGTATTTACCAAGTAATGGTAAGTACCTACTGGTTTTTATTTTTAATGACAATACCTGTAATGAAGTGACAATGTCGTAATTACAGGCTCAAGTGATTTTAATTTACCTCATCTAGTAGTACAGTTGAATTAATTTGTGGAAAAAGTTGAACAATCAGCCGCTATTCGAAGCGAGGTATTCATTACAGGTATCAATCTCAAGATATTTAAATTAGCGGAGAGTAAAAAATAGGAGTTAAAAAAAATAAAAATGTATCGACACACAAATCAGCTTCTATAGTATTCATTCGTTATAGCTTTCTAGACATACATAATACTTTGAATATGACTCTATTAAAAGCGCAGAAAGACAATGCATTATTATGACATAATGTTTACCTCCTAATCTCAGGCAGACAATTATTTTAATTTATTATTACCGACGTCAATAAGGAAGGTTCCTACCTGTTTATTGTGAGCATCTACTTTCCATAAATAAATGCGTATGATGACTGATCAAATCTAATAAATAACACACCATTAGGTTTTCAGCTCAAACATTTTGAATGTTATTAATATATGTTACGTCAAAATCATAAACCACTTCTTGGACTTTCATCTGAATGAATATCATAAAACTACCCGGTTTTAATGTTGTGCACATAAACGAATTATTTAGTCGGCCGTAGGTACTACGAATCACATCAGCAGCAATATGTCGCATTTTCATATCGGTTACATATTTAAAATTATGTATATTGTACAGAAATGTTCCTTTGAAAGTTACCGTTAAATTATGATAAAATTAGTAAGTATCGACTTGTGAATATTCCAGTAAGTGGTCTCCAATGACTGGAAGTTATTTAAATAGCGTGACATTTGGCGAGCCGATTCGATTGGCTCATCGTGCCTTGTCCGCTAAGTAACTAGAACATTATTGACCCCATACCAATTGCCTTCTCTACATATGTGGAAATTTTCCTCGAAATTCTAGATTTTTTACTGAATAACTAGATCTTAAAGTTGGGAGAAAGGCTTCCCAGAATTAGAGTTCGGTTGAAATTCATAAGTTCAAAGAAGAAGAGCCTTATAAAAAAATTCCAACTAAATAAAACATTTAAAGTTTGATTTTTGGCACCTCTCAAGCCCTGCATTTGTTTTACAGATTGGGTTTCTTTAGTCTTCTGCTAAGAAGAATAGAGTAAGCCTGATCCTTGACATGATTTAAATATTATTTTATATGATAATTTCAGAACATAATCAACAGGCATAACGAAGACGTAGAGCAGTGGTGGCAGTGGTAACGGCCGCGACTTACGAGTTGTAGGTCGTAGGTTCGAACCCTGACAGACGCTTTACTTTGTGTAACTAAAATGATTTCATCACCACTGTTCTCAAAACGGTGAAGGAAAATATCTTGAGGAAACCTAGAACCAAAAATCCAAAGACATGTGACATCTACCAACCCGCACTTGGCCCGCGTGGTGGAATACGGCCCACTCCCTTTTACTGAGAGGAGGCCTGTGTCCCAGCAGTGGGCATATTATAGGCTGATTATGCTGTTACGAAGGCACACAATATACAAGTGTTACAGTCGACAGTTCGTTGGCTGTCTCATTCAAATGGAGGCATTATAATTTATAACAGTTGCCTTCCCGCCATTAGCTAACTTAACCTTTCACGGAACTGAAAGCCCGCCGCCGGCAAAGTTCATCACATTTCATAATAATACGGTAACACTAATGTTGCAGTGCGACCATCTTACATAGTGACGTCATACTAAGTGCTCGACTACTCGGGAGATGGATTATCTTCTGACCAAAGCAAAATGTAGAAAGAACTATTTGTTTGGTGGTACCACAACTTATTTTAGTGTAGCAACATTGGCGTCACTTTCTATCTCGATCGTAATGGTTGCAACACTCTTGTAACAACTCATATAAAAAAACCGGCCAAGTGCGTGTTGGACCACTCACAATGAAGGGTTCCGTAGTTGGGATGAATTTATCCCAAGAACAAACTTAACATTGTAGATGTAACATGTTCTCCCATACATTCCAACTTTAAATGTAAGTTTGTACGCACAATATTGAGAGATTTACCATGTTATTTTATGACCATAGACATCTTATAGATTTTTCTGTAATGTATAAGTATAAAACTAGTTTTTATTTTCAACAATTAACCTAATTAACATATACTTTCGTAAATAACTTAAAAAAAAAATTGCCGGCAATTTGATTCGTATAGTCTCATCCCAGCCGCACTTACCTCAACATACTGACCGCCTACTCGATTGTCTACTGACGCTAAGCATACCTTTACAAATATCATTTCTTGGGGTAAGGTAGGTTTTTTCGAAAACCAAGCTGAAAAATATTATTTAATTTCTAGTTTAAGTAAAAAATATTTTAAATACTGAAAATTATTTCATACTACTAAATCTTCTTCTTAGCGAGTCGAGGGCTACATAATTATATGTATATAAACTAAACACGTATTTTTATAATACGTCCTTGCAAAATAAAGATAAGCAGTCACAGCTCTGTGCTGTTATAAAATGCCGCCGAGCTTAATTAATTCTATTAATTTTATGCGTATAAAACTCAATAGGCCCCAATGATTGAAATATTTATAAAGCTTTTAAAGTTGTTTAACTTTTAATACAGGAGCATTATGTAGAATCATATTATGAGTACCTACTTACTTCATGAATTTTCATGTTTGTGTAGTAACTTTGTAGAGAATAGCTCTATAAAAAATATTAAGGTCCTGTTTCAAACCTTTATTTGTAGTCTTAACAAGCAGGTACTAATACGTATTACATTATTACCTAGTTAAGGTGCTAGGTACACTATGCATTCGAATAAGTGGCTATTTGTTGCCGTTGACACGTTCACTTAGTGCATTACAAAACATGTCATATTTGTACTTTCTATATTTTATATCTTCCTTTTCGAATGGTAAAAGAAAATGAGAAAATCTATTTATGAATTAAGTACATATTTAAATTAAGCCTTCTTTTCCTATCAGAATAGGAAAAGAAGGCTTGTTGATTATGAACTAGCTCAATGTACTCGTACTTAGCATTTATACCTGTGTAAATCAGTAAAAGTAATTAGTACTTACATGTTGTACAGCTTAAACGTTAAAGACCCTTTAGCGTTTAAACTGTACAACATTTGCAGCAATATACAGGGAGTAACTGGAAGTATGAATTAAATCGAATAGGGGCGTGGGAACTTTTTAACCCTGAGAATGAAGGTGCAATTTTTTACGGTTCAATAATTATGACTAATTTTAAGTGCTCAAAGAAAATAACTAAAAAAAACCATCAGGTCTATAAATAAGGGGTGCTAGGACAGAAAACAAAACAACATTTACATTACCTACCATCTTTTATACCATGTTTTTAGCAAATAAATGATATTACTATTACTATATTACTATTACTACTAAAATATCCCCGTGTGCCTGTGGGCTGGAGTTCCCTTATGGATGCGTCTGGGGGGAAGGCCAGTCTCCAGGATGGTGCACCCTGGGGTGCCGGCAATGTCTCCCCATTAGGTACTCTGTGCCTAAGGGGTCTCATTGTCCGTATGCCAATATCCTGTCAGAGGAACGTTCTAACGTGTACTCGGAGAGACCGCACGTTCAGCAGCGTTTTAGTGGGAGTGGACTCGTCGTGCTCTAACACTGCCGCCGGACAAGCAGGAGGAAGCCTTTTCTTTTGCCACCGTTGGTCTCGTAGCCCCGAAGATTGTCAAGGTCATGTCTCTGGCATTTGACGAAGGTCGATGGCCTTGGCTTAACCGCCCGGGCCGCGAGGAAGAAAACCTCTATGAAAAATCACCCCAAACCTCCAAGCGGCGGCGAACCGTGGGTATGGGTATAATGGGTAGCTTAATTAGTCACTAGTGCAAACCACAATTTTTGAGACAGTACGAAGTTTTTACTCGTGGTAACAATTACGGAAAAACAAAAAAAAAAAACAAAAGGAGAGGAGGGGAGTGATGCGGGGTCGGAGTCCAACGCTGCATCTGGCGCAATGAGGTCGGAGCGCGAAGTGGTGGGGGCTGCGGGGAGGAACCGAAAGTTCCTCCGGAAGCGAAAGTAACTCCAGTCCACAGAGGACTCGGGCGTGGGCTGACATGGAGTGCCAATAATGACACCATTACGCCTCCTTCAGGCGATCATCAACCACTGCGCCGCAGCTCAGGATCTGTTCAGTTGCTCCAGAGCATAGCGCAGTGGTCGCTGAGTCGTACTTCGTCCCGCCAAGGGATGACTGGGTGGAGGACCTGAGCGGCTTAGTGACCCTAATTTCTCTAGGCTGTTAAGAGAGGACGGGGTTGCGTTGCAGCACGGTTCGGGGAGATTGTCGTGGTAGGGGTTGACTTCTCCCCGAGCCGAACTCTTGGCGAGTTCCACAACTCCCTTGTGGAGTTGAGAGTCGTCGTCATCGGGTTCTGTTCCCTCCCCGTGCTCGTTCTCGGGGAATGCCAAGAATGTGGCTTAGGGTTCCCAGTATACGGACACACGGGGCAGGATGGGGAGAACTGGAGTAGTCGTCCTAAACCAGGGTTCTGTCCCCTCTTGTGTCTGTGTGTACGGATGCGGGGTGAATCACTCGTTTGCCCAGCAGGGCACGCCACAATTGCGGCGGTAAGTCCCCCCTTTGATGAGTGGTTAGAGAGGCGCCAAGGCGTCCTCTCCTTCCACCTGATCTGTGTCAGGAAGGTGAGGACGTCCTCACCGGACATGGTTGTTTCGGGAGGTTCCTGTTTTGGATAAGGTGGGAGGACACGGTGGAGCATACGGTGGAGGTCTGCCCGGCCTGGCCGGGCAGAGCATCGCCATGTCTTCGTGGAGGCTATCGGTGGCGGTGATATCTAGCGTCCAGCCCTGGTCCAGGCCATGGTACGGAGCGAGAGGGCATGGGAGGCCCTCACCTCTTTCTGCGAAGGAGGAGGCGGAACGCGTGAGGGAGAGGCACACTTCGCGTCCTCACGCCCCTAGCCGCCGCACGAGACGCCCTGGCGTCGGGAATCGCAGGCTGATTCTCGGCCACCGTAGGCGCGGGCTTGGGAATGGTGAGCAATGGGTAGCTCGCCGTCCGATAAGGACCAGGCCCGGGTCGAAGGCGCGTTGTGTTCCACGTGCGCCTCAACGAGATGTCAGCAGAACTGGCGGTCCGCTAGGACCGATGGCTGCCGGGGTCGTGGGAAAGTCCGAAAGGGATACCGTGGCCCCTGGCAAGTACAGGCAACTGAAATCAGTAAGAGTCTGACACGCCCTCCCGCTCCGCCCAGAGCGGGAGAAGTTATTTGATAATTTCCCACCTGAAAAAAAAGGGTCTTTAAAATAAAAATAAAAAATCAGGGCGGTGATGGTGATGGATGCGTTGTAGAATAGTGGGCCTTTCCTGTGTTTACGCAGCTAGAAAACATGTGTTCAATAAGAAAAATATTTACTACATGGGCTTGTCTGGCAAAAATTTTACAAAATTTTTAGTGATTTTCATGGGAAAAAGTTACAATAGCGAAAGTTAACCACGCACTAGAAAAACTTGCCCAAGTCATAGAGATTCTTTGGAGGTATGAATCACTGGTATATTCCGATTAGTTTAAAAGTTAGAGAATTTTATTACCAAGGAGGCCGTATTTTAACAAATTTCTAAGTTTCAAATTTTAATTTGTTTCAGCTTGATTAACCATTTTATTATTGTTTACGACCCGTTCCAACTGGTTATTTTGTTTCCCTCCCCTGCATATTTCTAGCTAGGGCAACGCTAACTCATGAGATAGCAAAAGTGTACCGTTTTTTTTTTTTCTTTAAGCTAAACCACATCACAGTTGTATTCAGATAGGCAACCAATGCTCAGGCATTGGTTTCATTCCCTAGGGACTGAAATAAAATCGTTAGTTAAGATGAAATAAATGTAAATTTGAAAAAAAAAAAATCAATACAACCAACTCGTTAAAAAAAAAAAAAATATTTCAGACATTACAGTCCATAGATTGTTAGGAATTAGTTAGTAACAATTTGTTCTTATCTGCTGTGTTAGTAATATTAGTAGATAACTGTTTCTTTACTATATTCAACCTAAAGCCACCTCCACCAGGTGCCTCTGGTCATCCAGAGGCACCTTCTAATACGTGATCAACTTTCACTAGTGTAACCTTTTCTAGTTTAAATTTTTGCCTGACCGAAGCATTTGCAGTACATGTTTTTTTTTCTTATTAAACACATATTTTCTAGCTGTGTAAAAGTATTACCACAGAAAAGGCCCACTTTTATAGACCTGATAGTTTTTTTTCTTTGAGCACTATGCGAATGCTATGATTGAAAAGAGCAAAAATTGGTCATACCTTTTGAACCGTAAAAAATTGCACCGACATTCTCAGGGTTAAAAAGTTTGGAAATGACCTTGCCCACGCCCCCATTCAATTTGATCCATACTTCCAGGGACACCCTGTATATTGGTGTAAATGTTGTATAGTTTAAACGCTAAGCCCGCTCACCCTTTAGCGTTTAAACTATACAACATTTAAGTACTAATTACATTTACTTATGTTCTAATCACGTAAACATACTGTAATAATTATTATATTCTTTCCCGTCATTAATGATGATGTAAAGCACGGTAGGTACTCTTCAACGACCTGGGCTGTATGGTCGTTGGTAGTCTTGCAAGATGCTCGCGATCAATTAATTATAGTCGTCACTGGTAATTCTGGTTTTCACCAATTTGAGAATCACAAACACACCAATGAGGTTTTTGACCCAAGTTTTATGACTGGGTTCTTAAACATTTTTATTTGGTACCTATATATATTTAGATTTTATCTATTCTCTAGTGGAAACCTGTATCGATTAGACAAAAAAATATTACGACATTCGATTCGGTTTATACGTTACATAATTTATTTACAGATTCAAAGCTAGTTTTGTTATTATTATTAGTTATTATTAGTTTTCTTTTTTTCTGTTTCCATGAAATACTAAGATTAAATTGTAAAGGATGGATCGACACATCTATTTTTGTCATTAACTTGTTATTTAACTATATTTAAGACCCTCATAGCTGATCACTGTCTCTTAAGATACAGGTATACCTAGTTTAAGAGGCATACTTGAGTACAGATTTTAACATAATGTACAGTATTTCATAATGAATCACCTAGGTTCCCATCTGTGTTTTTATGGCAAATAAATTTATTTATTTATTATTCCGAGAACTCTGACTATTATGCCTAAATAAAATTATAAGTAATAACACTTACTAATACTTAATCAAAATATTTTATTGTGTTTTTATATTGACTTTCTTCGAGTTTTATGACAACATAATAAAATTTCAAAATGACTGAATGATGCAACTAAACTCATAGGTAACAAAAAAGTGTAAGTCGCTAAAGGTAATAAATAAATATAATTGATCGTAGCAACGCCTTCTAATAACATAATTAACTGTTACATCGCGCATGGACTCATATGACCGGGTCACTGTGTTATTCTCAACTTCGGCAATTAATGCGACTTAATTATTTAATCGTCGCAGTTATCGCGTGAGGGGCAGGTAGACGATTCCTTTTAATGTAAGGGTATGCAGTTTGTTTACATTTTAGCCCGAAAACTTTACGTTGTTACACATAGCTCTACGATCTTGTACTTGATGGCTGAGTAACAAAATACTTGTCGTAAGCACCACGCTTAGCAAATTTAATTGTCCATATCTTTACAAATTAAAAATTAAACTCGCTTTTCGAGTCTGTCTGTATGATTTGGCACAACGGAGTTTGATGTGGTTTTCACCATCATTTAGAGAATTAATTCCGGAAGGAACAAATACATAATACATTAAATATTAAAGTTACTTAAAATACAGAAATCGTATCGTGTAATCGTAAAAACCGGCGGCTCACTAGTTTTGTTAATTAAGAGATACTTGTTTTGTTGTAAAAGACATAATAAGTTTTTTTCGATGATTAAAAATTCAATCCAAAGCAACAATCGCAACAATACTCTGTATCATCTTATGTCCTCACATTATTGTTACATCGTATTGTAACAATGTCAAAATCAACGTTAACGTTCATAAAATCATAACAATAATTATCAATTTCGTAGCATCGCTTTACGCTATGTAGGTACCTACTTAAGTAGCTACTCCGTATAGTTTCAGTATAAGAAGCTACACGCTTTTCAAGTCTAGGCGTGGGAAAAGGTATAGCTTCAGCAGATCTTGGTGGCGTAACAGTTGGATAAGAGTAGCCGTGGACTGTAGGCTGATGATGTCTTAGTTACGACTTCGTCAGCTCATCCCAAAACAGTAACGTTCCTGTCTGCGGTCCGTATACGTGCGCGTTTCCGGGCCAAGTGTTGCGATGTCATTACATTACGCCACGCAGGAGGCGCCGGACGAATAGTAATCATTCATAGCGCGTCACGACTAGAAAGTATGGTGTTTGATGTGCTCATGATTAGTTCCTCTGAGTGCTGGAGAATGTTCTGGAAGATCTATCTATGTCGAGGAATCGACATGGGCTGAGTTTTGTGGCATGCTATTTATTTTAGATCAGAAACATCAAAGAGATAACTATGTTATTTTAGTTCTGACTGAAATCTTCAAAAGAGCTAACAGGATAATATGTACCGGGCCAATCATCAGATAAGATATGTACCGGGCCAATCATCAGATAAGATATGTACCGGGCCAATCATCAGATAAGATATGTACCGGGCTAATCATCAGATAAGATATGTACCGGGCCAATCATCAGATAAGAGCTAACAGGATATGTACCGGGCCAATCATCAGATAAGATATGTACCGGGCCAATCATCAGATAAGATATGTACCGGGCTAATCATCAGATAAGAGCTAACAGGATATGTACCGGGCCAATCATCAGATAAGATATGTACCGGGCCAATCATCAGATAAGATATGTACCGGGCTAATCATCAGGGAAGAGCTAACAGGATATGTACCGGGCCAATCATCAGATAAGATATGTACCGGGCCAATCATCAGATAAGATATGTACCGGGCCAATCATCAGATAAGATATGTACCGGGCTAATCATCAGGGAAGAGCTAACAGGATATGTACCGGGCCAATCATCAGATAAGATATGTACCGGGCCAATCATCAGATAAGATATGTACCGGGCCAATCATCTGATAAGATATGTACCGGGCCAATCATCAGATAAGATATGTACCGGGCCAATCATCAGGGAAGAGCTAACAGGATATGTACCGGGCCAATCATCAGATAAGATATGTACCGGGCCAATCATCAGATAAGAGCTAACAGGATATGTACCGGGCCAATCATCAGATAAGATATGTACCGGGCCAATCATCAGATAAGAGCTAACAGGATATGTACCGGGCCAATCATCAGATAAGAGCTAACAGGATATGTACCGGGCCAATCATCAGATAAGATATGTACCGGGCCAATCATCAGATAAGAGGTAACAGGATATGTACCGGGCCAATCATCAGATAAGATATGTACCGGGCTAATCATCAGGGAAGAGCTAACAGGATATGTACCGGGCCAATCATCAGATAAGATATGTACCGGGCCAATCATCAGATAAGATATGTACCGGGCTAATCATCAGATAAGATATGTACCGGGCCAATCATCAGGGAAGAGCTAACAGGATATGTACCGGGCCAATCATCAAATAACACGGAACACGCCATTTCAAATGGCTGTTTAACTACGAGTATGTTACGGTTCGATTCCTGCACGAAACAAATGCTTGGCGCTCAAATTGTTTGACCATGTCCATCTGTTATTTTGTGAACCTACGTTGTGTCGATGCAAAAGAAATTCCTAAGTAGGGAAAAAAAAAACTACAGAAAGTAAGTTTTATAACATTGTGATTCCATTTTCATTGACGTTTCTCGCGTTATTTTTTAAACAATCATGTAGTTATGTGGCTCCACCTTTCTCTTTTTGTCTACAGCATTATAAAGAAGGGTGAGGTTACATTATAGCGTTGTTCGTGTCACTACACAGATGGCGCTACTTGAAGTAAAATTAAGTCTTTAATTGATTTTCTTTTTCGTTTCTTCTTTGTGCGTTCCATCGCTTTGACCTTCGGGGAACGTTAAAATAAAATTTCCATAGAATATCGGAGTTATTAATATAATTATTGAACATTTTTAATAATGAAACACAGTCAGAGATTACTCGCCGATAAATTAGGGGTAATATATGATACTTTTTACAGAGGTTAAGGTAATCTTCAAACCGGTAGGGCACTTTCTGATGATAACATAAATACTTGATGAACCTTTTCTGGATGCTCTCTATACGATCGATGTACTTCTGATAACATGGATTCCAGATTTCAGACGCGTATTCCAAGTGGCTTCTTACAAAAGTACAATAAATAATTTTTAAATTTTGGCTTGAGAGAAGCACCTGGACAGCCGCATTATGAAACCTAATGCTTTAGGTACTTTAGCGACTATGGCATCAACATGAAATTCAAACGTAAGCTTAGAATCGTGATATACCCCCAGATCTCGGATGCAATTCGTTCTTGGTAGTACTTGATCACCTAAGATATACGATGAAGATATATAATTGCGCGCTTACGAGAATATGTTAGAACTGAACATTTAGCAGGGTTAAGATCAAGCTTACTCCCACGACAATAAGCTTCCAGACGACGTAAGTCATCCTGAAGTGCAATCGCGTCCACATGTGATGAAATTGTGGCATAGATTTTCATATCGTCAGCAAAACACAGCAACCCGGACGAATATAAGCAAGAGTTGATGTCGTTTATATAGATAATGAAAAGTAATGTGCCGAGCAATGAACCCTGGAGTACTCCACTGGGGACAGGCACCCAACCAGACATATATTGCTTAATACTACTGCTTGGGACCTGTTCTCCAGATAAGAAGAAAACCATCTGAGTAAGTCACCTCGTATTCCCATACCATATAACTTTGATAGTAAGATATCTTTGATAGTAAGATGTCATATCATTCTTGCCCATTCTTCTCCATACGAAAACTACCTTTTGGAAGGGGCAACTAGAATCAATTAATTTTTTTTGTAAATTTTTGACGTTCAAAAGTGCCTTATACGGGCCTACTTGAAATAAATGATTTGACTTTGACTTTGACTTCATGGTCAATCCGATCAAAAGCTTTACTATAATCAGTATAAACGACATCAACCTGCTTGCCGTTATCCATGGCGTCAGTAATAAAATCATTGAGCAGAATTAAGTTGGTGACGGTAGACCTTCCTTTCAAAAAACCATGTTGAAAGGAACTAAACGAATTTTTAAGAGCACCATACACCTGGTTATAAATTATCCTTTCTAAGATTTTTGCCACAATGCAGAGCTTGGATATCGGCCTATAGTTTACAATTTCGGTTTTGACTCCTTTTTTGTGAATAGGCGTTATGAAAGCAGATTTCCAAAGTTGAGGTACAACACAAGTATCCAAGGATTTCCTGAAGAGAATCGAGACAGGTTGGGCAATCGAAGTCGAACATCGTATAAGAAATTTGGATGAAATATTATCTGTAATGAATGTGTTATTTTTATTTATGATTTCAAACACAATGTGAATTGTTCCTGAATAAATTGAACCACAAGATTATTAACAAGATGCAGAGCGGTCTGGTGTACCAGTGCATGGCGCTAGCAGTTAGCAGTGCTCACACGGTAGTGCTCGTTAATTATCACGTTAAGTATCGCGTTAATTGGCGGCAAGCGACACTCGGGACGCACTGCCAGATCCGTAAAGCACATTATTATACGTGTTATGATACTGACATTATGCCACATGTCAACGTAGGATGTCTTGAAGAAGAAACCTATGTTTACTTTACATTAAGGGTGGGCGTTGGCCTAGTCTTATCTAAAAAAACTATATTCTGAAGGAGAAGTTGTTAGATTTTCACGCAACACAATAAAAAAGTGAACGTCCGGCTAGAAGACCCATTGGCGCTCTCTCTTAAGCAAACTTGGCTTGAAACAATCTGTTCTTGCCTACGCAAGCATGCCTGAGGCACGATAGAAACGAGGTAGCCCTAACAACATCCTTAAACTATTACTGTACATATTGAACACGTTAGACGTCAAATTCTCTATGCTTTGACACAAAGGCTGTAGTTAACCCTTCATAAGGTAGTGGCAACTACCGCAAGTGGCAATTACTGCAATAAGGAAACAACAGCATAAGAAAGATTTAAGCCAACCAATGGTTTTTATGATTTTCCACGGAATCATAAAGCAACGGCGTACTTCAAAGCTCGGCAATCCATGAGAACTGAACTAGTACACACGGCTACACATCAAGCTATACATTTCCAGTATAAGCTGACCTCGTATTGTACGGAAATCCTATACAATGCGAGATCAGCATAAACTGTAAATGTATAGCGCGTATGTATACAGTTTCTACATTGTACACGGCTACTCATCAAGTAGCCGTGTACAATGTAGAAACTGTACGGATCCGACAGATTCCATTAGATTATCAAAGAATTTAGCAAAAACCAATTTAATCCACATAAAGCAGCGAGCAAATAATGACGCGGTACAAATAACTTGTAGAGTTCTTGAAATCATCCACAAAGACACGCGACACTTAATTTAATAGGTACTAAGTATAAGATTACAAAGTGAGTTAAATATTTCAACGCGCTTTTTGCTGTTTAGGTGATCTTAATTGGTGGTTAGAATGTAGCAGATCGCGGCCGAGTCGCGGGAACTAACGGTCGGGCGGCGCGCGGCGGTGCGGCGGCGCCGTGTGTGGCCAGCCTTACACGCAATGCGCTTTTAATTAATACAAAAAAAAAAAAAAAAACCCATTTGACGCACCGGGTGTGAGGATGGCAGGATTCTTGTACTGCTTGCGGTACAGTCGCCCGCGGTGGGCGTACTCGTATGTAGGTACCTGTGTGGGCATAATCTTAATGAAAAATTAGTTATGAAGAGCGATGTGCAGTTGGCAGTTTACGGAAGATGTTAGTAGTTTTCTAAATTGGTTAATTGATACATAGCCGCACTAGACGTAGATCAGATCTTCTTCTTTGGTCCTAGCGACCCGCCCCAGGTTCGCACGGTTTTTACGACTTGACAAAACATCGAATTTTCTTTATTATAATATGTAAGTTTAATATAATTGTATTTTAGACGTCATAAAGCTTTGGAATAAATACCCTAAATGATGGTAAAATCTATATCAAAATCCTTCGTGAAGTGTCGAACAAATAAGCGGTCACACAGATAGACACGAAAACGGAAAAGATACTTTAATTTATAATAAGTAAAGATATATGTGTCTCGTGGACCGAGGGGCTCGATCGATGTTGCCGTTACCACACCACGACGACAACACATGGACGGGCGCTAATTTGTATGAAAAATAATAGTTTATTCACACGGATCAACCGTCTAAATCAACCGTGTGGGCGATACCGACCACGTCAAGGTCAAGTTGTAGCCGCAATACAACCACCAGCGAGACAGCGCACTAGCGGCCGACCACATCGCAAACACAAAGGAGATAGTTTTTTTTGAGCCCCCTGTATTATACCTAAAAAAAAGTAACCAATATATCATTTAAAATTATCGATTTTTTATAAAGTGTAACCGGAACCAAGAAATCGATTCAAATCTAGTTATGGTCGCCGATGTCATAGATGCATGTATTGAAGCGTTTTCACGATATTATGAAAAAAAAACACTTTGTGTACCTAATTGTAATTAAAGTTCGAGATGGTAACCAATCCTGTTTTATTATTTAAAACACATACCATTGCCGCTAGAGTAAGCAAACTCAAAAATGAGGCAGTTTGCATACTCTCGCGTAAATTGGTTTAAAAATCAACGTGAAACGGATTGTAGTTATTGGTTCCTTGTCAGTTTGACTCTAGTGATGTTACTCAGTCATTAACGTTCAGGCACTCGTTTGTCTCGATTATGTAATTCGAAAACTCTATTAAAGTTGAATCTAATGTAGGTATACCTACTAGAGGGAGGTTTCCAGCTGCATTGTCAGTTTGAAACGCACACAAAATACTTTTAAAAAATCATAGCATCATCACGTTATCAACTGGCAGCTTTAACCCACAGAACATGTATTTTCACTCATTGTTAAAACTGTGACTGTACATCACAGTATTTTGACGGTTTACTACACGAAATATATCTATTCCCTGGGTTATTACTTAACTCCGTATTGAATTATATAATTAAAAATGACAGTTAAGACGCAGATACAGGCACGGATCCAGCCCTCAAAAAAGGTTGTGGTCACAGCCACCCGAAAATCGGCCAAGTGCGAGTCGGAATATGAACTCACTCATGATCGATATAGTCAAACTCAAACTCAAAAGCATTTATTTCAATTAAACCATATACAGGCACTTTTGAATTGTCAAAGAGTCGGTCAGTTAGTCAGAAAATTGAAGCTAGTTGCCCATTCCAAAACGTAGATCCCTATGGAGAAGAACGGGCAAGAAACTCCAAATACACTCTTTTAAATATAGAAATTACAAAATCCTGGGTACATTACTCTTGTTGCTTCTATATGTGAGAACAATGGAAAAAATAATAATAATCAAAAACGATTAAAAATTATTTTTAATCTTATAAAAATAAGCCCTGGCAGATAAGAGATGACCAGTCTCAACCGACGGCGCCCGTTCACGAACATGACGCGTGGATCAGCACCATCCAGCTCAACCATTTTGTAGGGAACCGAATGATCGAACACACTCGCCACCATCAGCGAGACATTTAAGTAAGCATGACATACTCTCAACTGCCATGCTCTTTCAAGTCAACATACAACATAATAACATAGTAAACGGCTCCATGGTATTAACATTTACAATTTTTTTTTTTAAATGCATCTAGATTATACAAAACTAATAATTTAAAAGTCATTAATTCAAACTAGGCTGAGCCTAGTTTGAATAAATGACTTTTGAATTTGAATTTACCTCGCCTTTTGTTATTACGAATTGCATCCATTGTTCAGATTTAAGGAAAGAGGTCATTTTGAACAATATGGCCTAAATATGGTTAGCCTACTTTGGTAATGGGTTTGTGGCGGCATCAAAATTTAAAAGTCATTTATTCAAACTAGGCTGAGAATCAGCACTTTTCGAACGTCAAAATTATATAAGACAGTCCCCCAAAACGCCCACTCTTCACCACTTCCTAGTGCTTTAGCTGGGAAGAAGAAGAGGCGCAACAAACTCCCCAGCAGCACAGCTGTCTGTTCAGTTAGAAAAAAATGATTCTATATAATGCAAAATGATTTACATTACGCAACACAAAACATAATTTAAATTATAAAATTAATAGCCATATGACAGCTAGCACACGCCAATTTACCAACCAAAAACATTGAGAACTATACTCAGGCAGAAATAAAAATAACTAAACGAAAACGATATCTAAATAAAAGCCTCCAGGCATAAAGGGCGTGCCCGCTTATATATAGCTGTAACTAGAAGTTATAATTGATAAACTAGGACCATCGAGGTAAATTAAAAAAATATCGAGGTCGCTAGGCTAACCACATATTGCAATACAACTCATAAAAAAAAAATTGTAATGAGTAGATTATGTCAACATTAAATTAAAATAAATTGAATTATAAAGTAAAATTATAAACAATTATATAAACTCATTTAACCTGTCAGTCGGTAAGCTAATTCTGGAGAAAGAACATTTAAACATTGTCTTGAGTTAATCAATAAAAAAAAATGTAATTTTGTAAGTCTATTCTCATAATTTAAGTAGTCGTTGATAGAATAGTATGCCTTTGAACAAAGGTTGGATTTTACTTTAGTTTTGAACGCATTAAAAGGCAAATCTAGCAAAGAAGACGGTAGCTTGTTATAAAAGGTTATACCAAGCCCAACAAATGAGTTATGAACCTTATGAAGCCGGTAAATGGGAGTACGTAGTTTGTCCTTATAGTGTGATTACATATAGTGTGAGCATTGTGAATATCACTGTTTTTAATATATAAGTGTATATTTTGCCTAATATATAATATTTTGGCGAAAATGAATTGTGATGCCACTGTGAGGATACCAATATCTTTGAAAAAATCTCTCGGAAAACTCTGGCACCTAGCTGGTAAATTGCTCGAACAGCTCGTTTTTGAAAGACAAATATCAGCAGCTTTGCCCCACAGCAAAATAACGTAGGACATAACGCTATGAAAATAATTAAAATAGACTAACCGAGCTGTATCAACGTCAGTGTATTGTCTTACTTTCCTGACAGCGTAGGCGGCCGAACTGAGCCTACCCGCTAGGTTCGATATATGTTGGCCCCACTGAAGTTTGGCATCTACTGTTATGCCCAGAAAAACTGCCGAGTTTACAGTTTGAAGGAACTCTTTATCTAAGATTATGTTGGGACCTAGATTTCTAACATTTGGAAGGGCGAACTTTACACATTTCGTTTTCTTGCCATTGAGAACTAGGTTATTTGTCGAAAACCAATCCGTAACCATTGAGAGTGCACTGTCTGTTTACCTTAAAAATCAGTGATGTGTCATCAGCAAATAACACCATTTGTGGTCGGTTTTTTCTTTAAATGAGGTAAATCATTTATATATACTAAAAAGAGGAATGGACCCAATATCGAGCCCTGTGATACACCCATTTTGACTTTAAAACCCAATGAATTTATACCGTTAATTTGAACTTGCTACTGTCTATCATTCAAATATGATTTTACTAAGCTAAGCGCAAGTTTACCCAGTCCGTAATGCTCAAGTTTCAAAGCAGTGTTTCGCGATTAACGCAATCAAATGCTTTGGATAGGTCGCAAAAGATACCTATTGTATCCTGTGCCTCTGCCCATGCGTTAAAGATGTGTTTTAATAAAGTGACACCGGCGTCGGTTGTGCAATGTCCTTTGGTAAAACCATACTGTTGATCGTGTAGGATGTTATTACGATTAAAATGATTGAGCATTTGGCTTAACATTACTTTTTCAAACACCTTGCTGAAAATCGGCAAAACCGATACGGGTCTATAATTATTGTCGTGTCTTTGCTGTCCCCGGATTTGAAAAGTGGAATAACTTTACTGTACTTCATTAAATCCGGGAATACCCCTTGATCTACACACAAATTAAATATTAAAGCTAAATAGGGTGCAATTGTCTCAATAATTGATTGTCAAACTTTAGTAGACATGCCCCACAGATCTTCGGTAATTTTGATCTTAAGTTGCTTAAAAGCCTGTACAACGACCACAGGGTTTATATGTTTAAATTTAAATTCAACAGGACAGGCTGAAACATTCGCTCTTAATAAATCAATAGCAAGTAAGGGGGAGGAATTTAAAGTTTCTGTAGTTTTAATTGGAATATTGGTAAAGGAAATTGCAAATTCCTGAGTAACATCGATCTTATCGATAATGAGACCGCGGGAAGTGTCCAGCGTGTAATCAGTGGTATGTCTTTTGTTCTTGTTCATTTCATTGTTAATAATTTTCCAAACTGTCTTCCTACTGGCATTCCTACAAAGGAGATGTTTACGAAATATAATGACGCCCTGACCAATATTTTGTACATTGGTGCCGATTCTCTTGTACACCGAACTAAACTAACTAAATTATCACCAATATTCCTTACATTTGGCTATGAGAATCTTAAAGTTATTCTGCAAAAAAAAAAACTAAATTTAAAAATAATTTTGACACAACTAAAATCGAATTTGAACATCGCGACTCTATGTGGTACACTCTGTAATATAAAAATAATCTAAAATATTCATATATTAAGTTATTAAGAAAATGCTTTGTCAATGTTGGTGATATTTATCTAATTGCGACTACATCGAGTGGCACCTCGAGAGAAAATGGACTTGAGCCTTTATTTTATTTACTTGAGTAACGAGTTAAATAAAATCGAGCCGCATCACTATCTGGCACTAGACAAGACAATTAGTGCCAACAACACTTCATTAAACTTCATTCATTTAATTCTTTCGAATTGCATGAAACTGATATTTCTGTTTTTCTGTGTTTTATTAAAGGTCTAGTTGAAGGATTATAATGACTATAGAATCTTCAAGACGGTATAGCGTTTACTCCAGAAGGATATTGTGTTCATTGTTCAGTAAGATTTCAACGCAAATGTGCGAAGACATTGTCCGAGACTGCTACAGATGTGCTGTAACTTGTGATCGCATGAATTCTTGGTTTATTTCAGTCAAACCATCTAGATGCAGTTTGAGGAAAGTGCGTATTCATGATGCAAGAAAGTATTGAACCTGTCTAATCATTATGGAGATTTAGGATAAAGGAATATTTAGATTCCATGTCGATCTGCACAACAAACGCATACTGTGCCTGTTACCTCTGCGGAAAAGAACATTATTATAATAAAAATTACATATTATTTACATATTATGTGATTTTTTATTTCATGAGCCGTTGAAACATACTATATTCCTACTTTTTGGAACCGAGCAGTGCACTATCTTACTAAATTATAATACCGATGAGACCTACCTACTCAACCCAACTACCAACCTACTCAACTACTCAACAATAGCTCTTGTAGTGATTTTTTAGATTATGATCGTATTTCTCAGTATTCCCGTTAGACGATTATTACTAGCACTGTAACCTAGATATCATCAGGAACAAATCAACATGATTTTCATCAGACGCCACAATTTTTGGTGGGCCTAATCGCGAACAAAAAAGAAACTATCACCTTTGCGACACTGTCACAGCCGGAGTCGATCTATCCGTCTGCAAACAATAGCCACAACGTAACCAAATTGCAAGTACTAGCGACAACGCAACCACAACAAAATTTTGTAGTTCCCACAACGCAACTGCAAGAAGCTGCAACGACAATATTCATACGTAACTACTGCTTGCCCACATTTTGTGTGATGTGGTGTGGTTGTGGTACATTTGACCGGGCCTTACAACAGCCTTGCCAGCCTGCCAGTCTTGCAATTTACCAATCAAACTTTTTAAGTTTGTACCATCAATCTTCTATCTCACTTTTACTTCGCCATGTCCCTGTACTGATTATGTTCTTCCGAGATACGCCTCTTCCATAGAAGATGAGGTGAGAGTGAGATACGTTTCCGAGCCCATATCGCTTATGAACTGGGTGCTACCATTGGTTGAACCAGGTATGTGATTGCGGCCCGCATCAGACAATACCGAACCAGTCGTTTACACCGCGGTTAACTATGCGTTATCAGTACTTTCACCCTCGTTATTGGACAGTACATACACCTAAGTGATGCCTTATAAGTTCAAATGTGTTAGCATGAAATTATTAGATTAATTATTAGATTGTTTTGATGTCGTTGCGCTATAAGTACAAGATGTAATAACTGAAAACCTGAAAACGGGTCATTGCTCTCATCCTTATAAACAACTTGTATTATAACAACACTTAAATCGCGAGCTAGCAGCACACTTGCGCGAAAAGACATTTCTACGAATGTACTTTTGCGGGAATGAACTTTAGCACGATTTGACATTTGCGCAAAACGCACTTGCGCTAAAAACACTTGCGTGAATCCACTTGCGCGAAAGACACTAAGTGTCGCGCACAAGACTTGTGCAAATTCACTTGCACGAAAGGACAGTTGCGCGGCAAGGTTGCGGAAATGAGACTTTTTCATAACATGACGCCTGTATTTTTTCAGGTTGCGGGCAGGCTTATAAGCTGTGAATAGAACACCCACAATTCGCCAGTTAAGTTCCAGTTACAGACAGACTGGAAGTATATAGTTCAATTAGGCGTCGATATTTTTTGTCATAGTTTTTTTTCTATTGTACCTTTTTGTGTTTCTTTTTTTACGACATGGGTGTCATTTTCATGGCTTTCGAGGTCTCTGATAACAAAACTGGGATGAAACTGATACCCAAGAAGAAATTTTAGCAAATTTTCGCTGACTCCATCTAGAATTTTGAGTTTGACTGTTTTCGCGGAAGTGCCCTTCGCGCAAATTTAAATTTGCGCAAAAGTCCATTCACAGAAATGTCTTTTCGCGCAAGAGTAAAGTCCATTCATCCAAATCGCGAAAAACAAAACAGCTGCTCCATACATTTATGTTCGCATAACTCGACAAAATGTAGGGAACAGCTGATTTAAATTACACCTTGTAATTCAAGCAGCCTCATAATTCAAGACATTAACATAATTTTACCTAAGTGATCTAGGAATGTTATTATGTGATGTTAGGTATTTCAACAGTTTTATTTCACAAAAAAAATCTTCCATCTTCCAAGTGGCTTTCTGAAATAACAAGGGTTTCAGAATCTGAAACCTTTTGCTATAATTGTTATATTTTTTTTGTTGTTGTAATAGTTATTTAGTTAATATTTTTAGCATCGACTTGTTTTAATCACAGCTATTCATATGAATACCTTAGATAGGTCTAAGGTATTCATATAAGCTGTGCTTTTGATTATTCTATTTTTTTGAGTCACATTTATCTTGTTCCCCACGTACCTGAATACGGATCAGTATTTTCTATTGACGATTTTTTACTGTTAAGCTTTTACAATACGGCATACAAGGAGCTTTCATACGGATGTTACAATGTAAGTGTTGTGTGCCATGTTCTGGACACAGGGCACCGCGTTGCCTGGGAGCGCTCGGTTTTTGTGGCGAGAGCGAGCCGCGCGCGTTCACGTACCGCAGCCTCCCTGGAAATAAGCTAATTATCCACACATACTTAATTATACGCATCGTGCCGCTCCGAGCCGCCCCGAGCCGCCCCGAGAAGCTGCGAACTTGGTCGTGCCGCTCCGAGCTGCCCCGAGAAGCTGCGAACTTGATCGGATGGGACAAATGGAAACAGTATCTTTGAGGGAACTCATTATTCTGTTAAGTACCTGGTACTTGTTGAAAGACCTACACTGTCCTCCCATACCTAATAACACTGTTATTTGTAAATATTGTAAAAGCCCATTATTTTTAAAAGAGTAACCGTGGAGTTTCTTGCCGGCTCTTCTCCATAGGAAACAACCAATTGGAACCGTGCACCTAGCTTCTGACGTTTCATAAGTGCCCATGTAGGTTTATATGAAATAAAAATATTTTGAATTTGAATTTTTTTTTTTGAATTTGAACAAAGTCCTGCTGGTCGTGTAATATTCGATTAGGGTTAACTTACTAATTAATAATGCTATTAGTATTAATCATTATATTATTTAGAAAAAATTCGCTTAGTGATACCACTATGACGAACTGCTGAAGTCCTGATATCGTTGCATGTTAACGTTCAAGGCTGCACTGAACGAGACAATAGAAATTTTATTGTAATGCTACGGCCGTATCTACGTCTAATGTGACAAAGCAATGCGTGCCAAAGCTGCGATGTCTTGCTCGCTAAAAAGTTATCGTGCTAATGCGGTGATCACGTTAGCGGCTTTGCCACGTTTATTATGTACACACGGCTACACATCAAGCTATACATTTCCAGTATGAGCTGACCTCGCATTGTACGGAAATCCTATACAATGCGAGATCAGCATAAACTGGAAATGCCTAGCTTGATGTGTAGCCGTGTGTACCGCCACCCGGGTGATAAGTGCTAAGCAGCCCGTACTATCGCGACGATAACTGATAGTGGTAGGTCACATCTGCGTGTATCGTATCACTGTGCGAAGCTTCGTCGCGATAGATGCAGATGCGGCCGCAACATTAATTAGAACGCTTATGGAACGCTATGGCGTTTAGTGTCCCTCAAGGTGTTAAGGTGTTAAGAACATCTGTTGTGATCGTAATAAGTAAAAAGGCGGAGTCCCACTGCTTCTAGTTTCTTGATAGTTTTTTTTTATTTCAAAGGTAAAAGGAGAATAAAGAAAACTTCAAATGAATAGATCAATTGGCGTTGCGTCACGTGTACTAGCTCATAATAGTAATTGTACGAAGAATGAGATAATCTAGCACTACTCGGATATCCAATCCCTTTTCATAAACAATGACTCACGGAATACTCTGTTTGTAAATAAATGAATCCTTGCTTAGTTCAAGTCGGTAAGTACACTGTTCCTATTCTAAATCTATTTTTTTACAAATATGATTGTTTTGACACAGACCTTCAAATCGTTGAACAGAAGTTCCAGGTTCGTTTGACGACAAGACCTCCGCTCAGTTGTACAAGTTACGTTTACAAGTGTACACATTTACCCTACATACCACATTAACTAAGTTTCGCATAAGTTGCTTTACATTTTTATTAAGGGTTTTCGTAGTCTATTTCAATCATTACAACAGGAAATTAGAAAGTTCTGGATCATCAGTCATCACCTGACGATAATATTCTAAAGACCTAATTAGGAACGAGGAAGAAATAACGTTTTTGCAGAAAATCTTACACTTATTCTGTTTACGCGATGTTTATGATAATACTGTGAAATAAAGATTGTGTGTTAACTGGGTGTGTCCATGGCGTTAACTTAAGTTAACAAGTGTTCTTGATTAACCACCACCACACCACCACCGCACCACCTGCTGATAGCTATGATGCTGCTATTATTGTGATAGTATGTATGGGGGGGGTTAAAATATTTTGAATTTTGAATTTTGAAACTTCTACGTAACAACTGACTTAAGTTATTAACCTGGAAGTTGTAAAGAAACCAGTAGTGTCGCGCGACCAAACCAGCAGAGTCAACCAATAATAACAAAGTGAGAAATTGCAACAATTAAGACACTTGTCAAAACCGTGCACGAAGTTATTTTCCTTAAAAAACGCATTTAAGGCCAGTCTCTTGTAAATGTAAAGCAACTGTAATGTTTAACGCGATCTTATGATTATATTGACCCAAGTTCCCACTGCGAGTGGTCTGTGCAAATACGCGCAAGCCAACATGGTCAAGTGTGGCAAAAAGGCGGAAAAGTGCGGAGGCTTGTCTGTCAGAGCTGCAACCAGCTGCGGGCTACCGGTCGCCGAGGACACCCGACTGCCTGGGTCGTTGACATCTGATGAGGGACGAATGGCGAGACAGCGTGCCGCAAATGCTCAACTCGGGCATTTCGGGCAGAGGTATTTCTAACAGTTTCCGGTTTCTGGATCGGTAACATTATCCTGCAGGGCTAACATGACACACGTGACAATTACTCACTCTCACGTGAGTAACGCCGGTAGCACACCTCCGCCGCGGAACCATAGCAGCGAAACCGCGGTAGTTCAATTCAACTGGCTTGCGTCATGTTCCGCTACACGAAATTCAAGAAACAGAATTCGAAAATAAATAATAAATAATATGAATGAACGGATGAAGTCGAAGTTGTTATCATAAAAAATATTTGTTTTTATAATTTGCTACATCGGTGTCTCGTCGCGAAACAGAGAACTGTTAGAGTGCCTTTTTCGAGTTTACTCGAGCTTAACGGTCATGTTAGGCATAAGAAAGAAGTCAGAACTGTACTGAACTGTAGACAGTTCTCGCGCTTGTCATGTTGCCCTGCTGGTCAGTAGTGGTCATGCAAAACTTATGCACGTCGTTTTATTTTGTCTTAGATTATTTGGTTTCGTTCAGTTCGTTTAGCTAATTTCCAGGGAACGAACGTCCTGATTTCTCAGTACAGAACATTTTGGCGAGTCTTCTCTCATGAAAGAATTGAGTTAGGCACAGTGCTGATATGGTTTGGGATATGTATAATCCATATCCCAATATGGGTTATTATAGATTACATACATCACGTCAATATTGATGAAATAAGGGGATTAAAAACGCAGCAATATTCTACAAAAGTGAAGTATTGACCCTAACCATCATATCTAATTCCATGCACAATGAGTCAAGCTCCAAACCTGACCTCCAAATATCGGCGTGCTGAAGGACAATAAATAGCGAGCAACAACGCGTCCTCGGCGTTGTTCACACGCACCCTGCGGCGGGCGGCTATTTGGGCGCCCTGCAGACTTATAAATATCTAGAGATCTCTTTCATCACAAGCAGTTACTGAAAGCCTTTTAATTTTATTATTTTTTATCTAATCTCCGTCAGCTACAAGAACTGACATGGAGTTACCAAGATCAGTCAAAGAAGCGGACATGCTTAAAAAAATGAGGTCTACCGAAATCTTTCGACTATTTTAACGTGTTCTATCTTCTTACGAGCATCGTTGCTTTATTCGTGGTTTAGCTTTAAAAGACAGATTTTGGGGGAGCTCAGATCATTTGTTTGTGTATTAAGGCAATGATAATCGACTTTTAATAATTTTATATCGAAAATCACGTCTAAACGAGTAGGGTTAATGATTTTGAAAAAAAATATGTTTAATTAGAGCATTTTTTTAATAATTTAATAAATGAATATTTTAGATTATGTTTATATTACATAATGAAATTAATTTGTAAAGTTATGTCTAACGCGGTTAAAAAAACTGAGAATCACGTAAAATCTATCAAGCGTATTTTTCTGAAACCTTCACCATTTTAAAGATAATTTAATTATTGATCTTTTAGTATACGTGTTTTATTAAAATACCTTTTGCTTTATGTATAATAAATTAATAATGCGTCTAATTTGGGACAGCGCTCCTTGATAGGCGAGTCCTACTACTGTCTGGACGTACGACGCGTTGCGTGAGCTCAGTACAGAACACGCAAGCTAACCACTCAAGGTCATTGACATATATCTGCGTCTTAACAATGGTCTACTCACTGATCATCAGCGCCGTGTCGTCATTGGCCACCCTCATTCTGTCCGCCTGTTATCGCCTCTTCCTCTCCGTCGTCTGCAGACCTCTCCCCCCCACCCCTGCAAAGTTTCCCCACATAAGACGGAGGTCTCTTTGTCTTACAATTTGAATCTGGAGATGAGGAAACGAAAGCATTTGCACTAGTTTAGAGATCAATGATCCAGATTTAATAGATTTTAAACAAATTAAATATAAGGTTCCGTATTTTATAAGTTCCTGTGGAACCCATGTTTTCATTCTTCCCGAGAGGTGTTACCTCTACTCATTCTTAAGATAATTTCGTGGTATGTGTGCGCCTGCGCGCCGGCGGGCGGTGCTTGGTCGCGGCGTCTTCGCCAGTGCAGTGCTGTGCGTCACCGCTGTCGCCCGCCAGCATGACTCCCGCGCTCCTCGCGCTCGCCGCCGCCACGCTGCTCGTCTGCGCACGCGCAGGTCCTTTGTACCGCCATGCAAATCCACCGGTCGACGACCCCAGTGATATATGCGAACGATTTACCGCCCAGTTTACGTTTTATTGCCGTTTCTATTAATTTGAACAGATTTGGTTCTGATATGGTCACAGTTGATTCGGCTTATATGAATGGTTCCTAAGTTTGAGTCGTTTATGTTTTGATTAACGTGTTTTGGATAGGCAAAGTGTATGTGTTTGCGCAGCGGTTTTAGATGTGAAGCTAAAATTAAGTTTATGGCTTATAGTACTGTATGTGTATTTATTTAACGAATTACGTTTCTATATTTTCTCGTTAATAATAGCTCCTACTCTACTTCAATTTTAAACAAAATCGTAACGTATGATTTCAAACGATTCATCGAAATAATTTCGCGTCATATCTTATAAAATTAGCATAATTTAACATAAACCCGTCTTCAGTACCTTCCCTGTATAATTTGAGACGATTTTATCTCGACGCTAATTTTTGACATCGCAAATAAAAGCTCTACATTGACTCTCCTTACCGAAGAGTTCAACGCGCGATTGAGAGTGTGCTTTGAACTCAACACTCAAATCTGTATAGCAATCCATATGTATTACATAGATGGTATGACAAAGTAAAAGATCAGTATGGACCCTGTCGGGCACAGCACAATCGACACGAGTTTTTTGGTACATAACTGTGTTAGTTATTGACAAATCATAATTGAAATCTGTTTTACGACATTTGGTATTCTGGTAGTCGATCGATATAATATTCTTTAACCGTTTACCCAAATATTCCATGAGTAATTTTGCAATTGAAATCGATAATTAATTTTATCTAAATGCTTTTTAATTACTGCGTGAATTTAACACATGTTTCATGGGTATTAATAACAAAATCGCAACAATTTCGTATTTAGTACGTTTTGCAACCACGTTGCGTTTCTGTTTAATTTTATGTGTTTTTTCGTAGTAAGTAATGTATGTAAGTACTGTATTCATAACGAAGTGCTACAGATACCGGCACGGCACTGCCGCGGCACTGGGTCACCGGAGCAGGCACAATGGAGCCAGGACTTCTCATTAGCATTATAAAGCCACAGTACAGTCACATGAGCCGCCTCCACTGTGAACATCTCGGGTCTGTTGTAGTTTTTGATAATGAGTGTTTAAGTTAACACTCACCATCATCACCACTAATGTTGTCACTTCGTTCTTTTGTAGACCGCGATATTCAACATTTCTTACGCTTTTTTGCAAAGAAATGTATGTAGTGGGCATTCACCTTAAGTAATGCTAAAGCACAGTTTGACGAGGGGTCAAGTTCAAATTCCTAAATCAGATACCGGGTGTGAGTGGTTATATTGTCATCGACCATTTTCCTTAAATTTTCTGTTGTAAATATGTGATTTTCGAACGTAACGAACAACCAGTAACGTTATAAAATAATTAAAGTATTTCATGTTGTCCTTGAACGGGTCACCTTGCAGACCAGTTTGGTAGGCAATAGCTTTGTCATTCTAAGACTTTTCGTCTCAAAACATTTGGGAAAGAGTCGGCATGCGAGCTCACACGTGAGACCAAACGTTTTTAACATTTAAGTGATCCATTGTTGGGAAGTTTTATCGGTTTTTATTTTAGTTTACGAAACCGGAATATAATTTAAAAAATAGGTGTCGTCAAAACTAAAGAGTAAAGTAGCTTTATAATCAGACTTGGATAGCCAATGTTTTGAAAATTACTTTGGAGCTCAGCAATTCTATTCATATTTGTGCCTAAAGTTAATATACTGTCTGTCTCAATCTGGATTACAGATAAGCAAAACATGGCTTCCTTAGGTCTCCAACAGTCAAATACTTGAGTATTTTTTGCGTCAATTGCATTTAATCAGTGGGGACTAAAAACTTTTTTCTTTTTTAGGGTTCCGTACCCGAAGGAAATGGAACCCCATTCCTAAGCCTCCGCCGTCCGCCTGTCAGGGGCTGTATTTCATGAACTGTTCAGTTTCACAGATTTTGTATTTCTGTTCCAATCCACTATAAAAATTAATAATAAAATTTTAATAAAGTAAAAAAAAACCCCATTCAATAAACATTTTATTTTGGAAAAAAAACCTGGCATATGGGGTATCATTATCTAGAGCTCATCAAGTTTTCTTTTTTATCTCCAAAAATGAAGAAATAGGGGACCGTTAAAGTTGTTTGTCTTAGACCATTTTTGTACGAGCTCTATCGCAACAACTAAAAAAGTTAGGAATTTGAAACTTTTGTATAACTATCATGTACCAACTGTATTTAATCAACAAATATTGTACGGTGGTACGGAACCCTTAGTGTGCGAATTAGACTTGCACTTGGCTGGTTTTTCTTTTATTCATCAAATCTCACGAGGCGATAATAACTGGTTGTGTAAAGCCATAGATTATTATTATTATTCCTTATTATTATTTCATATCAAACGTGAACGTTTCTTTTCAAAGTTTTCTATTGTTGATTGAACAAAGGGTAAAATTTCAGAAAAAAAAGTTTTTTTTTCTCTAATTAATAATACAGCATTTACTGGAGCATTCGAACGACGAATCGTGCCAATGCACTGTAAATAGGTTATCAATTAAAGTATTAAGCGTTCGTGGAATCTAACGCTTGCCGTGCCATTCATACATTACCGGGAGAGGATTGTTGACGTTCCCGCGACTTAATCTTTGCCATTAGCATAGATTAAGTCGCGGGAACGTCAACAATCCCGCTATGCCAACGACGAGATTGTGCTATTCTTAGGAACCACTTGTGACACTGAATATTGACCCTTAAGACGACACGATAAGAATGATAGGTGATTTATTGACATACTAGATGGCAATTCTTCGGTGGTATACCAGTTAACGACAAAGTGGATAGATACAGAAAGTCTCTACGTTGTAAGGTTAGGGATTAATCTGAACGAAAAATCCGGCGAATTTTTTTTTTCCCGCTGCCGCTCTTTTGTGCAAACTGCGACTTGAACGAATGAAATAATATTTAATTTACTTAGCTACTAAATAGTTTAATTTATGTTTTATTGAATGAGATTTAAAACTATTATTTTTTCCCGCTGTTATGCAAACTGCCACTTGTACGAATTAAATAATATTTTACTTACTTAGCGACTGAATAATTTAATTCACATTTTATTTAATGGTATTTGAAACTATTATTATTTTATTCATTTAAGATTTTTACAGATTATTAATTTTTTTGTCAAGTTTCATCCATATAGAAAACATTTTTGATATTGTTATTGTTAAATGATTGGTTAAGGCTTCACCTACAAAGCTAGTATTTCCAAAAATGGTCCTTCTGTACCATAACATTGGGTGTTGCATATGCAATGAATGAGCGCCATTACAAACGTATGTCCCATGCGCAGGCGCAGGGCCAACTGGAATACGTAATGCGAAGCGAGGTGAGTGCTGTTTGTTCTAGACATACTTTACTTTGCTACCAGTGCCAAGTACAAGCACACTGTTAATTTTGGAGGTGTTGATTACAGAAACGATAGAAGTTTTGATCCCTAGGGCAAAACAGGCTTATAAGGTCCCAGAATTTGTGACAAGCAAGATAGCTGGGATATTGAAAGCGCCACAACTAAATTTAGAGACGTGTCGATGTTGTGAAAAAGCAGAATTACAGAGCAGAACCTTTATTATTTTAGATAAAATCGTAATAATAGATTAGATGCCTTGATTAAACGTTGGTGTAACCGCAAATTTGTATTGCAAACGTTTTATTTAGAGATATTAAAACGGTAACGGTATTTCTGTATCGACGTTTTAAGATCTGTTTGTAATGTTAGGGAAAATCCCAATGGATAACCGTATTATCTAAATGTAACTTTAAGTCTTATAAAAATATACTTGTCTTAAATATTGATGTCAATAGCTAGATTGTTGTTAGGCACTTTAAGACTCACGATAATCAATCTTCTGTAAATGTTGAAAAAAAAAAATAAACTTTAGAGACAGGTCGCAAAAAATCTCGTATCCTCGATTTCAATGGTTAAGTTAAAAATGTAATAAACAATATAGTGTAATAAGTGGTTATAAAAACTGTCGGTACAGTTACTAAGCGCTTGTTGGCGAGCGTTGGTGAAGAGATACCGATCTGGCTGTAAGACAATGGTCAGACGAGAGTCGCCCCGCGCCCAGGGCTGCTAGTGGCAGGACGGACCCGAAAAATATTATTAGAAAACATAGTTGGTCCTTCGAGCTCTATTAATTTTCCAGGCTTTGATATTGTGTTTGTGATTGATTTACAAAATAAAATCCGATTTCAAACCTATTCTTCTGGTTGTAGTTAAAAACAAATAATTATAATTTATATCCAGGATCCACCTGAACAGAATCAAAGTGTAGTTTATAATGAGTTAACTTGCAGCCCTGATACAGTCTCTGTTCCCGGGCTGGTCTGCAGAGCGGAAACATCTGTCGGCGAGTTCCCATCGCACCGCCATGGGAACTCCTTTGTCTCACAGCTACTACAGTTACTGCTGTCATATTACTATTATGTTATGAACTTCTTTAAGACTTGCAAATTAAAACTCGTAACATAATGATTTTTTTTATATTCATTCAAACGTATTGTCATATTCAGTGACCGGAGACGCGACGTGTTCAGTTAATGGTAAAAAAGTAATAAAGAAAATATTTTAATGTAACAGCTAATTAGGCACAAAAAACGCACTTTTGAACGTCAACATTTACAGAAAAATAATAATTGATTCTATTCGCCAGTATAGTATGTACATACTCAATATTCCAGTTATACAGTTTACATTATATTATATAAATTATCATTATTCATACATTTTATATCGTATCATACTATTCTTATAATTTATATTACATCATTATCGTCACTCTCGGCAAATCTTTTCATTCTAAAACGTTGAGAGATACGGAAAGCGACCTACATTAAATTTACTTTCTGGAAGAGTAATAAAAGATAATTCACGATATAAAGTATATAAAGTACCGATAATTTTGAGCATAATGGGTGACGACTTTATTCTGGCGTTTCGCACTGAAAAACTTTTTGGAAGTGGATAACTGTAACAGCCTTCACTTTTGATGTCATTACGCTATATCTAGCGACTGTGACGGCCATGGGAAAGTATGTTCAGAATCTATCATAATGGTGGGAAAGATTCCGAAAATTTTCGCCAGAATTCGTTGGGAAATGGAACGGAGAAGAAATATGGCGACCATTACTAATTCACGGCCGTCTATGAATCGCACGCCCTAGTTCTAATAGCATAAAACTCTAAGACAACCATTGTGTTTACCTAGCTCGTATGTAGTGGGAGGGTGTTTACCTAGCTCGTATGTAGTGGGAGGGTGTTGAAAGTACACGTCTATGACATGTCTCTTTGAGTCTAAACTGGCTACCCGCCGTTGCTTCGCTCAAGTGCAATCTATTAATGTGGCGACATGTCAAAGCATCGAGATTTCAGAGCTATATCTAAGTAACATATTAATATTGTACACCTTCTGGAATAAATTCTCCGAGTGATTGTGAGAACCGCATCAGAATCCATTGTGCAGCTTAAAAGAACTAAGCGATCATACAGACAGACACGAAAAGCTACTTTAACTTATAATAGTACAGATATAGATACTTTGTCCATCATTCAACGAAACTGTCAATGACTGTAAGTCTCACACACAACGTTGGCCCACCAGCGTTGGTTCACCAGTCATTCCACTTACATTCATATATACGTAGGTACACATACATACGCAGGTACGCATATGTACGTAGGTGCACATGTGATTGCTGTCAGTTTTATTGCCTGCACATGACCGCAAAGCAGCCGACCGTATTAGTGGCCAGCCACAACGCGTTTAGCGAAGATCAGAGTTTGGGGTCAAAGGACCACCCACATACCTGAATGAACGCTTGCGCAGGCTGGCAGACCCATGAATTATCTAGTAACGTGAGGATAATTTTTAGGGCCTGTTTTGATTCAGGTATGTGGGACTACGAATTGTATTACTCTCGCAATTAATGTATTCTTAGCAGAATCTACTATTTGTATAGAAATGGTTAGTGACATGCCAGAATGTAGATTTTTTTATAATTATCGTTAGTTACATAGAGCCCTATTAATTTCTGACTCGAAAATGAGCGAAAGTTTTATTTATTCCAAAGCTTTCCTTAAACTGAATATAGCAAAAAAAAACTCAATGCAATACACACTATCATCGATCCAGTACATATGGTGTCCTACAGGTAAATGTAAGTGCTTAATCTTCGTTTGCCCGCATCGTAGAACCCGTCGCACCGCAGAGTGATTCATGAGAAGGGCTTCCAGCCGCCAAATTACACCCTTAGGACAGGCAGCGGCCTGGGGGACTTGACCTCACCCGCAAATTGCCTGACAACCGCCTCCTGAGAATGGAATCGCGTCATGATAAAATTGATATAAAAATACTTTAGGCTAGTAGGTAGGCAATACTCATTGTGTTTTGTTCGTGATCTAATGTTGATTTTTAGATTCAACACAATAGTTAGGATTGTTGATACGATGCGATATCATTCGTATTGGTGGTTATGCCTAGTGATTCTGTACCGCTATATAGTAAGGTGGATCTTATAAAAGAATGTCGTTTCTTCGTTGCTTTACTCAAGTTGACATTATACCTACAGCATTCATGCTGCGTATGGACGTGGAAAATGAATATGACGAAATACTTGAGTGAAATAGTCTAATTCAAAATGACTGTTTAAATTGTGTTTTCAGCGTCATATTATTTAGCGCTTTAACTGCATATTAAGAAGATGATTCCCAAAGAAGTCTCCTAGTTATATATTTAAATATTCATCACCACAATCCATGCCAATGAATTCCGACATCCTAATTACACATTTTGACAATTTGTATGAGTATCGTTTATCAGACGAATCAAACTTGCCAGGAAAACTAGCATGTCTCCAGCGCAGGTCACACTGGGAATGAAGCGAAGTTTGTTTAGCTTTCTTCCTCCTCTTCATAGTACGTGGTATGAACCGAAATACGAAAAGCTGCGGAAGAACACTAAGCGAACTTAGCTTCGTTTCTCTTCTGTTCTAGTGTGGCCTGCGTATAAAGCCTGTCATAAACCCCAGTAGGTATGATACTTATACAGCCGTGTGTGTGACGTGGGCGGCTCATTCAAGTCGAGTGGCCGAGCGGTTCCCACGCGGTGCTGTTTTCCTGGACATTGCGATACAGGTTCCAGCGATATCTCTCAGATCATCGCGATGCGTAAACTGTATTGTTATGACTCTGTTTTGATTGGCCGAGGGTCACTGCCTTCTTTATACTTCGCTGTTACTCAGAAGATTTGTTAAAGTTGATTTCAGATGATGGTTTAGATTGTGTGTATTTGTATTGGCACGTTTCTGATCGAGATGTAGAATTTATGTTTTTGTAGGTTGTTTTTTTTGTGTCGTATTGTTGATTTTATCATTAGTTTATAAATTTATTTTACTTCTACAATATTGGTTTAAATAAGTTAATTAGGTAATTAAAAGATTAGGTTTATATTGTAGAGACGTTGAAACATGAACACCTGATTTGAGGATAAATAATTTGGTGCATGATACTTAGGAAAAATGTGAATCAACAAATTCAGTATTGAAGTATTGATCAAGTGAAGAAAGAATCAATTTCCATTTGAATGAGTTTCGATACTGCGAACAATTGGTATATATGGTATAATACGGGTCGGCGATGGCCTCCCGCGCCGACTGCGACTGGTCCTGGTTTTTATTGCGCCCGCGCATCGTCCGGCGCATGTGCGATCTAAGTATAATCGTATAATATATTACTATTATGATAATTCAAATTTCCCATTGTTGATTATTTCTTGTAATTTCCTTGGAATAAATAAAGTTTGTAAAATGTCGGGCAGTTTGGTAGTTTTACAGTGCGTTGGGGAACTAGGAAACCTGTAACTAACTAGGTACTGCTTGATAGTTCTGATTGTCCGTTTTGTTCGTTCTGATTGTGACTATCGTTAGTATCCAAAACTAAACAAGTATCGTGACATCAATTTTAAAACATGTCTCGAAGGACCAATCTGTTCTAACCAATTTGTTGAGATATTTACGAATAGAAATAATATAATAATACAACATGTAAAAAAAACCCTGTCCTATCCGTGAAGGTGTTGTTAAGTATCAGACTGAGAGTCTATTTACGTGGTCATTTTAAAGAAAAAAAAATCGCCACATTTTTTTCAACGGGGTATTTTGCCGGGTTACATGGGGCGCGGGCAGCCGTCGTTCAGCGGGTGTCTACAAGTCATAACTTAAGACCCCTGTTGAAAATTTGCTAATTTTTAATGGAATTGGGGTAATTTTGGTACCAAAAAAGTAAATTTTGAATAGCTATAAATATTTTATTTTCAAAATTAATAAGATTTTTTATTACTTTTTGGAAATGTTATTGCAGTACCTATGTGCCCCTTTCGGATAGGACAGGGTTGAGAGGACAGAGACAACTGGGAGACAACTGTGGCAATAATATTTTCGTAAATTCACTGGTGTCGTTTACAATGTGAGCTTTTTTTCTAAATCCGTAAAGTTCTCTTGACTAAGAAATACCTTTTTTTCAGATGCAAGTTTAGATATCGTGGACCAGATATTGCCAGATTTTGGACAAGAAAAAACATACAGTGAGTGTTAGAATAATAATTTGTAAAATCATAATCATGACAACTTTACGTAATTCCTGTAAGATTAGATTGTTATTAGGAAGACATATTCAAGCTTCTGACCCAATTGGCAACGTTAGGCGTCACTGTGTCACCATTTTACAGCAATCCTGCACGAGCTTTCAGCAATATTCAGTCTCTTACACAGTCGCTGTTTGTGTAACAGATAAACATTATATCATGACGAAAGTAAAACTAATCATCAATTTCATTTCCAAATGACCCACAATATACAGTGGGTATTTAGACTTATATTCTGTAGATTTTAAATGTCTAGATAAGAGTTTTCAGCGAGTCCAAACAAGCCTGCGGCTATTTGTCGATTTATTATAATCATTGTCTAACTCCTTTAAAGCAGAAAATAATTATTAGCACATTTCAAATTGACCACCACGATAAAACGCACTCCGAGTTATAAAATCAAAATTACAATGCAAAAATAACTATGAATGGTTTGACTAAAATGAATGATATACCTTTTTCATATTTTGCAACTTATACAGTTTTCCTGACTCACGAAATTCCTATCTTTTCTTTCAGCTAGTGAGATTGATAGTTAACTTAACTTTACAAACTTTTAGAAGTGCTTTAGACCACTGAATTGAATAACTTTTACTATCGGACTAACTTTGAAATTGCGAAAAAAAACAGCTGTCCCATACAGTTTAGAACAGTAGGTATTAAACTTTAGTATGGAACAGCCGATTTATTTTTGACGTCAAAAATTATCAAGGAAATAGAATGATTCTTGTCACCCCTTCCAAAAGGTAGTTTCGTATGGAGACGAATGGGCAAGAAACTCCACCGTCTCTTTTAAAATATTTTGTATACATTAATATACAGGTGGATTTTTATGATGGGGCTGTAAGGACAGCTACAATGTTTTCACTATAAGAAAACGGTCTTAGGAGACTGTCCTTAACTCTTTCAAACATTTTGATTTGCTATTTTGAGCTGCATTTCTTACGAAATGTAAGGGAAAAGTTTTTACGATTTATGTTTTTTCTAGTACTCAAACCTCAGTTGGGTTCATAGAGTTTTTTGATCCTGATAAGAAACAGGATCGATTGGCATCAAAAAAAGTTTTTGTGAAAACTGCCCATTTTCTGGTTGACTGTAATTTTTTTTCAAAGTCTGTGAATTTAAATCAAAATGTCTCAAAAAATTAAGGTCTACTGTCCTTAATTTTTTGAGACATTTTGATATTCTTTTTTCCTGTACAAAGGTTAAGGTAACTACTCTTACTGTCCCGTCTCAAAAACCCACCTGTATAATTATATGTGAAGTCAATGCACCTAGAATAAAATTACTAAGTAGTAAAAAGAATTAAAGGTGAAGCAATGACAGATAAATACATTATGTGATAGATACATGGTGCTCACAATACAATGTGACATGTAGACAATTTCCCAAATTATTACAATTAATAAGTCAGTGTGTGAGGTAAAGTAATCACAGAATGTAAAATCAATGTCATAAAAATAATAGCTTATACAATAAAATTAGCAAATAACAACCAGTTTTGATTTTGTCTAGGCTCTCTAGATTGTCCTACGTGGGCGCTCCATTGCAATTTCGAATCTAGAGTTAATCCGAGAAATATTAGAAATACAGTTTCTGTAATGGCATCTAGTTTCTTGCCATCAAGTGTTAAATTTAGGCCCACTTGGTGTCAAATGAAATGAAATGAAATGAAATGAAATGAAATTGTTTATTCTGTAAATAGGATATTGGAATCACTTTTACACGTCATCTTAAAAAAATAAGTAATTAAAAATTAGCTAGATGAGTTCGGCGTTTCCTATCTGACTACTCTGAGAAGAAAGGCCGAAACAAACTCAGAGGTCATAGTATCTTTTAAAGTCCAGACATAATCTTGGTCACGCCATATGAGGACCATGTAGATTAGTGTCTGAAATGGTCTTTTGAGAAAAGAACCACACAGATTTGAGTGGACCTGTCCTGTCAGTGCAAGCATTTGTCAGTAATCGTGGAGCTCAACCCAGAACTTAAGGAGCTCAACTCGACGAACAATACCAAAGAAAGGACATTTGGGTAGGCCTCATAAACTACTCAAACTGCCAGACCATCATTAAAACTAAATAAGAAAGAAAAAATAATAAAAAAATGTACACCAAGTGGGCCTAAATTGTAATGAGAACTGAAGACATTTAGTTTTGTTCGCAAAAGATTATTAACTGCGAACTATTTCGAAGAACAGCCAGACTGACATGTAAGATACATCCGTATTTTTTCTTTCTATTAAAAAAATAAGAGAATTGTCATCAGCAAATACTAAATAAATAAAATACTAATACTACAATAAATACTTTATCCGACAGGGATAAAGTGCCGTTAGTTGCAATCTATACAAAGTTAAAGTCAAACTCAAATAATTTATTTCAGTAAGGCACATAAAAGGCACTTTTGAACGTCAAAATGTACCAAAAACAGAATTGATTCTAGTCGCCCCTTCCAAAAGGTAGTTTTCGTATGGAGAAAAATGGGCAAGAAACTCCACTGTTACTCTTTTGAAATGTTTTGTTATTTTTTATTTTTTTGTTAGATTTATAATAATATTTTGTAATCTGTCTATTGTAAAGAGCCCAAGTATGACAGGTTCTCTAAACGTCCACGAATTATAACGTTGCTAAATTGAAGAGTACAACTGTATCATAGCATGACAATTTAAGTGACAGATATTACGTTTAGTCGGTTATCCTGACAGCTCTCTCGTCACGTGTTTTTTTTGTTTACCTTTATTTAACTACCTAAACCAACGGAGTATAGCTCACAGAACAACATTTTATTTTCAGATACGCAGGAACATAGTGGGACACTCGTTCGTAATGACCGCCAATACAAAGCATATCGTGAGTATACTATATTACGTATGTAGTAGCTGATATGGATAATTTGATTCACCTTATTTTTCGATATTTTTTACTTAAAACTAGAAAACACAATCATCTATATCTATACAAATAAATAAAATTTGAGTGTCTGTTTATAATGTCAAAAGAACAGCTTTTTACTAAATGCATAAATGAAAGTATATACGGTACTTATAACAAAAAAACTATTTCATAATTTTTGTCTATTTGTTCCGGCTAATCTCCGAAACGGCTGGGCTACTTTTATTTTAGAAAAAGAATTAGGGACGTCGCACAGTGGGCCCATACTGAAAATTTGTGGACATAGGCAACAAAGTTCCAATATCAATGCGATTTTTTTGTTTATATGACGTGTTATGATATTTCTGACAACTTTTATTCTTAAAAAAAAATAGATTTTTTTGTATGGAGCGAACCACGTTTAATATTTTTTCTTAAATTTTACTAATATGTTGGGTGTGTGGCGTGAGTATATGATAGCTAGGGTCCATTATCTATCCATGAAAATCAGCGCCGGCAATACGAAGTGGTTTGGAAGTCAAAGCGTCTAAATTATTCATCTCGCTCGGTTTTGCCAAGCAAATGGGACACGTTACATATGATGGTACTCCAGCAATAATATTGGGCACTTTTCCATCAATCATGGTCATATGCAATTCATGTGATACAATAATATTTCCACACTGTGTAGATATTCGTTCATCAATTTGTTTTTTCATCCCAGACTCTTCAGACTTTATAAAATCAGCTGTCTCCAAAGTGAAAGTGAACTTCACTGGCCGACAGTACAGAGTTGAGCAAGGTGTGGGGTTCTCCCAAACAATATTTTCATTGCCAGGTGATGGGCTAGTAGACGCTAGCCGAAGAGGGACGATGCTTATCATGACTACTGATGAATCATCAAACTCTGTGACTGTGTTTGACGTTTTCTATTTATAATTACTCTGCGACGAAGAACCACCATCAAGTCCCCATTTCCAGGTCAACTTGAGTTCTTCATTTTGAGACCTATCAACAGAATTCATATCTAGTAAAATCCTTTCCACAGTGTGGTCCAATAGCGCTTGCAATTTAATGTGAGCTCCTTTTTCGGTAATCTCCATACTATCTTGTGGAGGGTAACATCTTTTCTTGGCATTTACAAGCTTTGGATAAGTTGGAAAGGCCGCACAGTTTTCTTCTTTCAAAAATTGTCGAAGAGCTAAGTACTTCCATTTTGAGAGCGCAACTGATGTATAAAGAGCTAAACACTTATCTTCAGAGACAGTACTTAAGCTCGGCTTTTTGAATAGTCGCTCGTCTACTTCGGATAGCGCATCTGGATTACTGGAAAGGTATTCGACCACTTTTGCCAGATTCGTTTTGCCGTTGTCTTTCAATTTTGTTATGTACCAGTGCAGCAACTCTTCCTCGGAATTTTCTTCTACTATGGAAATAGAACGTCTTTTTTTTGCTTATGACTTAACTCTTCGAACGGTTTTCTGTGCTCCTTTTCTGTAGATGTTCCCGCTTCCGCAGTACATACTGCAAGAGTAGGAACATGGGAATCTATATCCACAGGCTGAGATAAGGCTGCGTCCGAAAAGCCCACCTCACTTCTCAGGTCAACTGTCACAAACAGGCCAGTTGATGTTTTTTTCCAACCACTTGCGATTACTTACACGATTCATAAAAGTTTTTTGATTTCTACTTGACTCTATCCACTTTTTATTTAGATTTACACAAAAAAGTCGACAGAACTCCTTGATTCGGACAGAAATTATACTTTCAAAAAAGAAACATATGATTTTTCAGATCACCGTATTACTCAAGTAGTGAACATAACAGTGAGTGAAAATTATTCAGCCAATCAGAGGCGAACATTTTTCGATGACTCATTAGTTATGCGCCTAGCCGAGCGCACAAACAAATGAGTCATCAATCACAATCTAGGTGCTACCGATAACATGCAATAATAACTAAATCTCTGTCAGAATTACTAGTTATAAGTACCTATGCGCTATTAGAACTATATATTTAACTAAAAAGAAGGTCACAATAGCCAAATGAGACAAAAAAAATACTTTGAATTTATTTTAAATGGCAAAAAAATTCTTGCAATACATTTTTTTTACCGAATGATTACTCGCGCCGCAGATGGCCGGCGCTGATTTTTTTTTTCGTGGATAGATAATGACCCTAGCTATCATATATTTACGCAACACACTCAACTTATACGCACAATTGAAGAAAAAAAATTAAACGTGATTCGTTCCATACAAAAAAATCGAATTAATTTTTTTTCAGACAAACTATCAACTTAAAAAGAAATTTTATAAAAATAAAAGTTATCAGGAATACCATAAAATGTCATATAAAAAAAAATCACATCGATATTGGAACTTTGTTGCCTAAGTCCACAAATTTTCAGTATGGGCCCACTATGCGGCGGGTGCGAAGTTGCGGGCAGCAGCGAGTACTTTATATGAATTAAAGAATGCTGTCTTCTCGACTATAGATAGTGCCATCCACGAAGAGGCGCCCCACTCCGCTCCGCTCCGTACTAAAGTACAGCGTACAGTACAGTAATCGCGGAGTGGGGCGCGTCTTTATTTATTTATTAAAAAAAACAACTTACATTTACAGTTTGCACCACACTTACAAGTTATCAGTCAATATCTTTTAGTATCTTTCTAACTAGCTGCCCGCCCCGGCTTCGCACGGGTAGCTTAGTGCTACGCGAAGCCTTAAGATAAGTACTTAGCTATGGCGCACCTTCCTACCTACCCTACCTACCCTACCTACCTATCTACCTACACCAACCTACAAATTCTATTTAAATAGATTACACATACAATCATAAAATTAGATAAAATAGATAAAACTAAACTAGAAGAAATTAAATTAAATTAATCAAGGTTAGGTACAATTAGATAAAATTAGACAAAATTTCAGGAATCTCAGTTCAGTACTCGCGCAGACATCTGAGGATATACCTCCATACAGCAAAATGTTGTTAATACGGGTGGGGGCTGGGTACAGTGGACTGGCCGTGACGGTAATGGTATTGGTTTGAGGCATTGGGAATAGAAGATATTGGCGAGGGCGAAGTGTGTATCTAATGAATAGTGGAATGTTAAAGGAGATGTAGGTACTGTAGCAAAAAGGAATTGAAATGGGTACCACGAATTAGGCGGATGAAAAATTTGGCGAGACTAAGATTCTTACAACGAAGGTAACTCCTAAGGAAAACTCTGCGGTCCCACCAAAAATACCTAATACGAGAAATGGAAATCTGGAGTAGAAAGCTAGCAAAATCTACAGCAGAGAATAAGTTTCAAAACTCTGAATTATGTCACTACCTAACACCGTAGTCGGGAATAAATAATGTTTCGTGACTTGAACCGAAGCTAAAAATCTTTACTGTGGATGACTTCCGTATTATCTTAATTGATGAAATGGACTTCAAATCCACTAATATAAATACACGTAGTAGACATGAAATTGTGATACCCAAATTTAGATTAACTAAAACAAGCAAGTCATTTCTTATAAACAGTATTCGCTTTTATAACAAGTTGCCGAAGTCGGTTATAGAACTTAGCGATGGGAAGTTTATAAACCCACATCAAACGTGTCCTTAGCAATTTACCAGCTAGGTGCCAGAGTTTCTCTGAGAGATTTTTTCAAAGATATCGGTATCCTCACAGTAGCATCACAATTCATTTTCGCCAACATATTATATATTAGGCAAAATATACACTTATATACTAAAAACAGTGATATTCACAATGTTAACACTAGAAATAAGGACAAACTACGTACTCCCTTTCACCGGCTTCATAAGGTTCATAACTCATTTGTTGGGCTTGGTATAACCTTTTATAACAAGCTACCTTCTTCTTTGCTAGATTTGCCTTTTAATGCGTTCAAAACTAAAGTAAAATCCAACCTCTCTTCAAAGGCATACTATTCTATCAACGACTACTTAAATGATAAGAATAGTTGGTCGCTGTGATTAACTCAAGACAATGTTTAAATGTTCTTTCTCCAGAATTAGCTTACTTACTGACAGGTTATATGAGTTTATATAATTGTTTATAATTTTACTAATTTTACTTTATTTATTGTTGACATAATCTACTCATTATAATGTTTTTTTTTATGAGTTGTATTGCAATATGTGGTTAGCTAGCGACCTCGATAATTTTTTACTTTACCTCAATGGTCCTAGTTTATCAATTATAACTTCTAGTTACAGCTATATGTAAGCGGGCACGCCCTTTATGTCTGGAGGCTTTTATTTAGATATTGTTTTCGTTAAGTTATTTTTATTTCTGCTTGAGTATAGTTCTCGATGTTTTTGGTTGGTATATTGGCGTGTGTTAGCTGTCATATGGCTATTAATTTTATAATTTAAATTATGTTTTGTGTTGCGTAATGTAAATATCATTTTGCATACTATTATATAGAATCTTTTTTACTGAACAGACAGCTGTGCTGCTGGGGAGTTTGTTGCGCCACTTCTTCTTCCCAGCTAAAGCACTAAGAAGTGGTGAAGGGTGGGCGTTTTGGGGGACTGTCTTATGTAATTTTGACGTTCGAAAAGTGCTGATTCTCAGCCTAGTTTGAATAAATGACTTTTGAATTTGAATTTTGAATTTATCAAGAAAGCATATTATAAGATTAAAGACTACGTTGAAGACAAGGAAGTTTGGCTATAATTCCTTCTGCACGTGTGGCTTCCCTGGTACCTCATTAACGGCGAATTATGTAAGAGTCTGTTAACTGCTCCCATACTACCATGTTTATTTTTTACATTCTTCCTTGATATAATCATCCTATTATTTGTGCCAAGTGCGTGGACCACGCACAATGAAGGGTTCCGTAGTTGGGATGAATTTATCTCAAGAACAAACTTTAAAATTGTGGTGGAAAAACATGTTCCCATACATTCCAACTGCAAATGTATGTTGGTCGATTATTACTCGTTAACTTGTAAAGCATACTTATCTGTGATAGTTTTCCTTTTAACTTCGTTATATACCTATTCTACCGCCGTAATTGTTTTCACATATCCAAAAACAACCATTTAGATGGCATTTAACTGTCTGTTAGAGTCATCCCCCCCCTTGGGTTGACAATTCTCTGAGCTAAGCGGCGAATATTCAGACAGGCAGACGGACATGGCGAAACTATATTGGTTCCTTGTTGACTACAGAACCCTAAAAACCAGAAAAATTATGAGTAACAATTTTTGGGCCAGCTAGAAAAAATAACTAATAGGTTTTAATAAATAGTGAGCAATTTACTGCATTTTGAGAAGCTATTCTGCTCATCATGCCGAAGATCCTCATCAGATCTTCACAAAATTTGTTTGAGACCAATTTAAACTTATTTCCTTTCAAATAAAAAAAAAACCATCGAAATCGGATGTCATAAGGCGGATTTACATTTTGACCTCACTTATACTTTAGCACCCTCGAAAATTATGAAAACGATACCCATGACGAAAAATTTGAAAATTTTCGCAGCCGACATCTCGGATTTACATTTTGACCTCATGATCGGCTTTGGCACCCTCAAATCTATGAAAAGGACAAGCATGACGAAAAAAAAAACGAAGCCGCCATCTTGGATTTTCATTTTGATCTCACGATCGGCTTTAACACCCTCGAAAACTATGAAAACGGCACCTATGACGAAAAATAATATGAACAGTTTCACAGCCGCCATCTTGGATTTTCATTTTGACCAAATTCCACCTTTTTCTTTTTCTCTCTACCGAGAGAGAGAGAGAGAGCTTCATACTTTCGACTGTCTTCTTCTTATTCATAGAGAAAGAAAGTGAGAATGTAAATTCACACTTTGTCTCTCTCTCTGTCTTTCTGTTTGAATTAGAAGAAGACAGTCGAAAGTATGAAGCTCTCTTTCTCTCTCGATTCAAATCTTTATTGCTTAACACATGTGTTTACAAGGTCTTAATAAGGTCGATAGTACCTAGAATAAACGATTTTTCGCGTGATGATTTCTGTCAGTGCACCGCAAGCCACGTTAAAATGAACTTCGTTTAATAATGATGTATAATAATGCACACAGAATATATTTATGATTAAAATAATTATTATAATTTGGAAAGTAATTTGAAGAAGTATTTCCAAAATTTTTGGAATTAATATTTAATTACAAATGTTACAAATCAGCTTCAGGTGAGAAAACCAAGCTACCATCAGCGTGCCTGTACGACGGCCGGTGGCACAGCGATGGCGCCGCGGTGAGCACGCGCGAGGATTGCCTGCGCTGCTTGTGCGCAGGCGGCGCGCTGTCGTGCCGCCGCCGCGCCTGCGCGCCTCTGCCCGACCCGCTGCCGCCGCGTTGCCACGTGCGACATCGCCGAGGCATCTGCTGCCCTGAACTTCACTGTCCAGGTGAATGCCTGAACCTAGTACAGTTAAAAAACAAAACAAAACTTTGTATTTATTGGTTGTGTAGAAAATCTCATAATGCATACTTAGAACAAACGTGCACAGCGCTAACATGCTTCTAACACATTCTATTGATGATAATAAACCTCGGAGTACGTCAACGACGGCTATTTGTCAGACAGATTTTATACTTACTCTGTAAAATAACGTTTATTGTGATCACGAGATTCTCACGGCACGGCGACGTTATGTGATTTATTTACGACTAGCGTCTGCCCGTGACGTCGTCCGCGAGCCTATAACCTTCCTCAAGAATTGGGCTATCCAAAGCAATAATTTTTCAAATCCGACTGGTAGTTCTGGAGATTACCCCCTACATACAAACTTACAAACAACCAAACATACAAATTTTACCTTTTTATATTATTATTAATACAATCATTAGTCAATCGACAAGCTTACGACACATAATAAATCTGTCCTAATTGGACAGATTTATTATGTGTCGTAAGCTTGTCGAATGACTGAATTCTATTAAAAGTGTTATTAAGAGCGTTTATTCTGAAAGTGGGCAACGTCGCAAATGTAATAATTATGGCTAATTAGCGAACTAAAGTATTAATAATGAATTGCAATTATAACACTGAATTTGATGTTGTAACCGTTTTAGGTGTAAAAAAGTCATTTTGGAAAGTTTCCAAATACTTTTTTTACATCTAAAACTAAATATTCGGTGATACGATATTAATTATTGCATTTCATAATCAATATTTTAGTTTATTAGTTAGTCAAAACAGTTAATATTTCGCAGCTATTTGCGAAATTGCCAACTTTTAGGAAAAGCGCTCTTAATGAGCCAGGGAATGGACTCAACATGTATGGGTCGTCTCTTGTTGCAGTTCGATTGTATTGTAACTCTTATTAACGACTCTTAGGTTCAAATGAAAACCTAGTGGTTTGTACATAGAAATAAGTTAGCAAGACCAATTTAAGGAATGTACCCCTTCAGGCTTCATAATTCCAGATACAACAAAAAAAAGTTGTAAAACGAGTAATAACTACATTAAACATTTGACATAGTACATTACAAATCATAATATTATTTTAATAAAGAACTTCTAGATGGCCGTAATTTGTAACAATTCTCATCTAGAATGTTGAACTTTTCAGACAGGGTGCAGCTCATGGAGCACGGAGCATCAGCACGACTCGAGAGTATGGGCTTGTCCACTGAGGCAGAGGTCCCGACAGCGACGCCGGCCACTCCCAAAAATGGTAAGTTGCATTCCTGATATAATAATAAAAATATTTATTTGTGCAACAAGAGAGCAATGTTGTTTTTTGCTGCGAGTGTTAATTTTTAATCCCGAGCAAGTGAAGGATTCTATAATTGAATCACGAGCGCAGCGAGGGATTGATTCAAAGACACGAGACGCAAATAACTTTGATCTCGTGTAACACATACAACCACCTCAGCAGCGAGAACATACAACATGTCAAAAAAACCCTGTGGGATCCGTGAGGGTGTTATTAGGTATCGGTACTGTGAGTATAAGTATGTGAATATTTTTAGGAAAAAAGAAAAAGGAATCCACATTTCTTTTAATAGTGAATTTTACCGGGTTTGGAAAAGAAGTTTGTATGTCGAGTATTTTTTCGCAAGGAGGTTGTATAGCATTGAGATAGAGGTCGAATATATTGGTGTGTTCTGAATTCAAACACCAAAATAGTGATTAAAAGTGCTTTTTATTCACTGTTTGAATAAAATAAGCTTTTTAGAGGGGGAATGGTATAAATATATTGACTCCTCTGTCGTTTGTAAAAAATACTATTGCACTGATATGAGACATTATTATGTGATATTACCGACGGGTTGCCCCTCGGCTTTGATTATATACTTGTCTATAATCAAAGCCCCTCGCTCAGTTTTATAGATCTATGTCTCATTTCATACGCCTCACATGACAGGTGTATTTTCTAAGGAACTATGCCGAATTTTACTTATAATGTGGCATTGCAAGTTCGTCTATAATGGCTGACAAACAATTTAGATCAATTAAATAATTTTCTTAGATAATTATGTCAACCTGTCTGACGGTTGGTAATCAAAGGTTGGTGTCGGTAAAGTGTACCGTGTTATCTTGGCTATTATGTAATTTTGCTATATTATGCTAAATGGCGTCACGAAGACATGGATCATGATCACAGTTTTTCTATGATACGTCTTCTGGTAACTTCTCTATTATATCTCTTTGTTTGGACATGTTTGGTGGCGTTACTGACGTCTGATGATACTGGAGTGTTCCCAGCGTGCGTGGAGGGCGGCAGCGTGTTCGCGGCGGGGTCTGCGCTGGCGTCCCGCGTGGCGTGCGAACAGTGCTTCTGCCTGCGCGGCGCGCGCCACTGCGTGCAGCCCTCCTGCCTGCCCCCGCCCCCGCACTGCGCGCCCCGCCCCTCGCCCGGCGCTTGCTGCCCGCAGCGCTACTACTGCGACACCACGCCCGACAGGCCCAACCAGCACCGCAACCGATATGGTGAGGAGTATTTCTTTCACGTCATGGCTAGGATGGTTTATAATAGGTTCTTGCTTTTGCCAGTTATGTTTAATATACCAAGTAATAAAGAGCGATCCTAATGCCATAAACTGGGGACAAATCCAGACTCCCTGCTGCTACTAAGTCATTACAGATGGAAAACCGAACAACATTTTGCATAAATTGAGGAAAGAATCCTGGACCTTTCTTGCAGCCACTTGACTAACGAGGTAGTATTTTGAAAGCAAGTACAGTAACTGTTCAAACTATGAACGTGTGGCGTATCCGCAGACTGTCAAGTGGAAGGCGCACTCGTGAAGGAGGGCTCGCCGGTGGAGTCGCGCGGCAACTGCTCGGCGTGCTTCTGCCTGCGCGGCGAGGTGCGCTGCCAGGCCCTCGGATGCGCGCCCGCGCTGGCTGGCTGTCGCCCGCTGCTCGCGCGCGGAGACTGCTGCGCGCACCAATACGTCTGCGACCACGATGAGCCAGGTGGAAACCACGACGGGTCAGGTACACACACGCACACTTATGGTGAATTTCACCAATGAAACTGAACGAATTCAGCACATCTAAACCTGGTTCAAGAGCTTTCAGTGTCAAAAAATTTGTGGAATATTGACACTGGCAGCTCTTGAACGCGGTTTAGAAGTGCTGATTGCGTCCAGTTTCATTTGTAAAATCGGCAGTAAGTCAGCTTTAAATACTACAGGTACTTTAAACACTAAAATTTCCCCGGCCATGACCACGCGGGCCCAGTGTTGCTGGGTTAGCTCTGCTAAAGTCCTACCGACCCCTAAGACCGCGGTAGGGAATGGGTAAGTCGAAAATGTAAGCGAATGTAATCGCTGGAAAAGTGCTACCGGTCTATATTTTATGAGTAACTATACTCATAGAATAGACCTGTAGACCTGTAGTTAGAAAACCTCGATGCTTTGCTTCCCTTGTATTGTTCTGATACTCTTACTCATACTTCTATTCCTACTCAGTCGCAACAGAGACAGACCCCGTGTTAGATGAGCAAGATGAACGAATATTATACACGACCGAAGGACAGAGCAAAGATGTCGTGAAAAAAGAAGCGCTAGGTCGAAGATTTAGGTAGAAGTATCGAAATCTAGCGAAAATAGATTTGTTTCTATATTGGAATACTAACACTTGCATCCATGTGCTTGTAGTTCTATCACTGAGGAAGATTAGAATAGTGGAGATGTTGTAGAACGACATAATGACTGTAGCCACCGTAGCGCTGAACACAAGTATTTGATAATAAAATAAATCAGAGCATTTATCTTTTTTTTGCCATTACACATTTGTGGAATGTCCCATGATATTGTAGATGAATAAAAAAAAGCTTTGGTGTAATCTATAAATGACTGATACTGTTTTGCATGTTTTTTATTAAAATTTACAGAAAATATTTACTAAATATGTATAAGTTGTCGAAAATTGCAATTGCGTATGTCCCAGTCGAGCATTCGCAATTTCAAACTCATTTATTTTGATAAGGTTCAAAGAAACTATACTGAGATTTTGCTTTTAAATCGTTTTACGAGGTAAAACGGTTCACGTTTGTTACCTTTTTTGTAATTTTTACTTTTAGACTAGGTTAAAAGTAACAAAAAAATATGAAAGCACTTAAATTGGAAATTATTTTCTACTTTTCTTAGTATTTCTTTGCGATGATTTTATTAAATTTATCATAAAATCTCAGAATTTGCGACTTTAAAGATTTTTTTAACAATTAAGGAGTAACAAAATAAGAACGCCTACCTTCATTTAGATTTTTATAATATTTTTACAAAAATCCTTAATAAAATTGAATTTCTGGTGAAACATCCAAATATTCATGAAATAAATCTGATTTCAAGTCAAAAAAGTGATTTATGGATATTTTAATTTTTGGTGACTTTGAAAATACGTCAAAAAAAAAGAGAAACGCTCATCAACGACTAAAATTTCTTTAACAATGATTATGTTTGTTATTCACCTGGCACTGCTAATACCGAATTTACAATATCGTAGGCGGAAACAATACTGATGTATATTTCTATAATTTCCAGAAACTCAGTCAAACGTCATCGCGGCTCCAACATATACAAGGCAAGATGAAAGGACGATCCATTCATCGAAGTACGGCAAGCTAGATAGTACGACCAAGAAGATTTTAACTAGCTTGTATACTTTAAAACACACGTCCTTCGCGTCAGCCACCAAAAACCACCTCATCACCACTACTAAGGTTAAAAGGAAAACAGACGAACCGCCTCAAAACGCCAGTTTGAAACCAGAACAAAATACTAATACCACATTTAATAACATCACAACAACTCAAAAACCAATGAGCGCTGCCAAACTGATAGCTATGCCTGAGTTTTCTGAGTCGTTTGAAGATTCACCAGAAAAAACTACTGAACAACCTGAAGGAACAGTCAAAATTGTGATTAATGGAACTATAAACTGCACAGCTGAACTATCTTCAACATCCTTGCCTCTGAGCATTACTGTCAACGACACAGACAAGCAACTGGAAGTGTTACCAAGAGTGCCGATCGTAAACGTGGAAGCTCAGACGTATTCACCCAACGACATCATTACTGATAGGAATGTGAACGGAGGCTTTGACGAGGACGATACGTTCACAATCAATGTGACCAGCTCTCTGATGACCAACACCAGTCACTCGACCTTGAAGCCGGTGATAACCGGTCCCAAGATACCGATACCTGCAGACCTCGCGGAAGCACTCAACAGTTCTAAGAAGAAGAAGGGAGAATATGATTATGACTACACTGAGCCGACATTACCGCCGTCGTTGCCGAACTTAAAGTAAGTATCAGTTGACCACTTAGCCACATTGTGCTGTATAGTCTAGACTAGATTACACATATGGATGTAGTGCTCTATACTTCACTTTTCGACTAAGTGATATCCATAAATTATGTTGGAAACTTCCGAACACAGTCCTGATGATTAAATGTAGCAGAATAAAGATAAAATTTTGTCTGTGGCTGTAATAAAAACTCAAGCAATAATTCAAACGTTCGTATATTCTGTTTTTAGGATCATCCCCTTCGTAGCGGCCGACGCGGTGGTCGACGACGAGGCAACCAAGGAAACCCTCACTTACCCTATCCTTGAAAGAGAAGATAAATTCCCGGTGTACTACCCCAGTACCGCCACCAAGAACACCAAGTTCCCTGTCAGACGAGAAGACACGTACCAACCTACCCAGTACCCAGTCTTTGTGCTGGGTAAAGTGGAGCCCTCATACCCTCCCATCAGTCATGAAGTAGATGTACCCAAAGAAAGGTATCCTGAGCGTAATGATCCAGGGGTTCATGAGTACACCGTGTCAGCTTCGTTGGGCAGTCAGGGGTCTGACGTGAAGACTGTCACGCAGGTCCCTCTGACTAGCACCACGTTTGCAGTGGAGACGCCCGCTGTCAACCTGTTCTCTCCACCAGTGGAAACTGAAGGTAACAAAAAACGTACTATATTCAACATGACACCTGCTTTTCATTTCGGATATTAAAATTATCGTGTCGAGGTCGGTATCGCTACGTTGCACTAATATGTACCTACGTTCGTAAGCGCTAGGCTCGCGTGGTGGATTACGGCCGAGGCCTGTATTGTGCTAATTTTAAAGTAATTACTTAGTATGGGAAAGTGGGGTAACATCGGCACGCTATGGCAGATATTTAATAAAACACACCTCTGAAAGAATACAAATCAACTTTAATAGGCTAGAAACGTTAAGTTTGTTTAATAAATTAAATATTTTGCAGTTGATATTACTTTTTTCATAATTCTAAATAACAAAAAATAATCATTAATAGGTCATAAAAGTGATGTTTTTACGGTTTTGCTTCGTGCCTTGTCCAAAACCCAAATCTTATAAAATAATGACACTCATCAAAATATTCGGGTTCCAAACCCGTACAGCTTTCACGGGCGCAATTCTTACCTTTATGTTATTGCACCCATGCATGGCTCCTACACCTATGTTTCAAATAAAATATTAATAAATGTACCTACTACGTAGGTATAGCTTGTCCACCCTGAAATGACGCGCCCCACTATCGCATTAAACGCACTCGGTAACGCACCGTGTGCTTAAAATGCGGTAGTGAGTGTCATTTCAGAGTAATGTCTACTCTGAAATGACGCTCACTACCGCATTTTAAACACACGGCGCTAAACATACTACCCGATATTACCCCGTACGGTTTTGCCCCAAACGCACTTTAGATAGACAAAATAAAAAATAAGCTAAAATCATGGTGTATTCACACTTTAATGCATGCTTTATCTTTGTTAAACAACTATTTTCACTAACCTTCTTCTTCTTTTCGTGTGTTTAGTGACTAATCTGGACGCGTAGCATGACAACCATAGAAACGAGTTTTCTGCCAAACCATAGAAACGAGTTTTCTGTCATTTTTAGACAAAATGACAGATTGTGTTTGTTTATCTGTCATTTTGCCTATTCTTCCGTCGACAAAACCCGTTTCTATTGTTGTCATTTATTTTTATTTTTTCATTAAAGCCGCTCATGGGCCTCTGACTAGGCTTCACACGCCGCCGTCGAGAAATATTTCTCAGGCATGCCGCGATGTTTTTCTTTTTTGAAGCAAGTGATAATTACACAATACGCACATGAATCCGAAAAGTAAGAGGTACACATATACGAGTATAATGGCACCCTTGTTTATTTCAAGGAATGTCATATCAATATACCATAAAAATATTTTTCTTATTTATTATCTTTGAGGATGCACCGACAACATAGTTTTTTTTTTTGAGAAACTACAAAGTGGCCAGCCACAGCGAGAAAATGCGCGCGGTAATTTGAAAGATGTAAGAAACTACACTGCCACGCCCTGGTTTTACCGCCATACCGTTATTTGACTGTATAAGTCAAATTATTTTAATTTTATTTTCATTTATTATTGACATAATCTACTCATTACAAAGTTTTTTTATGAGTTGTCTGAGTTTATTCTTGCCTGAGCAACCGACAGCAAGTTCGTCATGCTACTAACTAAGCTGTGCTGCTGAGGAGTTTGTTGCGCCAATTCTTCTTGAAGTGACTGTCTTATGTAATTTTGGCGTTCGAAAAGTGCTGATTCACAGCCTAGTTTGAATAAATGACTTTTGAATATCCGGTTTTAGACTAATGTACTTGTAATTAATAAAAACTTTATGAATAAAGAAAAAGTAGACTGAAAAAAGTAGTCAATTCAGGTTTTGCAATCTGTGTTATCCTATATAAATATTATTTCAGGTGGCTTCCTCCCGAAGGGTTCAGGCGTCATTGACGAGTATTTCGGGGTATACCCGAGCACCCCATCGGGCCCGGCCGTGCCCCATCTCACCACCTCCATGCAGCTTGATGTCATCAAAGACTTACATGGTGAGATAAAGATCTTCACGGTGGAAACAACAGACATTATGAGAAATTATCAATTGTCCAAAGAGTCATGACTTTCATTTAAGGAAAATCTAAGTCTAGCTGACTCTCTGACAGAGCTTCCTTACTTTTGTTGTGTCCCTCATATCTGTGCTGATATAGTTCGTCGAAGCAGAAATGTTTTGTGTGTTTTGACGCAACACACACCAAAGGGGTTGTCCTCAATCACCGGCAAGACATGAAATATTATGGTACGAGACACGTGGAGAAAATTTAATAAATACTAAAATCTCGACAAATTCAAAACATTTGAAAAGCCTATTTTGATCGTGTGGAAAATTAGATGAAGGAGGTCTGCGTGTAGGTCCACTTCTTAAGACTATGATTATATGAGAGAGTCTTCTAAAATAAATGGATAGTGCACATAATCTTATTCCAATTAAGATTAAGCGCTATTTTAATGTGTGTGTATTTTAATTAATAAAACATCACGACATACACGCACATTATACATAAATAAATATATACGTAAATAAATAAAATGAATTTTAGTTTTCATCATCATCGTCCTGTCCTTGTCGCACGTTACGTGGGATTGGCGCAATGCTTTTTCTTTTTCCACTCGCCCCTGTCAGCCGTCACGCTATTAATTTCGCAGATTTAATTAATGAAATTTAGTGGAGGGGCGAGCAATTTTAATTTAAACGGAGTCCGCTTATTTGTTGCAGGTGAGTGTTTAATAGACGGGCAGCACGTGCCGGGTGGGCAGAGCATCGTGCTGGGCTGCCAGCTGTGCACGTGCTCGTGGGTGGAGCTGACTTGCGAGCGTAGGCCCTGCGCGCCCGTCGCGCCCCCCTGCCGCCGCCTGCCTGTCTCCAACCACTCGCGCGACCCTTGCTGCGGGGACGTCGACTGCAAACCGGGTAAAGTACTGCATACATATCATGCCTTATGGAATTGTGGATACATTTTACAAATCCATGTAGCTCAAATAAGAATATAATATTATGCCACGTGGAGGTAATATACTTACCAGTTATCAGCAACAGTACCTTTTCAACTTCTTCAGGTCAGCGCCAAGTCTAGTGTATTGGGACTGGATATCACTATTATACTCTATTAAAATAAATAGTTTTTGAATTCTAGAGCGAGCTGTAGTACTGAACTATATGTATATTCCTTTACAGAAACTACTTCCACCGAAACATCTGCAAACGCAACTGTGGAAAAAGAAAACAAAGAGGGTGACTCCACGGTGGAAGTGCCCCATACAACATCTGAGCCTTTAGCAGGTGACCCCCTTTCTAATCAGACAGACATAGCTAACATTAAAGCAAATAATACCGAGAAGGTGGCAATAATGGATGTCACTACTCCACCACAAGGAAATACTGAGTCTGTTCAGAAAAGCACTACTACAGCTGTTCCTACTACCAGTTCCACGAAACCGACTCCCAAACTGACGACTATCACCACCACGCCTGCTCCGGTCAGGCAGGTTGACAATACTTCTTCTGAAGAAGACGAAGATGATGACGGCGAGTTTTCGTTCGGCAGCGTACTGAAGCTACTTCTCAGTGATTACGAAACGACGACCACTCCGAGTAAGAAGCCCTCAACCAGAGCTCCCACTAAGCCTCCCCCCACCGCTCCGCCTGTCCGCAGCCCCTCTACCAGCACACCCTACACCAGCAGACCTGCAGAAGAAACATTCTTTAAACCTCTCCCGCCACGTCCGCATGTCATACAACCAAACACAGTCAACAGGATAGACCATCTAGTACTCGGCGAGGCCACTGCCATAAAGCGAACCACTCATCGACCCATCACGAACAACACCACTAAACGTCCAACACATCAGACGTATGAACGTTCGACACCACAGACGCATGACACGTCAGAGAGAAGACCAGTGATGCAGGAGGACTCAGTCCCGTTCACACCTGTGGCGACTGGAGGACCCCGGCCTCCAAGCCTGGGAAGTCTACCAGGCGTAGGTTCAGGTCTTCTGAAGTTGGCTGGCTGTAACATCTACGGGAGGATGTACAGGGTCGGGAGGATCATCACGGAGTTGTCCACGCCGTGCACGGAGTGCTGGTGCACGGAGCTGGGTGTTCAGTGCAAGCCGCTGGATTGCTGAGAATCGGAGAAGATGCTTGATGAAGAAGTTAGTTTTATAACTCCAGGAATATGCACTCACTACTGGTCGTGTTTTGGACCTTGGAACCTTGTGATTTTCTAGGTGTAATATTTACGCGGTTTAAAAGACGATAATATAGTGGGATCTTCTCCAGCTTAAGATTGATATTATGATAATGGTGCGATTGTGAAGTAATTCTAACGTAATAATAATTTGTACATTAAGTAGTAATTGTGAAACGTAAAACGAAATGACTGTTTTTGAAACCTGCGTGCACCATTGCGTACTACATGAAAATGAATACCTGTAAGGGATTTCACGCACTAGACGGCCACGACCACGACCAGTGGTCGCAGCGACCAGCTACACTATAGAAACCGATACGAATCAGCGGCCAACAGCTGGCTGGAGTCGTGCTCGTCTAGTGCGCGAGATCCCTTAATGTAAGTCAATGTCGTCGAAAAAGATTCAGTGTCCGGTAGTGATTATTCATATTCTTTCAGGAGCTTTAGTTAAAATATTTATTAACATAAAATGGCCGGCAATGATCTCATACGACATAGACTATTATAGACTTGAACATTTCGTACACCTAGTGGTAAACAGATGGAGTGCCTGTGTGTAGTAGCTGAGCAAAGTGTGTCGCCACAGTAATTGGTAAAGTTGCACCTAGATTGCAGTTGATCGATGACATGAACCAATGGACCGTAAGACCGTTCCGATCGCTCCAATGTACGGCAGCCGGATAACGTTATCAATCACAATCTAGTTCCACAAAGTGAGACACTTCGAGTGACAGAAGGACCTACGCATGCTGGCACTCCATTTCTTGATACTCTGTGTCACGAACCTTCGGCGTTCCATTTGACTGAACGCGTCACAAACTGTAGTGCCTTAACAACGTTACATGATAGCCTCAATGTATTTTAGATTCGTATTGTAGATTATAATATAACAGTTAAATAATATCTAGTGTTAGTTGAGCAAATAAATCGAATTAAACATTTATTGAGTTTGTTTTATGAGTATTTTTTGTATTTCATGATAATCGAGAGCATTTGAAATAAGATGCGGACGTAGCAATAATAATCATCATCATCATTCTCCTGCCCTATGTATTAGCGGTGCGCGCGACATGTCCCTTTCTTCCATATCATCTTCCACACAGTCCATCCATCGTTTCTTTGGTCTTCCCCTACTCTTATAGCCATCGACATTCATACTCAACACTTAACAAAGCTTACGTACGCAATACGAAGCAATTTATATTATAAGGTAATTAATGAAACGACATTATAATATGAAAATTGAACTTTTATAAGATTACAATAATCGCAATATAGGTGTAAGACACTGGACGATACTATCGCACTATACAAAATAACATCAATGTTGCAACACTTTCAGTAGATAAAATGATATGTATTTTTTGGGCAGTTGAGATCATAATCCAAGAGTTCAGCATTATCAAACTAAAGTAAAGGCTTGTGCAGATGACTTTCATGCTCGTTATGATTAGCCGTGCTATCATCTGAAACTACGTGGGTTAAACAAGTATCCGAGATAAAAATTAATGTCATATTCAGGGACTTCAACTTTGCATTTAACATTGTTTTTTATCTCTGGTCTAAAGCCTATACCGCCATTGTACCTACCTACAGCAGCAGCGTTCTGCCTACTACTTCGGTTCCTTCAGGCGTATCTAATGATGTGCAATGCCTCTTTTTTCATAACTTTGACTCATCAATGTCTTTTAAAAAGCTTATTTTTACTTATTTTTAACAAATCGAATCGACAATTTGTGAAGGATCCATTTTATTGAGTAGACTGTGAACTTATTCTTAGCTCATCTGACTCCAGATGCGATGGTGACTTTTATGCATATTTATGACATTGTGAACAATTGTGGTTTCATATTTTGTAGGCACAGTCAGCAACAAAAGTCGATTACCAGTCAGTTTTCGAAATAAATTTTCAAATCGAGCAAAATCAATCTCCCAATCGGCGTAGCCTTTTCTCAACTATGTTAGGGTCGGCTTCCAGTCTAAGTGGATGGAGCTGAATACCAGTACTTTACATGGAGCGACTGCCTCTCTGACCTCCACAACCCAGATGCTGGGTAACACGACACCCCTTGGTAGTTGACAGGTTTGGCGTCTGACTACTCGTAAGTAAAATTTTAATAATATTTAGCTAGTAAATGAAATGCAAAAATGCAGATTATCGATCCATTTTGTGTCAATTCAGATGATGTGTGTAGGTAGCAATGTTAATCGACTTTTCTTGCTACGTCAGGCACCGCGCCTACACTAGGCCCGCCAAGAATGTTTCCGTTCAGAAGGGTTGGGCAGAGGTGTACCTATGTACACCCACATTTCACCGGTTATGTTTAAATCCCATGTAAATTATGTATAAATACGTTATGTATATTACGTTTTTAAATAATAACAAAAGCACAGGTTCAATTAAGTCATGTATTATAACTGAAGTCAGTGTTGACTAGATAATCTCTTTGGTTGCAGTCATTTACATGCTAGGTATTTTTTAACAATTGTAATAATGGACATTTACTTCGTATTGTAGATGGACAATTATGTTAGATAAAATCGAAAAATAAGACACAACTCAGGCAATAACGTAAATTAATGGTGTGATTTGAAATACTTACAATTATTTTAACATTTTTGTTTTTGTGACCTGAGGATCATCAGTTCGTTTTTATCAATGTTTTTACTGTTTACAGATAAAATAGAAGTACGTAGCTTGTCATGTATGTTTAAGTTAACAGTGTCCAGTTACTTTGATAAGATAATAGGTCGTTGCTTATTTATCTACTTTAGTGCCAATTAAAGTTGCGCTAATGAGGAATATTAACACAAAATTCGCGATAATATAAAATATTTGTGGAAAAAAGACAATTAAACAACGATACGTGAGATTACATAATAAATGTTTATGAAAGAGTTTTTGAAGATATTTAATTACAATTGTACTTGATCGCTACTAACATTAGAATAATCATAGAACCGTTGCATAAGTACAAAGCTTACAAAATATCACTAGCCAACGTTTTGATGCAAAACAATCGAAAGGGTGATTTCACAGAAATCAATAACATTAATAACTCCGCCATTACCACATAAATTCGAGAGAAATACCAAAATTTAACAATCCTGAATTATTAGGCATGCACCACATTTGGCTGCTCTGAATTATATATTCGATACCGTAATAGGTACACGCGACCAAACGTTACCTACAGTCGTTTAGTTCGAATAGGGTTAGGCGGAGTCACAATTTAGAATTTATGACTTATTTTACATTTTCCTTAAAATATTAATTCCAAAGAACATTGTACATAACGCTTACTCCTAGAACGTGAAAAAGATCCATAAATCGTATTATACGGCGAAGTCGAATACCTTTGTAATGTATAGAGTACAAAGGTAAAATTCCCATCAAAAGCTATTCTAAGCCACGAAACCACGAATAGCGGACGGATGAGTACAAATTGCACTTTTCATTGAGACGCAAATGTTCCGCGGCCAGGGTTCAGGTCTGGTCGGCGTAGTCGGTGCACCACGCGTAGTACAAGGTGGCGACCACCAGGCCGGCCACCAGCAGTGCCCCTGAGACCACGCGACATGCTATCACGTACGCCTTCTTGTTATTTTCACCTGTAACCGAAGAAAACAATAATAAATATAAAATAGAATCTATTTTGAAAGAGAGAAAAGAAAGAAAATGTTTATTTGACACAGTATATGCAATGCATACATTCAAAGAAAATTAAAAACTTTATATAAAATATAAATATAGGATTATGTGTGCCTCAAGGCCGTTCATTTCAGCCATGAACGGGACGATGCTGTCTGACTATGATTTTCAAATGAATCGAGGACGAGAGCAAAAATGTTCATAAAATTTTGTTTAATGTTAAAAGCCTTAGTATTAAAATAAACGAAAACATAAAACTCACCAGTGAACACAATGAAGGCGAGCGGTATCCCGACACCCGCGCCGAGGATGTGCGCGGCCCAGGCGACATACTCGTAGGAGGCGTGCGCGTGCGCAGCGGCCGGCACGCCCAGTGGAGCCGGCGCGCGGACCAGTGCCCAGCACATCTCCGACGTGCCCAGTACCACCACGCTCAGTGGACGGAACCACCACAGGGGGATGTGGCCGAACCTGTGAGGAAAAATTGGATGGATATCGATAGGGTACTTTTTAGAAGAAAATTATAGTGGTATCATCATTTAAAGAGATCGTGCGAATACTAGGAGTCAGAAAACGAATTGTGTATTATTGATTTTATTCATACTAGTAAGGTACAAAACTATATCGATCGGCAATTACCTACTGTTACAGTTCAAGGAAAAACAACAACTACATTACAAAATTACAAAAATGTCATATGAGAATTCAAATTTTTTTTTAGGAAAATAAACTCACCTAAGACACACATTAGCAATATGTGCAGTCAGTAACGCATAGACAGCCGCAGACGCACCGACGACACGCACGCGGGGCTGCAGGACGCCTGCACCGAGTGCGCCAGCCGCCACGCCACCGGCCCACAGCACCACCACGCGCCACGGACCCTGCTCACGCTCTAGAGGCCAGCCCACCTGAGAAACATAGGAGAGGTTAATATGTACACTGAACCATTTTCGAGAAGTAAAATCGTCCATCATCCATCAAATTTTAAGACCAAATATATAGTTGTTCAAGATGGTACTCAGCACTTCAAGATGGTACTAAGCACTTAATGTAGGTGTTCAAGATGGTACTCAGCACTTAATATTGACTGGAGTCACCAAATATTTTTCCAATGAAAAGATTGGAATGATTAAAGACATGCCTAGCAATGAAAGCCACAGATAGACAGAATATTAAAGAATACTTACAGCCAGCGCAACGAGCGCATTCAGAGCCAGGTGCGCATGACTAGCGTGCACGAAGCCGTAGGTGAAGAGCCGCCAGGGCTCGCGCCACCACGCATTCGGGGACCACTCCAATGTCGCGCGCATGTCGTCGGACAACAATATGTGGATGAGTACCTAGAAACAACAAGAAGTCTAACGTTAACATCCAGCTGGACTGACTCAACTAGCAGGAACTTGATAAGAAAAGGGATTCAAAATGGTTTTATTGATGAATCTTAGATTCAAACAAAATAAAAGATGAAGTGATCAAGACAGAAGATGGTTGTGATAAATATACTTACAAAAAAAATTATCATAGAGACTATAAAATACGGTGGTTTCAATAAAGCTATGAGCTTGTCTTTTCTTTTCTCAAACTTGGTCTTCGCGAATGCTTTCTGTGACTTCGTAATTTGAGGGTATTTGTTGTGTACTCCAAGCGTGAGGCCGGCCTGCAGCCGTGACTTGTGCTTAGCTGGGTGCCCGCTGGTGGGGAGCAGGCGCCTGTTCTCTCCAGGGCTGTTGGTGTTGTCTCCAGGGCGCTCTTCCTCGTTCTCGGTCCAGGCACTGGCCGGCTGCTGGCCATTTGGCAAGATCCTCCTGCCATGATGCACAGGCACTTGCTCCACATTTAGTTGCACTGTCTCGCAGTCTTCGGCATCTGGCGCCATGGTCACTGCTCCGCATGTTCTTTTGTCAGCACGACATTATAGCTCCGCTCCGTACTGCTCTCGGTCGCCTGTGTCGAACAAATGTAATCAATCAGTAACGCGCTCGCGAATTTATACAAAATGAGAAGGAAAATATGTTTCAGTTAACTAATTAGGAATTCCATATTAATTGTGTTGGGATGAGGTCACATTCATCTGTCAAGCACAACGTTATATCTAGAATATCTACCTAGTTTAGATAATGTATTTATTACAAATTAAGTGGGGAATTGTGTTTAATGGATTGAATTGAAACACATTCAATTAATTTACCTTTATATTAATTAACCTTTCAACTGTAGTATTGAGGTGAAATAAGGAAAAACGGTATTTAAAAAGTATCCTGATTATTTACACGTGTAAATCAAAAATAACTATCTAAACCATTGTAATCTTAATCATAATAATTCAAAAATAACATCAATCATCAATGGAACTACACTTGGGAGCAAATAAATCGAGCCACTTCCTTTTTCACGCATTATGGTAATTATTTTTGGTATTAAGGAACGCATCGATTCGAAACATATATCGCCTAAAAGGGTATTTAATAACCTTTACAATGAGGGTAGTTAGTTGTCAAAATTTCATTTTTATTAAAGTTTAAAGGGTAGAATAAAATTATCGCATTTAATTTGCTTATGACATTTTTATTGTACTCTGTTAAGAAAAGATTAAATTTGAGGTTTTTGTTAATCATACCCATATTACTTGTTATTGTTGTCTTTATCTGTGTCTGTGTAATCAAAATAACCTGATAAAATGGATACTACACCGACGGAAGCTGCCCAAGTTGTAGCTTTACTTGAGGTTGGACACGGACAACGTGAAGTGGCACGCAGACTTCATTTGAGTCGTTCAAAGGTACAGCGGGTATACCGCAGGTATCTGGAGACTGGTGCTTTTGTTCGGCGACCTGGAACTGGCCGACCACGGGCAACAACAGAACGTGACGACCGCTTTATTGCAACCAATTCGTTGCGCGACCGTGGACTTAATGCTGTTCAGCTACAGCAAGCGTTACGTGACATTCGAGGAGTCGCAATCAGTAGGTGGACAGTGAGACGAAGACTAAAAGAACGAAATTTAACATCACACAAACCAGCAACTGGCCCAAAATTGACTGTAGCTCATCGCCGATCTCGCTTGGAGTTTGCTCGAGAACACATTAATTGGACGTTAGAAGACTGGAGGTCAGTTTTGTTTTCTGACGAGTCAAGAATCTGTCTTTTTAGCAATGACGGGAGAAACCGAGTGTATAGACGTCCTGGTGAAAGATTTGCCCAATGTTGCATTCGAGAAACGGTGAGTTTTGGTGGTGGTTCTTGTATGGTGTGGGGAGGAATTTCTCTAGACGGAAAAACGGAACTTGTCTTCGTCGACCCCGCCAACGATGGCAGTGGTAGACGTGGATTAACAGCTGACCGATACATAACTGACATTCTTGAAAACCACGTAATGCCGTATGCTGGTTTTGTCGGAGAAAATTTCTTGTTTATGCATGACAATGCGAGACCTCATACCGCGCAGATCGTTACGGAATACTTGTCTGCGATCGGGATTCAACAAATGGTATGGCCAGCACGAAGTCCCGATTTGAACCCGATCGAACACCTATGGGACGAGCTAAAACGGAGAGTCCGAGCCAGGGTTCCCGCTGTTTCATCCATTCCCGAGCTTAAAGTCGCTGTGCTTGAAGAGTGGGAGAACATACCACAATATGTCATCGTAACGCTGATCAGATCGATGACTAATAGGCTACAAGAATGTATCAGGGCCCGGGGGGGTAATACCAGTTATTAAGAATATTTTTTTTGCAATAATTTTGTTTTTTATTGTTTTTATGGACTGTTTTAGCCCTACTAAATTTTCTATCAAAATTACCATTTTTCTTGCAGAGCCAATAATTTATCATTCAATAAGGTTATTATTCAATAATTTACCCTCATTGTAAAGGTTATTAACTAAACTTTTAGGCGATATATAGTTCGAATTGATACGTTCCATATTACCAAAAATATTTACCATTTTACGTGAAAAAAGGTAGTGGCTCGATTTATTTGCTCCCAAGTGTAGATCAAATACGATATTTAAATCCTGGTAAAATGGGGCTAAAATTAGATAAATACACCTTTACATCAAGTTTGCGGTTAGGTTCACGTAGCACCCGATCGTTGTTTACTGCTAACTTTTGGACGCCAAATCTATATATATATCGGAAGTTTGTTTCATGTTAGATTCAGACGTCAGTTTTATACAGTTAACGTAAAAATAACTAAGATATTATACCCTCAAACTGAAATGGAATTAACAACCTATACCTATAGTGTTAATGTCAGGTAGAATTATCGTATCAGTCAATAAATCAGAGGTGTTCCAACTAACAAACTATACCTATACAGTTAATGTCAGGTAGGATTGTCGTATCTTTCAATAAATCAGAGGTGTTCCAACTAACAATCTATACCTATATAATGTCAGGTAGGATTATCGTATCAGTCAATAAATCAGAGGTGTTCCAACTAACAACCTATACCTATACAGTTAATGTCAGGTAGGATTGTCGTATCTTTCAATAAATCAGAGGTGTTCCAACTAACAATCTATACCTATATAATGTCAGGTAGGATTATCGTATCAGTCAATAAATCAGAGGTGTTCCAACTAACAACCTATACCTATACAGTTAATGTCAGGTAGGATTGTCGTATCTTTCAATAAATCAGAGGTGTTCCAACTAACAATCTATACCTATATAATGTCAGGTAGGATTATCGTATCAGTCAATAAATCAGAGGTGTTCCAACTAACAACCTATACCTATACAGTTAATGTCAGGTAGGATTGTCGTATCTTTCAATAAATCAGAGGTGTTCCAACTAACAATCTATACCTATATAATGTCAGGTAGGATTGTCGTATCAGTCAATAAATCAGAGGTGTTCCAATTAAAAACCTACATCTATACAGTTCATGTCAGGTAGGATTATCGTATCAGTCAATAAATCAGAGGTGATCCAAATAACATCGATAGTTTCACGTATTGATTAATCATCAAAGGCAAAGAGTTCACTAAGGTTGTGATAGATCCAGCACCCTAATTCGTAATACACTTTCAATCACAATCTGAATGATTTTGAAGGATATTGCTAAACCATCGCTTCATATGTTCGAAAAATATGTTTGCTCAACAACGTAAATAACGCAATGAATGTTGTTGAATTGCCAAAATGAAACCCATTGCTACTGATAGTGTGTTACATAAACCAGCTGGATCTGGAAAAGATAGAGTGATAGATTTAAAACTGAGTTTATCTTAGCATTGATTTTCTCATTATAGTTTTAAATCTTAAGTTTGCCTCGTTGGTCGCAAGCGCAACCGCTGAGCATGAGGTCCTGGGTTCGAGTCCCGGGTCAGGCAAAATGATATTGTTTTTCAATCTGGAATTTCTCAGTAGTAGCCCGGAGTCTGGATTTGTGCCCGGTTGATGGCAATAGGCTAGGCCCTCTATTACATGGGACTCAAACATAACTGGCGAAATGAGGGTGTACTATAGGTACACTTCTGCCTATTCCTTCAGGGATGACAGGCGTGATGTTATGTATATCTTTAATAACATCCAATTTTTAAACATGCATAGGTGATAAAGAAAATAATTATTATATTTCGAGAGCTTCATGCACTGTTATGAAACATACGGCTACAATATGGGGAAATAATCGTTTCAATCACAATAAACCTTAACAGGATGAATAAATAATAAAATTATATAATAGACACACTAATAAAAGATCATAATTATATAGTATCATATACATACGCACACAGGTTTTCCCGTTAGGATTAATAATAGTTAATCCCGATTTTTATTAGTTTACTATTATCACAATAAAATGAACCGGAAAATACAATTATGCAATTGTGTGACGATGGGCGCGTGCGCCGTGTTCTCGTGTGCAAGTACATAAGGTACCTATCTCGCTTGTTTAGACCTAGTTATGGCAAGATTACATAAACATAATAATCATAATTTCATTATTAACAGGGTTCATGTACAAAAACCGACTTAATATATTGTAAAATGTGTGATGTACATGAGAGCAAATAAATAAAATAAATATTACATCACTACACCACGCCCGTGTTGGGACCTAGGTAAGCGCAGAGGTGTTTAGAAAACTCATATTTCGCCAGTTATTGTAATACCCTAGGCCCTAGGTGGCGGCCTATTTCCATCAAGTGGATACGAACCCATACTCCGGACTGCTACTGAGATGTTTTTTTGACCCAATAACAGTGCCCGAGAACGAAGCCAGAACCCACAAGTACATACATAGGTAAACCCCAATTACATTATCTTCCTGTAGTGCAGTTTATAGGATTACGAATTGCGCCCAGAAAACTGAGATACTGTTATAGTTCCATAATCATCAAATGGAGTCAACGGGAATCTATGGGTTAATTCACCAGCAAAATACCTGTTTCGGCGGCTTAACAGTTAACTGATTAACTCTAAGGTTTGTTTATCATTCCGCCTGACGCAGGTCCTCACCGGACATGGTTGTTTCGGGAGGTTCCTTCGTATCAGGCGGGAGAAAACGCCCGGTTGTCATCACTGCGTGGATCGCCCGGAGGACACGATGGAGCATACGGTGGAGGTCTGCCCGGCTTGGGCAGAGCCTCACCGTGTCCTCGTGGAGGCGATCGGTGGCGGGGATCTCTCGCGTCTGGCCCTGGCCATGGTACGGAGCGAGAGGGCATGGGAGGCCGTCACCTTCTTCTGCGAAGCAGTAATGCTCGCGAAGGAGGAGGTAGAACGCGTGAGGGAGAGGCAAATTTCACGCCCTCACGCCCCTAGCTGCCGCAGGAGACGCCCTGGGCGTCGGGAATCACAGGCCGAATCCCGGCCACCGTAGGCGCGGGCTTGCGGACGGTGAGCAATGGGTAGCTCGCCGTCCAATAAGGACCAGCAGTGCTATTCTGTAACCATCTCACCGTGAGAACTTAGGTGAAGTGAGCACGGAGTGAGCTGTCATTCCACCTGCTGCTAGGGACTGACAGCTCACTCCGTGCTCACTTCACCTAAGTTTTCACGGTGAGATGGTTACAGAATAGCACTGCAGGCCCGGGTCGACGGCGCGTTGTGTTCCACGCGCGAGTCTGACACGCCCTCTCGAGTGGGAGAAGTTATTTGATAATTTCCCATTCAAAAAAAAAAAAAGGTTTGTTTATCATATCATTTGTTTATGTATGATTAGCCCAAATATGTATATTTATGTGAGTGGACTATATTTAGTTAGTTTTAGAAGACAGACTAGAAAATGACCACTGCTTACTCCGGCATAGTCAAATTTATTATGAATATTTGATATAAGCAATTTTTAAGAGTTCTCACGATCATTAACTCTTAGGCCTCGTTTACGGAGACTCGGGGCGTCGCGCGTCGCGTTTGGCGGCGCGGCCCGCATATAGGGCGTTGTATGAGTGCGTTTACGGAGACGCGATTTTTGACGCGGTTGCTTGAAATGCAGGCGGAGCCCGCGGATGGCGTGTACGAGGCCTTACTTATCAAACGACTAACAAGCCGCGGTAACATAATGTTTGTAGCTTGCACAGAGCAAAAAAAGCTTGCTCAATGTTTCAGGAGGATAAGCCTTAAAGATTAAACAGAGTTTAGGTATGTATAGCCGAATCACTGCGGTTTTACTGTACATTAACGTGTGTTTAGCACCGTAGCAACAATTTATGCAAAATTCACGCAAATGCTAATAATATTCATGTTGTTACGTAGGAACATAATGTAATACGTATTTGATTAATAATATATTCCTCAAACTAACATGTTGATAACGTCGCCTGCTATCACTTTTAGCACAATTATTTAAGGAAAATCTACCTGTCCAGTGCGACAATCCAGCTTCTGAAATAGTAACTGACGTGTGACCCATACGATTGACGTATGTAACCACAGTAACATAATAATTGTCGTGTGTAACAGGTAAATAATTGTAACTTGACCCGAAAAGGATGTATATATCCAAAATTTAACGATAGAGTTTCTATTTAGTACAAAAATAACAAGTTGGAAGATTAAACCAATATTATAATTATGAAGAAAAAAGTGAAATCATTTCCCATTCACTTCATAAGGGCAGATAGAACCCAGATATTCAGAAAACTGGAGTAAGATGTGTTTGTTCCTGTGCTAACACGGTAAGATCAACCTGCCCTAGGAAACGTATTGCAATGATTGCAACCATGGTTCCATGGATGTTCTCTCGTAGGGTCTCCCCTACGTCATCTCGGCCGTGAAGTGGCGTAATAGTGGCAAAGGCAGTATCTGTATGACTACATACAATACATTTTTTCAGGTTTATGTTGCAAAGTCGGAAAAATCTAAGTCGGAGTATTTTGCAGTACCTACTTAAACTAAGCTAATAGAGGTTTCTATTTCATCTTCAGTTTTACTTATTTTGCAGTGTAGACGTGTTCCTTCCCGATTAAGGCGTGCCTACCTACTGTATATTCCTGTGACCATTGCAAGCAACCAGTTCCACCAGTGCCTATGGTATGGACCATAATATAGACAATAATATTAAGATGTATCTTTATTATAATAATATGTCATTTTATTCTAATTATTATTGAACCTTTAGAGGTTTGAGGAACAGGGTGTTCACTCATGCTCATTAGAAGAAGGAGGATCCTCCGACCAGACCAGGGTGTCGTGTCTGGCGGGCAACTGCCCGATGGTTGTTGTCGGATAGTCATATACAATCGATCGCGCGGTAAACTCTAATTGTGCGATGCAGGATTTGTGTGACGTCAGGATGTTGTGTGACGTCAGGTCTTTGATGCGTAGTGTGAAATCTTCCGGGCTACCAGTTCAGTTAGGTGTAACTTGTTCTTAGTGTATATCAATGACTTACCATTCTATTTAAAGGATATCTATGAAGCAGTACTTTTTGTAGATGATACTTCTCTTATTTTTAAAGTAGACATTAATAGACAAGATTTTGACGATGTGAACAGTGCACTCTCAATGGTTACGTTGATACAGCTCGGTTAGTCTATTTTAGTTATTTCTAAAAACAGTGATATTCACAATGTTAATACTAGAAATAAGGACAAACTACGAGCTCCCTTTCACCGGCTTCATAAGGTTCATAACTCATTTGTTGGGCTTGGTATAACCTTTTATAACAAGCTACCTTCTTCTTTGCTAGATTTGCCTTTTAATGCGTTCAAAACTAAAGTAAAATCCAACCTTTGTTTAAAAGCATACTATTCTATCAACGACTACTTAAATGATAAGAATAGCTGGTCGCTGTGATTAACTCAAGACAATTTTTAAATGTTCTTTCTCCAGAATTAGCTTGCCTACTGACAGGATATATTTATATGCATAATTGTTTATAATTTGATTTTATAAGTCAATTTTATTTTAAGTTATTGTTGACATAATCTACTTATTACAATGTTTTTTTATGAGTTGTATTGCAATATGTGGTTAGCTAGCGACCTCGACAATTGATCATATTATAGTTTATCAATTATAACTTTCAATTACAGCTATATATAGCTATATGTAAGCGGGCACGCCCTTTATGCCTGGAGGCTTTTATTTAGATATTGTTTACGTTTAGGAGTCTTTATTTTTTATTTCTGTCTGAGTACAGTTCTCGATGTTTTTGGTTGGTATAATGGCGTGTGCTAGCTGTCATATGGCTTTTCATTTATAATTTAAATTATATTTTGTGTTGCGTAATGTAAATTGTTTTGAAAACTATTATATAGATTTTTTTTTTTTCTAACTGAACAGCCAGCTGTGCTGCTGGGGAGTTTGTGGAAGTGGTGAAGGGTGGGCGTTTTGGGGGACTGTCTTATTTAATTTTGACGTACGAGAAGTGCTGATTCTCAGCCTAGTTTGAATAAATGACTTTTGAATTTTGATGCCGCCACAAACCCATTACCAAAGTAAACAACCTAAAAAAAAAAAAACAAAAGCAACCAAGTGGTGGCGCAAAGGGCGCTAACCACCTTGTGTTTTCTTGATTAATAGTTTGTAATAGGTATATGTGTATCTTTAGTATATGAGTTACTTTAAAAATATTCCTCAATTTCTCGTAATTGCACCTACCACTGTTTGTCTCTGCATCACCCAAAGGTTGACTGGTAGAAAATGCCTATGGCATTAAGTCCGCCTCTGTACATTTCTGTGCTTGAAGTATTAAATAAATAAATAAATAAAGTAGGCTAACCATATTTAGGCAAAATGTTCAAATATTGTTCAAAATGACCTCTTTCCTTAAATCTGAACAATGGATGCAATTCGTAATAACAAAAGGCGAGGTAAATCATTTGAATAATAGGTTGGGGAAAAAGTCTTTTCGCATTATAGTATGTATGAACTTGTAATAAAATCTCATTGGCTATACTATGTGTATCTGGCTGGTTTTGGTATCATTGAAAGTTTAAATTTTAAAGAACATAATTCCAAATTCAAATTAGGAAAATGTGTGATTTTTATTTGTTTTTCGTACTGTCAAGATGAGTGAATCTAATGAAGAAATTCGATACATTTTAAAATTTTACTACAAAAAAGGTAAAAATGCAACGCAAGCCGCGAAAAAAATTTGCGATGTTTATGGACCTAGTGCAGTGTCTGTGAGAGTAGCACAAATTTGGTTTAAGCGTTTTCAATCCGGAAATTTTGATGTCAAAGATGCACGTCGCTCTGGTCGCCCTATTACGGATAAAATGGATGCCATTTTTGAAAAAGTGGAGCAAGATCGGCATATTAGTAGTTACGACGTAGCTGAAGAACTGGGAATTGACCACAAAACAGTTTTGGCGCATTTGAAAAAAACTGGGTACACAAAAAAGCTCGATATTTGGGTACCTCACGAGCTCACTGAAAGAAACCTAATGAACCGTGTACTCATTTGTGATTCTTTATTACGACGTAATGAAACCGAACCATTTTTGAAGAAGCTGATAACTGGTGATGAAAAGTGGATCACGTACGACAAGAACGTGCGAAAAAGGTCGTGGTCAAAGGCCGGTCAGGCTTCACAGACTGTGGCAAAACCCGGGTTAACTCGCAACAAGGTGATGCTGTGTGTGTGGTGGGATTGGAAGGGCATTATTCATTATGAGCTGTTACCACCAGGCAGGACCATCGATTCTGAACTCTACTGCGAACACCTGATGAGATTAAAGCAAGAAGTTGAGAGAAAGCGGCCGGAATTAATCAACAGAAGGGGTGTGGTTTTTCATCATGATAACGCTAGACCTCACACATCTTTAGCCACTCAGCAAAAATTAAGAGAGTTTGGCTGGGAGGTGTTAATGCATCCGCCGTATAGTCCTGACCTTGCAGCTTCAGATTTCCACCTGTTTCGGTCTCTTCAGAATTCTTTAGGCAGTGTCAGGTTAACATCACGGGAGGACTGCCAAAACCACTTGTCGCGGTATTTTGATCAGAAGTCCCAAAATTTCTATAGCAATGGGATCATGTCCCTACCTACAAGATGGCAAAAAGTTATCGAACAAAATGGTACCTACATACTTTAGTTAAATGTAAACATACTATGTTAAAAAATGTTTTGAATTTTCTTAAAAAATGCGAAGAAACTTTTTCCCCAACCTAATATGTAAAATCTACGAAACTTACTAAACCCAGCTATTGTTTAGTTTCCAAACACCAGTCTGAGCCATTATTTTTCCTCGCCGGACTTACTAAGGTCCGCCGATAAAATAACAGAGCTAGTTCTACTCAATAATTTGAATGTAATTTCCACCTCAGTGTAACTAGGAGTCCAGCACTTTGCCAACAGCTGGGTCATAAACAATGGTCTTATTATCATGTAATAGCAATTTATTATAATAGTAACGGTACAATTGGCAGGTTGGCCCGATGGCTCCACACACGTACTTGCCAAATTCTGCCGCGAATAATAAATATCTAGCTACATATTGTTCTAGACAGGCCAATTTATTGGCGGATAGATCAAGTTCGTGGCTTTGTTTGATTAGAAATTGTGTACTTATTAATACAGACTGGTTACATATATTACATATTATATGATACATAATTATTAGTCCTTATTTACTGTTTAAATTTAGATTGCATTCCCGGGTTTAGCTGAGTTTTATCAGGTATTTATCAAAACCAAAAATGTTCCCATAAGCAAAGAAATACCTAGTAACTATTTATCGGAAAATCCGTTTTCTTTACCTTACTATAATATTTTGTCGTGTCGAGTAGAATGAGACAGTAAATTATGTTGCCGTTTTTGTATATTCCTGATAGACGTTCTTCAGCGTAACGGAGGTACGTCCGTTCAAGTAACTCGTTAATGAAAGACGTAGCAATGTCGAACCTTTGTTTTGAATGGATGTCCATTATTCATAACAGCCGCACACTTAACACTAACTACTAACAGCTGCCTTGATGAAACGTCATCTGCATGAAAAATGTTCTTTAGTATCTTTTCAAGGCTGAACTGAAATTTTCGGTACATTACAAGTTTGACTTAAATATACTCCTGCTTATCTGCTTAAATAATATGAGAGGAAAGGCTTGTACCCCGTGCCGGGCCAGGTGATAATATGAGAGGAAAGGCTACCCCGCGCCGGGCTAGGGGATAACAACAAACAAAAAAGGCTTTGAATAAAAACTACCTGATTTTGAGATACAAATAATAGACTGCGTGGGAGCAACACCTGTTGCGTATAATTTGAAGCCGCTTTAGCTCTAACTACTATTACTTCCTAAGCTCATACCAGGCATCCATTATGGACTAAACGGTGTCATAAAAGTGTCCAGGACAATACCTTCACCACGGGTGACTGACAGGATATTTAGCTAATGATGGCTTTAAACCCGCCATCAATATTCATTGCGGTTACCACGGACTTGTACGTAAATGTCTATCGGTTGTCTATCGCGATCGGGAAATACGTAAACGGTAAGGCTGCGCATGATTCGCAGAACCTATGGCATTGAGCGAGGAGCTTGTAAGTGCGTATAATTACGATAGACTGTAGGTCTACGAGTAATAACATACAAATTTGAATCAATCGAGAGCAAAGCAGTCAGTCAGTATCATTACAGTTAATAGGTATGTACTACAGTAAGTCTAGTCCTCTATCGCTTTGTGACTTCATTTTAAGAAGGTGACAATTTGTCTGCACTTTCTAATTTACAGGTGCAGTGTCAACTTTAGTTTTATTTAAAGCCAAACAGCTGGTAGTCACCCGCCACAGTCTTTATTTCGGCAAACGGAGATCAAAAGTTTGGCCTATAACGGAACAGGCGTAACATTATAGTAAATTGATCACATAGTAGGTCTACTTAGGAAAAATTCCAATTAAGCAAAAATCATATTCAGTTCATTTATGAAAATATTATGTATGTTAGAAAAAATCGACATCTTTTTAATAAAATAAGTGATAGACATAATTTTAATACTAGAAATAAAGATAAAATAGATCAACCATTTTTCAGATTATCTAAAGTACATACATCTTTTATGGGGTACTGTGTTAAATGTTACAACAAAATACCTTGTGATATTTTGCAATTAAATGAAAGAAAATTTAAAGCTCATATTAAAAGTACACTTTGTAAACAAGCATATTACAAATTAGAGGATTATATCCAAGATAAGAATGCTTGGAAACATGCTGGTCCTGCTCCATAGGATAATTTAGAATCAAGACAAAATCAAACTGGTTGCAAATTTAAGTGTATATTTTATTATTATTTTTTATTATATGACATTGATTTTACTTTCTATGACCAATTCCTCGCACACTGACTTATTAATTGTGGAATCTTAGGAGGATCGTCTACTTTTACAATGTTTGTAAATATGTGAGCACCATGTATCTATCACATAATTAGTTTATCTGTTGTTGCTTCATTTTTAATTCTTAATTCTTTTTACCTATTGTGGTATAATAATTTTATTCTAGGTGCATCGTCCTCACATATAATTATATAACTAATGTACTTATACAAAATATTGTAATTTTAAAAGAGTAACGGTGGAGTTTCTTGCCCATTCTTCTCCATACGAAAACTACCTTTTGGAAGGGGCAACTAGAATCAATTAATTTTTTTTTGTAAATGTTTGACGTTCAAAAGTGCCTTATACGGGCCTACTTGAAATAAATGATTTGACTTTGACTTTTTTGACATAAACTCTCAGACTGATAACAGCAGGAGGTAAGTTAAATTTCAACAATTATTGTGATTAACTAAAATCATTCCTGTGTCAGAGTCTTCACATTATCTACTGATCGCTTCCGCCTGCCTGTCCGTCTGTCTCGCGTCACATCGTTTCCATATTTCAATAGTATCTGCGAGGTTATCTGTCTGACTGTCACGGCCATGTGAGGTGCATGTCACCAAGTTTGGGTGTTCAATGACATAAGGTATGGGTACCTACTAAGATGTAATCTTACGGTTATAGGGAGGTATGATCGACGGATGATGGAATATTGACAGAATCGCGTTGATGACTATTTAAGGTAGTGGGTGATGCAGTGAATTACATCTGAATAAGTAGATAATATTTATTTAATCTTGACTGTAGTAAGTTTATTTAAAAATAAACATTCGTGAAATACTGTCGTTGTTACACTGGAATATTACCTATATAATTGAATGTTGACCCGAAAACAGTAGTTAAAACAAAACTTATTAATAAGTACCTAAATTACAATAAAAGGCTCCATGCAGTTTATTACCGGCGCGTGCTAAACTTCACAATTTATAAATATATTACTTATTAGGAAATTATTAACAATCATCAAACTAAGCAAAAAAAATACTCACCGATAAAAAAATGTGCATTAAATTGCACCGACAGTGCACTAACAAAAACAGCTGATCAACGTAAACAACACGACGCGACGTACTAATGACTATCTAACATCATATATGCTCCACAGACAATGTCACTCGCGCTCCAACAAACGACCGCAGACACTGCACTTATCTGCACGAATGAACGAAAATGTCCCTAAAGTTATGACTCAAAAACATTTAATATTATAAACGGACGAGCTCGAAAGCTGAGTGGAGAATGAGTGGGCACCTGCGCGTACGCCGACCTGCAGTCCCAAAACACGCACACAGACACATTTCTTTTGTGTACAGACACACCTTTAGTATCGGTGTGAACATTGATAAGATTCGGGCAGACTTTCAGTGCACTGCAGATTAATTTATATTTTTAGAACGAATCTGCTTTATATCCACGCGAATGAAACAAAAGGCACTGAAATAAATCTCGCGTGTAATGATAAGAAGTTTTTCAGATTTTGCATATTTTTGAAATATTATTTCAATAAGCGTGGTTTTTATGACACAAATTTGTTAATACCACAATTATTTTGCTTATCGTAAATAGTGGACATAGTGAAGTGATTGTATTTAGGCAGCCAAAGATGATGAATTTCATAAGTTTTCTCGATATAACCATGGTGATAATTACGATAACCGATAACACAATTAATACCATTACTCTCAAAATGCGCTTGCCACATAGGAAGAAGGGTTTAAGAGAGCTCTATTTACCCGACTGCGGCGAAGCCAAATAAGGAGGGTTATGTGTATGACCTACATATATGTATGTATGTGTGTATGTCCGTCTCTATGTTCCCTCGTAACTACTAAACGGCGGAGCCGATTTTAATGAATGATTTATTTCGTTAGATTCGTCTTAATTTTGCGAGTGTCACAGGGTATATTAAAATATAAAAAAATCCAAATGGCGGATTTTCGGCGCCAAAATATATTAAAACAAAAAGAAAACCTTCCAAACCTATCGAGTGGGGTATCAAAATGAAGGGTTTTAAAAGGTGATTACAAAAATATATACAAATTATATGTTCAAATGTATTTTGGAATGATAAAAACTAAAAAGCCGAAAATTAAAAAAGTTATAGAAAAATAAAACCCCAACTGAAAATAGATAAACAAGCATTATAATCTATAAAATTTTGGTATTGCAGGCGGACAAAAGTTACACCATATTTTAGGTTATTGGTTTGTCTCCGCCCTTTGGAACAAAAGGCATTCAGGCTTACTTCCATATTAATGAATATTCATTTAGTTAAATAACACATGGTAAGAATTATATTATATGTTTACACATCACGTGTGCAGGACTGGTTCAAGTTCAAGCTGTGCCCGCATTGGACAGGTGCTGCTGCTGCAAAAAAACGCACAAGACGCACCATCTGCTCCCAGCATTCCTGAATAAGAAGACAAGCACGCTCCCAATTATGCGCTGCTGGAGTGAAAATATAATTGTGTTATTTTGAGTAGGTAATGCTGGTGTTCGTAGTTTATTTGTTACTCATCATTATGAGCTGACTGATGGATCTTAATAATGCCTTTAAATATTATCTTAGGAAACTAGGTTTATCATTGTCGTTCCTAGACTACATCCACGAAGAGTATTTTTGATTAAGTTCTAGTTTGAGTACCAAACCGTCTTCTTGGAATCTTGAAGCGCGGTCAGTATAGTATAAAGTACTCTGTGGTAGTGGTAGAATGCGCTCTGTATGTGCTCGCGTCAAACGAAATTGACGCGAATGTATAACAGCGGTAGAGAATGCAGTCCTTGTTTTGATCGAAACTTAACAGCAGTTAAGTTTTAATCTAAGCAACGCTTTTGCCTGAACTTTACGTCGTTTTAGAAACGTCATTAGTCTACGGATTGAAACTACTCCAGTGACCGACAGCATAAAAAGAGAAGAATAATCATCTTTCCAGGAAATAACGTTACGTGGGTCACCAGACATAAGTTTTTATTCACCACATGTTCATATTATCTAATGTAAAAATAAATTATTCAATTATGATACATTTATTTTTACTACAAATTGCATTATTCCGTGGATAATTTCTCGAACGTTATAGTATCTACATACTGCAGACACTACATCATATACTTACACTATGCATTCAGTAATATTATGTATTATACTCGTTTATTGATTTTGCATTATTATTTTGCGAATCGTTCTAAAACGATTAGTTTTCTTTAATTTTCATATTTTTCAATGTTATGACTTATGACACTTACGTCAGGCTGTCAAGCTGTCATTATTTTTTCTTCTAATTTTCTCTCTAGTTTTCTTACTGGCTTAGTCCATGAAGGTTACTTTTGATTTATATAATTTAAATTATTTTTATCAATATGTTTAGCTCAAATATGGTATTTTATAGGCAATTATAATTGTTTACTGTAAAATATTTGTATCCTAACTTACATTTTATAATAATAATTGAAACGCTCTCAGAATTCATCAAAGAGGTTTTTTTTGGTACGAATATGTCTGGCCCTTTTCGATCTCTGAATTTGAAATTAAATTCTGTAAAGAACAAGAAAAAGATGATTTCAAAAATAAACCTCGGAGGGACTACGGACCCATTCGGCAGAGCTGATCTGGAAGCGCTCAAGGAAACATCTCCTCAAGAAAAGTCTTGCAAATTGGTCTACATACATTTCACCCTGAAATCATACTCTGTCTTCACGGTACTACGTTTCTTGCCAGGAGGACCTTCCACTACTAAGTCCTGTCTGGACTGTCTGAGAGACTGGGAATCGGATCTTCAGGCCTCAGAGCTAACGAGGCCTGACGTCTTCTACATTGCCTGTGAATCAATCAAGATATCTGGGAAACGAATCTGGATGTTTCAGAACTGACGGACGTCTCGAACCTGAGAGCCGTAACATACTTCCTTTGTAAATATTTTCTTTTCTGAGAGCGCTAGGTAGGATAGGTTCTTTTTTAATTATTTTTCTGTGTTATTTTTTTAATTTTATCTCAAATTATATATTTTTAACTTGTCTGCTTTCCTTTTTATTTTAATAAATAGTAGATACGTTACAACGTCACGCGCGAGTCATTGAACTATCTTGCGGTTAACCTGACCTAAGTCACCTTATGAAGATGTTGACTTAATACATACAATGCAGTCATAAATAACACTAGTAATAACAATAGTAAGGAATCACTAGTACTCAATGTAAAACTTCAACTGATGGGTTTTCAAGGGTCTAAAAAGGATCTTTTCTGTTCAACTTGGTTGTCATAATACTTGGCATACGATTTGTTTATCGGAATGCTTTTTGACATACGTCAATGAATCCTATTCGCCTTTTTCGAAATCGTAACAGAGTGGTATTTTTCGTTGAAAGTCCGGGACAGAACACTAGATGCGAATTTATATAATCTTTAAGACAATCAACACTTTTATTATGATTGTTTAAATTGTCTAAGTTCGGTACGCACTAATGCCGTTCAGTTCACCTACCTGAATAGTTTGTTTGAAAAGTTGAAAAGGAATTGTATTGTTTTAATGCTAAGCTCAGGATAATAGATGATTCCTATTGTTTTAAGGAACAACGTCACTTCCTGTGAATTTTGTCTTAGGTACTGCTGCCTGCATAATAATTGGTTTAAAGTAAAAATATTCTTTGCGGCCGTTTTCTATGGATATATTTTACAAATAAATCAGTACGTATCTGAAAATATACCACGCTTAATATAAAGAATTTACCGTAACTATATTTACTATAGGTACCTAAGCAAGACTATAAATGTTTTGTACCTAATTACCTGTACTAATGATTCGACGCTTTTATTTATGCCTAAAACAATCTCATTTTGTCTTTTGATAGCCCCCTAATAGGTACATAATAAAGTAGCACACAGCAACAAGTGCTCTATATTCTCAAAAATAGATGCCAGGCGACGTATCGCAGTGACCAGTAACCTCGTGTAACAGGTAATCCACACGTTTCCTAGTAACCCACAAAACTGTTACCAGGAATAATGAGATAACTCTACAGTAATGACTACAGGATTTCTTCGTAATACAATACATTTAAGTGTTAAATATTTAATACTACACATAATATATCGATGAGGAAAATAGAGTTTACGGGAATTCACACCATGGATGGTATTGTAGTATCTATTGTTATTTTGGTCCTAATTAGTCCAAGGAGAGGTACCTATCCTATAATCCTTCGAATTTGAAGTAAACATTTATTTTGAAGTACCTAAACAAGGTTTTGTTTACATCCATGTGCACGCGGAACAAATAATCATTACAATAATAAATAACATGCTTTGATGCGCATTATGCAGCATTACTCAATACTAGGAATATTGCAGTAAAGTAAACATGTTAGTTTAAGTGCAAGATAATGAAAAAAAAAATCGTGATTTGTTTATGGAAATTCACATAATATCTGCTCGCTCACATCTAGGTATATGAGTATAAATTAAACTAGGAAGGACTGGCCTAGCTGAACAAGTTCATAAACTAAAGGTAATGTCATTAGGGTTTGATAACAGCAGTGCTATTCTGTAACCATCTCACCGTGAGAACTTAGGTGAAGTGAGCACGGAGTGAGCTGTCAGTCCCTAGCAGCAGCCGGTCTATTCTGTAATAATCTCACGGTGAAAACTTAGGTGAAGTGAACGTGAAGTGAGCTGTCATTCCACCTGCTGCTAGGGACTGACAGCTCACTCCGAGCTCACTTCACCTAAGTTCTCACGGTGAGATGGTTACAGAATACCACTGCAGGTGGAATGACAGCTCACTCCGTGCTCACTTCACCTAAGTTCTCACGGTGAGATGGTTACAGAATAGCACTGCAGGTACTACAACGACGCCCGCAGGCTAGAGGGTGCGACGATCGTCGCAAATCAAATCAAATAAATTTATTTGTCATACTCGTAAGTATTGGTACAAATTAGGTCTTAACATAAATAATACAGATCCATAACACTTAGTCATACTCGTAATAGTGTGGCATGCAAACATTTGGGTTTATAATTATCTACTATCATAGTCATAATTCAATTAAAATTAAAATTGAGTAGCAAATATTATTAGATACATTTTTCAAAATACTACAGATGTCAGAGGGTAAATGATTATGATTATCATTTTCCAATCTCTTACTAAATATTTCACTTACTGAGTAAAAATTCTTTTCCCTTAACCATACTTTGAGACACCTTGTAAATTTATTAACTGGTAAGATTTTAACATTGTCAGGTATAGCATTAAATATACGACCACACATTGCATAGCTATTCTTACTATATAATGCTGTCCTAGGAATTATGGGCAAAACTATTCTATTGACTATTTTAAGTATGGCAACGCTGATTAGGATTTGGCAACACAGTGTGATCGGTTCATCGGTAGTACAAATTCGTATTTAGCCTGTCATCTACGCGATGTAAACAAATCGTTTGAGTCACTATTTTATTAAGTTATGTCGTTGTTGTTATTTAACTTACACGTTTGGGTATTGTCACAAACACGTTCTTTAATGTCACTGTACCAGAGTTTTTTTTTAATATTGGTTTCGAGGTTTGCCAATAAGAGAGTAGCGTGCAATTGGAGATGCCTATGTGCAGCTATAGGACTGCTATAAGACTTATGATAATGATGACGAATAGTAAAATGCTCAAATGAAATGAAATGAAATGAAATTGTTTATTCTGTAAATAGGATATTGGAATCACTTTTACACGTCATCTTAAAAAAATAAATAAAAATTAGCTAGATGAGTTCGGCGTTTCCTATCTGACTACTCTGAGAAGAAAGGCCGAAACAAACTGAGAGGTCACAGTCTCTTTTAAAGTCCAGACATAATCTTGGTCAGGCCATATGAGGACCATGTAGATTAGTGTCTGAAATGGTCTTTTGAGAAAAGAACCACACAGATTTGGACCTGTCCTGTCAGTGCAAGCATTTGTCAGTAATCGTGGAGCTCAACCCAGAACTGAAGGAGCTCAACTCGACGAACAATACCAAAGAAAGGACATTTGGGTAGGCCTCATAAATTACTCAAACTGCCAGACCATCATTAAAACTAAATAAGAAAGAAAAAATAATAATAATTAAAAAATCCACATAGTCCTTACATTCACAAAAATTTGAAAATAAATAAAAAAAATACTTTACAAAGTAATAATGTCATTTTGTATGTAATGTTTGTATAATACTGGTATTGATTTTATGATTTTAGCACAAGGCTTAGCAGAGCCAGCTGCTCAATCCCAAGTTTTTTTATCATCTCAATTTCGCTAATAGATGTTCGTCCAACTATTATCGCACACCGGGTGCAATAACGTCATATATGCTAAAATTGGTAAAACGAGTTCTTGATCACAAATTATGTCAAACATGCATCTACATCCGGTGCACAAATATTATTAATGTAACTCTCAAAATGACCAACTGAGGGTTTTTATAAGCGCTAGTGCGAGAACGTCCTAATAGGGATGATGACTAAATTTTCTTTCTGTTTTTCAATCTGTAAAAAACGTCATTTGTTACTTGTGACGTTGTAGCACCCGGTGTGCGATTAGGTCTTTACCTATGAAATTGCCGTTCTGCAGTACTGGCCATTTCAAATCAAAATAATTTTTGTTTGGCTAAGAATTCTAATTTCAAATTAATTTTATTTTAAAAACATGGAATTTTTTCTCCAAAAGTAGTCATTTGTTTATTGATTAGTGTTACATTTTCATCGCATTTCAATCTTTTTCGTCATCATGGATACGTTAAAAATTGGAGTAATTATGGAATATGAGTACCGTCGTGGCAGCAACGCGGCACAAGCGGCACGCAACATCAACGACGTTTACGGAGCTAACACTACAAACCAACGCACCACCTGTTATTGGTTTGCTCGCTTCCGTTCTGGAAATTTCGACCTGAAAAATGAATCTCGCGGTCGTCCGAAGACTTTGGCACTTTGGAATTAAAGGCGATTGTGGAAGCTGATGATACAATCTACGGCTGAATTAGCAGCAGCCGTAGATTCTACGGCTTAATTAGCAGCAGCTTTCGACGTTAGCGTCAAAACAATATTGGTCCATTTGCGTCAAATTGGCAAGGTAAAAAAGCTTGACAAATGGGTGCCCCACGAACTCAATGATCGCCAGCGCGAAGTACGCGTCGAGACGTGCCTTGCACTGCTCAACAGACACACAAATGACGGAATTTTGAACCGCATTGTTACCTGCGATGAAAAATGGATTCTGTTTGATAACCGCAAGCGCTCAGCAAATTGGTTGGATCCTGGTTCAGCACCTAAACAATGCCCTAAAAACGAAAACTTACGCCTAGAAAAGTGATGGTCACTGTTTGGTGGTCTAGCGCCGGTGTGATTCATCACAGCTTCTTACCAAACGGGGTGAGCATTACTGCAGATGTGTACTGTGAAGAACTGAACACAATGATGGAGAAGCTGGCACATGACAACGCGCGACCTCATACTGTACAGCAGACGGTCTCCAAGTTGCAAGAACTGGAGTTGGAAGCTCTCCGTCATCCGTCCTACTCACCAGACCTTGCGCCTACAGACTACTACTTTTTCCAGAATTTGGATAACTTCTTGGCGGGAAAAAAATTCAATACCCGAGAGGCAGTACATGAAATGAAATGAAATGAAATGAAATGAAATGAAATGAAATTGTTTATTCTGTAAATAGGATATTGGAATCACTTTTACACGTCATCTTAAAAAAATAATTAAAAATTAGCTAGATGAGTTCGGCGTTTCCTATCTGACTACTCTGAGAAGAAAGGCCGAAACAAACTCAGAGGTCATAGTCTCTTTTAAAGTCCAGACATAATCTTGGTCAGGCCATATGAGGACCATGTAGATTAGTGTCTGAAATGGTCTTTTGAGAAAAGAACCACACAGATTTGAGTGGACCTGTCCTGTCAGTGCAAGCATTTGTCAGTAATCGTGGAGCTCAACCCAGAACTTAAGGAGCTCAACTCGACGAACAATACCAAAGAAAGGACATTTGGGTAGGCCTCATAAACTACTCAAACTGCCAGACCATCATTAAAACTAAAACTAAAACTAACTAAACTACAAAATGCCTTTGAAGAATTTGTTGCCTCCCGTCCAGCTGATTTCTTTAAGAAGGGCATCAATCTCTCTTCAAAGGCATACTATCAACGACTACTTAAATGATAAGAATAGTTGGTCGCTGTGATTAACTCAAGACAATGTTTAAATGTTCTTTCTCCAGAATTAGCTTACTTACTGACAGGTTATATGAGTTTATATAATTGCTTATAATTTTACTTTATTTATTGTTGACATAATCTACTCATTACAATGTTTTTTTTTATGAACAGACAGCTGTGCTGCTGGGGAGTTTGTTGCGCCACTTCTTCTTCCCAGCTAAAGCACTAGGAAGTGGTGAAGGGTGGGCGTTTTGGGGGACTGTCTTATGTAATTTTGACGTTCGAAAAGTGCTGATTCTCAGCCTAGTTTGAATAAATGACTTTTGAATTTTGAATTTTGAATTTCAATAAACTGCCACTGCGTTGGCAAAGATGCATTGATTGCATGCGTGATTAATTCGATTAAAACAAATAAAAAATACATGAAAAAAAATCGTTTAAATTTTTTCATACAAAACAGCAATTTCATAGGTAAAAACCTATTATTTACTTTGACACGAGACAATAATAGCGTAATATCACAACAGCGGCAACACACAGGCAGTCTAGTTTAATGATCAACACAATAAATGACATGATTGTACTGGGAACTCCAACAGATACACGTAATTAAGGAATATTAGACGAGTCATTGCGAAACAGATTAAAATTTAATAATTAATTAGACCCGGAAACCGGGAATCTTAGTGTGGGAACTGCGGGATGCCCCCAGACAGATAGATAGACAGGAAACGGGGGATGGGGTGACTGTTGCGGATAGGAATTCGTTATCATGTGATTAGTTAACTTTTGTTTTAAGTCACTAGGTACTAGAACTGCTTTATAATAGAGCACACGTATGATATTAGTAGGCACGAGAAGAAAATAATCAGGCACCAGAAAAGTTTCAAATAATTATGTGCCAGGCACCACCCTTTTTTTTTTTTGGGTGGGAAATTATCAAATAATTTCTCCCGCTCTGGGCGGAGCGGGAGGGCGTGCAGACTCTTACTGACTAAAACCCACCCGTGTTCCTTCAGTTGCCTATACGTTGCCAGGGGCCACGGTATCCCTTTCGGATTTTCCCGCAACCCCGGCAGGCATCGGTCCTTTCGGACCCCTTCCGTTGTGCTGACATCTCTTTGAGACGCGCGTGGAACACAACGCGCCGTCGACCCGGGCCTGGTCCTTATCGGACGGCGAGCTACCCATTGCTCACCGTCCGCAAGCCCGCGCCTACGGTGGTCGGGAATCAGCTATTGATTCCCGACGCCCAGGGCGTCTTCTGCGGCGGCTAGGGGCGTGAGGGCGCGAAATTTGCCATGCGAGCATTACTGCTTCGCAGAAGGAGGTGACGGCCTCTCATGCCCTCTCGCTCCGTACCATGGCCTGGACCAGGGCCGGACGCGAGAAATCGCCGCCACGAGGACACGGCGTTGCTCTACCCAAGCCAGGCAGACCTCTAACGTACCTCCAGGCGACCCACGCAGTGATGACACCCGGGCGTTTCCTCCCGCCTTATAAGGAACAGGAACATCCCGAAACAACCGTGTCCGGTGAGGACCTGCGTCAGGCGGAAGGTGAGGACGCCGTGGCGCCTCTCTAGCCACTTCTCAAAGAAGGGACTTATCGCCGCAGTTTTGGTAAAGAAAGGGACGAAAGAGCGTCAACTAAAAAGAGCATGCAGTCATCACCAACTCGCTCGACAAGCGTAGTGATTCATATGATTATCCCAATACATCAAATGTACTGTTAACTGTATCTATTGAATGGATGGCCAATTAGCCGAAGATTTGATCAACTAAACACAAATTAATTACATAGGTACCTACCTAATTTATCCTCAACTGTGATTGAATACGCGTTTTACCTTGCATAATAATATATCATTATGTTATAATATAATTATGTATTATCTTAACGCTACGCTATTGAACGATGGCTTGTGGTCAGGAGGTTCCGACCGTAGCGAACTATCCTGTCTGCAGGCTATAAGTTAATTACTCACGTACGTACTTACGAACGTAAGTTCCTCGAGCTAAAAATAGCATTCTATATAAAGAAACAAATACATATTATGCTATAGTCATAAGGTATCTAAGACATAGGTAGGTACCCATGTCCATTGCATTTCCTGTGCAATTGAATCATTATTTTAATGGTAACATTGTATTAATTTTAGCTCAACTTTATTTCCCGAGAATTTCCTCTAGGTTATGCAGTACAATAGGTATTATATTTATATTTATTTTAATTAATTCTTCGTATTGTTCTGTTACCTACCTACACCTATTATACGGGAACGTGTACCTGGAACTATCAATTGACACATGGTCAATTTATCATCTGCAACTGATATTGGATACTATTTGTTAAGGGTAGGCCAAAGTCCGTATTTACTCATTCCTTCGTGAACTTTTGGCAAAATACATAAATACATACATTCGACGAGTTCGATCTATATGGACGAGTATTTTGAGGCTCCGGCTTCCGGGTGATTGATTGGTATCTGGTTACGTTTTCCCAATCAATCAGCAATTTATTCACGACAAGTTGCACCCCGCGGTTTTTCCCGCATAAGTCTCGATCCCTTGAGAATATCAGGATAAATATTATTCTATGTTCTAACCCAGGTCATGACCCATGTGCCAAATTTCATCCAAATCTGTTCAGCCGTTTTTGCGTGAAAGCGTAACAAACTAACTTACTTTCACATTTATAATATTACTAGCTGCGCCCCGCGGTTTCACCCGCATAAGTCTTGATCCCGTGGGAATGTTGGGATAAAAAGTATTCTGTTCTAATCCCAGTCATGGTCTACCCATGTGTCAAATTTCATCCAATCCGTTCAGCCGTTTTTGCGTGAAAGCGTAACAAACAAACATACAAAAAATGAAATCTTTTCTCTTTATAATATTATATAAGTTGATATTAACTAGGATTCGTTTAGAAAAGACTTTTAACAGCGATGTATTTCAATACGCTCGAGTTAGCAACTCGTTACTTTTAACGCATAGATCGTGACTATGTTTGTTGGCACAAGCCGAACATTCTATTTGCCACTGTCGGAACTGAAATAAAAATATTTTTATAATATCACTACAACGTTTTTACAGCGTGTGTAAGCGACGATAGATGATGTTGTAATACATATTGAAGTTCGCAAAGTAAACGTAAAATTATCTTAGTAAGAAGTATTCGTAGACGGCAAGCTCGCGGGCGCAACATTAATAGCACATAATATATTCTTAAGTTAGTTAAGACTTTGGAGTTTATAATCTGGGGTACTCTCACAAAAATGCTAAACGATGCATGTTGTATTCAAAGATGTTTGAATGATTACAATACATCGTTGGAGTCAAGAATAACGTCCTAGTCTTGTCTACGAAACTTCGAAAATAATTATATCAAATTTATAATGCACTTGTAGAGATTTGCACTTTAGTTAAGAGGTTCTTGTCCACCGAATAACGGCCGAGTTGATTCATTCTGTCGATTGATTGATGATAAAAGAGCAAGAAATAAAACTGAAGAGACGAAAAGGGATAAACGTAAATAAAAGCCCCAAGAAAAATCAAATAACAGATTACATTTTAAAATAATAGCTTTGACTCCTGCGCCCGAAAGACAAGCCTTTTGACCATACAAAATAAACCAATGGTGTTGAAATAATTATTTCTGAATTGGTGGTTTGTAGCGGTGTGTGCTATGTGCTTTGTACTTCAGGGTCAGGTAGCAATATTTCGATTGAAAGTAATTAATCGTTTACGATCCACTCACTCGATGTAACAACCTCATGAACTGAAATGTTTATCGCGGGCCCGTTACAGCTAATGATCACGGCTGTGGTCGTAGCCACCTAGCCATCTGGCCATATGGCCGAGTGGTTCGATACTCGTTATTTATTGGATGCATTACGGCATATCAGTCGGCGGATAGTTTCGCTGTTTTTTAGGTGTGAGATATTATGTGTTGAGCGAGATTTTGTGTGTGTGTGACTAAAACGAATTTTACATAAAAATCCTGTAACTATGCCTAGTTATAGGATTTTTGGAAACTATAGACTCAACTAAGCATAAGTACTGCAGTGCACGTGTTTCGGCTGAAATAATGGTGATGACAACTAAGCATAGATACTGCAGTCCACTGTTGCTTTTCCTTAGTTGATACTGTTCTCGGTCTTTTGTATCCATTCCTGCCTAACTGTTATCTTCTTCTTCATAATATTTTACAGACATGCTAGTCAACTGATAACAAGTCAACAAAGAGAGTGTTCGTAAACAACCGTAACTGCGAAACACATTACATGCCAATTTGATCCAATTAAAATTAATCCGTTAATCTGTACAAACTCAAAAACTCAAACTCAAAGCATTTATTTCAATTAAACCATTTACAGGCACTTTTGAATTGTCAAGAAGTCGGTCAGTCAGAAATATAAAGCGAGTTGCCCATTCCGAAGCGTAGTAGGTACCTATAGAGAAGAACGGGCAAGAAACTCCACGGACACTCTTTTAAATAAAAAATGTGATACAAAATATTGGTTACATCATTCATGTATGTGAGAACAATGTAGCAAGATGTGCACGTTTGTAAAAGCGTCCGTAATAAAAAGAAAAAAACAATAACCATTCAAAAATTTCAAATAAATTAAAATAAGCCCAGCTCACGGCAGCGTTTCATTCAGTTGAAGTATGTGGGGAGGAATTTTATTGTAACATTTTAAACAGTACCCCATGAAAGATGAGTCTACTTTAGCCAGTCTGAAACCTGGTTGAACTAATAGAGCCCTGTTTCTTGTACTATAATTATGTCTATCATCACCTCTTTTACTAAAAAAATGTTTTTTTTTTCTTACGTACATGATGTTTTTATAGATATATTGACAAGGTACCGTTATGATGTTAATGTCCTTAAACAGTTCCCTAAGAGAATCGCGCCTGCGGAAATAATATATGGCTCTTATAGCTCTTTTCTGCAGAATAAAAATAGACTCGATGTCCCCACGGCAAAATATCATAAGACATGATACTATGGAAATAACTGAAATAGACGAGCCTCGCGGTATCTACATCAGTAAATGTACGGATTTTTCTGACAGCATATGCTGCTGAACTTAGCCGTCCTGCAAGATATGTTAAATGAGGACCCCATTGGCTTGAGTCGAGCGTGATCCCCAGGAAAACAGTTTTATCGTTAAATTCTAGTTTCTCTTGATTCAATACGATTACTACTTTTGACATTTGGTAAGGAAAATTTTATGCACATAGCTTTTTGCAGATGTGAAATTACGAGATTGTTTGATGACACCTGCAGTCAGTCAAGACGTTCATAAAATAATATTTTTGATTTTTGTTTTGTTTTTTGAAGTGAAAACTTCTTTAGCGGCGCGGCGTTGTGCACTTTTTTGTGATGGGTAAAAACTGTTAAACTCGCGTCAGGACACGTTACCAGATCGAAAATTCGTAAGACGGAGGGAGAGTAGACCGCAACGTTAATATTCAAGTTTTCACTTCTGCCGGCACTCCCGGAGTGCAACCCGTTGTTTTTTTTTATGCTGCCTACGTGGCTAAATGTACGTAGGTAGCTACATACTTTTTTTCCGCCTATTCATGAACTTATGCAAAATCCAGGAAGGAAATGTCTCATCTATATTACAATATACAAATGTGGTTCTTTAACATTCAATTTCGGCTTATCGGTTAAAGGAAGGGGATTTTTATGCTTAGTGGAAAACCTGATGGCCATATACCTAATATTTAACATTAATGTAATGTTTGAAAAATCTAAGTGAACTGTTTGTATAACAGTATTGGTATTCCAGGTGTCGTTAATAAACAAACTCACACATACACAAGTGACCCACATACAGGCCCATATTCTGTTATCTTAATCACACAAACTCGTAATGTAATCGAGGTGGCGATCGTAAGCGAGCTGGACTAATTAATTACGTTTTTACGAGAATGGTTCCATTGTGCTGGTGACTATGGAAACCGCCCTTACTGCTACTATGGAGTGTGGTTGACTGTACCACCTACCCACAGTCGTCAGGGGTGTTGACCTGTCGAGTGTCGTGTGCTACTTACGGAGTTATGAACAATCGCCTTTTATTGCTGTTCGTACTGACAGGGGTGCTACGAGGATATCATTAATTTACTTAACTTTGACCTGCCAAGAAAATAGGGATGGCGCTAGTACGGACACCTTTATATGACCGACCACCTCTAGCTTCTTTGTTTAGGAACCTATATATGCGAATAATAACAACGTAGTAACTTAGTATTATACACGGTCACATTTGAATCACAGTTTTTCTAGAAAAAACGTTGTTCAGACCATAGTCTACTACCATTCTATAGCATCCAATAAAAAAAAGTCATTAGTTTTTTAAAAAAAGACGTCGGGATTATCGTTACTCCCTACAATACAGACACTGTGTGCGGCGCTCGCGTCTCAAAGTAGTTGCGGCGCTCGCGTCTCAAAGTAGTTGCGGCGCGGCGCGCGGCTCACGCACGGGACAGAATATTGTCTACATGGAAATGTACCTCCATAAACGAAATTTATCAAGCACTTATTTTTGTACGTCTTACTAGAAAATACTAAAGTTAGAAGTTAACATTGGTAGGTATTTTGCCACTGATAAGTTCTAGTTTATCTACTTTAAAACAGATTTTTATGGCTTTGTATGGCAAACTTTGGTAGGTATTTTCTGGCTATGCACGATTGCGCGACGCGACGCACCGTACCGACGACACGGCGGCGGCACGGTGGCTGACCTCTAATGTTATCAATATCATTTCGTTCTAGGTGCGAACTTACGGTAGGTACTATCAGACCTGTTTTAATTCTTTCCTGTAGGTACTAGGTACGGGCACCCATTGTATTTAACGTGACATTATTAGGTATTATTTATTTATTGGGATATTACAGGAACAGGACAAAAACAAAATTTACTACAAAATCGGGTCAGTGCAGTGGTGGGTCGTCTTAGGGGCGGATTTTGGGTTAGCTCCGTGTGCACCAAGACAACATTGACTCCAAGAGTACACGTGCCTAGCTTTCGCCAGATTGTCACCAGCAACTGTGTAAAAACGCACCATATCCACGCACAATGGTCCACCTGACGGACTAAGTGCGGAAACCAAACCCCCTAACATAGAACGCACCATATCCAACCACTCCACTCCGAATAGATAGAACTCATTTTCACAAAAAATGCGCGACGTTTGCCTGTGACGTAAGAACATCGGATGCATATGCGTCGCTCGCTCGAGAGATTTCGGTAGACTGGCTACCGCCCGGGCAGCTCGGGTGGCAGTCAACAAAAGAAATGGGCAGAGCGGTACTTCGCGCGATTGCATGTCATTGGCTAATGATTTATTTATATTTCGGCCGGCATTGGCCGGACATCCTTGTAGTCCACGTGGACTGTGTTTTGAATGCCATATCGCTCGCCACCGCGATGAGTACTTTGATGTTACGGTAAATGTTTGAATACGTTTCAGCAACATACGACTAATTTGAGTACGCCTACTTTTGTTTGTTTTAATAACATTTGATGCTAGAGAATGGTAGTAGACCATGGTCTGAACGTTTGTTCTACCAAAATTGTAATTCAAATGTCATCGTGTATATTACTTATTAATATATAAAATTTGACAAACCCACCTTAATTATTTTTTAAACATGATCAAAATCTAGAGAATATTTTATAAAATACTTTATTATTGTTAAATCTACGCCTCTTACGATATGTGATCTGATCACACGTGTCTATGGCATCCAGATCAGCTAGGAAATAAACTAGACTAACCAGATATTCTAAATAATCTGGTTTCTATGTCATTTACATTACCTACTCGTTTAGATTTACGCAATAGGTGTAACAAGATCGGCAAAAAATAAAGTTGAATAACATGACATGAGGACATGAGTTCCTGAGGAAACGGACCTGACCACACATATATTAGGAGTTAAAATGGTGTTTGAAGGCTCTACCTCCTGACCAGTTGCCATCGCCGTCTTGGTCGTTGTAGATACTACTGGTCAATGGAGCAGAAAATAGACACCGTTTTGATGCCATTCCATCAAGAAAAACGGTGTTTTACAAATCGATGGGCTTGTCTAGCACGTAGCACAAGAGACCACTGCAGATCCCGTTTCTCTTTATGTGCTAAGGACGGAGACCAGGTCTCGGGTAGGATTCACAGGCGGAGGTTTTATACGATAATCCATAAAAAAGATATTCCATAAAGTTAATGGTTTATTCCGCATCGGTCTGTACTCTTTACATTTCGTTATGAAGCAATTCCGCGAAGTTGTAGACCTATTCAAACAAGGGGCAAGTAGTTGACCCGATGACCCGATCGTGCGTCACTCGCGAGTGTTTGCTTCACCCTCGAGGTGACCACGCCGCGAGGTCGAGGTGGGACTACAGGAGTGTCCGTTGACACGTGGCTGGTGGATATTCCACCAGCCACGTGTCGAGGACGAGGATTGAGTGGGTTGGGGGAGCGTGGGAATGGAAGAGAAAAAGAAACGAAAAGAGTCAAAAATAGACTGATTTATAACATGACAGTGTGACAGGTTGTCAGTTGTAACTACATATAAGAATGGCTACATACATGAACTAATCTTTTCGGTATTATTTAATTGGAAAAACATAATTCAAGATTGAATTTCAAGGCTCAAAATCAGTCTTTAAAATTGAAACTACCAAAATTATATTAATGAGACCCACTTCGGTTCTATAACAATTAACAAACGCTTCTAAAGATTAAGTTGTCGTTAGGAATTTATGCTAATGTGTCATCTTATCGCCTAATTACTACGAAGAAACGGTTGTTGCCGCCATTGCTCGCTATGAAACTACTATGTAAGTATGTGTAGATGCAAAGATCCTTAAAGAAGGTGATGATATTATGTGTCCATATGGATTGAGGAGCGCTGTCTCATATTTAAACGTGGGTACTACCAATTTTTTGTAGTAAATTTGCCGATTTTGTAGGCCCAATCCTGGTATTTGTAGTAAAACCCTTAAAAAGATACAGGACGTTTAAGGTAATAATAATAAAAATAATAATAAGGGATAGAAAATATGTGTTACGTAGCTACTAAAGTAGTTGATGGAATTGGATAACAAGAGCACCAATATTTTGTAGAAATTTCTACAAAATATTGGCGTAATCCAACATGCTGCACATTCAGTATATCAAAAGATATTAAATAAAATAAACATTTCTTAACAATTTAGTGTGGTACGAGAGCCAACGACCAAGACTGTCACATCGTTTTATGGCCAAAACCGTATAAAATCGTTAGTTTAGATAATTTTGAACCTGACTCGGTGGGAAGTACCGGTCAGAAACGTTCCAGTTTTAAGGGAGCCCATTTCTGATATGTTAAAAAAATAGGCAGACGGTTTCATCACAATAGGTTTCGTAATTTTATTACGAAATTCAGACATTTTGCGTGTCACATGTGGATTGAGGTTTAACAGTTTAGTGTATAGGGTGACCATAAATAATTCAAACTATGATCATAAACAGAGTTTTATTTACATATGAATAATACTTCACCAATCAGTACTTAAATAATGAATACTATATATTAAACCCAAAGAATAAAAAATAAACTAAAAGTGCATTATCCCAAAATAATGGACGTTTTTAAAATCTCTAATCTAAACATTATTATCTATATCTCTATATTCTCTAATCTCTAAATATTGTAAAACAACGTCACTTTTTCTGTCTGTCTGTGTGAGCGCGTTGTTCTTCTAAAATTCCGACCGATTTTGATGCATTTTTCACCATCATAATTATGTAGAATTTATTCCTGAAGGTTTTTTTATTTAATACTTTTACACTGAACGTAAACGCATACAGAAATCTTAATGTTTTGTCAAGTCATAAATTTTCCGCGTCACGACTGACCTGAGCGTATTTTTAAATATGTCAAAAAAAAATCAGTTTCATAGCAATCTGTAATTTTCAGATTGTAGTTGATTGATAGATTTTAGATACCGAAAACACAATTTTCAGAAACCAGTAGCACCACTCCCAGGAGACCATTTCAGTAATATAAAAATGAGGCAATAGATAAAACTCATAGTACCCCTTCTGAAAATCTTGTTTTCAGGTGAACATTGGTCAATTGATGCGAATAAATCATTTTTCAGAAGAAAGTGAGAGCATCTTATGTGTTTAACACCATTTTGAACGCGTTGAAAATTTTTACTGATTGGTTACATAGCATTCCGTCTGAAAACTGTTGGACATTATGGAAAAGGTTTACCCACGTGTAGAAAAAAATATACAAATTTAGTGTCTCACGTTACTAATCAGACAAGTTTTCGATAGTCAGAATTTTTTAATAAATCGTGTTGCGGCGTTTTTACGTACGATTAATAAAGAGCTTCCCCGAAACCATCGAACTGAAATTATTTTTAATAAATTGGACAAAAGGAAACTGGAATAATGTTTGAAAATATCTCTTTATTAAAATAAAGTTCATAATTTTTAGTTATTGTCGGACTCAGCATCGTTGCGTAAGGGATAGGAGCGTAACAAGCGCCGCGCGTTTACCGGCATTTTGGTTTTTGGAGTTATAGGTTACATTTAAAATTTTTGAAAACAGGTTTTCAGTAGCTCCGGTAACTATACAAAAGAGTTAAAAAAAAAACCATGTGCTATGAGACAGATCGGTTATATTTTTTGACATTTTTACCCGACCGTTGTTGTTTTTTCGCGCGTATCTTATATGTGTGTATATTTGTAAATTTCTTTATTACCGACACTTAAGGTACCTATTATTCGTCTTAAAAACCCAAGTGTCCTTAGACAGGTGTTTGAAAAACAAAATGGCGGGTTTTTGGCGCGAAATAGTAATACACTAAATATTGGTAGTACCCGCGTTTAAATATGAGACATGGCTCCTCAATCCAAGCGGACACTATAATATACATAGGTAAAACAAAAGCGATATCGCCAATAGAGTTGATACAGTCTAATCAGTGTCCATGTTATAAGGAAAGCTGAACCAACGTATGTGATTGATAATCATCTACTAGTATTAGTGTGTAAGAACAGATTCAAATTTAGTTTATATTAATTTATTTTTGATATAAAAGGACGAGCTTGTATATGTAAACTTACATCATAATAAAAAATAAAAAAACAACTGCACTGCCGCTGGTCATTGACCTCAGTTCCACGAAAGCAGCTGCTGCAAAAACTTGCGATAAAACTGTATTTATTTTTCCTGCTGCGAGTGCGTGGTCACGGCAGTCTTATCAATAAACGCCTAATTACCTGCTTTAATTCGAGGTCACGTTTCAATTTTGTTTAGTAGGTGGGGTCGCGGGGGTAGGGGGTCACCGTGTGGGCCAACAACACGTGGTCGATCTTTGTGTCCCTCGGTGGGTCAGTAGGGCTCGGTGACGTCGCAGGGCACAGGGTCTAACCTTATCTAGAACATTGAACTTGGTGACAAAGTACGTGGTTTTCATAAGGATGTCTGATAATGATTAAATGTGCTGTTGGAATAATTATTATTAAAAAATAGTTTTTTCGAGCTGTGATGACGTTCTCTTTAGGACACGAGTGTCAGTCACTAACCAATGAGCACCGGTCTACATTAGATACTTACCTGATTTTTGTCATTATTTTCGTAGCCCTTTATACAGGTTTCATCTCATTGAGAGCAATATAGGTCAATGTCAATTTACTCTATACTAAAGCTGATAACGTTATCGATTCGTTATCGTTACGACACCGTTTCCGAACTAGCAAATGTATGGACACCACCTAGTTAGTATATATGACAGAGAAAAGTTTTAAATTCTCACGTGTCCTTAATTATATACCGGGATGCTTTGAAATCCTTCTTGCGTAACACACGATCAATCATAATCAGTCATTTCGAAGAATATTGCTAATACATTGCTTCACGTGTTCCAAAAATTTGTCTGCTCAACAACGTAAAAAGCGCAATGAATGTTGTTGAACTGTCAAAATTAAACAGTTTGTGATTAATTGTGTATTGCCCAACTAGGGAACAGCACATAGCAATCTGTTTGACGAAGTTTCCAGAGGATATTTTGAGCAGCTGTGCAATGGCACATGATTTAACTATTCATTAGAAATTCGCAGATTTTATCGATTGATGATCAATTTTGTACCCAGAATAGACCGACCGATCATCACTAATAGGAAACTTATGCTGTCATTCGTTTAGTACTTATAAATATCTTAGTAGGTATTGTGGCCAACAATCGTCGGACTGCGTAATCGAGAAACAGCTTTGGTAAGTGTATTAATTCATTAACGTTTTGGTCAGCCCCCACTAATGGGCAAAACTTGCCCTAATGGGTGTTCTTTATACCCCAAAGTTGTACACGTACATGGCTTTTTTAAGGACTGCCTTTTGTAAGGCACCAGTATTGTTTATAAAACCAATTTACAAAACTAATGTTAAAAAAGTTAAAATTATTTCACAGTAGGGCAAATGTATCTTCTCATAAAGAACGAGTGATGGTCATTGAATGTTGTTTGTTATGATCAGCATTACATGGATTAGACCGATGGTGTGCGTGTGACGGCGATCCTCGCATATTAAAATAGCTGGTGCCGATAACAATGACAAATGATGACGTATTAAAGTTAAAATTACAAAATATAATAATTATTATTGTTCTGCGTTGTTCGGCCGGCGGCGGCGTGGGGTTGAGGTCGACTCTCAACTGTTGCTGATACGCGTTATCAGTGTTATCAGTACTGCGGTAGGTGAGATGATCGCCAGTGCAAAACGTTCAGTCAGTGTCCATGGGATGTCACCAGACAGGGACATATTTGGATGCTGGGATAGTTGACTGATGGCAGTAGAGAGCGATGCGTTTCCATTAGAAACTACTAACATTTTTACAACGATGTTTTACGGTAGTCAAACTTACGTAAGTTTGACTACCGTAAAACAGCTGCCATTGTGGTAATATATTTTTATAATTTTTATGGTAGTTATTGTAAAGATCTCCTAACATTTTAATTAATTATGTAATCCAACACATTCACTAAGCACAATACCAAATATACCAAATACTGTCTTGTTCTGCTATAATAGGATAAGCAGTAACATGATGTATTGGTCACTGGAAGAGATTGGTGAGCTGTATTCTTGTGCGTCTGTACCAACGCAACCAATTCTCTGGCATTGAGTGTGTCACGCAATTAGATCTGCGTCATTTGGTAGCGCCTGGAATTTCAGCAGTGCGGCGAACACAGAACACATCAAGATAAGTTCCTAAATCTTAGCATCTGTATCGCTTTGTGGTGGAACAAAAGCCTTATCTTGTGTTATCATTTCTGATAGTGATATCCGTTCGTTTATTTATCCAAATTACAAATCTGGTTGTTTATTCTACATCTAATTGCTTTGTTATCTGAAGCAACGACTCATGCACATTTATGTTTAAAATAAAACAATAAAAATGTTAATTAATATTTTTTCGAACTTTCCAACGAAAAATTGCAAACATTGTGGATTATAAAATATGTATTTTCCGTTGTTTTATAAATACCGATAAGATAAATCCGTGGATACTGTTTATAATTTTTTTTTTGGCAAATATTTCCTGCTTCATTGTTTCTAAATCACTTATACCAACTTGAATCCTTCCAGGATAAACTATTATCAGCTGTTAGACTTTATTTAGTGGGGGAAAACCGATGGGAACAAACCCGTGCCTTATAGACAAATTAGCAATATTATAGTCTATTAATATACACACAATATAAATCAAATAAGAATTAAAGTTTACCTCAATATGTGGGTATGTTATCCGATATTCCTCGAGGCCTGTGGTTTGTCCACAAATAGAAGTGAGGAATACTTAAACCTTTTAGCAATTTGGTATAAAAATGACACTAAACTAAATCGCGTTAACTCGTAATATCGCGCTAATCCTCGCGATAACGCGCGTAGATACGTCTCGTCGACGCGATAACAAACAGCTGACTGGCGCGCGGCGTGCCATCGCTGTTTTGATAACTAACTTATGTTTATCAGAGTAGATAATAAAGCAAGGGATTGTTTATAATTTGAAGTAGAGCTGACTACTTGCTAGTAGCAGTTGTGCGGTACCTATTGTTACAACTGTATTATTGATTTTTTACTCTAAGTAAATACTGTCAAGGTGTCTTGTTAAGTGAAGTCTAAAAAGTAGGTGGCTAAATTATTATGTTGTTGAAATTCAGGTAAAGTTTAGGATCTTATAAAAATAATAACAATTTTCAAAGTGACAGTAATTTCTCAGATACCTCTGAAATTACTTAAGCCCTATTTATCTTGAGCAGATTGTCAAAAAGGACCGTACAAACATCATTTGAATAAAAAAAGCTGCTGCCATTTAAAATTGTAATTAGGTAGTAGGATTGGTTGGTAAAGTACGATTAAATCTACGTTTTCTATTTTGTTACAATAAATTAGAGCTTTTCAGATTCATATATTAAAGACTGTGAATTAATTTCACTTATTGTTTTACAGGAAGTATGTAGGTACATAATTAAAAAAAAAAAAATAATAATAATAATAATTTTCATTTTAATTTGATTTATGTACTTCCCGTTATTTAATTTAGTTGTCTTACTTATAATAGTTTTGTCGGGTGTATCTATTCGTATTTAAAATAGTTAAGTGTATTTACAAAAACATGATTCACTGTTTGTCTGAATTAATTAAATATTATTATTAAATGTAGATCGACTGCGCAACCAGTATCACTTGCTTGACCATGCCATTGATCATACCTCAAGTAGGTATGATCAATGGCATGGTCAAGCAAGCGAGTCGTTGATCGTATTCTAGCAATTGTAGCACACGTAACAGTAGCCTCAAAGGGTAGGTAACTTGTAGAGCTCGTAGCAGTAGCCTCGAAGGGTGGGTAACTTGTAGCACTCGTAGCAGTAGCCTCGAAGTGTAGGTAACTTGTAGCATTCGTAGCAGTAGCCTCGAAGGGTAGCTAACTTGTAGCGGTCGTAGCAGTAGCCTCGAAGGGTAGGTAACTTGTAGCACTCGTAGCAGTAGCCTCGAAGTGTAGGTAACTTGCAGCATTCGTAGCAGTAGCCTCGAAGGGTAGCTAACTTGTAGCGGTCGTAGCAGTAGCCTCGAAGGGTACGTAACTTGCAGCATTCGTAGCAGTAGCCTCGAAGGGTAGCTAACTTGTAGCGGTCGTAGCAGTAGCCTCGAAGGGTAGGTAACTTGTAGCACTCGTAGCAGTAGCCTCGAAGGGAGGTAACTTGCCTACGCTACCCATCACTACTTCCTTTGTGTTTAAATGACGACTAACTAAACTGTAAGACAAGTCAACTAAACATTAATTGTTTGAAGGAAAAATTGGTCGCCATCACTAGGAAACCTGTATATTCTATCCTTACGATTTGGACAAGCATCCATTCAAGAAATTTCTCTATACTGTCCAACGTTCATATCTTCATAACTATTCCGTTTGCCGGACTATCGGCACTAAGTGACCCATCAGAGGGTATTGCCACCTGCACCCTACACGTGTGAGCTTACAATCTGGACTTAGGTTACTATAGGTTATCATACAGAGATAACTGCGACTGGATTACAGCGCTTGTCGGATGAACTCAAGGGAGAGGACAGCTAGACCTCGCTTTTACAATGTTGCCATGTGGTTATTAAAGGCAGCGGCGCTTGCACAATTTTTTTATAAATTTGAGATAGTTACACTACTAATAACAAAAATAATGAAAACATGGAGATATTTTCTTCCGAAATAATTTATTATTGCACTTTTAAGTTTACGATTTGTACAGTGATAAAGAAGTTAGTATCCACTTATCTGTAGAACACATATAAGTATATACTAATTTATTATAGATATATCTAATTATATTCTACACACAAGGTAGAACAGAATTAGGTATAATACAGGTGCTGGGTGCAATAAATTGGGGTCTGAAAATACCCCTTGCAGGATCACAGCAAACGTCAGTGAGTTCTTTGTTACCAAACCAGAGTGGGCGAAACAACTTTATTTAATCTTAGAGGAAATTGTACTGTAGTAATAAATCTTGCGCTTTTCCTATCCGAGTTTAACATGATAAATGCGGGCATCACTAACAGCAGACAGTGAAGGGATCTTCACAGATAGGTACAGGGGTAGGCAGGGGCCACGGTTGATTGGCTGGATGCCGCTTGCATTATGCATGAGTACGTGTGTCTTTGTGTACAGTGCCTTTTGCACGGCCTATCTACGTTGTGAAAAGAGTCTGTGAATTTTTGCATAAAATATGAAGTACCTACCGTACCTATTTGAAAATAAATAAATATTTATTTTATTATTTACAGAAAAATTGATACAGATAAGACATAATCGTAATTATGAGTACAAAGGTACTGCTTATTTCTTAAGAAATTTCTTCCAGCAGATCAGCGACAGGAGAAATGAGAAAAAAATTTAGACAATATACTGTGATATATTCAAAAGAAGGAAACGCACTGCGGAAAATACAGTTTTATTGAAATGTAGCATAATACTATATGAATTACTAAATGACCGGGCCTTCCTTTTATTTTAACGTAAAGTTTGGGTATTAACACAGCTAAAATGAAAATAAATAAAGTGATTAAAAAGAGTCAATGCAAATAAGTTGTTTATTACTGTCGACAGCCGTTACCCTTTATTCTGGTGATCATTATTATTCTGTTTTCTCTTTGTTAGCTCTGAATACAAACTGTTTTGACAACATTAAAGTTAATGGATAATAAACATCAAACGTTACTGTGTTTTAACGAAGCTAGGGCTTCTATTCGCTACAGAGCTAGTGACACTGTGGTACTATGTAGGGCATGGTACCAAATCAAATCAAATCAAATCAAATCACTTTATTTGTAGATCATAGGTGAAAAAATACATATATGCAGATGTTAGTGCTCTTAAAATTATCGCTATGTCTTGCCGTCAGCGGCGTACAAATATTCTAATTTTAATTCTAAAATATTCTAATTACAATTACGAATTATTACTATATCAATCTCTAATTAATTAATATGTCAATTTTCAATTACTAATTATTACTATGTAAATTTTCAATTACTAATTATTACCATGTCAATTTCTAATTATATTAATATGTCAATTTTAATTTTTTTTGCCAAATAAGTGACAGCTTCTTACATTTCCTTCTTATCTGGGATAACTCATTGCAATAAAACGGCAACTTAATATTAAAGCATGTGGAATTTGCAGACGAAACAGTTTCCGTGTTTGATGGACTCCTGGCACAGTACGCACGCTAGCTTTTAAAACTAATAGAGATTTTGTAATAAATTTAATTCTGTGATAATTATAATTGAATGTGCGCGCAGCTGACGCCTATTACGCCTGGTAGTTATTTTTAAATAAGGCTGATGTAACATGGTCTAGGTTTTGGCAATTTGATAAATGTTATTCTGCGGATTTGCCTGTTTTTATTTAATTAGGATAAACCAAGTTCAGCAAGTCTCCGCATTCACTAAAAACGTTAAAGGACAATTGTGTATAAGTAGGCACTAGAATCTATAGTTATCCCGTCATGACAATCGTCACTCACATGAAAACAATAATCATACTAATATTATAAACGCACAAGTTTGTGAGGTTGGATATCTGTTACTTTTTCACGTAAAAACTACTGAACGGATTTGGATGAAATTTGGTACACGGATAGTTAATAATCTGGATTAACATATATAATAGGTACTTTTTATCCCTATATTCCCACGAGATCGATACTTATGCGGGTGAAACCGCGGGGCGCTGCTAGTTATAAAATATTAGTAATAATATTACCCCAGTGCGGGCCTGCGGGGAATATTTGAGTGGTAACATCATGAAAAAATAATGAAACCAAATGGCGGCCAGTACTTTCACAATGACCTAGGTGTGGCGTGTGCAGACGGGCGCAGCTCTCCATGACGATCAGACTGTTTATGCCGTGAGGCTTGCTGACGAGCGCGTCCGACTATTGATATTGACAATTTTTTCGAATATCGGCGTTCTCTGTGTCCCTGTAGGCACTTTTAAAGCGTTGATAACAGACTAGGCACTAAATCCTATTGAATAACAACTTTTATTGTAAACATTCACTAGTAGATGGTACTTATTATTATTGACCCCAAGCAGACGGATATTTGACATTGTGCTCAAAAATAATTAGGAACATTGTATTTAGCTTTTTCCTGTTACCTAATTCTCAGATAGCCTGAAAAGGAAATGATAAATCGAACCATAAAATATTATAGCATGCGTACCTATAGCATGTTTAATAAATGGTAGTTTACTTTCAAGGGCTCGTGTAGTTTGCGCACAACCACCCCATAAAACCGTGCTACACCATGACACGCCATGCTACGGAATTAACTTAATATTTATGTTTCTAAGCGGGTGCGGGCGATTTATGAGAACGAAATGAAACTATTTTAAGCCAGCCATGAATAATATGAAATATTTTTATGGTACTTTTCGAAGGGATTAAAGTAACACACGCAAGTAATTAAAAAAATAATGACATACTTATCATTATGTTATTAACAGCAACCCTAATTTTAACGAAATAAAACATAGTTCGCAATAAAAATCTATAAAGAAACGACATAAAAGGAAACTGAATCAATTACTTACGGACACCGTCACATCATAAACAACCACCAATGAGCATCTATTACTTGGCGCTGCGGGTCGCCGCCCTGCATCACCTCAATTAGGAGCGCACTCATAAACCCACAGTCCCCCAACACTTCACCATAACACTCGTTATCGATAAGGAATAGTTTGATTAAACAATTGTTTGTAAATAAGGCCAGGGCGGGCGGCGCGCGCTGGGCGGGCGGCGCGAGTGACGCGGGTCAACGACCGCGCTGTTGGCGCGCGTTGCCATGGCAACGCTGCAGTCCTCCTAGATCAGTTCCGGTAGATGCGAGGGAAGGTAAAGATACAGGTGTTGCAGTAGGTACTTGGTAATATGTAATATCATTATGTCAATTTTGGAAGCATGATACCCAATTTGTCGCCTAAGTACCTACTGATTGAGAAATCCAGGTCTGTGTCCAAAATCTTCCAGATTAAGATAATTATGGACAGCTGCACTCAGATTTTTAAAGCTAGACGATAATAAACAAGTCGATATTATTTAGAGCTGTAAAGAGCACAGGCGCCGCATCTGAAGACAGATCTGTGGCCTTCAGACGCGTCTGACGTCGCGGAATGTTAGTATTTTGTATATTTATTTGTGTTCTGTCTCACCACAATTTACTGCGATGAATCATGAACTCTGAAAGAAGCACAATATGTACACAGTGTTGTGATTAGGTAGCTAATGAAACTATTTGCAACTTCACGCCTGTGAACAAAGTGCAAGATGTTTCAGATATCGTCATCAGGTGGGTGCGAATAAATAGTTGTGAATAATAAGTTCTAGACTCCAAATCATGGGCCATTCAAATATAAGGAACAGATTGAACTGAAGAATGTTAGCCTACACTAACGCATTCTGAAAAATGAATACTTGCTTGTAACAAAAAGACAACAACTGATAATGATTGAAATGAGTATTCCGTTATTACCTACCTAGTGCTTCTCAGAGACCTTGTTATACTAGGCATGAACCAGTTCCACTAGAATATTGTTTAGTCTGTGCGCTGCATTATGTGAGCACTGCACTCGGTCAAGGCTGAGAGGCGCTTGCTCCTTGTCGCTACGTCGCATTGTCTGTGACTTGTTACGTAACGACTCGGCTTGTGAATAGGTGCTTGGGATTGGCAGAATAAAATTATGAGTTGTTGAATTGTATGTTGTGTTTTTCTTGCGAAACGTGTAGGCTATTACATCTCTGGGTACACCTTCGGGGACTAGGTACAGGCTACGACGCTATTTTTACTTGTGTATACAGTTTTCATAAATAAAATCAATGTTCTTATTAAAACTTATTTTTAAATGACTGACTGAAAAAAAATCGAAGAAGTCAAGAAACAATTTAATAAAAACTAATAAATAATTGGGCGTCAAATAAATGAAAGGGAGTACGTAGTTTGTCCTTAGAAATAAGGACAAACTACGTACTCCCTTTCACCGGCTTCATAAGGTTCATAACTCATTTGTTGGGCTTGGTATAACCTTTTATAACAAGCTACCTTCTTATTTGCTAGATTTGCCTTTTAATGCGTTCAAAACTAAAATAAAATCCAACCTCCGTTCAAAGGCATACTATTCTATCAACGACTACTTAAATGATAAGAATAGTTGGTCGCTGTGATTAACTCAAGACAATGTTTAAATGTTCTTTCTCCAGAATTAGCTTACTTACTGACAGGTTATATGAGTTTATATAACTGTTTATAATTTTACTTTATTTATTGTTGACATAATCTACTCATTACAATGTTTTTTTATGAGTTGTATTGCATTATGTGGTTAGCTAGCGACCTCGATGGTCCTAGTTTATCAATTATAACTTCTTGTTACAGCTATATGTAAGCGGGCACGCCCTTTATGCCTGGAGGCTTTTATTTAGATATTGTTTTCATTAGGTTATTTTTATTTCTGCTTGAGTATAGTTCTCGATGTTTTTGGTTGGTATATTGGCGTGTGCTAGCTGTCATATGACTATTAATTTTATAATTTAAATTATGTTTTGTGTTGCATAATGTAAATATCATTTTGCATACTATTATATAGAATCTTTTTTACTGAACAGACAGCTGTGCTGCTGGGGAGTTTGTTGCGCCACTTCTTCTTCCCAGCTAAAGCACTAGGAAGTGGTGAAGGGTGGGCGTTTTGGGGGACTGTCTTATGTAATTTTGACGTTCGAAAAGTGCTGATTCTCAGCCTAGATTGAATAAATGACTTCTGTTTTTTTTTTTAATGGTTTTTAGACGTAGACCATGAAGTCATTGCGTTCTGCAGTTTCTGTGTCCAGTTCGCATGGGAAAGAGAGAGGCGCTATGTTATTAATACAGGTTCGTAAAGAGGCTTTTTCGTGTTAGCAATTCTAAAACACCCGAATTAACTTTTTAAAGTTTTCAACTCCCAATCAATCTGCCTAGCCTTTTCCCAACTATGTTGGGGTCGGCTTCCAGTCTAACTGGATGCAGCTGAAATACTGATAATATTTTACATGGAGCGACTGCCTATCGGACCTTCACAACCCAGTAACTTGGTAATACGATACCCCTTGGTAAGACTGGTTGTCAGACTTTCGGGCTTCTGTCAACATCTTCACCAATCCACAAATGACAGCCGGGACCGAGGCACGGAGGGGTCTCGTTATGTATAGATGGTCACCCATCCACGGAACAACCTCGGCAAGCGTAGCTTAACCTAATGGATCGACCCGTGCGGCTGTTATTACTTAGCCACAACCTCAAAATATTGAAAAAAAACTCGTGATCAATGACTAGGTTTTAGCACTTTCGGTCTAGTAGTCACTTTTTTGGGATTATTAAAATCATTATTAATTCGCTGCCGCTCCGACTGGGACTATTCCACCACCTTTTGGTGGTAAAAGCCATTTCAATAAGTTTGATACTTATTATTTATTAATGATGCATTTTCCTCTTAGATAAAATAAATCTCAAATCTCAAATCGTTTATTGCAATATATAATGTACAAGGTGGTAAATAAAATAAATAATAATAGAAACAATTAATGGATCCTGTCGGGCACAGCAAATTATTTAATAGGTAGAGAAAGGAAGAGCGCTTTATTAATTTTCCTTATTATTAAGTCAGAATTATTTTATATCCTACACTATGTACTTAAATAAGTATATAATTATTAGGTATCGAGATGATATTGAATTATTTATTATTGAGTCAGAACTAACTATTCAAAAAAACAGTGAAACGTTTAGTTTTTTTTTTGCAAGTCAATGATTTACTACTGCTATCTAGTCTCACGGGCAATAACTAAAACAACCATGAACAAATGTTGGTAGTTTCACTTATTTTTACTGGGAGGCGCTGGTGTGCACAGAACATGGTTGGTTAGCACTGCCATCTATCCTCATTCGCGTGAACAGTGTTTAAAACGGTAGAGGGATAATGTCAAAATATGCTACGAGAGGACGCTACTATACACATCGTTTTGGTTATTTTAGGCCCAATTTTACTCGGGGAATTGAAAGTCATGGACAAGGTGCTGCGTAGCGTTAGTAGAACACCGTCATTTGACACTTTATTTCATCACACATTTTATTCTTTTACATCACTCGCTGTTGATTTAAAAGAGTGTCCGTGGAGTTTCTTGCCCGTTCTTCTCCATAGGTACCTAATACGCTTTGGAATGGGCAACTAACTTCATATTTCTGACGGACCGACTCCTTGACAATTCAAAAGTGCCTGTAAATGGTTTAATTGAATTAAAGATTTTGAATTTGTCGATAAAATATTTTGTTATATTGTGAGGAACCTGAACTTTGCGCAAATGGAGTTTATGAGTAATGTTTTGAAATCCTCCGGCTTTCCCATCCCGTTTTAAAATGCAACAATATTGAACTGCAGTATTTTTATGCATCCGTCTTATTGTAATGTTACTTTCACGACTCATGTCGATAACGGCTACTTTTAACTACGTTATTATTTTGCGCCACGGACCGTAAAGTTTACTCCGATTAAAACTCAATTTCGACACTTTTATTAACGTTCGCCTGAAATTTATTATTTTATGTAACAGGAGTTGTTACCTGACGGCCAAGTAGTTTCCATTTCCGCCACAAGCACACAACTTGATTGGCAAATTAAACAATAACACTTATGTTTGAAATTAATTAAACCCAATTGAATACGTAGGTTCTGTAGGTAGGTATTTACCGCTTGTGTACAATTCACAATATAATAGTGAAACAATCTGGCTCTAATACAATCGTCTCTTGATTGATTATAATTAACTATTAACTGATAATGACTTGAAAACTATAGGAATTCATCTCAGAATTAATTAATTATTATGCTTCTTGATTAAATATAATAAGTATGGTATTATTGGAATACCTACTTGACACCACTTTACAATACCCACTAATAAAATTGTAATAATATTGAGCCCGGCTAAGTACCTAAAGATTAACTTGTTATAGATAAGCGATTGTTATATAACGACCTCAAGGTAATAATTATTGCAATTATTAACATTCTTGGTAAACCGGTTGGTGATCGGTGGCAATATTGGTAGGTAGGTACTATTTATTAAAAATGGCAAGTTAAAATATTGAACTTATTATTTATCTTTATTTTGTTAGTAGCACACTTAACTGATTGATACTGTGTATGTACCAGCAGGTAGCCAACATTTAATTTAAATTCAATCAAATCAGAAAATCTAAGGAATTTGATTCCTGCAGTGACACCCACATGATTCCTCAAAGGAGTTATAATATTTCAAAGCCAATTAAGAACAAAGCTCGCTCCCTTCATTATTATATAATACAATTAAGAAGCCATTAAATTAAAATAACTTCTGTTTTATGAAGCTCGACGAATAATGGCGACACTGAAGTCTAATGAGACAGGAGAAACGAGTTAGATAAATAATGGAGTGTAAAATTAGATATAGTTTCTCTTGAAACGGCGTGAAATAGTTTTAATTAGCACCTAATTGTAAGTAAAAGTAGTGTTCCGTTATCTTTAATCAAAAGTGTTTTTATATTGATTTCACTTTCACGCTGGCAGGCTGTCTGGTTTATATCTCGTCGATAGGACAATAGAGTTTTGATAGTCAGCTGAAGGAAGGAAGCAGTTTATTCTTGCTAAAAGGTGTTGTAGGACTTACCTACTAAAAGTTTGCTTAAGTGATTTTTACTGTAGTCAGTGACGTCAGTATCAAGACCCTTTTTAACAGCAGACCGAGCCTGTAATTGCCATCTCGGCATGAACCTAGCTTCAGGCTGACTCAAATAATCGAATCGGAACCCTCACAGTGTCCCAGCAAAAAGTCTACAAGCACGTGACTGGCACAGGTACGTGACCACATCAAACCAATTGACACGTAACTATGACAACAGCTTCAATTCACAGCAACACGGTGCTCACGTCCGGATATGAGTCGAGAAGTTACTATTATTAGTACCTACCATCTCGTGTTACCTTCATCCCGGCACTCAATTGGCTGCTAATTGTGCCATTTGTGCTATTTGTGCCGTTTGTGCCGTCTGTGCCGTCTGTGCCGTAGCCGTACGACATATTCACCGGCTGATGTATCCAGGGCACCAGTGAATACCTACGTTTACAAACATGAAATATGATTTTGAATTAGGAACGTGCTATACTGATCAAGGTCGTTTTTAGCGTCGAAATCTTGGTCCTGTGATCCTGTTGCAAAATTGAGAATCCAGTAGGTATGCGATCTTTGATTTGTTTGTATAACGAATTAATGAGTTGCCTTTAACTACTTATCTTATGTCAAGGTTACGTTAAGTTACGTCGATAAACATGAGCTATGGTAAATATGTGAAGTAACTGCATACCAGGTAGCCTATATTGGTTTAACAAGAATGTAGACTATCTACGTTGAAACAACCGTAAATAAATACTATTATCGTAGGTACGCACAACACTAAACTACGATAACAAATGGAAGGTCAGACGCACATCATTTCTATTGAATTGTTTCCATGTTATGTCAACTGTAATAGACAAGAGGCCGAAGATGAGTTGTAAGTGAATTGAATTGATTCCAGGAAGGGATTCCCGGAGCCCGGGATCCCGGGACCCTCACAATCAGGCCTCGGGCAAGAGCGTGAATCTAATTTGAACAAATAATAAGCGCCCCAAACGAATGACAGAATGTCACTGACACGAATCAGTTGTTTGCTGGGTCTGACATTTGCCTGCAAGCGACAAAAAGTTGATTTGCAATAATTACGCCGGTTTGCAGATGCGAGGCACCTCTCCACTGTCAGTACTATTTTCTTGGGTATCGATTCCTAAGTACAAGTCGGAAATAGAAGAAATGAAAAATAAATGACGTTAGCACAGACAGACAGGTTCATTTCCAATATGATATCATTTACTTTCCTTATTGGTCCTTTAATTTTGGCGCTTACAAGATATGTAGGTATTGTATAGAACTCAAATGTTCTTCTTTGTAAGTAAATTGTCAAGACGATTGTCTCAGTTAAAAGTATAAGTGAGAACATCTAAAGTTGAAAAAATGTCTCTATGTTTTGTGGTAGGTACACAAAAAATCTGATCGATAAAAACAATTTGCAGTGCCGCAGACATTGCCCATTCGCCGTGAGTACGCTCATACCGGTCCAGTCATTAGGCCTGTATCGGCATACCGCAGCCAATTCCGCGGCCGCCACGGTCGGGCCGCTCAGCACAATACCCCGCAGCGCCCACATGGCCACATCGCCCGCTGATCGTTTGTTTCCATTCTATACCACTATTGTTGCTTCCTTTTACAGAAATAATTGCCCTTTCAGCTGAGTCAGATGCTTATGTAATGTGGATTCACTTTTGTTTATTGTGCTCGTAAAATTGATAGTGAATTGTGGGAAGCGTCTGGGGTTTATGCGGTTTAGCTAATGTTAAAGGTTACGCTTGACTCCCAGAGAGGTTCTTTGGCAATAAGACGATGTCGGTACTTATCCGTCATGTATGTTATATAGGTAATACCAATTAAGAAATAGGCATGTCTGTGTGTACATTTGTATGCGACAGACGCATTTCGGCGGCCGTGGTATCTTGGGAGAGCCCCAAGCCCAGCTATGGTCTGCGGTAGACTGACTTGACTGATTGATGCGGATATTGTGTGCCTGTCCTCAATTTAAAGATACTTAACTAATTTATTCGTCATTACGACGATTACATCGAATGATTGCCTACTTAAGATCCACTTTCACATTGTTTGATTATGATTCATCAATCTGTTCGTTTGACAAATCAAATATCTTAAATTAGAAACAAGATTACGGTTGATTTATTCAATTAAATGAAGCAAACACTCAAAGTACTTCATTAATTGACAAAATAATATATCTTCAACTGCGTGAACCTATTTTCAGGAATATTTTCCTGATTGCTGAAGCTTCTCACTACACTTGACGTGTTCACAAAGAAATGTGGGAATAAAGATAAAGATGGCGGAATACATTCCGTTGTGTGAAGTTATCGTTATGACTCGGTTTGACAGACATGTTTATTGAACGCAGATGGAAATATTGTCTGGAATATACCGCGCCGGCTGAGTAACTCATGCGTGCAGTACAGTGTTATTTCTTCATAAGTTTGAAAAAAATATTTCTTTCGTGAAAAATTATTCTAGCCAGCAGTCCAAGATACAATTTTTGTTTATATACCCACCTCGCTTGAGCCCCCAGTAATGGCGTTAATCACACCACCAAGATTTGTTAAGGCCTAGGTATAGGTAGTATGGTCTCTGTTAAATGCAGAACGATATGTTCTTGGTAAATCACCAAAACAATATCTGTAGCATCAGGAATCAGCTTGGCTATCAGGCTATCGACATTGGTAAGAGTTTTAACTTTACCTCGCTCCTACATAAGTCAACATTATCTTTCATCCAGCTTTTAACTAAAATCCTTTATGTTTCACGACTAAGAAGTTACGAGTTTCTGCGTATTTGCGTTAAAATAGGTTTTAATTTAACTAAATGCAAGCAGCATTTAGTTAAATTAAAATCTATTTTTAGAGTCGCTTTGTGAGAAAGGACTGGTTTTACTCGGTGCTGCATTTGTCAATAAAATAGGAAGTTAGTATTAAAATTGGACCTTCAATTTGGTTAGCTAGCAACTGCATACCTATTGATTGTCACTCTCGTGTCAAGAGAAAACTCGTGGTGATTTATATAAGATTTTATTGCAAAGTATTGTTCTTGTGTATTTGTGATTATATGTATGTATTTCTTTTGGATAAACCACGCTCTGCTACCTTAATCTCCAAAAGGTTATGGGCCCAGAACGCAGAAGTGTAAAATGGAGCTTTCAAAAATCACATAACTTGATGGCCACAATTGGGTCGCCTGGAAATACCGTATGGTTGCCCTACTAAAAGGCATTAACGGAATTTGAGAGATTGTGGAAGGCAAGGCACAAAAACCGGCGAAACCTGCGGAAGGCAGTGGTGATGCCGTAGTTGAAATTTACAATAAAACTTTACGAGATTTTGTTTTTGTGTTTTCGTATTGTTTAAGGATGAGTTCACACGATACAGATATGTATACTTCCTTAAAAATAAATCTGAAGTTCCCGAAAAGTTAAAACAGATGATGTCTGAGGCTAGAAATGCTGGACATACTATTAACGAGGTTTTAAGCGATAATGGAGGCGAATACGATAACAGGAAAGTACGAGATATACTTGGACAAGCTGGAATAAAGCAAAGACTCATTATGCCGTACACTCCAGAACAAAATGGGTGTAGTGAAAGAGACAATCGCACTATAGTCGAATCTGTTCGAGCGATGATGCACGCGCATGAGGAGATTCCTCAGAATTTGTGGGCTGAGATGGTAAACACTGCTGCTTACATACTAAACAGGACAGGACGTACTTCAGTGAAACACAAGTCGCCTTATGAACTGTGGCTTAACAAGAAGCCTCAGATAAAGCACCTGAGGATAGTCGGTTCACCTTGCTTTGCGCAAGTACTAAAGCAGAAGAGAAGGAAATTGCAAAAGAAAGCTACACGGTGCATTTTAATAGGATACGACAATGATGACGGATACAAACTTTGGAATCGGGAAAGAAATTCATTAGTCCGATCTAGGGACGTTATTTTTGATGAAAAAGCGCTAGAGACTTTAATGAATGAATACCCTAAAAGCAGTCTGCAGTCCGGAAAATGAAATTGAAGTAGATCTTGGTAGAGATGCTTTAAGACATGATGGACAAAGAACTCCTGTTATGCCTGATATTGAAAGAGTCGGTGAAACTGACATGGATATAGGTGAACAGAACCTAGATGTTGGAGAAGAGTTTCATGACGCAGAAAATGTAATAACTGAGCAGTCTATTGAATCAGAGGGAGATGGAAACGTTAACGAAGATGATAATGTCGTTGATGAATATCAAGATGATGTCAATGATGAAATTATCGCAGATGAACGTGAAGATATGATCCCAGAACAGATGATACTTCGAGACCGTTCTTTGTTACGTCCTCCAGATAGATTCAAAGACTTTGTTATGAACGCGATAAATTCTGGTTCATTGTATCCCACAATGAACCAGAATTATTTTATTATTAGAGCTATGGGAAAAGGCCATGGACAGCGAAATCAGTTCTTTGAAGAAAAATGACATATGGAAGCTTGTGAATCTACCCAAGGGCAGAAAAGCTTTACCTAGTAAGTGGGTTTTCAAAGTCAAGATGAATGCTGATGGTTCTATAGATAAGTACAAGGCTAGATTGGTGGTAAAAGGTTTTCATCAAAAGAAAGGTATAGACTACATGCAGACCTTTAGCCCTGTGACCAGAATGGCAACTGTTCGCTCAGTGATTAGTGCAGCAGCGAGCGAAGGCATGTCGATGAGACAGTTCGACATTTCGACTGCCTTACTGTATGGTTCTTTAGCAAGAAGAAGCAAGCTCATAATTAACACTGAAAAAACCAAAATAATGTTATTTAGTACAACAGCTCGTAATAAAGACAACATGACGATCGCACTTAATGAAGTTAAAATTGACATAGTTAATGAGGTAAAGTTTCTAGGGGTATACATTGACAAATATTTAAATTGGAAAAGGGAATTGCAAGCAATTGATTCATATATTTCCTCGGCGTGTTATGCCTTACGCAGTCTTAGGGATGAAATAGACATAAAACACCTTAAAATGGTATACTATGCTCTAATAGAATCAAGGTTGAGATATAATGTTCAGTTTTGGGGGAATAGTTTTAAATATAACTGCCAGAGAGCTTTTGTACTCCAAAAGAGAGCCATACGAACCATGGCCCGGATATCACAAATTGAGAGCTGTCGGCCGCACTTTATAAATTTTAAAATTCTTACTGTGCCCAGCCTCTATGTTTTAGTATTGTTGATGAATTAAAAAAAATACCTGCATAACTATGAAACCGATGAGGAGAGACAGTTGAGGGAAAGTACGCGCAGGAAAGATATTAGAAGCAAATGAATACCCCAGCTTAGGATTGTATAACATAGTCCTCAATATCAAGCAGTGCGGATTTTTAACAGGTTGCCATTGGACTTAAAAACTATAATTTATAAGAGCTCATTTAAGTCAAGGCTCAGAGTGTTCCTATTGAAGAAATGTCTATATTCGATAGACGATGACATGTCCACCTTTTAAAAGTTTGATATGGGTAGTATTAGTATGTAGTAGCCTGTAATGTTAGTTATTGTATTTAATGTTTAATTTGGAATGTTATTGAATTTATTTTATTTTTTTATTAATAATTTCAAACACAATGTGAATTGTTCTTGAATAAATTGAATTGAATTGAATTGATTGGTAGCCGACGCACAGTTGGCACGATGCTTGGCAGATGATGAAAACATACTTTGGCCTTTTTCTGCAAGGTCAAAGTCAAAGTCAAAGTCAAATCATTTATTTCAAGTAGGCCCGTATAAGGCACTTTTGAACGTCAAAAATTTACAAAAAAAATTAATTGATTCTAGTTGCCCCTTCCAAAAGGTAGTTTTCGTATGGAGAAGAATGGGCAAGAAACTCCACCGTTACTCTTTTAAAATGTTTTACAATATTTTGTATAAGTACATTAGTTATATAATTATATGTGAGGACGATGCACCTAGAATAAAATTATTATACCACAATAGGTAAAAAGAATTAAGAATTAAAAATGAAGCAACAACAGAAAAACTAATTATGTGATAGATACATGGTGCTCACATATTTACAAACATTGTAAAAGTAGACGATCCTCCTAAGATTCCACAATTAATAAGTCAGTGTGCGAGGAATTAGTCATAGAAAGTAAAATGAATGTCATATAATAAAAAATAATAATAAAATATACACTTAAATTTGCAACCAGTTTGATTTTGTCTTGATTCTAAATTATCCTATGGAGCAGGACCAGCATGTTTCCAAGCATTCTTGTCTTGGATATAATCCTCTAATTTGTAATATGCTTGTTTACAAAGTGTACTTTTAATATGAGCTTTAAATTTTCTTTCATTTAATTGCAAAATATCACAAGGTATTTTGTTGTAACATTTAACACAGTACCCCATAAAAGATGTATGTACTTTAGATAATCTGAAAAATGGTTGATCTATTTTATCTTTATTTCTAGTATTAAAATGTGAATTGTTCTTGAATAAATTGAATTGAATTGAATTGATTGGTAGCCGACGCACAGTTGGCACGATGCTTGGCAGATGATGAAAACATACTTTGGCCTTTTTCTGCAAGGTCAAAGTCAAAGTCAAAGTCAAATCATTTATTTAAAATAGGCTCGTATAAGGCACTTTTGAACGTCAAAAATTTACAAAAAAAATTAATTGATTCTAGTCGCCCCTTCCAAAAGGTAGTTTTCGCATGGAGAAGAATGGGCAAGAAACTCCACCGTTACTCTTCTGCGTTCCGATGCGGACGCGTTTGCATATTCTTTATTTCGGTTAGCGCGGCGCAAGCTGTCGCTCGTAATTTACCCGCCATGAGTAATGAACTGGTGGCGAATGAGCTGTTGGCGTTCCTGTAGCAGAAGCTGGATGTGATGGCCGCGGTGTCCGCTGTCCAGATCTGCGCAACGAACTTCAGCGAGGACGACATAGCTGCTGCCAAGCTGTTGTTGTACAGTGTGCTGAACAAGCGCGACCAGATGGTGTCCCGCCGGCGTGACGGGACTAAGAGGAGCCTGCAGGATATAATCACGCTGTTCAAGGAGACCAACCCTGACGACGTGCCGACGTTTGTGGCGAAGGAGCTACACAAGCTCCTCCCGTCACCTTCGACCACGTCGATGTAACGAGCCTTCTGAAGGACATTGTCTTTCTGAAGGCCCGCCTCGCGGATGTGCTAACGAAATTAGATGCATCCCAAAACACCGTCGCTGATTTGCGTAAAGAAGTTAGTAATTTGCGCAATAGCGTGGCGGTAATTAGGTCACCTGTCGATGCGTCAAACGTAAACACATGTCGCGGAGCCGGCCTCGATATATCGTCATCGAATTCCGCGTCAGCAGTTTCGTCGCCAGCGCAACCGTCGATTGCTGAGCTTGCAGAGCGCCCCGCCACCGCCGGCGCGCACCGAAACCCCATGCACGTCATCGCGGCTCCACCGCGCAGCGCCGCCCGCGCCCCTTGCCCCGTCCCGCTGCCAGTGACTGCAGCCCTGGCGAAACCCCTACTAAGGAATTTCGCTAGCGTTACCGCGAGTGCCCCTGGCGCTCCTAGTAGCAAGCCCATGCCAGAAAAGGCGCCGAATAAGGCTGATATTGATGATGGTTTCGTGACGGTGCAAAGGAGGAAGCGCCAATCGCGAACGAATAAGAACCGCTGCGGCAAAGCTCCTATGGACTCCGAAGTGAGCCTGCGTGCCGCAAAGCCGAACACACCGGTGTACATCTCCCGCTTGCACTACACCACTAAGGCGGAGGACATCGTGGAGTACGTGCGCCAAAAGACGAGGTACATGCCGAGGGTGCAGTTACTAGAATCGCACCGGACCGTCAACTTCAAGGCGTTCGTCGTGCGAGTACCGAACTGTTATCTGCCCCTCGTCATGGAAGAGGACTTTTGGCCGCAGGACGTGGTGTTCCGTCGCTTCCGCGGACAAGTTCCACAGGACAGCACAAAGACAAGCTAGTGCAAAATGAAGTGCTACTAACATAGTATAAGTCTATTTATTAACACAAGTTTTTGTTTATATTAAAATATGTATGTTTAGGTTAAGGTATTTTTCTATGGGCTACTGTCGCCTGAAATAAATGGTATTATTATTATTATTTCCTTTATTTCATATATTTACATTTTATTTATTTATTATTTCCTTTATTTCAAATATTAACATATAATTTACATTTTTAAATATTTTTATAAAAACAAAGAAAAACAAAAACATTTAAAAATATAAAAAATAGTAGTCCACCGGTATCGGGAACAGGGTCCAAGCTACCGGTGGTCAGGGCTCCTGAGAGAGGAATCTCCTAACGATACGCGCCGTGTCCAGAAGTACTGCTTTCTGGATCAAGCCCTTGATCCAGCTGCCTAGCGAGAGCCTCCTCAGGTGTTGGTCGAGGCTCTTTTATTTTTTATTATTATTATTAAAATGTTTTACAATATTTTGTATAAGTACATTAGTTATATAATTATATGTGAGGACGATGCACCTAGAATAAAATTATTATACCACAAATAGGTAAAAAGAATTAAGAATTAAAAATGAAGCAACAACAGATAAACTAATGATGTCAAGCTTGCCTCCCCGCGGCACTATCCATTAGCTATAATAAGTTTAACATTCCAAAAATATTGCCCACGGCAGGACCTACCTACATAGCTCGTACAGAACTAACAATAACTACTCATTATTTCTAAATTAATGTTGATACTCGTAATACAGCATTAGAAGGTCGTGAACATACAAACATGTATTATAAATTGTTTCTTTGATTGACGCGAGAAAGTTCTTATATAATGCAAATTCATTTAATAGAGACTTTCTAAAACGGTTGGCATCACTTTATACAGTACAATACAAATGAGATTGCATACATTAGATTGACGTTGTTGCATTGGGACATAGAGGATTAGAAAATTGATATTGTGAATGTTAACGTAATTGTAATAAAGAGAGTTCATTGATTGGTTTATGTAATCGCAGCTCGACGTAATTTCAGGAAAAGTAATTCTCAGATCAAAAAGATATGTTTATTCTGGTTACAAACATGTATTATACTCTCTCTTAAGATACAGGTCACCCTAGTTTAAGAGGCAGGGCTCACGCAACTCATGTGCAGACCTTGTGGTTACAGCATAATTATGTAATACCTGTCTTTACTCTTAAGTCAGTCAGCTGTAATCCATATTTTACCTAATCTTAACCATAACAACTACAATGTATTTTCTCGTCTGTAACTTATTTGAAATAAATAAATAATTATTATTATATATATATATATATAAACATTTTGTGTTTCTCCCTTTTCAAAATGCATTCGGCTGTGTCCAGTACAAGGTGCATTGCTCGCGCTCGCTGTTTTTCTCCTGGCATTTATTCAGATGCTGAAAGGAGTTCAGATTTAAAAATAAATAAACCTCTCTAAGACTATTATTTCTGCTCACAGGTCGCGTAACAGGTGCTTTACTTGCAGTAACTTTTATATCTCAAATGGCACGGTTTAATGCCTTATTCTCAGAGTGGTAGGAGTTGGCAGAAGTCGTATTTCCTACATAACACCTACATCAGACATTCCGTAATAATTAGGAGCTTGTAAAACTCATTGTATTTTTTATAGTAAACATAATTATTATTGTTTAGTCTTTCATAAAGTCCTCTTCGTAACATTTTCAAACGTCGTCTGCACGAAGCTGTGATAGCCTTTTTGACACGACTGCGGCGAATCCCAAAAGGAGAGTAGGTAATGTTTTCCACTTGTAAGTTAGTTTATAACTCAGTTAACATTTAGTGCTGCTTTTCTTTTTCAGTTATTTTCGCAGTTACTATTGTGTGGCTACATAATAGGTATTAGGTACTTCATCAAAATACCGGACAGTGAAACCAGACTGCAACACCCTATAGTGCTGTTAAACGATCAGTTTAATGCTCCACGTGCCTCCAGCTCTAACATTATTTCAGTGTTACTACTTCACACGAGCGTTATAAAGAAGAGGCGTACATGATGATGACCCATCTCACTCAGCCTTCACTTAAGTAAGGCATCAAGTTCGATCTAAGGGCTCTGGGTACGTGCTTACGTTTACCTTTAATCCCATGATTTATTCAATTACACGAGTATTTTGTAATAAGATGCAGATGGCTCTAAATATTCCGGACATCTCTCTTGTCGTATAGTTAATAGGGAAACAGCCATGTTATCCTGGAGTGTTCAGCTACGGAACCTGCCATGGTATCCTGGAGTGTACAGCCGCGGAACCAGCCACTGTATCCTGGAGTGTTCAGCTACGGAACCAGCCACGGTATCCTGGAGTGTTCAGCTACGGAACCAGCCACTGTATCCTGGAGTGTACAGCTACGAAACCAGCCACTGTATCCTGGAGTGTTTAGCTACGGAACCAGCCACTGTATCCTGGAGTGTACAGCCGCGGAACCAGCCACGGTATCCTGGAGTGTTCAGCTACGGAACCAGCCACGGTATCCTGGAGTGTACAGCTACGAAACCAGCCACTATATCCTGGAGTGTTCAGCTACGGAACCAGCCACTGTATCCTGGAGTGTACAGCCGCGGAACCAGCCACGGTATCCTGGAGTGTTCAGCTACGGAACCAGCCACGGTATCCTGGAGTGTACAGCTACGAAACCAGCCACTGTATCCTGGAGTGTACAGCCGCGGAACCAGCCACGGTATCCTGGAGTGTACAGCTACGAAACCAGCCACTGTATCCTGGAGTGTACAGCCACGGAACCAGCCACGGTATCCTGGAGTGTACAGCTACGGAATCAGCCACAGTATCCTGGAGTGTTCAGCTACGGAACCAGCCACGGTATCCTGGAGTGTTCAGCTACGAAACCAGCCATGGTATCCTGGAATGTACAGCTGCAGCTAGTTCGACTGATAAACTACCTGAAACAATCTTATTCTTAATCTTGGGTGTGTCATCATAACTCATAATTAAAAAAAAAAAAAGCGTATGCGGTAGGGGGACCCCCGTCAGGAACGAAGACAAAATTTTCGCAGCTGCCATTTTGGATTTACATTTTGACCTCACTATCGACTTTAGCACCTTCGAAAACTATGAAAACGATACCACAGATGAAAAATATTCAAATTTTCACAGCCGCCATCCTGGATTTACATTTAATGTCACTATCGGTTTTATCGCCCTCGAAAACTATGAAAACGACACCAATGACGAAAAATTTGAAAATTTCTCTCCCGTGTACTCTTCTCTCAGTGTACTCGGGCCGATGTGTACAATATTATCCCACGACACTGTAATCACTTTATTCTTTTCTTTTGTTTTTTCTGCCGGTGCGGCGTCATCTCTCTCTCTCTTACTTTCTCATTGTATTAGAAGAAGACAGTCGCAAGTATTAACGCTTTTAAGCGAGATGCGGCTTGCGAACTGGCAGAAACCAGTTCGCAAGCCGCGTTAAAGAACTTCGTTCTTTTAAAAACTATCTCCTTATCACCTGAATGCAGAAAAAACGTGGTTTAACAAAAGCAAACAAAAACTTCAGTTAGATTATATAGCATCGTCAAAAATAACAGTTTTCCTGTTACGAAATGATAAATACCGCTCGTACTCCATCGAATGATACGTAGTTTACGTTATTTTAGTTTACTATCGAATATTGAAAGCTTGTTGACCTACCGCGGGCACATACGCAATGCAATCTGTTCATAGAAGAGGCTACCCATGACCCAGTATCAACACCATTGATCGCATGAAACCAGTTCACCATGAGAGCTATCATCTGGCTTCAGTAGAAACCACTTCAATCGATTCAAGAATAGTAAAGTCGTTTATTTTTTGCTTAGCCAATTACGTAAACAGAACTGAATCAAATACGTTATCTGAATGTTTCTCAGGAGACTTTAATAAGAGACAGATGTTGTATTGGCTGTCTTTGGAGTCTTTACAATATGTTTTTCTTATTTGATTCGTTTCCTTCAGTACACACCTACACTGCGAAATGGGCGTCTGATTTTTGTAATTTACATGAGGATGGCTTTACGAGTAGGGGAAACCAAAGAAACGATGGATGGACTGTCTGAGGGATGATTTGGCTAGAAAGGGGGTGACTACCGAGATGACCACTAATAGAGAAGTATGGAAGAAAGGGATATGTGGCGTCGACCAGTAATTAATTGGGGATAAGGGCAGGAGAATAATAATGATGACATCCTAAAAAAAAAACATGGCGTAGCGTGGGCTTGAAACACATTTATTTGAGTGCATCAACACACAAACTTTATTTCATTAAAAAAATTACGAGAGTTGTAATAATTTCATAAAACTTTATAACGTTTGACGTACAATACCAGCGGAGGCTTTTATTTGATAGCTGTAGTCAAACCCAACGGACAATGAGTTGTTTGCCTGCATCACCGCAGAGCTTTGGCGGAGTTTTCACTCGCGCGTTTGTTTCGACGCAAATAAAAGACTGGTTATAGTCATCATGGAATAGTTTTCTTACGTTTTCTATTCTTGTAGTACCTATAACGTGATCTTGATAACATTCTTATTCCATAAGTGTAAAGAGGAACCGACTTTTATGTTATTTACTGCCTATTAAGCCTTGTTTGGTAACGCCATATTGAGTATAAAGACCGCAGTGATGTAGTGGAATCAGATAAGGATATCGAGTAGCCAGTCACAGTCGGTATTAATGGTAGTAATTTAATAAATCTGTTTGCTATAAACCCCTTCCCGTCTCCTTAAACGACCCTAAACGTGCTTGTAATGATAAGCAGGAAGGGGTATAGTTTGATTATTTGTTATCATTTTATGGAAATTGAAAGCCCCGTTACGTGACTAATTACTAACAAACTAAAATTCTGGAGTTTTGTTGCGATAGGCACAGTTGTAACAAAGTAACGATGATGCTATCGTAAAACCTGTCCTGAATGAAAGTTTGTTACCCATCGAGTATGAAATAAACCTGTACATATACGAGTATTATTACTCATCCAATATTTTACACAACTTTTGGCACAAAAGACTCCTCAACGCTCTGGTATCTAACATGACTAGTAGGTACAGTTTTCAAGCCATTATCGTTTGAGGGAAATGAAACCAATAATATTTTCTGAGAAAAAGCTCCAAATATTTGTATTTTCATGGCAATGTTTGATCTGCGAGGGTAGGCGTGTGTTTTCACAGATTCGTGGAAAATATCCCGTTTTATAATGTTGACCGAACGTAAACATTAGTTTCCGAGACGATTTACTTAAAGAAATTCCGAAGAGACGATTCAAAATATTCCCGAAAGATTTTCAATGTAAAATGAAAAAAGTCATTTTAAATAAAAAAAGTCATTTCAGTTTCATTTTAACTTTTTCCTTAGCTTCCTTTTACGACATTCATAAGAAGTTCTATTTTTAGGTGTAACTGCGATCTCGTAGCAAACATTTTATAGTGTTATTATAATGAAAGAAAAAATGCAAAAGCATTTAAGATTTAAAAAAACTCGCTTAATATATCTCCCTCTGTTTGCTAATAAAGTCCAGCACAAACCAAGCGTGCCTCACAAGCCGGAAAGCAGCAGATTCCGCTCATTACCTTAATAAGACCTCACGTATTAGATCAACGACCGCACCAGATTAATGACCGCAACAGATTAACCGTTTCCTCATCAGTTCTAATGTAATTGTTCAGGAAGCGCTATTTAACCTGCCGCTGCCCACGGATGCCCACGGATGCCCACGCGTGGGAAGCAAAGTTGATGTGTTCACAGAACTTTTCTTCATAGAAATAGGAAATCACAGACGTGGCGAAGGAGACTGAAATCGGGGACTTGGCAATCGCACACGGCAATAGAATCTACAGTCTACATGCAAAAAAATCTACCTAATATTAGTGCTGCGCTTTATTTAATTAGGACTATTTAAAATAGTACATTATTCTTATGTGATTATGTTACCGTGCGATGGCCAAGTCATTATACTCATTAAAGAAATAAAGATGACAAATAGATAGGTACTGAATAAAATTAACAGCCTTGGTTTTACATTAGATCTCACATCTTTTTACTGTAGAAGAACTGCGTTGCGAGACTTGCATTTTTTTACATGCTATGTTTTTGAAGGGATTACTAATTTCTACGAAAGTTTACCTTACCACACGGTGTACCAGTTTATTCAGGTCAGCCACAGAGCATTATCCAGTTTTCTTCCTTCAGATTCAGGGGAAAACCAGCCTCACAGACACCCAGTTTTATAGTCTTATGAGTTCCTGTTCTCACTATCAGGTACAGTTATTTTCATTCTTTCAAATTGTAGTCGTTTAGTAACATATATGTAATTACATATGCATACTTAGGTTCTACTAGTACAGTTGTGGTGACCAATCTCCTAGCTTCCACGTTCTGTGGTGTCTATCATGATTACCACTAATTGGCACCGGTCGCAGCGCCTGCACCGAAACATCCGTTTATAATCTGGAATTACGAAACTGAAGACAATTAAATTATCGTGTGCAGCAATACAGCTCTGTGGTATTTATGGCCGCCTGGTACTTTTATATTCATTGGTGCCGATTCTCTTGTCACAAATGCCTCTAAACTAGACTAAAAATCACTAAAATTTAGTTTATTCCTGTCAAACGATGATTTCCCATTCTGAAATAGACTAAAGTGACACAACTTAACTATATTTTAGTTTGACAGCACTAAGATGGCACTGAGATTTTAATTTAGTGAAAATGACCATTTTGCTATTCTGAATTTGACGTTTTTCACCTAAAATTTTAATTGTCTACCTAAATCTGACCATTTTTTATCGCGATAAAATATGGTGTGGAATACTATTACTTGTCATGAACTAAAATTCACACGAACACCTCGACTTCAGATGCAAAAACAGTACTGTATTATTATTTTCTTTTCTTTTGCTTATAACTCGAAAATGGTGCGTCCTATCGCAAAAATAATGGAAATTTCGACTCCCTTTATAAAACCATTATACCCCTAATTATCAACACGTAGGTAAGTAGGGCAAACAAGTGTGTACCACGTGGAGTCGCGATTGTCAAATTCAATTTAGTTGTGTCAAAATAATTTTTAAGTTTAGAGACTTTTTATTGCAGAATAGCGTTAAGATTCTCATAGTAAAAAGTAAGGAATTTTAGTGATAGTTTAGTTAGTTTAGTTCGGTGTACAAGAGAATCGGCACCAGTGTCAGTGCAATAAACTTAGGTTTGATAATTATTTCTAATGTTAGACAGAGCCACATTGAGTATGATATGAGTCTAGTAAGCTACGAGTTTGCAATAGAAATCAATAATGTTACATTGTGATTGTTTGGACTAATATAATTATAAATTATTCACAAAGTCATTAAAACAATCACTTTATATTAACAAAGCAGGCTGTCGTAAGTTAACGTAATTCAATATGCAATTGTGGTTACCAATTTCTAAGAATTACATTTATACAAATGCGATCCTTGCATGAGTAACGAGTTGACCACAGAGGTGTCAGTGCGCAAGTCAGGTGTTAGTAAACACCTCCGTTCCTGACAATGACAATGACTTGTGGGAACATAATGATTACTTATAAGGCGAACAGCTCGTGTTTGATGTTTCTGGCCAGCGCACACGCACGAAGCATGATTACGGAATTCATTAATGATACCTGCGTGTATCTCTAAGGACAATGTCACTATTTGCCTTCCATGGCGTGAGTGAACCCTATCCCAGTCCCAAAGAAAAACATAGCGGTTTGGCTAGTTATTGTACCAGTTACAAGCTATCACTGGCGCCGATTCTCTTGTATACCGAACTAAACAAACTAAATTATCACAAAAATTCCTTACTTTTGGCTATGAGAATCTTAAAGCTATTCTGCAAAAAATATCTCAACATTTAAAAATATTTTTGACACAACTAAAATCGAATTTGACAATCGCGACTCCATGTGGTACTTGTTTGCCCTACCCGTGAATTTAGAGCTGGAGGTGCGCAGGGGTGCAGCCTCGGCGTGTTTTATATGGAATTTTTCACTTTTTGTATAGAATATGAAAAATGATTATCTACATATTGACTTTAAGGGGTTTATGGGTTTTATAGAAGAGGTCGTTTTCATTATTTTTGCGATAAGATACACCCATTTTCGAGATATATACAAGAGAAAAGATACAGTACTGTTTTTGCACTTGAACTTGAAGTGTTGGTGTGAATTTTAGTTCATGACATCACATTTTATCCCACACCTTTTTAATCGTGATTAAAAATAGATTTAGTTTTTTACAATCAAATTTTTTGGTGAAAAACGTCAAATTCATACATAACGCAAAATTGATATTTTCACTAAATTAATAAGTCAGTGCCATCTTAGCGCTGTCAATCTAAAATATAGTTATGTTGTGTCACTTTAAACAGAATGGGAAATCGTCGTTTGACAGGAATAAACTAAATTTTGGTGATTTTTAGTCTAGTTTAGAGATTTGAGACAAGAGAATCCGCACCAATGTCAACCCAAAATAACGTCCAACTATGTCAGTCTCTAGAGTGCTCGATGTGGAAAATAGGTGGTATTTATTGTATTCAAAAGGATTTCAGCTGCTCCCAAGAAGCATTGAAATTCACTTACAACTGTTCCAGTGTGTATGTTGGTACCTTGACCTGCCAGAACATGAGAACAATGGTGTTTTGATACCAGTTCCGGTACTTTAACAATCATCAAAGGTGAGGAGACGTCATTACCCTGGTTTTGTTGTTCCGTTCGACCTGCGTTGATGGTTCCGCAAAAGTAGTCATGTCCTGCACACGATGGAATTTATGGGTACACTTTCATGATGACTGTACCATTTTCGCTACAATTCGGATCTAACACAATTAGAAAGTAAAATATTCATATTAATTAAATATAATGTATCATATTTTATTTAACTCATTAAACTGTACTTATACCTAATATATTTTTTATTATTGTGAAAGTGAGTTTGTTTGTTTGATACGCTTTCGTGGTTTCACGCTACAACGGCCGAACGGATTTGGATAAAATTTGGCATATGAGTACATAATGACCTAGACATAAAATATTTTTATCCCGATATTCCCACGTTATCGAGGCTTATGCGGGTGAAACCGCGGGGCGCAATTAGTATTTACATAATTTAAAAACTAGCCGACTTAAAATAATAATTATAGTAAACAAACTTGAAAATATACACCGGTTAGTAAAAAAAAAAACTGCTGTTTCATAGATAAGTGCAGTCAAAATGTATGGAAAAGCAGTTTTTTTTTAATAACCGACCAAAAGTCTGCTGTTCTATATATTGTGACCGCGTAGGTATTGCACTTTTCTATGAAACAGCAGATTTTTTTTAAATAACCGATGTATAATTTCAACTCAGGGGGGGTTCAGAATCATGTACTGAATCCATCGTAACAGTTTCCGCGTCGATGTCGGGATGCCACCCTGTATAAAAGTACTTATATAATAAAGGAGCGGAAATAAAATTTGACCGAATCGCTGTCAACAGGAAATAGGAAAATATGTATTAGAAAATTCATAAAAGTTTTACAAACACAAATATTGAATTAGGAACTTTATTAAAATTAAATTCTAACTACAAAAGATCCAACAAGTATTGTTTGGCACATTTTAACAACATTTCAGAGACTTTTGATGTTCATCTCGGTCACAGAAATTCTGACTTCTAATCGTTTTTAACTCAATTAAACTTTTACAGCTTTTGAATGGAGTTTGATTTATACCAAGTACCTGTCTATTTGAAACATTCAATTTCCCTATATTTTCCTCTCTTTTTTATAATTGTTTACACGGTTGCTCTACCAAATGACTATTTTGATTATTTTTGAGACTACTTGCTAGTTTAACGTGATTTTAAGTGTGTAGAGGTAGGTATCATAAAAATAAATAAACTAAAAAACCATCTGAATGTCAATGGAGCGAGAAGGTAACAGACCATAACACGGTACGATTTTATTTTTAACCGACGAAAAAGAAAGGAGGCCCCTCCTTTCTTTTGAACATCAAAACTCTTTTAAAGTTATGTATGGCCACGATTAGCTTTAAAGTTATGTATGGCCACGCTTAGCTTTATACTGCGTGGTCCGATTTGAACGATTCTTGTTTTATTGGGGAGGGTATACTTCGCAATTGGTCCCATGTAAAAATGAAAACTAATATCCACCCCTTTCCCCATCCCTTTCGGACTTTCCCGCAACCCCGGCAGGCATCGGTCCTATCGGACCCCTTCACTTGCTGACATCTCTTTGAGGCGCGCGTGGAACACAACGCGCCGTCGACCCGGGCCTGGTCCTTATCGGACGGCGAGCTACCCATTGCTCACCGTCCGCAAGCCCGCGCTTACGGTGGCCGGGAATCAGCCTGTGATTCCCGACACCCAGGGCGTCTCCTGCGGCGGCTAGGGGCGTGAGGGCGCGAAGTTTGCCTCTCCCTCACGCGTTCTGCCTCCTCCTTCGCGAGCATTACTGCTTCGCAGAAGGAAGTGACGGCCTCCCATGCCCTCTCGCTCCGTACCATGGCCTGGACTAGGGCCGGACGCGAGAGATCCCCGCCGCCGATCGCCTCCACGAGGACACGGCAATGCTCTGCCCAAGCCGGACAGACCTCCACCATATGCTCAACCGTGTCCTCCGGGCGATCCACGCAGTGATGACACCCGGGCGTTTCCTCCCGCCTGATACGAAACAGGAACCTCCCGAAACAACCATGTCCGGTGAGGACCTGCGTCAGGCGGAAGGTGAGGACGCCGTGGCGCCTCTCTAGCCACTCCTCAAAGAGGGGACTTATCGCCGCAATAGTGGCGTGCCCAGCACTGGGTTGCGACAATCGCACTCTCCATGACGCCATGAGATCCCGCCGGAGATCTGTCCGCTGTGCCGCGATTTCTCGCGGCAGCGGAGTTACGCCCCGGCGTTTCGCCTCCTCGCGCCACTCCCAAATGTGCGCGAGGACATTTGCCTCCAGATCCCATGGCGGTAATCCGGCAAGGAGGCTCGCCGCCTCACCGGAGATCGTGCGGTATCCCCGGACCAGCCGGGTGGCCATGACCCTCTGAACTAATATCCACCCCTAAGGGTAAAAAAAAAAAAAAAAAAAAAAATTGGGGTTGATTGATTTTTCACCTACTGAATTTTTAATTGCAAACCGATTCTGTTGTAATTTCGCGCAAACAATGTAGTTCTGATGACGCAACGACATCATATAGAACTAGAGTGGATCTGATGATGGAGACGAAAGACAGTCGCGAGAGCTCCTCAGCAGTTTACAGCAGCTATATCGTGTTTGGGCTTATTTCATTCACCTTGATGAGAACTTTAGACATAGCTGGGGTATGACTGTTATCCAGGGTCTGACGATGGAGACGGAAGGCTGTTGAAGAAGACAATCAAATTAATGGTAACTCAAAAGCGAAAAATAAAATACCTTTTTACAAAAAAAAATACCGAAGGTACTGAAAAGTGAAAAATAAACATAACCTTTTAGTGTAACTAAGCTCCTAAACTAACTTATGTAACAAATTTTGAGGCGGCGCCAAACAAACAAAGTCTTTTATTTTTATTATTCAGTTTTTTTTCGTGGTTAAATGTTTTGTAAAAAGGTTTTTTTTTCTTGAGTGTACCTATTTTGTTCATCCCAAACAATTTTAGCTGGCAGGCAAGCAGAGCTGTGAGTACTGCTAGTATACATATAAGCCGAGTCGTTGGTACCTCTTTACTCTTTATAATCTGTAAGATAAAGACTTCCGGCCATCTTCTGACTGACTGATCAGGACATAATTTGTAAACCATGTTTCAATAAACGGAGGCTTTTCAGTTCCCTTTGAATATCATCTTCAGGAAACCCGTTATTTAAATTTACATCAACATTACTTAAACTTCTAAGAGTGACTTAGACCGATTGAATGTGTGGTTCATTTTGAAATTAATTAGATGGAAGTTTGACGGTACGGAGGTTAGTTGTTACTAGAGATGTAAATTGAAAAAAAACAAAATGTTTTTTTTCATAATCTTGAAAAAAAACATGAAAAAAAACTTGGCACCGTTGTTTTTTTTCTACATTTGGTTTTTTTTCAGAAAAAGTGAAACACTATAACTAAAGTGGAATAAAACACTAAATTTGATTGTTTTGTTTTTATTCAAGTCAAATTATGTTTAAATCAATGGGTAACATTATTATGAACTTAAAAAATACTTATTGTGTTACACTCATCTGTATCAGTATCAGTAGCTACGGCTACGCTTGTTTTATCAGCATCGGAATAACGTTCTGTGTCTGTATTTGTATCATCTGATTCTGAATCAACGACTATACTATCAGGGACTCTATTACCTTCTGCTTGTGTTAATTTAATATTGTTGATGATTGTACTGATTGCAATCTTAAATTGTGCGCAATGTACACTATTTTCCTAGCCCTGTCATTTGTCAGTCTATTACGTTTCTTGGTATGAATGTCGCTGTACGAACGAACTCTCACTGTCTCAAGCTTTCTGCAGTCTGCACGCAAATCAACCAAAACATAAACCAAACGAGGATTAGGGAAATCCCCGCCCGTAAATGTAGTTTATATTTGGTGTTGCCAATTATGTTAAGACATGATGTACTATTTAACAAAAAAACAAATGGTATTTTCTTATCGAACAAAAAAAAAATAATAATATCAACTCATATACGATAACCGCCTTACCATATTTTTATTTTCCAAGTCATGAAAAAAAACCTGCTCCAGAAAAAAAACTGTTTTTTTTAATGTTTTTTTTAAACGTTTTTTTTCATCTCAGAAAAAAAAACCGTTTTTTTACAACCCTAGTTGTTACTGAACATGTTTATATTGTCCTTATACATTGAAATTTTCGAGAAAAATTGTCAATATTAATGACTACAGATAAACTACGAACATTTACTAAAATGTACTAAGAAACCAATTTCACGTTACCAAAATTGATATCGTTGAAGGGCAAAAAAAAAAGTTAATTTGTGGCGCAATCTACATCGCCACATACTGACGTCACGTAGGAGTACAGGATTTCTGCATCGCGCAAGCAGCGTACACCGCGTGATCTGTATGTATATATAACTTCCCGACATCAATCGTCGGGCAGTTGCCCACCAGACACAACACCCGTCTGGTTGGAAGATCTCCCTTTTCTATAGAGGATGAGTGAACTTTATACCCTGTTCCTGATTCCTCGATACACTTATCCTAATAGATTTTCTAAGAACTCGACTGGTACCAATGAAACCTCACCTGTTAACTGTCAGTCCATTACAAAGTGTTATTAAAACTTTTGCAGCTCCACTATTTTGCAGAAATTTAATTTGGTTTTCAATCAAGTCGACTGTTTAGTGAAAACAACGAATTTAAAGGATAGTAGATATATAGGCGGGAAAGTATTGATGGGCGTTGTGTTTCTTAGTTTAACCGGGAAAGTATACCTAGTAACATACTGCGGCTCATCTAATGACAAACATTTTAGTGAAAATATTATTTTTGGATCAACAATTTGCGAAATATTAATACGAGTAGGGTAGGTATTTTATTATATTAATAAAATATTTTTTTATTAAAGTCTGGGCGCTCCTTGCGCTTGCGCTGCCAGTGCGGTGAAGGTGTCGACTGCCTCGGACACCATGGTGGCACGGAAACATCATTGACATCATCATCACTGTTTTAGAACCTAATAGCTTGGCACTCTACGATGGGAAGAGACCAGACGGAATGGCCATAATGCCTTAAAAGTAAGGTAAGCCTGTGGTGTGGGATGCCACATGTGTCGACCCTTGCGCCATCCCAACTTCTTAGGATGACGGGTCGTGCTGGTGCCAAAGAATGCCAGCCTTTTGAGCAATTTTCCTATTGACAGCGATGCGGACGAATTTTTGATGGTGCGAATCCCCCCCAGGGGGGGGGGGATTCACACCATCAAAAATTCGTTTTCACCATCAAAAATTCCTTTTTATGTACTTGTACTTATTATTATTACTTCCTTTATTTAAATATTTACATATAAATTATATTTTTAAATATTAGAATAAAAACATATAAAAATATTTAAAAATATAAAAAATAGTAGCCCACCGGTATCGGGAACAGGGTCCAAGCTACCGGCGGTCAGGGCTCCAAAGAGAGGAACCTCCTAACAATACGAGCCGTGTCCAAGAGTACCGCTTTCTGAATCAAGCCCTTAATCCAGCTGCCCAACGAGAGCCTCCTAAGGTGTTGGTCGAGGCTCTTGGCAATTAAGCCATTGGCTGATACGACTATCGGCACAATGATCGCTGAGTCCACATCCCACATGTCGACAACCTCGCGAGCCAAGTCAAGATACTTAATCTGTTTATCTTTCTCGGCTTTCACGAGGTTCCCGTCATGCGGGACCGTTATGTCAATAATCATTGCGCGCCGCTCTCCTCGATCCACCACCACTATATCAGGCTTATTGGCAGCAATAGTCCTGTCAGTGATGATGGATCGATCCCAGTACAATGTGATATTTCCATTTTCGAGAACTGGGTCGGGCACATACCTGTAGTACGGTACTTCCGATTCCACAAGGCTGTATTTCAGAGCAAGTTGCTGATGGATAATCCTGGCTACAAGGTTGTGTCTATGCAAGTACTCTTCGTTAGCTAGACGAGAACACCCGGAGATAATGTGTCGGATTGATTCTCCCGGACGGTGGCATGCCCGACAGATGTCAACCGTGCCGTCCTTCACAATGAATCTCCGGTAATTGTTCGTCATCATAACTTCGTCCATAATTGCACAGACAAAACCTTCGGTTTCCCCAAAGAGGTCACCAAAACGCAGCCAGGCTACTGACGCTAGTGAATCTACATCGGGTCCATGTAGGGCCCGGAAGTAGCGTCCGTGAAGCTCCTTACTCTGCCATACCTCCTTGCGATCATTAATGTCAAGCACTACAGGCTTGCGCCAGTTCTCTTTAGCCAAGGAGAGCGGGGTAAGGCCCTTGTCCACCGCGACCACATCTCGATGCATCCCCACGTCGGCTTCTAGGAAATATTCCCTGAGACTGCATACCTCGCGATTGTGGAGGGTCTTAGCGTTTAAAAAGCCTCGACCTCCACATTTTCGCGGGATATACAGTCTCATTACCGATGACCGTGGGTGATGCATTCGATATGCAGTTAGCAGCGTACGGACCCTCCTATCCAGGGCGTCGAGTTCGGTCTGAGTCCATTTGAGTATGCCGAAAGAGTACATCAAAACCGGCATGACCCAACCGTTGAAGGCGCGCACCTTGTTTCCGCCTGATAGAAGACTATTAAATACTTTCTTCAGGCGGCCAAAGAAGCGCTCCTTCAACGATTGCTTCATGTCAGTAACATTGATGCCCAACGCTTCCGACATACCCAAATACTTGTAGGTTTCGGATGCGGAGAGGGCTCTAAGGTTTATGGAATCCGCGAGCTGAGTTCCCACGGATTCCACAATCTCCCCTCGCTTTACATGCATGACCGCACATTTGTCCACACCAAATTCCATCCTGATGGCTCTACTAAAAGTTTCAGTTACTTTCAGTAGCTCCATCAGTTGCAAGTTGTTGGGGGCAAAGAGTTTTAGGTCATCCATGTAGAGGAGGTGAGATATTACCTGACCACCTCTCCTCAGCCGATAGCCTAGGCCTGAATACTCCAGCAGTGTGCTAAGAGGATTCAGGGCTAAGCAGAACCAAAGTGGACTTAAACTATCGCCCTGAAATATGCCTCGCTCGATCCTTATCGGTTCGCTATTCCTCTGGATATTTCGACATCCTGGATAGCGAAGGACCGTCCTCCATTGCCTCATACACGACATCAGGAAGGTGCGCAGAGTTGCATCTACTTTATACAACTCCAACACCCTCATGAGCCATGTATGTGGCACCGAGTCATAGGCCTTCTTATAATCTATCCAGCATGTCGACAGATCTTTTCGGGAACGGCGAACCTGTTGGCTAATGGCCATATCAATGAGGAGTAGCTCCTTAGTACCGCGGGCCCCGTTCCTACATCCATTTTGAGAGGCAGACATGATGTAGTTGGTGTCTATATGTTTGTTAATTTTAGTTCTCAAAATGGATGTAAGAACTTTATAGACCGTCGGTAAACATGTGATCGGCCTATAATTTTTGGGGTCCGCGGTGCTACCCGATTTATGGAGCAGGTGGGTAATTCCTGTTGTTAGGAACTGGGGTAGCGAACCAGACTCCAAAGCAGTCTGGTACTGAGCCGCCAAGCGAGCGTGCGATCTTATGAACCATTTAATCCAGAAATTGTGCAGCCCGTCCGGCCCTGGAGACTTCCAGTTGGGCAACGGACGAACTGCACGAGCTACATCTTGGGGGCAGATGGTAATAGCCCCCATTTCTGGTATTGGATCGCAGGCTCGCTCGACTTCCCGAGTCCAATCACCTTCGGTGTGGCTGACAGGCGCCGACCAGATACTTCGCCAGAAAGAACACATGGCATCATCATCCGGAAGGCGCGTGTCAACCACACCTTGGTCCGGTCGCTCCCAAGCCCTATAAACCCACCTTTCATCACTCTGGAAGGTGCGATTCTGAGTGTATCGCTCTACTCGCCGTTTATACCTACGAATACGGTTTGCCCATGCATACACTTTCTGCTTCAGGAAGTCGATGCGCTCTGTGACATGGGATACATAGTCCTCAGGGCCGATATCAGTCCCTGAGAACGCCCGCCTCACAAAGCGCATCACTCTAGGGCGAGTATTGCCCTCCCTGAAGCAGATAAGTTTGCCAATGAACGCTCTGGCCCCACCAATACGGCGTTCAATTCTGCATTGCCAAGCTGGTACGGCTGGTTTCGGTCGTGTAGCTCTAGAGTCATTTGCAAATTTGACGTGAGCTACACGACATGCCGCTACAGCCGAGCAATACAGAATCGAATGAGTATCGGTGAGGTCTTCGCAGTTATCAAAATAGTTTGATAGCTGCGAATCCAGAGCCGCCACCAGCACCCTATTTTTGTTATGCATGGGCAAACGAGGTAAACGTGGTCTAAGTTCGGGCGACATGAACCGATATTCCCGAATCGCACCCTCCAAAGCACTCCTCAATTCCTCATTGTATTGGGTACTTACGTTTGTAGCCCTGTCATCAATCCTCTCGTCAGCTTGACTTGGAGTGACCTGTGGTGGCACTATAACACTCTGCGACGGGGGGGCGATGACATGGCTACTCCGCATTTCACTTCGCAGGCGATCAAGCACAGTGTCATCCAACATATGATTACGCTGGATGACCCGCACTTGATCCGATAGTCGTTGAGCCGAAACGTTGACAGCTGGCTCAAGCACCTGAAAAAGAGAGAGCATCCGGACACGGTACGCGGTCAGGTTGTTTCCCCCCTCTGTAGCCCCATAGTATGAGCGCATGACGTTTTCGTTAATGGATCGTGTCCATCTCATGCGCTGCACACTTCCGCCGGGAGCTGGGACCCTATCAGAGGCCGGTGGGCCTCGAGGTCCTAAACCATCCGGCGGCCGGCGTCCTCCCCGTCGACGAGCAGGTGGTGGTGTCGTGGGCGGGGAGAAATACTCGTCGCTCGAGCTCGACGCAACTGCCGCGGCCGGTGTCGTCCCAGCGCTCACAGTGGGGCTGGGTACCGGCGGCGGCGAGGCGGAGCTGAGCGAAGAGTCCGGAGGTGGTAGGCGTGCTCGTCTCGTAGCTGATCTAGTCAACATTCCGATTTGAATTTCATAATTATTGTTTTATAGGCCGAATTTGACAGCCGTCATTCTTGCTATTTCGATTTTTCTTTGCTTTTTTCATTTTGATGTTGTTAACTATCTTTTTCTTGTGCTGTTATTCCTAAAGGTTTTATTATAATTTTTCGTACTTTTTGAGACTATATACAGCAGAGGAAATAAATAAATATGGAAAATATAAGATATGAAAATTTTAACGTTTGTTGACTTGCTAGTGTTATTATTACTATTATTTCGCCTGTCGCCTGTAAAATTCTTAAATGTGGAGGAAGACCGACACTGAATGTCTTCGATGCTCATAGGAAATGGGGAGAAACTTGCTAGGTGAGTTGTTCAGAGAATACAGGGAGTGCTTTAAAGAATAGCTAGTCTCAAGTTCGTCCTTTTTATGATGAGATGCATTCAATTCAAATTGTTTCAACTATTACTTTGTTGTTTCATTTTGTATTAATGGTGGCTTTCAACAGCTATAACGAACTGATTGACTATAACTTACATTTAATGTAACAAATACAAAGATTTACTTCTGAATGCAGTGTATCTGTCTAATACCTATTGAGCAAACTAGATTTCCCAGTAGAATACTAACATAGTACGAGGATATGAAATAGTAAAATATTTATAAGTTTTTGCTTCGCATCTCTGTAATAGTATAACATCTCTTGGGTATAGCCTCGAGACGAGAAAATGAAGTTAGGTGTCACAAGATAACTAGTTTTCAAGTATTTAGCTGGAAAAGTATTTAATACAATTAATTGCCTGCGTCCTCGTGGATTATTAAAGTTTTAAAAAAGTTTGAAGTATGTTAAGTGTAGTGTTAGACAGTTATTATAAATAGCAGGTGCTTCCCACGTTTGGATTATCTTTGTTCAGCACCGGTTAGATTAACATCTACAAAATAATAAATAATAATAAGTATTGAATGAATTCGTTCACGTTATTTTTTAGGGGTATGAGGAACATGGTGTAAAATTCACTCATCCTCTATAGAAAAGGGAGGATCCTCCGACCAGACGGGTGTCGTGTCTGGCGGGCAACTTCCCAACGATTAATGTCGGATTGTCTTATACATATATGTCGTTGGCGCGGTAAACTCTAATTGCGCGATGCAGGATTTGATGCGTAGTTTGCATCTGGCGATGTAAATGCCACCACAATTACTTTACGTATGTGATGCCGTCCACACTATACATCCACAGGACCTCATCTTCAATAGGATTAGATACATAATATTTTACAAGTAGATACATAATAATTTATATGTACATATCCCATAAACAACATTAATTTCAGTAGATGTGTACTCACTGTGCGTAAATATTTTTAGAAGTGGTTTCCTGCGACCGCTGCCTGTAGCACACGCGCTGGTGTTTTGAGTGTATACCCACAAACAAGGATGTATTACTATAAACACAAATACATACACGACGTACCTATCCAATTAAATATAGCTGAAAATCGAACCTTGGTTGTCTACACACCAAAGCCCAAAAAGGTGCCGGGCGGCGGGTTAGCCCGCGGCGGCTTCAGAATGCAAGTCGGAACACTTTTGTTTAAAATATGTCTGAAGGCGGCGATAGACACCCTAATATTACCTTGCGGCAGTATAGATATAGTTTACCTAGCTAATCTTGTTGCAGTTTAAAATGTGAAGCATTCGGGCTAATTGGTCTGAACTATTTTGCAGCACAAGAGACAATTTACATTACCATGCATAATAATTATATATTAACAAACACACATAACTGTGATACCTGCATACATTAATTACATTATATTTATTTTACCCACACTCATTAGGTCACCTACTTGCGCCGGCGCAGGGTTAGTGAAAGCCACATTAAACCTGTTCAGTGATTCATACTGGCGGTGACAGTACAGAGGAATTGTTTATGGTGCTTACACATCTTGATAAGGTTCACAGTTAGTTGATCATAACCGTAGTGGAAAGACCCGAGGAACCATGGATGCAGGCAATAACCTTAAACAAGAAATGTATTAGCATTTTAATGAAGACGTGGTTTTGGCCACATATCTCCATAGAAAGAAGGAACGATAGAAACAATGTTTTATCACAGAAGCACGTGCATATAAAAAAGTTAGGTCGAATACTAACTAGCATGAATATGATGACAATTATTGATCATAAGTATCATATCATAAATAACCGATACCGAATCTTGCGCTTATAAAATATATTTCTTTTTTTTAATAACATCTTGCGATCAGCTTGAAAAGCCCTTAGCAGATTTGTTAAAGTGATTATGTACAAGATATAAATTAAATCGTGTTATGGCTTTTATATATTTGTATAATACTCGAGAGGTTTGGCACTGATAGCTGAAATACAGGGTCTGCCTAGTTCGGCTACAAATGACTACACCACTTTTTCTGACCTAAATTAGCCTGTTAAAATATTTTGTAATCTGTCTAAGATTTTTAAAATGAACAATATTATTATATCGATATTCAAGATTTTAACATATAAAAAACATTTTTAAATATTTGTTAAAAACTATATAAAAAACATTTAAAAATATAAAAATAGTGTTCCACCGGTGTCGGGACCAGGGTCCAAGCTACCGGTGGTTAGGGCTGCAGAGACAGGAACCTCCTCACAATACGAGCTGTATCGAGGAGTAATGCCTCCTGAATCAGGCCCTTGATCCAACCGCCTAATGAGAGCCTCGAGAGATGTTGGTCGAGGCTTTCGGCCATCAGGCTATTGACTGTCACGACAATCGGCACAATGATAGCCGAGCACACGTTCCACATGTCGACAACCTCGTGTGCAAAGTCGAGATATTTTATTTGTTTTTCTTTCTCAGCTTTCACGAGGTTCTCGTCATGCGGAATGGTAACATCAACTATCATTGCGCGGCGCGCTAATCGGTCTATCACCACTATATCAGGCTTATTGGCAACAATAGTCCTGTCTGTAATGATAGACCGATCCCAGTACAACGTGACGTACGTGATTTTCGAGAACTGGGTCGGGCACATACTTGTAGTACGGTACCTCAGAATCCACAAGTTTATATTTCGAAGCAAGTTGCTGGTGAATAATCCTGGCCACTTGGTTATGCCTGTGCAAGTACTCGCCGTTAGCCAGACGAGAACAACCAGAGATAATATGTCTGATGGACTCACCCGAACGGTGGCATGCTCGACACACGTCAACCATCCCGTCCCTCATAATACATCTCCGGTAGTTATTCGTCAAGATAACTTCGTCCATAATTGCACAGACGAAATCTTCAGTTTCCCCGAAAAGGTCACCAAAACGTAGCCAGGATACGGACGCTAGGAAATCTACACCGGGCTCATGAAAAGCCCGATAGAAGCGCCCGTGAAGCTCCTTGCTTTGCCATCCTTGCGGTCATCTGTAGTAAGTACCACAGGTTTGCGCCAGTTCTCTTTAGCCATGGAGAGCGGGATGAGACCCTTGTCCACTGCGACCACATCACGGTGCATACACATTTCGGCTTTAAAAAAAGATTCCCTGAGGCTGCACACCTCGCGGTTATGGCGGGTCTCCGCATTTAAAAAGCCTCGACCTCCGCACCTCCGCGAGATATACAGTCTCATCACCGATGCACGTGGGTGATGCATGCAACAGTGTGCGGACCCTCCTATCCAAGGCGTCAAATTCCGTCTGAGTCTATTTGAGTATGCCGAAAGAGTACATCAAAACTGGCATGACCCAACCCGTTGAAGGCGCCCACCTTGTTTCCGCCTGATAAAAGACTATTTAATACTTTATTCAGGCGGCCAAAGAAACACTCCCTCAGCGATTGCTTCATGTCAGTAGCGTTAACGCCTAACGCTTCCGACATACCCAAATACTTGTAGGTTTCGATTGAGGAGAGAGGGATCCTGGGTGTATGGAATCCGAGAGTTGGGTTCCCACAGATTCTACAATCCCCCCTCGCTTTACATGCATGACCGCACATTTGTTCACACCAAATTCCATCCTGATGGCACTACTGAAAGTTTTAGTTACCATCAATAGCTCCATTAATTGCAAATTGTTGGGAGCAAAGAGTTTCAAGTCATCCATGTAAAGGAGGTGGGCTATAACCTGACCGCCTCTCCTCAATCGATAGCCTAGCCCTGAATTCTCCAGCAGTGTGCTTAGAACTCGACTTAGCTAAGAACTCGACTGGTACCAATGAAACCTCACCTGTTAACTGTCAGTCCATTACAAAGTGTTATTAAAACTTTTGCAGCTCCACTATTTTGCAGAAATTTAATTTGGTTTTCAATCAAGTCGACTGTTTAGTGAAAACAACGAATTTAAAGGATAGTAGATATATAGGCGGGAAAGTATTGATGGGCGTTGTGTTTCTTAGTTTAACCGGGAAAGTATACCTAGTAACATACTGCGGCTCATCTAATGACAAACATTTTAGTGAAAATATTATTTTTGGATCAACAATTTGCGAAATATTAATACGAGTAGGGTAGGTATTTTATTATATTAATAAAATATTTTTTTATTAAAGTCTGGGCGCTCCTTGCGCTTGCGCTGCCAGTGCGGTGAAGGTGTCGACTGCCTCGGACACCATGGTGGCACGGAAACATCATTGACATCATCATCACTGTTTTAGAACCTAATAGCTTGGCACTCTACGATGGGAAGAGACCAGACGGAATGGCCATAATGCCTTAAAAGTAAGGTAAGCCTGTGGTGTGGGATGCCACATGTGTCGACCCTTGCGCCATCCCAACTTCTTAGGATGGCGGGTCGTGCTGGTGCCAAAGAATGCCAGCCTTTTGAGCAATTTTCCTATTGACAGCGATGCGGACGAATTTTTGATGGTGCGAATCCCCCCCAGGGGGGGGGGGATTCACACCATCAAAAATTCGTTTTCACCATCAAAAATTCCTTTTTATGTACTTGTACTTATTATTATTACTTCCTTTATTTAAATATTTACATATAAATTATATTTTTAAATATTAGAATAAAAACATATAAAAATATTTAAAAATATAAAAAATAGTAGCCCACCGGTATCGGGAACAGGGTCCAAGCTACCGGCGGTCAGGGCTCCAAAGAGAGGAACCTCCTAACAATACGAGCCGTGTCCAAGAGTACCGCTTTCTGAATCAAGCCCTTAATCCAGCTGCCCAACGAGAGCCTCCTAAGGTGTTGGTCGAGGCTCTTGGCAATTAAGCCATTGGCTGATACGACTATCGGCACAATGATCGCTGAGTCCACATCCCACATGTCGACAACCTCGCGAGCCAAGTCAAGATACTTAATCTGTTTATCTTTCTCGGCTTTCACGAGGTTCCCGTCATGCGGGACCGTTATGTCAATAATCATTGCGCGCCGCTCTCCTCGATCCACCACCACTATATCAGGCTTATTGGCAGCAATAGTCCTGTCAGTGATGATGGATCGATCCCAGTACAATGTGATATTTCCATTTTCGAGAACTGGGTCGGGCACATACCTGTAGTACGGTACTTCCGATTCCACAAGGCTGTATTTCAGAGCAAGTTGCTGATGGATAATCCTGGCTACAAGGTTGTGTCTATGCAAGTACTCTTCGTTAGCTAGACGAGAACACCCGGAGATAATGTGTCGGATTGATTCTCCCGGACGGTGGCATGCCCGACAGATGTCAACCGTGCCGTCCTTCACAATGAATCTCCGGTAATTGTTCGTCATCATAACTTCGTCCATAATTGCACAGACAAAACCTTCGGTTTCCCCAAAGAGGTCACCAAAACGCAGCCAGGCTACTGACGCTAGTGAATCTACATCGGGTCCATGTAGGGCCCGGAAGTAGCGTCCGTGAAGCTCCTTACTCTGCCATACCTCCTTGCGATCATTAATGTCAAGCACTACAGGCTTGCGCCAGTTCTCTTTAGCCAAGGAGAGCGGGGTAAGGCCCTTGTCCACCGCGACCACATCTCGATGCATCCCCACGTCGGCTTCTAGGAAATATTCCCTGAGACTGCATACCTCGCGATTGTGGAGGGTCTTAGCGTTTAAAAAGCCTCGACCTCCACATTTTCGCGGGATATACAGTCTCATTACCGATGACCGTGGGTGATGCATTCGATATGCAGTTAGCAGCGTACGGACCCTCCTATCCAGGGCGTCGAGTTCGGTCTGAGTCCATTTGAGTATGCCGAAAGAGTACATCAAAACCGGCATGACCCAACCGTTGAAGGCGCGCACCTTGTTTCCGCCTGATAGAAGACTATTAAATACTTTCTTCAGGCGGCCAAAGAAGCGCTCCTTCAACGATTGCTTCATGTCAGTAACATTGATGCCCAACGCTTCCGACATACCCAAATACTTGTAGGTTTCGGATGCGGAGAGGGCTCTAAGGTTTATGGAATCCGCGAGCTGAGTTCCCACGGATTCCACAATCTCCCCTCGCTTTACATGCATGACCGCACATTTGTCCACACCAAATTCCATCCTGATGGCTCTACTAAAAGTTTCAGTTACTTTCAGTAGCTCCATCAGTTGCAAGTTGTTGGGGGCAAAGAGTTTTAGGTCATCCATGTAGAGGTGAGATATTACCTGACCACCTCTCCTCAGCCGATAGCCTAGGCCTGAATACTCCAGCAGTGTGCTAAGAGGATTCAGGGCTAAGCAGAACCAAAGTGGACTTAAACTATCGCCCTGAAATATGCCTCGCTCGATCCTTATCGGTTCGCTATTCCTCTGGATATTTCGACATCCTGGATAGCGAAGGACCGTCCTCCATTGCCTCATACACGACATCAGGAAGGTGCGCAGAGTTGCATCTACTTTATACAACTCCAACACCCTCATGAGCCATGTATGTGGCACCGAGTCATAGGCCTTCTTATAATCTATCCAGCATGTCGACAGATCTTTTCGGGAACGGCGAACCTGTTGGCTAATGGCCATATCAATGAGGAGTAGCTCCTTAGTACCGCGGGCCCCGTTCCTACATCCATTTTGAGAGGCAGACATGATGGAGTTGGTGTCTATATGTTTGTTAATTTTAGTTCTCAAAATGGATGTAAGAACTTTATAGACCGTCGGTAAACATGTGATCGGCCTATAATTTTTGGGGTCCGCGGTGCTACCCGATTTATGGAGCAGGTGGGTAATTCCTGTTGTTAGGAACTGGGGTAGCGAACCAGACTCCAAAGCAGTCTGGTACTGAGCCGCCAAGCGAGCGTGCGATCTTATGAACCATTTAATCCAGAAATTGTGCAGCCCGTCCGGCCCTGGAGACTTCCAGTTGGGCAACGGACGAACTGCACGAGCTACATCTTGGGGGCAGATGGTAATAGCCCCCATTTCTGGTATTGGATCGCAGGCTCGCTCGACTTCCCGAGTCCAATCACCTTCGGTGTGGCTGACAGGCGCCGACCAGATACTTCGCCAGAAAGAACACATGGCATCATCATCCGGAAGGCGCGTGTCAACCACACCTTGGTCCGGTCGCTCCCAAGCCCTATAAACCCACCTTTCATCACTCTGGAAGGTGCGATTCTGAGTGTATCGCTCTACTCGCCGTTTATACCTACGAATACGGTTTGCCCATGCATACACTTTCTGCTTCAGGAAGTCGATGCGCTCTGTGACATGGGATACATAGTCCTCAGGGCCGATATCAGTCCCTGAGAACGCCCGCCTCACAAAGCGCATCACTCTAGGGCGAGTATTGCCCTCCCTGAAGCAGATAAGTTTGCCAATGAACGCTCTGGCCCCACCAATACGGCGTTCAATTCTGCATTGCCAAGCTGGTACGGCTGGTTTCGGTCGTGTAGCTCTAGAGTCATTTGCAAATTTGACGTGAGCTACACGACATGCCGCTACAGCCGAGCAATACAGAATCGAATGAGTATCGGTGAGGTCTTCGCAGTTATCAAAATAGTTTGATAGCTGCGAATCCAGAGCCGCCACCAGCACCCTATTTTTGTTATGCATGGGCAAACGAGGTAAACGTGGTCTAAGTTCGGGCGACATGAACCGATATTCCCGAATCGCACCCTCCAAAGCACTCCTCAATTCCTCATTGTATTGGGTACTTACGTTTGTAGCCCTGTCATCAATCCTCTCGTCAGCTTGACTTGGAGTGACCTGTGGTGGCACTATAACACTCTGCGACGGGGGGGCGATGACATGGCTACTCCGCATTTCACTTCGCAGGCGATCAAGCACAGTGTCATCCAACATATGATTACGCTGGATGACCCGCACTTGATCCGATAGTCGTTGAGCCGAAACGTTGACAGCTGGCTCAAGCACCTGAAAAAGAGAGAGCATCCGGACACGGTACGCGGTCAGGTTGTTTCCCCCCTCTGTAGCCCCATAGTATGAGCGCATGACGTTTTCGTTAATGGATCGTGTCCATCTCATGCGCTGCACACTTCCGCCGGGAGCTGGGACCCTATCAGAGGCCGGTGGGCCTCGAGGTCCTAAACCATCCGGCGGCCGGCGTCCTCCCCGTCGACGAGCAGGTGGTGGTGTCGTGGGCGGGGAGAAATACTCGTCGCTCGAGCTCGACGCAACTGCCGCGGCCGGTGTCGTCCCAGCGCTCACAGTGGGGCTGGGTACCGGCGGCGGCGAGGCGGAGCTGAGCGAAGAGTCCGGAGGTGGTAGGCGTGCTCGTCTCGTAGCTGATCTAGTCAACATTCCGATTTGAATTTCATAATTATTGTTTTATAGGCCGAATTTGACAGCCGTCATTCTTGCTATTTCGATTTTTCTTTGCTTTTTTCATTTTGATGTTGTTAACTATCTTTTTCTTGTGCTGTTATTCCTAAAGGTTTTATTATAATTTTTCGTACTTTTTGAGACTATATACAGCAGAGGAAATAAATAAATATGGAAAATATAAGATATGAAAATTTTAACGTTTGTTGACTTGCTAGTGTTATTATTACTATTATTTCGCCTGTCGCCTGTAAAATTCTTAAATGTGGAGGAAGACCGACACTGAATGTCTTCGATGCTCATAGGAAATGGGGAGAAACTTGCTAGGTGAGTTGTTCAGAGAATACAGGGAGTGCTTTAAAGAATAGCTAGTCTCAAGTTCGTCCTTTTTATGATGAGATGCATTCAATTCAAATTGTTTCAACTATTACTTTGTTGTTTCATTTTGTATTAATGGTGGCTTTCAACAGCTATAACGAACTGATTGACTATAACTTACATTTAATGTAACAAATACAAAGATTTACTTCTGAATGCAGTGTATCTGTCTAATACCTATTGAGCAAACTAGATTTCCCAGTAGAATACTAACATAGTACGAGGATATGAAATAGTAAAATATTTATAAGTTTTTGCTTCGCATCTCTGTAATAGTATAACATCTCTTGGGTATAGCCTCGAGACGAGAAAATGAAGTTAGGTGTCACAAGATAACTAGTTTTCAAGTATTTAGCTGGAAAAGTATTTAATACAATTAATTGCCTGCGTCCTCGTGGATTATTAAAGTTTTAAAAAAGTTTGAAGTATGTTAAGTGTAGTGTTAGACAGTTATTATAAATAGCAGGTGCTTCCCACGTTTGGATTATCTTTGTTCAGCACCGGTTAGATTAACATCTACAAAATAATAAATAATAATAAGTATTGAATGAATTCGTTCACGTTATTTTTTAGGGGTATGAGGAACATGGTGTAAAATTCACTCATCCTCTATAGAAAAGGGAGGATCCTCCGACCAGACGGGTGTCGTGTCTGGCGGGCAACTTCCCAACGATTAATGTCGGATTGTCTTATACATATATGTCGTTGGCGCGGTAAACTCTAATTGCGCGATGCAGGATTTGATGCGTAGTTTGCATCTGGCGATGTAAATGCCACCACAATTACTTTACGTATGTGATGCCGTCCACACTATACATCCACAGGACCTCATCTTCAATAGGATTAGATACATAATATTTTACAAGTAGATACATAATAATTTATATGTACATATCCCATAAACAACATTAATTTCAGTAGATGTGTACTCACTGTGCGTAAATATTTTTAGAAGTGGTTTCCTGCGACCGCTGCCTGTAGCACACGCGCTGGTGTTTTGAGTGTATACCCACAAACAAGGATGTATTACTATAAACACAAATACATACACGACGTACCTATCCAATTAAATATAGCTGAAAATCGAACCTTGGTTGTCTACACACCAAAGCCCAAAAAGGTGCCGGGCGGCGGGTTAGCCCGCGGCGGCTTCAGAATGCAAGTCGGAACACTTTTGTTTAAAATATGTCTGAAGGCGGCGATAGACACCCTAATATTACCTTGCGGCAGTATAGATATAGTTTACCTAGCTAATCTTGTTGCAGTTTAAAATGTGAAGCATTCGGGCTAATTGGTCTGAACTATTTTGCAGCACAAGAGACAATTTACATTACCATGCATAATAATTATATATTAACAAACACACATAACTGTGATACCTGCATACATTAATTACATTATATTTATTTTACCCACACTCATTAGGTCACCTACTTGCGCCGGCGCAGGGTTAGTGAAAGCCACATTAAACCTGTTCAGTGATTCATACTGGCGGTGACAGTACAGAGGAATTGTTTATGGTGCTTACACATCTTGATAAGGTTCACAGTTAGTTGATCATAACCGTAGTGGAAAGACCCGAGGAACCATGGATGCAGGCAATAACCTTAAACAAGAAATGTATTAGCATTTTAATGAAGACGTGGTTTTGGCCACATATCTCCATAGAAAGAAGGAACGATAGAAACAATGTTTTATCACAGAAGCACGTGCATATAAAAAAGTTAGGTCGAATACTAACTAGCATGAATATGATGACAATTATTGATCATAAGTATCATATCATAAATAACCGATACCGAATCTTGCGCTTATAAAATATATTTCTTTTTTTTAATAACATCTTGCGATCAGCTTGAAAAGCCCTTAGCAGATTTGTTAAAGTGATTATGTACAAGATATAAATTAAATCGTGTTATGGCTTTTATATATTTGTATAATACTCGAGAGGTTTGGCACTGATAGCTGAAATACAGGGTCTGCCTAGTTCGGCTACAAATGACTACACCACTTTTTCTGACCTAAATTAGCCTGTTAAAATATTTTGTAATCTGTCTAAGATTTTTAAAATGAACAATATTATTATATCGATATTCAAGATTTTAACATATAAAAAACATTTTTAAATATTTGTTAAAAACTATATAAAAAACATTTAAAAATATAAAAATAGTGTTCCACCGGTGTCGGGACCAGGGTCCAAGCTACCGGTGGTTAGGGCTGCAGAGACAGGAACCTCCTCACAATACGAGCTGTATCGAGGAGTAATGCCTCCTGAATCAGGCCCTTGATCCAACCGCCTAATGAGAGCCTCGAGAGATGTTGGTCGAGGCTTTCGGCCATCAGGCTATTGACTGTCACGACAATCGGCACAATGATAGCCGAGCACACGTTCCACATGTCGACAACCTCGTGTGCAAAGTCGAGATATTTTATTTGTTTTTCTTTCTCAGCTTTCACGAGGTTCTCGTCATGCGGAATGGTAACATCAACTATCATTGCGCGGCGCGCTAATCGGTCTATCACCACTATATCAGGCTTATTGGCAACAATAGTCCTGTCTGTAATGATAGACCGATCCCAGTACAACGTGACGTACGTGATTTTCGAGAACTGGGTCGGGCACATACTTGTAGTACGGTACCTCAGAATCCACAAGTTTATATTTCGAAGCAAGTTGCTGGTGAATAATCCTGGCCACTTGGTTATGCCTGTGCAAGTACTCGCCGTTAGCCAGACGAGAACAACCAGAGATAATATGTCTGATGGACTCACCCGAACGGTGGCATGCTCGACACACGTCAACCATCCCGTCCCTCATAATACATCTCCGGTAGTTATTCGTCAAGATAACTTCGTCCATAATTGCACAGACGAAATCTTCAGTTTCCCCGAAAAGGTCACCAAAACGTAGCCAGGATACGGACGCTAGGAAATCTACACCGGGCTCATGAAAAGCCCGATAGAAGCGCCCGTGAAGCTCCTTGCTTTGCCATCCTTGCGGTCATCTGTAGTAAGTACCACAGGTTTGCGCCAGTTCTCTTTAGCCATGGAGAGCGGGATGAGACCCTTGTCCACTGCGACCACATCACGGTGCATACACATTTCGGCTTTAAAAAAAGATTCCCTGAGGCTGCACACCTCGCGGTTATGGCGGGTCTCCGCATTTAAAAAGCCTCGACCTCCGCACCTCCGCGAGATATACAGTCTCATCACCGATGCACGTGGGTGATGCATGCAACAGTGTGCGGACCCTCCTATCCAAGGCGTCAAATTCCGTCTGAGTCTATTTGAGTATGCCGAAAGAGTACATCAAAACTGGCATGACCCAACCCGTTGAAGGCGCCCACCTTGTTTCCGCCTGATAAAAGACTATTTAATACTTTATTCAGGCGGCCAAAGAAACACTCCCTCAGCGATTGCTTCATGTCAGTAGCGTTAACGCCTAACGCTTCCGACATACCCAAATACTTGTAGGTTTCGATTGAGGAGAGAGGGATCCTGGGTGTATGGAATCCGAGAGTTGGGTTCCCACAGATTCTACAATCCCCCCTCGCTTTACATGCATGACCGCACATTTGTTCACACCAAATTCCATCCTGATGGCACTACTGAAAGTTTTAGTTACCATCAATAGCTCCATTAATTGCAAATTGTTGGGAGCAAAGAGTTTCAAGTCATCCATGTAAAGGAGGTGGGCTATAACCTGACCGCCTCTCCTCAATCGATAGCCTAGCCCTGAATTCTCCAGCAGTGTGCTTAGAACTCGACTTAGCTAAGAACTCGACTGGTACCAATGAAACCTCACCTGTTAACTGTCAGTCCATTACAAAGTGTTATTAAAACTTTTGCAGCTCCACTATTTTGCAGAAATTTAATTTGGTTTTCAATCAAGTCGACTGTTTAGTGAAAACAACGAATTTAAAGGATAGTAGATATATAGGCGGGAAAGTATTGATGGGCGTTGTGTTTCTTAGTTTAACCGGGAAAGTATACCTAGTAACATACTGCGGCTCATCTAATGACAAACATTTTAGTGAAAATATTATTTTTGGATCAACAATTTGCGAAATATTAATACGAGTAGGGTAGGTATTTTATTATATTAATAAAATATTTTTTTATTAAAGTCTGGGCGCTCCTTGCGCTTGCGCTGCCAGTGCGGTGAAGGTGTCGACTGCCTCGGACACCATGGTGGCACGGAAACATCATTGACATCATCATCACTGTTTTAGAACCTAATAGCTTGGCACTCTACGATGGGAAGAGACCAGACGGAATGGCCATAATGCCTTAAAAGTAAGGTAAGCCTGTGGTGTGGGATGCCACATGTGTCGACCCTTGCGCCATCCCAACTTCTTAGGATGGCGGGTCGTGCTGGTGCCAAAGAATGCCAGCCTTTTGAGCAATTTTCCTATTGACAGCGATGCGGACGAATTTTTGATGGTGCGAATCCCCCCCAGGGGGGGGGGGATTCACACCATCAAAAATTCGTTTTCACCATCAAAAATTCCTTTTTATGTACTTGTACTTATTATTATTACTTCCTTTATTTAAATATTTACATATAAATTATATTTTTAAATATTAGAATAAAAACATATAAAAATATTTAAAAATATAAAAAATAGTAGCCCACCGGTATCGGGAACAGGGTCCAAGCTACCGGCGGTCAGGGCTCCAAAGAGAGGAACCTCCTAACAATACGAGCCGTGTCCAAGAGTACCGCTTTCTGAATCAAGCCCTTAATCCAGCTGCCCAACGAGAGCCTCCTAAGGTGTTGGTCGAGGCTCTTGGCAATTAAGCCATTGGCTGATACGACTATCGGCACAATGATCGCTGAGTCCACATCCCACATGTCGACAACCTCGCGAGCCAAGTCAAGATACTTAATCTGTTTATCTTTCTCGGCTTTCACGAGGTTCCCGTCATGCGGGACCGTTATGTCAATAATCATTGCGCGCCGCTCTCCTCGATCCACCACCACTATATCAGGCTTATTGGCAGCAATAGTCCTGTCAGTGATGATGGATCGATCCCAGTACAATGTGATATTTCCATTTTCGAGAACTGGGTCGGGCACATACCTGTAGTACGGTACTTCCGATTCCACAAGGCTGTATTTCAGAGCAAGTTGCTGATGGATAATCCTGGCTACAAGGTTGTGTCTATGCAAGTACTCTTCGTTAGCTAGACGAGAACACCCGGAGATAATGTGTCGGATTGATTCTCCCGGACGGTGGCATGCCCGACAGATGTCAACCGTGCCGTCCTTCACAATGAATCTCCGGTAATTGTTCGTCATCATAACTTCGTCCATAATTGCACAGACAAAACCTTCGGTTTCCCCAAAGAGGTCACCAAAACGCAGCCAGGCTACTGACGCTAGTGAATCTACATCGGGTCCATGTAGGGCCCGGAAGTAGCGTCCGTGAAGCTCCTTACTCTGCCATACCTCCTTGCGATCATTAATGTCAAGCACTACAGGCTTGCGCCAGTTCTCTTTAGCCAAGGAGAGCGGGGTAAGGCCCTTGTCCACCGCGACCACATCTCGATGCATCCCCACGTCGGCTTCTAGGAAATATTCCCTGAGACTGCATACCTCGCGATTGTGGAGGGTCTTAGCGTTTAAAAAGCCTCGACCTCCACATTTTCGCGGGATATACAGTCTCATTACCGATGACCGTGGGTGATGCATTCGATATGCAGTTAGCAGCGTACGGACCCTCCTATCCAGGGCGTCGAGTTCGGTCTGAGTCCATTTGAGTATGCCGAAAGAGTACATCAAAACCGGCATGACCCAACCGTTGAAGGCGCGCACCTTGTTTCCGCCTGATAGAAGACTATTAAATACTTTCTTCAGGCGGCCAAAGAAGCGCTCCTTCAACGATTGCTTCATGTCAGTAACATTGATGCCCAACGCTTCCGACATACCCAAATACTTGTAGGTTTCGGATGCGGAGAGGGCTCTAAGGTTTATGGAATCCGCGAGCTGAGTTCCCACGGATTCCACAATCTCCCCTCGCTTTACATGCATGACCGCACATTTGTCCACACCAAATTCCATCCTGATGGCTCTACTAAAAGTTTCAGTTACTTTCAGTAGCTCCATCAGTTGCAAGTTGTTGGGGGCAAAGAGTTTTAGGTCATCCATGTAGAGGAGGTGAGATATTACCTGACCACCTCTCCTCAGCCGATAGCCTAGGCCTGAATACTCCAGCAGTGTGCTAAGAGGATTCAGGGCTAAGCAGAACCAAAGTGGACTTAAACTATCGCCCTGAAATATGCCTCGCTCGATCCTTATCGGTTCGCTATTCCTCTGGATATTTCGACATCCTGGATAGCGAAGGACCGTCCTCCATTGCCTCATACACGACATCAGGAAGGTGCGCAGAGTTGCATCTACTTTATACAACTCCAACACCCTCATGAGCCATGTATGTGGCACCGAGTCATAGGCCTTCTTATAATCTATCCAGCATGTCGACAGATCTTTTCGGGAACGGCGAACCTGTTGGCTAATGGCCATATCAATGAGGAGTAGCTCCTTAGTACCGCGGGCCCCGTTCCTACATCCATTTTGAGAGGCAGACATGATGGAGTTGGTGTCTATATGTTTGTTAATTTTAGTTCTCAAAATGGATGTAAGAACTTTATAGACCGTCGGTAAACATGTGATCGGCCTATAATTTTTGGGGTCCGCGGTGCTACCCGATTTATGGAGCAGGTGGGTAATTCCTGTTGTTAGGAACTGGGGTAGCGAACCAGACTCCAAAGCAGTCTGGTACTGAGCCGCCAAGCGAGCGTGCGATCTTATGAACCATTTAATCCAGAAATTGTGCAGCCCGTCCGGCCCTGGAGACTTCCAGTTGGGCAACGGACGAACTGCACGAGCTACATCTTGGGGGCAGATGGTAATAGCCCCCATTTCTGGTATTGGATCGCAGGCTCGCTCGACTTCCCGAGTCCAATCACCTTCGGTGTGGCTGACAGGCGCCGACCAGATACTTCGCCAGAAAGAACACATGGCATCATCATCCGGAAGGCGCGTGTCAACCACACCTTGGTCCGGTCGCTCCCAAGCCCTATAAACCCACCTTTCATCACTCTGGAAGGTGCGATTCTGAGTGTATCGCTCTACTCGCCGTTTATACCTACGAATACGGTTTGCCCATGCATACACTTTCTGCTTCAGGAAGTCGATGCGCTCTGTGACATGGGATACATAGTCCTCAGGGCCGATATCAGTCCCTGAGAACGCCCGCCTCACAAAGCGCATCACTCTAGGGCGAGTATTGCCCTCCCTGAAGCAGATAAGTTTGCCAATGAACGCTCTGGCCCCACCAATACGGCGTTCAATTCTGCATTGCCAAGCTGGTACGGCTGGTTTCGGTCGTGTAGCTCTAGAGTCATTTGCAAATTTGACGTGAGCTACACGACATGCCGCTACAGCCGAGCAATACAGAATCGAATGAGTATCGGTGAGGTCTTCGCAGTTATCAAAATAGTTTGATAGCTGCGAATCCAGAGCCGCCACCAGCACCCTATTTTTGTTATGCATGGGCAAACGAGGTAAACGTGGTCTAAGTTCGGGCGACATGAACCGATATTCCCGAATCGCACCCTCCAAAGCACTCCTCAATTCCTCATTGTATTGGGTACTTACGTTTGTAGCCCTGTCATCAATCCTCTCGTCAGCTTGACTTGGAGTGACCTGTGGTGGCACTATAACACTCTGCGACGGGGGGGCGATGACATGGCTACTCCGCATTTCACTTCGCAGGCGATCAAGCACAGTGTCATCCAACATATGATTACGCTGGATGACCCGCACTTGATCCGATAGTCGTTGAGCCGAAACGTTGACAGCTGGCTCAAGCACCTGAAAAAGAGAGAGCATCCGGACACGGTACGCGGTCAGGTTGTTTCCCCCCTCTGTAGCCCCATAGTATGAGCGCATGACGTTTTCGTTAATGGATCGTGTCCATCTCATGCGCTGCACACTTCCGCCGGGAGCTGGGACCCTATCAGAGGCCGGTGGGCCTCGAGGTCCTAAACCATCCGGCGGCCGGCGTCCTCCCCGTCGACGAGCAGGTGGTGGTGTCGTGGGCGGGGAGAAATACTCGTCGCTCGAGCTCGACGCAACTGCCGCGGCCGGTGTCGTCCCAGCGCTCACAGTGGGGCTGGGTACCGGCGGCGGCGAGGCGGAGCTGAGCGAAGAGTCCGGAGGTGGTAGGCGTGCTCGTCTCGTAGCTGATCTAGTCAACATTCCGATTTGAATTTCATAATTATTGTTTTATAGGCCGAATTTGACAGCCGTCATTCTTGCTATTTCGATTTTTCTTTGCTTTTTTCATTTTGATGTTGTTAACTATCTTTTTCTTGTGCTGTTATTCCTAAAGGTTTTATTATAATTTTTCGTACTTTTTGAGACTATATACAGCAGAGGAAATAAATAAATATGGAAAATATAAGATATGAAAATTTTAACGTTTGTTGACTTGCTAGTGTTATTATTACTATTATTTCGCCTGTCGCCTGTAAAATTCTTAAATGTGGAGGAAGACCGACACTGAATGTCTTCGATGCTCATAGGAAATGGGGAGAAACTTGCTAGGTGAGTTGTTCAGAGAATACAGGGAGTGCTTTAAAGAATAGCTAGTCTCAAGTTCGTCCTTTTTATGATGAGATGCATTCAATTCAAATTGTTTCAACTATTACTTTGTTGTTTCATTTTGTATTAATGGTGGCTTTCAACAGCTATAACGAACTGATTGACTATAACTTACATTTAATGTAACAAATACAAAGATTTACTTCTGAATGCAGTGTATCTGTCTAATACCTATTGAGCAAACTAGATTTCCCAGTAGAATACTAACATAGTACGAGGATATGAAATAGTAAAATATTTATAAGTTTTTGCTTCGCATCTCTGTAATAGTATAACATCTCTTGGGTATAGCCTCGAGACGAGAAAATGAAGTTAGGTGTCACAAGATAACTAGTTTTCAAGTATTTAGCTGGAAAAGTATTTAATACAATTAATTGCCTGCGTCCTCGTGGATTATTAAAGTTTTAAAAAAGTTTGAAGTATGTTAAGTGTAGTGTTAGACAGTTATTATAAATAGCAGGTGCTTCCCACGTTTGGATTATCTTTGTTCAGCACCGGTTAGATTAACATCTACAAAATAATAAATAATAATAAGTATTGAATGAATTCGTTCACGTTATTTTTTAGGGGTATGAGGAACATGGTGTAAAATTCACTCATCCTCTATAGAAAAGGGAGGATCCTCCGACCAGACGGGTGTCGTGTCTGGCGGGCAACTTCCCAACGATTAATGTCGGATTGTCTTATACATATATGTCGTTGGCGCGGTAAACTCTAATTGCGCGATGCAGGATTTGATGCGTAGTTTGCATCTGGCGATGTAAATGCCACCACAATTACTTTACGTATGTGATGCCGTCCACACTATACATCCACAGGACCTCATCTTCAATAGGATTAGATACATAATATTTTACAAGTAGATACATAATAATTTATATGTACATATCCCATAAACAACATTAATTTCAGTAGATGTGTACTCACTGTGCGTAAATATTTTTAGAAGTGGTTTCCTGCGACCGCTGCCTGTAGCACACGCGCTGGTGTTTTGAGTGTATACCCACAAACAAGGATGTATTACTATAAACACAAATACATACACGACGTACCTATCCAATTAAATATAGCTGAAAATCGAACCTTGGTTGTCTACACACCAAAGCCCAAAAAGGTGCCGGGCGGCGGGTTAGCCCGCGGCGGCTTCAGAATGCAAGTCGGAACACTTTTGTTTAAAATATGTCTGAAGGCGGCGATAGACACCCTAATATTACCTTGCGGCAGTATAGATATAGTTTACCTAGCTAATCTTGTTGCAGTTTAAAATGTGAAGCATTCGGGCTAATTGGTCTGAACTATTTTGCAGCACAAGAGACAATTTACATTACCATGCATAATAATTATATATTAACAAACACACATAACTGTGATACCTGCATACATTAATTACATTATATTTATTTTACCCACACTCATTAGGTCACCTACTTGCGCCGGCGCAGGGTTAGTGAAAGCCACATTAAACCTGTTCAGTGATTCATACTGGCGGTGACAGTACAGAGGAATTGTTTATGGTGCTTACACATCTTGATAAGGTTCACAGTTAGTTGATCATAACCGTAGTGGAAAGACCCGAGGAACCATGGATGCAGGCAATAACCTTAAACAAGAAATGTATTAGCATTTTAATGAAGACGTGGTTTTGGCCACATATCTCCATAGAAAGAAGGAACGATAGAAACAATGTTTTATCACAGAAGCACGTGCATATAAAAAAGTTAGGTCGAATACTAACTAGCATGAATATGATGACAATTATTGATCATAAGTATCATATCATAAATAACCGATACCGAATCTTGCGCTTATAAAATATATTTCTTTTTTTTAATAACATCTTGCGATCAGCTTGAAAAGCCCTTAGCAGATTTGTTAAAGTGATTATGTACAAGATATAAATTAAATCGTGTTATGGCTTTTATATATTTGTATAATACTCGAGAGGTTTGGCACTGATAGCTGAAATACAGGGTCTGCCTAGTTCGGCTACAAATGACTACACCACTTTTTCTGACCTAAATTAGCCTGTTAAAATATTTTGTAATCTGTCTAAGATTTTTAAAATGAACAATATTATTATATCGATATTCAAGATTTTAACATATAAAAAACATTTTTAAATATTTGTTAAAAACTATATAAAAAACATTTAAAAATATAAAAATAGTGTTCCACCGGTGTCGGGACCAGGGTCCAAGCTACCGGTGGTTAGGGCTGCAGAGACAGGAACCTCCTCACAATACGAGCTGTATCGAGGAGTAATGCCTCCTGAATCAGGCCCTTGATCCAACCGCCTAATGAGAGCCTCGAGAGATGTTGGTCGAGGCTTTCGGCCATCAGGCTATTGACTGTCACGACAATCGGCACAATGATAGCCGAGCACACGTTCCACATGTCGACAACCTCGTGTGCAAAGTCGAGATATTTTATTTGTTTTTCTTTCTCAGCTTTCACGAGGTTCTCGTCATGCGGAATGGTAACATCAACTATCATTGCGCGGCGCGCTAATCGGTCTATCACCACTATATCAGGCTTATTGGCAACAATAGTCCTGTCTGTAATGATAGACCGATCCCAGTACAACGTGACGTACGTGATTTTCGAGAACTGGGTCGGGCACATACTTGTAGTACGGTACCTCAGAATCCACAAGTTTATATTTCGAAGCAAGTTGCTGGTGAATAATCCTGGCCACTTGGTTATGCCTGTGCAAGTACTCGCCGTTAGCCAGACGAGAACAACCAGAGATAATATGTCTGATGGACTCACCCGAACGGTGGCATGCTCGACACACGTCAACCATCCCGTCCCTCATAATACATCTCCGGTAGTTATTCGTCAAGATAACTTCGTCCATAATTGCACAGACGAAATCTTCAGTTTCCCCGAAAAGGTCACCAAAACGTAGCCAGGATACGGACGCTAGGAAATCTACACCGGGCTCATGAAAAGCCCGATAGAAGCGCCCGTGAAGCTCCTTGCTTTGCCATCCTTGCGGTCATCTGTAGTAAGTACCACAGGTTTGCGCCAGTTCTCTTTAGCCATGGAGAGCGGGATGAGACCCTTGTCCACTGCGACCACATCACGGTGCATACACATTTCGGCTTTAAAAAAAGATTCCCTGAGGCTGCACACCTCGCGGTTATGGCGGGTCTCCGCATTTAAAAAGCCTCGACCTCCGCACCTCCGCGAGATATACAGTCTCATCACCGATGCACGTGGGTGATGCATGCAACAGTGTGCGGACCCTCCTATCCAAGGCGTCAAATTCCGTCTGAGTCTATTTGAGTATGCCGAAAGAGTACATCAAAACTGGCATGACCCAACCCGTTGAAGGCGCCCACCTTGTTTCCGCCTGATAAAAGACTATTTAATACTTTATTCAGGCGGCCAAAGAAACACTCCCTCAGCGATTGCTTCATGTCAGTAGCGTTAACGCCTAACGCTTCCGACATACCCAAATACTTGTAGGTTTCGATTGAGGAGAGAGGGATCCTGGGTGTATGGAATCCGAGAGTTGGGTTCCCACAGATTCTACAATCCCCCCTCGCTTTACATGCATGACCGCACATTTGTTCACACCAAATTCCATCCTGATGGCACTACTGAAAGTTTTAGTTACCATCAATAGCTCCATTAATTGCAAATTGTTGGGAGCAAAGAGTTTCAAGTCATCCATGTAAAGGAGGTGGGCTATAACCTGACCGCCTCTCCTCAATCGATAGCCTAGCCCTGAATTCTCCAGCAGTGTGCTTAGAGGATTCAAGGCCAGGCGGAACCAAAGTGGACTCAGACTGTCACCCTGAAATATACCTCGCTCGATCCTTATCAGCTCACTATTCCTCTGGATATGTCGGCATCCTGGATAGCGAAGAACCGTCCTCCATTGCTCCATACATGACATCAGGAAGGTGCGTAGAGTTGCATCTATTTTTATAAATTCCAGCACGACGAAGGCCTATGACTCGGTGCCACATACATGGCTTATGGGGGATAAGCCATGTATGTGGCACCGAGTCATAGGCCTTCTTATAATCTATCCAACATGTCAACAGATCCTTTCGGAAACGACGAACCTGCTGGCTAATGGCCATATCAATGAGAAGCAGCTCGTTAGTACCGCGGGATCCGTCCCTACATCTATTTTGAGAGGCAGACATGATGGAGTTAGTGTCTATATGATTGTTAATTTTAAATCTCAAAATGGATGTAAAAACTTTATAGACCGTCGGTAGACAAGTGATCGGTCTATAATTTTTGGGTTCCGCAGTACCACCTGATTTATGAAGCAGGTGGGTTATTCTTTTCGTTAGGAAATGGGGCAGCGACCGTGACTCTAAGGCTGACTGGAACTGGGATGCCAATCGGGCGTGTGACCTTTGGAACCAGCGCCTTGTTTTTCTTGTGCATGGGCAAACGGGGTAATCTTGGTCTTAGTTCAGGCGAAGTGGAGCGGTACTCCCGGAAAGCATCCTCCTTATTATTATTATTATTATTAGATGAGTATCTTATTTTCCATGGTGACGATCTTCTGCCTATTAGCCAGTTTAGGTGTCTGAGCCGTTTATTTAGCTCGTCTCGTTTTTTAGATATGAGGCTTCATGTTTGCCTTCTATCAAGATGCATGCTTAGGTGTTTTGCTTAATCTTGATAGGGTAGAACGTCATTTCTAAGTTTGATCGGGGTGCATGAAAGGAGCCTCCCCGACTGACGTTTTTTTCGAGCCACTATACGTCCGGCGCTCCTTGGGCAATCAGCGAGTTTGCACTCTGATTGGCTAATCCTTTCACCACGATGGCAATCCAAAACCGTCTCTGTGCGTAGTCTCGATTATCATCGAAGGGTCCTCACAAGACAAATCTAAAATTATTTTTGATGTCTACCGCAGAACTCACTGTGACATTCTTTGCGTCCAAGAGACCCATTGTGATGAAACCCAAAGCCAGCCACACATCCCTGGACTTACGCTTATTGCCGAGATCTGTCACCCGAAGCACGGTAACGCAGTGTTAGCTGCTTCCTGTGTAAGCATACTATCCATCAAGTGCACAAACGAGAAACGGCATAGAAACCATTACCGTCGGTGTTGGTAACTGCATCACTTCCGTTTATAAACCACCTGACACCATATTTAATTTTGTCCCGCCAGAGAATTTTAGCAGCCAACCAATTAAAGTTATAATCGGTGACTTCAACAGCCGTAGCTCCAACTAGGGCTATAATGTTACGGACTTTAGCGGGGACGCAGTTGAGAAATGGGCTGAAACGAATGATTTGACGCTGATACACGACGCTAAACAACCGGAGTCAACTATCTGCTCACAGTGCACCAAAAGCGTCTGTTCGCCTATCCGTCGCACCCAGCACAGACCTATTGTGCTGCATCGAACCCGTGGTCCTGCCTGTAAATGTCCCCTTTAAGCGCCGATTCAACTACATCAAGGCCGACTGGGAGTCGTTCACGCGGTCGATTGATGACGCTCTCTTGAATGTCTTGCCAACCCCGCAAAACTTCGAGCAATTTGCTGAGATTGTGTCAACTACTTCCAAAAGACAAATCCCAAGGGGCTGTAGGACTATCTAAAGCCAAGTCAAATCACCGCTAACTGGAAAGCACACCAACTGTTCGTTAACAGTAAACCAACACACCGTTCCAGTAAAGTCTCTAAGCCATAAAAACTCGATGGCGCTTGCGACGATATTAGTAAACCGTTCAACCTTTCTGATATCGTCGCAGCGATAAGGGTACTTACTCGTAAGTGTAAAGCCTCCGGCATGGACGACATCTCAGTTGAGCTAATCAAACAGCTTTACCCAATTGCTGTGTTGTGCTGCAACTATACAATTACTGTCTGGAATCACTGCTACAATACCAATGGGTATTGTAACAGGCTCTAGAGGAAGTCAAAGGTCATAGCTATTCCGAAGCCAGGTAAAGCAACAGACTATCCAAAAAACTTTCGTCCAATATGTCTGCTCTGCCATACGTACAAACTCTTTGACAGACTGTTGTTGAACCGACAAACGAGTGTTATTGACCCGAAGCTAATCCCGGAGCAGACCCGTCAAGTTTTGCTGCAATCAGACCCTCAAACTCGTTCAACAAATTGAGGATGGTTTCAAGACAGGAATGGTCACAGGTGCTGTATTCGTGCACCTTTCAACTGCCTACGATACAGTCAGCCTCAAACGGTTGCTGTATCGAGCGGCCGTATCCAGGTCCATCTTCTCTCGGAAAAAAGTTGCTGGAGGGCGCAGAGAAACGGCCTACCTCAAGGTACCTGGCACCACTTCTTTTTAATATCTATACGAACGAATAACCATCTAACCCGAACACGTCCCGCTTCCTCTATGCAGATACCTTGCCCTCACCTCCTAAACCACCTTTGAGAAAGTTAAGGTCCACCTATCAGACGCTCATGCTCCTCTCAAAACCCAGTCTTGTATATTCCTTCGCCGCAATCGAAGAGGCGCGCCGCAAACTTAACATCGTTTGGGGTGGGGTGTCCATCAAGCACAGCAACTCCCCTTAATATCTTGGTGTTACTCTGGACAGCTCTGCAAGAACATCAAGCAGAAGGTGCACTCTCGCAACAGTCTTCTTCAGCGACTAGTCTCATCCAAGTGGGGTGCTTCGCCTGACGTTATGCGGACTACTGGGCTGGCTCTATCTTTTTCTGCGGGTGAATTCGCGTGCCTCGTGTGGAGTCGTTCTATCCATGCAAAGTTAGTGGATACAGCTTTGAAAAAAACGTGCTGGATCATCACTGGTTGCCTAAAACCAGCCCCGGTTCAAATGCTGTTTCACCGTGTTCCAGAATGAATATTCGTTTTTATTTTTTAATGTCATCCTTTGTTTCCAATCGGTTTTTTTGGTGTAGAATCGCTCTTTTACTGGTCTTTCAATTATGGTGGTACTTATTGTGGCTATTACTGGTGTGTGGTCTGAATTGCTGTCTAAACAAGTCTCAACACTTAAGTAATGGTTTGACAATCCTTTATACATAAAGAAGTCTAGAAGATATGGTGTTTTATTTGGGTCTGTAGGCCAATACGAGGGTTCACTGGCACTTAGTACACATAGTTCGTTTTTGTCTATACTTCTTTTCAACTCTCGATCTCTGGGTAGAGTTAGTCGTAATCCCCAGTGAACGATTTTGGCGTTCCAGTCACCTCCACAAATGAATCTATTTCCAAGGGTTCGAAGTAATTTGTAAACGCTTCTTCCTTTAAAGTATGCTTTGGTGGACAGTATACAGCCGATAATGTTATAAATCCTCGTTTATCTTGCACCATTATTGTAGTTGCTTGCTTGGCTCTGTTTTATCATCATCATCATCATTTCAGCCGAAAGACGTCTACTGCTGGACACAGGCCTCCCCCAAGCACAGCCACTTCGACCGATTCTGTGCCTCCCGCATCCAGCAGATTCCTGCGGCCTTTGCAAGGTCATTGGTCCATCTTGTGGGAGGCCTTCCAACGCTACGTCTTCCGGTACGCGGTCGCCACTCCAGAACCTTTCGGCCCCGTCGGCCATCTGTTCTGCGAGCAATGTGCCCTGCCCATTGCCACTCAAGTTCTGTTGTTCTGTTTTATACGTTATGTCTATTTTAACTATGTCTATTTTAACGTTATGTTGTAATTTGGTATTAAGTATGCCTCAGATACAAGAAGTACAATAAAATTTGTGTCATATTTGTTTTTAACTAACCCGTTTCTGTTCCCCGTTGCTACTTTCAGAGTGGCTATTTCAATGGACAAGTTGCGTTTTTATAGAGTCTGAATAGGATTTTGTTTCTATGGAATTTTGGTTCGTATGTCTGGATTTCTCAAATGGTTGGTATTAATTGTTGTTGGTTTGATTCTGTGGTAAGATTTGGCTGGCGTTCATTATTTGTTTTATTTTGTGTGGTAGTGATATACGGAGAGACCTTTGTTGGTTTTTTACTACCTGTTTTTCTAGATAGTATTTCTTTGTACACCTCACACCCTTTGTAGTTAACAGGGTGTGCACATTCACATAACGCGCAGGTGGCAGGGTTGTTTCGGTCTTTTTTAGGACAATTGGATGTTTTGTGAACTTGTGCACACTTTACGCAGTAGTACGGCTTATAAAATATGGTATTATTTCACAGAATTTTCCAAACCCGGAACATAGTTAAACCCTGTTAACATTTAGGCCGCGCACTTTGAACACGAATTTGTGTCGTACAAATTGAGTGCGCACACTGAATACGTTTTTCTCCGTCAACTAGGTAGTGTTCCGATGATATCGCATTAAACGCACAAAAAATCGCAACATGTCCGGATTGTTTTCGGACGTCGGAACTATACGTAGGTATACGACTAACTCGCACTCAGTCTGACTAACTGCGCGCTCCCTTAGTACTTGGAAGGTCGGGATCGTTCGTGCATGTTCGCTTATGTTCGCACGAGTAAAATTCATACGAAAACGCGTCCAAAGTGAGCACGGCCTTATATTGTGCGGAAGGATCCAAGGATCCACTTTTAAACCCCAAAAAGTCTTAAATGAAGACCTTTTATCCTTACAAGGCCATTCCTTAATTCCGCCATCTTTAAACAAAAGTCTGAAACAAACTTTATATCTTACAATTAAATTGCACTATAAAAGTTAAAAGAGCGTTGAAAGGTAATGTTAACTTCCCGGAAGAGGAAACACATAATTATTAATAACCTATCATTCGACAGATCGTAAATTGTGATGTAAACAACATCAAATACATCGGACCGTCTAATTTTACAACCGATATAACATGGAGAAAGTTTCCATGGTCTGTTGGTCGCAAGCATCGCGGCCTGAATCAGACTCCTGGGCTGCAGAAGTAAGAGTTATAAAAGCTTTAGCCCTGGTATTTAAAGTTGTCTACGGTAAACGTTGATACGAGATACTGTTACCAAGATATTATTATGCATGTAAGGCTCTGAGACTCTATGTCTTCAAGAAACATAAAAAATTACGTAAAGTTCATGAAAAGCTTACGGAAGGTTCCTTCTGCCTAATCCGTTCAGCGCTGTGTGAACCTCAAGTAACTTACTTAAGTTGCACTTTGTCTGCGAGCCGTGGAAGACTAGAAGCACAAACGGTACGGTAAGGTAGACCTAAGAGCTGAGCTTTTGTAACTACGGAGAGAATATTGCATTTTATATTCAATTTAAGCCATAACCTGGCTGGCTACTTAATAAAATAAATCGAAGTCGTGGAAATTCCAGATTGGAATTTCCACGACTTCGATTTAAGTAAGTTTTATAGTATACGGGCTGGTATCCAGAATTCCACGTCGAAGCGCGTATATTTTAATACCCATATACCTCATTTCACTCGCCATATTACCTACATGAAACCAAAAACTGGTGACAAGTGAATACGGACGTCTTTGTTATGTATGTTTTGTTTCCATTCCTGTATCAATACAGAATTCAGATGTTTTAAAAATATCATTCCAACAATACAGGAAGAAGGTAATTTTGAATGTTAAATATGTTGGATTCACACATTTCATGTCATCTATTTATCGCGCGCGGTACGCGGTATAGAGTGAAAGATAAATCGCGCACAGTGAATGAGCATGCCGTGTGAACGAGGTGAGGTGTTAAGACACAGATTAAAGAAACGTGTTAAGATGCGTGTTCACCGGGCGACGATTATTAGGCAACAATGGCGGGGAAGAGTGACGGTATTAAGCTTCGTGCAGACTAGCGCGACGCAACAGCGCGACGCGACACCGGTTATTGTTATACCGTGAAGTTTTTTTAGAAATTGTATTGTTCGTGTCGCGTCGCGCCGTCGCGTCGCGCTGGTCTGCACAGGCCTTTATGCAGGCACAACAGCTACTTTGCTTAATAACTGTTTGAAAGACCGCTGAATCCAATCAAAGTTAGTTAAACACAAAAAACTTAAAAAAAAATGAAAATTTTGTAGTACCTATAAATACCGACAGAAACATTAAGTTTTCTGTCGTTAGAACCGAAATACAATGATTTTTTGTAACCCAAACAGTGAACGTTGTTGTGTTGCATACAAAAATTCTCAGTTCAAATAGTTAATGGGAACAACAACAAGTAGGTAATTAGGTGTTAACAAAACAATCGCCGAAATCTCGGGCAACATGTCGCAACATTCGTCGTCTAGTGTAAACGCTTCACAAGTGTACTTTGTGGACCAGTAAACGGTGGTCAACAGGAAGAGCTTTCATCGCGCCCATTCATAGCATTGCGCACGCGCTCACCACTGCGGACACAGAACTAGGATGAACATAACGGTTATTTTGATGTTTTCCGGCTAATGTGCGCTTGTTGGTGAGAGTGGTGGAGTTGGGTGATAATGGCTAATGTGCTTTCTGATGCTTGATTTAGTACTTTCATTGTTTTATTTTTGGGTTTAGCTTTAAAAGCTGTTTTATTATGCTCGTCAACACAGCATGACAATAAGATACTGAATCAAAACACTTATTAAAACATCAAGTAGTGAAAAATAAATGATTTTTACCAAAGAGTGACGATGTTTTTCTTTTACATTGAATGTTATTTTTGCAAGAACTGGAATAAACGGAATGAGTGCTTCAATATTTATTTTGCTCTGAAATAAAATACCATTCTCTCAAACTATAACAAGAGTTAGCGAAGCAATTCAAACATTTCTCAAACGAACTAATATTTATGGTCCTGGTCGGCAAGAGTCAAAGAAAACGTTAGTTTGTTTATCACGCCATCCATCAATCTCGGCTCTGCCGGCTATCTTATCCGAGTTAACCGCGTTATCCGCGTGTCGGATCAACCGCGGATAAAAGTAATCACCGGAATTGTGCGGCTTTAACCTAGTTCGGACGGAGTGGACAATTCAGGGTAGACAATTATAGTTACAGATGACTTTTTATTTGGTCTTATAAAATAGTTCAGTCTTTTATTGAATTTTGAACACTGTTTGTCTTGACTCAGGTAAGGAATACTACAGGACTATTCCGTATAAAGTTTATGTTTGCCAAAATAAGCTTTGTTTTGAAGGTAGGTAGAAAAGCCCAATTACGCTGCATCAAAAACGCATGCACTGGTATTATTATGTTTAAGATAATTAATTCAGACGTCATTTGATACTTAAGTGTCGCGTCTATTAATTTGAACCCTTTCAAGATTTTATACCCCATTCCACTCTTTAAGAACGCACTAAAGACTTATTAACACACTATCGTAAACCCGCGCCCCACATCAAACGCTACGCGATAGTAAATCGGAGCTACGTTTATATGCGTCGGCTAACAATCTCACTTGGTCACACCCTAAACAAATTAACTTCATTTATACGTCGGCGCCGGATGAAAGCGGACGGCAGGACGGCCGGGCCGGGCGGCCGGGCGGCCGAGCCGGACGGCCGGACAGTTTTGACGTATCTCTTATGGCTAATAAACCCATTTTTTATGTTGTGGTTGGTGTTGTGTTTTGCTGTCTCTTTTTTTATTTCAGTTTTTTCAACTAACAGCTTTATGAAGTTTTGTTTGATGAGGATATTTTATCATGCAGGGCTTCCTTTCACAAACCTCTTAATGATGCTGCAATAGGTACGGCACCTATGGCCTGTTTACCAAATCCGGAATTAGTGTCTAAAACATGTATTACAAATGAATAGTAAAGTTACTGAAAACAAAGAGTATTCAATCTAAGCCCATTTGTTTGAATGCTTGGCTCATATAAAGCCACACACTGGGTTAGCAGGTGGGCAAGTAGGATTTGCGAAAGTGCACCCGAGTACATTCGGAGGCTTGTGTATGTCTCGCACCGGCCGCACCGCTTGCACGTGTTTTAGCACCTATGCGAAGAACAGGGTGCTAGACCAGGCCCGGGTCGACGGCGCGTTGTTTTCCACGCGCGCCTCAAAGAGATGTCAGCAAATGAAGGGGTCCGATAGGATCGATGCCTGCCGGGGTTGCGGGAACGTCCGAAAGGGATACCGTGGCCCTTGGCAACGTACAGGCAATGGAAGGAACACGGGTAGGTTTTAGTCAGTAAGAGTCTGACACGCCCTCCCGCTCCACTCAGAGCGGGAGAAGTTATTTGATAATTTCCCGTCCAAAAAAAAAAAGAAAAAAGGGGGCTAGATTTACATATCAGTTTACCGACACGTGAAACCTTCAGCTACAAGTGCTTTTAGCCCTATTGTAGGTGTATAGATACAGTTCCTATTAATATTATGAAAATCTTTTTTACAAAAATTAAAAAACGACCAACTTCCATAAAAACCGGTGTCCAGTCGGTGTCTTTGGTTTTGTATTTTTTGTTTTCTGCCACTGACTTCTGAAATTAAAGTAACTTTTAAAATATACGAGTATATAAACAACCGAATTGATAACCTCCTCCTTTTTTAGAAGTCGGTTAAAAATACACTTTGTCATCTACTTTGTCGCCAATAACGTCTTTTTTTTCGGTGAAAAGGTTTCGTCTCTAAATATCGGAAAATAAGTCTTGTAATCTTTTCGGATTCCTCCAGGTGCTTACTAACAAATTAATAATGTAAACTGTTGCCTTCGCTAAAGCTTAAGAAAAAGGGATAATATAATATAATAAGAACGGGCTCCAAAATAAAAATAATATTGAATACTATCGAACATGTTCGCATTTTGAGCGTTCTTCAGTTATTCCAAAGCAAATTATTTTCCGATGGAAGCAATAGCTTGAACCATAACAAAACTAGATAAAACAAACAGAAGTGTCACTCGTGCGTGCAATAGCAAGCACTGGACAATATTAAATGAAATATAATAATAATGAGTGAGTAGATCACATGCATTTTGCTAAACATGCGTCACAAACAGTTGCAGTTCGTAGTGTAGGCAGGTATGTCGATTTTACAAAAAAAACAGAAAACTTGATTTTTATCCGTTTGTAAATGATCATTTATAGTGAAAATTAAATTATGTAGTACACCAAAAAACACCTAATACCTCTAACCCTCGAATGGACAAAATTCCCCAAATAGACTCTTTTCCCTTTGTTTGGCTTGGAGTGAACCTTTTGAATGTGGTTGTTGTGGCAATTCTATGAAGTTGAAGTATTTAATATTGGTTCCCCGAGCGACGCGGCCGCATTGCAACCATCACGCCGATGCCCACGAGCCTCGCCAGGAATGCCACTTAATTGCAGATTATTTTATGTGCACTTCTTATTAGATTTTAATTGTAAAAGCTTTCCAGTTAAACTTTAAAAAATATAAACTTCTTGGGTGGCCTCTTCACGTGACCTGAGGGCTGGTCTATTCTTTGGCCAAAGAATCAGCATTGCCATACAACGTGTCAATGCTGCCAGCCTTTTGGGCACTTTTCCTGTTGACAGCGATGCGGACGAATTTTTTGATGCCCTATGATTATTTTGTTTATACTTGTACATATTATAATTTTAAGTACAACCGCTTTAGTGCATACATAGTTGAGATCTAACATTTATAACTCGATAACCAACCGCCAACCAGTTGGGAAAGCATAAATATGCCGATTTTGATATTATAGACGGGAAGTTGGGACTTTGGCTGGGCTGGAACTCGGACGTTGATTTAAATTTTATTGAAAACTAGCAGTTCTTGTTTGGCGTCGCCAGGGTGCATTTTCGACTTTTCCGGTGGATTTTTCAAAATGTTCTTTCATTTAAACCAAAACATAAAATCAACAATTCAACAAAAAGAAAAAATCTGCCAACTCGCTCGAGCCGTTCTCTAGTGATGATTTTTCATACTTGCAGCAATTGATTTTAATAGACGACAATAAACAACATTGACCCTTGAGAAATTTAATGCAATAGCCGTAAAAAATCATAATTTTAGAAAAAAGTTCTCTTCAGCTCCTAGGTTTTCCAATTTTAGAAGACAGATTTTATCCTTTAATCGACGAAAAAATCAAAATGTTCAACGACATTTCGGACAAACTATCCAAAATGAATTTACATTCGGCATTCACCCCAATTACATACTGTTGTTTTGGTTCAAATTTCATATATTTTCTACGCTCTTCCCCTTCATGGAAGCAGTCACAAATTAAATGTGGCCTGGGACGACCGAGCGTGGCTGCAAGCTACACAAAATTACCAGCTTACCCGCGCTTCTGTCCACAGCACTGAAAAGTTGACCGGGAAAATTTTAGTGGCTGGTTGATTCAGGGTTAAAATTTTGCTTGGCCGGTGCGGAGAACACCTGGAAAGCGGCTTGCCCGAATACAGATCGGCCCGCGAACCCATCTTACCAGAGGCAGTGGGTTGAAGTTCCGCTCCGGAGGTTGGTACGGAATAATTTTTGTATGTGTTAATACGTCCACCAATACTGCTGAGCGTACCCTCCGTCACGTTTCAGGCACTACCGTCACCCAACTTAGGCACTATTCTGGGTGACACCACCTTCCGGCTCGCTACTTGTGTATATCTGGGTGCCCCTTGCGTGGCTCCGCATCGCTGCCAATGCGGTGAAGGTGTCGACTGCCTCGTACACCATGGCCTATCCAGTTATAAGAGCGCAGGCCGGATGGCACGGCAAGCCAACATCAATGACATCGTCCGTCGTGCTCTTGTCACCACCGGAGTGCCAGCTATTTTAAAACCCAATGGCTTGGCACGCGACGATGGAAAGAGACCAGACGGAATGACCATAATGCCTTGGAAAGTCGCGCGATTATAGCATATTAGAATTACCTACAATTTTACTCTTTGAGCCATATTAAACAGATGTGTGGTTAAATTTTTGATTTGAATGCTAGAGAAATTAAAGGAAATTTCCTTGCGGGACGCCCCCGCAATGCAAAGTAAAACTTAAAAAAATTACCACAGAGGCGCTCATCCAGTTCCTGGTAGAATTAAACTGCGCCCTCACAACACGCTCACACCATTTCACGACCTATAGCTACGCTAATCAGTGCTTTCCTCAGTGCACCACCCGCAGAGAAAGATTATAATACAATGTGTCAACTGTACAATGCTTGTGCAGTCCCTAGTCTTTCCCAAAATAGACTATGGCGATGTGTGTTACTATGACCTGAATGCAGATCTTCTCAATAAATTTCACCGTCTTCTAAATAATTACATTCGATTCGTTTTCAATCTTGGTAAGTATGATAATGTGTCTGCGCATGGTTTGCTTTTAAAATGTTACCCATACGTCAGCGCAGAGAGTAGAGGGCTCTGTCTGTGTTGTATTCGATACTCGACAAACCCATGTTCAATACCTATGGTCTGCCCATAGTAAAAATCTTCGTTCTACCAACTATCGTCTTCTACGATGTCCTTCTCACCGCTCTGATTTTATTCACTCTTCTTTTTTTGTCCAGGCGGTATTTCTTTGGAATGCGCTTCCTCTGAACATCAAGATGGCAACCAGTCGGTTATCTTTCAAACTGAAGGCACGTTAACATATTCATGAAAAGTTGACAGAATCTTTGCAGCGCTGATTTGCTGGATTTGTTTTCTCCTCTACCTATCGTTATTTCTCCTGACAAAGTTTATTCGGTTTATATGTATGTAAGTATCTAACTATGTATCTATGTATTAGTAGGTATTCATTTTCAAGTTATTTATCACTTATGTTGCACCTGCCATGTATTGTCTCTGCATCACTCTAAGGTTGATTGATAGAAAATGCCTCAGGCATTAAGTCCGCCTTTGTACAGTATTTTTTACTTGTGCACAGTTTCAATAAATAAATAAAAACTTTTTTACAAAAAAAAAAAACAACTGACTTACAAAAAACACTTACTAAAAAAATCTTAAATAACTTAAATTTCGGAAGTCGGTGTCTTTGGTTTTGTATTTTCGTCATTTGCCACCGACTTCCGAAATGTTGTAAAAAGGTTAATTTTTTTCGCTTCTTAGTGGGTCAGCTTGTAACTTATTTAAGTTACAATAGCCTAATGTCAACTGCTCATCACCTTTTACAAAACATTGTTTTATCGATGCAGGGCCTGGACGTTAATCGTTGAGGAGTTCTCCTGATACTTCACTATCAGCTCCACTTCACCATAATTATGCATTGTGACGAGCATAAATTGCTTGACAACCATATTGAAATAATCGAATCGCAACCCGTGAAAAACTTATTATTGAGTAGTTCCGGTGGCCATCTGTGGTCTTCATCATCAGTTCCACTTCACCTTTTTTAATGGTGCTTTCTGAGAGCAACTACACGAGTTACTATAAAAAATATTGCTATGGGTATGCTTATAATATTTGAAGAGTTCCCCCGATTTCAGCAGGATTCCATCATCAGATGCTGAATTGATCACAATGAAAACACCTCGAAAGTATACTCTTTCAAACAAAAAAAATATTTTGCAAATCCATCTATATATGTATAACGGAGTTAGGCCCGAACAAAATTTAAAAAAATAATTGGAAAATCCAAAAGTGCACTCCTCATAATGCTAATTCAAAAACAGAAAAATTCTAAAAGCTAAAAAATTAAATTGATTGTTTTTTATTAATAAAAAATGAGATAACGACGTTATTATTAAAGGCCGACCGCTTAACTGAGTCCGCGCCTGAAGAGTCTGACACGCCCTCCCGCTCCACCCAGAGCGGGAGAAGTTATTTGATAATTACCCACCCAAAAAAAAAAAAAAAAAGGTTGCTGCGCGGTGCGGGAGAGGTGTGGTGTCGTGATGCGAGAACTCAGTGATTCGACAACTTGTGACAACTGTCACCCCTCCTGCACCGCGCAGTTACCCCAGGCGCGGACTCAGTTATGCGGTCGGCCTATAGGTCCAATCACTTCTGTCCTTCGTGGGCACAGTAGTGAGAGTAAACCAGATAAAAATATTTATTTTCTCTATCTCCTTTGCGTATGTGAACTTTTTGTAAAACCGCATTGATTAGCCATAGACTGAGGTCCAACAGACAACGGCAGTCAACTGCTGTCACTGTTCGGTAAACTGATTTTGTGGAGCGTATTTCATAATTCTGTGAAAATATATAGGGTACAAAGTAATACAAAACAATATTATAAGTAATATAATGGAATTTTATAGAATACACAGCAACGCTGCTGTGTAGTAGGATGTATGAATCGCACAGAGCGCAAAAATGAAGACATATCGTTTCATCGGTAATTGAGCTTGTTTTTTGCAATGTTTTTAAACTATCATAGAGATAGTTGGTCAGTGGGTTATCTTAGGGGCGGTAGTTAATTAAACCTAAAAATCGTTATTTCTACCCGTTATTATCTGACCCGGAGCAAAATAAAAGCGTTTTTTGTGAAAACATTCTCGGTTTACCTGACTACATTAGATAGTACTAGTTACCATTTTTTTTTTTTTTTTATAAACTTTGCCCCTCACTAGTAATTTCTCCTGTATCGTGGGTGCGTTTACAAACATTTATACTCACATACACAAACAGCCGACCCGGAACAACTACTTGTAGGTCATACAAATATTTGTTCCGTGCGGGAATCGAACCCGCGACACGCAGCGCAGGAGTCAATCGCTTAACCACTGCGCCAACCGTGTCGTCAAATACCAATAGTAGCCTAAGTTAAATGTATCTTCTTAAATAACTTGGGTTATCTCACCGATTTAGGGATACCAGTGCCCGGCAAGATTACCCATAAATAAATTAATAATCCTCACTAATATTTTTTAAATATTAATCACTTCTATCCACAGGACAACCCGGTTAAGCAGCTGACAACCTCTTAGGTTGACATGCGAGATGGCCTTCATAAAAAAAATAGTTCTTCGTTGAGTAGTTGGATTGGAAATACCGACTAGATCTAGATTAAAACACAACTTATATTTTTGACGTGTAAAAGTGTCTTTTCAGAATTTACAAAAAAAAATCATTTTAAAATAATATGTATATTTATTAACAAAATGTAATTTCTAACAAAAATATATAATTTATTTAAACGACTTTTCATGAAGTATGTTTTGACTGTTTTTTTACCCATCAATATGGGTTAAATTTCTCACCTCGCAATCTTTACGTATTGTCAAAGACTATTTCGGTTTGCTTTGTTGGTTGCTAGGCAATGATTTATACTGAAACCTGGAAGTTGCCTGGACTGTGACTGGAATTAGACTGAAAGTTCTCTGGACTTGAGTGGAATTTGACTAGGAATCTCCTTGAATTTGACTTAGTTTTCCGGTGAAGAATTTCTGCTGAAGATGGTCATGTAATCAACCTTCTGTATCTGCCCATATTGCGACTTAAACAAGTGAATGAGACCAGTTTTTGTTCGCACGCCTTTGAGGTGTAAAAAGTGAGAGCCGTTGTGACGTGTAGTGAGGCGCCGGACGTCGGCGGTCAGTGGGTTGAGAGCCGGACTCGACGCACTCCGCTGGTTTGAGGTTTTAGGGCTAATTATTGTTTATTCTCGTTGAATTTAGATCATTCAATTTCATTCATTCAATTCATTAATACAAGATGATGGTACTTAATGTTTCGACTATAAAATTCTCATCGGCCAGCGATGGAATACATTATCTCTCTGATTTCATAGTGCCCTAATACCTGATAGGTTTATGGATGAAAGTTATTCTAGTTTTTAGCATTATTTGCTGTAGGTACTTACCCAGAGTGAGACTGATGTTTTGTATAACCTAAACATTTTTGATGAAAATCGTCACAAGATTTCATTCGCAAATTGGGGTCAAAGTGCCTCCATCTTTTAGTCTCACACAAGTTTGAGGCTGGTCTTTGGACATTTGTAAAGACAATATATACCTAGTTACGTGAGTACTATATGAAGGTATCGTTGACTGTGTATTAAATATTCATGTTCTTATTGCTGGATGAGTTTCAAAATCATAAACGTTCAGAAATTCCCTCTGACTACTCGCAATTTGTTTATGTTGAACCTGGATTTTCTGTATTTTCCATTAGCTTCTTGTTTGTTTTCTTTACATCATTTTAAATAAACTATAATAATATCAGCGTGTGTACGCGTGGGTCGGTAATAAAATTTGATATCCTCCTTCTATAATATTATGAATGTGAAAGTTTGTATGTTTGTGTGTTTGGATGTTTGTTACTCAATCACGCAAAAACGGCTGAATGGATTTGGATGAAATTGGCACACGAGTAGACCATGAACTGGATTAGGACAAAATATACTTTTCATCCCGTTGGGATGCCCCGTGGGTTCCCCACGGGATCGAGGCTTACGCGGGTGAAACCGCGGGGCGCAGCTAGTACACTATAAATTTGATATCATTAGTTTAATTTCGATATGCCAAATGTGCAGATTGACGTGAGCGGAGCGCTTGCCAAATCCATAAAAGTGTTGGTTACGGCCCGTCGTCGGTCGAAATCCAGCGCTTCTCGTAATGGCGGCAACCGTATCCGGCGCCGCAACCGAAGCCGACCCATTAGGCTCGTATGGCGGCTGAGCCGGGTTTCCGCGCCACTCCTGCGCATGACGCAAGGCACACAGTCGGAGCAGTTCACGCCAACAATATTTTAATACCTATGAAAACCTTATAAGTCTGCAAAAGAAAGGTATCCGAGTTGTCCGCACCAGATTGCGGTAAACAAGGCTTGATTGATCGATTACAGATTTTATGGAAACCATATTTCAATTAATTCTCTCATAAAATATCTTATACAATCTGCTTCTAATGTGTTCGTAGATAATTGATTCATCTGTTGAATACCAACTGCAGTGCACTGTAATTTCAACAGCCGATGTTTATTTAACGCACTGTTGACATCTAGACACGTGGTGTGAAATATTTATCTGTATTTTGAAAAACTGAATATTCTTAACCACATACTAACATAATTTGTTTACGAATTTAATTCAGTTGTTTACACAAATTGCAATTAATTATTTATTAGTAGGGCGAGCCGCTCGCTTGCGCCTGTGTGTGGATTCGTGAAGATCTCGACGACTGCATTGTTGCGGATCCAGCGGATCCGTACGGATCAGAGTAACCAAGCGAATCGATACGGACTGACGCCGATAAAACTGCGTACATTCGATTACAAACGTTATTTATCGCGGCTTTGAAAGCCTTATTTATGATACCTCGTATTTACACGACTGCAATAATAATATTAACTTTATATTTGCATAGGTCACTAACTATGAACTGAAACAACTTTATATTAAGTATAATATAACAATATATTAGCTTCAAATAGCAAATTACACGAAACGACTGCCTCTTACAGAGGTCCCTCCACAAGTCCACTCATATAGTCTTAATATAACAAAGGTTACAACGCTGCTCTTGTTAATGTTCCCATGCTGAATTTTGACTCTATCTTATCGATGTTTACGCCCGGCTCGAAGTACAGCAGCGCGCGCAAATTCTTCTCGCCGTGGGACACCATGCCGCACCGGTGATGTCATTCTTTACTTTGTAAAGAGAGCGCAGCAATCGCCAACACGGCCGTCCTACCAGGTGCCTGTCCCATCAGGCACCCCACGAGTTCAGATAAAGTGCTGAAACACAAATTTTTAATCATTTATCAGTGTGCCAGCTGCACATGCATTGGTTGCGTGTCGAATGTTTGTATTATGAATGTCATCTTTCACATTACACATTATTTCAGTGTATCGAGGGATGTCATATTTCACTACACATTATTTCAGTGTATCGAGGGATGTCATATTTCTCTACACATTATTTCAGTGTATCGAGTGATGTCATCTTTCATTACACATTATTTCAGTGTATCGAGGGATGTCACCTTTCACTACACATTATTTCAGTGTATCGAGGGATGTCATATTTCACTACACATTATTTCAGTGTATCGAGGGATGTCATCTTTCATTACACATTATTTCAGTGTAACGAGGGATGTCATCATTCATTACACATTATTTCAGTGTAAATAATACAATATAATAATAATAATACAATACTAATACAATAATAAATCATGTGCGCTTAAAGCGACATTGTGTTAAAAATTGGATTCGACCACTTGCACTCAAAGGGCCTATAGCCTCTCTTAAGCGTACCAAGTTTGTCTTATTGTCGCTTGCACTCAAAGGGCATCTAGCCACACATCAGCGTATTAAGTTCGTCTCATTTCGACTTGCACTCAAAGGGCCTTTAGCCACACTTAAGCGTACCAAGTTCGTTCTAATATTACATAAAGCATTTTATCTTAACTCGCACATACGCCAACGATACATTTCAAATTACCTTAATCGCCAACACGGTAGAAATGGTTTAAGTTAGAACGTATGTTTAATTAATTTCCCAATCATCGATATGAATCCACGGTTTCATATTCTCTGCAGCGGTTACGCCTGTATACTTCTTAGTACTCCTTTCACTGCCTTTTACATCCGTCACCTCATATCTATCATTCCCCAATACTTTTTTCACTTGAAAGGGGCCTTTGTAAATAGGTAACAACTTCCGACTTTGCCCGTCATTTGTCTGGCTTTGTATTTTTATGAGTACCAAATCTCCTTCGACATAAACCCGTGCTTTTGTACGGTTTCTATCAAATCGCTGTTTTTGTGATTCCACATTGGACTTAATATTTGTCTCTGTCCTCTCACGCAATTCGGTTACATCCAACCTATGCCCGTTGCCAATTTCCGGAGCCAAACTATCACTATCAGTGCGTAATCTATATCCGAGAAAAACTTCACTAGGAATAGTTTTTGTTGTGTTGTGAACTGTACTGTTTATACCTTGTTGTAAGGCTTTTATGTACTGATCCCACCTATCGTCTGTATCGTTAGCACCTATTGCTTTTAGTGCTTCTAGAATAGTTTTGTTAAAACGCTCGACCCGGCCATTAGAGCGAGGCATACCGGTTGCAATCGTGTGTAAACGTATGTTTCTATTCGTACAATACTGTGTAAAATTATTTGAAGTGAAGCATGTCGCGGCGTCTGTAATGATTCTCTGAGGATTACCGAATGTCTTAGAAATAGTTTCTAATTCCTTAATTACACCGGAAGATTTGGTTGTTCGAACCGCCAAAATGAACACAAATTTTGTAAAAGCATCTACGATGACCAATAAATATTTATTTTTGGCTTTAGTAGTAACAAAAGGTCCTAAATGATCTATATGAAGGGTGTGAAAAGGCTGTGCGTACTTTGGCAACGGGTATAACTCCCCTTCCTTTGGACCGCCTTTATTCTTAAAATATATGCAATTTAAGCAGTTTTTAATATATTTCCTTATGACATGTCGCATTCTAGGAAACCAATACTGATGGCTTACTCGTTCTACTGTTTTATCAACAGAGAAATGCCCGAGGTCGTCATGGTTACATTTAATTATTTGCCAAATGCATTTCTTTGGGACCACCCACCGGCGCCCTCGGGTTGTTCTTCTGTAAACTTTACCACCGAGGACAACATATTTGCTAAAAACATCTTTATTTTCTTCGGCCTCTCCTGATTCTATAATTGCTCGAATATGTTGTAACTCGGTATCTTGTAGTTGTACCGAAAGCAACCAATCCGCTTCCGTTATTGACATTATAATTTCGGTTTCTGATTTTTCTCCGGACTGCATTGGGTTACGACTCAAGGCGTCTACGTGTTGCATTCGCGTACCTTCTCGATGAACGATATCAAACGAGAATTCTTGTGTGGACAAAACCCAACGCGCAATCCGGGGAATAATCTCTTTTTTTGTTAAGGCGTACCGTACGGCGTTGCAATCGGTCACTATTTTAAAAGATGATCCAATTAGGTATAATCGGAACTTCTGGAGCGAACTAACAATCGCCAATAACTCCAGTTCAAACGAGTGGTACTTTTTTTCATCTTCCGTAGTTTGTCTACTATAATAATGGACTGGTTTTTCACCTTCGTCGGTGATTTGCATAAGTATACCAGCAACACCATCTCTACTAGCATCCGTATACAATACGTTTTCTTTATTCGGGTCAAAAATGGATAGAACACTTTCAGACGTTAATTTATTCTTCAACGATTGAAATGCATCTTCACAAACCTTACCCCATTCCCAGACCGAGCCCTTCTTCAACAGCTTTGAGAGTGGAGCAGTAATCATAGCGCAGCTCTTAATAAATTTCCTAAAGTAGCTTACAAGGCCAAGAAACTGTCGAAGTTGGTGCACTGTTTTGGGAGTGGGGTAATTTCGAATAGCCTCCAGTTTGGGCTGATTTGGCATCACACAATCCTGTTTGATTTTGTATCCTAGAAATTCGATTTCATTTTTGAAAAAATGACATTTCTTTAGATTCAACGTGAGCCCGTTTTCCCTAAAAATTTGGAGAACTCGTTCTAATAATTTTAAATTTTCCTCTACCGTTTCTGTCACTAAATACACATCGTCCAAATATAAAATGACATTCTCGAATCTTAAATTTCCCAACACATTGTTCATCATTTGTTGGAAGCAGGATGGTGCGTTAGCCAGCCCAAACGGAAGTCTTAAAAATTCGTAATGCCCATCTTCAGTAATAAAGGCGGTCTTTTCTATAGATTGCGTTTGCATTAATATTTGATAATATCCACTTTTTAAATCTAAACTGGTGAAGCATTTATAGCCCCGAAGCCTATCTACAAGATCCTCAATGCGCGGCATTGGATATTTGTCTTTAATCGTTATCTTATTTAGCGCTCGATAATCAATGCAGAGTCTTTTTTCTCCATTCTTCTTATTGACAAGTAGCGCAGGGCTCGCGTATGGTGATTTGCTTTCGCGTATAATATTGTTCTTCAGAAGCTCATCCACCATTACGCGAATTATCTTTCTGTCTGCGTGAGAAGACCTAAAGGGTCTGCATTGAATCGGTTGAGAACCAGTTACGTTAATTATCATTTCGTGGCCGTTTACTTTTCCTAATTCTTTGATATTTGCCGCCACACAGTCATCATATTTTTGAAACAGTATTATTAATTCGTTCTGGTGGGAATCGCTATCGAACTCAAAATTACTAACTGTGTTACAAAACTCTGTAAATGTATTCGCATAGTCAAATTTGAATTTGTCACCAACTCGCGAGTATACCAGGTCAGACCGCTCCGTCACGTTTCTTCCTATCAATATTTCGCAATCTGCCAGGTTGTCAATTACATAAAAATCAACCTGAGTCAGACACAGCGAATCGACTTTTAGATCAGCTGTTATCTTGTGAGTTACAAATTTTGAACTTTCTTTTGAGAAACCATGCAGTAAAATTGGCGCGGTCAACGCAATGTTTTCCATTGAATATTTTTTGACAAACGATTCAGAAATCAATGAGCAACTGCTTCCCATATCAATGAATGCTTCTTGATGCAGATTATTAATACGTATTATTTTCAGAAATTTATTTCGTGGGTCAGGGGTTGAAACATATTTTGTTTCTTGTTTCTCTGGTTTACCCGCGTTCCTTTTATGGTAACATGTCGATTCTAAATGGCCTCGCTTGCCACAATAATCGCATTTATATGCATCACACTGACTTCGTTTATGGTTACCGTCGCACGTAAAACACCTGATCTGCCCCCGACCCCGTGCCTGGCCCACGTCTTGATTAATGCTAGCAGATGCGGCCCGACCCATGACGTTCGCTGAGGGCATAGTCGCTGATGTCGTGGTCGCAGACATCTGATTATGACTGATCAGTTTCGTCTGGCCATCGCGTGTGTTTGCGCCTATTTGTTTCGTGTTTTTAGATGTATACGTTCGACCATGTAGGAAACTAGCTAAACTATCGCATGTCACAAAATTATTCGCTTCAATCGATGCGCCTATACCACTGTCTCCTATATTGCCGACAATAATAGAAATAATATCTTGTTCCGAAAATTCCAAAGATAAACGATCTATTTTACATTTTTGTTCAAAATAAAACTCATATAGAGACTGATTTTCTAACGGCTTTTTATTAATAATGTATTTTAAAAGATCGTACATATTCCGACGGATTTGAAAACTGGAAGCCAATTTACGTGTCCAGTCCTCCCATTTCCACGTAGGCCAATGCTTATCTGATCGTAACAGTGAGTCATACCACACTTTTGCGGAGCCCTTTAATTTGTTCGGGGTACGGGTCATTTCGTCAGTCCATGTAAAAGTTTGAGTGTAGGACCTGACAATACTAAGCCAAGCGTTCACATCGTCTCTCAGCGGATCGAACTCGGGAACAATGTTATTCAAAGTGTTATTTGTACTCACAGTTAGGGTATCAGCCTTACGTGATACCTGTTTCCTGTTTTTCGGCGGAGGTGACGGAGTCCTGGCACTACTACTGCTGCTAGAACTTGAGCTTGAACGTGTGCGTTTTTTTTGTTTAAGGCGTTTATTACGCTTACTTTGTTTACCCATAGCTGTGTGGGTATACTGGGTATCGCGTTTCACTTCTGATATTAACTTTATATTTGCATAGGTCACTAACTATGAACTGAAACAACTTTATATTAAGTATAATATAACAATATATTAGCTTCAAATAGCAAATTACACGAAACGACTGCCTCTTACAGAGGTCCCTCCACAAGTCCACTCATATAGTCTTAATATAACAAAGGTTACAACGCTGCTCTTGTTAATGTTCCCATGCTGAATTTTGACTCTATCTTATCGATGTTTACGCCCGGCTCGAAGTACAGCAGCGCGCGCAAATTCTTCTCGCCGTGGGACACCATGCCGCACCGGTGATGTCATTCTTTACTTTGTAAAGAGAGCGCAGCAATCGCCAACAATAACTAGAACTGGTAAAATTGCTTACACTGGTACAAATAATTTCGAAGAAAGTTATTCGCGTTAGGTACTTTGTATGTATGAACTACTAAGAAATGGGGCGTTTATTGTTTGCCGGACGATGTTCTGCGAATGATTGCGATACACGGACACAATAATAACGCAGGTGTTTGTAATTCGACGCGTGTGATTAGTGTCTCTACTTGTTTACGATTAAGTACCTCTACTTAATTATTATAATTGTCTTCAAGTACGTAAGAATTAAAATACTACTAGTTTGATGATGTGGCAGTTTGAGTAGCTTATGCGGCCTACCCAAATGTCCTTTCTTTGGTGTTTGTTGAGTTGAGCTCCTTATGTTTTGAAATGAGCTCCACGATTACTGACAAATGCTTGCACTGACAGGACAGGTCCACTAAAATCTGTGCGGTTATTTTCTCAAAAGACCATTTCAGACACTAATCTACATCGTCCTCATTTGGCCTGACCAAGATTATGTCTGGACTTTAAAGAGAGTCCTCTGAGTTTGTTTCGGCCATTCTTCTCAGAGTAGTTAGATAGGAAACGCCGAACACATCTAGCTAATAAAAATAAAAAAAATATGATGTGTAAAAATGATTCTGATATCCTACTTACAGAATAAACAATATTATTTCATTTCAATGTTACACTTTATTTATAAGTGATTGTAACTCAAGAATCTTTTATCTAGGCAAGGGCAGACATTTTTTTGCAACCCAACATGGTTATCGTGATGTTATATGACCAAGAAGAATCCTTCCACATATTTGGTCAATTGTTTAAGGTATATGTGCCTAGCTATCAAAAAAGTCAGCGACAGACCGCAATGCCTCAGTAGGTAACTAGATGCGTCGTAAACCATTCCCACAGAGATACAGATCTAAACCTACACAGTTACCGAGCGGTGGCGGTAACAGGCTGATTGACGACGTGACGCCCGTGCCTGCGAGGCGTCGCTTTGAGGAACGAGGCGCCCGGCGGTGGGCGTGTGAGCTTGAGACGCGAGGCACACGGCCGAGGTTGATCAACATCGATCGTTTCGATAAGAATCTGCGTGTCCCATCACTATTGTTTAATATTTGTCGCGTGCGGCTTCCTGTTTTCTTATGGTTATGGGTAAGTGGAAGAAAAACAGGAAGAATTTGTCGGTTTTCCAGTGTATTATGAATATCACGTAAGTACATGATTGAATATTCACATAGTTGTTGATGAAGAGTGATTATCTTTCGTCAGGGGTGGTGGGGGTGGCGGGTTCCCAACTTGGCAAAAGTAAGGAGGGGGTGAAAGAACATGCACAGCTGATCCCTCAGCAAGAAAGACAGAGATAAAGAGAATTACATTCATTTAATTAAATAATTATCTATCTTGTCTATATAATAATCTCTAATAATTATATCTCTAATAATTATCTCTTCTTGTCGTATGGTCCAGATTAGCTCATCTCGAAGTCAGAGGCGTGAATAATAAGTTTATTTCTATTTGCTCTATCGTAACTTTAATGATCTCAATCTAAAATGCTGCACCATATAAATCTAGATTACTTAGATCAAACACTAGTCGTAACGATAACACAAACGCCTAACATTTGCTTAGTACAGTCGGCATGTAAAATCAATTACTTGAAGATTTGTTTAGTCCACACTGCGTGTTACCGACGACGCCGACGGATCGTACAAATAACTAACAATTAGCGACGGGTCGTAGTCCGGAAGTGCGACGTGGTCTATTAACTATGTGGGCGCCGGCGAGCTGGTGACCCGGCGACCAGCGCCGGATGGTCGCGGTCACGGGGAGTGACCGCGTGTCAAGATCAAAGGGAAGAGTTCGTAGGTACTGTGTACACGAACTTGTAAACAAGAGGTGAAAGTTGGCTTTTGTGGTGGTGACAAAGAGTTGGATTGATTTAGTTAATATTAAGATTGTCCTATTACACTGTCCAAATCTCGTTCAACTTCAATAAGACAGTAACTATATAATTCTTTTGTATAACTGTAGAAATAGATACTTAGGTACTCTTAAATAGCTTTCTCTCTAAATCAAAAATCAATAAGTATTTGATTGTTAGTCGATTTGTACCACCTTTATTCTGTGTAAATAACTAAAGCTATTATATTCTTAAAATAGACATGTGTGTAACAAGCGAACACAGAATTATTTGAAAATTGTCTTGAAAATTACAAAAGTGCCTGCCATACAAAATGTCACGGTCACGAACAAAAGTGTCAATGATTTAGTACTAGGTATTTGATACAAACGTACTCACTACGCGGCGCGGATTTTTTTCGGTTCTTTCGCGGTTCTTTTTTACGAAAGTTCCCGAAGTGCCGTCGAAGCACTCACATAAGTATAACTTCCTTACTGAAGGTGTAGAATACGATTTTTTTTTTAAAACGACAATTTGTAAGCATCCTTATACCAGGGTGGTTAGTAGGTACTTACAACCCAATGGCTTAAAGAACTTACGACCCGATGGTAAGTACATTGTCATCATAAAACTTAAACACACCGCTTCCGAAATAAATAATACTTTTGGCAAAATAAGATTTATTTTCTGACGGACTGCATAAAAATCCAAGAACGTGAAATATTTGCTAAACACTCCTGACTTAAGTAAAGCCACCTTGAAACTAATTGAAGTGTGCTGCCCGTAACGATTACCGGAACACGTAAACTGTAGACTAGATACAATCAATCTTAGTTTACACCAAGTTTGGACATTTGTGGTTTACGAGTTAACCAAATTGCGAGAAGATAAATTTATGAACCGTAATGGATGTTAAGTACTCATTGTTAGATTGTTAACAATGATAATGACAATAGTATACTTATTATCTGTATAGCTTTAGTAAATAATATTTACTGTTGAATCTACAAATAACTGTGACAACCAGTCTATAATTTAAATGGAAACCATTCGACTCAAAAAAAAGGTATGATAAAGTTTATTATTAACCGACTTCAATAAAGCAGGAGGTTCTCAGTTCATCGGAATCTTTTTTTTTTTGTTATTCCAAATACATGTCCAGTCTGACTCTAGGATCAGAATTCGAAACCTATCCTTCTGCAACGAGGTGTGAAATAGAGAAACGTTATCTCTACGAAACTCTTCACCGTTGCTGGGAGTATGTCTTCAAGGTTCTGGACTGGACAGGGCATGGCATCAACGTCAATGTCGAGTACATCACTCACCTTCGACTGGGCGACGATATAGTAGTCATATCTGAGACTATGGATATACGAAAGAGAGGGTCTTAAAATAAATATGGACAAGACAAGAGTCATGTCAAATGTCCACGTTACACCCACTCTCATGAAGATCGGAGACGCTACACTCGAAGTTGTGGACGAATTTGTTTACCTAGGACAAACTGTCCAACTTCGAGAAAGCGGTAAATCGTCGAATCCGACTCGGCTGGGCAGCATTCGGGAAGCTACGCAATATCTTCTCGTCCCACATACCGCAGTGTATCAAGACAAATGTCTTTGACCAGTGCGTGTTGCCATTGATGACCTATGACAATGAAACGTGATCGCTCACAATAGGCCTTATCAGAAGGCTGAAAGTCACCCAAAGGGCAATGGGAGGGCTATGCTTGTAGTTTCCCAACGTGAAACAGAAATGAAGAGATCGGCAGGAGAACCAAGGTAACCGACATAGCCCGAAGAATTGCCAAACTTAAGTGGCAATGGGCAGGGCACGTTGCTCGCAGAACAAATGGACGATGGGGCCGAAACGTTCTGGAGTGACGACCGCGTACCAGAAGACGTAGCGTTGGAAGGCCTCCCACAAGATGGATCGATTACCTTGCAAAGGCCGCAGGAATCCGCTGGATGCGGGAGGCACAGAATCGGTCAAAGTGGCGGTGCTTGGGGGAGGCCTATGTCCAGCAATGGACGTCTTTCGGCTGAAATGATGATGACAATTCTCTTATTTTTAAATAGATAGAAAAGATACGGATGTCATACATGTCAACGATAGTCTGGCAGTTCTTTCGAAATGGTTCGCAGCTAATAATCTTTTACTTAATGCGAACAAAACTAAATTTCAAAAAATTCAAAAGTCATTTATTCAAACTGGAAACTGTATTTCTAGGAATTACTTCAGATTCGAGATTGCAATGGGGCGCCCACATTAGAGGTCTTTCAGGTAGATTAAATTCAGCTGCATACGCTGTAAGAAAAATAAGGCAGTTGACTGATGTAGCCACAGCTAGGTTAGTATACTTTGCTTATTTCCACATTATTATGTCTTATGGCGTTCTGCTGTGGGGATCGGCAGCTGACGTAGATTCTATTTTTGTTTCACAAAAGAGGGAAATTCGGGCTATCTATAAAATGGGTCCCCGCGAGTCGCTTAAAAATAAATTCAAAGAAATTGATATACTAACTCAGCCTTCTCTTTATATCTTGGAAAGTATTTTGTATGTTCGCAAAAACTTGGGACTTTTCAAAATAAGAAGCGATTACCATAATTTTAATACACGTAGTAAACATGAAAACTAAAACTAGTAAGTCATTTGTAATAAACAGTATTCGATTTTATAACAAGTTGCCAAAGTCGGTTACAGAACTTAGCGATGGAAAGTTCAAAACCCACATCAAACGTGTCCTTATCAAAAAAGCATATTATAAGATTAAAGACTACGTTGAAGACAAGGAAGTTTGGCAATAATTCCTTCTGCACATGTGGCTTCCCTGGTACCTCATTAGCGGCATAACTATGTAAAATGTCTATTAACTGCTCCCAAATTAAGATGATTATTTTATTTAACCTTGTTTTTCTTTTTTCTTTTACATACTTCCTTGACATAATCTCTTCGTTATTTGACATTATATACCTAAAATATTCTATTGTTTATAATAAATTAGATTTGTTACAGCTGTAGTGGCAATCATGTCATTTGGATTAAATAGGTTTTTATTTTTATTTTTTATTTTGCTTTTATATACTCTTTTCTTTAAATTTTGTGAATGTGAGAACGTAGTAGGCTTAACAGACTGTAGATCTGTCGACCATTTTCTATCTTGCTAAGTACCTGGTACTTGTTGATAGGCTTACACTTTCCTCTCATACCTATTAACTCTGTAATTTGAAAACATTGTAAATACCATTTACTTTCAAAAGAGTAACCGTGGAGTTTCTAGCCGGCTCTTCTCCATAGGAAACGATCAATTGGAACCGTGCACCTAGCTGCTGACGTTTCATAAGTGCCCTTGTAGGTTTATGTGAAATAAAATATTTAGAATTTTATTTTTATTTTTTATTTTGATGATGATGATGAAGGAAGAGTATCAGAAGATACAGCAATCTAGTAACCAGTTTTTAGGGTTTCTTAGTTAACAAGGAACGCTTATAATTTCGCCATGTCCGTCTGTCTGTCCGCGGCTTAGTTCAGAGACTTTTAGTACTAGAAAGCTGTAATTTGGCATGGGTATCATGCCGACTAAGTGGTAAAATAAAATTATGTTTTTTTTATGTTACCTCCCCTACGTAAATTGGGGACGTTTTTTATTGGATTCTGGGATCCGTTTGCGAAATATTAAACTTTAAAGTGCTAATTGTTGTTAGAGTCAAGTGTCCCCCGCCTGCCAGCTAAAAGGTTGGTTTAGGATGCTTATGTGAAGCCGCGCGGTATGAGGTGTACCGCGCGGCCAAGGAGGCTCTGTGGCTGGCCATCGGCGAAGCGAGGACGCGAGCCAGGGAGGAGATGCTGGAGACTCTCGACGGAGATCCGTGGGGGCGCCCATATCGTGCGGTTCGAGGGAAACTTCGAGCCGCGGCGCCTCCACTCACAGAGAGTCTCCAACCTGAGCTGCTGGCGGAGGTGGTCACAGCCCTCTTCCCGGCAAGAGCGGAGTACACTCCGCCGCCGATGGCTTTGCCCACAGCCGCAGAGCCTACTGAAGAGAACGCCATCAGCGTCCCAGAGGTGACACAGGCAGAGATGAGGGCGGCCGTGATGCAGCTCCGGGCCAAGAATGTGGCTCCGGGGCCCGACGGAATTCACGGCATCGTTCTAGCCCTCGCTCTGAAGGAGCTAGAGCCCAACTGAGAGGACTGTACACCGCGTGCCTTGAGCAGGGCCAGTTTCCCACTTTGTGGAAATCTGGCCGTCTGGTCCTGCTCAAGAAGGTGGGGCGCCCTGCGGACTCACCGTCCGCGTACAGGCCGATAGTGCTGCTTGACGAGGTGGGTAAAATGTTTGAGCGGATAATCGCTGCCCGCCTCGTCGGCCACTTGTGCAGGGAGGGGCCTGATCTGGCCGAGAGCCAGTTCGGCTTACGGCACGGGCGCTCCACCATCCACGCGATATCGCGGGTGAGAGTCCTGGCGGAGGAAGCGGTGTCCCGGGGCGGGGTGATGTTGACGGTGTCCTTGGACATATCCAACGCTTTCAACACCCTGCCCTGGAACTGCATTCGGGAGGCACTGCGGTATCATCGGGTGTCTTCCTACCTTCGCCGCATCGTTGGGGCTTATTTGGCGGAAAGGTGTGTCACCTACACGGGACGTGATGGTGGAAACCAGCGCCGCATGTCGTGCGGTGTTCCGCAGGGTTCGGTCGTGGGACCGCTCCTGTGGAACATCGGGTACGACTGGGTGCTGAGGGGCGAGCTCCAGCGGGGCGTGGACTTGACGTGTTATGCGGATGACACGCTGGTCACGGCCCGGGGGAGCTCGTACAGGGAGGCAGCGTTGCTGGCGACGGCTGCGGTGTCACAGGTCGTGACCCGCATACGGCGCCTAGGTTTAGAGGTGGCCCTCAACAATTCGGAGGCCATGGTCTTTCATGGCCCCCGGCGGGCGCCGCCGCTGGGAGCACATATCGTGGTCGGGGGGTCTCGAATCGCTGTCGAGTCCACCATGAAGTACTTGGGATCGGTGCTCGACAGCCGGTGGGATTTTGGCCCCCACTTTCAGCGGCTGGCGCCCAAATTGTTGGGCGCGGCTGGGGCGCTGTCAATGCTGCTTCACAATCTGGGGGGCCCGAGCGCCGCCTGTAGGCGGCTCTACGTGGGGATCGTGCGATCGATGGCCCTTTATGGGGTCCCGATCTGGGCGGCTGACCTGACGGCCGGCAGCATCGCTGTCCTGCGGAAGCCGCAGCGAGCGATGGCCGTCAGAGTCATCAGGGGGTATCGCACGATCTCCTACGAGGCGGCTTGTGTACTGGCCGGATCAACGCTCTGGGACCTCGAGGCGAGGGTACTCGCGTCACTGTATCGGTGGCGCGAGCACTCGAGGGCGCGAGGCGAGAGGCTGACGCAGCGACAGTTGGAGCTGCGTCGGTCACAGCTTCGCGCAGCCCTGGTGGCGGAATGGCGGGACAGGCTTTCACGCCCTACCGCCGGCCCCGTCACTATCGGGGCGGTCCGGCCCGTGCTCGAGCGCTGGCTCGGGAGGAGGCACGGCTCCCTGTCGTTTCGGGTGACGCAGGTGCTCTCGGGGCATGGTTGCTTCGGGAAGTACCTGTGTCGCCTAAACAGGGAGCCGGACGCTCGGTGTCACCACTGCGTCGACTGTCGGGAGGACACGGCTCGGCACACGCTGGCAGAGTGTGCCGCTTGGGAGGAGCCGCGCCGTGCCCTCATCTCAGGTGTCGGCAGTGACCTGTCGCTGCCGGCCGTTGTCAACTCAATGGTCGGCAGCGAGGAGTCCTGGGACGCGGTGGTATCCTTCTGCGAAACAGTCATTTCGCAGAAGGAGACTGCGGAAAGGGAGCGGGAGATTGCTTCCGCTAACCCGATCCGCAGCAGACGCACCGGGCGTCGGCGGAGGGCGGATAACGCCCTCTTCCAGCCCCTCTAAATGGGTCCAGGGGCGACGGATCTGGGGAAATCCGTCGCCCCCTACTCCTTAGGACCCGAGATGGCGGCGCGTAGTGTTCCACGCGCGCCTCTCAATGACGTAAGGGGGGAGTTTAACACCTCACTCCCCCCTAACTCGAGGTGGCCCGCAGAGGCGGGCCGGCACTAGCCGGGGATCGCGGAAGTCGCATTAGATCCCGTGATCCCCGGTGCAAGTGTGAGACGGAACACCGGGGTGGTTTTAGTCAGTAAGAGTCTGACAGACCCCTCCGCCCTCCCCAGGGCGCAGGAAATCCAAGAGGATTTCCACCCGTAATCAAAAAAAAAAAAAAAAAAGGATGCTTATGTGAAAAAAATCATGGCAGTAGTATATGTATACAGAGTGGTTTTTTGAGATGGGGCAGTAAGGGCAGCTACCTGAACCGTTATACGTGCTACAGGAAAACGGTCTTAGGAGACTATCCTTAACTCTTTAAGACGTTTTGATCTGTATTCACAGATTTTGAAAAAAATGTGCAGACAGCAAGAAAGTGGCCAGTATAAGAAACAGAATAGAATGGCATAAAAAAAATTAACCCTTTTTTTATGCCAATCTATTCTGTTTCTTATAAGGATCAAAAAACTCAATTAGACCAACTGAGGTTTCAGTACTAGAAAAGTCAGAATTCGCAAAAAAACGTTTCCCTTACATTTCTTAGGAAATGAGACTCCCACCCAGTTTTTACGTTGTATAAACTGGCCGAAAATAAACAACAAATTAAACTGATTGAATACGCGCTATAATTTTATTTGCTTTGAGAACAAAATAAGTTTGTTGGTTGTGATTTCCGACGTTCTCAAATAATTTTGAACTTTCAGACTTGAATGGGAAACGTTAAAAAAGACTGTCCGCTACAAAAGACTGTCCGCTACAAAAGTCAGAAATCGCAAAATATTTGTATGTAAAAAGCTTTTACAAAATCATCAAATTTCGCAACAAATTCAATTATATCGCATATTCGTTCGAAATTTCAATTTCAATTTTTTTCAGTTTTTATCGGCCAATTTATCCACCGTAAAAAGTAAGTCAGAAATCGCAAAAAGCTTTTCCCTTACATTTCGTAGAAAATGACACTCCAACCGAGTCTCATTTCCTAAGAATACGAAATATTTACCTGTTTTGTTTAATTTGGAAATATTACTGTATGGAAATATGAAATGTGACTAACTAGCGAACTAGACTATTGACTATGAAATGCAATAATAATATAGTATAATATCGTAACACCGAATATTTAGCTTTAGATGTAAAAAAAGTAAGTATTTGGAAACTTTCCAAATGCGTGCCATTATTATTATTTTAGTTCGCTAGTTAGCCACATTTCATATTTCCATACAGTATAGTTAAATATAAATATTGTATATAATATAAATAAATATACAATATTGCTAAATAATAGAGCAGTGGTGGGTTCAAACCCAGGCTGGCGCTTTACTTTCTGTAAATAATTTCATCACCCCTGCTCTCAAAACGGTGGATGAAAACATCGTGAGGAAACCGAAGACATGTGACTTCTACCAACCCGCACTGGGCCCGCGTGGTAGTGTACAGCCCACTCCTGAGGAGGCCTGTGTCCGAACAGTGGGAACAATATAGGCTGATTATGTTATGTTATGTATATTGCCAAATTAATCAAAACAGCGAAATATTTGACATCTATTTGCGACGTTGCCTTCGAGCAACACGGCCTTCCTTGCGGAACGTAGCCCACTTGCTGAATAAACGCTCTTAATTTACTGGATTTTTGTTATTTGTTAGTTCTGTTTTTAAGTATTCAGTTTTCGGCCGAATAATAGTAACCGAATATTCGTTGGAACTCTAATCGAGACCTATCTATTCAACCAATAAGCATATAAAACTTTCAGAAACTTACACGATCTGAATCATTGTTTGTGTCATTACAAACGAACTTATTCAAAGAATTGCTCGCATAAAGCAAATGATTGATTTCATTGTAACATTCATTTACCGACTAGGATGGACCTGTTAATAAAATATGGCCAAATGAAATAATGATGTTCCATTAGTGCCCATGTGCTAATAAGATTTCATTTGTATTACTTACAGGATTTACGTCTAACAGCTAATGATTAATGTCTAACGCCGTCTGAAGTTTTTTTCAATAAATGTACGATAAAAATAATGGCAAAGATATTATATCATTAATCAATGTCTCTCCAGCCCCGTTCTTCATACTAAATAAATTATATTACAGCAGACTAATCTCTAAAAAATGATGCTGTGATGTCCTTCGAGATGTAGCCGGACAGTTAATGTCATGGATTAATAACATTTTTATTTCGACTCTTAAGCGCCACCCCTATCAACTTTAGAGACAGTATTTTGACCCTTATTTCTTCTGTATTAAAGATGGGTGTTGTTTGTTGGGTTTGTATGAGAAAGAAACGGATTATGGCAGTAATCAAGGATCATTAATCGCGTTTACGTCGAAGGTAAGCGCGTGCGACGATATGCGAGCGGTCGTTCACTTCTATATTAAATTAGTTTTGTTCGCAGAGAGCTGTTTTAGCACAAATTGTTATTAAATCGTTTCTGTGAGATTGATTTTGATGAATTGGCTCTGATTTCCCGAATAAAGGAGCAATTATTATTCATGAATCTAATGAAATTCGAAATAATACAGGAGATGGTCTGTTTCTTCACCAATTCAAAGAAATCCCAATTTATTTTGAATGATATGCGTACAGGCACTTTGCTTTGGCTACAAAAGACGAGCGCAAAGAAATACCGTCTCTGATGAAGCGTACTATTTTAACAAAATTCATAATTCCAGTTTCGTCAAGAATTTGTCGAAATATATTTCAGTATCGTCTGAAAGATGTGGAAATAATTTGAAATAAGACATATTACCCTTAATACGCTTATATAGATGGTGTACTTACTCGGATTTTTATTTGACTATAAGCTTGATCGAAATAATCAATGTATTGACGTACAACATACTTTACTGGCTTAACTTTGTTGAACCATAATAAGTTCAAAGTAATCAGTCGGTGCAGCAGTGGAGTGCAACTCTGTAGTAATTCAATTATTTATTATAATAATAAATTATATACTTAGCCCAGGAATAACTTCCGTTTGTTTATACTATTCGGCTCAGCGTAACAAACTACATTCATTCAGTTCAAACTGTGCCAAGTAGTTACTTTAGCATAAATAACATCAGTAAATACAATTATGTTATGGTCTGCACTAGTTTGGCTGAAAATTGTAACGGTGGGTAAATAAACTAACCCTTTGTACATAATTAGATTAGGTACAGAGATTATTTTAGATCGAATTGTCTCTGGCGACTTTATCTCTGTGAACAAACAAGCGTTCAGTTGTTTATATATACTTTTGTATCGCGCAAGATGAAACTATTAAGAAAGTCAGTGCTTCTGATAATCGGTCTGAATTAAGCTTTTTGATGGCCCTGAAGGTTTGTTAAGCCAGCCATACACACTATTTTATGCATATGACGGAAAGCCAATTCTCGTTATCAAAAAAACGTTCCACCTCAAGTCGCATTTCTCACCTCAGCGAAAATCAATGTCAATAACTTGTGAACAATGCAGGTTAATTAGATGTTTTCTTGACAGACTGAGACTGAGGTCAAAACGCGAACGTTCATAAGAATACGGAAATTGCCCCTCAGTGCACAGTGTAGATGCAGACATTCCCTAGCGTGTATGGCCGCCCTTACACTCGGATTCCTGTTTATTCCTCGGGTCACGGATCTCAAATCATGTCACGAGTCACTGGATTAGTCAATTTAGTTAGTTGATAATATTGAGAGGCTCTCAGTTTTGTGAGCCGACGAATATTAGAGGTGAGGTGAGGTAGCCCTCACCTCACCTCTAATAAAAAGATTCGATTCTTCCTAAGGCTTTCTGCCTAAGGGCTACCTTTGATCGCGTTCATTAACGCAACAAGGACGCTTAGCCTAATCGAATATTTTTATTGTGCTCTTTGTACAGATAGTGTTGTACAAAAATAGCAATAAAAGGTTTGGAGAAAGTTTAAAAATATACCCGAGATGATTATGGTAATCGTAAAATCACTTGCACTTCTTTTAAATCACTGCGTGATCTTGTCCTTGTTTAGTTAAGTCGGTGAATTTGATTTATAATTTACTGTAATGGTATGGTCTAAGTCTAGATTGCAGTGGCACTAGTTCTGGCCGTAAGTTTAATTATTTACCGTATACCCGCAGCTCCGTGCGCCGCGAGGGGCTCGGCCACGAAACTAGTTTAATTTCATGTGTTCATGTAAATATTACAAAGTACATAGACACTGCTGTAACCGCTTCACTGCAGTTGAATAAATTGTTTTATTCATGGTGAAATAACCAATTTCACATCCATACTGTAATCCAATGTCAAAAGTAAAGGCTTGTGCAGACTAGCGCGACTTATCGCGCGGCGCGACACCGGTAATTGTTCTACCGTGAAGTTTTCTTAGAAATTGCTTCGTTAGAGTCGCGTCGCGCTGTTGCATCGCGCCGGTCTGCACGACGCTTAACGGTGACAACCTACTAGTTTCCAGGGTTACAATGCGTCAACTCGGGGCAAAAACCCCTTTCGCTCGCGCATTTTTGGCTCGCGCAAATCTTTACAAATTACTCGCATGAAATGTCGGCTACAAGGGATTATCTGATAGCTAAATAGTCGCAAAATAGATGTGTAGACGATGGTAATTCCCTCTAATCATTTGATCGCACGTAGTCACCAGCGCGTGCGCAGGGTGTACTGCACAATGCGCTCTCACGGGACTGTGAACGCTTAACTACTATTGTTTATAATGATTACAATGCAATTACTATTCCTACTTCTATCTGCCACCAACCACAGCTTTTGTATTTAGTTGTATAATGTTGATTTTTTTTATTGTCAGCAAAATAAATTTGTATTTGATGACAATACAATAATGCAAAATAGTTTTGTGTTATGACACTATGTAACTAAAATGTTGCTCAAAAGCTAGCAGTTAGGTAAAGTACTCATTGTGCCAAATCACTGTATTGACGGTAGTACGGCACACAATCATTGTATTGACGGTAGTACGGCACACAATCATTGTATTGACGGTAGTACGGCACACAATCATTGTATTGACGGTAGTCCGGCAAACAACCATTGTATTGACGGTAGTACGGCACACAATAATTGTATTGACGATAGTCCGGCACACAATGATTGTATTGACGGTAGTCCGGCAAAAAATCATTGTATTGACGGTAGTAAGGCACACAATCATTGTATTTTCGGTAGTACGGCACACACTGATTGTATTGACGGTAGTCCGGCAAAAAATCATTGTATTGACGGTAGTACGGCACACAATCATTGTATTGACGGCAGTACGGCACACATTGATCACTCGCAGGGCGGTTTTGAGGTCGGAAGCGAGATATCGATAGCTTAAGATAGCAAAATAACTGTAAATTACACTTTTATATCCCATCTGGAGTGAAATCCATACTTCAACGTCAAGGTTTAAATACTGCTTATTTCATAAAATAAGTATTAAGCATATTTTCCCCCAATTTGTTATTCTCGTGTTTTTTTTTTTTTTCTCTTTTTCTTTGCGTCATATTTACCGCAAATAAACGTATTTTCTTTCTTTCTTTCTTTCATAAAACTCAATAAAATTACAAAACAAGAAAACAATTTAATATCCTCATTATTATAGGTACATCAAAGAATCGAGCATGCCTACCTAACCTACACTCTCAGAGAGACAATTTGACCATCACTAATTTATTCATTCTTCTTATCGTCCAAATCCTGACAATCTGTTCCAAAATCGTCCCAGTAGACCTTCACGACCTTGGCGACCTTGGTGAGGAACCAGGCGATCATGATGAGCACAGCGATTACGTCGAGATGGAACCGCTCCATCATACTGAGCTGAAGGGCGGGGGATCGGAGGTGCGGGGCACCGCCTGTGCTCATCACCAACTCGATCCAGTACAGCAGCTCTTTGTTCACTGGCACCAGCTGGTTTTGCATGATGCGGGATGCTTCCATTGCGTTGCTTCGGTAGCTGTGAAGGTAGAGCATTATTATCTAAATAATCTGAAGAGTAACATGTTTACATGTCTCCAAATCAGGCTTCCTGGTTTATTGGTGAAAACAATAATACTTTTTCCGAAAAGACGGTAAGGCAGAATGAGGATCGATCATAAATCAAGTTGAAGTTTAAAGGTTTAAGATAATGGAAGGCTTTGCGGCTTCTTACTTTATTCAACACTTTGAATCAAGATGAATTGTTTTTGAAAATCCAACGTTGGATTCCGAAAATCTTAAAAGTTTCGGTGACTTGGTATACGTACGTACTTCGTATACGTACGCTTTATGCATATTTAATTTATTTTTCTTGGAAAATATATCAGACTTAAAATGTTTCGAGTGACATCGAATTGAGAATCAAACAACTTTAGACTGCCAACTTAATTTTTCGCGCGCGTGAATTCATTTTATTTCGTGCATAAAACTGAGAATGTATAAATCATGACAGTACATTTTACCTCACATCCTCTAAATGGCCCCCATAATCCGCGACAAGATTGATGGACAAGACAAAAAATTAAATAAAGTATTTCTCTGGCGAATAGTGAATAATAAAGTAAGTGAGCAAAGAAGTGTTGATTCAGTTATCAAAAATGTCGTCAGGGAAATAAACTGACGGAGTTGCCGTACAAATATCAGCTGCAAAATGAATTAAAGGAGAAAACTTTGAAACTGTAAACAAAGACCAGCTAATGGTATAGTCGACCGTACGTCGGTCGGTGGACTCGGTGGTAACTGTTAAACTTTGACCTTGAGCTGGCTTAGTACGGAGTTTCAATGGAATAAGTCAGTGTTAACAAAACCAGTAAAGCATGCCTATGCTTTACTGGTTTTGTTAACACTAACGTGCGGCCTACTGTACTCACTCATATTCCTTCGAATAAATTATAGTACACACCTGTAATTCCCAAGTATTTCCATGATAGCTTCCTTGACCCTGTACCCGATCATGCTGGACAAGGGCACCCTGATGCCGCGCCCCCTGGTGGCCGCGACGTCCATGGTGAGCAGCTGATCCCCCTTCACCGGCATGCCGATGACGGGCACGCCGTGGTACATCGCCTCCATGTACGACAGATATCCGCCGTGCGTGATCATCATCACGGTGTTCGGGTGTTCTGGTGATTAAGAGTAATATGTATTTCTATCAGTGTCGTTTTAGCTCGGTAATCATCTTGTTCTCATTGTTGTGTTTAGCTTTGTTCGTTGCCACTCTTCGGCTAGCTCCCGCTTAGTACGTAGGTTTATTTTATTTTATGCACAATGATGGTATAGTTAACCGCGTGTCCATAGTAACATTTTGGTTTTGACGGCGCTTTTATTTCGTAGCAGTAAGACCGATGCAAGAAGTTAATGCGTTAGTACTGACGTACGGTTGACCTTACATAAAATGCATCTGTTCATTATTGTTTACAGGTTTTATCCACATGTTTGTTTTGGGTTTGGCCCGTGGGTGTGGGTGGGTGTGGGGTTCGTCCGAACCGTTTCAGTCACGTTTGTTTGACTTATTCATTCATGATCACTCGGTCAACAATAATAAATACGAGCGTGCCTCATGAAAATTATATATTAAATATGAATCAAACATCCTACATAAAATGATTTTTAGAAACGATGATTTTGTCAACATAATCCAACGGTTTAGGTTTTAACAAAGGGGCAATTCATGGATATTAAAGGACGATTACGTTCTAATCTCAGTCAAAAACACTTCTAATTTCCCAACATTTTTGTCAAGTCTTTGACATTGATTGTCGCAGTAATGATACTGCGACTAAATTTTGACCGTTTTTAATGACGGGTATTGATTAGCCTTCTGATCTTCTCATGGAACATTTTGGTAGCTGCGCTTTTGGTTTATACCTTTGCAGCTATCATCGTTTTACTTGTACTTAGTCCTGTATTATTGTTCCGAAATAAACTTTTTATTCTTTTTATTTCAGCTTTTTCACTGGTATAGCACTTACGATGCTTACTCCAGTCGTTCAGATTTCTATAGGTGGCGGTGTTCGCTTACCATCGGGTGAGCTACATGAGAATGTTCACTGTGGACCCTAGTCGGACGAAAATTAATGTTTTCCTCAAATCAGTGTAGAATTAGGTTTATGATCGTTTATCATTAATATAACAATCTTACTGAGAACAGCCAGCTGCGGCGCTTTCTCCAGCAGATGCACATTCCCGGGCACATAGTCCAGCTTGCCGCGGTATCTCCAGACCACGGTCTGCTCCACCTGCCTGAAGGCCCGCAGCAGACCCTGCTTCATCTCCACGGACAGGTCCTCACTGACGGTGGACCCCAGGTTGAAGTAGATCACGCCGTGCTTGGCCTTGTCCAGCAGGTCTTGCAAGTTCTGAACCAGAGAACACAGTATCTAGATTTAACTCAAATTGTTTGGATATTTATTGCTAATCGTAGTGAACGAAAACATCTGTTCTCTACATTTTGGCGAGTTATGTATGGAGTAGCTGATTTTTCCCGCGATTTCAGTTTTTCTAGTAAATTTTTCATAATGAACAATGGCCCCTTTTCAGGTTTCCAGTTATTTCAATTACACCTTGTATAGGCGACTTTGTTCGATCACAAATACTTTATTAATTAGCTAAACATTGCATGCCTCTTGGTGGTTACGTTACGGCTCTGACGAGGTGGTTTCTGCTGCAGCCAACGCAAAAAGAAATAAACAAATATAAATATTTCTTAATGTACCTTTGACTGATTAATTATGTACCGTATTGTTTTCAAGAACTGTACTAATCTATAATCTACCTAATATGTTTAAACAGTTATTTTTTCTATATCCGAACATCACGCGAAGGCAACCGCTGTAATTACTTATACAATATTATGTAAATAAAGTTATTATGAATATTCATAATTTCCGTTCAGGTACCTAACTCTTACATAAACAATGGCTTAATGAAGCGAATAGGTTTATTTAAATTAACTGCTTCTTTGAATATTAAGATCCTGGGTTTTATTCTCAGCCCAAGTAACGTGACTTTTATACTATGTATTTACCATAATGTGACTTTTATATTTTATTTTAGTTTTAAGAGCGTAGTTGTAGGATTTGGAGTACCTATACGCCTAAACATGTTATGTTATGTTATGACTGATTTACGAGAAACAAATGATACACAATAACAAACGCGTCGGATCTTGTCATCGAACGAAATCTTCGCTCCTATTGGTCAATGAGCACGTGCGTTCGGCACGCGCCAGTCTCGGCCCTGTCTATTTTCTTTCTTGTCGCGACCTGTGCTACATCCGCAGCCGCATGAAAATCCGCATTAATTATTGCGGATGCTAATGCAGATGTCCAAATCGATGCGGGAGCTCCGCAGTTGTGGATACGAATATCTGCAACATCCCTGGTCTTAGATTAAAATGAGCGCGTAAGATTACACTAAACTTCCAGATATACTTATTTTCCTGCAAACAAATATAAATCTCTGCCTAGACCTTTGTAGACGCGTGATGAGACGTGTTTATAGGTTTAGTAGAAAATATTCCACAAACTCCACTTTAAAGTTTATCTTTTACGAGAACATTTCAATTGACTCTGTCTGAAATAGAAGTTAAATCGCGTCTGGTTTAAACGGCAGCAATATATGTTTACGATGGATTTACCGCACTAGCTCACTCTACTATAAAATGGTTGAGTTCTGTAACGAAATGGGGTCACGGGCTATCTGATCTATTGAATTGATGTTATTTATTTAATTCAAGAAGTTAAACTACGCATAGCCATGGTTCAGATGATCCAAATAAGGGCTTTTGCATGCGGTACGTTTTCGTTTTTCATCTTTCGTTCTAAACGCGGCTAGTGCACTTATACATGATAATCATCAGTAAAAAGTTCGATGTTTCCATCGATAAAGGCGCGTCACGCATCAACGGTCTTCTGCTATAGTTCGCACGAATATCGAGTGTATGGCATTCTATCGACAGCACTGTTTCGGCCGTCGAATATAAAATAGTAAAAAGTGCAATAAAAGGAGATACCGTCGGTATTCTATCGAACAGTGTGACGAGGAATTCTTATCTGACATGTGGGTAGGTATACGTCCCTATTGTGTCGGTAATTCTTTATTATTGATTTGCACATTAAAGCCAAAACACGATATTAAAAGAAGAAGAATGTAACAATAATCATAGTTCATAAGACTACGTTATTGTACTTACGTATAAGCCGACCCAAATAATTATGCGTAGCACTCCCCATAGAAAAGTATGGAATAGTAAGTTGTTATATAGATCTACATGGGTTCAGCTTGACTTGTGAGATCTAGTGTTCATCCACCCGATGCCTTTCACCCATTGACTTACACTTGTTGCTACAGATAACCAGCTTACTACTTCTAGGTAGGTACTACTATTACTCAGTAACATAAATGACGTGGGTACCTACTTAGTTTTGTACTAACTTTTACGTTTATGCCAACTTGGCAAGATAAAGAAGAAGAATATTTACAACATCAGAATCATTGGAAACACAGACCTGACTTCTAGAATTACAGATAGGTATCCAAAAGTAAACTCACCTTTGGCAGTGTCGCATCAGATCCGTGTATATGATGTCCTCCGACGTACTTGGCGTTGTGCGGCAGCGGCAGACCCTGGCCCAGCAGTGGCTGCGAGTTGACCAGTAGCATGGCGCCATGGTACACCAGCTCGTCGTAGAGGGGAGGCGGCCGCCCGCGCCGCTGGATGGCGAGCTGATAGATCTCGTAGTAGGCGGGGGATTCTACGTAGTAGGTTATGTAGCTGTGAAGAAGATGGTCGTGTCCTCGTGTTGTTTTTGATTTCAGACACTGTTGTATACCTACTACTTACTAAACTATGGGCTGTGGCAATAGAAACTTGTGACGACTGGGCATAGTGCGATATCAATATAGGTACCTAGTACATACTACCTATAGAAAAGTGATAAAAGCAGATATCTTTATCGAATTGTGTCGTGAAGTGTTCTCATTCATCAATCATCACATTCATCACACATTGCTTGTAATTTTAACAAAAAGGAGACTGAAGTACCTAGTAGGTAGGTACTTCTGCTGACTGTCACTTAAGCAGACGTCACAACAAACGACTTTGCCACTCTCATTATGTGCAGTCTGCATATTTATTGGCAATTAAAAATAATTTAAACGTCATGTCTTCATGCACTTGAAACCAATTACTCTTGTGGGTCAGTGCCCGATACAATATTTATGCACTTATTATTTTCCTGGTGAGATACAATCACGTTTCATAAATTTCTTGGCACCAGACAATTGATATTTAATATACCTATTAATGACGGGTATTTAGTCTGAACGGCCCAAACCGATTGTCCCGCGGGCCATTCAACCGTAAACAAAAATCTTCAACGTTCCAAAGGCCGGTGATAAAAATTTGTAAACAAATTCAATGTCATAAATTACATCAAATACATTCGGGTACAAAAGTTTAAAAGTTTAAATTTTTTTCTTAGATTTGTATTACTTATCTCCTTTAGAAAAACAATCAGCAATTATATAAAATGTTTACAAACGTTAAATTTAGTAATTAAATAATTTTAAATAATAATTAGTCTTATTGTAAAGAAACAAATCAACAAAATATATAATTAGGTATGTATTTTTAATCTAAAGGAGATGTTTCATTTTCGGCCATAAAGTGTACGGTAATGAAAAAATTCCACGAATTGAGGAAACATATTCTTTCCTGAATATTCCCCTGATTTCTTCGGCACAATAAATAATAGTTTATCAAATTATTGTCATAATTGATCATGGCGTCGTCTTACTTGCACACTGCTTTCGTCCAGAAGTAATATTACATTAAAACATAATAATATCACGTAGATGTTATTTAAATAAATATGAAAGGCATGTATTTCTGTGCTATTAAGATGAGATAATAAGATAGCTACCTTAGATTAATTATAAAGTGTGATCATCATTAAAAAAAAGCTACTTTGGAGGATTGTAGATTTGTAGGTAGGTACTTCTGGACGTAAAATTCAAACATATTGTTTGTATTGGTATTTGGCGTCACATCTGTCAGCTGTCAGTCTCGTTCGTCTCGACTTCGTGACTTTCGGTGTTATTTTGCGTTATTTTGTTTTTTTACAGTTCTAGGTTATCCAATGTAAACGTCATCTGTCCAACCAACCTGTCATGGCTGGCTGTCGATGGTCCTATTTCTCCTGTCAAACGTCATCCATTTTCAGCTTTTATTTTTTGCCTAAAAATTATTAGATATTATGAAAAAAAAGCTTTTTTTATTCAGGGATTCGTCTCCCAGGTTTTGTAAAGTGTACATGTTATGGCCGGAATCTCAAACAAAAATGAGGCCTCCTTAAAAAAAAAAAAGTAAAATATGAATAAATAACTTTTAAACGATAAGAAATCTTACAATACCTACAAATCAGTCTTTTTATAAACTATGCGACTATCCACAATGTATGCGACAGTCCCTTTGAATTAATTTTGAAATTATTTTAAAACCGGTCGTTTGGATGAACGTAGACGATTTTTGTTTACGGTCGAATGGCCCGCTGGCCGTTCGCTTCGGGCCGTTCAGACTAAATACTCTGAAGACTGTTGTTGTCCCACTACAATAGGGTTGCCAGCCGTCCTGTTTTCCCAGAATATATCCTGCTTTTTTGGATGATCTGGATGGTTTTTAAGTAACGTCCTGGGCTTTTAAAGCATGCGGGTGAAGTCCTGTTTTTTAAATTTCGCTGTTTTTCAAACGCGTAGCGCGGGGTATTCTTAAAATAAAGTTGTAACGTGCAATTTGCTTGTTGACTCTTTTCGACTTTCGAACTTTCGAGCTCTAAGTGCGCGAAAATAGTAGTAGACTTGTCGCGAAAATTGAGTTTCGTTATTTTCATTGCGTGTTGCTATTAACTACTGCTCTTATACTGCGTCTTGTTTTTACTGCGAAATGTCCTGATATTTTCACCTTCTAATCCTGGTTTTAAAATTTTGGGATGGCAACCCTACACTACAAGGCAAACGCCTTTTCATAAACAGAATGCACTCGTATTGATCACTCTTTCACCGTGCTTACAGATTCTGAACAAAATACGTACTTATTATTGGAAATGTTTCGTTACTAATTTAAAAATTACAAGGTACACACGGCAACACATCAAACTATACATTTCTAGTTTATGCTGATCTGGCATTGTATAGGATTTCCGTACAATGCGAGGTCAGCTTATACTGGAAATGTATAGCTTGATGTGTAGCCGTGTGTACAATAAATCTGTAGTGCTCTATTAATTCATATACCTAGGTACCTGTCTCCAACTAAAGCGGGTAACGACAAACTTTACTATCGTTATTTAAACATGAGTCTATCGTACAGTTCTCTATTTAATAACTGCAATTCCAGACTACGTTTTTTTCAACAGCATCAAATTTAACTTTTATCTCCGTTGGGAATTAAATGTACGACCATTAGAGCATCAGCGATAGAGTTCGCATACAGTGCTATATGAATAGCCAATCTACACCTACACTTAACGTTGTGGGTGATCTCATATCGAGCGGTAGGGAGGAAACATTTCCAAGAACACTGCACTTGACAAATGGATTGACAGTATTACTATGCATAATATTTAATATTTTGCTATAACCATTGTCTTCAATGAATGGCCAATGTGATACCTAGCACATTCATGAGACAATTTGAAACCTTTGGCGATGGTCACAGAAAGCGAAGGTTTCGCCTATTCCTGGCATCACACACAACAACACAAGTATCACAATAACATGTCCTAATATGTACCCACTGCACCCAGGCGGAGAGGTAGGCCTGTCTCCCGATGCGGTAGACCCTGTCCCCCACGCTGGGCGGGAGCGCCGGCACGGCAGCAGCCATGGGGTCCACGAAGAGTGTGGGGCTGCTGGCCTCGTGCACAAGCCGCAGGCTCATCCAGGAGGCGTCCACGGAGCTGTACCACACTAGGGGACAGTCGAACACTGCTGCTAACCTGGAACCATTTACTTGTAAATGACACTAAGAATGTGGATTAGGAGTTGATCCAACGTTATCATCAGCTGCATAAGCAGATCACTACTGGGGGGCTACATAAGCAGGTCACTACTGGGGGGCTACATAAGCAGATCACTACTGGGGGGCTACATAAGCAGATCACTACTGGGGGGCTACATAAGCAGATCACTACTAGGGGGCTACATAAGCAGATTACTACTAGGGGGCTACATAAGCAGATCACTACTAGAGGGCTACATAAGCAGATCACTACTAGGGGGCTACATAAGCAGATCACTACTGGGGGGCTACATAAGCAGATCACTACTAGAGGGCTACATAAGCAGATCACTACTAGGGGGCTACATAAGCAGATTACTACTAGGGGGCTACATAAGCAGATCACTACTGGGGGGCTACATAAGCAGATCACTACTAGAGGGCTACATAAGCAGATCACTACTAGGGGGCTACATAAGCAGATTACTACTAGGGGGCTACATAAGCAGATCACTACTGGGGGGCTACATAAGCAGATCACTACTAGGGGGCTACATAAGCAGATCACTACTGGGGGGCTACATAAGCAGATCACTACTAGAGGGCTACATAAGCAGATCACTACTAGGGGGCTACATAAGCAGATTACTACTAGGGGGCTACATAAGCAGATCACTACTAGAGGGCTACATAAGCAGATCACTACTAGGGGGCTACATAAGCAGATCACTACTGGGGGGCTACATAAGCAGATCACTACTAGAGGGCTACATAAGCAGATCACTACTAGGGGGCTACATAAGCAGATTACTACTAGGGGGCTACATAAGCAGATCACTACTGGGGGGCTACATAAGCAGATCACTACTAGAGGGCTACATAAGCAGATCACTACTAGGGGGCTACATAAGCAGATTACTACTAGGGGGCTACATAAGCAGATCACTACTGGGGGGCTACATAAGCAGATCACTACTGGGGGGCTACATAAGCAGATCACTACTAGAGGGCTACATAAGCAGATCACTACTAGAGGGCTACATAAGCAGATCACTACTAGGGGGCTACATAAGCAGATTACTACTAGGGGGCTACATAAGCAGATCACTACTAGGGGGCTACGTAAGCAGATCACTACTAGGGGGCTACGTAAGCAGATCACTACTAGGGGGCTACATAAGCAGATCACTACTGGGGGCTACATAAGCAGATCACTAGTGGGAGGCTGCAATAAATTCGCGTCCATTAAAATAATGTTATCGTATATGAGCTATGTTACAGTTTTGGTGTAATATATAGCATGTTCTATCTATCTATCATGCATTGATTAATTCACTAAACGCTACAGTTAAATTCCGTTGTCACATTGTGACCGCTATATAATGTCGGTCTGGACGAACATTAAGATTCGGATTGGAACCTTCGACAATATTATGATAAATCCCTTTATTTGGTTGCAGTGTTCGTATAATCTCAGACTGGGATAATTAGAATCCATTCCTCGATTGTCCCATTCTGTTCTGTGTGCTTGGTTTTATTATCCTGTGATTAGAAAGGAAACTGTTCCTGTATGATTGCAGTTTATGTGTACAGTTTATGTGAAGCCCTTTCAGTTTTAAGCATCAAAACGAAAAGTTACCTATTGACGCATACATTAATCCTTTTAACCGACACGCCTCTTTTTGTGCCCAATATCGACAATTAGCATTTTAGGGGGGAAAAGCCAATGATCTTGGTAGTTTGGCCTTTGACCACTTACGGAGCCAACAGTCCACTGTAGTACCACTCGGCAACCACGACGTCGAAGTCCTCAGCAGTGTCCTTGAGCAACGTCTGCACGTCAGCATGACGTAGCGCGCGTTCTGCTGTCTTAGTGCCTTCCAACAGGAACTGGTGCGACGGGAGGCGGGAGGAGGCCAGCTCGGACAGGCGAGGGATGCTTCTGGGTTCTGGACGAACATTTAAATCTGTATAGACTTTTACAAGAAGACCGCCAAAGGTTGTTTAGCGAAGTAATAATAGGTGACCTCGTAATTGCATTACCATTTTTGACACCAATAACCAGTAAATTGGAACTTCACTAAGATTGAAACTATCTAACTGCCACATAGACAAACCTTGTTGTTTTAGCACTTGCAGATGAAATTCAACCTTAGGGTGATAAAGTTATTACGAGAGCGACTATACCTTCTAAAGCATTTCATCAGTCTTTGAAATAACCTGATTTTAATTCATTTATTGTTATTTTTTATGTTTACAATAATAAATAACGAAATATCGTGCAATTGCAGTACACACCCGTGTTATCGTCCGCAACGGAGCTGATGTCAATCACATGGAAGCGCTCAGTCGCCTTCACTCGCGTGAATGTCGTTATGTATGTCACCTGAAAAAGATATTTATACCGAAGAATAAAATAGATGCATCTAATCCAGAAACCTTGAACTGTGCGCGATACACTGATATTGTAGTTTATCTATAACAAAAGTATATTGGTTAGTTAGAAACCCGCAGAAGGTAAACTACATATCTAATTCAGGACGCGGCGGCGGTCGGGTGGACACTGCTCCGTAATATTCAACAGCTATTATAGTTAGGGAGGCCGACAAACCCAACTTAAATTACTATCTAACATTAGTCTGGTTTTCACATCTAGTGACAATCCAAGCAATAATTATAAACATTTTCATATAGTTTATTTATTGATCAAAAATAATGGGCTGTGTACTCATAAATGAATATATTTATTCACTTACTGTCGATTACACACATAAACACTTGTTTTCAATAAAATTCTCAGGAACACGCCCTCCCGACCTTCAAACTTACTGCTATAGTTTGACCGAGACCGCTTCCGCTGTACTGCGCCTTAGGAATGTGCGCGTCGAGTCGGGGGGCAATGCAGTCCGCTGATTCGTCAACGCTCACGGCGTCCCCGCTCACGGCGCCATTATGTCGGCGACGCGAATTCATAAGTTTATCCCCTACCAAAAATCGTTCAACGAGCCTAAAGAAGTTTTCACTTCAAAAATAGTTTCAAAATATGGCTTGGTAAGATTTGGGACTTTGGCATGACTCAATACTGGATGTGTAGCTGTAGATACCAGTGGAGTAGATACCGACCACCACGGCAATAGTTTTTAAGTTAATTTTCCTGTTATTTTTATGTTGGACCAGAAAGGATTTCTTTTTACAAAATACTCTATAATTATGTTGCCAATCTGGCAGGACAAAGAAACACATACATTGTGTCCACCATTGAGCAGGGTGGTGACGAGGTGGTCTCCGAGCAGGGTGTGACTGCGGCTGGCGACGGGGAACACCACCAGCGCCCTCTTACATGCACACACATGCACTAACACACACAACGACAACACATATTTACACCACTGCATTTCTCAATCGTTTGTCACTTTTTTCAGAGGTTTTGTTGACGTTAGTTAACTGAAATTAGTCGTAACGTTCGTAAACTCACTAAAATATTAAATATTTTACGGACACTGTTTTTTTTTAAATTAAATTCATGGTATTCTTTACAAAAATATCCATCTATAGTTTCAGTGGTGTCCTGACTGATAACAGATAAGCACTGACAGATGACACATTGCTTCGGCGCAGGTACAACCATCGGTACTTCGCTATGTATGTGTTATCTAATCAAGATAGTTTGTGTGTTTGTTTGTGCATCGATAATGTTATTGTAAGTACGATTTATATGCCTTTGTTTGTTTTGGTTCGTTGTAGAGTCTCTCCTTTATATTTCTAGATTGTGAATTATTATCAAGTACCTACAAAATTAATCCCGGCAAACCCAAGTGACAGACACAATACATGGGACGTCGAGTAATCTGTGACACGAGTATTATAACTTTAGTGTGACAGTCGTTATCAGCGCTGATAAGCGAGATGACTGATCAGTCGAGGGAGTTCCTAGTCCTTATCAGTACCTTTCTGATAACTGATAATATCGCTTCAAAGTATTAAAACCAATAAATATTAGCCGAAGATAACGTAATTCCTCGTAACTTTGGTTTCTCGTTGGTCAGCTATTCAATTATAACAAGCTAGACTGGAAATGCATTATCCTCCAGTAAGTAGCACTGTCATTATGTCTTAAAAAGGTAGTGTAGATATCTTCGAAAGAATAACTAAATTCTTGGCCAATGTCTTAGTTAAGACCATATCGACCCACAAGATATCCACCAAGTGAGATTTAAGCAGGAGTGGGCAGAGGTTTACAGAATAAGTTAACATATTCGCCGCGGCAGCGCTAGAAGCCAACTTGCCTTCTGTGCGTTACTACTAGTCAAATACTTCCCGTACATTTTTATTTATAAATTTGAATACCTACACTTGAAGCGAGAATGTCAGAAGTATATAAGTATATCTTTTTTTCGTCAACGGGAACTTAGTTTTATCACCTCCGCACCGGGGCAAGACAAGAAAATCTATAGCTGCCGCACACGGCGGTATTAAATTACGGCTATACTTCCCGTAACGCAGCGAATATGTTAAGAAAGACTGCTTAACAAATAAACTTTAGAACGATTTACAAGTACCTACACATTGGTGTATTCTTCCTTTTATCTTGACGTTAGGTATACTAAATACATAATGTATTGAACTCGCCGTCTTGATGACGTAAGTCTTAATGACTTCTCAACAAATGTAAGCACGCGAATACCTAAACGGAAACACGACCAAGAATATACTGACAAAACTGAAATAATCAGTACTTTGAAAACTTTGTCTGATTCTCAAAATAATAAGGTCAACCAAGTACTAACTAGCGTGAACGAGATCCGACAGGAATATCGAGAACTGCGTAAATCAGTTTTTAACTCAGCAAAGTTCGACGACATAATTGCAAATGTAGCGAAATTAGAGAATGAACGGCGCGATAACCAAAAATACATACAATCACTCGAAACTAAATTAGAATATAGGAGAGAAGTTTAAAAGGTTCAACTATTGAGATACGTAACGTCCGTATAAACGATACGAAGGAAACCACAGAAGATCTGATCAACGTACTTTAAAACCTGGGAAAAATCGTCAGTGTAGATGTTGAAACAACAGGTACCCGTGATATTTTCCGAGTGAACACCAAAACAGGCGGTTATAAACCTATAATCGTTGAGTTTACAAGTAAACTAATGAAAGAAAGTATGTTAGCTTCCGTAAAAAAGTCCAATCAGATCAATAAGGACAGCAAACTAAACACTTCCCACCTACAAATAAAAGGGCCGCAGACACCGATATACGTAGCGGGAAGTCTAACTGCAAACGCTAAGAAGCTCTTTTATTTGTGCAGACAATTTGCCAAAGAACACATTTTGCTGGTTAGCACACGGACGGATATTCCTACGTAAACAGAAACAAATTCGAATTGAAAGTGAATCGTAATCTTAGAGGGCAATACTCACTATCCGCCGTAATTATCAAACTTGCCGAAACATGTTTTTTATTTTTTTAAATTTATTGTTAACTGTTTAAGTTCACTTTTACTACTTAAACGCATGTTAACTTTTCATTGATTTTTGTCTGTATTTACACAAACTCCACTAAACAGATCATACACTCATCTATATTTTGGAACATACAACAGGCTTATGTTGACGCATTCTCTGACGGCTTGTATATCCATTTAGCAACTGTACCCTTTAAAACTTTATAAGTACACCAGAGATTTATAAACGTAACGTTTATGTATTTACGGAAAATTCGATCATAATTCCCAATTATCAATAAATAATGAATTGGATGAGTTAACGGTCGCTGACTCCCAGGACTTGTGATATTGATGACTGCTCCAGTTTAATCTATACCGAGAATTCCTTTGAACATTATTGTACAAAATATAAGAAGTGTAAACCGAAACTTTGCAGGATTGCAAACCCTCATCAAACGATCAGAAATTGACTGAGATGATCATTCTAACATCATTGTCTGTTCTATCATCATATATTTATGATCTCATCCAATTCACAAGTCTGGTAGCAGGGAATGTGTCAATAACTAACGTCCAATATCCATTTTGCCTACACTATCCAAAATTCTTGAGAAAGTTATTAATAAGCAATTAACCAATTATCTAGAAACAAACAAACTTTTATCGGATAATCAATATGGTTTTCGTAAAGGCAGATCAACAAACGATGCCGAACATCAACTGACTGGTACCATAGTTTCTAGGTTGGATGAGAGGAAAAATTTCGTTACCATTTTCCTTGACTTAGCGAAGGCTTTTGACACCGTCTCTGCGCCACTTTTACTGAAGAAGCTTGAACACCTCGGAATGCGTGGTGAACAGCTAAAATTGTTCGAAAGTTACCGGAATGGCAGAGTTCAGCGTGTTGTTGTTGATAAATGGTTGAGTGATGACTGTAAAGTCAATATCAGTATTCCTCAGGGGAGTATTTTAGGGCCTACCCTCTTTTTAATTTTCATCAATGACCTCTGTGAGTTAGACCTTACTAATAGCAAGATTATTACATTCGCGGACGACACGGATCTTCTTTTCTATGGAGATACTTGGGAGGAAGTGTACCATTTTGCTCAGATAGGTTTTTCGCTAATCATGACCTGGCTAAACAACAACTTACTCTCACTTAATACAGACAAGACTAAATACTCGTACATAACATTTACACTAACAACCACTCACCTTACTCAAAACTCATTATTAGATATCATGGCCCACTCATGTAAATAAATAAAATAAAATGTAACAACAGCTCTTCCTACTAGTGCTCGTGCCCAAAAAGTCGAAAAAGTGGACTCTCTAAAGTACCTCGGTGTGACTATAGACAAAAACCTAAACTTTAATTCCCACATCGACCTCTTGTCCAAGAGAATTAGGAAGCTCATTTGGATTTTTAAAACCCTACGACGTGTTGCAGATGCGAAAGTTCTTAAGACAGTATACTTTGCACTTTGTCAATTTGTACTAAACTATTGCATCACTGTTTGGGGTGGGGCCTCTAAATCGTTTATGATTAAAATGCAAAAAAAAAGATCGTTTATGATTAAATGTGCTAAAGGTGGCCCATGCTTTATCGTTTTTTCACCCAAGTGCAAGGTTCTTATGTTCGGCAACTGTTTATCGTTCAAACAATCTTGCGTAAACATTCTATTTTAAACTACAACTCATCCTTGAACATTCATAAACGCATTAAAAGAAATGTATATTCTCCTCAACAATGTAAAAGTAGTCTTTCGCAGCGCAACTTTTGTTTCCTTGGCAGTTATTTATACAATAAAAGAAATTCTACTTTAAAAATATACCTTATTCCTAAGCAAAGTGCATGTAAGTTCTCACCACGTATTTACTGAACCTTGATTACGATCAATTCGATCAATCGACATAATACGACAATCTGTCCGACAGGTTTTCCTAGTTCAGATACCAGTTTCCCACAAAGGATTTATTAGATATTGTAATCTTAATATTTTTAAGGCACCTTTGTGGAAGATATTTAAAATTTATTTATTATTATTATTGTATACTTAAGACTAAGTTTATAAATGGATTTTGAAATTCTAAGTAAACTTAAGCATTCACTTATTTGAAAAACTATTTGGAATTCTAGCACGACTCCAATTTATAAATACAAAAAAAAAAAAAAAAAAAAAAAAAAAAAAAAAAAAAAAAAAAAAATATCCGCAAAAGGCTTTGAATGTAGCCCGACATTTTAGACGGAAGTGGGTTTTCTTACGACTTCCTAATTCTATAATTAAGATGTTCCGAGGTCGCCTTATCACCTGTCTCTTCGTGTGGGTGTTGTAACATTCTACCCTGAGTGTAGCGGCATCCCATGGTTGCTAGTAACAACATAACATATTACAAAGTACTCTGTGAACATAACGCTACAGGATACTGAATGAGATACAATATAAGTTTTATTGTTATAACGCGTGGGCGTTTAGTTGTCAAATAATTTTCCAAGTGTTGCAATATTGATGAGCTGCTAACCTAATGAAGTTGTTTGAATTATAGGCATAATTATATCAAACCAAAGTATCATGCTTTAAGTAAAACATAGTAGGTCCAGTCAGCAACAAAACTCGATTAACACATCAGTTTTTTAATTTATCTGAATTATTAAGCAAAATATTTAATTAAAATCTGAAAAGAAGAAAAATATTAAAAATAAGCATCGTGAAATGCTAGTTTATCGAATCATGTTGTGTCGATTTTGATGATATGTAAAAGTGACAGTATTAGTGGACATTTGTAGCTGACCGTACCTATTCTAAAATAAACTGACAACAAAATAAAACCATAAAGCCTGACCAACCATTGCACCATACTTAGTATACATTTTTTTTGTTGATTTTTTTTCGTTATGTAACAACGTGTAATCATACACGTTGTTATAAATTAAACAACACATTATTCAGTTTCATTAAGAAGGAAAGTTAATGAGGGTCGAACCCTATTAAATAAAATTCTCTCATTAAATTATAATATTTCAAACCATACAGCGAGCGTTGTCGACGGCAAGAAATTATCTGGGTCGCTTGTTAATTAATATTATAAAGTGAAAAGATTAGTATTTTTGTTTGTAATGAATAAACTCAAAAACGACAGAACCGATTTCAAAATTCTTTCACTAGTAGATTGCTGCGTTATCACTATTTATTACTGAGTAACATCGGCTATAATCTATAAAGATATCACGCGGGCGAAGCTTGAAAAATTAATGCGTTAAAAGCACTGCTCTGTTCCGAAATTGACAAAATCATGTTATTAGTCGAAAGTAACAAAATAATCGCAACATAAGATCGATTTTTCTGCAAGGATTAGCTGCACTTGCCGCGTTCGCCCTGTATAAGACCCGTTGTACACACACGTTTTTTCCGTGAAAAACTACGGTTGATTCGCCAAGTGGAGTCACGGTCGTCAGTGTTGTATGGATCACTATGGAAGGCTGTTGACAGACTCGGCAAAACTACGGCACGGCACCGCCGCCGTATCCACCTTGTCTGTCAACCTAGTTATGGAGTAGGATCGTACAGCTGTGATATTCTTCAAGACCATTTCCTTTTACCATAAAACCATTACAGTTAATTTGCACAGGGCGTAATATTCCGACTGATAATTAACGAGTGCAATAACACTTCATCATCATTATGAGGCGGCTGCAAGGTCTTGCTGCGGTCATATAGGATCCTGTGACCTTGGAGCAAGTGGGTCGGGGCTCTGACTGGGATTTGTCATGTATGTTGTAGTAGGCTGCGTTAATTACGTCTCGTTGAACACGAAAATGAAATGAAATCAAACATAATTGGAACATCTGCTTTCAGAAATTAGATGGATAAATAATTTGGTGAACGCTTACCTACGAGGAATGTGTGTTCATTTTTATCGGTTTCATTGAGCATCTTGGCACTTGCGGTTACATATTCCAGAAAATGTAATATGAAGTGAAGCTGTTACGATACCACGAATTAACTTTATTACTGTCGATAAAATCGTCTATTAACTTTATAGCTACTGAGAATAATAACAAAAACATAAAACATCAAGTATAATGTTCAATGAATAGACAAACTGAAACAAAATTCGCAACGCTATTAGGAAAGCGCCGCGTGAAGCTTAATAACCGCGACTATGAGAGCACTGCTACACCAAATAAATCGTCTGTATCTCTGTGTCACAGTCCAAATATTCCACTTATAATAACTAGTTAATTTGGCAGTGTCACAGTCGCAGCACTCGCATTAAGAGTGGCTGTGTCACAGCTGAGATCCTGCCACGCTCTGCCTGCCTTGCGGTTTGGAGCGGCTTTGATAACCGATACCGTTACTCTCGTGGTGGTTGTTTTAACCTTGATCTTCATTGTTTAGTGCAAGCGTCTTCTTTGTGATATTGGTTTTGGTTATACATTACATTTTTTCACCTAGTAGGTATAACAATGTCAGGCTCACGAGTCACGTCTTATCCGTACTTTATGTTTGAATAGGACATGAGCCTCCTTGCGGCTTCCATCAAGGCCTATTTTCTGCGACCATTTTCTTCGCCATCACCTGCAAGCTGCAAAACCACACAATAATTGTACGTAGGAACGACTCTTAGTGAGTTTACAAAATTATTACATGAACGCAGTTTCATTGACAATCCCTATCGAATTTTCGGACTCGATTGGAAAACTAACAAAAGTTTTAAGAACAAAAACAGAGTTTTCTTTAATAAACTTGAACCATTTTAATGTTTTCTATATCTATCTATCTTTACAATCCTAAGTTTCTCATGTAACATATAGAATCTCTTCTAGGTTATACTCACAACATATTGTTCAAACTTTAAGCTTAATAATAACAAAAAAACCGGCCAAGTGCGTGTTGGACCACGCACATTGAAGGGTTCCGTAGTTGGGATGAATTTATCACAAGAACAAACTTAACATTGTAGTTGAAAACATGTTCTCCCATACATTCCAACTGCAAATGTACCCACAATAATATTGAGAGATTTGCCACGTTATTATAAAACATTATAGGTTTTCCTGTAATCTACATAATTATGTGTATGTAAGCAAAGAACTATTTTTTATCTAAAAGTTTAGGGTCTATAGTTTCGGAGATAAAAGGCAAATTTTCACATATTAGGTCTTTACCTATGAAATTGCCGTTCTGCAGTACTGGCCATTTCAAATCAAAATAATTTTTGTTTGGCTAAGAATTCTAATTTCAAATTAATTTTATTTTAAAAACATTTTTTTTTTTTCCAAAAGTAGTCATTTGTTTATTGATTAGTGTTACATTTTCATCGCATTTCAATCTTTTTCGTCATCATCGATGAGTAATTATGGAATATGAGTACCGTCGTGGCAGCAACGCGGCACAAGCGGCACGCAACATCAACGACGTTTACGGAGCTAACACTACAAACCAACGCACTACCTGTTATTGGTTTGCTCGCTTCCGTTCTGGAAATTTTGACCTAAAAAATGAACCTCGCGGTCGTCCGAAGACTTTGGTCGACAATGACGAATTAAAGGCGATTGTGGAAGCTGATGATACACAATCTACGGCTGAATTAGCAGCAGCTTTCGACGTTAGCGTCAAAACAATATTGGTCCATTTGCGTCAAATTGGCAAGGTAAAAAAGCTTGACAAATGGGTGCCCCACGAACTCAATGATCGCCAGCGCGAAGTACGCGTCGAGACGTGCCTTGCACTGCTCAACAGACACACAAATGAAGGAATTTTGAACCACATTGTTACCTGCGATGAAAAATGGATTCTGTTTGATAACCGCAAGCGCTCAGCAAGTTGGTTGGATCCTGGTTCAGCACCTAAACAATGCCCTAAACGAAAACTTACCCCTAGAAAAGTGATGGTCACTGTTTGGTGGTCTAGCGCCGGTGTGATTCATCACAGCTTCTTACCAAACGGGGTGAGCATTACTGCAGATGTGTACTGTGAAGAACTGAACACAATGATGGAGAAGCTGGCACATTTCCAACCAGCATTGGTCAATCGCTCGTCTCCGCTGCTCCTGCACGACAACGCGCGACCTCATACTGCACAGCAGACGGTCTCCAACTTGCAAGAACTGGGGTTGGAAGCTCTTTGTCATCCGCCCTACTCATCAGACCTTGCGCCTACAGACTACTACTTTTTCCAGAATTTGGATAACTTCTTGGCGGGAAAAAAATTCAATACCCGAGATGCAGTAGGTACAAAATGCCTTTGAACAAATTGTTGCCTCCCGTCCAGCTGATTTTTTTAAGAAGGGCATCAATATACTGCCACTGCGTTGGCAAAGATGCATTGATTGCATGGGTGATTACTTCGATTAATACAAATAAAAATACATGAAACATTTTCGTTTAAATTTTTTCATACAAAACGGCAATTTCATAGGTAAAGACCTATTATTTTCTTAAATAACTTTACGATTTATTTTAAGATTATAAAAAAAAAACTCAGTAAGCCTTTTATTTGATATGTAACACGGTACAGCATGCATAACTTTTATTTGATATGTAACACGGTACACACGGCTACACATCAAGCTATACATTTCCAGTTTATGCTGATCTCGCATTGTATAGGATTTCCGTACAATGCGAGGTCAGCTTATACTGGAAATGTTTAGCTTGATGTGTAGCCGTGTGTACAGTATGCATAACTTTTATTTGATATGTAACACGGTACAGCATGCATAACTTTTATTTGATATGTAACACGGTACAGCATGCATAACTTTTATTTGATATGTAACACGGTACAGCATGCATAACTTTTATTTGATATGTAACACGGTACAGTATGCATAACTTTTATTTGATATGTAACACGGTACAGTATGCATAACCTTTTTTTTCTTGTTTGTCTCCCAAAAATTACCCCCGTCTTCAAAATTCATTTATTTACGTTACAAATCAAACATAAATCTCTGTTTGGGTCACAATCAACTAAATCGGTCGATTAGATTCGGAGAAAATCAGACAGACACACGAGTGTTCCTGTAAGGGTCCGATTTTTTTAAATTAAATTAGAAGGAATTAAAAGGCCACTTTAATGCAACCGTCATAATGATAATTGAACAATAGACAATCAATTAATTACAAAGGCGGTCATTAAATGTTACTGTACCGAGAAGGCGTCAACAAAAAAGTGTCGGTCACTGCCGCGCCCGCGCCGGTCGGTGACAACACCTCCATCATAGGTCACCACACCGAGTCATTCAGACCGACACTTGATACTTAGATATGGCCTTAACAGCGGCCTTCTATGCGCAGGCCTCGAAGGCACAAGTAACAAACAAGTATTTGGATGGTCTGCAAATAACAGTTTTCAGCTGAAGTTTGTGTCCTAACAGATAGGAAAACTGTGGTACAGAATACCTTGTAAAAATATAAGTTTTTTAAAAGTTTATTACGATGTTGTTTTGTAGTGAATGCTGTGTATACCTATAATAGGCATATTTTTATTATGTTCTGTTTTAATTTGACCAAATAAATAAAAATCCGACTGCAAAAACACATAACTGGCAAGAGAAAAACAAGCAATCTATAGAACTTTGGTATCGCAGGCGGGACAAACTCATATGGTGTCACTTTTTACTGCCTGTGATACCAAAATCCTATTGATTATAATGCTTGTTTTTCTTTGATCAGTGATTGTTATTTGCAGTTGGGTTTTTTTAGTTTTTTTAATATATTTTTTTTTATTTACAGGTTTTAGTTTTTGCTCGTTTCTCATTCCAAATTACATTTAAATATATAATGTTTATATATTTTTGTAGTCACCTTTTAAAACCCTTTATTTATATACCCCACTCGATAGGTTTGGAAGTTTTTTTTTTTTAAACTTACGTTTTGGCGCTGAAAATTTGCCATATAATTTTAATATACCCAGTGGCAATCTAATGACATATCATTGACCAAAATAGGGAAAATAGAGATGGACATACACACACACACACATACAGGTCAAACACATAACCCTCCTTGTTTGGCTTGGCCGCAGTCGAATAATAACCCTCCTCTTCCCCTCGGGTAAAAAGGTATTGTATTGAAGGAAAAACTACTATGAAAGTTGTAGTTAAGGAAGACTTAGAAAATGTGAGATACACTTGTCTAAGAGGACCATTAAAAAAAAATATGCCTTTGTATGTAAACACAAACAAATACCGAATACAATAAAACACTTGAAGGGACGAATGTTCGTGCTAACATTATGCACTACATTAATTGCTTTATCACAATTATCACAGCTCATAGATGAACTAGTTCACCTACCACGGTACACGCTGAATATGATTTAGGTACTTCATTACTTAATCGTACTAATTTGTTGAGTAGCTCTTCAAACACTGTGTCACACAACAAGAGTGCTCTTTGCTAAGATATTTATTTGCTTGTCTTAACTACAGAATGTACTTTGGTTAATTTTCTTGATTCCGTCGCAGTTGTGTGGTAGCTCGTAAAGTAATAACTTAGGGCCAATTTACCCGATCGGCTCCAAATCTGCGTTCAGTAAAACTGCGCTTAATAATAATCAATTGCATTTCACAGAGCAAAACGCCACGTTCGTTGATCGCGTTTACGAAAACCGAATTAACGGCAACATCGCGTTACGTTTTGTCCTTGCACCAAAATTTGACAAAACTATTGCAATATTTGTGTAACAATACATAATAACGAAACGTATTCCTCGGTTGTCAAGTCAATTGTCAACTTGGTAAAGTAAGTGAGGTTATTTTTTGTATTGTTCGTTTTGCGTGGCTATTGTTTTCTGGTGTGCAGTGCACGTTTTAATTTGTGGATTTTTTGTTTATAAACTTGTGTTTTCAGTATGTCTAAAAGAAAAAGAGACCCAAATATTCCAATGGTCAATGAGTAAACTATTCTTATCTGTAATAATTTCTGTATCTGTGTTGTATGTATCTTCTTAATTGTATCTCAAAATATTCATAATTATACGATTCAAAACAAGCAATATCACAACAGCGTCACTTCTTCAACACAATATGGCGGAAGCGCGCGGTACGTCAAGCGCATAATCGTGTTTAAGACGTTAAACGTTCAAAATTGGGCGTTTAGTACAGTAACTGTGTTTAGCACTAAACTAGTTTAAAAATTGTTGGTGAAATGCCAAACCAGACCTTAAACTTAGATTAAAACTAAAACGCAACTTTTGTTCAGTAAATCGCGTTTTATTTGATCGGTGAAATTGACCCTTAATGAGTTAGTTCTTGAGTTCTCATATGTTGTCGTTTAATGAGGGTAAGTAAAGAGCCGCAACATAAGTATTGTACGGTTCACGTACAATTTATTAAGCTGCATACGCAGCAACCTACTTAATTAGTCACTTATAATAGCGTTACACATATTTTTAAGTTAGTTAACAAATTAGTACCTACTATCGCGAGCACTGCGGATTAGCATCCAATCGTTACTTATAAATCGGGCTACTTAATAAACTTTTGAGTGTTACTATAATCCGTGGTTTCCGTCAACTCACCTAACCTAACTACTTCAAGTGAGCAAAAAATAACTTATAATACAAGTGTAAGGTACCAGTTACTTCCGGACCTTACAAGTATTACTACATTAGTGTCTTTATGCTTTAAACTGTTGTTTTTCTTTAGTTCTCTCTGTGTACTTCGTCGAAACAAGTTGTGTTCCACGTTATAGTACAGGACCAGTTTCTTATAACAATAAGCAAGTAAGCAAGTGTGTCTCATGGCAGACACAGATTTTATATTTTATGATGTCTAAGTATTTATGGACCGTTCTGCCTTCATAATGGATATGAAGGCAGAACGGTCCATAAATACCTACTATTCTGGTCAAACTCCGTATAGTCCCACGATACCCACATAATAATGCACGCATGGTATGTGCATGCATTTGGTCGATCTCTTCGTGTATGGTAATTCGTAAACTTGCGAAGAATTTCGCGACATTCAGAGTAAATGGCAGGGCTTACTAACCAAACCGGCACTTCCGCATTCACAAATCAGTCGAGACGCGGTTTCTACTCGACTTGAATGAACATCAGACATATTGATGGAATGCGACCACAGTCCACTACATGTCAATAAGGACACGAGTAGTTTGTCGAACAGCATACGTACGTCATCGCAGCGGTGACCGATTAATATGCCGTCCGAATATAGCCGAGCGCGACCGAACGGGTCCGAACTCCGAACGACGCGAATACGCGGGTATTTGTGGAGCAACTGATTTATGAGCGCAATGTACACGGAACAGATCGAAACATGACAGATTGTGGTGTAGACCAGACTGTTGACCACCAGAAGTAAGGGTTCGTAGCGTTATTTTTAGCGTGTCGTAAATTTTACAACATCTGGGTTAGACTCTCCAATGACTTATTAGTCCAAGGTCTGGGTGGGTGGTCATAGGTTTTGTTCTATGTACCTATTCTCCATTTTTTAGTGCCAATATAGGGTTACCATTTCGATTTGAAAAGTCCTGACAAAAAGCTAAAAAAAAGTCCGGATATGTAACTATTTAATCTTATTTTTTTCAGTAATCATAATCATTTATCTTTTTAAAAGATAATCCCCTTAAATTGAAAAGTCCAGACAAATGAGAAGGCCGGACATAGTCCAGACGGGGGGCCAAAAAGCTGGACAAATGGCCAGACGGATGGTACATATATAACACCCATCAAACCATAGACAAACTAATAATTATTTGGAATGCGCAAGCACTTCAAATATAACTCCTTATCACAAACAATAAACTTTACCAGCAATAGAATATACAAGCAAAGGCCAATAGCATTACTACTTAACTACGTTCATTCATTAGTAATACGACTAGGTATACGATAACAATCACAATATATAAGTCAGTGTATCGTCGTCAAGGGCAGTGGTCGGCGCAGCCGCAGTCACGCGATCGGTTCACGAATATCTGCGAGTCTGCGTGACAGTGACCGTCACGTCACCGTCCCGCCACCGCGCCCGCCGCCCACGTCACGTCACTCAGCGGCGTCGCGTTCTACCGCGGACGACCCGCGGTAGCACGCGATGCCGAAGCCGCTATTTTATTCATGCGCTACGATTACAGGGAATTACACAATTTCAAGCAACGATAAAGAGATTTACATTGAATATTTTATGAAGAGCGCATTCAAGCTATACCAATGCCGAATGAACGCAATTACAGATTTAAAAATAAAAGCTATAAAACTAAAACCCAACTACGACAAAAAAGTGATCTAAAAAGGTGCGTACATTCGGCACACTGTGGTTTAAATTTCTCTGTCTGTGATACCACAGACAGAGAAATTTAAACTCCGGAGTCACACGTGTTGGGCATGAATACAGATTACGATTACACAACAAACAGATTACGTGGGACTCCGGATTTTTAATTTGACTGTCTGTGATGTCTTGTTTATTACCTTTTTAGTTGACCGACTACGGCGAAGCAAAAAGGAGGGTTATGATTTTAACGGACGGTAACAGATGAACATACATACATACCTGTCAAAATTGTAACCCTCCTTTTTACTTCGCCGTAGTCGGGTAAAATACATGACTTAGAATACCTACCCTATGGTTTTTGTTCCTTCTAAGTTTGTTTCACTCGCATCGAAACAAAACGTAAATAAAACCCTACGTTTTTGGATATGTCGTGGCCAGCACGCTTAGCATGACCACAATAGAAACGGGTTTTGTCGACGGAAGAATAGACCAAATGACAGATAAACAATCACAATCTGTAATTTAGTCTATTCTTCCGTCGACAAAACCCGTAGAAAATATTTTTCTTTGGTTGTCATGCTACGCGTGCTGATCTTAGAATTGATAATTTCATGAAGTGTCAATTTTAGCCTGCCATTTCATGAAATACAACCATTTCATGAAAATGGCCAGCTAAAATTGTTGGATAATTTGGGCAGAAAAAGAAAGGTTTATAGAGATTACCATGGGATTTATGATTGAAACCAAATAAACACAGTCGTACAAAGTCTTGAACGGATGGAAGACACATCTGTCAGAATAAATAGACAAATATGACAAAAAAGGTTGCGTTTAGAATAGTTTTAAGACTGGCCCTTAAACGCAAACTAAAACAGTCTATAAAACTTAAATATTAAACACTTCCGCCCGACATTAGGGACTGCCAGACTGTTGCAGTATTTAAAAGAAGAGTGAAAGAACACTATCTTTCCACTTCGTTATAGTTGCGTTGGTATTTATTTTGTATTTTATTTATTTTAGTATGTACGATTGTATGTATGTATGTATGTATGTATGTATGTAAGTATATTCTCATATAATTTTTTATCTTATTAAGTGAATTGTTTTGATTTTATGTATTTTACTTTCTCTCTACTCTTACACACGGTGTCTACATCTCTTTTTACCCTCTGTCCTATCGCAGGTATGCTGGAAGAGATCTCTTTAGAAATAAGCATCACCTTTGTACGTATTTTTCTGTTCTTTTCTTCTTGTCTGTTTATATAAATGTGTGTACATAAATGGTTAAATAAAATAAAAATAAATAAATAATAAATTCACAAAACATCATAGACTTACGCGGGCTAACATTATATTTGTAAACTCACAATGTTTTTCTTTACAAAGTGATTTTGTTATTACATCAGCCAACATAACATTAGTTGATAAGTATTTTACTTAAACTATACCATTATTAACAATTTGTTTTATAAAATGATGGCGAATATCTATGCGTTTCGTCCTAGAATAGAACATAAAGTTTTTACAAAGTTTTATAGCAGATTTATTACCATTGAATAATATGATAACTTTAGTTATGGTACCAAGGATCTCAAATAAAAGTTTTCTTATGAATTCTTCATTCTTCTTTACACGTGACAGACAATGCCATGTACTCTGCCTCAGTACTAGATAATGCAACAGTACGTTGCTTTCTACTCTCCCAAGAGACAATCGACTTCCCTAGAAAGAAGACATACATAGCCCGTGTACGACCGACGATCTATATTGTTTGATGCCCAATCTGCATCAGCTGTAATATCCATACTACTTTTAGTAAAAACAAGACCCAAATTCAGAGTACCTTTTAGATATCGTAAAACTCTCTTGGCGGCCTTCCAATGAATTTCACTATAACAGTTGTTAAATTGACTCAGGTAACTCACTGCATAGCTGATGTCCGGTCTTGTACAAACTGCTATATACATAAGTAACCCTACCATACCTCTGTAATCATAAGTATCATCGTTTTGAGTTTCTTTGGGTAACTTCAGGCCAGTCTCCATTGGTGTTCCTGAAGGTTTACAATCTTCCATCCGAAACTTCTTCAGCAGGTTTAGAATATAATTCGACTGACTAAGAGAGATTTCATTACCTTTTCTAGACAGCTTCAAACCAAGAATCTGTTGGGCTGGTCCTAGATCCGTGATATTAAATTCTTGCTGCAATTTCGCTTTAATTTTGTCTTTTCCTAGGAATGTCGGAGAACAAAATATGATCAAATCATCGACATAAAGGGCTATGAGTATCATCGATTGATCTATAGTAAACACATGGTTCGGAAGTTAAACGACAGAAGATAATCAATAGAATCAGAATAGTTCTAACAAAAATTTCCCATATATAGTTTAAACGTCAACGTTTGGTTCATCCATGGTTTAAGATGTAAGATGTAATTTTCTAAAAATTTTAATGTTGCTTCTTTAGTCTGGCGCAGTATTTTAGAAATCGTTTTTTATAATCCGGTTGTAGCTATATTTCACCAAGTTATCACATCGCAAAAATATATGAATTTAGGCTAATTTCAATGTAAATTAGAAAGTCCGTCCAGATGTATTTTCCTGGCAGTTATGTGCAAATACCAAACATTTCTCACGTACTTGCCTACAGCCAACATTTGTATTGACAACTTAATCGCGGCTTTCGATCCCCCCGGGGCCGCGGGGGGCGTTTAGCAAGTATTGGTGCTAATGTCGCACCCCGAGGGGGTCGTTTACTTGTATGGTTTCCTACGAATGTTTACCGGTACAGAGTTTTGTTTATACCTGGTGCTACTGTCATGATGACATATTATGATCTGTATCAAAGTTGTCTTGGGTTTCTAGTTTCTGCATAATTTCCTGGTTTTGTTTGGATGAAACATCAGCATGTATGTACGTTATGTGTTAGTAAATAGCAGTGTGTTTCTTCCGTTAGTTATACAATAGTAAAGTTTAGTACTGTCTCTACTTTAATTGTAATTGTTATCCTTCGAACCTGTTGATTTTCCTAATAGCAACAACATTCGAAATATACCATTTAAATGAGATATGAACTTGGCACAACAAACAAACATGTTCTGTTCTCTATTGACAATAATGACCAAGATATACGACAAAAGCGTTCATTCTCTTTCACTGGCGACACACGGCAGCTCATCAAATCTCTTCATTAGCGGATTATTTCTAACAAAGTAGGCACTTAAAAAGTTACAAGCATGAATACTAAGAACGTAGTAATGCTGCATTATAATCAAAATATGAACAAAAATGTATATCAGTAGTTCTACTGAATGCAACTGCAAATTATTTACACAGTATACCAAAAAATGCACTTTAATTGTCGGTTTCCCACACACTTACTTACTCATAAAGTCATGACGCATTGTCGCCAACTCAGGCAGGCCGCATTGTTGGCCAACCACAAAATAGGATTACTAAAATGATTATTCAACTCGGTAGCTGAAACACAATATTTCAAAGTCTTCAACACAATAAAATTAAGGAAGCGTTCTAACTGAAAGTAAATATACGAGTCATTCAGCAATCAGTGCAATCTAGATGAGAAATGATTAATGAATATTCTTTATCATCTGTTTAGTGGTGTATGTGCGCGCTAGCTGTGGCTGCTGGCGACGGTCCAGGAGTTCAACAGGTGATTCAATAACTCTACAGTAGCTCCCTCGGGTACATTACTAACAGACACAACCACACTTGATGACAAAGTATACACTTCTGCATCTTCTTCATCTGTATCTAGTTCAACAGATGGCTTTGTTGCCACGGAGTACCTAGTTCTCACTAGTTATATTGCCGATACCGATACTACTGAACTAGTTGTTTTTTAAAGTGAATTCTGGCGACTAGGTAATGTACCGTCTGCCTATCCTACACTGGAATTAACTTTTATCAAAACTTCTCTACAAAAAAAAAAAACAACCGACTTCCAAAAAAACACTACAGAATGAAAATAACTTTATTTTGGGAAGTAACGTTAGTTTCGTTATTTGTCACCGACTTCCGAAAGGATAATGGCAGCAAAACTATTGATAGAAATATTGAGCGCCTACTTATGTCACCGTGATAGATATCGACGAAATAATTTACTACATTTTATCAAATCAAGAATAAGGCCTATCGAAGTCTGGAAAAAGGATCGCCATAATTGAAATCTGAATTGACTAGTTTAATAATGATAAAAAATAATGCTGGCCTGAACTTTTAGTGTTGCCATGTAATAAAAATCTTGGTCAAGTTACATAATATGCTTTGCTTTACGTATCTATTGCATTAATGTACTAAGGAAATACAATTCTGCATCAGAATATAAATGTGAAAATATTAATAATAATCTGTGTAAAGAATATAGCGGTCATAAATTTTAGGCAGTGTATATCCCTATCGGATAAAGTGTCGCTAGAGACATAATAGTGGCGCTGCCATGGCCACAACAACACAACTCAACAAGATTGTGATTATCTTCATTGCATAAAACTGTATAAAAAGTATAGTACAAGATTATTTACCCTAGTTAAAAAAAAATTGTTTAATTTCGGTTATAAAGCTAACTATGTTATTAAAAATCATACTCAGCTTTATAATAAATAGGTCTAACGAAATGTTATTTTTATACAAGCAACATATTTCGCTTCTACTTAAATATCATGAATCACAATAGGTATTCAAGTTTTAATTACATTGATTATTACATTGGTCACGAAATATTAATAAATCATTCTAATGTATTAACAGTATTATCCTTTTTGTTTTTAGATTTGGAAGATGACTATGTTTGCGAGGCATGCAGAGATCTAGAAATGGCTGCAGTTTATAATAACTTGCAAAAAGAAGTTTCTGGCAGTGAAGAAGCTGTGAACATTGTGGTTAGGGATGATGAGGAACAAATATGTTATTTTTAAATCTATTTATAACTTTTGATTATGGCCTACACCTACCTTAAAATTAATCATATATATATATATATATGCATATATATAACTTTCCTAACGATAACTGGCTAAGATTATTAAATAAATATTCTTCCGAACATTTATTTACTTACGGAGGAGCTCGTGGCTATATAATAACAGCCGCACGGGTCGATCCATCAGATTAAGCTACGCTTGCCGGGTTTTGTTAGTTGATGGGTCACCATCCACTAACTAACTAATTTGTTCGGGCGTCTGCCATTGTTCTTTAAGTTGTTTTTCATTTTGTAGTGTTTTTTTGAAGTTTAAGAAAAGTTTTTATTTCTCGCTTTTTAACCTTCTTCTTTAGACTTCCAAAAGTTTAACTTTTTTTTAAAGTAAAGTGGAATAAATTGAATTTTGGAAGTTAGTGTCTTTGGTTTTGTATACCTAAATCGCTATAGGTGTGCATATAATATTTGAAGAGTTCCCTCGATTTCTCTAGGATCCCATCATCAGATCCTGACCTAATGACAGTGGGACCACCAACCCGTGACATAGCATAGACACTAGCCCCTGGAGCCTCATGTTTCATGGTGATACAGAGACCATTGCATATCAGGGGGTAGACCGGGTGGCGCGGTAATGGTAGGGAAGACGTGCCCTCAGGATAGGGTAGGATTTACGAGCCGTACCGGATATGCATCCTTGATTAGGCAATGGACTAGTGGAGAGACGGGTGATATTTATCAATGGATGGGCATCTTTTTACGACGTTGCCGCCAGTTGGCTCAGTCAATCTTCGCCTGTGAATCCTTTGGCGGAGTTAAGCTGCTTTCTAGGCTCTTTTCTATCGTACTGCTGTGCTGTGTTACACTTTAATGTTTTCTTTTTCTTCATCAGAGGACTCGTCCGTTTCAGGTTTCTTGTATATCTCGCTGGCCGTCTTCTTGATCTTGTATCGGTTTTCAGCTGTGTGTATCCAAAAGTTGATTTCCTTATCGAAGTGCGTCATGTCTTGGTTAAGGTTGTCGTTCCATGTGTAAATCGGTCGACCTACTTTCTTGGATCTGGCCTTGTACTGCATTGCTGCGTGTAACATGATTGTGTGGTTTGCTGTGTCTGTGAACGTGTGGTTCTTGATGTGTTTAGTTACTGTTTTTCCGTCTAAAATTTCGTGCATTTTCTTTTGTCTTGGTTTATTCCTAGCGTGGTTAATCAAGTTTCTCATGATATCTCTCTCATATTCATATTTGCGCATTTCATATTTGCGGGAAACAAGTTTCCCTAAGCTTGTTTCCATTTTTAAATTTTGTGTTCTTTTTTTGCGTCATGTTTACCGCAAATAAACGTATTTTCTTTCTTTTTTTTTCTTTTTTCTATATCTTTTCGGTCTTGATTTGCTAGCTTTGGTGGTTGTCGATACGTTCAAACCGTATATCATACAGGATATGATTACCATTCTATACATGAGTCTGGCTAGTTGCCAGTCCACCTTTGAGTTTTCGATGAATGGTAATAACGTCTTTGCATTTTTAGTGGCCTGTTCGCATCGTTTTTTAATTGTGCTTCTCCTGCTTAGTGTAGATGTTATGTGCCTAGATATTTAATTTCCTCGACTGTAGGTAGATTTAATCCATTGATTGACGTATGTAAGTTTTTGTGTAGCTATGGGGTCACTAATTAGTATTTTTACCCTCAGAAAAATAAAGTAGCTAGTAGGTATTTAATATGGTATACGATTCTTTCTAACCCTTCTAGGTCATCTGTAATGAAGATGAGGTCATCCGCGAATGATAGCTCCAGAGGGAGTGAGATTTCTTCTGCGAGTGTTCTAAGGACCTCATCCATGCCCAGTGTAAAAAGGCGAGAGGATAACGGGCAACCTTGTTTGACTCCCTTTCTTTTGATGATCCACCTACTTTTCTGTCCACACCATTTAATATAAGTGTTCGTTCGTTCATGCATACCTTGATTATCCTGTTGGTTAATGTTTTGTTGGTTCGTTGTATTTAAAATATCGCGCAGTGCTTGGAGGTTGACATTTTCAAAAGCTTTTTCTATGTTCAGAGCGAGTACATACATTCTTATTCCTGCACGCCATTGTTCATCCAAAACCCTTCACAGTGGAAATGCGTAGACATCTGTAGATGTGTTGTTTAAAAAGAGCGCTTGGTAGCTGCCCTAGTTTTTTATTATTTTGTCTATTTTTTTTTAGAACGTAAGTAAGAGGCGTAAGATCTGTAACCCGTATTTCAAACTGATATTCGACGATAATCGTTTGTATCATTAGGGTAAGTTTTTTTCGGAATAGGTACCTGCGCTGTTCCTAGCCATGTATCGGGTGCTTCATTTTATGTCCACGCTTTGTTCCTATGTTTGGTGATGGCTTCCTGTAATATTTGTGGCATCGCTTTGTAGAGCTCGATTACCACTTGGTCTGTTCCTGGGGCTGTCCCGTTACGCATGTTGTTAATGATTCCCATTACCTCATCCACCGTGGGTCCTTCATTTTGCGTGGGTGTTAACAGCTTTGTTATGATAACCGGCGGCACAGGCCCTCGGAGTTTTTTAGAATTTGCTCCCTTTTGGACATTGGTATATATGAGTTTTTTTTTTCCGACCTTTTGTTTCTAACTTGTTTCTCCTGTAAAATAAATAAAGTATCTGCATGCGTTTTGAAGGGTGTTTTTTGCCCAGTCCGGTAAAAAAGGCCCTACATTCTTTTTTGCCCTCTTTGCGTTTAACCTTTTGAAGTGTTGCCTGACATTATTTTACACAATTCCGTCTATTTAGGTTATCAGGTTGTCTTCTTTGTTAGAATTTAGCCTTTTGTAAGTTAGCAAGAGCTATAGAATGATCCCTAGAGTTACTCGGCTGAAAAATCAAGGTTTCCTGGACAGCCGATTTTAAAACTCCAGTTATGGTGCTCCATGGTATGTTGATGCTTTCATCCGCTGAGCTGATTCCTATGTTTTCCAGTTTTTTCTGTTATGCATGCTTGGTTTTTTGTTTTGGTGGATTTGTTCTTGAGTGCATTGCTTGTGGTTGAAATTTTTCATCTCAATTCTTGTCCGATTCTTTTGTGTCTAGTGTTTGGTGCTTTCAGCTTTGTTTAAAATTCGACTTGTTTGATGCTGTCCCCAGATTATTTTATGGTCGGAGGTGTCCCTGAGAGTTTTTGTGCCTGTGACGTATTAATGTAATCCAATTGGGATTTCTGCGTGCCCTTAGACCATGTTATCCTGCATGATGATCTCGCTTTTGTTGTTTCTATTTACAGTTTTTCCCATTGGCTATATCCATTAACATTTCCCCACTGTAGTTAGAATATTCATGATGTAGATTTTGGTGAATCAGCCCTTTGCGTTGCGAATTAAGTGTATCTTGTCTAGCTAGTTGCTTAGGATTACTAGAGTACATACATTTATTTGGTTTTTGTCTAATCAAGTTTAATAGAACTGTGAAGGATTTTGTTGCTTTAGAGGTAGAGCTAGTGGTGTGAGAGTTAATTTATATAAAGAGGAGCAGATTTGTCGCTTCCCCTACCAACTTTAATAGTGTTTGACATCGCGTCGGCATGATTCTTAATGTTTATTATTTCGATTTGGGCATCCTTTTTGATTACATTTGCAAGTCCCCGGAGAGCTTTACCTGCGGTTCCTAAGTTCATCCCTGTTTCTTGTAGGCAGGCTTCGTGAATGCCCCTATTTGAAGGTTCTGCATCTATTTTATGTTTTTAGGCCGGTTTCGAGGCCCTGCGGACGTTCCAAGTTGCAATACGCAGGTCTGGGCGAGTGTAATTAATTGACCAAGAAGGCGGGTTTCTAAGTATTGTGTATCCAGTGTCGTCCTCGATTTCCCCTGATATCGGTGCACGTAAGTTTGATTCTAATTATTCACACGGTGTTAATAAGCTGGCTAATTGGGGGCTGTTCCGGGATTGGGGTTTTGTGGTCTGCTCTTGCTCATCTCTTGTTGTATTGTTACCTACCGATTCGTTATGTTGTGGTGTTATGGCTTTGGTTGGTTTTTGTGTTAAGCTTTGCAGGTTTATTGTTGTATTGTTCATCGGCCATCATGACCCTGCTGTCATAATGCTGGGCCTTGTATAATATATGTATGTTTCCGGGTACTGAATCGCCGGCAGGTGAATACACCAGTATGTTCTCGTTATTTATATGCACATGCACATTTACGAGATAGAATTATGACGCAGCGATTATGATGTCTTCTCCTCCCCAGAACGTCTCGTTAAACTGCGCGGTTATGTATTTTGTTATTATTTGTTCCTAAGAAAGCTTGCTGTTTGGAAGAAACTCATGAACGTTATTTATAAGTGCTAAGCAAATTCTGGCGTCACCTCGGTTTATTGAAACATAGATAGCGAGGTCTCGGTGGACAGAAACGTGGTCGAACGTCAACCCCATTATGTTATAAATTATTAATGCCAGTTGCCCTAAACAGGCAGTAACCATCTTTTGCATGGGCGCTATTATTAGCATTGTAAAATCTTTTATTTGGGTAATAAAGTGGGTTTCGTTTCGAGGGATACAAAACTTTGACAGGGCTGCGGGTTGACCGGAGATTTATTATTGCTTCTCAGTTTTCTGTAGCAATGGATCTTGTTATGCAGACTTAGACTTCCGGGTCAAGTTTTTGTTTTTTGTTGAGTGGGCCACTCATGTGCCTTCCGTTATAAAAAAAAAACTTGCGTAAAGTACTACACCGACCGAAGTCCCGCGCGTGGTATAATAAACCTTGATTAATGGCTGTTAGAAGTTATACTTGCTAAAGGAGCGACTTTTTGTGAGGCTAATGAAATAGCCAATTAGTTTAGGGTAGTTTCTGGGAGTTAAGTTTGATGTTATAATCCTCAGCATGCAAGAGGTTAGGACATTGGTCAAAATAAGAAGTTTTATGGGAATATAGTTTGTACTAAATGTAAAGCTATAATGTTATTTTGTTAGAATAATTTTGTATATTCTAGTTAATCATGCTATGATATATTTCATAAGCACATATGAGCCTATAACATTAGCTTAGAAAATAATATAATAAATAGTTGAATGTGCGCTTGGCATCAAACGCCAGTCACTTCACCACGGCAAATGCGCGCTCGCGATGTTGTCCCTTAATCTATTAAATAAAATAATGATTTTGCAAAGGGAAGGAAAACCCTGAAGGATATGGAAAGATCTCACCAGATTATCTTGGGTTCCTTGGGTCGCCAGAGATTAGGAACGCATGTAGGTAGGCACCTCACTTTAGCACTATTTTAATGTATTTATTTGGCGGTAAGTAAAGTCACGGCAGTATCAAAACAAAGAATCACTGTGATTTCGCCAGCAAGCGCCACGCCACATCTGCAAGCAAGGCTCGCTGCATTTATTTATTTTTTGGTCCGGATTTCGATCCCGTGACGACCGCTATCTTTCACGTCCAACGACCAAATATGTGTACTAATACTAGCTTACATACCAAATTTCAGCTTTCTAGGACTTCAGGAAGTACCGTAAGAATTTTGATGATCATCAGTGAGTCGTGAGTCAGTGACGAATTAGGGGTGTTTTAGATATCAATAAAATCTAAAGTATAAAAGATATACAATTGAAACTTTATATGTTTAATAAGCCTACTATTGACATTATATCCCGAGAATTTTGTTTATCTGGTATAATCCAAACCCAAGCTATGAAGGTTAAAAAAAACGACGAAGCGCTTCGAGAAAAGGTAGGTAGTGCGCTCCACTTGGCTCGTCTTGGCGGGGGTACTACCGTGCTTTCAGATAAACGGCTCCATGGTACTCACATTTACAATTGTTTTTAAAATGCTTCTAAATTATACAAAACTATAGTTTGCAATGTATTTGAGAGATTAATAGAATTATGCTACCAAAAAGAAAGAAAATATATATTATTATTATAATATAATCTGAATCAACATAACTGAAACATCCGAAATGATAACCACCTCCTTTTAGAAGTCGGTTAATAAAAACAGGTGACATGTCTTTCAGTAGGTGCGCTATACATAGGTATCATAGGTATGTAATACTGCACTCCCATGGTGTAAGCTAGCAATAAAATTGTATTGATGAGGATCATATATCTCATATTGCTAGAAGTTTACTTGACTTTATTGATGAGTATCACATATCTCATAATGCTGGAAGTTTACTAAAGTGTAAATGTCTTCACAAAAGATTTTGTTTTCAGAAAAGTTTTCAGCGTTTATATTATTATAGTAAACTCGTAATTTCTTACCTACATACAAAACATTCGGTAGCTGTGTACTTACGACGACAAAGGTGGGTGTAGTTCATAATTTACCACGTAGTAGATTTTTCCAGATACACTTAATACAATTCTCGCCTTTAACTCGTAAAACGAATTAAGATGAAAGAGATACGTAACCGCGAGATGTTCTGTCATCAGCTATTTCTTGAGAATGCTCGTATTAAAGCTGTACTATTGCCATGTATTCCTGGTACTGCTAAATTACATTTTCGTGCTAGTGGACTGAAAATTGAACAATGTACGTTATTCTGTGGAATGGGAAGTGTTGCGCCGGCGCAGTAGCGGCCGACGATCGGTTTATGGAGCCCATCTAGTGCTGTGTGGTATAAATAACATCCTGCGTGACCATACTGCTCGTACTTAGTATTACAATACAACCGCCATAATGTAACGGAAGCAGAATAAATAAACATAACGATATACTTATGTTTTATCACGTAACAGAACATTTAAATTTTCGAAGAATTACAACACACGAGTATACAAGCATATTTTACCTTATTACAAAGAGTGCATAATAGTGAAACATCCAGCCTTGCAATCAAGACGATCTGCGGAAACAACTTCATAGCCTCGCGTACCAACTGCAAGGACAAATAACAACAATAGAAGTTCCCAGAAAAATCGCGGAGAATCCCTTCACGAAACTGATATAGATGTAGGTATCTGGTTCTTATTTTCTGCCTAAAATAAAAAAAAAAACAAATAAGTTATGACTCAAATTGCGATGTCGGGCGCGTCTCACTCGTTCACTAATAAGGTTTAGACATAAAACCGTAAATTTAACAGTAATTAACTTTGTGCCGTGTATGTAATTAAAATAATTTAAACTTTATATGTGCATAGATCACTAACTATGAACTGAAACAACTTTATATTTTAATTTAACAATATATTAACTTCAAACAATAAAGTACATGAAACGACTGCCTCTTACAAAGGTCTTAGAACAAGTCTACTCAATACTCAATAGTCTTAATATAACAAAGGTTACAACGCTGCTCTTGTTAGTGTCCTCATGCTGAATTTTGACCCTATCTTATCGATGTTTAGTCCCTCTCGGGATACAGCAGCGCACGCAACTCGTCTCGCCGTGGGTCAATATGTCACACCGGTGATGTCACTCTTAACTTTGTAAAGAGAGCGCGGCAATCGCCAACAATAATAATTTCAAAATCAGAAACAGCTCAGCAACAGCTCAGCAAGATTAAACTCAAAACTGATTAATTCCAAACAGCACTTCAAGAACGTCAAAAATACAAAAAACAGCCCACGAAAAGCCCACTGTTCATCAAAAATAATGAAGACAGCCTTTCTAAGACAATCATAATTTACTATTTTATTAGCAGCATCAAGACACGTGCAGACTAGCGCGACGCGACACCGGTAATTGCTCTACCGTGAAGTTATAGTTGCGTCGCGCCAGTTTGTACGAGGCTTCAGTTGGTAAGAAGGTACGCCAAACGGATTTCTTAAAAGTAAGTGGTTGTATCTGCAAGCTTCGTTTTCGAAAACAACGAGGGCGGGATAGTGATGTGAAGAGAAGACAATGCGCAATACTCATATGAGACAGGGTAATACCCTTTAACTGTGGTTGAACTTCCCTGAACTCGTTATTGCTCCAACTGGTCTGTATCACGTTCCTTAGGATGATGCAGACCAGTTGGAGCCAGTGATACAGACCAGTTGGAGCAAGTTGTACCTTATAAATCACAGGCATTAGGAAAATTTGTATTGAAAAAAATATGTATATTGACCAAATATTTACCTATACCTACTATATCTAACAGTATAGATTTTGTTAGTTAATATTTTTTTGAGTTCATGCATTAACTTAGGTCCATCCTATTGTGAGCTGAGCGGTTTCCAGGAACCTGATAGTTAATTTGAGAATTGATTGAAATTATCTTTTAGGCTGTAAGTATCAACTGAATTCTATTTCACTGCGTAGTCTTCGGTAATTCCTAGTTTTACCGAGTAATAAAAGGTACAGGATAAGTATTTTCATTAAGTCTTCTGGTCTAATCAAAGCATTTTTACCAGCTGCACAAGTGCACATGCATATGCTATGATACACCTAATTATTATGTAGTGTTCTTGGAGCCTTTTCTCTCTTTTTTTGACTGGCATCATTCATACCTGAATCTGAGAAAAGGTAAAAATTTAGTTAGGTATACTTATTGTAGTAGATACTAATCAGATACTTATCCAGACAGCTACTGAAATCTCCTAGATTCTAATGCCAAATTAGTGTTGCAAACCTTAATCCTCACTCAGTAAGCACGGTATTAATATTTACGAGAAGGTGAACATGTTCCGTACATGTGCTCATCTCCTAAGAGGCTGTAAATATTAACGCCTAGGAAGGCTGCTGTAATAACTTGGGTATCTTCGACGATAAAACGCTGTACCTCTTCGACATTGTAGGGCCAGCAGCAAAGGAGGAACGAAACAAACTTTTCACGGTGCTAATGGGAGCAAATTCAAAAACCCATTACTCAACTATCATTACTTAAATTATTAGTTCTTCCGAATAAATAAAATAAAATAAAATAATATTACCCATAAGCAATTTAAATGAAGTTGTAAAAACAATTGCAATCCCGATGGTTGTTGGGTTGCGGACAGTTTTAGATAAAATGGTTCATCCAAGTAATCGGGAACTTGATATCATCATATTTATACAGGTAAATGCTTCCCATTATTTCGGACAGTCTACGAATGCCACTGGAAAATCCATCTGCTTAAGTAGTGGCGCCCTTTCAAGAATTTATTCAAAACACATTCATCTATTACAACATTTACAGCGAACTATCCCGTACATTATGATGTAAGCTATCTCGGACATCGTATATTACAGCTAATCGGCGACGGCTGCGCCCGCGCCGCGTTGCTCCGCTCGTGAGAACAAGGCACGTTAACAAGCTCTCAGACTACCACAGTAACACAGCGCAGATGTGGCATATCGCTGCATGTTTCACTGCTCGTAACAGGCACTCGAGGCATGCAGGTCAGCGGGCTAAGAGTTGAGCAATAGGAAGCAATACAGGCAGGAAGATAACCAGGTGCTCGGAAAGGTAGACATTTAAAAGAAATCATGTAGCCTTTTAGGATTTTTTACACAGCTGATGCAATCACAAACATATTTTCCTTCACATGCACAAAAACTAAGATTTTGTAGTTCAGCAGGCCATACAAATGTAAGTGTCATTCGGAAATCGAACCCGCTACCCTTAGCACAAGAACCGGTAGCTCAGCAACAGTGTGTTACCCATCGTTAGGCCCGATAACTGAGCTCACTAGTGCACACAGCTCAAAAATTTCTAGACAGAATTATCTAGATAGTTAAGATTACGTTTGAGTCCTGTCTGGGTTTCCAAACTGAACTCCAAGGTCACTGTGAAGTAATCTTTCATCTTAAGTGCTGACATACAGCGACTTTTTTCGTGTTACACTCAATAAAAAGTTTTCAGACGCTTTAAAAAATTCGAAAACTTTGTTTCTTTTGGCGCAGGTATCTTCGCGAAACTCGAACTTAACACTGAAGTAAAGATTACATAATATGTATACTGAAATAAGTACCTACCTGCTTGCAGTGTTGACACCGTTTTAATTCCCCTGACGGCAACAGACGCACTCCCTGTCTCCCCGACCCTAAGCGACAACACTTTCATCAAGTAACTCACGTTAAAAAGGTGTCACACATAGTCCCTGCTACACACAGCATTAATAACATTAACGCTAATTAAGAAATGAGTTACCGTACCAACGTGTTCCTAAAGGAACACTTCAAATTACAGCTGGTCGATCATCTCTTATTCAATTCCTATCTACTTATCCTTCCTATTATCTTGAATAGTCTCTTTAACTGTTGAATATCTCGACTCCTTGACTTGGTATACTCGCAGATCAGCGCATAGGTGAAAAACAAGTGAGAATTAAAAATATTGTGGATAGTGTGCAAGTAGTGGGTAATTGGGCAGACGCCAGTTTTGAAGACCCAAACTCAGAGGTAGATGAAGAGAATGCAATAGAAATAGATGAGATTGTAAAAGCGCTGAAAAGGAAGTTGGGAAAGCTGCAGGGTACGATAGAGTGTCTGCTGAAATGCTGAAGGGTGGTGACGGGGTGGTAGCACGCCTGTTGTGCCAGATCTTTAATATGTGTTGAAGATATGGCCGTGTGCCGGCTGTAATCGTACCGCTATGTACCGAAAAGGGTCTCAACAAGAGTGTAAAAACTACCGCAGCATTAGCTTTTTGAGTGTTGTCGGCAAACTGTATGTGTAGGTATTAATAAATAGAGTAAAGGATCTAATCTTTATCTCTCAAATTAAACAATGATTATATTCATATAAACGGGTTTATTTCCTGACAAATGTTCGGTTCAGCGTCGAACCGCGAATGCATCCATTTCACTTCGCTGTCAAACGTCAAAGATGTCATACAAAGCGTTGCCATAATAAAACTATTTCTGATTCGATACATTTAAATAGTCGATTTAATTAACCATACTAATGACTACTAGAATAATCTAATATTTACTAAATTTGATAGTAATATAATTGTATGCATAGTTGCATACTAGATATGATTTTATAAATAAAAATACCCACATCTTGGCTAATTAACCTTGTAAAAGTGATAAAAATGCGGGCAGGATTTAGAGAGGGAATGGGCTGTATGGATCAGATGTTCTCCCTAAGGCGCATAGTCGAAAAACATTTGATAAAACACAAGAAAGTCTATTGTGCTTTCGTTGATTTGGAGAAGGCCTACGGCAGTGTGTGGAGGTAAGAACTGTGGTCGACACTATCCATGTACGGTGTGGACTGGCACATGGTACGGGCACTGAAATCTTTATACAAGGATAAATGGGGCACACACGAGCTGGTTCTGCGTCTCGAGGGGTTTTAGACAGGGTTGTATAGCATCACCGTGGCTCTTTAACTTGTATTGCTTGTAGATGGATAGTTGTCTGACAGATTTGAAAGAGGGTGAGTGCGGATTGTGGATGAATGAGTTGCCTGTCAAATGACCTACGACCTACGCTACGCAGATGACCAAGTTCTACTTGCATCGTCAGCAGAACAGTTGCAAGACGTGGTGATTGTGATGGATGAAGCATATAAGAGGAAAGGGATGAATATAAGTGTGAATAAGACGAAGGTCATGGTGTTTGAAAGAGGAGAGGATGTATCGGTGTGTGATATTAAAATAAATGATAAGAGTGTGTAGCAAGTAAGTGAGTTTGTATACTTGGGGAGTCTGGTTACAAGGGATGGGAAGATTGATGAAGATGTGGAAAGGAGAGTAAATGCGGGAAATAAAGTGGCTGGTGCTATACATGCATTGTGATCAACCAGTTGATGTCCAAAAAAGCTCGACTGGCTGTTCACAATGGTGTGCTGGTGCCCACGCTTATGTATGGAAGTGAATGCTGGATATGGCAAAAGAAACATGAAAGTAGGATAAATGCTGTGGAAATGCGTTCCTTGCGAAGCATGTGTGGTCTAGTTATAAATAATAGGCTGAGGAATTATGTGATTTTATTTTATTTATTATTGGACAATGTGAGTGAGTGTGAGTTAAAAAATGTTGTGACAAAAATTGAAAAGGGTATGCAGAGATGGTTTGGTCATGTTGAGAGGATGAATGAAAGGCGACTAACAAATGTATTTACAAGGCAGATGTGACTGGAAACGCCGGAGAAGACGCCCTAGGAAGACGTATACTGACCTTATTGGTGATGTTTTTCAGAAAGGACAGGTGCGTAGAACTCGCAACCGGTGTGCGTGTATGACGTGCGTGTATGATCTGGATCTATGAACGTAAACGAGGCAAAAGGAGTATGTAAGGATCGTAACAGTCGGTCGGTTGGGTAGTCAAACCGTGAAAATAAGCATAGGTAAACGAACTGTTTGCGTTTAATTATTATTTCATTTATGAAGACAAATTGCTAACGTTAAACTTTTCACCTCCATTATTTATAATATCCCGTCAATATCTGTTTAGGTTCCCTTCACTTCATTATAAAGTATAAATATGAATACCTAATACGACTACTTTGTATCTAAACTTGGATTGGTTTCGTTTCATCTCCGTGTACTATTTTGGAAGCCAGTTCGAATTTGTTTTGAGACACAAGGCAGTCGCCGCGGGCTGCTTTCCGACGTCTGTCTGATAAAATCAATGGTAGATACAGCGATCTTCACATAGAAGTCGAAAAGTTAACAGCAAAGGCAAATGGACGCGTCTTCTTTCAAAGCTTGAAGCTTGCAAAGAACTCAAAGATGAAATAGATGATGCTGATGGCTTTAAGGCGACACTTGTGTAGCATTTTGATGTCACCGATACGGATTCGAAGTCTGTTTAGAATCAATTACTTTAATCAAGAAGAGTCACCTACTGTGGCAGAATAATTATCATTAGTTCGATAACTTATTCCGCTCGCCACAGAAGAATGAACTGTGTTTACATAAAGTGATAAATTATCATAATTATGAGGGAATAAATAATTCCCGCTAATAGCGCATCAACATGACAAGCGTGGCACAGGCATGCGGCGCTTGAGTTCCGTGCATCACAACGAAGGCGGCGCGCACGCAGCATCACAACGCACTTTCTTACAACTACACAATACGTAAACAAATGTTGAACATCGACGTTTATTGACTGGTAGCAAACAACCTTGATCGATGGATTGTATGCAAACGAAGCGATGTATGTCAAGCGACATAGCGCGGTGTACTTGAGGCGTATCATTACCCAATAGACACGCGCGTGTTTGCACAAACACAGTCGGCAAGTTTCCGCACGTGACGATCCGGTTCCACATCCGTCTCCATGAGGAGCGACCTTCATTATTTCGTAAATGTCAGAGATAACATGAATTGCGTAAGTAAATGAAAAGAAAGTGGAAGCGGGAAGGATGTAAATGATTTAAGAAGACGACACCTGCATACTTGGAGCTGACGTAAATTAATCTAAAGCGTGAAATCTGCAAACATGATGTTGTTTACACATAAGCTTCGTCCCCTTTCTTAAGTCGCAGCGACTCACAACGTAACGATAGAAGAGTTTCACATGATATTATGTTGATGTTAGAGCTTTGTGCCCGCACTTGTCACAAACAAAAACAGCTTAGTGAAACGGTCCAGTCTAGCCCACGTAAGACTTATCATTGTTATGATATATTAGTCTGCAATGTGTATTGCTACACGGGACCATTAAGGGATGTGGATGTTACAAAAAGTTATAGTTCATGTAAAAGTTCCAAGTAGTATCCTATTTTATCGTACCTAACGATAAAATAGGATAGGGGCAAGCCTATTCTGATATTGTTATTCGAACAAATCTTAGTAAAAACCAAATTAACACTTTTTCGGGAACTACACGATAAACACCTCTTCGCGCTATTTCAGTCGAGTATTGTAGTTATTTTCTCCATCGACTACAGTTTTCCGCGTAATTCGGCCGGTAAACAACAGATGTATTAACAGCAAGATTTTGATTGACTTTGAATAATACAAAGCTACGATATTTTGTTTTCTTTGTAACGCAAAGACGTACTTTGATGATTTAACATGTTTCTCCGAAAATCACACATCGTTTTGTTTCTAGAGGTAAAAGTAACCCAAAGCCATAAATCCAGCACTACTCTGAAACAACAACTAAATATTACTGAAAGCTGACTAAGAGGAATCCCCGATGATAAAAAACCTGACGTCAAAAGCATAACCGATCATAACATTATGAAAAATGTGACGTCAAAAGCATAACCGATCATAACATCATGAAAAATGTGACGTCAAAAGCATAACCGATCATAACATCATGAAAAATGTGACGTCAAAAGCAGAACCGATCATAACATCATGAAAAATGTGACGTCAAAAGCATAACCGATCATAACATCATGAAAAATGTGACGTCAAAAGCATAACCGATCATAACATCATGAAAAATGTGACGTCAAAAGCATAACCGATCATAACATCATGAAAAATGTGACGTCAAAAGCATAACCGATCATAACATCATGAAAAAATGAGACAAGTGACGTGTGTAACAGTTTTCATGATTAATCAACAACTCGTGACTGATTTGGCAATTTCTTTAATTTCCTATACTGTACACATACAGCTGGTAGGAATTAATAAATTGAAACAATTATGGACCCTGTCCGGCACATCAAGATTTTAACTAAGTAGGAGAGAGGAAGCTTATGACTAAATATTTAAATGATTTCATTATTTCCTATTTTTTTTCAGCATTATTATTATTTATTATTTCTTTATTTCATTTTTAATACATATCGTTTACATTTTTAAATATTTTTATAAATAACACAAAAAAAAAAACATTTAAAAATATAAAAAATAGTGGCCCATCGGCATCAGGAACAGGGTCCAAGCTGCCGGTGGTCAGGGCTCTAGAGAAAGGAACCTCCTCACTATGCGTGCCGTGTCCAGAAGTACTGCTTTCTGAATCAAGCCCTTGACCCAGCCGCGCAATGAGAGCCTCCTGAGGTGTTGATCGAGGCTCTCCGCTATTAGGCCATTAACCGAAACGATTATCGGTACAATGATTGCAGAGTCCACGTCCCACATGTCGACAACCTCGTGTGCTAAGTCAAGATACTTGATTTTTTTATCGTTCTCAGCTTTCACGAGATTCTCGTCATGAGGGACAGCGATATCAACAATCATTGCACGGCGCTCTCGTCGATCTATTACCACAATATCAGGCTTATTGGCTACAATAGTCCTGTCAGTGATAATAGATCGATCCCAGTACAATGTGGCGTGACCATTCTCGAGAACTGGGTCGGGCACATACCTGTAGTATGGTACTTCGGACTCCACAAGGTTGTACTGCATGGCAAGTTGCTGGTGGATAATCCTAGCCACTAGATTGTGTCTGTGCAAGTACTCGCCGTTAGCAAGACGAGAACAACCGGAAACAATATGTCGGATTGATTCACCGGGACGGTGGCATGCCCGACAGATGTCAACCGTACCGTCCTTGACAATGTATTTCCGATAATTATTCGTCATGATAACTTCATCCATAATCGCACAGACAAAACCTTCGGTTTCCCCGAAGAGGTCGCCGAAACGCAGCCAGGATACAGACGCTAAAAAGTCAACATCAGGCCCATGTAGGGCCCGGAAAAAGCGTCCGTGAAGCTCTTTGCCTTGCCATACTTCCTTCCGATCGTTAGTATCAAGTACTGCAGGTTTGCGCCAGTTCTCTTTCGCCAAGGAGAGCGGGGTGAGGCCTTTGTCCACTGCGACCACATCTCGGTGCATCCCCACGTCATTTTGAAGGAAATATTCCCTGAGACTGCAGATCTCGCGGTTGTGGAGGGTTTTAGCATTTAAGAAACCTCGACCCCCACACTTCCGCGGGATGTACAGTCTCATCACTGATGATCGTGGGTGATGCATTCGATTTGCCGTCAACAATGTACGGACCTTCCTATCCAGAGCGTCAAGTTCCGTCTGAGTCCATTTGAGTATGCCAAAAGAATACATCAAAACCGGCATGACCCAACCGTTGAAGGCACGCACCTTGTTTCCGCCTGATAAAAGACTATTTAACACTTTATTCAGGCGGCCAAAGAAGCGCTCCCTCAACGATTGTTTCATGTCGGCAACATTGATGCCTAATGCTTCCGACATACCCAAATACTTGTAGGTTTCGGTTGAGGAAAGGGATCTAAGGTATATGGAATCCGAGAGTTGGGTTCCCACGGATTCCATAATCCCCCCTCGCTTTACATGCATGACTGCACATTTGTCTACACCAAATTCCATCCTGATGGCGCTACTGAACGTTTCTGTTACTTTCAGTAGCTCCAACAGTCGCAATTTGTTGGGAGCAAAGAGTTTCAAGTCATCCATGTAAAGGAGGTGAGATATCACCTGACCACCTCTTCTCAACCGATAGCCTAGACCTGAATCCTCCAGCAGTGTGCTTAGAGGATTCAAGGCTAAGCAAAACCAAAGCGGACTCAAACTATCGCCCTGGAATATTCCCCGTTCAATCCTGATCGGTTCATTGATCTCCCGGATCTGTCGACATCCTGGATAGAGAAGGACCGTCCTCCACTGCTCCATACACGACATCAAGAAGGTGCGTAGAGTTACGTCTATTTTGTACAATTCCAGCACCCTAATGAGCCATGTATGTGGCACCGAGTCATAGGCCTTCTTATAGTCTATCCAACATGTCGACAAATCCTTCCGGGTTCTACGGACCTGTTGGCTTATGGTCATGTCTATAAGGAGCAGCTCCTTAGTACCGCGGGACCCATTCTTACATCCATTCTGAGACACAGACATAATTGAATTGCTATAAATATGTTGTGCAATTTTTGTTCTAAGAATGGATGTAAGAACTTTGTAGACCGTCGGTAAACATGTTATCGGTCTATAGTTTTTGGGATCCGCAGTACTACCCGATTTATGGAGCAGGTGGGTAACTCCTGTCGTGAAGAATAGTGGTAGTGACCCAGTCTCTACAGATGACTGGAATTGCGAGGCTAAGCAGGCGTATGACCTTTGTAGCCATTTAATCCAGAAATTGTGCAGTCCGTCCGGTCCTGGAGATTTCCAGTTAGGCAACGGACGGACTGCACGGGCCACATCCAGAGGACTAATGCAAATAGCCTCCATGTCTGGTATTAAATCACACGCCCGCTCAACAACACGCATCCAATCACCTTCAGTGTGACTGACGGGCACCGACCAAATGCTTCGCCAAAAAGCACTCATGGCATCATTATCTGGCGGGCGCGCGTCAGTCACACCTTGATTGGGAATGGGCCGCTCCCATGCTCTGTATACCCACCTTTCATCGCTCTGGAACATGCGGTTCTGAGTGTACCGATCCACTCTTCGCCTATACCGACGGATACGGTTTGCCCATGCATAAACTTTCTGCTTCAGGAAGTCGATGCGCTCTGTGACACAGGAAACATATTCTCGAGGACTAATACTAGTTCCTGAGAACGCCCGTCTCACAAAGCGCATCACCCTTGGGCGTGTGTTGCCCTCCCTGAAGCAGATAAGCTTCCCGATGAGTACCCTGGCCTCATTAATACGACGCTCAATCCTGCACTGCCAGGCTGGTGCGACAGGTTTCGGCCGTATAGCTCGTTCAGTGTTTGGAAATTTGACACGAGCTATACGACATGCCGCAACAGCCGTGCAGTACAAGATTGAGTGTGTATCACAAAGGTCTGCGCTGCTTTCGATAAAATTTGGTAACAGCGCATCCAGGGCACACACCAGTAATCTGTTTCTTTTATTCATGGGTAAACGGGGTAGCCGTGGTCTAAGGTCAGGTGATGTGAACCGGTACTCACGGATCGCATCCTCCAGTACGCTCCTTAATTCCACATTGCATAGGTTATCTGCAGATATAGCCCTGGCGTCCGCCTCCTCATCATGTTGGTTTACCCGCGGTGGAACTTCGGCGGGCGCATGCACGACAGTCTGGGATGGGGGAGGGTTACTAGCAGAGCTACTCTGCATTTCCGAGCGTAGCCGATCAAGTGTAGCGTTATCCAATCTACGATTATTTTGAATGACGCGCACCTGATCCGACAATCGTTGAGCGGAGACATTGACGGTAGGTTCAAGCACCTGAAACAGAGAGAGCATCCGACCTCGGTACGCTGTAAGGTTAATTCCTCCCTCAGTAGCCCCATAATATGCGCGCATCAAGTTTTCATTCATGGACTGGGTCCATCGCATGCGCGACACATTTCCACCGGCAGCGGGGACCCTGTTCGGGGCCTGTTGGCCTCGAGGTCCCAAGCCCGCTGGTGGCCGTCCTCTTCCTCGTCGTTGTGGTGGTGTAGGTGACGACGGTGGGGAGAAAAACTCGTCGCTCGAGCTCGACGCAACTGCAGCGACCGGTGACACGGCGCTCGCGGTTGAGGCGCGTACCGGTGGCTGCGAGGCGGAGCTGAGCGACAAGTCCGGAGATGGTGGGTGTGCCTGTAGTCGTGCTCTGGCTCTTGTCTGCATCATTCACATAACTCACATTTTTAAGTTTTTATTGTCCGTTGTTTTTTCGGTTTCGGTTTAAGGTTTATCATAATTATTTTCTTATATTTGGTATTATTGTTTATATTTATTTAATTGGATTTGGGCTGTGAAATTGTCTTTTTTATATAAAAAATGCAGAGCATAATTTTTTTTATAGTGACATTGACAGATGCCAGAGACATTTTATTTATTATATTATTGTGTTTATTTTTGTACAAACATGGAAATTTGCATATTTTAACTTTATTATTAATATCGAACCAATATTAATCAATGTAATGGAGAGTAGGTAATGGAATTTATCTATTCTATATACTATAATAATAATTCATAATTATTATTTATTATAATATAATATAATATATAATAATATTATAAAGAGGAAAGATTTTTTTGTTTGTATCGAATAAGCTCCGAAACAGTAGTTTAATTAAATTAAATTAAATTTAAATTTAGTGGACCGATTTTAATAAAGATAAATTATCAAGAAGTAACATAGGTTGTAAAATATTTTCAAAAAATCAGAGATCCTTCAGAAAATTGCAGTAATGTAACCCAAAGTAGCAACATTTAGCCTATAAAATTCATTATTTTGGCGTGCGCTGAGAAATCTATTGATGATACATAAAAATTATGTACTACATGATTAAAGTACTTATTATTAGTAAGTCCACGATAGAATATATCTAACTACCATAGTTAAGTCACATAGTATATCAAGTAAACAAATACACAATAATCTTCTAACAGGAAAATTTCCAAATACTAAAATTTTACTGTAGAATACAATATTTAAATTGCGGGTATACTTACATTTCACTCCGCACATTTCACTTTTTCACAACACCAATAACTCGTATATATAATGTCATCTACTCGACGTCCGTATGTCACTGCAGGGATTCAGCAGAATATCAGCGTCAGGTGTATTTGCCTGGCACATGCTGAGCTGGACTCCCATTTGGTGCAACCTTGAGACGCACACCGCACTTTTTTATGTTCGTTGTCATTCCATAATTTTAAAGTGTGTCATAGCCAATAGTGTCATCACAATGTCTTGTTTCCTTCATTTTTATTTGTTTGTATATTGGCACCTTGCAGCTATTTCCTAATAGCTAATTAGTAATAATTTAATCGTGTTTTTGTATGTTGTGCTATTTTTTGTGTGCACTAAATAAATGATTTATCTATCTATCTATCTACATAGTAGCTTTTGTGTTCTAAAATTGAATTAGATCGCCGGTAGAAACAAAAGTTGGTTACGAGTACATTCGTATCGTATATTAATTCTTATTCAAATAAATAGTTTTATCTCCAAGGGTATTTATGTAGCAGTAAAATCAAACCCATTTTACGTTAGGGTAGATAGGTATGTATGTGTTCCGCCCTTTCATCCCACTTAAGCTAACCTAACCTAACCTTTTTTTGGATGTTTTAAAACACCATGTTCGCGCTCGATTTAGATTTAGCTGCCATAGTATAAATTAAATAGTACCCCAAAAGCTTTCACATGGCATAAGTTTCATCACTGTTGAGAGTTGGGACCAGACTCCATACAAAGTTGCCCGTGGTCTTTTGGCACACATATAATTTATAACCTGGATTAACACATAGGGTACTTTTAATCCCAGTAGTACGTTGCCGTGGGACATTTTCCGATTTCCACGCGAGCGAAGCCGCGGGCAAAAGCTAGTGTAAAATATAATTATGACTACTAACGTTAGACTTAGTCTAGGTAGTATTTTTAAATGAAAGTACAAAAATAATTGTTTGGTAATCTACTATGTCATGATGGCCCAGCGGTGAAGGCCTCGCCTCTCACGTGGACTTATAGTTAGGATAAGTCTGAAATCATCAACCATCATCACCGCGGTGATCAGTGCTCGTGCCTACTCTGTATGAAAAGAGGCCTTTGCCCAGCAGTGGGGCGGTAATAGGCTGGTATTATAATTTTATTATTAATTTATATTTACTAGTTGTTTCTGGAAGCAATCGGGTTGTAAATCACAGATTAATTATACGATTTGTTACAAATAAAATAAAATAATAATAAATAAAAAAATCTTTATTGATACAAAAACCTTTGACATTGCTTAAGACTAGGATACATGAAATGGTTAGCTAAAGGTCATACGGATAAGGTAAACCCTGACCCCTAAACTAGGTGATCCTGTGACTTAGGAGTCAGTGTTCTGCTGTCATTGTGATACCAGAAAGCTTTTTAAGTTGTGTTCTGAACATTACAAAAATAGTCATTGACAGTGCAGGTTAACAAAGTATGTATAATACAATCAACAACGAAGGAATATAGGAAACGACTTTTACGGTGTATATGTGTGTATATTAGAGTGAGGGATGTATGTGAGTGTTTGTGTAGTAGTGTTTAGCGTTTGCTTGAGGGTGTGTTGAAGTGTTTGAGAATGTGATGTGTTGCTGATATGTTCCAAATAAAGAGAAAATTCCAAACAGCAGTAGAACAGGTTTATATTATATATTAAAATACGCCTACTGCTGGTGGTGTAGTAATTTTTCTGTTTGAGCGTAGTCTTGATCGTGCAGCAAACTTTGTACATTGATCTTAAGTTCATGGTTGTTTATCCCAGCTATCTGAATGACTTTACATATATTTTTATAAATTAACGTACTTAGAACGTAAAATTGGCGCCTAGCGAATGCAGTTTTGTGGCTTACTGTCGGCCATACATTTTTTGCTTTGCGCTTAGTAGGATCTGAAGGGGGAATTTGCTTATGTATTCTGAGAGTGGCCCGAAGTACAAAGAGCTGTCTCACAGTAAGTAATTTGCAGTCTGCATATAATTGAGTAGTAGGGAATCTGTATGGTCTCCCAAGCATCACCTTGAGGACAGCTCTCTGCGCTCGCTCCACTACAATAAACTTGGTTTTAGCAGCTCCTCCCCATACCGGGATGCAGTAGGTGATAACGGACTGACAGAGTGCAAGATAAACCATTTTTAAAATGTTAATGTCTGCACAATGTCTCAGTGATTTAAAAATGTAGATAAGTCTTCTGACTTTTGAAGCAGTGTTATCTATTTGGTTATACCATTTCAGTCCGTCATCAATCACTACACCCAGGTACTTCGTGTGACTAACACGGGTAAGCGACGCACATGAGCAAGAACTAAGATCAGAGCACGTATGTGCCGTGATAACAAATTCTGGTGGAGCTTTGTTCCTATAATTCATAAAGAAGGGAATGAAATTTGTTTTGGCCACGTTCAGGGTGAGTAGGTTGAATAGCAGCCAGTTCATAACAGTTTTTAAGGACTGCTCTGCAGTATTCTTTACCTCGCTCCAAGTATTACCATATACCACAATCGCGGTGTCATCAGCATAAGTGAAGATTTGTGATTTATGTAAAGGCAGCGTGCATAGGTCATTAATGTAGATTTGAAAAAGGGTAGGTCCCAGCACGCTGCCTTGGGGGACCCCATATGTGACAGTTCCTTCGTCACTTAGGCATGAGTTGATTTTAACGGCCAATTTTCTGTTTTGGAGGTAGTCCTTGAAGAGTTCAAGAGGTTTGCCACGAATACCTATACACTCTAGTTTATAGAGAAGTGTGGGAACAGAGACTGTGTCAAACGCCTTTTTTAGATCCAAGAAAATACTGACGCATTTTTGTTGCTCGTCTAGTTTTTTTGATACAAACTGAGTTAGGTCGATAACTGCGTCTTCGGTAGAAATTCCTTTCTTAAATCCATACTGGTTGGGTGCTATAATTTTGTTCCTGTTAAGGTAATTAACTAGTCTACCGTTAATTAACTTTTCCATAACTTTAGAGAGAGCCGAAAGTACTGATATGGGTCTATAATTGTTGACACAGTCTCTGGCCCCACTCTTATGTATCGGGTGGACTATGGCCCTCTTGAAAGGTTCTGGGAACACTCCTTTTGTAATAGAAATGTTAATAATATGTGTTATTAGCGGGACAAAGGTGTTCCGACAAACCTTCAACAGGGTAGACGGTATTCCATCCCAGCCAGTTGCACTATCCTGTCTAAGGTTCATGATGGTGGACTCCACCTCTGATTCGTCCACTTCAAGGATTACAAAGGAATTATTAGAGGTTTTTTGTGTGATGGGCTGTTGAGAGGTTGCAGGAATTTTAGAGGCTAGCTCAGCTCCAATTGTGGCAAAGAAATGACATGCAGTGTTAATTGCTGCCTTTGGATCAGGTTTGGTATTCAGCAGTTCTGTAGGTGGTGCACATATCTTTTTTGTGTTTGTGATGTCTTTTATTTTATTCCAAAGTGCTTTGGGATTATGTTTTGCTTTATTTAGTTCGTGTTTGTCATGTAGTGTTTTAAGTTTTCTAAGAAGGCCATTGCAATAGTTACGGTACCTTTTATAAGTAATTTGTAGGATTAGATTATCAGCAGATTTCCGTGCTTTTTTGTGGAGTCTATCGCGGTGGTGAATACACCTCAATAGACCGGGGGTGATCCACGGTTTTAGGTTTCTGTTTATTTTGGGAACTTGGATTATTTTTGTGTGCACATTTATAATATTTTGAATTGTGCTTATTAGAGCAGTGGATGCAACGTTAGGGTCATCTGTACTTATGACTTGGGAAAAATCCTGTTGTTCCATATCTGTTTTGACACTTGGGTAGTCTATCATAGGAATTTTGTATGCCGGGACTATTTGTTTTACTGGTTTTGTGTCATCAATTTTTACAAGAAGCGGAAGGTGGTCGGTGATGTGAGAATCTAAGACAAGTACAGTTGTAGTTTTATTAGTTTTTAAGATAACGTGGTCAATACAGGAGTTTATTCTTGTTGGAAAAGAATGTGCAGGTAATAGGCCATGAGTAGCGTTGAGGGTTAAATAGTTGGCTGAGCGTTCATCTATATTGGAGGGTCTGATGTCTATATTGGCGTCACCAATAAGACATATATTTTTGTATTTATTAAGGGAGGTAAATACGTTATCCAGACTATTTAGGAAGAGCTCAAACCCTTGCTTTGTATTGTATGAGGGAGATCGGTATATGGCAATTATTGCTAATTCGTTACTAATTTGGCAGGTGAGACAGCTGCCATTTATGAAATCAGGTTCATCAATTGTGTATTGGATATGATTTTTGATATATAAAACTACACCGTCGTTTTGGTTTTTTGATTGTTTTGTATAGTGAGAATTATATCCCTGCAATACGGGTAAGTCTGTGATTTTGCTCAGCCAACATTCACTCAGTATAAGCACATCGCAGTTAACTTTAATTATTGCTAACAATGTTAATAATTCATCAAAATTCCTTTTTATGAATGAAATAAAATGTAAGTAAATATAAGTTCTAGTTACATTTTACTTATACATATACATTTATTTATTTCCCAAACAAATATGAAATACGAGCATATCTACCTACACAAATTAAAGTGCCAACCCTAGTGGGGAAGAATCCATGGCATGAGGCAGAATGCATTTACCCCACCGGCACCGGTGGGGCGATTTGGTGGGGCAAAGTGGAATGATTTAAATTAACCCCTTTGAGGGTGAAAACCCGGGGATACAGTTTGTATGAAAGATCTTATTCATTTGGTTTAGAAAACGCGGTATAAATTTATCTAGGTAATAATAAAGATGTAATCATACATTTTTCAAAACTGGATTCAAAGTATAGAAAGGGCGTTAAGCTTTTTTTTGCAACTCAACGACATCTTTTGGCCCAAAATGGTACTAATGAATACATTTTTTACATACAATTTAACAGAAATAACTTTTTTGAAATTTAATAAAATATAATCACATGTGACATTTAGTTTTTGTTTCATTGCAATCGTCTTATCCAATAAAAAGATATGCTAATTTAAAGTTTTCAAAGTCATACCCGTACCACCAACAAGCACCACGTTCCAGGCGGCAAGGGGTTACGGTACAGAGATGTGGAGCGTAAGCTGTCTCTAATATTAAGCTGGGCGGCCACAGTCCATAAATTACAGGGTACCACCCTCGAAAGAGCTGTGATCGACCTTGGTAATAAAAACTTTGCAAAAAGGCAAATATACGTCGCGCTTAGTCGTGTCAGAAGTTTGGAAGGCATGGTTTTATCAGATTTGGACGCCAACAAACTATTAGACCACACGGTGACAGATCATTGACGGAAATAACGAGGCTACGAAATCTGTCTTCTGACAATCAAGGCCACACATAACATACGACACAAGTAGCGCAATTTGATGCTGGGATGTTAAAGCCATTAAATAATTTATAGCCAGAGTACATCTCATGGCAATTCCAATAAGCCCAAACACGGCTAGGATACATTGTTTTATGACGGAGTTCCGGAACCGTCCTTCCGGTTTCATCTTCAGATCAGTTCGATGGTCATCAGAATTATTTATTTAAATGTGCTTCATAGTCGCTTAACTATTTTAATCGAGATATCTTATCGCCACCCGTGAAATACCTATCATTGAGGAATTCCGCTGGCAATCTGTGGTCTTCTTCATCAGTTCCACTTCACTAAATGATATTTTCTGAATGAAAATATTTAACTTGTTGCTGAAAATACCAAAATCGCTATGTGTATGCCTATAATATTTGAGGAGTTCCCTCAATTCCACATGGATTCCATCATCAGAACTGAATTTTGATAAAAATGGGATAGATCGGGTAGATATTATATAATATCCTTTCAAATAAAAAAAGAATTTTCAAAATCGGTTAATAAATGACGGAGTTATGAGGTAAAAAACATTAAAAAAAAAACGAAATGATAACCTCCTCCTTTTTGGGAAGTCGGTTAAAAATGAAAGCTATTACGATAGTGAGTGCATTACACCATTAATACGCCGATGTGTCCACCGCAGATGTGTTTCTTCAATATCTAATGACTAAGGAAGTGTGATAACATAGCTACTTTCCATCCTCCGATTCAATTTATACCTCGCTTATAATCAGTAGTAACCAGGAAATCTGTTCTCAATACCAGCAATAAGATATTCAGGATATAAAGTGCTAATTAACGAATGGAAGCTACCATCGGATGGCTTTCATGCACCGTTATGCTATAAACTGGGGTAGGCAGAGTACCAGCCCGAGATAATTAGCTCGGAGCTGATGCGGGAGATAACGTGTTTACCAGCAGGTTAGCACTTACTGCACGTACGAAGAGCTTATAATTAACTAGCTCATGCCCACAAGGCTTTGATTTATGATAGTAATATATCTCGACTTATCATCGATCAAATCAAGTGAGGTACTTCTACGAATTTCAGAGATGGCTTACGTATTTTCAAAAGTTCTCTTAAGTATTATTACCTTTCCGCGAAATTTTACTTATATCAAATGTAAGAAAAAGATCAGAACGAAACTTTTATCATCCCACAAAACAGCTTTTCAGATATACCTAGTACATATATAATATATTCGAGGAACAACTATATTTATGTATTAGCGACAAAGAGATTTTTTTAAAGATATTGGTATTCTCACGGTGGCATCACAATTCATCTTCGCCAACATTTTATAAATTAGACAATATATACACTTATATACTAAAAACATCACAATATTAACACCAGAAATGAGGACATATTACGAGCTCCATTTCACCGACTTCAGAACTCGTTCATAACTCATTTGTTGTAACTCATTTGTTGGCTTCCTTGCTAGATTTGCCTTTTAATGCGTTTAAAGCTAAAATAAAGTCCAACCTTTGTGAAAAGGCCGCTTTTTTTTTACCTTCAAAATGCGCCCGGTTTTTAAGGATAAGACCAGGGGAGTGCGGCATTCCTACCACACTAAAACCAACCCGGTGGTCACCATCTGCACATGGAAGGGGCACCGTTACATCTCAAAAGACCAATCCAGAACCCCCTCTGTGCAGCGCCTGTCAGGGCACATCTCTGGGGAGACTGTAAAGGGGTCTCCCCGGAATCTAACTGTGCGAATATGCAAGGCAGCACGTGACCACTATGCGCCATCTTTCCTGAGATCACTCAGTGGGCCGACAGAGTCCCCAATCTGAGCGCCCGTGATACCTAATTTCCGCCTGCCTTAAAGGTTGCAGGCGGGGTTTTGGCGTGATAGGCGTCGAGGCGGTTGCCTCCCCGACGCCTTCTCCTACGAGCGGGATCAGCCCTCTCACGATCCCGCTCAGCACCTCCTTCTGAACCATCACGGTCTCTTGTTCAAAGGCCTACTATTCTATCAACGACTACTGAAACGATAAGAATAGTTGGTCGCTGTGATTAACTCAAGACTGATGAAAGAATGTTTATGTTCTTTCTTCAGAATTAGCTTACCTACTGAAGTACTAACAGGTTATACGAGTTATATAATTGTTTATTTTATTGATTGAAGTAAATTTATTTTTATTTTATTTTCATTTATTATTGACATAATCTACTCATTACAATGTATTTTTTATGAGTTATATTGCAATATGTGGTTAGCTAGCGACCTCGACAATTGATCATATATAATTATTCTTGCCTGTGCAACCGGCAGCAAGTTTGCCATGCTCTCTTAGATGTCACTGCTTGCGCTTGCGGTAGCGTTGGGGAAATGAAATGAAATGAAATTGTTTATTCTGTAAATAGGATATTGAAATCACTTTTACACGTCATCTTTAAAAAATAATTAAAAATTAGCTAGATGAGTTCGGCGTTTCCTATTTGACTACTCTGAGAAGAAAGGCCGAAACAAACTCAGAGGTCACAGTCTCTTTTAAAGTCCAGACATAATCTTGGTCAGGCCATATGAGGACCATGTAGATTAGAGTCTGAAATGGTCTTTTGAGAGAAGAGTGGACCTGTCCTGTCAGTGCAAGCATTTGTCAGTAATCGTGGAGCTCAACCCAGAACTTAAGGAGCTCAACTCGACGAACAATACCAAAGAAAGGACACTTGGGTAGGCCGCATAAACTACTCAAACTGCCAGACCATCATCAAAACTAAATAAGAAAAAAAAAAAGAAAAAAAAGAATAATTAAAAAATCCACATAGTCCTCACATTCGCAAAATTTAAAAAAATATTTATAAAACTTTACCAAGTAATAATGTCATTTTGTATGTTATGTTTATATAACACTGGTATTGATTTTATGATTTTAGCACAAGGCTTAGCAGAGCGAGCAGCTCAATCCCAAGCTTTTTTATCTTCTAAATAATCTAAAATTTTATAGTACCCTTTTTTACAAAGTTTGGTTTTAATACAGCTTTTAAATCGTTTAATGGGTAAGTTTCGAATGTCGATGGGAAGTTTGTTGTAAAAGCGTATACATTGACCCATGAACGAGTTGCCTCTCTGTGGAGACGAGTGCGGTGTACAGCTAGGTTGTGTTTATTCCTGGTATTTAAACTATGAATATCGGAAATCTTCTTAAAATTAGATCTATTTTTGTGTACATACAAAAGGTTTTCAAAAATATATTGTGACGCTACAGTCAGAATATTTATTTCTTTTAATTTTTCTCGAAGGGAATCTCTCGGACCTAGGTTGTAAATGGCTCGAACAGCCCTTTTCTGTAGAACAAAGATAGTATTAATGTCCGAACAGGTTCCCCAGACAAGAATTCCATATGACATAAGACTATGAAAATAACTAAAATAAACAATTCGGGCTGTATCTACGTCAGTTATGTCTAATTTTTTTAACAGCATACGCGGCTGAACTTAGCTTTCCTGACAATTTTTCTATATGTGGGCCCCACTGTAATTTACCGTCAATAGTGATTCCAAGAAAAACTGTCGACTCAACAGGGTCCAGCTCTATTTCATTAACTTGAACATTGGTAGTTAGCTGCCTGACATTTGGCGTAATTTTATGAGTTTAGTCTTTTCTTCATTCAGGAGAAGATTATTTACATTAAACCAATGCACAACTTTAGAGAGCGCATCGTTCACTTGTTCAAAGTTGACTAACTGACGTTCGATTAAAAAAATAAGGGAAGTATCATCTGCGAAAAATACGATCTCATGACTATCCCTTATGTGGTAAGGTAAGTCATTTATATAAATTAAAAACAAGAAAGGACCTCGAATTGAACACTGCGGAACGCCCATGGTGACCGCAGATCCTGCAGATCTCTTGCCATTAACATCGACCCTCTGAATTCTGTTGTTCAGATAAGAAGTCAGAAGGTCGAGAGCCCCGTCCCTCATACCATAGTGGTACAGTTTCCTGATGAGTGTATCATGATGTACGCAATCGAAGGCCTTGGACAAGTCGCAGAAAATGCCAAGAGCATCTTGCGACTCTTCCCAGACCTCGAATATGCTCTTCAGTAATTCCACGCCCGCGTCAGTTGAACGACCCTTTGTAAAACCAAACTGTTTCAGATGTCGTAAATGATGAGCATTGAAATGTCTTACATTTGTTTCAAAATTAATTTTTCAAAGATTTTGCTCAATGTAGGTAATATCGAAATAGGCCGAAAATTCATAGGATCAGTTGTGGTGCCAGACTTGAACAGTGGAATTACTTTGTTTAGTTTCATCAGATCAGGAAAGGGGGTTGGGTTGCCTCCTTTCCTCAAATATGGGAAGGGGGGTACTTACTTATCTTTGCGTTATACTCGTGGACGTGTGCTGCTTGTGGTGACTGGTCGTCTTGCTGACCAATTGACCATGGTTTTTTCATTGTTATTGGTAACTGACTGTTTATTTATTTTAACTTCAATGGTCCTAGTTTATCATATGTGACTTCGAGTTACAGCTTTATTAGCTATATGTAAGCGGGCACGCCCTTTATGCCTGGAGGCTTTTATTCGGGTATTAAGTTCTGCTAACGTTTTTAGTTTTTATTTTCGCTTGAGTATAGATTTCGATGTTTTTGTTGGTAAATTCGCGACTTGGCGTGTGCTAACTGCCATTATGGAAAATAATTTGATTTAATGTTTTCTGTTGGTAATGTAAATTATTTTGCATACTATTGTATAGAATCATTTTTTTTTCCAACTTAACAGACAGCTTTGCTGCTGGAGAGTTTGTTGCGCCACTGCTTCTTCCTAGCTAAAGCACTAGGAAGTGGTGAAGGGCGGGCGTTTTTGGGGGACTATCTTATGTAATTTTAACGTAATAACGTTATAAACAAGACATCATAGAGAAACAAATTATAAATCCAGAGTTACACTTGTGCAACAAGAATAAATCGAACAGATTACGTGTGTCTCCGGATTTTTTATTTGTGTGTCTGCGATGTCTTGTTTTTAACTTTTTTGTCGTAGTTTGGTTTTAGTGTTTATAACTTTTATTTTTATTTAAATTATTTTGGGGTTATAATAATGTATATATTTTTTAAATGTGCTAATTAAGCCCTTCCATGCGTTATCCAACATGATATCATTTGCTTTCCCTTTTTGTTCTCTAAAGGGCAACATATTCAATTTAATGTGACATCACATTAAATGCCTATGACCAGCCCAGCGGACAATCATGACGCTTCCAACAATACCTCATTTTGTCAAATTATGATGAGGAGCTTAGAAGTTATGAGGGAACAGATGAACATATACATACATACCGGTCACAAACGTAACCCTCTTTTTTGCGTCGCCGTAGTCGGGTAAAAATAAGCCTCAGCTTACCTCTTTTGGCAATACGGGTGCGAAATTATATCGGTAAATATAAACTTCAATGCATAAGATACTAGTGTGAAAAAAAAAAGTCAACACCTCTTTCTATGCAAAAATGTATGTAAATCCAAGCCGGTTTGCTCATGAGTGTCCGTTGCAATCAATCGCCATTTATTACTTCAGGACCGGTCGGTGCAAACTCCGGTCCGGTCCGGTGTGGTAGCCGTTCCCACATCGTAACGGTACCGGCCCATTTGCGTTCACATACGGAATATATGACGACGTCCCTTATAAAAATTCAAGGTTCCGTATGAGACCGAGATGAACTCGTCATCTTCACATCTTTCACTTTGACAATTCCACTTCAGGGAATGTTCAACTAAATAATTGCGGAAATTTATTCTGATTGTTGGAATGCCAGAAGAATTATTTAAATTAACATTTCTTGGCGATTGTGCTCAAAAACAATAACACCTAATTGCAATCACATAATGTTATTAAACAACAACACATAACTTTACATAATTTAATCATCCCTAATTACGTTAGCTGCAATCGGAGGATTGAAAAAAAACCAAAAATGATTTTACTTAATTTAATTGAAATAAAATAATTACATTAATTATATCTTAAATTAGCCTAAGTGCCTATTCGAAGTATGAATATGGAATGGAATTTTACATAGTGACAATACATAATTGGGTAAACTAGGTCCGTGCGTCACAAAGTGCTATCTCAGCTCGCCGTTTCCGTCGTTCGTTAAAGCAGCGTATGTTTCTATAATAAAAGTATTGAGTGCTGAATGGGCGATTCCCCTTATGCAGCTGCGTGTAACACCCTACAAACAAATAACAATCATTTCAGACCAAAACATTTATTACCTGCCACACCGCCATTTTGAAACAATTACGTGAACAATGTATGAAGGTGTACAAGTTTATAATGTCAGGCGCACGTTCCTCAGAATATGACGCCTTTTATATCATAGTAAAACGTCCCGATTTAATGTCGTATTACGTTCTTCATTATATCTCGGCTTTATGGCCAGATAATCTTAGAATAACGTATCTCGAGAACATAAAATGTACTTACATAATATTTAATGGTGCAGTCATTTGACGAGCCATGTCTTTTAATTTCTTACTTTAGTAATTTATTAGTAAAGTTTATATTATTATTGTCATTTTATTTTTTAACTATTGCTACCTCCTACAAAGATTTAACAAAAATACTCGGTTGTGATAAAAAAACAAGCGCTGTCCTTTTTTAATTCATAAACTCCACACTTCATACATAATTGTTCTTTCCCTCAAATATGATCTATCCCCGTGGTATTAAAACGCAGAAGATCATAACGTAAAACATACGGAATCTCACAACTAATATCTATCGTCCTTCATCGTTTTGTTTTCAATCGTAGCATATTCTAAGAGGTGCTTATTTTTTGCGTGAGCTATCGACTGGTCGCTGGTCGCTGGTGGCGGCCGTTTAACTAGTTTTTTGCGTCGTTTCCTGAAGGTCCGGGGTTCAATCCCCTGCTCAGGAATGCTGCTCTTTGTTAGAGATAATGACTTGGCGATACGAGTTCCTAATGTAACGGTTTTTGCTTATGCTTGAGCCTATACGTTCTTATAAGTAGTAACATGGCTTCACGTGTACCTGTACGTAGTTTGTGTTACATTGTTGTGGTATGTGAGGGTTACATATCAAAGCTTCACGGTACAGGTTAAACCCACAGGCCTATTGTCTGTTATTTATACATAATAACATGCAAACTAAGACATTAGTATCAACCGTTAACTCAGGACAAATGCCTCTTTTGGTGAACAAAGATAATGATAGATTTACCAAAGAAATATAAACCATATAGGAAATAACTTGTTTACCGTCTAAGCTTAACACGTGATAAATGATTAATTCGCAATCAAACTATTAGCTGCGGTATATTGATACTTTTAAATATTAAATATATTTCGAGAGAAGTTAAAAATCCACTCAAATATTATTCTTTCTGTTTAAATATTGGATATAAAAACCGTTAAATGTTTTCAAATGAAATCGTTACATAGATATATTCTGATGGAAATGCAATGGTATGGCAATGGTTACATTTGTAACATTAAGTCCGAGGGGGTAGCTATATGAAGTTCGGCACCAATTACGTCATCAACAGATAATTACTCAAAGTCAAAGTCAAATCATTTATTTCAAATAGGCCCGTATAAGGCACTTTTGAACGTCAAAAATTTACAAAAAAAATTAATTGATTCTAGTTGCCCCTTCCAAAAGGTAGTTTTCGTATGGAGAAGAATGGGCAAGAAACTCCACCGTTACTCTTTTAAAATGTTTTACAATATTTTGTATAAGTACATTAGTTATAATTATATGTGAGGACGATGCACCTAGGATAAAATTATTATACCACAATAGGTAAAAAGAATTAAGAATTAAAAATGAAGCAACAACAGATAAACTAATTATGTGATAGATACATGGTGCTCACATATTTACAAACATTGTAAAAGTAGACGATCCTCCTAAGATTCCACAATTAATAAGTCAGTGTGCGAGGAATTGGTCATAGAATGTAAAATCAATGTCATATAATAAAAAATAATAATAAAATATACACTTAAATTTGCAACCAGTTTGATTTTGTCTTGATTCTAAATTATCCTATGGAGCAGGACCAGCATGTTTCCAAGCATTCTTATCTTTGATATCTTGGACTCAGGACTGTACCTACGTGGATGAGTACGAGGTTGAGAGGTAGGAAGTGAAAAAAGGTTCAAGGTTCAAAACTTCAAAATCAAATAACCCGAATCAAGTTACAGTCCATTTCGTTGAGTGCCGTCTAGCCGACCACTTCGACCACTTACCAGATATAGTTCTGCTATGTTTCAGGTGGAGTCGCGGGCCGGGACTGTGTTACACAGAGTTGGCGGACGATCATTTGCCAAGTTGTGATTTACGTGGCTTCACTTCATTACCTTGATGAATAGATGGGCAGGCGTCCTCCACTAATTACTTACATTGTTTTTGGAGGAAACAACTTAAAAAAATAAAGACGAATACTTTTATCTAAACTTTTTCAAAGATATTTGATTTCGTAGCAAAAGCCCATGTTTGCTGTAGTCAATATATTAGACACGTGCTTAAACTTGTTTTCATAGGCGAACGCCAGCAGTTCTGGCACGTCAAAAAAAAAATGCGAATGAGGGTAGGAAGCTGATTACAAACTTGCTCTTTCCAAGCGCTAGTTTTTACATTTCATTAAACAAATCTATTAGGAATTCAAGATTTGTGAAGTTCTAAGTGTTCCTTTTTTTTGACACATAAGTTCCCAGTTACACTTGTTCTTCCCCTGGACTTCAACCTGACCCGTCAGCATTCCAAACTAAAACTAAAACTCAAAACATTTATTTCAATTGAACCTTTTACTTTTGAACTGTCAAAGAGTCAGTCAGTTAGTCAGAAAGTTGAAGCTAGTTGCCCATTCCAAAACGTAGATCTCTCTGGAGAAGAACGGGCAAGAAACTCCAAGTAGACTCTTTTAAATATAGATATTACAAAATCCTGGGTACTTTACTCTTGTTGCTTCTATTGTATATATAAATATATATTTTTTTTTTTTTTTTTTAAACTTTGCCCCACCGTAAGAATTTCTCCTGTATCGTGGGTGCGTTTACAAACATTTATACTCATCATCATTTATTAAAATATAAGATTAAAAATAAGCCCGGGCAGATAAGAGAGGACCATTCTCAACTGACTGTATTCAATAATTAAAACTTGGTTAAATAGAAATAAAAAACGGTCTTATTTATAAACGCCTCTTAAATTTTAATCAATTGCTAAGCAATTGATTAGCAAAATTCTTATTCATAAACGCTATTTAGCGCTAAGAGGTCGCTAAGTAATTGATTAGTAGCTGTAAAAATTAAACACCACCGGTCCACTGTTAAGAGAATGCTAAGAGGCAAGATGGCGGATTTTTTTTCAATCAGCTGATCGATTGAATGCGAATTATGTGTGCTTCGAGGTAATTTAGTTCCTATTATCGAGATGTGCCGTTAATATTTATCGAGATAGTAAATATGGATTTCGACAATCTTTTACGGGATTTCAGAACGACTTAGAAGAATTAAATAATTTTGAAACACCGCGCCGGGCGCGAAGTACACGGAGGAAAACTACACTACAAAGCTCATTTATATCCCTTACGATGATGATTAGATACCTACTAGATAATATTCTGACTGCCTCGTTGGTCTAGTGGTCACAAGTGCTACTGCTGAGCATGAGGTCCCGGGTTTATTCAGTGTGGAATTTCTCAGTAGCAGCCCGGGGTCTGGATTTGTACCCTATTGATGGCAATAGGTTCGCCCCCTATTACATGGGACTTAAACATAACTGGCGAAATGTGGGTGTACTATAGGTACACCTCTGCCTAACCCTTCGGGGAAATAAAGGCGTGATGTTATGTTATGTTGATAATATTCTTCTTTCGAAGTACACATTATACAAGGATTTATAGGGAAAGTTCAATCAGAAGGAGGCTCAGTAGGTGCTCAGGTGGTTTGAAGAGAATGAGTTCATGAGGGAGCTCATCGGAGATAATGATTATCCAATGTGTTTTCCCATGTGCCCCTCATCTTATGGCGCTAGCTTTAAGGCCCAGACTAAAGAAAAGCCACGTTGTGGCAGTCACACAAATAACAAGAGACATTTTATAGAAAACAATTTATTTTGATACATAATAAAGCTACATTTTTGTTATAAATTCATTATTTTTGATTTCCAATATTCTTCCTCCAAAGACATGGTGCCATTCTTTTGTCATGCCACTCGCATTCCTCATCGTTTTCACGTAGCATGGTCTCCTCCCTCATCTTTGCGAGGTTGAATCATATTTAGTGGCTCATAGCAGCAGTTAAAGTTGCTGTAAACAAGTATAGTAATTGTTATTAAAAGATACTGAAAACCTGATGCAAAAACAATAGGAATTAATAAAACAGACACAAGTAGTTACATACATTTCTAAAATAGTATATTCGTGTTAAGAAGCAAAAAGGATATGAAAATACATAAGTGATAACATTGTTACTTCTACTTTAACATTCACTTGGTCAGTTTATATTATTAGTAAGTAGATATAAATTCAGAGATACATACCTTTTCCTGTTTACTCCAATTATTGGAGCATATTATTTTCATTGCTATCATCGCAAAAACAATTAAATAAACTTATTAAGTAATATTATTCAATTTTATATTTTCCGATGACATTTTTGACTTTTGTCTGTCAAAGTCACGACAGATACAGAAATCGTGGTTTTGACAACTTTATTCTTAAAATTCTGTTTTTTAGTCGACTATTTTGGTTATAATCTGTGCCGAACGCATAATTTCACCTCTATTTCGTTTCGCAACTAATCACTTGCTAACTAGCGTTTATAAATAAAGAAAAGTTAAGCATTGATTAAGAGCTAACCATTTGCTTAGCTAAACAGTGGCTAAGCAGTGATTAGCGAGATTTTTATAAATAAGGCTGTAAGTTCGTAATCATAATTACGATACAATCATCCAACTTATAATGTAACTAGCTTTTGCCTGCGGCTTCGCTCGCGTGGATGTCGGGAAATGTCCCACGGCAACCTACAGACGCCAGCACATCAACCCACATCCTATCTGTCAAATTTCTATAATAGATTTTCGACTTTATCACCAAAGCTTAAGGTTCAAAGTTGCAACTTTGTATGGAGTCTGGTACCAACTCTCAACAGTGATGAAACTTATGCCATGTGAAAGCTTTTGGGGTACTATTTAATGGCAGCTAAGTCGAAATCATGGTGTTTTGGAACACCCCAAAAAGGTATAAGTTTCATCCTTTGATTATATACTTGTCTAGATGATACATTGACCGTACCGAAACGGCCCAAATAAAGTCTACTATATTTGGTAGACTCGCATTCTCACCTAAGTCAGTGTCATTTGAATCACTTAGGGTCTTAAGGATAACGTGCTCACGAAAAATAATTAATTTAGGTTTTATGTAGGTAACTTACCTACACAAAACAAATGAATCATGCACTAAATAGTATTTTTGTTAGTTCTTTCTAATATTAGGTCTTTACCTATGAAATTGCCGTTCTGCAGTACTGGCTATTTCAAATCAAAATAATTTTTGTTTGGCTAAGAATTCTAATTTCAAATTAATTTTATTTTAAAAACATGTTTTTTTTTTTCAAAAGTAGTCATTTGTTTATGGATTAGTGTTACATTTTCATCGCATTTCAATCTTTTTCGTCATCATAGATACGTTAAAAATTTGAGTAATTATGGAATGTGAGTACCGTCGTAGCAGCAACGCGGCACAAGCGACACGCAACATAAACGACGTTTACGGAGCTAACACTACAAACCAACGCACCACCTGTTATTGGTTTGCTCGCTTCCGTTCTGGAAATTTCGACCTGAAGAATGAACCTCGCGGTCATCCGAAGACTTTGGTCGACAATGACGAATTAAAGGCGATTGTGGAAGCTGATGATACACAATCTACGGCTGAATTAGCGGCAGCTTTCGACGTTAGCGTCAAAACAATATTGGTCCATTTGCGTCAAATTGGCAAGGTAAAAAAGCTTGACAAATGGGTGCCCTACGAACTCAATGATCGCCAGCGCGAAGTACGCGTCGAGACGTGCCTTGCACTGCTCAACAGACACACAAATGAAAGAATTTTGAACCGCATTGTTACCTGCAATGAAAAATGGATTCTGTTTGATAACCGCAAGCGCTCAGCAAGTTGGTTGGATCCTGGTTCAGCCCCTAAACAATGCCCTAAACGAAAACTTACCCCTAGAAAAGTGATGGTCACTGTTTGATGGTCTAGCGCCGGTGTGATTCATCACAGCTTCTTACCAAACGGGGTGAGCATTACTGCAGATGTGTACTGTGAAGAACTGAACACAATGATGGAGAAGCTGGCACATCTCCAACCAGAATTGGTCAATCGCTCGTCTCCGCTGCTCCTGCACGACAACGCGCGATCTCATACTGCACAGCAGACGGTCTCCAAGTTGCAAGAACTGGGGTTGGAAGCTCTCCGTCATCCGCCCTACTCACCAGACCTTGCGCCTACAGACTACTACTTTTTCCAAAATTTGGATAACTTCTTGGCGGGAAAAAAATTCAATACCCGAGAGGCAGTACAAATGCCTTTGAACAATTTGTTGCCTCCCGTCCAGCTGATTTCTTTAAGAAGGGCATCAATAAACTGCCACTACGTTGGCAAAGATGCATTGATTGCATGGGTGATTACTTCGATTAATACAAATAAAAAATACATGAAAAAAATTCGTTTAAATTTTTTCATACAAAACGGCAATTTCATAGGTAAAGACCTATTATTTTAGGTTTCAGATTTCCTACGGATTCCGTACTAGCAAATCGCTGGACAGACATTATACAGCGGACACGAAACGAAGACCAGTGGAAACCTCACAATACTTCATATTTTACAAAAAAGGGATATCGCAAGCTAAAGAATGGATCGGTACCAAGCAAGGTACGATATGTAATAAACCAAATTTTTTTTCGTTGTATTTTTTGTGGTTACTAAATGAAATAAAACACTAATATACAAAATTATTATTTTATTGAACCTATTTTGTAAAACCTTCATCTTTTTAAAAAATGGTGGAAGGTAAGTTAATAAATTTGGAGCAGGCATCTCTAAACACGCACACCTTGACAGTTTGACTACAATAAGTACACAAGCGGTACTCACACATAATTATCATGCAATTGGAAAAGGTTTTTGCGCGTCGTTTGTTTGCATTGCTCCATCTAGACAAGTATATAATCAAAGGTTTCATCACTGTTGAGAGTTGGGTCCAAAATGACGCAAGGGTATTGAATGCGTTGAAGATGTCCAAGGACAACGCTAACGTCACCCTGCCCCGGGACACCGTTTCTCCCGCACGGCACGGCGAAACTAACCTAATTTAACCAAAAAGGATACCTACCTACCTTACCTACCTACATACCTACCTAAATACCTACCTACATACCTACCTACCTACATACCTACCTACATACCTACCTACATACCTACCTACATACCTACCTATCCTATCTACCTACATACCTACCTACATACCTACCTACATACCTACCTACATACCTACCTATCCTATCTACCTACATACCTACCTTCATACATACCTACCCACATACCTATCTACCTACATACTTACCTACATACCTACCTACACTAACTACCTAAACTATTTATTTGAATAAGAATTAATACTACGATACGAATGTAACCAACTTTTGTTTCTACCGGATTAAATTTTAGAATACAAAAGCTGCTAATGGTGCCGATTCTCTTGTACACCGGACTAAACTTACTAAACTATCACTAAAATTCTTTACTTTTGACTATGAGAATCTTAACACTATTCTGCAATATAAAGTCTCTAAACTTAAAAATTATTTTGACACAACTAAATCGAATTTGACAATCGCGACTCCACGTGATACATACTTTTTACATGCCTACCCCGTGAATTTTTTTAGAGCCGGGGGTGCGCACGGGGGCAGCCTCGACGTGTTTTATATGGAATTTTTCACGTTTTGCATGGAAAATAAGAAAAATTATTACCTACGTGTTTATAATTAGGGGGTCGAAATTTTCATTATTTTTGCGATAGGACACACCATTTTCGAGATATAAGCAAAAGAAAAAAATATATATACAGTAGTTTTTGCACCTGAAGTCGAGGTGTTCGTGTGAATTTTAGTTCATGACGACTAATAGTATTCCACATTTAATACACCATTTTTAAACCGCGATTAAAAATGGTCAGATTTAGTTAGACAATTAAAATTTTAGGTTAACGTCAAATTCAGAATAGCAAAATTGTCATTTTCACTAAATTAAAATCTCAGTGCCATCTCAGTGCTGTCAAACTAAAATATAGTTAAGTTGCGTCACTTTAGTCTATTTCAGAATGGGAAATCATCGTTTGACAGGAATAAACTAAATTTTAGTGATTTTTAGTCTAGTTTAGACGGCTATGTGACAAGAGAATCGGCACCATTGTGACTTAACTGTGATAGTGAGATATATTCCATCGCGTACTTTTTAGTAGGGAATAATGATTACTTTAATCATGTAAAAAATATGTACATTTTTTATGTATCATCAATAGTTTTCTCAGCGCACGCCAAACAATGAATGTTATAGGCTATGTTACTTTGGGTTACATTACTGCAATTTTCAAATTCTTTGAAAATAAATTTTAGCTTATGTTACTTCCTGATAATTTAGCTTTCTATCGGAGAAAAAATGGTTGAAATCGGTCCAGCCTCTTCCCATGCGTTAATGATTTGTTTTGTGTGTGTGTGTGTGTGTGTGTGTGTGTGTGTGTGTGTGTGAGTGACGCCGGCGTCGGTGTGCGACGTGCTTTGGTGTCGATCGTGTAGGATGTTATTGCGATTAAAATGATTGACCATTGGATTTAACATTACTTTTTCAAACACCTTGCTGAAAACCGGCAACACGGATACGGGTCTATAATTATTCGTGTCTTTACTGTCCCCGGATTTGAAAAGTGGAATAACTTTACTGTACTTCATTATATCCGGGAATACCCCTCGATCTACACACAAATTAAATATTAAAGCTAAATAGGGTGCAATTGTCTCAGTAATTGATTGACAAACTTTATTAGACATGCCCCACAGATCTTCGATAATTTTGATTTTAAGTTGCTTAAAAGCCTTTACAACGACCACAGAGTTTATATGTTTAAATTTAAATGTCATGGTACAGGCTGAAACATTCGCTCTTAATAAATCAATAGCAAGTAAGGGGGAGGAATTTAAAGTTCCTGTAGTTTTAATTGGAATATTGGTAAAGAAAGTTGCTAATTCCTGAGCAACATCGATGATATCGCTAATGAGACCGCGGGAAGTGTCTAGTGTGTAATCAGTGTTATGTCTTTTGTTCTTGTTCGTTTCATTGTTAATAATTTTCCAAACTATCTTTATTTTATTGTCTGCTGGTTTAACCTTGTTGCTAATGAAAGAAGCTTTAGCTGTTATGCAGATATTTTAAAAGTTTTAGAATAAGAAGTAACATACTTATTTAAAGTTTCCGTATTAATATACGTCTTAAGGCCATACAGTTCAAATAATCTTTCCCTACTTTTCCACTTTGGCCTTTAGTTGCCCAGTCACTGAATAATATTATAAAAATCTTAAAAGCCTTATTTATAAAAATCTCGCTAATCACTGTTTAGCCACTGTTTAGATAAGCAAATAGTTAGCTCTTAATAAATGCTTAACTTTTCTTTATTTCTCTTCAAACCAACTGAGCACCTACTGAGCCTCCTCCTGATTGAACTTTCCCTATAAATCCTTGTATAATGTGTTACTTCGAAAGAAGAATATTATCTACATAACATAACATCACGCCTGTATTTCCCCGAAGGGTTAGGCAGAGGTGTACCTATAGTACAAACACATTTCGCCAGTTATGTTTAAGTCCCATGTAATAGGTGGCGAGCCTATTGCCATCAATAGGGAACAAATCCAGACCCCGGGCTGCTACTGAGAAATTCCACACTGCCCGACCCGGGAATGGAACCCGGGACCTCATGCTCAGCAGTAGCACACGACCACTAGACCAACGAGACCGTCAGAATATTATCTAGTAGGTATCTAATCATCCTCGTAACGGATATAAATGAGCTTTGTAGGCCTTCCTCCGTGTACTTCGCGCCGCGCGCCGGTGGTGTTTCAAAATTATTTAATTCTTCTAAGTCGTTCTGAAATCCCGTAAAAGATTGTCGAAATCCATATTTACTATCTCGATAAATAATATCGGCACATCTCGATAATAGGAACTAAATTACCTCGAAGCACACATAATTCGCATTGAATCGACCAGCTGATTGAAATAAAATCCGCCATCTTGCCTCTTAGCATCCTCTTAACAGTGGACCGGTGGTGTTTAGTTTTGACAGCTACTAATCAATTGCTTAGCGACCTCTTAGCGCTAAATAGCGTTTATGAATAATAATTTTGCTAATCAATTGCTTAGCAGTTGATTAAAATTTAAGAGGCGTTTATAAATAAGACCATGTGTTTTTCTTAAAAGAGTTATTTAACTCTGTTTGCACTAATGAAAACAATTGTTCATACAAAATATTGCCATTGGACATAGGCCCTGAGCACTCAACGTAAAGTGCTATTAAACCTATTTCAATTACCCGATGTTACTAGTTTGATTTGAATCTGCACTTTTTGCATTGGTGTGTTGGACTCAAAAATAACGGTTTGACCGCTGTGATCAGAAGGGACATCATTTACAATGACTTTATCTAAATAGTTGCAGCAACAAAAGACATTATCAATACATGTAGCAGTAGTCGAAGTTATTCGCGTTGGTTCTAAATACACATTTGACAGATTGAATGATTTAAAGAGGCTTAATAATCTACTACTATTTGAATTATTTTCTAAAATATTAATATTGAAGTCACCACAAATAACTACTGATTTATTACCAGTTGCAAATCTGGCCAAAACATCTTCCATTATCATTTCAGCCGAAAGACGTCCACTGCTGGACATAAGCCTCCCCCAAGCACCGCTACTTCGACCGATTCTGTGCCTCCCGCATCCAGCGGATTCCTGCGGCCTTTGCAAGGTCACCGGTCCATCTTGTGGAAGGGCTTCCAAGAACCTCAAGGTTGGATTCCATTTGAAAAGAACATTGAGTGGTGCTAAGAGTCATCGGGACCTCATCGTTACACATTTCTACTAAGTTGTTTGCAGCAAGGATATGTTCCTTTATTTGTTTTTGAGAGCTCACATACTTAATATAAAGTAAATGTACGCTACACTCTTCAATAAATGTTTTTACTGTCTTCTAATTTAATTTGATAGTTTTTTAAATGTATTTATAAGAAAAACACGTTATTTCCTTAGTTTATTATAATTGGAACTGTGTTTTTGTTGTTTCCTGAATTTATTGCATTTATTTATGATTTTTTTATATTTTTTTATTTTATTTTGACTTACTTTATAACAACTATTATTATGTTTTTATATTTATATATAAAAACATAATAATAGTTGTTATAATCATAAATCTCAATATAATCATTAATCTTCAGTAAGGTCTATTATTATTAAGGAATGAGGGTTGCAATTGGAGTAAATAATTCATCACATAAGTTATTAGTTTCCTCAGCCTGAGCACAATTTTTTTGTTTCTGTAACTTAGTAATTCGTAGAATCATATTCGTAGAATCATATTCGTAGAATAAACCCTCACTTGACCAACCTGTCAACCCAGGCCTAACAATTAATTGAGTAAACTATTAACATCGTACACATAAATATCCTCTGTACAAATCATAAACGACTTGCCAACTATCCAACATGGCGCCGGGCGCCGGATGGACAACCAGCTTTTTTGACAAACAACGATAATTTCCGGATGGGATACTAACACAAAATAAACCACTGGCTGCCATCACAATATCTCATTATAATCGTGAGAACAAAATGCTGAAGAGTCGCGAAGTTTATGTGCAAATCTCATGCATATTCATTAACATTCCGGCACATATTTTCTGCAAATAAATGATTCTTATTCGTATTCTATCTTTACTGAGTAAATGATATATTATACATACTATTATGGATACTTTATACACCATCACTTGTATATTTATTGCTTCGTGTTGTGAAAAATAAATTATACCTAAAATAAAACCAAAAGCTCTCCACACTATAGATTCTTACGTCAGGAACTCAGGAAGATAGTGCCATCCACGAAGACGCGCCCACTCTTCTTCCTAATCGCTTACAGTACAGAAATCGCGTTTAGGAAGAAGAGTGGGGTGCGTCTATATGTACGAGTATATCTACCAACGAACATTAGCTATTCTAATTGATATCTGAACTCCAGCCAGTAGAATACCGAATGAAATTAACTTTTGATAGAGATACGATTATATTCTAAGAAACTCCTAATACGAGATTCACAATTTTCAAAGGGCATAAATCGAACAGATTACGTATGACTCGATCTCTAATTTATGTCTGTGATATCTTGTTTATACCTTTTTAGTTGACTTTTTGTCGTAACTGCGTTTTAGTTTTTATAACTTATATTTGTATTTAAATTATTTTGGGGTTATAATGTATATATTTTTTAAATGTGCTAATTAAGCCCTTTCATTTGATACCCAACATGACATCATAAATTAAATTAATCTTATTATGATACTATTAAGATTGCGCGATCAATCGCTTGACAGCGCGGACGTATCTTGCTTAGCTTATTATGATACTATTAATTATTTACAAATAAAATTGTTAGAATCATTTGCGTCGTCAGTGATATAAGTGGGTCGCGAGTGAATATTACGAGGTTACTGACTTTGTGTAAGAATGAGCTAATGTATTTTTAAAGACAAATAGTGTTTCTGTGTTAAATATGTCTAACACAGGATCTAGCCCGTTTGGTCGTAGCCATCTAGTATCTCGAAGTCCTCCGCCGACACCAGCTCAAGTTTTCCAGCCTATAGACCCAAATCCACCACCTCCCTTGGAGAATGAGCTACCGACTGAAGTTATATCTACGCCGGAGATACAGAAATGGATGGGGTCGATAGAAAAAATCCTAAGTGAAGTATGCAGTTTAGTCGCTGAGGGAAAAATGAACTCGGAACAAAAGGTTCGTGTAGCCAATCTTTGCCGTAGTGTCTCAAATGGCGCATCACAGATGGCTGTTTTATATCAAGCCTAAAAGCAAAAACCATTCAAGCCCATAGTACCGTTCAGCACTTACAGCAACAACAGAACATCGCAAACTCTCTCCTACAGTTCAAAGAAGTAGTTGAAGGCATCTCAAACCCTCCAGAACCTTTTTCGTACGCTAATATGGCCAAAAAAGGCTCGGATAACTTTGTACGCCCAGCAAATTTAAGCTCAGTTGCCATTTATCCCAGCGACAAGACCAAATCCAGTGACGATACCAAGTCTCTCGTACAGAAAATTATTTCGCCCGGGGAACTTAAACTACATGTTCGTGGCCTTAAGAAAGTAAAAAATGGAGGTGTTCTCATCAGTACCGACTCCAAAGAGGACATTCAAAAGCTCAGAAGCTCAGAAAAGCTCGCTTCTTCGGGCCTTAAGGTAGAAGAACCATCAAAACGGCGCCCAAGAATCACCGTTATTGGAGTCCCGGTAGCCCTGACTGATAAGGAGGTTTTTGACTGCATCTATGAGCAAAACCTTTCAGATAAGATGATAACTCGTGAGTCGTTTGAAGAACAAATTAAATTGAGCCATAAATCTGGAAAAAAAGACCTCCCTAATTGCAATTACATACTAGAAGTGCCAGCTAGCATCAGGAAGATTCTAGTGAATCAAGGAAGAATATTCATCAATTGGACATCATGCCCAGTACGAGATTTCACGATCGTTACTCGGTGCTTTAACTGCCAGCAGTTCGGTCACGCGGCCAAGTTCTGCCGTGAAACTAGCCCGACGTGCAATCACTGCGGAGAGACTGACCACTCTTTTAAGGAATGTAGCATTAAAACCAGTCCACCCAACTGTGCGACGTGCAAACGTTTTAAGAGAAAAACGGATCATAAAACTGGTGATGTAAATTGTCCAGCACGAAAATATGCCGAGGACAACTATATCCATTCGATAGATTATGAAGGCGCCTAAGAGCGCTACCTATTAACCTATCTATTAAGCACACCAGTAGTAGTTTTTGTTTGTTTATATTTGTTAGTTATTCATTTATCATGACTGATCAATTACTTTGTGACCTAGATCAATTTTCTGTGTCTGAAGAAGAAGTTGTAATGTTGATGAGTGTAAACACCTCTTTCCTTTGGGAGAGAAACCGCTGACCTTACTCACACAAAATATTCGCAGCATAAATCGAAATATAAATGGTTTTGAAATATTGCTACAGAACCTAGGTATAAGTTGTGACATTATTGTCCTAACAGAATGTTGGTTGTCAAACCAAACTGTTATACCATCATTAGACGGATATGTTTCGCATAAAACCAACAGAAACATCAACCAGAATGATGGTTTAGTTGTATATGTTAACAATAATTTAAGTACAACTGTAGAAGAACCTTTGCTACAAAAAAGTAATTGCTCACTCATTAAAATTAATTCAGATACGGTAGTTATGGCTATATACAGACCTCCTTCTCAAAATGTCGAAAATTTCTTAGAGTCACTAAACGTACAGTTACAAAGTCTTACAACTTTTAAACACATAATACTAATGGGGGACATCAATATCAACATTGCTTCCGGGAAAATGGATATACATCCACATAACTATCATAATATCTGCTCATTCCACGGACTCTTGCCAGCTCATTACCACCCCACGCATCAAAGCGGTTCGTGCCTGGATCATTTCATCATAAAAACAAATAACCCAACCAAAACATTTGTTACTAACTCTTCGCTTACTGATCACCAAGCAGTTTTACTAACATTGCAAGTTTCTTTACCCAGAAAAAATTGTTTACGTAGCTATACTAAAGTCAACATGACACACCTCGAAAAAGACATACGTAACATTAATTTTGACCCAGTTTATAATTCTACCGATGCAAACATTTCTATTAATTATTTTATAAATTCACTTCACTCTGCAATAATAAAACGTACAGTTGCTAAAATAACGCCAAGGAAGTATAAGTGCATTAAACCTTGGATTACACCCGGACTTGTTCAGTGTATTAGGCATAGAGACAAACTTCACATAAAGTCCAAACTTGAGCCTGAAAATGAAATTCTTTCCATTACGTATAAAAGATATAGAAACTTCTGCAACAACCTTCTGAGAAAAATAAAAAATGAATATGATAGAAAAGAACTGCAGAAAGCAGGCAAAAATAGTAAACTTATTTGGAAATTTATAAAAACAAATACATTTAGAACAAAACAACCTGAACCTCCACTTGACTTATTGACAATAGAGAACAACCCAATCGAATCAACAAATAAAGTAAATTTAAATTTTTCTAACGTAGGCAAAACTTTAGCAGAAAAGACCATACAAGCTAGAAGTTCTTTGAAAACCAAACACATTCTATTTACTATGAGAAATACTAACCTGCCAGCTACTAACATAAACATTTACGCGCATAAGTGCGGCACGTATGCTGACAATGCATGTAATTGTCCTACTTTAGCAAAAACCGATGATATGAAATATCTTGGTGTAACGATTGACACAAATCTGAATTTCCGTAAACACATCGATTTGTTATGCACTCGAATGAGTAAATAAATAGTAAATTGATATACATTTTTAAGAATTTACGATATATATCGGACTACAAATTAATTAAACAGGTCTATTTAGCTTTGTGTCAATCCATTCTCATTCATGGGGTGGGGCTGCTAAATCAATCCTTCTGCCATTAGAACGCGCGCAGAGAGCTGTCCTTAAGGTAGCCACCTTTCGCCCATTTATATTTCCCACACACGAGCTTTACACGACATGTAAGGTTTTAACCGTACGTCAACTCTTTATATTGAATATAGTACTGCACCAGCATAGCAAACTTCCTTATGTCCCAATACCTATAGATAAGAGAAGAAAAGACTTAGTTTGCATAAAGCCTCAAACTAGACATACTTTTATAAATAAATTTTATGTATTTTTAGGTCCGTTCTTATATAATAAAATCAATAAGTCTCTAAGTATATATAGTGTAAATTGTAAAAAATGTAGTGAAATGTTGAGTGAATACTTAGCGACATTTAATTACTCAGACACTGAAAAATTGCTAGAAGTAATGCAATAAGTTTATTAATGTTAATGTTAAGTCAATTTTTATTTTAAAATATAATTATTATGTATCAATGCTAGCTCTATGTTTAGTAACATAATAGTCCACTACAGCACTCAGCGATGTTAAGTGATGGCCTGAAACACAGGTTTGAATAAACCTACATCAGGCAGGTCGCTATTGAATTCAGAAGGCTTTTAACCAATATAAATAAATAAGTTATACACTAGACTTATTTTAGGCATAGTTTAATATTTTCCTCCTAATATTAATATGTAACTTTGTAATGATGTAACTTCTATGTAATTTATACTTATGTGAACTTATGAATAAAATAAATAATAATAATAATAAATAATAATAATAATAATAAGCCCCCTAAACAACCACACGTCCTGATTGACCATCTAATCACGTGGGGGGCGGACACACGAATGAGAAATTACTGGCGTGGCTAACGTGGCTCTGGAAACCCACTTAACATGGAGACTAGATCGAAGAAAATACGTATAGGACCGCTACCCGAGGGCAATCGTCGGGGCGCACCTGGGGCCGATGCTGGGTGTCTCAGCATACGACCCATCGGCGGTGGGGGACTGAGCAGGCGGGTTCTCCCCGATAAGAATACTACAGCCGAACCGACAGACACCTCCGTTGGCTTTAACCAATGGGCCACTCCAGGTATTTATAAAAGTAGAGCGAGACTATACGAGTTATATGGTTTGAAAAAATATAGGTTTGATACTCCTTTCGTAGAGTATGTCAAAAATTATTCAAAATTATTTAAAAAGGTTAGTGCTTTTGCTAAATCTAAATTTTTAAGCGATAAAATTAAAAATTCCAATAATAAAGTAAAAACCACTTGGAACATTATTAATAATGAAATGGGTAAATCGGTTAAGCAAGATAAACAACTTGAGATTATGGTCGACAATAAATTAGTTACTAAAGCAGCTGACGTAGCTGAGGCGTTTAATGAGTTTTTTGCAAACATACCTATAACCACGACTCGCTCCTTAAATTCGTCCCCGTCTAAAGCTGAAAACCTTTTGTTTAGTAGTGTGTCTAAAAGTAGTCGCTTATTCAGCTTCGAACATGTTACGCCGCGTGATGTAGTTAATGTTTTTAACACACTCAAGTCAAAAAACACTGGTGATTACTGGGGCATCTCCATTAAACTTTTAAGCAATATAATAGACATCGTAGCCCCATATCTAGCTGTTACTTTTAATAAATGTGTTGATTTAGGAACTTTTCCTGACCTCATGAAGAGTAGTAAAGTCATACCATTATTTAAATCAGGTAATAAAAATGATGTTGGCAATTTCAGGCCTATTTCTATCTTACCAGCATTTAGCAAAATATTTGAAAAGTTAATACTCAAGCAGTTGCTAATCCATTTTAATTTAAATAGCCTCCTCCATAATGAACAATATGGCTTTACAAAGGGTCGTTCGACCACAGATGCGGGTGTTGCTCTGCTGAAACACATATTTAACGCATGGGAGAACTCGCAAAATGCTATTGGGGTTTTCTGTGATCTCTCCAAAGCCTTTGATTGCGTGCACCATGACACGCTTTTGCGTAAACTGCGTCATTACGGTGTGCAAAATGAAGCTCTCAACCTTATAAATTCTTATTTACATAATAGGTCCCAATGTGTAGATGTTAATGGTGTGAAATCTTCCGGGCTGCCAGTTCAGTTAGGTGTGCCTCAAGGCTCAATACTGGGTCCATTCTTGTTCTTAGTCTATATCAATGACTTACCATTCTATTTAAAGGGTATCTGTGAAGTTGTACTGTTTGCAGATGATACGTCACTTATTTTTAAAGTAGACAGGAATAGACAAGACTTTGACGATGTAAACAGTGCACTCTCAATGGTTACGGATTGGTTTTCGTCAAATAACCTAGTTCTCAATAGCAAGAAAACCAAATGTGTAAAGTTCGCCCTTCCAAATGTTAGAAATCTAGGACCCAACATCGTCTTAGATAATGAGTCACTTGAAACTGTAAACACGGCAGTTTTTCTGGGCATAACAGTAGATGCCAAACTTCAGTGGGGCCAACATATATCGAGCCTAGCGGGAAGGCTCAGTTCGGCCGCCTACGCCGTCAGGAAAGTAAGACAATACACTGACGTTGATACAGCTCGGTTAGTCTATTTTAGTTATTTTCATAGCGTTATGTCCTACGGTATTCTGCTGTGGGGCAAAGCTGCTGATATTCAAAATATATTTGTCCTTCAAAAACGAGCTGTTCGAGCAATTTACCAGCTCGGTGCCAGAGTTTCTCTGAGAGATTTTTTCAAAGATATCGGTATCCTCACAGTGGCATCACAATTCATTTTCGCCAACATATTATATATTACACACAAGTGTTATACACTTATATACTAAAAACAGTGATATTCACAATGTTAACACTAGAAATAAGGACAAACTACGTACTCCCTTTCACCGGCTTCATAAGGTTCATAACTCATTTGTTGGGCTTGGTATAACCTTTTATAACAAGCTACCTTCTTCTTTGCTAGATTTGCCTTTTAATGCGTTCAAAACTAAAGTAAAATCCAACCTCTCTTCAAAGGCATACTATTCTATCAACGACTACTTAAATGATAAGAATAGTTGGTCGCTGTGATTAACTCAAGACAATGTTTAAATGTTCTTTCTCCAGAATTAGCTTACTTACTGACAGGTTATATGAGTTTATATAATTGTTTATAATTTTACTTTATTTATTGTTGACATAATCTACTCATTACAATGTTTTTTTTTATGAGTTGTATTGCAATATGTGGTTAGCTAGCGACCTCGATAATTTTTTACTTTACCTCAATGGTCCTAGTTTATCAATTATAACTTCTAGTTACAGCTATATGTAAGCGGGCACGCCCTTTATGTCTGGAGGCTTTTATTTAGATATTGTTTTCGTTAAGTTATTTTTATTTCTGCTTGAGTATAGTTCTCGATGTTTTTGGTTGGTATATTGGCGTGTGCTAGCTGTCATATGGCTATTAATTTTATAATTTAAATTATGTTTTGTGTTGCGTAATGTAAATATCATTTTGCATACTATTATATAGAATCTTTTTTACTGAACAGACAGCTGTGCTGCTGGGGAGTTTGTTGCGCCACTTCTTCTTCCCAGCTAAAGCACTAGGATGTGGTGAATGGTGGGCGTTTTGGGGGACTGTCTTATGTAATTTTGACGTTCGAAAAGTGCTGATTCTCAGCCTAGTTTGAATAAATGACTTTTGAATTTTGAATTTTGAATTTTTGACAGACTAGACAATAGTGATGACAGTAGAGCAGTTACATCTGCCTTGGCTGTTTCACAGGCGGCATCAGCTACTCAGCCTGTGACCACTAAGGCGGGAAAACCCAGAGTGCGCATGAAATGGACTGAAGATATGAACATATTCATTATGCGCACATACTACTATATTACAAAACTTGAGGAGGACAGAACAATGTACTGCACACAATTATTCGAACATTTTAAATTACAATACCCAGACATTAATGTAACAGAACAGAGAATAGCAGACCAAAGACGGGTTATTATTAGAAACAAGCTCTTAACAGACGACACTTTAAATAGAATTAAAGTTGAAATAGCAAAACAACTTAAAAAAGAAGAAGAAGAAAATATTAATTTTACACAACAAATAAACACCTTACAAATGTCGCAAACACTCACTCACTATAATCCCTCCTTACAACATGACACGAGTCCAGTGACTGACTATTTTGATACTGAAATAACCGTAAACACACCACACAGCATTCAATCAACTACAGATGATTCCGCATCCCTACAAACACAAACTGTATTTGACCCTTCTTTAGTAGAGACATTAAATAACGAATTAGAAACAAATATATTAAAATACAATGGTATGGATCCTACGTGTAGACCTTTACTGCCGAAAATGAAACCAACTCGTAAACTATCGGATATCATTAGCATATTTAACCAAGAAATTATCCCGCTTAAACTTTCAGCTCTAGAAAACTTATCCGACACACATTCATTAATTTATTGCATAGCTCTTACAGTTGCTAAACACTTTAAATTAAAAATTAATATAGATAGGTCTAGCTATAAAACCAAAGTAACGAACGAACCACCATGGCAAAAAAGATTAGAAACGGACATAGACCTACTAAGAAAAGACATAAATAGATTAACACAATATAAAAGCGGTAACCCATCTAGAAAACTTGAAACAAAAGTCAAACAAATCATTCAAAAGACAAAACAACACAGCTCACATGAATATTTTAATAAGAGAATTGAAGATCACCTAGACACATTAAAACAAAAACTTTTAGTTAAGAGTCATAGACTAGCAAGATACAAAAAGCCAAAGAAAGAAAGGACAACAATAGATTATTTACGACAAATGAGAAACAATTTTATAGAAAGCTTAAAGGTAACGATACCATAATCCTAAACCCTCCATCTAAAGATGCCCTAAAAGAATTCTGGCAAGGGATTTGGTCAGACAGCACAGAACATAATAAAGAAGCTGAATGGATACAAGAAGAAATAGTTAGATCAGAAACAATAGAAGAAATGCCGTTTGAGGATATAGATGCTCTCGAAATAAATACAATTATAAATAAAACTCACAACTGGAAAGCAGCAGGAATAGACGGTTTACATAATTTTTGGATAAAAAGATTACATGCACTACATAGAATATTATCTGAACAAATTAATGATATTTTAAAAGGGAACCAAAATCTTCCAGAATTTCTGACTAAAGGAATCACATACATGATCCCAAAATCGAACAGAACCCAGGATCCCTCGCAGTATAGACCAATTACTTGCCTCCCAACTATGTACAAAATCATCACATCATGTATAACTAATAAAATTATAAAACATACCGAACAGTATAACATTCTAACTGAAGAACAGAAAGGCTGCAGACGAGGACACATGGGTTGCAAGGAACAATTAATTATTGATTCCACTCTTTTAAAACACGTTCAGAAAGCAAGAAAAAACTTATACGTAGCATACATAGACTATAAAAAAGCATTTGACAGCGTGCCACACTCATGGCTGGTTCAAGTACTCAGTATATATAAAAATTAATCCATTATTAATCAACTTTCTTAAGAATACCATGGGATCCTGGAAAACTACACTTAAACTACAAACGAAAACGTTAAGCTTATCCATAGATGAAATAGCAATTAAAAAGGGTATATTTCAAGGGGACTCACTAAGCCCTCTTTGGTTTTGCCTAGCCCTAAATCCACTCTCTCGCGCATTAACTGAATCTAGACTAGGCTTCGACATCAAGAACAATAGATCGATTTTACACCAAATAACTCACTTACTTTATATGGATGATTTAAAATTATATGCCAATAAAAATACAGATTTACATAATTTATTAGACATTACAACATCATTTTCTAAAGACATTAGAATGGATTTTGGACTAGACAAATGTCGAAAACTTAACATAGAAAAGGGTAAGATTGTAGGAGGCAATTACTCAACAGATTCGGAAGAAGTAATAGAAGCAATGAAAAATGAAGAATTTTATAAATACTTAGGATACAACCAAGCACGACTTTTAGAACACAAAGCTATTAAAGATAAACTCAAACAAGAATATTACAGAAGAATTCATTCACTATGTAAAATGTATCTAGCCAGTAAAAATCTATTCAAATCCACTTCTTGAACTGTGAATACGAACACTCAATCCACACTTATGCTATACCTATACTAACTTATTCTTTCGGCGTGATAAAATGGTCCAACACAGAATTACATTCACTCGAAACTAAAACTAGGACAATTCTTACACAACATAGATATCACCACCCAAAATCAGCAATAGAAAGAGTAATTATTTCCAGAAAAGAAGGAGGCAGAGGGTTAATTGAAATATCGCACCTACACAAAAGACAAATAGTAAACCTTAAACAATTTTTCAATAGGAAAAAGAATAACAGCCAATTGCACAAAACAATAGTAGAGATAGATAAAAAATATACACCATTGAACCTTAGCGAAGACAATATTGAAACGATAGATAAAGCGAGACATCTAGAGGAGATACATAAAAAATGGAGACAGAAAGAACTACACGGAAGACATCCTAATGATTTACATCAAGCATACATTGATAAAGAAGCTTCCAACAAATGGCTGGAATTAAGTGGATTATTTCCAGAAACAGAAGGATTTATGCTGGCCATTCAAGACCAAATCATAAATAAACACCAAAAATTATAGAAAATATATAATTAAAGATAGCACAGTAAGAAGCGATTTATGCAGAAAATGACACAGCAAATCGGAAACTATACAACACATCACAGGAGCTTGTAGCACACTCACCCAAAACGATTACACTCATAGACACAATCAACTTGTTAATATTATACACCAAAAACTAGCAACAAAACACAATCTAATGCAGGATCCATACGCACCGTACTACAAATACTCACCTAGGGCTGTATTAGAAAACCAAGCTTACAAATTATATTATGACCGCACCATAATTACAGATCATACAATATATAACAACAGACCCGATATAACACTAGTTGATAAAGAAAACAAACACACATACATAATAGATATAGCAGTCCCAAACACCAATAATATACAGAAAACTATCACCGAAAAAATCAGAAAATACACAGAACTACAAGAAGAAATTACCAGGGTCTGGAAAATGAACAGAGTAACCATAGTACCAATAGTGGTGTCAACAACCGGTATCATCCCGAAACAACTATCTATTAGCTTAAATACAATCAATCTCTCCAAATACACATATCTTACACTACAGAAAGCAGCTATATTAAACACATGTCTCATAGTACGGAAATTCCTACAATTAGATTTAGACAATAATTTCAATGCAGTACAAAACACATAATCTATCTACTCAAACTTAAAATCTCACCTTGGTTTACACCCGTGAGATTTTAATAAAATACCAGGTTCTAGGAACCTGAGAAAATAAATTGAAAAAATAAAAATAATAATAATAAAATAATAATAAAAAAAACTTTTTGTGCATGACTTTTTGTCCTCTAGAGGGCGCCATATTCATTCACAACGTCACATAGCATATAGCGGACAATCAAGACGCCTCTAATGATTAAATTAAATTCATTTGTCAAATAAGGATGAAGAGTTTAGAAGTTAAGAGGGAACAGATGAACATACATACTTTGCTACATACATACACACCGGTTAAAATCATAACCCTCCTTTTTGCTTCGCCGTAGCCGGGTAATTAGCTAGTTATATTGAAAAATGTATGTATTTTTGTTTGGTCCATTTTCCCCGAAGCGATTGTTTATTCATGGACTGCCAGCCCCGGATGTAATTCGGCGACGAAGGCCAGGGTTCGGTCCCGTCCCGAGCATTCCGGTCGCGCGCCTGTTCCGCACAATTTGTCAGATACCCTCCTTAGTATTCAGCTCCAATCTGCCGAACCCTCTGTATCACCTGTTTAAACACCATTTGTCTTATTACACACCAGATGGTACAAAATATATGGTAGCTTCTGCACTCAATGCCAAATAACCACACGAAAAGAAGAAAAACAAACAAATTACTTTGTTTACTTTATGATTTTCTTATAGTATCAAATTAAATGTCCAAAGAATGCGTCGGCTGCTCGTTGCAAGTAGTTGCAATCAATTCAGTGGAACAGGTTCCGAGCAGCCAGCCGCCGCGCTGCGGGCCGCCGGCCGCTTGGCTAGGAATTTGTCTCCATTTACGCACTGCAGGACATTAATAAGCGCAATCACGCGCACTGCGACAATCACCCAGATTTAAGATACCATACAATGTAGCAGTTTGTTAAAGGTCCGATGTTAAGAAAGTTGCTGTGCTCCGGCTTTCTCATTTACATACAAGGCAAACCACTTCAAATGAAGCAGTTGTCGAGCTACTTACAACAACTTCTCTTCACAATTTACGCAGAATAGTTTCTATTAGAATTATGATTGTCAAACTGTCGCAGTCCCAACAAACGAGCCGCTGACATTAAATAAATGGTACTTCGCATGATTTATGAACGATATAACTTACGGAATGCGACAAATATTTGGACAAGTCTGAAATTATATATTAATAAAGTAATTCGTAACGTCACAACGCGACTAATGGCCGTAGCACTAAAATTGGACGCCACTGAAATACGTGACAGTGAATAGCCCTTCGATATATCAGTAACAAGGTCTATGTGGGCGCCGAACATCCATGGGACTCTCACTACATTACTCTCTCTGGTTGGTGTACGTTTTGCAACACAAATAAGGATGAGTCACCGAAATTCGATATCATTGACCTCAATAGTGTTGCAAAACGGCTGCCGTATAAGAATAAACAAGCGTCGTATATGGATGTGCGCGGAATCCGTCGCATCCGTCGCGTCAGTCGCCCGAACTGCGGAGCCAATGTCTCTTACACTGCGACCTTGCGACTTGCACCATACTTATATGTTATGCATCAACCATTTTACAAGAATTAAGGAAGTTTTCGGTGACGCATGAGTTGATTTCGTCTCCTTTCTGTACGTGCCCACGTCACGCGTCACCGTCCCATGTCACGGCGGAATTCCCACACGTTGGTTGTGACATCTATGAATATTAATCAGCCGTTGTTACCGTAATCCTATTGCATCATCAAATCTACATTTTTCAACATTATCTGTCTATTATACATACTCTAAGTTATGATGGAGGAAACAGATATTTTTTATGGCACACAGATAGAGTTATCGAATCTATTAGGTATAATAAAAATATCGCGCGACTTGATCTTGAAATTCTAAATTGACTCGACGGCCGATGTACAAGAACAAATAAAATAAAGATATACAGAGTTAGTAATATTGTTTCTCTTTATCCCGGAGGTTGGTTTTCTCAACTACTGGTTTTTAAAGCAGTTTCGAATCACTTGTTTTCATCAAGACAACGACGATAGATAACGGGCTTGTGGGATTTAGGCATGTTTCCGAAACATGGCATATCTTGATGAGGACACATAGACATGCAGTGCGTTTAGAAGTGTAGCAGCATGCTGCTGTTGTTGTTGATACAACACTGTTTGTTTATTTGGAAACTATTAAAACTATAAAATCTCAAAAAAATGTCTTCCTATTATATTAGTCAGAGGATAATTATCCCAGGAGCGCCCATATTGTGTCAACGACGCGCTGTGCGTCTGCGTTGGCGGACAAGGTCAGTCTGTCCGACACCGGTCGACATCGACGCGACGCCGACTCAACGCCGATCGCAGACGGATTACTCTGTCAATGCAGTACCTTTATCGGGGTAAACAGTCGAAGAGATCATTTAAGTATTACATTTTGAACCTATTAGCTTCAAACCCATACAGCTGTAATGTAAGAGCACATGTATTGATCATACTCGATTCATCTCTGTCAAAACAAGTAAATTTTCAATAAGTAATATAATAAGTAGTCATTTCGACCCAGATGGTGCGAACACTCCGCCACTTTGAGGCGTAATAACAATCCACTTCCTACAGTAGGCTAGTTATTTAGCAGACACTAATGATTTGCTACCACGACTGTGTTATTTCGTCGGTCACTGGAAAATACCCGACAATCCGACAAACACGTCCCGAGGAGATAAATTACAGATACAGCCAATCTCTAGCACCTGCGAGTTATCCAACCATCGGACTTTCATAAACATACGATTTGTCTTTACTTTTCCAAAAACGTAAACATGTCAATTACAAAAATAGGTACTGTGCGAACTCTTTCGTCATCATGTTAGGTTTATGTGTTGCACAAACACAAAAACTCGTCATTCCACTCCATCTCTCATTTATTTCAATTGATCGATTTACCTTCAATCTATTGAAGAGAATCAATACATTCCTACAGGTATGTAACTAAATATAAAACGTTTGGGAAATATATTTGATTAAGGAAAGTCCCGTATCGAGTAAAAATATTTTTATTCAGTGATCTGAATATAAAGCAATAGTATGTAATGTATATAAAATGTACATTACATACTACATTACATTACATATGAGTCAATGATATCGACGATGAATTTTACATCTGAGACACACCTCCGTTTTCCTCAAACACTGCAGAGACATAAATATGAAGATACGTGTACAGTAGCTGTAGCAGCCATAAGCGATCAAACAGCATTTGTAAAATACATTCATTTGCAACCAATACAAAAAACATTGTTCGACAAGGTGGGCAGCCCCTTTATTAGGCACTGGATGCGGAGGCACGAGCTAACATGTGTTGAGCCACGTAGATATTAGTTGATGTTAGGTTAGTTTGTAAGTTTTACTAACATCGTTTTTAAGTCTTTGTTACTACCATATGGATTGTATGTACTTAATTTTTATGTATGATCCGAAATAAATGAACATATATATATGTTGCCGGCCAAACACGATTTTAGGATGAACTAGTTTCGCCTAGGCTAAACCAGTTCTCCCTACACGCGATAGGACAAATCAGTATAGCCTAGGCCAAACTGGTTCATCCTGTTACCGATAGGATAAACCAGTTTAGCCTAGGTCGAATCGGTTTATCCTAGTTAGAATTTACATGCTTTAGGATAAACTGGTACGTCCTAGTCTGAACTAACTTCACTTAGTTTGTATCTTCTATAAGCTTTTCAAAGTAAACTGAATAAAGGAATATAATTAAAATAGTCCATATGATTTATTGAAGTCATTTATAAACTAATATTATTTCACATCTATCACTAGAGCAACTTATATTCATCTACAGAAATCACCTCATCTGCAATTTGCTTATTTACTTATTTTTGCAAGGTTTACTGTGGTGGCACTTATAATTGCAGAGTACTTTGTTTTTCTTACAATTGCATTTTTGTTTGTTGTACAGTTTTTCATGCAATTGCATTTCACGAAGCCTTGCCCTGATCCAACAGAATGTTTCGTGGCTGCAGTCCTTAAAGATATTTTAATATCTTGGTTAATATCTCCCACATCTAAAAACTTCTGAATGCAGACGTCGAAATTAGTTCTAAAAAAATAAAAAAGAAGTTAAAACAAATATTTTTTAATATTTTATTACAGAAAATTATGAAAAATGTTAATAAAATTATACTTGCAATAATGTTTTTGAAGTACGCCATGTTTAGTGCCAAATTTTTTAAGACCCCCTCTAGGATAAACCGATTCGACCTAGGCTAAACTGGTTTATCCTATCGTTAATAGAATGAACGAGTTTGGCCTAGGCGATACTAGTTCATCCGAAAATCGGGTTTGGCCGGTAACATATACACTAAAGGAAGGCTAAGGTAAAATAAAAAGAATGAGGAGACAGGCCGACGAACTATATTATGTGATGCTCCTAAAAAAGAGACGGGAAAGGACACAGACAAAAGCTATCACATCCACATCATCTGCCAGGTAGCTGCTGGTGACAGTGGTGACCTGCACCAATCTGAGTCTGGCAGCCTTTCGATGATCACAGGCAAGTTAACCCGGTGTTCGGACCACTTTTCGCCAAAACGCTCTAGATTATTTAAAATGCATTTCTCACACAAAGTACATAAGCAAGCCTTTGATCTGTTAAAATTAATGGCATTTAAAATTAATTATTCTCTCAAAAATAATTTTCAAAGAGCTGCTAAATGTGTAGCATAAAGTAAACTATAAGAGAGGTTACAAGTACGTCGTAACTCATGCGCAGCTTCTCAACTAGTGCAGAGGCTGGACTCCATCGCCGCGAATATACGGCAACTGTGTCAAACGTATTTATAATAAACATACTAGCAACCCGCCCCGGCTTCGCACGGGCAGCAGAGCACATATGCCTATTACTTTTATTTTTCTGGCGTAGTGTTGTATCAGCCTGTTGCGTCGAGCATGTGGGTTAGGTTAAAATGTAACAGATGTCCATCCTACTTGGAATATTTACATCATCATATTTCAGCCAATTTACACAAAACCTTTAATGAATTATATGTAACCTGTAAACCTTTCCCATGATCACTCCGTCCATTAGTGTAAACTGTATGAAATCCGTTTGGTAGTTTTGATTTTATCGCGTTCAGACAAACAGACGTGGCCCGCGGCGGGGAGACTTGTAATATGTAGAGATTTCAGTAAAACAGTGATGTAGTGTCGGATCAGCGATAATGGGGTCAATGCCCAATAAATACTCCAACCACACAGTGATGTTCACAATCGCGTTTCTTTCTGCGCGGGCGCCGTGCGGGACGGGGGGTGCGGGGGATGAGGCGCCAACCCGTGACGCATGCGCACAAGTGCCACTACGCACTACATAACTTGTGCTGTTATTTTTCAATATAATTATTTAGAACGGAAATACTGACCATAAATCTCATATCGATTAAAATTGAATCATTCACACGTTGCTCCACTACATTTAGTTCTCAACTAGTTTGTACAAACAACACTGACGACCAGTCTTGTTATTTCCGTTCCGTTTCTATGTAAGTAAACTGTCGTTTATTTATAGTTATTACACCAATATAAATATCAACAAGCGGTGAAATCGTATAATTAGAAACGCTAACTCATTCTTCACGTGTAGTCTCGCGGCCGACGTTTTGACACGATAATTAACGTTTTGACGGATATTGTCTAAAAGAACAAAACTATCCAATGATGAACGATGTGAAAGTTTTTATTTGTTCAAATTTCTCTGTAATTTTACACTCCAGAAATTCTCAGCGTCTTACCTTCTTTTTATTTTAAAACGTCTTTACAAGTTATTCTAAAGGCTCTGAGAGGCATCTCGCCACATAAAGGAACTGGCACAAAACCGCGGAAGTCGCGACACTCATGTTGATCTGAACGGCCCTTACCTACTCCCTCAGCTGCATAGGTAATGCTGCGAGCCGCACCGGACATGAGGTCGCCGACCTTACGAGGTACTCTCGCGGGGCACACCGGTGCATTGATGCAATAGCCCTGTTCAGCGATCAAAGATACCGTGCGTTTGATCGTGGAGATTAATGCGATGGCACACGGTACGAGCAGTGACCACGCAGTATGAAACAGACGGTTTTACAATAACCGTTAAATAAGTTAAATGACTGCCTACCATCGTGCTCTGACAAAAGTAGTACAATTCGTGATCATGTCATTACGAATTATTTCCGTAAGCCTCAAACAGCATCATAAGGTCTCACTTGAGAGTATGAGAACATCCGTTGGATATTTTCCACACGATGACGTGTTATCATAAAAGCCAACTTACAAGATCACTGACCCGAAAGACAATAAGGATTATCAGCAAATTATTATAGCAGCAGGCTCTTTTAAATGTCATAATAGCAGTGTAATTAAACCCTACTGTCTCCCCTTGCTGTAACATGGTATTATTCCAGACTGCATGGCGTTGATCAATAGACGACCAGACGCTAATGAATGAGATAGAAACCTGGTCCGCACACATGCACGTATATGAATATGTTCGAACAAAGGCCCGGAAGTTGCGCTGCTCTGAGGAGAGCGCCGCCGCCGCCGCGCGCCGCCGGCATCGGGTTGCATCGCAGAGGTAATGCGCTTGCCATAACCGCTGCCTTCGCCTGCCTCCTCCCGCCGGCGACCGCTCGGCGACCTGCCGGAATCACACGGACTTGATACTTGAGGTAAACATACAACACCTTGTAAGCCAGTATCAAATTAAAAAGGTCATATACATAAGAGCTCGTCTGTCTGTGGTTCCCTTGTGATAGGTCAATGCCCTTGTAGGTAACTATTAAAGTAAATCAACCATTAAGCCAACCGTTCATCTTTGTAATAAAAACTTCAAAAACACTACATCCATCAGGACCTCTTAATTGGCACCCTCTCGTTTGTGAATAAAGCGGTCAATCAAATGAGGTCAGCGGAACCATCAAGCCAAAAACTCGTTGTTTTAAAACGATGCCAATAAAACAATATCACTTTACTATGGCTTACTTTCAAAGTAACGTCACAGCAGTTTATGGTCTATTGTTCGTCGATTTATTGAATTCCTGACAGGTACCGATAACAAAACTGTCTGGCGGTAACAATGACAGATTAAATGACTATTACGAGGTAATAACATAAGACGTTAATTGAATAATGTTTGAAATAAACATCGATCATCGGTTCTTGCTAAATGGATGTTACTTATAGAAAACGTTACTGTTCGCGGGAGATACCGCCATAACCATAGCTAATTGACAGGCAAATGAATGGTCAATGTGATGTGCGCGCCTTCCGTCCACATTCAGAGGTGGACCGTTAGTTACGTCACCCGCAGTCAATTGTAGGATACATACATATTGATAGTATGAAGTATCGGCTGTATCCCACATTTGGCTAAGATGATATTTTCAAAATTCGTAAAGTCCAGACGCCATCCATCACGCCTGCATTCCCCGAAGGGTTAAGCTTCGTGCAGACTAGCGCGACGCGAGACCGGTTATTGTTATGTATACCGTGAAGTTTTCTTAGAAATTGTATTGTTCGAGTCGCGTCGCGCCGTCGCGTCGCGCTAGTCTGCACGAGGCTTAAGGCGGAGATGCTAGTTGCTAGTACACCCACAGACCAGGCCTATTTATCTTATCGAGCAGTGGATGTTTGATTTGTTCTTCGTTTTCTCGCTGTATTTTTTCTTTTTTTAACGTTTCCTTGTCCATGTCTCGACCTTACCACTACAAACCAGGAGCGTATGACACAGTTAATCAATCCAACCAATAATTTCTGGTCAATGTTAGTGCGGTATATCTGATGGGCGTGTTTCTGCGCCAGTGGACCGGTCTGTGCCGGCGCGGCCCTGCGTGCACTTCGGCGTGCAACTGCAGGCACTATCCATGCAAATGCAGTCCATCGCACGTAATGATACGCATCACTGACTCGGCTGATTTACTGGAAGCGTAATGCATAAGCAATTATGTAGATTTTTGTATGATCTTGTACTTTATTATCAAGAAATGCATTCGTTCCACTTTAAGTTATTATACTCGTAGACCAAGGACCCCGATGTATCAGACAGATGATAATAAAATATTCTATGTAAAAAGAACACCTCGAACAAGACCCAATATCCGTTCGATTTCGAATTGGACCTGAGGCCAGAAATCAATAAGATCTAATAACGGGTTAGAAGAGCAAATTTATCCTTTCAACTTTTGATATTCTAATAATTGTGAGGAACCAGATATATAGGATGACAAATTCTTGTCTATCAATAGACTTCTTTGTTTCCACATCGACAAGAAAATTAAGTCATTTAGCACTAATTACCTCACATATTCGCCGGGTCATCGATAACTGCGTAACAGTGAAGTATTGTGCCAATTCACACATCTGAATCTGACTCATTAGACGACTCGTACTTTGTGCTGAGACAAAGAATCGCAACAAATTACTTAATAGCTACTATAGCCGGTCTCCGAACGACCTCACATTTATACTATAGTATTAAAATAATGAGCTGCTACTCAGCCAGGCTGAGTATCTGACCTGAATATGTCAAAGACGCATATAATACCAATAGAGGATTGCAGACAACTATTAATTGAATCATGCTCACATGCATAACGCGTAAATATATGCTCAATATGGTTATCGCCTATGAATTGCCACAGCTAACGATCTTTCCGTAATTACTACGCACTAATTAAACAACCGATCTTTACTAGGAATAGGTTGTCTAAGCCATACCCCATCATAAATTAGCCACACATTCCATATCCCGCCTGCCGCCTTCTTCGCCTCCGTTTGATGTGTTGATATCTAGCTGGGGACTTTTCCCGGACCACTTTTTTGCTGGCTTTGCAAGTGTAGTACCTAATACAAGCAAGTCCTATAATATCAACATCGATTAACGATTGATACTTTAGACATCCCTAACCCAGAAAACAGCCCTTCCAGCAAAACTCATTCCGATGTACGCAGTCAATGATTCCAAAAATATAAATATCTGTGGACTTGTTAATGTATAATGATGTTGTCGGAAGTCTTGTTGTCACCCGCTCATAACTCGAACTCGGTTCCTCAACGCTCATCACGATTCGACCAAAGTGTACGCGGAAGAGCCACAGAGTAAATATTGTGGATCTTTCTGATTTATATATATATTATATAGTTCGGCGAGGCGGAAGCCTGGTCGCGTCTCTGTTCGCAAGTGTGGGGACACTAGGCGCGAAATTTACACACTGATGAAGGAGAGCTACTGTTGTAAAGATTACGTTGTATTGTAGGTATGTGTCTTGCTGTGTGTTTCAGATGCTATTAAAATGAAGATTAATAGCATGTGATAGTAGCCAGTAGGCAATGTCAACTCCTGTTGATACTGCTTGAAAAGACGAATAGGTAATAGATATGAGAATACAGTAATATTATATTATATAGTATCTGTGGTTTTGATTTTGTGCTAATACTAAGAATTTTATTTTGTGCTAATACTAAGAATTTTATTCACAACAACTTTGCATTTGTTGTTACGATTGTGGTGAAAGACGGTCAAGTTACAACATTTTGGAGGTTCCAATGCAATCTGGAGAAACATAATTCCTCGAATCTATATATTATGAGAATGTTTAGATCCGCGTTTAATATACCTTTTCATCACATACGAACGTGACTTGTTCCGATTTGATCGTGTTCAATATTATCATAACATGACAAATTAGAATCTGCCATATCACACATCTTTCCTGATATACACACAGATCATATTCTTGTTATTTGTCGGCGGATGCGTCCAAGATTCTGTCGTAGGTACACGATGTACTAGGCTAGGCGATCGTTCATAATCGCTGCTGAGTCATGGGACATAAACGCCGGCTGGCTTACAAATCGGCCCAGTCTTATCCGAACGAGGGTACAGTGATGAATATACATGTTTTATGAACCCCAACGTTTAGCAGGCTGACCGATTTATACGATTTATGAGCGTCAAAATAGTTTCCTAACGATTATGATTTATTTTCTTATCTTTTAAACGCAATCATAGCATATAAGTACAACGGGTTATTTATAGGATGGGTATAGAGAGGGAGCGCAGGTCGTTGGCTGTTCGATGTAACATGCTGGTTCGAAAATTTGCACGTTGTACGAATCAAGTTAAAGTCACTCTTTTCAAAGCTTTCAATCATTCTACACGTGCAGTCTTTGGACCCGCTTTACGCAGCGGACATACAGCGATCTGCGCGTCCAATATAATAACGCGTTTAGGATACTGTTGGGGCTGTCGTGGCGTCGTAGTGCGTCCACTATGTTTGTGGAGGCGCGCACAGACGATTTTTACGCCATTATAAGAAAAAGGACCGCCTCCATAGCCGGCCGGCTACGCACCGCCACCAATAGTCTCCTGAGCGTGTTCTCAGATAGGTGGGACTCCCCTCTGCTGCGCCACTGGGTGAGGATCCATACCAATTGATATTGTATTCTATTATCTCCTCCTTATTACTAACACTAGTCATTAAGTTATTTTGTTGCTACTAACACTATGGACTTACGTCTGAAATAAAGAATTTGAATTTGAATTTACCTTGTAGAAAAGTTTTACGTCGTTATTATGCTAGACTCAACGTCTGGATTTATATTCTGTTTAAAGCAATAAAGAAAGAATACAAATCATAAGAAAGCGAATAAGCTTTTGAATTGCCTTTCCTTTGGTACACACATTACTAAGTAGATAACTATAATAAATATCTACAGTGTAGATTACGTTTTTATTTTTTAACGCATTATATTAATATTATTTTCTATTGTTTTTCTTCTTTTCATAAATAACACAAAAAATTGGTGCTGACAGTGTTTTAAAAATAAATACGTATAACACTACAGCCTGTCCCTACCCAAGATCTTGGAAAATGGCGACGATAAATAAACTCGCGAAGATAGTGCTCTTATTTACATAGTAAGATGGACATAGCGACATAACGCCCGGGGCACTGCCCTCGATGACCACTACTTATAAACATATTTTCGTGAACATAGACAAAGAAAGGTTTACGATCTTACTCAATATTCTCTTTTTTACGATGCGATATCGTAAGGTTTTTACTGTTTTCATCTACATATTATTTACAAACTAGTAAACAGCCCAATCTACACTAACTTTAAGAATAGCTGATATAAATAAATATAAACCGGCCAAGTGCGTGTTGGACCACGCTTACTGAAGGGTTCCGTAGAGCATAATCAGCCTATATCGTTCCCACTGCTGAGACACGGGCCTCCTCCCTGTGAGAGGGAGTGGGCCAGTGTATACCACGCAGGCACGGTGCGGGTTGATAGATGTCACATGTCTTCGATTTTTTGGTTCAAGGGTATGCCGGTTTCCTCACGATGTTTTCCTTCGCCGTTTTGAGAGCAGTGGTGATGAAATAATTTACACAAAGTAAAGCGCCTGTCTGGAAATAGAGCAAGTTCCCAGATTTGAGGATTACCGCTTATCTGAAGAGAGGTCCCCCTCTCTTCGGACTTCAGATAACCCTACTATACCCCGTCGTAACCTGCTCAATTCTTCCTCGATTTCGATGATCTTTTCGTCGGTCCGGAGTGTACGCGTGTTGTATGTTGCCAGGTCCAGTTTCCGGTGATTGTGGTAGCCGGATCTCTTCTGGGGATTCTTCGCACCCCTTGCCTCACCGCGCCTTGACCGCTACCGTAGTCAAGGGTAGGTAGGCCGCCAGGTATTTTGGTGCTTGTCATTTTTAGGGGGAGGGGGGGGTGCCATAATCGCCACGCCTTTCAGGCGGGTTGGCGATCACAGTATAGTGTTAAAAATGCATAGAGAACGCTGCTGCCCATTCTCTAGTAAGTCCCTTAGTCGCCTCTTACGACACCCATGGGAAGAAATAGGGTAGTGCTATTCTATAAGTCCGGCACCACACGGGTAAGCCCGGCACCACACGGGCAATCTATAAGTATAGAACTTCCTGTAATCTATAAGTATAGAACTATTTTCTGTACATTTTTCAAAATTTTTGGGCTCTAGTTTCGGAGATAAGGGAATGGTAAATCTTCATCTATTTTCTTAAATAACTTTGAAACTATTTATAAATTATACTTGAGACCCTCACTGTAAGCCCTTTCATTGGATATTTCACACGGTACAGTGTGCAAAACTTTTTTTTTAATTTTCTTGTTTTCCCCCCTAAAGTATGAGGATAACTTCAAAATTAATTTATTTACGTACCTAACACTTCCGTGTTGGGGTCACATAAGTTGTTATGTATACCAGTCAAATTAATCGGTCGATTACATTCGGAGCAAATTGGCTGTGACAGGCGGACAGACAGACAGCTTAGACAGACGAGTGATCCTATAAGAGTTCCGTTTTTTCATTCGGACATACGGAACCCTAAAACTATAATTTCTGGCACCGTATGTTAACGTTTGGAGAATATGGTTGAATATGGTTGGTTCATAACCGAAAATAAACTTTCAAGTGCTTTATCAAAAGCTATTTAGATGTTTTGTTTCATCTTTCGTTACAGACACCGAACTGACAAATTGACGAAAAATAGAACTCTTGGCCAAAGATTAATATGTGGCGGAGACGGAAACGCCAAAAATTTCTACTGGGGTTCCCGGTACCCAGAGGAAGAGAACTGAAAAAAAAGCTTTGACGAAAATAAACTACACGTCCTGAGTACGGGTGAACCCTCATACTGGCCAACAGACCCCAATAAACTCCCTGACCTATTGGACTTCTTTAGTGTATAAGGGACTTTCTAATATGTACCTAAGTGCTGAAAGTTGCCTAGATAGTTTAAATGACACCCCTCTGATAGCCACTATAATCATCATCATTTCAGCCCGGAATCACCCACTACTGGATATAGGCCTCCCCTTTTTTCTGCCATACTTCCCGATTGCGTGCGTCTCTCATCTAGGTGTTTCCCACGATTTTGACGACATCATGTACCCAACGCGCTTTTGGACAGCTCTGGTTTCTTTTACCCAACCTAGGCCACCATTTAGTCTCAGCTTTACTCCATCAGCAATCTTCGCGTCTAACTAGATGTCCTGCCCAACTCAACTTGAGGCGCATCCTGTCTCCGACGTCGTAGACTTTCGACCGACGACGGATTTCGGTGTTACGCACTCGGCCTAGTAGATTTATGTCAAGCATGGCTCGCTCCATGGCCCTTTTTGCTACTCGTATGCGGTGGACAGTTTCCTTTGTGAGCGTCCATGTCTCCTCCTATCACCGTAGGTAATTGTTGGCAGGGCACATTAGTTGAAAAGGCGGGTTTTTAGGCACTGTAGAATGTTTTTGGATTGAAAAGCATATTCCAGCTTACCAAATGCAGACGGCATTTGCACCCAAGCTGTATTGTCCTGGAAACCTCTTTGTTGGGATGCTCTTTGTCAAAAGAGAGAACATTTCCCAAATAACCGTAATGGTCAACCCTCTCCAGACGCTCGTTTCCAACCATAATAGCTAAAACTGAGTCATCCGGGACGCCTAACATCACCCTCATCTTAGCAGGACAGGAAGCATCATAAAGTTCTTTTAACATGTGTCTTCCAGGGATTCGGCGAATAAAATAAGGTCATCCGAAAACCGAAGGTGTGACAAGTAGTCACCATTGATGTTTATACCACGTTGGTCTCATTCCAGTGTTTCCATCACGTCTTCCAGAGCAGCAGTGAAAAGTTTTGGCGAAATAGTGTCTCCTTGGCGCACTCCCCTTTTAATCGCTATTGGGGCCGTAACTTCATGCAGTTTGACTTGCAATGCTGCCGCATCGTTCAGCTCCCTGAATACACCTACATACCGAGCATCGACCTGGCAGTGATGGAGAGAGTTAAACACGGCCCAGTGTTCGACACTTTCGAATGCCTCCCATAGTTGAGGAAACTGAACACAAGGTCCAGTTGTACTCGGAACTTTTCTCCATCATCTGTTTTACGGTATGGATGTGATCAATAGTGGAGAAACCACTCCGGAAACTGGCTTGCTCAACGGGCTGAAAATTGTCTAGTAGGTGGGTGAGACGGTTGCATATAGTTTTGGCAAACAGCTTTTAAATTTGGGAAAGGAGAGTTATAAGACGGTAGTTGCTGAGGTTTGAATGGTCTCTTTTCTTATTTAGGATAGCTACTGTTGCCTTCTTCCAAGCATGTGGCGGTGTGGCACTGTAGAGGACGCTGCTAAAAAGTTTTACAAGAACTTGTAGTACGGGTTGACCACCAGCACGCAGCAACTCAACCGTGATACCGTGCCCACCAGGTGTTTTTCCACTCTGCATTTGCGAAAGTGCCTGTTCTATCTCGCAAGCCATGATATTTGGTAAACTTTCTGGGCTTCGGTGATTTATAGGCGGAGCTCTACAGTTGTTACGTGGTGACGTGGGTTCTGCCGATTTTAAGGCATAAAATTCTTCGTAAAATAAATAATTGATTGCGGTCTGTAAGCTATTATAAGCACAACAATAATAGAAAGACAGATTAAAGAAAAGCTCTACATCAAGAAAACTGAGTGGGTTGGATTCAGTCAATACATCAAGAAAAACAAAAAAAAAAGCACAGGCCAGGTTACAAAAATATTTCCAAGGAAATAGGGAGTAAGGTGCTGGAAAAAAGGAAGCTCAGGAGGGTTTGACATACCAGTACCGGCAAGCAAACTCAGAGGTCACAGTGTCTTTTTTATGTCTGTACTTTAAAAGAGACGGTGACATCTTTTAAGTGAGATTTTAATAGAGCGGCCGCAGATCTGTAGCAATATCTGAAGGACATCAAAAATGAGACCTTAAAAACCAGACTGGAAAATCTGAATACCACAGCTAAAAGTGAATACTCGCTTTGAAACACCGTAATGCATGCAAAAATGCGCCACAAACTGCTCAGCATCCTTTAAAGCTTGGAAATAATACATGGGCAAGAAAAGACTTGCCTTTTGATATTTCTTGGCTGATGTTCACTACCAATTCCGGCAACACATCAAGCGATAAAGAGATCCAAAACTATTTGGAGACAGATCTACAACTCAGTTTACCATTATAGTACTGCTCGAGAATTGGCGAGAGAGAGGAAGCGAGGAGAATTATAAAAGGTCTCGAACTAATACCACAAACTAAAACCCTACATCAACTGCCAAGAAAAGCCATCGTCTTCATAACACAGCTCTTTAATGGAATTTTGAGGACTAAATATTTTCCGAGAATATGGAAAGTGTGGAAAATTATCATGATCCTAAAGCCTGGAAAACCACCGCACCTTATGTCATCATACAGGCCAATAATCCTACTACCTGTTATGTCTAAACTATTTGAGAAAGTCGCTGCACGTAAGCTAAATAAAATAAGGCGACATAATCTCACAACACCAGTTCGGATTCAGAATAGGGCACTCAACCGTGGAGCAGGTACATAGAGTGGTGAATATGATACGAGAGGAGCTGGAACGAAAGGAGTACTGCTCGGCTGTATTCCTAGACGTACAAGCGTTCCACCAGGGCTTGTTATTTCAGATAAAAAAACTACTGCCACATAGCCCGTATGTCCAATTGAAATCTTACTTAGAAGACAGATTTTTCCAGGTAAAAGTTCATGACTCGTATTTGAAATTCTATAAGATACAGGCCGGCGTACCCCAGGGCTCCGTATTAGGTCCAACCCTATACCTTATACATATACCCAGCAGACTTACCAACATCAGAAGAAGATCTCTCTGCCACCTTCGCTGATGATACGGCTGCTTTGTGCTATAACAAGAATCCTCATATGGCCTCACTAATGCTACAAAATCACTTTGACAAAATCCATAAGTGGATGAGAGAATGGAAAATTGAAGCTAGCGCCAACATGTCCACGCATGTGACATTAACCCTCAGAAAAGATGACTGCCCACCTGTTATGCTCGGAGATGACACACTTCCACACGAAACAGCTTAGTACCTCGGCGTACATCTCGAAAGGAAACAAACGTGGAGATACCACATAGAGAAAAAACGTGACGACCTTAATAACATCTTCCTCCGAAAACTGAACTGGCTCTTAGGAAGAACATCACACGTATCACTAGAAAACAAATGAATAATCTACAAAGCAGTATTAAAGCCTGTCTGGATATACGGAATCGAGGAATTCAAATGTGGAAATTCTTCAGCGATTTCAAAATATAACTCTCAGAATAATATGAAATGCTCCTTTGAAATCCGGTTAATGAAGACCTCAGAATAACATGAGTATCTACAAATCAGAACTGTAAAAAAGGGAATTGAACACAGGATAAATTCTTACAAACATCGAACAACATCACATACCAACACCTTAGTCATAGCCCTGAGTGAACCAATAACCATGAAAAGGCTCAAACCCCATCACATTTCGGACTTTACTAAATAAAGCTAAACAATTTTGAAATTTTTATTTTTACAGCCGTTTGCAAGCTAACATGGAGAAAAAAAGAGGCAAGAAATAACACTGCCGCTTTTACACAATACTAATTGGGTATGTTATTTTATAAACTGGCAAGTTTAGAATAAACACTTTCTCTGAAATAATATTATTAGGTACGTATACAAATATTAAAACACTGGTCATTACGTGACTGGACTGTGATGTTTTATTTTGAGTATACACATATGCAAGAATTTGTCAGGAACTCCATCAGTAGGTACCTATGGCAGCTGCCCCCAAATCAGTAAACGTCTTTCGCCGTCTGAACGATATTTGATCTGAATTTGAATACATAGAATAATTTAGAGTGATTGACAAGCAGTTCATCAATACCCTACATAACAGTCATATCAATCAGCCACAGACTACGATATCAATCACATCGTTGTTACGATGCTACATCTGCACAGTGATTACAGTCACGGAGCTGCGTGCACGCAGACACGTACTAGTAATGACCACTAGTACTATTGCTACGACTAATGACCACTCCACTACTAGCTCCACTCGCCCGGTATGGACGCCTGCACTCATCGCACTCGAGGCGAGGACTGAAGTCATTGACACGGAGGCTTATTGTCGATGGTATAATGGCGCGAATAATGTGTGGTAATGAGAAGTTGATGTGCTAATGGTATGTACAGTCGTCGTTACAAGCTGAGAAATTATTGTGTTAAACTGTTTAGGAGGTATTGAACTCCTTAGTGTTCTTTGGTATCGGCACGACCCTACAGGTCAAGCCGTGGCAAAAATATTATACACATAGGCAGCGAAGTGTTAGTGGGTCTGGCTGATGTGACGCGCAGACCTACCTACATTTAAACTTCGCTACTGTTAAAAGCTACTGAAATGTTTTGTTTTGTGTAAAAGCTCTTTTATTCCTAAAGGTTTCATGGTACTATAATTTAGAAGATAATAGTACCACTTACTTATAATATCCTTCTTTTCTCAATATTTATGGGTCTGCTTTATAGCTGACGATTTGCGGAATAATATTCGCGTAAAGAAGTGATGCCCTCAGCCCTCATCCGAGAGGCTCTCTGAATACTTTTGTTTTACGATGTTGTGTTTTATTCATTGTTTAAAAAAAAAAAAACACTGACGAAAAACCATAAAAGTTACTCATAGTTACTCTCAAATGTCCATATTATTGCAAAAAAAAAATCTATTTTAAACACAATTTTGGTCGTCCCTTTTCGGCCATTATCCGGATTCCCGCTTTCTCGTCCCTCGTATCTTAAGTATTGTATAGAGACCACAACAACAACACAACACAGTTGTGTTCCGCATCGATCTGATATTCCAGGCAGCCGCTAATCCATCATGGCAGTGGTGGGCCTGTCGAGGAAATCATCATAAAACATAATAAGGAACTTGCACGCTCGCATGTGGTATGCTAAGCGTGTGCCTCCTGGGAACGAGTCGTCGTCGGTCGCACATACCTGTAGTATTCGTTCGTAGAGACGTCCGTCAAGGGTCGAGTGTTCAGATTTCCGTAGCGACGATGAGTGGAATTCAAAGTGATCGCGACACATAATTTATTGAAAACCATTTATCCCTAGATAAATGGTTTTCCTCAACAGTTTGTATGATCGGATTTCGTTTTTAGTTCATTAATTTATTTATTTAAAATCGGTTCAGGAAGCATGAAGCGCACTTATCATTCAGCACTGAGGGATTTCAGGAAAACTAACTTAAATAATAACATTTAGCAGTAGGCTTTCAAGATGTGTGACTCTACATCATATTTTCTTAAAACTCCAGACCGAGTGTATCGAGACTGAAAAGTCAGGAAATGTAAAAAACACTTTTTTTATCTGAACGAAAATGATTTTACTACTGTACCTTTACTAATATTTAATTATTTCCCCTGTAGCTATAAATACCATAGGTAAGCTTTGCCATAGAATCTTAGAACAAACACATAGCACCTCAACAGTCGAACTGGTTCAAAATTCAATCAAGTCGAAGTCAAAGGCTCCCCAGTCATTGTGACAGATATTCCTGGAACCAAAGCCACTGCACCATAAAACCAACACGTTCATTACTGTGCCTACAGGGAAGATGACCCGTCCTGTGCACAACCTCACCCTGCCTGGTCTGTGGGCTGTGACGTCACGGACCAGCAGCTCATTGACTATTCAATCAAGTATCTTATATGTATGAGTACGCGACGTGGAAGCACGTGCAGAAGGTCAACTGTTAACAATGTGTCATTTAAATACATAACTATCAATATTGAAAAACCTTTTGTGCACAATGTCACATGTGTGTGTGATTATAGTCATAAATCACCATTCTTGGCAGACACAATAGTTATCTTCAAACATTCCGAAAACAAACAAAACTTTAAGAAAGAGAGTTTAATGGATAGATTTTGATAAGTAAGATGCTCTTTTGTAACAATTAGGTACCTCCTGCACCTATCTCTTGTATGGCACACAAGCCACACGAGGCGTGTGGGTACTGCGCGCCCGTCATTACTATCTCGTCGCCCGGCGCCCGCCGCGCGCCGCTACCCGATAACTGCATAATGTTCTGTTTCCCTGGTACCCCAGTAGAGATGCAGCCGCGAGGATCTATTGTCGATAGAATAGAAAAATAAACATTAAAATAAATATTTTGAACGAAACAACCGCTGACAAGCAACGTTTTATTTCAATACTTACATTATGTGTGGCAATCCACCCACGACTTTGAGTTTGTTGTGGGTGGTATTATGTAGACTCGATAGACTAAATTGTCTTCATTACAATTAGGTATCAATACTGTGTAAAAATGACCGGTAAAATAGTTAAAAGCTTGCTATACCAAGTATTTAACTATTTCTTACAATGTAGGAGCCTACATGCAAACGTATCTAAGTACATACAATCTGTATATTATTCAGCCTATAAATACATGTTTCTTCGTATTAAAATCTGTTTGAAAACCTATCAATCAGTTTACTAAGGTGAGTAAATACCGTTACACGCGAGTACAATAAAACAAACTTGTGATTAAATTCGAAACTTTTTCTAATAGCGATTGATAAACGATTTCTGTGTGTTGTATGGAAGAGATCGATTATTCATGAACTGCTAGAGTGGCGCTAATCGGTACATCTCTAGCAGTTAGTATGCACATCACTAGTGCGTGTCTGCGTGACACTGCTCGTCTTTGTCCGGACACAAATGCAACAAGTAACAACTTTATGCTTTAAGCACTGCTTAATGAGAGAAATCTGTTATTCATATCAGTCCTTCAGAGTGCATTCAGACATAAAATCACATAAAACATAATAAACGTCGCTCTTCTACATTCAATACTGTTTGTGCGAGATAGGATACCACTTTAGATAATATGGCGTCAGTTAGTGGTGAGTTAAACAGTAATCTGACTAGTCAGTAGATGGTAAGCGTCAATAACAAGGCTTGGGCACTCGAGGTAACTATATTATTCGGTAACTAGATTTTGTGTAATAAACTTTTAGGGGACACTAGAAACGGGGACGTGTTTCATTAACTTATGCCGCCGAGTGCGCCGAACTAATTTGCTTTAGGGGTGTGAGTAAAGTTGATTGCGTACTGGGTTAGGTTTCGAAAGGTTATTTATATTACACATAGAACGTAGGTACCCACATACGAGTAGTAGGTGCGTTGCGTGTAATAACGACTATGGGGAATCGAAATATTAGAATGCACAAATTTCTAAAATGTTTAGTTTTGATCTTGGTCTAATGACTTTTCCAAGAAAATAAACAAGCTGTGACCACTTGTGACCAGGTAAACAAGGGGATCCAGGTGTGTGTAATTATTACATAAAAATATTTTTATAGGTTAGCGAGCTTATACTGGAAAATATTCAATTTCAGTCTTGTGGATACTTTCCTAGCACACGTGTATTTACGTAAGAGCTATTATTATAATTTTTATCACATCTATTCAAAAAGAGCTAGTTTATTCTTCGTAAACAGGGACCAAAATAGCTCTTTAATCCCTAGAGACCTGATGGACCAAAAGTGATTTGTATTTGGAATATGGATATAGTTAGCAAAAGTTCCAATCACCAAAGAGATAAATCACGAACGTTGTATGAACAAGTAACAGGCTGAATGACAAAAGACACGAGAGAGAACTTTTAAAAAAAAGTTTTTGAACTAATAAAAAACGCGGGAAATGCATTCCGCCTTCGTTCGTAATTGTTTACTCAAATTCAGATTTTACATTTTATAAAAAATGAGTGTGTCTTCCTCAAGTAGTGAGAATGAAATAAACGTAGGTACTGATCTTATTCAGAAGTAGCACATACTTATTTTATCATAGAGGGTGATGAAAAGTAGTGTCCACCTCGGGATACACACTATTTTAAGCTCAAGTGTCGTACTTTGAATCCTTCGCTCCGCTCTGGATTCAAAGAAACACTCTCGCCTTTAAAATAGTTTGTTTGCTCCCTAAGCAAAGAATCTATTATTTCGCATTACAAAAAAAAGTCATATTACGTCATGCATACCTAACCTAAAGCAAGTCATTAAAGCCGTTCTAGCCGGGCAATAATATTGGAATGAATTTCATTATGACCCGCTGGTGCATTATGTGGTTTGAATTTGGAACAAAAAAGACCTATGGAAACTTTTACCAAAAAAAAAACTGTTTTCAATTAGAGTACAGCTCGACTAAAGAATTCTCACTTCATAGGTTTTAGCTGCCGCCGAAAATCTTTTTTTCTTTTTTGTTATTTGTTATTATTAGTATTCGTAATTTATTTGTTTTGTCTGTTTGTTTAATTTCTTCCTATTTTCAGAAACCTCAACCTAGTTTTCCTTATAGATGACAAATCTTATAAATTATACAATATACAATATACAAAAACAAAATAATGAAAATACGCAACTTAATAGAGATATTATTGTGGAATAATAAGTAACAAATAATGTATATCAATAAAATAGATGGAATAATGTGCATAAAAGACTCGCCCAACTGCTGTTTCTACATTATCCGTGGCGGTAATGGCGACAGGTCATCGCAACAGCTGATCGGTTGCCGTGGCGCGCACCCCCACAGACACGTTGAAATATTCGTTAGAATTTTGTTTTTTTTATTTTTTTATTTGTCATTAACAGTTTAACTTTTAATTAAACATACCACACAAACCATCGCGGGTTTAACAGTTTGTTTTTCATTTAAGAGCGTTCATTCTGAAAGCAAGCAACGTCGCAAATAGATGTCAAATATTTCGCTGTTTCGATTATATTACTGTATGGAAATATGTAATGTGGCTAACTAGCGAACTAGAATATTAAAAATAAATTGCAATTATAACACTGAATTTGATGTTGTAACCGTTTTACGTGTAAAAAAGGAAAATTTGAAAAGTTTCCAAATACTTTTTTTTGCATCTAAAACTAAATATTCGGTGTTACGATATTAATTATTGCATTTCATAACCCTAAAATCCTGAGCAGCCCTAACATTCTTAGTTGCGCTCGGAATTTAATTTAGCGCCCGTGGCCTAAGGCACTGCTTGATCGCCTTAGTAAATATAGCGCCCGTGGCCTAAGACACTGCTTGATCGCCTTAGTAAATATACCGCCCGTGACCGAAGACACTGCTTGATCGCCTTAGTAAATATACCGCCCGTGACCGAAGACACTGCTTGATCGCCTTAGTAAATATAGCGCCCGTGACCTAAGGCACTGCTTGATCGCCTTAGTAAATATAGCGCCCGTGGCCTAAGACACTGCTTGATCGCCTTAGTAAATATACCGCCCGTGACCGAAGACACTGCTTGATCGCCTTAGTAAATATACCGCCCGTGACCGAAGACACTGCTTGATCGCCTTAGTAAATATACCGCCCGTGACCGAAGACACTGCTTGATCACCTTAGTAAATATAGCGCCCGTGACCTAAGACACTGCTTGATCCCTTTACTAAATATACCGCCCGTGACCGAAGACACTGCTTGATCGCCTCAATAAATATACCGCCCGTGACCGAACACACTGCTTGATCGCCTTAGTAAATATAGCGCCCGTGACCTAAGACACTGCTTGATCCCTTTAGTAAATATACCGCCCGTGACCTAAGACACTGCTTGATCCCTTTAGTAAATATACCGCCCGTGACCTAAGACATTGCCTGATCCCTTTAGTAAATATACCGCCCGTGACCGAAGACACTGCTTGATCCCCTTAGTAAATATAGCGCCCGTGGCCTAAGACACTGCTTGATCCCCTTAGTAAATATAGCGCCCGAGTCCTAAGACACTGCTTGATCGCCTTAGTAAATATAGCGCCCGTGACCTAAGACACTGCTTGATCCCCTTAGTAAATATAGCGCCCGTGGCCTAAGACACTGCTTGATCCCCTTAGTAAATATAGCGCCCGAGGCCTAAGACACTGCTTGATCGCCTTAGTAAATATACCGCCCGTGACCGAAGACACTGCTTGATCCCCTTAGTAAATATAGCGCCCGTGGCCTAAGACACCACTTGATCGCCTTAGTAAATATACCGCCCGTGACCGAACACACTGCTTGATCCCCTTAGTAAATATAGCGCCCGAGGCCTAAGACACTGCTTGATCGCCTTAGTAAATATAGCGCCCGGGACCTAAGTCACTTCTTGATCCGCTGAGTAAATATAGCGCCCGTTACCTAAGACACTGCTTGATCCCCTTAGTAAATAATCTCCTATTACGTGAACTAACAATAACTAGCGCGATGGAACCTGACAATAAATACTTACCTTCTACATTTCAGTTTCAGCTTTGTCAGTTAACGAAATGAGGGAAATTCCAACATTATGTTATTGGGTATCAGATGCAATATATAAGTACCAATACGTACCAGAATAACTACAGCTAAACATTGACAAGCAATGTGTGAGTAACACCGATGTGAGTCGTATACAATCGATAAGATAGCGTATTGCTAGCTATCAGCCGCCATCCCTAGTGGCGTTCATTGCTAAAGCTACTTACGACTTCATTTCCCACTAATAATAATTCCAGTCAATTAATGCTGGGAATTAAGCTAGTTATTATAATCTCCTTACTTTACTACAGATTATGTCTAAGCCGATACTTATCGAATACTGTAGCGATCGAGCTTATTTTCTACTACTGGAAGCTACATTTACTTTTTGATGGAAACTAACGGTCAAATCTCTTATTAGCTGCTAAATTAACGAGAATAACCGCAGACAATAATAACAATTTAGAGATTTACTAAGCCAATCATAATAATTTGAAGATTTACTAACTGTGCGTTTACATTGACATAAAAACATGTTGAAATCTTTATTTCCTGCCAATTGACAAAATATAGAGATTTCAACATGTTTTTATGTGAATGTTTCGCCAATGGAAACGCACAGTAAGCCAATCATAACAAGTTGGACTTCTGTTTGATAAACAGAGTTAGACATAATCAATACATTTTAAAACAAATAAGTAACTAAAACCAAATTTAACTAACTATAATGTTGAAATATTTTCTTGTCCTACATGCACGCACGTAGTTCTAGCCCCCGGGCTTGTCTCGTTCTAAATTATGATAGCGTACTAAAAAAAGCTCGTTCAATTAGCCCCTCGTTTCTCTGGTACCTGTATGAAAAAAGCTAGGCTACCTAATGGAAGTATTTCAGGCAGGTTGGAGCACTCAGTCAATAATAAATAAAAATATCCTCCCTTTGTCCAACTGAAATGTCGGGCCGTTGGTAACAATAGATTTAATGGGTTATTTGGCTCCTGAAATTGCCTGAAAGCCTACATGTACATGCATTTTACATATAATTTGTAGGTATGTACAAACGTTGATTATGGAGCACTCTTCTTATATTTGCACTGTTACCTGTTTGGTAGGTTCAGTTCACACCGAGACGTAACGCGACGCGACGATGCTTGAAGAGGCCAGTGGTTTCGCGCAGCGCAGCGCGGCGCCGCGAGACGCAGCGTCACGTCGCGAGGCGCATCGTGAAGTCGCAGGCAGCCCCACGCCCCAATTATCTCAATTAAATGTGTATATTTTGGAGAAGTAAATAAAGTTATATTTTCTTTTTTTTAAGAAAAACGTTGCCCCACACTAGGAATTTCTCCTGTGGGTGCGTTTACAAACATTTATACTCACATACACAAACAGCCAGACCCGGAACAACTACTTGTAGGTCATACAAATATTTGTTCCGTGCGAGAATCGAACCCGCGACACGCAGCGCAGCAGTCAATCGCTTAACCACTGCGCCAACCGTGCCGTCTGTATCTTAAAAACTGCGCTTAGTGTCGTTTAGCGTCACGTCTCGGTGTGAACTGACCCTAAACAAGCAGCTTCTGATACGAATGATAATAATATTATAGTTAAATAATGGGTAAAACTAAAATTATTTAAACAATAAAAAAACAGGTATAGTTAGGGTCAGTTCACATCGAGACGTGATGCGAAGCCACGCTGCGCGCACTTTTTAAGATAGTGATTGCCGTGCTTCCCGCACGGCAATCACTATCTTAAAAAGTGCATCAAAATCAATCAGTGTGGAGGCTAGAATTTTCCTGATTAATTTCTCAGTGCCGTGGACCGACGATATGAAAGCCGGTAAACTAATACTAGAAATTTTGCGGACGCCGAGGCCTCCTATACGAATGGGAAGAGTAGCTTGCGCCCAAGCTCGGTCGTCCATGGCCACATTTAAAATTGAAGTTAATGTGTGTCTAATAATTTGGTCCATTTTTTCTAAAAGGTGAGTGTGCATCAGTGCATGCACACTGGACATGGGAAGCGCGAAGAAAATATATTAACTTAGGGCCGAAACAGCAGTAACGAATTGATGCAGCAGTAACGATGGCCGAATGCATATGAATTTGTAACAATCTTTCCGAAACGTCGTTGAAATTTTGTATTTTTTCCTCAACAAAAACGGGAAAGGAATTCTCGAAGATCCAAGGAGACGAAGAGAGCTTTTTTCAATAATTTTAATTTCTGGAGCTATGGCGTTAAATTTGGGAAGTGTCAGTTGTCTGTGGGTACTGTCCGCTATATTGTATTGTTCACATTTCGAAAGGTTGAGATTAAGGCCAATGGAATGAAGTTCGTTTTTTAAGAAAAATTGGTCATTTAAAACAGTTCCTGCATCGCCTCCCAAGGTTCCATTATCAAGATACGTTACATTTTGAATTTAGTCTTTTTTTAAATGGTTTAAATTATTTAAAAAAATCAGATCCTCACAACATGCCCTTTCATTTGATTGTCACATGGTACAGTTGGCAAAATATATATATATATTATTTGCCCCCGAAAAGTGACCCTTAAAATTACTTTATTGATATTATACGTCACAGAAATTCATGTCATTCACGTGTACCAAATTTCAACTAAATTGCTCCAGTAGATTCGGAGAAAATTGGCTGTGACAGACGGACAAATAAGACAGCCAGCCAGACAGACACACGAGTGATCCTATAAGGGAACAGTTTTTCATTCGGTCGTACGGAACCCCAAAAAAGTTTATTTTTATACTTTTAATACCAAGAATGGTTTTTTGCATGCGAACATTTTACATAGGTATAAAAAAGTGCCAACAAAACTTAAATTTTCAATATTTATTTGTATCTGTTTGCATCTGACATTTCTACATAATAATAGGTACATAGTTGAAAAACAAACATTTCAAAAAAATAATATGCAAAACAGAAACAGAATAGCACCTACTACCTAGTTCACGTAGCCTTGAATGATTGATTCTATCAAAGTTGAAGTAAGTACTTACCGCGATTTACTTTTTACCCGACAGGGTTATGTTTTTATAAGTGCGTACTTAGGTAATTAGAATTATTAAGTGTTTAGTACAATTAAGTGATCGTGTACTCGTATTTACGTAATAACATTAGATGTCAAGGAAGAGGAGGACTGTCTTACCCTTCCGTGATACAGCTTAATGATTACTAGTGAGGACCAGACAAACTGTTCCTGTAGTGAAATAATTGTTGCATCGCCTTATTCAATAGTAATTACCTACTTATACACTCGTATAGTCACCTATTTATTTATTATACCTAACACCTTTGGAATGTAACGAGAGATTTGTAATAAATACGTTATTTTTACAGTTCCGTACCTCAAAAGGAAAAACGGACCTCATACAGAATCACTCGTGTGTCTGGCTGGTCACAGCCAATGTGCTTCGAATCTACTGAACCAATTTAATTGAAAGGTACACATATCAATTTCTGGGACCCAAACACTGACGTGTAACGTAGGTAAATAAACGAATTTTGAATATGGGGGTCACTTTTCAGGGCCAAATTAGGAATGATAAAAAAATAGAGTTGCTAACTGTACCTCGAGACATATCATATGAAACGACTTGTTGTGACAGCATTTATTAAAAATTAAATTTTTAAATAAATATTTTTAAAGATATTTAAGAAAATAGATGAAAATGTATCATTCCCCCTTATTTCCGAAACTACTGTTTTGATGAAATAAACTAGATAACTAGGATATGCAAGTAAGAACGTTGTTTGCACAGAGATAATTTTATTTCAAGTGAATGACACAAGTCATTATCAAAAAAACATGTTCGAATTTCAATTTGAAATGTTGTTGTCAGCTAAAAAGTTTCACATACTGAGCATATTTATTTTTACTTTTTTTATACAGGGAATGGTACTCAGATTACAGGAAATGAGGAAACCCTATAAGAAGTCTATGGTCTTAAAATAACATGGTAAATATCTCAATATTGTGCTTACAAACTTACATTTGCAGTTGGGATGTATGGGATAAATGTTTTTCAACTACAATGTTAAGTTTGTTCTTGGGATAAATTCATTCCAACTACGGAACTCTTCATTGTGCGTGGTCCGACACGCAGTTGGCCTGTTTTGCAAAACAAATCAGCCTGCAGGCCACTGACTATCTCGTTTGTAGTACCCCTAGTGCCCAGCAATAATGTAGTCACGTCAGCCCACTATCCCGACCCGCTGGGACGGACCCTCGCGGGGTGACCCAAATATAATTTAGTCACATCAGCCCACTAACCCGACCCGCTGGGACGGACCATCGGGGGGTGACCCAAATATAATGTAGTCACATCAGCCCATTATCCCGACCCGCTGGGACGGACCCTCGGGATATAATGTAGTCACATCAGCCCACTATCCCGACCCGCTGGGACGGACCATCGGGGGGTGACCCAAATATAATGTAGTCACATCAGCCCACCATCCCTACCCGCTGGGACGGACCCTCGCGGTGTGACCCAAATATAATGTAGTCACATCAGCCCACTACCCCGACCCGCTGGGACGGACCATCGGGGGGTGACCCAAATATAATGTAGTCACATCAGCCCACCATCCCTACCCGCTGGGACGGACCCTCGCGGGGTGACCCAAATATAATGTAGTCACATCAGCCCACTATCCCGACCCGCTGGGACAGACCCTCGGGGGGTGACCCAAATATAATGTAGTCACATCAGCCCACTATCCCGACCCGCTGGGACGGACCCTCGCGGGGTGACCCAAATATAATGTAGTCACGTCAGCCCACTATCCCGACCCGCTGGGACGGACCCTCGGGGGGTGACCCAAATATAATGTAATCACATCAGCCCACTATCCCGACCCGCTGGGACGGACCCTCGCGGGGTGACCCAAATATAATTTAGTCACATCAGCCCACTAACCCGACCCGCTGGGACGGACCATCGGGGGGTGACCCAAATATAATGTAGTCACATCAGCCCACTACCCCGACCCGCTGGGACGGACCATCGGGGGGTGACCCAAATATAATGTAGTCACATCAGCCCACCATCCCTACCCGCTGGGACGGACCCTCGCGGGGTGACCCAAATATAATGTAGTCACATCAGCCCACTATCCCGACCCGCTGGGACAGACCCTCGGGGGGTGACCCAAATATAATGTAGTCACATCAGCCCACTATCCCGACCCGCTGGGACGGACCCTCGCGGGGTGACCCAAATATAATGTAGTCACGTCAGCCCACTATCCCGACCCGCTGGGACGGACCCTCGGGGGGTGACCCAAATATAATGTAATCACATCAGCCCACTATCCCGACCCGCTGGGACGGACCATCGGGGGGTGACCAAAAATACTCGTGTAACGATCGATACTTTATCGGCTTTTTAAACTGTTTACAACACAACTTAATTGAATTAAACTGTAAATTGCGTTAACAGTAATGGGTTAACAGATTGAAATGTTCCCAAAGTTACATTAATTTGGTTAGTTATTTTGATTTTGTACAACAAACATGAGATAATAATTAAAATTCTGCTAAACAAAAGTTACCAATAGCTACGCTTAGCAACAGGTTGGTTCTCACCTCGACAGTGACCGCAGCTCCGCGATCACAAGTTCCGAGGGCTCGCATTCCTGACGACGTTAACTTAGGTAAAACGATCGATAGTGACTATAGTTTGTTAGTTCTTAATTCTTTAGTTTGAAACTTAAGTTAAGCTAAATACCTACTACTCTTAGGCTCATTTTAAACCTTCTCCTTGTCGTGTGGAATGAGGTAATTAAACATTATGTGTAGATGAACTAATTCAATCTGGCAATTTGACCATGTGACCACGTTGATCGAGAAGGCATTATAAACTTAGTAAACTATATACTCGTAAGTACCTATGTTTGTTTTCTTAAAACAAAACGCTTTTAGTAATTTATTGCTATTAGGTTAATAGACAATACTTACTTAATAATATAGTTGTTGGGCTGGTGGCTCTTTAGCTAGAGAAGATAGTCGTCATACGAACATACACCACAATAAACACAATAGAAATTCAAAATCAATCTAAATTGTGTCGAGTAGCTACAATAATTTTACTAAGTATCTCAATTTCGCAGAACATTGAGTATTATCTATTTCAAGTTGTTCATTATGTTACAAGTTCCGAGAAACTTCGTATAAATGATGTCGACCGTGCCCTCGGGCATGTAAAGATAATTTCGACACCCGGAGTTCCATACCCGGAGGGTGCCACACGGAACCCTATTACTAAGCCTCCGCTGTCTGTCCGTCCGTCCGTCTCCGGGCTGTATCTAATGAACCGTAATAGGTAGACAGTTGAAATTTTCATCGATTATATACCTATATCCATTGCCGCTGTAACAAAAAATAATACAAATTAAATGAAGTAAAAAATTAAAGGAGATCCGACATTTGATAAAATTCCTCTTGGCATTAAATTTTAAGGCATAACGTTTTCGCATATCTTTTATTAGCATAATAATACTATGGTATAATAATACTTTGGCATGATGCAAAGGTTAGCATAACTGTCATTTGGTCTAATTTGTTTTGGCATAATTTGGAGTTGCATACATTTTTAAGGCATAATATTTATTCGTCTATTAATCATGAGCCATAAATATAAACATTATTTATTAGAATTTGGGAATTACTCTATTGGATTAGGTTAAGGGGCAACGAGCTGAGTCGCGAACATGTTTGTTTTTATACTTATTCCAAATATTATCACTATGCGTTTATAACATTATGTTTTATAAAATTATGGTTCATTATTATTATGCCAACAGTATTTATGGCAAAATATTTATGCCTACTAATATTATGCGTAATGATCATTATGCTGAATTTCGTTATGCCAATGTAAATTATTTGCTTATCATTAGTAAACCATGTCATTGTCTAGAGCTCATGGAGTAGAGTACAAATATGTAGATTTTTCAAGATTTTATCTTCAAAATAAAGAATAACGGGTCCGTAAAAGTTATCAGTTTTAGACCATTTTTGTACAAGCTCTATATCAACTACTAAACAAGTTAGGAATTTTGAAACTTGGGTATATCATGTTAAATCATGTACCATATTTAATCGAAAAAGAGTTTAATTAGAAACGCCGATTCTTAAGGTATTTTATTTAAATATGGGCGATTTACTGCAACTACAAAAAATAACTTTGTAATTCACAGTATCATTATGAAAGACAAATTTATCTTATGATTGATGAAAATTAATGATTAAAAAAAATTAAGATGAAATAATTATATTCTTCATTTAGTATTTTCATTTATTTGCTAAATATTGTACGATGGTACGGAACCCTTCGTGTGCGATTCCGAATCACACTTAGCCGGTTTTTTAACTTGATTATACAACTGCTTACTGCTATGAAAGAAGTATCCTTTGAAATTCCACTTTGATCGTAGTTACGTCTTTCATGAGTTTACTATAACGCGATATTAGATGATACCCGATAGTTTTAAGATAATATTCGTCACTTTGTTCGCAAATCTGGCAGGATGTATAAAATGTTTTACGTCAGTGTGCAACATCAAAGTAACATGCAACTCGTCTTACCCTGCTAGCTGTAAAAGCACAACTCTATTAGATACTCTTACAATTATCCAAAACAACTAAATACAACTGGTTGTATTGTAGATTTCAGTTGGTGTTACTTCTTGCGTACAGCGATGGTGTTTCATTTCTTTCGGGGCTGTTTCTTAAGTTGAGAAGTCACGAGCACTGTCACAAGTCACGAGCACTGTCCAAACATTTTTATTGTATCGATTATCAAGGTAAACTCATTTGAGTAACCTACACAAACATTGCTCCTACATTGTTTTATTATAATAATAATTAGGTATACGGATTACTGGGCAAAAGGAGAGCACTCTTTTGTAAGGTAAGTTAAGGATTTAAGACCAGTTCTATGAAATATTCTCCTTGAATGTTTTAATTAATAATGTAAAGTAAATAATGCACCCATTTCAGACTTTTGTTTTTGAACTTACTTACTAGATATAGAATACCAAGGTGAGCAATTTTTAAAGACTTCGAGAATTGTTTTCGTGTAACACACGGGTACAAGGTATGTTACAGCTCATTCCCCGGGACCCATCATTGACGATTAGTCAAAAAAATACGATACGTCATGCTCGTGGCGGATGCACGTTCACGTTGCATATGGAAACGAGTTTTTCGCGATTCTTCAAAATACGAATAGAAGATGTTCACACTTGATTCGTGATTCAGAGTTCAGTCTTGGACGAGCGCTTCAGCGGATCCGTCACAAAAAATCAGGATTCATGTTTTTTGACGAACGTGATTTTTAAAAGACGATACGTGATTAGGACGTTTCCGTCATTTTTCACGGTTCGTGATGCGTGTGAACACGGGCAATTAAAAAGCATTGACACCGTCAAAAAAAACTAATCGACAAAAAAAAAACGAATCATATGTACCTACGAGCCCTTATTGTGTATAAACTAGGAGCATGGTCCATTGTATATACGAAAATTGAAATGTTTCATGAACTTTTCATGATTCAGTTTCTATTCGAGTTTCAAGAATTGCGTGTTTTTACGAAAATATTATGTTAACATTCGGCAGTGTGTATCAGTGAAGCAAACAAAATAAAATTGTTGCTAATTATATCAAAATGTAATGAACACAATAAAAACGTGTAACAAATGAACAAAAGTGATCTAGACTTTATATTTGCTTTGTTTACCGTTGGATATCTCCATCTCGATCATGTTTTTTATCAATTGTGGACCGATTTTGAAAATTCTTCATTTGGTAGAGGAAGCTTGCTCAGTGATCCCATATTTTTTTTATTAACTTTGCTTGGGTAGTTTTTTTGAGTTATCTTCAATTATAAATTATTTCTCTCACTTAGCCTATGTGGATGATGTTTTAATAACTTCTTGTCACTGTTATTAACATAGCAGATAGGTATTCGAATTTGTGTGGGGTAGATACACAACTAAAAAGTAAAAATTAAACTCGGTGGCAAAAAACTAAAATAAAAATCCAGACACCGACACTTCCAAAATTAAACTTATTTTTCACTTTGTAGTTTTTTTTTTGTAAAAATGTTTTATTGTTTGTGGATCGCCCGGAGGACACGTTGGAGCATACGGTGGAGGTCTGCCCGGCTTGGGTGGAGCATCGCCTCGTTCTCGTGGAGGCGATCGCTGGCGGGGATCTCTCGCGTCCGGCCCTGGTCCAAGCCATGGTACGGAGCGAGAGGGCATAACTGACAATAATTATGGCGCATTATATTTATCAGCGAGAGCTTTGTGTATAACGAGAGTTGTAAGTACCTGAGGGCTCAATTTACAGTGTTGAGCGCGTAATGCACAAGGCTGCGCTTGACAGGCCGACTGTTCTGCAGTCGCATTGCAATCATCGCTTTGTGGCAGCGCCCGCGCACCCGGAGCGACGCGACGTGCCGTTACATAGGCTAGCGGGACAGAGCCCGACGTCACCATACTACTACTGCACTAAGTAATATTACCATTGCTGGGTTTTCCATAAACTGGGCTAAGAACTGCTAACATATTCAGCAATGAAACTTCATAAACCCGATATTTGGGCCTTGGGTATTATGGCTAAGTAATTGCGTATAACATAAACATGACGCATAGCTATTATAGGTACCATTCCAGTTATCTAAGTAGTACGGTATCGATAACGGTGTCGATCGAGAGCTATCATTACTGGAACGAACCACAATCGTAAGAATAAAAGAGAGCTGCTAATCTGTGTATATTGTACATATGTGTTACAATGGTAATAATACGTTACATACGACGTCCGGCGGGGTTCATTCATTTGTATTACTTACCTAGTATTTTACACTTTACGTAGAGTGAGACGCGTCATTATTCTACGATATAATGTGTACCATAACCGCCGAGGACCCCGCCCTGCGCCGTCTCGAGGGCATACAGTATTATTTATGATGAGCACAGTATTACTGACGATGTTGCTTAGCTAAATGCACGGTGTACAAATACCATTTTAACAGGACTCTGTAAGATAATTTAATGCTGAACTGGTAAATTAAACCATATTCAGCTCCGATGGAGATCTGCGATTTTTTTCGTAAAATCTCGTTAATAGTGTTACGAGCCAATAGAGATGTACAGCTCAAGAAACTTACATCATAACTAGAGCAGCCTAAAAAGGTAAACTCTAAAGAGGTCAAAACTCAAACTCAAACTCAAAGCATTTATTTCAATTAAACCATTTACAGGCACTTTTGAATTGTCAAAGAGTCGGTCAGTTAGTCAGAAAGTTGAAGCTAGTTGCCCATTCCAAAACGTAGATCTCTATGGAGAAGAACGGGCAAGAAACTCCAAGGACATTCTTTTAAATATAGAAATTACAAAATCCTGGGTACATTAATTTTGTTGCTTCTATAATGTGAGAACAATGTAAAATAAAATAATAATCAAAAACGATTAAAAATATAAGATTAAAAATAAGCAATGGCAGATAAGAGATAACCAGTCTCAACCGACGGCGCCCGTTCACGAACATGACGCGTGGATCAGCACCATCCAGCTCAACCATTTTGTAGGGAACCGAATGATCCAACACACTCGCCACCATCAGCGAGACATTTAAGTGAGCATGACATACTCTCAACTGCCATGCTCTTTCAAGTCAACATACAACATAACAACATAGTAAACGGCTCCATGGTACTCACATTTACAAAAATTGAAAAAAAAAATGCTTCTAATTTATACAAAACTATAATTTGCAATGTATTTGTGAGATTAAAAGAATTTTACTACCAAAAAGAAAAAAAACATTATTATCTTTTGGAGTATTCAACAATTAAAACTTGGTTAAATAAAAATAAAAAGTAAACATTAAGTTCGTAAAGTCAGAAAAAATAAAAAAGGGGAAGCAACTCTTCCAAAAATAAACATGATAACTAGTGAGCCCAAGTGGCTGTGGAGCAGGACCAGCATTAAGCCAAGCATTTTTATCTATGATATAATCATCCAACTTATAATATGCTTGTCTACATAGTGTGCGTTTAATGCAAGTTTTAAATTTCTTCTCATTTAGTTGAAGAATTTCGAGTGGTATTTTATTATAACATTTTACACAGTACCCCATAAAAGAAGTGTGTACTTTAGACAATCTGAAACGTGGTTGATCTAATTTGTTCCTATTTCTTGTGTTAAAATTATGCCTGTCACTTATCTTACTAAAAAGATGTAAATTTTTTCGAACATACATAATGTTTTCATATATGACAAGGTACCGTCATGATGTTAATTTTCTTAAACAGTTCCCTTAGAGATTCACGTCTGCGGAGGTTGTAGATGGCTCTGATAGCCCAATTAGCAGTTTACCTTTTTAGACTACTGTGTGTCTGAGTTACTGCCTGTCTATATTATTGTTAATAATATAGACACACAATGACGAAATAGACACACAGTGACGAAATAGATAAAATAGACACACAATGACACAACAATGGAAACATTGGATCAGGACCGCACTACTCGTACATGTAGTTTTCTCCAATGTTCCATGAAGGAGCAATCCACATCCATTCTCCCTGCAATAAGCCGCAGGAAGCTGTTGGGGCTGCCCCGTATGCGGCGCATCAGAGACGCTATTCTTTTGCGATGTATCGCTTGGAAGCCATCCACTTGAGCGTCTGCAAACATACCTGATGCGCTACAAAAGCGTGGCAACCCCATCAACATTCTGAACGCGTTATTGTATTGGACACGCAGGGCATTGTAAGTCTTCTGCGTATGCTTCACCCATAGGCTGCAAAAGGTCTTTTTAATCATCTTCTCCTTAACGTTAACTTAGCAAAGAAAAAAGATAAGTTCCTATAGTTTTAAAATTACTATGAAGTGATAACGAAGGATGTAGTTCCGCGTTTGGAAAGCTACAATCCTTGTAATGTGTTTTGCATGTACGTAGTACCAGTAGTACATAACATATTATAATTATATAGTACCTACTTGTAGGCGACAGCTCTACGGACAACATAAGTGCATTCGTTTCGTGGTCTATAGGTACCTATTAATTATTCCTTTTGCCGAGACCTGTTTGCAGCGAGGCAGGCAAAGGAGCGTACAGCGCACCGTCAAATTAGCAACTAGCGAGCTACTTCCAGCAGAAATAGCAACTAGCGAGCCACTCCCAGCAGAAATACTATCTTATTTGAGTGCAAGTAATAATATCATGTCACAAAATGTCGCTTGTCGCTAAGTATTCGTTATAAACTCAAACTCACAGCATTTGTTTCAATTAAACCATTTACAGGCACTTCTGAATTATCAAGGGGTCAGTCAGTCAGAAATATGAAGCTAGTTGCCCATTTCAAAGCGTAGTAGGTTCCTATCTGTCCAAAAACATCTTTAATAGAAATAAAAATCAAACGTTACAAAAGTTTATATTACGTCTGTAATTTTTTGGAAACTCTAGTTTTCTACAAGAGTTTCCAAACAATAGTCACAAGTCTCAACACTGATTGTCAGTGAGGCTCTGAGCAGCTATCTGATTACGCAACACATTTTCATCAACGATTATAATTTGTTTCATTTTGACAGTTCAACAACATTCATTGCGTTATTTACATTGTTGAGCAGAAAAAAAATCTGTTTCAAAACGATTCAGATTCCGATTGATCGTGTATTACACAATTAGGGTACTGGTTGGTAGACAAGAAAGTTTGTATCGATGCAGCAGCGCTTCCGCCTGTCTCGAACACTCCCAAACTCTGCCGAGCTCTCCCGCCTGGCGGCAACTCCGTTCTTCAACACGGCACTGAACAGTGTGTAGTCTGTGTATCTGTATAGAAACTGTAGGTCTTTTTCTACGTGTATTCTACTGATCCCATATTGTCTGTAGCGAAGATAGAGTGCTTTGATCCTAGTTAAAGTGTAACAAAAGTATGAGGTCCGTGACTCCGTGACATCACACGATATATTGTAGTGTACTTTACTTTCTATGGACCACAATGCTGACATACCCATTGATATCTAACAAATACACTAAAAAACTGTACTTTCTTAAAATCCCTAAAAAGTTCTGTCAATATCCGTTTTCAAAGGAATTCATAGAATAGGAAAAAGTTGCCAAAGGTTTGACTCACACAATGGGATGAAGGAGGAACACATTTTGTTACTAGCAAAGTATGCCTATTGGTCGGAAGTAATCGGAACTGTTCGGAAGCAAGCAACCCGATCCGAAAAAAAACACCGATGTTAACGCTAATAAAATTAATAGCGTTATTTTTGTGCATGTCGATCTCATGTTACGTTCAGCAATCAACTTTCTATCATTCAGTTTCGTAAATGAACTCTACGTCTGTGGAAATACAGTATGTTTTACCATGCAGGTGCCAAATTAAAAGTAAGCGCTGTACTTGCACCGGCTCGGTGATGGTCGTCTGTCTGGTGTGCTGTGCGTCGGTATGTGACCGACCTTGACGGTCCGCACCTCTCCGGGAACGAATCAGTTTCGGTGCGAATATAACATGCGTTGGTACCTATGGTCTGTTCCAAGAGTACCTAATGAAAATGTATTCAAATGGATCAGGAAACGTACCTGTGGATTCCGCTTTGTAGTGCCACTAACTAATTGAGTGCTTTGATTTGTTTATTTAAATACTTCAGCCGATTGAACCGATTTTGAAAATTCTTTTTTTATTTGAAAGAATATACTTCCCGATTGTCGATTTTTATCAAAATTTAGTTCTGATGATGAAATCTATGAGAAATTGAAGGAACTCCTCAAATATTATCGGCAACACATAGCGATTTAGGTATTTTCAGCAACATGTTTAGCATTTGCATTCAGAAAGTATCATTTGGTGAAATGGAACTGATGAAGAAGACCACAGATGACCACTGAAACTACTCAATGATAAGTATTTCACGGGAGGCGATATGATATCTCTATTAAAATAGTGAAGCGACTATGAAGCACATTTAAATAAATATTTCTGATGACCATATATGAAGCCGAAAGGACGGCACCGGAACTCCGTCATAAAGCAATGTATCCTAGCCGTGTTTGGGCTTATTGGAATCGCCATGAGATGTACTCTGGCTTTAAATGATTCCAATGCAAATTTTGGGCCTAAAGATGTCATTGAGATGCAAAAAAAAAATTAACACCCTTTCTACACTTTCAAGTCAGTTTTGAAAACTCTATGATTCCATCTTTATTATTACCTAGATAAGTTTATACCAAGTTTTCTAAACCAAATGAATAAGATCTTTCATACAAACTGTATCCCCCCTTTTCACCCACAAAGGGGTTAATTTAAAACATTCCACTTTGCCCCACCAAGTCGTATTTTACTTAATAATATAATTCTTTATTTCCCAAACAAATATAAAATACGAGCATTCCACAAAAAAATTTAGGCATTCCTCTTTGCCCCACCAGCGGGGCGGCCTGGTGGGGCAAAGTGGAATGATTCGTTAATTTTTGAAAAATCTTTTGCTGCGTTTCCATTATTCGACTGGTATACGAATTTGTGCGGGGCAGACCACAACTAAATAGTGAACAATAAAAAAATATTTACATAAAAAAGCAACCGACTTCCAAAATAAAAACACTTAAAATAACTTTTTTACAAAACATAAACCACTGAATTCCACAAAAATACACTTAAAAGTGAAAAATAACTTGAATTTCGGAAGTTGGTGGCAAAAACGAAAATATAGAACCATATAGTTATACATTAAGATAAAGAAAGAAAGAAATATAGTTATTTTATTTTATTTTATTTATTATGGGACAATAAACAGCTACAATATAAAATATTTACAAATAACAATAATATAGGCTCATAAGGAGTATTAACAATATTGAAGCCCACTACATTATCCGCATGTTAACAAAATTAAAATAAGGTAAAAAGTGCCACTAGAGTAACATTACACAGAAATATAAAATAAAAAAAAAATATTTAGTTTATTGATACAATACAATAAATTAAATATATATACTAATATTAATTTTAGAATTAAAAAAAATAGATTGTTCCTTATTATCCACAAATAAGAATAAAAATTATTTTAAAAAAGAAGGCATAGACAATACAATTAATTAATAAAAATTATTGAAACGGTTGAAATAAATTAAATTTAGAATAAAGGACACACTATTTGTTATTATCATTACATAAGATTTTTAAAACATTGGACTTAAATTTCGATTTGGAACATACAAAAATATCAATATTGATGAAGCTGTGATTATAGGATTCCACCATACGACGAACGTTATGAATCGCTTTCATATATTATGGTATATTTTACTATATAGAATGAAATATTTTCGTTTTTGCTTTAGATGTTTTTTTTTTGTTAATTTTTTTTTTTTAATTCTATTTCGTTGATGATTTTTCAATTACAATTTAATAAGGCAGTGTATAGAGTGCCACTAGCGGCATAATAGTGGCGCTGCCTCGGCCCGGCTAAAGTGCCGTAAGCCATTGTCACTGTCACTTGTTATTTTGTTTTATTGTTGACGTTAGTTCGCTGTAAAACACCACATTCCACAGACTACAATTTTAGATAGGGTACCACATTCCCTAAACATTATGTTCTCTTGTGCCTAAACGGACCCTGACACTCGCCAACCGCTGCCGCGGCACCGTGGTCACAGTTCTAACCTAACCTAACCTACCTTTCAGCCATTTTTATTTGCTACTTTTTTTTTTCGTAAATTCAGTCATTGTAGCGACTTTTGATACCTGTAATTATCTAAAACAAATACGATCAATCGACGATCGATCGATTGATCGATGTAACATGCTGGTTCGAAGATTTGCACGTTGTACAAATCACGTAAAGGTAACGCTTTTTAAAGCTTTCTGCCAGTCCTTTTACACGTGCAGTCTTTGGACCAGTTTTACGCAGAGGACATACAGCGATCTGCGTGTCCAATACAATAACGCGTTCAGGATACTGTTGGGGCGGTCGTGGCGTTGTAGTGCGTCTGGTATGTTTGCGGAGGCGCATACTGATGACTTTTACGCCATAATTAGAAAAAGGACCGCATCCATGGCCGGCCGGCTGCGTACCGCCACTAATAGTCTCCTGAACGTGTTCCGAGATCGGTGGGATTCCCCTTTGCTGCGCCACTGGATGAGGATCCACACCAGTTAAGCGATTTCTTATTTTTATTACTAACACTAGTTTTTTTGTTATACTAACCCTATGGACTCCTGTCTGAAATAAATGATTTGAATTTGAATTAGAATTTTGAATTTGAATACAAAGGGCGGCGAACTAACCTCATCAATCAAACAAATTGTGTAAAAGGATTTATAGCCTGGTTCAGGCTAAATCTTTTTACACGATCGTCTGATACTTTTGGGGCATACATTACTTATTGCGAAGTAAGGTCAAAAACCGGCCAAGTGCGTGTCGGACTACGCACAATGAAGGGTTCCGTAGTTGGGATGAATTTATAACAAACTTAACAGTGTAGTTGAAAAACAAGTTCTCCCATGTATTCCAACTGAAAATGTAAGTTTGTGCAGACGCCAGCACATCAACCTACTACAATCTGTCAAATTTCTTTAATAGATTTTCAACTTTATCACTTAAGTTTGATATAATAATAATAAAAATTTATTCAAGTATAAAGTAAAATTATGATTTAGATTAATTACATTCGAGTAATATTTGATTCTAACTGTAATTAAGACCTGCCTGATATAGGTTTGTGAAAACCTGTGTTTCAGGCCATCAATTTACATCAAAAATTTAAAAAGAAGACAACAATAAGTTTATTAGAAGCTAAATTAAGAAGAAGATATAATATTTTCAATGACTTATAGAGTAACTATTTGGGTATATTATTTTAAAACTAGATTATATAAGATATATTATATTTAAATAAATTAACGAATAATATTAAAGTGTATAAAGTGGACACTATTATTAATTATATTAGAGTAGGTAGAAGGAAATTTTATTTTAAAATTTCTAGTAGTTTTTCCGTGTCTGCATAATTGAGTTTTGCTAAATATTCCTGTACTAGTAGGTTACACCTATTATAACTGAAACTATAAATCTTTAACACTCTGTTGAACTGGTTATACAAGTAGGGCCCTAAAAATAAATAAAATCGATTAGCAAAAGCATGTTTAGTCTGAGAGTTAGCACAAACCAAATCTTTTCTCCTCCTATCTGAAGGCACTGGGTTAAAATAAAGTTCAGTGTGTTGGAATAAAACTACATTCAAAACAAATAATTGACGTACTGTTAGCACCTTACATGCCATATAAAGCTGATGTGTAGGAAATCTAAATGGACGAAAAGTAGCAACCTTTAAATAAGGTTCATAGTTGATTGGGAAAATTTTACAGTTTCGGGTAGGTTGACCTGCTGGCGTCTGTACGTACAATATTGAGAGATTTACCATGTTATTTTAAAACTATAGACTTCTTATAGATTTTTCTGTAATCTATGAGTAAAGAACCTTTTTCTGTATTTTTTTCAAAATTTTAGGCTTGTTAGTGTCGGAGATAAGCGTCCGGATTATCCGGAATGGTCAATTTTCATAATTTTTCTTAAATATCTTTATAAGTATTACATATTTATACATATTATTATTTGAGATCCTCGAGTATTTTTCTGACTGACCGACTTCTTGACAATTCAAAAGTGCCTGTAAATGGTTTAATTGAAATAAATGCTTTGAGTTTGAGTTTGAGTTTATTTTTCAAGTATTGTCAAGTAAAAAAAAGTTTTGCTAATTGTACCGAAATGTAACTGTAACTGTATCAAATATTTTTTTTTATTTTTTTTAATGAATATTTGATATGTCACACGGTACAGTTTGCAAAACTTTTTTTTGATTTCGTTTTTTGCCCCCAAAAGTGATCCCCATATTCATACTTCACTTATTAATTACACGTCCGTGTTTGGATCACAAAAATACATATGTGTAAGTACCAAATTTCAACTTAATCGGTCCACAAGATTCGGAGCAAATTGACTGTGACAGACGGACAGACAGACACACGAGTGATCCTATAAGGGTTCCGTTTTTCCTTTTGAGGTACGGAATCCTAACAATAGTTAACGTATTCAAGAACGCAGAATTATTTCTAGGAATACCTCTGATTTTTCACAAGCACTCTCGTCGCTCTCTCGTCTCAGAGTTTATTTCCGTCCCCAATCATAGTTTTATTCATACAAAGAGCTGCTCTCACTCTGAGTGCAAACTATTTGTGACAAAAACGTTCTCGGAAAGATTTCTAATAGATTTTCCGTTTTAAATAAGTTTCTCGGCGTCTGAGTCAAAGCTCTACCTAATGCGCTTCCTGAGAGTCTTCCTAGTTTTATTTATTGATGAAGAATTGAATAAAAGGTTTTGTACTGGCTTCATTGTGTGGCTCAATTAAGGAAAGGTTAAGCCTGTCTAGCTTTAAAATCAGTCTTAAACGAAATTATAGTTTAAAGAACATGCTTATCTGAGGATTAGACTGTCTGTATTTCAAAACTTCACATATTATAGCCGAAACATTAAAACTAACTAAATAGACTTAACATCACACATTAATCTCTTGTAGGTTACACACAACATTAGGTACTCATACCCATCAATAAAATTGATGAGCACTGCCAATGTGGCGTCATTTGTCTTTGTCAAATGTTTCCATTGTAATGTTTAACTAAAAGATTTGCTCGCACAAGTCGAAGCTGATTATCGTGTTTAGACTCAAAACGTGAACACATTATGTAAATGTAGAATTTGTACAAAATGACTGGAAATAAGACCGGAAACGGAAACTGGAAGCATTGTCACGGCGAAAGCTCAACGTTGATTGGTTCGCCGTAGAAAATTGTAGGCAAGCAATGCTATTTATAACTCTGACTGACTGACGCAGTTTCTTGTCCGTTCTTCGAGTTTGGCTTTGGAATGGGCAACATCGCTTCATCGTTCTGACTAATCGACCCCTTCGCAATTCAAAATTGTCTGTAACTGGTTTATTTGAAATAAATTGTTTTAGTTTGAGTTTGATTGACTGCAAGACAAAGCACCGCCTAATATTTTTCAAAGCCCTAATCTATGTAAAAGGTTCATAAAGGCAGTTATAAAGGGCACCATCCATGGGCAAATGATCCACTTTTTAAGTTCGCGTGTTTTATTAATACTTGCGGACTGTGAAGAACATAATTCTTGCAAACTGTTGCCTACGTCGCATCTAGCTGTGTATCTAGTGTATATACAGGCTGATGGGGCAAAAGTAATGTCAAAATGTGAATTGGATGCCATTTTGCTGAAAATGAAAACAATCGGACCAAATTGAAAGCAATTGGCAAATTTTACACCTTTAAATAATCTTTCTGTGAAAACAGTTTCACAGAAAGATTATTTAAAGGTGTAAAATTGATGACATTAAATCAAAAGTGATGTAAGTAAGTAGCGATGTTAGGCTCCATGCTTGGCTCTGTTCGTTGTTCAGTTCGACAAATATAAAAACAGCGAATGCTCGATGTTCTGTTACAAGTGAATGCTCAATTCTATCAGCACCTTTAGACGAACTAGGTACCAACATAACCACAATTAACAAAAAGCTAACTTTAAGAAGTAACGTTTCCGTCTCTACATATTTGTATTAGCTCAATATAGTAAGTGTTCCACTTACAGGCACTTTTGAGTTATTGATGAAGGTGTCTGTCAGTTAGTTTGAAAGCTAGTTGTTCTGTGTTGATGAAATTAAATGTCCTAATAATTTCTGGCTTTTGCTCTCTTGGTCACAGTAACTAAGCTAGGGCACCGTGACCAAATGGGTTAGGTTAGAACTGTGACCAACCGCAACCGAGCGGTGTCGCTGCAGCACCGGCGAGCTACATCTAAGTTGGTCGCAGTTATTTGGTTATTTAGTATTTTTAGGACACCAAAATGAGGATTATTTGAGGCTCGCCCAAAGAGGGTAGTTTATTAGATTAAAGTGTACAATAATATTTTTGAAAATCAAGGGGTTCGATTTAATACATGCCAATATTTAATCAGTTAAGTTATTTGCGTGGGAATTCCGGAACCGTTCAATTTGTCGCAGTAGCCGTCAGCCACACACGGACCGCTCGCGACTACGAGCACTTTTCGCTACATCGCACACACGGACAGTGGTATTCTGCCGTGCAGAACCACATCATTTAGTCATATTCTTTAACACTGTTACCTCTGAAAAGCATACTTTTAATTATCTCTGATTGTTTTAGCATCCAAGATTTATTTTATATTACAAATTTTTCCTCTTTGTAAAAATCATAGAGTATTCTGACATTTTCATTAGCTGTCATCTGTCCAATTTACTTTTCTAAACCATAGACTTAACGCACCACGGACAAGTACACTTTATCTACTTCTAGACTTCTTATAAAGCTGGTGAATACACTGTAACCTTCGCAATAAGGGCAGGTGTAGGATTTTCCCTCTGTAAGCCGTTTTTATTAGTTCTGGCCATCATTCTATTTAGAAATAACTTGATGTTGGATAACTTGTTTGAAATGACAAGGAACGATAAAAACGGCCTTCAAGTTTTTCACTTTTGGTTAAGTCTGTGCTCGTTTTCCCTTTATCTACTCAGTTCAGAGCAGCATCAGTTCAGTGTACTAGCGTGTATATAACTATGATATTGTGTGTAACTTTCAAAACATAGTGACTACGAATAATAAACATTCAGTGTGTCTGTGCTGTGTATCATTTAACCGACCCTCTCGCTTACCTCTGTAGGAGGCCGCTATTCCAACCCTGAGACTGCGTGGCGTTAGACGCCACGAACACATACGCACACACTCCTAAGCGAAAGAGGCCTCCGCAGCCACAACACGGCGTAGCGCACGACGACGTTGACACGGCCCTCCCGCCAGCGTGAGGCGCCACCCCTGCTGACCCCGCCTATCCCGAGCATCCCGCGTCCTACGAAGCCGGCCCCTAATTCTCTAACCTTTTACCCCTTTTACTGCTAAACCTTGTGATAAAACCATAAAATGTGACATTTTAATTATTATGTAAATCATTAAAATATACCAGTTTTATATACATATCGACATTGACAATTATATACCAAATGACATCATTACTTTGTAAAGTATTATATTGTTTTAATTATTGTGAATGTGAGGACTATGTGGGTAATGTGGATATATATATTTTTTTTTCTCAGTTAGTTTTAATGATGGTCTGGCTGTTTGAGTACTTTATGCGGCCTACCCAAATGGCCTTTCTTTGGTATTGTTCGTCGAGTTGAGCTCCTTAAGACGCTGACAACCGCTATTGAGCTCCGATGTTTCGGTATTTTTAGCCACGCCCACTATTTCTCCGATATCCTAGCGCCATTCTTAAAGGGCGGTGATACAGCGAACTACCAAGTAGGGAACAAAGTGACGGGTTCAATAATAATTAACAATGAACCAATAGATGGCGCTCTTGTATATTTATTGTTCTGTATGAAGAACTTTAAACAAATTAGACAAGGCGATTAGAAAAACGAATGTATATTTTTAATTATTAAGACACTTTATTTACACTGAATTTAAAAACAATATAAATGTAAGGAAAATAAAAACTCAAACTATAGTAGCAAAATGTTCATTATTATCACAAATATATTTTAGTCTTTATTTGCTTTTTTTATTTATATAAATTAATATTAATACAATAAAAATATGTATAAATATTATTGACGCTATATCCCACATTCTGGTGACCTCCTAAGCTAGATCAATATATTTTTAACCGACTCCAAAATAAGGAGGTTTCCCCCTAAAAATTTGTGTTTGTTGAAAACCAGCATCAGACACTAGTTGTCTGGCATTTATGCTGAAATGGGCCTATTTGGCACAGCCGTGAGGCACACTATTCTAAGTTATTTTTATTTTTTTGTTTTTGTGTAAATATTGTGTGCCTTGACCCAAGTCAAATAAATTTATTTTCTTTCTTTCTTTCTTTCTATGTATGTTCACGTATTTGTACCAAATAAAGAGATATTTGGGGATTCATTTTATTTACATAGGCTTTTCGATGATAGGATATGATTTAATATTTACAAGTCCGTATTACTGAGGTATCTGGAACATGTGGGTTGATCGATTGGTGTCTGAAGGACTATTTCATGCACCTTAATGTTGTCTCTTATAGGCAGGTTCCGTGTGGATCTCGGGTCAACTATTTCAGGGAGTAGGTGAGTTAGGTAAAATGATTGTAATTTTTGTTTCATTTTTTGTTCCCAAAATAGGTCATCTTTTTCTATTACTTCTGTCTTTAATTTAAGTTCTTCTCCAGACCATACTGCAAACAAGCATTTCTTACGTCTTGTAATGTGGAGCTGGCCCTGAATTTGATAATACCAGTTGTGATTGGTGTTTATTTTTAGGCACCCTTCTTTATCTTTTACCCAAAAATTTACTTTTTTTTTGCTGATAGCCTCATTCAGGCCCAACTTGTATGCAGTTATTGGGCATTTAATTTCAATTATGGCATCTTCGCCACAGATACCATCAGGTGTTGCTCCAAGATAAGGCAACTCTGCGTCTATAAACAACCCACAAGGCTCAATTTGAATACTCTCTTGTTTCGACAATTGCAGTATGGCTATTTTTTCGTTTTGCTGGCCATGTTTGATTGAGGAAATGTGATCCATATTTTTTTTATATAAAATATCTTTTACCAAATTGGCGCATCCAGTATTTGGTCTTTTCTTTATCACGCGGCCAAAATTGGAGGCTGTCAGCAGTGACCTCCGAAGTTCCATCCACTCACTACTATCTTTTTGAAGAATCGTTTTTTTTTCTATAGAACTTCGTTCTTCGTCAGTTTTTTTTAGTGAAAAGATAAAATTGTCCTTCATTTTTTGAAGAATGTCTTCTGGCATATCTGGTTTATTACACTGATCTCCATAACTTGCATCTGTTTTTGTGAATATAATACGTCTTTTTTTCTTCATGTACTTGCTATTTAAGTGTCTCTTTTTCATTCTTCTTTCTTCTAACATCTTTAGTTTCCCTTGTGGACTTTTTGCTAAGATGTGTTTATACAGTCGAGATATTGATTTATTTGTGTTGAATGACACGGTTGCCGCAGTACATCTCGTAGCATATGATCTCTTCACGGAAAAATTTATCCTTTTTCCTCCAACATATTTCGCTATTATACTGTGGTAGCGCTCGACAATATTACTGTCCACGTCATGAATGAGACTTCGGGCGTGGCCTGCTATATTTTGAATCAGTAAACAAATTCGTTGCCATAGTGAACTTGAGAAGAAATCGTTTGAAGTGTTTTCTTGATCGCCCTGTTTCTGGCAGAAGTATGGTTTACATCTAGTGTGGTTTCCAAAAGCATGGTAATGAGCCAGCATAATATCGTCGAATAGACGTTGAATTTCTGGACATTCATCGCCTTTGTTTTTAGCGATAGATTTTTTTATCACAGACCTTACACTCATTATTGTTTTTTTGCACACAAGTTTTCGATGGCTGATGGGATATCTGGTATCTGTTTGTAATTGTTGCAGTTTATTGCAAAAGTTTCTCAGTAAATGATTTCGACATTCAATTTTTTCCACTGTGATACCTTCATGTTGATAAGGCCGTGATTGGAGAATTTTACTATAGGTGCTAGAGTCACCATCAGATATCAAACGTCCATAAATTAAATTATGAATTTTCACAGACTGTTTAAATCCCTCAACAATTATGTCACTCTCCATGCCAGTCGAAGGACCCGTGTAGTTTTTAAAACATTTGTGTTCTTTTATGGGCACTTTCTGTTTTTCTGCCCGATCACAGGTATAACAATATTTGTTGCGAACTCCATAGTACAAAACTTCCCCGGTTCTCCTTCCGATAATAGTACCAGCACCTGATAAGGCGGAATAATTGGTTCTATATGATCTCTTGGAGTAGCATCCGTCTACAATAACGTCAATAATTGGGATAGCATTTTTACTAACTTTGCCCTCCGCTATAGCAAAATTTCTTTCCTTTGTAGCAGCTTTTTCCATTGTTTCTTGTGCAACCTGTTCCCACTTGTTAGATAAATCATCGTGTATGCTTTGGTATTTTTTATTTGACATAATAGGCAAATTTAGCGCTGAAGAAAGTTCTTCCAAGTTTGAATGTCCACCGCCAATTGATAACATACCTGCTACAGCACAATAATTGATTGGTAAATAATTTTCGTCACTAGAGTCACTTTCAATGATAAATTTTAAATTGCACATCCTACACAAAAAAGTGAACTTCGATGACAATCCATTTATGTTTTCTCCCACCAAATCAATATGACTCAAATTACAACCCAAAGGTCCGTGCCCAGAAATTTTCTGAAGTTTTTTAAAAAAATGCGTTAGGCTTATTACTCGTCGTCCAATGTGGATTTCTTGTTCTGGAGGGCGACTCGCAGTAATCTAAAAAAATATTCATACATTTAACAGTTAATCTATGCGTAAGTATCTAAATAAAAACTGTTGGATTTTATCCTCGACAACCAATACCTGGCCAAGTACATGATAATTTAATATTTACCTCTAGCTCAGGAAGGTCATCGGTGGATTGGACTGTCTCAGATAAATTTGATTCTTGATCAATAATATTTCCTAACACCTCGCATGATTCCTTTGCTGATTCTTCAAACCTGTGATGAAAAAAGTATGACTCACAATAACATAAAAAGTATAAGAACGATCAGCAGAAAGTTTCATATCACTTGGACAAATTGTACACATCTCATTCTGGGTACTTACCTAGTAAAATTTTCAGGGGTAATAATGTCACTTTCTGATGTAACTGCAACTGGCAGATTTTCTAATCTGCAAAAAAATAAAACATTTAAACTTGCAAGAACTTTTTTCAGCACTAAACTTCCTATTATGTCTTATATATTTTTTTTTAAGTGAAACGGTTTTAATTAAAACAATGATGTAGATAATGAACTAAAAGCTAAAAAATAATTCGGTAGGTCCTATGTACCAGTCATCACACTACTTTCCTCATCAATCTAGTGCATTGATCAGACAAAAAAATAAAATCGTTTGGCGCGTGAAAATTTTATCAACAGTCAATCGCTCATATGCTATTTACATATTTACTTGGGGTATGCTACGTACGCCCCACATTTTTTTTTTTTTTTGTAGAAATATCCGTCATGGTCCGCCATGCACTGTGTTCTACTTGTAAAGCCCTTTCATTTGATACCCATTACACATATTTAAACAAATATGAAATCTGGCATTTTGTGCCGGCGGCTATTTTAGATTTGAGATTTTTCACAGTATAGTCTACTAGTCAAGCCCTTTCATTTGATACCCATATTGAGGGGGTTGTGAAAAAATATGTAATCCACCATTTTGTAGTGGCGGCCATCTTGGATTTACAATGATACTGATAAACTTAAATTGTATTGTTATCAAAACGAAAGGTGTGTACCATATATCAGATCAATCTGCCAACAGGAAGGGGGTCAAATTTCAAGTACTAAATTAGACCCAAATAAATAAATAACAAACTAGCTAAACAAACCGTTTAAAAAATACCAAAGCTATTTATATAGAGTGGGCAAGAAACAATGAACAAAGCTGCGAGTATTTTCCTATAAGTCCAGTTCTAAGATAGTCATGGGTCTATGTAAATTCGATAGTTTATCACTGGACTTATTTGTGACTTTCTTTCTATGATCTAAGTAATAAAATTGTTATCTATATTAGTAAGTATTATATTATATTATTACTTATTACAAACTTACTGGTGAAAAACAATTTCCGCAGCTTCACCTGCTTCTGCACTGTTCGCCAAACGTCTCTTTTTACTGAAAAGAAAATTAATTATTATTCTAAAAATATACAAAAAAGAAATTAAAAAAACCATGAAAATTTCCTAAAACTAAAAAAAAAAAAACAATTGGAATTTCCCAATAAGAATCAACTTGGTTTTGAACTCGAAACTCGCTATTCAGAATTTATGCGAAAAACAATTTCCGAAGCTTCACTGCTTCTGAATGTTCGCCAAACGTCTCTTTTTAATGTAAAGAAAATTATTAATAATGATTCCAAAAATATACAAAAAAAATGAAAATTTCTTAAAACTAAAAATAAATAATAAAGGAAACCTTTCAAATCAAAATTTCCCAATAAATCAACACGGTTTCGAACTCAAAACTCGCTACTCAAAATCTTTGCTAATACCACTAGACTAATCGATCATTATTGGTGCAGTTGAATTTACGTTATTGGTTGTACAAAATAGCCTATAAGTACCTATTTGATTATAAGTTCAATTCTGTTCGTGTACCTGTTTTGTCAATATTACAAATTATAAAAAATTACTTACTTTATTACTTCCATGAGATGTTTTTGTTTGTTAGTATAGAGCCGCTTTTTTGCTGACCTCCGGCACTTTTGTTTGTTTCCCATTTTGCACAGCAAATACTCTCACAACAGAACTATATTTATACAACTTATATTCTATACCAATGTCTTTTTACGTGCCAATATTTTTACAACTTATTGTAGTTTTAGGGACAAATAAAATATGTAAGTACAAAAAGAATGTTGAATCTATGTTTGAAGTTGTCAAACAACAAAATATGAAATGAGCGGGTAGCGGGGCAAAGCGACATACGTCCGTCTAGCTGCGCGCCTAAGCGATCACTGTCGGATTCCATACATAAGAAAGAGAAGCGCGATGGCGGGACGCTCGTAACTTTTTACAAACCATAAAATAATTAATTACTTAAAAATAAGTTGAGTAATCAAAAATAAGATACAACCAAGTTCAGTATTTAAATATGATACGCTATTGTTATAAATTTTACCAACGTACGTTGATAGGTAAAATAGATATTTTTGTTAGAAGATCATTTTAAGAGGTTAGTTTACAATTTTTTTGTATCGAGAAAACTTTTCTAAAACGTGTTTTGAATACAACGGAATTTTCAGAAATATGTTCAAGATTAACATATATTTTTTCCGCCGTCACAAACTGTATAGATTTGGCTAAAAAATTGTTTGAGACAAGCCTATTTGGGTCTTGTCAGCGTCTTCTGAGTTGAGCTCCACGATTACTGACAAATGCTTGCACTGACTGGACAGGTCACTCAAGTCAGATAGGAAATGCCGAACTCATCTAGATAATTATATATATTTTTTAATATGACGTGTAAAAGTGATTGCAATATCCTATTACACAGTTTCATTTCATTTCACTTATATTGTGTGATATTACGTTTAGCTCATAGAGCTCTTAGAGCTAAACGTAACGTTACAGGACATAGTCGACCACTCGTCCACGTCCACGCTGCACCTACGCGGTGATAATCTTTTTATCGGCAATTCTAAATCCAGATCACCGCGAAATATTGCTCCTGTTTTAGATTTAAGGGTAAAGCTAAAGTGGTTACGAATAAATTAGGAAAAAAAAAACTAAAGCATTGTTTTATTGTGACACAAGACACTTGTAGATATAATAATAAATAAGACTTCTTTAGTTTGCACTAGATAATAAATTTATTTTCTGCTAGCAAACATACCCGGTACAGTGAGTAAACAACATGTGACAGTGAGCAACGACAGTGACACCAAGTGTCAGAAGTAGGAACTAATACATTACTCTAAACAGAGGCACAGGCAAACTCGCATACAGCCAAGTATCAATATGAAATTAAACTCAATACTTCCACAAAATGTTATATAACAAAAATATATTTTTCTTCTACAGTTTGTCTGCTTGAAACAACGAACTTTAAGTACATAAATGACATAACAGACAATATTTCGTCTCTTATATTTTCAAATTTATGAGTAGGTAAAGCCTTTGTAAAAATATCAGCTAGTTGGTCAGAACTTTGCACATATTTAATATTGATTAACTTTTGCTGTACCTTCTCAGCCTCAGTTGCTGATAGAGAAATACAAGATTGTTTCTGACGAGCCCAACATATTGGACCACCATTTAACATAATATATCCAGTGGTTGATTTTCTTGTATCTAAATACCAGCAAAATCTGAGTCTGAATATCCAACTAAATCCCCGAGACCTTGATACTTTATACAAAAATCTTTAGTTTTAATAAGATATCTAATAATTCTCTTTATTATTAATATTAGGTCTTTACCTATGAAATTGCCGTTCTGCAGTACTGACCATTTCAAATCAAAATAATTTTTGTTTGAATTAAATGGATTAAAATGTGTTTGAAATAAATAATTATAGGTAAATAAGCATATGTATTATAACCATTATCTAGTAATAGATCCACAAATAATTAAACCATTACTATTCCCTTTGTTCACAGATATTGTGACTACGAGTTGCACGAAAAAAGAAGAATGACTCGGGAAATACACGACAGCCAGTTATAATAATATGATGGACGTGTTCGAAACAGTCAAACCCAGTTTTTTCTGCGAATTCATAAGAAACTGCCGCAGTCGAATTCTGAAGGTGCCAAGACATTTAAGATTCCTTATTGGTGGGGGAATATTATTCCAGCATTGGCATATCTAAAAGTTCCCCTGAAGGCAGCTGTCTTATGCGATTGAGTGGAGAGTTGCTGCGAACACTGTCTACTTGCGCATTCTCTTTTACTAGCGATCCAGCTCAGTTTATTGTACAGGTAGGGCGGCTGCTTGTGCTTTATGACTCCAAATAGTAGGCATGCCAAGTGCAACTTACGACGTGACTTCATCTTGAGGAGGGAGTGGTGATTTAAAAATGGCGTTACGTGACTTCTTGGTGGGATTGAGAAGCAGAACCGAGCACAGGCGTTTTGCACCCTCTGGATCAGCCGATCAGTTCTTGCCAGTAGTCGAGGGCCAATAACTGCGTCCGCATAGTTGAGGTTAGACAGCACGAGTGACTCAACTAGCTGGATCCGCAACTCCTCCGATAGATATGGTCTTATTTTATAATGAACCTTAAGCCGGTAAAAACAAGTGCGCACTGACTCTGCCACGTGTGTTTCGTATCTCAACCCAGCGTCCATGTTCAGACCCAGATTACGTGCCTCAATGACTCGACTGACCGACTCACCCAACAGGGTAACGTTAATTGTTGCCGGTACTGCACTGATTTGATGGTTGGTTCCAAAGAGCATATACTTAGTTTTAGCCGGGTGCATATGTACATTTTAGATGTGCAGCAGCGTAGGTCTCACTAACATTTAACAGCTCCCGGATCGCTCCCAGCGACGGGCCCAGCAGCACCATGTCATCCGCATAACTGATGTTGTTGCAACTGACACCATTTACCCTGCATCCGACACGCATGCTGCTGAGCTCGGCAATGAGGTCATTAACATATAGATTGAAGAGCCGAGGAGACGACAAACCACCCTGCCTCACTCCGCACTCCAATCCATATGATTCCGAGAGCGCATTAGACCATTTAACACGGTTTGTTTGGCTACGATACCAGAACTGTAATACCCTGAGCAGTTCCACCGGTATACCCCTACTCCTTAATTTACTCCAAAGCACGTCATACGAAACAAGATCGAAAGCCTTGGAGAGATCAAGGAAGCAGGCGTACACCGGCGTCTTATGGTCAGTGTAGTATTTGACAGCATACTTGACACTTAGCATAGCACTTTCAGTTGACAGTCCCGAACAAAACCCAAACTGTGCATCGTGTAACTTAATATACTTTGCCAAGTCAAGCATACTGTCCAACACCTTAGCCATAACAGCTGCAAGCGAGATCGGGAGATAATTACTCACGTCCGAGATGTCCCCTGTCCTATTCTTCACGATTGGTACTACAATGGTCTTGATTAGTTCTGCCGGTAAATAAGAATGACTGAGACACATCGTATAGAACAAGGACAGGACCCTCGGCATATGCATGCCTGCATATTTTAAATGTTCTATGCTAAGCCCATCATGCCCGGGGGATTTGCCCCTACTCATACTATTTATCACCAAGCTTACTTGCTTCGTAGTGAAGCGTAGTAGCGGCTCCTCCCCCCGGGCATGAGACATAAGGTCAATTTCTGAAGCTGAGGGGCCAAGTGGAGACCTTACTTTGAAATAGTCTCTAAATAAATTAGCAATGTCCCCATGCTCAGTAACCCCTCCCACACCCGCCGCGAGACCAGGCTTAGCCTCCAACTTACCAGTGGACTTCCAAAATGCACAGAAATTACTTGTAGCTCGTTGTTCTGCTAATACGTCCATTTTTATTTGATCTTGCCTATTTTGACAGTACTTTAGCCGACTTAAAACATTTTACGCGTCTCGTACATTTGATCGTAAATTATCCCAGAGGTTGGTCGATCAGCCAACACCCAGGCTTGGAATCTAAGCCTGGCCTCTCGGTGCGCGTCTCGAACATGTTTGTTCCACCCACATAACGGACTACCCCGCTTAGGTCTCTTGTGTGCTCCCTTAGATTCCCTCGCTGCTTCACAAAGGACGTCTACAATATTTTTGTACAGCTTATCAAGGACAAGTTTGTGATCATCCAATTTGCATGAACCAGGACTGCACACCGCAAACTCTTGTGGGAAGTCTATCACCCGCAGTTTATCAGAACACATCCCATGATAATACTCGATCTCAGTTTTATTTCTGACGCCCCAAACAACAGCACTGCGGGGTCCAGCCCCGGTCGTCAACTTTGATCCGACTACATCTAGGTTACATATAATATATATAGGCAAGTGGTCAGACACATAAACATCTTCATCAATACCTACATTAACAACTGTCTGCCAGGCTGACGAAGAGACTACACAATGGTCTAACCACCTCCTACAGCCGTGAGCCTCGCTAATGAAGGTGTAGTAGTTTGAATTATATCCTAATTTATTTGTATCAGCACAGACCCAAGATTGATCATTACAAAAACTTAATAGCTCAACGTAAAATAATTCTTGCGGATGTGCATTAAAATCGCCCATTATATATACGTTTTCAACATCATAAGACGCAATTATTACACTTACCTCACTTAAGACCTCGGTAAACAAAGGCAGATTTTCCAGTGAGTTTGTAGGCATATATATAGAAAATACAATAGTAGTGCGACTACCAGAGACAGCTTTAATGGCCACTATCCGAGAGCTATTACAGGGTATTATCGAAACAGACTCAAAAACACCCTTTTTCCAGAGAATAGCCACTCCTCCGTACGGCCGCCCCCTTAAGAGCCCTTCTGATGTGTCTACAGCAGACCTACCAGTGAATTCAACTTCAGGACTTATCGTTCCTAACATTGAAATATCATGAGGCAACAGCCAAGTCTCCTGAAAGCAGATCAAATCGGACCATTCACATATTTTCCAATGCCATGAAAATTACAAACAAACACACAATTACCTGCTTGTAACTCAATAACACCAAACTTCAATAAAAAAATATAAATTTCTTGTTCCAACAACGAGATGCTTGTTTCAATCCGTTAAGGGATTTATTCAGTTTACATATTTTATTTTCAGGTACTTTCACTCCATCGGGGATTTCCATAAAAATATCCTCTTCTAACTCTCCATACATGAAGGCGGTTTTAACATTTAACTGCCTTATATTCCAGTTATTTTTTGCTGAGATGGATAAAGTATCCTTATTGACTCATATCTAGTTGTAGGTGAGAATATTTAATCGTAATCTATTCCTTTAATTTGAGTGATCCCTCAGGCACAAATTCGAGCTTTATATCTGTCTACTGGACCATCTTGGTTTCTTTCTCTGATTTTCCTTGTCAACAAAACTGCAGGTGTTCTTAGTGTGATGACTGATGATTCTCTAGTTCATTTATAGCCTGCTGCCATAACTTATAATCTACACTATTAATTGCTTCATCCATTAAATTTGCATCCAAAAACGGCACAATTGACTGCTTCACCCCATAGATTGAGTGGTACACTACGGGCATAAAGCATGGATCGAGCACTTTCCACTATTGTCCAGATTTCACGTTCAGCCCGCCCATTTTGTTCAGACGTATACGGGGCAGTAAGTTCATGAGAAATACCCTCACAGTCTAGGTATTTTTTGAAGTCTTTGCCTGTGTATTCTTCCCATTATCAGTGTGTAATATGCGTACACCATGTGAATAAAGATTTTTAATTTTGTGTAACATAATTTTTGTCATCTCGGATTTCCGTTCATAGATAAGTTTAGTCATCACCTCAAGCGCTGATTCGCAGTTCTCGATGAGTACTACTTGTTTTAGATCCATAGCTGATGTTATTATAAACATAGCCATTCCATAATCTTTATTCCACTGAATCGCATTTGTTTCTGGTTTTGACGTATTGATATCCAAACTTTTGGCACGCAGAGCACACAGAGACATTTTATTTGGAATTTCCATTGCTTGAAATTCGATCCATCGAACCGATTCCGACCTCCATTTTGGTTTTCGATCCTATTATGAAAAACTTTACTGTTTTTCTGCTCTTTATATATTACTCGCGTGGGACTGGGTTTGTATTACTGGGCCCATAACCACTTGGAGATGTAATAATAAATAAGACTTCTTTAGTTTGCACTATAATAATAAGTGAGTAAAACAACATGTGACAGTGAGCAACGACAGCGACACCAAGTGTCAGAAGTAGGAACTAATACATTACTCTAAACAGAAGCACAGGCAAACTCGCAAATGGTCGGCTATGAGTTCCTGGTGTGTTCCTGGTTGTGTGCACCTGGGTGGCCCCAGGTGCACACAACATCTGCAGTGGGTTGCTATCCAACATTCTTAAAGGCTGCCCTTTTTTCTTGTTTTCTGATAAATAGCAAAATAAGATTACTTCTTACCGAATATCATGCATGATAGGCAATTTCCCTCTGCCATTGAGCCGATAATAGGATTTCCGTTTAGCACTCTCAGTGATACACAGATATGAATAATGAACAAAGTTAATAAAGGAAACAAGTCAGAAGGATCATGTTATTTCTCGCGTGGTTTTTCGAATCTTTTGGAAAAATAAAATATAAAACCTCGGTGGAACGGATAAGATGAAAATCCGATAGAAATCATTTTCTAGTCTAGAGAATTCGCGGAGGTACTCGAGGTAGTCGAGGTTTCTAAGTATAGATAGGTACCCAACTGTATATATTAATTATCGTTTTAAAAGGATCGTAAATATTAGAAACACTCAAAATTCAAAATATTTTATTTCACATAAACCTACAAGGGCACTTATGAAACGTCAGAAGCTAGATGCACGGTTCCAATTGGTCGTTTCCTATGGAGAAGAGCCGGCAAGAAACTCCACGGTTACTCTTTTAAAAGTAAATGGTATTTACAATGCTTTCAAATTACAGAGTTAATAGGTATGAGAGCACTGCAAGATTATCAATACATTATTTAAGAACAATTCGAGTGTTATATCAATTTTATTATAGACAACCAATCAATCTGCCCAGCCTTTTCCCAACTATGTTGGGGTCAGCTTCCAGTCTAACCGGATAGACAGACAAATAAAAAATCCGGAGTCACACGTAATCTGTTCGATTTACCTATGCCTACCTAATTACATGACGTGTGACTCCGGATTTTTAATTTGTCTGTCTATGATGTCTTGTGTATACCTTTTTACTGGCACTTTTGTCGCAGTTGGGTTTTTAACTTCAAATTATCTGACACCTGACTTTAGGTACTTACAATTAACTTGAATTGACTTTGTGGCTAAAAGAGTTAAATTGCCCGTTAATGTGGCTGTAAACAATTATCTCCAACAAAAGACCACAGACAACATTATAGTTGTCAGAATTATTAAGTTTTTATTACTTACAAACTTGAAATGATCAAAATGTCAAATTGTTGGTCCAACTGGTCTGATGTGGTCTGTGATATTTGAAAACTTTAAGTTATTCGAAAGAAAGAACAAATATTTCTTATAAAAGTTGAATTATATTTGTTGCAAAGATAATAATAAAATTATAGCAGTAAGTCAGACTGTTATCTCCAGTTCGGTACTACTTGTTGAAAACTTATAATTCTAAGGATGAAAACTTCTGCAATAGCCCTCCTAAGTAAACAGTTTTCTACGTAGGAGTAACATGTTGCCATCCATGTATCCATGTATCCATGCCGGAAGCTAGAAGCATGCTTGGGAGTAGCGCTCGCTTGGCTCGCGCGCGGTTGGTCATAATTTTACCATAACCTAACCCATTTGGTCGAGGTGCCACAAGCGGCGTAAAATGCAACATAACACTTAAAATTTGTTTAAAATAAATACAAATTAAAGCGAAGCGAGCGGTGCCGCGGAAGCTGCCGGCGAGCGCTACTTCCAATATTATTTCTGGAATACAATAAAAGTCCATCGATATTTTTTCGCGTGGTCTACTTTGTTTGGTTTGTTGTATCCCACCGTCAAGATGCACAATACAAACAAAGCGACATCAACGCCTCTACCGGTGGATAAACTAACTATTTTACGATATATGTTCACTAATGTTTGGCCACACCATGGATTAGTCGTGCGTTTAATTGAACATATAGTCAAACTTTGAGTATTTTATGATATGGTCGGACCACATCATGATGTGACCAGCGGTCGATGTTCTATTTCATGAAATACAACCATTTCATGAAATGGTCAAACATTTCATGAAGTGGTCGAACAATTCATAAAATGATCAATTCTAAGATCTAGTCACGACATCCACAAGGACGTGTACTTCCAAAATAATACCCTTTTGAACTTTGATCTCGCGGATACAAAATAATGTCCAAATTTTAACATAATCCGAACTTCCTGACTCATACACAAACTTACTAGGAATTCTGAGCCCCGTTTTACAAATCTTTTATGTGCACCTAATATCAATAAACCACTAATTAACCTTCATAGGACTTACGATAGCTTGAATATAATAAGGCATAATTGTGTCGGGGCCGCTCGGGAAAGCTCAAGGAGGATCGGAATAGGATCACTTGAAAAGATGCCTCTCATGCTTTGACGAAGGCATAAACCACCCTAACTATCCTAAAAATACTATTTTTATTTTAAAAAGGCAGTAGTTCGCGCCTTCTATTGTTTTATAGTATTGAACTTTATTTTTTTAAATTATAAGACTGGGATAGAGTAACAAGGGTCTGATACGAGTAGATTAGTTTTTGTTATAATATAATTATGCCAATATTTGAGCTGCTATCTCTTCTCCATATTACATAATATAACATTTATGATGTTAAAATATACAAGTGCGGAGGTTCGAGTCTCGGACGTGGTTTATTATGCCATAAACTTACGTAAACTGTCATGATTGTGCACTTTACGTCATGCCGCTAAGGATGGCGGCTTCGCACTATGAGATAATGTGGGCTGCATCCCCCGAGGATGATAAAACTTGCAAACTTATTGGCGTCGAAGTCGAACCGTCCAGGATTCGGGCGCCCGCAGCCCACACATCATGTAGGATGTCTACTTACGAAGTTAGGACTAATAATACCAATCGCATGTACCTGCTGAATACTTAAATATAATTAATTATGCAGTCATCCTTTTTTCAGACTGTCACATTGAATAGACTGAAAAGAGTCATCTAAATAAACCCGAAACTTGTTCGCAAATAGCCGCAAGTCACACAGTTCTATTTTTACTGACAAAACAATAGTGATTATTATTTACATTTTATTTAAAGCTACTGGTGAGTAGATCTGTTACAAAACGATAGCCGTCGGTGTCAGCCCTAGGCGTGCGGATAATCCAAGTGTTATCATTATCTCGCAGCACGTGTCGCCTGCGAGACTGTCTGTGTGTCTGTCACACTATCGCTACCCAAACACCGGTGTCGACACTTGCCACTTGCCACCCAGGAGCGCAATAAACGCTGTTATAGGCTACTATAAAACAAAAGATATGAAGAAGTGCATAGAACTACACCGCAAGACAAAAGTGACCAAACTTGCCATTTTAATGAATGATAATACTACCTAACTAAAGAAGCTATAAAGTAGAAGTTTCGTAACTACTTCGTCTGCGATCATAAACCAAAATAATATGTTGAATTGCACGTAAGCAAGCAGTAAACAGACAGCAACATGAAGTTCTTAGTGCAACGACTCAGCGCGACAAGGGTGGATGATATAGCTCAAGAGAGCACCCGTCCTATGTAAACGAATAAACGACATCAAAAAATGTAACTGAATAAATTCAGAAACATCTGAAGCTAAAGTTATAAGTTTTTATTTCAAAGGCTGTTTGCTTGCTTTCAGTGCAAATATGAAAGTGAGTTTGAGCTTACGTAATGCATCTTTGAGGTTTGTACCAGGATAACATGTCTACTTCGTGCGGTTGATTCGAACTGTTGTCATATTCCAGTTGGAAACGATCAGACAGCACATAATGTGAGTAATATTTCGTGAACCCCTATCTTAGAAGTCGTTTAATAGCGCGCACCTGATTACGTTATTTGGCACCCTTACTATTGTCAAAACCGACGTTACGACCGTTACGTTTTGTAAATAAAAACTACTTTTTACTTGTTTTGCTCTGATCTTAGTGCCATTCTATAGCGCGGACCTATTTATGCTATTTTGCACCCATATTTTTGTGTCTTTGTAATGTTTTTCGATAGTGCGCACCTAATAACGTTATTTGGCTCCCTTGCTTTTTAACAAAAGAGGTCATGAAGTTTTGAAAGGATGAACCAGCATTTTGCTTGTTTTGCCCCATCATTCGTGAGTCCACCATCTGGCGCGCGTTGCACTGATACATACAGTTGTTAATGTCAAGTTACGTGTAAACATGTGTGTAAACCTCAATTCGTTTATGGTGCGTTCCGAAGAAATCATAATTCGGTATGAAGCTATTAGTTTGATTGTTCGGGGTAGCTGTGTTATTGTTTACGTTGACGAGCGCGACCGACACCCGCTGCCGCCGGCGCGCTGCGCATCAATGTTTGGAGGACAAACATCAACATGGACATGAGCAACGCCTGATTTGTATACCTACGTTTTATGAACGTTTCACGAGCGAACTGTCAAGACCGACGCACATCATCATATAAATATCCGAAATTCATAATTATGAATGTTGGAACACTCCGGTGCGTTCACATCAAGTTTCTAATTCTTTTAATATCTATAGTGCGTCATGCTTTAAATATAGTTTTAAACCGAGCGGTAATTTTCAGCTTACAGGCAGAAAAGTAAATAAGAGGCAAACAGCATCCATCTTCACATCACGCGGGAACTATTCGACTGATCGTAATGTGTTAGTTGTTTATTGATGTACAGTGTTCAGTCTACGCTCAGTCCTAACTAGTTTTTCTCAACCACCTTCGCAACAGTAATGCATTCATGAGCAGTTTATAAATAAGGTTACGGACTTACATATACATACACTCTCAGTTATACAACATGGACGGTTTTATTTAATCCGCTCATATTCGCAGACAGCCTTTACAAGATATCTCTGTTCTCAGTTGAATGCTCTCATAGTTGCAGCGTCTCGAGTTTATTTTATTTTCCAGCTAACTCTCGATTTGCGAGTACCTACCAGGCGACCAGGGTTTGTAAAGAAATCCTATTTTTGTTTACGTTTCGTTGCGCGTTCGCCGTATCGTTTTTGAGTTTGCCTTTTGAAGTATCAGTAAAAGAAAATGCTCTGCTTCTCTCATAACTTTGTTTGTAAAATTCACAGAGTTCTTTGTAACCGCAACGTGCGATGTTTAGCACTGCGGCTAACGGCTCGAGACCTGTGGTCTGGACCAGACGAACTTTTGTATAAACACAACATTTTATGTGCGCTGAGTCTTGAGGTTAAACAGAGAAACATTTCTAAATAAATATGTAAGAAATATTTATAAAATTCCAACGAAACCGCTCTCATGTTCTGTAATTTTAACTTTTTGTAGAAATTCTCTAAAGGCTGAAGATGTTTACCTGAACTTTGAATTAGTTTTAGTACAACTTGTGCTATTTTTTTGTAATAGTTTTTCCTGAAAACTATTTTAAACTATTTTGGCATACACGACCTCTAGGTGCTGTTTCAGACTTTCAGTAAATATCATAGTTGAGTATGTCCCACACACAGCTCAGTAGGTATTCACAGCTGATCTGCGCAGACTATTGGACGAGTCACACAGACAGAGAAACTCTATGATGTAACAGATCGCTCGCCGGGCGTCTGCCACCGCGTTATTCAAACACCGTAACCTTTAAACCCCATTAAAGACTAGGATACATTAGAACCAAAAGAGAAGGTCTGCTTGCTATAAACAATCAGTGCAACCAATGAATAATTGACGATACGCGTGCGTTGAATATAAAAGATAAGACTTTGTAATGTTGTAAATAGTATGCTGATCTCTTTAAGAACGTACTTATACTTTTAAGGATCGTTATCACAAAGTAGGTAACGATTACCTTCTGTGTGCATCTTCATTGACTTAAAGTTCTAAATCCCACTAAATTGATGGCATGAGATCATGCCCCTCATGGGGTAGCTCAACGCTAAGAACTAAGTTCTCTTTTGTTACCGTGACCGTGACACTATTAACCTTCTGTGTGTGTCTGTGTGCTGGTAACACGGATGCAACAGTAACGGATCTGTCAATACCGTTCCGAGTTCCACTTATCTGCCTCAACTCAGGAAAACGTGAGCGATGTTCCGAGGCTGTTGAGTAACCAGTGGCTTTCTGTTTCGTAATGTTGGCTAAAATACAATAGACGACGTATATTTAGTAACCTAAACCGCTTAACTGTTCTTAAAGAGTCATAAAGAACCCTGTAAGAAATCAACACGTGTTTCACCTCTCCACGCCAAGCGCCGAACGCAGTGTGAGCCACACTCGTCTTAGTCGGAACCAGAGCGTTGTAGTGTGTGTCGAGCGACTTGAGTTGTGTGTGCGTCGCTCGTGTGGTATTTTTTGGGTTTTTCTGCGAATGTGGAGTCATGTGTGTGAGAGCCACGCACGTGACGCCTATATTAACCTAGGTCGCTTTGCGCCTGGCAGACGTCGTGAAGCGAGTGTGGAGTTCTGTTTGTCATGTGTAACCCAGTATAGACTAAGAGCGAATTACTCAGAAGGAACGACCGAAGGGTCAATCCGGTTGTCTGCGATGGTGTCGCGCGGAAAGCGCTTGTAGTTAGGAGGGCGCGCGTGCCATGGTGCTATGTCTCTGATGTGGTGAAGTTCAGAGACGTCGGCACGCGCGAACATCCTCCGCGTCAGATTGCTGAAGAAGTTTTCGATGCTCTCGACACGCAGGTTCCTGTGGATTACAGAATGTCTCACGAACCGAGGAGCTTTTGCTATTTGATGCAGCACTGTGTTTTGCTGCGTCTGGAGCTTCTTCTTGTGCGTCTCGGCCGTGAGGGCGAGCCAAGCTGGGGCGGCGTAGGTGAGTTGCGGTCGCACGTAGGTTTTGTAGATCCCCAGCTTGACTCGCAATGGGAGGCGTGACGAGAGCACCGGGCGGAGGAGGTGTTGTGTAACTTTTACCCGCGCGACGATGTTGCAGACGTGCGGGCCCATGGAGAGCCGGCTGTCGAGTGTGACCCCCAGTTACTTGGTGGTCATGGTCCACTTGACCTCGGTCCCCATGAGCTCGAGGCTCGGTGGGTGCATACAGCCGCGTGCTGTTACGATGATCGCCTGCGTCTTACCTACTTTCACCGACAGTCTCCGTTTGCTGAGCCAGTCGGGGTCGTCCAGGGCGCGCCGCCCGACAACCCCACTTATATAGGATTACTGCTCGATCCACCTCGGCTAGGATTTTTATCAGCGCGATAACGGGCGAACAATCGCAGCAAAGGTGACCTTGGAATACTCTTATTTAATTCGCTCAACAGTGAGTGTAACGTTTCTTGCATAATTTTTTGCAATTTCTAAACTCTCTAGTACTGACATTTTGAAACCTTTATCACATGTGTGTAAAATTTTGAAAGTGTTATTGTTATTTAACGAATGACCTGAATCTATTAAGTGTTGAGCAAAATGGGTATCGCTTGCTCTACCATCCTCTATTCGTTTGATGCTCTAGATTTTCTGTTGTCGACAAATGATCTCCTATTTCTATATAGAAATAGGAGATTTCAAAAGAATTTCAAGATTAAAGAAAATAAAACCTAACCTTTTCGAGGCAGCGTGCAAAATACTTATACATTAATTCCTGGGTGTGGCGACCCCATTTAGTTTTACCGCCCGGACCCGGTCAGGCTTAGTCCGCCACTGCAACAATCCACAATTTCAGAGAAGTAATTATTAAATTGACAAGAAATAGCTCTCCAAATCATTGCAAATTCTCAAATTCAAATTCAAAAGTCATTTATTCAAACTAGGCTGAGACTGGCTCACATTTACAAAGTCAAGCTCATAACATAACGCAACAAGATGTAATTACAGTAAACAATGCACTAGTGCTGCTGGTGGAACATAGAAACAGCGACCGACAAGGAGCAGATATCGTCTAAGTATATAGCAGTCAGTAAGGACTCGCCACGGACAGGCGCCGATAAGCCGCTGTACGGCGGCCGCACTCATTGTCACCGGCCACCGCCCGCCATCAGGACTTGTATCTCTTGCGAACACTTAAGTGCCGCCGTGCATTGCTAATGGTGTTGATAGGTTGTACAATAATTTTACAAATGAAGTCAAAGCTTGTGGCTTGTGATCATTAATAATGCGCAACAAGTGTCTTCACTAGTTAGTGGCTCACTTCTGAGCCTTCTCACTAACTACACATCGAAAACAATTCGCAGTCCTAAATCGGACAACATACGATTGTAAATTACACATTCTGCTCAGGTTTCAATGGCTAGCCAGGCCGTTCAATTCCCAAATCCTTCTGTACGGCTACCGCCCAGTGAAAGTGGGCCAAAGTGCTTATATATAATAAAAGAGAAACAAAAATATCAATTATTGTTTGATACAGTCAAGTGCCACTATCAGTATAGAGCTTTGCAGTTTATTTATGTTTAAGCACTAAAAACTAAACTCAAAACGCCGCCGTTTGATCGAGTAGGTTGAACGCGGCGGTTGACACGCGGCGGGTGACACGCGGCGGGTGGCACGCTGTCGCGTCACCCCGCGCCACTGACACAGACCGCGCATGACGGGTCACGGGGTGACGAGCTCATGGGAAGCATCAATTACTTCCCCGTCACAACACGCCGCTATTGTCTGACGCGCATTGTTCACGTACCGCCTCGCGCCTGTGTGTGCAGGACATTATTATAATAACCGCTCCGCTATGTTTACCACTTTATTAATACGTATAATTATGTAATGACATCAGTATTGGATAGCGTGTAGACTGTAGAGTATTAAATAGCATAGGCCCGCGTGTCTCTAATAGTAATTTATTCGTTAACAACAAAGCAAGTCTACACAGAAAGTTATCATATTCAAAGGACTAAAACATCGAAGCGTGGATGTTAAAATTATCCGTGTAAACTTTCTCTACCAAACTTACTAGGCCATCTTTATGTAAACATACACATTGTAAACTGTTGCTCATGTCGTTAGTACTCCTCATAATTTGTGCCAAAACTAAACAGAACTGTGCCAAAAGTCCGACTGTCTGCCAGATGTCTATAGCACATTCTGACTGACACATCAGACGGACAGATCGGGGTGATGCTGGGCTTGTGTCTGATTTCCCAGAAAATACGCCAATAACATAATAGAACAATTTCTTACTACTTTATTATGTCTTGTCTTGACAAACACATAAAGTATTCTCGACCAGTTGCAGGCGCTTATCAGGACGTCGTATCAAGTCTGCGCACAAACACGTTATCTCCAGCTATATTAAGAACAGCGACTTGCTGATAAAACGACTCCTTTTATAGCTGCGAGTAGCCACGAGTAGCGGTCACCGACGCAAGGAGCTTATTATACTTACACACAATAACAATGCAAATTGCACCTCACGACCGCCGCGCAGTCATTGAACAATCATCGCTAATGACAACTGTGATACAGCACTACGTTACTGAACGCAGGTTCATTTATCAAACTTTTTGCCTTTTAAAAAAAGGAAGTCGTAATAACCAGAATTCGTTAGAATGGTGATCGTAGTACGCTGTGATCAGCGCAAAATATGCTAATCCGTCAACACTCCTGCCCATTCAGCCGCTGCAGCAATTCAAGACAGAATAAATAACCTGGCAGATAACCTTAGCGCCTCTTTCCGTAATGTTCACTTAGTATGCAGGGCCAGACCCCGGGCGGGGCCCGCAGTCACGGACGGTTCATGTAACCGCCACACACCATACATTACACACAGCGCCATTTCCAAATTACAATATGTGCTAATGGCAGCAACATTCCTGATGTGCGACTTGTACAAGTGTACCGAAGTGTAGTGTACCTAGGAACAATATCATTGATAGTACTCATTCTATAGGGAAATGCGTATGTTTGAGCAAACACATTTCGTAAAAACCAATTCAGGAATGGATTTTTGACCAAAAACTCCAAAAACATTAGCCTAACTTCTCCAACTACGTTTTCTGCTGCCATACGAATCAGACATTTGTACCTAACTGTATAAAGTGTCAACTACTGCACTAATCTCCGGCAGCTGCATGATCGATTTATTTGTGACAGACGATTCGAGTGATGGTATTTTGAAGCGCGCTCATTACAACATTCCCGCGCCGGAATCTCCGATTAGCAGGACTATTAACGGCTAACGATGTTTACAAACGGATCGTCATAGTTTATGACAGTCGTGATCAACGCACTGATAGACTCACAGGACGAACGCTCATATATTACAGTATAATGCGTCCCAGAGATAGAGGCCGTCTCGTATTTTAGATAAACTCAAAGCATGCCGCCGAGATTGTGTGGCAGTCTACGAATAGTTTCAGTAAGTGGCGATGCGCGGCGGTTTTCAAGCATAACTTATATTTTGAATGTAGAAATTCTACAAGCGTGTAATCACAGTAGCGTGTACTATGCCAGCGAGTATACTTTCACATACACCTACTTAAGTACACGCGTCGGATGCACTCTGTGGCATTTCGTGCCCAAATCAACATGAAAGTGGTTGTGAGAACACTGGACTTGCACAGGAGGTTCACTCAGTCGGTGGAGACTGTTCATGACTGAACTGTAGCCAACATAGCGCACGCAGTCCCTTAATGGTGTAAATGGAACTTAATTGTATAATAGGTACTGGTACACTGGATGGTGTCGGTGCACATGGAGCATGTGGGATGCGGCTCAGCGCACTTTCACTTGCATTCCGCGCCGCTAACACCGCCGCGCCGACGACCTCTACATTTTTACTAAAAATAAGTAGTTTGTCAACTTTTATGAAAAGCTACGTCCATTAGCGAACTGACTAGCTGCGTGACATGATTCATCAAAATAAAAGCATTACATACCTTCGACAGTCGAGTCGCATGTCGCCTGCCAACTGGGACGCCGACCTCGCAAACATGTTTCAACACGTACTCGTATTTACCGCGCCATCTGCTTTCCCAATTTGGAAAACAATCAAGAAGGTATCAATAAGCCATCATCGAAATGTATTAGATTAGAGGATAAGTAAGGTATATGAATAGTATTAGCAACAAGGATTCGCGTCTGCTACAACAACAACGCTGTTTACTATTAAAATTTCTGTGTTAGAATCTTCGGGAAAGCTGTTTTCAAAGTAAATTGTGTTCAGTGTCCGGGAGTCGGCCCTAGGGCTTATAAGAATAAAAATAACTATTCTGGCCGTGGATAAATTGCGGCGAAAGCGGCCACTGAAGTAAACACAGAGAAAGTCCCATTCTCCGTACTGTTAGCAGTTCGCACTTACTTCGCACATACAGCGTGGAGTAATTATTGTGACACACTTGAAATCCAGCCAAACAAATTTATGAAACGGTCGATAAATGGTGACATACTTACAAAATGTCTTACAAAAGAAATGTAGAAAATGAAGAATGACTGGCTCATTTCACACTATTGTTTAAAAATACTACATTTGCATTTTAAGTGTGAAGCTCGTAGTACGGTAGTATACGGTGGTACTACTGAAGGTTTAACACAACAATAAACGAGTACAGTTGATAACGCAAGTGGTTCCGTGGATGAGGTCAAGTTCGTCACAGCTATAGGTACGTGGTCGAGGGTACAGTGGCGACAGTGGCCGGCCACTGCTAGTTGTATTGCAGGGCAACATTGGTCACCAGGATGTGACGCGTGTGTAGTATTGTTTAATACAACCTACAATACATTATGAGGCGGGTACAAATATCTACATTTGTGAAATGATTATAGGTAAACCAGATGAATTTCATGTTGTTGAAAAGACATAGACGATTGTACATTTCTAATTGGGTTTTAGTAAAATTTATTTTTAATAAAACAGTTCGGACATTAGCAACCTTACAAGTAACAATATCGTTATTGTTCAATTACCGAAAACTCGTTAATTGTAGCATTTCATGGAAAGCAACGGTTGCGCAATAGTCCACCACCGCCGGCGACACGGCTGCCGCTGTCGACTGTACGCCATAACAATAACAATTTAATTTAATTTCCTCGACAATAATAACTGCGTATTGATTGCTAACAGTCCAGCACTCGCTGTGACCTACAATCAAGTCATTACAATTACTAAGTTTCCTATTCTAAAATAACATTCAATAAAGTCTAGTTCACGATCTCATTTGTTAACAAGGCTAGTTGACCTGTTTACTACTGCACTCAATAATAAGTTCTCATTCTGGAGCTCAGCTCGACTAATTAGTGGCGACTCGGTACAATAGTACTGTCTGTGCAAAACAAACACTGCTTCACATAATACGCGTGTTATGAGGGTAAACAGCAACTTTGCGTGCTTCTAGCGCAGGCGCGGTCATAACGGCAAGAAGTAAACTTGTTGTGTAGCGCGGCCTTGCACGCGTCCCTGTGACGTCACGGTTCAAGGACACGCCGTGACGTCACCGCGCCCTACAGCCTCGTTAGCATGCACCACTGCGCGCCGACCACACCACGGCAGAACACAGAAGATCAACTGCTTCACCGCTGTCAGGACACTCACGTACTTTAGGTGGAGACATAACAATAATTCAAAGTCATCATTCGCAAGACACGCCAGTTCTAGCGAGATCTTTTCCCTGATCCATTTGTGTGTCTCTCTATTGTGTGACCGAAGTCGGAATTCCAGCTGCCAAGTGCCAAGAGCCGGCAATAAGAAAGGGGAGCGACTCGTTGAAAACTGGAGATTAAACAACATGTAGTAAGTTATCTCCTTAGCGATGTGATAAGATGTGTGAGCGCACTCTCCCTCCCATGGCGAATGAGACCATGCCAGAGTTCAGTCAAGTGCACTTGAACCGTGAGTGAATAGTTCACAGCTCAGGAAGGATGTCAAGTGTCATCATCAAAGAGAGTAGTGCAACACTCTATGCCTGTTTATCGATCAAATGATATTGTGTTCGTAATCCTTTCCATTTATGAATCAACAAGGAAATGACTTCGCATATCCTAATTTTTTCTGTTTCCGGGTAAAGATTACCTAATTCTTTCCATGAAACTTACTAAACAGAAATTTGCCACATACAACAAATTCAAGATAAATAAAAAATATAATACAAATGTACCTCCAATGAAAGATAACCCGCGACTGAGATGTTGACGTGGAAACGTCTTTTCACTCGGAGTACTGGTAGTAAGTTCAATGTCTGACCGGCACAAACATGTGAAACTTCAATCACTAATAACTACAAGACTTTTAATGCCAAGGTAACGGTTGAGCACGCAAAAGATAGGTCACATTTATAACAATTCGAGGCAGGATATAATTTGCAAATGACGTCACATCGCGTGTGATACTTTCACTTACACATTCTTAAAAAAAGCTCACTTTTTTGACATTCTGCATTGACTTCAAACCAAAATAACTTGGGCAAGGGAAGCTCCTTGCCTGAAACTGACAGATCAATAAGAACGTTTAACACATACATTGTTTACTGGAGGCGATTCATTCTGGCGCAAACAATAGGCGCGCCGCACACGAGTGTCCTCCACAAACCATGCGTCACGCTCTACTGATCATCTAACACGTGTTTGTAGCCCGCGTACATTTTGCCACTCATTTTGAAAAGAATGACACATCTAATAATAAACCGGCCAAGTGCGAGTCGGAGTCTCACACGAAGGTGAGGTAGGTACCCATATTTAAAATAAAATACCTTATGAATCGGCGTTTTTAGTATTTGCCGATTATATACAGTATAGTACAGAATATACAGTTTCAAATTCCTAACTTGTTTAATTGTTCCCATAGCTAACTTTTACACCATTTTTGAATATAAAAAAAAATGTTCTCTACTCAATGAGCTCTGAACAATGACACCCCGCATGCCAGGGTGAGATTTTTTTTTCAAAATCGGTAGTTTATAGAGACCCCCCTTTAATTTTTAATTTTATTAAATTTTTATTATTTGTTGTTATAGCAGCAATAGAAATGCATAATCTATAAACTTTTCAACTGTCTACCTATTACGGTTCATGAGATACAGCTCGCTGACAGAAAGACAGACAGACAGACGGGCAGCGGAGGCTTAGTAATAGGGTTCCGTTTGATACCCATCGGGTACGGATCCCTATAAATGAGAGCTCTTTTGTTTTTGTTTATTCATATAAACTTGGTAGAACCGACATGAATGGGTGCTTATATCTAAACAATAGATAAGTTCTTGTACAATATTGATTTTTCAGATTCCTTGCATATACATAATAATATATGTATAAAAATGTTAATGTTTGTATTTGCATGTGTTTACGACACAGACGTCGCTTCCGCGGTTTATTAAGAAAATCCTGCATTTATACATTCTTGGCTGCTGTAACACATGTCTAATAGGAAGCGTACACGTCCGTTATATGCATGCACATTTATACACAACATAAGATTATACCAACACTCAAATGTGCAAAAATAAAAATCCTCGATACAAACTCAGTTCACATCACGTCACATCATACCACTACCCACCCTAGATGCCTGCTGCCTGCTGCTCCAGCTGGAAGCTGTGTCCTTGACCTCAACTCCGGCATGAGATCTAAACGGCCGCATTCAGTCACGTTAGCTTTTGTTTGACAAACAGACTCGGTCTATACGCTCACTGACCACTGGCTCTTCAAGAGAAAATACTCGATTGACCAACTGACTATAGCCGGCTTGTTGAAGGCGTGGCTTTCGCGATGACCTACATCCAGTCTGAAGCATAATAACTGTCCAATGTTCACTGAATTGTGTTCAAAAGTAAGACGAATGTCGGTCTAGCACTGGCGCAGATTAGATCATGGCACAGGTCAGTGACCTGAGCGCCTCTCACCGAGGCGACCTTGCGCGCGCATTCCGAACATTTTATTCTAATGAGTAAACAGCTCCAGTGAGCCTTATTTTTTTTTAATATATGCAGTAAACGACAATAGATTACTAATTGACGGCAAAAGCTCAAACTCTACAGAATTTGTCAAATCATTAAATAATTCCTCGATTAGCTTCCCAGTAACCAATAAATCATGACTCAGAATAAGAAAGTTTATCATTTCGCAATAATTTCGACTACTTAATCCTATACTATTAAAATTAGCAATATTTGTAAATACATATAAATATATATATATATATATAAATATATTTATAATCACGTTCTGGGAAACGACTAAATGATTTCGATGAAAGTTGCAATACCCCTATTGCAACTTTCATCGAAATTTTACGGGGGCGAAAAATCGATCTAGGTCTCATATCTGGCAAAAATTCGTTTTCTCCTTATTTTCACCCGAACAGAGCTCGGTCGACCAAAGTCTAGAACAAGATGGCTACCTTATTCTGCGTTTGCACTGGTGAAACATTCACAACAAAACATGTTGAAATCTCACAAGTGCAAACACACGGTTAGAATAATGACATGGCAGCATGGAATTTGTAAGTACCTACTATCATGGCAGCATGGAATTAGTATGAGCTATCCTATACTATTAAATGAGCATTCTCTATTTTCCCTCGGGCAGAGCTCGGTCGCCAGGTACTATTATGCAATCAGTGCAAGTTTGACATTACGAACTCTGCGAAATGTGTCATTAAACCTTTCATGAATGATTCTGTATTTCCGAGATCAATAATGGAATAGTGATAGTCCGTGTGCTACGTGCCGTCCGCGTCATCGGGATCATACGTTTTAATACCTCTTCCAAAATCTCTGTAATCTGCCGAAATAAATAGGTACATAAATTCGATATTTAGCATTTAAATGGTTAGTAACCACAAAGTTATTGGTAGTTATCTTAACTAACTGATATGTTTACATAATACCACCAAACATTAACATTGGTAACCACAATATCTTGTTTACACACACATTAGGTGCCATTCGAAAGCGCGATATATGTTTTGATTGCTATGGCACACAAATTAATCTCTTCACCTTGAGTGAAGTCGTCCATGTAACACACATGGTGGTGTGCGAAGGCTACCTTCGGCTGAGCGACGGATTTGGCGAAACTATTGACCAAAACAAAAGCTAGGGTCCAGAATAGTTAACTACCCTTTCTACGAAACATAAACCATACCGGAGAAGTAGGAACGAACATCTACGAAAGAATAAAATAAAACTATTTTATCATCTCTCATTTTCACTACGGAGTTTCCTTATAAAAGATATTATAACCGGACATCACTCCACGCTACCGCTGTCGGCAAAGGTCACAGCCGCCGAACATTCGGCATGAGTCCTGCGATCACACTAGCAATTCATATTCAGAAGGTGTCTGACAAGTATACAATCAAAGGTGTTTGCATAGACAGTGCTGTCTTCTCACGGGATTAGCTTAGCACCTCCTCGGCCGCAGCCGCCGTGTTTATGCAAGAACTTACTCGAGCGGGGCAGCACAAGATAACCTTCTCATGCTTTAGTTGGCATCGATACGAGAAACCTATTATATTTAGAGTCTAAATAAAATCGTCATCGCTAAACTTGACTGTAGGTAGGTACCTATAATGTTCCTCTATTATGTTGAAATTCCGTCAATAGGAATTGGACGTGCGTGACGGTTTCTTATGTTATACTAAGGCTTAGAGATCCGCAATGGATACAGAAGGAAGGAATCTCTTGCGAATAGAGTCGTAGGTTATTCAATACCTTACTACATGTGAAGATGTAGGAACTTGTAGCTGCCGTGTCCTTGGCAAGATTTACAGACTGCCTGCAAACTAGATAGTAGATACGTCTCCGTGACATTGCTATCCATAGCCCAGTGTCATAGACGTTCTGCGTGTTACGACATTGAATTACAGCAGCCTACTCGTAACATGACATCCGCGGTCATCGCTCACTGAAATGTTTGGTAGTTTCATTAGGACAGAATTTGTTATACTTACATACACTACTTTTAAATAGACACTTCATCAATTTCAACCGCTTCAACTAGGCTTTATTTAAAAATAGAGTCTCATCCAATTAATTGCAATTAATTGTTGAAAGATTAAATGTCGCAAATCGCAAATTCCGTAGCTATCAATTGAAAGTGAAAAGTTACGGACCGCACATTACTGCTGCTTTATTGTTAGTTGTATATTTTATTATTGAAGGGACAAAAACATATTTTACAAATCAATTAATAAAAATAGCAAAATTATACACAAACTTAACTAAAAATATTGAAAAACTAAAATATAGCATCGAAAAATTCATCCGCAAAAAAATATTATTGCTTAAATTACTTTCTTTTCAAAGGCAGGTACTTACCAGAGTGCACTATACCTACATTTATCTATGAGTTGGATCGATATGCAATATGGTACATACGTGAGCTCATCCGAAGTGTTACGCCGATGAACTGTCATTCTAAAGCAAAGCAGATAACAGATACTACACCCAACTCATTGGAAAGTACGCGATTCACAGTGAACATTCCACGCAATCACAACACACAGTAACCACGTATTATACCGCACATCTGGATCGCGGCGCCACTACTATAATATTTTTATTTAGGTACTTAGTTCATAAAACACGGATGTATACGGAAACTACTCGTGAATTAAAACAAAAATAGTATCTAGCCACAGCCAGGTTATTTGTTAATGACTGGACGTGTTTTCAGTTGCTACCCTACGTAGAGCGATACAAGTCTATGAAAACAACCTGAACCTGTAGCTCCATTCCGCGGTTTCATAATAGAATTCTCGGGACAAAGGATTTTATTAAAATTGCGACATAGTTGCAAACGCTCACAATATCCTATAGTACGTTAAGGAATTTGTGGCTCACTATTTATTGTACGTGACTGCGGTATAAAACACAACACTTAGTTTTTAATATCCAGGCCCTGAAATGCACAAGTGCATTTCAGGGCCTGGATATTAAAACGTGTTTTAATGTACACCTGTAGGCACTATAGTGTACCTGTCCTATTGTGTAAGGTACACACTACAGACAGTCCAACATAACGCCTTTCGGTTACCAGTAAACTAATCGTATTTAAAGATTAATTATTCCTTCCCTTGCTAATTAACGGTGCACCGAGCTTTTCAACGTGCGGGGAAGCGGGGAAGGCGTGGCGGCTCTGGCTAAAAGTGGGCGGTTCGCGCGCTAATTTAATTAGGTACTTATTTCCTTCGTATTATTAAAACAAATACACATTGTGAAAATGTTAAATATATACGTTATAGAAAACATGTACTTAGCTTTGATATTATTAAAAAACAAATATATTCTTTTAGCCGGGAATCGAACCTTTTGGACAAAAAAATGGAAAAAAGACACAGATCAAATGGGAAGTAATTAGGTATAGAATTAGAAACTTAGTAAAGAAAATGTTGATTTTTACTTTACCCATACCTGATTAAAAAAAACTAACAGACTTAAAATAATAATACTAATATGTATTATATATAAAAAGCGGGGGGGGGGGGGGGGGGGAATAATCATAGGGCATCAAAAAATTCTTCCGCATCGCTGTCAACAGGAAAAGTGCCCAAAAGGCTGGAAGCATTGCCACGTTGCATGGCAATGCTGATTCTTTGGCCAAAGAATAGGCCAGCCCTCTGGTCACGTGAAGAGTCGACCAGCCGCTTGGCAACGTCTTGAAAAACTAAGTGGACACTTGGACCCCATGGGCCTAGTGTTTCAACGGCTCAAACATATAAGTTCACAGTCCGCCGTGCTAGGAAGATGGGATGGCGCAAGGGTGTCGACACACGTTGCATCACACACCATAGGCCTACCTACCTTCCAAGGCATTATGGTCATTCCGTCTGGTCTCTTCCCATCGTCGCGTGCCAAGCCATTGGGTTCTAAAACAGCTGGCACTCCGGCGGTGACAAGAGCACGACGGATGATGTCATTGATGACACCATGGCCTATCCTGTGCTTTTACTGCAGGATAGGCCATGGTGTCCGAGACAGTCGACACCTTCACGGCATTGGCAGCAATGCGGAGCCACACAAGGAGCGCCCAGATGCAGACAGGTAGCGAGCCGGAAGGTGGTATCACCTAAAGCCAGAGGCCCGACTCCCACTCACCCACAGCCATTAGGCGGTCACGCTCAGCAGTATTGGTGGACGTATTACAAAGATTATTCCGTACCAACCTGCAGAGCGGCTCATCTCACTGCCTCTGGGACGATGGGTTCACGGGCCGATCTGTATTCGGGCAAGCCGCTTTCCAGGCGTTCTCCGCATCTGTCAAGCATGGCACTTCAGAGCCAACCAGGCAGGGCGCAAAATTTTTCCCGGTCAACTTATTTATTTATTTATTAAAATCTCCCTTAAAACAATAATTACAGGTGTATTTACCCTATGCGACAGTGCGGTAATTTACAAATCTATACTTACTAAATTATTTACAATTTAAATATACTATGAAGGACTAAAACAACTTGTTACATAATAGGAACTTTAGCACAATACAACACAATAACATACTACCAACATTAATCTATATTACAACCTAAAATAAATAACAGTGTCCTTGCGAATTCACTCAAATGACACATATACGAATTCCCCGGGTCACTGTTGTTTTGGCGAGTAGGTTGGTCCTGGCCGTCGGCATGGCCAGCAGTGGTGGGCGCCGCCGCCTCCACACACAGCGGTCTGGTACGCAAAAACTTAGGCGCTGCAGCACTCCCGGATTATGCTCGATGCCACGAAGTAATTTAACAAGATACGCGACAAGTGTAAACCCCCGTCGCACCCTCAACCTCACCCTCTCGTCGCACCCGGGTTCCTGTCCTCTGTTCACAGCATTTTTCAGTGCTGTGGACAGAGGCGGGTAAGCTAATACTGGTCATTTTGCGGACGCTGAGGCCAACAAAACGGATGGGTAGTGTGGCTTGCAGCCACGCTCGGTCTTCCAAGCCCACATTTAAAATGGATGTTAATGTGCTGCGAATAATTTGATCAATTTTGGCCAAGAGGTATGACTGCTTCCATAAAGGAGAAGAGCGTAGAAAATATATAAGATTTGGACCAAAACAACAGTATCTGGTCAGGGTGAATATAAATTAATTGTGGAGAGTCTGTCCGAAAAACTCATGACCTTCCGTGAAATATTTACGCCGTACTTTGTTTTTTCTATTTAGAAAAGTACAAGTAATCGTGTTTCTAAAATGATGATGTCTAGAGTAAATCCTTAAATATCTTAAATATTGATTGCATAACTAAAGGTTAAGTAATAACGATGCAGCAAGGGATTAAACGAACGCAATCCTCGGTGCGCTCATAACAAAATAGTTGCCCCATTTAACGGACACCAGCTGACTGTAAGAATACCGTTCCCTCCAGCGACATAACTTCATTTTGACATTAACGTACATTTTGGTGAGTAACATTCAGCGGATTACAGCAACAGCCCTACTTGAAGTAGTGCAAGTGTAAACTGTTCATTGTGGTTCTTGCAGATTACTTCACATCAGTTCCGAACAATTCCGAAGCAGTTGATTGCCTAGTACGCGCGTGTTCGACTACTAATCACTATTACATGCTAATTACTAGGTATACGTGTAACCTACTAAGTAATCTGGGAAGTAGTAAATTATTCGTGAATTCATTTGGATAAATTACATTTTGAACGAAGTTACGGACCATTGTGTACTGAATGGTTTAGTTTGTCAATGGTTTTTTCTTTAGTATGTTTTTCACAAACAAAACGATGTTGGCTGTGCTTTTCATAGTGCAATTTATTAAAGGTGGACATTACATAATCATTTATATTTACCATAGATAATTATGCTCATTATTATTAAAATAAAAGTTACCTAAGTTACTCCCTATAACATCAGCTACCTGCCAGTGAAAATTCCTTTAAAATCGGTCTACCTATTTCAGAGATTAGCTGGAACAAACAGACAGACAAATTTAAAAAAATAGGTTTTTCAAAATTATGCAGTATGTATGTTATAAATAAAATGTATAATCGTATAATATGTATATACTAGATGAGTTCACAAGTCTGCATAAAATGAACAGTTAGCTTATTACTATTCATCATACTAATGTCAAATTTATAAATGCATTACGTGCAGGCGAACCTTTACACCTTAAGTATGTACACAGCTTGTGTCGTCTAATGACATATGCGCGAGGTCAACAAACTAAACTGTATCTAATTATAATATTAGCTAATGATTATGAGCAAATCTACATAATAACATCCTTATTTTAATGTTCTACTCATAATTTGTATCTTCCGCTGATCATTATAATGTTGTTTCATTGATCGCACTTTCTATAGAGACTGAACTGTGAGAGTATTCTATTAGAAAATAAATTTATTTACTGCAGAACTCGAATAAGATATCTTTATCCTCATTGTGAAGTGCATAATCTCACTTGTTGTTACTTGACCAGAACGTTTTGTTAGACGCCACGCCAACACCCCGCTAACGATACGATTCTACGACGCCACAGTCGAACTGCCATGCCGCTACGATAGCGCTACGTTACCGCTACGTCATCGTTTGTAGCCGTGCTGCGCGACTCTGTTGCTACACCACGGTCCACGGTTACGTCACCGTCGCGTTACGCCACCGCTGTGCTGCCGCCCTCCTACCGCTACGCTAGCGCTACGTCGAGTCAGTATCTCATGGAGCTTGTATACCTGTATGACAATGTTTTAAATTAACAGTTTATTATTGGCAAATTGTTTGGCCACTAATAAATTGTTCCGATAAAGAGAAAAGACATCGTTGTTTTACATTATTGTGGTCGATCCAAATAACCACAATAACCGCCCGCACTATACCGCGGATCGCGCATCATTCGCAGATTCGCTCACTGTCTACTATACCGCGGATAGCGCATCATTCGCAGATTCGCTCACTGTTTACTATACCACGGATCGCGCATCATTCGCAGATTCGCTTACTGTCTACTATACCGCGGATCGCGCATCATTCGCAGATTCGCTTACTGTCTACTATACCGCGGATCGCGCATCATTCGCAGATTCGCTCACTGTTTACTATACCGCGGATCGCGCATCATTCGCAGATTCGCTCACTGTCTACTATACCGCGGATCGCGCATCATTCGCAGATTCGCTCACTGTCTACTATACCGCGGATTGCGCATCATTCGCAGATTCGCTCACTGTTTACTATACCGCGGATCGCGCATCATTCGCAGATTCGCTCACTGTCTACTATACCGCGGATCGCGCATCATTCGCAGATTCGCTCACTGTCTACTATACCGCGGATCGCGCATCATTCGCAGACTCGCTCACTGTCTACTATACCGCGGATTGCGCATCATTCGCAGATTCGCTCACTGTTTACTATACCGCGGATCGCGCATCATTCGCAGAATCGCTCACTGTCTACTATACCGCGGATTGCGCATCATTCGCAGATTCGCTCACTGTTTACTATATCGCGGATCGCGCATCATTCGCAGATTCGCTCACTGTCTACTATACCGCGGATCGCGCATCATTCGCAGATTCGCTCACTGTTTACTATACCGCGGATCGCGCATCATTCGCAGATTCGCTCACTGTTTACTATACCGCGGATCGCGCATCATTCGCAGATTCGCTCACTGTCTACTATACCGCGGATCGCGCATCATTCGCAGATTCGCTCACTGTCTACTATACCGCGGATCGCGCATCATTCGCAGAATCGCTCACTGTCTACTATACCGCGGATTGCGCATCATTCGCAGATTCGCTCACTGTTTACTATACCGCGGATCGCGCATCATTCGCAGATTCACTTACTGTCTACTATACCGCGGATCGCACATCATTCGCAGATTTGCTCACTGTTTACTATACCGCGGATCGCGCATCATTCGCATTAATTAATTAACATGCGTTTGTTTGTTTCACAGAACTGCTTACGCAGGATGCCGCACTGTTCGGTAACTCTCAACTATTCACTTCGCGTAAACTTTATACTGGCAGTCTCAACATTTCAGCCTACAGCTTTTCAGATAAATCTCGGCCTGAACGCTTTAACAATATTCACCCTGGCTAACTGGATGGATTTTCTACACGATAAATACCTACTGGCAATAAGTTCCTCACAGTTCATCAGCACATAGGTACAGGCAAAATACCTCGTTGACTACTGACGAGTCGTAGTTCGTGGCTGCGAGGCGCAGGCAACCGCGCGTTAGAGATAACGAACGGCCTCGCATTCCGCGACCGTCGACACTATGTGTAGATCGAGTGCTGCACAGCTCCGTACAGGCCGCGCTATGTTTCCTCCTAATAAATCTAGCAGATATAACATTCTTCTCCATAGACATTTACGTTTTGGAATGGCAACTAACTTCAACTTTCTGACTAACTGACCGACTATTTGACAATTCAAAAGTGCCTGTAAATGGTTTAATTGAAATAAATTCTTTGAGTTTGTCTGTCCGTCTATCACAGCTAATTTTCTTCGAATCTAATGGACCGATTAAGTTGAAATTTAAATTGGTACACACACACATATGTATTTTTGTAAACCAATCACGGACGAAAAACGAAAAACGTTGACAACAATTTATGTTCGTTTACCTATTTTGCCGGGTTTGCGCATGTGATGACTTGACCTATTAATAAATAGACACGGCAACGTTTTTAATGAAGATTTTTTGGAAAATGTGACTTAAAAAGTGGTTTTGGATTGGAATTTGGATCCTGCTCGTTATTCTGGTCAAACTATTTTCAGGTTTTGCGCATTTAACGTTACACGTAGAAATACAGCGGTTTTAATACTACTTCTATATTAGGTACACGCTAACAAATTTGCCGATTTTGATGATTCTTTTTTATTTGATAGATTATGTCTCTGAATTGGTCCCATATTAAATTGTATTAAAAGCAGTTTTAGCGGTAGGCCTAGTGGACTGTAGATTTGTTGACCATCATTATTCTGTTAAGTACCTGGTACTTGTTGAAAGACCTACACTGTCCTCCCATGGTTCCCTATCCATTTGCATAAAATTTTAAGACCTAATATAACTTAGCATAATGTTGTTTGGCATAATTATATTTTCGCATAATATAACTACGCATAACAGCTTACGCATAATTTTTTTAAGCATAATTTCTCTAACCATAATAATGATTAAGCATAATATTCTAAAGCATACATTTATTAAGCATAAAGTTAAAGCATAAATTTAAAGCATGCAAGCAAGCATGCAGCATGCAAGCAAGCATGCAGGATGCAAGCAAGCATGCAGGATGCAAGCAAGCATGCAGCATGCAGCATTCAAGCGAGCATGCAACATGCAGCAGGCAGGGTTTCTGTCACGGCTCCGGCGCTGCGGGCCTCCGGCGGCCCCACGCGTGCTAATCGTCGCAGACAGCTTTCACTCACCACCGCAGCTTCGGCTTGTTGGCCGGCTACGCCGGCCAGCCTCAGCCGCGGTGGCTCGCTCTCAGCCGCCTGCTCCTCAGCCCGCGGGCCGCCTCGCCCCTACGCGCCTACGCGATTTTAAATTACACTCTAGGGGTAGGACAAATAAGACTACGTGGAGTCGGTTTTGCAGCAATTCGGTTCTTAGGCCTACTAACGTTATGCGAATCAAATTTATGCCAAAACAAATTAGTCTTTAAGATGATTATGCCAACATAAAATGTATGCCTAAAAAAATTATGCCGAAGTATTATTATGCCAAAACAAATTGTGCCAAAATCGTTATGCCGAAGTATATTAGGGCAAAGAACATTATGCGAAAAGAAGGTATCCCTCCTCCCATACCTAATAACACTGTTATTTAAAAATATTGTAAAAGCCCATTATTTTTAAAAGAGTAACCGTGGAGTTTCTTGCCGGCTCTTCTCCATAGGAAACAACCAATTGGAACCGTGCACCTAGCTTGTGACGTTTCATAAGTGCCCATGTAGGTTTAAGTGAAATAAAATATTTTGAATTTTAATTTGTTTTAGCGTTCCGATTGTTCAAAGATTTTCGAGTTTTTCGGAAGTCCGAAAATAAAAAGGACACCGACCAATAAAGTTAGTTTTAGTAAGTTTTAGTGTTTTTTTTTTTAAGTCGGCTCTATTTTTTTTTGTAAAATGTTTTTATTTTTCACTTTATAGTTGTGGTACCTATCCCACACTATAATGAAAAATTCTTTTTTTGTACATTTGAGACCTCGTCAATACGAACATTTTGACACCTTAATTAACTATAACTTATAAATAATGGAAATATCGGCGGCATGTTACACTTTTGAAGAAAAAGGGGCCCCTACCAGAGCGATTGAAAAATCATTTCCAATGTTAAAACGCAAATATCGGACAGAAACTCTAAACGAACACTCACTAAAAAAACTACATCTGCGCGAGGGATGTCACTTACAATATCTTGAAGGCACTTTGCATAGCGTTACAACGCACCGGCGCTATGCAAACGAGGGCTAAGCGTTCCAGACTCGCGTGCTAATGGTGCGCAATCTCCTCGTCAGGGCTGCCAGCCAACTGGAATGTGAGGCATTTCAACCGGTATGCCAGACCCGCGGGCAAAATGTGCCGACAAAATACCCCGTGACTGTAGAGTTAAGGCGGCTCCACACCTGCGCAAGCGCACGAAAATTGCGGTTCACGTGCATCTTAGGAATATAGTATAGACACCTTTGGATATGTTCGCGAGCCGTTAGCGTGCAAGAGACAGTCAAAAGACTCGTTCGCGAACATATCGCGTGCATGCGGTGTACCTGTGCTACCTCGGATATGCTCCGTAGTTCAAGACCGTTCGAGGCACGTAGTGTGCGCGTGAGCTTCAATTGCGCAGGTGTGATTGTGAGCCACTCGAGGCGCCTAGCCTGCACGGTTCATGCGCGTGCACTAGTGTGGACCCCCGCGACCCGTCTTTACATGCTGGCTTTTGTTTATCGGTAAATTAGTACCTTGGTAAAATTCCATAATCTGAGTCTCAAAAAAGTGATAATTAAGTTAACATTGGTGCGTCGGACAGGTTTGTCGTGATTCGTGAGGCATCCTTGCGAGTAGGCGCGGTTCGCGGCTGACTGAGCGCCACATTGAGAGGCGACGCCATTAGCCGGGTTATTGAATCGAGTGCGACACTACACGAGGATTATCAGAAGACTTACTCTGGAATTGTCAGATTTTTAAAAATATAAACCAAAATGAACGGACACGAACCTGTCGCTACGGAAACTACACTTTATTACTATTGCAACTTAATAATTGCCTCAGTTGGCATCGGCACTTATAAAGTACCAGGCCACTTTATTTAGATAAGCTATAGAAAGTCTAAGCTCTTGGTTAAGATGGGGTTTGCATCTCCCAAATAGTCCTTGGTGTATAGTTTCCATTGTTGTCCCTATCGGCATGTTGGACCTGCTCTTCTGCCCTGTTTTTGCGATGGTAACATCGTCAGTGTGCCTTCATCTGCAACGGGACTGTTCTATTGACTGCGCTAACAGCTGCTCGCGGACGCTCCCAGCGCGGGCGGCCCGAGTCTCAGATAAGCTCATTCGTGCGCCATTCACCGCGACGTGACACTATTAGTGCACCGCATTGTTTGTGCAACCGGCCGGCTCCGGCTGCGAGTGTTCTGCGGATGAGCTGAGTGGAAGCTTTGTTAGTCCTCATTAACGCAAGCTTCAATGATAAATGGCTTGTTTGAAAGCGAATATTTGATAGGTAGGTAAAATAAATTTTGGGTCTTTGGAAAACATAATCAAAAATATTATCTATTTTACGTCTTCATAAACCAAATGAGCAAGCTTACATAAGAGTTCTGCAGCTTCCAACTTGGCTGTGTCATCAAAGATCACGTATTTAACTCAATCTGTGAGATAAGTTTCTGTTACACCACTACAATATTAATGGAATACCTACGTGAGGTGGGCGTCAGACGATGTATCTCTGCGAGTAAGCAAGCCGGCGCAGCGTGTTGCTGGCGCAGCATGTCGGAGGCGCAGCGTATCGGAGGCGCAGCGTGTCGGGTAGCACGTGTAGTCTGCAGATTAAACTAATCTTCCGCGCCAAACGCCGCGCGCCGTCGCGCCGCGTCTTCGCCGCCGTTTCACTGCGCTGCCACTAAATAGATAGGTAAGGGACAGAAGGGCGGCTCCACACAATGAGCGAAAAAGGCGCAAGCAATGAACAAAGACGCGTATGTACGGCGCCGGCGTTCTGAAGCGAATGACGGTCGCGTGTGCGCTTCGACTCGCTGATGTTTGTATACTTTATGTAGACTCGTAGCGTGCATATGGGTGTGTGCATTTTCGCACGGACGTAAAAATATCGCGGCGGGATTTTATCGCGCACTAGATTTTCAACTCTCGGTGTTAAGCCGAGCGTTGAGAATCCAAAGTGCTGGGACGCACTCTCGTCCCAGCGCGTTGAAAAAACACACTGATGGATTTTCAACTCTCGGCGCTAAGCAGAGCGTTGAAAATCCAGTGCATGAAAAATAAATCGCCGCGAAAAATATCGCCTGTGCGTAACTGGGCTAAGGCCTGTCGTACATGGCACGGTTTCTTTACGGTATGGCGCGGCGCTCTAGCCGTACCACAGAATAATCGTGTGAGCTCGTTTGTGACATGGCAAACCACCGGCGGCGACTGCGTGGTGCCGTAGTGTTGCCGTGTCGTCAACAAACTTCCATAGTGATCCATACAACACTGACGACCGTGCCTACCCACGGCTAATCAGCCGTAGTCTTTCATGGTAAAAGATATGTGTGTATAACGGGCCTAAGAAGTCGACTTTCTGACCTTTTCTCTATTTTGAGTTTGCATCGTGCCGCGTCCGTGTCGCGCCTCCCAACGACAAACAGTTGCATATCGCTTGATAGAAGTTGCTGTACTCCACTTACGACTCCCAATTAATTTGTTTAATTTTACTTTTATGTCACTGATGAACCTGTTTGTTGTGCGAATGTATGTGTACCAAAAGCTTTAAAATTGTCACACTCCGAAAACGTCAACCGCAATACAATACGTCCCAAACTGCAAAACATCTTGGCGTCATCATATTATCATCTTGGCAGAAAGATCACAACCACGAGAAGGCCAGCTGCCTCGTGCCTGCAGTCGGTTCACGGAGAAAGGCCTGTGTTCTGTAACGGTGGACATAAATGTTGGTGCGCATTTCGTCGAGGAGGCTATTACACTACTTTCACTGCGCTATCTACATCTGCGGTAAGAGTGCCGTACATCAGCTGTCGTCATAACGCAAACGAGTTGTTCGCTAGTTTATTGATATAATCTTATGAGAGCCCACCGACCGACCGTTTGTACATTGCATTGTTTAGAAAGTTCCGAAAGCTTCGTAAGATTACGTTTCAATAAATCGAATTCCAACATATTTAATTTAAAACTTTGTAGGTTTCTTTGGTTTCTTTCCACTCGCAAATTAAGTTGAAATTTCGAGACTGTCGTGGAATTTCTCGTTAATTTAAAGTGAATGGGTGAACACTTGCAGCTTTACTCAGAACGCCCGGTGCGGTACATTCCTTTCCGGGGTCGTTGCGCTTTACAACAACAGGAACAAACGCGCCAAATCTGCATATAAAATGGACTGGAATGAATTTGAGAGTCGACCCTCAACTTGCCTCGACCTTCCCCCTGTCTCCCCCGTCTCGCCCTGCGTCTGCACACGTATCGAATTATATTAGGGTAATATTTATTGAGGGTCTCTCAAGCTGCGCCGCGGCATTGTACGACAACCCTTAACTTATTAATTATTTTCACACAAGAGATTGCTCGCCGAGATGGCGCAGGGGTTCGTGGCTGGTGCTACGGCCACACTACCGAGGATTTATTATATTGTTCACGTCTATGCAATACACAAAGTCGCACAAATAGATTAATAAAATGTTTTATAGTTACGAGACATACACACTCGTGACACGTGAAACATTGATATGGAGCTAAAACTATTGTTATTCAAGGGTTTGAAGTGAATACACAAAATAGCCGTCTACAACCAGCAAGTAAAGCGCACACAACACTTATGATCAAATATTTTATGTAAGTATATTATTCCTCTCATTGGTATTGTTAAATAATGCAAGATGTTATTTTGTCTATTAAACTGATTCATTGATTAATTCTAATAGCATGTGGCACAGGTCACTGAGTGCGGCTGAGCAGCGCTCCGGTTCCAACCAATCTCTTCAATCACGTCACGTCGACGAACACCGTCGGGGGGCGCCACCGACCACTACTGACTCCACTTTATTTATTTTTCCTAGGGAATGCAATTTATAAACGTAGATCCGATACAAAGACAAATTGAAGAAATCATTCAACCGTTTTAACACGTACTGTGCTTTTTGTAACTTTTCTTTGTAGACTAAATAATACATAAATCTTAGATTTTCGTTGAGTATTTTTTTATAATACTGCTATTTGGTTTTTACTATAAGTAAATTGATTGGAACATACTTTATAGTGCTAAGTTATTTACTAAACACTGATGAGGCGAAGACTCGGAAAGATAATTGCACTTACTTGAATTTAATTACCGTATCGCACACACACACATCTGCAACAATCGCAACACGATAACGGACGTGACGCGCGGGCAGCGGCGATAACGTGCCGACGCACGTCTTTACGGTGGACGACGAGACGCGACGCGCGACCTCGTGTCACGTCAGGACACTCAATCATAAAGGAAATATTAATATTACAAGATAATACACAAGCGTTGCCGCGAATAAAGGCAAATTAATATTATTAAAATGTGGTTGTACACCAGTCGCTTCCGAATGAGTTAGAAATGTCGAAGGGAGCGAACCATAATTATTTAGGGAGCGAACCGACAGTGTTACATACTGACGTTTTGAATGTTATGAGAAGAATGCAGTGTTTCCTTCCTTATTTCCATTCAGTACCTAAATTGTATCTAACGCTGCAATAAAATGATTTCTACAGCATTCGGTAATTTAGAGTAGATGTCAATGGTGGCCAACAGTGCGTAGTGGGGACTTTTGTGCAGTAATTGGGTGAGAGCGAGCCTGAACGCAGCGCAGTGACGACGTCAAATGAAATTGCCTACAAAGGTACCGAGCTTAGAACATAGAGGACAAGCCAGTAAAACCACTCAGAACTGGCGCATAATAAACGAGATACTGATCACTGGTGCGGTTCGGTGGTGTGGTGGAATAGGGTAAACAGAGGGTGCAACTGTATAAAGGAGGAACGTTAGGGTTTCTGAAAGAGAGAAGGGTGCGTAGCGTAACTGGCGAACATTGCGTTAGCATAAGGCGAGATACGATGCGTCACACAGGTGAGCAACCCTCTTCCGACTTTCGGACTTTCTCATCGGGTCTGGCATATCATCAGCAGCAACATACCAACATTTAAAGATAAGTAGTAGAACTTATAACCTTGCGCGAGCCAACTTAGGTAAACCTGCAAGTACAGTTATAGCCTGTAGGGCTTCTGAATTTGTCTACATAATGGTTTAAAGCTAATCGAGTTATGACTCACGAGCCCTGACTTTCACGACGCACGAACTTTCCACAAAGCGGTATGCGCTTTGTGGAAAGTTCGTGCGGTGCAGTGCGGTGCGGTGCGTGCCCTTTGCTGAACGAAGTCGCGGACGAGTGAGCACTCAGATAATATTCACTATCAAATTTGTTCCTCTTGTCACAAACATTGTTTTCTATTAACCCCCACTGACTGTTTATTAACAGACAAATTAATGTTATTATAGTATAGGCGACTTTTTGAATGACGCTACAATATAGGTACTTAGATTAAAGTGCCTTTAATAATTTAGTTTTATTTTGTAATTTAGTTAATATTTTATTTATTGTAAATCTTATAAATTTGTACGCCTTACGGGTGACACATGTACGTACGAAATATTGTGACATCCTGCATGCTTAATTTGCGTGAAAAAGCATGCGGCTTTTACATGGAAATGGCAATACCATTTTATTTCTATGTTAATGACTATACGTACGAGTAGTTTGGCATTGAACCACTTAAAAGCTTTAGTTTTGGCATGAGCGCTTGCAAGTGAGGCGAAGCGAGATTGGACTTTTCAACTGTTTGATCTTTGAAGCTATAGGCATATTATATAAAAAATAAAAGTTAGGTTAGGTTAAAAATGGTGTAATACAGACCATCGAACAGGGACAGATGATATTATTTAAAAATAATTTCCACATCTGGCAGTTCACACCGCGACCTCGTCTCAGCCGTGCTAAGCTGGGAAGCAAATAAAAACAAAAACTGATTTATAATAATATTTATTTACAAACAGCGCCAGAGCTTTTGAATACAATAACCGCGCCAGTACCTACGCTTAAACGAAACTTAACTAGTAGGTGTGGTTTAACTTAAGTTTTGTTTTAACTTGTAATTCAAGTCATAACAATACACACAACATTAAAAACCGGGAAGCCAAACCCGCAGAGACCTAATGAAACATAAATTACATTTAAGTTACTAGTAGTACGTCGTGACGATTGCAACTTTTAGTGGCGCCCAACGTGGGACCCGTAATGTAAACAGATGCTTAACTGTTGGCACCCCACCATCTTAACATATTCATTGTTTTTCCTCTATATTATTTAAATGCATAATTACTTAAATAGGAAGGATATAAATGAATAAAAACAGTACCTAGTACAAATACCGAGTTAAGATAAACTAAACAGTTCTAGTTTATATTGTACGTTACTGTTGTAAATTCTATGCGCATGATTAGTGTAAATATCCTGTAGCACTGTGATGTATCGTTTAGGACGCGTGGGTAACAGAATGTTTGCGCAGGAGTGTTCTCCTGCGCAATCAGCTGACGCGGGTGCACGTGGCAGATATACGGTATTAAAGTCGCTGAAACCTGTACATAATTTGCATACCTACGTAGGTGTAAATTCCTTTTTGTTTTTCTCTCTCTTTATTTATTAGAGACTTGCACCATTGGTCATGTCAGCCCCATCATTTCTTTATGTAAGTTACTTTAAAAAAAATCTTGAGATTATTAAATAAAATGTATAAATAAGCTTAGCTTTATTGCTTGCAGGGTAAGTCAGAATACAATTAAATTTACCTAAATCAAATGCATTAATTTTTTTTTTTTATACATAAATGTTGCGGTTAAAAATTATTGCGAATACAATTTATAAGGAGGTGTTGAACATTTTCTGGGTTATCACAAATAATACAGTTCGGTGAAAGGGATTTCTTCATTAAAAAGGTAATTTTTATTAGTGGTACATGTTCAGATCGTATTCTAAAAGGTATTTTAAGTAATTGCCTACCTAGTTGAACATCGGTAAACGACGGTATCCGAGGAGGCTCACATTGCATAGTATTGTACCATATTCCTTTTTCTCGAGATCTGATGTCAACATTTTATTTCCACTTTTGTTGCCATATTGTCTTGTACCGTGAAAAATATTCTGAGTAATCAGGAATTATGAATACCTCGCTTCCGTTTGTACGAGACAAGATCTTTTAGCCAAAATGTCAGCCTGCTCATTACCTCTCAATCCAACATGTGAAGGTATCCACTGCAATCTCAGAGTTACATCATTAGGCATGGTATAAACTTTATCAAGAATAACATAAGGTATCGCTGTCCCTCTGCAACCAGAGGCGGAGCGAGCTATGTGTTCTAAAGCGCTTTTGCTATCCGAAAAAATTACATTTTTTTTAGATTGAAAACACTTATTTTTTAAAGAAGATGTGGCCTCTGAGATCCCAGATAGTTCGGCGCACATAATGTTTACTTCAGAAGAAATTTTAAAACCCTCACTTACTCATAAACTATTAGGTACTAACATAGGCGGCACCAACACCATCCTTAGTCTTCGAACCATCCGTAAACACTTGTTGCCATCCTGCATATTTAATTCATCTAGTACATTTAACAGTAAACTATAATTATACTGCCGTCATAAGAAAAAAGGCCGTAACTGACAGTTTTGTCAAAAATGAGTTATTAACATATTCGGAATCAGAAAAGAAAATGCTATCTTATAGTCTTACACACAAAGCTGTAACTCATATTAGAAGAGAGATATCATAAGGATTTTAGCTTTAACTACGACATAAATTCTGGTTTTTTAATCTAAAATGCCTTAATTACACAATAACGGCCTTTTGTTTTAGTATTTTCGTATTGCTAGTCTGGAAGGCTGCAATTACCAATTAGGGCTTTTTAACTAAGCAAGCACCGAAACTCCCAACCCAACTTCACTACACTAAAAAGCCCTAACTTCGCAATAAGGGCTTTTCATATAAGTAGTTTGAAGGAACACGCTTGCGGGGTTGGGCCGGGGAGAGTATTTTGAATTCGCGTGGCTCAGTGCTAGCCACGCGAGGTGGCCACGAGAGGTGCAGTGTGTGTGTGTGCGGTGACGGGACGACGAAATATTATTGATATCTTGGTAAGTAATGTTTGTTTACGTTACATTATTGTTCACGCCAATGTGAACCCCGCGCGCTAGGGGCGAGCGCGGGGTATGAAAAGGGAGCGGGGGAGGTGAAGCCGACCGACGCGCGCGCCGCGCGCCCCGCCGCACGGTGGATCGAAAATCGGCTGTAGAAGACATAGGACCTCGATTTCTTAAATGTTATTTTTTTTTGCTGGAAATGACTTCTGCTGATCATTACTGTTCTATAAAATGTCATATGAAGTAATTGTGTGCACAAATGGAAGAGTTATAATTTTTATAAGAAAAAAATGTATGGAGCTGACATGAAAAATGAGGATATCTCTGGAATCGAAAGGTTGGCCATTATATCCTTGCACACTGTTATAGTACTATTTATTTATGAATTTTTGACATACTTAATATTGCGGCATCACTTGCGATTTTTTTTTAAAAAATCGTCAAAATTAAAAAATTAAAAATGTTTATGATATGTACATTTTAATGCTTAAATATGGCTATGCCAAGTGTAACTTACAATATTTTTTATGCTTAGACCAAAACATTCTAAGAAATCACAAAGTCGTATTACCTACTTTGTGATTTTCATTTGAAATGACATGGTAATTATGAATTACGTAATACGTAATCTTGTCTAATGCCTCAAGTCCACATTAGCTAATGATTAATAAAACTTAATACCTATATACCTGTTAAAAGGATACGTACCATAATGAGGGTAATTAGATAAACGTGATCATTAGTCAATAACAATAAATGGTAAACTATTGTATGATTAAAAATAAAAGCAAATTATTAAAAAAAAATATTAACTTAACCTAACCTAACATAAACAATAAAAGTTAACTTATTTTATACTTCGTCACCATCAGAATCCACTTCAGAATCAGGCTCTACAATAGATATAACTTCTAAGAACTCTGTCGGAGCTTCCTGATCCTGAAGTTTTAGTAGTTCTACTGTTTCCTTAAAGTATGTCTGCCTCTTGTGGGCATTTAATTTTGGTCTTGTGGAAGAAATTAGAGGATCAGAAGAGACGATAAGCATATTGAGGATATCCTCGTTTGATGCTTGTCTACTCTTTTTCCTCGAATGGTGTTCTCTGAACCTCCTAAAGTCTTTGTTTCGGGCCTCTGAAGCTTCTTCCGAAAGACTTACAGTTGGTACAATAGCACTTTCTGCAATTATGTCCCCTCCGTGAATCAACAATTTGTGGACGGTTGATGACATGTAGTACCAATTTTTAGTTGTTCTAGCGTATTCTTTAAATTTCGGCACGTCTACAATCTCTCCAGATGTGATAGCTTGCAGAATCACAGCAAATCTGCGTATTAGGTCTTCATCTAATCCAGTGATCACTGCAGTTTTATCAGGAAATTCAAAAAACCGCCTTGCTGTGTTCCCGTCGTTAGTTGTGCCTGATCCTTGCTTAACGATGTCAATCAAAAGGTTGAGATCATCTTTGAATCGATCTTGAATGAGTTTTTTTCGTGAATGCAATAACTCTTGATGACCTTCTCCTCTTGCAGACCACTTTTTGAAGTCGAGACGATACGCTATGTGTAGAAGACATTCCATCACATTAATGCGGGCATGAAGTGATGATAATCCGAACTCATACACACCAGAAGAAATGGTTTTTGACGCAATGACATCTAACTTATTCATTTCTGTAGGCTTAGCCAAACACAGGTAGCAGGCCGCATTTAACTTAGCTTCAGACAGATATGTACAAATTTTGCCGTCAATCATCGTCATCATTAATTTGTGACTAATTTCATGTCCATGACATTTTGAGGGAACGAGAGCTTCAATTTCGTTATCCATTGCAGTTTTTTCATTTATGACAACGTCTTTGGTTTCTTTCACAAAACTAAACTGGACTGGACGGCAATACCTAGGTGAGCAGGGTTTTGGATTCACCCATACGGTATCACCGTCAGCTGTCAACTTTAATGGAACCAAAGAGGTCATAAATATGCTGGAATCATCTTGACCACTCTCTATGTTTTGCTTATATCTACTTTGGTTAGATGCACCGTCAAATCCCCACTTTGATATTAATATCAATTGTTTATCTTGTATCGCATCAGGACTACAAATAGTTTCAAAAATTCTGTTCACTGTTAAATCTAGTAATGCTTGTAGTGCAATCTTAGCAAATGAATCCGTTACAGTCACAAATGTCTTCGGAGGGTAGCACTGTAGCTTAGCTTTTTGCACTTTATAGTAAGACGGATATATCTCCTTTGAACCTTCTCGAATAGTCGTTTCCCTTAACATGATATATTGCCATTTCGATAGTTTTAATGAAAGTAGCAAACCCAGTGCTTTTTCTGGTGAAACTATTGTTGAAGGAGCTGGTTTGTTCAACATTTCCTTGATTTTTGCTGCTGCTTCTGGATTTTGGAGCATATGTTCAATAACAGATGCAATATCCTCACGACTATCTCCTTTCAAAAGTGCTGCAGCTGAATAAGCTACTTCATTAGGGTCATTGCCTATATGTTCATCAGATCGCCTCTTCTTCTGCTTGTTACTTAGATCTTCAAACGGCTTTCGAGATCTTTTTGTCATCGTTGAAGTTGATTTCATTGTTGAAGTTGATGGTACAGGTTCAGGTACAGGTTCAGTAGAAATATTTTCACTTGTTGATTCTTGAATGAGCACATTGGTTTGCACGCAGTTTGGCCAGTCAATATTTGCCTCAAGCCAATTACTGTAATCACGTCTAAAAACTTCACTTTTCCTGTGGGATCGTAACCATCTCTTTTGAACTGCCCGTGTAAATCTTCGACAAAATTCTTTCACGGTAACACTGTCTTCATCTGAAAGGCTAGACCCCAGTCGAATAACAAGTGTGTTGAACAATATTTCATGATCGAAAGACGAAGCATCCTGATTGCTCAGAATAACAAATAAATCCAAATTTGTAATAATGCTTTCCATTATTCACGATCACTGAGTAAAAAGACACGGTAGGATAGATGTTAGTATTAGAAATGCTCTAAATGAACTGAAGTTGTGAGTCCAATGTTTGACTATTTATTGTTATTGACTAATGATGGTATCACATTTATCTAATTACTTTCATTAAGTTAATCCTGCACTAATTGTTAAATTAGCGAGTACCCCAAATTGTTTTGGTACTTATCCTTTTAACTAGGTATATAGGTATTAAGTTTTATTAATCATTAGCTAATGTGGACTTGAGGCATTAGACAAGATTACGTATTACGTAATTCATAATTACCATGTCATTTCAAATGAAAATCACAAAGTAGGTAATACGACTTTGTGATTTCTTAGAATGTTTTGGTCTAAGCATAAAAAATATTGTAAGTTACACTTGGCATAACCATATTTAAGCATTAAAATGTACATATCATAAACATTTTTATTTTTTTAATTTTGACGATTTTTAAAAAAAAAATCGCAAGTGATGCCGCAATATTAAGTATGTCAAAAATTTATAAATAAATAGTACTATAACAGTGTGCAAGGATATAATGGCCAACCTTTCGATTCCAGAGATATCCTCATTTTTCATGTCAGCTCCATACATTTTTTTCTTATAAAAATTATAACTCTTCCATTTGTGCACACAATTACTTCATATGACATTTTGTAGAACAGTAATGATCAGCAAAAGTCATTTCCAGCAAAAAAAATAACATTTAAGAAATCGAGATCCTATGTCTTCTACAGCCGATTTTCGATCCACTGTGCGCCGCCAGAGCCATCACCGCCACGGGACCGCGCACACGCCATTCTACTCTCCGCGCCACGCGGCTAGCCCAGTTTATAAGTATAAGCAAGCAAGCACCCATTGTAAAACAAGCGATATTAAACGCCATAATAGTAAGAACAGTGGTTATTATTGGTGGCTCTCACCACATCTTAAACATTATAATGCGTGAATAGTATTGATGAGATGGAGTATTTTAAATGCAAATAATTAATTATCTATTATTTTTAGGACCATGTAGAAGAGTGCGAGGGGTTTTCTAATTATAGAATTAATAAAAATTAGAAATGTTTTAGTTTGTTAATTAAAATAATAATTTAATTCTCAGTGCCATAATAAGCGAAGTGAGCCCATTTGAAGTATCAGCTTATACATAAATATATAAGCTTATATATAAATATATAAGCTGATGTTTTAAAATGATATTATTGCTTGTTTTGTGTGTACTCTACACACTTTTGACATTGTGTCAAAAGATAATATGTTATTATTTTACTTTGTGAAATGAAAGATATGATTCTGTGTCTGTAAAATGTCTTATAACTAAACTGTTAAAGATGATTTTTGGTTGTTGTGTGTATTATTTTATTGTCAAAAGATATATTTTTGTTTTATGAGTATAAATAATATGTTTTGTTGATTTTGTGATAATGAGAAAAATGTTATTAATAAAGATGTTCTAAAATAATTTGTTATTACTATTTAATTAGTACAAGCAAGAGTTGGTTACTCAAAAACGCTTCATAGTGATAAGGTAACTGGCGTTAGTTGTGTGCCTACTTGTGTCTTACGTATTATTTTAATTTTGACTGAAAATTCAACTTATGAGACTGACTGATTTAATAAACTACCTATTTTAATAAATATTTTTGGTTTCATTTTAATAAGTCTTATTTACAATCGACTGACGAAGGCTTTTATTTCCTTTAGACAAAATACCTATGCTGAAACTTTAGAGTATTACACTCTAAGGCTACAATGTCTGCTTTGAAAACGATTCGTAACATAGTTTACTATCAAAAAAAGGCGCAACTGCACATTTAAGGCTTTACATGCAAGGATTTCGGCTTTTGGAAGATCGAGCTCCTTCTATGAAAAGCCGTAATTACATTCTACGCAATTACGCCCTTTCAGATAAGTATTTCACAATTTATTATTATATTTTTGCTAAAACAAAAGGGAAAAATTAAAATTAAAAAAATACGCTTGTATGAATTTAAATAAATTATGGTTCAAAATAAAGTCTATATTTTTAGACGTTTTATAAAACAAGAATCACCAACTAAAACCATTCAGTAAATCGCGGGCCTTCATTTTAGATAAAACTTCAATTATCTCGGAATCAACGTTGACGTAGTTACGGCCTTCTTTCTTATGAAGGCAGTATACGAATCCTTGGATGCTTTAACGCAATCCAAATAGGTTAAAATTACTTCACTTATTTTTATTTTAGAAGTTCATATATCCAAATTAAACAACACTAGAGGGGAAGAGGTAAATACTTTCTCATGTTTATTCTCTGTCTATACAGAAGGTAATAGTGGTTTCTTTTTCTTTTGCCAGTATCTATAATCACAAAGGGTCTGGAGTTCTTCTAACAAAATTAAGGTGGGATTATTCGAAAAAGAGCGAGCTTTAAAACAATATTCAATACTCAATATCTTTATTGCTTTACCAAAATGTGTAAGTACTTAGGTGGTAACTATATAATTTAGATCATTATGGACCTTGTAGAGCACAGCAAAAGGGTAGGAGAGAGGTAGTCCTTTTTTACGAGATAATTAAGTTGTTTTTGTGGGAACAAGTTTTAACTTACATATTATAATCAAAGTTAGGAGATCGCGAATAAGATACTAAACATTTCGCTTATCTATTACTTTTGTATTATTTTATTCGCAAAATGTACTTAAATGTTTTAAATTATTTTATATACCTGTACATATGTATTATATATATATATATATATTTCATTTATTTCGGATCATACATAAAGAGTAAGTACATACAATCCATATGGTATTAGTAACAAAGACTTAAAATGATGTTAGTAAAACTTACAAACTAACCTAACATTAACTAATATCTACGTGGCTCAACACAATCTTGGCACGTGCCTCCGCATCCATTGCATAATAAAGGGGCTGTCCATCTTGCCGAACAACGTTTTTAGGATGCTGTTGGGGCTTCCGCGCAACCTACCCATTATGGATGCCGTCCGCTTTCTCATTATGGCATGAAAATCATCAACACGGGCTTCCGCGAACATCTGCGAAGCGCTGCAGAAGCGCGGAAGCCCCATCAACGTCCTAAACCCATTATCATACTGAACGCGTAGGGCGTTGTAGGCCCTCTGCGTATACTTCACCCACAAGCTACACGTGTAGAAGGTTTGGCAGTAGGCCTTAAAAAGATACACCTTCACATCCCCACTACAACGTGCAAACCTGCGGGCTAACATATTGCACCGAACCGTCAGCGCCCTACGCTCTCTATCCAAATCTGCATCATCAGATAAGTCCTCCGTAACCAGATGTCCTAGGTATTTAACTTGAGCCACACGCTGCAACGGTGTTCCGCTTATAGTTACTGGAGGAACGTTACCTAGCGAACCATGTCTGCACTTAAATATCACCATCTGTGATTTCTTGACATTGTACGTAAGCCCATGCGTCGCCGCATGAGACTCACATACCACAAGTAATTTCCGGAGTGCACTGATTGATGGGCTCAGCAGCACCATATCGTCTGCATAACTCAGATTGTTAACCATCACACCATCTATTGAACATCCGACATTAGTTCTGCTGAGCCCATCAATCAGGTCATTCATATACAGGTTAAACAGAGCAGGCGATGTCAACCCACCCTGTCTAACACCACACTCCAACAAATATGGCTCGGAAGACACATTATTCCATCTAACGCGATTTGTTGGCGAGCTGTACCAGAACTTCAACAAGTTAACTAGCTCTGTAGGCAAATTCAAAGTATGGAGCTTAGACCATAACTTCTCATAGGATACGAGGTCAAAAGCCTTGGAAAGGTCAAGAAAGGCAGCATAAACTGGCGTCTGTCTGTCCGTATAATACCTCACAGTCTGCTTGAGCACTAGGATAGCACTCTCCGTCGATAGTTTGCTCCTGAAGCCAAACTGCGCATCATTCAATGTTATGTGGCTATTAAGCTGACGCTCAAGCAGACCATCAAGTACCTTCCCTACTACCGTAGCTAAGGAGATAGGCCTATAATTGTTTTTATCGGAGACATCACCGGTTTTATTTTTGATTACAGGTACTACCACACTTTTCATTAAATCCGCTGGAAGATAGGTGTGACGGACGCAAAATGTATAAAGCATCGCAAGTATGCGGTATATATGAGGTCCAGCGTACAGCAAGTGCTCAACACCTAATCCGTCAAGCCCCGGAGACTTCCCCTTAGATAAATTAGTCACTACTTGCTTAATTTCCTTAGCAGTGAAACCCCGGCGAGCCTCCGAGTCAGACAGACCTACCTCTGCCGCACTCTGCTCCTGAGGCAACGCGGACTGCACTCTAAAATGCCCTTTAAAAATATTCGCTATACATTTTGCGTCCGTCGCCCCATCAACACTCACGGGAAGGCCCGGTTTTGGATTCAGCTTACTAGTCAGTATTATAATTCTGTTTATTCACTTGTACAAATTGTTTTTCTTTGAATAATAATTATTGCTATATTATTTAATTTATTCTTATTGCTATTCTATATAATTATTATTTTTGTTATATTATTCATTAATTATTACTATTATATATTATTTATTAATAATTATTATTGTATCATTAATATTAGGTCTTTACCTATGAAATTGCCGTTCTGCAGTACTGGCCATTTCAAATCAGAATAATTTTTGTTTGGCCAAGAATTCTAATTTCAAATTAATTTTATTTTAAAAACATGTTTTTTTTTTCCAAAAGTAGTCATTTGTTTATTGATTAGTGTTACATTTTCATCGGATTTCAATCTTTTTCGTCATCATGGATACGTTAAAAATTCGAGTAATTATGGAATATGACTACCGTCGTGGCAGCAACGCGGCACAAGTGGCACGCAACATCAACGACGTTTACGGAACTAACAGTACAAACCAACGCACCACCTGTTATTGGTTTGCTCGCTTCCGTTCTGGAAATTTCGACCTGAAAAATGAACCTCGCGGTCGTCCGAAGACTTTGGTCGACAATGACGAATTAAAGGCGATTGTGGAAGTACACAATCTACGGCTGAATTAGCAGCAGCTTTCGACGTTAGCGTCAAAACAATATTGGTCCATTTGCGTCAAATTGGCAAGGTAAAAAAGCTTGACAAATGGGTGCCCCACGAACTCAATGATCGCCAGCGCAAAGTACGCGTCGAGACGTGCCTTGCACTGCTCAACAGACACACAAAAGAAGGAATTTTGAACCGCATTGTTACCTGCGATGAAAAATGGATTCTTTTTGATAACCGCAAGCGCTCAGCAAGTTGGTTGGATCCTGGTTCAGCACCTAAACAATGCCCTAAATGAAAACTTACCCCTAGAAAAGTGATGGTCACTGTTTGGTGGTCTAGCGCCGGTGTGATTCATCACAGCTTCTTACCCAACGGGGTGAGCATTACTGCAGATGTGTACTGTGAAGAACTGAACACAATGATGGAGAAGCTGGCACATTTCCAACCAGCATTGGTCAATCGCTCGTCTCCGCTGCTCCTGCACGACAACGCGCGACCTCATACTGCACAGCAGACGGTCTCCAAGTTGCAAGAATTGAGGTTGGAAGCTCTCCGTCATCCACCCTACTCACCAGACCTTGCGCCTACAGACTACTACTTTTTCCAGAATTTGGATAACTTCTTGGCGGGAAAAAAATTCAATACCCGAGAGGCAGTACAAAATGCCTTTGAAGAATTTACCTCCCATCCAGCTGATTTCTTTAAGAAGGGTATCAATAAACTGCCACTGCGTTGGCAAAGATGCATTGATTGCATGGGTGATTACTTCGATTAATACAAATAAAAAATACATGAAAAAAATTCGTTTAAATTTTTTCATACAAAACGGCAATTTCATAGGTAAAGACCTATTATATTTTAAACATACCTATAAATTGCGCGATTATCAATTATTTTTAATATTTATGTTTATTTATTTATTTATTGACAAACCAACGACTTATTCACTAAAACATTACATTAAATATATTCTAAATCGCACAGCACTTGTATAATCAATAATAAAAATGAAATGGAGATATAATATGATACTAACAAAATTAAAATTTACAAAGTCTACATTGAATCTAAAATGTCAAGTAGTTAAATTAAAATACATTATAATTCAAAAAAAAAAAAAACAATTAAATTGGAAAATAAAAACAATTATAAATTAGAACTATAAAAATAACAAATAAATTATCATTTAAATATTCATCTAAGGAGTAATAGCATTTGTTTATCAGTAATTTTTTAAGTTTATTTAAAAATATATTTAACTTTTCTTCTTTCTTTATTATTTTTCAGGTAGCTTGTTATATATTTTCATAGACGTTAGAATACAATATTTATGTTGCCTTTTCAAAAACAATGTCGGTATGCACACTCCATAACGTGTATGTGAGTTGTTTTTATAAATCATAATAATAAGTACTTTGTGGATTCTGTCGTCAACAACCAATGAAATCGTTGCAGCACTATTATTTACATCATTACATCATATGAATATCACTCTCAAACACAAATGTAGTACTAATCACTCATCCTCAATTGAAAACGGAGGATCCTCCGACCAGACGGGTGTCGTGTCTGGCGGGCAACTGCCCAACGATTGAAGTCGGATAGTCATATATATGTCGTTCGCGCGATAATCTCTAATTGCGCGATGCAGGATTTGTGTGACGTCAGGATTATGTGTGACGAACAAAAATCATAATACGGAGTACACCCTGAAGACGTCATGTGGTGGTCTCATTTGCGATACCAAAAAAGTTGCTCAAGAATTTGTAAATTTCTTTACCAATGCTTAAAACTACTGAAACCTTAAATTCCTCGCCCTCGCTCTCTTTTGATTTAGTAAGGGCGAACGTTTCAGCATGCCCGATTGAATTTAACTTTAAGCATATTAACCCCTTAACAGTAATAAAAGCTTTTAAGCAAATCAAGATCAAATTGACCGAAGATCTATGGGGAATGTGTAAAATCTGTACCTCCATAATTCAAACTCAAACTCAAAGCATTTATTTCAATTAAACCATTTACAGGCACTTTTGAATTGTCAAGAAGTCGGTCAGTCAGAAATATGAAGCGAGTTGCCTATTCCAAAGCGTAGTAGGTACCTATGGAGAAGAACAAGCAAGAAACTCAACGGACTCTTTTAAATCAAAATTTTCATACAAAATATTGGTTACATCATTCATGTTGAAATTATGCATGTGAGAACAATGTAGAAAGACGTGTACGTTTGTATAAGCGTCCGTAATAAAAAGAAAAAAAGAAATAACCATTCAAAAATTTCAAATAAATTAAAATAATCCATGGCAGCTAAGAGTCCTAACTGACGGCGCCCGTTCACGAACATGACGCATGGATCAGCACCATTCAGCTCAACTATTTTGAAGGGAGCTAAATGATCCAACACACGCGCCACCATCAGCGAGACATCTGCAATTGAGACCATAGCACCTTACTTAGCCTTAATAGTTAATTTGCGTGTGGATAAAGGAGTCTTCCCGGATTTAATGGAATACAGCAAGGTAATACCACTTTTCAAATCCGGGGACAATAAAGATACCAAAAATTATAGACTCGTATCCGTGTTGCCGGTTTTCAGCAAGGTGTTTGAAAAGGTACTGCTTAATCAAATGCTCAATCATTTTAACACAAATAAAATCCTCCACGATTAACAGTATGGTTTCACCAAAGGACGTTGTATGACCGACGCCGGTGTAATCTTATTAAGACACGCGTCGGAAGAGGCCCAAGATGCAATAGGAATTTTTTGTGACCTCTTCAAGGCATTTGGTTGCGTCGATCACGAAACCTTACTCTTGAAACTTGAGCATTACGGACTTGGAAAATTTGCGCTCAATTTAGTAAAATCGTATGTATATGATAGACAACAGAAACTTCAAATAGACGGTACCAATTAAAAGTAAAAATGGTTATGTAAAATGTAAAATAAATAAATAATAAAAAATAATGTAAAATGGGAATGCACTAGGTTTAAAAGTAAAAATGGGTGTGCCACTAGGCTCGATATTGGATCCATTCCTCTTTTTAGTGTATATTAACGATCTACTCCATTTATTAAAAAATCAACCACAAATGGTGTTATTTGCTGATGATACTTCCTTAATTTTTAAGGTCTTATTTGTAGACGTGCTACAAATTTTGATGACGTAAATAACGCCCTACTGCAGGTCCAAAATTGGTTCACTGCTAATAATTTAGTATTAAATGGAAAAAAAATAAGTACATAAATATTTTTTTACCAAATGTCAAAAGTAGTAATTGTGAGATAGCATTGAATCAAGAAAAACTCTAATGTGTCGATAAAACTGTTTTCCTGGGGATCACGCTCGACTCAAGGCTACAATGGGGTCCTCATTTAACATCTCTTGCAAGACAGCTAAGTTCAGCAGCATATGCTGTCAGAAAAATCCGTCAATTTACTGATGTAGATACCGCGAGGTTAGTCTATTTCAGTTATTTTCATAGAATCATGTCTTATGGTATTTTACTGTGGAAACGGGCTGCAGGACATCGAGTCTATTTTTATTCTGCAGAAAAGAGCTATCAGAGCCATACATTATCTCCGTAGGCGCGATTCTCTAAGCGAACTGTTTAAGGATATTAACATCATGACGGTACCTTGTCAATATATCTATGAAAACATCATGTACGTAAGAAAAAAAATACATATTTTTAGTAAAAGAGGTGATAGACATAATTATAGTACAAGAAATAGGGACCTATTAGTTGAACCAGGTTTCAGACTGGCTAAAGTAGACTCATCTTTCATGGGGTACTGTTTAAAATGTTACAATAAAATTCCTCCCCACATACTTCAACTGAATGAGACGAAATTCAAATCTTGTATAAAACGCACACTATGTATGCAGGCATATTATAAGTTGGGGGATTAAATCTCTGATAAAATGCTTAGCTCATTGCTGGTCCTGCTCCACAACCACAACTAATTGAATAACATCTTGAAAATACTGCTGGAGCTGCTGAAGATTGACATTGACAATCTTTGTATTGTATAAACTCAATTTCCTTTTTATTATATAATTGCATAGCACAGGTGTGAGTCCAATGTACTAAAGAGCTACCATTTACCGGGTGATATGTCTTTCATTGACTTCAATGTGCCCTGGCGGCTGTGAGTATGACATGCTCACTCAGATATCTCGCTGGTGGTGGCGCTTGTGTTGGATCATTTAGCTCCCTTCAAAATGGTTGAGCTGAATGGTGCTGATCCATGCGTCATGTTCGTGAACGCGTGTCTTGCTTCATTGTTCTCACATGCATCATTTTAACATGAATGATGTAACCAATATTTTGTATCAAATTTTTGATTTAAAAGAGTGTCCGTGGAATTTCTTGCCCGTTCTTCTCCATAGGTACCTACTACGCTTTGGAATGGGCAACTCGCTTTATATTTCTGACTGACCGACTTCTTGACAATTCAAAAGTGCCTGTAAATGGTTTAATTGAAATAAATGCTTTGAGTTTGAGTTTGAATTATGGAGGTACAGATTTTACACATTCCCCATAGATCTTCGGTCAATTTGATCTTGATTTGCTTAAAAGCTTTTATTACTGTTAAGGGGTTAATATGCTTAAAGTTAAATTCAATCGGGCATGCTGAAACGTTCGCCCTTACTAAATCAAAAGAGAGCGAGGGCGAGGAATTTAAGGTTTCAGTAGTTTTAAGCATTGGTAAAGAAATTTACAAATTCTTGAGCAACTTTTTTGGTATCGCAAATGAGACCACCACATGACGTCTTCAGGGTGTACTCCGTATTATGATTTTTGTTCGTCACACATAATCCTGACGTCACACAAATCCTGCATCGCGCAATTAGAGATTATCGCGCGAACGACATATATATGACTATCCGACTTCAATCGTTGGGCAGTTGCCCGCCAGACACGACACCCGTCTGGTCGGAGGATCCTCCGTTTTCAATTGAGGATGAGTGATTAGTACTACATTTGTGTTTGAGAGTGATATTCATATGATGTAATGATGTAAATAATAGTGCTGCAACGATTTCATTGGTTGTTGACGACAGAATCCACAAAGTACTTATTATTATGATTTATAAAAACAACTCACATACACGTTATGGAGTGTGCATACCGACATTGTTTTTGAAAAGGCAACATAAATATTGTATTCTAACGTCTATGAAAATATATAACAAGCTACCTGAATTTAAATTTGAGTTGAGTTTGAGTTGACGTCAGGTTCGCATGTGGCGATGTAGAAGCCGCCACAATTCTAAACACATAAAGTAAGACTAGTTGCATAAAATAAATCTTCGTGCAACTAATAACTTAGGCCATATTTGTATAATTAAAGCCGGCGTGGCTCGTAACTTCTCTCCAGCACAAACATTTCTCTGGACTAGCTAGTTATGTAACACGAGTCGGATATACTGCAGAACTAAACTAGTTCAGTGATACTCAAACTTCACGCCAACGCACTGTATGTACAAGTTATAGTAAGTGAAGCCTGATGTGAATATCAGGCCTCTACGCGTTCCGTACGTGTCCTGAAAAATGTAGGTATCAATAGTATGCGCAGCAACATCTAGTGAGGTCGCCAATATCTAGTGAGGTAGCGTGATGTAGGTATACGGTATGATAAAATGACTCTCGGCAACGTGGATCGGCTATTGGATTGCTCTCGAATGAAAGTTTGAGCACCGCCGCTCTACCCAGATACGTAGCAGACGTCGTCTCGTTAGCGTCCGGCCCCGTCTGTTGCCGGCCGTGCCCGTCTGCACTGCACCGCGCGGCTCATTACACAGAACAGGTGGCTAAACATTCTGTGTAACCATAAAATGTCCATCGTCGGCAGCGCGCGAACCGTGTGGCGCGGGCTTAAAACGGCAATTTCTCAAACACGGCTAAAAAAACGTGTGAGAGTGAGTACCAGCTTGCAGTATCCTCGAGTTTCTCGTATCTCGTGACTACTCGTGAGAGATATCGGCAGAACGGACATTAACGTATGAGCAATAACCAGTTCATCATTACGGTGAGTATTGATGAAATGGGTTCTAGTAAAATAAGTTCTAGTATAGTAGGTACTTTATAATCGCCTTTCAATATACCGGGGAGACGACTCCACCAGTTAAGTACACGAGCGCTTTTACTGTTCCGTCTTATACCCTCGGTACCGACAGGTTTACTGCCGCCGAGCAGTACCGCGGTACTCTTCGTAAATCACACGGAAAAAAACAACTCAATACGCGAAGAAACATCAATTAGTGTACACAAACTGTTTCTTAAGTTTATTGTCTCTAGCTTTCTACGAATTCTTCATTAAACAATGTTTAACGACGACGTATTAATCAACGCTGTGTATTTGTTTGCGAGCACAATTATCGTAAACCGGCGTCGGATCAAACAGAAGCGGGTCGCGGCGGACACGGGCCGCGAGCGGCACGGGTGCGGCACGTGTGCGGCACGGGTGCTGGACGGGTGCGGGACGAGCGCGGCACGGGTCTGAATTACGGGCACTCGTCTTTATACCGGCCGTTAAAGTTTTACGACGACGCTGGTCGCCGCCCGCGCCCACCGCCGCGTCACTCTCGCTCGCATCAGGGTCATCAATCAACAGGAGTCACTTGTTCACCCTCCCGGGCGAGATCAGATCCTTAGGTCCAGACTTTGTTTAATATTTTATTTCCTACCTGCAGTTAATAATGCTTTCCGGCCGGCTTCGTAGCGAGGTAATTGAGTCTGGCTGTGAGGTGAGTGACCGACCTTTAGGGCCATTCCGCGCACGAGGCCGCCATGGGTGCGCTGCAGGTAACTGTCCACATGGCCACACTATTTGCAACACAAGCTTTTTAATGCACGTTCTTATTTTACCGAGTTAGAGAAATATTTGAATATGTCAATGAAAGCTTAGAACGTCAGGAATTCTTGAAACATCATCATGAAATCATCGCCAATTATTCTCGTGAATAGCGAAAGTACACCAACATACCAGAGACGTCATTCTAGCAGAGGTACTGACCGCGAGCGCGCGTTGGCCGCACAACTCACAAGGCCGCACACTGTCGCAGCTTATTTATTAAATAGTCGTCCATTGTCCTGTGCCACTGCGCTCACTGCATACTGCATTGTCCTTTTTCCGCATTAAACTTCAAAAATAGCCGCATTGCGAACGCTGAGGTGACCATGGCTGGAATGAACAGGAAACTTTGTATTGACCGGAGTTTCTCAAAATATATTCATGAGGCGGTTTTGTTCAGGAAACTAAAACTTCGATTATGGAAGGAAGAGGTAATCTATGAATATAAAATAGTAACGAAATCAAAACTGAACAAATATTTGATAAAAAGTAATTGCTACGAGAATATAGTTTTTAGGGTTACGTAGTCACTTCAACAAACAACCCATATAGTTTCGCCATGTCTGTCTGTCTGTCCGTGACTTAGCTCGTAGACTCTTAGTACTAGAAAGCTGTAATTTGGCGTGGGTATAAATATTAATGACGCCGACACAATGGTAAAATAAAATCATGAAAAAAAAGAGTACCTCCCCTACACGTAAAGTGGCTCGTCTATACCTTGGTGTTGTCTATCATTTTCGGTTTCAGGAATCCGTTTGCGAAATATTAAGCTTTAAGGTGCGTATTTTTGCTAGAGTCGTGATCTGCCCCCCCGAAGTAGGCTCTACAACTTAACGAGTAATAATAATCAACCAACTTACATTTGCTGTTGAAATGTATGGGAGAACATGTTTTTCAACTACAATGACGCCACGGTTAGCGCAGTGGTTAAGCGATTGACTGCTGCACTACGTGTCGCGGGTTCGATTCTCGCACGGAACAAATATTTGTATGACCTACGAGTAGTTGTTCCGGGTCTGGCTGTTTGTGTATGTGACTTTAAATGTTTGTAAACGCACCCACGATACAGGAGAAATTCCTAGCGTGGGGCAACGTTTTTTTCAAAAAACAAACAAACAAAACAAAACAAGTGTTTGTCCTTGGGATAAATTCATCCCAACTATGGAATCCTTCATTGTGCGTGGCCCGACATGCACGTGCCAGTTTTTTTGACTTTTTTTCCGTTTGTCTCGATGTATGTTCCGGATTGGCGCAAAAACGACTAAACGGATTTGGATGCAATTTGGCACACAGATAGTTTATAATCTAGATTAATACATAGTGCGCTTTTAATGTCGGCAGTAGCGACGCTCCCGTGGGATATTGTCCGAAAGCCGCGCGGTCGCGGCCGCGGGCTAAAGCTAGTACAATGTACAAATAAATATCCCTTTAAAATAAACTGGTGAGTTTAACTCTCAATTTTCCGAGAAGTTTTCAATATTATATTCTATTTTATACCTTGTCTGTGCATAATTTAGCGGCTCTAAGTGGTCCTACTGCCAATTCACCTTAATAATTGAACGGGTGATATATAAGCTGTGGCTCGAAATATCTACTAATGGATTACATAATTATATTTTCTAAGTACGTAATAAAAACGATTACGTAAATTACAAGGCCATTTAAGAAATTATTTTCATGAACAATCGTCTTAACGTGGGTAAGTACAACGCAATAAAGATTAAAAAGTAGCGGCAAGTATTTCGGCTCTCGGCCAAAGTTGAGAGGCTTTCACGGTACCTCGCTAAGCGTATTTGACATTATTTTATTCACTCGTGTAAGCTCAAAAACGTTTTCCATTTATGAAAGCCAAAGTTTTCAGTTCAAATGTCATTTTCTATCCGTTTGTCAAGTAAAAGTGAAGAAGTTACAACCTAAACATTGTTGTACGGAATACCTTACTTATAACGTAAAAAGTAGGTTGAAGCCTCATTTACTGCGAAACCTTTTTGATTTCTGACGTTTATAGTACTCAAACCTCAGTTGATCTAATCGAGTTTTTTTTATCCTTATATGAAACAGGATCGTTCGTCGTGGTTTCGAAGTTTTTCAAAAAGTTAAGGACAGTATGAGGACTCTTGAGACCGTTTTTTTGTAGCTGTAACGGTTCAGGGCCTTTACAGCCCCATCTCAAAAATCCACCCTGTATCCATACTAATATTATAAATTCGAAAGTAACAGACTGTCTGTCTGTATATATATTACCTTTTCACGGCTAAACCACTGAACGGATTTCGATAAAATTTGGCTGGAGATAGATGGCATCCTGGAAAAGGACATAGGGTATTTTTTGTCTTTAAAGGGGGTGATATAGGGGATGAAAGTTTGTATGGAAAATTCAGCATTTCTTAAGCTATATGAAATTTCAAATTAATGATTTTGGTAAGAAATAAAGAATTACGCATTTCAGCGTTGTTGTAAAATCATCCCCCAAAGGGGTAAAATAGGGGATGATTTGAAAATTCACATGTAATATTGATTTTTTTGTGTCTTCTTTTCAAGAGAGAATCGACAAGAGAGAAATCGGCCCGATCGGTCAAAAGTTATGACAATTTAAAGTCATAAACTAATCTTTCTAACATGTAGGTATTATAATGTTCAATGCTGGCACTAAATTAGGTATTACAAATTATATAGTATATTAAACTTAGTATACAAATTAGTATATTAAACCGCAGACCAAATAAGGGTAAATATATATATTATAGTATAGCTACCGTGTGTGGTGGCTTGCTGTAATATAGTATTTAGCACAGTATAGTAATATATATTGTAGCTACGTCTGTGACGGCCTTAATCAAGAAATTAAAAAAATATATATAACTCGTAAACTATCAAGAGTCGCGGAACATACATGAAGTATTTTCGGATATGAGGGGTTACCCTGGGTATGAGGAATCATTTTTATTTTTTATGACGTCACTATTTGAACCGCCCTGTATATCGTGAATTCCTGATATCGTAAGTAAGATTGGTGTCCGTAGCGTTGGTCCTGTAAGTTGGAAGCCGCCCCTCCTCACACTCGCGACGTCCTCTGTGCGCACAATGCGCTAGGCGGCTGTGGGGCGGCTGGGGCGGGAGTACAGGGGGAGGGCTACTGGAGATCCTTGCAGTGCAGAGGAGGGCGGCGGGAAGGGCAGGGGGCACACAACAGCCAGGTACAGAAGATTCAGTACTTTCAAAGACCGGTAGGTCCAACTCCACAATGCGTGCAATCTGCGACTGTTCCGTATCTCGTGCTGTCATGTGAGCCTTCTGTACATGTGCACTATGTGTTGTGCGCTGCTTGCCGGCTGTCGACAGGCTCCACCTGGCCCGCAATGCAACTATTCATTGTCCACATTAACTGCCAGTGGCTTTGTGTTCCTCTAAATACAGTCCCAATACTTTCAAATAATAAGCTCTACACTTCATGTTTCATAGCTATTTTGAAGCAATTCAATTTATGTAAGTACCTACTCAAAACGTGTTGGATATAATTATGTACCTACCTACTTTATATACCCATTCAGATAGTACATTAGCATTAAGTAACGCTATATCAATAGAATAGCAAGTCGCGTAGATGTGCTGGCCACGTTCGCTGCGTGTTCTGAGTGTAGCGGTCCGCCATGGAATGGTGTCACTTGAGCTTCACGTCACACGCATGGCATTCGATGGCGTTCAGAGTTCGGGAGTCATGAAACATTCATGGTGTGATTATACGACAGAGACGTAATAATATCGCCCCCATGGAATTATGAACAGTCAACCATGATGGGAATGAAAACGAACTTTATGGATAATTCAGATCGGAATCAATAAATTATTTCGAGTCTGGCGGTTGACGCTAATTTATCTTGATAATATGTAAGGTTAAAGAGTTCTAGAACAATTACAATGACACCTTGATACATTACTGTCATTATGTAGTGTGGAGCGATCAGAGAAGTCTCAGTACTGTGACCTCACAGATGTCCCATGACGTCACAGGCGGGCAGTAGGCGGATCGGCTTATTGGTGATTCGCACGAATTTTCTGGAGTTGTCGATTCGCCTAAAAATTTATTAACTTCGTGCGAAGCGCCTCAAGAGAAAAAATAGTATTATTAAGTGTCGGGTCGGGTAAGTGTCGGGTCACCGATTTTGGGTGATTAAATTCGTGCAAATCACCAATAAACCGGCGCGGCGGTTCAGGGAGCAATATCTACAAATTAAATGGCATTTAGTTTCAATCGACAGAAGTAAAGATACCCTACAAGGATAATGACTTGTGCAGGTATATCTTTTGTTGGAGAACCTAAATAAATAAATTAAAAAAGTAACACCAAACAGGATACACTTCCATATCCATTCACCGTACCAGACGTAACCCACTGATGTCGATAACGTTATGTTATGCGGCGCGTGGGCAACTCGTCTGAAATAAGGACCGTTTACGCTCCGACCTGCATCCAATCCAAAATCTAACACAACTGGATGGCGAGATACATTTGAAACCAGCCTACAGAACAAAACCTAAAACCAAACAAAATAAATGACCTAATAAGTTTAGTTGAAAGTTCATTCCTCAATTCTATGCGTCGTTTTATAGATCTCTCAATAACAATTAATTTATTTGAAGATTGGCTTATTTGAAGACTGTTGATTCTATGTTCCTATTAATTATAAGGGAGTAAATATTTAATTTTTATAGAAATAATTTAATTAGTGATTTCCATTTTTGTTTTCATAAAGGTTTGATTTTTATAATTTTGTTATTACACCAACGGTTTTTTCTAATATATTACTATTGAGTCTATTTAGAATGTTTTAGTTATAGATCAAGCACCTGAGTACAAAGAGCTATTTTTGTTATTTTTCATTTCTAGGCTAGGTTAAGTTCACACAAATTATGCCATACAATTTTATTTTGTATGTGTAAACTATTTTCTAATAATTTTCATAATAGTTTTCTAGTGGAGCGATTATCTATTGTCTGAAATTGTGTTATTTTGTTTTTATATGAAAAGTTTTGATACCTTTTCGTTTCTAATGTAACTAATAGTAACTACCTACAAAGAAATCTACTAAGATATTTAATATTACCTGTTTAATAAAAAAAAATATATATATTACCTATTAACTAATAAAAGTGTTTCATTTCATGAAATATTTCATAATTTTGTTTTTAAAATTATGAAATATTTTCATTAGAGGAATTTAAAAGTAAAAAATTAATATAAAATAGAAAATATATCTTTAGATTTTAATTTCTATAAAAATATAATAGAACATTAAATAGTCTTCTTAAATATATGTTAAGTTCTCCGATATGCTCTCTCAGAAAATGTTTAATGCTTAATAAGTTCTAAAAAAAAGAAAATCGTGATTTCCCAAAAACTCAATACTCAATACTCAATACTTTATTGCATGCCATAATGTGTACATAAAAACAGTTGGTATGTTAAACATAGAATCAATTATGGACCCTGTCGGGCACAGCAAAGTGAATTTTTACAATTATTTACAAACATTTCATTAGGAGAGAGGATGAAAGCGCTTACTTGTTTAGAAAAATAATAAATGAAATAGTATCTAAAATAGTTTTTTGTGCTATTTATATGAGTCGTTGGTTTAATGTTATTGCATTATTAAAATAAGTATTAAATTTAAAATTACAAATATAATACATAGGTATAGGCTAAAATATAATACATACAATACGATAGTGTACCTAATCATTTTAATAGTATTTTTGCAATTTAAAAATAAGTAATTGATTAAAAATTAAATAATTTAAAATGTAAAATAAAATGTCACCTAAATTTTTATGTCAAAATGGTTTTATTGTTGTTGAAATTTATCGTTTAAGTACTCGTCAATAGTGTAATAGCTTTTAGTTATTAGAAATTGTTTCAATTTATTAGTAAATATATTATTTTTATCAATATTTTTTATGTTTTCCGGAAGCTTGTTATATATTTTGATGGACATAACATATGTACCAGAAGAGTGCATTTTTAATCGTGAAGTGGGTATGTTTAGTCTGTTTTCATGTCTGAGTGTAATTTTATTTTGAATATCTCCTCTTTTGGAATAGAATTGGGGATAATTTCGTACAAATTTACAAATTTCGAGTATGTAGAGGGAGGGCAGGGTTAATATTTTGAGGTCTCTAAAATGGGGTTTACATGAGTCTGTTTCCTTGATATTCATTAATATTCTGATCATTTCTTTCTGCAGAGTGAACAGTGTAGGTGCGTCGGTACTATTTCCCCATAAATGACTCCATATTTGAGCCACGCAAATGCGTATGCGTAATACGTTACTATAGCTGTTTTTAGGTCTGTTGTTTTCTTGATTTCACGGAGGGCGTATGAAAACTTAGACAATTTTGTTCTTACTTTTTGAATGTGCGATTTCCAATGTACGTGTGAATCTATGTCAAGGCCTAAAAGGGTGAATTTATTTACTGCTTCTAATTTTGATCCATTGTATTTGAAATTTATTGTTATAGGTATTTTTTGTCGGGGGTGGAAAGTTATTATTTTTGTCTTATTGAAGTTAATTTCAAGGTTGTGTTCGTTCATCCAGTGTGTTGTAGTGTCCAGTATAGAAGTAAGTTTTTGATTTAAATTTATATTGTTGTCACATGATGTTAAAATAGAGATATCATCGGCGAATAATACGCATGACTCATTGATATGGTTGGGGAGATCATTTATGTAAACAAGGAATAGCAGGCACCCTATTACACTTCCTTGTGGTATAGATGCTTTTACGGGTATGCTTTGAGATCGTATTAGTTCTATTTCTTTTGATTTATGATTACAGTGTTCTATTTCTACAACTTGTTCTCTGTTTTTTAAATATGATGTAAACCATTCGTAACTTTTCCCGCGGATGCCAATATACAACATTGGCATCAAGTTTATTTAATAATATATCGAACTGAACCTTGTCATAGGCTTTTGTCATGTCTAATAACAATCCAACAGCATACTTTTTATTGTTTATTGTATTGAGTGCCTCTTGTATATATTTATAAACAGCCAAAACGGTAGATCGGTTTTTGCGAAAACCATTTTGGCTATCATTGAATATATTGTATTTCTCACAAAATGCATATACACGAACGCACATAGCTTTCTCAAATATCTTTGAGGCTGTTGGTAGGAGAGCAATGGGACGGTAGTTATTTGGATCAGTCTTTATATTTTTCGTGTGAATCGGTTTTATGAGAGCTTTTTTTAACAAATCGGGAAAAACGCCTTCTTCAAAAGATTGGTTAATTAGTATGTAAAATGGCAAGGTTAATTCGTTAGCGCATTGTCTTAATAGGGTGGGTGGAATTTCGTCAATACCATGGCTTCTTTTGTTTTTTAAATTTTTAATTATTGTATTTACTTCGTAAGGATCTACTGGGCTAAGATATAGTGAATTTTGTGTAGCTGAAACCACCGGGGAGCGTTTTTGTGTGCTGGCAGTAGTTAGTGTGGTGTCCCCACCAATAGAGGAAAAGAAATTATTAAATATGTTGGCTACCTCTTGAGGTTTTGAAGTTACGTTATTATTCATTTGTAGGGTTATGTTATGCTTTTCACTCTTTAGTTTCTTGTTTGTGCGTTCATTGATAATTCCCCACATTGTTTTTACTTTGTTGTTAGATTGCATCATTTTATTTTTAAAGTGTAGTTTCTTTGCAACTATTACAGCTTTTTTCAGTGTTTTTTCATACGTTTTATAGTATTTTGTTATTATTGGATTTTTTGTTTTTGTTGTCAATATCTTTAATAGTCTTTTATTTAAACTAGATTTTTTTACACACAGATTTTTTCTACAGTTAGCCAGTATTTTTTATATTCTGTTTTTAGTTTTATTTTACGCATCGGCATACATTGATTTAGAATGGAAATAAGTTTGTCATGAAATGTTTTATAATTTATGTTAATGTTGTTATTATTTGTAAGAATATCGTTCCAGTTGAGTTTTTGTATCTCCTCTTTGAATTTTGTTATATTTGTATTATTAAATAGTCTTATCATTGTGTACCAGTTGTATTTTTCTGATTGTTCAGGTATTTTTAAATGTAGAATTGCACTATGATGGTCGGAAAAACCTAGCTCTTCAGTGGTTGTGTACATGTCTTTGATGTTAAAATTTGTGAATATTAAATCTATGCACGTTTCAGTGTTTGGTGTAATACGTGTAGGGGTCTTTACATGTTGAGTGTAGTTATGTTCCTGCATGAGATTTAAAAATTGATTTGTTTTTAAATTGTCTGAAATTACATTAATATTAAAATCGCCTCCTATTATTACAGTCAGTTTGTAGTATTTATTGTTTATATATTTAAGAATTTGTTTTAATTGTTGATAAAAAACTTCCTCCTCTCTTCTATTCCAGTACATAGTTACTATCAATAAATTCTCTTTTAGTAATTCCGTGGCGCATAGTTCAATTATGTATTCTTTAGACATTTCTGAAATATCATTTCTATTTATGCATTCGATATGTTCCTGTAGAAGCATACAAACACCGCCGCCTGTTCTTGTAGTGCGACAGAAGGAAGATGCAAATTTATATCCGCTAAAATGGATGAGATCAAGTTTTTCTTGAGTTAGCCATGTTTCCGAAATACATATTACATTATACATTGGATTTTGATCAAGAAATGCTTCGAGTGTATCTTGTTTGTTATAAAGGCTTTGAAAATTTTGGAACATTATTTTAAATGGTTGGTCGTTGTTTACGAAATGTCTGGTTCTCTGTCTCAGTTTCATTAGTCATGTTTGTAGGACAAGTTTGGTTGATGTTGTTCAATGTTATATCGTCTTCTCGGGTGTTGTAATCATATTGAAGTTCGTTTTTTTCTAGGTTAATGAGTTTTTCGTCTATATATAGTTGGTTGTTTCTTATAATTGCATGAGATCCGTTTTTTCTGGCTTTAAACAATTCTTCTCGCATTTGTGCTCTGTGTTTTCGTGCATTGGCATCTAAGAATTCAGATATGAATAGTCCGGTTCCCTGAAAATAGCTGCTATTGTTAATGATATATTTAGTCATTCTCTTGCTGATAAATTCAATAACAAGGGGTCGGTACTTTGGTCCACCGGGTCTTCCAAGTCTATACAGGTCTTCTATATATCCTGAGACGTCTATGTTGACTATATCACGGAACAGTTCTATCAATCTATTGTGAAGTGAACTTTCAGGCTCTTTGTAGTAGTCGGCCAGACCGTAGAGTACAATTTTTCTACGATTATTTTCTTGTATGTTTGGGACTCTCGATACTTGTGTAGCTAGTTTTCTTATTTCTTTCTTTAGGTTTTCATTTTCTGTTTGAAGTTTTTCTAATTTTTTATTAATGTTTTCTATTTCTTGCTTTCTTTGGTCGTTCTGTGCTGTCAGCGTATTGGTTTTATAGTCTAAATCTTGTCTTAGTTCTGTAATAGCACTATATACACTATAAACTACTCGTTGCTGATGTGCGAGATGAACATACATACCGAAAAACGTTCCAGTCAAAACCCTCCGTCGTAGTCGGGTAAAAAGATTATGTTCCTTTAAAATTTGTTCCACTTCCAGACTTCCAGAGACAAAGTTATTAAAGATTTGGTATTAAGTAAAGCTGTTCCAGACTGGAAGGCGACGATCCAATACTGCACTTATTGAGCTAAATACATGGTTATGCTCCTGACCTACTGAATAGTTCAGCGTGTTTTTCGGAATCTATTGGATGTTCCCATCGTGATCGCATCATTGTTGAAGAAATAGATTTGAAAGAAAAGGGAAACACAAATCAATATTTCAATAGTAAAACTTAATCTATACTAATAAGTTATACTTATTATAAAGGGAGAGAGCGGATTTTGTGAGTTTGTAAGTATATGTGGAGGGTAATATCCCGAGCCACAGCTCCTATTTCAAAAAATATTTCACCATTTTAAAGGTACTTTATTCCAGATGGACAAGCTTATTATGTACATCTATAAAAAATAAGTAAGCTTAACACTTTCGACTCCACCTACTATTCATAGAACTCATACGCCATGCCGCCATTCATATTGGAAGTAAACCCTGCGGGAGTGACGGCATTCCGTTTGCGCTAAAGTTAACCATCGCGGACGGTCGACGGCATTAGGTTTAAAACCGTGTTATAAAACAATGTAAAACGAAGTGAAATAGTGTTTTCAGGGGGTCTTGTCGATATACGGTTTCCAACCTTTTTTTTTTTTTTTTGTGAATGAACCTGAAATGAACCTTTTTGGCGCAGCCGCGAGGCACACACTATTATTGATTATTTTCACTTTTTATTTTGGTATTGTGTTTCACGAACTGTGTCCAAATAAATAGTATTCTTTCTTTCTTTCTTTTCTTTTTGAATATTAGTAATCGTGAACAAAAAATATTTCAAAAATAAAAATGCTAGATTTTAAAAATAAAAATGCTTGAATTGTAAAACCAACGCTTAAACTAATAAATCTTGTTAAAGTATACATCAGATGTTATTTTCACGGTTTATAATGCTCTATTCGCTAAGAAAAACCTACATTTAAAATGAGCCGTCTGCCAGCTCCCGGCATCCCATATGCGACTAGATGAACCCTCCAGGAAGGCTCCCGGTACTGAATGTGTTAATAATACTAATGAAATATTATTATCTTGAATTCTTGCAAGCCTTTTTGTTAGGTTACTGCTCAGAACTTGTACACAACGCGTCGAGAACAGAATACCGTCTTCACATGTAAAGCGCAGCCGTACGAAGCCGGGGCGGGTCGCTGGTACTAAATAAACTGAACAATCCAATACTGAAACCTAGTTTCAGTCTGTCAACTGCCAATTGGAGGACAATGTAGGAATCAGTGCAAGTTGCCAGCGCCCACTAGCTGTGAGTGCGTCGACCACGTGAGCGGCACTTACTTCAATCTAAATGATATCATTTAGCAACATGGTGCATCAGTGCGTCGTGTGCGTCCGCCCTAACACAAAGACGCATTCATTTAAATTGTTGTGGTGCAAAGGATCACTGAACATTAATTAAAATAAATACTCAGAGTATATTTGTTACTATTGCAGCTCGTCCGCCCGGTGTACGACGGCTGTCCGACGCGGAGGCGAGCCGTCCACTGAGATCACTCGTAAGTTTGATATTTTGACATAACATACTTGAATATTAAAGACAGTGTCGTTTATTATTGTAAAGGTTTATTATTTTTTTAATAAACTATTTGAGAAACGTGCTAGCTGTAAGCGATTCATTTAGGTACCTATTTATTTGAATGTATAGCAATAAACTGAAATAGAAACGTTCGAAGGAAACGAACCGCGACATTAGTTTGCGCACATCATCTATCATTATCTCAAATCGTACCTAATTATAACTTTTGCATCGAAATAGTTTATCTGGAAGAGCAATAAATGTGGGAAATTAGTTTTTCAAAATAACAGAATAGTACTTCAAACGAAAATAATCCTGGACGCGAACAAGGCCAATAGCCGTTAAAAATACGGTTCACGAAAAAAACGCAATCAAGATGATGAACCTACTTTGTGTAAATTAATAAACGTCAGGATAGTTGTGGTTTGGTGTAAAAGCCACACTCCTTACATAGGTATAATGCCGAATGTTCATGCCAATACTGTGGCGATTAGTAATCTTTACAATAACAACTATACAGATTTTAAGGTTCCTATGCAAGTAACAAAGGCTGTACGTGATAGTTCACAGATGGTTCCTCGGAGGTACTCGTCCACTTGTGAGGAGCCGACGCGTGACGTCAGGAACACCTTCACTTGAGTGCGCGTGACACGTTATTAATTATTTGATGTGACACGCACAACGCACGTACGTAAGGTTTTGAAGGATTTGTACAGTCTTGTCACAGTTTTACAATACCTTCAAAAGTGAACTTCAAAGTAATAGGTTAAAAATTATGTATTGAGTGTTTCAAAAATATATGTATATACATGCTCTATTCAAGTCACGTCTAAATGAAGTCAGTCAAATATCTTTTTAGTTTTTTTCTTACTGCTAGCTGAACAAGAAGTAAGAAATATAATAAAACGGCATTGTCCGTTTAGTTTGGTGTCAAATTGTGTGTAGTTCGGCCATAATTCCGGCATTGCCTTAACTTCGTGAAGGCGCATTGCGACTACTTGATGGTGCAATTTAGCCCAACACAACACACACACACACCCCGACGAGCAGATGCGATTGTTAGAACATCATCGAAGTGCATTCCAGTATTAGTTCTGTGGACGTAGATAGGGCTGCCTCGTACGCGCGGGGCGGGTCGAATGTGAACTGTATTAGTATTCTCTAGTATACGTCGCACCTCGTTTACTAGCCAATAATAATAATTTGGTATTATTATTTATTAATTCATAATAAATTCTTGATTGTGCTGCGACGTTTACCTATCGCGATGCTTCATAAAATTAAAATTCTTTCAGTTATATACTTAAATTACGGGATTATGTGACCGTTTCCTACGCTGATGTCAGTAAACTGCACGTCGCGCGTCGTGAACTCGTGACAAGACGGATCACCACTTTATTACGAATACAGCTTCACGTCGCACACTGTCTCGATTTACGAGGGAATTATCTTGTAATATAAATTCCTTTGATTTGTGGATGTTTACTTGCGCGGGCGTTGGTATTAATCATAATTATTGTGAAGCATTGTATGGAGGGGCGGGAAATAAATAGTGTTCGTGAGAGAATGCGCGCAGCGAGGAGGAAGTTAACGAGACGTAGCGCGACCGACGGTAACGTGGACTACGACAGTGTTAGTGAACACGAAGCGGCGGCGACTGAGGACACCGACCGTTACTAGGTGTTGACACGGATCATTGGCAGATACCAAGGCGACGGTGGACTTAACTGAGCACAACAGTCTTAACAGTCCCGACTATCAAGCCAAACTGATACATAAAAAATTGGGCAATTCATGATTCCGTACGGCAGTAATGTATTTCTTCAAATACGATACGGTATTAAGGTAACAGGAGGACCGGTGTAAAAGCTACAACTCTGAAAATTATGTGATTCCACCAGACAGCTCGCGAGGGCTTGATTCAATCCCTCAATGTTTCAGTCTGGTAAGAGTAGCAGTTTCAAGAGAGATATAGGCCGTATCACAGAATAGGCCGTTCACTTACATGATTTAAACTATAGGCAACCTACAACGCCTGATTCTTTATCAAACTGATTCAATATTTTTCTGTTTATTTTTACGTATTCCACGGGTTAGTGGCAGAGAACTTGTCGTCAAAGGTCGCGAGATCTGAAATAGATGCGTCTATATAAATAAATAATTCTTCAAAGTGTAAGTCAAGGGCGGCGCGGCGCGGGCGCAGACGCGGGTCGTTGCGGATGATAAATCTGAATACGTCTACCTACATTAACAGTATAGTTTGTTTAGTAACACACGTTTTATTCGTTTATAGGATGATAGTAAATCATTTGCGATATAATGCATGATGGGTGGCAATAAAGAATCGTGTAAAGTGCGCGGGCGCAGCAGCGCATCAGCACGTGTAACGTCGTATCGTGTGTGAAAAATTAATATTATATCGAAATATTACTACGCACGCATGTATTAGTTAGGTAGCTACGAATGTGCAGTACGCAGCAATTTTGACCAGTTGGAGACTTCATTTTACCGATTTGCAATTCGCCTTAATGGAGGAAACTACCACCTGGACGGACAGCCCAATAACTAGAACAACGGCATTTTCAAACATCGATCGGTAATCAGGATACCTTCGAATGTCGAGGGACCAAAGACACCGATGTGGTGGCACCTTTCGGCCCCTCTGCGGCTGGATAGATCGCAGTGGAGGTCGACGCGATAGTGCCGAGTGCTGAGCACACAAATAGCCGCTCGGCGATAAATAACGCACCGCATTCCGCACGCGCGTGTGTCGCGCGCTCATGCTTTATTTTATGAAACTTTTCTAATAACTCGTAAGCCGCATATGCAGTCGTAAAACTACTCTAACCGTCGTTTTTGTTAATTATTTTTATTAATTTTCTCAAAACTTAAAATCAAATGTATTTTAGCCCTCTTTTTCGTAGCACCTTCTCTCTCACCTTCTATCATCCGCAGAAAGAAAATTCACACTTGTAAGTACCATTGTGTTAGGAAAGATGTATCGTAAGTATTCAGTGTGTAAAACTTAATACTCATCTGTAAATTATGACACCTGGCTACGCAGGTAGTTTCGTGCTATGCCATTTCGTAGACATTCGGTAATCCAACACAAAAGTACCAAATTTTTGTTTCATATGTATAGGTCGACTTAAAACATAGGTATTGCGTATAGAGTTACCATCAGACTCGTACGTCGCCATTATTCTAGTAATGAAGAGCGACTGGTAACCCGACACGACACGCTGGCGACGGCTACCTGTCCAGTGACGTCACCGCGCCTACCCCAACCGTCACTGAACCGAATATATCCACGTCGATATATACTTCCAGTTTTATTTATTTTTGTCGCCGATACAAATACTCCGGCAAAATAATATCAGAGAAATAAAAATAAAACAACTTATGAAATGAATTGTTAACAAGCTCACGAAATATTAAGAAAAGCTTTAGTTTTTTCGGATTTGGGAATGAAGGAAAACACAGTTATCAGACGGAAATGACTCCGTTACGTAACGCCTGCGTCCTTGGTGATTCGAGGTACAGTGCGCATGCGCACCGTTTGAATATTTAAGCTCCGTAATGTGTTGTGCCGTTGTGTGCTCTCCGCCTGTTGGGACCATCCTGACATTCACGCCTACTACTATTAGCATTACACACAATAGGCACACACATTTGGATCTTTCTTTGTTATTTTCAAACTAATAAAGAGGACTTGACAATCATAAACATCGTCATAATGCGATAAGTATAATTATTGGCAGTCGAGTGAACATGCTAAATCACTAGCAACGTAAAGCCAGGGAAATGGTTGGCCATTGTTAAAAGAAAAAGATAATGTTATTTTAAGACCATGTAGTTTTAGAGGTTTTCCTGTAATCTATGAGTAATAAAAAAAATACAGAGAATGGTTATTTACCATTCTCTGTATTTTTTCAGATATAAGGGCTAATTTTATAAAATATCTTTAAAAATATATATAAAAATTTGAGATCTACCTTTTATCGTGCACTAACGCATACAACCCAGAGTTTCTAGTTTCCATTATCAAGCCACTACATAAAAAGATGACAAAACAAAGATGGGTAATTATAGACCTATAGCTCTTTACCGATTATCTAAAAGATATTTGAGAAAGTCATTTATAATCGTATTTATAATTACTTTGAAAAACATATTTTTTGCAAGGAAAAAATGGGTTTCAGGGAGACAAAAACCATTAATATGGTAATCTAAAATTTTCTTGAAAAAGTTCATGCCAACGTGGATAATAGAAAACCAGTACCTAATGGCAATGTATATGGATATGACCAGGGCATTTGAGTATGTGGACCATAAAGTATTATTAACTACGATATACAGATATGGTATCAGTGGCAACTTGCTTAAGGTCATACAATCATGTTTGGAGGACAGAAAACAACTCAGATTAGTCAAGTGGATTTTAAGTTCAAAACTGAAATGGTTTATTCGTTTAGCTTTAGAGTTCTTTGTTACGGTGTTCCACAACGTTCTGTGGTGGGACCCTTGCTGTTAATTTGCTACATAAATGACTTTCCCCAAGAAATAAGGACAACACTCAATAAAAAATAATACTGGTAATAATAGAGAAATAGAAGATGACATAAATACTAGTCTTGTTACGATTGTTGACAGACTGAAATAAGCTTAAAATTAACCTCATTAAAGCGAAACATATGAATTTTAAAATTCAACATAAAATACTATTACACGCTCAAGTAAACAACAAAGGAGACCAAATACTTGAAACGAATGTGACAAAATTTCTTGGACTAATTATTGATAACGATATGTCACGGAGGACTCAAATCGATAATGTATGTGGGAAGCTAAGTAAGTTTTCCTATGCTCTCTATCAGCGCTCCTAACATGGGATCATGAATTAGTCGCCTCCAGTTTGCGATATGGCCTTATATTTTGGGGTATTGCTGCTAAGGTTAAGGAGGTATTATTATCACAGAAAAATATATCCGAGCTATATGTAAAATAAATATATTTTGATTTTTACAAAGATACAGGCTTCATAGACATAAAGTAAAAATTTTGGAAATGTGGCTTGCATGAATCCGTGTGTTTGGAACGGATTCATGCAAGCCACATTTCCAAAATTTAGTAAGCCAAACCTTTGTAAAAATCAACATGTATTTATTTAAATCTGTCGAAAGTCAACGACGCTCAAAAAAGTTGCACTCGTAATGAACTAAAACCAAATTTCAGTGTAATTGTGACACGTACTCGCACTTAAGCGACAACAGCCAGTTACCGACGATGTAAATAACGCTCTCTCTAAAATAGTGCATTGGTTTAGTGTTAATAATTTACTTTTAAACGAGAAAAAGACTAAATGTATTAGATTTCTGACACCTAACGTTCAGCAGGTGAAAACCAATGTATTAGTAAATGGGGCGACCTTGGATTCGAAGCTTCAGTGGGGCCCTCATATAACCAAATTGTCGAAGCGGCTAAGCTCTGCAGCCTACGCGGTGTATAAAATCCGTCATTTGACTGATGTAGAAACAGCTCGATTAGTATAATATTTTAGTTATTTCCATAGTGTAATGTCATACGGCATTTTGTTATGGGGAAATGCAGCCGACATTCAGACTATATTTGTGCTGCAGAAGCGAGCCATTCGAGCAATTTATAACCTAAGTTGTAGGCATTCACTGAGGGATAAATTTAAGGAAAAAACATCATGACAGTCGCATCTCAATATGTAATTGAGAACCTGATTTATGTAAAAAAGAATATTAATTTATATTCTAAACACAGCGACATTCATAGCATAAATACTAGAAACAAAGATTTAATTATTGTGAACAGGACTAGGCTCCAAAAAATTTGTAATTCATTTAAGTGCCAAAGTATACGTTTTTACAACAAACTCCCAAGCCATGTTAAAGAACTGAGCCTCAATAAATTTAAATCATTTATTAAACACAAACTATGTCAAAAAGGTTTCTATAAAATTAAAGATTACTTAGACGACAAAAAGGCTTGGGACTAGCTCCACACTACTCCATACTAATTTAACTGTTTAGTTCATTTTATTTGACTGTATAAGTCAATTTATTTCAATTTTGTTTTCATTTATTATTGACGTAATCTACTCTTTACACAGTTTTTATTTTTTATCTTTATGAGATGTATTGTAATATATGGTCAGCTAGCGACCTCGAAAATTGATCATACTAATCTTGTCTGAGCAACCGGCAGCAAGTTCGTCATGCTCCCTCAGATGTCACTGCTTGCGGTAGCGTCGGGGGTCGGGTTGCCTCCTTCCCTCAAATATGGCGAGGGGGGTAATGGCTGATCTTTGCGTTATGCTCGTGAACGGGTGCTGCTTGTGGTGACTGGTCGTCTTGCTGACCATGGTTTTTGTTGTTGTTATTAGTAATTAACTGTTTATTTATTTTACTTCGATTGTTAGCTAATTCGCTAGTTTATCATTTGTGATTTCCGAGTTACAGCTTTAATTGCTATGTGTAAACGGGCACACCCTTTATGTCTGGAGGCTTTCATTCGGGTATTAAGTTCTTTTTACTTTTTTGTTGTTGGTATATTGGCGTGTGCTAGGTGACATATAGAAAATAATTTAATTTAATGCTTTGTGTTGCGTAAAGTAAATTATTTTGCATAAGTACTATTGTATAGAATCATGTTTTTCTAACTATTCAGACAGCTGTGCTGCTGGGGAGTTTGTTGCGCCACTTCTTCTTCCCAGCTAAAGCACTAGGAAGTGGAGAAGGGCGGGCGTTTTTGGGGGACTGTCTTATGTAATTTTGACGTTCGAAAAGTGCTGATTTTCAGCCTAGTTTGAATAAATGACTTTTTGAATTTTTGAATTTTGAATCTTACCTTACCTTGACTTAATATTTTTATTTTTATTTTGTTAAAAGCGACATTTTGATTACCTCAACAATTTTGTATGGCTTCTGGCAGGACATATTATGGACCAATATTTCTTTGTAAAACATCTGTATAATTTTTACCCTCGGTTCACAAAATTAATAAATTTTAATCGAATTCATGTTTTTATTTTGTCTTATTAATAATTAACATAAACATTAGGGACTATCTAAATGTGTATACAACTAACTAAATATTATACAAACTAAAATATAGCGTCGAAAAATTCATCCGCATCGTTGTCGATTGGTAGTGTACCCAAGAGACTGGCCGCATTGCCACGTTGTATGGCAATATTTAGCCTCTGGCCAAGGTAAAAGCCAGCCCTTGGGTCACAGGAACTGTCAGTCGTTTGGAGATTTCATTGAACAAACCATAAGCACTCAGACCCCACGGCCCTAAGGTTTCCACCCCAAACGGCTCGAAAATATAAGGTAACCTATAAGGTTATTATACTTTCGCCGCTTGAGGCTTTCTGCAGCCGCAGCGGCAGCGCCAGTACAGCACGCTGAGCCAGGAATATGGGATGGTGCAAGAGTATCGACGCTCGTTGCGTCCCACACTAAAGGCCTACCCACCTTCCATGGAAATAAAGCCATGCTGTCCGGTCTCTTGCCATCATCGCGTGCCAAGCCATTAGGTTCTAATACAGCAGGAACGCCGACGGTGACAAGAGCTCGTCGGAACATGTCATTAATGTTCGCGTGCCGCGCTAAGCGACCTGCACTTCGGCTGCAAGACAAACCGTTATGTCCAAGGCTGTTGACAACTTCACCACAGTGACAGCGATGAGGAGAACAACATGGAGCTCCTAGGTCAAAGTCAAATAATTTATTTCAAATAGGCCCTTACAAGGCACTTTTGAACGTCAAAATTTACAAAAAAATTTAATTGATTCTAGTCGCCCCTTCCAAAAGGTAGTTTTCGCATGGAGAAGAATGGGCCTGAAACTCCACCGTTACTCTTTTAAAATGTTTTACAATATTTTGTATAAGTACATTAGTTATATAATTATATGGGAGGACGATGCACCTAGAATAAAATACACAATAGGTAAAAAGAATTAAGAAGTAAAAATTAAGCAACAACAGATAAATTCATTATGTGATAGATATTTACATTCACATATTTACAAACATTGTAAAAGTAGACGATTTTCCTAAAAAAATACAATTAATAAGTCAGTGTGTGACGAAGTAATCACAGAATGTAAAATCAATGTAATATATTTTAAAAATATATATAAATTATACAGTTGAATTAGCAACCAGTTTGATTTTGTCTACATCAATATCTATAATTAAGTAAGTCAGCATAACTATTTTAGTAAGGTTACTTACTTTATAGTATTTGCACAACTTGTGTAGCGCTGACGAAAAAAATAAAATAAAAGAGGAATATGTACAGATCTAAAGAAACAACCCTACTATTTTTGTATTAAAGTTCATTTTTACATTATATTAGCCTAAAAGTCCATAATTCTAAACCTAATAATCATATAACAGCAATTTGAGAACTTAATACTGAGTAAGGTCAGAAAATTAAAATAATCATGATTCTTCATAATCTATGTCAACTAAACCCTGATCTCGTTCACCTAGCGTCTATATGAGGGATTCTTACAGAATTATCCTAAATTGTACTTAATTCGTAAAAAAACGTAAATAATTCTCATTTTTACATTTCTATATCCTTATAAGTATGTCACGATAAGTACCTAGGTACTACAATAAATAGAAGACCATCTTACAATTCAGTACACATATAAAAGTATTCTAATCATATTCTTCTAAACGTTAAAAAGAGTCAAGAGCTCCAGCTACAATTCTATTGGTTTTCCTGACGCCTTCTCCTAGGTGGTCTCGCGGGCGAACCATGAGGTGTGTATCTAGTGCTCCGGAGCGTACTGCCTACACTAGCGGTTAACATTGCTTTACTAGTGTACTTAGCATGAAACATAGTTTAGAAACGCCCCCCTCTGCCCTGGCCCCCGCCGTAGTTGTTGCCGCCGCCGCCACCGCCGCTGCCGTAGCCGCTACAGCACGCTTGGTTTCCACAACACGGCCATCGATGCGATGCGGCCTGTTGTTTTGCGCATAATCAACCATGTGCGCTTTAGAGTAAGTAATGAAACCAAAGCCACGCGACCTCTTGGTCTTGGGATCTTTCATAACGACGACATCCACAATTTCTCCCCATTTCTCGAAATGTGACTTTAGCGACTCATCAGTGGTTCTGTAGTTGAGACCACCGATGAAGATATTCCGGTGCACCTCGGATTCATCAAAACCGTCGACGCCACCGTTTTGCTGCGGCCTCATGTTGGATTATTCTTCTTAACACACAATTATTTCAATTAGATAAATGACTAAACTTCTTTTTCGGACGCGAAATCAGACCAGCAATGCTAGTTTACAAAGTGTACTTTTAATATGAGTTTTATATTTTCTTTCATTTAATTGCAATATACCTCAAGGTATTTTGTTGTAACATTTAACACAGTACCCCATAAAAGATGTATGTACTTTAGATAATCTGAAAAATGGTTGATCTATTTATTTTTATTATAGTATTAAAATTATGTCTAACACTTATTTTATTAAAAAGATGTCGATATTTTCTTACATACATAATATTTTCATAAATGAATTGGCAAGGTACCGTCATAATATTAATCCTATTAAATTGTTCCCTGAGACATTCGCGGCGACGTAGATTATAAATGACTCTGACAGCTCTCTTTTGCAAAATAAAGATGGATACAATGTCAGCAGCCCGACCCCACAGTAAAATGCCATACAACATAATGCTGTGGAAGTAGCTAAAATAGACCAATCGGGCGGTTTTTACGTCTTTTAACTGTGTTTCTAGTAGCATAAGCGGCTGAGCTTAGTAAGAGATGTTATGTGAGGTCCCCATTGTAATTTTTCGTCTAACGTGATTCCTAGGAAAACAGTTTGATGAATAAATTCCAGTTTTTCTCCGTTCAATATGACACATTAGCTACTTCTAACATTAGGTAATTTAAATCGAATGCATTTGATTTTTTTTTATTTAGTTCCAAATTATTTACCGTAAACCAACCTTGGTCCTGAAGAATAGAGCTATTCACGTCGTCAAGATTTTGTGATTATTATTATCTGCAGTTAACACCATCTTCGGTTGATTTTAAAGTAATTGGGATAAATCATTAATGTAAACTAAAAAGAGGAATGGACCCAATATCGAACCTTGAGGAACGCCCATTGCCATTTCAGACCCCAATGAGTTTACGCCGTTTACTTGAACTTTAACCTTTCTATCTTTCAGGTATGATCTTAGTAAATCAAGAGCTGTATTCCTAATCCCATAGTGCTCCAGTTTCAGCAGAAGTGTCTTATGGTCTCCGCAATCGAACGCCTTCGAGAGGTCGCAAAAGATTCTAATCTTGTGCTTCTTCCCAGGAATTAAAAATGTTCTTTATTAGGGTGACACCGGCGTCACTGGTACAACGCCCTTTGGTGAAACCGTACTGTTGTTCATGAAAGATGGAATTTTTATTAAAGTGACGTAACATTTGATTGAGCATCAACTTTTCGAACACCTTGCTGAGAACTGGTAGAATGGACACAGGCCTTATAATTGTTGGGTTCTTTACTATCACCGATTTGAACAATGGAACTACTTTACTGTGTTTCATGAGATCCGGAAAGACTCCTTGGTCTACACTGGTGTTAAATATGAAATCTAAATAGGGTGCAATGGTTTCGATAATAGATCTACAGATTTTTACAGACATTCCCCAGAGATCTTCTGTTGATTTAAATTTAAGATCTTGAAAAGCTTTTGTAACAACCTGGGGGTTTGTATGCTGAAACCTTAACTCCAAAGAGCATGCCCACATTCTGTCTAAGTAAGGCAGCAGAAAGCGCTGGTAAGGAATTTCAAGCTTCAGTAGTTTTAAAAATTCAAAAAAAATCCTGAGCTATTTCTACCTGTGAGTTGATAGTCGTAGGGAAGCAGCGATGTGGAAATTTGTGTCGTCGAAAAAAGTGATTAAGTTCGATGACGGTAGTGCATGAAACCACAGGCCCGACTCCCACTTACCCATAGCCAACAGGCGCGCATGCTCCGCAGTAGTAGCAGACGTGTCAAGTAAATTGTTCTGTACTACTCTACAGAGCGGCTCATCCCACCGTCTTTGGGAAAATGAATTGTCGGGCGAATCTGAATTCGGGCAAGCGAGTCTCCAGGCATCCATAGCCTAGGTGAGGCACGGCACATGAAAATCAATCAGTGTGGAGGCTAGGATTTTCCTGATTAATTTCTCAGTACCGTGGACCGATGATATGAAAGCCAGTAAACTAATACTGGAAATTTTGCAGACGCCGAGGCCTCCCATACGGATAGGAAGAGTATCTTGTGCCCAAGCTCGGTCGTCCATGGTCACATTTAAGATCGAAGTTAATGTATGCCGGATAATTTGGTCCATTTTGTCTAAAAGATGAGTGTGTTAACTTCCATAAATGAGAAGCGCGAAGGAAATATGTTATTTTAGGGCCGAAACAGAAGTAACGGATTAAGGTTATGGCCGAATGCATGTTAATTCGGAGCAATCTTTCCGAAACGTCATTGAAATTTTAAATTTTTTCTTTAATAATAACGGGACAGGAATCCTCGAAGATTGGTGACTCAAGCAGACGGAGAGAGCTTTTTTCAATGATTTTGATGTCTGGGGCTACTGCGTTAAATTTAGAAAGTGTGTGATGTCTGTCAGTACTGTCCGCTAAGTATATTTCACATTTCGAAAGGTTGAGTTCAAAGCCAATGGTATGAAGTTCATTTTTTATGAATGAAGGTTATTTAAAACAGTTTCTACGTCGCCTCCCAAGGTTCCATCATCGAGGTACCAAACGTTAAATTTGGAATTTAGCTGTCGAATAATTGGGTGAATGGCTAAACTGCAAATCACTATCCTGAGGGGGTCACCTTGTTGACAACCAACAGCAGATTCCAGAAGGTTGTCCCGAAACAGTAATTTAGAGGGGTGTCTGTAACATTGCCAAAGGAAACTATATACACACATCAACACGGTCTAGGGATATTTCATACTCAATTAAATAACTCGAAAAGTACTGGCCGCATTGTAATCTTTCATACACCGATTTGTTTGTAATTTATCTCAGACTAATTCCAAATTCAAATTTTTGAAAATTCTTTTGTTTCGGTGGCATAAAAATGTCTTGATGTGTAGGAGAGGGAATTTTCATTTGTGCGAAATTTAGAAAACAATACGAATTACGTTTAGTTACAGTTTTTTTTCATTTTTAAACGAAAGATAAAGTTAAAATTGAGGTATTGTAGCCATGCAACGCCAACATTTGACGAGAGCGGAGATGTTACGAGCTGTGGAAATGCTGGAAGCCGGGTCTGATCAGCGTAATGTTGCTGAGGCCAAAATGTAATTTCAAGATTGTGGACACGCTATCGTGCCACAGTGAAGTAGCGGAGAAGCACCGGGGGCCAAGTCGCATCACTACCCCCAGACAAGATCGATTTTTGCAAATTAGTGCGCGAGCTCAACCAAATGCAACGGCGACTCAATTGGTCCAAAGGCTGCGAGTGGAACACCAAGTGCTTGTGAGTGACCAAACTGTAAGAAGGCGACTGCATGAAAGCAATCTACGCTCTCGTAGACCACTCCGGGTCCCACCTTTACGGAGAGGCAATCGTGGACGACGATTAGAATGGGTTCGGAACCACGTGGACTGGGGCCGTGAGCAATGGTCCAATGTGCTGTTCACGGATGAATCCAGGTTCGGCTTCCATCCAGATTCACGAAGGACGCGTGTTTGGCGAGTTCCTGGACGATGGAGCCGTCTTCAGAACCCTCAGGAAGTTCACCCATACCAAGGAGGAACAATTATGGTTTGGGCAGGAATTCGTCTTGGAGGACGGACGGATCTCGTTTGGGTGCGGGGCAATATGACGGCAGAACGATACGTCCAACAGGTGCTGGGGCCCGTAATCTTGCCCCACAGAACACAAATGGGGCAAGATTTCCTGCTCATGCACGACAATGCCCGGGCACACACGGCGAGAACGGTAGCAGCTTGGTTACATACACACAATGTTAGGGCCTTAGACTGGCCTGCTCAATCGCCAGATCTAAATCCCATTGAGCATGTGTGGGATATGCTGCAAAGAAGAGCTCTGAAGGAAGTTCCTGAAAATCTGGCTACAGAAGATCAACTTTTTGCGCACCTCAGAAGGACATGGGACAATATTCCGCAGCAAGACATTGACAACCTTGTTCTGAGCATGCCGAATCGTTGCCGATGTGTTATGAACATCATGGGCGCTTTCTCAGACTACTAACTTCAAGTTTATAAACACAAATTAAATGATTTTTCTATTTTTTTCAGTTAATACTCATAAAGTTATTACTCATAAATTAAAAGTTAATTCATATACGGTTTCCGTCTATGCTTCATTTTTTTTCCATAAAATCGAAGTTCCTTAACCATTATTAAAAAATGGTAGAATATTAAATAACGTATCTTTTAAATATATACATGTCATATAAATAATTAACACATTGATAGTAATTCGCTTTTTAAAAATATCCCTAGACCGTGTTGATGTGTGTATTTGGAGTATTTCTTTTTTAGTTTCTGCCAGCAAGGTGTCCCTATTAAAAGAATCCAAGGCATTCTTTATGTCAACCTTCAGGATAACCTCTACTTTGTCAGAATTTTGGTAGGTCAACAAGGCGTGTATGGCAGCCTCACAGCCCCCTTTGGAGCCGTAACCTAGCTACAGGGGCTGACATTTTTCTGAAACAGCCTCACCATAAAATCTTGGCTGACATACGACGGTAAGTAGTGCCCACGGCAATGGGACGAATGCCGCCATCCCTCTTACGCAGGGCGCATAGATTGACCCCGTATAGAACGTCTATAACGGACACGTTCACCTTGCCAGAGAGCATGAGCGTCTGAACAAATAAGGTCCTTAAGATGCTTAGGACTCAGGCCGTCGAGGCCGTCGAGGCCGCCAGCGAAGCCGCTCCGGAAGGAGCAGACGACTGTAACCTGTGATGGTGAGGAAGTGATTATCCAGATCAGGGGGGTCGGGAGAAGAAAGACCATCCACTGGAGCAGTGTGTTGGCTCTCCAGAGCTGCTAGTGTGTCTGGAGAGCATGTTGCCACCACATCACTACTAAAAAGAATCCTGGCTGCTCCGCTTATATCACCTTCCCCTAACTTAGATTCTACCAGATGTGATACCTCTTGAGGAGTTATGTCTTTGTGTCGGTAATTTTGAATCTAAATGAAGAGCCGAAATATTACAGTTTTCTTTAATTTGTGCAGTTAAAGTCTTTTTGGTTGCCAAAATCTTCTGTACATGTAGAATTCTGTAAAGGAAGGTGAGCAGCTGTTCCCAAGCACTTTGCGAGTTTTCCCGGGCGGCAAGACGAACGCAACTTGCTAGGTGTTGTGCCACTAGAGTGCCACGGAGAACTCGCTTCAAAACAGGAATAGAGTTTTTGAATTTTGAAAAGGTTTCCAAAACGGGTCAAAGATGGATGTAGCTGACGTAGTTGGTGTAGCTGTTGAGACAAGGTCTAAGAAGGGTGCATTTGGTGGTCTGTGCACCTTTGCAATATGCACATTCAGACCCCGCTTACCTTTAAAAAACCGTGCCTGGGTACACAGCGGACATCTCTCCAGGGTTATCTGCAGTGATGTCGAAGGTTGACAAGCACTACCACTATCATTCACAGCATCGCTGCTGCCACTAAGTATGAATGTATATAGTTTAAAACCTATAGATTAACCTAAATAAAAATAATAACAATATAGGTAAATTAAATTACTAAAAAAAAACACTAAAACATCTATGTGACACCGATGACAACTGTGACGGCCGCTGCGCCTCCGAAACATTCCGACGCAGCCCTGGCGACCGATGCCGGGTGACAGACGGACTGTCGTCGCGTGCTCAGAAGAGAAGAAGATTTTTTTTTTTACGCAGGCCTTATTTTCCACACGGTGCCGCACACGGTATCACAATCGCCAAAGTTCAATAACAATAACACAAAGATCTTGTACAGCCAGTATCAGACTATAGATAGGTCATACCAAACTGGTTTTATGTGCGTCAACCAGTCCGCGAATTTATCCTATTTTGATTTTTTTCGTTCAATTCTAATGTATTTATGGTCACTGCAGCAGATTATTTGTCAAGAGAACATCAAAAACTAACAATATAATTGTTAGCTGCATCTCTGATCTACACCCCTCCGGCCAGCCCGGAACATGTGAACGAGTCCATATAAGACCGCGCGCAGCCTGATTCCTTGCCCTATGAAGCGCCAGCCCGTGCCGCAGCTGAGCGCGTAACTTTAAATTCCCCCGTTAATAATAATGATCTATCCTTAATTCAGTCTGTCCCGTCTTGCCGTCCTCCCCCCAGCGACGCCCTAAGCCGAGGTTCATACCCCACAGAGGGTGCCCTTAGCGAGCACTCGCCTAGTTTTAATTTAGAATAGTTTGAATGCTCCTGGCTGGAGAATCTTAGTATAGAAGCTAAAGGCAGCCACAGGGAAGTACGGTTAAGCAGCCATGACCTTAGTGGTCACCTGCAAGATGCCATAGTAAAAAAAAATAAAAAAGCCCCCCGATTCATTCCCAAACCCGGCGGGGCGCACTTTACTAATCAATACTTCTCAAACATTGTAACTTAATTATTGTTTGATTAAAAATGCTTTCTTTGTTAATTTTAGATTAGGTAGTGTTTAATTAAATTCCTAAAATTATTATTATTGTTTTTCACAATTGACATTGTTGAAACTTTTACTGTGTTATATAGTTTCTCCAGTTTTTGTCTGCCGGGTCAAAAAAACAACTAAACAATGATAATAATGGTCAACTAAATAATAATAATAATAATTAATTAATTAATTGAAAATAAGGAACTTTTTTATTTTATTTTACAATTTGCCCCCGTAGAGTGACCGCCATATTCAAAATTCATTTATTTACGTTAGACGTCCGCGTTCAGGTCACAGAAATTCATATGTGTACCAATTTTCAAATAAATTAGCTGTGATAGATGGACAGACAGACAGCCAGCCAGCCAAACAGACACACGGTTGATCCTATAAGGGCTCCCTTTTTAAATTTGAGCTACGGAACCCTAAAAAGAAGGAGCATAGCCACCAGTTTGTAGTTTGTTCTACTTACTCACAACTTGTTCGGAAAACTTCACTGCAGATCACGCACGTCGCGTGGTGTCTGTAGTCTGTGTCTGCAGACCGCCACTGGTCCACACGTCCCGCGCCCCCGCGCCCCTGGCCGCCGGCTCCCTGGCCGCCGGGCTCCCTGGCGCGGCGGCTGCTCTTTAATATTTGCCTCAAACTTCCAACAAGTACCGGAAACTTTCGAGCTGTACAACTTGGTTTAAAGATAAGCTTTCCAACTTACACTCTTGAGAAAAGCAATTCAGCCGTTTTATTGTCACGGACAAGGAGATACGTTAACTTTCAAGTCTTTTCGCAAATATTAGTGTGTAAACTTATCTATGTAAGTACGCGGGCGGGGGACGGGCCGCATACAACAACGGATTTAATCAGACATACCCGGCATAGTTTCCGCTCAATCGGCCGCTGTTTCAGCGGAACACAACGCTGTGTGCGGGACGGCTGGACTGTGTGGAGCTCTGCTGAATTGCAGGAATCACATTTTCGATACGTACTGTGTTATTTCGAACTTGGTTATTAACGCGGTGACTGAAATAGAAAACATGTACCTACCTGAAGAAAAGATGTATGAGAGCTTTTCCGATCACTTTACAGTTATATTATACAAGTAGTAAATATTTGATGTAACTATTGAGCTATCAGTTCAAAGTATTCAGATAAAGATAATGCTTTCACTGGTATTGTTTCCAGTTTGTGAGTGTGGTGTAGGTAGAAAGGTGAGGCATTGTGCCAGCCTGCAAGTGGCTGCCAGATTGTCGACTTTCTCGTGCTGAGCTGCCGCCCACGGGTTGCCGATACAGATAAAGCTCTCATAAGACGATTTAAACACAATCAGGTACTTTACTTCTTCCATTTTAAGATCCATAACTACTATCAGGGAAAGTGTTAAACTCAAAAATATCATAGTCGTGAATATAAGCATAGGTTATTTTAATGTCTTTCGGTTCACCTGTCTATGGCTTCTGATCACAATGCCAGTTTTCCTGGTTTTTATCAACATCAACTGAATCTACAAATGCAACGTTTTCATAAAATAGCTATGGTTACAGTACAACTTAGTCAATCTTGTCTGGATCAGCAATCGCTTAAGCTACCGTTATGAACAGTTGCAGAAATGCACTTCCTCTGTCATAAGTGCCACTTATGTAGTGAAATAGTTAGCCCTTATTTCACTTTCATAATTGTGTGAAACTTTAAATAAATCTGCTGTTAACCAGACAAAGCTCAGTTGCATAAGTAAAATGATATAATTGCAGCTGACTCTATTTCCGTCACCTGCGCACTTCGTTTGCAAAAACAAGCAGTGGGTGTAATAGTGAACTAATGAGTGGCACTAATTGCGCGCGACGGTGCAACAGCTGCGCCAGCGTCGCGCAAACATTTATAATGCCTTCTTAACCCTTGTATTTATGTAGCTCCTAAAATCTCTTAAGGTCGATAAGAAATTTGTTCTTATGGAACAAATCTAACTTAGAGTATTAATGATTCCAATGATTATAATTCTGTACATACATATTTGTGACGGTCGCGAATCATATTTTTGATCAAGATATAACCTGACACTGACCTACAAATTGCATAAAACGTAAGAAATTTTGAATTTTGCGGGCTACAACTGCGCATCCTTAAGTGGGTTTGCCATAATTAAAAATGCAATAATTGTATATATCATTCCTTTATTTGCCTTAATTTAATTATAAATAATTCTTCAGTTGCCATAATCGTGAAATTACATAAAATCATTTTCACTCATTTCATTGGTCATAATCGATCAAGTGTCATAATAATAATCCATAAATTTATTTGCTATATTTTTCATTTTCAATAATGTCGTTTTCCATAACATTTATTCACCATAATATTCATTAGCCCATACAATACAATACAACAATGCTAGTTCAGTACAAGCACCTGCAATTTTGTTGTTATGATCATGATATATTATAGTATCTACATACTACAGACACTACATCATATACTTACACTATGCATTCATTAATATTATGTATTATACTCGTTTATTGATTTTGCATTATTATTTTGCGAATCGTTCTAAAACGATTAGTTTTCTTTAATTTTCATATTTTTCAATGTTATGACACTTACGTCAGGCTGTCAAGCTATCATTATTTTTTTCTTCTAATTTTCTCTCTAGTTTTCTTACTGGCTTAGTCCATGAAGGTTACTTTTGATTTATATAATTTAAATTATTTTTATCAATATGTTTAGCTGAAATATGGTATTTTATAGGCAATTATAATTGTTTACTGTAAAATATTTGTATCCTAACTTACATTTTATAATAATAATTGAAACGCTCTCAGAATTCATCAAAGAGGTTTTTTGGTACGAATATGTCTGGCCCTTTTCGATCTCTGAATTTGAAATTAAATTCTGAAAGAACAAGAAAAAGATAATTTGAAAAATTAACGTCAGAGGGACTACGGACCCATTCGGCAGAGCTGATCTGGAAGCGCTCAAGGAAACATCTCCTCAAGAAAAGTCTTGCAAATTGGTCTATATACATTTCACCCTGAAATCATACTCTGTCTTCACGGGACTACGTTTCTTGCCAGGAGGACCTTCCACTACTAAGTCCTGACTGGTCTGTCTGAGAGACTGGGAAGCGGATCTTCAGGCCTCAGAGCTAACGAGGCCTGACGTCTTCTACATTGCCTGTGAATTTATCAAGATTTATCTGGGAAACGAATCTGGATGTTTCAGAACTGACAGGACGACTCGAACCTGAAAGCCGTAACATACTTCCTCTGTAAATATTTTCTTTTCTGAGAGCGCTAGGTAGGTTAGGTTATTTTTTTTAATTATTTTTCTGTGTTTTACCTCAAATTATATATTTTTAACTTGTCTACTTTCCCTTTTATTTTAATAAGCAGTAGATTCGTTACAATATATTGATTAATAAATTGAATTATATTGATATAAGGAAATCTTGTGTCACAGTTCTAGCCCAACCTTACCTAGCCGTTTCGAATTTGACAAACTGTTTATTGTCTAAAGATTTTTTGCTGCAATAAATCATTTGATTACATACCAAATGCCTTAATGATTTTTTTTTTGTACAAAACAATAAACGTTTCTAAATTATATTAAATGCTGCTTATGTCAAGGATCGATTATGTAATGTGTTACTAATAAATGTTAGTATAAATGATAATAGTGCAAGTAAATATTATGAGGGGGGACGGTTATGGAAAACAATCATAGTACAAATAATTTTATGGAAAACAAAACATTACCCTTTAAGTGTACACCACGATTCTAACTTAATGGCGGCTCGGAACATGAGGCGAGTCGCTGCGCAGTAACGAATTCATGGGTCAGCGGGTGTGTGCAGCGAGTAGCGCACTGCCAAGCCGCCATTAAGTTTGAATCGAACTGTACGTAGTAGTGAAGTGATTGCGGTATTAAGTAATCATTACGACGATCGCTTTCTACCTTCCGGCAAGTTATTAGCGTCGTGAAATGTATCGGGTGACGTCACCGCGCGTCCTTGCATCATTAGACGCGACATCTTGAACGATTACTCGCTCGTTAGGCACTGACTCACTCGCTGGTATCGTTACGACTAGTGTACATGTGGCAACTGTGTGTGTATGTGTTAACACTCAACATGTTCTTGTTGCATTGCTGAGGAACTGCTAACACAGTCGCGCGTCTGTCAACAGCGAGCACCACTGAAGTAGTTTCGCTATTCGTTTGTTTAATGCTTTTCTTTTCCATCGTCCCGGAAGTAACATAAGAGGGTAGGCAGCTATGTTAATATTTATGTGCACACATAAATATTAACATAGCTGCCTACCCTCTTCTGAGACTCCAATTTTGTCTTTCCTTAACTGTCTGACACTAACCGATGTTTACATGAGATGATATGATTTTTTTTTATTCTCTTTAATTTATAGAGGGTATATATTTAATCAAAAACTGATTATGCCACCCTCATCGGTACAAACAAGTATTTCTTATAATCTAAATCCTATTTTTGCTAACTTATACAAGTATCTTGCATCCGTCGACAATGGGGACGCAAGCATGCTATTACACTTTCCAACATCCAGTGACTTCGATAACAATGTGATCCTTTCAGCCTCGTTCCGGACGCATTCCATCAGTATATGGTAAGTGTCTTCCACTATATCACACTCTGGACAATTTGGTGAGGTAACTTTACCCATGAGAAATGCGAAACTGTTCATTGGAATGTGTCCCGATCGAAGCCGAAGAGCCATTACAATTTCCGGACGACTCATGTTTGCCTGGTCGAACCATGAACAACGAGAAAGTGCAGGCTGGATTGTTCGATACCAGATTCCCTTGCTCAGTGACCTCTGATCGAAGTGTTCGTGCCACATTTTAGTGCATTCTTCTTTAACTACACACAAATAATCACTGTGCACGGGAAATAGTGGACAGACCAATCCATCATCACAAGCATCCTTCGCCAGCCGATCTACTACTTCATTATCTTCCAAGCCAACATGAGCCGGTATCCATTGCAGTACAATATTCTTATTCTTAGAAATAAGTTTACAAATAGATTTGATCACGCTGTAGGCAATCGGAGTACCCCGAAAACTCGAGGTACACCGAGCCAAATGTTGAAGAGCGCTTCTCGAATCACTCAAAATAACATAATTGCCGCTTTCAAATGAGTCAATGTAAGACAATGCTTCATCAATTGCCACAAGTTCAGTATACATTATATTGCATTTTGAGTTTACCTTTAATTGCACTGCAATTTTAGTTTACGGATCGAAAAGTGCTGCTCCCGAACCTATTTTGTCTTTGGATCCATCGGTGTATATTCTGTAGAAGCCCGAGTACGTGTTATTTAAAAATATGGTACATAGCTCATTTATTTTAGCATTTTGGTAGTGTTTTTTAGGCGCAATCAAACCATCTAATCTGGGAAATATGACTTGAGATAAATCAATCCTGTGAACCCAAGTGTCCAACGAGAACATTTCAAGCTTTGGGCTCGTGTATACGGGTAGCAAATAAAGAAACTCATGAATTCTAACTAACAATGGCACCTTTCTTCTTCAGTGTGATTGTCGGCAATGTGCTTGCAGTTCTTCCAAAACAGCAATGATATCATTATCAGCATAAGATTTTTTTTTAAGCCAATATTTACCTGCTAGATAGTACCTGCGAAACTTCAACGGTTGCAAGTTTAGTTCATTTTCCATAACGTGAATCGCTGTAGTTCTTATAAAGCCACTGATAACCCTCATACAAACGTTTTGGACCCTGTCTAATTTACTTAGGTGAGTTTCACAGCTACTATCATAAAGGAAACAAGCGTAATCGATTCTACTCCGAGTTGTTGATATGTATAACCGCCTCAGATGTTTGGGATGTACTCCCCATCCAGATCCAGAAAGAATTTTAAAAACATTAACTAATTTTAACACCTTCTCTCGAGTCTCATTAATATGCTTAGCCCACCTAAGTGATCGGTCAAGCCGAACCCCCAAATATTTTACACTGTGTACCACCGACAGCGATATCTCATTAATTTTTAAAGTAACTGTCCCTTTTGCCACACCGTTCTTAAAAATACAGACACTGCTTTTCAGAGGGGATATCCAAATCCAAATCTAAAAGAAGTTTAGTCATCTTATTTAAAGCGGGTTGTAATCGTTGTTGGGCCACTGAGACATCACTGCAAGAGGTATACAACACAAAATCATCCGCGTACTGCGATAGAAAAACGTCCCCACTACTATGACATACATCCATGGTTGCTAAATTAAAAAGTAAGGGTGACAATGGATCGCCTTGTGCCAATCCCCGACCGGACGTGCGACTAATGACGTGATTATCGACTGTAATTTTAAGATTTCTCAGCTTGAGAAAGTTCCAAATCCTGGATCATACACCAATTCGTTGCATGATTTTCAATAGACCTTTGACGTCTTCGTAGTTATATGCGTTGTTAATATCTATGAAAACAGCCGCCGTTATAAGTTTTTTAGAAAAGCCAGTTTCAATGCGAGATACTAAAACAGATAAATTATCTACAGATGAGCGGCATTTTCAAAAACCTGTAGTATTATTTGATAAAAACATATTATGTTTTTCGATAAACCACTCTAATCTATTCATTAAAATGTTATGAAAAACTTTACAAACGCATGAGATCATTGAAATAGGACGGAGATATTATGATAAACTTTGGGAGTCTCGTCCCGGTTTAGGAATGGGCACAATTACAATATCGCGCCATTGTTTAGGAACAAATCCCGACGTGAAAATATTATTATACAGTTGAATTAATATCTTTTTACCATTTTGTGGTAACCTCTTGATCATGGAGTACGACATATTGTCGCCTCCAGGTGCAGTATCTTTAGATCGGACACATTTATGAAATTCTGAGGCAGTAGTCTTTGTGGCGACCTTAATATTGGCGTACTGGTTGAAAGTAGAAAAGCTTCAGAGTTCATAAGTTTATTGAGATTTTATAATTTTAGATATCTTATAAAAGCCCCTACATTCATTTGAAATAAATCAAACTCTTGTATTGATAATATAATTACAAATATTGATGATGATTATATAGAGCGTTGTTTGGTTGACCACAATGGCATAGCAGATGGTCATGGTGGACTTTTTTGCGATATGGTTCTTGATAAAATCAATGAAAAAACGAAGAGCTCAGAATATACCATTAAAAAAAGATTATTTAACACAAAAAATAATGCTGCGTTCAAAGAGAGTATTTCAAATATAAATTTGAGTAATAGGGGAATAAATAATTTTTTAGACAATTTCGGCAAAATTTTTCGTACCTGTTACCCAAAGAAGGCTATTAAAATAAAGCCTATGAAAAATAAAATAGTAAAGTGGGTAACCAAGGGAATCAAAGTATCAAGTACAATGAAAAGAGTTTTATGATAAATAATGATAGTATCTCAAATTACAAAATCAACTATATTCGAATTTACAGAAGGGTTTTAAAGCAAGCCAAAAAGTTAGCCATATCAGTTCATCTTAGTAAAGCTAAAAATATATCCATAGAGACATGGAAAGTAGTAAATGAACATACAAAGAAATAAAAAAATAGACTTATTAAAAAACTTGTCCTAAATATTGACAATAAAGTTATCCATGATTCCCAGGATATTGCTAATAAATTCGTTGACGGCTTTGTTTATAAGCCATCACCGACACTTAGCAAAGATAAAGCAATGTCCTTTTTGAAAGAAACAACGGTGAGAGTTGAGAGTAACTTGTCTTTCATGCCCACTACACCAATTGAGATAAAAAAGATTGTGTGTCACATGGCTAACAAAAAGTCTTGCGGATATGACGACTTACCAATAATAATTATTAAGGAGAACATAGAATTTTTACCACATCCTCTTTCTGAATTTTTTAATAAATGTATTAAAGAGTCGATTTTTCCTGATCAACTCAAACTAGCTAAGGTAATTCCGATTTACAAAAAGGGCACAAAGACTGACCCAAAAAATTACCAATATCCTTGCTACCAACTCTGTCGAAACTTTTTGAAAGGTTAATTAAATTTAGACTGATGGTACATTTGAAGCTACATAAAGTAATCCATTTAAGACAATTTGGGTATCAAAGGGGCATTGGCACTTCAGATGCCATAGACACTCTCATTGATGACGTAGTTAGTAAAATAAACGACAAAATGAAAGTGGCTGGACTATTTATTGACCTGAGTTCTGCATTCGACACTATAGATCATCAATTACTGCTTGATAAAATAGATCATTACGGTATAAGAGGTGATGCTTTAAAACTTATGACGTCCTATTTACAAAACAGAAGAATGTATGTCGAAATAAAAAACATTGATGAAAACAACCATGAAATTGCATATAGATCTAAGATGATATACATAAAACGCGGGGTACCTCAAGGCTCAATTTTAGGTCCAATATTTTATCTTATTTTCACAAACGATTTATTACATTTCATGAACACAGTTCAGCCAGACGCCTCGTGTGTTGTTTTTGCTGATGACACAAACGTAATAATTGGAGCGCATGATTTAAAAGAATTGTCCACAAAAGTAAATAAAAGCCTAGATAATCTTTCTGAATGGTTTACAGCTAATAATTTAGTAATAAATATAATATTATTTAAGACTACATCTCGTAACACCGATACTATATAGGTGACATTTAAATGAGACAAGATAGCATTGGTAAATGAGACAAAATTCTTAGGTATACACATTGATTCAAATCTAAACTGGAAACAGGAGCTTGCTGCTATTGATTCCTCTATATCCTCTGCATGTTATGCACTTAGGAGCCTCAGGGATGAAATAGATTTGAAGCAACTTAAAGCATGCTATTATGCTTTGGTTGAATCTAGGTTAAGGTACAGCATCATGTTTTGGGGAAATAACTATAACTACAACTGCCAAAGAGCATTTATCCTTCAAAAGCGTGCCATTAGAACCATTGTCAGAATTTCACAGCGTGATTCATGCAAAGAAGATTTTAAGAAATTAGGCATTCTTACAGTTCCAAGTTTAGTCTTATTTAAGGCAAAGCCTTCCTATTAGAAAAATGTTTATATTCTGTATCCGATTTGATGTTGAATGATTCCAGATAATTTGTGTATGAATTATTTAATATGGTATTGACATTTAATTTATTTGACATTTAATTCAATTGGCATTTATTTTGATTGACAAATGATTTACTTGACATTTAATTTGATAGACCTTTTATTTTCATTTAATTGACATTTGGTCTCCCTTTAATTAACATTTATTTAATTTTGACTGACATTTAATTTACATTTAATTCTTTTTTAAATTACGCAATGTGGAATAGACATGGTTGTTTTTGAGCTTATGTAATGAAATGAAATGAAATGAAATGAAATTGTTTATTCTATAAATAGGATATTGGAATCACTTTTACACGTCATCTTAAAAAAAAAATTAAAAATTAGCTAGATGAGTTCGGCGTTTCCTATCTGACTACTCTGAGAAGAAAGGCCGAAACAAACTCAGAGGTCATAGTCTCTTTTAAAGTCCAGACATAATCTTGGTCAGGCCATATGAGGACCATGTAGGTTAGTGTCTGAAATGGTCTTTTGAGAAAAGAACCACACAGATTTGAGTGGACCTGTCCTGTCAGTGCAAGCATTTGTCAGTAATCGTGGAGCTCAACCCAGAACTTAAGGAGCTCAACTCGACGAACAATACCAAAGAAAGGACATTTGGGTAGGCCTCATAAACTACTCAAACTGCCAGACCATCATTAAAACTAAATAATAAAGAAAAAATAATAATAATTAAAAAATCCACATAGTCCTCACATTCACAAAAATTTAAAAAATAAAATAAAATAAAAAATACTTTACAAAGTAATAATGTCATTTTGTATGTAATTTTTATATAATACTGGTATTGATTTTATGATTTTAGCACAAGGCTTAGCAGAGCGAGCAGCTCAATCCCAAGCTTTTTTAACATCTAAATAATCTAAAATTTTATAGTACCCTTTTTTGCAAAGTTTGGTTTTAATACAGTTTTTAAATCGTTTAATGGGTAAGTTTCGAATGTCGATGGGAAGTTTGTTGTAAAAGCGTATACATTGACCCATGAACGAGTTGCCTACTCTGTGGAGACGAGTGCGGTGTACAGCGAGGTTGTGTTTATTCCTCGTATTTAAACTATGAATATCGGAAATCTTTTTAAAATTAGATATATTTTTGTATACATACAATAGGTTTTCAAAAATATATTGTGACGCTACAGTCAGAATATTTATTTCTTTGAATTTTTCTATCTCTCGGACCTAGGTTGTAAATGGCTCGAACAGCCCTTTTCTGTAGAACAAAGATAGTATTAATTTCCGAACAAGTTCCCCAGAGAAGAATTCCATATGACATAAGACTATGAAAATAACTAAAATAAACAATTCGGGCTGTATCTACGTCAGTTATCTGCCTAATTTTTTTAACAGCGTACGCGGCCGAACTTAGCCTTCCTGACAATTTTTCTATGTGTGGGCCCCACTGTAATTTACTGTCAATAGTGATTCCAAGAAAAACTGTCGACTCAACAGGGTCCAGCTCTATTCCATTAACTTGAACATTGGTATTTAGCTGCCTGACATTTGGCGTTGCAAATTTAATGAGTTTAGTCTTTTTTTCATTCAGAAGAAGATTATTTACATTAAACCAATGCACAACTTTAGAGAGCGCATCGTTCACTTGTTCAAAGTTGACTAATTACTGACGTTTGATTTTAAAAATAAGGGAAGTATCATCTGCGAATAATACGATCTTATGATTATCCCTTATGTGGTTGGATAATTATGTAAATGGTAATTTAATTGACATTTAATTTACATCTATTTGCCATTTAATGGTTGGACAGGGTTGTGATTGAGCTTTTTATGGTTGGACATACAAACAGTAATTTTAATGACATTTAATCTCAGTTGATTTAAGTAAAATTTAGTAATTAAGGTGGTTTTTGTGCTTTTATGGTTTGACATGTAACGGTTTTTGATTGATGACATATTAATACTTTTATTTTTATTTTTGTTTTCTATATGTTTGATTATTGTTTAGCTGTTATGATTTAAAATGTAATTATTTTGTAAAATTCGATCACAATGTAAATTGTTTGACGAATAAATAAAAAAAATAAAAAAATAAATAACGATAGAGCCTTTCTGTAAGTACAATTAAACTCTGCCATAAGTTCTTTGAGTTTCTTTTCTTTTAAATATGCAGGGCAAATTTTAGACAACGCCATGTGTTGTCCGCCACAATTTAAGCATTCGAATCTTTGTATGTCACAGTTCTGGTGATTACAACCACATTTTGGGCACAGTGTATTCTTATTTGGGCATACTCTTGCTGTATGCCCGAACTTCCAACAACGTGAGGGGAACGACACGGGGAATACAAATGGATCCACTTTAATCCTCAATTCATCTGCGTAAACATATGCTGGTAACAGGTCTCCTTTGAAACACAACCTTACTGCTTCACTCGTTATCCATAAATCTTCTGACGACTCATTAATATTACGCCTCTTTAGTCGCTGCAGTGAAACAAACTCAAACAACTCTGTGCATGTTATACAACTCTTAAGGTAATCTTCAGTTAGGTCGAGATCAACGTCTTTGATGACACCGTATGAAAAGGTTTTGATATCTGGTCTACTAAATCTCCAGCCCAATTCTATAAGCTATTTACAAGTTTCTTGCTTAATTGCACTCAACTCGTTTGTACAATCAATACGGACCCTGTAATTATTGATATGTGTGTTGATTGATCTTCGTTATATCTTTAATACCTTTCTCTTTAAATAATCTTGCAAGACCAAATTGCCTTGGTAGCTTTTCTTTAGAGGAAACATAAACTTCAACACTACTTTCTTTGGTCTTCTTCTCCTTATTTTGTACTAATGTCCATTCTGTCTCGTCCTCCTCTCTGTCCCGTTTTATCGGTCTCATCGAATCTTCATTTGTTGTCACGTCCATATTACATTGCTCCACCACGTCTTGTTCCGCTAATGAATTGTTGCTGCTAGTCAAAACACTCCTTGAATCAACATTTTCGTTAAAAAGTTCATTATCATCCGCCATTGTAAACAATTATTCTAATAAACATATTCTATTAGTTAACGATGTGCTAGTCCGCTTCAAGGTCAACGACGACAACCGAGAACAACAAGCTCATTAACGAATGAGGTGCGAATACGTTTACTGCACGCGCCCGATCGAAACGAATGCAGCGAAACTGAGATGTATGATGTTATGATCTCTTCCGATGTTTGAGATTAATTTCCGTTTCTAACTTCCGCAACACAGCCCGGTCTGAATACTCGCACAGTTCACTCAGCACGATGCAATATAAACCACTTAAAGTCGCCTACAAACAAGCAGCGCCTGTGACGGCAAGCTCGCTCGCTGAGACTTCATAAGTGTTGGAGAGCAGACAATCACGTGGCAAATAAAGGCGAGCGTCTAATGAGAGCCGCTAGTGCAGTGCACGATTAACTACGGAAACGGATATTGCGGCGAAGAGTGCAAGGGGAGGCGTGACGTTATTGGGGGTGGCTCTTATTATACCGTGATGCAGGCAACACTCATATAGCTACCCGGAGTTCAACCGTTCATAGGTCCAGTAATCCTGAATTAGTGAATAATTTACTTATTGCTACCGATGCAGATATAATATGACAGGATATTGTGGAAAAATATAATATATATTCTGATAACTGCCGGGCAGTTATCAAGTCATATTCTATTTTTGTTAACCCGGCAACTTTCTGGCGTGTCGTGTGAAACGCAGTTAGCTCGTGACTCTTCCGGCCACTTGCCCCAACCTGTCCTCTGGGCAGTCGCGAGCTCGCGACTTGACTGCGGGTAGAGCGCGACGAGAGGGCACACTCGGACGGACGGCACGCTCTGGCGGACGGCTGGATAAGGACGGCACGGTATGATTGTCATGCTTCCCGGTGCACTATTATTGCCAGTGGTGCACACTAGTGCGCTGCGAGATCGGTGCACTGCACTGTCTCGATATAAATAGCTCGTCTGAAACGTACGTGTGCACTGGTGATAATTCATCAGTGAAATAATAGGAACCTAGTGACAGACACCTAGTGAATTAAAGAAAGAAAGAAAAGAAAGAAAATACATTTATTTAGCACAGACTAAAAGGCACAAAAGTAAAAAGAAAGAAAACAAAATAAAAAGTGTAAAGTGCGTTGTATGATACTAGCACTCAGATTAGATATGATACTAGAATTCAGATTGAGTTGTTTAATTTATCTATTTATATAATACTTCAAGTACACAAATGTACAGCGGCGGACTTAACGCCATGGGCGTTTTCTACCAGTCAATCTTTAGGTAATGCAGAGACAAACAGTGGTAGGTGCAATAGCGACAATTGAGGAATAAATATTTATTTAAATATAAAGATATACTAACATATACCTATAAAAAACTATAAATTTAATAAATACACCTAAATGTATATAAATATAAGCACAAATAAAGACACACAAATATACTAAAACAAATAAGACAAACAATGGGAAAACATTACCGTTGTGATGATACTGCCAGCTTCTTGCGAATGTGCTCGTGAAAAGCCGCAGAAAGCCGTGTGAGTTGTGTACCCAGGGGTCGCCTGACGACTGCACTTGTTCGCGCGGATTACCCGCGCCGGCCACTGTGTGCACAGCCACGCCGCGCCTCATCAGTGTGTGGCCCTCCTAACAATACGCGCGCAAATACTAGCCGTACAATTTGTATTGCTACACATGTGTGTCAATCCATCCTTCCCAATGTTTTTTTCTTGGGGGTGGTGCTGCAAAATAAATTTTTATTCCCTCTAGAGCGCGCTCAAAGAGCAATTCTAAAGGTTAGGTAATTAAATTCTACGCACCAGCTCTACATAGCATGTAGTGTACTAACAGTACGGCGATTATTCATTCTAAGCATAGACACTGCACTTCCTTTTGACCCAGTACCTTCCGACAAGACAAGGAAGACTTTGGTTTGCATAAAGCCTCAAACTAGCCATGCGTTTGCTAATCGATTTTATGTATTTTTAGGACCTTTTCTGAATAATAGGCTCAAAAGATACTTATCCTTTATAGTGTAAGTTATAAAAAAGCTTAGCTTTTGCCTGTGGCTTCGCCCGCGTGGATTTCGGAAGATATCCCGCGGGAACATACTACCGGGATTAAAAGGAAGCGGAGCGATGATCGCATACCTAATAGCCGAGGAAAAGGTCTAAAGAATTAATTTAAATGATATTGTGTCAAGGCATATTATATCTAAATTAAATGGCCAATTTCAATAATAGCTCCCAGTCGGCGTGATTTTTCCGAAATCTTCAACAATAATCGTCATATTTCAAACCTTAATGAATTACAGTTAAACCTTCCTAATGAATAACTCCGTCCATTGGTGAAAATCGTTTGAAAATCCGTTTGGTAGTTATTGAGTGTAACGCGTTCAGACAGACAGACAGTTTTATACTTTCATTTTTAGAAATACTTAGGCAATCGTGCGGAGGCGGACATGCATTTTTTGCTGCTGAACGTGGTCACGGGGCGAGGGGCGGGAGGTGTAGGACCCTGGGCTAAAAGGGAAGGGTTTGGAATTTGAGTATTCTATTTTTGGCACGCGAACAATACGGTCGCGAGACAAACTATTAGCTGATATGGATGTGATTCCAATTTTCCAAGTCCCGTGAACTCGTGAACGCCTCTTCTTAGATTGACGTACTAAAACGTCACATTGACGTACCAAAAAGTGTGTTAATTCATGTAAGACTTTACGACTGTAAATTTAAATTGTCCATCTTACCGGTGCGTATTACTGTCGCCTACACAAGTGCCTACCATATATTTTTTTTTGGCAGGGAACTCATCAAATAACTTCTCTCGCTCTAGGCGGAGCGTAAGGGTGTGTCAGACTCTTACTGACTAACACCCACGCGTGTTCCTTCAGTAGTCTGTACTTGCACGTACAGGGGCCACGGTATCCCTTTCGGACTTTCCCTCGACCCGGGCAGGCATTGGTCCTAGCGGACCCCGCCAGTTCTGCTGACATCTCTTTGAGGCGCGCGTGAAACACAACGCGCCGTCGACCCGGGCCTAAGGGTCTACTCCCTAAGCTAAAACCGTAGTTTCGGCCGTAATTATGGACGCTTCGCGCTCCGTCTGACTCACGGACATACCGTAAGTGAGACGGATGGCGAAGGGCCGGACGCGAGAGATCACCGCCACCGACAAGTGTCTACCCTGATAATGATAACTCATAGAAAGCAGCTCAGGCCTGCTCCCATTACGACATGTATAATAATATAAGTGTATAAGTTTACTACTGATGGCTAAATGTACAGCTTTCGAAAAGGTTTTAATAAAAAAAAATAAAAAAACGCGTCCACCGCTACGACGTTGCTTAAGAATGTAAAATTGCAATTAATTTAATTGTCTGATAGGAATCGATTTACTCGTTATCGATGTGACGTCACATACTCATCTTTATGCGGCTGTCCAATGTTGTGTGGCTTGCACGGATATCTATGGTGGCTTGCGTCACCGTCGTCGTCGAAAACTTGCCATGCTTAGCGGTTTTATAATCATCAATTAGTACGAAACACCGCTCACTGAATGTTAAAATCAACCGCAATCATTAAAAGCTAGCGCGAGAGGTTTTCAGTGACGCCTCTTACTGGAACTTAAACTTTAACATATTCAAAATTCAAAAGTCAAACTAGGCTGAGAATCAGCACTTTTCGAACGTCAAAATTACATAAGACAGTCCCCCAAAAACGGCCGCCCTTCACCACTTCCTAATGCTTTAGCTGGGAAGAAGAAGTGGTGCAACAAACTCCCCAGCAGCACAGCTTTCTGTCCAGATGGAAAAAAAAAACTTGATTCTGCACAATGTTTAATGTTCTCGCAAAATAATTTACGAGTACATTACTCAACACAAAATACATAAAATTATTTGCCATAATGTCAGCACACTCCAATATACCAACAAAAACATCAAAATCTACAATCAAGCGAAAATAAAAACTAAAAAACGAAACAGAACTTAATACCCGAATAAAAGCCTTCAGGCATAAAGGGCGTACCCGCTTACATATACCTATATAGCTATATATAGTTGTAACTGGAAGTTATAAGATAAACTAGGACCATCGAGATAAAATTAATAAAAAATACCAATAATAATAGCAACCATGATCAGAAAGACGACCAGTCACCACAAACAGCAGCCGTTCATGAGCATAACGTAAAGATCATTGAGGGAAGGAGGCAACCCGACCCCCGACGCTACGCTGGTTACTAGACAAGAATAATATAATGATCAATTGTCGAGGTCGCTATTAGCTAGCCACATATTGCCACATATTGAACTACAACTCATAAATAAACATTGTAATGAGTAGATTATGTCAATAATAAATGAAAATAAAATTGACTTATACGGTCAAATAAAATAAACAATTATATAAATCATATAACCTGCCAGCAGGTAAGCGAATTCTGGAGAAAGAACATAAACATTGCCTTGAGTTAATCACAGCGACCAACTATTCCTATCGTTTAAGAAGTCGTTGAACAAAGTTGGATTTTACTTTCGCTTTAAACGCATTAAAAGGCAAATCTAACAAAGAAGAGGGTAGCTTGTTATAAAAGTTCCTACCAAGCCCAACAAATGAGTTATGAACCTTCTGAAGCCGGTGAAATGGTGCTCGTAATTTGTCCTTATTTCTGATGTTAATATTGTGAATATCACTGTTTTTAGTGCATAAATGTATTTTTCATTTTATAAGTGTGCAGTCTTATAACATAAGAACAAAGGTTTAAGCCTGTGAGGTTAAAAACCACGTTCCCTTTAAGAAAGAATCTATACCAAAGGAAAGTTGTTTATTCATGACTCGCGAGCCTTGCGACCTCCTCGACACAAGCACTAACACGGTACGAGTGGATGAATTATTGGCCACAACTTCTTACTACATGCACTAGTTCACCTTATCCATCAAAGAAAGGAAGAACAACCTTGCAAGCTCTCACGTTGCTCACCATTTGCTTGAACGTGTTGACGAATGCACAACATTGCCCCACAGTGTTTCATGGGATCATCGTCAACCACTCTGCATGAGATTATCAAACTTTTTATTAGAGATGACCTCGAACGTACTAGTCGGTAAAGCCGACTATCCGGCCACTTTCGTAGTCGGCAAATAGTCGGCGACTATTCGGCAAAGAGTGCCGACTATCCGGCTTCTTACTTTGATGTATTTCTCAATAAAATGTATAAATGAGGAATTACATTAAATAAAGAGCTTCACTGTTCATTAATATTTTTATTTTAGAATCAGTTTTACACATTTTGAAATGTAAGACAACCTTTCCTTTGGTAATCAGTCTCTAAAATTACAAACATAAATTACTCATTTTAAATTAGTATCTTAATTATCAAACAAAACAACATAATATTTTATTAGCTTCAATAAACATTTATAAATATTTCTTCTTGATCGTGATCGGCTTGGCCGACTAGTCGGACGATTACTCGGCCTCTTTACAACCGACTAATCGGCTAGTCGGCTAGTAGGCCAAAGTCATAGCCGGCACATCTCTACTTTTTATCCATTCAATAAAATTTACTGTCGATATGAAAGCAAGAGATAATGCTGATTGCGTCGGTTTACCTGTCTCTTTTGTGGGGAGTTAAACCGTACCGTACCGTAGCCGTGTATTGGTTTAAAAGAGTAAATCTTTACCCTTCCGCCTCCAGCTATAAGCAGCTTTATGCACACAAATAAATTACAACAAGAATATTAATAAACTAGAAAAGTTTGTACCATGTAGCAAACGTGGCGGCGGCGTGTGCGGTGTGCGGCGCGCGATAAGACCGGTCGCACTCCGCGCTCGGTACACAGCAGGACTGTATGATTACTATGTTGATAGCATATAATATTAATGAGGTTATAGCTAATATTACAAATTGTAGTATTAGTGACGAGTGTGTTGTCTAGTTATACTAACAACATAGTGATTAATTATGAATCATCATGTTGTACGAAGAAGGATGCACCTATAATACCAACATCCTTGGACGCATCCACCTATATTACCAGTCAGATAGGGTATTCTCTTCCTGCTGGAACTCATACGGGCATTCTAGACTCTGCAGTTATAACGTAATAGTTTTCACTTCTGCCGGCACTCCCGGAGTGCAACCCGTTTTTTTTATGGCTATAGTGCTATCAACAGTTTTTTTGTACCGATTTTTAATTTTCTTTTGGTTTTTGTAGTAGGTATTTATGTAGGAAGGTTACGACTTAAAACAATAAAATGACTCCAAAATACGGAAAATAAGAAGGAACAAGAGCCATTACGGCATGAAAATGTAACAGGAAGATAATAAATCTGTTTTAGGGTTCTGTACCTAAAATTAAAAAAATTAAACCCTTAAAGGATGACTTCGTTGTCTGTCAAGAGCCTTTTTCACAGCAACGCGTGGAGGCATCAGGTTGAAATAAATATCAAAAACTTAAATCTACCTACGGTCCCTTGGATCTGTAACGAAAATCAAACATCCGAGTCAACGCAGTAAAAAAAGGCCATTCATGTCGTGCCGCATATGTTGACACTCACAAATAAACCCAAAGCATACCTATTTGGTACTTCCCTTTGGCACAGCAGCACAAGTTCGGCGAGAAGTAAGATCAAGTAAAGAGGAAAATCTGAAAATTGGTAATTTAAAGTTATACATGAACTGCAAAGTTAAGTTTGTTCTTCAATTTTTCTGTGTCATTTAGAATCATATAAACCTGTTATTTTTTATTTTTTCTACTGGCCAAGTGTGAGTAGGACTTACGCCCAGAGGGTTCCGTCTCAAAGCTGTGCTTGCTCGGCTGCCCGAAGTTCCAAATCCGATTTAAAGGACAAACTTAACTCTTCAATTAAATAAAACAACTTGAGTAGAAAGTACCAATTTGAATGAAATAAGGACTAAGACTCAAGATACGGACTATGGCTATATTTCAAATCTCTTAAAAAGAAGACACAAAAAACAATCCATACTAATTTATAAATTCAAAAGTAACTCTGTCTGTCTGGAATAGTTATCTTATTCTAGGTGCATCGTCTTCACATATACGAGTGTAAAAAATACTGTAAATCATTTTAAAAGAGTAGGCAACGGTGGAGTTTCTTGCCCATTCTTCCCCATACTAAAACTACCTTTTGGAAGGGGCGACTATAATCAATTCTATTTTTTGTAAAATTTGACGCTCAAAAGTGCCTTTTATGAGCCTATTTCAAATAAATTATTTACTTTGACTTTGACGCATTGTGCAACGCAGGGTAATTGAAAAAAACAGAATCTTTGCGAAAACTTTTGCAAAGGATTATTGGAAACTCAGAAGAAAATTCGTAAACATACGAGCTACATAGCGTTGGAAGGCCTCCCACAAGATGGACCGATGACCTTGTGAAGGCAAGAAACCGCTGGATGCGGGAAGCACAGAATCGGTGCTTGAGGGAGGCAGTGGACGTCTTTCGGCTGAAATGATGATGATGATGGTCGTTCGGTCTATCGTTAGGATTATTGCAACTAAAAACAGCCGGTTTAGGAGGCTTGGAAGTTTGGATGCTGATTGGCTTCACTACGAGTTAGTTCATAACACCTTTATTCTGTACCCTAAATACGCTCTGTACCCTAATGCCCAACAACGTAAATAACGCAATGAATGTTGTTGAACTGTCAAAATGAAACAAATTTGTCGTAATCGTTTACGAAAATGTGTTGCGTAATTAGATAGCTGGTTTGTTTTTTCAATTATACTGCGACTTAGGGCGAATTTCACCAACGAAACTGAACGGAATCAGCACAATATCTACACCGCGTTCATGAGCTGTCAGTGTCATAATTTATCATAGTGAAACATTAAGGGTGCATTCCGAGTTACGCTGTAATCGATTTGAGCGCGCTAACTCCTATACCGAATTAACATGGGCGCGATAACAGTGTGTCGTCAATCGTCATAGATGACGTCATGACATGCGCCATCTTGCGATAACGCTGACCATGCCTTTTACTAATATCACCGTGAGCACTGTCAAAAATGACAGTTGTGCTGTTTTGTTTTGACTCGCATCCTATCTTTATACTAACGTGGCATTTTCGAAATTGTGCTTCTGGCTACCGTTCGCCACCTAACCAAAGAAGAAGTCATAATCGTGATATCTTAATCGGAACGCCAATTATCGATGTCAGCGCTGTGAGCGATTATGTTCTAATTCGGAAATCGGTCTTACACTGCACAGCTCTTAAACACAGTTTAAATGTGCTAGTCGCGTTCAGTTTCTTAGGTGAAATTAAGCCTTATGCAAACACTGCAGAAAGACGCGACGCGGTGCTGTACGGTGAGGTGCGGTGCGGCCGCCGCTCCCTCGCGACTTGCTAGCTACTACAATGCTAACAAACGTGAAATGTGTACCAAGTACAAACTTGTATACTTACTTACATCAATAATTACCACTACCCCCGTGTTATGCAAGCTTTAGTTAAATAGCACAAGTTAATCGCCTTGTTCAACAAATTCAACAATTCGGACTTGCGCGACCAGCTGCAGCAGGACGACACATAACACTATATGCACCAAGTGTGTGAGCACCTTTTCTACAGCACTCAGCATATTGACTCTGAATATGAGTTTTCAGTCATAATTAATACTACATTACGTAGGCAATGTTGGTATAAACAATACCTTACATTACAGATTAACATGAAGGTATTTCTAATAAAATTTCCCAATAATTAACAGCATCCGAGAACATGAGTAATGTAATTTTCATGTTATTCTCACAAAGCTGATAAACGCGTAGGTGTCGCCAAGTTTTTGCTTGTTCTCAGATAATGGCAGATACATAGTGGGAGGCTTATTCAATTCAATTCAAATCATTTATTTCAGATAAATTACAATCGCTGGTAAAATTATAATTATCCACATGTTTATTTATTTTTAATAATATACTCGTAGACACACAATGACGAAAATGACACACAGTGACGAAATAGACAAAATAGACACACAATGACACAACAATGGAAATATTGGATCAGGACCGCACTACTCGTACATGTAGTTTTGTCCAATGTTCCATGAAGGAGCAATCCACATCCATTCTCTCTACAATAAGCCGCAGGAAGCTGTTGGGGCTGCCCCGTATGGGGCGCATCAGAGACGCTATTGTTTTGCGATGTATCGCTTGGAAGCCATCCACTTGAGCGTCTGCAAACATACCTGATGCGCTACAAAAGCGTGGCAACCCCATCAACATTCTGAACGCGTTATTGTATTGGACACGCAGGGCATTGTAAGTCTTCTGCGTATGCTTCACCCATAGGCTGCGGGTATAAAAAGACTGATAGTACGCCTTGAATAAAGTTATTTTTACCTGTGCAGTACAGCGTGCAAACCTACGGGCCAGCATAATAGCACTGACTGGCAATGCCCTGCGTTCCCTTTCAACATCCACATCATCTGTGAGGACCTCGGTGACCCAGTGGCCCAGGTACTTGAACTGCGCCACTCTTTTGAGAGCACTGCCACCCAATGTGACCTGAGGTACGTTGTCATAGCTCTTCGTACCGGACTTGAACACCATCACCTCACTCTTGTTCGTGTTATACCTGAGCCCATGGGCCTCCGCATAGCACTCGCATAACTTTATTAAGCACCAGAGGGCACTGATCGATGGGCTCAGCAGCACCATATCGTCGGCGTAACTTATATTGTTAACAAAAACTCTATCAATCGAGCAACCTACGTGAGTGCTGCTGAGCTCACGGACCAGCCGATCCATGTACAGGTAAATAGTTTGGGCGAAGTCAGACCACCCTGTCTTACGCCACACTCCAACCTATACGCATCCGATAGTGATCCCGCCCACCTGACATTGTTACGTCGTTTGCTTATAAATGAGCTAAAAAATAACTTAGTGCGTCCAGGTGAATATACCTAACGTGTTTATGTAATACATAATATAAATTATACTTACATTAAACATGTTCTGAGGAATATTTTTATGTTATTTTCCAGAGTTTTCCTCACTTAGTCCCATAAATGAGCGAAAGCGGCCGGGGGCCGCGGTGCGTTCGCAATTACCCCTAAAATGTGTCAATACACATTATTTTCGGTACTAAGACATATATTGCCTATTAACCTCACTGAGTGGAGAGCACTGTAATAAAAGGTCGATGGTGAAGTACACCATAGATATATTGCTAGATTAGTAATACTATTTAGTGGTATAGTACAATCTCTATTTCAGTAACTGTAACCATTATTAGCTTTTCGTAGGTACAGGGCGGTAAGCAAGGCCTGCGCTAGCTTGTGTTCGCCTGTTATCTCGATTACTGTAATGACATCGTCGGCGGCACCACCACACTACACCACAGCACACGACGGCACTACGTCATACCGATATGTCGTACATCGTCGTTAGCGACGCAGCCTGAATAATCCAGCAGCCGCACAGACAGCCCTCCCCTCCCCTGCACCCGCGGGAACACACATCGCCCTTCATTGCGCATACACATATTATGCAGAAGGACTACTCGTAATTCGTGAGACTCACGACGCTCACAAGGGCGTCTCAATGTCCCTTGTATAATGTACCCTTTGCGGACTTTCAGCCTTCTTATGAGGCCCATTGTGAGCGACCACGTTTCAGTGCCATAGGTCATCACTGGCAACACGCACTGTTAAAAAACTTTCGTCTTGAGACACTGTGGATAAGAAGATAGTACGCAGCATTCCGAACGCCGCCCAGCCGAGTCGGATTCGACAATTGAAGTTGGACCTATATAACTGGACAGTTTGTCCTAGGTAAACAGAATCGTCTACAACTTCGAGTGTAGAGTATCCGATCTTCATGAGGGTGAGTTTCAACATGACTTTCGTTTTGTCCATGTTCATTTTAAGACCCACTGTTTCGGAAGCTCTACTGAGGTCCACGAGCATTATTTCTGAGGCTGCCCATAGTCGCAGTCATGACTACTATATCCTGGATGTACTGGTCATTGATGTTGATGCCAACCCCTTTCTAGTCCAGAACCTTGAAAACATCCTCCGGTGCAGCGGTAAGCGGTAAATTGTTTCGGAGAGATAACGTCTCCCTGTCTCACCCCTCGCTGCAGACCTCGAAATCTAGCCTAGTTTCTAGGTCTGGTCCTGCAGTCGAGACTTATACAGGGTGACTGGTAATTAGTGGCCGATACCTTAACACGTGACTTTACTCATCAATTTGAACAACTTTTATTAGGGGACCAAACCAGAAATCGCGAAAAAAAAATCTGCTGTTCCCTACAATTTATGTTCGCATAACTCGTCAAAATTTAGGGATCAGCTGTTTTTGTTTCGCGATTTCACGTTTGTTCCCCTAATAAAAGTTGTTCATATTGATGAGTAAAGTCACGTGTTTAGGTATCGGCCACTAATTACTAGTCACCCGGTATAGTAGCGTGTTCATAGAAACACTTTAGCACCTCGGTGTACCGATAGTCAATCTGGCACCGTTGGAGAGACTGCAGTACAGATCGATTCGATAGAGAATTGGGCTCTATCGAATCGAAGGCTGTCTCGTAGTCCACAAACGCTAAGAGGCAGGTTATACTCTTCGGTCTTCTGTATAACCTGCCGCAGCGTATGTCTAAGGTGTTAAAGCTTTACCTTGACTTTGATGTTACATTAATATAGCATAATCGCGTGACACTTAAATTTTTGCTTAATCTTTACATTCATACAGATATGAATGGAAGGTTCCGTTTCTGACAACTAAACTATATCGCATGGAGTTAATAATGGCTGGACCTTCTGAACCATTACCTTTGCGGTACTTCCTCTGTACGGGTCTTTGTTGTCAGCGACGATTTTCGTACGGATGGATTATTATTTATTCATTTGCTATTCAAATAAGCAAATAACTATCCTTATATCTTTGCGAGGAAATTGTCTCAAATTGTAGATTTTACAATTGAATCAGACGAACGCGTCTTCAAAAATTATGTTTAAGACCGAGACAGTTGAGTAGCGACTTACTATTGCGACCAGACGAAATCTTCTGCGACAGTGCTCATATAAGCATGAGCACTGTCGTCCAGCTTAACCAACCAACGCGGAAAAGCAAGCTTGTTTTAAGTTAACACAATTTTCGAGATATAAGCAAAAGAAATGAAAAAGTATACAGTACTGGTTTTGCATCTGACGTCGAGGTGTTGGTGTGAATTTTAGTTCATGGCAACTAATAGAATTACACACAATTTTTAATCGCAATTTAGTTACACAATCAAAATTATAGGTGAAAAACGTCAAATTCAGAATAGCAAAATTGTCATTTCCACTAAATTAAAATCTCAGTGCCATCTTAGTGCTGTCAAACTTTAGTCTATTTCAAAATGGGAAATCGTCGTTTGACAGGAATAAACTAAATGGTGATTTTTAGTCTAGTTTAGAGGTATTTGTGACAGCACAAGATTTCAACATTTTGTTATAAATTCGTTCGAGTTCGAGTTCGCGAGGGTTCAACCCTCAACATGCTGAGTGCATGTGTTTAATATCAACTGTGTCCGCAATTCTTGCGCCGCACGCAATTCACAGATACGTTTTAATTTGTAGTTTTAATGTGGTATATCTACATCGACACATACGAACTAAGCATCATACTGACCATTCGAAACTTACCCATTAAACGATTTAAATGCTGTATTAAAACCAAACATTGTAAAAAAGGGTACTATAAATTTTTTGATTAGGTATTTAGAATATAAAAAGCTTGGGATTGAGCTGCTCGCTCTGCTAAGCCTAGTGCTAAAATCATAAAATCAATACCAGTATTATACTTATAAACATTACATAAAAAATGACATTATTATTTTGTAAAGTATTATATATTTTTTTTTAATTTTGTAAATGTGAGGACTAAGTGGATTTTTTTAATATTATTTTTTCTTTTTTTTTTTCTTTCTTATTTAGTTTTAATGATGGTCTGGCCCTTTGAGTAGTTTATGCGGCCTACCCGAATGTCCTTTCTTTGGTATTGTTCGTCGAGTTGAGCTCCTTAAGTTCTGGGTTGAGCTCCACGATTACTGACAAATGCTTGCACTGACAGGACAGGTCCACTCAAATCTGTGTGGTTCTTTTCTCAAAAGACGATTTCAGACACTAATCTACATGGTCCTCATTGACCAAGATTATGTCTCGACTTTAAAAGAGACTGTGACCTCTGAGTTTGTTTCGGCCTTTCTTCTCAGAGTAGTCAGATAGGAAACGCCGAACTCATCTAGCTAATTATTAATTATTTTTTTAAGATGACGTGTAAAAGTGATTCCAATATCCTATTTACAGAATAAACAATTTCATTTCATTTCATTTCATTTCGCTGACAGCTTAAGTACCGCGGTTTTCGAATGCAAACAAAAGGCGCTCGTCTCGGGGGAGTGTAATCAATGTGTCAGTAATTGTGGCGTATTACTGCGCATTTCAGGCACAACTTAGTACAACGTACCACAACATAGCACAACATAGCTCACATGCTCGGCGCAAGGAGGAAGGAAGGAAATTAAAATTCTTGTGTGAGAGCCATTATCTTAAGACCTGTACACAGAATAATAAAGTGCACATACTTACTACACAGAAATAAAGATAAAGAAGTAGTAGTGCAGTAATTATTGCCGATGCAGAAGTCACGTACTCCATCCTGAACCTCCACAGTGTACATACTACTTACTAGTGTTTGTGGTATTTCCAGTTCGTTGGCCGCTGGTCCGTCACATGCTTGAATTTCCAGTGCGTTGTGGACCTTCTGTGACTCTTGCTGTTGTATGTTGCTACGAACGTGAATTCAGAGAAGTGCAACACAGCGTGGTAAGATACGGCGCGGTGCAGCCGAACGGCAACATTCACTGCGTCCGGTGAGCCACTGGCTTCACTTACTTCACTAAGCGACTCAATCACGATCCATCCCAACTGTAAGTCCGCTCAAGGCCGCGGTACTGGACGTGGCATACACGCTATCGTGCGCGTATCCAGCGTGCTAGATGTAGTCGAACGAATTAAATGAGCGTATCTGTTTTATTTATTTAAATGCCACCAGTTTTATCAAAACGCCAAAAAATGGGATTTCTTCTGATGTCGTCAACAGCAGCAGAAGAGAGGGGAAAAAAAGTAGGAAGTGACTTGATAAAAAAAAAATCCTAAACGTGCAGAGTATACTACATACTCAAGTGAATAATATCATGATAGATTTGATGTGCCATTTTGGCGTGCAGTCAACTTGCGACACAAGCTCTAAATGCTGAATCTACTGTACAGCAAGTTTATACTTTATACAGGATCAAGCACGCACGACGTATGATTGCTCTGACGTTGTTCGCGTTATTCACTGTCTATCCGCTGTACAGCACTGACGTTGACGGTGGTAGGGGTGCTCGCTTTATGCAAAATTGGTCAAACAAATAATAATAATTTCGGTAATTATTATTATTTGCTTCATGGATTTGTTCATCGAAACTATTCACTGTCGTTTTTCGTCGTGCATCTTTCGTGACCTTGGCGAGACGTGCAGCCAGATGGACCATGAATAATAATACTTCAACCAGTAAGCGCAACTGAATTGCATAATGTACACAAAATTGTTTGCCTACTCATTATTTACTATTTTACATCGCACTGCTTGAACCGAACGATCACCTCTTCGAGTTGTGTGGTATATTGTTAATGCCGGTTCTCTACTCGGCAGGCGAACGACGACGCGCGGTGCTCGAGTGCTATGGTTCAAACAGACTGTGATTGACATCCGTGGCTCGAGACAAGTTATAATCAGAACGTGACCAACTTCAAAAAGCAACATTATAAAATGTAATAGTTTTCCCTTGTATGAGTGCATCAAGCGTATTCCGGACAGACCCCAGCCCCCGCAGGCCGCGCCGTCGGTCTAGTGCGCCACTCTTCATTAATTACCTTCAAGCGATGAACTCCACTCTCAGGCAATACTTTAGACGTTCACTTAGTGTCCAGCTTACCTCGCACATAGACATACACATTGAATAGTGCGCTCTATTAATGGACTGCAAATGCGATGTAATAAGATTGATTTATTTATTCATGTTGGTTGGATCCTGGTTCAGCACCTAAACAATGCCCTAAACGAAAACTTATCCCTAGAAAAGTGATGGTCACTGTTTGGTGGTCTAGCGCCGGTGTGATTCATCACAGCTTCTTACCAAACGGGGTGAGCATTACTGCAGATGTGTACTGTGAAGAACTGAACACAATGATGGAGAAGCTGGCACATCTCCAACCAATATTGGTCAATCGCTCGTCTCCGCTGCTCCTGCACGACCTCATACTGCACAGCAGACGGTCTCCAAGTTGCAAGAACTGGGGTTGGAAGCTCTCCGTCATCCGCCCTACTCACCAGACCTTGCACCTACAGACTACTACTTTTTCCAGAATTTGGATAACTTCTTGGCGGGAAAAAAATTCAATACCCGAGAGGCAGGACAAAATGCCTTTGAAGAATTTGTTGCCTCCCGTCCAGCTGATTTCTTTAAGAAGGGCATCAATAAACTACCACTGCGTTGGCATAGATGCATTGATTGCATGGGTGATTACTTCGATTAATACAAATAAAAAATACATGAAGTAAAATCGTTTAAATTTTTTCATACAAAACGGCAATTTCATAGGTAGCAAAGTTTACTATCGAAACTCAAACTCAAACTCAAAGCATTTATTTCAATTAAACCATTTACAGGCACTTTTGAATTGTCAAGGGGTCAGTCAGTCAGAAATATGAAGCTAGTTGCCCATTCCAAAGCGTAGGTTCCTATGGAGAAGAACGGGCAAGAAACTCCACGGACACTCTTTTAAATCATGATGTACATCATTCATGTTGAAATTATACATGTGAGACCAATGTAGAAAGACGTGCACGTAAAAAGCGTCCGTTATAAAAAGATAAAAACAATTCAAAAATTAAAATAAGCCGTGGCAGATAAGAGATGACCAGTCCCTACTGACGGCGCCCGTTCACGAACATGACGCATGGATCAGCACCGTTTAGCTCAACCATTTTGAAGGGAACTTAACGATCCAACAAACACGCCACCACCAGCGAGACATTTGAGTGAGCATGACATACTCTCAGCCGCCAGGGCACATTCAAGTCAATGAAAGACGTACTCAGTAAATGGTAGCTTCATAGAAGGTACATGGTCACAGTGCCCACACATGTGCTATGCAATTATATAATACTACGAGATTGAAGTTATACAATTCAAAGATAATTTATGCAATCTTCAGCAGCTCCGACAATATTTTCGAATGCTAAAATTAAATTAGTTTATGCGCCCTTGTGGAGCTGGACCAGCGTTGAGCCAAGCATTTTTGTCACCTATATAATCCCCCAGCTTATAATATGCTTGGTAGCATAGTGTGCGTTTTATACAAGATTTAAATTTAGTTTCATTTAGTTGTAGTATGTGGGGAGGTATTTTATTATAACATTTTAAACAGTACCCCATAAAAGATGAGTCTACTTTCGCCAGTCTGAAACCCGGTTGAACTAATTGATCCCTATTTCTAGTACTATAATTGTGTCTTTCACCTCTTTTACTGAAAAGATTAAGATTTTTCCTGACGTACATGATGTTTTCATATATATATTGACAAGGTACCGTCATGATGTTAATGTTTTTAAACAGTTCCCTTAGAGAATCGCGCCTGCGGAGGCAATATATTGCTCTAATGGCTCTTTTCTGTAGAATAAAAATAGAGTCGATATCTGCAGCCCGTCCCCATAGTAAAATACCGTAAGACATGATACTGTGAAAGTAACTGAAATAGACTAGCCTTGCGGTATCTATATCAGTAAATTGACGGATTTTTCTTACAGCATATGCTGCTGAACTTAGCCGTCCTGCAAGAGATGTTAAATGCGGACCCCATTGCAGCCTTGAGTCGAGCGTGATCCCCAAGAAAACAGTTTTATCGACGAATTCTAGTTTCTCCCTATTCAATACTATATCACAATCACTACTTTTAACATTCGGTAAAGCAAATCTTATGCATTTCGTTTTTTTCCCATTTAATACTAAATTATTTGCAGTAAACCAATTTCGGACCTGCAGTAGGGCGTTATTTACGTCGTCAAGATTTGATGCACGTCTATTTATCTTAAAAATTAGGGAAGTATCGTCAGCAAATAACACCATTTGTGGTTGGTTTTTTAATAAATGGGGTAGATCATTAATATAAACTAAAAAGAGGAAAGGACCCAAAATCGAGCCTTGTGGAACACCCATTTTTACTTTTAGACCCAGTGAATTGACACCATTAATTTGGACTTGCTGTTGTCTATCATTTAAATAAGATTTTACTAAACTGAGCGCAAGTTTACCTAGTCCGTAATGCTCAAGTTTCAAGAGTAAGGTTTCATGATTTACGCAGTCAAATGCCTTCGAGAGGTCGCAAAAGATTCCAATGGCATCTTGAGCCTCCTCCCACGCTGTAAATATGTGTTTTAATAAGGTGACACCGGCGTCAGTCGTACAACGTCCCTTAGTGAAACCATATTGTTGATCGTGTAAGATTTGGTTGGTGTTAAAATGATTAAGCATTTGATTGAGCATTACCTTTTCGAATACTTTGCTGAATACCGGCAGCACGGATACTGGTCTATAATTGTTGGCGTCTTTACTGTCCCCAGATTTAAAAAGTGGTATAACCTTACTGTATTTCATTAAATCCGGGAAGACTCCTTGATCCACACACAAATTAAATATTAAAGCTAAGTATGGTGCTATAGTCTCCATTATGGATGTACAAACTTTGATAGATAATCCCTATAGATCTTCGGTCAATTTGATTTTAATTTGCCGAAAAGCTTTAATAACTATCATAGGATTTATATGTTTAAATTGAAATTCAACCGGACAGCTTGGGACATTCGCTCTTAATAAATGAATTGAGACATCGGGTGAAGAATGTATAGTTTCCGTCGTTTTAGATGGTATATTACTAAAGAAATGTACAAATTCTTGAGCTACTTCTAAGTTAGAGCTTATTGCACCACGTGAAGTCTCCAATGTGTAATCAGTGTTTCGTACTTTTTTCCTGTTCGTTTCATTATTTATAACTTTCCAAACTGTTTTTATTTTATCTTCTGCTGATTTGATCTTATTGCTAATGTACAAGGCTTTAGCTATCTTGCAGGTATTTCTAAAAATTTTGGAATATGTAGCAACATACTTGTTGAAAGTTTCAGTGTTAATGTAAGGCTTAAGGCCATACAGCTCGAAAAGCCTTTCCCTACTTATCCTAATACCTCTAGTTGCCCAGTCACTAAATATAAAATTAGGGCAAATATACTTTGTTTTCTTTTCAAAAGTTTTATTGAATTCAGTGTGCACTACTGAAAAGAAATCCTCATACAATTTATTTGCATCGTCCATATTATGATCCAGAACATTTAACTCATTATTTAGGATACTATTGAATCTATTTAATTTGCCATTTGTTATTGGTCTAAATGGTATTTGCACTTTTTGCAAAGGTGTTTTAAACTTAAAAGTTACAGTTTGTCCACTATGATCTGACGGCAAATAATTTACGATGGCTTTAGCTAAATAATCACAATCGCAGAAGACATTATCGATACAAGTAGCAGAAGTTGAAGTTACTCTAGTAGGTTCTGTAAAAATATTAGATAAATTGAACGATTTAAAAAGGCTTAATAATCGACTGCTATTTAAAGTGTTTTCCAGAATATTAATATTAAAATCACCACAAATAATTGCGGTTTTGTTACTGGATGCAAGTTTCGCTAGGACATCTTCCATTATTGACTCAAATAAAGAAAAGTTCTCATAATTAGGGGGTCTGTACACGCACACTACAACATGCTTATCCAGCTCAACACAGGAGTTCGATGCAATGTTCAACAGATAAACCAACTATGTCATTACGTTTCTTCGTTTTTAAACAATTTTTAATCAAGATTAGAGAACCTCCACGCAGCATAGATTTACGGTTAAAACAACTGCCCATACTATAGTTCTCATAATTAATTAGCATTTGGTAATCCTTTAACCAATGTTCAGTGAAACAAACAATGTCAAACTTTGTTTTTTCTAAAAACATTTCAATTTCTAATAATTTGGAAGAAATACCTTGAATATTTTGATGAAATAATTTCAAGGCATTCTGCTGATCTCCTTTCTGGTAAATATTTATTTTAGAGCCAGAAGATACCTTGTTGTTGTTAGTTATTAGAATATTCTTACTTGTACCTTCTGTTGTCTTACAAACTAGTTTAAATGACTATCCGGAGTTGACCCCATGACCTCAATGTCATCACCAGGCAGTGAGCTCATAGTGAGTGAGGGACATGGAACCTCCTTCGTACAATCTGTATAAATATTTATAGCATTTATTCAGGCTCACCACCATATTATTAGTACTATTACTAATCATTGTGGTGTTAATAACACAAGACTTCGACATACTACCTATGTCTGAGTTTATATAAAAAGCTAATAGCCTTGCTATTATGTGTCTAAAACTAACAGGCAAATACACATTATTCCTAGTCGATTTCAAAGTTTCCACAAAAATGTTGGTGTCAAGAAATACAAGCTTGTCACTATATGACTAACCAAGAAGTGCATATGCTTATTAAGCATATGAATATAATTGTTTTGTCTATTTGTCAATTTTTCAAAATATGGGAAAGCACACAATATTATTTTACTACAATTTAACTTTAACAACTCAGTTACACAGTCAGTGATTTCTTCTTTTTTTACCTTAGAACTATTACCTACAAATACAGTAATGTTGGTTTTAGGATTATATACATTTCCTGTTACTGATGCCATTATTCGTTTGTAGGTTGACCCTGGCATACAATAATTTTGAGTAGAATAACACAGGTTGTTACTAATTAATTTACCTATACCTCTTCCTATACTATCTGAGAACATAACTGAACGATAACAATCAAGACTACTGAAAGTTGGACAACTACCAATCTCATGCTGTACCACTTGAGATAGATCTTGTACTAAACCAGATACATCTTGGTGGAGGATACAGTCTTGAGACTCAGTCTGGGACGGGTCCTCCGTTTCCTCAGGCTGGACAGCAACAGGGTTTGAAACCTTCTGACAAGTACACTGACACATAACTAACTCATTAGCAGCAAGGATATGTTCTTTAATTTGGTTCTGAGAACCCACATATTTAATGAAAAGGGAACTAAGTCTGCCCTCAAGTACCTGTATGTCGGACTGTAAGCGCTGTGTATCAATTTCATAGATGTTTTTGCTGTCTTCTAGTTTGTTTCGAGTAAAATAGGTTTCAATTCTGCCCGTTAAGCACCTGACCTGAATCCCAGCCTAACTCCTAGAGAAGTGGAAGAAGAGTAGAGCGGCCTTTACACAGCAGTGACTACTACTACTAACTAATAAAGGAAACAATCATAACTTCAAACAAGCTACTGTGTATAACGAGAGTTCCTGGCCTCCGTCTCATCTCACAAGAGGGACACAATCTTGGAAGTAGGCAGTCTAATTTGAAAACTTTTATCCGTAGCTAAGGCTTCTATAAATATGCCTGCGACTGCCTGCGAGCTACCATCAAACAACACGTATGCACAACACCGGTACTTGTCAAATAACCCTGACACCGTTGTGATCGCGACGGCAATACACATGACCGCCCCTGAGTCCCGACCTCCGCCTCCGTCCGACACATACTCTAACTTCTTATTCTTCTTAGCATGTCGATGGCAAATACTAGGTAACTAATTATTACTATTTTATCTATTTATTTTGCACTTATCTCAGATACCCAAAGAACAATGCCTGGCTTGTCGACTTAACTTAAAACGCATTCAATAATTAGTTATCAACGAACTGACCGCACGTCTATTAGCATAGTTCGGTAATGTCTGTCTCTTTATCTATGCTTTGTTTACGCGCAAACAAGGGAACGTTTGCTCCTGCGCGTATCGCTACTAATGACAGTGCGCCGCGCGCCCTATTAGTGCTACTACATAATAATACATGATTGATAAAAGTCAGCGCTCTGATATTACTACCCCGACTGGCTGAGCACGATATTAATTTGAACTCTTTTCATACAACCCTCCAAGACTTGCTGATAAAGAACCCTGTTTGGTTTGAATTGTATGTGTATCGACTTTCCGTATAGCCCTTCACTACTAACACGGATACTGGTTTACCGGCCCGAACCCCAACTAGACTGGGGCTCCTATTAAACGCTAAGTATCCGTAACATTTGGCGTCAGCGTAGTCACCACAGAGTACTTGAAGCTGCAGCGAGGGTTCCAGAGAGACAGTACATTCAAATCTGTAAAAACAATACTTATCCCCTCTTGTTTAATTAACGTTAGGATTAAGTTTTTAATTTCATACTTTGTTGTGTAGACTCAAATCTTTTATGGTTTATTCTAAACGAGTAAAAATGTTTGTTTTTGTACACCATAATTAATGGCAAAACATGCAGATCTACCTGTTATTTTAAGACCTTGCACATATTATTTGATGTATAGGTACTCATGTTTTACAATAAATATATTATATTCTATTCCTACAACATTCGTGTTGACGCGGCGCGTCGGATAGACCGATACTAGAGGTGGCTGAAATTACCGGCGGCCTTTTTTTTGTAGGCAATTTTCAAATAACTTCTCCCGCTCTGGGCGAAACGGGAGGGCGTGTCAAATTCTTACTGACTAAAACCCACCCGTCTTCCTTCAGTTGCCTGTATGTTGCCAGGGGCCGCGGTATTCCTTTCAGACTTTCCCGCGACCCCGGCAGGCATCGGTCCTAGCGGACCCCGTCAGTTGTGCTGACATAACTTTGAGGCGCGCGTCGAACACAACGCGCCGTCGACCCGGTCTGGTCCTTATCGGACGGCGAGTTACCCATTGCTCACCGTTCGCAGACCCGCGCCTACGGTGGCCGATCTTTCCGGATCTCATGAAACACAGTAAATTATTAATAATAATAAGCTGGCAACACCAACGTCAACAAAACGTCTTAAAATTTTATTTATCACATTTTTATCATATTTAATCATATCGTAATATCTTTCGACGCAATTTAACAGTTTTTATCAGCAAAAAAGAATCCGGAAACAAACCAGAAAACCAGAAAACAATCACATTCCTAAAAAGAACAAAACACATGAATCAAAAACTGCCGAACAAGAGGTGACATCAGCTGTCATGTCACCTCCGATAAAACGAAAAAAAATGATGAAGAAATATTTTGAGAAATGTTAAAACGATCAGCCGCACGTAAAGCACGCCCACCACCTCCGGACTCGTTGCTCAGCTCCGCCTCGCCGCCGTCGGTACCCAGCCCCACTGTGAGCGCTGTGATGACACCGACCGCGGCAGTTGCGTCGAGCTCGAGCGACGAGTATTTCTCTCCGCCCACGACGCCACCACCTGCTCGTCGACGGGGAGGACGCCGGCCGCCGGACGGCTTAGGACCTCGAGGCCCACCGGCCTCTGATAGGGTCCCAGCTCCCCGCGGAAGTGTGCAGCGCATGAGATGGACACGATCTATTAACGATAACGTCATGCGCTCATACTATGGGGCTACAGAGGGGGGAAACAACCTGACCGCGTACCGTGTCCGGATGCTCTCTCTTTTTCAGGTGCTTGAGCCAGCTGTCAACGTTTCGGCACAACGACTATCGGATCAGGTGCGGGTCATCCAGCGTAATCATATGTTGGATAACACTGTACTTGATCGCCTGCGAACTGAAATGCAGAGTAGCCATGTCATCCCCCGTCGCAGAGTGTTATAGTACCACCACAGCTCACTCCAAGTCATGCTGACGAGAGGATTGATGACAGGGCTACGAACGTAAGTACCCAATGCAATGAGGAATTGAGGAGTGCTTTGGAAGTTGCGATTCGGGATTATCGTTTCATGTCGCCCGAACTTAGACCACGCTTACCTCGTTTGCCCATGCATAACAAAAATAGGGCGCTGGTGGCGGCTCTGGATTCGCAGCTATCAAACTATTTTGATAACTGCGAAAACCTCACCAATACTCATTCAATTCTGTACTGCGCGGCTGTAGCGGCATGTCGTGTAGCTCACGTCAAATTTGCAAATGACTCTAGAGCTACACGACCTAAATCAGCCGTACCAGCTTGGCAATGTAGAATTGAACAGCGTATTGGTGGGGCCAGAGCGCTCATTAGCAAACTTATCTGCTTCAGGGAGGACAATACTCGTCCTAGAGTGATGCGCTTTGTGAGGCGGGCGTTTTCAGAGACTGATATTGGCCCTGAGGACTATGTGTCCCGTGTCACAGAGCGCATCGACTTCCTGAAGCAGAAAGTGTATGCATGGGCGAACCGTATTCGTAGGTATAAGCGGCGAGTAGAGCGATACACTCAGAATCGCACCTTCCAGAGTGATGAAAGGTGGGTTTATAGGGCTTGGGAGCGACCGGACCAAGGTGTGGTTGACACGCGCCTTCCAGATGATGTTGTCATGTGTTCTTTCTGGCAAAGTATCTGGTCGGCGCCTGTCAGCCACACCGAAGGTGATTGGACTCGGGAAGTCGAGCGAGTCTGCGATCCAATACCAGAAATGGGGGCTATTACCATCTGCCCCCAAGATGTAGCTCGTGCAGTTCGTCCGTTGCCTAACTGGAAGTCTCCAGGGCCGGACGGGCTGCACAATTTCTGGATAAAATGGTTCATAAGATCGCACGCTCGCTTGGCGGTTCAGTACCAGACTGTTTTGGAGTCTGGTTCGCTACCCCAGTTCCTAACGACAGGAGTTACCCACCTGCTCCATAAATCGGGTAGCACCGCGGACCCCAAAAATTATAGGCCGATCACGTGTTTACCGACGGTCTATAAAGTCCTTACATTATTTGAGAGCTAAAATTAACAAACATATAGACACCAACTCCATCATGTCTGCCTCTCAAAATGGGTGTAGGAACGGATCCCGCGGTACTAAGGAGCTACTCCTCATTGATATGGCCATTAGCCAACAGGTTCGCTGTTCCCGAAAAGATCTGTCGACATGCTGGATAGATTATAAGAAGGCCTATGACTCGGTGCCACATACATGGCTCATAAGGGTGCTGGAGTTGTATAAAGTAAATGCAACTCTGCGCACCTTCCTGATGTCGTGTATGGGGCAATGGAGGACGGTCCTTCACTATCCAGGGTGTCGAAATATCCAAAGGAATAGCGAGCCGATAAGGATCGAGCGAGGCATATTTCAGCGCGATATTTTGAGTCCGCTGTGGTTCTGCTTGGCCCTGAATCCTCTACAAGTCTACATGGATGACCTAAGACTCTTTGCCTCCAACAATTTGCAACTGATGGAGCTACTTAAAGTAACTGAAACTTTCAGTAGCGCCATCAGGATGTAATTTGGTGTGGACAAATGTGCGGTCATGCATATAAAGCGAGGGCAGATTGTGGAATCCGTGGGAACCCAACTCTCGGATTCCATTACCCTTCCGGTCCCGCATGACGAGAACCTCGTGAAAGCCGAGAAAGATAAACAAATTAAGTATCTTGACTTGGCTCGCGAGGTTGTCGACATGTAGGATGTGGACTCAGCGATCATTGTGCCGATAGTCATATCAGCCAATGGCTTAGTTGCCAAGAGCCTCGACCAACACCTAAGGAGGCTCTCGTTGGGCAGCTGGATTAAGGGCTTGATTCAGAAAGCGGTACTCCTGGACACGGCTCGCATTTTTAGGAGGTTCCTCTCTCCGGAGCCCTGACCGCCGGTAGCTTGGACCCTGTTCTCGATACCGGTGGGCTACTATTTTTAAATGTTTTTATTTTTTTATATACTAATATTTAAAAATGTAATAAATAAGTATTTAAATGAAATAATAATAATGTTTATTTCCAGTAAAATGTTTACAAAGGTTACAAGTACAGTAATATGGTACAACATAAAGTGCATTGAGTATTACCTCCTGGCACCCAAACTAGGTTTATAGCCTGTGACTTGGGGACCAGTGATTCCATAAGGGTAGATGATCAAAATGTTTTAGTAAAACTGTTTTCACCAGTAACATGGTTGACATAACAATATAATTATTATTTAAGTGTATATAAAAAAATAAAAGTAAAAATAATTAATAATAAACTGTTTGTGAGTGTTTGAGTTAGAGTGAGTTGGTCGTGGTAGTAGGTATGTTGTGTATGTGTAGGTAATGTGAAAGTGCGGTTTATGTATGGTGTGAATGTGTCCTGGTAGGTGTAGTAGTGGTGGATGTGTGAGTAAGTGTGAAAATGGGGGGAGTATAGGAGTGTTTGTGTGTGAAAATACTTGAATAAAAGGAGATCTGTCTTAAGCATGTGGTATGAGAAGTTTTTCGGTATCGTCATATGATTTCTCAATTAGCCATTCTTTAACTGTGCTTTTGCATTGGTGATAATTTAAACTGTAGATATGGAGAAATTTATTGATTTTATTATATAGAATATAGCTGAGGTAGGTGAATTGGTGTTGTGCGAAGGTGGTTTTGTGTCTAACTGGTGGAAGGGCAATGTCTGCGCGACGTTTAGTACTTGCTGTGAAGGGCAGCCGATGTTTCCTTAATACACATTGTAGCACATATAAGCCTCTCACTGTCAGAACCCTGCTTTCCCTAAAAAGTTCCAAAGTAGGGTATCTATAGGGCTTGCAGAACATAACTTTGAGAACTGCTCTCTGACCTCTCTCTAATTTCAGAAAGTATGTTTTGCATGCGCCACCCCAAGCCGGCAAACAATATAGGAGAAGAGACTGACAGAGTGAATAATAGACCATCATAAGAGTTTCCGAGTCAGCCGAACAACGGAGTTTCTTAAAGATGGAAATGAGTTTACGTTCGGATGACTAGATTATCGATATGACTATACCGGTGTTTGTCAATTTGCACGCCCAAATATTTTATACAAGATGTGGTTGCCAGAGTGAGACAGGTACAGCAGGAGTCTTGAGAACAACTATGTACCTTAACAATAAGCGTTATGATTGGCTGAGTCTTATTACTTAAAGAAAAAGAAACAAGCTTCGTTTTTTCTGCATTCAGGGTCAACTAATTATTGCTTAACCAGTTCATGACAATGTCCAACACCATCTGAGCATATTTTCCTGTTTCACTCCAATCATTCCCATGAACAAGTAGGGCTGTATCATCAGCATAGGTAAATATGAAGCAGTTAGTTAATGGAAGTGAACACAGATCATTATTTACATTAATGATCTTTGATGAGGAACAAGGTTGGACCTAGAATGATGCCTTGAGGGACGCCGTATTCTATCCTAGCTTTATCGCTTATTGCCTCATCAAATTGAACATGTTGGAAACGATTCTCCAGATAACTTGAAAAAATGTCAAGTGCAGGACCACGAATGAAACGAATTAGATCCTTTGTTCAAATCCGGTGATAGTAAAGAACCCAACAATTATAGGCCTGTGGCAATTCTCCCAGTTCTCAGTAAGATGTTTGAAAAGTTGATGCTCAATCAAATGTTACGTCATCGTAATAAAAATTCCATCTTTCATTTTCAACAGTACGGTTTCACCAAAGGGCATTGTACCACTGACGCGGGTGTCACCCTAATAAAGAACATTTTTAACGCCTGGGAAGAAACACAAGATGTCATTGGAATTTTTTGCGACGTTCTTTGAAGGCGTTCGATTGCGTAGACCATGAGCCAGTTCTGCTGAAACTGTAGCACTATAGGATTAGGAATACAGCTCTTGATTTGCTAAGATTATATCTGAAAGATAGAAAGGTTAAAATTCAAGTCAACGGCACAAACACATTAGGGTCTGAAATGGTAATTAAATGGGCGTTCCTCAAGGTTCGATATTGGGTCCATTCCTCTTTTTAGTTTATATTATTTACCCCAATTATTTCAAAATCAACCAAAGATGGTGTTATTTGCAGATGACACATCATTGATCTTTAAAATAAACCGACAAAAAAAGTAACAATTCTCTTTCTAAAGTCTGCTCCAAAAGGGCACAAGCTCCATTGAAACGGCCAGTATTCGAAGCTGTTATATCGCAACATATTATTTGTACCTTGTCATAAAGGTTCCAATCATAGAGAGCAGTTCAGACGGCTTTAGCTTGATGTTTACCAGAAGAACTCTCTAGTTTTGTTACTGCAAGAATCTGTTCTTTGTCGTCAAATAAAGCGATAACTGGCAAGCGTTCTTCTTTTGAAGTTCGCATATTCAAGCCTGATAAATAATTTTCCATCCCAATTGACTGTGACTGACTACGTCAGGTACATTGTTCTGAAAGTCAGTTTTTATTGCTTCTGCCCTGTATTTTCTCGTCTGAGTACGAATTTGCTGGATCGAGGATTTGTTAATGGGAAATCATCGCTGCTGAGACGCTTCTTCGACCGTATGAAGAATGCAAACTGAGTCTCTTATGCTTAGCTGGCATCGATCTAGAGCTATGACAGTTTTAGATGTTATCAGATTCTTTCTACCTCTTTTTGAACTTGTTTCAGGGCAGGGAATCTCTGGCAAGCTGACTTCAGAATTCAGAATCGATTCATCGTCTGAATCTTGTGGATGTTCCAAGTTATGTGAAGTAGAAGTCGATGCAACAGCCAATAACTCTTTTTGTCTAAGTTTTCTTTCCTCTTCGTCTAATCGTCTTTGTCTACCTCTTTCTCCTTTGTCTGTCAACTTTTTGTCTACACCAGTTAAGCAGGTCGACCTGGCTCTCTGCTTTTTCAAAAATACTTTGTCTCCCTTTATTTTCATTCTATTTCATCTATTCGCATTTTCAATATTAAATAAGTTATCAAGGTTTCAAAATTATTTTCACGGTTCTTGAAAGTGTCCTGAGATTTTTTACAATTTTTCTGCAGTTCTCTCCAAACATGTTATAAATCAACAAGTTTCTTCACGCAGTTAGGAAATGTCTTTGTGGGAATTTTTCACAAGATTAGCACTTTCACTGACAATCAGCTAAACTTCGCGAATATTTTAAAACACGACAGCGAATACTTGTCGAATAGATGATAATTTTGCACCATTTATTTGATAGCTAGGGAGTCCGATATGACAATATTTTATTAAAACCTCCGTAATTCAATCGATATCATAATCTTAAAATCACGCATGAAATGACAAATAAAACACGTAGTTACAGGTCGCAGTGCAGTACCCGCGCAACTTGTATGAACAAGTTGAAATCGCAAGTCGGCACGGGTTAACGTTCACAAAACGGGCTAATATTTTTTTCTAGACTATATTGGGTTATAACGAAACTTTCAAGAAGGTATGCTTAAAAAAAAAACAAACTTGAAATTTAAGGGACACTCTCTGAGCACCATCACATAATTAATTTATCTGTCATTGCTTCATTTTTCATTCTTTTTACCTATCGTGGTATAGTAATCTTATTCTAGGTGCATCGTCTTCACATATCATTATTTATTTATTTATTCAGACAAAGTCCATAATTGTTAGTCACAAAAAAATATCTTACAAACTATGTTTAAAAATATTTATGTAAAGAGCTTAATTTAAGTTTATTTACATATAATATCTTCTATCTAATTATTTAATAAAAATAGCAAAATTATACACAAACTTAACTAAAACTATTGAAGAACTAAAATATAGCATCGAAAAATACATCCGCATCGCTGTCGACTGGTAATGTACCCAAGAGACTGGCCGCATTGCCACGTTGTATAGCAATGCTTAGCCTCTGCCCAAGGTAAAAACCAGCCCTTGGGTCACGGGAAGTGTCAAATAGCCGTTTTGATATTTCATTGAAGAGGCCGTGAGCACTCGGACCCCACGGCCCGAGGGTTTCAACCCCAAACGGCTCGAAAATATAATTACCTGTAAGGTTATTATACTTACGCCGCTTGAGGTTTTCTGCAGCGGCAGCACTAGCACAGCATGCCTAGCCAGAAAGATAGGATGGCGCAAGAGTGTCGACACAGGTTGCATCCCACACTAAAGGCCTACCCACCTTCCATGGAGATAAAGACATACCGTCCGGTCTCTTGCCATCGTCGCGTGCCAAGCCATTGGGTTCTAGTATAAAATAGCTGGAACACCGGCGGTAACAAGAGCTCGTCGGATAAGGTCGTTAATGTTCGCGTGCCGCGCTAAGCGACCCGCACTTCGGCTGCAAGACCGGCCGTGATGTCCGAGGCTGTTGACAACTTCGCCACAGTGACAGCGATGAGGAGAACAACAAGGAGATCCTAGTCGAAGGGAAGCAGCGAGGCGGAAGGTAGTGTCGTCGAGCAAAGTGCCTATGTTAGACGACGGTACATGAACACATACATGAACGGTGCATGAAGCTACAGACCCGATACCCATTTACCCACAGCCAGCAGGCGCGCACGCTCCGCAGTGGTAGCAGACGTGTTAAGTAAATTGTTCTGTACTACTCTGCAGAGCGGCTCATCCCACCGCCTTTGGAAAGATGGATAATCGGGTACATCTGAGTTCGGGCAAGCGAGTCTCCAGGCATCCATAGCCTCGGTGAAGCACGGCACATCAAAATCAATCAGTGTGGAGGCTAGAATTTTCCTGATTAATTTCTCAGTGCCGTGGACCGACGATATGAAAGCCGGTAAACTAATACTAGAAATTTTGCGGACGCCGAGGCCTCCCATACGAATGGGAAGAGTAGCTTGCGCCCAAGCTCGGTCGTCCATGGCCACATTTAAAATTGAAGTTAATGTGTGTTTGATAATTTGGTCCATTTTTTCTAAAAGGTGAGTGTGCTTCCATAAATGGGAAGCGCGAAGAAAATATGTTAATTTAGGGCCAAAACAGCAGTAACGAATTAGGGTGATGGCCGAATGCATATTAATTTGTAACAATCTTTCCGAAACGTCGTTGAAATTTTGTATTTTTTCCTCAACAAAAACGGGAAAGGAATTCTCGAAGATTGGAGACCCAAGGAGACGAAGAGAGCTTTTTTCAATAATTTTAATTTCTGGAGCTATGGCGTTAAATTTGGGAAGTGTCAGTTGTCTGTGGGTACTTTCCGCTAAGTAAAGTTCACATTTCGAAAGGCTGAGATCAAGGCCAATGGAATGAAGTTCGTTTTTTAAGAAATTTAGGTCATTTAAAACAGTTTCTACATCGCCTCCTAAGGTTCCATCATCAAAATACCAAACGTTAAATTTTGAATTTAGTCGTCTAATAATTGGGTGAATGGCTAAACTAAAAATCACGGGCCCGAGGGGGTCACCTTGTTGACAGCCAACAGCAGATTCCAAAAGGTTGTCCCGATACAGTCATTTAGAAGGGTGTCTGTAACATTGCCAAAGGAAAGTATAGATTTGGGGTATTTCTTTTTTAGTTTCTGCCAGCAAGGTGTCCCTATTAACAGAATTTAAGGCATTCTTTATGTTAACCTTCAGGATGACCTCTCCTTTACCAAAATTTGGGTAGGAAAAAAAAATAAAAAAATGAAATTCATTTTTCGATGCTATATTTTAGTTTTTCAATAGTTTTAGTTAAGTTTGTGTATAATTTTGCTATTTTTATTAATTAATTAGATATAAGATATTATATGTAAGTAAACTTAAATTAAGCTCTTCACATATCATTATATAATAAATGTATACAAGATATTGTCAAACATTTTAAAAGAGTAACGTTGGAGTTTCTTGCCCATTCTTCTCCATACGAAAACTACCTTTTGGAAGGGGCGACTAGAATCAATTATTTTTTTTTTTTGTAAATTTTAAGTGCCTTTTATGTGCCTAATTGAAATAAATGATTTGACTTTGACTTTGGCCAGAAATCGGCCTAGGATTCCCGACGCCCAGGTCGTCTCCTGCGGTGGCTAGGGCCGTGAGGGCGCGAATTTTGCCTCTCCCTAACGCGTTCCGCCACCTCCTTCGCGAGCATTACTGCTTCGACGTCAGACGCCGCCGCCGATAAGAAAATAACCGGCGCACACCGTATGCACTTCAATGCAAACACGACTGAAGTTCATTATCGATGAGTTCTACATATCTCTATAGTAGAAACGACCATACGATCATACCTACATAACTAGAAATTGGGCAATCGTCAAAGACAGCTTTACAAACTCTTGGTCGATGGCTCATCGCTAGTTGCATTTGATATAAACCCCCGTGCAGACTCGCGTGCGATGTGTGTAGTAGACTCGTGTGTGTATTGTGTGTCGTGCGCGCCGCCGGTCGCCGCCGCCGCTGCTCTAGCAGGACAATTTAATTTCCTGGCACGCGCCGCGCACGCTCAGCATTACAAAAATAATCGTTTCACTTCGCCAAACATTTCGATTTAATGGAAACGTCATCCACCGCGTCACTCAGTGTGCGCCTCTGTGCCTGCGCTCTGTGAACTCTGCCGCAAGTACCGAGTGCTGCTGATACGCAGACGTGATCACGTGACGCCGGCAGCACCGCGGGACATACGCGATAAGTAGGTACCTGCAATTTTCAAACTGAGGCAGCAGTAGAGCCCTCAAGATCAGAAACAGATCGCGGCACGTAAGTTCAATTAACGTGCCGCGATCAGTCTGGGTTGTAATATCGAGTTGTATTTGTCACCGAAAGGCCAACGCAGGCAATGCCGGTAGTTGTTCCCACCTCACGATAGCTGCGCGTTGCACTCGCGCAACGCATAGCTATCGTGAAGTGGGAACTAAGTTTGCGCGACATTGAGTCCTTTGCATTAAATTGTCCTTTCCATTAAGTGCCTTTAAGATTTACGATCATGTAATGAAATCCCTAAATCTCCTCTAGGCTGATCGCCATCAATTAGCCATCAACGTCGGCCACCCACCGCGATACTCATTGCTCTTAGATACAGTATACAACCTACATTATATTTCATTGGTATTGAAAAGGAGATATGAAGGAAGTTGAGATATGATCTAAAAAATTAGACATATTTTTTTATCTAAGAATATGAAAAATCACTTCAATTCTCAATCTGGAAGCGGAGAAATATGAGAAAGATAGTTTTCGTGAGATTATCGATTCAATAATCGATTACACAGTTACGAAAATAAAACTTTTTCACTAAACAATTAACTCAAAGTAATTAAATGCAGTATATATTATATGCAATATAGTGCATATAATTACAGTCATATTAATAAATCAAATATCAATTAATTACTGAAAAACCAATATTAATGATTATCGATTTCATATCGATTCAAATCTCTATTATATTTTTAGTCTATGTCACTGACATGACAGCTGACTGACATTGACACAGTTGCCGACTGTTCTTGTTTGCTCACTCGTTTAGTGTTTTCCGATGCGTTTTGAGTGCTTTCCCGATTATTCGCCATTTTTCACGACCACTGCTTTGTATTTTACGGATTCTGACCCTGCCTACCTTGTACGACCCTTGCTTTCACCTTGGACACCGAAGATCGCTCACACGTTTGACTTGGAATTGTTATTTTGGATTTTACCGCCGGCTTGTGGATTGGATATTATACCTATGGATCGCTGTGTGAATTGTGGGATATTTACTGGTCACTGCAATACACTGGGCCGACGACCCTTACACGATGAAACAATTCTGTCAGTGATTCGGCAATGGCTTAGGGGTCGCATACAATCCCGACATATAAGTCGAAAAACATATTTTATTTATATTTTAGTCGACGGCTCTCGTAGAGGAAGGGAGGCTATAGTAATGCATTACTGTAATTGTATAGTAGGGAAACGAACTGTAGGCTGTTGCGCTCATATAATGTGCATTATATGGTACCTCAGCTGGGCTAGGTACCAAGATCATATAGTACCACCTGCACAATTTCTAGACGACATTTTAATTATAATAGAGGACGAATAAAACACAATATTAAATGATTTTTTATTTTATTTTAGACATCCTTTCCCTATCTCCTTACCTGTTACCTACCTATCGCTTGAAGTCGTTGACGTTCATTAATATGATATTTCAAACATTTTCTAGTAAATATAATAACTATTAGTGCAAAAGAACACATTTTGCACTTCAGGAATCAGCTGTTAGTTATAGATTGTAACATAACCTCACTTTTACTTTTTAATCTCTTTATCTCTTATATCTCTGTTCTCAGATTGACAAAATCCGCAGAATGTTCAGTGAAAGGTTGATAATATATACGCTATTAATTGACACCACTTTCATCTTCTTACACCTAGGCCCAAGATTGTATGTAATCGTTTCAGTCTCCTTTATTTATAACCTATACCTATAATAAAACAGTAGAATCCGGTGTCTGTCTGTCTGTTTGTTTGTTCGCGCATATCTCCGGAACTACTGAACTGATTTTCATGTAGTTTTCACAGGCAGACAGAATTTGGAAGCGAATATTAATTAGGCTTTGTTTAATTAAAATCGAATGTTGCAAAAAAGTTATCGTCATACAAGACGGTATTCTGTTCACGAAACGTTGTGCACAATTTATTTATTTTATTATTTATGTACACACAGAAAAATAGATACAGATAAGACATAATCATAACTCATAATATGAGTACAAAGGTACTGCTTATTTCTTAAGAAATTTCTTCCAGCAGACCTGCGATAGGAGAAATGAGAAAGAAATGTAGACAATAGTGTGTGAGAACAAGAAGAGAAAAACAACTAAAATATTGATATAAAACAATAAAATATTAAACTAAAATATTGAAATAAACCTACACGTATAACGACACATAGGGTACTTATAATCCAAATTAATTATTCTTTTTTTTTAATTTATTGCCATCAAGTACGAAGACGATGCTTGTGCAGTCTATACTGGAAATTTATAGCTTGTGTGTATGTGTAACTTGACTGTAGGTAATTGTTTGTACCTACTCTCTGAGATCGCTAGCTTTACTATCTGCTGAGTGCCGACACTGTGAGTACTGCAACGTTATAATAATACATAATTATATCAATAATTGAATACTTTGCAAAATGGTGCCCTTCAGTCACAGTGAGACGTTGAGCTCCAGTTCGGCTGTACAAAGTAAGAGTGAATTACGTGTCAATTCGCTGATAATATCTGTGTTAGCCACCAAAAATAGAGAAAAGTTACACGCAGCTCTGTACATAGTCGTTTACTTGACAGTGACGCTGCGTCTGCGGCCTAACGAAAAGAAATCGGAATGTTTTTTGTGTCGGAGCGACAACGGGCGAGGTTTGAGGTGGAGCCGGTGTCAAGCGGTTCGTGACCGTTACCGGCGCACGAACCCGCCTGGCCCTCACCGGCGCGGCTGCGGCGTCAGCCGACTTAGCCAACACCCGCGAGTACTGGGACTACTGGGGGAGCAGCAACAGCTTGGAATGTTACAATTTAAATCCAACGTTTGTTTTGCATGGAGCCTGGTTATTTCATGTGCTACAATATACTAAGTTCAGTCGAAATAGTTTGCCGAGAACATTGGCAGCCGCACCGATCAGCATCGCCCCCTACCGCTCCGCGCCGCACTCGTGTCTCGCCATACCGCAGTCCTGCCGCCGCTCGCAGCAGTTCTAGCGACAATATGCATTGTGTTGCAGCAGGATAATTGGAAAAATCGAATCTTTTCAAATATCCTAGGATTATTGCTAAGGACCGGATTAAAAATAAAAATTAAAAAAAATAAAAAAGCCTTTTATTTCTCGTAGATTTTACAGCTATCCATTTCGTTACTAATATAAATCTGCAATATATATCAATCTATGTATAATAATAGCAGTATTACAGTACATCTTTACTTATCTGTTTCTAGCAACTTTTTATTAAAACATTGTTTTTTACTTCTAGTATTAATATTCTTATTTTAGTACCTATTGTTAGTTTTAAATTTATTGTATTAAAGTATTAGTATTTTTGTTAGTAATTATTAATATTAATCTACATCTACAAGAACCCCAGGGTGGGTAAAGGCCTCCTCCAAAGATCTCCATTTATCTCTGTCCTGTGCTACTTGTCTCCAAAAAGGACCGGCTGTTCTTTTAATTTCGTCTTCCCAACGTGTTAAAGGTCTCCCTTTATTTCTTTTGCCTTGTGGGCCGCTCCAGTCTGTCAACCTCGCGGTCCATCTCTGGTCTGTGAGTCTCGCAATATGACCTGCCCATTTCCACTTTAATTTTTGTGCATAGCTCAGAGCATTTGTTGCCTTGGTTATTTTTCTTATTTTGGTGTGTCGTATTTTATCTAGTTTTTTTATCTTGAGCATACTTCGCTCTAGTCCTCGTTGGCAGGTATTAATTTTATTTTTAACTTTGGCGGTAAATTTCCATGTCTGGCAGCCATACGTCAAACATGGTAATAAACTTGAGTTCATTATTTTGGTTTTCATAGTTATTGGCATATTACTTTTGAATATTTCTTTCAGACTCCAGAATTTATTCCATGTATTTTGTACCCTTCTTTCTATCTCTAGTTCGTTGTTTCTTCTATCAAAAACTTATTTTCTTTCCTAGATATATGTAGTTTTCGGCATGCTCCAGTAGTTTGTTATTAAATCTTATTGGTATTTTTAAGCTATTAGTCATTGTCATCGTCTTTGTGAGATTCATAACCAGGCCCACTTTTATACTAGCTGCACCTAAGGCTTCGATCATGAGCTGCAGCTGAGAGCTTGTCTCTGACAGGAGCACCAGGTCGTCGGCAAATCTCAGATGGCTTAGGTACACGCCTTGTATGTTTAGTCCAGATTTTCTCCAATCTAGCTTGCTTATGATTGATTCAAGGATGGCTATAAATATTTTTGGAGATAGCGGGTCGCCCTGTCTTACTCCCCTTTCTATGGGAAAACTTGGGCCTAGGGTTTCTAGTTTGACTCTGCCCTTATTATTATGGTATATACTCTTGATGACTTTTATGTATTTTTCTTCTACTCCTTGTTCCTGTAAGCTTTCCCATATACTCGTGTGTGAAACCGTATCAAATGCTTTTTGGTAGTCAATGAAAGCAATATACAGGGGTCTCTGTTGCTCTTTATACTTTTCGATAATCAGTTCTAGGGTGTGGATATGGTCGATTGTACAAAACCCTTTCCTAAAGCCTGCCTGCTCTATGGGTTGTTTTGCTTCCAGCGCAGTACTGATTCTGTTGTTTACAATAGAGGAGAAGAGTTTGTACATACTAGGTAGCAAACTTATTGGTCTATAGTTGCCAATATTCTTTGGGTTGCCCTTTTTATAGATAAGTATGATATTTGATTCAGACCATTGTGAGGGTGTTTCAGAGTTTCGTAGTATCAAATTGAATAGTTCAGCTAACGGTAGAGCCAAAGTTGTGTGTGCTATTTTCAGCGCTTCGTTTGTGATGTTATCGGACCCAGGACTCTTTTCTAGTTTCAATGACTTTAGTGCCTCAATTATTTCTAATTCATTTACTGGATTAACGTAACTTTCACTGCCTGATTTATTGTTTAAGTTTGAAAAGGTGGTTGATTCGGTTTTGTTGCTATATAGATTTCTGTAGAATTCAGTTGCCGCAGCACTGATATCGGTTCGTTGATACAGGTCTTTATCCATCTTTCTCAAACCCTCTATCCAAGTTTTGTTTGTTCTGAGTTCCTTGTAGGCCTTCTTTGTACTTCCCGTGTGATGTAAATGTCTTTCTATAGTATCTTGTCTATACTTTGCATAATCTTTTCTTATATATTTATTAGCTAGGACCGGATTATCGGAAGGTTTTTGTAATCAGATTATCAGGACAACGACGTGAACGTTATGCACTGACGGATATGCTTAGTGGTTAACAGCTACATTCGAGCTATGGTTCTGACAAACCAGAATTAAGATGTTACTAATTGACTCTCAGATTGACCAATCATCATAATCCTGTCCTATCATCGGTATTTTGCAGTAATTCTTGGATTTTCGCAGATTCGATTTTTCCAATCGTCCTGCGACATTATGCATGCAACACAACAGTAAGCATAGCGGTTGGTTTTGTTTTTTTTTTAAATGAAATGAAATTGTTTATTCTGTAAATAGGATATTGGAATCATTTTTACACGAAATATTAAAAAAAAAATTGCTATATGAGTTCGGCGTTTCCTATCTGACTACTCTGAGAAGAAAGGCCGAAACAAACTCAGAGGTCACAGTCTCTTTTAAAGTCCAGACATAATCTTGGTCAGGCCATATGAGGACCATGTAGATTAGTGTCTGAAATGGTCTTTTGAGGAAAGAACCACACAGATTGTACGGCGCACGGTTCCGTATCTCAAAAGGAAAAAACTGAGCCCTTATAGGATCACTCGTGTGTCTGTCTGTGTGGCTGGCTGTCTGTCACAGCCGATTTGCTCCGAATCTATTGGACCAATTTAATTGAAATTTGGTACACATATGAATTTCTGTGACCCGGATGTGTTACGTAAATAAATGAATTTTGAATATGGAGGTCACTTTTCGAGGGTAAATTGGAAAATTACAAAAAAAAAGTTTTGCAATATGTACCGTGTGGTAGGGCAAATGAAAAGGCTTGTTATGAGGATCACACATTTTTTTTTTTTACTTAAAGTAACTATATTTAAGAAAATCGATAAAAATTGACAATTAAATACTGAGAATAGTTCTTTACTCATAGATTACAGGAAAACCTATAAGAAGTCTATGGTCTTAAAATAACATGGTCAATCTCCCAATATTGTGCGTACACACATACATTTGCAGTTGGAATGTATGGGGGAACATGTTTTTCAACTACAATGTTCTTGGAATAAATTCATTCCAACTACAGACCCTTCATTGTGCGTGGTCTGACACGCACTTGGCCGGTTTTTTTTATGGCAGCATTTCGGTTGAAATATTCACAGAACACCATACTATAAAAATTAAAGCTTATCCTTAAAATATGTCACGGATAAACACCCCTAGTGTTAACCCTTGTGCACCCTTAAGCCGTTTCCTCATTGGTCGGTGTGGTATCGTTTCGGTACCGTTTCGGTGCTGCTTAAGTTTCCTCATTGGTCGGTAAGCACTCAGTACTGAAACGGTACCGCACTGGTTTCATTTAGAATTACAAATTAAAATTAATTTTATTGGTCTCTCGTACAAATAAAATTAATTTGAATAGACCAAAATGTTTGCCTTAACGTTTTACGAATAGAACCTTTTAAAATCGATAGATTTGGGTATTCTGAAATTCAAAAATCCTAATTTCAGAAATTCTCCACGTCACATCTGACCTGACCGCACTTTTAAATATATTATGTCAAAAAAAATACCGAACTGTTTCATAGCAATTTGTCTGATTTTCAGAATGTAGTTGGACGATAGATTTTACATACCGAAAACACAATTTTCAGAAACCAATAGCGTCACACGTACCCAGGAGACCATTTGAGAGAATTAAATATGAGGCAAAAAATAAAACCCACAGCAACCCGCCTGAAAATCTTATTTCCATGTGAGCATTGGTCAGTTGATGCGAATAAATCATTTTACACAAGAAAAAATGAGCATCTTATGTGTTGAAACCCTTTTAAACGTGTTGAAGAATTTTTGCGATCGGTAGCAAAGCATTCTGTCTGTCAGGTTGTCCAGATGTAATCAAAAATTATATCAGACAAATTTAGTGTCTCACGTTACTAATCAGACAATTATTCGATAATCAGAAATTATGAATAAATCATATTGCGGCGTTTTTACGTACGATGGACGTAATAAAGAGCTTAAGTACCCGAAATCATGGAACTAAAATAAAAATGTTTTTTTTTAATATATTGGACAAAAGGAAACTGGCATAACGTTTGAAAAAACTGTTTATTAGAAGAAAAAAAACGTTTTTAAAATAACCGATTCATCATCGGTGTAGTGAAGGAAAGGAGCGTAACAAGCACGACGCGTGTGTCGGCCCCTCCGACAGGTTCTTTTGGTTTTTGTAAGGATAGATGACATTTAAAATTCTTTCTTTCTTTATTGTTTCTTTCTTTGTGGTCCAGGTCACGGTCAACCAATGTACCAAATTTCATCGAAATACAAAGTGAAAGACAAACAAACAAACATGCAAATTTACTTTTGCATTTATAATTTTATATATATTTTTTTTATTTAATAGGAACAACAAACAGCTACATTATGCAACATTACAACAGAAAAACAGAAATAACTTAAGTAATAACAATAATTCTGTAAAGTAAGTAATAGTAATCTGTGAACAGCGCTGTGGGCTACATAGCCCACAGCGCTGTTCACAGATTACCAGTAATAAATAAAACCTTAAAGTTACTAGGTGAATTGTTCATGCATGACAGTTACACTAATAATTACAAAAACAGAAAAAGTAGAAAAGTATTTAAAAACAACAACAAACAATTAGTCTGAGAGTTCAAGTGTCTCATACAAAAGGCTAGGATGTATGTAAGGCTTTCGGTAAACTTTCGGTACCAATGCAGTAAAACGCGACGTCACGCGGTACCGAAACGATCCTGCACCGCAGACGTACCGACCAGAAAGGAAGCCTTAGGTATGCACGGAACAACATATCGTATCTTCGCCAATGGAATGTTAGTGTGCATTTGAACAGTAGAACACCATAACAAAACCATTAGCGCCGCCGCCGCGCCGGTCATAACACGTCACGTCCAGTCAGTGTCTGTCACACGTCGTGAACTCGTGACGTCACTCACTCTCGAACAGTTCATTCGCACAGGGGTTCGCAAGGGTTGAACTCCGGCCGGTCTGCTTCATTAAGACCGTATATCCGTCATTCCGAGTATGTTACTTGAAGTTGATTGAAAATCAAACTTAAAGTTCGTGTAAAACTAACAAATTAAAAAACATATACAAAACCGATTGAATGGATGTACCTTTTAGGTTTCCGTACAAATGGTCAATTATTTATCAGTGTGCCAGCTGCGCATGCATTGGTTGTGTGTCGAATTTTCTGGATTATAAATGTCATTATATCATCGGTGTATCGAGGGTAGGCTTCAATAATAATAAAACATGTGCGCTTAAAGCGACATTCTGTTAAAAATCGGATTTGACCACTTGCACTCAAAGGGCCTATAGCCTCACTTAAGTGTACCCAGTTCGTCCAAGAACCACTTGCACTCAAAGGGCCTCTCCACACCGTTCTCCATTATTATAAACATTTTGTACGCCGAGTGAGGCAAAACATGTTGGTCCGGTAAAATTATGTTTCCATCTGTATGTGCATATTCATGTATCATACACATGTTTGAACAAATAAATTTATCTTATCTTATCTTAGCAACATTTATAATTACATAAAGCATTTTATCTTGACTCGCACATACCCCTACGATACATTTCAAATTACCTTCATCGCCAACACGGTAGAAATGGTTAAAGTTAGAACGTATGTTTAATTAGTTTCCCAATCATCTATAAACATACATACATCACGCCAGAAGTGCACCCACAGTACACTCACATTTCGCCAGTTATCATCGATATGTATCCATATTCTCATGTTCTCAGCAGCGGTTACGCCTCTGTACTTCTTAGTGCTCCGTACACTGCCTTTTACATCCGTCACCTCGTATCTATTATTCCCCAATACCTTCTACACTTGAAAGGCGCCTTTGTACAGGTGACAACTTTTCGACTTTGCCTGTGATTTGTCTGACTTTGTATTTTAATAAGTAACAAATCTCCTTCGACGGAATGTCTTAGAAATAGTTCCTAATTCTGTAATTACACACGAAGTTTTCTTTGTTCGAACCGCCAAAATGAACACAAATTTTATAAAAGCATCTAAGATGACCAATATATATTTATTTTTAGCTTTGGTCTTAACAAAAGGTCCTAAATGATTTATATGAAGGGTGTGAAAAGGCTGTGCGTACTTTCACAACGGGTATAACTAACCTTCCTAACCGCCTTTTTTCTTAAAATTGCAATTTATGCAGTTTTTAATATATTTCCATATGATGTCGCATTCTAGGAAACTCATACTGATGGCTTACTTGTTCTACTATTTTATCAACAGAGAAATGCCCGAGGTCGTCATGGTTACATTTAATTGTTTGTCAAATGCATTTCTTTGGATCCACCTACCGGTGATCTCTGGTTGTTGTTCTGTAAACTTTGCCACCGAGGACAACATTATATATATTTTTTAAACATCTTTGTTTTCTTCGGCCTTTCCTGATTCTATAATTGCTCGAATACGTTGTAATTTGGTATCTTGTAGTTGTACCGAAAGGAACCAATCCGCTTCCGTTATTAACCTTTATAATCTCGGTTTCCGATTTTTCTCCGGACGGCATTGTAATGATTCAAGGCGTCCGTGTTGAATTCGCGTACCTTCTCTTAAATGTAGAAGGTATTAGGGAATAATAGATACGAGGTGACGGATGTAAAAGGCAGTGTACGGAGCACTAAGAAGTACAGAGGCGTAACCGCTGCTGAGAACATGAGAATATGGATACATATCGATGATAACTGGCAAAATGTGGGTGTACTGTGGATGCACTTCTGGCGTGATGTTATGTATGTATATCGATGATTGGGAAATTAACAAAATATACGTTCTAAATTAAACCATTTCTACCGTGTTGGCGATGAAGATAATTTGAAATGTATCGTAGGGGTATGTGTGAGTCCAGATAAAATGCTTTACGAGTATGTAATTATAAATGTTGCATATAAAGTTGTCAGCTGAAGAATGAACATGAGACGCTCAAGTGTGGAAAAGCCCTTTGAGTGCAAGTGGTTCTGGGACGAACTTTTTACGCTTGAGTGTGGCTAAAAGCCCTTTGAGTGCAAGTGGTTCTGAGACGAACTTAATACGCTTAAGTGTGGCTAGATGCCCTTTGAACGCAAGTGACAATAAGACAAACTTGGTACGGCCCTTTGAGTGCAAGTGGTCAAATCCGATTTTTAACAGAATGTCGCTTTAAGCGCACATGTTTTATTATTATTGAAGCCTACCCTTGATACACTGATGATATAATGTGTAATGAAAGATGACATTTATAATCCAGAACATTCGACACACAGCAATGCATGCGCAGCTGGCACACTGATAAATGTTTACAATTTGTGTTCCAGCACTTTATCTGAACTAGTGGGGTACCTAGTGGGACAGACACCTGATAGGACGGCCGTGTTTGCCGCGCTCTCTTTACAAAGTTAAGGGTGACATCACCGGAGCGGCATGGTGGCCCACGGCGAGACGAGTTGCGCGCGCTGCTGTATCCCGAGCACGTAAACATCGATAAGATAGAGTCAAAATTCAGCATGATTAACAAGAGCAGCGTCGTTGTGACCATTGTTATATTAAGACTATGAGTAGACTTGTTCTAAGACCTTTGTAAGAGGCAGTCGTTTCATGTACTTTATTGCTTGAAGTTATTATATTGTTAAATTATAGTATAAAGATGTTTCATTTCATAGTTAGTGATCTATGAACATATAAAGTTTGAAATTGCTTCATCAGTTCTGCCATTGCTACAGATACATAATGATTATCACAGAATTAACAGAACCTTAGGGAATAAATACGCCGACTCGTCTATGGCCTACGAGGCGACTACGAAGCGTCTACGCGGCATCTACGAAGAGTACTTTGCTTCTACGCATACGTACCTACGACTATCGCTAAGCTAAACCAACGCCCAACGCGATGATACTGTAACTTATAGTCTAAAGACTAGATCTATACATTTCGCTTTCGAATTGCGTGCGGTAAAGTGAGGTCGAAGTGAACTTTGCGCAGATCAGAAACTAGCTGCTGAATCAGATACTTCAGCAAATCAACATTCAATAAAATATTATACTTATTTTCTGTTAAAATATTTTGTGCATTTTATGTCGGTTTTGCGATGTAGCACAAAAAATACAGGTCAACGTAATGCTGTGCGTGTTTAAATGTTGATTACTTCTGATGACTGAGTTTTTATTTTTATTAGGCTCCTGCAATCACATTAAAAGCAAGCAATCCATGCGCAGGGCAGCGAGCCGAGCCGAGAGTCAGCAGGTCAGCACAAATACATGTGCACTGACCTCGATCACTAATTCGTTTTTGATTACACAGATTATTGAACTACGTGTACTGTACGGGCACACTTACAACGCCGGTACTCGACGCGCTACCACAAAACATTCCTGTGATATGAGATGACAGGTCAAAGTTTAACATTATCTGTACACAATACTCACTGTCACTATAACAAGGAGCGGGTGTCGGCGCGTCGTCGACTCAAGCGCAGCATTGTGCGCCAATCAATGCGCCTCTCATGCGGTGCGGCGAGCGACATCCTGTGCCACGGACGTCCCACCAGTCGTCTACCCACTTAATAAGTAGGTACAAAAGTGTCACATAAAATTGAACACAACAGCAGTAAATAGTTTTTCATAATATTACGGCTATATTGTCGTGATAAAGCGAACTGCACTTCGTGCGCTCTCTGTGTACAGCGAGACGTAGAGCGGTGTGCGAGAGAGAGCGCGCGAAGTGTAGTGCGTCTAATCACGACAATGGGACCGCAGCATAAGAAAGCCCTTTATATAATTACACCATTTTGTTTTAGTAGCGTTCAATGGATGGTAGCTGTGCGGAAAACCTTACCAATGTTAAATATAAAAATTGATAAACTCGATCACTGGTACTCTGAGACGCGTCACGCAAGGCCTCGAGATCAAGTAGTAGTCACTTCACCACGTTATTGTATACATACTATTTTTTTTGTTTTTTACCTGTGTTCTTTTGGAACCGTTCGTGTAGATATCCATATTTAGTTTTTACTTTTACACATTTCGATACAATTAAAAAATTGCTAATGAAAGAAATAAATAATAATAATAACGACTCGACTTAGCAAACGAGGTTGTTGACATATGGAATGTGAGCTCAGCTTTCATAGTGCCGATTATCGTAATGGCTAATGGCCTGATGGCCGAAAGCCTCGATTGGTTAGGCGGTTGGATCAAGGACCTGTTTAAGAAGACAGTATTCCTCGGCTCGGCTCGCATCGTGAGGAGATCCTGTTGCTTGGAGGCCTATCCACCGGTACCTTAAGCTGAATCCGCAGTTGTAGGTAGCCCGCGCAAATTTTCTTACATTCTTTGCAATTTCTAGGTCATTGTCAGCAGATTGTATGACTTATCTCTTTAGGTTTAAGCTCTTCTACAGCGCAGTTTCCCGCTGGGCACATTTCATGTTTTGTAGGTAAGACAGAATTTCCGCGGCCCCGGACATTATGTTCTACAAGTGTATATACTTGCGAAATTCAACGACTTTAAGTGGGGTAACTTCAGATCCCACAATGCCACGAAAAAAAAATATATCGCTAAGGTTTGTGTTTCCGTACCTCAACCCACTCGTCATTGGCAGCGTGCTCATTAGTTTTTGGTGTTGGAATTGCGAAAGGCTCGTCTAGTTGTACAGTCTACTGAGCAGGTTCAATTGGCTGCGAGGAAATTATGGGTTGCAAAGGCGCATTCAACAAAACGCTTTCTACTGGTACAGCAATGGTTTTAGCCGGCAGAACAATCTTTTGTTTATCTTTTTTCTGTGGGCTTCGGCACTTAATCTTTGGTTAACTATGTTATTTCCATTTGGATTCATAGTCTCCGGTTGGGTATGTATGCCTTCAAAATGGCATATGGCAGCGGCTGCATTCTGGTGCTTGCTCTAATTTATTGAGCTTTTCGTTGCAAGCTTCAATTTTTTTCGTGCAATCTGTGAGCGCGTTATGATACTTTGCAATAGTAGTGACGGCATCAGTAGGTAAGCTGTTCTGTAAGAACATTTATTTGTTCGCGTTGGGCTCCCAAGTCCCCGAGTCCCACCCATTTCCGCCTGACAAGTTTAGCGCGAGCTACACAGGGACATTTGTTTGCCACGAACTTTCAACAGACATTGATTTCTGTTGCAAAAATACCATATGGTCGAAGACTTGCGTTCTTCCTCCTGTCCTATCCTGATAATATACGAACAATAGAATACTCTTCTATTGTTCGTATATTCTCTTCTAAGAAGAGAACCCTAACCGAGTCGGGCGAATCGCATAAACAAAATCATGTTAAATATTGTCCATGTAACGAATAGAATAACGCAGTGTTTTGTTTACTATAATATTGTTCAGAGACAAACACAATCTCGTGACGCCCTGGGCGTGGCTGTGTGCGTGGGCCAGTCGGTGTGTGTGTGGCCACACGTGCTACTTCGACTGTTTATTTATTGTTTTTATTACACAAGTTATGACATTCCTTAGATTCTACATTTACATTTGATTAATGAGTAATGCTAATGACACATTATCTTTATTAATTGTGTATATTTTTTCTATATGAAAGTAATAATAACTGGAAGCGTATTGTTTTGTACCTACAATAAGCTATTAATTGTGACGTTAACGGGCCGCATTCTTTAACGCAACTCAATTTTAAAAGAAGCTTACTCTCGATTTGTTCTCAACGTCAGAACTTGAGTTGAGAAAGTCTAAAAAAATAAGAGTAGGTAGGTACCTAGGATTAGTAATAGTAGCAGAGCTGTAATTCGTTGGAAATCCTTAAAAATTAATAGGATAGTTTTAGAATCGGGATTTAAGTACATACAGCTACACATCAAGCTATATATTTCCAGTATAAGCTGACCTCGCATTGTACGGAAATCAGCATAAACTTGCACCTCGACATACACGTTGACAATATAGTAAACAAGGCGTATCAGATGTATGGTTTCGTCATGAGATCAACGCGTGACTTTGTGCGGCCCTCTACGTTTTTAATACTTTATAAGACTTTGGCGCGATCCCAGTTAGAATACGCCGTTCCGATCTGGAACCCATACTACAACAAATACAGCACTAGAATAGAAATGGTACAGAAGAAGTTCTTACGGTCTATGAACTATAAGTGCTCCCAATCAAAGGTACCTTACGTGCAGCTGTTGAAGCGGTATGACGTTCAGGATCTGGGAATCAGGCGGCTGTTTCTTGATGTCATGACGCTACATGGCATATGCAATAACCAATTGGATTGGACCTAGTAAACAAACTGTGTCTCAAGGTACCTAGAGGTGTTATGCAGGACCAATGCTGGGGAATGAGCACCTCTTCGTCGTCTTGTTGATACTTATAACACGTATTCTATGGAACTGGATATATTTTCTCAATCAAAGCAATTATTTAAGAAAATGGCTCTTGATGTTTTAACTGGCGAGGTGGCTTAGGTTATGTTAAGCTAATCTTAGCAACACAGCGTTATTGTGGTAGCGACTATTGTTTTGTTGTTTTCGTTTGTTTTTTTTTTTGCACTTGTCATCAGCACTGCTGTTAATCTTTAGGTAAAATGAGGACAATTGTGTGGGTTACATGTTTGTTAAAACTTAGTTTAAGTATTTCTCTGTAATCTGCAGCGTGTAACTGTTTTTTGTCCCTAATAAATAAAATAAAATAAAATAAACTGGAAATGTATTGCTTGATGTGTAGCCGTGTGTACATACCTACCTTTATTTTGAAGGGAATTAAGGAGCATTATCAATGGCGCCGATTGTCTTGTACACCGAACTAAACTATCACTAAAATTCCTTACTTTTGACTATGAGAATCTTAACGCTATTCTGCAATAAAATGTCTCTAAATTTAAAAATTCTTTTGACACAACTAAATCGAATTTGACAATCGCGACTCCACGTGGTACATACTTGTTTGCCCTACCCCGTGAATTTTTTCGCGCAGGGGGGGCAGCCTCGACGTGTTTTATATGGAATTTTTCACGTTTTGCATGGAAAATAAGAAAAATTATTACCTACGTGTTGATTATTAGGGGTATAAGCGTTACATAAAGGGGGTCGAAGTTTTCATTATTTTTGTGATAGGACACACCATTTTCGAGATATAAGCAAAATAAAAGAAAACAAATATGTGTGTTAGTTCATAACAACTAATAGTATTCCACATTTAATACACCATTTCAACCGCGCTTAAAAATGGTCAGATTTAGTTAGAAAATTAAAATTTTTGGTGAAAAACGTCAAATTCAGAATAGCAAAATTGTCATTTTCATTAAATTAAAATCTCAGTGCCATCTTAGTGCTGTCAAACTAAAATATAGTTAAGTTGTGTCGTAACTCTATTTCAGAATGGGAAATCATCGTTTGACAGGAATAAACTAAATTTTGGTGATTTTTAGTCTAGTTTAGAGGCATTTGTGACAAGAGAATCGGCACCATTGACACTTTTCCACTTACACGGACCAGACAGGTTCATAGTTTGTCACTAAGTAGGCTAAGTGAATAGGTGAGCGGGTCTGTCCATCCGTCAGTCATTACGAAGCGTGTGTCGGACGCCGCCGCGCCGCCGCCGCCGCCGCCGCCGCTTGGTGGCGCGCTGTCCCGCCGCTGACGTCATCAGCGCGATAGGCGATAGTGCGCTGCCGCCGAGATGGGCGCACGCAGCGCCTTGTACACATTGCGTCACAGGCTAGGGCATGCAGTTGTAATAGATCATTAGTTTGTATTTTCTGATTAACTAGCTGCTGCCTTCGGCTTCGCTCGCGTGGGCCCTAGTAGCTCGTTCTTTTTCTAAAATAAAAGTATGTAAATATAAAGTAAATTATGTTATAATTACTCCTAATAACATCAGCTATCTGCAGTGAAAGTCCAGTCAAAATCGGTCCAGCCGTTTCAGAGATTAGCCGGAACAAACAGACAGACAGAACGAAAGACAAAAAAAAATGATTTTTTGTTGTAACTAAGTACCGTATATAATTTCATAATGATGCATTTAGCAAAAAGCTGTTATTTTGGCATCACAAACAGACACTTCAATTTTATTTATTTGTATAGGTGAGTAAAATACAATAGAAAATCTGCAAGTTCATCGCAAGCAATCATCCCAAGCGCGACCAATTCTAAAACAGGCCGACCCCTGCCGCCCGGGCGGCCGCGGCCCACCAGCACCCACCAAGCCCTGTTGCGCATGCTTAAGCCCCCAGTAGGTATACTTTGGACGAGCCAAGCAAATCAAACGGCAAATACACGCAAACTCACCAACTTATAGCTATAACTTCGGAATCAGAGATATTGCGAAGAAATTTATGACTATTTTTTGACAGTCTCAAAATTGATTTTCATGAAGTAAAAAAAAGGTGAGGATTGTTCGGTGAAGGACACGCAAAAAGGCCCCGTCTACGTTGGCCGAGTGCGCTCGGTCAACGGGCTCGCCCAACGTGTACTGGCTTTACTAATATTCCAGTGCACCGCGTGATATTGTCGCTCGGTTCAAAGAATTGCTAGGTATACTATTATGAAACAGTATTTAGATTTCATCATCAAATTAGGTCATTAGCTTAATATTCTCGTCAATTTGATAACAACTAACAAAAACTGGTTCTTTACATTATGTACTTGTGTACATAATGTAAAGCACCAGTTTTTGTAAGTTAGTAGAGGCCGACTGTAACAGAACGCTTGCATTTCAATCAGTAATTCTAATCTTGATTCCGGGTGTAACTGTCTATTGTTATCAGGCACACTTAACAGGAGACTTCGAAAGACAGTAAGCATCATCCTTCGAGTAAGTATAAGTGCGCACGCGCATGCCGCGCTGATGACGGCTGCCTGCATGCGGCATGGCATTTGACTCTGGCGCAACAAGAAGATTAGTTTTACGTCCGAGACTTAGTATCTACAGACAGATATACTTCCTCCCTGCTTGTTATCGTTTCCTATGTTATCGCATTCCGTTAAGGTAGGCTGTTAGTCTGAACATTCCACGGAGGGCTATTGTCTGTCTCCCAATACTCGGATACCTGTTCCGATCCCGAAGTCCGCGGTCGCACATAACAGATATTATTATTTAATTTAAATACATGTACTAAACCAAGTAATACACTTAATTCAATTGTGCTTGTGGCCTGCTTTACTTTTGACGTATGACACGATGACATGACTCTGTGGTAGGTATAATGTACGGACTAACTGAGAGAAATTAAAGTAAAAAAAAAATTAAATATACTCGTAAGAAGTAAAAGGATTTAAGAAATAATAGCTTTAAAATAAAGTTGTTTCTCCTTTCAGCACCCTGATTGCGAAACACACGATCAATCATAATCTGAATGATTTTGAAGGACATATTCATTGCTTCATTCATAAGTTCGAAAAATTTGTCTGCTTAAGAGGGAACAGGGCCTGCGATTCTCCATACAAATGTATTCCCCTTTTTTCTTCCTGAATAATGCCTCCATATTATTATTTTTTTTTATAAAATCTAGGTCTGCTGTAGACACGTCCCTGTTATTTCTTTTTGTTTAGCAACTTATCGGTAAAGAAAATATGACCCTCCAAAAATTACAAAAATGCCCCATTTTTGCTGCCGTGATTAGAGGACTACCAGACAAATTAGAATAGTTTTTAACATAAAAGAAAATGATAGAAACCTAGAAATACTCTTTCTTAAAATTTTAATATAAAAAATAATTGAATCGGTTTAGTTTTCGAGGAGAAAAAAGGGGATCTCGTCAATTTTTTTATGATATAATTGGACTGAGCTGTATAGCTGTGCCTATCGCACTCTACGGTGGTTGACTTGAGGTAAGCAGACGGCAATAGTTTCTTCAAATACCTCTTTCAAATTCGTCGCAGGTCCTGTTCCCTCTTAACAACGTAAATAACGTAATGAATGTTGTTGAACTGTCACAATGAAACAGATTAGTGACCGTGTGTTACGCAATTAGAGTGCAGGTATGGTGTGTAAGTTTCAAATAATGTAAATTGTAAAGGTTTGTGATTTGTGAATAATAAAAATCAATCCTCCTTTCAGAGCAACGTAATTCAGTTTTATTTGGCTAGTCCAACAAAAACGTATGTGTTCACATTACTGTCCCGGTCTGTAATGACTGCGTTGCTGGCATCGCATCGGTGGCCGCAAGTGCATGGTAGCGCAGCTCCAGGGCAACACAGAGCGGTCAGCTTTGCAGCTCTTGACGGAGGTCGAGGCCTTTATAGTAGAGATGCAATAAATGTTCAGTAACTACAAAAAAAATGGCCGAACAGGACGAACACCGAACGTGAACGTTCGGCCATTTTTTTCAGTACTCGATAATCGGTCGAATACTACCTACTATTCGGCCGAATACCGAATATCTATTTTAAGGAAATAAAAATGCAATTTAATTAAAAACTGATTTATTTATAAAATAATAATTTATTTGTTAGTGCATCGTCGTTCTTGAATTGTGGATGGTTAGTGTTTAAATATTTAAAATTAATCAAAGGAGAAAAGGAGAAGATAATGGTGAATAAAATCAATTTTATAACAGTGTTGTGAATCAGAAGCATTCCAGAAACCAATCCGTATATAATGCGGCGCCGTCGCACCGGTTTCCAACGCGGTTTGATAACCGGTGCAGTATTCTTCGATATAGCGAAAGCGTTCGACAAAGTATAGTTTTAGTTAATTCCGATGTCTATGTTGCTTTCAAGTCAATTCTGGGCGAGGAACAGCACGGTTTTGTTAGGAACCGCTCTACCACGTCTAACTTACTTCTGTCACAAGAATTTATTACAAACGGCATGGCACAGCGACAAGTTGACGTAGTTTATACCGACTACAGTAAGTGTTTCGACCGTATTGATCATTGCATGCTGCTGAAGAAGCTGTTTCTCGTCGGAATACACGGGGACCTGTACTGGTGGTTCTCCTCCTATAAAGAGGACAGAACACAGGCTGTCGTGCTTCAGGGCTACACCTCTGGTTGGACTTCTGTCCCTTCAGGCGTACCTCAAGACTCCATTTTGGGGTGTACGTTACCCCAGCAGGAAAGTGTCTCCTAGAGTTATATGAGTGGAACGTTTAATTGGTGCCTTAGCTGCTGTAAATGTGCCCCCACATAAAAAATGTGTGCCCCCTGTCGTTTTGTAAAAAAACGGAAAAAACGATTCCTGCTGGGGTAACGTTTTTCTAGCAGGAAAATTCTAAACGAATGATCGGAGAGAGAAAAATTGTGCATGGCCAGAGAGCTTATATGTGTGCCAAAATGTGCCCCCAAAAATAAAATCTGTGCCCCTTCAGGTTTTCGAGATATTGCGTTTCCTGCTGGAGTAACGTTTTGCAGAATCGTATATCTCTAAAACCATTGCATGTGCCCCTGTAGAATAAACATACACGAGTAGCTCTTAATGTGTGCCCCTTACTAATTAATTGCTAACTAATTAGATTTAAATAAATATTTATAGTTTTCAAGTTATCGCGGTTTTATGAGAACCCGAAAAAACATCGCAGCGCCTAAATGAGACAAGGTATAAGTTCGCTGAAAACTGTATTCGGTCCTTCTTGACGCTAATAATAACCATACAAAGTTTCAAAACTGTTCATGCATGCGTTTTTGAATAATCTTGCTAAAAGTCAAAACGATGGTGTTTTAACTTTGACGGCAAAATACAAGGAACCGGCTCAATCCCAGATGTGCAGGTGTAAACCAAAATCATGTGCCTTTAGTCAAAAATATATGGTGAAAATATTTAGCTTGGAATGATTCGCATTAAGTAAATATTAACAAAAAACCAAAATATGTAAACAACGGCTGGTTATCCGACCAAATTCAAGACACTTTCCTGCTGGGGTAACGTACACCATTTTGGGTCCTCTGTTATTTATATTGTTAATTGCAGATATTAAACAATGCTTCCGTCATTCGTATATTTTACTTTATGCTGATGATATGAAGATTCATAAATTCGTGCGAGACATGTCTGATGCATGTCAGTTGCAAGACGACCTGCATAGGTTTGAAATATATTGCATCCGTAACAAACTCCAATTAAATTTCTCTAAATGCTTTCTCCTAACATTCTCACGTTGTACTTCTTTGATTAATTTTAGTTACACCATGAACGGTCAGCTCATTAGCACGCTAAATAGCATAAGAGATTTAGGGGTAATCATAGACAGTAAGCTTCTGTTTGATCAACATGTAAATAGCATAGTTACTAAGGCATCCAAAGCTCTGGCATTTATACTACGCACCACGGCCTGTTTCCGATCTCTTAAACCAGTTAAAATCTTGTATTGTTCTTTCGTGCGCAGTCATTTAGAATACGCGTCTCAGATTTGGATGAGACTTATAAGTCCCGGTTTAAGACACTTATTTCTCAAAAGATTACATTAATCACTTACAGAGAAAATACAATAATAAGTAAACAAAACAACCGATTAGCGTTTTTAGTAGGGTAGATGTTAAAAATGTTAGGGATTGATTATAGGGCTCAGCAATACTCAGTTGACTACGAGCACTGCTGCAAACGGTACCACTTCCTTCCTCTGGAGATGAGACGTTATATTAGTGACATGAGTTTACTATTGGGTATCGCAAATGGCCACATTGGCTGTTATGAACTCGTAGCTGTCATTACGCACGAATCTGATGGGATTACGTCAACGGCCAATATTAAATGTACCTTTCGCAATGACTAATTGCAGGCGGAATGTTTTCTCAATAAGAAGTGCATTAAGTTTAAATAGACTTCCTAGGGACCTTAATGTCGACTTGTTCTGCACCAGTGTGGCGACCTTAAGCATGAATTTTTCAAGGATAGTTAACTTATCTACTACTCTCTTACTAATTATATTAACTTTATATTATATGTACTTTCTTTTTATTGACTTTTTCTTTAACTATATGTGGAAGCTTGTTATTAGCATTTTTTTAAATATTATATTCTTTATATCATTGGTTTGTTAGTCTGTAAGCCTTCTTTAAAATAAATAAAAAGTCTGGCACAACGGCTTATTAAATAAGCTCTACAAACTCGGAGTGTCAGATCCTCTCGTGCTCATCTTACGGGACTTTTTGTCGAACCGCACTTTCCGCTATCGCATCGAAGGAGCGATATCCTCTCCCCGACCTATCCGCGCAGAAGTCCCTCAGGGCTCTGTGCTGTCCCCCCCCTCATCTTTACGCTATACACCAGCGATATCCCAAAGAATAGAAAGGCGTAATTGGCTCTGTTCGCAGAGGATACGGCCATCTACTACAGGGGTTCCGGCTCTGACTCGATAGCCCGCACTCTCCAAACCTCAGTCGACAAGCTCGGCGCCTGGTTTAGAAAGTGGAGGATTGAAGTTAACCCAGACAAAAACCAAGCGGTTCTCTTTTTCGAGACCGCGCAAAAGGTGCAAATCCTCTAATTGCTCCCAGGGGAGCTCAGGGAGTCACTCAAGTGCAAATTGTGCACATACAAATGAAATGAAATGAAATGAAATGAAATTGTTTATTCTGTAAATAGGATATTGCAATCACTTTTACACGTCATATTAAAAAAAAAAAGGAGAAAATGCTAGATGAGTTCGGCGTTTCCTATCTGACTACTCTGAGAAGAAAGACCGAAACAAACTCAGAGGTCACAGTCTCTTTTAAAGTCCAGACATAATCTTGGTCAGGCCATATGAGGACCATGTAGATTAGTGTCTGAAATGGTCTTTTGAGGAAAGAACCACACAGATTTCACACAGATTTGACTGGACAGGTTCCAGTCAGTGCAAGCATTTGTCAGTAATCGTAGAGCTCAACTCAGAACTTAAGGAGCTCAACTCGACGAACAATACCAAAGAAAGGACATTTGGGTAGGTCGCATAAAGTACTCAAACTGCCAGACCATCATTTAAACTAACTGAGAAAGAAAAAATTAAAGAAAGAGGAAAAACAATAAAATAAAATATCCACATAGTCCTCACATTCACAATAATTAAAACAATATAATACTTTACAAAGTAATCATGTTATTTTGTATATAATTTTCAACAATGTCAATATGTATATAAAAAACTGGTATTTTTAATGATTTACATAATAATTAAAATGTCAAATTTTATAGTTTTATCACAAAGCTTAGCAGAGCGAGCAGCTCAATCCCACGCTTTTTTTTTATACACGGCATGCATTCGTCCCATAATGACCTATACGGGAGCCGTATTATTTATATTAGCCGTATTTTAGTTTGCACAAGCAAAGCCCCACCATATCCATAGGATGCAAACACTTCAAAATAGATTCCTTCGTAAGATCCCCGGTGCCTCCTGGTACGTTAGGAACGAGATCCTCCACCTCGACCTAAAACACCCCACAATCCACCAATTTCTAAAACGCAATTCCAAGCGTTTCTTTGATTCCGCCGCCAATCATCGCAACCATCTGGTTGTCGAGGCCGCCAGTTTTGTCCCTAGTAGAATCAGTCGGATCCGCCGAATATGAGTACCGTTGTGGCAGCAACGCGGCACAAGCGGCACGCAACATCAACGACGTTTACGGAGCTAACACTACAAACCAACGCACCACCTGTTATTGGTTTGCTCGCTTCCGTTCTGGAAATTTCGACCTGAAAAATGAACCTCGCGGTCGTCCGAAGACTTTGGTCGACAATGACGAATTAAAAGCGATTGTGGAAGCTGATGATACACAATCTACGGCTGAATTAGCAGCAACTTTCGACGTTAGCGTCAAAACAATATTGGTCCATTTGCGTCAAATTGGCAAGGTAAAAAAGCTTGACAAATGGGTGCCCCATGAACTCAATGATCGCCAGCGCGAAGTACGCGTCGAGACGTGCCTTGCACTGCTCAACAGACACACAAATGAAGGAATTTTGAACCGCATTGTTATCTGCGATGAAAAATGGATTCTGTTTGATAACCGCAAGCGCTCAGCAAGTTGGTTGGATCCTGGTTCAGCACCTAAACAATGCCCTAAACGAAAACTTACCCCTAGAAAAGTGATGGTCACTGTTTGGTGGTCTAGCGCCGGTGTGATTCATCACAGCTTCTTACCAAACGGGGTGAGCATTACTGCAGATGTGTACTGTGAAGAACTGAACACAATGATGGAGAAGCTGGCACATCTCCAACCAGCATTGGTCAATCGCTCGTCTCCGCTGCTCCTGCACGACAACGCGCGACCTCATATTGCACAGCAGACGGTCTCCAAGTTGCAAGAACTGGGGTTGGAAGCTCTCCGTCATCCGCCCTACTCACCAGACCTTGCGGCTACAGACTACTATTTTTTCCAGAATTTGGATAACTTCTTGGCGGGAAAATAATTAAATACCCGAGAGGCAGTACAAAATGCTTATGAAGAATTTGTTGCCTCCCGTCCAGCTGATTTCTTTAAGAAGGGCATCATTAAACTGCCACTGCGTTGGCAAAGATGCATTGATTGCATGGGTGATTACTTCGATTAATACAAATAAAAAATACATGAAAAAAAATAGTTTAAATTTTTTCATATAAAACGGCAATTTCATAGGTAAAGACCTATTATAAGCTATGCTTCGGCTGAAACAATATTACAAAAATATTGTTGCTTTGTGATACAGAAAAAACAATATGAAAACATGTCATTTACGCTGTAAAAATGTGCGAAATTCAATTTGCTTAAACTTATTTTATTTTAGGTAAGTTTGTTTGGAAAAAAAAAACATGTAGGAGCCTAGATAAATACTGTCTTAATCCGAATATTAATATAATATGATGGAAATATGCTCAAATCGCAAATGATTCAGGTATTACGTTTGTATGGAAAATTCATCCGTCGCCGTCGTCTTAAGCTGTTTGTGTTTTTGAGAAATAATAAATAAATGTAATGCGTTTTTAATTTTTTTCAATTTACCTCGAAGGTCGTGTAATGCCGGGCCAGGAGACTGGCCCGCGAGGAGTCACTGGGACCCATGGGGACGCCCATACAAGATGGTGCGGGACAAACTCCGCCCATGAGCTCCCCCGCTGACGCAGTCTCCGGCCCCAGCTTGTGGGGGCCGTGGTGAGCGCTGTTCCCTTCGAGAGGGAACATACCTACCGCCCATGGCTCCGCCTACTGCGGTGCCCGATGCGGACCACACCTCCAACGACGACGACAAAGCTCCGGAGGTGACCGAGGTAAAGATGAGAGTGGCGGTACATAGGCTGAATGCCAAAAATACCGCCCCAGGACGCGACGGCTTACCTGGGAAAGCCTGGGTCCTGGTCTTGGAGGCTCTCGGGCGGCTCCTAAGCGCATGCTTGGAGAGGGGCCGGTTCCCACTTCGCTGGAAGACGGGGAAACTGTTCCTCATCAAGAAGCTGGGTCGCCCTGCTGACTCTCCGTGCGCTTATCGGCCCTTCGTGCTGCTCGACGAGGTAGGCAAACTCTTTGAAGAGTCATTGCAGACCGTCTCGTCGGGCGGCTGGTGCGGGTGAGGTCGAATTTGGCGGAGAGCCAGTTTGGTTTCCGCAGGGGGCGCTCTACGGTGGACGCCATCATGCGCGTGCGGGCCCTCACGACGGGGGATGCTGTGGGGATGCCCGGGGTGGGGTCGTCTTGGCGGTGTCTTTAGACATCGCCAAAGCCTTCAATACTCTGCCCTGGAGTTGTATCAGGGAGGCACTCCGGTATCACCGGATGCCGACCTACCTCTGTCGTGTGGTCGAGGCCTATTTGACGGACAGGGCCGTCATCTACCCTGGTCACCAAGGAGAATGGAACCGGCGAGAGATATCGTGCGGTGTCCCACAGGGATCTGTCCTGGGGCCGTATCTGTGGGACATCGGATACGACTGGGTGCTGCGCGCTGACCTCCCTAGCGGCGTCAGCATAGTTTTTTACGCTGATGAGACGTTGGTCCTGGCGCGGGGGAGGTCGCACCAGGCGGCGGCCGAACGAGCGACACACGGGATTGCGACAATCGTCAACAGAATCCGGCAATTGGGACTCGAGGTAGCCCTGCACAAGTCCTAGGCCATGTGTTTTCATGGTCCTCGGAACGCGCCACCGTCAGGCTCCTAAATAACGGTAGGAGGAGTTCACATCGGCGTCGAGTCGACCATGAAGTATTTAGGACTCGTCCTCGAGTCTCCCTTAGAAATAAATTCAAAGAAATTGATATACTTACTCAGCCTTCTCTTTATATCTTAGAAAGTATTTTGTACGTTCGCAAAAACTTGGGACTTTTCAAAATAAGAAGCGATTTCCATAATATAAATACACGTAGTAAACATGAAATTGTGATACCCAAATTTAGATTAACTAAAACTAGTAAGTCATTTGTAATAAACAGTATTATATTTTATAACAAGTTGCTATAGTTGGTTACTTACAGAACTTAGCGATGGAAAGATCAAAACCCACATCAAACGTGTCCTTATCAAGAAAGCATATTATAAAATTAAAGACTACGTTGAAGACAAGGAAGTTTGGCAATAATTCCTTCTGCACGTGTGACTTCTCTGGTATCTCATTAACGGCATAACTATGTAAATGTCTATTAACTACTCCCAAATTAAGATGATTATTTTATTTTACCTTTTCCTTTTCTTTTTCATACTTCCTTGTTCTCTTTTCTTATTTGACATCATATAACTAAAATATTCTATATTTTATAATAAATTAGATTTGTTACAGCTGTAGTGGCAATCATGTCATTTGGTTTAAATAGGTTATTATTTTTATTATTTTATTTTGCTTTTATATACGAGTAGATTCTTTTCTTTTAGATTTTGTGAATGTGAGAACGTTGTAGGCTTAACAGACTGTAGATCTGTCACCATTTTCTATCATGCTAAGTACCTGGTACTTGTTGATAGGCCTACACAGTCCTCTCATACCTATTAACACTGTAATTTGAAAACATTGTAAATACCATTTACTTTTAAAAGAGTAACCGTGGAGTTTCTTGCCGGCTCTTCTCCATAGAAAACGACCAATTGGAACCGTGTACCTAGCTTCTGACGTTTCATAAGTGCCCTTGTAGGTTTCTGTGAAATAAAATATTTTGCATTTATGATGGTCCGTTCTAAATTCCATCATAATCTGGCATCTGGCTGCTGCAATCAGGATGGGCTTCAGATAGGGAACTCCTCAACGGTCAACTGTACGTGACTACACTCGTGCGAAGAACTATAGGACGCTTCGCGCCCTTTGACTCGGGCGCAAATACCGACAACGATTGGAAGTCGCCCGAGGCGAGCGGAGCTTGCACGAAGCGAACGAAGTGCCCTTCTACACTCTCGTATTCGCTTAATTTCGATCAACTTCGCGAATAGTGTAGTGTAGGCTTAAGCGTCCCAACAGCATTCATTATCTAGCCTTAATGACTTTGGAATAAGTCCTTAGCTTTTAGAATTTAGATGTCTAAATGGCTCAGTCAACTGTAATCGCATTTAGCATGTCATGCAAACTCAAATGTCTCGCTCGTGGTGGCGTGTGTTGGATCGTTAAGTTCCCTTCAAAATGGTTGAGCTAAACGGTGCTGATCCATGCGTCATGTTCGTGAACGGGCGCCGTCAGTTGGGACTGGTATTCTCTTATCTGCCATGGCTTATTTTAATTTTTGAATTGTTTTTATCTTTTTATTACGGACGCTTTTTACATTGTTCTCACATGTATAATTTCAATTTGAATGATGTACTTAACCAATATTTTGTAACAATATTATGATATAAAAGAGTGTCCGTGGAGTTTCTTGCCTGTTCTTCTCCATAGGAACCTACGCTTTGGAATGGGCAACTAGCTTCATATTTCTGACTGACTGACGCCTTGACAATTCAGAAGTGCATGTAAATGGTTTAATTGAAATAAATGCTTTGAGTTTGAGCAAGTTAGCCTCCTACAAAGTACCTAGGTAATCTAATAAGAAAGAAGAAAGGTCGCGAACGCGACACGTCCATCTCTCTAGCACTAGAATTTGCAGAAGGATTCAGCTTCAGCAGTGTAGTTCAACGTTTCCCAAACTATGGGTCGTGGTGGGTCGCCAGCGAATACTGGATGGGCCTTGAAGAATTGTTTTTCAGCTATGAAAAATTGGACGTATCAAATTCATTGTGATTAAATACTTCCTTCTCATTGAAATAGCACTCCTTGTTTGTAACTGAATGTTTTTTTCTTATGTGAACAGTTCTTCATTCAAATATTTATGCCCCTTTTTTTCTCCATGACAGCTAACAGGCGAGTCCCGAATTGGGAAATTTTTGTTAGGTGGGTCGCGGTCCAGTCAACTTTGAGAACCACTGGTGGAGTGTGTACAGAAGTTTTCTAAATATCCCCTCTCTTTTTTACAAGGCACCTACAGGATGAGACTGCAAGGCGAAAACTGGAACTAGCCACCCAGCTAGCTAGCTAGCCAACAAAAACCAATATTGCCTTAGCCAGAAGCTCGATTTTGGAAGAAAAAAAACTGTATTTTTAATGGTATATATACCTACTATACACATAAACCTTCTGGAACAAATTCTTTAAAATAATGGCAGTGAAAACCGCTTCAAAATGAATTGTTTAGTTATGAAGAATACTCACACAGACACTGTCACGTAGGTATAGCAACTTTGTTTCATACTATTTATAGAATATCCTACCTTTCCCGTAGGCAGATAAAACTGTAAAAGCGAGCAATTCATAATCAGCACATTCATCACATAGCAGCGCGGATTATCGCTGATTGTTTATGTTCCGGGTACTCGGGCTTGGCGTCAGTAGTAGGTACACCCGGCAAGCGACACTTCTGCGAAACTTTCTCAAAACAATGAAGCAAGGAATGTAGGTAGGTACTGGTCGCACCGAATCAATAAGTACCAGTATTATATCTCAGCAGTGACCTAGAACTAATTACCTACGGCCGCTCGGTACATAAACTTTTCTCGTCCTTGCACATAAACTGGAGCGCACTCGATGTTGCGTACTGACATACACTGAGATTTCGAAGCGCGTCGATTCGTTTTCTATGAAGATAGAACACTGTACGAATTTATACTGTGCTGGTGGTTACACCCGCTGCTGTGAGACGCATTCATATCGGCATTGTGGCTCATTCTCGGAATAGCGCTCGCATCCGCACCGCAGCGCCCGCGCCACATGATTAGTCATGTGCCCGCGCTACGCTCACCCACAGCGAGCGCGAGGAGAAAGCGGCGCCGCTCCGCCCCTCCGCCCCCCTCCTCGCCCCGCCGGCTCCACGTGACGCACTACACTTTCGATTCGCTATTATCTAATTTGGATGCGGAATACGAGTAGGTATAAGGCATGCGTGTACTGAACATCACAAGAATCACAACGCTCATTCCAAGAAAACTGCCAAATAGATGTTGCGAGAACCATAACTTCTCACAATAGATTGTACAATATTTGAAGGGATTAGAGATTGCAACCATGACCGCTGACCACCTCACCATTTTTACCGAGTAAAGGAGGAGGTTCTCAGTTCGTCGGAATAGTCTTTAGTGTCCCATACCCGGAGGCTGCCAAACGGAACCAAATTCAAATTCAAGTCATTTATTCAAACTAGGCTGAAAATCAGCACTTTTCGAACGTCAAAATTACATAAGACAGTCCCCCAAAAACGCCCGCCCTTCACCACTTCCTAGTGCTTTAGCTGGGAAGAAGTGGCGCAACAAACTCCCCAGCAGCACAGCTGTCTGAATAGTTAGAAAAACATAATTCTATACAATAGTAATAATTATTTTTACTTTACGCAACACAAAACATTAAATTCAATTATTTTCTATATGTCACCTAACACACGCCAATATACCAACAACAAAAAAGTAAAAAGAACTTAATACCCGAATGAAAGCCTCCAGGCATAAAGGGCGTGCCCGTTTACACATAGCAATTAAAGCTGTAACTCGGAAATCACAAATGATAAACTAGCGAACTAGCTAACAATCGAAGTAAAATAAATAAACAGTTAATTACTAATAAGAACAACAAAAACCATGGTCAGCAAGACGACCAGTCTCCACAAGCAGCACCCGTTCACGAGCATAACGCAAAGGTCAGCCATTACCCCCCTCGCCATATTTGAGGGAAGGAAGCAACCCGACCCCCGACGCTACCGCAAGCAGTGACATCTGAGGGAGCATGACGAACTTGCTGCCGGTTGCTCAGACAAGATTAGTATGATCAATTTTCGAGGTCGCTAGCTGACCATATATTACAATATATCTCATAAAAATAAAAAACAAAAACTGTGTAAAGAGTAGATTACGTCAATAATAAACAAAAAAATAATTAAATAAATTGACTTATACAGTCAAATAAAATGAACTAAACAGTTAAATTAGTATGGAGTAGTATAGAGCTAGTCCCAAGCCTTTTTGTCGTCTAAGTAATCTTTAATTTTGTAGAAACCTTTTTGACATAGTTTGTGTTTAATAAATGATTTAAATTTATTGAGGCTCAGTTCTTTAACATGGATTAGGAGTTTGTTGTAAACCCTAATACTAAGCCTCCGCCGTCCGTCCGTCCGTCCGTCGAATAATAATATTTATTTATTTTATTTCTAGATTGTTTTACAAATTAAACCTAGGCTAGTTTTGAGTACAAATAAGTTAAGCATCTGTAGCCGAACTAGGCAAAACCTGTATTTCGGCTATCAGTGCCAATCCCCTCGGATAATTTTACATTTAATCATAGCCATTACTTTTTCAAGATAACTAACAGTAATGTTATTTATTTTACACGTATTATTATATTTTATTATAATTATGTAGAGACGAATGTGTATGAATGCGTGACCTCTCCTTGCGTCGCATGAAGTGTGAATGTGGGAATTGAGAGAGGATGTGCGGGTGTGTGTAGTACTCGTACATGAGAAGTTAAATATTTGGAAGTTCATGCGTGTGATCTGTGCGAATGTTGAAAGTGTCAATCAAACAAGTCAATACGAACGTGATCATCTGTCAGCGGGCTGTATTTATTTTGGTCATAGGGTGGTGTATAGATGTTTTGGGACCAAATGTTTACTTCGATTTGGTAAAATAAATTGTATACTATGTTTTTAACAGACTTCAAAAAAACGAGGTTTTCAATTCGACACGTACATGTGCCTATGTAATATTAGGTCTTTACCTATGAAATTGCCGTTCTGCAGTACTGGCCATTTCAAATCAAAATATTTTTTGTTTGGCTAAGAATTCTAATTTCAAATTAATTTTATTTTAAAAACATGGTTTTTTTTTTCCAAAAGTCATTTGTCATGTCATTTGTTTATTGATTAGTGTTACATTTTCATCGCATTTCAATCATTTTCGTCATCATGGATACGTTAAAAATTCGAGTAATTATGGAATATGAGTACCGTCGTGGCAGCAACGCGGCACAAGCGCCACGCAACATCAACGACGTTTACGGAGCTAACACTACAAACCAACGCACCACCTGTTATTGGTTTGCTCGCTGCCGTTCTGGAAATTTCGACCTGAAAAATGAACCTCGCGGTCGTCCGAAGACTTTGGTCGACAATGACGAGTTAAAAGCGATTGTGGAAGCTGATGATACACAATCTACGGCTGAATTAGCAGCAGCTTTCGACGTTAGCGTCAAAACAATATTGGTCCATTTGCGTCAAATTGGCAAGGTAAAAAAGCTTGACAAATGGGTGCCCCACGAACTCAATGATCGCCAGCGCGAAGTACGCGTCGAGACGTGCCTTGCACTGCTCAACAGACACACAAAAGAAGGAATTTTGAACCGCATTGTTACCTGCGATGAAAAATGGATTCTGTTTGATAACCGCAAGCGCTCAGCATGTTGGTTGGATCCTGGTTCAGCACCTAAACAATGCCCTAAACGAAAACTTACCCCTAGAAAAGTGATGGTCACTGTTTGGTGGTCTAGCGCCGGTGTGATTCATCACAGCTTCTTACCAAACGGTGTGAGGATTACTGCAGATGTGTACTGTGAAGAACTGAACACAATGATGGAGAAGCTGGCACATCTCCAACCAGCATTGGTCAATCGCTCGTCTCCGCTGCTCCTGCACGACCTCATACTGCACAGCAGACGGTCTCCAAGTTGCAAGAACTGGGGTTGGAAGCTCTCCGTCATCCGCCCTACTCACCAGACCTTGCGCCTACAGACTACTACTTTTTCCAGAATTTGGATAACTTCTTGGCGGGAAAAAAATTCAATACCCGAGAGGCAGTACAAAATGCCTTTGAAGAATTTGTTGCCTCCCGTCCAGCTGATTTCTTTAAGAAGGGCATCTATAAACTGCCACTGCGTTGGCAAAGATGCATTGATTGCATGGGTGATTACTTCGATTAATACAAAAAAAAAAAATACATGAAAAAAATTCGTTTAAATTTTTTCATACAAAACGGCAATTTCATAGGTAAAGACCTATTATTATTGGAACTGCAATGTATCACATATGATAATCTATGAGGGTTTCCAAACATATAAACAACATTTTATAGGTGTATGTATGTATATTTGTATGTATGTATGTTTGTCCACGCATTTCTCCGAAACTATTAATCGGATTGTGACCATTTTTTTTATTGGTTTACCTTTCGGTTCAGTAGTTTTCAAGATATTATAAACTTTTGAGGCTATAACAGACTTGATACACCCTTATGTAATTATTTTACTGGCAACACTGAGGCAGAAGTTCCGTTGGCTTAGTGTGGTAATGGCTTGGTAGTGGGGATTAGTCTACGCCCGCCAGAAACAATTCCTTTCTAAGATCATTCTTATTCTTGACCTCTTGGCGAGCAGTCACTCCTAGAAAGTTGACACGTTGTTATTTGCTAGAAGATATTCCTATACTTAAATAAGCATTCATTATAACTAATAGTTTAGGTTATTCTGTAAAAATCAAATGATTGTCAGTCCTAAGTAAACGCTTATTTAACAATTCTAGTGTTTCAATTCTGGTTTCTACAATATGGACTAATATGTATGTGTAAGTGACGGCCTGGCTTATTGATACGAACTACGGGTATGGTGTCAAAGGAAAAACATCTCAAAAACTTGGTCAATTTTTTTTTCAAATTTTCTCTTTTTTGTTGTTAAAAAGTTAAATTAAAAAAAAAATACAAAAGGAATCAACAGACTTTAAAAAAATCTCAAAAATATTAAAAATAACTTTAATTTCGGAAGTCGGTAGCAAAAAACCTAAACCTAAACTTCCGAAGTTAAATAGATTTTTCACTTTGTGTTTATTTTGGAAGTCGGTTGTTTTTTGTACCTATATGGTGGATATAATGTTATGAAACAACGGTTGTTGACAATAAAATGGTTCCTTGTCATGTATACATCTTTTTGGGGCTGACTAACCGTAGGGGTGGTCCCATACGAATCTACAACCCTAGGAGCTCTAAAAAAATCAAGCTTCTAAGTCAACGCAATAAAAATGTACGGCCGTTTATGCGACATATATTGACACTCGCAAATAAATCAAAACCTTAGGATACTTACTGTTGATACTGACCTGGCATCATGAAATTTAGCAAGAAGCAAGTCTCACAGCACAAGTAAAGGAAAATGTCAGAAAATTGATCATTTGTCGTATTGTACATCCCCACTGCGCAGCGTTGTGCGAACTTACGAACACCATTCATTCTCTTGACACGGCTACGGTCAGTAGCCGCGACGTCCGTCTGTTTATACTAAACTTGGCAACTTGCGCGGTGCTAAGAAGGGAACATCAGCAATTTGATATTGTTCGTAATGCGTTAAACAAAAGGGCTCTATGTAAATACTGCTACTACCACTGCTAGATAGCTAAGATAGCTGACAACGTCGCCTGCGTGTGCGCATGCGAGGGCGGCGATAACCCGTCGGGTCGGCCATTTATCATCCTGTACGGCCGGCCGCGGCGACATCGTCGTGTCTACTGGCCGCAGCATGTCTCGGCGCCACGTGCGCGCAATCAGGTCAGGCTGAAGGTGGGTGTGGTAAGTTACTCTTATATTCCGCGATGACTGATGTATCTCTTTAATATTATACAATATGTTTCACGCCATTGTTCTCGCCATATGAGTAAGATTCAATATTGACTTCACGTGACTATAACTATATCGTCGCATAAACATGTTTGTGAGATGTCGTTGTGTATGGAGCGCGGGACCGAGCACCCTCAGCCAAGCAAAAGATATCAACGCGCGACGCACCGCGGTGCATCGATCAAGTCAAACGACATGCTATGGTTTTAACATTTATTTTTGTTCAACAGCCAATCTAACAGGGCAAGATTTTACCAAAGCTATTAGGAGCTTTCATCGTTCGATTCAGTACACGGATCATACAATATGTATGCCGTAATCATATTATAAACACGTATACAATACACATCAGGCATAGTTCGGTCCGTCATCAGCGGTCAATCATACGACGACACCGATCGTAATCGTTACGGGAATACAAAATAATACTGAAGAATAAATATTCACTACGACTAAGTACGTTACAGTACATTAAAGCTCGAGCCTCAGTGGGCACAGTTTTCACGTCACTACACTCGGCGCATCGACCGCCACGGTTCGACACTATGACACAGTCCTTGCGGCGCACGCGCCTCAGCACACGGTCTCCATGGGGATGCGCGGCGCGGGCGCGGCCAGCGGCGCGGGCGCGGGCGGCGCCGGCGTGGTGTGCGTCAGCGACTCGCCGCAGGACGGCAGGTGCGTGGACGAGTGCGTGTTGCGCGCTCCCCCGCCGCCGCCCGCGCCGCCACGCGCGCAGCACGCCGCGGCCGCGCGCTTGAGTGCCGCCCACGCGTGCGGCTGGCAGCCTACCACCAGGAAGATAAACACGCCCTGCAGCGCGTTGAGCAGGTCGGTGGCGTACCACACGTAGTCCGGCCCGCCCGCCGCCCACGACACCACGTCCGCGCCCCACGTCACGCCCATCACCACCACCAGTTTGGCACAGACGCGGCCCAAAGCTGCCCTGCAAGCATCACCACTGTCAATATTGTTCCGGTACCTCACAAGAGATTGCTAGCACTTAGCAAACCAGTGACGTCGCGTGACTTACCGTTCGGAAGTGGACTTGACCTCGTCGCGCCGCCAGAGACCGCAGGTGAGTTGGCGGGTGGTGGACATGAAGAGCGCCAGGTTAACGAGCAGCAGCACTCCCACCGGCCCGAAGAAGTACACGAGGATCTCCATGTCGCCGTAGAACCAGCAGCGCTGCACGGCGAAGCGCGGGCGCAGGAAGGGCGCGGCGGCGTCGGGCGGCAGCGCGTCCAACGCCGCGGCCGCGCCCGCCAGCAGCAGTGGCCCCCCCCACGCGTACACCATGTACACGCGCAGGCGCCACAACTCCTGCCCGCGCTCCAGCGACGTCGGCCGGAAGTCCCTGAGGGACACACGCGCGACACGTCAGCATACTGTACTTGAGTACACATACGCCACACTCATTTTCAACTTGCTAATTATGAACAAATCATTAAAGAGTAGTATGATGATACGCTTTAAAGAAGAATGGGCAATTTTGTATCGAGCGTCGGCGGTTCACGGCCAAGAATGATTTTGTTTTTTATTGATGTGGTTTAGTCCTACAATATTACTGTGTAGAAGTTTTATCACTGTGGTGTACTTCTAAAACAGATAAAATACAGTTTTGTTTCTGAACACTTTATACAGGGTGACTGGTAATTAGTGGCCGATACCTAAACACGTGACTTTACTCATCAATTTGAACAACTTTTATTAGGAGACCAAACAAGAAATCGCGAAAAAAAAATCTGCTGTTCCCTACAATTTATGTTCGCATAACTCGTCAAAATTTAGGGATCAGCTGTTTTTGTTTCGCGATTTCACGTTTGTTCCCCTAATAAAAGTTGTTCATATTGATGAGTAAAGTCACGTGTTTAGGTATCGGCCACTAATTACCAGTCACCCTGTATAGTTTTATCTAGTATTATGGTTTATGCAGTACCGTCTTTACCATAAGGGCACAGTGGGCCCGTGCCCAGGGCCCCGACCTCACGGGGGCCCCGGAAGCCCGATGCAACGCTTGCACTCAGTGTTTTTTCTTCTAGTTTTAGGTAGATACTCACAAATATAATAGTTCCGTCAACATTCTCTAAATTAAAATATTAATTGAGCACCAGATAAACTCAAACTCAAAGCATTTATTTCAAATAAATCAATTACACGCACTTTTGAATTGTCAAGGGATCGGTCAGTCGGAAATATGAAGCTAGTCGCCCATTCCAAAGCGTAGTAGGTACCTATGGAGAAGAGCGGGCAAGAAACCCCCGGGCAAGAAACGGATAAGATTTTTAAACTTTACTTTTTATTTTTCTGACAAACGTTATAATTTTATTTCTCAGTAATTAATAACAATCGATTCTACCCGTTGATAAAAAAATGCAAAGAATTTGCAGAAGATATTATATATTTTTATTTTATTTTATTATAAATGCTTATTAGTTCAAATCAGAATGTTTTCAACAGAAAATCGCGGTAATAATAAATAATTTGACTATCTCAAACTTTTCCAAATATTGAAGTCGCTACAAGAATATTCCTTCACTTGATGATTATCAATTGTAGTGGAGATCGCTCATTTTCACAACTAAAGAGAATAGAAAATGAATTACGAACAATATTGTTACAAGAATGATTAACTAATTTGTCAATTATGTGCATAGAACGTGATATCCTTAAAATAAAACCAATACAGAAATCCTGCAAGAAACCACTATCGTAAATTCGAAACCAACTCAAACCTGCAGCATTTTATTTAATAACGTACCTACCTAAATTTCTTAATGTTTGATTTGTACCATACCCATAGTAGGTTAATATAAAATCATAACAGAAAATAGATTTTTTGTCATTCAATTTTTTTTACTTTTCAAGGGGGGCCCTTGTGTGCCCAGGAGCCCCCGCTTGCCCTAAGACGGCCTTGGGTTTATGATGATGTTATGACCAATGCAAAAATAGAAAATAAAATAAAATAACAATTCTAGATAGTCTCAAAGATATTTATTATATAATAATGCAATTATAACCTTATTACTTTGTACAATTACCATGCTATGTATTAAAGATCTAGAAAAGGGCTTCTTGCCACAGCTGCTTTCAAAAAACAATTATGTGTAAAAAAATGAGTACTATTAAAATCATTATAACAAGCTCTGAGGTCAAGGACATTTTCAAGGTTTTTTTTTAGTAAGGCGCAGTCGACGTAGCCCCGCAACGGGCTCCTACTTCAGAGTGGTTTAAAAAAAAATAACCACGAAGGGGATGGCTGGGTCTTTGTTCGCTCGCTTCGCTCAATCAGTAGACCTCGCCATCCCCTTCGAACCTAACCTGCCCGAGTCGGGGTGCCCCAAGTCCCGAGCTCACTGTGTTATTTTTGTACGTATATTATGTTGTGTGTAAGGATAACATAAAAAAGAACAACTGTCAAAAGTCAATCGTTAGCGTCACTTATAGTTGATTACGTTTCGTTACCCACGATCTTATATGAGTACAAATTAAACTTTATTATTTTAATTTCATTAATTATATATTATTTGCTTCATAATTGAGTTCATTACAGTAGCAGCTATTTAAAAATGAATTAAAGTTTTAAAAACTTAACATATTTATACAAAAAACCATTAAAATCCGCTGTCACTTTGTCTGAACGTAAAACGGAACAACTAAGGAGTGGAATTCCTACATTACCTGTGACAAAATGTCAATTTTATTACGTCAATAAATTGCTTTTCTGGAAACCTTAGGTTTTTTTTGTCTCGAAAACTAGCCGTTTGCTAGCTGTGTCATTTTGTAAAAGTATACGCAAAAAAAACCGAAGCTTCGCACGCGCGGTCCATAAAGTACATCACACGCGCGGATGTTAAAGTACAGTGGAGCCCTCAATTATGTAGCAAATAATATAATGAATGAAATAAAAAATAATTCAGTTTTATTTGTACTCTTTAAAGATCGTGGGTAACGAAGCGTAATCGAATGTAGGTGCCGCAGGGCCGATAACGTTATTCGTTTGACATTGTCTTACTCATCGTATGTACAAAAGGCAATGTTATTTATTGATAGTAGGAAAACTTAGGAAGCGCGAGCGAAGCGAGCTCGGGACTTGGGGCACCCCGACTCGGACAGGTTAGGTTAGAAGGGGATGGCGGGGTCTAGTATGCGAGCAAAGCGAGCGAACAAAGACCCCGCTATCCCCTTCGTGGTTATTTTTTTTTAACAATTCTGAACTAGGAGCTCACGAGGCATATAACATGTTCATGTGTTTTTTTTAAATAAATGATGATTCCGTAATATAATAAACTAAAATATCTAAATCAGCCTAGTTGTACCGCCGCCGCGCCGCCGTTAGCAGACAACAAAACGGGCGAAAAAAACCGGCCTAGTGTGTGTCGGACCTCGCACAATGAAGGGTTCCGTAGTTGGGATGAATTTTGCGCAAGAACAAACTTAATTTTATAGTTAAAAAACATGTTCTCCCATACGGAATGTATGTACGTTTTTGCAACCGCAAATGTAAGTTGGTCGATTATTACTCTTTAACTTGTAAAGCCTACTTAGCTGTGATAGTTTATCTTTTAATTTAGTTATTATGTACTACTGCAGGGGGGGACACTAGACTAACAAAAAATTGCACTTTAAAGCTTAATATTTCGCTAACCTGAAGCCTCACAATAGACCTTTCCAACGACACCCCACACCATGGGATAGATGAGAAAAAAAAACATCCCCACTTCACGTGCACCCTAAAAAAAATATTTTTATCGATTTTATTTTACCACTTTGTCGGCGTGATTAATATGTGCCCATGCTAGATTACATTCTAGTACAAAGAGGCTCTGAGCTAAGCAGCGAACAGACAGACAGACGGACATGGCGATATGGCGGATAAGGGTTGTTTACTACGGAACCCTAAAAAGACATACAGCCAAAATTGTTTTGATACCTATACCTTCTTGGAAAAATTATTTAAATTGGATTTTGGAGTAGAAAATTGAGGAATTCGAGACAATGATTAATACGTCAATTTTAGGACCAATTTTTTTTTTGGGTTCATAAATCAGTCTAAACTGCAGATTCTTCAATTTGCAGCCCACATTTTCTTAATAGGATGTAAGCGAGAAAGCCATTTTATTGGAAATCTAAATAGACGACATTATTTTCGAAAGTGATTCCCAATCCGCCCTAGTGGGGTCAAATATTTATTGGCTCATAGGACAGGCAATAAAAAAACAAATATTGCAATGAGCATGTTTACGTAGTGAGTGCAGAAAGACTGACAAGACAAACGTCGCCTTACGAACATATAATGCAATCTCTGGCTTGCGATTCTGATTCTTGTACGCATGGGGTTTAGATTCTGGAGAATGTAGCAATTTTTATATTATACCTACCTCATGTTTGATAATGGGTTTGTTGATTGTTCGATCAACAATCGCATTATTGCCCGCCGAGCACGGTGAACACAGTGAGTGAACTTGTTGAGCTCTTTGAGTTCATCCAATGATCACCCAAATGCATATAGTAACTACGGCTACTTCGGTCCGTCATATCATGGATACAGTTCAGATTCAGCTGGATGCATTGATCAAGTCAAGTCTCACGCAAACATTGATTTATCTGAGAATTAGTTTATTAGTTTTTAAGGTTCCGTACCTCAGAAGGAAAATGCGGAAGTGTCCTGATGCGAATCATCTTGAAATAAGAGTACATAGAAAATGTACGATGCGTAGGTACATCAGAATCAAATATTTAAGTACTCACCGAAATGTCCACCAGATGTTGAAACACATCGTGTTGAGCCAAAAGAATGCCGACAGGAACAGGAAATGCATACACACCGCTGCACGGCACATGAAACAAACGAGGCACGTCAGCAACCAGCGCACATCACATCACTAGCAACAATCACATAACAGCAGCCTCGCTCACCGAGCGCGCGACATAGCGCGGGCGGCACCACGTCGGCCGCCAGCTGCGTGGCGGCCAGCAGCACGTCGCCCAGCATGAGCGCCGCCACGTAGTGCGTCTGGCAGCGCCAGTGCAGCGCGTGGTGCGCCGCCGGCAGCGCGAAGCCGGCCGCCAGCGTGGCCGCCAGGAAGGCCGCGCCCACCGCCAGCCCGGCGCCGTACAGCAGTTGGCGCGAAGACTGCGCGCCCCGCGAGCGCGCCGCCGCCTCGCACGCCAGCACGCGCGCGCCCACCTCGCCCAGCACCGACTCCGCGCACCACGCGCCGCCCGCCAGCGCCTCGCCGCCGCCGCCCGCCGCGCTCAGCACCAGCCCGCCGCGCGCCGCCAGCCGTGCCCCCGCCAGCGTGCCCGCCACGGCGTAGCGCGAGTCCAGGGGGCACGCCGGCCAGCCGTGCCCGACCGTGCTGGCGCTACCGGCCGCGCTACTGTTGATTAGTGCTTTCAGCTCGTGTAACGCCTCCTGCGCGCGCTCGCTCTGCCCCACACATTGCTTGCCGTCGAAGGCGTCTCCTTCCGCGCAACACTTGGCCGGCTCCCACATCACGTCGTCAGCGCACACGAGCGCGGCCTTCACATCCGTGCAGTACCGGGTGGGCGGCAAGTGGAACTTCGGAGCACCGCGCACCATCATCACCCCATCCTTACCGCGCAAAGCGTAAGGCGCCGCGTGTTCCGGTAATAGGCGTAGCGACTTGCAATTAGGTACGCCCGTTTCATTTTTCCAGTGGGGGGGCACTTCGGTAGTGATTGATTTCTTCAGGAACGAGTAAATTCGCGTAGCCCGGGTGGCATTCCCGACGACGGGGCCACATGCCGAGGCGACGGCCTCCGGCGACAACACGGCAGCCCGCAGAGCGTCGTCGGCGAGCGCTTGGTCGGGCGGGCAGCAGTGCAGGACTGTCACCGGACTCATCGCCGCCACCGCCGCCATCCAGAACACGCTCCATGCTGCCAAGGTACTAACGAGGGATGACATCTCGCTACGGGTTCACCGATCGCACCGACGATGACACGGCCGCTGGGACTGCATCGCAGCCCTACACACTTGTTTGTAATTATCGAATAAACACACTGCGAAATTTTAGATACCGAGTACTTAATTTTTAAAAGTTACAGAAAAAAATGATACATTTCCGAACACGATAACAAACACGTGTAAAAAGGTCCATGCCGTAGCGGACGCAAGCTTCCACCTCGAGAGCTAGCGCGGTACTGTCGCGGTCGGCCATCTAACGAGCCGACGTCACCCCCCAGTCCCTACGTCTGCGTGCCGCCGCGGCCGCGGCCCGCCGCACATGCACACTTCCAGCTGCCACACTACTGGCTACTGGCGTGGCAGTCTGTTGCTACACACTACACACGGTGCGCCGCCCGCGCCCGTGTGTGACAAGACAAGGACAACAATTTTATTGAAACCGACGCGACTCTAACAAAACAATATAGACTACCATCTATTATAATATTCATGCAGTCGATATTTCTCTTAAATAATTTTAATTTTCGACGAGTACCCTATAGATTATAGAAGAAAGTAACATTATTCAAAGCGTATTGCACATCTCTGTACTCAGCGAGCCTGTGGTTCAGATATACCCAAAGGGCTTACAATTCTCTGCGCATCCAGTTTAACAATGCATTCAGGGCGCTGTTACGTCTGCCACGCTTCTGCAGTGCGTCAACAATGTTTGCTGAGTCGCGCACAGACGGCTTTGATGCCACCTGGCGCAAAAAGACAGCCTCACTGCTAAGCAGATTGCGTGGGAGCAGTAACAGCATCCTGAATGTAATAGGCAATAAGTTAGACAGCCCTCTGGTGTGGAGCCTCACCCAGAGGACCAAGTCTCTCTTAGTTATTAGGTACTAACATAGTTTTTAAGTCATACTAACAATATAAATGTAAATGTAATAAAATTATGGATCTAGTTGTCTGAATAAATATATTATATATATATATATATAGGTTTTGATTTATTTGCGATCATACTAATATGTCGCATAAATGGCCGTATTTGTTTATTGCGTTGACTTAGAAGGTTAATTTTACGACCTACGTATTTTATATTTATTTCAACTTGATACCTCCGCGTGTTACTAAGAAAAAGGGAATTTTCATCCCTCCAAAAGTGGCCCTCATATTCAAAATTAATTCATATATATACGTTACGCGTACGTGTTTGGGTCACAGAAATAGGTATGTATGTGTTCCAAATTTCAACTTAATCGGTCTATTACATTCCAAGCAAATTGGCAGTGACAGACAGACAAACAAACACACGAGTGATCCTATAAGGGTTCCGTTTCCGGTACGGAACCCTAAAAACACTAACATCATATCTTTTTAATTATGGGATCCAGCTCATCCAGCGATACCCCACACGCTTTTGTGTATTTTTTATTGCAAAACGGGCCTGCTCTTGACCTCGAACTCGATGCATTGAATTTTTTATTTCATCCCTCGGTTACATATTTGGGGAGAGCCACCCTTAATTGCTTTTTCGTAATTTCACTACATCATTGTTCAACAGAATATCCTTCTTTCCAGTTTTAATCGATGTCTCAGAGTCAAATGGCATCCTCACGACGACGGCGCGACGGCGACGCTACGATCGTTTGTATAGGACAGCGGGTTTAATATATCAAAACCGGCCAAGTGCGTGTCGGACCACGCACAATTAATTTTATCCCAAGAACAAACTTAATATTGTAGTTAACATGTTATCCCATACGGAATGTATGGGAGAACAGCTGTGATAGTTTCGTTATAATTATATACTACTGCTGTGATTTTTTTCACAAATCCAAGTATAAACACATGACTAACAAAAATTACCACTTTAGAGCTTAATATTTCGCACACGGATCCCTGAATTGAAAAATAGTTTTCACACACCCGCAATATTTTTGAACGACCTTTCCAACGACTCCCCACAAAAACATCCCCACTTTACGTATCGGCGGTACCCTAAAAAAAATGATTTTTCTTTATTTTATTTTACCACTTTGTCGGCGTGATTCATATGTATACCCATGCCAAATTACAGCTTTCTAGTATTAAAAGTCTCTGAGCTAAACTGCGGAAAGACAGTCAGACGGACATGGCGAAACTATAAGGGTTCCTTGTTTACTACGGAACCCTAAAAACGAAACACTCATAACACACCAGTAGCGCCATCGAACGGATCATTGGTGTATGAGAGCAGTACCGCATCTACTGCAACGCGCTCTCCGTACTACCTACTGATCGGTGCCGGAGGCGAGAGGTAGATGGCGCGGTCGGCGACGCCGACGGTTCCGCCATCTACCGGCTCTCTGGGTGACGACTAGGTCCCCGTCACACAGCCCCCGTCACTGTAAGTGAGTGTACCAAGATAGAACAACTAATTAGGTACATGGAGTGCACAGCACACATCATTATTATACTAGCTTTCGCCCGCGTGGAGGTCGGAAATTTACTATCTCACGGGAACGTACGTCCTAATCCAGTTCATGGTCTACCCATGTACCAAATTACATCGAAATCCGTTCAGCCGTTTTAGCGTGAAAGCGTAATACACCAAGAAACAAACATACTCACTTTCGCATTATTATAATTATTATATCTATACATATTATAAATTAAAGTCGGTTATCGTGTCTGTATGTTTTCGTTGTTCTTCTAAACCACGCAACAGATTTTCATGAGGTTTTCACCATCGTTTAGAGAATTTATTCCGGAAGGTTTATGTGTACAATACGTAAATATCAAAGTTACGTAAAACTAGGAAATCTCGATGTTTTGTAAAGTCGTAAAAACCGGGAGCGGGTCGTTAGTATATAGTAAGATTTATCTTTTTATTTATCTTTCTCAATAAATGCGAGCTATATGGAATCCGAAACAAAGCACTCGATTGGATTAAAAGCTACCTAAGCAACAGAAAACAATGTGTAGAAATAAACCAATTAAATAATCAACTCGTGTCTACCCCATTCAGATCTATTTTTAAAACAAATAAGTTCGGTGTTCCCCAAGGAAGTGTACTAGGCCCTCTTCTCTTCCTTATTTATATGTCGGTGGGGAGACATTGGGGAGGGGTCGTGCGTCCATCCTCTGACATTGTTGTGGGCTGTTTGTGGATCTCGGGCAATTAAAAGATGATAGCAGCTTCTTACACATAGTTTCACAAATCACAATTGACAGTGACTGTCCCAATTAATCTTGTCCATTAGCAATAATAATAGAAATAAAGTAATAAAACTTGGTATGAATCTATGTGCGCACGCGTCTCATGAACGTGTGACAGTTCCTAAGGCTGAAGGGTGACTGGCGCTCCTGTTGTTTCCGGCGCCCTCGCCCTGCGGTCCTTAGACTCCGTCATAGCGCACCGACTGTATAGAGTACTTCAGTCGGCGACACTGTATTTCATGCGACACGGCCATCCTGTGCGACACACGACCTCGTGTGTTCATCCTGAAACAATACTTCACAGAGCACAGTACATCACTTTCACGCTAGGCAATCCTGCCACAAATAAGATACTTGGCTTCTTGATTTGACAAGAATGATAATTTTTTTTCAAACTCAAACTCAAGTTCAACATTTCCATATTAGGAATCACCAAAGCGTCACCGAATTCGATAACATAATACAACGATTTCAAGTTGTATAATCAAAGAATTTAAACAAACCAGAGCGGGTCCACACATAACAAGAACCAGTTCACTTCCTGACGGCCACACATAGCCCAGCAATAACCATTGCTTACGTGAACCTGCGCACAGGAACACCGAGTCGTCACATAACTCTACGGTCATAAACATGACCCGACCCCCAGCCAGAGCCACCAGCGTACCACGGTGTACCCACACAGTGGGACATGCCGACTTCTAACGGACTACGGCTACTGCGTGACCTCTGCCGTGGCCAATTCGGTCGTGAACTCTGGACGGACCCCGGAGGTCCCGGACTCGCTCTCGGTAAACGCGTTATTTCCATTCATCTCTTCAATGACACTTGCATGTACGTTTTGAATCTAATGCCACTAATTTATAACGGTCTCCTGGTAGAGTTTCAATTATTTTAAAAGGACCTTTAAATTTTGAGTCCAGCTTAGTCTGATTGCGTTCCTCATTTTCAATCAGAACAAAATCACCTATGGAAAATTTGTTAAGTTTTGCCTTAGTAGAATTAAATATTTGCTTTTCATATTCAGCAGCACGTTTTATCCTATCCACGGTCGTTACTTTGCCGGTCATAAGTTCTAAGGGACTACTTTGTGTAATTCGATTGACTGTACAGTTTATAGCAAGCTGAATTTCTCCTTGGGAGTCTTGCCATGACCGATCTTTATAAGTTTCTATTGCTGTCAGGATTTAACTCACGCTCCACTTTAGTAATTTCTGATAGACGTGGGTGGAATCGAGTCAAGTGGATTTCTAAATGGGTTTCGTGAAAAAAAATCGGCATGAGTCATACACTTGCCACTGGTGTATTTTACGTTGAAGTCAAATTATTGAAGATAAGTCCACCATCTGTGAACCCTTAGCGTTAAATCAACCTTTTTAAGGGAGCACCTTCTTACCGTGTAGGTATAGACGGAAATGCTTAATGGCGTTGACGACGGCAAATGTTTCTAACTCGTATGAGTGGTATCGTGATTCAGCTGGCGATGTTCGGTTGCTATAGTATGCAATGACACATCGTTTGCCATCTACAATAATAAAAATAATCCCGCCATAGCATTCTGCAACAACTTCGTTTATTCGTTTACCACTGAACTTAGTAGCAATGCTTTCTTTAATCAACCAACAAAGGGTACCTGAGTCATAGTGAAACATAAAATCCTTACCATTCTGCTTCAGCATTCTCGTGGGTGGCTCGACTACTTACACACACGTCGACTCGCCGCTCGCTCTGAGTCGCACCGCTGCCGCTGCGGGCACCTGCGCCGCCGCCGCTGCCGCTGGGGCATCGGGTGGAGATGTGACCTACCTCGCCACATTTGTAGCAGACTATGGGGCTGGATGATGGATGTTTATGGTCCGACTTTGTTGATTTTAGGTTGATGCTTTTGTTTGTTTCTCTCTTTGCACGGCATTCTGATTATTTATGTCCAGATTTACCGCAGTGAAAACATTTCGGTAATAATAACTTTATATTTGCATAGGTCACTAACTATGAACTGAAACAACTTTATATTAAGTATAATATAACAATATATTTGCTTCAAATAGCAAATTACATGAAACGACTGCCTCTTACAGAGGTCTCTCAACAAGTCTACTCGTATAGTCTTAATATAACAAAGGTTACAACGCTGCTCTTGTTAATGTTCCCATGCTGAATTTTGACCCTATCTTATCGATGTTTACGCCCGGCTCGAAGTACAGCAGCGCACGCAAATTCTTCTCGCCGTGGGTCACCATGCCGCACCGGTGATGTCATTCTTTACTTTGTAAAGAGAGCGCAGCAATCGCCAACACGGCCGTCTTACCAGGTGCCTGTCCCACCAGGCACCCCACGAGTTCAAATAAAGTGCTGAAACACAAATTGTTAATAATTTATCAGTGTGCCAGCTGCACATACATTGGTTGCGTGTCGAATGTTTGGATTATGAATGTCATCTTTCACATTACACATTATTTCAGTGTATCGAGGGTTGTCATATTTCATTACACATTATTTCAGTGTATCGAGGGATGTCATCATTCACTACACATTATTTCAGTGTATAGAGGGATGTCATATTTCATTACACATTATTTCAGTGTATCGAGGGATGTCATCTTTCATTACACATTATTTCAGCGTAACGAGGGATGTCATCATTCATTACACATTATTTCAGTGTAAATAATACAATATAATAATAATACAATACTAATACAATAATAAATCATGTGCGCTTAAAGCGACATTGTGTTAAAAATCGGATTCGACCACATGCACTCAAAGGGTCGATAGCCTCTCTTAAGCGTACCAAGTTTGTCTTATTGTCGCTTGCACTCAAAGGGCATCTAGCCACACATCAGCGTATTAAGTTCGTCTCATTTCGACTTGCACTCAAAGGGTCTTTAGCCACACTTAAGCGTACCAAGTTCATCCCAGAACCATTTGCACTCAAAGGGCCTTTAGCCACACTCAAGCGTACCAAGTTCGTTCTCCAATTGACGACTTAATCTGCAACATATATAATTACATAAAGCATTTTATCTTAACTCGCACATACGCCAACGATACATTTCAAATTACTTTACGAACGAATGTTTAATTAATTTCCCAATCATCGATATGAATCCACGGTTTCATATTTTCTGCAGCGGTTACGCCTGTATACTTCTTAGTACTCCTTTCACTGCCTTTTACATCCGTCACCTCATATCTATCATTCCCCAATACTTTTTTCACTTGAAAGGGGCCTTTGTAAGTAGGTAACAACTTCCGACTTTGCCCGTCATTTGTCTGGCTTTGTATTTTTATGAGTACCAAATCTCCTTCGACATAAACCCGTGCTTTTGTACGGTTTCTATCAAATCACTGTTTTTGTGATTCCGCATTGGACTTAATATTTGTCTCTGTCCTCTCACGCAATTCGGTTACATCCAACCTATGCCCGTTGCCAATCTCCGGAGCCAAACTATCACTATCAGTGCGTAATCTATATCCGAGAAAAACTTCACTAGGAATAGTTTTTGTTGTGTTGTGAACTGTCTGTTTATACCTTGTTGTAAGGCTTTTATGTACTGATCCCACATATCGTCTGTATCGTTACCACGTATTGCTTTTAGTGCTTCTAGAATAGTTTTGTTTAAACCCTCGACTTGGCCATTAGAGCGAGGCATGCCGGTTGCATTCGTGTGTAAACGTATGTTTCTATTCGTACAATACTGTGTAAAATTATTTGAAGTGAAGCATGTCGCGGCGTCTGTAATGATTCTCTGAGGATTACTGAATGTCTTAGAAATAGTTTCTAATTCTTTAATTACACCAGAAGATTTGGTTGTTCGAACCGCCAAAATGAACACAAATTTTGTGAAAGCATCTACGATGACCAATAAATATTTATTTTTGGCTTTAGTAGTAACAAAAGGTCCTAAATGATCTATATGAAGGGTGTGAAAAGGCTGTGCGTACTTTGGCAACGGGTATAACTCTTCCCTTCCTTTGGACCGCCTTTATTCTTAAAATATATGCAATTTAAGCAGTTTTTAATATATTATTTCCTCATGACATGTCGCATTCTAGGAAACCAATACTGATGGCTTACTCGTTCTACTGTTTTATCAACAGAGAAATGCCCGAGGTCGTCATGGTTACATTTAATTATTTGCCAAATGCATTTCTTTGGGACCACCCACCGGCGCCCTCGGGTTGTTCTTCTGTAAACTTTACCACCGAGGACAACATATTTGCTAAAAACATCTTTATTTTCTTCGGCCTCTCCTGATTGATTCTATAATTGCTCGAATATGTTGTAACTCAGCATCTTGTAGTTGTACCGAAAGCAACCAATCCGCTTCCGTTATTGACATTATAATTTCGGTTTCTGATTTTTCTCCGGACTGCATTGGGTTACGACTCAAGGCATCTACGTGTTGCATTCGCGTACCTTCTCGATGAACGATATCAAACGAGAATTCTTGTGTGGACAAAACCCAACACGCAATCCGGGGAATAATCTCTTTTTTTGTTAAGGCGTACCGTACGGCGTTGCAATCGATCACTATTTTAAAAGATGATCCAATTAGGTATAATCGGAACTTCTGGAGCGAACTAACAATCGCCAATAACTCCAGTTCAAACGAGTGGTACTTTTTTTCATCTTCCGTAGTTTGTCTACTATAATAATGGACTGGTTTTTCACCTTCGTCGGTGTCTTTTCTATAGATTGCGTTTGCATTAATATTTGATAATATCCACTTTTTAAATCTAAACTGGTGAAGCGTTTATAGCCCCGAAGCCTATCTACAAGATCCTCAATGCGCGGCATTGGATATTTGTCTTTAATCGTTATCTTATTTAGCGCTCGATAATCACTGCAGTCTTTTTTCTCCATTCTTCTTATTGACAAGTAGCGCAGGGCTCGCGTATGGTGATTTGCTTTCGCGTATAATATTGTTCTTCAGAAGCTCATCCACCACTACGCGAATTATCTTTCTGTCTGCGTGAGAAGACCTAAAGGGTCTGCATTGAATCGGTTGAGAACCAGTTACGTTAGAGGCCGTTTACTTTTCCTAATTCTTTGATATTTGCCGCCACACAGTAATCATATTTTTGAAACAGTATTATTAATTCGTTCTGATGGGAATCGCTATCGAACTCAAAATTACTAACTGTGTTACAAAACTCTGTAAATGTATTCGCATAGTCAAATTTGAATTTGTCACCAACTCGCGAGTATACCAGGTCAGACCGCTCCGTCACGTTTCTTCCTATCAATATTTCGCAATCTGCCAGGTTGTCAATTACATAAAAATCAACCTGAGTCAGACACAGCGAATCGACTTTTAGATCAGCTGTTATCTTGTGAGTTACAAATTTTGAACTTTCTTTTGAGAAACCATGCAGTAAAATTGGCGCGGTCAACGCAATGTTTTCCATTGAATATTTTTTGACAAACGATTCAGAAATCAATGAGCAACTGCTTCCCATATCAATGAATGCTTCTTGATGCAGATTATTAGTACGTATTATTTTCAGAAATTTATTTCGTGGGTCAGGGGTTGAAACATATTTTGTTTCTTGTTTCTCTGGTTTACCCGCGTTCCTTTTTTGGTAACATGTCGATTCTAAATGGCCTCGCTTGCCACAATAATCGCATTTATATGTATCACAAATACCATTTCAGACACTAATCTACATGGTCCTCATATGGCCTGACCAAGATTATGTCTGGACTTTAAAAGAGAGAGTTTCGGTCTTTCTTCTCAGAGTAGTCAGATAGGAAACGCCGAACTCATCTAGCATTTTCTTCTTTTTTTTAAAATATTTTTTTTTAATATGACGTGTAAAAGTGATTGCGATATCCTATTTACAGAATAAACAATTTCATTTCATTTCATTTCACTTCGTTTATGGTTACCGCCGCACGTAAAACACCTGATCTGCCCCCGACCCCGTGCCTGGCCCACGTCTTGATTAATGCTAGCAGATGCGGCCCGACCCACGACGTTTGCTGAGGGCACAGTCGCTGATGTCGTGGCCGCCGACATCTGATTATGACTGATCAGTTTCGTCTGGCCATCGCGTGTGTTTGCGCCTATTTGTTTCGTGTTTTAGATGTATACGTTCGACCATGTAGGAAACTAGCTAAACTATCGCATGTCACAAAATTATTCGCTTCAATCGATGCGCCTATACCACTGTCTCCTATATTGCCCATAATAATAGAAATAATATCTTGTTCCGAAAATTCCAAAGATAAACGATATATTTTACATTTTTGTTCAAAATAAAACTCATATAGAGACTGATTTTCTAACGGCTTTTTATTAATAATGTATTTTAAAAGATCGTACATATTCCGACGGATTTGAAAACTGGAAGCCAATTTACGTGTCCAGTCCTCCCATTTCCACGTTGGCCAATGCTTATCCGATCGTAACAGTGAGTCATACCTAAGAAGATATCTGTGCAAACAGCAAATAACATTAAATCAATATTGGATACGACTACAGAATGTCTGAATGCACTAAAAAACCTGAATTTATCAACGAGCTCCTGGGATCCACTCATTATATTTTTAGTTGTTCAAAAATTGGACCCAGAGACGCATCGTGAATGGGAAGATGTTGCTTACGAGGATAATGTCAATGAATTACCTAGATGGGATGCACTTAACAAGTTCTTACAATTGAAGTTCCGCACGCTTGAGCTTGTCACGCCTCCGACCAGAGAGAAACCTACACCTAAGGGAAAAGATTACGCTGTTCACGTATCACCTTCAAATGGTACAACCTCTTCGAAACCAAGAAGCTGCGCTATGTGCAAAGAAGACCACACATTGTGTCATTGTGAGGGCTTTATCTAACTTAATCCAACAGAGAGGTGCGAGTACCTGAAACAACACAATCTATGCTATAATTGTCTGGCCCCTGGATACTCAGCTTATAGATGTCGCCTGAAGATGTCCTGTCGTAAATGTCACAAACGTCATCACACGCTCACGCATCAATCCATGCCCATGACGTCACCAAATCAACCAGATAAAGAAGTTGAAACTCATCAAGATTCTGCAAAATCAGCCGAAACCAAGGTTAAGCTTTCATCGCATGTCGCTGCTAATTTTTCCACTGCATTACTGACCACAGCCCTGGTACCAGTGAGAAATTACGAATCGGGACAAGTGACAGTGCTCCGTGCGCTGATTGACCACGGCTCCCAAGCTACATTTATGAGTGAAAGAGCGGCCCAGATGTTACGATTGAAGAGAACGCCGGTCAATGGCACCATCACTGGAGTCGGCTCAACCAAAACAAATGTTAAACATGCTGCAGAAATCGAACTACTCTCCAGACACGACGCTGGTTTCAACTTGAAGATCAAAACGTACATCATGTCTACGCGACTCACTGCCAACTTACCATCACAAACTGTACGGTTCGTACACTTGCAGAGTTGTTGTTGTTTAGGTTGAAGCGCGTAGAGAAAAGATCACTTAGTTCCCGTTAGGTTTATTATAAGTAGTGTTTACAAGTAATACTGTTGACGATTCCTTTCTCTAATGTTAGTCACCGCGTAGAGGTAATCGCACTCGCCGATTTATTGTAATGTATGTATATTTATAGTAATAAAATGACGCACGTGAGGTGCAAGCCACCGCGTCAGCAAAACATGTACAGTGTAAGACTGTACATCTTGGCAACCCCAAAAGGAGAAACAAACGAGAACAGAAAGGAAAAGCCATCACAAAGTTAATAAAGTAAATTAGTCAATTTTAAGTTGAAAGGCGATGTTCCTGTTTCCAGGTTGAGGCTCCGGCTGCAAGTCCTTTGTTGTTTGTGCTGTGACTGCTTCTATTAAAACTTTTCTCTAACTTTTTATTCTTCTATGTAAACCAGAGTGCCGGCAGCACTCTGGTTTACGTATAACTTGAAGTTCAATATCTTCAGGTGGTTGACGAGTAGTTTTGTTCTTAGCGTTGTTTGTGCAATAGTGCGGACAACGATTCCTCAAAACCACAACAAGTACAACTATGATGGCGGCCGTCAGCAACGAGTAACAGATGGCATATTGATGAATGTCGTGACTTGTTATTGTTGGTAGTGAAGCTTCATTTTTCTTTTGAGTTACAATTTCTGTTCAATTGTTGCAATTTCTTGGTTCGTTGCCTTGGACTGAAGGTTATTTGGGGCATAGCGATACGTTAAGTTCACTATCTTGTTGATAGATGTATCAAATGTTGGAGCTGTGAACTCATAATCCATCTTCATATGACTGCTGTATTGGCGTTGAGCGTAGATGGTCATATCGGTGGATTGTAATACGCATCCCTGAGATAGTGTAACTATGCTCGATGACGAGATGGTTTGTGATGTGACGTCATTGCTACATATGATTCGCAAGGAACACATTTTGCAGCAAATCGCCAGCCAGCTGTTGTGTCTTTGTAACTCTATCCAAGTGTCCTTGCATGATGCGCGTTCGACATCACAAGGTTCGCTGTTTTGATGTGATAGCAGTTTTGCCTCACACGGAGCGCTTTTGCTGTGTAGGTCAAATGATGGCAGGTTTTTCTTGCATAAGTTCTGCGATTTTTGTTGCATGCAGTGTTTCAAGTCACACGTAAACGTTCTTCTTGAAGTTGACAGCGATGTACTTGTTTGATAGCTGCACATACCTATGTAGTTTCCTTAGCAATGACCGGTAAAGCTATAGCTTGGTATATGTCGAAATCTTCGTTAGCTACTAGTGGAATATGTGCTTCGAATAGAAAGTAATTTTCAGTAACTCGTGCTTTCACATTGATCAGCTTGTAAATATCTTTAATGTTTTCTTTGTAGTTTTCAACTGGTAGCGTTAAAGATTTCGGAAGGTTTCCGGATATTTCTGTTAGTTTTTGAATCAGACGAACCGGAGTTATCAGATGAACGTCTACATGTCCTTGGTAGACGTTAGTCAGTGTGTTGAACAGCATCTCCTGGAAAGTCCTCAAGCTGTTGATCAGTAGGTACGTTGTTAACGAAGCAGAATTTATGTAGGTGGTGGCCGTAAGTATTTCCATTTCCGTTTCGATAGATGCTATGTTCATGTTGGTCTGATTGATGAAGTTATCAATGGAGTTGAACTGACGCTGAATATTGTCTTCACTTTGTTTCAGTACTTGATTTTCAAGCTCCACGATAGTTGTTTGATTTTTGATTAACTTAAGTAAGTAGTTCTCGTTGGTTTGCAGAGATTGTATATCGTTTTGATATTTCTTAGCAAATTGTTGGTCCAATGTTCCAAACAGACTATTAGCTAAGTAGCCGACTCCGTCGACTAGGCCCCGTTTCTTTCTGTTGCTCAGGTGTTTGTGGGGATTTATAAGTATGGAGTTGTAGTAATTTAAAAGTTCTATTTCATGATTTAATTGTTCCATAGTTGACCTGCAGTGTTGTAGATTCGTTTTATGGCATAAGTTCTTGATATTCTCGAAGTAAGTTTGAGTACGACGAGTTCCTTCCCAATAGTTTGTTAGATTGTAGTACATCATTAATATCCACTCATCATGCACTACTTGCATTTTGCCGACGGTGTCATAGTATATCGCGTTCCAAACTTGTAATCTGAATCTGAGTCAACGCCGGCGCTCCGCGCGTGCCATCAATGGCGCTATAAGATCCTGTTACAAATGTAAACAATGATAACATTGTTATTAGTAACGTTGAAATAGGATTCTTTGACCTCTTTCGCTCTTCACTTTTCGAATTCTGCTGAGGCTTATGTTTTGTTTCGTTTTCCTCGGCATCCTCAATTTCAGATTTCAATGGTAATGGCGATAGTTTTGTTATTGGGCGCTTTATTATTCCTGCTTGAGTTTTGACAGTACTCGAACATATCCATCAGATCCTGGGTGAGTCTCCAGTTTACGACCCAAGGCCCATTTTCCCGGCGGTAAATTGTTTTCTTTCATCAGTACTACGTCGCCTTCTTTGATGTTTCTAGTAGGCTTGTTCCACTTACTACGTGCTTGTAGAGTAGTAAGGTAATCGTTTGACCAGTTTTTCCAATATTGTTGAAACATATGCTCGATGAGCTGCCACCTACGACGTAAATCGATGTTATTTACGTCATTGTAATCCGAGAGTGGCATCGACAATATTGGACTTCCTGTTAGGAAGTGTCCAGGAGTGTGGCAGTTGTAAAACTCTTCTGGATCTTTAGTTAGCGAGCACAGAGGTCTTGAATTTAAGCAGGCTTCTATTTTCGCTAAAATCGTTATGAACTCCTCGTATGTGAGTTTTCGGTCCCCAAGTACTCGTCGCAGATGGTGTTTCATCGACTTAACGGCTGCTTCCCACAGACCAGCAGTAGTTGGCCAGGCGGGGGCATTGAAATGCCATTCCACCTCCAATTTGGCCAGTTCGTTGAAGAGATCTGGTTTCAGTAGTTGTTTGAACTCTTCGAATTCTTGAGGAAGTACCTTTGCAACGCCGATAAAGTTTGTGCCACAGTCAGAGTACATGTGGCTGGGGGTGCCGCGCCTCGCACACAGTCTTTGGAAGGCTGCCATAAACGTTTCTGTGCTAAGGTCTGATACGAGTTCAATATGAACGGCTTTCGTCACCATACATATAAATATGGCTATGTATCCGTTTGAAGTCTTTATGCCTCTACCCTTGTTGTGTTTAACATCCACATGGCCGGTAAAGTCTACTCCTGTGTGTGTGAACGGTCGGCACGGAGTGATCCTTTGCTGTGGTAGGTCGCCCATCAGTTGATAACCATCTGTTTTGTTGAAGCGATGACAGCGTACACATCTCCGAAGTTGGTTCTTGACGGCCCGATTACCGCCAACGATCCAGTAACGCTATCTTATAATATAAGTCAGCGTCAGCCGAGCTCCTCCATGTAACGTGGTTGAGTGGGCTTGTTCTATAAGAAGTTGTGTGAATCGTCCTCTATGTGGTATGATGATTGGATTCTTCATCTCCCCGGGTAAGCTTGAGTGTTTAAGACGACCTCTGACACAAATAATTCCCGTTTGGTTTATATAGGGATTCAATTTTCAAATTGCGCTTTTCTTTGATACTGTTTCGTTGTTAACAAGTTGTTTATATTCGGAATTGAACTGCAATCGCTGCGCGTGAATTATGATACCTTTACGCGCTGCGCTTAGTTCACTTTTTGTTAGGTACGTAGTTTCCGATTTTGTCTTATTGCGCATATTTTTAATGAAGCGTAATATCCATGCGATGACCCTGTTTACTTGTGTCAATGAACTGCATTTGTTCAATAATTTTGTTATTATGTTATTCTCTTGTGAAGGTTTTTCGATTTGAACGTGATTTATGCAGCCAAAATTCGTTTGGAAAGCGCAAGGAATATCTTCCGATAGATCTTGTTTTGTTAAAAGTTCGGGGCCTTGCCACCATAGGTTGAAGTTAATCAGTTTGCTTGGCAAAAGACCTCTTGATGCGTAGTCTGCGGGATTCTGCTCTGACTTGACGTAACGCCACTGAGCTGCAGGAATGACGCTTTTGATTTTGTAACTCTGTTGGCTACGTACGTCTCCCATCTGGATGTTTCGCCTTGAATCCACGCCAGGACAACTTGAGAATCCGACCAGGCCCGTATTGATACGTTATATCTACAGAATGTTTGCTTGGTTTTCTCCATCAAGTCAGCCAGTAGTTGAGCGCCACACAGTTCCAGTCTTGGTAATGTTGTTTTCTGTGTGAGTGGAGCCACCCTTGTTCGAGCAGCTAGTGGAGTTACGATGGGTTGGCCATGTTCGTTGAACACTTTGCTGTAAATAACACAAGCATAAGCCTTTTCACTGGCGTCACATAAGCCTAATAACTCGACACATTTTTGTGTATCGCCAATCCATCTGTTTATCGTTATTTTGTTAACGCACGGCAATTCTGTTTTCAGGTTCAGCCAGACTCGATGTTGCTGGGCACTACGTCATCCCAGCTAAGTTTAGTCGTCCAGAGTTTCTGGAATAGTAGTTTGGCTTTGACCGTCACTGGGAAGAGCCAACCCAGTGGGTCGTAAAATCTCGATATGGCTGAGAGTAAGGTCGATATGGCTCTTTGTTAGCTGTGTGACTGTGTGTCATTTACTCTAAATAAATAACGAAATATTATATTTACTTTAAAGTCGGCACATGATTCGGGCCACTCGGAAACACATTGACAGCTCGACCCATTATCGTAATAAATTACAATAGATCCTATTACTTTAAAATTGTAAAGCAATATTGAGCCTCTTAGAATTCCATTCCATTTATACTTTATGGCTTGCAGATTGTAAGTAAAGACCGATGCTCAGTTCGTCAACATGCGGTTCTCAAATTTAGTGCGAGCAAACGTGCTCTTACATGAATATAATTAAAGTAAAGAAACTAAAAAAATTGAAATCTAGAGTCATGCTTGAAACTTAAAACGACAATTACTTATGAGCCATTCGAAAGGCATGCATAGCCAATGCTCCCATGGATATAACTATTTATTATCTTATAACTGTAGTTATGCTATTGTATTGATTTATTGATTATTCTAACAGATAGCTAAAATACTTTAATTAGGTTTTGTGCTAAAAACATAATAGTATGATTTAAAAATATAATATATATAAATTGTAACTTTGAATCTTCCGTCGGAAAAGGTTGATATTCCCTGGACGCAATGCAACGGGCATTATTGCATTCACATCTGGCGATAATAAATGCTATTGCTTTTGAAACAATTGAGAAGTTTTACACAAAAACAGCCATTAACCTATTCGGCGAAACTGGGAAGTTGGGCCGTGGTGTTTTAAGGAACGGAGGACACTGATATTGTAAGACAAGAGGGGACTTGGTTTTAGACCACGGTAGGGTGCGGACGTAATATCCTAGGCTAGTTATATTAGGAGACTTGGTGAATACCAAAAAGGCCATGTGCAGTGGCTGTCGCAAGATGGCTGGTATTATTTATTAAGTTAAATATAGTTGGGTTGAAGCCCGGATTAGACTAATGTAGTATAACGTAGTATGTGTGTGTTTTTATTGGTGCGACTGGGTGAGTCTTTCATTATAATAATTATCCTAGGCTGGTGATGTAATTAGAGTTCTTGTAACTAAACAGACAGAGACGTGTTGCTGGGGAGTTTGTTGCGCCACTTCTTCTCTCCAGCTCAAACACTAGGAAGTGGTGAAGGGTGGGCGCTTTAGGGCTGTCTATAGGCCTTTAAGAGAGTTGATCCACAACTCTATTAATGAATGATTCTCGAATTATTATTATTATTATTATAGCATTTATTTCGGGCTATGCCCATAGTGTTAGTAACAATGGTCTTAAATACTAGTGTTAGTAGACATAGGTACATGTTTCACTCTGTGTGGAGTTTCATCCAATGTCGCAGCATTGGAGACTCCCATCTATCTGCGAATAAACTCAAGATATGATGAGTTATGATTCTCTACCCTATTATCTAGTACCTAAATCGTAAATTTTGTATTCTTTGCCTCAGGCCAATAACAGGGCTTTAAGAGAGATTATCCAAAGCTCTAATAAATAAATAATGATTCTTGAGTTTCGATTCTCAACCCTATTAGCTCGTAATTCTTGAATGTTGTATTCTTTATCTCAGACCAATAATTCGGTCAGACTGACATGAACACGTGTCTTGCAGATATGCTTGTTGTGCGAAAGGTGAACTTCCAGGTGTTTGGGTGACCACATCTATCTTATATTCAGTTCAAGGACTGATAGGGACCATGTCTCCTAAAGAGCATGATGCCGTCGCAATGCCGCTGGAACTAGCCGCTCTGTTGCTTGCACCAGGACTGTCGCACAGTTGCCGCAGGGAAAGCCGCTTCGACACGTTTATATCAGTTCGAAAGAACTGCTAGGGACCACGTCTCCAAAAGAGCGTGATACTGACGCAATGCCACTGAGAAGCCGCTTGCGTCACTTTATGGAAGTGTTGCTCTGAGTACTCTAAGTGCAGATGTGAGGTATCGTGTGAGTAATGACTGACCAAATACCTGTTACGCTAACGTAAGGGTTACTCACAGGTTTATATGATAATATACTTTACATCCCCCTATTATTTATTAGTTTTCTGAAACCAAATCCAATGTATTTTCATAACTATGAATTCCTGTCTTATTTACAACCTCATTCAATCCTTTCCTTGCCTTATTAATGGGACAAGGTATCGGACTTCTTATTTGGGAATTCATTTCTTATATCGGTGGGAGAGTGACCAGTCCGGAGACGAGGTCTACAGGGCCGTACGGGGTGGAGTGCGGCCCTTCTCCCTAAGGGGGAACCGACTCAAACACTAATATTAATGTAATTAGGAAAAACGAAAATTTTATCAGCCTAGGGTAATTTAGGTACAGTCACAGCTGTTTTGAGTTATCCACAGGGCAGTTAAAGTGGAATGTGTCGCTGTTTGGATTCCAACCGAGTCCTAAAGTTTTGGTTGATTCTTCGATTTTAAAATCAAACATGTTTTGAGTCGAAATTTGATCCTCGCGTAAGTCTTCCAGTATAGCTCGGTCGTTGGCTGTCCACTTTCGTAAATTCATGCCTCTGCTTCTTAACAGTTGGATCAAGGATTGTTGCAGGTTTTTCGCTTCTGTGAGATTGTTATGACCGCTAATGACGTCATCTACGTAGCATTCCTCTATGAGTATCTTGGCAGCTTCCGGATGTTTGTGACCATCTTCAATGGCTAGTTGCTTCAATGTTCGCATAGCTAACCATGGTGCGCATTTGGTCCCGTAGGTTACGGTGCAGAGCTGGTAATCGCGAAGATGGTGATCTCGTGAGTCCCGCCATACAATTCTCTGTAGATGTTGGTGTTCCTTTGAAATCCAAATGCAGCGTTACATCTTTTCAATGTCAGCAGTGAATGCGTATTTATAAGTTCGCCATTTAAGTATAAGAGCCTGAATATCTTTTTGTAAATTGGCGCCTTTTTCCATGACATTGTTCAGACTGAATCCACTCGTAGTTTGTTGAGAGGCGTTAAATACGACCCTCAACTTTGTTGTTGTCGAGTTTTCTCAAGACACCGTGATGCGGTAAAAAGTAGATTTCAGTAGGTATCTGAGGTGCAAGTTTCATGTGACCCAAATCTGCGAACTCTTCCATGAATTGTTTGTACATTGATGAAAGTTTTGCTTTCTTCTCTAGCCGTTTTTCCAACTGTAAAAACTGAGAAACCGCAATTGTTCTAGACTTGCCTAGTTTCTCTTCGTAGTCTGAAACGAGAGGCATTTTGACGATGTACTTTCCATCAGATGATCTTCTCACAGTTTCTTTATAAAATTGTTCGCACTGGTCGTCCTTAGGGATATCTGTCGTGTTTTGAATTTCTTCATTCTCCCAAAATCTTGTGAGATCCTCTAAGTTAAATAATGTAGCGTGGCAGTCAAACGTTTGTTTCATCTTTCCGCATAAAATCCACCCAATTTGCGTGTGTTGTGCAACGGGGGAGCTGTAATTGCCTTTCAATACACCTTCTAAGATAATTTCTGAATATACGTCGGCTCCTAGTAATAGGTCGATTTGCCGAGATACGTTGAAGTCAGGATCAGCAAGTTTCAAGTTATCTAAATGCGTCCATGCGCCTTTCTCGAACGTTCTCGTAGGCAAGTTGTTTGTTAGCTTCGTCTTGATAAGCGCTTGAGTTTCAAAACTGTAATCGGAGTGAATCGATTGGCAGGTAAATTGCAGTTTTCCCCTGCATTCTCTAGAAACAGAGCCGATTCCCAATACTGATGCGCTGATCCCGTTCCGAGGAAGACGTAACAGTTGTGAAGCGTTTTCTGTGATCAAGTTCACTTGTGTGTCCCATCCACGGATTTAACTCTCAGCTGGACTGTAGTCAGTAGAACTTCCATGTTGTCTTTAAACAAATGGTTTGATGTTGGTTGTTGAGTTGATGATGAAGAGCGTTGTTCAATGTTGTTTTTTCTAGTCGATGACGTTATATTTTGTTTGTCCGAATTTTGCAGTAGTGTGTGGTGTTTCAAGTTACATTCTTGGCAAGTTTTCGTTGATTTGCACTCGTAATTTCCGTGGCTGAACAAACAGTTTTTGCAGAGTTGCAATTTCGAAACTGTGTCATTTCGTTTGCCGAAGTCCATTTGAAGGAATTTGTCACATTGGCGCAATACGTGACTTCCGTTGCAAAATGGGCATTTTCCATGTAAGTTATTTGTTTTATTTTGATTGACGCTATAGTTGTATTTCTTCATCTGGGTTTGCTTGTTGAATGTTTTCCAGTTGGATGATTTTTCTGGAGCCATGAACTGTGTTTCGAGGAAGTATAGAAAGTCGTGCAGTTTTTGTAGTTCTCTGTGATCTTGGAGTTCCTTCATGTAGTCACTCAAAGTACTGGAGTCCAGTTTTTGTGACATGATGTGCACAATGATCGGGCCCCAGGTTGATGTATCAATACCGATGTTAGAGATGCCGTTCAGGCATTCAGTAATGACGTCATGCATCTTCATAAAATTGAATGAATCTGCATGTTGTATGATCAGCAGATTTAGCATGTTGTTCATAAATGAAGTAAACTGCATGCGACGATTGTCGTAGCGCTGATTTAATATATCCCAACATGAGTTACAGTTTTCAGTGCTTATGGTCAGATGCTGCACTAAGCGTTCGGCTTCTCCTCGCAGCTTGGTCTTTAGGTGTTGCATTTTCTGCGCGTTGTTGATCATTGGATGTTTGTGTATTGCTTCCAGAAATAAGTCTTTGAAGGAGATCCACTGGCTGTAGTTTCCTGAGAACTCAGGGATTTCGATCTTAGGTGTCGATTTCTGGTAGTGGACGGTGGACCAGATTTTGGCATTTATTTTCCTTTTCAGCTTATCGTATTTCTGTTCGATGTCCGTGAACATTTGGTAGTAATGCTCGTTGGATCCTTTCAGTTGGAAGTCTATTTCCCAGTGAAGTTTATCTATGGGTTCCCATTTTGATTTTAGTGTCGTGAAGTGGTCTTCCAGTTCCCATCTTTCTGAGATAGTTACTACGTCAATTTTGGAGATAACACGGTATGTCGCGTTGAAATTGCATTCTTGCTTGTTAAGCAAGAGTTGTATGTTGTTACTGTCGTCATCTTCTGAAGTCCCACCTAGGTCGAATTTCACGTTTTGTTTGCCCCAAGTCGCCAGTTTGTTAGTGATGTCCATTTTAGTTGATAAGAACATTTCTTTAGTTTTTCCATAGATGTCATCCTTGAAGTATGCTATATTCTTATCTTCTAGTTCCAGCAACAGTTGGGCATGCCTGCTTTCGAAGTCTTGCCATTGGTTTTCGAAGACAAGCGATTCGTCAAGTATTCCACAGTTTTTCTTGATGCGGAATCTTTGCGATAGTTAGCGCATAATGTTTTGATGTTCTGGAAGCACGTTGACTGCAATTCTAGTTTATCCATTATGATGCTTCTTGTTGTTACCTTTTTTAGATGAAGAGACCTGGCACATCGTTGACGGTGACAGGAGAGCGTTGCGTTGTGTTGCGAAGGCTACTGCGTTGCTTGTAGTCTTCTCCGTTTCAAATCTTGAAATCGTTATCTTCCTTGATTTGAAATGGTCAATGGAACTCAGCACCTTTGTGGCTCAGTTACGATATTATGCGGTTTCTCAATCTAACTGGGGCGACCCGCTTCTGAGAGACCAGCTAAACCGATCCGCTACCGTAAAGAGACACAACAGCACAAAATATCCGGCTCGAAGGACCATAAAATGTACGGTTCGTACACTTGCAGAGTTGTTGTTGTTGTTTAGGTTGAAGCGCGTAGAGAAAATATCACTTAGTTCCCGTTAGGTTTATTACGTATAAGTAGTGTTTACAAGTAATACTGTTGACGATTCCTTTCTCTAATGTTAATCACCGCGTAGCAGTAATCGCACTCGCCGATTTATTGCAATGTATGTATATTTATAGTAATAAAATGACGCACGTGAGGTGCAAGCCACCGCGTCAGCAAAACATGTACAGTGTAAGACTGTACACCAACCATCTCCACCAACACCTGGCCGCATCTGCAAAGACTTACTCTGGGGGATCCAAGCTGTAATAAATCAGGTCGAGTAGATTTATTACTAGGTGTTGGCGTGTGTGCCCTAATCATGAAGGCCCCAAAAGGTATCAAAGGAAAACCGTGTGCTCAAAATACCACCCTGGGTTGGATCAAATGATATGCTAAAACGAATGTGGGAACAAGATCCATACGACAAACGAGAACCCACAGAGGAAGACCGAAAGTGCGAGGAAATCTACGAGACCACAGCTGTAAGAAATAAAGAAGGACGGTATATTGTGACGCTACCAAAGAAATCAAACATGCTACTATCAACCCAAGGAGATACGAGAACAATAGCATTAAAGAGATTATATCAATTAGAACAAAGATTTAAGAATGACCCAAATCTTAAGAACGACTATGCTACAGTCATGAAAGATTACGAAACAAATTACATGGAAGAAGTACCAAACCAAGAAATGACCAATCCATCTGTGTACCTACCGCACCACGCTATAGTTAAAGAAGAGAAAGAAACGACCAAATTAAGAACTGTTTTCAACGCTTCTCAAAGGGGAACCAACAATGTATCACTCAACGACGAACTGATGGTAGGACCACAGTTACAAGATGACATGAGAAGTCTTATCATGAGATGGCGTATGAGGAAGATTTGCTTCGTGACTGATATCCAGAAAATGTACTTGCAAATTGTCGTTAGTGAAAGGGACAGAGATCTGCAACGAATACTGTGGAGAGTTAATGATCAAGAACCTGTCAAAGAATATCGTCTTACCAGAGTCACGTTTGGAACTGCTTCTGCTCCTTACTTAGCAGTAAGGACCTTACATCAAGTAGCTAGAGATGAAGGACTAAACCATCCTGAAGCTGCGGAAATTATAAGACGCGACTACTTCATGGATGACATGATGTCTGGTAAAGACAATCTACCAGTATGCAGTAAAAGTGGCCAAGGAAATAGACGCCATAGTACAGAAAGGCGGGTTCAAACTGAAAAAGTGGTGTTCTAACGACGCTGACTTTCTTAAAGAATTTGAAGAATAGAATCTGAAAGAAGCTCTCACGTGAAACTAGACATAACATTAGACGGAATCACACGAGCATCAGGATTACACTGGAACATGGGCAAGGATCGATTCCAATACAGACTGAACATACCTGCAACGTCAAAGACCGCTACGAAAGGAACAATTCTGGCTGACCTACAGAGATTGTTTCACCCACTAGGCTGGCTGGCACCTTCTAATTCAAAGATTATGGATGCAAGGAGTAACATGGGATGAAGAAGTAGACGGAACCTTTGCCGCTGAATGGAACAGCATACGAGAATGTTTTCGTCAATTCTTACCTGATATTGAAATAGGCAGATGGCTTCACACTACTGAAACTATAATGAATAACGTCACTATCCACGGCTTCTGTGACGCATCATCTCGAGCTTACGCCGCAGTTGCTTATCTTAGAGTACGAACAGCCACGGGTGACGTAAAGACATCAATCATTGCGGCTAAAACAAAAGTAGCACCGACTAAACCTCAATCATTACCTCGTCTGGAACTCAGTGAGCTGTACTTTGCTGGACTTTTGAAACAGATAAAGGAAGCAATGAATATACCCACCTGTCAGATATTCGCATGGACCGATTCCACTATTGTACTTTCCTGGCTATTCGGTGATCCTACCAGATGGAAAGGGAAGAAAATTAGAAAACAAAGACTCACCTGTAAACACGAATGAGTTGGATGAGGCGCTGAAAACCTGCATAGGAGTAGCACAGAGGGATAGGTTTGAACAAGAAATACAGCAACTGAAAACAAAAGTATAGATTAAAAGGAATAGTAAATTAAACAATTTGAAACCTTACCTGGACGATGATGGAATCTTCAGGGTGGGCGGGAGACTGCGTCACTCTGACCTAAATGAAGATGGCAAACACCCGATTATTCTTGATCGGGACAACAATCTTACGTTTCTCCTCGTCACCGACGCTCACCTGAAGACGCTGCATGGCGGAGTAAGTCATGCTATGCTTCCTGCGAACTAGATTCTGGACCCTGAAAGTAAAGATTTTAGTTAAATACAAGATAAAAAATGTCTTATTTGTGCGAAATTAAACGCAACTGCAACGCCACAACAAATGGGAGACTTACCTCGAGTTCGAGTTACCCCTGCGAAACCTTTCTTGAATACAGGCATAGACTTCGCAGGTCCGTATCAGATTTTAATGTCTAGATTTTAAGGCGTATATCGCTGTTTTTGTCTGTATGTCGACAAAGGCGGTTCACCTAGAATTAGTAGGAGATCTCACGTCAGATGCCTTCATCGGAGCCTTCCGAAGATTTGTAGCTAGACGCGGAAGATGCGCTCAGATATGGAGCGACCAAGGAAGGAACTTTGTTGGGGCAAATAGGATACTTGCCGCAGATTGGGCTGAAGCTAAATTACATTTCGACGGTCTAATCGCCGAGAAGTTAGCTATATAGAGAGAACTAAGTGGCACTTCATCCCGGCCTATAGCCCACACATGGGTGGACTGTGGGAGGCGGGGGTGAAGTCTATGAAACATCACTTAAAACGGATCATAACCTATCATTTGACCTACGAAGAGATGAGCACCTTGCTATGTCAGGTTGAGGCTTGCCTCAACTCTCGGCCTTTAAGCATAATAGACGACACGGACACCGACAACCTTCAACCACTAACCCCCAGTCATTTTCTTGTCGGTGAAACCCCTATCACTGTTCCGACTCCAGACCTCCAAGATATCCCAATGAGTAATTTGTCAGCAAAGGTTATTAACTGACTTCTGGCACCAATGGCAGCAAGAATACCTGTCAAGAATGCAACAACGTTTGAAATGGCAACACAAAGTAAAGGAGTTAGACATAGACACATTGTGCTAATAAAATCCGATAATGTACCTCCGGGTAAATGAATGACGGGACGTATACTGGACCAACATCCAGGTACTGACGGTGTGACACTCTGGGGGGCTATCACCACTCTTCACACTGTGGGTCTACAGTGTGAAGAGTGGTGATAGTGTTGTGAAAAGATCATCTAATAAGTTGTGTTTTTTACCAATAGACATTGAAACATAATTTTGATTTGTGTTAATTCATTAGGTAAACTTGCTTGAATATCGAATGTCACTCAATAGTTATCACTGTCTTTTTAGTTATGGTTATGATACTTATTCTGTAAAAGGGCAAATAGGCCCTTTGGTGGGCGGTACATTGAGTTAGAATCCTTGTATGTGTGAACTTGATTAACAAGTACGTATGCATGTGTGTGCCATTATATTATTTAGAAATATTGTCCTATAAAAACAGTCGCAAATAAATCAGTATAGTGCAAACACGTATTTCTATTACGCCAAATTCCCACTTGCAAAAGTGAACCTTATTACTATAACACTTATCATTTGCTTGTTTTGCATTTCTAAGTTGGCGATTGCCGCGCTCTCTTTACAAAGTTAAGAGTGACATCACCGGAGCGGCATGGTGGCCCACGGCGAGACGAATTGCGTACGCTGCTGTATTCCGACTTCTTATTCCGGATAAACATCGATAAGATAGGGTCAAATTCAGCATGGGAACATTAACAAGGGCCAGCCCCGGATCTACGGGGGGGGAAACCGGGGCCCATGCCCCGGGCGCCAACTTCAGGGGGGCGACAAACTCAAGCGTAGCAGACAAGTGCTCCACCCAGCGCACCGCAACTTTGCAATAAATGAGATGCGCAGCACTTAGATAAAATCTTTCACTGCGGGTATTCACTATACAGCGTAGGCATACTAGTCAAACGGTGTGAGCGGATTGCGAGCGGGCGCATTTGAATTCTGGAACTCAATGATAAAAAATAAATCTCTATGGTAAAAAAATAAAGTAAATAATCCTTTATTTTTGAAGTTTTCCGAAATCTGTACGCGCAAAGGAGACACGATTTCCTTTAATTTTTAGCATAGTTTTTGCGCCCCTGTTGGATTGGCGTTTTATCAACGCTCGCTTTTACAGTTTTGTAACTCCTTATTATTAATTTATTTATAATTCTTAAATCGCAAAAGAAAATCGAACTTATCTCAGCCAGACTTAAAAATTTTTCGAGCTCGCTCCGCTCGCTCTTGCATTTTAGACTGTTTTAATTGGTGTTAAACTTTCTGCATAAGTCAATCGAAATCGGACTGCACATCAAATTAGTTATGGTTCGAAGAGTAAAATTGTAATTCTAATATGCTATAATGTCACGACTTCAAACCCTATCCTGTCCTAGCCTAATTATAATAAATGTCCAACATGTCGATGTACAGACGCCCGCAGGTCAACCTACTTGAAACTGTCAAATCTTCTCAATCAATTTTGAACCTTATGCTTCAGTGATAAAGTTGAAAATCTGTTAAAGAAATTTGACAGATTCGTATTCGAGTAGGTTGATGTGCTGGCGTCTGTTCATAAAAAAAAATAAGGCTTCATAGAGAAATACAAAGCTTAAAGGGTTGGCGAGGGGCGGCAGACGGTAGTTCTTGCCCCGCCTCGAAAAAAATCTAGATCCGGGGCTGAAAAGGGCACCATTGTTACATTAAGACTATATGAGTAGACTTGTTCAGAGACCTCTGTAAGAGGCAGTCGTTTCAAGTAATTTGTTGTTTGAAGCTAATATATTGTTATATTTTACTTAATATAAAGTTGTTTCAGTTCATAGTTAGTGACCTATGCAAATATAGAGTTGACAAGGTATATCACGTAAGGCTGATACCTCAACTGTGAGTACAAATAACACTTTGAATAACATTATTCCCGAGTTCGATCTGTTGAGAGACGATGTAAACGCTTGGCTTAGTATTGTCAAGTCCTACATTCAAACTTTTACATGGACTGACGAAATGACCCGTTATCAAGCTCTCAGCAAATTAAAGGGCTCCGCAAAAGTGTGGTATGACTCACTGTTACGATCAGATAAGCATTGGTCTACGTGGAAATGGAAGGACTGGACACGTAAGTTGGCTTCCAGTTTTCAAATCCGTCGGAATATGTACGATCTTTTAAAATATATTATTAGTAAAAAGACGTTAGAAAATCAGTCTCTATATGAGTTTTATTTTGAACAAATATGTAAAATAGATCGTTTATCTTTGAAATGTTCGGAACAAGATATTATTTCTATTATTGTTGGCAATATAGGAGACAGTGGTATAGGCGCATCGATCGAAGCGAATAATTTTGTGACATGCGATAGTTGAGCTAGTTTCGTACATGGTCAAACGTATACATCTAAAAACGCGAAACAAATAGGCGCAAACACACGCGATGTCTAGACGTAACTGATCAGTCAGAATCAGATGTCTGTGACCACGACATCAGCGACTGTGCCCTCAGCGAACGTCGTGGGTCGGGCCGCATCTGCTAGCATTAATCAAGACGTGGGCCAGGCACGGGGACGGGGGCAGATCAGGTGTTTTATGTGCGACGGTAACCATAAACGAAGTCAGTGTGATGAATATAAATGCGATTATTGTGGCAAGCGAGACCATTTAGAATCGACATATTACCATAAAAAGAACGCAGATAAACCAGAGAAACAAGAAACAAAATATGATTCAACCCCTGCATAATCTGCATCAAGAAGCATTCATTGATATGGGAAGCAGTTGTTCATTGATTTCTGAATTGTTTGTCAAAAGATATTCAATGGAAAACATTGCGTTACCCCGCCAGCTTTGCTGCATGGTTTCTCAAAAGAAAGTTCAAAATTTGTAACTCACAAGATAACACCTGATCTGAAAGTGGATTCGCTGTATCTGACTCAGGTTGATTTTTATGTAATTGACAACCTGGCAGATTACGAAATATTGATAGGAAGAAACATGACGGAGCGGTCTGACCTGGTATATTCGCGAGTGGGTGACAAATTCAAATTTGACTATGCGAATACATTTACAGAGTTTTGTAACACAGTTATTAATTTTGAGTTCGATAGCGATTCCCATCAGAACGAATTAATAATACTGTTTCAAAAATATGATGACTATGTGGCGTCAAATATCAAAGAATTAGGAAAAGTAAACGGCCACGAATGATAATTAACGTAACTGGTTCTCAACCAATTCAATGCAGACCCTTTAGATCTTCTCACGCGGACAGCAAGATAATTCGCGAAATGGTGGATGAGCTTCTGAAGAACAATATTATACGCGATAGCAAATCACCATACGCGAGCGGTGATACGTTATCATCATACGTTACTTGTCAATAAGAAGAATGGAGAAAAAAGACTCTACATTGATTATCGAGCGCTAAATAAGATAACGATTAAAGACAAATATCCAATGCCGCGCATCGAGGATCTTGTAGATAGGCTTCGGGGCTATAAATACTTCACCAGTTTAGATTTAAAAAGTGGATATTATCAAATATTAATGCAAACGCAATCTATAGAAAAGACCGCCTTTATTACTGAAGATGGGCATTACGAATTTTTAAGACTTCCGTTTGGGCTGGCTAACGCACCATCCTGCTTCCAACAAGTGATGAACAATGTGTTGGGAAATTTAAGATTCGAGAATGTCATTTTATATTTGGACGATGTGTATTTAGTAACAGAAACGGTAGAGACAAATTAAAAATTATTAGAACGAGTTCTCCAAATTTTTAGGGAAAACGCTCACGTTGAATCTAAAGAAAAGTCATTTGTTCAAAAATGAAATCGAATTTCTAGGATACAAAATCAAACAGGATTGTATGATGCCAAATCAGCCCAAACTGGAGGCTATTCGAAATTACCCCACTCCCAAAACAGTGCACCAACTTCGAGAGTTTCTTGGCCTTGTAAGCTACTTTAGGAAATTTATTAAGAGCTGCGCTATGATTACTGCTCTACTCTCAAAGCTGTTGAAGAAGGCCTCGGTCTGGGAATGGGGTAAGGTTTGTGAAGATGCATTTCAATCGTTGAAGAATAAATTAACGTCTGAAAGTGTTCTATCCATTTTTGACCCGAATAAAGAAAACGTATTATTTACGGATGCTAGTAGAGATGATGTTGCTGGTATACTTATGCAAATCACCGACGAAGGTGAAAAACCAGTCCATTATTATAGTAGACAAACTACGGAAGATGAGAAAAAGTACCACTCGTTTGAACTGGAGTTATTGGCGATTGTTAGTTCGCTCCAGAAGTTCCGATTATACCTAATTGGATCATCTTTTAAAATAGTGACCGATTGCAACGCCGTACGGTACTCCTTAACAAAAAAAAGAGATTATTCCCCGGATTGCGCGTTGGGTTTTGTCCACACAAAAAATCTCGTTTGGTATCGTTCATCGACAAGGTACGCGAATGCAACACGTAGACGCCTTGAGTCGTAACCCAATGCAGTCCGGAGAAAAATCAGAAACCGAAACTATAATGTCAATAACGGAAGCGGATTGATTGCTTTCGGTGCAACTACAAGATGCTGAGTTACAACATATTCGAGCAATTATAGAATCAATCAGGAGAGGCCGAAGAAAATAAAGATGTTTTTAGCAAATATGTTGCCTCGGTGGTAAAGTTTACAGAAGAACAACCCGAGGGCGCCGGTGGGTGGTCCCAAAGAAATGCATTTGGCAAATAATTAAATGTAACCATGACGACCTCGGACATTTCTCTGTTGATAAAACAGTAGAACGAGTAAGCTATCAGTATTGGTTTCCTAGAATGCGACATATCATAAGGAAATATATTAAAAACTGCTTATATATATTTTAAGAATAAAGGCGGTCCAAAGGAAGTAGAGTTATACCCGTTGCCAAAGTACGTATAGCCTTTTCACACCCTTCATATAGATCATTTAAGACCTTTTGTTACTACTTAAGCCAAAAATAAATATTTATTGGTCATAGTAGATGCTTTTACAAAATGTGTGTTCATTTTGGCGGTTCGAACAACCAAATCTTCTTGTGTAATTAAAGAATTAGAAACTATTTCTAAGACATTCGGTAATCCTCAAAGAATCATTACAGACGCCGCGACATGCTTCACTTCATATAATTTTACACAGTATTGTACGAATAGAAACATACGTTTACACACGAATGCAACCGGCATGCCTCGCTCTAATGGCCAAGTCGAGGGTTTAAACAAAACTATTCTAGAAACACTAAAAGCAATACGTGGTAACGATACAGACGAAGGTGGGATCAGTACATAAAAGCCTTACAACAAGGTATAAACAGACAGTTCACAACACAACAAAAACTATTCCTAATGAAGTTTTTCTCGGATATAGATTACGCACTGATAGTGATAGTTTGGCTCCGGAGATTGGCAACGGGCATAAGTTGGGCGTAACCGCTGCAGAGAATATGAAACCGTGGCTTCATATCGATGATTGGGAAATGAATTAAACATATGTTCTAAATTAAACCATTTCTACCGTGTTGGCGATGAAGGTAATTTGAAATGTATCGTAGGCGTATGTGCGAATTAAGATAAAATGCTTTATGTAATTATATATGTTGCAGATTAAGTCGTCAACTGGAGGACGAACTTGGGACGCTCTAATGTGGAAAGGCCCTTTGAGTGCAAGTGGTTCCGGGACGAACTTGGTACGCTTAAGTGTGGCTAAAGGCCCTTTGAGTGCAAGTGGTTCTGGGACGAACTTGGTACGCTTAAGTGAGGCTAAAGGCCCTTTTAGTGCAAGTGGTTCCGGGACGAACTTGGTACACTTAAGTGTGGCTAAAGGCCCTTTGAGTGCAAGTGGTTCTGGGACGAACTTGGTACGCTTAAGTGTGGCTAAAGGCCCTTTTAGTGCAAGTGGTTCCGGGACGAACTTGGTACGCTTAAGTGTGGCTAAAGGCCCTTTTAGTGCAAGTGGTTCCGGGACGAACTTGGTACGCGTAAGTGTGGCTAAAGACCCTTTGAGTGCAAGTCGAAATGAGACGAATTTAATACGCTTTAGTGTGGCTAGATGCCCTTTGAGCGCAAGTAACAATAAGAAAAACTTGGTACGCTTAAGTGAGGTTTTAGGCCCTTTGAGTGCAAGTGGTCAAATCTGATTTTTAACACAATGTCGCTTTAAGCGCACATGATATATTATTATTGAAGCCTACCCTCAATACACTGAAATAATGTGTAATGAAAGATGACATTCATAATCCAAACATTCGACACGCAACCAATGCATGTGCAGCTGGCACACTGATAAATGATTAACAATTTGTGTTTCAGCACTTTATGTGAACTCGTGGGGTGCCTGGAGGGACAGGCGCCTGTTAGGACGGCCGTGGTGGCGATTGCCGCGCTCTCTTTACAAAGTTAAGAGTGACATCACCGGAGCGGCATGGTGGCCCACGGCGAGACGAATTGCGTGCGCTGCTGTATTCCGATCCGGACGTAAACATCGATAATATAAGGTCAAAATTCAGCATGGGAACATTAACAAGGGCACTTTTGTTATATTAAGACTATATGAGTAGACTTGTTCAGAGACCTCTGTAAGAGGCAGTCGTTTCATGTAATTTGTTGTTTGAAGCTAATTTATTGTTATATTATACGTTAATATAAAGTTGTTTCAGTTCATAGTTAGTGATCTATGCATTTATAAAGTTAAAATAGTAATCAATTTCATATCTTCATCAGTGACACTTCTCATATTTCTAGTTACCCGAGGTGATCCCGCTTCTGATGTAGGTGGGGAGACATTGGGGACGGGTCGTGCTTCCATCCTCTGACATTGCTGTGGGCTGTTTGTGGATCTCGGGCAATTAAAAGATGATAGCAGCTTCTTACACTTAGTTTATGTACACTTAGTCTATACAGTTTCACAAATCACAAGTAACAATTATTGTCCCAATTAATCTTGTCCATTAACAATAATAATAGAAATAAAGTAATAAAACTTGGTATGAATCAATGTGCGCACGCGTCTCATGAACGTGTGATAGTCCCTAGGGCTGAAGGGTAACTGGCGCTCCTGTTGTTTCCGGCGCCCTCGCCCTGCGGTCCTTAGACTCCTTCATAGCGCACCGACTGTAAGTATAGAGTATTTCTGTCGGCAACACTGTATGTCATGCGACATATATAAACGATATTTACACATAAGTGCATTCTATTTGCGAACGATATTTTGGTTATAGTACCAGAAACCTTAGAAAGCAACAACGAATATTCATTAAACAACACTGTTCACTAATGAACTGGTTAAAGGACAACAATCTAACAGCTAATATTTCTAAAACTAAAATTTTACAATTCTCTAATTATAACAATTCTCAATTAAAACCGTATATTATAAAAACACTAAAATTACAGAAGTAGGTACTTGATACAACATTTTTAGGTAATATCTTAAATAGACATTGCAACTGGAAAGCACACACACCTCGCATATGCTCTAATCTAAACAAATTTGTATTTGCTCTAAAAAAGCTTAAGAAGGCTACCCGACGTACCATGGCTACGTCGAGTCAGTACTTAGATACGGTCTTCTTATATGGGGTAATTCTTCTCAGGCTAAAAATGCCTTTATCACAAAAAAAATGTGTCAGAGCAATCTGTAGGATTACTAAATCTACCTAGTCTGTATATATTAGAAGTAGGATTATTAGTTAAAAAGCACTGAGCGATATACTAAAGCCATAGTAAATAAAAAAATCCTTTCAAGAGATCCAACCCGACTGGCTGTCACAAGATGTAGAAGCCATGCTCTGTGGTAGAAGCACACTATTACAATATGTCTGTCAAAATCTATAACCAAATACCCAGATAAGCCACTAAACTAAGAAGAAACTTAAGAAATGGTTCTTTATTAATGCGTTCTATACAATACGTGAGTTCTTAAAAATTATAACAAAAGATCGAAATATGATCTCACTAGTAAGTAGTAATATAATTAAATAACGTAATTTAAGGATTTTAATTTTTTATTTCTTACTTTCTACCTCATGATCTCAATAGTAACAATTGAAGTGGTTTTGTATATAATTTTATTATAAGGTATTTTTTGCATGCTGAATTATGGAAAATATGTGGAACTTCTTATATTTAAGACCTTTTGTGTGCCATATTTTATGCAAAATAAAGAAATTATAATTATAATTCTATCTAAGTATTCATTCAAAACATTTTCATTACTATACTTCATTTGAAATAAGATTAGACATTTAAAGTAACCTTTTTTACAGTCCGTTCAACCAATTTTGAGTTCTATTCTTCTATTCTATTCTAGTGTTGGTGGCATGACAAATGGCAGCTGCAGTAAACAGTTGGTATTGTAACCACTTTTTTGCTTTTAATACTATCCTTATGCCTACGGTATAGAAGTCAAAATCTTAAAAAGGTTTATTTATATGTCTAATCTTATTTCAAATGGAGTATAGGTAAGCCTACTATTTTAAGAGTCCGTGCACAAAATTCACTCGCTAGAGTTTAGGCAAATGTATTGCAGTGCGAGTATGTTGGTGTGCACCGTTCACGCACACATGCAGATCGAGCGAGGCGACACTAAGCGACGTTTAAAGCCTCGTGCAGACTAGCGCGACTTGTCACGCGACGCGACAGCGGTAATTGTTCTACCGTGAAGTTTTCTTAGAAATTGTTTTGTTTGGAGTCGCATCGCGCTGCCGCGCTGTCGCTTCGCGCCGGTCTGCACGACGCTTAATGATTTTATAAAGATCACGTCTAAACGAGTAGTGATAATGATTTGGAAAAAATATGACGAAAAACATATGCCATTATAAATATATATATGGACAAACTGTAAAACAGAACAAGTAGTTTGCGATCATAGACGTGCGATATACAAACTAAATTAAAACATTTACAATGAAATACTTCTATATAATTCTAATAGGAAACCCTGGCGGTAATAGCTTGCAGCGGTTTAGAGTATACGTTTTAGGCTTCAAATTCACAATTATAACCGATTGTAGCCCATTACATACTACTTTATGAAAGAGAGATATTATACCTCGTATAAGTAGATGGTGGCTTCAGCTTCAGGAGTACGATTGTAGTATCGAGTATAGGCCGGGTAACCGTATTACCCATCTGGATGCACTTAGTGGGAATGCTATCCCTATGTCAGATGAACCTGAGCCTGTATTTGATATTTTAGTTGTAGAAACAGAAGACTGGTTAACAACTATTCAGAGTACTGATGAAGAGCTTCAACGTATTAAAAGAATTTTAGAAGACCCCGAAACGCCTAAAATCCATGATACATTTCAGAATTATCGTTTAAAGGGGGGAAAGGTTTATAGGGTTGTGGACAACCAATTGAAATGGTTGATCCCTAAAGAATTTAGGTGGCAGCTACTCAAGAAGTGTCACGATGAACTTGGTCATTTTGGTCTAGATAAAGTTTGAACAAGTTGAAATTTCTTTACTGGTTTCCCAAAATGAACAAGTTTACATAAAAGTATGTTCAATCATGTCTGGAATGTAGTTATCACAAAGTACCACCAGGAAGAAGACAAGGTATGCTGGAGGTATGCTGCAAGGTACTCTACATGGAACTGGATGGATCCAGTTCCAAAAATTGATAAACCGTTTCACACGATACACATGGACCACTTAGGTCCATTTGTTCGGAGTAAATATAAAAACACTTACTTGTTGGTACTTGTTGAAGCATACACAAAATACGTTACTTTATTTGCCGTCAAAAATACGAAAACTAAATCGACCTTCAAAGTTTTAAATCACTATTTTAGTTTATTTTACTAAGTAGGATAATCAGTGATTCGAGTTGGAATTATGAATATGTTTTAAACTTTATTATGGAATGAATAATGATTTTGATTTTGATTAGACTTAAAAATTTATATGGAAAAATCTACACAATTATTTATAATTTTATATTTTTCTCCAGAAGAGTTAGCTGCTAAGAAATTGTTATTTGAAGCGGTGCCGACCAAGAAAATGAAAACACGAAGACAGGCAGGTCTAACAGAGATCTACAAGATATCATTGAATTAATTAAGCACGCCGAGGCCACCGACCCTGAGAGGCTTCCCACTTTTGTTGCTAAAGAATTACACCGCTTCAAATCTTGTTGCATCCAAATGATCGAAAGTTACAGGAGGTAGTCTCCTGTAACTTTCGATCATTTGGATGCAACAAGATTGCTAAAAGATATTTTATTGCTACAACAAGAAATAAAACAAATCAAAACTGACTATATCACGAGGGAACAACTGGATGAATTTCAAACTGCCATGCGAACACAGTCACAGAGTGAGTTTGCTTTTGATCCGGTTAATCGTAAGCGAGGTGCACATTTATTGGATAATTTCGAGTGTGAGAGTGGGCCTATGGGTTTGAGTCACATCACTGTATCACCACCAACCAACCATGATTATGTATCTGCTGCAAACTGCGACCTATCCCATGCATCTTTTCTATTAACGAATAAAATCGCAAAAATCACACCGCCTACCCACATCAACAAATCATTAACAGCTGGCCAACGCGTGGAGGCCCACACTGCGGTTCCGACGGAGCATAACTTAAAACCTGTGTGACCGGCGCGATGAAGCGACCACACACAGGAGCGTTGAGGCCCGGACCTCGGTTCCGAACACAGAACTGGTTTCCGTATGCGCGCTAGCAGAGCTTGCTACTAATGTTACTTCTCACTCAATAGTTAAGACACCGAGTACGCGCGCGACTTATATAGCCAAGCAAACCGAGATAGGTTCGAGCCCGACCATGGCTGACGTACTAAAAGCGAGTAGTGCATGTAAGCAAAAAGTAGGGGACACGGATGAATGGGTAAAAGTGCAATACAAGAAGTCATAGAAATAGGTTTACTATCCATACAGGAAGAGCGAATAACGGACTTAATGACAAAAAGGCAGCACCAATATAGAGAATACCTTTATATATATCAAATGTTTGTAAACAATCACAGGAAGTGGACATAATAGATGTGTTTTACTTTAGAAAAGATTAAAATGAAAAAAGAAAAAGATTACAACTCATTTATATGCTATGTATCTAGGCAGAAGTTAAGGTTATTTTTAAATGATAATATGTGGCCAGATGGCATAAGTTTTAGACGCTTTGTGCAGTTTCGAGACAAAGCTGTAAGCCGTAATATAAAGGACTCAAACCGACATAATGACTAGGTATAGTACTAATAAGTTTATTACGTAAGTCGTTGAAGAGCTCAATGGAAAGCGTAAGACAGTTATGTGATACAGCTGACATACTGGCACTGCAAGAAATTTGGCTCCTGCCGCACGACCTGCCATTACTTAGCACTGTTCATAAGGATTTCGAATATACAGGAAAGTCGGCGGTAGACACGTCGGCAGGAATGCTCATAGGACGACCTCATGGAGGAATAGCATTACTGTGGCGTAAGGGGCTCTTCAAGTCAGTATGTGCAGTGCAGTGTAACAGTGTTCGAAGTTCGGCCATAAAAGCTTGCTTTCTTTTGCGCGATTTTAGTGATAAGTATTTACATGCCAACAGATTCGACAGAAAACTTTCTCGAATTTACAGTGCTTGAGTGAAGTAAGTGCCATTATTGAGGCTAATGATGTTGAAGCAGTTTATATTTTAGGGGATTTTAACTCACACCCTCATCAACCTTTCTGGACTGAATTGTGTAATTTCAGTTTAGATCAGAACCGGGAATGTGCTGATGTAGAGAAATAAGGCTTAGGATCAGACAGTCATACGTATGTGATAGATATGAATGGTAGCAATCGTTGGTTGAACCACTGTTTTGTTACTCAAACAGCCTGGAACTCCGTGCTGACTGTTAACATACAGCATGATGTTTTCTGGTCTGATCACCTTCCCCTATCTATAGAATGCAATTTGCATACGATCCCAGAAAAACTTGAATTGACACAGTTGGTACCAGACAAGGTAAAATGGCATGAGCGTGGAGGTGATCAGACCAAAAAATATCATGGATTATGTAACTCTGAGTTTAAGTATATGCACTTTCCGGAACTCTTTTCCAACTGACAAAGTATGTGATAACGCAGAACATAGACGTGGCTTACAGTAGATGTACCAAGATATTGTAAATACTTTGTCTAGATATTGGAAATATTTAAAATATAAACTGCGTCATTACGGTGTGCAAAATGAAGCTCTCAACGTTATAAATTCTTATTTACATAATAGGTCCTAATGTTAATAGTCTGAAATCTTCTTTCTCTTCGTTAATTGACATTATATACTTAAAATATTATATTTTTTTATAATAAATTAGATTTGTTACATACAGCTGTAGTGGCAATCACTGCTGGCTGCGCCACTCACTCAATTCTGTTCCAGAGACCTGAAAGCTGTCAGGCTCCAGACCGAAGGTAGCGTTCCAGATGTTGTACTGGCCTCGGTATACATGCCAGGCGAGGGCTCGGACTGCCCGCCTAGAGATGGCTGACCTGGTACAACACTGTGAACGCGCCGAACTAGACCTGATCATCGGCACCGACTCGAACGCCCACCACCCACTCTGCGGCAGCGACGCACCGAACTCCAGAGGAGAGGTACTATCCACCTATTTATTCTCTACTAACCTTAATATTATAAACCGCGGTTTAGAACCAACCTGAGTCACAGTTCGTGGACAAACGATTAAAGACCTAACACTTGCTACAGAAAACGCGACGAACTTTATTACAAACTTGGGACGTATCGGACGAACCTTCCTGCTCAGATCACAGAAGGATCTGCTTCTCACTAACTACCAATACTAGGAAACCCGATCCGAAGCGAAACCCGAGGCGCACCAACGTCCCCGGGTACAAACGCCTCCCGGCCTCTCTATTAACTAAACACCTAACACAAGTAGCCATAAGACACCAAGCACATTAGGATACACCGTGACAAAACTATCAGAATACTTAACCGAAGCATACTACACATGCTATAAACTACTCGTAAGAGCGCCACAAACCAAGAAAGAGAGAATCCCCTGGTAGAACTCAGAGATGCGCTACGTAAGCAATTTAACAGAGCCAAAAACACTAGACTACCGGACGACTGGGAGATATACAAAGAGACCCAATATACATACAAAAAGAAGATCAGAACCGCCAGAAGGACAACATGGCGTAAATTCTGTGAATCCATCGAGACAAATAATGACCCCGCAAGGGTAAGGAAGATCCTATCAACCGATCAGGCTCGCTTACTCTCGGCGCGCTTAAAAAACCCGATAACTCATATACACTAACTGACCATGAAACCAGTAAGGTCCTTCTCGAAACTTACTTCCCAGACTGTACAGTCCTGGAGGACAGGACGTGGGAGGCTGAACCAGAATGGAACCCAGCGGATCAAGACCGGTCAAGAGCCCCAATATAGTAACAAAACCTCCCGCGGATGTCCGAGGAGTTCGGACGTGTCTATTAACTAATTACGCGCGCGATCGGTCACCGAGAGTTCTAACTATACTGGACGGAACGTCATATTGTACCAAATCCTCGATACCGACAAACTTACGCTGACACCTGCACTGCGCAACGGTGCAAAGCATATTAATTTCTAATCGGAGATCTAGTTATATTGGACGGATTGGAAAGCTGTTCTAAATCCTCGACTACCACCAGTTCAGGCTGACCCCCGGCTACCACGTGAGTGTTTGAGTTTTGTGTTTACTCAACAAAATAATTATTATGTCGCTTACCCGCACGCCGCCGAAGGAATGCAGCGGTTCTGCCCCCGATTTATCAGATATCAGACTTAGTCAAAGTACACCGTTGAATAACATAACAACCAGACAAGAAAAGCGTAAACGAGGGGACGTTTTGGAAGAGGAATTAAAAACCTTTATGGCCGACATGAAAAACATGTTTTCGTCCGCGGCGGAGGTGCAAAATCATAAGTTTACTACATTACACTCATCCATAGAAGAAATAAAGCAACAAAATAGCGATATCACAAAGGCTATGGAATTTATGTCCGTGAAATATGATGAAGTTTTGGCTAAATTGGAATACAGCGAGAAAGAAAGGAAAAAACACATGGAATATATTACCGTACTGGAGAACAGGATTGAAAATCTGGAACGTGTCGCTCGGAAGTCTTGTATTGAGATACGGAATGTTCCTAAGCGCGACCAAGAAAAAAAGGAAGATTTAATCAAAATAATGAAAAGTATTGGAACGTCCATCAATGTTGACATTCATGATACAGATGTCAAGGACGCATTTCGCTATAACTCGAAGTCGTCGTCTAAAATGCCCATAGTCGTCGAGTTTTCCACGGTAATAAAAAAGGAAGCTTTGTTAGACACCGTAAAAAAATTAAAACAGGAGTCAAAAACTTATTTGTCAACTACACACGCCAAAATTGACGGTCCTAGTGAACCCATCTACATCTCAGAAAGCCTAACAGCGGAAAATAAGAAAATCTTTGCAAGGGCACGCACATTCGCCAGCGATAACAACTTTAAGTACTACTGGACCGCTCATGGCTTCGTATACTTACGCAAGAAAGAAGGTGCCAAAGCAATCCGATTATCTAATGAAGAGGACCTCAATAAACTGGTTTCAACTATATGACTTAATGACCTGCAGGTTTGCATGCATCGCTGCAGATTATATTACTCACTCATTTTTTCTATATTGTTTTGTTTACTGTTTAGTTTTATATTCTTAACTTACATATACCGCACATACTCAACACAATTGTACACATTTCACACATCTTACCTCGCTCACACACGCAAATCTACCAATATTACTCACCTTTGTTCTGAATATAGTAGATTGCTCACACAGTACAAAAATTATAACCTTAGTAACCATAATGAATATCATACGCACGCAACTATTCATACCCAGATAATGTATCGCGCACTTTATCGAAGGAATTTCTGCAAAGTTGTCTTGTCAGTATTTTATATTGTTTATTTATTTAAATATCGTACCCAATCGTCTAACTCAGATATACCACTTCTTATAGGCCATCACATTCACAACGGATAACAACAACAGTATCTCTAAAATACAAAATGATTTAGACAATACGACAGTTTCAGAATCGGCAGTAGTGGAGCCTAATGACTGTCCTCGCCTACTAAACACCTCGGGTAGTAACTTAAAATTGATAACACACAATATCAGAAGTATTTATCGGAACTTAGATCAATTTCTTGTATTTCTAAAACGCATAGACACCCACTGTGACATTTTGGTTTTTACGGAATGCTGGATCTCGGAACATAAGCCTATACCACAAATAGATAATTATAGACTTTATTACTCCACTAATAATCATAATAAAAGTGATGGCGTCGTTATATACATTCACAGGGATTTATGCCATACTGTGGAGGAACCAGTACTCGTTGACGCTAGCTGTCTACTTATAAAAAGTAACTATATTGCCATTCTCTGTGTTTATAGGTCGCCATCTAACCATGATATAGACCCCTTTCTTACATCTCTGGAAACAAACTTACGATCAATCAGACAGTCTCATACAGTCGCTGTTCTAGGTGATTTAAACATTGATATTAAGCCCCACAACGACGATCGGAAAAGTGAACAGTATCTCAATCTTTTAGCTGAAAACGGCCTTCTGCCAGCTCACCTTTTTCCTACACGCGAGTCTAACTGCTTAGATCATATTATCCTTAAAACAAATTGTAAAGCTCAAACATTTGTAATCAATACTAACATCACTGATCATTTACCCGTCTTACTTAATTTAACACAACCAAAACAAGACAAAGGCCCAAAATTCAAACAAATTATTAACTACGATAGTGCGGTCAATACGCTTGTGAATACTGATTTAACAAGTATTCTTGATATAGATGATCCAAATAATGCAATTGACATTTTGATAAAGTACATCAAAGACGCTTTAGAAACTAACACTACAGTTCGTAAAGTTCCTAATAGGAAGCTAATACTTAAGCCATGGATTACAACCGGTTTACTCAGATGTATCACCCACCGCGACGCCCTACACAAAAAACTGAAGGCTACTCCTTCAGATGAAGTTCTAAAGATCTCCTATCATAGGTACAGGAACTTTTGTAATGACGTTTTAAGCAAGGTTAAAGAGAAATATGAAACCTCGACTATAGAAAATTGTAAGAATCCGAAACAAACTTGGGAAATGATACGAAAAATCACCAACACCACTAAAAACAAAAATCCTGCGGATGAATTATTAAGTACTAAGCCACACGAAGCCTAGCAATCCGTAGACAAAATAAATCAGTACTTTGTAAGTACTGGTCAAACACTTGTAGACACTATTACTAAATCATTCGATATATCTAAAATAACATGTAATATTAAAACCCATCGTAGATTACAATCCATCGTACTGCTGGAAACAGATAACACCGAAGTTGAGTCTTTAATTCAAAACCTTAAAAGTGACTCAGCTACTGGATATGATGGCATACCTACCACATTCCTGAAACGCATAAAAAATGTAATAAGCCCCTCACTGACTCATATTTTCAACCTATGTATAAACAAAGGTATTTTTCCAAACTGCTTCAAACACTCAATAATTCATCCTATTCATAAAAGTGGGTCTAGAGGCAGTGTCGAGAACTATCGTCCGATTTCGGTCTTGCCCGCCATGTCCAAGATATTTGAAAGGCTTATCAACAAACGCCTAATGAGTTTTCTAAAACAAGAACATATTTTATCAGATTCTCAATATGGTTTCCAACCCAATAAATCTGCAGAAGATGCGGCGATACAGCTTACAAATTTTGTAGCAAGTAATTTAGACCAGTGTCGGAAATGTGTCGGAGTTTTTCTGGATCTGGCCAAGGCCTTCGATACTATTTCAATTAACCTACTTTTGACGAAACTAGAAGCGATCGGTATTCGCGGCCTACCTCTACAACTCGTGAAAGATTTTCTTACCAACAGGTACCAATCTGTGAAGATAGGCGAGTACATCAGCTGCCCACTCCCATCACCTGTGGAGTTCCCCAGGGAAGTGTTCTTGGCCCAGGCCTCTTCCTGATATATATCAACGAACTTTGCCAATATGAACCGTCAAAAGGAAAAATATTTTCATACGCAGATGACACTGCGCTCATATTTCAGGGAGACACCTGGGCTGAGGCACAGTACCTTGCCGAAAAAGGACTTCATCAGGCATCACTGTGGTTAAATAAAAATCTTCTAACATTAAATGTCAATAAAACAAAATATATGACATTTTCGATGAATAGAACAACACAACCAAATAACTTTGCTTTAAAAGCACACATTTGTGAAAATACCCAGTCGTTAACATGCTCCTGTGCACCACTAGTAAAAACCACCAATATTAGATATCTCGGCACTCAAATAGATGATACCCTTTCATGGCATGCACAACTAGATATTCTGTCTGCACGTACGCGTAAAATGATATGGATTTTTGGAAAACTCAGAAACGTACTCAAATTGAAGATGTTAAAAACGGTATACTTTGCCTTGGTTCAATCAATCTTGAGTTATTGTATTCCGGTATGGGGTGGGACCTGTAAGACAAAAATCATAAAAGTGGAACGCGCACAAAGGTCATTACTCAAAGTAATGCTCAGAAAACCTTTTCGTTATCCTACAATGAACCTATATAAGGACTGCAATGTCTTGACAGTGAGGCAATTATTCATCCTTCACATTACACTCCGCAAGCATAAAGAACTAACCTACGATGCTAAGTTAACATAATATCCTGCACGAAGAAATAACAGAATATGCAAGGCAACTAAACACAAAACTGCTTTCCTCAGGAGACACTCATGTTTCCTTGCTCCTTATTTATATAATAAACTAAACTCTCTTTTAAATATATTCCCAAAAATCTCGCATGAATGTAAATCTATTATACAAAACTATCTTCTAAAATTAAATTACAATGACACGGAATCCTTACCTATAATTTCTAAATAACTTCTCTGTTCTATCTGCAGTGAATCAAGAGCAGTCAAAGCTCACTCGTCCTTTACCACGCATACATATTATATATACCTACATACACCCACAAACACCGATCACTTATCACACACACAACACTCACACGCACGCACACACCCTTACACACTCACAACACACACGCGCACTCACACAAACTCACACAATATATATTAATTTATACCTCTAGTTGTCTTACATTTAATAAATTGTACCAACTCACTCACCGCGGGAGGAAGACCTGGAGTCCTGAAATACAGGGCTGCCCTAGTTTAGGCTCCAGTCCACTCCATTTATTTTTAAAATGTCTGTACTGTGTATTGATTAGTGTGGAAAATAAATGCATTTTTATTATTTTTAAAAGGCCGAGCAAAGTGGGCTATCAACACCTTTCAGCCATACAAGTCGCCAGGGTTGGATGGCATCTTCCCAGCCCTGCTGCAGTGGGGGGTGGACTGTCTGACCCCATGGCTGGTGGAAATCTACTGAGCCTGCATAACACTCAGGCACGTACCTCTCGCATGGCGCGAGGTGAGTCATTTTTATACCCAAACCTGGCAAAACCGACTATACACAACCCAAGGCTTACCCCCACCAAGGCTTAGGCCCATAAGCCTCACATCCTTCCCACTGAAAACCCTCGAGAGAGTCTGTGACAGGCACTTCCGAGACGAACCTCTCTGAGTAAAACCATTACACAAACAACAGCATGCGTGCTCGACAGGCAAATCAACAGAATCAGCGCTGCACAGCGTGGTTTCTAAAATTGAATGTGCAGCATTGACCACAAATTCTCGGCACTGGCTGCCTTCATTGATATCGAGAGCGCCTTTGACAAAACCATGTCCAACAGCATAAACATGGCCCTCGACAGACACAGCATAGACTCGACACTGAGTGGCTGGATCACCAACATGCTAAAACTGAGGGCTGTACAAGTCACAGTAAATGACACTACGAGAGCCATCGTTGCGAAGGGCTGCTCGTAAGGGGGAGTCCTCTCGCCGCTTCTATGGAACCTGGTATTAGACAGCCGTATCAAAACACTTAACGACAAAGGCTATTTCACCGTAGGCTACGCCGATGACATAACCATAATAATTAGCGGGACGCACGAAAACACTCTATGCAACCTCATGCGTCAAGCCCTGAAAATAGTAGAGGAATGGTGCAACAAGCACCAACTCTCAGTGAACCCTACAAAAACCGAAATGATCCTCTTCACGAAGAAGAGGAAACTGACGACACTAAAATTACCACGATTCTTTGGAACAACCCTAAGCCTCTCAACTGAAACCAATTACCGGGGCATATTTTTGGACAAACAACTGAACTGGTCAACACCCACGAACTATATCTACAAAAGCCAGCATATCCCTGTGGCAGTGCAAGCGACTGCTTGGCCGGAATTGGGTGATCAACCCCAAACTCACCCACTGGTTACACCACAGTCATCCGACCAATTATCACATACGGCTCACTGGTCTCGTCCATCAAGTTTACTAGCCCCTTGCCGTCGATCGGCAGCTTCTACGTCCTGGGTGTGCAGCTGCACGTCGCTGGCAAGGACATGAACGTCTATGCATGCTACAAATCGCCCGCGACTCGCCTAGTTATGGCTGAGCTGCGGGCGCTAATTAGCGCCATAGCAACAACGCAGTCATCCTTGCCGGCGACCTTAACTGTAAGCACCCGGCGTGGAACTCAATGAATATGAAAACCGTGGGGAGACGGCTCTTCGCGGACGCGGAAGCCTTCGGGTGTCCGGCCCAGAGACGCCTACCTACTATCCGGACACAATGCGGTACATGCCAGACGTGCTGGACATCGTAGTCCACAGAGGGCTACACCGTCAGATCACGCAGCAAGTGATAGACGACGAGTTACAGTCGGACCACCAACCTGAACTTGTCCTAGCGGAACAGCTGACCCGACTGAAGCTTTGAGCGCCACGCCGATTAACGGGTTGGACTAAGTTTACAGAAAGGATGGAGACCACCACGCCTACTCGGAATAGTTTCCTCCGCTGACATAGAGCGAGCGGCGGATGATGTCACTGCTTGCATCCAGAGCGCCCTAGAAGCGGCGACGACGATGGAGCCGAAAGGGAGAGGCTATTGCCGCCCTTACCGGCGCGATGGTTGCCGTAAAAAGGCGCCTTCGCAAGCAGTGGCAACAGACAAGATGCCCAACCATGAGTTGAACCGTCTCGCGGAGAAGGTATAGGCCGAGTTATTGGCCCACGCCGCCGCAGGCTGGGAAGATAGAATAGATGCCACTGCCGACAGTTGGCCGTCTGTACATCGTCTTTGCCGCCAACTGTCGAATACCCCAGCCCCGGTGCGCCCTTTACTAAACAGCGACGGGGCACTTAAGTATGTAGCGGAGGTCTTCGCCGAGCACCTAGAGCGTCAGTTGCACCCTAACCCGACCGACGACACCGAACATGTCACTGCGGTCGAGAAACGCCTAGGAGACTACTTCGCATCACCGATAGCTCCTGAGGAGACCCCTATCTTCTTCTTGTCGGCCGCAGTTAGACGTGCCATCTTAAATACGAAGCCCAGGAAGGCCCCCGGTGGGGGGCACTTGCCGTTCCGTACGGTAGCGGCACTGGCGCGCCTGTACACGGCGATACTGCGCACTCGTCTGCGTCTTCCCCACCTCGTGGAAGGAGGGGCACGTCATCATGCTGCCCAAGGCGGGAAAGAATCCAGTGAAGCCGTAGTTATCGGCCTATAACGCTACCGCCGACAGTCTTCAGTTTTCGAAGCACTCCTTTATTTTTTAAATTAATTACGTGGGGAAATCGTCATGGATGTCCTCCGCTCTGGGGAGGGCGGAGGGGTCTGTCATACTCTTATTGACTAAAACCACCCCGGTGTTCCGTCTCACACTTGCACCGGGGATCACGGGATCTAATGTGACTTCCGCGATCCCCGGCTAGTGCCGGCCACCTCGAGTTTGGGGGGAGTGACGTGTTAGACTCCTACATCATAGAGAGGCGCGCGTGGAACACTACGCGCCACCGTCTCGGGTCCTAAGGAGTAGGGGGCGACGGATTTCCCCAGATCCATCGCCCCTGGACCCATTTAGGGGGGCTGGAAGAGGGCGTTATCCGCCCTCCGCCGACGCCCGGTGCGTCTGCTGCGGATCGGGTTAGCGGAAGCAATCTCCCGCTCCCTTTCCGCAGTCTCCTTCTGCGAAACAGTCATTTCGCCACCGCGTCCCAGGACTTCTCGCTGCCGACCATCGAATCGACAACGGCCGGCAGCGACAGGTCACTGCCGACACCTGAGATGAAGGCACGGCGCGGCTCCTCCCAAGTGGCACACTCTGCCAGCATGTGCCGAGCCGTGTCCTCCCGACAGTCGACGCAATGGTGACACCGGGCGTCCGGCTCCCTGTTTAAGCAACAATGCCCCGAGAGTAACCTGCGTCACCCGAAACGACGGGGAGCCGTGCCTCGCTCGAGCACCGGCCGGACCGCCCCGATGGTGACGGGGTCGGTGGTAAGGCGTGAAAGCCTGTCCCGCCATTCCGCCACCAGAGTTGCGCGAAGCTGTGACCGACGCAGCTCCAAATGTCGCTGCGTCAGCCTGTCGCCTCACGCCCTCGAGTCCTCGCGCCACCGATACAGTGACGCGAGTACCTTCGCCTCGAGGTCCCAGGGCGGGGATCCGGCCATTCGAAGCACTCCTGCTGCGACCTCTCCAACCTCATATAGCGCCACGCCCAGAGCAATTCGGTTTTAGGGCGGAGAATAGCACGACGCTTCAGCTTTCGAGGGTACTGCATCTTTTGACGACAGCGCTAAACAAAAATGAATGCTCGGTGGCAGTATTCCTCGACATGGAGAAGGCTTTCGACCGTGTTTGGCACGACGGCCTATTCTATAAGTCGGCCACGTCCGACGCGCCCCGTCGCGTTGTAAAAGTGGTCTCATCCTGACTGTATAACAGGACTTTCAGGGCGGTGGTCGACGGGGCGCTATCCGGCGCCCGCCCGGTGCTGGCAGGAGTGCCGCAGGCCAGCTGCGTATCGCCAGCGTGCTACTCACGTTACACCGACGACAGCCCCACCCAATACAGAGGCGACGCTCGCGCTGTATGCTGACGACGCTGCGTACATTACTACTTCGCTCAATGCGAAGCACGTGGCCCCCACGTGCTTCGCAAGATGCAGCGCGCCCTTTGACCTTGTTGCAAGATGCAGCGCGCCCTTTGACCTTGTTCCCGACTGGCTGTCGAAGTGGCGGCTGTCGGTGAACGTGAGTAAAACGCAGGCGATGGTCACCGGATCCGCGCCTGTCCCACCACCCTTGAGACTGCATGGAGCCGCCGTCGATTGGTCGCCCAGGGTTAAAAACCTGGGTGTGACCATCGACCGCCGCCTGACGATTGGGCCCCATGTCCGCAAGTTCGCCGCGCAGGGTAGGGTCCCCCGCAACCTCCTTAAACCTGTGCTCTCATCCCGCATCAAGACGTACATTCGCCCAATCTTGACGTACGCCGACCCCGCGTGGTTCGCCCTCACGAAGGAGTCGAGCCGCAAGACGCTCCGCGCGCAGCAAAACCTTGTGCTGCGGACCATTGTCGATGCTCCTCACTTCGTGAGGAATGACGTACTCCACCGGGATCTCGCGATTGAGAGTCTGGACGAGTTTGTAGGGCGACTCGCGAAGGTAATGTTCGCGCGTGCCGACGCATCTGCCTGGCCCCATGTCAGGCAGATAGCGCCCTTGCACGCACGCCCACCTGACGCGAGACCCCTGCCCCGCGACCTGGTAGCGGACGACTGACCCCATAGCACCAGAATGACGCCTCGAGTGAGCAGCACCCTCGTTACACGCAGCTCACTCGAAATAATAAGACTCTACAGATGTACACACACATCTGTTGCGTGGCGTGTTCTAGGTTAATATAGGCATGTCACGTAACTAAATACAGACAACCACAACTACACATGCATCTTACACAACACGTGCAGACGCGACGTGGGCCGCAACGCACGTTGACACTGAGCGGTGATACACTAAAATACAAACCGCTCATACATACACGACTGTTTATCCCTCCATCCGTAAATGGCTAGATCTGTGAGCGGGGCGAGGGTAAACTACATATCTACCTGTAAGAGCGTCGAGTCGGCATCTCCGTCGCTGGTCGTCTTCGTCGGGCCTCCCCCAGGCAACTGGGAGTCTCACCTGGCGGGGAAAGACCGCCGAGATGTCGTGAAGAAAGCGACGCTATAGGATTTAGCGTCGTGGCGCGCCTACAAAAATATTCATTGCAACCAAACACACAGATGCAGCTTGCTGCATCATAGGCTGCAGGCCGCTATAGGCCGAACAAAGTGAGGGGCCCGCAGTTGCAAGTCACGGTAAGCCTCCGCGGGCGAGGGGCGACGCCCCAACCCCGCTCGCCACGCCCCCTTGTGGGGGCGTCGCGACATCTCGCATTAGAATAGCATAGCGAATATATTTATCGAATATAATCCGCTTCCATGGCTACATCACCTACAGGATGGATGGGCAACTGGCTGCCAACAACAGATGCTACCGCGGTCTAGCAGTACTGGTGAGGCGCAGAGTCGTCCACCAGGAGCTGCCACCCCCATCACTCTGTAGCATGACTGCGCTGGTTGTACAATTCCATGTCGCCGGCAATCACGTGTGCGTGTATCCGGCCTACATACCTCCATCGGACCAGCATAAGCATATAGCAGCCGACATACACACGCTATTATCATCACCGAATCCTACCATCATAGCTGGCGACCTAAACTGTAAGCACCCAGCGTGGAACAGCGGAACCGTCAACACTGCGGGAAGACGGCTCGACGCCGACGCAGAGGCCCGAGGATACGACGTGTCCGGGCCAGAGGCGCCCACGTATTACCCGGACAACCCCGCTCACACACCCGATGTACTGGACATAGTCGTCCACAGAGGCCTAAACTGCCAGATCGCGCAGGACGTACTAGACGACGAGCTTCGATCTGACCATCAGCCCGTGCTCGTTCGCCTATCTGAACACACGACTCGAGTTGCCCATTTAGCGCCACGTCGACGCACGGACTGGGACCTTTTCAAGTAAAGGATGGAAGCCACCACACCTACTCGGCCTGCCACCAACGTCACAGAAGTGAACGAGCTGGCTGAGGGGCTCACTGCTTGCATGCAGAGCGCCTTGGAGACGACGACATGCACTTCAACCGCGCCCCAGGGCCGCTATGATAAGCTCCTCACACACATCGCAAACATGATTGCCGACAAAAGGCGTTTGCGTAAGTAGTGGCACTGGCAACAAACAAGATGCCCCACCATGAAAAACCAGCTCAACCGGCTCACGGACAAGGTGAAGGCCGAATTACAGGCACACAACAACGAGGGCTGGGAGAACTACATCCACTCCGCTGACAGCGACTGGACGTCGGTACACAGGATCTGCCGACGTCTAAAGAACACCCCAGCTTGGCTCGCCCTCACGGCCGAGACGCACAAGAAGAAGCTTCAGACGCAGCAAAACACCGTGCTGCGGAAAATAACAAAAGCTCCTCGGTTCGTGAGGAACTCTGTAATCCACAGGGACCTGCGTGTCGAGAGCATTGAAGACTTGTGCACAAATCTGACGCGGAGGATGTTTGCGCGTGCTGACGTCTCTGAACTACAGCACATCAGAGACATAGCACCATGGCACGCGCGCCCTCCTGATTACAAGCGCTTCCCGCGCGACACCATCGCAGACAACCGGATTGACCCTTCTAAGTAAGTCGCTCTCAGTCTACACGCGGCTTACCCATAACAAATAGAACTCCACACTCGCTACACGACGCCCGCCACGCGCAAAGCGACCTAGGTACCACAAAAATCTAAAAGGTACCACACGAGCGACGCACACACAACTCAAGTCGCTCGACACAAACTACAACGCTCCGTACCCCGCAGCGCTACTAACTAGACCTGGTTCACGCTATGGGGAGCGGGGAAGACTCCCGCAGGGGGGAGCGCCAAACAAAACCGATGCCCTCGTTGCTAGACCGGCCTTTGCTGGGCCTTCCCTAGGGAACTAGGGATCTCACCCGGCAGGGGCCAGATCGCACGGGCGCCGAGAATCACTTCGGCCGCTTTAGGCCGAATATAGTGAGGGGCCTGTCGTAGCGGGTCACGGTTTGCCTCCGCAAGCGAGAGGCGAAGCCCCGACCCAGCTCGCCACGCCCACTTGCGGGGGCGTCGCGACATCTCGCATGGCTAGGTAACGACGCAGCTGACGAACTTGCTAGACGAGGATCCAGCACGGCAGTCTGTGGACCCGAGCCTATCATACCCATCCCCTTCAACAAAATACGCAGGTGGCTGCAGGATTTCACCCACACACAGGCGGAGCACTGGTGGACCTCGACAACGGACTGCAGGCAGTCAAAGGAAGCTATGCCATCCTTGGCGTTTATTACGCCTGGACAGGAACGGTCTGCGCCTGGTGACGGGGACCACCACGGGACACTGCTCGCTAAACAAACACTGGAAGTGTTTGTTCACAATAGGCATAACGGACAGTCTTCTGTGCGTGCATGGAGGCTGAGGAGACCGTTGCGTTTTGAATGCACGGGCGTCACCCAGATTAGAACAGAAACCCTCGGGTCACCCAGATCATATACGGATGTTCTAAACAGACCAGGAGACCTAATTATCTTCTGGAGGGAGGTGGGCTGGTTGGAATAACCACCAAACGGCCGCTATGGCCCACGCACAATGGTCCACTTGATGATAGATCGTGTATTACGCAATTAGTCGCAGGCCACGCTGGCGCGACGCGTCTTGCGTCTGCGATGAGCGGGAAAAATAATAATACGGGTTGAACGGGGGGCGTTACGGGTCGAACGCTGGCGTGCGCGTCAGGCGACTGCGAGCAGCGGAGCGAATAGTATGAGTTCGCGCGTCCTGCGTATTTATTAAATTTTGTTGAATTATCCGCGATGCGGAGGAGTTTATTAGTGAAATAATGTCTCGGCCAGCAATCTGGTGCAGTAATGATGATCAATATAAGAATAAATATGTAGGTAATTTTAAAAAAATAGGATGAAATAAGACAAAAATTCCCAGGAACTCAACGTATTTATATTAATTCATTATTAAAGTATTTTGAAACCACGCGCAATAATAGCAGATAATAGGTCTTTACCTATGAAATTGCCGTTTTGTATGAAAAATTTAAACGATTTTTTTTCATGTATTTTTTATTTGTATTACTCGAAGTAATCACCCATGCAATCAATGCATCTTTGCCAATGCAGTGGCAGTTTATTGATGCCCTTCTTAAAGAAATCAGCTGGACGGGAGGCAACAAATTCTTCAGAGGCATTTTGTACTGCCTCTCGGTTATTGATTTTTTTTCCCGCCAGAAGTTATCCAAATTCTGGAAAAAGTAGTAGTCTGTAGGCGCAAGGTCTGGTGAGTAGGGCGGATGACGGAGAGCCTCCAACCCCAGTTCTTGCAACTTGGAGACCGTCTGCTGTGCAGTATGAGGTCGCGCGTTGTCGTGCAGGAGCAGCGGAGACGAGCGATTGACCAATGCTGGTTGGAAATGTGCCAGCTTCTCCATCATTGTGTTCAGTTCTTCACAGTACACATCTGCAGTAATGCTCACCCCGTTTGGTAAGAAGCTGTGATGAATCACACCGGCGCTAGACCACCAAACAGTGACCATCACTTTTCTAGGGGTAAGTTTTCGTTTAGGGCATTGTTTAGGTGCTGAACCAGGATCCAACCAACTTGCTGGGCGCTTGCGGTTATCAAACAGAATCCATTTTTCATCACAGGTAACAATGCGGTTCAAAATTCCTTCATTTGTGTGTCTGTTGAGCAGTGCAAGGCACGTCTCGACACGTACTTCGCGCTGGCGATCATTGAGTTCATGGGGCACCCATTTGTCAAGCTTTTTTACCTTGCCAATTTGACGCAAATGGACCAATATTGTTTTGACGCTAACGTCGAAAGCTGCTGCTAATTCTTCCACAATCGCCTTTAATTCGTCATTGTCGACCAAAGTCTTCGGACGACCGCGAGGTTCATTTTTCAGGTCGAAATTTCCAGAACGGAAGCGAGCAAACCAATAACAGGTGGTGCGTTAGTTTGTAGTGTTAGCCCCGTAAACGTCGTTGATGTTGCGTGCCGCTTGTGCCGCGTTGCTGCCACGACGGTACTCATATTCCATAATTACTCGAATTTTTAACGTATCCATGATGACGAAAAAGATTGAAATGCGATGAAAATGTAACACTAATCAATAAACAAATGACTACTTTTGGAAAAAAAAACATGTTTTTAAAATTAAATTAATTTGAAATTAGAATTCTTAGCCAAACAAAAATTATTTTGATTTGAAATGGCCAGTACTGCAGAACGGCAATTTCATAGGTAAAGACCTAATAAAAACCACGTGTCACGCGGCCGCTTCAACGTGGCACACTACAGCGGCAAGACGCAGCGTCTTTATTCCTCCCGCCCCCGGAGGTCGCCCCCGCTCACCGCAGTAGCTCTAGCGTGGCCTGCGGCTTAGGGTGCTGGTAAGGTTAGTTATCCAAAAAAAGATCAATTAAAAGTAACTGGAATATTTTTAGGCTAATGCATTATATATTTTTTTTCTTTTTACAGTATAAAGTCCATAAATAACTGTTCACGACACTAATATTCCCGCACAAAGGACTCGTCGCGACGAGCGGGAATGCGCTCGGCGAGCTCGGAATAAAATACTATGTGTTGGTGTTATCATTTATTGCGTGTGTGGAGCGTGTGCGGCGGCTAGGGCGGCTAAGGCGGACGGCGCTCCGTGACGGCGTCGGCCGTGGCGTCGTACCGCGGCGGGTTGGCCCAGGGGTCGTAGCCCAGCACCGACAGCATGGGCGCTAGCTCCGCCATGTCGGCCCGCACGTCGGTCGGGATCTGCCCCACCCACTTGTCCAGCGCGTCCAGGTTCACCGGCCGCACCACTTGGTCCGACGACCGCTCCACACTGTGGGGGAGGGAGACATTGCAATGTTCATGTATTCGTATAAATATGTTTCCATAGCGCTACTGCTGCGAGAGGCTCCTGGCTTCGATTCCCATGTCGGATAAAGTGTTATTGGATTTTTCCATTAGAAATTTCTCAGTAGCAGCCTCAAAACAGACAATGAATTTAAAATCGCTCAAGTGCGTGTCAAACCACGCACATTGAAGGGTTCCATAGTTGGCATGAATTTATCCTAATAACAAACTTAACATTATAGCGGGGATTCGGTCGTTGGTCGTCATAGAGCACGGTCGCTCCGGGAGCGAGCCACCCCAAATTTTTTACGATTCCTTTGGGGCAGAGAGAGCTGCACATGTTCTCGTTTGTCGGCAAAATCGAACATTTATTCTATGTTTTTGATACTGCTTTGACTTTAATAGCCGCCAAATAAATACATTAAAATCGTGCTAAAGTGTAGTGGCCGTGTGTTGTTTGTTGGATGTGGCTGTGTTTCGTGTGTCGACAAATAAATACATTAAATATAGTGCAAAAGTCAGGTGCGAAATCCAGAGCAAACGTGTCTCTAATCGTCTGCCGAAGGTTCCAGGGCCGCAGAACGTCGGAGCCAGGATAACCCGGTGAGATCATTCCATACCTGTCAGGGAGCAAAAACTCACTATTTCACAAACAAACTACCTACCTACTACATATAATCACTGTCAATGAATCAAATCCCCATATTTCAATTTTCATATTTCATTTTTACTCGTGGGTAACGTTCACTCCAATGATAAATCCGGATACCAAAGCGTTTTTAATTTTGAACTGTTTCTAGTAAGGGTAGCGAACAAGTTCACCGAAATAAAACGCCCGGCGCTATTTCGATTACGCGGCTAAAATTCAGTGGCAAAGTTCGGTGTTTTATTTTATTGGATAGATTAAGGTTCAAAATCGTGAACGCTAATCTGCAGTTGCGTAGTGACTGGTGAAATTGGAAGGTTTGATGCCACGCGCAGACTCAACTTGTATTTGTAAGCTACATGACATGTATAAGATTATAATTGTGAGTAGTAAAAGTAAAATGGTAAGATAAAATAACATACTGCATGATTCTAACAAAAATAACACTTTTGATTTCGTAACCTCTTGCATGCTGTTAATTATAACATCAAACGACCCTAACCAATTTGGCAATACAAAACAGTCACGCCTGTGACAACCCGTTCTTTTTGTGCTTTTAGTCGAACAATTAAACCGCGTTTTTGTGACGGAAGGCACACGAGCAGTTAAGTTTAAGTCCATTCAAAAAAACAAAAAACTTCATAACGAGATACATTTCTATAGAAAAATAAAAAAGAGAGGAACCAATAAATCTCAGTCAACGACCCGGTCAACATTTTGTATCTTTGTCTCGAAACTAAATCTGCACGCCCAGCTATCGGCACCGTGGGGTTCTGTCTTTGTTTCACTCGCAAACAATATTTTTACAATGGTAATAATAGCGGCCATGCAAACCAGTACCCGGAAATATACATATCCTTTATAAAGATCATCACTATGATAGCTGGGTCATGAGCGCCGAGGAACAGTACAACAATAATCTGCAAAGACTAACGCAAGAAACAACCAACAAAATTACATCACAAGATACCGAAAAAGTAGGTGACATATTCAACAAAAGAGACGAACAAGAGCAGTCCACAAAACCCCGCTCTCTGAACAGCCCCCAATTAGATAGCTCATCAACACCGCGTAAACAATTAACATCAACATTAGGTACACCGTTATCGGCTGAAGTCGCGGATCACACCGGATACACAATACTTAGAAATCAGCCTTCTGCTGCAACTAAGTACACTTGCTCAGATCTGCGTATTGCAACTTGGAACGTCCGCGGGGCCTCGAAACTGGCCAAACAAGATAAAATAGATGCTGAACTTTCAAATAGGGGCATTCACGTAGGCTGCCTTCAAGAAACAGGGATGAATTTAGGAACGTACAACTCCGCCCACTACGAATGGCACCTATCTGGAACCGTAGGTAAAGCTCACCGTGGACTAGCAATTGTAATCAGAAAGGATGCCCAAATTGAAATAGTAAACACGAAGAACGATACCGACGTGATGTCAATCACTCTGAAAGTTGGTAGGGGAAGTGACAAACCTGCTCAGCTTTATATAATTAACGCTCACATCAACAGCTGTACCTCTAAAGCAACCAGATCCTTCACAGGGGTATTAAACATGATTAGACAAAAACCAAGGAAATGTACTTTAGTAATCCTAGGCGACTTTAACGCCCATATTGGCAGACAAGATACAATAAGTTTCCAACGCAAAGGACTGATTCACCAAAATCTTCATCATACTTATTCCAATTACAATGGGGAAATGTTAATGGATATAGCCAACAGGGAAAAACTGCAAATAGAAACAACAAAAGCGAGATCATCATGCAGAATAACATGGTCAAAGGGCACGCAGAAATCACAATTGGACCACATTATTACGCAACAGGCAACAGAAAAACTCTTTCATTATATTAAAGGCGAATGGACAGGTAGGGCCATATCCGGTCATAAAATAATTTGGGGGTAGCTAAGAACAAATCGCATCATAAAAAAAACTTGACGGCACCAAGCACAAGACACGAAAGAATGAGACAACAATAGAGACAAACGATTTCAATTACAAACGATGTTACTATGCCGCTCTCAATATCAAATCCACAAAAACAAAATACCAAGCTTGCATAATTAAAAAACTGGAAAACATAGGAATATACTCAACAGATGAAAGCATAGAAATACCATGGTGTACCTGGTATGATATACGGTTTAAAAGTATCGGCAATCACCAAAGCAAATCACAAAAGTCAAGACCGAGAAGATATGAGAGAGTCATCATGAGAGACTTGATTAACCACGCCAGAAATAAACCAAGACAAAAGAAGATGCATGAAATATTAGACGGAAAAACAGTAACCAAACGAATCAAGAACCACAGAATGTGCTATCTCGCACACGTTCACAGGCGCGGCAAACCACACCTGTTACACGCAGCAATGCAGTACAAGGCCAAATCCAAGAAGGTAGGCCGTCCTACTTACACATGGAACGACAACCTTAAACAGGACTCGACCTACTTCGACAAGGAATTGAACTTTTGGATGGACATGGCTACAGACCGATACAAGATCATGAAGGCTGCCAGCGAGATCTACAAGAAACCAGAAACGGATAGCAGCGAGGCTTCTGACGAAGACACAGAAACGGCTAAGTGTAACACAGCACAGCAGCGATATAGAAAAGAGCCGAGAAAGCAACGTAACCTCGTCTCAAGATCCACCGGTGAAGATTGACTGGAACCAACAACGGCGACGTCTCAAAAAGATGCCCATCCATAGATAAATAACACCCGTCTCTCCACTATTCCAATGCCTACTCTAGGATGCATATCCGGTACGGCTCGCAAATCCTTCCTTATCCTGAGGGCACGTCTCCCCTACCATTACCGCGCCCCCCGGTCTACTCCTTGATATGCAATTGCCTTTGTAGCCCCATGAAACATGGGGCTGCATGGGCTAGTGCAAATCTTGGGGTTCATTCGATTTATCGAGTCTGGTTAAACCACGCTGGGATCGGTGCAATTCATTCATTCATTCATAACAAACTTAACATTATAGCTGAAAAATATGTTCTCCCATACGAAATGTATGTGAGAACATGTGATAGTTTTCCTTTTTAACTTCGTTAATATATACTACTGCTGTGATTTTTTTCACAAATCCAAGTACGACCATTTAGCTGGCAGGGGGGGGGACACTTGTTCTCAAATCAAATAAAATATAACGCGTATTCGTTCGAAATTTGTAATTCCATTTTTTTGTTTTCTAATTCCATTTGTAATTCCAATTTACCAGCTAGGTGCCAGAGTTTCTCTGAGAGATCTTTTCAAAGATATCGGTATCCTCACAGTGGCATCACAATGCATTTTCGCCAACATATTATATATTAGGCATAATATACACTTATATACTAAAAACAGTGATATTCACAATGTTAATACCAGAAATAAGGACAAACTACGTACTCCCTTTCACCGGCTTCATAAGGTTCATAACTCATTTGTTGGGCTTGGTATAACCTTTTATAACAAGCTACCTTCTTCTTTGCTAGATTTGCCTTTTAATGCGTTCAAAACTAAAGTAAAATCCAACCTCTGTTCAAAGGCATACTATTCTATCAACGACTACTTAAGGACGCGTTTACAAATTTGATAGGTATAGAATCGAACTACTACATTGACAAAGGTCACACACACAAGTGTACGCACGGTTAATTGCGGGAATAGTAGTCAAGTGAACTAATTTTGGTACTTTGAATTTTTTTTTTCTCTATATTCTTTATAATACATAGGCATCTACAAAAAATATTTCGTATTGTAGTTTGTATTTTTACTAAATAATACTTAGATACAAATGCTTACTTCAGTGACTGCTAGGAGGCACTGGAAGCCCTCTTCTAGTAGAAAGATGTGGGCTGTGGATTTTGGGCTAGTTTTACTAGTTATGATGAGACTTTACCTCCGGACTTGATGGAGTGACCTGAAGGTGTAATTCGGTGACTGCTACTGGTACTCCTCGACTAGTAGAATTAGATGTGCCGAGTTTGGGCTCGTTTTGTTAGTTATGATGAGACCTCACCACCGGACTTGATGGAGTGACCTGAAGGTGTACTTTGGTGACTGCTACTGGTACTCCTCGACTATTAGAATTAGATGTGCCGAGTTTGGGCTTGTTTTGTAAGTTATGACGAGACCTTACCACCAGACTTGATGGAGTGACCTGAAGGTGTACTTTGGTGACTGCTACTGGTACTCCTCGACGAGTACAACTAGGTCTGCCGAGTTTGGGCTCGTTTTGTTAGTTATGATGAGACCTCACCACCGGACTTGATGGAGTGACCTGAAGGTGTACTTTGGTGACTGCTACTGGTACTCCTCGACTATTAGAATTAGATGTGCCGAGTTTGGGCTTGTTTTGTAAGTTATGACGAGACCTTACCACCAGACTTGATGGAGTGACCTGAAGGTGTACTTTGGTGACTGCTACTGGTACTCCTCGACGAGTACAACTAGGTCTGCCGAGTTTGGGCTCGTTTTGTTAGTTATGATGAGACCTCACCACCGGACTTGATGGAGTGACCTGAAGGTGTACTTTGGTGACTGCTACTGGTACTCCTCGACGAGTACAACTAGGTCTGCCGAGTTTGGGCTCGTTTTGTTTGTTATGATGAGACCTCACCACCGAACTTGATGGAGTGACCTGAAGGTGTACTTTGGTGACTGCTACTGGTACTCCTCGACGAGTACAACTAGGTCTGCCGAGTTTGGGCTCGTTTTGTTAGTTATGATGAGACCTCACCACCGGACTTGATGGAGTGACCTGAAGGTGTACTTTGGTGACTGCTACTGGTACTCCTCGACGAGTACAACTAGGTCTGCCGAGTTTGGGCTCGTTTTGTTAGTTATGATGAGACCTTACCACCGGACTTGATGCAGTGACCTGAAGGTGTACTTTGGTGACTGCTACTGGTACTCCTCGACGAGTACAACTAGGTCTGCCGAGTTTGGGCTCGTTTTGTTAGTTATGATGAGACCTCACCACCGGACTTGATGGAGTGACCTGAAGGTGTACTTTGGTGACTGCTACTGGTACTCCTCGACGAGTACAACTAGGTCTGCCGAGTTTGGGCTCGTTTTGTTAGTTATGATGAGACCTCACCACCGGACTTGATGGAGTGACCTGAAGGTGTACTTTGGTGACTGCTACTGGTACTCCTCGACGAGTAGAACTAGGTCTGCCGAGTTTGGGCTCGTTTTGTTAGTTATGATGAGACCTCACCACCGAACTCAATGGAGTGACCACCTAGGTCTACTCGTCAAGGAGAACCAGTAGCAGTCACCGAAGTACACCTTCAGGTCACTCCTTCAAGTCCGGAGGTAAGGTCTCGTCATAACTTACAAAACAAGCCCAAACTCGGCAGACCTAGTTCTACTCGTCGAGGAGTACCAGTAGCAGTCACTGAAGTACACCTTCAGGTCACTCCATCAAGTCCGGAGGTAAGGTCTCATCATAACTAACAAAACAAGCCCAAACTCGGCACATCTAATTCTAATAGTCGAGGAGTACCAGTAGCAGTCACCAAAGTACACCTTCAGGTCACTCCATCAAGTCCGGTGGTGAGGTCTCATCATAACTAACAAAACGAGCCCACACTCGGCAGACCTAGTTGTACTCGTCGAGGAGTACCAGTAGCAGTCACCAAAGTACACCTTCAGGTCACTCCATCAAGTCCGGTGGTGAGGTCTCATCATAACTAACAAAACGAGCCCAAACTCGGCAGATTTAATTCTACTAGTCGAGGAGTACCAGTAGCAGTCACCAAAGTACACCTTCAGGTCACTCCATCTAGTCCGGAGGTAAGGTCTCGTCATAACTTACAAAACAAGCCCAAACTCGGCACATCTAATTCTAATAGTCGAGGAGTACCAGTAGCAGTCACTGAAGTACACCTTCAGGTCATTCCATCTAGTCCGGAGGTAAGGTCTCGTCATAACTAACAAAACGAGCCCAAACTCGGCAGACCTAGTTGTACTCGTCGAGGAGTACCAGTAGCAGTCACCAAAGTACACCTTCAGGTCACTCCATCTAGTCCGGAGGTAAGGTCTCGTCATAACTTACAAAACAAGCCCAAACTCGGCAGACCTAGTTGTACTAGTCGAGGAGTACCAGTAGCAGTCACCGAAGTACACCTTCAGGTCACTCCATCAAGTCCCTGACGAATAGGCATTTATAAACTACTTACTCTTACCGAAATAAAAATGTGTAATTATAAAATTATCTTACCACAATATCAAGTATCAAATTTGGTTTACAGAATATTTTGTATTTGTACAGCGATCTTTTCCACACGAACCGCTGCAAACAGGCAACACAGAGTCCACTCACGACAGCGGTCTAGCGCGGACTGAGGTTTCTTTCGAAATGTTTGTGCAATAATCAAAACAGGAACCAAAAATAAAATAACCCTTAACGCAATCCATTAAGATTCATCCGTAATAGCAAAATATGTGAAAAAAATAGTTTTGGTTTTTATTTTTTTTGCGACTATTTGTGACATTTTGAAACATTTTTTTTTCTAGATTTTAGAAATAAGTATGTTTGCCTACTTAAAGTATTTTTTAAATCTCAAAATATGTTGATAATAGAATAAAAACTGTACTGAAACTCGACCCAGTATCGTTAATTTTGTGGAAAATGGCATCGGAAGATCGTTTTTACAATATAAAAAACTATAATTTTTAACACAAAAGTTACTTGCATTAGTTATATAAAATTCGGTTTAGTTTTGTCACAAAATGAACCGAAAAACAGCAGAATTTTGTCCGATTTGAAAACGCGCCCTTAAATGATAAGAATAGTTGGTCGCTGTGATTAACTCAAGACAATGTTTAAATGTTCTTTCTCCAGAATTAGCTTACTTACTGACAGGTTATAGGCGTTTATATAATTGTTTATAATTTTACTTTATAAGTCAATTTATTTTATTTTAATTTATTGTTGACATAATCTACTCATTAGGTACAATGTTTTTTTTAATGAGTTGTATTGCAATATGTTAGCTAGCGTCCTAGTTTATCAATTATAACTTCTAGTTACAGCTATTTGTAAGCGGGCACGCCCTTTATGCCTGGAGGCTTTTATTTAGATATTGTTTTCGTTAAGTTATTTTTATTTCTGCTTGAGTATAGTTTTCGATGTTTTTGGTTGGTATATTGGCGTGTGCTAGCTTTCGTATGGCTATTAATTTTATAATTTAAATTATGTTTTGTGTTGCGTAATGTAAATATCATTTTGCATACTATTATATAGATTCATTTTTTTCTAACTGAACAGACAGCTCTGCTGCTGGGGAGTTTGTTGCGCCACTTCTTCTTCCCAGCTAAAGCACTAGGAAGTGGTGAAGGGTGGGCGTTTTGGGGGACTGTCTAATGTAATTTTGACGTTCAAAAAGTGCTGATTCTCAGCCTAGTTTGAATAAATGACTTTTGAATTTTGAATTTTGTTAATTTTCGGCCAGCCTACCGTAAAAATTAGGTTGGAGTCTCATTTCCTACGAAATGTAAGGGAAAAGTTTTTACGATATCTGATTTTTCTAGTACTCAAACATCAGTTGCTCCAATAGTTTGTTTATTCTTATAAGAAACAGGATCGATTGGTATCAAAAAAAGTTATCAAGCTATCAAAAAAAGTTAGGTTAGGTTAGCAAAATATTATTTTTTTCTTCATATTATTTGACCACTATGTCGGAATGGTTAATATGTACACCCATGCCAAATTACAGCTTTCTAGTACTAATAGTTTCTGAGCTAAACCGCGGACAGACGGATGGACGTTAGCTTATTGGTTGCTAGGTGGAACCGTGGAGATCATGACTGTGTTATGTTACGTAGGTGTAATGTAATGTCATCGTGAGATCGTAGAGGAACCTCGCGCGGGCTCGAACGTGTTGACGCAACTATGTAGAGCTAAGAGCTACTCGCAACTTGTACTGACCTAGTCTTTGTGTCATACGAACAGGATACTAAACCGCTGCGCTGGTTGTGTCTAATTTCATGACCATTTTCCTTAATACGAGCTATATTTAGCTACATTTTTTCGGAGTTACTAATTTTATTATGATTTTGACGTTGCGCTGTTTTAAATCAACTTCTAAAAAATCCGGAGTCACACGTAACCTGTTTGTTCTATTTATGCTAACGCGACGTGTGACTCCGGATTTTGTTATTTGTCTGTCTGTGATATTTTGTTTATACCTTTTTTTTGTTTTTTATCGTAGTTTTAGCCCTTTCCTTTTTTTTACGAAAATCCGCCTTACTGCTACGACATATAATAAAAGCACTGTCAATGTCAAATTGTTACCACTGATGTCCGGTAGACTGTACCTACCGGTAATAGGTAAGTTAAGGTTTTTTATGCTTAGGTAGATGTTTAGGTTATTTTATCCCTAGTCAAAAAACTTTATGGTACGGTCAAACCTGTAGGGCTTACATGACAAGCGCGAGAACGCTCTTTTTATCGTTTTGTTGAAATTTGTCTACGATTATGACATCAATATAATCCCTAACATGTGTATAATCCCTAACATGTACCGGAGTAAACACGAAAAAGGCACTTTGACACTTCTTTATCTCGAGACGAGTGACCGATGTTGCAAACTATTAAAAACAAATCCGTTAGCCGCTTATGCTGTTAGAAAGATAAGACAGTTAACAGATGTAGAAACCGCGCGTTTGGTCTATTTTAGTTACTTCCACAGTATTATGTCGTATGGCATTTTACTGTGGGGTCGGGCTGCTGACATTGAATCTATCTTTATTTTACAAAAAAGAGCTGTCAGAGCCATTTATAATCTACGTCGTCGCGAATCTCTCAGGGAACTATTTAAAAAGATTAATATTATGACGGTACCTTGCCAATTCATTTATGAAAATATTATGTATGTGAGAAAAAATCTACATCTTTTTAACAAAATAAGTGATAGACATAATTTTAATACTAGAAATAAAGATAAAATAAATCAACCATTTTTCAGACTATCTAAAGTACATACATCTTTTATGGGGTACTGTGTTAAATGTTACAACAGAATACCTTGTGATATATTAGAATTAAATGAAAGAAAATTTAAAACTCATATAAAAAATACACTTTGCAAACAAGCATATTACAAATTAGAGGATTATCCAAGATAAAAATGCTTGGAAACATGCTGGTCCTGCTCCATAGGACAATTTAGAATCTAGACAAAATCTAACTGGTTGCTAATTTAATTGTATATTATATAATTATATATATATTTTAATATTGGTTTTACATTCTGTGATTACTCGAACTCACACACTGAGTTATATTACTTGTAAAAATGCTAGGAATATCGTATAATTTTACAATGTTTGTAAATATGTGAGCACCATGCATCTATCACATGATTAAATTTATCTGTCATTCCTTAATTTTTCATTATTTTTACCTAACGTGGTATAGTAATCTTATTCTAGGTGCATCGTCTTCACATATAATTATATAATTGATGTATACAAGATATTGTGAAAACATTTTAAAAGAGTAACGGTGGAGTTTCTTGCCCATTCTTCTCCATACGAAAACTACCTTTTGGAAGGGGCAACTAGAATCAATTATTATTTAAATGTTGACGTTCAAAAGTGCCTTTTTTGTGCCTAATTGAAATAAATTATTTGACTTTGACTTGACTAGCTTCATATTTCTGACTGACTGACCCCTTGACTATTCAAAAGTGCCTGTAATTGGTTTATTTGAAATAAATGCTTTGAGTTTGAGTTTGAGTTTGAATTACCGCGATAAAAATACGCCCGTGCGAACCTGTGCTTAAACAGTAGCTTCAGTAAAAAATTTAACAATTTAAAAATTAAAAATTTGTGTTTTATTTTGTTTTTTTTTTTGTTTTTATATTTCTTTAATAATTGGTTTTTACCATTAACCTTTTGAAATGGCACGGTATTTACAAGACTTGTATTTGTCTTAATAAAATAAAGCAATAATAAATGGGTAAATTTGGCTTACATGGTAACCCTAAATTCACTCACACATAAATTAGTCGCCACCATTACGGGACACAGTTTTGTCTTAGCGGGAGTTCCGTCCGACGTTTTTTATACGTCTTAGATGGGCATCGCTGTCAGAAAACGAGAAGTGTCAGAAATAGACGACAGTTACTCACTCGAGAGTCAGTAATAGTCGCGTGTGTCATGTTAGGCCTGCTGAGCGACCACAACGCGGGACGCGGGAGTGAAGCGGGAGCGTCAACAACGCGAAACTATCGCAGGAATTAAACGTGCACACCTGCGCGACTACAGCGCGAAACGCGAACTTCATTTTGTTTAGTGAATAGTAACTCGACACCTAAATTGTTGTGTGTAAATGACAGTCCTAATGTCTAGCCTAAATGTCAGTCTCATATTTAACATCAGTGTGACTCTGATGAAGAAAAACTTTTATTGCTTGCTCTTGCGTATGCGTGCATATTTTATCCTTTTTACGTAGATTCTTATGTCCTGGATTTCTCAGATCGTACAAAATAGAATGTTCTCTCACCCTTTCTATAAACATCTCTGTCATTTCAAAATCACAGGTTAAAATAATGAGAGATTATTCGTACACACGTCTAACCGTGTTAATTAAATATATTATATTTGTACGCCTCTCGGCAAAACATAGAGGATCTACCAATCTGTAACATCTCGCACACTGTTGTAATTTGACCTGTGTTTACAAATAAAGCATTCTAATTCTGATTCTGATTCTGACCGCAACACACGCGCGTCCCGCTCCCGCGGCGTTCCCGCGTGTGGTGTGTGATGTGGCTACTCACTTGGAGAGCGCGACGCCGTTGGGCTGGTTGATGTAGCGCTCGTGGTGCAGCACGGCGTCGTGCCACGGCAGCTGCAGGAAGGCCAGCACGCGGCGCATGGTGGCGTGCGGCCGCAGCACCAGCGCCTCGTAGCGCACCACCAGGCACTTGTCGGCGCCCATCGTCTTGCACTGCTGGTACATCAGCTCCACGGCGTGGTTCCACTTGGTCAGGCACTGCCGGTAGCTCGTCAGGTCGAACCCCGTGATCGTCACCTGCGAATCGACTGACTTCACACCGAGGGCTCCAAGTAACTCACGTAGGCACGTCACAGGCGGGTAAATCGAGGCAAAATGTCATCGATTAACAAACAGTAACAAGGAGTGGTCGGAATAACATGAGCTGTTAGGAGTATCTTTATTTTCTACTAAAACGTGTTATAAGGTTCTTTTATTAAAATTCACTTTAGCAAATGAAAGAAACCTTGAAAATATTTCATATAAAATACAGTTTGATTACACCAAATAATGTCCCAAAAAATGGCAATCATGTGTCCATCCAATCCACGAAAATATGAATTCTATGTTCACGCTAGCTGCACCCTAATTGCGTAACACACGGTCAATCACAATCTGTTTCATTGTGACAGTTCAACAACATTCATTGCGTTAAGTATTATGCTGTTGAATAGACAAATCATCAATAATCAATATGAAACAATGTTTAGCAATATCCTTCAAAATGATTCAGATTGTGATTGATCGTGTGTTACGCAGTAGCTGGTTCTTGTGGTAGGTCATCACAAAATGCCCTGGGACCATTACCTACTACTAAACAGGGACTTTAGTAATACTACAGCGCGATTTAACAAAAAAATCTTATTCAGTTAGCAATGTTGCAAGAAGGGAATGGAAGTTTGGACGGTAAAACGTTCTTTTGTGTTATTTAGCCTAAGATTAGTTTATGATGGAGTCATAAGTCAGCAGTCAGCAGGAGCTGGCATAATTTTTTTTCTTAAGCCGCGGCAAACTTTAACTTGATCGACCGACCCGTGCGGCCATTACTAAGGCCCCTATTACACTATCATAAATATTACACTGTCAAATTCTATGATCATAGTTAAATGATGCTGTTCTTCATTTTTACATATCATAAAAGATCATTTAAACGTCATACTTAATCAAGATGGATAACGATTTTGTCGCGTTTGATTGAGCAATTTTTGAGGCTAGACGGATATGAAACAATAAATAAATGATCATATTTGTACGCTTGCTGTCAAATATAATCCCTTAACCATAGACGATATGATCGATATGTAGTTATTATACCGCCATAGGTTCTTCATATTAAAACGACTTATTCATCTCAGATCGTATTTCTATGATAGTCTATGGCTCTTAGCCAATAGCCCCCCTCTTGAAACCTCAGACACATTATGTTAATTTTCTGATCGGTGCGAAACAGTTGCTCAATTGATTAATTTCCTATTTTAACGCGTGCCCAGATAGGCCAATCTGTAGCGCTCACATTCGTCGCAGGAGTTGGCACATCCAGCCTCTGAGATGGCTGCTTCCCATGGTGCCCCATATTGCGGACGCACGCACACCAGCCCGCACGACGCACCGTGGGAAGAATAACGTGCGTGGTAGCGCAGATGCGTGCGTCGCGGTGCATCCAAGTTTGGAAACATTAGCTTTGAAGTTACCGACTCGCCACGTCGCCGCGGATCAGCCCGCACGAACACGCAACATGGGAAGGGTAACGTGCGTGGTAGCGCAGACGCGTCCGTAGCGTTGCGCCCGATCCGCGGCGACTCGGTAAACTTCAAAGGTGCGCGAGGTATGCTCGGTTCCTATAAACTAAAACGAATCGTTTTGCCTACCAATGGTAGCGTTTGCACAACTTGACACATAAATAGATTCGTAAGCAAATTTTTAGACATGACACAAATCCAAAAACGCCCATGTATTCGATTACAGATTATGAAATCGTTTTCAAAATCCCTTTTTAAAATCGATTTCTGGAGCGGCTCTGGCGCCTCCGGCTCGCAGTTTCGATCGTCTCTAATAATATTAGGTCTTTATCTATGAAATTGCTGTTCTGCAGTACTGGCCATTTCAAATCAAAATAATTTTTGTTTGGCTAAGAATTCTAATTTTAAATTAATTTTATTTTAAAAACATGGTGTTTTTTTTTCCAAAAGTAGTCATTTGTTTATTGATTAGTGTTGCATTTTCATCGCATTTCAATCTTTTTCGTCATCATGGATACGTTAAAAATTCGAGTAATTATGGAATATGAGTACCGTCGTGGCAGCAACGCGGCACAAGCGGCACGCAACATCAACGACGTTTACGGAGCTAACACTACAAACCAACGCACCACCTGTTATTGGTTTGCTCGCTTCCGTTCTGGAAATTTCGACCTGAAAAATGAACCTCGCGGTCGTCCGAAGACTTTGGTCGACAATGACGAATTAAAGGCGATTGTGGAAGCTGATGATACACAATACTACGGCTGAATTAGCAGCAGCTTTCGACGTTAGCGTCAAAACAATATTGGTCTATTTGCGTCAAATTGGCAAGGTAAAAAAGCTTGACAAATGGGTGCCCCACGAACTCAATGATCGCCAGCGCGAAGTACGCGTCGAGACGTGCCTTGCACTGCTCAACAGACACACAAATGAAGGAATTTTGAACCGCATTGTTATCTGCGATGAAAAATGGATTCTGTTTGATAACCGCAAGCGCTCAGCAAGTTGGTTGGATCCTGGTTCAGCACCTAAACAATGCCCTAAACGAAAACTTACCCCTAGAAAAGTGATGGTCACTGTTTGGTGGTCTAGCGCCGGTGTGATTCATCACAGCTTCTTACCAAACGGGGTGAGCATTACTGCAGATGTGTACTGTGAAGAACTGAACACAATGATGGAGGAGCTGGCACATCTCCAACCAGCATTGGTCAATCGCTCCTGCACGACAACGCGCGACCTCATACTGCACAGCAGACGGTCTCCAGGTTGCAAGAACTGGGGTTGGAAGCTCTCCGTCATCTGCCCTACTCACCAGACCTTACGCCTACAGACTACTACTTTTTCCAGAATTTGGAAAACTTCTTGGCGGGAAAAAAATTCAATACCCGAGAGGCAGTACAAAATGCCTCTGAAGAATTTGTTGCCTCCCGTCCAGCTGATTTCTTTAAGAAGGGCATCAATAAACTGCCACTGCGTTGGCAAAGATGCATTGATTGCATGGGTGATTACTTCGATTAATACAAATAAAAAATACATGAAAAAAATTCGTTTACATTTTTTCATACAAAACGGCAATTTCATAGGTAAAGACCTATTATTATAATTCGGTTTTAAGTGCATCGATCAAAACTATCCAAACATAAACAAATACTTGCTTACGCAAACCTACTCTAGCCGTGGTTTTGTGAAATCGGTTTATTTAGTTCGGAATATGAAAGAAAGAAAGAAGAAAGAAAATACGTTTATTTGCGGTAAACATGACGCAAAAAAAAAGAAAACAAAATTAAAAAACGATACAATTTGTGACTCAAATCGGATTTTAAATACGTTTCGATATATCTGACGCATGTCAAGTAATTTTACCTACAAAAATTGAAAAAATACAAAAGTCTTAATTTTAACCAAATAACGGTAAATTATACAGTCGATCAGACGCGGACTGTTAGCTCTTGACTCACGCCGCACGTACGTCACAGGACGGCTTGGCTCACTTAATAACTCTTATGAAAATACAGTAAACTCACACGTAGAGGTACCCACTTTGCACGCAGCGACATGCATATCATTTCGTCAAAACAACCGAAACAGTACTAAGTACTACTGTTTGTTTTTATTAAGACTACGTAACAACAGGCAAAATTAAACAATGCAGTTCCTTTCAATAATGTTCCAAAGTAAAATACTTTGACACATTACTATAATTCACTGACAATAAAGAAAGATTGTATGATAAGTTTACAATGACATATTCCGCCGGAGAGCTATTAATGGACGAGCGAACAACGCGATCCGAAGTATTCAGAAGCGAACCGAATGAACCGTTCGGTCGATGACTTCGGTTTCTCGCTCGGTGAGACGTCTGCCGAGACCTGAGTCTGAGACATCCGCAATATCGCGCACCGTGGGAAGAGCCTTGGTGTGCTTCGCGTGGTCGTCGGCCGTACGGGCTCGTGCGCGCGCTTCCGCAATATCGTGCACCGTGGGAAGCTGCCTTGATGAGAGAGAGTACGTGGCACTCGCTCGGCACACTCCTACTCCGCACCGCGCGAATTATTGAATTGGGAGCAGACACCAGAGCGCCACGCACCGCGACGGGACACGTGACGTCACTGGCAGCCTGCTAACACTGCTAGTGGTTACACGCGGCGCGACCACATAAATAAAGTGCCATATTCACCATCCATCTTGCTGTACGTCCCGCCAAGGCCACGCACGATGCACGACGAAAAACGAGTGTTAGTATTATTAACTAGCTGCGCCCCGCGGTTTCACCCGCATAAGTCTCGATCCCGTGAGAATGTCGGGATAAAAAGTATCTATGTCCTAATACAGGTCATGGTCTACCCATGTGCCAAATTTCATCCAAATCTGTTCAGCCGTTTTAGCGTGAAAGCGTAACAAACAAACTAACTTTCGCATTTATAATATTAGTTAGGAAGTTAGGATTCCTTGCTAGATTTGCACGACGCACTTCTGCATCCAGCAAGCTTCCCTACCACTGCCTAGACTTCAGATGTCCCACAAATTACAAAATTTTGTCAAAATATCTGTCAACTTATTATGTATAATAATGTAATTTGTGGAGATAAATATTCATATATTTTATTTATTTTTATATATAAAGAAATTATATCAACAGTTGGTATATCTCACGTTTATTACATCTTGTGAACGTTATTGAAATGAAAATATACCAAATAACTTTATATGATATGAGACGCACCCATATTTTTAGTAATAACAAATTTTGACTAAATGTTTATTGTCTAAAGATTATTTGGTGTAACAAATCATTTGATTAAAGACCAAATGCCTTGATGACATTATCCTCGGTAATATTCTGCCGAGTAAAAATTTGACTAAATGAAAATGTGCGTACTAAAATCATTCCAAATATTGCATTGGTATAAAAAAGGTTGTCAAAATAATTTTGGCAAAACGACAGGATCCCATGTCGCTAAGTGACTGGACAAGCAATGTAAAAATCACAAAACGATACTTTATTTAAGCGGTTGCATCGCGTGGTACGGACGCTGTATCTTGCGATCACTAGAAATAAAGATAAAATAGATCAACCATTTTTCAGATTATCTAAAGTAATACATCTTTTATGGGGTGTTAAATGTTACAACAAAATACCTTGTGATATATTACAATTAAATTAAAGAAAATTTAAAACTCATATTAAAAGTACACTTTGTAAACAAGCATACTTATTACAAATTAGAGGATTATATCCAAGATAAGAATGCTTGGAAACATGCTGGTCCTGCTCCATAGGATAATTTAGAATCAAGACAAAATCAAACTGGTTGCAAATTTAATTGTATATATTTTTTTATTTTTTTTTATTATATGACATTGATTTTACATTCTGTGATCAATTCCTCGCACACTGACTTATTAATTGTAAAATGTTAGGAAAATCGTCTACTTTTACAATGTTTGTAAATATGTGAGCAACATGTATCATCTATCACAGAATTAGTTCATCTGTTGTTGCTTCATTTTTAATTCTTGATTCTTTTTACCTATTATGGTATAATAATTTTATTCTAGGTGCATCGTCCTCATATAATTATATTACTAATATACTTATAGATAGATAGATAGATAGATAAATCGTTTATTTAGTGCACACAAAGAAACAGCACAACATACAAAAACACGATTAAATAATTACTAATTAGCTATTAGGAAATAGCTGCTTATACAAAATATTGTAAAACATTTTAAAAGAGTAACGGTGGAGTTTCTTGCCCATTCTTCTCCATGGGAAAACTACCTTTTGGAAGGGACCACCAGAATCAATTATTTTTTTTTGTAAATGTTTGACGTTCAAAAGTGCCTTATAAGGGCCTATTTGAAATAAATGATTTGACTTTGACTTTGATGAGTTAGTGATGTGCTTGTGCAGATTCACTAACGTAGGTAGGCAGGCGATCGACCAGAATGTCTATTGTCGTATGAATTTAGGGCTATCGACCAGTTTATTATTCAATTTGTCAATAGTTATATCCTGGTTGGAAGACCGATGTGAAATCTTGTTTTTCTCATTTGGATTTTACCATAACGTTAAAAAAAAACCTTTTTTTTTAGCTCTGTATTGTTTATTTATATATCATCATATTATATCTATATAGTTTTTTATTTATAATTATTTCAGGAACTCTTCAACTATTTATAACACAATAATAAATGGCAAAATCGATAACTTTCCGATTTAGTCAATCACTAGCGTATATGTAAAATAAATGGCTCTTGCACAGCACAACAATAGCGATCGATGTTTTCGTGTGAGTGAGTTGTACGGCGCATGGTAAATGCACGCTGTTTAATGGGATAAGGTTTATAATTGATCGTGTAGTACGTTCTGATTTATAAATTGCAAGTGAGAGCGCGACTTCGTATCTATTGCGTTTACCGATCTGCATGTGTAGTTGTGGTGAGGTGGTGGGGACAAACTGGAGACATTGGGTTTCGATACATTTTCAACAACCGGGCATATCTCCTTCTGTTTTATATCTATGAACAAAACAATTTCTAAAAAAACTTCACGGTAGAACAATTAGGTTCACCCTTATTTGGTCGAACAATGTTTCGTCGAAAATCACTTCGGCGAATTTTAGTTGCAATAAAGTCATTTCGTAGAATTATTCATTTGACCGAATAATTCATTGGTAAATTTTTATTTAGCATAATTATTTATTTGAACTAATTTCATTTGAACAAATTTCATTTCACCGAATTTTCAAATGCACTAATTTTATTTAAACGAATGTTTCACTAGACTAATAATGATTTAGTCGAAAGATCGTATCGAATATTTAGTTCATTAATAATTCGTTGGATACATATTTGAATGCCGAAAATTAAAATACCTACGAGTAAAATGTCAACGTTCAAAACATCGAAAATTTAAATATCGATTGTATAATAATATCGAAAATTAAAATATCGTAAGTTTATAATGTCGAATGGTTAGATAACCTACGTCCAATATATCGAAAATCAAATTATCTACAAAAGTGACATCGAAATACCTAAATATCGAAAGTACAAAGTATCGAATGTCCTAAATATCGCAGTACAGAGTATCGAATGTCCTAAATGTCGATATTAATAATTAATATCGACATTTAGGACACATACATAATACAGTAGTTAATAAGTATGTCATAGGGTAATTTCATAATTACCCTGTGACATTACGAAAACCCGAATAATTAGAAAATGATGAAATAAAATCTGCGAGCAACTTGGACGTAGCGTTCGCCGGCCGCTGCCGCGGCACCGCTCGCTGCGCTCGCTCGGCTCACGCGCAGTTGGTCACAGTTTTAACCTAACCTAACCTATTTTACCCAGTTCAAAATGATGAATCATACAATCTACCTGCGACTAGATAATTAGAAAATGGTGAAAACATTTCTGCGGGAGATTTTAGGTATGATTCGTCATTTTGAACTGGGTGAAATAGGTTAGGTTAGGTTAGAACTGTGACCAACCGCGCGTGAGCCGAGCGAGCGCAGCGAGCGGTGCTGCGGCAGCGGCCGGCGAACGCTACGTCCAAGTTGCTCACAGATTTTATGTATAAACAAAACCGTTTAGTTGCACCTTAAATCCACCTTTTTGAGTCTTGAAAACTTCTAAACCATCAATATTGAGACCATATTGCGCAATTTTGAAATGTATACAGAACTGGATTTACTAAAAGCAATTGCAAGTAATTTAAGATTACTTTAACTGTTTTCTTGTTCAAAATAAATAACTTTCAAATATTTACAATGTATTTTTTTCTGCATTACTTTACACCAATTGAATATTCGATAAAATACATGTTATACCATCTGAACATTACATCAAATGAACATTATACCTTTTGATCATTAGCACAAATGTTGTTATAGCAAATAAATATTCGACGAACTGAAAATTCTGTCAAACGATATTATACTAAGTGATGATTTTCTTAAACGTTGTTCGATTTAGTAATATTGTATCAAACGTTGTTCGACCAAACAAGGGTGAACCGAATAATCACCGGTGTCGCGTTGCGCGAGCAGACTGACAGTACAGCAAGATGGATGGTGAATATGGCGCTTAACTTTCCGGAACGTAGCGCCGCCGCCTTTGTATTGAAGTACCTACCTACCAAGCCAATTGTGAGAATTTATCAATTAAATTGAACATACGCAATTCGAGTGGCAAATCAAATCCTTTCATACGCTTACTTGTTTGTTCAATTAAGCGTAAAGTTAGGCGACTCCATCCCTCTTAATGCGAAAACATGAAGTAATGTGAACAAAATAAATAAGTATACCTACCTACATACCTACTGCTGCCGTTATCATCGCTAGGCAACGATAATAGTGAATTATTATTACAACGGTAAAACTTCTCAGAATAAAATTGTACCTAACTACTTACGGTCTACGTAGTTATGCCAAAACGAACAAACCCACATCCATTTTCCGGAATAGGTAAATCTAATGATGTTGGATAACTAAATCTGAATCTGTATACTTAGGGCCTGTATACTTTTAGCAGCTCTACATATGGGTGGAAGCGCCGGGTAAGAAACAATACTGAATTTTAGCTATTTATTAGCTAGCGTTCACTTTTACCCGCCTATCATAATAATCTATATGCATAAAACACAAAAAATATTTAAACATATTTAAGTCCGTGTCGTTATAGACTTTGAAACCACCCAACCGATGTGCCCCAAACCGGTTTCATTTGAAAGGCAATAAATGCTAAGATGGTTTTAGGTAGGGTAGGCATGTAGGTAGGAGGTAGGTATGTAGGTAGGAGTTAGATATGTAGGTAGGTAGGTATGAATGTAGGTACAGTACGACACAACTTGGATGTAGCCAAAAACGACCAATCTATATTCGCCTTCAAAATCATCAATCTATATTACTGCTTTTGTTGAAAATACGAGGGCGACACTGAAAGTTTTTAGAACTGGCCACTTGTAAACGATATAATAAAAAAATAAGTCCAAATTTTGAAAATTCAACTCTGGTAATATTATTGTGTATGTATTTTATTAATTTGTCATTTGTTTACGATTTGGCGGCAAATTTAAAATTGTCTGTGTCACGTCTGCATGAATTTAACGTAAGAGAATTTTCGTACAATGATTTTCGATGTAATTTAAGTCACCAAGAAAGTTATGAAAGACTTCGATTGGCATTTCACGATGAAGCCCCATCTCGTGCCACTGTTTACAACTGGTTTAATGAGTCTAAACGTGGTTGCACTAATCTCACCGATGATCTGCGTGAGGGACGGCCTTCTACGTCGACAACTAAAGATAACATCAGTGTTGTGCAGCATATGATAGAGACTGACAAAAGAGTGACTTATCAGCAGATTCGGACAAGCTTAGGCATCGGTATGAGTCAAGTGCACAAAATCCTCCATAAACATTTAGCGGTCAGGAAGCTTTGTGCCCGGTGGATACCTCATAATTTGACAGAGGCCCAAAACCTCCTTCGTGTTGATTGGTGTCGTGAAATAGTTCAAAGATTTAACGGAAGTGATTCAAATGCTGTGTTCGACATACTTACGGGTGACGAAAGCTAGATTTATTGTTATGATCCTGAAACTAAGAGACAGTCTGCTGTCTGGGTGTTTTTTATTTCCGAAAATAAAAGAAAAACTTCGAGGAAAACGTTTTATGGACACCGAGGAAGCAGTGGCTGCGTTTCAAAATGCCGACGAGTGGGCAAAGTGCTTTTCTCAGTGGTTCCAACGGATGCAGCGATGTATTGATGTAAATGGACACTATTTTGAAAAGATATAATAACACTAATAACTTGCTAGTTTGTTCAGTTTTTGATTTTCTAAGATCTTTCAGTATCACCCTCGTAATCTTTACGAAAACGCAATAACTTGGTAAGTCATATATATAACCAAATACATTCGTAAAATTGAATTGAATAAATGAAAATTCTTAAATTGATGCGACATCTAAGTTGTGTCGTCGTGTTGTGTGTTGTGTGTAGGGAGGTAGGTATGTATGTATGTAGGTAGGTAGGTAGGTAGGTATGTATATAGGTAGGTAGGGTAGGTACGTAGGTAGGAAGTAGGTATGTAGGTAGGTAGGTATGTATGTATGTATGTAGGCAGGGTAGGTAAGTAGATAGGTAGGTAAGAATGGTAGGTAGGTAGGTATGGTAGGTAGGAGGAAGGTAGGTAATAGGTAGGTATGTATGTATGTAGATAGGGTAGGTAGATGTGCCGTAGAGTACTTAGTGCTACCCGTGCGAAACCGGGTCGGGTAAAGCTAGTTTATCATGAAAACAAATGAGTCTTCTGCAATGTTGAAACTGATTATAAAATTCGCTTTGAGTGATCGAACGCAACCAGAATATTTTTTCTGCCAGCCTGAATGTTGTAAGGTTCCCTTTTGCAGACCACATTAACTGTGTTACCACCATAGAGCTGTGTTCATTTTGTTGGCAGCGTGACCTGGCTGCGCTGCCATGGCACTCCAGTGAGATACGGCCTTAAAAGGTAGAAGCACATTTGTATGCGCAGAACGAGCCGAATTGTAGGTAGATTTTATTTTATTTGAAATCCTATGAAACCTACCAAACGATGAATTCGGGTGACATAATTCGGCACAGACAATGAAGACGAAGCGGCTGCGGCCGTTATGCCCGCATTTTTAAGCAACGCGCGTCACCTTCACTTCGGCGCTGTCTGTTGGGCCGGCGTGGATAGGTGATGTGTTCTGTGGATAAGTGTGCGAGGCCTGCAGAAACTTCAGCTCGTTCGGCTCCTTAGGCACGGACAAATGTGCTGTCACCTTAATGATGCGCGAAAATCAAATTTACTCCCGTTTTTTCAGGTTTACAGTTCAGTGTTAGGTTGTATGTTGGTAAAAATAATTATGAGCCGCGATCATAACAAATATGTAATTATAGAATTATAATCATTAGAATCATCAACACCTCTCCAAGTTAAATTGACCTCAATATCATGATTTCATGAAATGTCATTCAATAGGGTAATTTATCAATACAATCGCTAATTTCGCGATTATATTGATAAATTTAATTATTACTTAATTCTGAAAAGACAGATTTGTTACGGTCGCGGACCATATTATTTTGATCAACATAAAAACTGACACTGACCTGCAAATTGCAAAAAACGAAAGAAAATTGGAATTTCGCGGGCTACACTGGCGCTTTCGCCTTAAGCGAGCCGTCCACCGCGAGCTAAACTTAGGGCTGATTTCACCAATGAAACTGAATGCGATGAGCATTTCTAAAACGCGTTCAAGAGCTGTCAGTGGTTAGCTCTTGAACGCGTTTAGATGTGCTGAACGCGTTCAATTTCATCGGTGAAATCCGCACTTAGTTTGCAGTTGGTTTAGTTTAGCTTGCTAGTTTTTCATACATGTGGGTGGACGCACATGTATGAAAAATCGACGAGCTAAACTAACTTAGTTTAGCTTGCGGTGGACGGCTCGCTTTAATGTTGGGGTGACTATGACTAATTAACATCAAGCTTTAGTTATTTCGCTGTACTATGTGGATTTTCAATTATCTAATGAACTCATGGAGAGTTCATTATCAGTTTACAATGAGGAAACGATCAAACCGTGCAGGGTGGCCACTCAAAGCCCCCCACTTGGAGTGGTTACCATGGGAACGCTTTGTTTCTTTTTATTTTGTGTTCTTTTTTTGCGTTATGTTTACCGGTTCTTTCTTTTTTTTTTTTTCTTTAAATAGCACTAAGTATAAAGAATTACGCGATACGTGCTTTCTCGCTTCTGATCGCGTGAACACCCGCTCGGTCGTACGTCTATCTCGCTTGCGCATGTCGTCTTGTCTTCGTAGACGCAATAGCATAGCTTGATATCGAATAGTCACCGTTAGGCGCTACAGTAGTCGAAGCTGCTGAATGGAGTGAGCCTGAGAGACAGCGTGCGCGAGTGTGACATACCTTGCGAGTGATGATCGAGTGCACGGTGGCTCGGCCGTCGCGCACCATGAACAAGAATTTGGCGTTGGGAAACAGCTCCAGCACGTAGGTGCCCATCTTGAGCACGAGCGGGTCCTTGTTGCAGAGCCGTGGCGCCGTGTCGCCGTGTCGCACGATCACCTCCAGGCAGAAGGCGGCGATGGCGTTGTCCAACACCGCCTTCGACACGCCCGCCTGCTCCAGCCGCACGCTCTCCTTTTGCGAGCGCATCCAATGCTGGCGCATCTGCAGGATCCGCGGCACTACGCGTGTCTCCTGTCCACAGCGCACGTCGGGGTGCGCGTCCAGCATGGCGCGCATGAGCGTGGTGCCGGAGCGCGGCACGCCGCCGATGAAGATGAGTGGCAACTCGCGGCCCTCCACCGGCGCGTCCAGCTCGCGGCGCCGCTGAGCGCCGGCCGTGCGCGCGCTGCCGCGCCACAGCCACACCAGCAGCGCGCCCGCCAGCAGCGCCGCCGCCACGCGCCACCGCGCGCCGCGCCCCATCACTACCCGCCTCCTAAGCCTGCACATCACACACATACCCACGTACACACACCGGCAGCGCGCCAGCCAGCAGCGCCGCCGCCACGCGCCTCCGCGCGCCCGCCCGTCACTACCCGCTTCCTAAGGCTTAGCGCGCACTGCGGTGCGTTTTGCTACCGCAAAATCTGTGAATTATGAAACACAGTGGAAGGCACCGCAAGTCACCGCACCGCAGTGCGCGCTAGGCCTATGCCTGCACATCACATACATACCCACGTACAAAGCATTATTACCGCATCACACATACATAGCCATACGCCTACCAACAGCATACATTTGCATATCACAATACATTTCACAAAATGCACAATAAGAACGGTAAAACATTCATCACACAACACGGCGAGTGTTGTATCCTGATGGCTGACCATTCTTTAAGCTTATGTTTGGGTACTGCCTATCTGCCTTAGTTTGGACTTGGGACTAGTTGGTACCCAAAATTTACCTTCAAATCATAATATGCAGATCACATAGAGACTAGTTTGACTACAATATAATTATTATGTTTTGGAATAAAAGGGCATTTGATTTGATTTCCCGGCCTCATGCCCATTCTGTTACGCACTTTTTAGGGTTCTGTAGCCAAATGGTAAAAACGGAATCCTTATAATTTCGTCGTGTCCATCTGTCCATCCATACAGATGACACACAGTCATCTTACTCAGGCACTATTGGCACTATATCAATGAAAACTGGAAAGAATGGATATTCTATGCACTGCTAAACAATAGTGGAGTGAAATTACGAAAAAAAATAACTCCCCATGCACGTCACGGAGGCATGAAATAAATAACCAACTCACATAATTGTGCGAGGTATTGTAGGATCCCATTATTAAAAATCTGATTACGTTTCTAGGTGAATTTTTAATTTAATCAATAGTTTGTGAAATATAGGGCATTTTCGGTTACAACTGCAAAAATAACTTTATTTTCAGTCTCTGAGAAAAAAACAAACTTATTTTTGTCGTTCATGTGTTAATATTCATCCCGACTACGGAACACTTCACTGTGCATGGTCTGACACTCACTTGGCCGGTTTTTAAAACTTTTGAATTTACAGTTTAATAGCTGAATGTACCTCCTGTTTACTCATTCAGTATGAAAGCAAACAATAATCTGGTAAGTTCTGAAGACACTCGGTATTTCAAACTGAAACTAGTATCTTTGGATGAAAAGCACCCAGTAAATGAGTTAAACTAGACCACAATTAGCTATAAATTATGACATATCGACATGCAAGTATCCCATGAGACATTCAGCTCTACTGCACGATTGTGATTGATTTCTATAAATTATGACAAGATATGCCAGTGTCATGAGACATTCACCTCTACTGCATGTGATCTATTTCCATAAATTATGACATATCAACATGCAAGTGTCCCATGAGACATTCAGCTCTACTGCATGATTGTGATCAATTTCTATAAATTATGACAAGATATGCCAGTGTCATGAGACATTCACCTCTACTGCATGTGATCTATTTCCACAAATTATGACATATCAACATGCAAGTGTCCCATGAGACATTCAGCTCTACTGCATGATTGTGATCGATTTCTATAAATAATGACAAGATATGCCAGTGTCATGAGACATTCACCTCTACTGCATGTGATCTATTTCCATAAATTATGACATATCAACATGCAAGTGTCCCATGAGACATTCACCTCTACTGCATGTGATCTGTTTCTATAAATTATGACATATCGACATGCGAGTGTCCCATGAGACATTCACTTATACTGCATGTGATCTATTTCTATTAATTATGACATATCAACATGCAAGTGTCCCATGAGACATTCACCTCTACTGCATGTGATCTATTTCTATTAATTATGACATATCGACATGTATGTGTCCCATGAGACATTCACCTCTACTGCATGTGATCTATTTCTATTAATTATGACATATCGACATGTATGTGTCCCATGAGACATTCACCTCTACTGCATGTGATCTATTTCTTCCTTTAATACAAAAAACCTTTAGAATTAATTAATTGAAACCTTTTCAATATTATTTTTCTTCCTATAATCATTCTCAAACCAATCATTCAACCGCCTCATTCAAATAGACAAACTCCTTTCCTTTGTGCTAATCAAGTTTTAGGATCATTGATGTTTCAAAATTTGGCTATTGTTAGACACTAACATCACATCAAGGAGAACAGCTAAGGAAAATATATATTTTACCCAAAAAATACAAATGTTCCAGGCAATGGTCACAAAGAGAGAGAATGAGAGTGTTGTGCCTCAAATAATTAACTATAAATTTACAAGGTTGACTTACGATTATTTTTAGCAGTTCCTGTTATGATTTTTATCAGACCCTGGAACAATTTATAGTTAACTTCGTTTTGAGTATAAAACCAAGGTTACTAGTGGCTTGTGAGCCACATACATTATGTCCATGGCGAGATGTGCATGTTAAATATGAATGCACAGATTGATGGAACAACATGTTTGTCGAGGAAAAACTACTATGATTATGCCAACCATAAAATACTACACAATCGTAAAATGGCCTTATCAAAAGGAGTTTATCGCATGTACAAGCACAAAACAATTTGAGACATTTACGGCTTATTCCAAACATGTAACGAGTTTCAATAATAGTTGATAATATTATGTGAAAAGTTGCAATTTTGGGCCCTGCAGGAAAATTAACATTATAATTATAAATGGTCTTGTCAACTAGGTGGCACTGGAATTAGGCAGCACTTTTAAAATTAATAGGGCTATGCTATACATCTGGTACAAATTAAAGCGAAAAATAATCGTATGTTTATACTTACTTGTGTTGTTACTAGCAATGTGTTAGTGCCATTTCTACACTTACCTACATCAATATGACTGTTATTCAAATAGTGGTTTATAAACTTCTTTCGTGCCAACTCATCTGTTTACACAAAATATCAATAGTTGAATTATTAACTGCCCCACGATAGGCAAGCACCGATATAAACTGTATAATTTATTGTTCGATTATTACAAGATCACTTTACGTAATACTTCTAAAGTGTTTTCTAAGAGCAGTTATGAAATTTAATGTCATCAAAAATTTATTCTGTCTAAGTAGTAGTTAACAATTTGTTACATTCGTTTCCTATTAAATTAGTGAACGAATTCAGCAGAGTTCCCGATTTCTGAACTTCTAGGTACTTTTGACGTTAACCGTTAAACGTCAAATTAATACGATAAAATGTGACGTAAAATTTTGATTTAGGAGTCACTTGGATAGGAGCCTTTTAAGATTTTATCTTTCGCAGTTAAAGGAGCCATTCCGCGAAAAATTTACCCTCAGGAAAATGTACTGTCACAAAAATTTACAAACAATTTACAACATTCATAATCTCTATTGAACGCAGTTTTTTTAAATTTACTATTTCGTTCTTAAGCTTTAAAAATAACGTATAACGCAGTCAATTATTGCTGATATATCTGATCAAAAATTCAGGCAATTTTTGGGTGTCACACCTCCTGTCGCTAACTTTAGCTAACAGATGTTCATGTTTTTTTAAGGCACACCTCAGTGTTTTTTGTGAGGTTTTAAAGAATACTTTTTTTAAATTTAACATTAATTTTATAAACAAATCTTATTGTATTACAATAAAATTCTTAAAATAATGATAATCAAATTAGCACCAAGATGGACATTCCACTTTAGTCACTACTGTTTTATTTACTTTCAATAGTATAAAACTACCAAAACAAGTTATTTTAGTTTCGTGGTAACGTTATTATGGTAGATCAGCCATTTCTTATTACCCATCGGGCAACCGTGATGCGGTAATCGGTGACGAAAGGCGTACGAACTACAGGTAGTCAAATAAGAAGTCCACTATAGTCACAGTTATAACGTGATACTGGGAAGTTCTTAAAACATTCTTTCATTTGCGAATTATAAGTACTTTATTTATATCTGCGTCTTTAATTAAATAATGATTCCCTCTAAAAGAACAAAGAATACTGGTTTTGTCGTCAAGCGGGATTTCGTCACGTCCATTAAGTGTCGTGAAATATTAGTGGCATTTTAAAATTGACCATTTTGTCCGCTTAGTCCCGGGTCAATTTTTCTCGGAATGGCTCAAAGCACAAAAGTTTTAAAACAATGCAGAGTGCGCTTTACACCGTAGCGTCTTTCCAATTTATACAAGACCAAAACGCAGCCATCGAAAACTCTCGCGTATACATTGTAATAATCCTATTTTTAAGAATAGAGAATAAGAATAATAAGAATAAGATTAATAGATTTGTCAAACATAGGTGATAATATACAAAGATCTTAAATTTCCATATGCTTCTTGTTTTGTTTCACAAGTCACCTAAAACTAATGAACAGATTTTGACATTGCTGGCGCAAAACCTGTGTACGGATGTGAGATTTTGAAATCGTCACCGAGTCGCCGGCGATTAAAGCCGCTGCGTGTGTATATGACATTATGGTAGGAGTAGGTGCAAACTGTGCAAATGTGCAAATAATAAAATACAAATAATAAAATAGTTTATTTGTACACAAAAACAAAATAGTACAAGATAGAGTCTTATAATTAGGTTGTACAACATTGACACAGTTTAAAGTCGAAACATCTGACTTCTAAACTAGGCAAGAAGCCTGTATCTTAGAAGCCGAAGTTCCCCAAGAAGAAAAGCAAAGTTAGGTTTACACGCTTATTATAATCATTGTTGCCAACTTAGCAACTTTATAGCTAGATCTATATAGCTCTTTTTCGGTGTCATTCAGCTACTTGAAAAACATGTAGCTAATTTTTTAGCAACTTTTTTCTAGCAGCGTTTCACATGACGTAAATTCTTTCAAGATTTTGTATAGGGCACAGTTCTTGAAAGAATAAACTAAATGTGTCTATGGTAGAGTGCGTGTGCAATGATAATAGTTATGTGGAATGAAATGAAAATGTGGAATTCAGTTTACATTATGATTTAAGTACCCCAATTATTTCAAAATCAACCGAACATGGTGTTATTTGCAGATGAAATCTTGACGACATGAATAGCTTCATTCTTCAGGTCCAAGATTAGTTTTAAGGTAAATAATTTGGTACTAAATATAAAAAAACAAACAAATGTATTAGGTTTAAATTGTCTCGAAAGAATGGTAGAAGCAATAACGGCTGATATCGTCCGGGAGCAGAAATCTTAATTAATAAAAGAAAATGTTTGTACAGACGCCAGCAGGTCAACGTATCCGAAACTGTCAAATTTTCCCAATCATCTTTGAACTTTATGCTTTAGTGATAAAGTTGAAAATCTATTAAATAAATTTGACAGATTGTAGTAGGTTGATGTACTGGCGTCTGTATATATACTAGGTACATATAAGATGAGAGATGGCAAACTGACATTCCTAGGGTTGTCAGGATATAAAAAATTGTAGATAGAAATTATCGATGTTTCTTACTATTATCGATGCTAATGTAACATATATAATTGGGTTTAATTTAATTACAAACGTTAATTTAATTAAACGAATATTTTAATATAAAATACATTTATTTTCTTACACCCCAAATCCATATCTGAATCAGTTTCTGAATCGCTAGAACAATCTTGTTTTATTATAAACTCTTGTTCGCAAATATTATTAAATCGGACGTCCCGCTCCCAATCTTCTTCCATTAGTTTTCTGCATTTGGTTACCACCTTCTTCCAGACTTTTGCATTGTCGACCGCACTTTTTAATAACTGCAACATTTTATTTGTCGTGAAAGGCGTAATAACTGCAACATTTTATTTGTCGGAGTAGGGCAATGTCTGCACTTGCCTCAATGAGTCGATATAGTTTCAAGTCATCTGCGAAGATGGAACAGGTACTGTGTTTGATACTGTTTGCTATATCGTTGACGAATACAACAAATAGTATTGGACCCAAATGGGAGCCTTGTGGGACTCCGGATGTTGAAAGGTAAGGTAGAGACTGATGACCCTTTACTACAACTCCCTGTTTTCTGTCAGTCAGATAAGATTTAAACCATAGCCAAAGTCGAACAAATATGCCGAGTTGTGACAGCTTTTGCAGCAATATTTTGTGGTCTACTTTGACGAACGCACTGCTAAAATCGGTGTGAATAGAGTCGACTTGCTTGCGTAAGTCGACTAATTTGCAAAGGCCATTAACGTAAAGAACTAAGTTGGTCGTAGTGGACTTTTGAGCACAAAAACCATGTTGTTGTGGGGCTATCTCTATTTTGGAATGAGCGGTTAAGATAGGACACAAGACAGACTCGAAAACTTTTGAAAATACAGACAAAATAGAGATAGGTCGGTAATTCTTTACGTTATCAGCCTCCCCTTTTTTAAAGACGGGCACTACATGTTCCACTTATCAGGAAATTGAGAAGTTTTTAAAGAGCGGTTGAATATTATTTTGAATGGAAGAGATAGACTGGCTGCACATTTTTTGATAAATATGGGTGGTAGACCGTCTGGACCTGCACCTTTGCATACATTAAGCTTTCTTAGTGCTGTGATTACCTACGTCTTTTTCTGAGAAAGCAACGCTGCCCAACGTATTGCAAGAGTAGATCTGCGTATCATCAGAGCGATGTTCAGTGTAAGGTGCCTGATTGCGTAAATGTCGACAAAAAGTGACGCGCTAAAAGATCACATATGCCGTCGCCTGAAGTGGCCACCTCTGCGCCCAACTTCAATTCCGACGGTATTTCACCTGAGCTTGATTTTTTTTCTTTGACGAAGGACCAGAAGAGCTTGGAGTTATGGGTTATGCCCTCCTCCACCTTCCTAGAGAAGTTATCATAGCTACTTTTGATAACTTAATTGGCTCTCTGGCTCAGTAATTTATATTCGCAGTCGTCACGGGGATTTTTATACTTTTTTTAACGTTTTCTAAGTTTTTCCTTTTCGTTCAGAATAAGACTTTTAGGGAACCACATGGGGTATTTATTGCATTTTATTTTTGATTTTGGCACAAATGAACTTATGATGTTGTCCATTAAATAAATTTGACAGATTTTAGTAGGTTGATGTGCTGGCGTCTGTACATGAATTCCTAGAATGATGTATTTTCTATCGGATTTAGATATAGGAACTAATAAGTAGGTCTCTTTGAGGTCAATTGTTGCTAAGAATCCGTCTTGATTCGTTTAGCTCAAAATTCAAAAGTCATTTATTCAAACTAGGCTGAGAATCGTCAAAATTGTATCTCTATGTAGTCTAGTCTCTATGTAGTAAAATTACATACAGCTTGGCCAGAAAGAGTAGAAATTAAACAAATATGAACTAATTTTTTCTACACATGGCAACTCGAAAGAAATGTCAAACATCAGTCAAACTATCAAAACAAAAAAGTGTATTGTGAAATAATTTAATTTTTCGTAGCTATTAAACGTATTAGTCGGTGAATTATTATTGAAAATGGGCAAGACGATAAAAAGTGGTGCCAGAGAAGTTATTTACAATGTTTTTAAGAGGTGTTTGGCGGAATATCATGCCGGAAAACTTCTAACAGAATTGGATGACCTTTACAAACGAGTTGCTGATATGACAGGTATTTATTCACTCTCATTGTATATAATATATATAGTTCATGATCTAAGTTACAGTTAAAGTCGGTTAGGTCTTCAAAAAATACCACATCATCGAAGTTTTTTACGAATTTAATATAATTTTAGAGGTTATGTTTACATCGGGTTCACAATGACTTTGTATAGAGCGACTGCATTTTTTGATCGTCACGCACGTCATTCTACATTAATGTTTTATTTTGATTACAGGAAAATCAGAAAGCACTGTTCGACGCATAATAAACGAAGGCAATAAAAACGAAGGCAAATTCATAACACCAGCCAAGCATAGAAAAGGACGTTCAAAAATAGAGATGGACGATTTTAGTGTCTGTGCGATTCGTCAGAAAATTCAGTTTTCTTACACCGTACAGAAAATAGCACCAACTTTGCGAAAGTTGTTGGCTGTGGCAAAAGAAGAATTAGATTACAAAGGAGGCCGTGAGAAATTAAGGCAAATATTACATGCCATAGGCTTTTCATACAAAAAATGTTCGACAAATAGAGAATCGCTAATAGAAAAACCTAATATAGCAGCAAAAAGAGAAAAATATTTAGAAATTATAAAAAGAAATCGGGATTTGCCTGTTGAGCTACAAAAACAAATTGTTTACTTGGATGAAAGTTACATCCATAGTTCTTATAAATTGAGAAAGTGCTGGCAATCCATTAAAATCAAAGGCATAAAACATGATATATCAAAAGGAAAAAGATGGATAATTGTCCATGCTGGAACTGCCAATGGATTTGTACCCAACGCTTTACTAATATTTAGTGGTACTAACAAAATGGAAGACTACCATTCAGAGATGAATTCTCACAATTTTACCAAGTGGGTGACAGAAAAACTGATCCCAAACCTACATGAGGCCTCTATAATTGTCATGGACAATGCGCCTTATCACAGTGTGGTGCAGAACAAGGCTCCAACATCAGCTTCCCGAGTAGATGAAATAAAACTGTGGCTGTTAAAAAATAACATCCCGTTCGAGCCATCAACAAGAAAGCCAGCATTATTAATGCTTGTTAAAAAGCACAAGCCAGAACCAGTATACCAAATAGATGAGTTGTTGGGGGAACATGGTCATGAAGTGGTACGGCTTCCTCCTTACCACTGTGACCTAAATCCTATCGAGCTCATCTGGGGCATAGCAAAGCAAAAAGTTGCTGCATGTAATGTGGGAGGAGCAATTGACATAAAAAAAGCAACTGAGGAAGCTTTTAATAGCATTGGTCCCGAAACTTGGAATAATTGTGTCGAACACATAAAGAAAATAGAACGTGATTACTATGAAAGGGGAAGAACACTCTATGAAGATATAGACAGACTGGTAATTCGTGTTGGTGAGGACAGCAGTGACAGTAGCTCAGATTCTGAAGATGATCAAGAACTTGGATCGGACATGTCAGGTGTAGAGTATTTAGATAGTGACTAGAAAAAATATTGTTACTATATTAAAGATGCTTTACTCTCCTATGGTTTTTTATTTACCAAATTTAAAAAAATGAAATTTAGCTTCTGATTTAACGATTTTCCACAATCAGATTTATCTTTAAAAATACTTGAAGTATCAAATTCATTTTGGTTGTAGTATAAATGATGCCATATAAACGATAGTGGCGACCTCAATTTTTTTCTACTCTTTCTGGCCAAGCTGTAAGGCAGTCCCCCAAAAACGCCCACACTTCTGCTGCCGCCAAAATGGAGGATTTAATATCCTCCATTTTAAAATGTGTATCTGTAATAAATTTATAATGATTTTAAATTTAGAATAAACCGTTTGCCTCCATTAGCTTTAGGTATCAAGAATATTTTTGATAGAAGTACTGGTCATGAGTTGGGATACAACGTTCTCTTAGATCTAATAATTTATTAATTGCTACATGTATATCTAAAGAAGCCTATTTATCAGAAGTAAAGTTACCAACTGGTACGATAGGCTGAGTCACTGGAGTACAAAAGGGAATTGTAAAACCATGTTTCATCCATGATAATACAACTGCGTTATTAATTATGAGAGACCAAAAACTGAGGAAGAATCGTATTCTGCCTGCATGTACCTTGGTTTTTCTGTTGTGACGCACGGGTCTTCGATGCGTAGGAGCTCTTCGCTTGCGCTTGAGACTGCGATGGATATGACCGACGTGGCATCACTGGTGGTCTCCTCTGACCGACCCACCCTCCTCTTTTCGACGGGTAACGAGGAGGTCCTGACCAGTTTCCCTGGGTGGCAGGATGGTGACCGACTGTTGTTGAGGAATAATATTTTTCTGATTTGCCATTGTTTTTCTTATCCGAGTTCCGTGCTTTTCAATGACCTTACTGGCTTTTATTTTTTTGGGCAACGAGTTACCATATAGGGTATCGTAACGTTCTGAGTCATGAATGACGTGAAGAAAGTTCTTTTCCAGACTCGGGGTAGTTAATTTTATTCTGTCTTTAGTCAAACAATGGTGCAAAACAGATAAAAAGCGACAACCATCGCTTAAATGTTTCAAGGCCAGAGCTTTATTATTTTTTTGAGCAAAGTATAAACTTGTTTGTTTATTACTGCGATAGCATTTCCTAGCTGTTAAAAACCAATCAATGTTTTTTCTCTGCTTCTGAATATGTCCGATACGGCAGCAAACTCCGCGTTCAACTTTGGAGCTTGCAATAATTTGCAATTGGCGGGTTTAAGATGCTCTTTCATGAGCTTATTTTTATCCTCGTTGGCTAATTATTTCATCAATAGAGGAGTTCACAGACTGGCTAAGCTCTCATGGATATCTTCCCCAAAGTCTTGCGTATAAGACGTATAACACCCCAACGCAGACAATAGCTCCGGATCCAAATTTACTTCTGGGGTTCTCACAGCTGGCGGAGCACCCACATCCTCCACGAGGTCTGGTATATCCTGCAGGGCAGGAGCCGCCAGTGGTTGGCCTTCTTCACATGAAAAGGTTGGCGGACCATCTTGTGGTTTACGGGTCACGACGTCGTTCGTATCTATAAAACATTACGATAATATAGCGAGCGAATAAGGAGGTAGGAATGTAACGCGTTTTGCGTTAATGTGCATATTAAAGAATACACATATTTTCTACATAGGTTGTCATGAGAACATGATTCATAATTAGTTCGCAGTTAATTATGCTATCGCAATTGATTCGCAGTCAATCTCGATTTAAACTTGTGTTAAATTGATGTAAAGACATTGTGACATTTAGTAATAATGTTCAACTAACCCGCAATTTTTTCATCTTTAGATGAATCGAACGGTCGTAGTAAGACGCCGATATTTCTCCTTGTCCTTTTCTTTTTCTTCTAATTTGCTAATCTTGTGCTTATACACACATCAAAAAAAGATTGCAATCAGTTCGAAAAATCGTTTTTTTTTTGTTACGGTAGACTATATTGTAATTTGTTCTTCTTTTTAGATTCTTTACTTAAAAATATAGATTAGCTGACCGACCCCGCAGTGGTCGACCTACTATACTGACTGCTGCTCAGAAGCACTTTAACAGATTGCTTGCAGCCCGTGACCCAACAATCACACCACTACAATAAAAGCAGAACTGTCGGCCGCCTCTGGACTTGAAGTTAGCACTCAGACCATTCGGAATTGCTTACACCAGGCTGGACTACGAGCACGGAGGTGTTGGCGAGCATCTCCGAATTTGAGGCAACGTCAGCGACGGAGATTGCAGTGGGCTAGGCTCCGGCAAAATGAAGAAGCTAAGGAGGAAAACATGTGGCAAAACTGTCTCTTCGTTGACGAATCGCGAATCATTACTCATCTAGATAACCGACGTGTCCGTGTCTGGAGAAGGCCTGGAGACTGACAGGCAAAGAACTGCCACTGGAACCGTTCAGCAAGGCGGGAAATCGGTGTCCATTTGGGGTGGAATTAAGATTACAGCTAGAACGCCTTTGCGGGATTAACGAGGCTCCATGACGGCAGATAGGTACAAAACAGTCGCAATTTATTCATACTGCTCGATGATAATGCGCCCGCAAATCGAACTCAACGAGTCAATGCTGTTCTCCGAGAATACGACATCACAAGGTTAGACTGGCCTCCCGGCTCGCCTGACTTAAATCCAACAGAGCACGCGTGGGATGCTCTTTAGCGAGCTTTTTGGAACCGTCAGTCACCTTCCCAGGCAGTGCCAGAGATCAGGGAAGCCGCTATTCAAGAATGGGACATGTTACCGCTAGAAATACTGGATAACTTGGTCCTCAGCTTGCCTAGGAGGATCTCCGCATGTGTGCGAGTCAGGGAAGAAGTTATATTGTATTAAATAAAAACCTTCTATTAATAAATTGTTGCATAAGTTTGGTTAAACGATCTTTTTCTTTCCATCAAATTTCTGTTACAATTACATTAGCATTGAATTACTCAATTTTTCTTATAAAAAAATAAAAAATAGTTTTATTTTAATTTCAAACAGTGTATTTCTATTTAAAAAAAAACACTTTTTCTTGATAAAGTTAACATTTAAAAAATATATCAGCTATTGCTAGTGATCACAAACCTTTTTTGATATGTGTATCTCTCCAATTTCTCCTGTGCACTATATTTTGGCATTTTTATTAGGCGCTTGCGCTCATTGCCTCGCACAAAGTCAAAGTCAAAGTCAAATAATTTATTTCAATTAGGCACAAAAAGGCACTTTTGAACGTCAACATTTAAATAATAATTGATTCTAGTTGCCCCTTCCAAAAGGTAGTTTTCGTATGGAGAAGAATGGGCAAGAAACTCCACCGTTACTCTTTTAAAATGTTTTCACAATATCTTGTATACATCAATTATATCATTATATGTGAAGACGATGCACCTAGAATAAGATTACTATACCACGTTAGGTAAAAATAATGAAAAATTAAGGAATGACAGATAAATTAATCATGTGATAGATGCATGGTGCTCACATATTTACAAACATTGTAAAATTATACGATATTCCTAGCATTTTTACAAGTAATATAACTCAGTGTGTGAGTTCGAGTAATCACAGAATGTAAAACCAACATAAAAAACGTAAAAGGAATGAACAATGTCAAATGTCTTATCTGTTTGACATTGTAGTGTGTAAGTACCGCAATGTAGGTAGAAAAAAAAACATCGAATTGCTCTCTGAAATCGTGCGATGTTGCCTTTAGGCTAAAAGGACTACTTCGTAAACATATTAAATACATCTGAAGAATGAAGTTATGAAAATATAATCTACCTCGCCGCGAATCTCTTAGGAAACTCTTTAAAAAGATTTATATTATGACGGTATGTATGTACGCACACGGTTACACATCAAGCTACACACTTCCAGTATAAGCTGATCTCGCATTTTACGGAAATCCTATACAATGCGAGATCAACATAAACTGGAAATTATAACTTGATGTGTAGCCGTGTCAGCGTCGTTTGCTACGCTGATGACACGTTGGTCCTGGCGCAGGGGAGGTCGCACCAGGCGGCGCGGCGGCCGAACTAGCGACACACGGGGTTGCGACAATCGTGGGCAGAATCCGGCAATTGGGACTCGAGGTGGCCCTGCACAAGTCCGAGGCCATGTGTTTTCATGGTCCTCGGAACGCGCCACCGTTGGGGTCCCAAATAACGGTAGGAGGAGTTCACATCGGCATCGAGTCGACGATGAAGTACCTTGGACTCGTCCTCGACAGCCGGTGGAACTTCGTGGAGCACTTCCGACGTTTGGCTCCCAGACTGGAGCGGGCCGGGGCTGCTTTAAAGCGGCTCCTGCCCAATCTAGGGGGTCCAAACGCCTCCTGCCGGAGGCTATACGCGGGGGTCGTGCGGTCCATGGCCCTTTACGGGGCACCGGTTTGGGCGCGTTCATTGAGGCGGCGGCCAGCCCGCCGGTTGAACGCGCCCCAGAGGGTCATGGCCACCCGGCTAGTCCGGGGATACCGCACGGTCTCCGGTGAGGCGGCGAGCCTCCTTGCCGGATTACCGCCATGGGATCTGGAGGCAAAAGTCCTCGCGCATATCTGGGAGTGGCGCGAGGAGTCGAAACGCCGCACTGTATACGATTTGACGAATCTAGGTGGACAATAATAAGGAATGCTGGTATTGCATTTTGAATGGTTTTAAATGATTGATATAGGGTATAATATTAAAATTAAAAGTATATTTAATTTTTAAAACAATATTTATTGAGTTTTTAATAAAAAATTCAAATCTTTGTGGTGTTTGTAGACATTTTTCTGAGGCAGTTTTCTTAATAAGGCTATATATGGGTCTGAAGACATTAACATATATTTAATTAAATCATAATTTGTCCGATGACGTGAGATTTTAAGGGTATGCCCCAGTCGCACTCTTCTAATTTCTTTATTTTTAGCTTCTGAAGCCTCTTCAGACATTTGCCCGAGTGGTATTATCGAATGCCGCATAATCTCTGCCCCATGCACTAAAATCTTGTGCACAGTTGCCGGCATGTTATACCATTGGTACAAATCTAAATAAATTCTTCGAGTTTCAGCACAGTATTGATGAAATTTTTCAGGGTCAATTTCATATCCAGAAGCTATGGCTGCTAATATTATTCCGAAACGCTTTATTAAATTTTCATCGAGACCAGTAATTTGTGCTGTTGTAGCACTATTATTAAAAAATGCCCTTGCGGTATTCCCGTCATTACTGGTGCCAAATCCAGGTCTCACTCTATCAATAATTAGCCCCACTTCCTTAAATTTCCGCTGTATTTCTTCCTTTCGTTTCTTTTTCATGTCTTTTTTTTTAGTTCCTCTGGCTTGCCATTCAGAAAACTCCATACGGTATGTTATATTTAAAAGACACTCCATAGTGCGAATATATGCATGGAGACTTGATATGCCAAACTGGTACATGTCCTGATCAGGCTGCCTATGATCTGTAGGTGAGTTCATCTCTTTCGATGTTGCTTTGCAAATAAAGCATCTCTGGGAGGATTTATTTTCGGAGAGAACATTACATACTTTTCCATCGATCATGGAAAGAATCAAATGATGGTTAACAAGTATGTTACACCCATCTATCTCTACATGGATTGGCATCAGGTTATTAATTTGTTCTTGTACTAGTTCGCATTCTTCTTTAATTAAGAGATCAGTTTCTTTTTTATGCATAAATTTAATTATTCGACAGAATCTTGGTGAAGAAGGACGTGGATTTTCCCATAAGATTTTCTTATTATCACCATCTGCTATAAGTCTTAATGGTACTAAAGATATGACAAACATATATTCGTCAGTACTCTCCACATTTTCAAAACGTTGTTTATATAAACTATGTCCAGAGGAACCATCACATCCCCACTTATAAATCATTGTATAATTTAACTCATTGGTAGAACTTAGCAAGACATTTCCAAGAATATGTTTGCATATTCTTATTACCGTGTGATCAAGAAGTGCTTGAAGCTGAATTTCAGCCCAAGTATCACTAACAGTAATTAATTCCACCGGAGGATAACACTCTTTTTTAACTCGTGCTAATTGGTCGTAGCATGGATATAATGAAAATCCTCTTTCCTTTGCTTCTTGTTGTATGTTTTTATAAGTGTGGACAGTGAAATTGTTTGATATAAACAAGGCTAATGCTTCTTCAGCAGTGTATGGTCGTAATTGATTTTCAGAATTCTTTCGGGAACTTCTACTGGACGTTGAATAAAGTTTTCGAGCTCGCTTGTATGTGGTAGCACGTCTTGGTGAAGCAGTGGATATTTCTTGCATTAAGTTAGCAGCATCACGCCTTCCACTGGATCGAACACTCAATTGAGCAGCATATGTTAGCTGTTCTTGACTATAACTAGTTAGTAACTGTTGGACTTTACGCTTTTTGGTTCTTTTGGAACTATTTTCGAAACTTGTTTGCGGTCTCCCACGAATGGAACTCGATTGTGAACACACCGGGATCATATCGAAAACTAGATCTTCGTTTAGCCACTCTTCGTAAGAACGTAGAAACAAATCTAACTTTCTTTGCTTGCGTTCCCATTTTTCACGAATTTTTTCACATTCATTCTTCATGAAAGCACGCAAAAGCCGTTCTGCTTCTTCACTAAGGACTGGAGCCCCCAAAGTTGACTTTAAAAAGGAAATCATTTGGGTTACTCGCCCTTTAGCCGTAATTGAACGCCAAAATTCAAACAATGATTTACGTTTCATACGGGCACCTATAACAAAAAAAAACGAAAAAAGTTAAGTTGCGCAAATAATCGCAAAATTTAACAACTTGTCCCAAATAATAGAATAAGTAAAGAATCATTTAAATGTATTACTACCATTTTGCAGTATATTGCTACATACTTTATATCTAATTACATTTTCAATTATAAGTTATGAAAACTAATTAAAAAGGTTATGTTTAGTATCATATTTTATCATCTTAATAAAGTAATTTCGTTAAATATTTTAAGTAATTAGAACGATAATTACCTCTAGTAGAAGATTCCATCACTGAAAAGCACTTAGTATCGCACAAAACACTCAGAGACATGCAAACACGTTAACGTTAGCGGTCGCACTGAACGCGTTCTCGCTTACCTGCTATTGAAAGGGTATCTTTGCCTTTTGTTATCGAAAGGGTCGCGAGGCCCAGGTATGTTTGCTTTGTTTTGTGAGTTGCTAGTGTTATTCAAGATTGAAATACAAGTGAAGAAATGTACCATTTCAATATCTTTGATTTTGGTTTTTTGTCCACCTAGATTTATTTAATCGTATACTGTGCGCCGGGGCGTAACTCCGTTTCCGCGAGAAATCGCGGCACAGCGGACAGAGCTCCGGCGGGATCTCATGGCGTCATGGAGAGTGCGATTGTCGCAACCCAGTGCTGGGCACGCCACTATTGCGGCGATAAGTCCCCTCTTTGAGGAGTGGCTAGAGAGGCGCCACGGCGTCCTCACCTTCCGCCTGACGCAGGTCCTCACCGGACATGGTTGTTTCGGGAGGTTCCTGTTTCGTATCAGGCGGGAGGAAACGCCCGGGTGTCATCACTGCGTGGATCGCCCGGAGGACACGGTTGAGCATACGGTGGAGGTCTGTCCGGCTTGGGCAGAGCATCGCCGTGTCCTCGTGGAGGCGATCGGTGGCGGGGATCTCTCGCGTCCGGCCCTAGTCCAGGCCATGGTACGGAGCGAGAGGGCATGGGAGGCCGTCACCTCCTTCTGCGAAGCAGTAATGCTCGCGAAGGAGGAGGCAGAACGCGTGAGGGAGAGGCAAATTTCGCGCAATCACGCCCCTAGCCGCCGCAGGAGACGCCGCGGGCGTCGGGAATCGCAGGCCGATTCCCGGCCACCGTAGGCGCGGGCTTGCGGACGGTGAGCAATGGGTAGCTCGCCGTCCGATAAGGACCAGGCCCGGGTCGACGGCGCGTTGTGTTCCACGCGCGCCTCAAAGAGATGTCAGCAGAAGTGAAGGGGTCCGTTAGGACCGATGCCTGCCGGGGTTGCGAGAAAGTCCGAAAGGGATACCGTGGCCCCTGGCAACGTACAGGCAACGGAAGGAACACGGGTGGGTTTTAGTCAGTAAGAGTCTGACACGCCCTCCCGCTCCACCCAGAGCGGGAGAAGTTATTCGATAATATCCCACCCAAAAAAAAAAAAAAAAAAAAAATGTGTAGCCGTATGTGGTTCATTTATGAAAATATTATGTATGTATGAAAAAATCTACATTTTTTAAATAAAATAAGTGATAGACATAAATTTAATAATAAAATAAAATAAAAAAAATAAAATTCGTTTATTTCAGACCTATACAGTCCATATTTTGTTAGTATTTAATTACATTAACTTATAACTATGTTAGTAAACGAGGAGACACATTTATTAATTTAAATATTTGCCGCCAACTGGGGCCCCGGGCACCCGCACTTGTGCTTGAACCTAGTGCCCCAGCATGGGGCTGTCCAGCTTGTGGCTGAGCACGCTCAGGATGGTGTTAGCGCTCCCACGCGTGCGGAACATCAGCGAAGCGATGCGGCGCCGCAGCACAGTGTGAAAGCTGTCTGTGTGCGCGTGCACAAACATCGCAGACGCACTACAGTAGCCCCACCAGCACCCTGAACGTGTTATTATATTGTATCCTGAGAGCGTTGATGGCCCGCTGTGTGTAGTTGATCCACAGATTGCAGGTGTAGAGAGTTTGGCAGAATGCTTTAAATAAAGTGATCTTTACCTCTAAACTACACCTCGAAAATCTGCGTGCCAACATGTTACAGCGGACCGCCATCGCTCTCCTCTCCCTTTCTATGTCCCTATCGTCTTTCAAATCCTCAGTGACCACATGGCCGAGGTATTTAAACTCTTTCACTCTTCGAAGAGCGACAGCGTTAAGCAGCACAGGTGCCACATCCCCCAGTTTACGAAATGGCTTGAAATATCAAGAGCTCGCTTTTCTGCACATTGTACAGGAGACCGTGTACCTTCGCATATTCCTCACACACGCCTATCAGCTTTCTGAGCGCAGCTATTGATGGGCTGAGCAACACCATATCATCCGCATAACTAATACTGTTGATACAGTGACCATCGATCGAGCATCCTACTCCGATGTCGCTCAGCTCAGCAATCAGCCCGTTCACGTACAAGTTGAAGAGTGAAGGAGATGTTAACCCCCCCTGTCTCACTCCACACTCCAACCTGTACTCATCAGAAAGTTCGCCAAGCCACTTGACCTGGTTAGTTTGGCGGTCATACCAATATTTAAAAATATTAATTAACTCGCCCGGCATACCTGTATCTTTCAATTTACGCCAGAGAATATCATACCTAACCAAGTCAAATGCCCTGGAAAGGTCAAGAAAGGCTGCATACACAGGCGTGCTCCTCTCTGTGTAATACCTGACAGTCTGCTTGAGAGACATAACCGCACATTCTGTCGAAAGTCCTGGTCTAAAACCAAACTGTGCATCATTTAAATTTAGGTGTTCTTTAAGCTGTCTCTCGAGCAGGCCATCAAGCACCTTAGCTGTGGTTGTAGCTAATGATATCGGGCGGTAGTTGCACTTGTCAGAAATATCTCCAGTTTTGTTTTTAATTATAGGCACTACCACCGTCTTCATCAGTTCATTCGGCAGGTAGGAATGCCTAATACAGAGCGTAAATGACAGTCCCAGGAGCCTCTGGAGGTGTGGACCCGCATGTTGAAAATGTTCAATACTAAGGCCATCGTGTCCGGGCGACTTTCCTCGAGTCATGCCCTTTATTATTAGAGCAACTTGTTTTGCTGTGATACGCTCGGGCACCGCAGACACGACGACCCCAGCATCCCTGGCCAGCTCACCTTTTAGCGGAGACTCCACTTGAAAGTGACATCTAAACACATTTGCAATGTCTTTTGGTTCGCTGATGCCGTTGACACTCACCGGGACGCTAGGTTTTAGGTTTAACTTTTTTGTTTGTTGCCAAAATCCTTTAAAATCTTTATTCTTATGTTTGGTAGCTAAAATATTCATTTTTATTAGTTCTTGGTTATTCTGACAATAATGTAGTTTGCTTTTGAACTCTTTTCTATAATAGAAATAAAGATAAAATAGACCAACCATTTTTCATATTAGGTATTTATGTTTGTGAGGGTTTGTCGAACTTTGGCAAGCATGTGGATCTATCATAATACTTCATGAAACACAAAATGCAAAGTTGCAAACATCAAAGTAAAACATGAAAAAAGGAGGAAAATATCAAAATAATACGAACATTGGTTACACTGGCAACACTGGTGGCAAAAATTTGCCGATAGTGTAATAGAAATAAAAATATATCTTTTACGTAATTGTTTCACTAATAGTGAATCAAGAAATATGTTCATCATGATATGATGTTATTTCAGTGTAGTAATAATTAGGGATTACTCTTTGCCTTATGTACAGGACGCGTTAGGTACGGATTGATTTTATCCAATATGGCGGCTTCATTATATTTTTCAAAATGTTTACTAGGGTGTTAGCGGCTGTAATGTTTATTATTTTTATAGACTCGCAAATATCAAAAATAATTTAGTGTTCATTTTAAGAGATTATGTCGAGTGCGTTTTGTGAATCGTCAAATGAAAAGGAACCTTATATTTCAGAAAATTTACACTCGTTGTTTGAAGTGTTTTCGGTGTCGCAGACAGTGGAATTGAGTGCACTTCTCGTTATATGTTTTATTGTGAAGACATTACTCCAGTAACAAACTCGCCCGCGATGTCACAATATGAGCGGTCGCGATGAGTCCGCCGCGCCACCCGCCCTCGGCATCGCGCTGCAACTCATGGTAAGAGCACATATTTACACCCTATTTTGAGGACATCAATGCTCATTACAGAGTACGCACCAGTAGGTAGTTTAGTGCACTGTGCATGATTCATTTTAGTATATAAGACCTAAGCTCTACATCTTTGGTAATTAATAGCTAAAAACTAGACCAGACTAGACTTGAATAGAAGATCTAGGACGGTGTAATATTATTATCCTTTTCTACTATGGTAGTTGATTCATAGGCTATAAATATTATGTATGTCCTCATATTCTATGATTCACATAGGCTTTCTAAAAGTTATTCAACTTAGAAACAGTAAACTATTTTAACATACGCAATCCACATACAATAATTTGGCCAAGGTTTTTGATTGATAGCATAAACCATGTATCTGTAAACATAATATTGATTAGTAGTTAAATTAAAGGTAACATTATAAACCAGTGATCATATTAGGAAGTGCTATTTAGGGTCAACAACCTCATACATTATCATTAGTATGGATAAGCTCATGGAAATATTGGAATCCGGGATTTTTAAGGAATATTTTGTAAATAGTGTTTATAAAAGCTTTTATTTAATATACTTTTGCCCTGCGGTTTCACCCGCTTAAGTCTCGATCATTTGTTTTTTTAACTTTTTAGTCAAGAGATCATTGGTTCCCAAATACGGACACAAATATAGGACTAAAAATAAGGATTAATCAGTTAAACCGGCTTTAAGTCATGGGGGTAGTGCTTAAAATGTTACAATAAAATACCTCTCCACATACTCCCAACTGAATGAATGTTTAAATCTTCAATAAAATGCACACTATGCTGCCAAACATATTATAAGTTTGGGGATTGGATTACATTGCTGCCAAAAATGCTTGGCTCAACGCTAGTCCAGCTCCACAAGGGCACTTAAACTAATTGATTAGTATTTGAAAATATTGTTGTTTCTGCTGAAGATTGTAAAAACTATCTTTACATTGTATAAATTCAATCTCTTATTATTGTATAATTGCATAGCACATATGTGAGCCATATGTACTTACTTTAAAGCCACGTTTACTGGGTATGTCTTTCATTGACTTGATTGTGCCTTGTGGCTGAGAGTATGTCATGCACACTCAAATGTCTCGCTGATGTTGGGGTGTGTGCAGGATCATTAAGTTCTCTTCAAAATGGTTGAGCTGAATGGTGCCTCATGTTCATGAACGGGCACCATCAGTAGGGACTGGTCATATTTTAGCTACCATGGCTTATTTTTTTCATCTACATTTCAACATGAATGATGTATAAAATATTTCGTTTTCTAACCCATTATTCTCCATAGGAATCTACTATGTTTTGGAATGGGGAACTCGCTTCATCTTTCTGACTGACTGAATCCTTGACTATTCATAAGTGCCTGTAATTGGTTTATTTGAAATAAATGGTTTGGGTTTGAGAAAAAAAAAATCTTAGTGCCAACAACCCTGAGGTAGTAGTGGTAGAAAGACTGGTTGGTATCCGCAACTCCACGTCAAAGTGTGGGTATTTTACCTTTGATCAATTGATCCACCTCAGCTCCACAAGGAAGCCCAGCAATGCCTTAGTGTTTCTGACAATCCCATTGAGGGTACCTGGCTTCTCTGAGCTTTTCCAGCACTTTGTCTTGTATGTGTCAAATGTCAACCACCGGGCAGTTTATCTCAGTGTTGAGGGATAGTGAAGGAATCCTTTTTATTGATTACATGCCAAAAGCCCAGACGATTACTGGACCCTATTATGCAAATTTAATCCCGAAATTGCGTGAAGCGATTAAAGAAAAATGTCGTGGAAAACTATCGTTGGGCGTGTTGTTTCTTCAAGATAACGCTCCTGCTCATCGATCGGAAGTTGCGCTCAACGCAATCCGCTGTGCTGGCTTCAATCTCCTTGACCACCCACCATATTCTCCGGACTTAGCCCCAAGTGATTTTCACTTATTCCCAAAATTAAAAGAGGACATTCGTGGAACAAAATTTTACGATAATGACGCGGTTATGGCTGGGAGTTTTTCGAGAGTCAAGAAAAACTATTTTTTTCACAAGGAATAAGGAAGTTAGAAACGCGTTATTCTAAATGCATTGCATTGGAGGGAGATTATGTAGAAAAATAAAATATTTTTGTTAAATTCTTTGCATTTTTTAATATTGATTCCAAGAATTTTTTGATTCACCCTCGTACTTATAATTCTGGCTCCACACTTGTGGCTTACTTCGCCAAGTGATCACAAATTCAAAACGTGTGGATAGAGCGTTTGCCTTGGCTTGTGTAAACTTGCAAGCGCTTGCGAGTTGCGACTGATCCGATCGAGTGTCGGTTTTTGATACCCAAATTAAAGAAGTTAGCGGCAAGCGCTTGGGATCCATCTACACGTCTGTGTGTTGTTAGTTGTTACCGTGTTATGTTAGTTAGTTAGTATCGCTTGCGCACTGGCGGCCAGGCGGCACTGGTGACGAGTAGACGTGCGCGCGTACCGTCCTTTACTGCTAGCTTAGCGAAACAAAATGACTAACTGGTCTATAAGTGAGATTTTACACTTCCTGACCGAAACATGAAGACCGGTACTTTATCTTTCGGATGACCACAAAGATAAATAGATAGATAAATTTTCTTGTCTCTTTATATGTGTGTACATAAACTGTTAAATAAATAAATAAATAAATAAAAAAAGTAGCCGATACATGGCATTTTGGCTGAGTAAAATTTTAAAGAAGCCAGTTGAGGAAATCAAAAACAAGAAAGAAATAGTTATCTAGGTCACATTCCGTAAACATCAAACGTTATAGCCCAAATTATAACACAAGCTCGACATCCGTCAGGCTTACTTCCTTCCAACACACTAACACACTCGCAAGCGTGTGGATATCGCTGTTTTCATCACCTAATTTATCCAAGCGTTTGTATAGGTTTGTAGTTTGTGGCAAGTAGCAAACGTGTGGAGCCAGTATAATAGAAATGTATCATCAGCCGAAAGACGTCTACCTATGTCCAGCACCGCCTCTTCGACCGATTCTGTGCTTCCCGCATCTGGCGGTACGATCATTGAAATGTATGGCTATTGATAAATTGGTATTCATCGTTTCGGGGACCCCTTATTTCGCAACTATTCTAACCAACTAACCTTTTTGAGAATAACAGATATTATTTAGTTACTGGTCTATTTCATGATTAACCGCTAGAAAGGTTAATTAATTAACAGGCGAGGCGGTCAGTTTTAAATGTTAAAATTAAATAATATCTCGTGGTCTGATCATTTTCCTATTGAGCTAATCTGTGACATTAGTACTATAAAACCAAAAGGATAAACATGCCAATACTGTACAGAATACTGTGGTTTGGGGTATTAGGGAGTTGTCGCAATTAAAACAATACACTCAAGAATGTACACTCAAACTACGTGACGTAGATTTTCCCCCGGAGTTTAGAGAATGTGCAGATGTTTTTTGTAGCAATTTAGAACATAGAGGTATTATAGACAAGATGTATAATAGTATAGTTAATATATTACAAAATGCGGCATCAAATAGCTGTAAGAGAAAATTAAATAGTTTTCAAAAGAAAAAGCCCTATGTCACTGGCTGGAAAAAATATGTGAAAACGGCTCATGGCGACGCTCGGCTTTGGTTTCAGGAGTGGGTTGCTAATGGACAACCCACAACATCTGGTCCTCTTTTTGAAAATAAATCGCGTGCTACGTTTAAATCAAAGCTTAAATGGTGTCAGAACAACCAGACACAAATAAAAATGGATATTTTAGCAACACAACACACAGCTAAGAATTTCAGTCAATTTTGGAAGGAAACCGGTAAACTGAGTCCAGGGTCGGGCGTTCCAGTGAGCGTCGAGGGTAGTAGTGAGCCCGACCAGATTGCCAGCCTGTTTAGGGAGCACTTTAAGGTCTGCTCGCCTTTGGCTACCGGGAATAAAGGAACTGAGTCGCATGAGGTACGTACCGGGGATACGATCGTACGGATTACAAGTAGTGATGTCGCGCAGGCGGTGAAAGGCATGAAACGAGGAAAATCCCCTGGCCATGACTCATTGAGCATTGAACACTTGCCTAGGGTGCTGGCCATGCTTTTCACCTTCTGCGTAGGGCACTCATACCTACCTGATGCATTGATGAAAACCGTAGTTGTCCCTATTATTAAAAACAAGACAGGGGACGCGTCTAGCTTGAGTAATTACAGGCCTATATCGCTCGCAACTGTGATTGCTAAGGTACTGGATAGTGTGATTGAGAAATATTTAGATAAACATCTTAAACTACAAGACGCTCAGTTCGGATTTCGAACTGGGCTGTCTACTGAAACAGCTATGTTGAGTCTCAAGCACACTATCCGATTCTACACCAGCAGGAATACACCGGTTTACGCCTGTTTCTTAGACCTCTCAAAGGCGTTCGACTTGGTTGTGTATGACAAGCTGTGGCAGTAGTTGTCGAATGAGACTGAACTTCCTGACGAATTCACATCGCTCCTTAAATATTGGTATGGCAATCAACGTAATAACAATGTCAGGTGGGCGGGATCACTATCGGATGCGTATAGGTTGGAGTGTGGCGTAAGACAGGGTGGTCTGACTTCGCCCAAGCTATTTAACCTGTACGTGGATCGGCTGGTCCGTGATCTCAGCAGCACTCACGTAGGTTGCTCGATTGATGGAGTTTTTGTTAACAATATAAGTTACGCCGACGATATGGTGCTGCTGAGCCCATCGATCAGTGCCCTCTGGTGCTTAATAAAGTTATGCGAGTGCTATGCGGAGGCCCATGGGCTCAGGTATAACACGAACAAGAGTGAGGTGATGGTGTTCAAGTCCGGTACGAAGAGCTATGACAACGTACATCAGGTCACATTGGGTGGCAGTGCTCTCAAAAGAGTGGCGCAGTTCAAGTACCTGGGCCACTGGGTCATCGAGGCCCTCACAGATGATGTGGATGTTGAAAGGGAACGCAGGGCATTGACAGTCAGAGATAATATGCTGGCTCGTAGGTTTGCGCGCTGTACTGCACAGGTAAAAATAACTTTATTCAAGGCGTACTGTCAGTCTTTTTATACCTGCAGTCTATGGGTGAAGCATACACAGAAGACTTACAATGCCCTGCGTGTCCAATACAATAACGCGTTCAGAATGTTGATGGGGTTGCCACGCTTTTGTAGCGCATCAGGTATGTTTGCAGACGCTCAAGTGGATGGCTTCCAAGCGATACATCGCAAAACAATAGCGTCTCTGATGCGCCCCATACGGGGCAGCCCCAACAGTGTATGTTACCCCAGCAGGAAAGTGTCTCCTAGAGTTATATGAGTGGAACGTTTAATTGGTGCCTTAGCTGCTGTAAATGTGCCCCCACATAAAAAATGTGTGCCCCCTGTCGTTTTGCAAAAAAACGGAAAAAAACGATTCCTGCTGGGGTAACGTTTTTCTAGCAGGAAAATTCTAAACGAATGATCGGAGAGAGAAAAATTGTGCATGGCCAGAGAGCTTATATGTGTGCCAAAATGTGCCCCCAAAAATAAAATCTGTGCCCCTTCAGGTTTTCGAGATATTGCGTTTCCTGCTGGAGTAACGTTTTGCAGAATCGTATATCTCTAAAACCATTGCATGTGCCCCTGTAGAATAAACATACACGAGTAGCTCTTAATGTGTGCCCCTTAGTGCCCCAATTAGATTTAAATAAATATTTATAGTTTTCAAGTTATCGCGGTTTTATGAGAACCCGAAAAAACATCGCAGCGCCTAAATGAGACAAGGTATAAGTTCGCTGAAAACTGTATTCGGTCCTTCTTGATGCTAATAATAACCATACAAAGTTTCAAAACTGTTCATGCATGCGTTTTTGAATAATCTTGCTAAAAGTCAAAACGATGGTGTCATAACTTTGACGGCAAAATACAAGGAACCGGCTCAATCCCAGATGTGCAGGTGTAAACCAAAATCATGTGCCTTTAGTCAAAAATATAATGGTGAAAATATTCAGCTTGGAATGTTTTGCATTAAGTAAATATTAACAAAAAACCAAAATATGTAAACAACGGCTGGTTATCCGACCAAATTCGAATGACTACTAAAAAGCGACGGATTCATACATATCGATGACCTTCTTTATTGGACGTATTATACCTAAGCTGTTGTCCGTACAGTCGCGTTCAAAAGTTTTGGGGGCTAATCAAAAAATATATTAAATGCACCTTGTGACCATATTAAATTAAACAGCTTGTTGATGTGGAAATTATTATTTTTATTCATATACAAATAAATATATAAACATATATATAAAAAGACAAATACGGGCTTTTTATTTATATACAAAAAAGAGCTACCTTTTTTTCGTAGTAGGTATTCATCACACATTTCATGAACTGTATTTTTTTTAAACATCGGGACCTATCAAATTTTGGGTCAAAGACCTGGGAAATATCTGGATGTATTTCTTTCGTTCACACATAAATTACTGGATGTATTTTAATTAAATTTAGAATGGAGAAGATAGCTTACCTTGGAATAGCACTTAGGCTACTATTTATAATGTACTTAATCGTGTGTAAAGTCACAGAAACAGCAAGAATATAATCCAATAACAACTTTATTTTATTACTTATTACTTTTCTACTTCAGCGTACTCAGGCACAACACGTGTGAGCCGGCTAGTGAGTAAAGTAAAGAAGGTCATCGATATGTATGAATCCGTCGCTTTTTAGTAGTCATTCGAATTTGGTCGGATAACCAGCCGTTGTTTACATATTTTGGTTTTTTGATAATATTTACTTAATGCGAATCATTCCAAGCTGAATATTTTCACCATATATTTTTGACTAAAGGCACATGATTTTGGTTTACACCTGCACATCTGGGATTGAGCCGGTTCCTTGTATTTTGCCGTCAAAGTTATGACACCATCGTTTTGACTTTTAGCAAGATTATTCAAAAACGCATGCATGAACAGTTTTGAAACTTTGTATGGTTATTATTAGCGTCAAGAAGGACCGAATACAGTTTTCAGCGAACTTATACCTTGTCTCATTTAGGCGCTGCGATGTTTTTTCGGGTTTTCATAAAACCGCGATAACTTGAAAACTATAAATATTTATTTAAATCTAATTGGGGCACTAAGGGGCACACATTAAGAGCTACTCGTGTATGTTTATTCTACAGGGGCACATGCAATGGTTTTAGAGATATACGATTCTGCAAAACGTTACTCCAGCAGGAAACGCAATATCTCGAAAACCTGAAGGGGCACAGATTTTATTTTTGGGGGCACATTTTGGCACACATATAAGCTCTCTGGCCATGCACAATTTTTCTCTCTCCGATCATTCGTTTAGAATTTTCCTGCTAGAAAAACGTTACCCCAGCAGGAATCGTTTTTTCCGTTTTTTTCAAAACGACAGGGGGCATACATTTTTTATGTGGGGGCACATTTACAGCAGCTAAGGCACCAATTAAACGTTCCACTCATATAACTCTAGGAGACACTTTCCTGCTGGGGTAACGTACACGCCCCAACAGCTTCCTGCAGCTTATTGTAGAGAGAATTGATGTGGATTGCTCCTTCATGGAACATTGGACAAAACTACATGTACGAGTAGTGCGGTCCTGATCCAATGTTTCCATATTCATATTCATTTATTGCATTTCATGTTGTTTACAGGTTGTTACATTATGATAGTTCCAAACAATGAACCCTGCTAGGGCACAGCAATGTATAGGTGACAGGTTTTAATTAATTTAACATGCTATCATTATTAATTATTAATACAATTTGTTGATATAGATTAATTTAAAAATTATTAATTATTATTATACATTATGTCATTCTTACAAACTAAATAAATAAATTATCATTTTCTGGCTGATGTCTTATAGAGTACCTAGTTATGTATGTGTAATGTGTTCGAGTCGATAGTAATTATTTATTTCTCAGTTAAAAATTCTTTTAGGCTATAATATGATTTTAAGTTTAAGTAGTTTTGTAGGTCATTTTTGAATTTGTTGTCATACTCTGTATCCTTAACTGAATTCGGGAGTTTATTATAGATTTTAACGCACATGGCCAGAGGCCCAGAACGAAACATAGCTAGTCTTGAAGTTGGTACCGCTAATTCGTTTAGATATCGGTTTCTAAGACTGCGTTGCTGTGGGCGTTGCTGTTTTGCTAGCGGAAAAAGCGATGGGTATTTTCTCACAAATTTACTAGCTTCTAGGATATAAATACCTGTTAGCGTAAGAATTTTATGTTCTATAAAGTATTTTTTGCAACTTTCCGTACGTTCTATATTTACTAGGATTCGAATGCATTTTTTTTGTAAAATAAATAGTCGCTCTATATCTACACTATTTCCCCACAATATTATTCCATAGTTTAGCCACGAATATGCGTATGCGTAGTAGGCTGAAAGAGCTGTTTTGAAGTCGGTTGCTTTTTTTAGTTCTCTTAAGGCGTATGTAAAGCTAGCCAATTTATTTGATAGGGTTTGTATATGCCCTTTCCAGTTTATATTTGTATCGACAGTCAGGCCTAGCAGTGAAAAGTCGTTTACACATTGTAATTTTATATTATTATATGAGAAGTCGATATCTACCTTTTCTTTCTGATATGGTCTATATTGCATCAGCTTCGTCTTCGAGAAATTTATTTCTAAATTATGGTCTTTCAACCATGCCACTATATTAGTAAGAATGTCATATAAGATTTCATTTAGGGTCCCGTTATTATCATAAGGAAAAATTATTGAAATGTCGTCAGCAAATAGGACGCTGTATGAATTTATTTCTTTAGGGAGGTTATTTATATATATTAGGAACAACAGGTACCCCAAAACACTACCTTGAGGAATTGACATGGTTACTTTTGCTCTATCAGATTTAACACGCGTTATCTGGCCAGTCTTTGCATCTTTATAATTTACTTCTACATATTGTTCCCGATTTTCTAAGTAAGAGCAAAACCATTTGTAGGCTGTGCCCCTGACACCTATTTCATATAATTTATTTAGAAGGATCTTGTAAGACACTCTATCGTAGGCTTTGCTCATGTCTAGTAAAATCCCTACTGCGTGTTTGTTATTATTTATTATATTTAATGCTTCTTGCATGTATTTGAATATTGCCAATGTAGTAGATTTATTTTTCCTAAAACCATTTTGACTATCGTTGAAGATTTTGTACTTTTCACAAAATGAGTAAAGTCGTTTTGACATTGCTGTCTCAAAAATTTTCGCGAATGTAGGTAATGCGGCTATAGGCCGAAAATTATTTGTATCGGTCAGATCTCCCTTTTTATGGATCGGTTTTATTACTGCTACTTTAAGCAGGTCGGGAACACATCCTTCGTCAAGGGACTGATTTATAAGTAGAGTCAGTGGCATTAATAATTCCTCAGCGCATAATTTTATTAGTGTTGGCGGTAGCTCGTCGTGTCCATAGCTTCGTTTATTTTTAAGTTTTTTAATTATAAGTTTTATTTCGTTTGGGTTTGTTGTGTCATTGTGTGTCTATTTCGTCTATTTCATCATTGTGTGTGTTTCGTCTTTTTCTTCATTGTGTGTCATTTTCGTCATTATGTGTCATTTTCGTCATTGTGTCTATATTATTAAATTAAATAAACATATATGGATAATTATATTAGTGATTGTAATTTATCTGAAATAAATGATTTGAATTCAATTATGGTTTGATTCAATGTTTTTTGCTTTTATTTGGAAGTATTGATCGGTGACTACAACTTACTGAGGTCAAAGTGATAATTGTGACTTTCTGTAGAGTAAAAACTGATAGTTATTTTAATTACAGGGTGTGGAGCGCGTTGGCGCTTCGGGCGGCGGAGCGAGCGCGCTCAATGGAGGCACGCCGCCCGCACCCGGCGCGCCGCCCGAGCGCCTCGACGAGCGCCGCGACGAGCGCCGCGACGAGCCGCCGCGCAAGCGCGCCAAGCTGCCCGCGGACGAGCCCGCCGCGCTGCGCCGCCGCATCCTCGAGGGCGAGCTGCAGCGCCTGAGGAGTCTGCGCGAGCGGTTCACGGAGCAACTGAGCGAGCTGTACTTCCTGCAGGCGGGCGGCAACATGATGGACTACGCGGTGTGGCGCAAGCGGCCGCCGGCGCCGCAGCTGCTGGCGTTCCTGGAGGCGCGGCGGCCGCCGCCCGTGGCCGCGCCCGCGCCGCCCTCGCCGCCGCCCGCGCGCGCGGCCCCGGCGCCGGCCGCGTCGCCGGCCGACGAGATGGTGGAGAAGGCCAAGCAGGAGGCCTACGTGGCGGGTCGCGTGGCCGAGCTGGCGCGCGCGGGGCTGTGGGCGGAGCGGCGCCTGCCGCGCGTGCTGGAGCCGCCGCGCAGCAAGTCGCACTGGGACTACCTGCTGGAGGAGATGGCGTGGCTGGCGCAGGACTTCGCGCACGAGCGCAAGTGGAAGAAACAGGCCGCTAAGAAGGTACGTGAGCACCCAAATCCTGCTAGCTTTAAGAAACTGGAAGATTGTGTGTCGATAGTCTCCGACAAACATGGCCGTGGGACATACGGATGCATGGACATACCTTTACACTAAGCTGATTACTGTTACAGTGTGCTCGGGCCGTCCAAAAATATTTTCAAGATAAAGCTCTAGCAGCACAAAAGGCAGAAAAAGCTCAAGAATTACAATTGAAAAAAATTGCCGCATTTGCAGCAAAAGAAATACGAACATTCTGGTCCAATGTGGAAAAGGTAAAATCTTTCAATTCACTAAATTTATTTTGCTTTAATTTTGTCATTTTTTAGATTCAAGAAAAACCACTGGTGAAATAGATTTAAGCAGTGTGTAATCAAATATTACGAAATGTACTTAGGCTACGGCTTATGTTGACAAGTTAACATGAGACAATGAGCACATGGTTGAATATTATTTCTGTCTTAAATTGTCAACTGTCTTATGGTTCATGAGATACAGCCCTCCGACATACAGTCGGACGTTCGGACAGCGGAGGCTTAGTAATCGGCTTCCGTTTGGCACCGGTAATGTTTTTTACGCGTGTTTACAAATACTTCTTCATGCCAACACTTGTATTGGTTACTTGCTGGTTGCTTGCTTGTTGCTTGGTTTTGCTCAAGTAGCTTTCGGGCAGGCAAAAAGGATTTTAGATTTTTATATGGAGCCTGGCATACCTAAAAATACTAGTGGAATCATATCAATTCATACAATAAACATGTGCCAATTACCTTATATTTCCAAAACTATCAACATAAATATCTCCCCAAACACTTGAATCAAAATAATAATCTTTTAAATTGAAATATTTCCTGCAATGTTTTGCCAAGTCAGTAAAGAAAGCTGTGGTGCGATTTCAAATATTATCAGTTATTTTTTTACCATTAATATTCTTCAAAATAAAAATATTATAGCTAAATTCAAAAAATTCAAAATTCAAAGTCATTTATTCAAACTAGGCTGAAAATCAGCACTTTTCGAACGTCAAAATTACATAAGACAGTCCCCCAAAAACGCCCGCCCTTCACCACTTCCTAGTGCTTTAGCTGGGAAGAAGTGGCGCAACAAACTCCCCAGCAGCACAGCTGTCTGAATAGTTAGAAAAACATGATTCTATACAATAGTACTTATGCAAAATAATTTACTTTACGCAACACAAAACATTAAATTAAATTATTTTCTATGTCACCTAGCACACGCCAATATACCAACAACAAAAAAGTAAAAAGAACTTAATACCCGAATGAAAGCCTCCAGACATAAAGGGCGTGCCCGTTTACACTGGTATCAACAACGTTACCCGCGGTGCCCGCTATTTATACTTATCTTGATTTTTTTTTTATGTTCAAATTATTTTATTTCCCATAAACCTACATGGGCACTTATGAAATGGCAGAAGCTAGGTGCACGGTTCCAATTGGTTGTTTCCTATGGAGAAGAGCCGGCAAGTCGCTTGAAGTGTTTATCTTTCTTGCAAGTGTACAAAGCCAAAGATGCAAATGAGTCTTATGAAAATTTTAAAGATGACTTTCTGCTATTATATCGTTTATGCTTTCCGGAAAAAAATATCACTATTTATACCAATAAAAAGACTAAATGGTTATCGCGTGGAATTAAATTATGTAGTCAAAAACAGAGACAGCTACTCTGGGCATATAGACTTAATCCTAATTCAAAAAATAAACTTGTCTTTAAAAAATATTCCACACTTTATAAGAAAATAATAAAATTAACCCAGAAAGCCCAAAATAACCACTTTATAAATGCTTCAAAAAACAAATGTAAAGCAGCCTGGCAAGTAATAAACAAATCAAAATTTTGTCTGCCCCAAGAACCAATATTATCTATAACAAAGGATAATGTAATTTTGACGCACCCCATGGATATAGCAAATGAATTTAATAATCATTTTATTGAAGCTGTTGAAAACAATCTACAAAAGAATTGTACGTTGACAAAAAAATTCGTTAATGAAAATCTGACGCCGCAGTCTTTATTTATGTTACCTGTTACAGATGATGACATAATTAGAATAATTAAAAGCCTTAAGAATACAAATACTGTCGGATACGATGGCATATCAACCAAAGTGATAAAATATGTCAAGGAAGTTATAGCGCCACCACTATCACATGTCATCAATCTCTGTATTGCTGATGGTATATTCCCAAATAGTTTAAAAAAAGTAATAATTAAGCCCCTTTTTAAAAGAAATGACAAAACTGATGTCAAAAATTATAGACCAATTGCAAAAATCCCGGTATTTTCAAAAATAATTGAGAAAGTAATTTATAATTCTGTTTATTCTTATTTTGAAAAATTTAAATTATTTTGCAATGAACAAGAGGGGTTCAGAAAAAATGTCAATATTAATATGGCATTATTTGACCTACTTTCTAGTGTCATGACGTCTGTGGATAAAAGAAATCATGTCTGTGCGATATATACAGACATGACGAAGGCGTTTGATTTTGTGGATCATAAAATATTATTGGAAAAATTACATGGTAACGTCCTTAAACTTTTAGAATCATACCTAAGTGATAGGTTACAATGTACTGAAATCTCTAGAATATGTCCTACAACCAAATTAGAAATTACATATACCTCTGAAGCAAGGTACATAAAATATGGCGTGCCTCAAGGTAGCGTCCTAGGACCGCTGCTTTTCTTAATATATATTAATGACCTCCCAAAATTCACAGGACAAAAAATGGTACTCTTTGCAGATGATAGCACGGCTATTATAGAATGTAATAATCCAAACAATTATCAAAATGACATTAATAATTCTCTATATAAAATAATAAATTGGCTTAATGATAATAATCTAGTAATTAATTTAAATAAAACCAAAGTAATGCACTTTCACCAAAGGCTTGAGAAACCACTTGTTAATGTTGCATACGATGGTTCTGAAATAGAAGAGGCCAGTAATGCCAAGTTCTTAGGTATAATTCTAGATGATAAATTAACTTGGAAACCTCATTTAGAACAAATTTGCAAGCGATTGAGTAAATCAGCATATATGTTATTTCAGCTTTCAAAAAAAGTGAGTGCTGATACACTGTTGGCAGCCTATCATGGACTAGTCGCCTCAGTTCTGCGGTATGGTGTTATTTTTTGGGGACAGTCAACAAATAGGGAACTTATTTTCAGGATGCAGAAAAGATGTTTACGCTGTATGTGTGGTTTAAAAACAACAGATAGTTGCATTCCATATTTTAAAAAGTTAAAAATATTACCTCTACCAGCTTTATACATCCTGGAAACAGCATTATTTGTGAAAACAAATCCATATTTATTTAAAAAATTACGTGCAGTAAAGAAAACACCAATGCGTGCTCAATACATCAATGAGCTATGCCTTGTGAAATGTAAAACTTCTCTAATGAAGAAAAGTTTCTTTGGTGTTGCTCCACAGGTGTATAATAAGATACCTGATGAAATAAAATGTATGCCATTGCAGAAGTTTAAGAAAACACTTAACGGGTTACTGATTGAAAAATGTTATTATACTCTAGAATTCTAGATGAATTTCTCAATGACAAATTTCTATAATTATAATGCTGACAAAAAATTCTTTAATAATATACAATAATACAATTTCTTTTTTTTTTTTTTTTTTTCTTTTGACTTGAATTATTGACATTAAATTTTGACATGAAATGAAATTGACACTGAATGTAATAAAATTTAATTTGCTTGCATGCATTAATATAACAATTAGATATCTACTCAAATACTTATTTAATTCAATTGTAATAAGTGTTCATTGTAATTTAATAATCTGATTGAATAGCTTTTGACAATATTAATCATTTGTATGTCGATATTGGCAAAACATAGCGCACTGTCTAATATTTTAAGATCTTTGTATATTATCACCTATGTTTGACAAATAAATTATTCTATTCTATTCTATTCTATTCAAGAAACTCCACTGTTACTCTTTTAAAAATAATTGTCTTTTACAATATTTTCAAATAACCAGTTGCAACCGTGCACCTAGCTTGTGACGTTTCATAAGTGCCCGTAAGTAAGTTCATGTGAAATAAAATAATTTGAATTTGACTACTTGGTCACCTAAGTTTAAGTTTTTAAGTTCTTGGCGCCCAATAGCCATAAGTGATATATTAACGGATAGTGCTTTTTAAGAGAAACATTTGTTACTAAAACAAATTTTAATGGGACGGTAATCCGACAAGATTTGGGGATCAGGAAAAATAAATGTTAAGTAAATGAGCAGTTTTGATTGGGTTATTTGGGACGGTCTAGCAGTGGCGTTCCTTTAATTGAAAACGAAAAGCCCGGCTTGTCTTCAATTGTGAGCTCACAAATAAAATAAAAAACCTACACCTGTAAACTTGTTAAGCAACTAATTCAATCATTCATGTCGCAAGAATTGATAGGAAATGATAAAATTAAACTCCGCGCTGCACTGTGTCAGCCGCGCGCTATAAAAGCTACGATGCCAGATTTACGTACTCAAAGAATAATATTTGAATTCCACGCCGTTTTGCATCACGCATCGTTCTTCACCAAACTATCTCGGATGTCGCAGTTGCGATCTCGCTCTAACACTATAGCGATAAGCAGGACGCAAGATCGCATCGAAGAATGAAGACGTCAATTCTGTGGTACATTGCATAGCTTTCTCGCTCGCACAAGCTGGCTTCTTATGAAGCTTCTTGACCTCTCTTCTTTCGCATAGAAATTGGTAACGTTGTTGATACCATTAGTATGTACTCATTTCGAAAATTGTTCTAATTTTTAAGCCCGGCATTTGATTTTTTATGCATCGTGTGTTTGATTATGAATAGTAGGAGTAAAGCAAGTATGTCGTTGCAAGACGCTGCGCAGTGCGTGAATTCTGAAGTAATGAATTAGTTTTTTCTTTATAATGATGGGATAGTTATTGCGGCGATGTCATTCCTCGCTTTTGTAAGTGATTATAGTGTTATTTTTATCATCGAAATGGGAATTCGGAAACTGTGTTCGAAAATGTGTGTAAATTGAGTTTTTTGACAATAAGTAACTCTTTACTTCACCGTAACCAACCTCAAATTACTGTACCTATTTCTCGGAAATAAAAACAAGTATTTTTGTCAGTTGAAGAATATTCAAAATTCAAAAAAATTCAAAATATTTTATTTCACATAAACCTATAAGGGCACTTATGAAACGTCAGAAGCTAGATGCACGGTTCCAATTGGTCGTTTCCTATGGAGAAGAGCCGGCAAGAAACTCCATGGTTACTCTTTTAAAAATAAATGGTATTTACAATGCTTTCAAATTACTGAGTTAATAGGTATGAGAGGACAGTGTAGGCCTATCAACAAGTACCAGGTACTTAGCAAGATAGAAAATGGTCTATAGATCTACAGTCTGTTAAGCCTACAACATTCTCACATTCACAAATTCTAAAAGAAAAGAATCTATATAAAAGCAAAATCAAATAATAAAAATAAAAAGCTATTTAAACCAAATGACATAATTGCCACTACAGCTGTATGTAACAATACTTATTTGTTATAAAAATATATATATATATATAATATTTTAGGTATATAATGTCAAATAACGAAGAGATTATGTCAAGGTAGTATGTAAAAGAAAAAAGGTAAAATAAAATAAAATAATCATCGTAATTTGGGAGCCGTTAATAGATATTTACATAGTTATGCCGTTAATGAGGTACCAGGGAAGCCACATGTGCAGAAGGAATTATTGCCAAACTTCCTTGTCTTCAACGTAGTCTTTAATCTTATAATATGCTTTTTTGATAAGGACACGTTTGATGTGGGTTTTGAACTTTCCATCGCTAAGTTCTGTAATCGTCTTTGGCAACTTGTTATAAAATCGAATACTGTTTATTACAAATGACTTACTAGTTTTAGTTAATCTAAATTTGGGTATCACAATTTCATGTTTACTACGTGTATTTATATTATGGAAATCGCTTCTTATTTTGAAAAGTCCCAAGTTTTTGCGAACATACAAAATACTTTCTAAGATATAAAGAGAAGGCTGCGTTAGTATATCAATTTCTTTGAATTTATTTCTAAGGGACTCGCGGGGACCCATTTTATAGATAGAGCGAATTGCCCTCTTTTGTAAAATAAAAATTGAATCTACGTCAGCTGTCGATCCCCACAGCAGAACGCCATAAGACATAATACTGTGGAAATAAGCAAAGTATACTAACCTAGCTGTGGCTACATCAGTCAACTGCCTTATTTTTCTTACAGCGTATGCAGCTGAACTTAATCTACCTGAAAGAGCTCTAATGTGGGCGCCCCATTGCAATCTCGAATCTAAAGTAATTCCTAGAAATACAGTTTCCGTAATAGCATCTAGTTTCTTGCCATCAAGTTTTAAATTTAGACCTACTTGAGGTACATTTGGTAATGAGAACTTAAGACATTTAGTTTTGTTCGCATTAAGTAAAAGATTATTAGCTGCGAACCATTTCGAAAGAACTGCCAGACTATCATTGACATGTGTGACATCCGTAATCTATTTTAAAAATAAGAGAAGTGTCATCAGCGAATAGAATTATATCTGATAAGTTAGCCATCATGTAAGGAAGGTCATTAATATAAACTAGAAATAGGAAAGGGCCAAGAATTGATCCTTGAGGCACGCCCATCTTTACTAGAGACCCCAAGGACGTCGCCCCGTTAACGTTTACTTTTTGCTGCCTATTTGATAGATATGAAAGAATAAGATCAGCAGCAGGTCCACGAATTCCGTAGTGGTGTAATTTACAGATCAGTGTTTTGTGGTCAACGCAGTCAAACGCTTTTGAGAGGTCACAGAAAATGCCAATTGCATCCTGGGATTTCTCCCAGGATTCCAAAATGTGACTGATGAGTTTTACTCCTGCGTCAGTCGTCGACCTACCTTTCGTGAAACCAAACTGGTGACTATGTAAAATTCCATTTGAGTTAAAATGTGACGACATCTGGTCTAGCATGATTTTTTCATATATTTTACTCAATGCTGGTAGCACAGATATAGGTCTATAATTGGAGGGATCAATCTTAGTACCTGATTTGAAAAAATAAAAATAGAATGAAATAGGCATTTGATTGTGATTTTTTATGATATTTATTAGACATTCATAGGTAGGTAGCTGGTGCCATGAAAGCACATGAAGTGTTGTTTGTATGGCATTTGTAGTTTTGGTAAACCACTGAAAAACAAACCATCTTAATATATTAAGTACATCTCATTGAGATCACAAAACACAATAATGTTCGTATCAAAGAGATTCTTCCTAGATGTTTTGAAATAAACATTAGAGTTGTCTTTATGATAAATTATAAAATATACTATCTCATCTACTATCTCATGTTAACATTTTCAATCGACATTAAAATTAAACTTATAAAATTATGTGTACAGTAATAGAACAACAAATCAATCACTTGGGAGCCATCTAGTGGCTTTTGGTTGAAACATTTTGCACGTGACAAGCGAATATGAATTATGGTGAAAAGATTCGGCTAAGTGGTGTGATTACGCGCATTCATTATATATGTATATACATATAGATGGCGCTTATGACAATTACATAGTAATGCTTGAAATAATATGTAGAACTGTTCGCAGTTTAAAGGTTTTCTAACCAAAATTATAATAATGTTGTACCATGAACAACTTACGAAAATCAGTCAATCTCTCATTTGGCTGTTTTTTTTATCATAAAAAAATGTATCGGCTTGCTCTAATTTTGACCCCTAGGCACGCCACTGCGGTCTAGTACTGATGTGGCAACATGTCAAACATCGAGATTACTGTGCTATATTTAACTTAAATGTAACTGTATTATGCACATAAACCTTCGGTAATAAGTTCTCCAAATGTTGGTGAAGAACTAGACACTAAGAGTAGTTTAGAAGAACTAAGCAAACACACGAAGAGACACGAAAAACGACTTTGTTTTATACTTGTAGATAGAAGAGAACATTTTGGCTGAAGAGGTATTTTTACTTCTGTAGCCAAAATGTAGTTGTACAATACATGTCTGCCTACCCTTTAGGGAATTCAGGCGTAATGTTTTAATGTTACTACGTTACTGTTTATTTATAAGTTAACTTGTGACGAGGATTAAGTGTTGATGTTAACGTTAGGCCGATTTAACGCCGAACAAACTAATAATTCGTAGTCGCACCTAACGTTCTTCTAAACGATATCTTTTTAATGAAAATATATCTTAATGATATTGGGAGTTTCGGCAAGTTTAACATTATGTCTGACCAAGTCTTAAAAATATTGTTCCATGCCATGTTTTAAAGTGGACGGTGATGGCTTAACAGATGATGTTTGCAAAGCACAAAAATGGAAATTAATTAATTGACGAAATACCTGAATTTCAATAATGCATAATTACTCATAATTAGGGCTCTGTAGCTCCTCACTGACTAACAATCGAGAGAAGTCGTCATATCAAGAAAAATGACCCTTGAAGAGATCTTTCTATTGGCATATAACGCTATTGGGGGATACGGCAGGCTTAGCGTTCTGTCCGGCCGACCGACTCGTAAAAACATGTTCCTAAAACGGGGTGCGCCAAAGTTCACCTAAATTTTCAACTCCGATAATTGGAAATCCGAAAATGTTCTTCCTAACATTTTTCATCCTAACGATCACAATTCCTAACTACTCTGTCTCTAATGTTCATAATTCCGAAGCATTCAACTTCATAATGTCAGTAGCAATAAACATCTATTATACTTTTATTTGTTTCCCTATATTTTCTCAACATAACCATCTTTTATACTATTATTCAAAGTCATATCTTTTTTGTTTAGATTTCTTTTTATTCATAATAATCAGTATTATATACATTAATTTTGCGAACTTTATTTTCACATAACATATATAACGTTTAACAATAATAGTACCATGGTACAAGTAGTTAAATACATGTTGTCTTAAACTCATTTCAATTAAATTAGTTTAATATTAGCGGCTATAGCTTTCAAATAATCACTTTTATTGGTGTATTTTGCTTTTAAATTGCTTTTAACCTGCAAAGATATCCATAGGTTAGGTTAGGTTAGAACTGTGACCAACTACGCGCGAGCCGAGCGAGCGAAGCGAGCGGTGCCGCGGCAGCGGCCGGCGAGCGCTACATCGAAATTGGTCGCGAAATTTTTCTAAGTATTTTTTTCATAGTGCCCCCAAGAAACGAATCGTTGCAAAATCGACTCCACGTAGTCTTGTTTGCCCTACCCCTAGAGTGTTATTTAAAATCGCGAAGGCGCGGAGGGGCGAGGCGGCCCGCGAGCTGAGGAGCAGGTGGTTTTAACGCCCGCCGAAGCCGAAGCTACGGTGGTGAGCGTTAAACACATCTGCGACGAGCAGCTCGCGTGGGATCGCCGGAGCCCCACAGCGCCGGAGCCGTGACAGAAACCATGCCTGCTGCATGTTGCATGCTGCATGCTTGCTTGCATGCTTGCATGCTGCATGCCTGCTGCATGCATGGTCATGATCATTATGCGTAAACAAATTTATGCTTTAGAATTTGATTAAGTTATGCGTACATATAATTAGGATAAACAAAATTATGCCATGTTATATTATCGAACCCTCAAATTAAAATTATAAATATCATCTTCTACCCACATATATTTTTTATAACACTTGGTAAATGTTTCTTTCTGAGTATGAGTGAAAATATTATGGTAATTATGTTTAGGGATAAAAGCGTTATGATAAAAAACAGTAGGAGTTTAAATATATTTACATTAATGATATTATTAATTACAATTTTCGGAAACATGAGTGTTATGAACATCGCCGGTAGCACTACAAATAGTATGAATGAAAACTTTAGGATGAAAAATTTTAGGAAGAGTGATCATTCGGATTACAAATCGTTAGGAAGAACAATTTCGGGTAAAGAACTTTAGTTGAGCCAATATGGACCCCCTAAAACGGCATCTAGGAGGCCAATGTTTTAAAATTTCCGTTTATAGGCTTAAAAGATGATGTTTGCAAGGCTGAGAATTAATGAAACTTAATTAATTGACGAAATACCAGAGTCAAAGTCAAAGTCAAATCATTTATTTCAAGTAGGCCCGTATAAGGCACTTTTGAACGTCAAAAAATTACAAAAAAAATTAATTGATTCTAGTTGCCCCTTCCAAAAGGTAGTTTTCGTATGGAGAAGAATGGGCAAGAAACTCCACCGTTACTCTTTTAAAATGTTTTACAATATTTTGTATAAGTACATTAGTTATATAATTATATGTGAGGACGATGCACCTAGAATAGAGTTTCAATAATACTTAATTAATCACATTTAGAGCTCTGTAGCTGCTTACGTACTAACAATCAAGAGGTCTTCACGATAAGAAATATTATCCCCGATGAGATCTTTCCATTGGTATTGGTATATAATATCTTCACGCTTTGGGCTTCAGGGCAGAATCGCTCAATCTCCTTTAGCTTTTCAAAGCTCGCCAACCGTCATTTAAACCAGATTTTTCGCAGACAACCCTATATCATCATGTCCACCACGAAATAGCGCTTATTTATTAAACGGATGGATGTAAATTACTAGTATCGACTTATCGTTTATACCTGCCAACCGATTCGACTCTTATCTTAAAGGCCGCTCGCAGCGGGTTCGTCTCGAAGAGTCTTCTTTTGACTGGTATTCTCTTACCGCGGGTGTGCCTCAGGGTGGCGTTCTCTCTCCTCTTCTCTTTTCTATTTTTATTAACTCTGTCACCAGAGTCATCTCTTCCCACTTTCTTCTTTATGCCGACGATCGGCAGCTTTACAATCACTTCTTAAGGCAAGATGCGGAAGCACCCGTGTCTGCCATGAACCACCTGGATTTGATTAGCGAGTGGACGCGATCCTCCGGATTGCAAATCAACCCTAAGAAATCCCAGGCCATAATTATCGGCGAAAGGTATATGCGGGATAGGCTCGAGGTTGCGTCGCTGTCTCCACTCTGTCTGAATGGAGTTCACATTGATTTAGTTAAGTTCAAGTCCATTCAAGCAAATCTTATGCATTTAGTTTTTTTCCCATTATTAAATGTATAAGAATATATAAGATTTGCTTTACCGAATGTTAAAATTAGTGATTGTGATATAGTATTGAATAAGGAGAAACTAGAATTCGTAGATAAAACTGTTTTCCTGGGGATCACGCTCGACTCAAGGCTGCAATGGGGTCCTCATTTAATATCTCTTGCAGGACGTAAGTTTAGCAGCATATTCTGTAAGAAATATCCGTAAATTTGCTGATGAAGATACCGATTCAATTACTTTCATAGTATGTCTTACGGTGTTTTACTATGGGGACGGGCTGCAGATATCGACTCTATTTTTATTCTGCAGTAAAGAGACATTAGAGCAATATATGACCTCCGTAGGCGCGATTCTCTAAAGGAACTATTTAAAAATAGTGACATCATGACGGTACCTTGTCAATATATCTGTCGTGGCCAGATCTTATAATTGACCATTTCATGAAATGGCCAGCTAACATTGGCCATATCGTTTAAACATCAACGTTTAATGATATGTCAGTCGACGTTTGGCCATAGCGTTAATGTAAGGTATCCATGGTGTAAGGTGTAGTAAAAATAGCCAAGTAACTGCGAACAACTTGGAAGTAGCACTCGCCGGCCGCTACCGCGGCACCGCTCGCTTCGCTCGCTCGGCTCGCGCGCGGTTGGTCACAGTTCTAACCTAACCGAATCCATTTGGTCGGGGTGCCACATAAACGGCGTAAATGTTTAATTTTTTGGAACTAATTTTAAGTGCTATGTTGCATTTCACGCCGCGGCAGTGGCCGGCGAGCGATCAAATTGGAAGTATCCAATTTGATCGCTTTCCATAATATCATATTTGGAAACCCAATAAAAGTCCTTCGACTTTTTTTGCGTGGTCACCCTACTTTATTTGATTTGTAGTATGCCGCCGCCATGATGCACAACAAAAAAAGCGACATCAACGCCTCTACCGGTGGATAATCTAAAATTTTACGATATGATCACTAATGTTTGGCCACATCATGAAGTAGTCGTGCGTTTAACTGTTCATATCATTAAACGTTGAGTATTCAATGATCTGGCCAGGCCACATCATGATGTGACCAGTGGACGGTGTTCATTTCATGAAATGATCAATTTTAAGATCTGGCCACGACATAAATATCTATAAAAACATCATATACGTCAGGAAATATCTTAATCTTTTCAGTAAAAGAGGTGAAAGACACAATTATAGTACTAGAAATAGGGACCAATTAGTTCAACCGGGTGCAAACTGGCTAAAGTAGACACATTGTATAATTGCATAGCACATTTGTGTGAGTACTATGTACCGACTATAAAGCTACCATTTAGGTACTGGGTATGTCTTTCATTGGCTCGAATGTGCCTTGGCGGCTGAGAGTATGTCATGCTCACTATAATGTCTCGCTGGCGGTGGCGCGTGTGTTGGATCATTTAGCTCCCTTCAAAATGGTTGAGCTGAATGGTGCTAATCCATGCGTCATGTTCGTGAACGGGCGCCGTCAGTAAGGACTGGTCATCTCTTAGCTGCCACGGCGAATTTAATTTAATGTTTGAATTAGTTTATATTTTTATTTTTAACGGACGCTTTTAATGTTTTGCATCTTTCTCACATGTACCATCGAAGAAGTTCATATCTATACACCGGAAGGACTATTTCTGCTTGCAGCGCTGGGCCGCTACAGAACCGGGGCGGGAACAGATGTGGTCATCGTGTTCACGGGATTTTGTTTTCAAACTGCTTAGATATGAAGTTCTTCGATAGTATAACTTCAACTTGAATGATGTAACCAATATTATGTAACCATTTTTTTTATTTAAAAGAGTGTCCGTGGAGTTTCTTGCCCGTTCTTCTCCATAGGTACCTACTACGCTTTGGAATGGGCGACTAGCTTCATATTTCTGACTGACCGATCCCTTGACAATTCAAAAGTGCCTGTAATTGGTTTATTTGAAATAAATGCTTTGAGTTTGAGTTTGAACATCCTTCATGGGGTACTGTTTAAAATGTTACAATAAGATACCTCCCTACATACTATAAGCTGTAGGATTATATCGCTGACAAAAATGCTTGGCTCAACGCTAGTCCAGCTCCACAAGAGCGTATAAACTAGTTGATTAGCATTAGCATTCGAAAATGTTGTTGAAGCTCCTGAAGATAAAAAAAACTCTATTTGAATTGTATAAATTCAATCTTTTAGTATTGTATAATTGCTTAGCACATGTGTGAGCACTGTGACCATGCCACACACCTATAAAGCTACCATATACTGGGTACGTCTTTCATTGACTTCAATGTGCCCTGGCGGCTGACAGTATGTCATGCTCACTCAAATGTCTCGCTGGTGGTGGCGTGTGTGTTGGATCGTTAAGTTCCCTTCAAAATAGTTGATCTAAACGGTGCTGATCCATGCGTTATGTTCGTGAACGGGGGCCATCAGTAGGAACTGGTCATCTCTTAGCTGCCACGGCTTATTTTAATCTTTTTATTACGGACGCTTTTTACGTACACGTCTTTCTACATTATTCTCACATGTATAATTTCAACATGAATGATTTAACCAATATTTTGTAACAATATTATGATTTAAAAGAGTGTCCATGGAGTTTCTTTCCCGTTCTTCTCCATATGAACTTACGCTTTGGAATGGGCTACTAGCTTCATATTTCTGACTGACTGACCCCTTTACAATTCAAAAGTGCCTGTAAATTGCTTAATTGAAATAAATGCTACGAGTTTGAGTTTTGAAAATTGAGTACGCAAATACGGTTAAAAATCTGGGGGTGACCATGGACTCTTACCTGTCGTGGACTGCCCATGTTAGTCAAGTCAGTCGGTCAGTCGCAAAGTGCATTACACGTTCCGTTCGTTGAAATGCCTCCAGAGCTTCTTGCCCTTGAACATCAAAATCTTTCAAACAGCCCATCATAGACTACGGTAATGCCTGTTATTTGGATGCCACCGAGGAGCTTTTAAATAAACTTGAACGTTTGCAAAACGTATTCGTTTTGTTTTTAACCTTAAAAAGTATGATCACGTTTCTAACTTTCGCAAGATACTCAAGCGGCTCCCTATTTGACTTCGCTGGAACTCTTGGATATTGTGTCTGCTATTTAACATCCTTCACAACCCTAAAAAAACATCCTATCTGCGGGAACGCTTCTTAAATCCCTCCCCACTCAACCGACTTCTCCTACTCCTTCAGTGTGCACACATTAGGAACTGCCAAACTGTTGCAGTTTTTGAAAGAAGAGTGAATGAACACTATCTTTCCTCTTCGTCATAGTTGCATTTTATGTATTTGTTTATTATTTTATACTGCATTATATTTAAGTACTCTCGCGGTCAAATAATACGGGTCGATGACGAAAATTCCTGTAATCTAACTTTATATTGCAGAAAAGTTTAATATTGTATGAAATAAAGATCTACAACATAATTTAAAAAAGTTAAAATTAAAAAAATATATTGAATTTGGATCCAGCATCTCCGACTTCCTGGCGTTTGAACTTGGTGCAGGGTCATACTGTTTATTGTGGTAGGATGCATTATCTACTACCAAAACAGATTTAGGAGGAATGTTAAGAATTAGCTGTGTGCGAAGCCATTTTTCACAATTTTCATATTATCGTGGTAGTCCCCCGACTTAGTGCCTGCTTTAAATGCGAGCAGGGCATTTGGCACAAAACCTGTCTCAGTTCCTGCGTGGACTATCAAAGTCAAAGTCAAATAATTTATTTCAATTAGGCACAAAAAAGGCACTTTTGAACGTCAACATTTACAATCACAATTCGTTGGCCTTTTGATATAGGCTTTTTGAGGCCTTTTGTTGTGCCATCTGACCATGCCTGAGACGATTTATACGGACGAATCTACATAAGATTCGTCCGTATAAATAATTGTTCTTCCCTCTTCCCGGAATTTTTGCATCTTTTGCAAATAATATGTTATTCGCTGGAACAAAATGAGTAAGTTTCTACATAAGTATTCTGGTAATCCAAATGAAGTGTCATGATTATGTACGAGTATATGTGTACAAGTGATAGGTCGAAGCTCAATACTCAAGCCCGAGAAATCTAAAGTTTTTTTTTCATAATCCTTACTTTACCAATGCATCTTAGGATTTACAAGTAAGAAATAAGATTTAAAGCTTTAACAGCAACACTACGTGACTTGAAAAATTAAGAGGAAAATTATATAGGTATACCTGGAAGCGAATATTGGATTGTTCTATCAAGATTTTCCGGTTATTCTCGGTTTTCCTCCACTTGAAACCCAACATTTTGATTATGCGGCGAAGACTGCGCTCAGACCCTTGAAAATGTATATCTTCCCGCAACTTCTGTCATAGTTTTTCAACGGTAGGCATTTCTTTATTGGTGAGGTGGTAGTTGTGAATACACCTTTTAATTACCCCCGGGTCAAAACTATCCACATCTGTGTGTCTATGGGTGTTCTCTTGGTCTTTTCTTTCCAGGCGTTCTGAATACGGTCAGAAATTCTGAATCATTGGCTTCTTTAACGATCCGTCGTACAGTTGCTACTGAGGTGTTGGTCGCCTCCGCTGTGTGTTTATCCCAACTCGGCGTTGCTCTTTATGAAACAATACACTGAATACACCATTAAACGGTAACTACTAAACGGCTGGACCGATTTTGATGAATTATATGTCGTTAGATTCGCCTTTATTGCGCGAGTGTCAGTTTTGGGAAACAAAAGTTACACCATATTTCAGGTTATTGGTTTGTCCCGCTGGCAATACCAAAATTCTATAGATTATAATGCTTCTTTTATTTTTCAGTTATGTGTTTTTGCAGTCGGTTTTTTTATTATTCAAATTATCTTATTTCTAATAAACCTACATGTGCACTAAGGAAACGTCAGAAGCTAGGTTACACAAAATAACATTGATGATTTTATGAAGATCATTCTAAATATATTATACTAGATTTTTCCTGATTACTGTCCGGTTGCCTGTTGTTAGGACATTGAAAACTTTAGAACTATGTATTTTAAATACTTAAGCTGAAAATGAATTCTCGTCCTGTAGCTGGTGGAGTGGAAACGCGTCCGACGAGTGGAGCGCGCGCGCAAGGAGGCGCTGGACGAGCAGCTCAGCTACATCGTGGACAAGACCGAGCGCTACTCGCGCCAGCTCGCCGCCAACCTGCACGCGCCGCCCGCCGACGACGACGCCGAGTTCACGCCGCGCGGTTGCTCCGACGACGACGAGGAGACCATCGCCGCCGCCGAGCGCGACGAGCCGCGCCGCGACCATCGCGACGAGCTGGAGGCGCTGCGCCGCGACCTGCGCGCGCCGCTGGGCGACCTGCTGCCGCCCGGCTACCTGCCCGCGCACTCGCCGCCGCCCTCCGACTACGGGCCCGAGGAGGACTCGGCCGACGACGAGCGCACCATCGCCGAGCAGGAGCGCGCCGAGCCCACGGACGCCGCCGCCGAGCTGGCCGCGCTGCAGCGCGACGCCGGCCTCGGCCTGGACGAGCTGCGCCGCCGGTACGCACGCCCGCCCGACCTGGAGCGGGACGACTCGTCCGACTCCGAGCGGGACGACGACTCGGACGACGACTCGTCCGACGCGAGCGCCTCCACGGCGGCGTCGGAGGCGCTGGAGGCGCTCGTGGACGGCTCGGCGGGCGCTGGGCACGGCTCGGAGCGGCGCGTGGAGGAGGCGGCCGTGCTGGCGGCGTCGCTGCAGCCCACGGGCACCACGCTGTCGGAGACGCTGGTGGGCACGCCGGTGCCGCGCCTGCTGCGCCACGTGCTGCGCGAGTACCAGCACGTGGGCCTGCACTGGCTGGCCACGATGTACGCGCGCGGCCTCAACGGCATCCTGGCGGACGAGATGGGGCTGGGCAAGACGGTGCAGACCATCGCGCTGCTGGCGCACCTGGCGCTGGAGCGGCGCGACTGGGGCCCGCACCTGGTGGTGGCGCCCACGTCCGTGGTGCTCAACTGGGAGATGGAGTTCAAGAAGTGGTGCCCCGCCTTTAAGATTCTCACCTACTACGGCACCATCAAGGAGCGCAAAATGAAACGTGTCGGGTGGACTAAAGCTAACTCTTTCCATGTGTGTATAACCTCGTATAAACTCGTAGTGCAAGACCATCAAAGTTTCCGAAGAAAACGATGGAAATATCTTATCCTCGACGAGGCACAGAACATTAAAAACTTCAAATCTCAAAGGTGGCAGATGTTATTAAATTTTCAAACAGAAAGGTGAGTGATCTTTATGCAGTTTTATATGATAAGCATTTAAACTTGCAACTTAATTGTGTCGTATACACGTCCGATGTATGTAGTAGAGCATTGCGCGTGTTGCTGCATGAAATTGATCTATTACACTCGAGCACTGTGTCGGGTCGTTAACGTGTCGCGTGTCGCAGGCGCCTGTTGCTGACGGGCACGCCGCTGCAGAACAGTCTGCTGGAGCTGTGGTCGCTCATGCACTTCCTCATGCCCGACGTGTTCGCGTCGCACTCGGAGTTCCGCGAGTGGTTCAGCGAGGTGGCCGGCATCGCCGACGGCTCCAACCGGTACAACGAGGCGCTGGTGCGGCGCCTGCACGAGGTGCTGCGGCCCTTCCTGCTGCGCCGCCTCAAGGCCGACGTGGAGCGCCAGATGCCGCGCAAGTACGAGCACGTGCTGCTGTGCCGCCTGTCCAAGCGCCAGCGCTTCCTCTACGACGACTTCATGTCGCGCGCCAAGTGAGTACCCACATACACGCGCCCGGCCCGCACCGCCCCGCACCGCTCGCCTCACCCCCGCCTCGCTGTCGCAGGACCAAGGAGAGCCTGGCGTCCGGCCACCTGCTCAGCGTCATCAACGTGCTCATGCAGCTGCGCAAGGTGTGCAATCACCCCGACCTGTTCGAGCCGCGCCCCGTGTCCTCGCCGCTGCAGCTGCCGGGCCTGCGCCTCGCCGTGCCCGCGCTCGCGCTGGCCGTCGGCCTGGCGGAGCGCGCCTCGCTGGCCGCGCGCCTCGGCGGCGACCTCGCCTCGCTGGAGGCGGGCGGCGCCGGCGCCTTCGCCGCGCACCGCGCGCGCCACCTGGCGCCGCCGCGCCGCCTCGTGGAGGAGCTGGGCGCCGCGCCCGCGCGCCCCGCGCCGCCGCGCCCGCCGCCCGCCGGCCTGCGCCTGCACCTGCGCCTCGTGCCGCGCGCCGCGCCGCCCGACGCCGCGCCCGCGCTGGCCGTGCCCGTGGCGCCGGCGCCGCGCGCGCGGCCCGCGCCCGCGCCCGCGCCGCCGCCGGGCGCGGGCGCGGGCGCGCGGCTGGAGGCGCGGCGGCGCGCGTGCCTGCGGCGCCTGGCGGCGTGCAACGAGCGGCGCTGCTGGCGGCTGCCGCTGTTCGGCGCGGACCTGCGCGCGGCCGTGTACGCGGGCGGCCCGGCGATGCCGCCCCGCGACGTGCGGGACGTGCTGGCCGACCTGCGCCCTATCATCGACAGGTGAGACGCACGCCCGCTCTCGGTAGTGGTCGACTATTACTAAAAAAGAAAACCGCCCGACGGCGAGTCGGACTTGCTAAAGTACGAGTACGAAAGTGGAACGGTCGCAGGCGCGCCGTATTTACTGTATTGCGCATAATAAAACATATGCTGGCTCATAAACTATACATCTAAATGCTGACGGGTGTCTGCGAGCACAGGTTCTGCGTGTGCTGGTCGTGCGCGCGCGCGCCCGCGCCGCGCCTGGCGCTGGGCGGCGGCGCGGCGGCGCGCGCGTGGCGCCGGCGCGACGCGCTGCTGGAGCGCGGCGCCGCGCCGGCCGCGCGCCGCCTGCTGCAGCTGTTCCACGCGCCCGCCTTGCGCCAAGCCGTCGCCTTCCCGCACCCCTCGCTACTGCAGTACGACTGCGGTGAGTACGACCACATTTTTAAATGACTGAAAATCTTTATTGTTAGGTCGGTACTACTTACTATGATGCCAATTAATGAGATTATTAAAAAAAAAACATTATTATCATCAAACATTCATTATAGATTATTACGATATTTAATAGTTACCCCATAATTTTCTCATGTTTCATTTCAAAACATATTCAATAAATTTAAATGAATTCGATATAAATGGACTGCCTCGTGCGGCCCCCGTGCGTGACGCTGACGCCGTGTGTGTGCGCAGGCAAGCTGCAGACGCTGGACGGGCTGCTGCGGCGCCTGAAGGCGGGCGGGCACCGCGTGCTCATCTTCACTCAGATGACGCGCGTGCTGGACGTGCTGGAGGCCTTCCTGTCCATGCACGGTCACGTCTACCTGCGCCTGGACGGCGCCACGCGCGTGGACCGGCGCCAGCCGCTCGTGGACCGCTTCAACGCCGACCCGCGCGTGTTCGCCTTCATCCTGTCCACGCGCAGCGGCGGCGTCGGCCTCAACCTCACCGGCGCCGACTCCGTCGTGTTCTACGACTCCGACTGGAACCCCACCATGGACGCGCAGGCGCAGGACCGCTGCCACCGCATCGGCCAGACGCGCGACGTGCACGTGTACCGCCTCGTCACCGCCGCCACCGTCGAGGAGAACATCCTGCGCAAGGCCGAGCAGAAGCGCGCGCTCGGCCACCTGGCCATCGAGGACGGCCACTTCACCACCTCCTACCTGCGCGGGGTCAGTGCCGTCCCACCCTACTGCTCTTCTCTCGTTAATGTGTATCGGCAAATAACCTATCAATTTTACTGGTGCAGGCTAACATTAAGGAGTTATTCGGCTCGGAGGCAGAAAACAACGAGGCCGGAGCCGGGGAGGCCGAACCTGCCGTCGGCGGAGAGCTCGAGTCCGCGCTCGCCGCCGCCGAGGACGAGGCAGACGCCGCCGCCGCCACCGCAGCGCGCGCCGAGGCGCAGGGCGACCTCGCCGAGTTCGACGAGACGCTTCCGCTCGACGACGAGCCGCGCGCCGCCGCGCCGCGCGCCGAGCCCGACGACCTCGCCACGCTCATGAGCCAGGTGAGTCTCGCGCCCGGCCCGGCCCGCCCGCCGCACGCCGCGCCGCGCTCACCCGCCGCTCTGTCCGCAGCTCACGCCGATAGAGAAGTACGCCATGCGGCTGGTGGAGAGCAGCGAGGCGGCCACGTCGGCCGAGCGCGCCGCGCTGGGCGAGATGCGGCGCCAGCTGCGCGAGTGGGAGGAGGCGCGGCGCCAGCTACGCAGCGAGAGCGTCGAGCGCCCGCGCACACCGGACGACGTGGAGCTCACCTACAGCCGCGCCGACGCGCGCGCCAAGGTGCGTTCTCGCCGGCGCCGGGCCGCGCCCCCGCCGTCGCCGCCGCCGTCGCCGCCCGCGCCCGCGCCCGGGCCGCCCGCGCCGCCCGCGCCCGGGCCGCCCGGGCCGCCCGCGCCGCCCGCGCGCACGCGCTCGCGCGGCACGGTGCACATCAACCTGTGGACGCTGGACGAGGCGCGCGCGGCGGGCGGCGCGGGCGCGCGGCGCCGGCCGCTGCGCAACGGGACGCTGGACGCGTGGCTCGCCAACGCGGCCGACCGCGACAGCAAAGATGACGATAATAAATGATTTTGACATACTGCTCGTGCGTTTTATATTTCTGACGTTCGACGTTTCGGTGCCGCTCGATGTTCGTCCGTAAATGCTTAAACTGTCCCCGAGACGGCGGTGTTTCCTCGTGATCGGCGAAACTGCGGCACCGATCTGAACGTCAGGGATGTACGGCGTACAAGCATTTACGGGCGAACCGAGTCGGCCCGGTTCGAGAACCGATTCCCGTGCGATGCGTAGGGGCCGTCTCTGTCTCGACCCTCCGTCCCTAATCACTGTTTGTCTACCGCACTGTGAACGGGACGTCAACGGGAAACGAGAGTACGCGGCCATAGTAAATGTGCTGTCACTACTTCCGGCGTCGTCATATCGTTCTTGTAGACGTAGTTCACGGTGCGGTGGACAAACGGCCTACGACAGCATTCATACGTTGAAAGCCGCTATTACATTAACAAAAGTAATCCATCATTATGTTGCCATAGAAAAAGTTCAAAAATCCATAAGTCATAAACAGTGATCGGAGTAGGTAGATTGATTTTTGGTACTTGTATCATAAATGCACACAGAAAGAAGAACATGGATAAGCCATTTTTCCGGAAAGCAATTCCGGCATTTCCGGATTCAATTAAATATTGTTAATGTTGGTAGTGATATTATTTTCACAACATAGTAACAAACAAAGAAGCACACTACGAACCGAAGTAAACGAGTGAGCTACCTAGCATGTCGTCGGCGGGCGTACGCATTGTTTTGATAACCGGTTAGTGCACCACCCATGATCCTTTGTTCTGATTGGTCGTTGGGTTGTGTCAAATCGTGACTGTGTGCCGTTGAAAAAAATTATGAAGAATATAATATTGCTCATTTTAATATAATTCCTACCTAAGTTCCGTTTTTTTTTTAATAATCGACCAATTCCGGAGGAATGTCCATATTAATATATACGTTTCGGATCAATGACCCCAATTCAATCTACCTACTCCGATCACTGGTCATAAAGACGCTACCAGTAAAATGCTACCTAAACTTAAATATATAAATGACAAAATGCAATAGCGGGCTATCAGCCATGTGCGTGTGGATTGAGTGCTCCTTTTTAAAAGTTAATTATATTTTTACGAAATCAAGAATTTAGGAAATAATTGTGAAAACTTCATGGTGAAGATAAAAAAAATGTGAAATCTATGGTGAAAAAGTCGTGGTCAATTAACTAGAACGCTCAATCTGCTGACCTGAGAAAATACTTTAACTCAAGTCTCAAAACATACTAGATATTTAGTGTCCGTGACTACCGACGGACCACCAACGCCAATCGCTTCCATATTTGCCAAATAATTGGTGCTAAGTAGTACTCGAACAACAAAATTAGTACCTTAGTAGTTTTCGAGAAAATCAACTTCGAAGGTGGTCCGGCGGGCGTCGCGCTGCCAGCGGGAGCGCGCGCGCGGCGCGGGGGCGTGCTACGGCTACTCTAAGTGTACAAATAATTAGTACCCTTATATGTGATTCATTTCGTAAAAAAAAACAGAACTGAATCATTTGTATTTACCTAGAAATCAACGATGATAACTTTCGCGCGCTCGTTCAGCCACGACTGAATGTTGATTCCAAGTTTGAGGAGACTATCACCGTGACTACCGCCATCCCACCAATGGCATGGCATATCTCGAAAACTACTACTAATTTTGAATTTTGGGCACTAATTTTATCTTGCAGGGTACTAATTTTCTATGCAGGTTTGAGGAAAGCGACAAGCTCCTTACATAGCTCCTTCTGCTGAACGAGCGCGCTAAAGTTATCATCGTTGATTTCTCGGTAAATACAAATGTTTCAGTTCTGTTTTTTTACGAAATTAATCACATATAAGGGTACTAATTATTTGTATACTTAGAGTAGCCGTAGCATGGCCCCCTTTCTCGTCGCTCGCGGTGGTCCCGCTGAAGGGAGCGTGACTACCTTCAAAGTTGATTTTCTCGAAAATTACTAAGGTACCAATTTTGTTGTTAGAGTACTAATTAGCACCAATTGACTACTAATTATTTACCAAATATGGAAGCGATTGGCGTTGGTGGTCCGGCGGTGGTCACGGACAAGAATAGAAAGTATTTTTTTTATTTACTCTAACTATTGTGTTATATCAAGGTTTTTGTTTCACAAATTGACTGAATTATACTCGTAAAATTGAGTAAGAATATTAAGAATTTATTTAGTCATAGTTGGAGAATTTTGGAACATTCCGTCTGCACCATAGGGGGATTGAGTATTCAAATTACACCTTTATAAAATCCAAATAAACTGTTGAAATCAATTGAATATTTTTGAAAAGTTTTCACAAATTCAATAAAAATTATTCCACATAAAAATGTTAAACATATAATATCTAGTATATTTTGAGACTCGAGTTACAGTATTTTCTCAGGTTAGCAGATTGAGTGTTCTAGTTAATTGACCATGACTTTCTCACCATAGATTTCACATTTTTTTTTTCTTCATGAAGTTTTCACAATTATTTCCTAAATTTTTCCTTGATTTCGTAAAAATATAATTAACTTTTAAAAAGGAGCACTCAATCCACACGCACATCTACCAGTCTAGTTAAATTAGGAGCTCTAACACACGACTGAAGTAATAGCTGGAGTCTACTTTTCCTATCTGACCACCCCAGAAGGAATGACTACACAAACTGAAGGGTCGAGGACTCTGGGTCTCTCTAAGGCCAGTCTGGTCTTCAGAGCAGACTGACCTTAGGAATGTACCAACAGGTACGCATGCATCAGCTATCCTGACCTGGACACCATCTTGGGGAGTTCGGACGAAGCACATAACATTGTCACAAGTGGGAGCATAAAACATAAAAATAGGATTTGTATACCTACCTAAACCATCACACAACCTTAAAACAAAAGTATCAAATCTGCATACACGACCAACAATTTATTACGTATTAAAGCCGGTTAGAGTGTAAACCGACCCCGAAATGGTTGGGAAAAGCTAGGAAGGTTGGCTATAAGTGTTTAGAGGTTTGAGGAACAGGGTGTAAAGTTCACTCATCCTCTTTAGAAAAGGGAGGATCCTTCGACCAGACGGGTGTCGTGTCTGGCGGGCAACTGCCCAACCATCGATTCGGTTATATATATGTCGATCGTGCGGTAAACTCTGTCAAACCAGGTCAGGCTCCAATCAATGGTCGACACAAACAAAATGAGGTTAGCCCAGTCTTCTCAGTTTATGTAGGCATTTCTGGTAAGATTTTGCAAAAAATACATAATGACAACAAAGAGATACAACAACAAACAAGTATAATCGTGCGTAACTATAATCTACCTTCACCATAGTCCTCGCAACCGGCAGGATTGTTTTTTTTCAGAGGTTCTTTTTCATCTCAATAGGCTATATTTTACGAAAAGCGAGAAGGAGCAAAGCGAGCTTGGTATTTTTTGCACCTTGTTTCGGAATTGTCGGTTAGGTTTCTTACGAAAACAGGTGCTTAGTCGACTTAAGCAAAAAAATTTGAGGGTCAGAAGAATATATAATGCAAGAGCGAGCGAAGCGAGTTCGAAAATTTTAGCACACGGCCTTGTGTAGCTAAGTTTTTTTTTAAAGTCATCCATAAATAGAAGTTCTTTTGTCGACTTATGCAGAAAGTTTGAGAATGTAGACCAAAATTTTTGCACCCTACATTTATATTCTCCAACTCTAAATTGCTTATTACTGAATATATTTTGAAGTGTTTGGGATATCATTAAAAAGTACTTCTTAAGATTTGGGGGGCCCCCAGGACCGGGAGCTCGTGGCAGACACCTTGTCTTGACACTATTCTGAGATATTTCATTTCTACCTCTAGTTTCACATAAACCTACTTGGGCACTTATGAGACATCAGAAGTTAGGAGCCCGGTTCCATTTGGTTGTTTCATATGGAGAAGAGTCGGCAAGAAACTCCACCGTCCATCATTATATAATTATAATAACAGTACATAGTCTTATTATGTGTTACAAAGTATTTATTTGATGTAATTTATCAATGAGATTAGAAAAATTATAAGTGGTTGACCTACACTCAGCCCAGGGGTGGGTCATGACCCCCTGGATCCGCAGTGGTAGCCCGTGAAATTCAAATTTCTAAAAAATTCCATTGAATGACTATTCATGAAATCATGACATTTGAGACCAAATCTAGCTTAGATGCAGGGGCGTAACTACGGCTGTAGCAGCCGTATCAATAATACGGGCCCCCCAAGCTACATGGGCCTACCCTGTAGCGCCGATGAGATATGTGGTATCAAAAATTAAACCGAAGCAAAAAAAACTGAAAAGAGAAAAAAAAAATATAACCTTTAGTGTAATTAAGCTCCTAAACTAATTTAAGTAACAAATTTTGAGTCGGCGCCAAACAAACAAATTAATTACTTAAAGCGTATAGCCGTAACTTGATGGATCATCGAATTACATTTTTCGAATTATTACGTAGATGTTCATACGAAGTTATCGTGGCATGTATAATGAGAAACGTCAGATCGGGTTTCTTAGATTGTCGCGAGATTAATGAAAATTAACAGAAATAAAATCACAGAAAATCTAACCGATCCAAGTCAGAGTGCTCGAATTTTCGAGCACGCTCCGCTCGCTCTTGCACTCTCTCAGTAAAATCACAACGTAAGCTAAACTTAGTATCACATTCAGGAATTAAGGCTGCTCCAATTTTCGAGCTTGCTTCTCTCGCTCTTGCGTTCTTTTTAGGGTAGGTTCAGATGACAAGCGCTCAGCGCGCGTTGAACGCGCGTTGAATTTTTGTATAGTGTTCACATGGTGCGCGCTTGTCAGGCGTTAACGAACGTTAACGACGAACCCTAAAATACGTCTATCCGCGTCGAACGCGCGCGCTCAACTGAACGGAAACATAGAAAACCAATGATCTCAAAGCGGCGTTGACGCGCGCTGACAACAGTCGAGCGCTAGCGCAGCGTTGAACGCGCGCGTTACTAAAACGCGCGTTAGCATGTGTACGGCCTGAATAAAATGTATGTAGTTGTAAACGCGCGTTATCAAAACGCGCGTTGAGCGCTTGTCATCTGAACCTACCCTTAGTAAACAAATCACAATGACAGCTTTACCTAGTACCCAAGTCAGGATGCTCCAATTTTATAGCTCATTTCGCTCGCTCTTGCATTCTCTTAGTAAAATACAATGAAACCTTAACCTATCTCGGTCCAGAATGCTTCATTAATTTTCGGGCTCCATTAAATCCGATCTCGAGTCAGAATGCTCCAATTTTCCAGCTAGTTTCGTTCGCTATTGCATTGTCTTAGTAAGATCACAATGATAACATTGACAGCTTGACCTTCCAAGTCAGCTAGTTTAATGGTCGTGAATCATATTTTGATCAAGATACAATCTGACACTGACCAGCAAATTGCAAAAACCGTACAAACATTTGGATTTCGCGAGCAACCACTGCGGATTCACCTTTTTATATTGTTGTTTTTTTATATGCACGTGTTTCTGTGACAAATAAACCTATTTTTCTTTCTTTCTTAAGAGGTTAAATAGGGTATGAAAGTTTTTATGGAATTTTGTTATTTTTACGGATGGGAAAATTCATCGGGCGGGGTGCGCACGGCATGTATTATAATATTTTTATAACGAAATAACCATACACGAATTCATTAATTTCATTAACTTGACACCTGTTCCATAAATTAAATTCATCTATTTATATTATTTTTATACAGGGTGAAAATGAACCCATAGACATCCTCTTAAGAAGTCATTGTCTCTCTCATCTTTATGAACAACTTTCACTATGGGACCAAACCTGAAATCTCGAGAGAAAAATCAGCTGTTTCCTACATTTTTACGAGCCATGCGAACGTAAATAAATAGCACATTTTTTTCTATAGGGTTCCTGGTAATCTAACTAAGGGTTAAGGGTTAACTAAGGGTTCATGGTAATGACAGCCGTTACGGTTCGTCAGAAGCCCGAAAGTCTGACAGCCAGTCTTACGAAGGGGTATCGTATTACCCAGTTACTGGGTTATGGAGGTTAGATAGGCAGTCGCTCCATGTAAAATACTGGTAGTTAGCTGCATCCAGTTTGACTGGAAGCCGACCCCAACAAGCTCAAAAACTCAAAGCATTTACTTTTGAATTGTCAAGGGGTCGGTCAGTCAGAAAGATGAAGCTAGTCGCCCATTCCAAAGCGTAGTAGGTTTCTATGGAGAAGAACGGGCAAGAAACTCCACGGACACTGTTAAATCAGAATATTGGTAACATCATTCATGTTGAAATCAAGCGCGGATCCACCGTTGTGGGCACGATGGGCATGCTCACAACCCTAATAGACTTGTGACATCACCGTTTCACGGTCTGTTGAGGTCGACAGGCCGATGATATTATATCCACTGCCTTAATAAAATAAAATAAAACAATGAATCGTGCGTGATTCGGAACGCAGCGAAGTACTTAGTTAAAAGAAGAAGTGTTCAACCATTTCATGAAATGGTATTACACAGATGCCGATTCTCTTGTCACAAATGCCTGTAACCTAGACAAAAAAATCACCAAAATTTTGTTTAATCCTGTCAAACGACGATATCTCATTCTGAAACTAAAGTGGCACAACTATATTTTAGTTTGACAGCACTAAGATGGTACTGAGTTATTAATTTAGTGAAACTGGCAATTTGACGTTTTTCACCAAAAATTTTGATTGTCTAACAAAATCTGATTATTTTTAATCGCGATTAAAAAAGTGTGGAATAAAATTAGTTGTCATGAATTAAAATTCAAACCAACACTCCACTAATTCAGGTACAAAAACAGTAGGTACTGTATCTTTTTCATGTTATCTCTTGCTTTTAACTCGAAAATGGAGTGTCCTGTCAAAAAAATTATGAAAATTTCGATCCCTTTATAAAGCACATAAATCCCTGAAACTCAACATGCAGGTAATCATTTTTCATATTTTCCGTAGATTAAGTGAAAAATTCCATATAAAACACGTTAGGGCTGCGCCCTGCGCGCCTCCGGCTCTGAAAAAAATTCACGTAGTAGTAGGCCAAACAAGTATAGTTCGATTCAAACTTAATGGCGGTTCGGAAGTTAGCTATTCGCTGCGCTGTACTCCACCCCTCACTCCCGCGGACACATGAATTCGTTACTGCGCAGCGACTCGCCTCATGTTCCGACCCGCCATTAAGTTTGAATCGGGCCACGTGTAGTCGCGATTGTCAAATTGGATTTTAGTTTTGTCAAAATTATTTTTGAATTTCAAGATTTTTTTTGCAGAATGGCTTATGATTCTCATAGCCAAAAGTAAGGATTTTTTAGTGATAGTTTAGTGATTTTTTAGTGATAGTTTAGTAATTTTTTAGTGATAGTTTAGTTCGGTGTACAAGAGAATTGGCACCACTGTACAAAATCTTGTGAAAACAAACTTACAGTGTCTTGCGTCATATATTTTGTAAAAATCTCCTTTGTAGGAATGCACTATAACTGTGCGTTTGCACTGGCGAAACATTCACAACAAAACATGTTGAAATCTTTAGTTTCTTTGACAGAAAATCTTTAGTTTCTGTCAATGTTCCGTATAATAATTTGACAGGAATTAGAGATTTCAACATGTTTTGTTGTGTTGTTTCGCCAGTGCAAACGCACAGTAACGATCATGAGCGAGTTCATACTCCGACTCGCACTCGGCCGATTTTCAAGTGGCTGTGACCACAACCTTTTTTGAGGGCTTGATCCGCGCCTGGTTGAAATTATACATGTGAGAACAATGTAGAAAGCGTTGCACGTTAAAAGCGTCCGTAATAAAAATATAAAAACAAAAACAATTTAAAAATTAAAAGGCAGTTAAGAGATGACTAGTCCCCACTGACGGCGCCCGTTCACGAACATGACGCATGGATCAGCACCGTTTAGCGCAACCATTTTGAAGGGAACTTAACGATCCAACACACACGCCACCACCAGCGAGACATTTGAGTGAGCATGACATACTGTCAGCCGCCAGGGCACATTCAAATCAATGAAAGACGTACTCAGTAAATGGTAGCTTTAAAGTAGATAAATAGTGCTCACACATGCTATTTCTTCATTATAGAAGATAAAAATAAATAAAAATTATATTGGTACTCTACTTGATGACTTCAAAAAAATTAAGAATGCCTGGTTTTTTTTTATCAAGTTCTTGTTTGACCACGCATAATGAAGGGTTCCGTAGTTTGGATGAATTTATCCCAATTTCTTTCTTTCAAACATATGAAGCTGTGGCGACATCGACATCGCCACATTGCGAACTACGCCACGCGAAATCCTGCATCACGCAAGCAGAGTTTACCGCGCAATCAGCATATATATAACTTCCTAACATCAATCGTCGGGCAGTTGCCCATTAGACACGACACCCGTCTGGTGGGATGATCCTCCCTTTTCTATGGATGATGAGTGAACCTTACACTCTGTTCCTCATACCTCTAAAAGCAATGGATTTGGATCACACAGTCGTGATATTATTAGATATTTCCTTAAACGAAGCTTCACAACAGGCTTTTAATTTGCAGCAGTCCAACGTTCACTCTGAACCAAGTAGAGAGGAGAGAGGAGACGCAACATTAACATCGGCGTGCGCATACGAGAGATGTGGATGACTTTGTGCGTGGACAAATTGAGGCTCTCGATTGTGTAAAACGTTTGTGTATCCTAAAGTCTTGCTCATAAATCTTAACACATTATAAAACAAAGTCCTCCGCAGTGTCTTTCTGAACACGATAAACTCAAAAACGACCGAGAGGATTTTCAAACGGTTTTCACGAATAGACGGAGTGATTCACGAGGAAGGTTTTAGTGTATAATTAATTAAGGTTTTGTGTAAATTGGCTGAAATATGACGATAATTGTCGGAAAAAATCATGCCGACTGGGAGTTTACTGGCGTGCGCCGCGTAAATCGTAAAAGATACATAAAAAATATGTTCTTCAGAATGGTTCATCTTAAAAAGTTCAACAAAATCCGAGATGGTATATATCTATCTTTTAAGGATGACCCACAATAACCATTTTTATCTTTCAGAATATAACAAAAAATTCATTGTTTTTTTCCGAAGATATTTTGACCGGTATTATATTAATCCTTACACAATAAAATATGTTATTTAAATTGAACATTTAATTTAGATTAAAATATGCCTTGACTGACATTATATCATTTAAATGAATAGTTTAAAAGATATCACAGATTCAAAATTACGCGTAACAAAGTAATTATGGTTGACGACAACGCGGGCTCAGCGTTAGGAGTCAATGACCTTTTCCTCGGCTATTAGGTATGAAATCACGGTAATGCGTTTCCGTGGGATATGTTGCGACATCCACGCAGGCAAAGCCGCGGGCTAAAGCTAGTTAATTATAAAATAAAAAAATCTTGTTAATTTTAATCTTTAAAAACCACAATGAGTTTCTGTCCAACTGTACTGTTGGAATATTGCTAATGTCATCAAATTATAAATACAACGTCAAATAAAAATAAGCAAATCAATGTCAAATAAAAATAAAAATTTAAATTAATCGGAAATTAATAATATAAAATACAAATAAAAATAAAAGTTTAGGGCAAATTTGGATAAAAATAACATAAATTAATAAAACACAGCAAATATCACGTCGCTCGTAAAAGTACATAAAAAATAAAAGTTGGTATCCTAAGAAAATTGGACTCTTGCGAACAGAGGGAATTGTCATAGAAAGTGTGTTAGCGCAACACACTTTCCATGACAATTCCCTCTGTTGGGGTACTGAACAGATTTGTTTACACTTTCATCAAAAGTTTTGGAACTTCATGATTGAAATTAAACGAAATAATTTCCTTCGCTAGATTACTTTTATTTCGAAACAATGTCATGTTCTATTCCAGACAATTGCCATTCAACATAATGCTTTTTTCTTTCAGATATGGGTGAGCAGCAGCGCTGGAACTGTGGAAAGAATGCCCGTGAGTATAGTTAAACGACACTCGGCCTGTCCGCGCTCGCTGACGTACCTCCCGGTATGGCAGCCATACACGTTACACGTTTAGACTTGCACCAGTATTCATGCATGCCATAAATTGCCGGTTTTAGACCATTTTTGTACGAGCTCTATCGCAACAACTAACCAAGTTAGGAGTTTGAAACTTCTGTATATATCATGTACAGACGCCAGCAGGTCAACCTACCCGAAACTGTGAAATTTTCCTAATCAACTTTGAACCTTATGCTTTAGTGATAAAGTTGAAAATCTATTGAAAGAAATTTGACAGATTGTAGTAGGTTGATGTGCTGGCGTCTGTACCATATACAGGGTGCATTTTTGAGATGGGGCAGTAAGGGCAGGTACGTTAACCGTTGTAGCTACGGGAAAACGGTCTTAGGAGACTGTCCTTCTTTTTTTGGAAAATCTTGAGCCGTGCATACACATGCACGGCTCAAGTTTTCTTAGCCGTGCGTGTGTGGTATTGACCGTGTGGTCAGGCTCAAGTTTGCTTGTAAGGATATCATTTCTGTTAAGTGAACGTCCAGTTGTGTGGTGTTGCACTGTAATAGCATTCTTTGATGACGCTTTGGCAATAGTTGGCTTAATAATTGCTACAAAAACCGCTCGTTTTTTCTTTTTTCGTTACTACTGTAAGCAGTAGTCGCATATGATGTGTAACATCTGACATGGTAATAAGCAACCTTAGCCTTATTATATCCTGAAAAAAATGATTTTTCGTAACGAAGAATAATTATTTTTAATGAAAATTGTACTATATTTAATTAACTCTAAGAGTAATGCAATTATGAATACAGTTAGTTTTGTTTAATTTAGGGGCTCTCCCCCGACACTACACAAGAATCTCCCGGAGATGGACGGACGGGTCTTATGATAACTAAAATATGAGACACTTAGATTTCAAAGTATTTAAAATCTGTTGAAAGAATGGGTGAAAATAATAAGTCTTATAAGAACCAAAAGGAAATATTATACTGATTACGAAACAGTTGCAGTTATCAGTTTTATGTGGGGTTCATAGTAAAATAGCGAGAAATCGGGGATTAAACGCAAGTGGTCCGAAGAGGGGCGGGGTGTCGTCGAGGTCGTTTCTGACGGTCAATTTCAATTTATCTTTATTGCAATCCATAATGTACACATACAGGCGGTAGGAATAAATAAATTGAAACAATTATGGACCCCGTCCGGCACAGCGAAATTTTAAATAAGTAGGAGAGAGGAAACTTAATACTAAATATTTAAATTATGTCCTATCCGTCGCAGAAGTATTAGTTATTATTTTTATTTATGTCATTACTCATTTATTTATTCTCCGAATATAATATGTGTAGGTCGATCTATTCATTTATTTTTGTAATAAATTATATATTATTTAATTTTATTATTTTCTTGAATATATTGTATTGTTATTCGTGAAGAAGAGTGCACTTTAAGACGGGAGAGGCAAATTTAATCTGTGATTAAGTCTGTCTTCCCTTGTGTTGTACGATTCTGGGTATTTGCGTACTAATTTGCATAATTCCAAAATACAAATACCAATTAAGGTGAGAATTTTGTGTTTCTGGAAGTACGGCTTGCAACTATCTGTTTGTTCTGAGTTTATAATTTGTTTTTTTTGTAGGGTGAATAGGGAAGGAGCGTCTGTGCTATTTCCCCATCGGGTGATACCAAGCGTGCCATACGTGTAGTATGTGACTAGTGCGGTTTGTGGGCTGGTCGTTTTTTTTAGTTCGCGTAGTGCGATTTTTGAAATAACTGTCTGTATGTGTGCCTTCCAGTATACATGTGTGTCTATCGTCAAACCTAGGAGAGTGAAATCGTTAACTGTTTCTAAGTTATGTTGATTCAATGTAAAGTTTATATTTATTCGGCTTTTCTGTCGAGGATAAAAAAAAAATTAATTTGGTTTTGGTGAAGTTCATTTCGAGATATGATATACTCATCCAAATTATTGTTTTATTAAGAGTGGGGGTAAGTTTTTCATTTAAATTAGCATTTGTTTGGCGTGAGTTGAGGAGTGAAATATCATCCGCGAATAGTACTCATGGCCCATTTGTGGTTTTTCATTTATATATTGTAACATATCTACTATTTATAAAAATAAAAAGGAAAGCAGACAAGTTAAAATATATATAATTTGAGGTAAATAATTAAAAAAAAACAGAAAAATAATTAAAAAAGAACCTATCCTACCTAGCGCTCTCAGAAAAGAAAATATTTACAAAGGAAGTATGTTACGGCTTTCAGGTTCAAGACGTCCGTCAGTTCTGAAACATCCAGATTCGTTTCCCAGATATCTTGATTGATTCACAGGCAATGTAGAAGACGTCAGGCCTCGTTAGCTCTGAGGCCTGAAGATCCGCTTCCCAGTCTCTCAGACAGTCCAGACAGGACTTAGTAGTGGAAGGTCCTCCTGGCAAGAAACGTAGTACCGTGAAGACAGAGTATGATTTCAGGGTGAAATGTATGTAGACCAATTTGCAAGACTTTTCTTGAGGAGATGTTTCCTTGAGCGCTTCCAGATCAGCTCTCCCGCATGGGTGCGTAGTCCCTCCGACGTTTATTTTTCAAATTATCTTTTTCTTGTTCTTTACAGAATTTAATTTCAAATTCAGAGATCGAAAAGGGCCAGACATATTCGTACCAAAAAACCTCTTTGATGAATTCTGAGAGCGTTTCAATTATTATTATAAAATGTAAGTTAGGATACAAATATTTTACAGTAAACAATTATAATTGCCTATAAAATACCATATTTGAGCTAAACATATTGATAAAAATAATTTAAATTATATAAATCAAAAGTAACCTTCATGGACTAAGCCAGTAAGAAAACTAGAGAGAAAATTAGAAGAAAAAATAATGACAGCTTGACAGCCTGACGTAAATGTCATAACATTGAAAAATATGAAAATTAAAGAAAACTAATCGTTTTAGAACGATTCGCAAAATAATAAAGCAAAATCAATAAACTAGTATAATACATAATATTAATGAATGCATAGTGTAAGTATATGATGTAGTGTCTGTAGTATGTAGATACTATAATATATGAGGAACAGGAGGCCAATGTATTTGTCTGCCATCGGATTATATGAGTTGTGTTTCTTTTGTTTTTTTTATTGTTATGTTTAATCTCAACCACTACAACCAACTCTAGCGCCGCACGCGCTCATTGGTCAAATCAAATATCGCGCGCTTCCCCGGCTTGCTTTTACACACTTTCGTCTCTTTCCTCGAAATCAGTTCCACAGATTGCAGGAAAGCGAGAGGAAATATTAGGTCTTTACCTATGAAGTTGCCGTTCTGCAGTACTGGCTAAGAATTCTAATTTCAAATTAATTTTATTTTAAAAACATGGATTTTTTTTTCCAAAAGTAGTCATTTGTTTATTGATTAGTGTTACATTTTCATCGCATTTCAATCTTTTTCGTCATCATGGATACGTTAAAAATTCGAGTAATTATGGAACATGAGTACCGTCGTGGCAGTAACGCGGCACAAGCGGCACGCAACATCAACGACGTTTACGGAGCTAACACTACAAACTAACGCACCACCTGTTATTGGTTTGCTCCCTTCCGTTCTGGAAATTTCGACCTGAAAAATGAACCTCGCGGTCGTCCGAAGACTTTGGTCGACAATGACGAGTTAAAGGCGATTGTGGAAGCTGATGATACACAATACTACGGCTGAATTAGCAGCAGCTTTCGACGTTAGCGTCAAAGCAATATTGGTCCATTTGCGTCAAATTGGCAAGGTAAAAAAGCTTGACAAATGGGTGCCCCACGAACTCAATGATCGCCAGCGCGAAGTACGCGTCGAGACGTGCCTTGCACTGCTCAACAGACACAAAATTGAAGGAATTTTGAACCGCATTGTTACCTGCGATGAAAAATGGATTCTGTTTGATAACCGCAAGCGCCCAGCAAGTTGGTTGGATCCTGGTTCAGCACCTAAACAATGCCCTAAACGAAAACTTACCCCTAGAAGAGTGATGGTCACTGTTTGGTGGTCTAGCGCCGGTGTGATTCATCACAGCTTCTTACCAAACGGGGTGAGCATTACTGCAGATGTGTACTGTGAAGAACTGAACACAATGATGGAGAAGCTGGCACATCTCCAACCAGCATTGGTCAATCGCTCGTCTCCGCTGCTCCTGCACGACAACGCGCGACCTCATACTGCACAGCAGACGGTCTCCAAGTTGCAAGAACTGGGGTTGGAAGCTCTCCGTCATCCGCCCTACTCACCAGACCTTGCGCCTACTTTTTCCAGAATTTGGATAACTTCTTGGCGGGAAAAAAATTCAATACCCGAGAGGCAGTACAAAATGCCTCTGAAGAATTTGTTGCCTCCCGTCCAGCTGATTTCTTTAAGAAGGGTATCAATAAACTGCCACTGCGTTGGCAAAGATGCATTAATTGCATGGGTGATAACTTCGATTAATACAAATAAAAATACATGAAAAAAAAATGGTTTAAATTGTTTCATACAAAACGGCAATTTCATAGGTAAAGATCTATTATTTGCGGGAAAGTAAGAAGAAATATGTTACCCATCAAAAACAGAAAAACAGTAAAAGAAAGTTGTCCTCTTAATTTATTATAAGCAGCAGTTTTTGAATCCCAATTGTGATAGTCTTTATTTTTCATTTGCCAAATACATGGTTCACTTCTGAAAATATTTACAAATTCCTTCAAATTTACAAACTCCACGTATCTCACTCGAAATTTTGGCGCGAAACCGGTTGCAGGACGTAAGTACAATCGGGCGGCTAGATACTACTGAAAATTTATTGTATACCTACTTGCGCAAGTATATCGTAACGCGTACGGCTACCATTACAGATGTGGTGCCCGCCCACGCCGCCCTCCGGCGACGGCGACGTGTACTGCGACAGCTGGGCGCGCGCGCTCTACCGCGCCGGGCCCGCGCCCGACGCCGCGCTGCCGCCCGTGCCGCGCCGCGAGCCGCGCGCCGCCCGCGAGCCGCGCCGCGCCCGCGCCGCGCCGCGCCCCAGCCACGCGCCGCTGTCGCTGTTCGAGCGCGCCGGCCCGCGCCCGCGCCCGCGCCCGCGCGCCGCGCCGCACGCGCCGCCGCACGCGCACGCGCCGCAGCCCGACTGGGCGCCCAGCGAGGACGCCGCGCTGCGCCGCGCGCTGCGCCTGCAGCGCCTGCCCGCCGAGCCGCCCGCCGCGCTGGCGCCCAACTGGGAGTGGGCGGCCGAGCTGGTGGGCGGCGCCGCGCGCGCCTACCGCTCGCCGCGCGCCTGCCGCGAGCGCCACGACGCGCTGGCCGACCCCGAGCGCGCGCGCCGGCGCCACCGCCGCCCGCCCGCCGCGCGCCGGCGCCTGGACGACGACGCGCCGCGCCCGCCGCTGGCGCGCCTGGACGCCATGCGCGACGCCGCCGAGCGCCGGCGCGCCATGCCCAAGCGGCGCCACGACGAGCAGGCGGCCGGCAACCCCAAGCACGCGGCGCTGCTGCACGAGCACGGCGTGGAGCTGGACGCGCCGCCCTCGCCCATGGAGGTGGCCTCGCGCCGCGCCGAGCGCATCGCCAAGGAGAAGCTCAAGGCCGGCGCCGCGCCGCCCGCGCCCGCGCCCGGCGCCGCGCCCGCCGCGCCCGCGCCGCCGCAGCGCATCGTGGTGGCGGCGGCGCCGGCCGGCAAGGCGGACGCGGCGCGGCGCGCGCGGCCCGCGCCCGACGCGGCGCTGGCGGCCCACGCGGCGCACGCGGCCCACGCGTCGCACGCGCCGCACGCGTCGCACGCGCCGCACGCCACGCACGCGACCCACGCGGCCCACGCGACGCGCGCCCCGTCCGCGCCCGCCGCGCCCGGCGGCACGCCCGGCACGACACAGCTGCTCTATCGACAGCAGACTTTCCCAGCGAGACATCTTAAAATCCTTCACCAGACGGCCGCGACCCACGCTCAGGTGAGTTTTGTCATTAAGAAAGTTGTCAACAATTTATTGGTCATGCATGATGACCCTCACAAACTTTTTGTTTAATTTTTGTCGCGTCGATATGCGTTCCTATCGTGAAACACTTTAGTGCCCGTGTACCTCAAAACCAAATAAATAATTTTAACAGGCTATGTATGTATGTTCATCTGTTCCCACATAACTACTGAAATACTTAAATTTTGACAAAGAAGGTATCGTTCGAACCGCTATGTTGTTCTGCGGGCTATATGACGTCACAAAAAATGTTACTTAGCACGTATAGTATTTGGTATCTTATGGAATCTACACAATATTATGGAACAGAATATTGTAGACAATGAAATTAATTCTTGTCATATATACATGTTTTTGAGACTGACTACCATATAATGAATAGCTGTACAGTCACGAGCTTTAATTTGGGACCCACCTAAGGTTGAATATCGTGTAGCAAACTTTCGCCATTTAGAGCTATTATGTTAACGCTGTCACTGCACAAACAATAAACGTCATAATGTTTACCATCGACAACTTTACGTTTCTAGGGGCTAACGTCAACTGGAGCGAAGGCAAACGATCATTACCGATTTCCGAGTAATAATTACTTTTTGGTCCTGTGGTCCCATAAGAAAAAAGAAACAAATAAAAAAGAACAAAATTATATTGTCAATATATGATAGCTAGTCAACTAACCCGCTTATTCTTCAAACCTATATTAGTTAAAAAGTTTTGTCTCTTTCTCAAACATAAATATCAAAGTGACGGACCAAAACAACATATTTAAAATAAAATAGGTTAGAAGATTTCAGCTAAAATATTGATTAATAAAATCTTTAGAAAAACAAAGTTTTTTATTCTTTATATTTATTAAGACATTTATGACACAAACCTCAATCTTAACACAATTATATAGAAAGCATGGTTAGCGGTGCACAAAATAAACACAAACTTATCACCGAAGGCTACGACTAAATTAATTTAAATCTCCAGTAATTTTTTATCATAAATATTCAAAACCGCGTATATCCTACCTACCTTCATTGTCAATCACAGCCTGGAGCCGGTTACGCATGGATCCAATCAATTTGTCACATATGTCAGTACCCCTTAAACTTTCCCAGACTGTGAGGCAGTGATCCATAAGTGCTTCTCTAGTTCTTTCGTTTCTATTTGACCATTTTTGAACCATTAAGCCCCATAAATTTTCTATAGGATTTAAATCGGCACACTTTGCAGGCCACGGAATACGATTTAAATTTGCTCTATTATTGTCGAACCAAGTTCTAACGATTCTTGCCGTATGAATTGTTGCGTTATCTTGAACAAAGTTTATTGGAGCAACATCTTCTTGTGGATAATATAGTTGCAATCTTGGAAGGACACTCTCGTCTAATAAATCGACATAATCTTGAGCAGTGGCCCTGGGTGGTAAATTTATTAGTTCTCCAATGCCGGCTGAACTAATCCAGCCAGACATGTTAACTGTAATGCGACCAGACGCGTTGTTAGCTATGACGTGGTCTTCCGTGTATCGCGTCCTGTCAATTCACCACAAATGTAGTCTGCCCGTTTGGGAAGATTGAAAAGTCTTTTCATCGATGAAAGCCGTCGTCGTTCAATCAAAATTTAGATACTGACGTGCGAAAATAAGTCGAGCAGCTTTATGGGCATCCGTCAACGCAATTTTTTTTGCAGGCCGCCTGTGATGCAGTCCCATAGCTTTAAGATGCCTTCTAACTGTTGAAGGGTGGACTTCAAACGCTTCCGCAAAATGCCTCGTTGGCGTAAATCCATTCATCAGGTATTGCCTTTGCATCAAGCGGCTCTGCTCTTGTGTTATAACTTGCGGGTGATGGTTGTTTCGTCGTAAGTCAATAATATTTTCCTCGTTCCCGTGGCGTCGAACCCAGCGGCGAACTGTGTTTCTTGTCACATTTATTCGTCGCGATATCTCGTGAATGCCTACTCCTTGTTCGTGCAAATCAATAATTTGGAGCCTTATTTGGTCACGATTAGCCGCAAGCATTTTATTAATTGGTAAATTATATTTTGTGAAAATATCACATTAAACTATTTTCTTAAATGACACTGACACGACACATGTTCGTAATTAGAAAATCGTAATGATAGCTTTTTGCAACGAGGTTATCATTTCATAGGTCGATTAGATAAGACATTTTATGTCTTAACTTGACATTCAACATTTCAACCTTAAAGCAGTTTCAAAGTTTCGACCTTATTGCATTATGATTGTTCTAACAACATTTAACGGAAATGGGTCCCAAATTAAAGCTCGTGACTGTACCTATTATAACTAAGATCAACCAGTAAAACTACCGAACGGATTTTCAAACAGTTTTCACCAATGGACGGAGTAATTCATGCGGAAGGTTTTGTTTATAATTCATTAAGGTTTTGTGTAAATTGGCTGAACTATGATAATGTTAAAGATGTCGGAAAAAAAAGTCCGCGATGGCATAATTATGTCTGAGAATTTGATAAAAATTTCATTGTTATTTCCGAACCTATTTTGACCGGTATTATATTAATCCTTATCCAATAAAATATGTTATTTAAATTGGGCATTTAATTTTAAGACATCCACGGCAAAAAGCTGGTATAGGGTTAATGATAGAATGTACGTTTGGCAGAGCGGCGCCGGGAGCAGCGAGCCCGCGCCCGCCGTGCGCAAGCTGCAGCTGCAGCAGGTGGCCGTGCGGCGCGCCGGGCCCGCGCCCGGGGCCGCGCCCGGGCCCGCGCCGGGGCCCGCGCCGCGCCTGCTGCGCCAGCCGCACTCGCACGTGGTGGTGGCGCACCTGGCCGCGCCGCCGCCGCGCCCGCCCGACCCCAGACAATAATAAATACTACCACCGAAACGCACGACTATTATTTTATCACTACTAAATCTACGACTGACCAGAATTCCCACCCCACAGTACGCATACAGTTACTAGATCAGTACGCATACAGTTACTAGATCATCTGACGTCCTAGATTATTTAACCTTCACGTGTATACTAGAAAAATGCCACTATTATGCACTATTTTCGATGTTCTTCTTTTTCGTGTGGTACTAACCACACGAAAAAGAAGAACATCGAAAATAGTGATATAAATAGACTAACCTGGTTTCAAAGTTTTAAAGACGCCCGATCGTGACGTCATGGCAAATTTTAACTTAATGTAGTTAAAATGTGCCATGACGTCGCGAGTATGATGTAAAGAGATTTTATACTTGTGACGTAGCAACCTGCTACCACCGAAACGCATTAAAGCTGGGTAGTGGGGGTTCCCACTACCCAACTTTAATGCGTTTTATCTAAGTCATTTTTTTTATAATATTATAAAGCAAAAAATACGTCCCATATTTTTTTATTATCTGGCTGACGGACTAAATAGAATTTCTTTTTTTTTACCTAACATCTGCCATTTTCCCGCTAGAAGGCGCTGAAGTCAATATGATTATTTTCTTTTATGTGTAATTGGAACATTTTTTAGTCGGTACTCGGACATTACACTTGAACTTGGTTATATCATTGCCTCAAAATCCACCCAATTCGACCGAAATAAAATCCGAAAAATAGATAGATTCGAAATAATCCTTAAATAAAATCTACTTTTGAAATAGTGTCGTTTACACACAGGCGCGAGCGAGCAAGGTAGTCCGTACGTTTACAAAGATTGACATAAAAAGGTGGCGTGTATTTAAAAAAAAAACCCGAGCGAGCCTAAAGCTGGGAACAAATTATCGGACGCGTCCGTAAGCCGCGGCTGATAGTCGCGGCTTATTTGCCGTCCTTGAGCGTTCGGATGTCTGAGAGAAATCTGGCCGGCTGGAGCTGGGAACAACGTGCACACTCATCGGTCGCAACTGTCAGCCGTGGCTTACGGACGATACGGTTCCCAGTTTTAAAATAGTCGCATATGATTTGTAACATCTGACGTCTTGGCCGACAATACCAAGATCTCGGAAAATGGGTTGGTCGACTGACGGCCGACTAGCACCGCGCGCGCTCATTGGTCTAATGAAATAGCGCGCGCTTCCCCGGTTTCCTGTTACACGCTTCCGTCCCTTTTCACGAAATCACTCTCACAGGTTGCAGGAAAGCGAGAGAAATGACGTTACACATCAAAAATGGGCTGAAATATTTATTATTTGTTATGAAAATTAAAGTTATATTTATAGGTGTAAACTATTTCATTGATTTATAATTTTGGGAAATAATTGATGATTAAACGATCTTACCTGTAAGTGAAGTTCTATCCCAATTATATGAGGGTATTGGATACCACCCATGCGATTAATGTAGCTGAGGTAATGCTGTGGTACTATCGAAACGTAATAGAATGGAACAGTTACTTATGTCGCGTGCAACACATACTTCCAGCAGCTCTAAATAGTTGATATGGAATTCCAACTCAGTTGACTTCCATTTACCGTTAACTCTTTCCTTATCGCAAAATGCGGCCCAGCCATATCTGGAGGTGTTTGTAAAAATTTCTAGTTGAAACTCGCAAGTGATGAGATGTCGAAAAAATGTTCTGAAACCACCATTCCAGATCCGGCAGTACCTACTACAGGCGAAGGACTAAATTTAGATTTGTTTACAAGCTGTTCTATGTTTTTTTTAATATATCAATGTCTATAGTCCTCCATTTTAAAATGATTTTGATTACGAATTTATTTAACAATTTTAAGTTTAAAATAAATCGATTTCCGCTTTTTGATTTGTTGTCGATCGCTACAGACAAATTATCTCCATGTTCTTCATTCGTAAACGCGTTAGAGGGTACAACATGTTGATAAACTTTTTTAGAAAATGGTATCGTGTAGCCATTTTTAATCCAATCCAAGATTGTACTATTACTAGTGATGTTTATCCAACAATTGTAAAAGTATTGTAAACGACCTGCGTGTACCTGTATCGCTAGCGTCGAGTCTGGGCACGGTACTTGCCATGGCTGGGAGAAGCTCGAGGTCGGCTGTGGCTGCTCGTGGATATCCTCCTCGCCCTGCTCGCCGAGACATAGCGAGGGTCTAGTTTCCCGAAAACCGAGTCCTCGCTGTCGATGGTCCCGCTGTGGGTGCGGGTAAAGACGTCGCCCTTTGAGTGGATTTTTTAATCAGTGATCCTTGTCGCTCAATAGCTTTAGAAGCTCATGGTTTCCGAGAGCTTTTTTCCGAAAAGCGTCTCGTCTCTTTCGTGGTGTTTTATAAGTGGCATTAAAGACTTGCCCAGACAGGGAGTTGAGTTTTGTCCTCACCTGAGTTTCGGTATAATGTAGGTCGGTCAGGATCCTACAGCAATAAGAAAGAATCTTAATAGCCTGAACTTTCTCATCTCCTAGAAGAAGCTGGGTAATAGCTTTACTAACCGCGCTCATACCGAGCCCTGAGTTAATTATAATTTCTGAGACCGCAGCCTTAATTTCCGGATTCAAAGTAGGCGCCTTAAGGAGTTTGCAGTTCTCCGGTATCTGATACTCTTTAAGTATTTTTTCCTTGAGGTCCTTGGCAAGTCCTTTTTTTAAATAAAGGATGCGTATGTTTTCGCCGTAATTCGGCTGTTCATCCGTGGTATCGCCTAGCGCTGATGGCAATTCCGGATCGAACTGCGGAGAATCATCCTGCGCTAGTTGAATCGGCGCCTCTGGAGTAAGTAAGTACCTAAGTAAATTTTATTTGTTTAAACATGGTGAACATTGCATGCAGGATAAATAAAATAAATAAATAAATAAATATTTATTCAGTATTAAAATTCGTAAAATATTAACATAAATTCTTGAAATAATTTACAAAGGTATTATAATGTTAGATGCCTATACTAGGATAAACCTGTATCACAGGCGGCATGAGCTGTCACTTTAATGGTGATTGAAGGACAATAAAATTCTTAACAATATTTAACATTAGAAGTCTTGATGTAATGACAAAATGTAATTACCTAATTCATTATTTTATACCTAGTGTACGGTGAAACCATACACTACCGACGACTAAGCATTTTTACATAACTTTATTAATGAATATCAATTGAGCAATTAGTACTCGATAAGCGGTCATCGCGTGTGCTCGATCGCTCCTTTATATTATAGCCTTTGGTCCGTTAAATACAGTTATTTTTTACCTTACAACGCAGCAGTATCATTGACTATCTTCCAACCTTCTACATGGTCCTTCGAGCTATCGGTCGGGACCTCGCGAGTTTTAGTATTCGTTTTTCTTTGGGGAGTTACGGGTATTTAGAATCTTGTGAGTGATCTCGTTCGGAAATCAGCATATCGGATAACAGTGATACGTGTGAACTGTGGACATAGTTTCGCAACCGCAGAACTTTAGCAAAGTATTTGTAGCAAAACCCTATAGCAGCACAGGGTTGAGTTGCAATACTAGTAAACACGAGCAACGTTCCCGAGCATCCCGAGCAACGGAACATCAGCGCTTCAAGCACGAAGCAAACAGCATCCGGATTAGCAAGCAGCATATCGGTATCTTCAGCAGCAGGACGACAGAGTCCAGTTATAGCAGAGCATAGCAGCACTCGGAGTGCGACAACAGCAAACCAGCGGCAGTCAAACGCCAGGCTTTCTCAAGTAAGATCTTTCCTTTTTTACTTCAAAAACTTACTAGCAGCACAATGGAGGATCTTTACTATCAACAAATTGAACTTAGCGAATTAATCCGGAAAATACCGATAAATATAAAAAAGGAAAGCGCCGATAGGAAATCTGATGACTATTTTAAACGGCGATTAGAGATGTTAGAGAAGTATTGGTCAGATTATCAGAATAATCACTTAGCTATGTGTGAATATGAGATTAAAGATCATACTAACTTACTTTATAAACTCAGAGCATGAAAAGGTTAGCAAGCATTATACAGCCGCCAAATTTCTAATCAGCGAACAACGCATGCTGTTATCAAGCAAGCTTACGCCTTTGAGAACCGTTAGGAGTACTCAAGCGACACAAGAGGAGCAAAAAGAAGCCGAGCAAGAAGCAGGGCCATCGGGTTATGAGCAGCCAAGAAAAGTCAGCAGTTTACGTACCATGGAGTCAAGAGGCTCAACTAGCAAATTAGATGACATGATACGTAAACAAGCAGCGAATTTTAAAGCGTTCAAAAGATCAGCGGGTTTTATAGACCTAGACTCCATGTCGGAAAAGTGGGAAATGGAGGACGCTCTACGAACTCTACAAGCACGCTGGTCACAAATTGACTGTCTTCATTGGGAGATTGATAGCGAGATAGGTGGAGAGGACGATGATTACGAGGCAGCTTATACACAGCATGAGCGATCATATATCAACCTAAAGAAAATGATCAACAAAAAGCTTTGGAGTGTATCACATAGAGAGCACTCCACACCGAAAATGGATATCCCTGTATTTTCGGGAAATTATCAGCATTGGACGTCATTCAAGGACCTCTTTACCGAAGCTATTCACAGGAACCTTACCTTGTCACAAGCACAAAAAATGCAATTTTTGAAAGGAAAGGTCACGGGCGAGGCAGTACGACTCATTCAGCATCTTCCCATAAGTTCCAGTAACTATGATACCTGTTGGGAAATCTTAAACCATCGGTATAATAATAAAAAGCTCATCTTTACATCAATCATAACTACTATGCTAGGTTTATCTAATATGCAACATCAAACAGTAGGACATATTAAAAAACTGCATGACGTAGCGTTAGAAAGCTTACATGCCATACGGAACTTAGGGGTTGATATCAGCACCTGGGATCCGCTTCTCGTGCATTTGTTGTCACAGAAGCTTGACAATGAAACCTACGGAGATTACATAGACTCCCTAAAAAATTCAAGAGAGCTACCGGTTTTGCAGGATTTTTTGGACTACTTAGAAAGTAAATTCACGAGCCTGGAAACATCCCGTAGAAAGCAAGATCAAGCATCACCGAAATCAAACAATCATACAAATAACGATCTTCCTGAAAATCAAAAAGCAAGACGACATTACTTTGCCAATAAATTTAACAAGCCGCAGTTAAAAGCCTTACACGTGTCGACCATCCAATGTCAATTTTGCGGTCAACAACATGCCATGTTCAATTGCGAAAAATTTTTGCAGTTGCCTAATGAAGCAAAATTGAAAACAGCCGCAAAACTAAAATTATGCCAAAATTGTTTATTTGACCATAATGGCAAGCAATGCATTTCCGTTAGGCGATGTCGCAAATGTGACGGAAATCACCACTCCGTTTTACATGACGCCTGCTCAAAAAATATATCGCAATCGAATAGCGTTGTAACAACAACAGCTGACCCAAATCCGCAAGACAATGTCGCAATGACTGCGCATGTGTCACAAAATGTTCCAGGAACAAATTAAGTTTTGTTAGCAACAGCCTTGATTAAAGTCGCAGCGATTGATGGATCTTATCATATCTTAAGGGCCCTCATTGACCCTGGGTCACAAGTTTCTCTGATAAGAGAAAGTGCAGCAAAGAAGTTAGGATTACGAAAATCAAAATTTAACGGGTTGGTATTCGGAGTAGGGGAAGTCGAAAGCAACTGTAACGGTGTGGTCACACTAAGCTGTTTTTCTACACATAACGACTTTTCGTTTACCACCGACGTACTTATCATGAGCAACCTACTAAAAGATATCCCATATAAATCCTTTGACACATCGAATTGGCCCTACATCGAAAATCTTAAGCTAGCTGATCCATATTTTAACCATAGCCGTCCAGTGGACTTATTACTAAGCGCTCAAGTGAATGGCTTGATATTATTAGGAGGATTGATCAAAGGAGAGAGCTTATCGCAACCAGTGTTACAAGAAACACAGCTTGGGTGGATCATTTACGGCGGTGGCCAAATGTCATCACTTCAATGTAACGTTGTTATGAATAATATTCACGATATTCAGCAGTTTTGGGAGATCGAGGATATAAGCGAAAATTCGAACTTATCGTTGGAAGATCAAGAATGTGTCGACTTCTATTCATCGACAACAAAACGTCGTGAAGACGGGCGGTACGAAGTAAGATTGCCACTAAAAGCTGATATAAATGAAAAACTGGGTTCATCGAAACAGATGGCCATAGCACAGTTCCAAAATATGGAACGAAAATTTAGCAAACAACCCATTTTAGCAGAACAATACAAAGCATTCATTAGTGAGTACATTGCCTTAGGACATATGGTGCCTAGTAACAGCCAACATAACAAACAAGCGCTATCATGTTACTTACCGCACCATTCCGTGCAACGAGCAGAATCAGCAACTACGAAGCTACGGGTAGTGTTCAACGCGTCAGCAAGGACGTCGAGTGGGTATAGTGTGAATGACCTGATGAATAAAGGCCCAAATTTACAACAAGACCTACAAGAATTGATTTTGAAGTGGCGTCAATATCGTTTTGCTTATACATCGGATATCGAGAAGATGTACCGGCAGATATTGATGAGCGAAGAAGATCAGCAATATCAGCAAATCGTATGGAGATACTTATGCATCAGATCAACCTTTGCAAACGTACAACCTTACCACCGTCACATACGGAACTAAATCAGCACCATTTCTAATTTTCTAGCCATGATGACTCTAAAACGTCTGGCCTCGGATGAACGAAGAAACTTTCCGGAAGCTGCGAAGATACTAGAAGAGTCATTTTATATGGATGACCTGGTCCATGGGTCACACTCCATCGAAACAGGAAAGCAGCTTATCGATGATCTCAACAGATTATTGAAATCAGGAGGTTTTACACTAAGAAAATGGTCCGCAAATCATTCAGAACTCCTTCGAAATATAGAAAAGAGCAACAGCAGCAACGGCGACATAATATTTAACTTTAAATCAGAAACTACATCAAAAACATTAGGTCTTCGTTGGAATTCTTGTAATGACATGTTTACTTTCAACTAGGTACAACATAGCTAATCCAAACGCAAAAGTAACTAAACGACTACTTTTATCGGAAATATCAAAAGTATTCGACCCGTTGGGATGGTTGTCACCACTCACAACAAAGCTAAAGCTGATATTCCAAAAGCTGTTGTTAAATAAAATGCATTGGGATGAAGAAGTTCCTGTAAACATCAAAGCAGAATGGGTAGCGATTCAAGCGGACATGGTATACTTAAATCAATGCAAAATACCGCGCTGGATAGGGTATCGACCTAATGACGTCATAGAACTGCATGGTTATTGTGACGCATCGACTAAAGCCTATGCAGCAGTAATTTACGCACGATTACGGAAAGAAAATGGAACATCAGTCGTACTAGTTGTTGATAAGGCTCGATTAGTACCTGTTTCTAAGAGCATATCTTTGCCGAGATTAGAATTAAACGGGACGAATTTTGTGGGCGCTAATAGAATGCTACAGGAAAGCTATCACGACTTCAAAAATATATAATGATCCTGACTTTTTCGCGCAGCTAGCAGATTTAAATATAGAATGGCACTTCAATGCCCCATCTTGGCCTAGTGCCGGGGGTCTATGGGAGCGAGCCATTAGAAGCTTAAAACATCACCTCAAGCGAGTAATAGGAGAACAGAAACTAACCTTCGAAGAGTTCAGCACCATTTTAGCGCAGGTGGAGGCTTGTTTGAACTCAAGGCCTTTATGTGCCTTATCGGAAGATATCGAAGATTTGAATGTTCTGACTCCGGCTCACTTCTTGGACGGAAGGAGCGGAACTGTCATAATTGAAACTGAAACAGATGCTCGAACTAGATGGTATTTATCAGCTAAAATAGTAAATGACATATGGAAGAAATGGAGAGCGGAGTATCTGACTCAGTTATCTGTAAGAAGCAAATGGCGAAGCATTGAGCGGAATATTACCATCAATGATTTAGTGACCATCCAGGACGACAATCTGCCACCTGGAAAATGGATGATGGGCAGAATAATAGCAACTCATCCAGGTCAAGATGGATTAGTTCGGGTAGTAACTCTAAAAACAAAAAGCGGAATAATTAAAAGGCCGGTTGTGAAACTGTCAATGTTGCCGATACCACCAGCTACAAGTAATACGGTAGAGGAAAACGTTAATCAAGCAAACAACGTCACCTCGCAAGACCCTGACGTGCGGATTAGAAGCAACAAAATTAAATCAAACTTTATATCGTTAGCAATATCGTTAGTCTTTTTTATTTCATTGATAACATCGTCTCAAGCAGCTTTTAACATATCAGCGTTGCCTAGCAACAATTCGCTGTATTTTGAGTCAGTAGATAACATGCAAGTTATTCGAGACAAATGGAATCTGATTGTTTATTATGATATGAGCCCTTATTGGGAAGGAAATACTGCCGCCACGAAGTTCTTGGACTATTTACAAAGGCTCTGTGCATCCCTAAACGACAAGAGTCACTGTAATATGATAACGCTTCAATTAAATCACGACTTCAAAGAAATACAGCACTATAATCAACTTATGATTAATCAGCACTTTGATGTGCGCACCAGACAGCGTCGCGGACTCATTAACGGTATCGGTTACGTGGCCAATAGCTTGTTCGGAGTATTAGATGAACGATTCGCCGAACAGTACAAAAAGGATATACAGCTTGTAAAACAAAACGAGCAGCATCTTAATAAATTATTAAAAAATCAGACCTCTATCATTGAGGCTGAATACAACGTTTTAAAAAGAACCGAGCAAACTATCCAATTTCAACATAAAACAATAAACAAACACTTGAATCAATTGGATAATGCTGCCTTTACTATTAAGCAAGAAGTTGAAGGTTTAGCTAAAACGCAAGACTTTGCTCTGTCGGCAGTCACAACTATCAACTTGCTTCAAAACCTCAAAAGGATCCAGGATACTCTGTTAGATATCATCACGGATATTTACCATGGGAAATTCAACGCTCACCTGTTAACTCCAGCTCAGTTACAGCGTGAGTTACAGTTCACTTCTGGACAACTAACAAAGGATACTACCCTGCCCGTGGACAATCTACAATCCGACCTAAAACATGTTTACAGTATGCTTAAGGTAAAAGCGAGAATGATGGAAGAATACTTCATATTTGAGATTACTTTTCCATTGACCAGCAGAGACAGCTACAAGATTTATAAAATCATACCAGTTCCTCAGCAGGTTCAAAATGATATGATTAGCGTACTACCAGTTGCGGAGTTCGTGGCTATTAGTTTGAAGAAAGACGCTTTCTTCACAATTTCATTTATGGAGCTCCAATCATGCCTGCATAATGATCAGTCATATTTGTGCCAAGCTAACAAACCAATTAATCACTTAAGCATCGATGAAAAATTCTGCAAACTGGATAGTAAATTAAAACAATGCGTTGTAATTAAATCCCCTTGCCAAGACAGGTGGCTTGAACTAAATGATCCATCGAGTTACATGTATTTTTGCTGCAATACCTAATCAGTGAGGATTATATGTCAAGATCAAGTTTCCTTTAAACAGGTGACTGGAGTCGGAATTATTAACCTAGGTCCGAAATGCGTAATAAAAAGTAAAGATTTTACTTTGTATTCTCATGCCCTATCATCAAACACAATAAAATCAAATTCTGAAATTCCGACCCCTCGAATAGCAGAATTAAATCATATTGTTAATATATCACTATCTCACTACATCGCATACGAAGATCCACTGAACAGTACATTATTGGATCTGGGAGAACAAATAGAACAACTGAAGTCTGCCAATACTAACTTACCAGATAACACTCTGTCTGCACATGACATTCATCAGTACATTATTTGTTACGGCTTGCTGGGTGTAGCCGTTTTATTGGCGTCATACTTTTTATGGAGATGGTGCCGTGCAGTGTCTTCAGTGGAACTACTATCACAAAGTGTGACAAATAGTGTTGTGTTCTCGCGAAAGCAGAGTACGGCTGACCGTCAGCCCAGTGAAGTGAATATGACTAGTGAGGACACTAACCCTAAACGAGACGTATCTACGTCACCTATGCCTAAAACATGTCGCTTTAGATTAGAAGATGTGTAACTTTTGGTCCGGGAGCATGTACGGTGAAACCATACACTACCGACGACTAAGCATTTTTACATAACTTTATTAATGAATATCAATTGAGCAATTAGTACTCGATAAGCGGTCATCGCGTGTGCTCCCTCGCTCCTTTATATTATAGCCTTTGGTCCGTTAAATACAGTTATTTTTTACCTTACAACGCAGCAGTATCATTGACTATCTTCCAACCTTCTACACCTAGTTTACTTAAATACTATTTACCTTAAAGATAAAAATAACAAAAAGTCTTAAATACATCATTTCTTATTTAGTTTGCATAAAAAAGATTCTTGCACTTTATAACCTAGTTAACACACAAGATATGATTCAGCGTCAGCAGAATTGCCAGTGGGTTAAAGTCAATGTTGCACAAAATTTAATAACGGTCGAGGCTATGTGTGTATTCGTTTTTATTGCGGGCGATTAATGTGCTTAGAAATCAACAAAAACGACGATTTGTAGGCAAGTGCAGTGTTTTGTTGAGTCAGCAGCAGGCATTAAATACGGAAGTCTAGCCTTGAGTATGACGCTCTAGGCGCCCTCGTAGTCGATAGAATTGATGTACCTGTACTCCTGTAGAAATAGACGTGATGATAGCAAACTGATAGTACATACATCGAAAACTGCACTTATGCGCAAGAGTGTTTTTTGCATGGCACCAATTGTCTACAACAAATTGCCCAAAAGTTGGAAAGAGCAACCTATACCTAAATTTAAACAAACAATGAAATTGTTTTTGGCACAAAAAGCATATTATAGCATTACAGAATTTTTAAACGACTCATGGTGACTATTATAAATAAATATAATTAAGATTGTAGTATTATGGTCATGCCTATATTGTGAATTTTATAATAATAATAATTGAATGCCTGTTATACTTAGTAATATAAATCTTCATTGTGATAGTTGTAATCTGTAATATTGGACAAGGAAAATAAATAATTGATAATGTAAATGATTGAATATAAAAAATTATGATATGTAATGACTGATATTTAATGTATTTAAAGAGTAATATTTAAAAATCATTAATTCAATAATAATAATTGTGTGTACCTACCTAAGATATTTGCACGCCATGAGATATGGCAGGCATGTCGTGAGCCGCTCTTATTTAAGATCTTGCATGCATGTATTATTTTAATTCTGTATGTATACACATGTTTGAGCAAATAAAATTTCTTATTCTTATTCCGCTATTTTCCTAGCAGGGCAATCTGCGTCTCCCGTTTTGTGGTTATTGGGCTTTTTAAAGCGTGAGCAAGTTGCACATTTCGGTGTGTCAGCTTTCTTCGCGCATTCTGACATCGAGTGTCCTTCTTCTCCGCAGTGACCACACGTAGATTTCAGCTCTCTGCATGTTTTTGCTGCATGAACATATTCTTGGCATTTGTAGCATCTAGTAACCAGGGTGAAGTCCCTGACAGGGCAGGAGGTCCAATTTATAAAAAGCCTTGTTTGGGTTAATAGGGCTTTACGTATATTTGCTGTGACTTCAATGACGTAGTTACAGGTCTTCGCATCTTTCTTCCCAGATTTGTGGCTTAATTTAACCATGCTCAAAAATTAGTCCATAGGCGTTGCTGGAAACTTGTCGGCTACGTTCTGGTCGTAAATGCACCTGAAGACTTCAGTCTCAGTCAAAGTAGTCGGCACACCTACAACCACGATTCGTGGTTTGCGCTTGTTGGGTTCGTCGGCGGTAAGTCCGGATGTAGAGAGCTGGACTGCGTGCTTGAGTTTATCAGCGTCGTGTTTCGTCTCTGTACTAATTATAACGCCTCCATTTTTGGTCTTGCGGACACCACGCACATGCATGCATTTGATCAGGACGAATTATTTTTGCACGAGGTCTTTCGTTTCGTCACTAGACTTTAATTTATCGTTGGGATAAATAGCTACGGAGCTTAAATTGTTCGGTCGAATGAAATCATTTGCTCCGTTCTTCACCATAGCGGCAAACGAAACATTTCTCGAACTAGAGTCCTTAATCGTCTGCTTGAGCTCCGAAATATGTTCCGTCAGATTTTGCTTTTCTTGAAGGGCATCAACTGCGTTATACGCGTGAATGACTTTCTGCTTTAGCGACTGATATAGGACTGCCATTTGTGAGGTTCCAGATCCTACTTTACGGCAAAGGGTTGATATTTTCATTTTCTGCTCCGAGTTGAGTTTACCATCCGCGGCAATAGAGCAAACTTCATTTAAGTGCTGTTCGATGGAGGACATCCATTTTTGAATCTCGGGCGTTGAAACAATATCAGCCGTGGCCGTCTCGAGGGCTGGATTTTGCGTCGTTGTTTTCAACGGCGAGGCGAAGGGGTTCACTGGCCCCCTTGGATTAAAGGGGCTGTTAGCCATTTTATATTTTTACGCGTTTACTATTTCGGGTCCATTATTCACTGAAACGACACACTAAGCAAAATTACAGTTGCATCACATTAGTAATGCAATAAAGGAGGTCACTATTATTAAAGTAGGTAATTATTAAATATTGCTAACGAGCACGTCTGTACACTGCGAACTGCTGTTAGATAGTCATGGGATACAGAAAAGTTCTATCATGTCATTTCAATGTTTTCTTGAACGTCATGAGATTCAACTGGAACGTGAAGCTGTATCGCCGTGATATCATCTTATATGTAAACGTTGTATCTTCAAATGTAAACTAACTGTCCAAGCGTTTTTTAAATTTTTTTTTTCTTGTTGTCGTGCAGTCGACCTCCAGGCATATTTTACACATCGTGCTATAACTTCGTGATACTTACCCTCAAAGTGATATCCTACACGCTAGCTTAGAGATGCTAATTTATTATTTTGAACCACATAAAAATAATATAAATGGCATCAAGTAGGTATACACAGTTTTTTAGATGGTTGTAACTCGTACACGAAATCACTTAATAAAAAATACATCATAACTAACCTTGGTTTTTCTCGAAATCCGACGAAGATGAATATATAATCACGCGCCTTCGTTTTTTGTTAGTACGTTCTTTGTCTTAATTTAATTTTCATAGTAACTAATTTAATTGTGAGCGCTACGCTTAGACATAATGAAAAAGTAATTACTGAATATAGGTATAAAGTATTGAAAAGACAAAAGAAAGAATGAGGAGCGCCGTTGCGGCGGGTCGGACGGAGCGCAAGCAGATAAGTTTTTCAATCTACCCTAATATTTTAATTAGTGCGAAGTTGCCAGTACAATGAAAATACTACATGTGTCTATTTCCTATTTATCTGAAGAATAAAACGTACCTACGTAATGTAAATAATGTCAACATAATGTAACATAAAAGATAACATTTGCAGGAAAGCCAGAGGAAAGATGTTACACATCAATAATAACACTGTGATGATTTATAACATAACCAATTGTTCGAGTTCTATGTGTTACCCCACATTTAATAAATAATTTGAAGGTAGATTGATGTTGATTTTGATATAGTCGGAGGTGAGCAGCACCGGCGACCATTCTGAATGGGAACGTTAGGCCTAACGCTTGTAAACATTATTTTCGTAACAAAAAGTTGTAACCTATTGATTAAAGCATTTCAGGAAATTGAAGGCTGTGTATAATTTGACCTGACGCCTCTAACAGTCAGAAGTGGTAAGAACTAAGAGTGTTGGAGAAAGTTCTCAGGTACGTTACTTGATTTATTATTTTCAAAACAACTCGCGGTAGTTATCATCATGTAGTTTTATGGTTGAAAATAAATATTTGGCATGCTAATGCATATTTCAAATAATTTTAAACAATTTGATGCGCCTTGTGATTAATTTATTTACTAGTAAAAAGAACTGCATCTTTATGCAATAAGTTTAGTACACCGATGTCCGACAAAATGTGTGGCGTGGGTACCTGTCTTTAAGCAGAAATAAAAGTAGGTCATCGCGCGGTTTGTTTATGTCTGAGCTGAATGGAGAAAATTGCGATATCAACTCTTGTTGAGAAAATATTATAAGTACCTAGGTCAATATTACCACGAAAATAGGTAGCTATTAAATGTTTGTTTGTAAAAAAAAAAAAAAAAAAGTGTACGTGCGTATGACATTATCTATCTACGTACCAAGGTAAAGGTAATAATACTTTATCATTATGATATCAATCACTCGTCAATGTTTTGGTAATGTTTACGAGTATGTACCACGTACTTACCTACTTACGATTCGTAAGTACGTATGTATAATTAAATCTGATCATGAAGATCGCCGATATTTTAAAATAATGTGGACATCATACTATTCGATATTCGTGGATTATTTATGAGTAGGTATTATCAGAAACAATAATTAATACGAATTCACAGGAAATTTTATGTTTTGGTTGATTAACGTGTCACGTCACGTACTAACCATAGAAATATATATAACACGGCGGGGTATCTATCCTGTGCCGTGTCTAACCAGTCTCCGGTTTAATTCTTCGTTGATAGTAGAATAGGTAGGTAGTTGGTTTTCAATCACACACAACTCTTAACTCAAACTCAAAGCATTTATTTCAATTATAACATTTACAGTCACTTTTGAGTTATCACACTTATCACTTATCAAGGAGTCATTCAGTTTGAGTTATTTTTTGAAGCTAGTCGCCCATTCCAAATGAAGTAGGTTCCTGATGGAGAAGAACGGGCAAGAAACTCCATGGACACTCTTTTAAATCAAAACATTATGGTACAGAGGTTATTTGTTCAACAATTACAATCACAGTTCTTTCTAACACAACTTTTCTTTTCATGTTTATTTCCAACGCCCGCCATTCGGTACGCCTCGCTTTTGTCAAAGTCCGGCGACATACCCCGAATTTCAATACAATATCTTATTACTAAGTTTGTTCAATAAAACTTACAAACAATGCTAAATGCTTATCAGTTAATTCTTTTATAATTAAACAATGCTAATATTCACAAATACAAAGGTTATTCAGATTAAAGTTGAATTAGAAGCTTCATTACTTTCTACCACTTTTCTATTGCTCCTTTGACAACACTTCCTGTGGTTCAAGGAATTTAATCAAACAACAGGTATTCACTAGTAAATTGCATTGTAAAATAATCTTATTACTTTATAGTTGGTTTTCTATTATTGAAACTTATTTAGTTCTTGTATTAAATTATTACATTCGGTTATTGATCATAATATTCGGAAACCGCGCCATCTTAGGTACCGCGCTGTCATAAACAAATTTACTATGTCAAATGACCACTTGTTAATATGACTAAAAACCCATAAATCATTAAATAAATGTTCCCTTTTAATTTTAACTTTAGTTTATTGCCCCAACATCGAAGTTAGTAAATTTCTCTTCCAGTTGACCCACAGTATATTGACTGGGTTCACAAAGTTGGTAATAGATGGCGTTCGATTGCAAACGAATCAATAATGTTCACAGATGCACGCAAATGGCTGTAACAGTATTCCACAGTTACCCATAGAGGGCAGGATCAAAGACTTTATGGTGAATAACAATTATAATAAGTAGTTACGCATAAGATTATGTTATAATCTTTACAGGTAGACGCTTTCGCGGCGACATATATCATCTATGGTACTAACGCACTCATTAAATTAATATGAGGTGCTGATATTTGGTTATTTATCTTTATGCGTCATATGGATGACTTTACATCCCATCACGAAACTATTGCTGCCAGCTGGACGTGTTTTTGGATGGTTATTTGATTTGAAATCTTTGTAATTGTTCATGCGTTCGACGATTCTGTAACTTAGCAGATACGAGTCGACATGGTTTATTTTCTATGTGCATTACTATAGGTACGGAAGTGAAACAGCTGCCGATAGCTGTGCTAAGTGTGGACACGGTGCAAAATTACTAATAATTGTTTGTATGTTTCTCTTTTCCTTACTAATACCTATCACACGATACTAACTTAAACTACATCGCCACTCCACTATGGGATAAATAAAAAAAAAAAAAAAAAAAATAAACGCTGTTATTTGTTATTAAATATTTATTTAATGTTATTATAGTCTCCGCCTTTAAACATAGTTCTGCACAATGGCTTCCAGTGATAGGTCTGATTATACTCCGCCTTTGGAACCGAATAGACGTAGTAGATCATCACGGAATCCTGAGCGTATCCAGGAGCCTAGTAGGAATAAACGTTCCACAACAAGGGCTAATCAAAGACAACGGAAACGTGATACTTATCGCAACAGATCTCGTCGCAGAACGGCATCTTATTCCTCGTCCTCGTCATCATATCGGCGTCATAGGAGTAGTAGTACAAATTCAGAAAGCAGTCAGTCAGATTATCATACGCGATTTAGACGCAGGTCTCGTTCTGCTCGACGCAACAAGCGTCACAGTCGTAAATCTGTATCATCGCGTAATGACAGTGATGATACCAGCACTACCGGTTCTGAACACAAAAACCGATATCAGCGAAAACGGGATTCGTCCAATCGCTCTGATAATTCGTCATTCGTTAAACGAAAACGATCCAGTTCAAGAACTCGTTCGCACTGGAAACAAAGACGATCCAGTACGCACAAAGAGGACTACTTTCTAAAAAGATTTTCTAAAATAATTAAAGGCAATCGTTTTGAAGGATCGCAAAATGTAATCTCAGAATTCGATCCTGACGCACATTCTCAAACGGCAGAAGACTGGATTCGTAAGGTGAACGAGACAGCAAGAATCTATGGGTGGACAGAAAGGCAAATTATCTATTATGCTATACCGAAACTTTCTGGCCATGCAAAGAAATGGTACCAAGGTAGGAGTACCATTGATTTGAGCTGGAAACAATGGCAACGAAAGATTATAAAAACTTTCCCAGACGATCGCAACTACGCCGACCGTCTGACGGAAATGCTTAGCAGAAGAAGTAGGAGAGAGGAATCGCTGGAGGAATATTTCCATGAGAAGGCTAGGTTTGTGAAAATGTGCGGCATTAAAGGGAGAAACGCCGTTGATTGCATAATTAGTGGTATCTTTGACAATGGAGTAAGATTAAACGCCCAAGGAGCTAGTTTTAAGAGGACATCGGACTTGCTAAAATATTTACGCCGAATATCAAAACGAAATCTCATCTCAAAGAGAGACCCCTTATTACTTAAACCGGAATTGCAACATTTAAAGAACTCGGACACTAATCGTAGCAACTTGTCAAATAAATCCATACTCACAACTTCCCGGACAAGGTCTAGGTCCTTTCAATGTTATAATTGTGGTGATACTGGGCATACGGCTCGTAACTGCAATAAACCATTAAAAAGATGTGACAAGTGTTCACGGCTGGGACATATGACACAAAATTGTGAGCTGATAGGTTCTCGACCAAAAACTGATCAAACACAAGAAAATACGAATAATAAACCTACACAAAACGTTTTACAAATAACAACAAACGAAAAGTCAAATAGTAAGTATTTTAAAACCATTTCTGTTAATGGCATATATGCCTCAGCGTATGTAGACTTCGGAAGTCAATGTACTTTAGTACGAGAATCGGTTGTAAAAGATCTTAATGTAGTTCCAAATAAGATGGCACTTCCTATTATTAAGGGATTCTGCTTTGGAAGTGTCGTACCAATTGCTAGGATATTTGTGACTGTTGTCGTAGATGCGGTTCAAGCAGATATAGAAGCATTTATAGTACCAGATCATTTACTTAAGACGGATGTTCTTATTGGGCAGTCTTTAACAGAGCTGCCCACTGTTACCGTTCATAAGACTAGCACTAAACTAGTCCTTTATTGTGATGATTCTGATATACAGAGAATAGATGTTTATAATACTAATGACATTTCAATCAGAAGGATACAGGATATAGATGTACATACACAAGATAAGTTTTCAGGACCATTATTTGTTCGAGGCAATGCATGCATGAAACCTGGTAATGAATACATTCTATTGCAAGGTGTCTACCAATTTATTAATGGTCGAAGTCGATGTATAATCATGAATTTGTCAGAAAATCCAATAAATCTCACCAATTCCAAATTATTATCACGAGCAATAAAATTAAACAATCTAGGGCAATTTACATCATCATATGAACCCTTGGATGTGAATTCTATTCATCTTAATACCGGGTTGTCTGACAATTGTCATAAATCCGACACCATAAAGGAACTTATTACTTTAGATATGTTAAATATTGGCCCCAAAGTAACTGAGACTGAAAAGAATCAGTTATTAGACCTCCTGAACAACTTTAGGGACTGCTTTGCATTTAATATGCAGGAACTTGGACTGACTCATATAGCCGAAATGACACTACGTCTCAACGATGATACGCCTGTGATGTATAGACCTTATAGACTCCCTTTTAGTGAGCGCGCAAAGGTACGGGAAATGATAGGCGATATGTTGGCTGACAATATTATAAGAGAATCACAGTCGGCTTATGCCAGTCCAATTGTATTGGTTAAAAAAAAAACAATGATTACAGACTTTGCGTAGATTATAGGGCACTAAATAAAAAAACAATAAAGGATAGCTATCCAATGCCGGTCATTGACGACCAGCTCGATCGGCTTAGCGGCAAATCATATTTCACAAGCTTAGATTTGGCATCTGGTTATCATCAAATTCGTATAGCTGAGGAGTCACGTCACGTAACAGCTTTCGTGACTCCTGATGGCCACTATGAGTATATGAGGATGCCATTTGGTCTTGTCAATGCCCCTGCAGTATTTCAAAGTATGATCAATAAAGCACTGGGAGCCCATCGATTTGAGCTGGCTATTCCATATTTAGATGATTTACTATCAACAGGTAGTTCATTTGACGAGGCATTCGGTAAACTAAAAGCTATCTTGCACCTTTTACGTAATGCCAATCTGACCCTTAATCTAAAAAAGTGTTTCTTCTTCCAATCGGATATAGAGTATCTTGGGTACGAGATTTCCGAAGCTGGTCTTAAACCTGGCAGTAACAAAATAAGGGCCGTTTCTGAGTTCTCAAAACCTACAAATGTACATCAAGTTCGTCAATTTATTGGTTTAGCCAGTTACTTTCGGCGTTTTGTATTTAATTTCGCTTCCATTGCGAGACCACTTACGCGACTTACAACGGACTTCGCCGTCGGACGTTAAACATAGTAGACGTGTGTCGTTTGTTCGTGCTCTAAATTCTGTAATTGGTCGATTATAGTTAAATTGATTTCCTTGTCACTCTTTACTTGAGCTTACCTGAGGGCTACTCCCACTGGGTGGTCCTAGAGGGAGATATAAATAATAGTGCTGTTGACACTTTAAAGTGAAATCGAAAAAGTGGTTGTGATTCGCTGGGATCGAACCGTCGCCTCGGAGAGGTGTGACCGGACTGCTTACTCATCGCGCCATCGACACAGTACATACAAGCTGCGAAACAACGGTGTGCTACGTGCAACTGACGTCACCGCTGCTACGGCTTCACAGCACCCGCCGCTACGACACTAGCGTGTGCTACGAGCTGACTACGAGAACTGTATCGGCTACGAAACCGGCATTAGGTTGCGACTCGGTGAGTCTGTGTACAAGTTTAAAATTTCACACAACTTATTAATTCTATTGATAGTAATAATGGCGGGTGTTCAACGCACTCCACCCAATACGCCTAGAGCACAGATTGGCAACTTAAGCCAGGCAGAATCACGGTCGGAACCCGATGTCACTACGGCGGGTATTGCATGTGAATTTGTGAACACTAACAGGTACAAACGTCAACGTAAAAACAACTCGCCGCAAAGCGATTTGGGTGAAATAAGCTCACAGGAACTGCATGACACACTAGCAAAATGGAAAGAGGAGCAGAATAGTAGTATTGCAAAACTGCTAGCTGACCAAACAACCCTAATAGCGAAGTTGTCAACGGATATAGGAGATATCAAGAACCAAAACAAACAGATACAGGCATCAAACTCCGAAATTTGTAAGTCTAACGCAGGTATTGTTCAATCAATAGAATTTATAAATAAACAATTTGAAGACATGAAGGCAGAAGTTGAAATCTTGAGAAAGGAGAGACGTGAACAACAGAAGTACATCGAAACTCTAGAGCAGAAAATACTAGATCTGCAGCACACATCCAGATCTTCTGGCATTGAATTGCGCAACATCCCGCAAGAAAGTACTGAATCTAGCACCAGCCTCATTAAAACGGTGCGTAACATAGGTGCAGCTGTTGGAGTAAACATAGCTGAAACTGAATTGCGCGATATTTATCGTCTTCCACGAAAATCTACCTCTTCAACTGCTCCACGGCCAATAATTGCAGAATTCACTACCGTGCAAGCTAAACAGACACTCTTGATGGCTGTGCGCTCGTTCAACAAAAGTAAAGGAAAGGCCGACAAATTAAACACCACAGTCATGGGTATACCTGGAGATCGTCAACCAGTGTACATTTCTGAACATCTACCAGCTACTACTAAAAAACTGTTCTACCTAGCCAGAGAGTTTGCTAGCAAAAATGGTTACAAGTTTTGTTGGATCTCTAACGGCAATATATTTCTGCGAAGGATAGAGGGCGACAAGCAAATTATTGTTAGCTCTGAAAAATGTCTCATTGTCACAGGAAACCAAAATCAGAATATCAAGTGACTAATTCAATCTTTTAAATTGTTTCTTGTTATCTTATTTAGTTTATTTTTAATCAGAATTTTCAAACAACCTTGCACAACAAACCATGTATACCCAACAAATTTACACATAAATACCTCACATACAACAAAATATACCGCACTAACTTTACAAATAATAATCGACACACACAACGTCAACATACTGTATCTCATCACCTCACACTCTAAGGCAAAATGCACATTTCAATCTTTTAAATTATATCTTGTTTTTTTATTTAGCTTATTTTTAATTAGAGTTTTCAAATCACTTTGTACACCAAACCACGTATACCCAACAAATTTACACATAAATACCTATCATACAACAAAATATCCCACACTAACTTTGCAAATAGTAATCTACACCTACAATTATATCATACTGTATCTGATCACCACACACTCAAAGGCAAAATGTATTTATCAAACTGCTGCGAAATACATCATTATATTATCAATAATTCATACAATGTTGACTAAAAATAATTTGGTTAATAAATCCATAAACACCGTAATAATAGTTACTACCAAGTTTCATTTACCTGACCATTTAGACTTCGAGAATACAACTTTCCTACGACAGTCGATATCGTAAATATACCATTGAGATACCTATTCTTGTAATAATTCGATCATTTAATAAATAGCTCAATTGCAACTGAGATAGACAACAACGAAGCTGAGGTAAACTGTGTTCTCCTTGGGGAAACCAAACTATGTTCGCAGGTGATCAATTATGTTAAGCACGATAAAACATCTTTATCTATTCTTACTTTAAACATAAGAAGCATTCATTGCAATTTTGATCTATTTCTAGCGTTCGTTTCAGCACTGCAATTTCCAGTGGATATATTTGTTCTCACAGAGTGTTGGACTTCTGAGAATAATCCATCCCCATACCTCAACAATTATGACGTATTTTGGACTAAAAAAACAATTAACAAAAATGACGGTGTAGTTGTTTATGTACGGGAGGAAATAGGGGCGCGATCGTCTGAGCCGGTGTTCACTGAGGGTAACTGCCTTCTTATTAACATTTCCACTGATTACACGTTAGTATGTTCGTACCGACCGTCATGCTTCAAAAATGTCTCAAAATACATGAATGCACTTGACCAAGTACTCGGTAACATACCTACACACTAAAAACATTGTGTTTACGGGAGACATCAATATAAATATTTTTGATGACGCAGGTGGACCGGTTCAGAACTACCTAAATTTAATGGCTATGTATGGCTTGAGACAAGGTATAACAAAACCTACTAGGCTTAACAATTGCCTGGATCACTTCATGGTCAAATCATGCAACTCTTGGAAAACAATAGTGTTCGAACAGCAACTTACTGATCATTCCCCTATTTTACTTTATATCAGCGATACATCAGTAAATAAAAGAGTTACAAAGTACAAAAAAGTAATCATTAACCACGAGGAAATTAGTAAGGCTTTGCTTGAAGAAAAATGGGATAATTTATATAGTATTAGCGATGCCAACATAGCTGCCGAACTAGTAACTAATAGATTACTTCTGGTAATTGGTCAAAATACTCAAATAAAAATGGCAACAAAACGACACAATCCCCTAAAACCATGGATAACAAAAGGAGTTGTAAAATCAATAAGAAAGAGAGATAGACTTCACGCGCAACACAAAAAAACCCCTAGTGACGAAAGTATTAAACAGAAATACTTAAAATACAGAAACACGTGTAACAAACTGGTTAAAACCTTAAAAAGACAGTACTATCAAAAGAAGTTAGCAAAAAAAGGAGATATCAAAGAAACTTGGAAAACAATAAAGGAAGTGTGTAACTTTAACACCAAAAAAGAAATACCCCATGAACTTGTTAATATTCAAAACTCACCAGTAGATTCCCTTAACACGGTCAATGCGTACTTTACCACGATTGGGGCTACATTAGCGAGCAATATGTTGAATAAACTTAATAAAACAGAGCAGGACTTTGCAGCAACGGCAAAAATAAATAATACACCAGTAAACTCAATGTCCTTTGTTCCCACTGACCCACAAGAAGTAGCTACTATTGTGTTTGGTTTAAGGTCGCACTGCGCACCTGGATGGGACAAAATTTCCTCGGATACTCTTAAGCAAAATATCGCAGCACTGGCTTATCCTCTCTCCTACCTGTGTAATTTGTGTCTCGGAACTGGTACCTTTCCCACTATTTTTAAAAGAGCTATTGTGTGTCCAATTTACAAGTCTGGTTCTAAAGATGATCCGACTAACTATAGACCCATCTCACTACTGTCAACGCTATCTAAACTAGTTGAAAAGCTAGTAAACAAAAGATTAGTATCCTATTTAGAACACAACAAGTTATTAAATGAGAATCAGTCTGGTTTCAGAGAGGGTAAGTCTACTGAAGACGCAGTTATTAAGTTGACAACATCTTTGACTACACACATGGATAAAGGAGAACGATGTGTTGGAGTCTTTTTGGATCTCCAAAAAGCATTCGATACTGTTTCCCCAAAAATTCTCCTGGCGAGACTGGAGAATGTAGGCATACGTGGATTGGTATTGGAATGGTTTAGAGATTATCTATCGGACAGAAACCAGATAGTTCGAGTGGGTGACTTTGAGAGTAAAAGCTGCCACTGCTCATTTGGAGTTCCACAAGGTAGCACTCTTGGGCCCACCTTATTCTTAATATATATCAATGAATTATTTAATGTAACTTTGCACAATGTGGAGCTCTTTATGTTTGCAGATGACACTGTTCTAGTTTTTCACGGGAAGAACTGGGATAGCGTCCGCCAAGAGGCCGAGAACGGTTTAGCTAGCATAACGCAATGGCTCGAAAATAGTCTCCTCTCGCTGAATACCTCCAAAACAAAATTTATTTGTTTCAACAAATCCTTTTTAACAAATCCAGGCCCGAACTTCTCGCTAAAAATTCACATGTTTCCATGCAATCGTACCAGCAATCGGTTTAACTGTAGTTGCAGCTCACTGTCCCGAACCCCCTCTATTAAATACTTAGGCATAATTATTGATGAGAGGCTCGACTGGAGCACCCATACAATTGCGCTAGCTGGAAGGATTAGGAAAATGATTTATATATTTAAGAATTTACGCAGTGTGGCAACCCTCCAACTACTAATCCAAACATACCGCGCTTTATGCGAGTGCCTTTTTAGGTACTGTATCTGCGCCTGGGGGCATGCATACAAAAATCACCTTATCACGGTAGAAAGAGCGCAAAGAGCCGTACTAAAGGTGATCATGCGCCTACCCTATAGACACCCAACAGCTAATGTCTATGAAAGGGCAGATGTACTGACGGTGAGGAAGCTTTTTATACTAGAGATGCTGACAAGATACCATACATATACGGTACCTACCCTACCTATAACAAAAAAACGACGCGTTGACTGCTGCCCAATACCACATGCTAGGACCGTTTTTGCTAAACAACATATTGTAGTTCTAGCTCCTAAAATGTACAACAAACTACTTAAAACCTATAAAGACTGTAAAACCTACACTGTCTACAAATTCAAAACGAAGTTGAAAAACTGGCTCAAGCATTTCAGTTATGACGAAATCGAAAACTTATTAAACGGGTAATATATTTGTATATTATGTATGATTATTTATTTACGCCACAACCACCACCTACACCTACACTACATACGCAACACATAACCAACGACTACACACTATACAATCTACACACAACACAGACACACACACACACACCACAAAATGTTTGGTTTAATTTTATTTTACTCTTTTTTTTTTTGTATTGTAATTTTCATCTAAACCTATCAATTCTTTGTTTTGTATTCGGATTTTATTTTGTTAGACATAATAAATATCAACTAAAGTAGGCGAAGACACTGGTCTCTATGATACAGTTAACACTAGTTTAGGGGCCAGGGGATTCATATATTTTCGATGTAACCTTTTTATGTCAATAAATAAATAAATAAATAAAAATAAATAAACTGACCAAAACCGATGTTCCCTGGCATTGGGGTCACGAACAAGATAGTGCATTTGAAGAGATTAAATCTAAATTGGTAGTTAGACCTGTACTAGCCTTGTATAATCCAGATCATACCACAGAGGTCCATTGTGATGCCAGTAAATTAGGAATTGGGGGTATCTTACTTCAGAGACTTAATGAAGAATACCCTTTTAGGCCAGTTGCTTATTTCAGTCGCCAAACAACGCGCGAGGAAGCATTTTGGCACTCCTATGAACTGGAAACGATGGCAGTGGTACTCACTTTAAAGAAATTTAGAGTTTATTTGATTGGTCTAGAGTTTAAAGTTGTAACAGACTGTAATGCATTACGCACCACCTTGGTAAAGCGAGATCTAGTACCTAAAATTGCAAGGTGGTGGCTGATGCTACAGGAATATAACTTTACCATTGAATATCGGCCAGGTCATAATATGCAGCATGTTGATGCTCTGAGCCGGAACCCCATTTTACAAGAAAATATTGCAGAAGAATTAGAAATCTTCAATATTACAACTGAAGACTGGCTCCACACGGTACAGATGACAGATCCACGGATAAAACATATTAAAACTATTTTAGAAACTAGCGACGACGATATAAAAGATGTATCTAATAATTACGTATTGCGAAACGGTAAAATATATAGGCGTGTAGGATCCAAATTGAAATGGGTGGTACCTAATTCGGCACGGTGGAGAATTTGTCAGCTTAATCATGACGAAGTGGGTCATTTCTCAACTGAAAAAACGATTGAGAAGATAGGAGCCGACTATTGGTTCCCAAAAATGAACCGTTTCGTTAAAAAGTATGTTAATGCTTGCATTAACTGTGCTTATAACAAAGAAATGTCCGGAAAGAAGTCGGGGTACTTAAACCCAATTCCCAAGGTAAATGCAATATTTCACACTATACACATGGATCATCTGGGTCCATTTATAAAAAGTAAAAGAGGAAATGCATACATTCTCGGAGTCATTGACGGGTTCAGCAAATTCATATTTGTCAGACCTGTAAAGAATACTAGGTCTAAGACTACAATTAAAACACTCGAAGATATTTTCGCAACATTTGGATGCCCAAAAATTATTATATCAGACCAAGGCACAAGTTTTACGTCTGGCGAATTTAAAAGTTTTGTCGTGTCGATTGGAGCCAAACATGTCCTTAATGCGGTAGCAACGCCTCGAGCAAATGGGCAAATTGAACGCTACAATCGAACTATTCTAAATTCGCTAGCCACCATGAACCATGGTTTGGATGAGAGAGACTGGGACACAAATGTTGCAAAATTACAATGGAGTCTTAATAATACAATAAATAAAAGTACTGGAAAATCACCAGCTGAAGTTGTATTTGGGCAAAGAACCACATGTCAGGCGGAAGGAATTCTTAAAGGTGCTCTAGAGACAGACGAACAGATTTCAAATACCGATAGAGATAGAAAAAGATGAAAGAACATTTTGATAAAACGAGGGCCCCAACTAAGACGTTTCAAGAAGGTGATCTCGTCATGATTCCAAATAATAATCCAGACCGGGGCAAGAGCAAAAAGTTAGCTGCAACGTTCAAAGGTCCATTTAAAGTAACAGCAGTGCTAGAGAAAGATCGGTACGAAGTATCTAGCATTAAGGGACTTCCTCAAAGACAGTATAAGAATGTTTTTCCGGCTGATCAGTTAAAACGGTGGATTAATTTAAGTTTATCACCGTTAGTTAGCGATAAAAGCGACAACAGCGATTCGGATTCGCAAGACGAATAGTATAAAACCGAGATGCATTTATGTTTTCTGTATATCTGTGTAATGTATATGGTATGTAATCGTATATCACTGTAGTAGATTTCAAGTGGTAGTGGCCGGTAGCCCTTCACCCAATTTCCATGTCATTTACAGCTTAGATCAGTGTCGACAACGGATAATCGGCAATATCCGGTTATTATAATGCTGAGCGTCTGATGAGAGAACGCTGATGAGGACAAACTGTTGGCAGACCGTGGCTCTCGGGTGGCTAAACGGCAGATCATTGATTAATGTTGGTCAAACTGCAAGTTAATGGCTCTCGGGTGGCCTGATAAATGTGATGACCCAAGAAGATGAGCAGACCGTGGCTTTCGGATGGCTAAACGGGAGCTTCCTGCAAATTTTGCATAGGTACGAATGTATCGTTACGTGACTACGAATCTTCGGTTGGCCTCACTTCAGAAGATAACAACTCATGTCAGAAAATTAGCTTGAGTCCTCATAGTAATAAATTTTTTTGGTCAACATACTCGTAGGTATCTACTATAACATTTTGTGAATAATATTTAATTTCATTTTTTTTTATTTTGCCCTGTATAAAGAATGTCATTGATTGATGTAACAATATAGAAAACTTAAGAAATAATTAAAAATTACTATTTTTACTATGTTATAATTTATATTATGTCTAGATAAAGCAAACTTTAAGCTAATGCCATGAATTAGACTTTGAATCGATGTATTTTTTTTTTTTTCTTATATAATTTTTGTTTTGGGTATGAGGCCATACCCTGTACGATAGAATGGCCGAGTTGAATTTAGGAATGAGGACATTCCTATTGCAGAATGGCCGTCTGTTAGCGATCCCCACATTTAATAAATAATTTGAAGGTAGATTGATGTTGATTTTGATATAGTCGGAGGTGAGCAGCACCGGCGACCATTCTGAATGGGAACGTTAGGCCTAACGCTTGTAAACATTATTTTCGTAACAAAAAGTTGTAACCTATTGATTAAAGCATTTCAGGAAATTGAAGGCTGTGTATAATTTGACCTGACGCCTCTAACATATGCAACGCAAATATGCACATTCGCTCGTTCACCTAAATGTTGGCTCGTTCTGTCCAGTTCGCATTCAGATCTCATTGGAGACACGACGTACTCTAACCATTACCATTACAATTTTACCGTATATTTATTTTATTTATTTATTTATTTATTCAAAGACAAACATTGTAGTACACGTTACAAAAAAATAATTAAAAACAGTTTTACAAAATAATTACTATATCTACAAACGTGTGGGCGAGCACTGCTCTCCTAGCTAGGTTATAAAAACCTGTGTTAAAGGAGAAGCAGTCCGGTCCCCTAAGGTATAATGACGTAAAGGTTAGGTAAGTACATAGTGCTTCTGATGTTACTGTTAAGTTTAAGATACATTTTATTAAACGTGAAAATGACATATTTTTAATTTAAGGTAATTTAATGTGTGTGTGTGTGTGTGTGTGAGATTGTCGTGTGGGTATGTGTGTGTAGTGTGTGTTTGCTTGTCCATGTTGTTTATGATAAGAATTTTTCTGTTTCGTCATATGACTTATTTTGGAGGTAAAACTGCACAATCTTTTTGCATTTGTAATACGGTAGTCCATAGATATGACACTCTTCGTTTATTTGATTATATAGGAACGGTCCAAGAAAATGAAAAAATCTCTTTACAAAAGCTGAGCGTACTCGCGGCAGGGTGCATATCCCATCCTTTCGACGTTTACTACGTTTTTTTATTTTCTATAATTCGATATGGGGTTTTGCGGTGTTGCAGAGTGACTGTCTGTAGTATGAAGTGTTGCCGAACATTAAGAACTTTGCAGTGATTGTATAGTTGGTCGGTTGGAAAAAGAATAGGACGAAAAGTGGCCACTTTTAAAATGGCCCTATGTGCTACTTCTAGCGGCTTGAGAGTGGTTTTTGCTGCGCCGCCCCAATAGGAAATACAATAAGTTACGATGGATAGGCAAAGTGCGAAATAGACATTGCGTATTATCATGGGATTGGCAATATACCGAAAAGTTTTAAAGATATACATCAGTTTGCGAACTCGTCCAGTTAGCAGACCGATATGAGATTTAAAATTGAGATTCCTGTCTAAGACTATTCCTAGGTATTTGATGCTTTCAACAGCGTTTAAAAGAGGACATTTACAAATTTGAACCCTGTATTTGTGGTTGACAAGTGTGAGCTTTGATTAAAATTGGATTGTTTGGTTGAGAGGTCGAGCTGTTAGAATAGGTGAGAAATTTGGTTTTGGAGGTATTTAGGGTGAGAGTGTGGGAATTAAGCCAATTTAGCGCAACGTCAAAGCCAAGCTGAGCAAGATGCTCGAGTTGTGACCAGGAATCTGCGGGTATTCTGAAGGTTATTGCGGTGTCATCTACAAAAGATATTACCCTTGCATTATCGATTTTGAGATCACACAGGTCATTAATAAAGATTAAGAAAAGAGTGGGGCCCAAAAAGCTTCCTTGTGGCACCCCATGGTGAATAGAAAGCTCCTCGCTGTCATGGCCATCGATCCTGACTTTTTTCGAACGATTTGAGAGGTAACTTTGGAAAAGATCCAGTTGTATCCCCCTGACGCCTATTTTCTCAAGTTTGATTAAGAGTGTGGAGACGGGAACAGTGTCGAACGCTTTCGCGAGATCAAGGAATATTGTAAGGACTTTTTTATTTTTATTCATATGATCTATGACAAAATTGGTAAGGTCATGGACTGCGTCGCAGGTTGACTTATTTTTGCGAAAGCCATATTGTAGTTCTGAGATTATCTTACAATGCTCCAGGTAACCAACCAATCTTTTGTTTATCAAGGGTTCAAGAACTTTGGATAAAGAACTTAAAACAGCTATAGGGCGATAGTTATTCGGCAGAGCTCCGTCACCCCCCTTGAAGATTGGATAAATTATTGCCTTTTTAAAAGAAGTTGGAAAAACAGCTGTTTCAAAACAAATATTGAATATATGGCATAAAATAGGCGCAAGAGTGGTGGAAAATTTCTTTAATATTGTAGGTGAGATACCATCCCAACCAGTAGCAGCATTTGGTCGCAGTGAATTAATAATAGATACAATTTCTTCTGGGTCAGTTTTTTCCAAGACAAAGGATGAGGTTGATAAAGAACTGTTTTGTGGGACAGGTGGTTGTTGTGAGGGCCTTGTTTGTATAACGTCATCTGCAAGTTTCTTGCCTATATTTACAAAAAAGGAATTCACATTGTTGCATGACTGTGTGGGTGTGGGTGATGAGGATAGCAATTGCGAGGATGAGTGTGTAGTTTTTGTGGTGTTTGTCATTCTTTTTATGGTATCCCAGAGTGATTTTGGGTTATTGCTTGCTTTGCTGAGTTCTTCCGCATCGAAGAGCCTCTTCGCCTTTTTAAGGACTTTTGTACAGAAGTTTCTGTATCGTTTGTAGGTTATATTTAATGTTTCGTTATCTGGAGACTGCTTGAGGATTCTGTGCATAGCATCTCTGTTTCTCATGCACCGTAACAAACCGGGAGTTATCCAGGGCTTAAGAATCTTCCGTTTTGCAACCACCTTTTTAATTACAGTGTGTTCCACTATGGCTGAAGTCAGTGCCTCAATTAATTTGTCGGTAGCGGTGTTTGCGTCTGTTGTAGTGAGAATAGGGTCAAAGTCTATGTTTGAGATTGATGCACCTAGTGCCTCATAATCAATTTTTGTTATGGTAGACGTAGTGGTGACAGGGATACGTTTGCTATCCAGACAAAGTAGTGAGGAACCATGATCAGTAACCGAAGACTCCTAGACAAATGTGAGTGCGTCCTTGTTCTCAGAAAAATATGGTCCAGGCAATTTTTGCCCCTGGTTGGGAGGGTATGCGCTGGGAGAAAACTATGAAAAGCGAGACAATTCAAATACTCGTAAGACCGTATATCAAGAGAAGAAAGTTTGATGTCGAGATTTAGGTCATCAGCTATCACAACCGTTCGGGGGCCACGGAGCGATGGGAGTATGTTATTGAGGGCTGAGAGGAAGTTCTGTATGTTGTCTGTTGACGGTGAGCGATAGATACAGAGTAAGGCCACGTCAGGGTTAATTTTTATTATTAATCCCGAAGCAGATTGGCACAGGTCTGGTTCCTCACATACCGCTAGAATTTCTGACTTAATATAGACCACGACGCCATCACTTTGGTTTATGTGCTTGGTTGTTATAAATGCCGTATAATTTGGTAGAATTGGAAGAATTGAGTTACTGGAGCATGGCAGCCAACATTCGGTCAGGACTATTACGTCACAGTCAAGTGAGATACGATGCATAAGAGTTTGTAAGTTTATGAAGTTACAATTTATTGATCGAATGTTTTGCGAGAAGACTTTTAGATATTTATTTGGGTTTATCAAAAGCGATTGAGTTTGTTCCGGAGTGCATGTATGCGTCACTGATACAGAAAGTTCATCGATGTTATTGATTAGATAAATTGCGTTATTAGCCATTTTTAAGGGAATTTATAGTTAAGAAGGCGGCGACGAAAGTTTGTAAGCTGTCGGTGTAAGTATATCTGGTGTTTATGTACTCGTATATATTGAAATGTCATGAATGTGTGTATAGACACATTAGGGACTGCCAAACTGTTGCAGTTTTTAAAAGAAGAGTGAAAGAACACTATCTTTCCATTTCGTCATAGTTGCATATTTTGTATTTATTATTATATTATTTACCTACTAAATTATATTTATTAGTATATATATTTAAGAGATATTTATTTTGAAACTATGTATGTAAGTATATTCTCATATTGAAGGTCATATTTTATATTAGTGAATGGTTAAATGTTTTTATTTTATGTATTTTATTTTCTCTTCTACTCTTACACACGTTGTCTACATCTCTTTTTATCCACTCTCCTATCGCAGGTATGCTGGAAGAGATTTCTTTAGAAATAAGCATCACCTTTGTACGTATTTTTCTGTTCCTTTTTCTTGTCTCTTTATATGTGTGTACATAAACTGTTAAATAAATAAATAAATAGAATGTGGGGTTTTGTGACTGATTGTGTATGTTAGATTGTAATTTGTTAGGTTCCCTGGGGTTTGTTTGCGTGTTTGTAAATCTTGAGCGCAGTGTGTGAGAGTTGTGTTTGTTGTGTCTGTGTGTCTGATTAACTCAGTGGTACAATACAAATATATTCCAAAGAAACTAGTTACAAGAAAAAACCTGTTAAAATTAAAATTAAAACCAGAGTGAACAGAAATCTATACCCTTTAAATTCTAGTCATATTCCCAGCTGAGCTTTATTAAGATCTGCTTCGCTTTTGACCAAAATATGTTTTGTTCCCAAAGCTTGACAAAGAAATACTCTGCCCAATGAAGTCCAGCAAAACTTAAAGGCATTTTCTGCGGCAAATTTCCGTGCCAAATAAAATAGCCGTTGCGTTTTTGGAGTGAGGCTCTCTGAGAGGTAGATTGGTTTAGCAGCACCTATTAGTTTTATATGATTTGTATTTAACTTATTTTGACTATTCTTTTGGTTGAAGTTCCGTAGATTTTGCATAATATTATCTTTTGTAGTGTTACTGACAAAGTCAATAATGATTGGCGATGTACCATTCTTCTTATTAATTCGGTAAATATCTTTGATTTCCTGGCGTTGCAAGGAAATATCTACGACGCTGGTAGTCTTCGTAATTATACTACAGAGATCTTCTTTACTTTCTCCCGCCAATTTAGGTATATTTCTAACTTCTATCTTGGATAAAAATAGTAACCGCTCCATATTTTCAACTTTGTACTCTAGTTTTATTTACCAATAAGTTAGTTTTATAGTTTACCTTTTTTCCATTTCTTGTAACTAAATGTTAAAGTGATTCAATATCGGGCTATTTCCCTTTTAATTTGAGACTTTAACTTTTACCATATCCTATCAATACGAGAAAGGTGTGTAAATCTACGGTTTCCTAGAACTTCTAGGAAAGGCGGCCGTTAAGTTCGGCCACCGCTCTTCTAGCCTAGAAGAGCGGTGACCGGGCAAATTTAGCGATTTAAATCTTTGGGGACGGGCTTTGATTTTCAACCATGCTCTGGTGATACTTGAATCATAGTTCTGGGTTCCTGTTTCATATTTTCTGATAGCGCTTTTATAGATGCGTCAGGAAACGAAGAGTTCCGGTTCGTCAGTGTTACTCAATTTTTTTTAAATATTTCTTACTACACTGAATTAAATAATAATTTCAACTTAATTAAATCTTTACCCATACTCTGCTGATACTTGAGTGAGAGTTCTGGATTACCTGATCATGTTTTCGCATGGTCCTATTATAGGTTCATAAAGAAATGAGGAGTTCCGGTTCCTCAGTTTTGCGTAAACTGCGTCATTGCGGTGTGCAAAATGAAGCTCTCAACCTTATAAATTCTTATTTACATAATAGGTCCCAATGTGTAGATGTTAATGGTGTGAAATCTTCCGGGCTACCAGTTCAGTTAGATGTACCTACCTCAAGGCTCAATACTGGGTCCATTCTTGTTCTTAGTCTATATCAATGACTTACCATTCTATTTAAAGGGTATCTGTGAAGTTATACTGTTTGCAGATGATACTTCACTTATTTTTAAAGAAGACAGGAATAGACAAGACTTTGACGATGTAAACAGTGCACTCTCAATGGTTACGGATTGGTTTTCGACAAATAACCTAGTTCTCAATGTTCGCCCTTCCAAATGTTAGAAATCTAGGACCCAACATCGTCTTAGATAAAGAGTTGCTTGAAACTGTAAACTCGGCAGTTTTTCTGGGCATAACATTTGATGTCAAACTTCAGTGGGGCCAACATATATCGGATTATATCGAGCCTAGCGGGAAGGCTCAGTTCGGCCGCCTACTCCGTCAGGAAACTAAGACAATACACTGACGTTGATACAGCTCGGTTAGTCTATTTTAGTTATTTTCATAGCGTTATGTCCTACGGTATTCTGCTGAGGGGCAAAGCTGCTGATATTCAAAATATAAGTATTTGTCCTTCAAAAACGAGCTGTTCGAGCAATTTACCAGCTAGGTGCTAGAGTTTCTCTGAGAGATTTTTTCAAAGATATCGGTATCATCACAGTGGCATCACAATTCATTTTCGCCAACATATTATACTTATATTAGGCAAAATATAAACTTATATACTAAAAACAGTGATATTCACAATGTTAACACTAGAAATAAGGACAAACTACGTACTCCCTTTCACCGGCTTCATAAGGTTCATAACTCATTTGTTGGGCTTGGTATAACCTTTTATAACAAGCTACCTTCTTCTTTGCTAGCTTTGCCTTTTAATGCGTTCAAAACTAAAGTAAAATCCAACCTCTGTTCAAAGGCATACTATTATATCAACGACTACTTAAATGATAAGAATAGTTAGTCGCTGTGATTAACTCAAGACAATGTTTAAATGTTCTTTCTCCAGAATTAGCTTACTTACTGACAGGTTATGTGAGTTTATATAATTGTTTATAATTTTACTTTATAAGTCAATTTATTTTAATTTTATTTTAAATTATTGTTGACATAATCTACTCATTACAATGTTTTTTTTAATGAGTTGTATATATTATATAGTTGTATATGTGGTTAGCTAGCGACCTCGACAATTTTTTATTTTACCTCGATGGTCCTAGTTTTATAACTTCTAGTTACAGCTATATGTAAGCGGGCACGCCCTTTATGCCTGGAGGCTTTTATTTAGATATTGTTTTCGTTTGGTTATTTTTATTTCTGTCTGAGTATAGATAGTTCTCGATGTTTTTGGTTGGTATATTGGCGTGTGCTAGCTGTCATATGGCTATTAATTTTATAATTTAAATTATGTTTTGTGTTGCGTAATGTAAATCATTTTGCATACTATTATATACTATTATAACTGCTGCTAGGGAGTTTGTTGCACCACTTCTTCTTCCCAGCTAAAGCACTAGGAAGTGGTGAAGGGTGGGCGTTTTGGGAGACTGTATTATGTAATTTTGACGTTCGAAAAGTGCTGATTCTCAGCCTAGTTTGAATAAATGACTTTTGAATTTCAGTACTACTCAATTTTTTTCGATTCTTCTTTTTGAAACAGTGAATTAAATCTTGATTTCTTCTAAGTAATCTAACTTTTCAACCATGCTCTGCTGATATCTGAGAGAGTTCTGCGTTTCTGTTTCATGTTTTCGGATGTCTCTTTTATAGATGCATCAAGAAACAAAGAGATCCGGTTCCACAGTGCTACTCATTTTTTTTTTATCCTACTAGGTAATTAAGATAATTAATTAATTACAAATGGTGGTAAATGTAAATAAAATTGAACTAGAAATAAAGATTTATTCATTATAATTTATTTATTATTACGGTTCATGAGATACAGTCTGCTGGCAGACAGCGGAGGCTTAGTAATACGGCTTCAGTTTGGTATGACACCCTTCGGGTACGGAACCCTAATCCCTAATTACTTCCATTGAGAGACGGTTAAGCATAGATATTATTAAATAAAAGCTATAGGACTAAAGTGCGCTTTGCACAGGCAAACTAGAACTACTGGGCTAAATTTGCTTAAGTACTTGCTTTTTTTACACATAATATATATCAGAAGCATATTATGTGGGTGTAGCCCATAAAGGACTCTGGTCGTGCTACACGTGCGCGGCGTGGTGGCACGCCACGTGCACGTCCACCAGGCGCACGGCGCCCAGCAGGCGCACGGCCGGCTCCAGCGCGTCCTGCAGCGCGCCCGCCAGAGGCCGCAGCGCCGCACGCACGCCGCGCGCCACGTTGCCGCAGAACACCAGCAGCGGCTGCAGCAACGCGTTAAACGTCAGCGCCAGTGCCGGCTTCAGCGCGTAGTCCGACGCCGTCTGCACCAGCCCCGACGCGGCGCCGCGCAGCGACAGCAACACTGAGCGCTGCACGTGCAGCAGCAGCGCCACGGGAAGCGCCAGCAGCAGCTGCGGCGCCGCCAGCAGCTCGGCCAGCAGCGCGCCCGCCGCACGGCCGCCGCGCCGCGCCGCGCGCTCTATGCGCGTGGGCCGCGCGCCTCCGCACGCCGACAGAAAGTCGCCCGAGCCGTGCTCGAAGTAGTACAGCTCCACGCGGTCCGGTTCTACTGGGGAGGTCCGACCGCGCGTCAATTATCTACGTACGGCTAGTCAGAACATTTCGGCTAAGGAATGTGTAAGAAAGAAAATAAATTTATTTGACCCAGCACATAATAAATTCACTCAAAAACAAAAAAAAAAACAGAACAAGCAGCTTAAAACAGTACCTATTGTGTGCCTCACGGCTGCACCAACCCGTGGCGTTGCCGGACCGACTATATCAAACATTTCATTTTTGCCAGGATATTCCCAGTAAGCGGGCAGAATTAATTCTAAAATGGGTCACAAAATAAATTGTTGATTTGTTGTTGTGAATAATGAAAGAAAGAAAGAAATACCTATGTTTATTTTGCACAAACAAAACGCACATTTAAATAAAAAACACAAAATACACAAATACAAAAGTAGCCAAAAGCCTCGTATTTAGCCAACAAATAAACGCTAACTGTACCGGTAAACTGCCCTAACTTTGCCTAGCGTCCTAAGTTTGCCTATAATGAAAATGATGTAATATCTTTTTCATTTTACTTGTATGGCAATCGAAACTTAAAGCTGTCTATAAAATCTCAAAGTTTCCTTTGCCATACAAGTAAAATGAAAAAGATATTACATCATTTTCATTATAGGCAAACTTAGGACGCCAGGCAAAGTTAGGGCAGTTTACGGTACTAGGTAATATATCCCAATATTGTACCTACTGGAAATTGGAACAGACCACTGAACACTATTATCCAACCGGAACAGACCTTTACGACGGAATAGGGCCTTTGTTGAATTACAATTGGAGTCATCATAGAGAAATCAAGTACCTACAATCCTACATATGTATTATACAGGGTGGATGTTCTAATTCTAGCCGAATGCACTGCCTCACGTGTATGATCAATAATTATATTAACGGGCTTACCATTGTCGCAAAGTTTGTCCGAGCCGATATCTCGAAATAACTTCCAGGCTTTATTTTTTTTCTGTAAAATAATAAAGGACATTACAAAGGTCCATAGCATGGTGCGGGGTGTGGGGCAGGTATGGGCAGGCTCGTACGTACCGGGAGGGGCGGCGGCTGTGGCGCGGGCGCGGTCCTGGCGCACTCGGGCGGCGCGGGGCTGCGCGCGCCCGTGCCCGCGTCTACCAGCGCGCGCCGCCTGCACATCGCACAGCTTAGTGCTTAGGGCGATTGTAGAGTAATATGTTAAAATGAAGCGGTGACGACGCGGCGACTCAGCGTTCAGTCTACAATTCTACATGGTTACGCGAAGCGTGTCGGCGCGGCTGTTTTGTTGTTTTTTTTGCTATACTCCATTGATTTTTAGGTAATTTAGTTGGCCAGGGTGAGGTTGTCATGGCGGTGTCTCTGGGATATCGCCAACGCCTTTAACACCTTGCCCTGGTACCTGGTACCTGGCACCTTGCACTTGCGATGAAGAGAGGCACTCGTGTACCTATCATCGTGTGCCTGCCTACCTCCGTCGCAATGTCGGGGACTATTTGGCGGAGAGAGCTGTTATCTATGTTATATAACCGGGTCTGGAAGGGTGATGGAGACGGTGAGAAACGTCGTGCGGTGTTCCACAGGGCTCGGTCCTGGGGCTGCTGTTATGGAACATTGGTTACGACTGGGTGCTGCGCGGTGCACTTCCCCACGGCTTTGACGTTTTCTGCTACGCCGATGACACACTGCGGTGATGGCCCTGGGGCAAACGCCCCGGCAATCAGCCATACTGGCCTGGCCACGGTAGAGGTTGCCTAGGGTGTTGGAAGGATCCGGCGTTTGGGTCTCGAGCTGGCTTTGCACGAGTCTGAGGCTCTCCGTTTCCATGGGCTTCGGAAGCAAGCCACCTCGGGATTTACACATAGTGGTAGGAGGCGTCCGCATCGGTGTCGAGTCGACGAAGAAACACCTGGCACTCATCTTCGATCGGTGGTGGGCACATTCAGCGGTTGGTCCCCAGGTTAATGAGCGTTGCATCTGCTCTTTCGTGACTGTTACCCAATTAAGGGGGGCCCATCGCCTCATGCCGGAGGTTGTACGTGGGGATCGTGCGGTACATGGTTCTGTATGGACAGGCGGTGGACAACCTGACGGCCCGCAACGTCTGGTTCCCCGGGAGTTCGAGGCACGAAGAATCGAAGCACAAAGCTCCGGCAGATCTTAGTACCTAAATAGAGGGAGCGATTAGACAACCCAAGTGGGGGCTCACCACATTAGTGGCAATAAGGCCTGATACGGAGGAATATCTGGAAAGGCAGAATGGTGCCCTCAACATGGGCACATGGGGACACAGCGCAACATACGATGCAGGAGTTGCATGGCCCCACAGCTTTGTGCCCTCGTTTCGACATTTGGTACGGGTGATCTCTCGCTTCCGGTCGTGGTTCAGTCCAAGGTCACAAGTGAAAACTCGTGGAATGCTATCGCCTCTTTTTGCGAGGAGGTGATACATGCAAAGGAGGCGGCGGAGAGGGAGAAAGAGCATATTTTCTCATTCCACCCGCACCAGAAAAGCGGCCGGGCGTCGCACAGTGGTCTGAAAATGATCTCCATACTCATAGAAATTAAAAGGCAGGAATTAAAAAAACTCTGTGCTATACCTCCCTTTACGTAATATTAACGCATGGGTGGTATAGTAGCTCAACGCGTGGGGGAAAAAAAGATTTGTGTTTTTTTGGTTAAATGAAGTTGCCCCGATTGATATACTATCGTTAAGTTTATAGCCTGCTAATGACTTTTATGATGAGAATTATTAAAAAAGCGCGTGAAAATGCTACTAACAGTGAAGGGTTCCGTAGTTGGGAAGAATTTATCGCAAGAACAAACTTGGTAGTTGAAAAACATGTTCTCCCATACGGAATGTATGGGAAAACATATTTAAACCGTAAATATAAGTTGGTCGATTATAACTCGTTAACTTGTAAAGCCTACTTAGCTGTGAGTTTTCCTTTTGAATTCGTTGCCGACCATGGTCAGGGGGCCTACCACCACCTCTTTAAGCAGTATTATTTTAATATTACTTTAGTGTGGGAAAGAGATGAAGCTCTACAGGACGTATTGCTCCATCTCTTTCTCCCACTGAAGTATCATTAAAATAATACTGCTTAAAGAGGTGGTGGTAGGCCCCCTGAACGTTTGTTCTAGAAAAACTGTGATTCAAATGTCGACGTGTATATACTACTGCCGTGAATTTTTTCACATAGCCAAAACCAACCATTTAGCTGGCAAGGGGACACACACTTAACTCTAACAAAAATTAGCTCTTTAAAGCTTAATATTTCGCAAGGATTCGGTCGTTGGACGTCGTAGAACACGTTCGTTCCGGGAGCGAGCCCACACCAAAACTTTGTTTACGATACCTTTGGTGCAGAAGGTTTGATACTGCTGTGACTTTACTAGACGTCAAATAAATACATTAAAATAGTGCTAAAGTGAGGTGAAGTGAGTGAAGTGAGGTGAGGTGATCTCAGGCGAGCGATCATAAAATGATTCAAGCTAATCTGGTGAGACCTTTCCATATACTTCAGGGCGTGCTTCCCTCTGCAAAATCGTTATTTTATTAATGAGTAGATCTCATTATAAATCCATACATCGTATAAATATTTTTGTAACTAGTGTAATAGAGTCGATTGCCAACTTAACGGAATGTTGCATTTTTAAATATTATACTTTATTTATTTATTTATGTTGAATTAATTATTGTATATTTATTTTATTTTTATATCTTAATTATATTTCATTGTATGCTGCACTGGTGGACGTCATAACGTCAATGCCGGCTGTCGCTGAAAACCAGCGCTGGGGCTCTGTCTTGCATAGGGTCGCAGCATTATGCTGAGCGATGGCCGTTTTGCGTGGATGTGACGCATATTTTCCCTAAACTTGTTTCTTTTTTAATTTTGTGTTCAGAGTTCAGAGTATTTATTTGTAAACATACGTTACAGGTGTGTGAGATGTTACAATTTTATAAGTTCTCTAAGCTTTACCATTAAGCGTACAAATATTAATATCAATTTCAGTTATTTCATTATTCAATTCACAATATCAAATAAAAATTATAAAATGAGCTAGTGTTGAGTAAATCAATATAATATTCCCCTGACAATTAATTTAGTTTCAAATAATAACTACAATGTCAAAACAAGTACCAAATTAATTAAATATTTCAAAGAAGTCAACAATAAAAATTGAAGATAAAACAAAATTAATGTCAAAATAGGTAATAAATCAATTAAATATTTTTAGAATGTAAACAATAAGCTGTTTGTGTATGTGAGTTTAAATGTTTGTAAACGCACCCACGATACAGGAGAAATTCCTAGTGTGGAGCAACGTTTAACAAAAAAATATATATATAAGCAAGTACAAAAATAATAGAATATAAATGGAATATAATCCAGAACATCAACAGTAAAACTTAAAGTGTAATGTCTAATAGAATGCTTATTATCTGAAGGAGTGATTATAGAACTGTCATCCAAATAGTCCTTTATTGAGTAGTAACATTTATCGATTAAAATTTTCATAAGTTCACATTTGAATTTGTCCAGATTTAATGATTTTAATGTCTCAGGCAGCTTGTTAAATATTTTTGTGGCCATACAGAAAGTCCTTTTATTCATTAGGGCTGTTTTGCCATGTGTTATTTCGAGCTCTAACTTATTTTTGTCGCGTAACTTTCTACAGTAGCTTTTGGAAGCTATTTTGTATTACGACATGTGTGTTTTGACAAATATGTTAGTTTCGTAGATGTACAAGGATGGTAGGGTAAGAATATACAGGCTTTTAATGAACGGTTGACAACTGTCGGTGCTATTTAGGCTACACATAGACCTGATACATTTTTTTTGAGCTCTAAATACAAATTCTCTTTTTACCCCAATTCGACTGAGTTACCTACCCAAATACATTATGCCATACCTAAGTGTTGATGCAACATAACGGCATAATAAATAAAAAAAAAATCATAAAAATAGTAAATTCGCAACTTATGCGAATTTACTATATTTTTTACAAATTTCGTCTGTCTGGGATCTCCAGGTCAAATTTTTATTTTATTTTATTATCTTAAGAAAACTTACAGCTAGGTTATGCATATGTGAACAATAGTGAAAGAAGGCCAATTACAAGTTTTCACTGACAACATTAGGATAGAACAAGAGACAGTAGACAGGTAAGAGAAAGTAAGAAGTTTTTTTTTTTTTTTTTTTAAAAACGTTGCCCCACACTAGGAATTTCTCCTGTGTCGTGGGTGCGTTTACAAACATTTAAACTCACATACACAAACAGCCAGACCCGGAACAACTAATTGTAGGTCATACAAATATTTGTCCCGTGCGGGAATCGAACCCGCGACACGCAGCGCAGCAGTCAATCGCTTAACCACTGCGCCAACCGTGCCGTCAAAGTAAAAGAACTCGGAGCGAATAATAAAAAATAGAACATGAGAAGTGTCAGTGATCCTCGAAGAAGCGGTTACACATCGTTTTTTTTAAATTTACTGACACTGGTAGTGAATAAGTCCAGATCATCAACATTCTGACACATCGAGTTGTATGATCTGCTAGCTCCAATAGTATAAGAGTTTTGTCTATATATACACCGTACAGAGGGAACATACAGAGGATCATGATTCCTAAAGGTAAATGATGGAACACGTAGCCCAATTCTGCCAAGCAGTTCAGAACAATCGGTTGAACCATTGGCTAAATTGAACAGAAAACCACTACTACTAATCACAATAATACATACTAATGATTAGTGATAGAATGTAAAACTTCCTGCAACAACTATGATAGTCAGGTAAATAGATTTTAGATCTATACTGAATGTACCTCAAAAACTTCCTTTGAATACTTTCAATGCGATTAACGTAAGTAACATAAGTAAGATTCCATACTGGTGAACAATATTCGAGATGACTGCGCACAATAAAGAAATTTTTTTAAGACAAAGGCACAATAAAGAATTTTGAATGTTTTTATATTTTTAAAATCGGCTGATATTCTCATGATGAAACCTAGTGCCTTGGAAGCTTTTTTAATAATTTTATCAATGTGTGTGTCAAAAAGAAGTTTCGAGTCAAAAGTGACGCCTAAATCTAAATCGTATTAACTCTGGATAGGTATTTAAGTGTAGCTTAGCTTGTAATCATAAAGAATAGGTTTAGGTTTGCGAGTGAACGTACATATGTAGCATTTCGAGACATTTAAATCCAAGCGGTTGGCGACACAATACTCTTGGAATCTATCCAGATCAAGTTGAAGATATTCAGCATCTTCCTCAGTTCTTCATCAGATCTTCTCAGATCTTCATCAATGACGTCTCTTCATGTTTCTCGAACTCAAAAGTTCTTTTGTTTACGGATGACATGAAGATTCTAAGTGAAATTAGTTCACTTTGTTTGCGGATGACATGAAGATTCTAAGTGAAATTAGTTCACTTAGAATCTTCATGTCATCCGCAAACAAAAGAACTTTTGAGTTCGAGAAACATGAAGAGACGTCATTGATGAAGATGTTGAACATTAAGGGTCCCAGTAGCGATCCCTGAGGAATCCCCGAGGGGATAAACATAGTTCTGGATGTGTATCCATTCAAAACAACAGTTTGACATACACTTGGGAGCAAATAAATCGAGCCACTACCTTTTTTCACGTAAAATGGTAAATATTTTTGGTAATATGGAACGTATCAATTCGAACTATATATCGCCTAAAAGTTTAGTTAATAACCTTTACAATGAGGGTAAATTATTGAATAATAACCTTATTGAATGATAAATTATTGGCTCTGCAAGAAAAATGGTAATTTTGATAGAAAATTTAGTAGGGCTAAAACAGTCCATAAAAACAATAAAAAACAAAATTATTGCAAAAAAAATATTCTTAATAACTGGTATTACCCCCCCGGGCCCTGATACATTCTTGTAGCCTATTAGTCATCGATCTGATCAGCGTTACGATGACATATTGTGGTATGTTCTCCCACTCTTCAAGCACAGCGACTTTAAGCTCGGGAATGGATGAAACAGCGGGAACCCTGGCTCGGACTCTCCGTTTTAGCTCGTCCCATAGGTGTTCGATCGGGTTCAAATCGGGACTTCGTGCTGGCCATACCATTTGTTGAATCCCGATCGCAGACAAGTATTCCGTAACGATCTGCGCGGTATGAGGTCTCGCATTGTCATGCATAAACAAGAAATTTTCTCCGACAAAACCAGCATACGGCATTACGTGGTTTTCAAGAATGTCAGTTATGTATCGGTCAGCTGTTAATCCACGTCTACCACTGCCATCGTTGGCGGGGTCGACGAAGACAAGTTCCGTTTTTCCGTCTAGAGAAATTCCTCCCCACACCATACAAGAACCACCACCAAAACTCACCGTTTCTCGAATGCAACATTGGGCAAATCTTTCACCAGGACGTCTATACACTCGGTTTCTCCCGTCATTGCTAAAAAGACAGATTCTTGACTCGTCAGAAAACAAAACTGACCTCCAGTCTTCTAACGTCCAATTAATGTGTTCTCGAGCAAACTCCAAGCGAGATCGGCGATGAGCTACAGTCAATTTTGGGCCAGTTGCTGGTTTGTGTGATGTTAAATTTCGTTCTTTTAGTCTTCGTCTCACTGTCCACCTACTGATTGCGACTCCTCGAACGTCACGTAACGCTTGCTGTAGCTGAACAGCATTAAGTCCACGGTCGCGCAACGAATTGGTTGCAATAAAGCGGTCGTCACGTTCTGTTGTTGCCCGTGGTCGGCCAGTTCCAGGTCGCCGAACAAAAGCACCAGTCTCCAGATACCTGCGGTATACCCGCTGTACCTTTGAACGACTCAAATAAAGTCTGCGTGCCACTTCACGTTGTCCGTGTCCAACCTCAAGTAAAGCTACAACTTGGGCAGCTTCCGTCGGTGTAGTATCCATTTTATCAGGTTATTTTGATTACACAGACACAGATAAAGACAACAATAACAAGTAATATGGGTATGATTAACAAAAACCTCAAATTTAATCTTTTCTTAACAGAGTACAATAAAAATGTCATAAGCAAATTAAATGCGATAATTTTATTCTACCCTTTAAACTTGAATAAAAATGAAATTTTGACAACTAACTACCCTCATTGTAAAGGTTATTAAATACCCTTTTAGGCGATATATGTTTCGAATCGATGCGTTCCTTAATACCAAAAATAATTACCATAATGCGTGAAAAAGGAAGTGGCTCGATTTATTTGCTCCCAAGTGTATATTATGTTGGCTACATATGACGAGAACCACCTGAAAAGATTTCCACTGATACCTATAGCCAATAGCTTACGCAAGAATATAGCATGATCTAGGCGATCAAAACACTTGCTGTAGTCTGTGTAGATTACATCTACTTGTGTGCGACGGGACATACATTCAGTCAAGTAATCACTGCAAAGAATGAGATTGGTGGTTGTGGACCGACCTCGCAGGAAACCATGTTGACGATCACTAATACTTAATCTATCTTAATATATTATATTATCTATTATGATACCAAGGAATTATGTGACAGTAGTTGACTCTATTTGAGTCCCTAAATAATTAATGTCAGGGATCTTACTCGGAACTCTCTGGTGAAAATGCATAATTTTAGTCTTTGCTAAATTTATAATAAGATTAAATTTAAATTCAAAATTCAAATTCAAAATATTTTATTTCACATAAACCAACAAGGGCACTTATGAAACGTCAGAAACTAGGTGCACGGTTCCAATTGGTCGTTTCCTATAGAGAAGAACCGGCAAGAAACTCCACGGTTACTCTTTTAAAAGTAAAAGGTATTTACAATGTTTTCAAATTACAGAGTTAATAGGTATGAGAGGACAGTGTAGGCCTATCAACAAGTACCAGGTACTTAGCAAGATAGAAAATGGTCGACAGATCTACAGCCTGTTAAGCCTACAACGTTCTCACATGCACAAAATCTAAAAGAAAAGATCTATATAGAAAGATCAAAATATTTAAATTTAAATTAAAAAATATTTTCAAATAACAGTGTTATTAGGTATGGGAGGACAGTGTAGGTCTTTCAACAAGTACCAGGTACTTAACAGAATAATGATGGTCAACAAATCTACAGTCCACTAGGCCTACAGCGTTCTCTAAAAATTTGCGTATCACAATTTCATGTCTATTAGGTACGTGTATTTATATTATGAAAATCGCTTCTTATTTTGAAAAGTCCTAAGTTTTTGCGAACATACAAAATACTTTCTAAGATATAGAGAGAAGGCAGAGTCAGTATATCAACTTCTTTGAATTTGTTTCTAAGGGACTCGCGAGGACCCATTTTATAGATTGCGCGGATAGCCCTCTTTTGTAAAATGAAAACTGAATCTACATCAGCTGCCGATCCCCACAGCAAAACGCCATAAGACATAATACTGTGGAAATAAGCAAAGTAAACTAACCTAGCTGTGGCTACATCAGTCAATTGCCTTATTTTTCTTACCGCATATGCAGCTGAACTTAATCTTCCTGAAAGAGTTCTAATGTGGCATTGCAATTGCAATTTTGAATCTAAAGTAATACCTAAAAATATAGTTTCCGTTATTGCATCTAATTTTTTGCCATCAAGTTTTAGATTTAGACCCACTTGAGGTACATTTGGTAATGAGAACCTAATACATTTAGTTTTGTTCGCATTAAGTAAAAGATTATTAGCTGCGAACCATTTCGAAAGAACAGCTAGACTATCGTTGACATGTAAGACATCTGTATCTTTTCTATCTATTTTAAAAATTAGAGAAGTGTCGTCAGCAAATATAATTATATCCGATAAGTTAGCCATCATGTAAGGAAGGTCATTTATATAGACTAGAAATAAGAAAGGGCCAAGAATTGAACCTTGAGGCACGCCCATTTTAACTAGAGACCACGAGGTCGTCGCCCCATTAACATTTACTTTTTGTTGCCTGTTTTATAGATAGGCAAGAACAAGGTCAGCAGCTTGTCCACGAATTCCGTAGTGGTGTAATTTACAGATCAGTGTATTGTGGTCAACGTAGTAAAACGCTTTTGAGAGGTCACAGAAAATGCCAATTGCATCCTGGGACTTCTCCCAGGATTCCAAAATGTGACTGATGAGTTTCACTCCAGGGTCAGTCGTCGATCTACCTTTCGTGAAACCAAACTGGTGACTATGTAAAATCCCATTAGAGTTAAAATGTGACAACATCTGGTCCAGCATGATTTTTTCATATATTTTACTCAAAGCTGGTAGCACAGATATAGGTCTATAATTAGAGGGATCACTCTTACTACCCGATTTGAAAATTGGTTATCTAAACATTGATTAAATATGCCTGTTAAGACAGGGGCAATTGTTTCAATGATATCTCCAAGAACCTTAACGGAAATCCCCTATAAATCAAAAATGTCGTCAGCAAATAGTACCATAGGATGGTTTATGGTCCGGGAAGGTCATTAATGTACAGCAAGAGGAGGGGAGGCCCTAGCACGCTGCCCTGAGGTACGCCGTATTTTACTGTCCTATATTTGGATCGATATTTTTTCTCGTAACCAATATTTGTGCAAATTTGTGTGATTTCTACATATTGTTTTTTATTTGCCAAATAGAATTCTAACAGTTTAATTATATACCCCTGATACCATATTTTTTAAGTTTACTTAACAAAATTGCGTAATCTACATAATCGAAAGCCTTGGTTAGATCCATATAGATAGTACAAACAGGATTTCTTTTGTCCACATTTGATAGAACAGGAAGAAGATCGTGTATGGCCATATTAACTGTATTCTGTTTACGAAATCCCTTTTGTTCCTTGACTAATATATTTGACTTCTCAGGGTATGTATCTTTAATCAAAGGTATGTATATAAGGATTTATAGATAACTTTCTCGAATATTTTTGAGAAGACAGGCATCAAGGCAACAGCTCTGTAGTTTGCCATAAATTGCCTATCCGGTTTTTTGTGCAATGGTGTAATTATAGAAGTCCAGGAAAAATTCCATTAGATATATACTTAAGTTGTATATGTGACTGAGATGTGGAGCTATGTATTGAGTCGTTTCTTTTATAACTTTAGTGCAAATATTCTTCTTTTTTTTTGCGTCATGTTTACCGCAAATAAACGTATTTCTTCTTTTCTTTTGTATATTCTGTATTTATAATTTATTCGACTAACTTTAAACTATAATATTTTACATGTGTGATTATGTGCAGTGCAGTGTTCCAAAACTATTTGGTTTTTTTTTGCGATTTCGTATTCTTTTTTAGACATTTGTAGTGAGTCACGGGTCGCATATAGTTTTTCACCAACAAAGCATTCCGCATAGCTCAACTTTGAAAACAAAAGAACTCAAACTCAAACTCAAAGCATTTATTTCAATTAAACCATTTACAGGCACTTTTGAATTGTCAAGGGGTCAGTCAGTCAGAAATATGAAGCTAGTTGCCCATTCCAAAGCGTAGGTTTCTATGGAGAAGAACGGGCAAGAAACTCTACGGACACTCTTTTAAATCATAATATTGTTACAAAATATTGGTTACATCATTCATATTGAAATTATACATGTGAGAACAATGTAGAAAGACGTGCACGTAAAAAGCGTCCGTAATAAAAAGATAAAAACAATTCAAAAATTAAAATAAGCCATGGCAGATTAGAGATGACCAGTCCCTACTGACGGCGCCCGTTCACGAACATGACGCATGGATCAGCACCGTTTAGCTCAACCATTTTGAAGGGAACTCAACGATCCAATACACACGCCACCACCAGCGAGACATTTGAGTGAGCATGACATACTCTCAGCCGCCAGGGCACATTCAAGTCAATGAAAGACGTACCTACCCAGTAAATGGTAGCTACATAGAAGGTACATGGTCACAGTGCTCACACATGTGCTATGCAATTATACAATACTACGAGATTGAAGTTATACAATTCAAAGATAATTTATGCAATCTTCAGCAGCTCCGACAATATTTTCGAATGCTAAAATTAAATTGGTTTATGCGCCCTTGTGCCCGCCATATGTGCGCCCGCGCCAACCCTTAGGCTAAAAGTAATTGGTATTTTAACATTTAAGATATTCAATATTTGTGTATATTATGGAATGCCATACCGGGGTATCTCAAAAAATGTGCTGTATACTCTGACAGTGAAAGTGTTCAGACTGTGTAAAATACGACATACTTTGTTTTTTATCATTTATTATTTGTATTTGGATGGTATTTAAAAGTACTTCAATTTATTCCCATTTCATTTACCTAATTTTGCCTGTGTGCCACCAAATATACTGAATGTGCACCAAAATATGTTCATTAAAATATGTCATAACGAGCATCTATTTAACAACTGTTGCAAATTTGTAAAAATAGTAATACACCTAATTTTAAAAACAAGCATTTATTTTTTTAGTTTTACTTCAGATAATGCACTGCAAAATGTATTTGAATCAAACACCAATTAATGTCCAATGTAGCTTTATTAATAAAAAATGAACACATTATAAAATGTAATGCTTACCTACTAAAAATGTTTTTTTAATACTAATCAGTACGAACCATAATAATTCAAAATGTTAAACAAAGTCTTTACTCCTACAATGTTCACATTATCAGTCCACTCAATCTCTGCAGTACTTCTTTAAATTATTGCACCAATAAAGCGCACTTTGCCTTTGTAGGACGCCCACGTTTTCGTTTTTGCCCGATGGCTATGTTTTTGGCTTCTACTGGAGGTGTTATGTATTTCAGCCTGATCGCAAGTCCAGTAACATGTTTACATTTATAATTTTTAAAAAACTCGGGGCAGTTACATTGACCATTTACCCAGTCACTATTTTGGGAAGGCAAGACAACTGTCCAGTGAGTAAAGGCAAATTTCTGGAATTCATCGAATGTCTCCCAACTTTGCCCGTTTGGAACATTATTGGTTGCTGAACCTTCGACTAGATAAGATTTTTGTATCGCTGTTGTTGATATGGTTTTCACTTTTTTGTTCAATTTCACCCATTGGTATGCTGATGTCCAATCAGATAGTTCTATCAAAGGTGTGCTTGAAAACGAGTCCACTTTATAATTTTCGGACCACTGCTTGACCATGTCAAGAGTAACAGCACGAAACCGGGACAGTGGAATTCGTTCTCTAAGGGTGTGGCTATCTTTTATGCTCCTATGGAAAGCCTCGAGTGCATTATTCGTAGATGGAGATCCGTCCGAAGCGCCTAGGTACCAATTCGGGTTTTGTATTACCCATTCTTCCTTGAAGTATGTAATAAAAGCCTTTTGACTTTTATATTTGTTCAAAAAAGCTGCTAAAGCGGTGTTGAACACGCCCGGTGCTGTGACAGAATGTAAAATGTCGATGCCTTGTAGAAGATCTTTCTGCAGTCGTTTGTCTACTAGTTTAACTACTTGTTTCTGAATATTCTTTTTAGCGTGAGCCCAGCACATTCTGACTGTAGTCTCAGCTCCAAATACTTCCGTAAACGCATTTTGAATACTCTTGGCTGCATCACAAATTAAAACCTTCGGCTGCATTACACGCGAATACAGAGTGTAAGCGCTATGTTTAAGCTGTTCAAATAACATTTTAAAATCTTTGCGTTCTGAGGTAGAAATGGCCAAACAAAAAGGATAAAATTTTTTGGTTTTATCAGTAGTTCCCACCACTAACACGGGGAATCCTTGCCACACAATGTTATACGTAGCGTCTGCGTGTATGTTGGTTGCCACTGTTGTCAATTTTAGCAAAGACTTTGTACTGACACCAAAACGAAAAACGGGAGACTCACACTCATATACGTAGTAGAAGATAACATACGGTTCATTTTCATCTTCAGGTATCGCAGAATGATCAATTAGCCATTTCTCCAGTTCCCCCAGACTGATAACAGAAGGTCCGTAAACTGCGCGGCGGCGATCGGACAAGTAGTTGTTCAGTTGCTTTATCGTAGGTACTGTGATACCCGGTGTCTGACTTAAACGGTGTAATATAGCCTTCGGTTTTAAATGCAATGAGAATAACTTGTTTATTTCTTCTTTTGTATCTTGACGAATACCATATTTTCTTTGACTACTAATACTCTCGTGATCATGATCAGCGTCTAAGCGATAAATAATAACAGCATCAGAAGTGGCTTCAAAAAGTAAATATAGTTGTGATGCACACTGAGGGCCACGAGCTTTGACTTGGTTACAGCGGTAGTACTTTTTTATACCTTCTTCTGTTCTGCAAGTCTTCCTCAATGACCATACTTTCTCATCATATACTGCTTTTTCTGCTTCTTGAACATTTTCGTATCTTGATACCAATACCCAGGTTTTACCTACACTCCTCTTCTTTTTAATAGATGGTTCTTCCGTTTCAGATTCACTTTCCGAACAATACACGGGAATATCATCTTGATTTTCTATATCAAGTGGTAATTGTTCTGGTTCCATACTAAAATACTTGATATATTCAACAACAACAAAAACTATCTATTTGTTTAATACTATTCCTTAATTAAAACAAAAGATCCCACATTTAAAACAATAAATCAGAATCTCTTCGCCGCGCACAGGATAATAGTAAATTAACAAACATTAGAAGCATGCCGGTAACGTCGCACGTGTATCTAACGTCTCGCTTTCTCCTATGATCCTGCAATATCTCTATCTCACTCAACGAACCGCCCCGCGCGCCGTCTCCGTCGCACAACAGAGAGCAATAGGCAGGCATATGCGCGTCGCAAGCGCGCCAAAACCATTTTCAGTAAAATAAAAATCAATTTAACAGAAATAACATTTTTGAAATTTAATTACAGTCCTATTAAAATTGTAAATATAATATTATCACGATGTAACATTTAGTTTTTGTTTCATTGCAATTGTCTCATACAATAAAAAGATATGCTAATTTAAAGTTTTCAAAGTGAGACCCATACCACCAACAAGCACTACGTTCCGGGCGGCAAGGGGTTACGGAGATGTGGAGCGTATGCTGCCTCTAATATTAAGCTGGGCGGTCACAGTCCATAAATTACAGGCTACCACCCTCGAAAGAGCTGTGATCGACTTTGGTAAAAAAAACTTTGCAAAAGAGCAAATATACGTCGCGCTTAGTCGTGTCAGAAGTTTGGAAGGCATAGTTTTATCAGAGTTGGACGCCAACAAATTATTAAAGCGACCACACGGCCGCAGATCATTGACGGAAATAACGAGGCTACAAAATCTGTCTTCTGTCAATCAAGGCCACACATAACATACGACTCAAGTAGCGCAATTTGATGCCGGGATACTATCATTAAAATCATTTATAGCCAGAGTACATCTCATGGCAATTCGAATAAGCCCAAACACGGCTAGGATGTAACATTGTTTTATGACGGAGTTTCGGTACCGTCCTTCCGGCTTCATCTTCAGATCAGTTCGATGGCCATCAGAATTATTTATTTAAACGTGCTTCACTGTCGTTTAACTATCTTAATCGAGATATCTTATCGCCACCCGTGAAATACTTATCATTGAGTAGTTCCGGTGGCCATCTGTCTTCTTCATCAGTTCCATTTCACCAAATGATACTTTCTGAATGCAAATGCTTAATTTGTTGCTGAAAATACCTAAATCGCTATGTGTGTGCCTATAATATTTGAGGAGTTCCCTCAATTCGTCATGGATTCCATCATCAGAACTGTTTTTTTTTTTAACGGGACCAATCTGGACGTATATCCTTTCAAATCAGAAAATAATTTTCCAAATCGGTTCATAAATGGCGCCACCCGAGAAATACCTATCATTGAGGAATTACGGTGGCAATCTGTGGTCTTCTTCATCAGTTCCACTTCACTAAATGATACTTTCTGAATGAAAATGCTTAATCTGTTGCTGAAAATACCTAAATCGCTATGTGTGTGCCAATAATATTTGAGGAGTTCCCTCAATTCGTCATGGATTCCATCATCAGAACTGATTTTTTTTTTATTGGGACCAATCTGGCCGTATATCCTTTCAAATCACAAAATAATTTTCCAATTCGGTTCATAAATGGCGCCACCCGTGGAATACCTATCATTGAGGAATTCCGATGGCAATCTGTGGTCTTCTTCATCAGTTCCACTTCACTAAATGATAATTTCTGAATGCAAATGCTTAACTTGTAGCTGAAAATACCTAAATCGCTATGTGTGTGCCTATAATATTTGAAGAGTTCCCTCAATTCCTCATGGATTCCATCATCAGAACTAAATTTTGATAAAAATGGGACCAATCGGAAAGTGTATCCTTTCAAATAAAAAAATAATTTTCAAAATCGGTTCATAAATGACGGAGATATGAGGTAACATACATAAAAAAAAAAAAAAAAAAATACAACCGAATTGATAACCTCCTCCTTTTTGGGAAGTCGGTTAATAAATATAAGTCTTAAGAAGTAATGTTTTACGAAATGCATTATTTGTTCTTCAATTATAATTATTTCAGTAACATAAAAGTTGTACAAATCCGTTTTAAATGGGTATACGGTACTAGGATGCATACTAAATATTTTGTGTAACATTCAGGAATATTTGGTGCACGATCAGTATTTTTCGGGGAAGAATAAAATAGTTATTGTTACAATAGAATATTTGCAGCGCACTACAATAAAAAAGTGTTATATCTTGGTGTTAATTTGGAATTTGTTTGATGTAGGTAACATATTTTGCTGGCCGAGTAGTTTAATTATAGTAAAACAATTAAACGGGTTTAAGATCAATATTTTAGAAATGCATACATAGATGTACCTTTAGATTTTTGGTGAACACAAAAATATTATCCTTTGTATTTATCATTTACTGAAATTGCTGTCTACAGAGTAAAACAATTGTTATTGAGATTTTACGTTTTTAAAGTTTTATGGCAACTTTCCACCTCTCATCCAAAAACTGCTAATGTGAGAAATCAACTCTGAACGCATATTTTATACTTTTCTGATAGCATAGAAAACAAATACATAAAAATTAAAACCCATACCCGTTTGTCGATCATGCTCGAACTACGTCTGAACGAAAGTACCTATTGATATTTATTTCCATTGAAAAAACGCGCCGCCTCTGCGGGTTTTTTACGGTCTTTTTATTTTTCTTTAGTAAAAATCTAATGCTGCAATGCTATTGATTGATCAGCATAGGTAAGCGTTACTATAGCGGTCGAGCGCTGCAAGCAGAAGTAGTCCTCACGGTGTTCAGATATGCGCGCCCGCGATAGTACGAACATAAAAACAAGAATTTGGGCGATGCTCGTCGGGTTTTTGTTGGGGTCTTATTAATTACTTGTGCCAAATAGTGTGAATAACTGACAACTATATTATTTGCCATCGCGTCAACCTGAGGTGAACAGCGGCGAGCTACAGGTCGAATTTTTACCGCGTCGGAGTTGGACATAAACAACGAGGAGCGGGCCGAACGCGTCCTGGACACTGCTGCGGACAACTCATCAGAACGAAGAAGAAAAGAGTCGAGTAAGCAGTTTAACTCCGCCAAAAGATTCACCAGTGAAGCTAGACTTGGATCATCCTGGCGGAGAGAGTTATCATGAGAGACTTGATTAACCACGCTAGGAATAAACCAAGACAAAAGAAAATGCATAAAATGTTAGACGGAAAAAACCGCAACCAAACACATCAAGAATCACAGGATGTGCTATCTCGCATATGTGCTATCTCGCATATGTTCACAGGCGGTGCAAACCACACCCGTTACATGCAGTACAAAACTAAATCCAAGAAAGCCGGCCGACCTATTTACACATGAAATGACAACCTAAAACAAGATATGACTTCGACAAGGAAATCATTTTTGGATGGATACAATACAATACATGGTTGAAGATCGAGATAAGATTAAGAAGACTGCTAGCGAGATTTACAAGAAACCTGAAACGGATAGCAGCTAGAAACTTAGACGAAGACATTGGAAACAGCAAAGTGCACAACAGCAGAGATGCACCAGTGAAGCTGGACCTGAGCCTGATCCAACCTAGCGGCGCCGCGCTTTCGTAAAAAGGTGCCCATCCATAGATAAATATCACTCGTCTCTCCACTATTCCATTGCCTACTCAAGGATGCATATCCGGTACGGCTCGCAAATCCTTCCTTATCCTAAGGGCACGGTCTTCCCTACCATTACCGCGCGCCCCCGGTCTCCTCCTTGATATGCAATGGCTTCTGTAGCCCCATGAAGCATGAGGCTTCAAGGGCTAGTGCAAATCTCGGGGTTCATTCGATTTATCGAGTCTGGTTAAACCACGCTGGGGTCGAAGCATTTCATTCATTCATTCATTCATTTAAAGCTTAATATTTCGCAAAAGGATCCCTGAATCCAAAAATGGTTTTCACACAATATTTTTGAATGACCTTTCCAGCAACACCCCACACCATGGGATGGATGAGTGTTTTTTTTTAAAAAAAAATTAAAAAACAAACATTTTCATGATTTTATTTTACCACTGTCGGCGTGATTAATAATCTTTACCTATGAAATTGCCGTTTTGTGTGAAAAAATTTAAACGAATTTTTTTCATGTATTTTTTATTTGTTTTCATCATCTTTGCCAACGCAGTGGCAGGTTATTGATGCCCTTCTTAAAGAAATCAGCTGGACGGGAGGCAACAAATTCTTCAAAGGCATTTTGTACTGCCTCTTGGGTATTTAATTTTTTTCCCGCCAAGAATTCATCCAAATTCTGGAAAAAGTAGTAGTCTGTAGGCGCAAGGTCTGGTGAGTAGGGCGGATGACGGAGAGCTTCCAACCCCAGTTCTTGCAACTTAGAGACCGTCTGCTGTGCAGTATGAGGTCGCGCGTTGTCGTGCAGGAGCAGTGGAGACGAGCGATTGACCAATGCTGGTTGGAGATGTGCCAGCTTCTTCATCATTGTGTTCAGTTCTTCACAGTACACATCTGCAGTAATGCTCACCCCGTTTGGTAAGAAGCTGTGATGAATCACACCGGCGCTAGACCACCAAACAGTGACCATCACTTTTCTAGGGGTAAGTTTTCGTTTAGGGCATTGTTTAGGTGCTGAACCAGGATCCAACCAATTTGCTGAGCGCTTGCGGTTATCAAACAGAATCCATTTTTCATCGCAGGTAACAATGCGGTTCATTTGTGTGTCTGTTGAGCAGTGCAAGGCACGTCTCGACGCGTACTTCGCGCTGGCGATCATTGAGTTCGTGGGGTACCCATTTTTCAAGCTTTTTTACCTTGCCAATTTGACGCAAATGGACCAATATTGTTTTGACGCTAACGTCGAAAGCTGCTGCTAATTCAGCCGTAGATTGTGTATCATCAGCTTCCACAATCGCCTTTAATTCGTCATTGTCGACCAAAGTCTTCGGACGACCGCGAGGTTCATTTTTCAGGTCGAAATTTCCAGAACGGAAGCGAGCAAACCAATAACAGGTGGTGCGTTGGTTTGTAGTGTTAGCTCCGTAAACGTCGTTGATGTTGCGTGACGCTTGTGCCACGTTGCTGCCACGACGGTACTCATATTCCATAATTACTCGAATTTTTAACGTATCCATGATGACGAAAAAGATTGAAATGCGATGAAAATGTAACACTAATCAATAAACAAATGACTACTTTTCGAAAAAAATATCCATGTTTTTAAAATAAAATTAAGTACTTAATTTGAAATTAGAATTCTTAGCCAAACAAAAATTATTTTGATTTGAAATGGCCAGTACTGCAGAACGGCAATTTCATAGGTAAAGACCTAATTAATATGTATACCCATGCCAAATAACAGCTTTCGATAACTTTGCCATACCAGGATTTGCTTGCAAAGTATCTCACAACACTTGAAAATAGTCGTAAGTTCTAAGAAGCCATGATTCTATATGTTTAATCTACGAATTAAAAAAGGCAGCGTAATTGTGTACAAAATCAAAGAAAAATTTTGCTCCATCAAGTATTCGAACATAAGAACACATATGCAAACGAGCCAATGAACTGCGCTCCTGTAACGCGTTGCATTCCGTCAAGCGCGTTGATTGGTTCTCGGCAGGATAGATAATAGTAAGTAATTGGTTCGCGCGCCTGCTACCGTGCAAGATGCGTGAACGATGTTTGCATTATGTGTGAGAGGATAAGTCATAATAAAAACGATTATATTTTTGCACTAAGTACCCATATTAGTTGGATCAATTAGTTGTAATTTAACTAAACCATTCTTGAATACACTATAAAGTTTGAGATTCTAGTGTTTTTTTAATTAAAATGTTTCGAAATTACATTCACATGACATTCGAAACTTACCCATCAAACGATTTAAATGCTGTATTAAAACCAAACTTTGTAAAAAAGGGTACTTACTATAAAATTTCTGATCAGGGTAAAAGTGGGATAGGTAGGTAATTTGGATTGTGGCTTGTAATCGTACTGTCATCGCAGTTAATACTTATAAGCAAAGAACACCCCCCACCCCGATAATATGCAAGCGGTAACTTTTGATTTCCAAAGGTAAGTGATATATTATTTTATTGTTGTATATTGAGTTCCTCGCCATCCTCGCCGTCCGGCACAGCGAATAGACGTGTGCATTTGTTTAAACTAGTCGCGCTAAAATCTATTTAACTAAATTCTGTTTGGTTTAAATTTAAAATTCTAATTCTCGTTTCTTTTTGGACCATTTATACGAGTAGGCCACTCCCCGCGAAAGTGACAACGATTTTTTGACCCCACCCTTTGCCTAAAGCATACGAAGGTCTGTGATTGGATTTATAAACTTGGTTTTGAACCGCCTCCTCAGTGCGCGGGAGCCGGCGCACTGTGGATCGAAAATCGCATCTAGAAGACTTAGGGATTTCAATTTGCAAGTGCCGGATTTTTTGCCGGTTATCGCTTCTATTAGTTATTACTTTATTCAAAAATGACACCCGAGTTAATTCTGCACAAAAACGAAGGAATTATAATTTTTTTACGAAAAATTTGTATGAAGCTAGTATGAAAAAGTTAATTATCTCGCATAGTACTAATTATTTATGATTTTTTGACATATGTCATATAACGGTTATCGCTGCTGATGTTTTTTTTTAAATCGTCAAAATATTTTTATTTATTTTAACATATGCAACGGTTCCTTTTAGTGTTTAAGTTGAGGAACACAGACTTTTAACTACACGTAACATAAAATAGCATCACCCCTAATATAGGAGTGATGCTATTTTATGTTACGTGTAGGAAGGAGTTACCGAAGGAGTAGTCAGAGGTTTAAAGTACATCCACACTTAGACAACTATGTTTCGAGCTAGATATTTAGCAATACAAAATGAGTTTTAAAACTTTACATACAACCAAAATACCAAATGGTTTAGTCTTCTAGTGAGTCTGAAAATAAGTGTTTAAGTAATTACAATGATTTAGTCTTCTAATAAGTCTGAAAAGGTGATTATATTATTGTTAATGATTTCTGATAAGTAAGCTAATTTGTGGATTAGTTGTGTTGAGTTCTAAGAAATGTTTTTGACGATTATAAATTTTCATTAGCACATCTTTTAAAACTCTAATGAGGGTAGTTAACTAATTATCGATGTTTTGCAATAAAAGCGCTAACATTTTGCTTTATAATTTAGATTGTTCACAACTGTGTAACTGCTAACACCAAATTTTTGCTCTGCGACTATAACATCTTAAAATGGAAAGTTTAATCATCAATTTAGACTTGTTTGTTCTTCTAAAAAGTGAGAGTACTTCATTTAATCATGAAGTATTGTTTGGTGCAGTTGTATCCCGCATAGGCGATTGCCTTTCTACCGAAGATCGAGTAACTCTCAAAGAATTTTGTCGGAAATTCACGCGAGCTGCTTTACAGAGGTGGCAGAAATCCAACCGATTCCTTGATCACTTCAGAAGACTGTACGGAAATTGGCTGCAGGCAAATATTGATTGGCCAAGTTGTGTGCAAACTTTAGTTAATCAAGAACCAACTGTTGATGAGATACCAAGAGCACAATCAGACTCTCAAGAACCGTCGTCATCATCTTCCGTTGGAACAATGACAAAAAGGTGAAGAAAACCATTCGAAGATTTGGGAAGTAAACAGAAAAAGAGAAGATCTGATGATCATACAGGCGAAAACTCCAGTGAATTGGCATATGCAGCTGCAGCGCGTTTAAAAGAAGAAGGGCATGAGAAAATCGCATCTGTGATCGAATACATGATGAATAATCCTCAATCAGCCGTAAAAATTAAAGAAACGCTTAAGAAACCAGTGAAAACAGTCATATTTACACCAGAGAAAGCGCTTGGATTGCTTCTTTCACTAAAACTGTCAAAGTGGCAATATATTACTTTGCGAGAGGCTGCCATTCGGGAAGGTGCTAAGGATATTTATCCATCCTACTATAAAGTGCAACAAACTAAGCTTGATTGCTACCCTCCGAAGCAATCAGTGTCAGTTACGGATTCCTCGGCTAGGATTACACTTCAAGCTTTACTTGACATCACGGTGACGAGGATCCTTCAAAGTCTTTCTGACTATGCCGATGTGCAAAATAAGCCGCTAAAGCTGATATCCAAGTGGGGATTTGATGGTGCTTCCAACCAAAGCCGATACTAGCAGAAAATGGAGGGTGAGCAAGATGATGCAAGCATTTTCATGACCTCCTTGGTGCCACTAAAGGTGACAGATGGAGATAATACTGTATGGACGAACCCAAAACCATGCTCAACTTTGTATTGTCGTCCAGTTCAGTTTACTTTTGTAAAGGAGAGCGAAGCAGTTGTCATTGGTCTCAAAAGACAATGATGATGAAATTGAGGCCCTTATCCCCACAGAGTGCAGTAATAATACATGGTGACTCATCAACTAATGATGACAATGATTGACGCCAAAGTCTGCACGTACCTTTCTGAGGCCAGATCAAATGCATCGTGCTACCTGTGCTTAGCAAAACCTACGGAAATGAACCGCTTAGATGTTGTAACATCAAAGACTGTGTGTGCTGACATATACAAATTTGGCTTGTCATCCCTACACGCACGCATAAATTGTATGGAATGTCTGTTACATATTGCGTACAGGCTCGACTTCAAACGGTGTGCAGCGAGAAGTAATGAGGACAAAGAAATGTTGCAGAACAGAAAACAATGTATTCAAAATTGTGAAACAAGGCTTTTTTTACAAGTTTTAACAAGTTTTTCGAGTTTCCCAATAAAACTGCAGATATTACCGGGTTGGACGAAGATCTTATTAAAAGATTTGCTGTGATTTTGCAAGCGATAACATCTGGCGAGAATATCGACGTAATAAGATTTAAAGATTTTGCCCGCAAAACAGCAGAAAAGTACGTGGAATTGTACGACTGGTACTACATGTCGTCAACCGTACATACATTATTAATACACGGGGCTGACATAATCGAGAAAAATGATATTGTGCCGATTGGGACTCTCTCGGAAGAAGCCTCAGAGTCTCGAAACAAAGATTTTAGGAGGTTCCGGGAACATCATTCGCGGAAAAGAAGCAGGCAGGATTCTAATCAAGATATCTTAAATATGCTTGTTGTTTCTTCGGATCCTTTCCTAAGTGCACAAAGGCCTAAGTTAGATGCCAAGAGAAAGCAGAGCTTTTTTGCTGAAACTCTAGACTTAATTCAGTTTCAGGAAAGTGAGTTCGAGTTTTTAGATATATCCAATCTGGTTTTGACTCAGAATTGGAGTCCGACAACGACAAAGATAAGGAAAATGATTATAATATAATAATAATGATAATATTTGATTTATTTTTTTCTATTTTTTAAAATATTTATCTCGTTTTATATATTCTTAATATTTGGGTCAGTAAAATTCTTTATAATTAACAATGATCTTAATTTAGTCACTAAAAGGAACCGTTTCATATGTAAAAATAAATAAAAATATTTTGACGATTTAAAAAAAAACATCAGCAGCGATAACCGTTAAAAAAAACCGTTAAACCGATAAAAAAAAAAGACAGAAGGTGCATTGACACATATATGTTTGAGGATGCGGAAGTGAAGGATCAAGCAGCAGCCGACGCTTTTGCTGGATATTTTGCATCTGTATTCCATGCTGACATACCTACATTGAACCCGGATGTGGCTGTTAATGCTGCACATAATAACCGAGATGCAGCTACCGTTTCGATTGTAGCAGTTGACGAATTCGACCTAAGAAAGGCAGTGAAACGACTTAAGCCGCGGTCATCTGGTGGGCCAGACGGCATTCCTGTATTTCTGGCAAAGGATTGCATATCGGTTATTCGAGGACCCCTACTGTATCTCTATAACCTTTCGTTAACTCAGTCGAGGTATCCTGAAAGCTGGAAGTTATCCAGGGTGACTCCGGTTCCTAAAGGAGAGGGAGGCACTAACGTCTCTTCTTTCAGACCTATTGCAGTCCTATCGGTGTTTGCCAAGATCTTTGAGGCAATACTAAGCGCTCGCATTAATAGCCAAATCTGCCACCACCTACATAACAGTCAGCATGGATTTCGTAGTGCTCGCTCCACCACCACCAACTTGGTCGCACATGTAGACTACGTATGCTCGCAAATGGACAGGCGTAAGCAGGTCGATGCGGCTTACTTTGATTTTAAAAAAGCCTTTGATCTGGTAGATAATGATAGACTGTTGGAAAAATTGGCAGCCATTGGATTCACGCCACAGCTCCTCAGTTTTTTCTCTTGCTATCTCAGCAATCGCCGTCAGTATGTGCGACTAAGTGGATATGAGTCCAGTGACTATTTTACAAGGTCCGGAGTAAGTCAGGGCAGTACATTAGGACCTTTGCTATTCGTGATATTTATCAACGATTTACCGGACGTTGTATCAGCCTCCGAGTGTCTTCTGTTCGCAGATGACCTTAAGCTAAGCTTGGGTATTGAAACTGAGGCGGACGCGGTGGCATTGCAAAGAGATATTAATGCAGTAACTAGGTGGAGTCAAGACAACCACCTCCCATTCAATAGTTCCAAATGCAAAATTATAACATTTTCACGAAAATCGCAGCTCAAGACTACTGATTATAAATTAATGGACGCTCCTTTGGATAGAGTTAGTAAAATTAGAGATTTAGGATTAGATTTAGACTGCAAATTAGACTTCCATATGCACATAATCAATAATTGCAAATCAGCGAACAAAATGTTAGGGTTTGTTATAAGGACTGCTTCACAGTTCGACAATATAGGGGTTGCAAAAGTATTATATAATGCTTATGTGCGCAGCAAACTCGAATATGGCGCTGTTGTTTGGAACCCTTACGAGGAAAAGTACGTTCTAATTATAGAAAAAATACAACGTAAATTTGCTCGGTGGGTATACAAGAAACAGTACGGATACTATCCCTACTTATATCCATCGTTATTCGTCTCAGGTATGGTGAACATTGACACGCTAAAATTTAGAAGGGCCATGTCTCAAGTTGCACACATTCTTTCGATAATTCGAAATAGGATCGATAGTCCTGAAATACTAGAGCGAGTCCGTATCCTAGTCCCTCGGAACATATCTAGGGACTGTGCGGGGCAGGTAGCGCCGCGCCGATACCCGCGCCTGCTGGAGCCGCCCTCCGCGCGCACCGAGCGCGGACGACACGCGCCTATTAACCGCGCACTTCGCACTATTGGGGACATACTTGTGCAGCACCACGAACTAGATTTATTTGCCGATGGATTTGGACATTTGTTAAATAAATTCCGCATAATTTTAAATGACGTAGCATAAACATATATTGACATTATTATAATTATCTGACATTAATTCCGTTTTATATATTAAATTCCTATTCTGACATTCAATTAATCATTACTTATATAATTTATCGCTATTATTATTTTATTGACTTTATAACTGTTGACATTTGTAACAAATTTATTGTAAAAGTGACCGTTATGAATTTTGTCTACTTTGTCATTTTCATTAATTATTACTCTTTGTTAAATTATTAGTACACTAAATTAAATTAATCTTGTAAGCGTTTTGGATGTACATCTGTTAGCTTGTAAGATCAAATAAATAAATAAATAAATAAATAAATAAATAAACCGTTATATGACATATGTCAAAAAATCATAAATAATTAGTACTATGCGAGATAATTAACTTTTTCATACTAGCTTCATACAAATTTTTCGTAAAAAAATTATAATTCCTTCGTTTTTGTGCAGAATTAACTCGGGTGTCATTTTTGAGTAAAGTAATAACTAATAGAAGCGATAACCGGCAAAAAATCCGGCACTTGCAAATTGAAATCCCTAAGTCTTCTAGAGGCGATTTTCGATCCACAGTGCGGCGTCACTTATCGCTAAGCCAAACTGCGTTGACGCATCGACGAGAAACACCGCATCCCTACCACCTGTGCTATAGCGCCTGGGCTGCTACGAGTCCGCGTCATCAACAATCAGCTACGTGCGGAAAGGCTACTAGTGCTACGAGTGCTACGAGGCACCAAACAGCTGTGCTACGCTTTGATCAGCTACGAAACGGGTTTAAAAATCAAGCAGTAAGTAAACAACTACAGCTACTATGCCGAGGGTTGAGCGCTCGCCCCCTGCTACTCCTGCATGGTCAATTCACCTATTTTCTCAAATCCAGACATTTTTAATCATCCGAATGAGCCTAAAATCTCAAACATTACCTCGCGATATAAGTCCAAGCAACTTCGACCAGGCTTCTGAGTGTGAATGGAAAAATCTCGAAGATAAAATAACGAAGTTATTTACCTCTTGGAAAACTGAGCAAGAAGTTCTGCTTGGCAAATTAACGTCGGAGTTGAGGGAAACTACAAAATGCGGAGATTCAAAAAACGAATGCTGAAACCCTAAAAACTGTAGAATTTCTGAGTCAAGATAACGATTCCCTCAAGAAATCAATGCAGAAATTAGAAAAAAAAAACAGTGAACAGCGAAACTATATACTTTATCTGGAAAAAAAAGTAGGTACAAGATATACAGCTGAGCTCGCGATCATCATGTCTCGAGATTAGGAATGTTCCAGCAGTTGAGAAGGAAACAACTGGTGACTTAACCTTGATTGTTTTAAAAACCTGTGAGACCCTCCAGCCGGGGGTTAACCCACCTCAACTACGTGACGTATATCGATTGCCCGGAAAAAAAGGGCTCAAACAGACCGATTGTAGCAAGAGTTCCTGACTGTCCCCTCGAAGAATCGAGTACTGGACGCCTGCCGTCAACTGAGAAACTAAACACGGGACACATTGGTGTTTCCGGTGAAGTAAAACCAGTCTATATCGCCGATCACCTGCCTCGCCCCAGCGACAACTATTATTCGAGGCTCGTTCTTTTGCTAAAACAAACAAATATAAATTTTGTTGGTCGCAAAATGGAAAAAAATATCTTCGTGAACGTGAAGGAATGGACTCCGTTTTTATCAACTCAACCTCTCCGTCTAAAGAACTGCTCATCCCTGCATGAAGAATGCAAGGCATCTCATTTTAAATTATTACTGCATGCTTTTAAAATATTCTAGTACCTTGCAATTTTATATACAAACTCGAGCACTACGAGTACCTACTAGCTTCTTACAAACCTGTTTTTTACTTTACTTTTTTATTAAATACAACTTGTTACTTTTTTATAAAAATTATATTGAGATTATCAACTTTATTATATAATGTATTATCAGACTTTGTATTACACATCGTACCTTTTTAGACCTTGTAAAAAATATAATAATTTGAAAATTTGTTATCACAAACACACAACTCATATATATCTCATTTCTATCTTATTTCTGTCTTGTACATGCAACTTACAAAACAGAATTATTAAATGTAGACAAAACAAAATGACACATAATCCACGTCATACCTACGGTTGCACTCAATAATATGCACTTAACATCAAACATCAATATTCGATTCTGAAACTTTAAATGATATTGACTCTTTTAGTATAAGTGACTCACATATCTGTGTACTGGAGTCATGTAGACGTTTAATTAATAACAATAGTAAGCCGCTTAATATAATGCACCATAATATACGCAGTATAAATTTTAACTTTGATAGTTTTCTTGTACTCCTGGCTAGGATATAAACCTTATATGATGTTTTAATTTTATTGGAGTGCTGGTTGATGGTGTCAACAGTTCCACCACTGGAAGGGTATGTTTCTTATCACACGACTAATCTTATGAACCAGAAGGCATAGATTGACATTCAAACGTTTATAAAGGTATCTCAGATAAGCTTTTTGAACTTTTTCTAAGAGTAAAGTGTACTTCTTTTCGTGCGGGTTCCAGACGCATGCACTGCAGGCCTAACATGACGCACGCGACAATTACTCGCTCTCGCGCGAGTAATTTTTGTCTATTTTGTCACTTTTCTCGTTTTCTAACAGCGCTTCCATACAAAATAGTCGACTCCTTCTGTCAAACTTTATGTTTTTTCGACAAACCCTAACATGGCACCTTAGTTATCTCGATTTTTGACAATTCAACACGAGATAATCTACGATTCTGTTGGCAAAGAAATAAATGATTTGATTTGATTCTTCTGTCATTAAGTCGTATTTACTCGTCCTCGATTTTAACGACGCGAACGACGAGAAGAGTAGACAAAATTATAATACAAAAAAATCTCCAAAATAACATAGCAGTTTACACTTCTTTATCTCGCGACGAGAGACCGATGTTGCAAGTTATTAAAAACAAATTATTTTTATGATAGCAACATTGGCTTGAGATTTCGTTTCATTCATTCAATGGTGCCGATTTTCTTGTCACAAATACCTCTATATATCTCAAAATTTAGATTATTCCTGTCAACCGTCGATTTCCCATTCTGAAATAGACTAAAGTGAAACAACTTAACTATATTTTAGTTTGACGGCACTAAGATGGCACTGAGTTATTAATTTAGTGAAAATGGCAATTATGCTATTCTGAATTTTACGTTTTTCATCTAAAATTCTGATTGTCTAAGTATTTAATCGCGATTAAAAAGGTGTGGAAATTAATTTTCATGAACTAAAATTTACACCAACACCACGACTATTTTTTCTTTTCTTTTGCTTATATCTCGAAAATGGTGTGTCCTATCGCAAAAATAAAGAAAATTTCTACCCCCTTTAGGTAACCCATAAACCCGTAGTACCCAAGATGTAGGTAATAATTTTTCATATTTTCCATACAAAAAACGAAAAAATCCATATAAAACATGTCGTTCCAATATAAATACCTACTAGTTTAAAACTAAGTATTTTCATTATTAATATATTGTAAAATAAAATGACGACTAAAATAATTACAATTATGAAACTGCCATGTTATTTTTGAGTTTTTTTTTGTTCTCGCTTTCTCACTGCGGACGAGACGTTTGAAGACGAAACTGCATAAATCACTTTACACAATAATCACTATTGATCGGTTTCTAAAAATCCTTTAATACAGCGACATAAATAAATTAAAATGATTAAGAACGAAACACGTTACTAAAAATATTTCAAGTGTAATTTGATAGAGGTTGAGTCATAGCACTTAACACGTGTTGGTGGTATTTAATGCTGCTTATAATTAAGAGATATAATTTGAGTTATATTATTATTCACAATTGATAATTTGTATGGTATTTTTGTGTCACTTAATATTAATTAAAATAAAATTTAAAAAAAATTAAAATTTAATTACAACTCTTTATTAGTGGCTTTTGTGGACATGATAATTATTGAGATTTGATACAGCTGTAATAGCAATCACGTCATTTCGTTTAAAATACGTTTTTATTTTTATTAATTTATTTATCTTTATATAGATTCTTTTCAATTTTGTGAATGTGAGAACGCTGTAGGCCTAGTGGACTGTAGATTTGTTGACCATCATTATTCTGTTAAGTACCTGGTACTTGTTGAAACACTTTTTACTAGCAAAAAAAGGCAAATCGCACATTTAAGACTTTACATGCAAAGATTTCGGCTTTAGGAAGTTCGAGCTCCTTCTATGAAAAGCCGTAATTACATTCTACGCAATTACGCCTTTCAGATAAGTATTTCACAATTTATTATTATATTTTTGCTAAAACAAAAGAGAAAAACTAAAATAAAGTGAATACGCGTATATAAATTTAAATAAATTATGGATTAAAATAAAGTCTATATTTTTTGACGTTTTATAAAACAAGAATCACTAACTAAAACCATTCAGTAAATTGCGGGTCTTCATTTTAGACAAAACTTCAATTATCTCGGAATCAACGTTGACGTAGTTACGGCCTTCTTTCTTATGACGGCAGAATATGTGTCAAGCAGGGCCGGATTTAGGGGAGGGCAACCGGGGTGAAAGCCCCGGGGCCTCCACAAACGGGGGGCCCCCACAATAGACTTCGGAAAAAAAAGTCTTTCAAATTCCAATTAGTAAACACTAGTAAACATCTTTTCCTTTGATATTTTTTTTTTTTGCTCTTTTACCTTTACCTACAGCCTACAGTACTTTGCACATACATGATTATTTGATTATATTAATCTTAAATAACAGAAATCATTGATCTATATTTGTTCACTCCAATCAGGCAATCAGTGAAATATCAAAATCTCAAATGGCCCTGATAAGCACTTCCAATTCACTACCCATCTTGAGGGAGTACCCCAATCGCTTAATGGCTGAGTGGGGTGGTACTTGCCCGCAACCTTGGAGGTTGGGTATTCGATTCCGTGTCTCGACAATTTTTTTCTTTCTTATATATATATGTACATATAAATTATTTGCTGTATATGAACAATCGGTGTTCTTCAATTCTTAAACAAATCAATTATTATTGACTAATTGATATTTTTTTTCATATTTCTTTATGCAGCAAGGTATGCAGTTTGATAGGCAAATAATTATTATTGTGACACAATTAAATGCCATCAATTATTCACGAACTTTACTGTATGCAAGCAATTGAATAAAATCATTAGTCATTCAATAATAATTTATTTGTATAATTATTGAAGAATACCGATTTCGATTGTCATACAAAACCCACCTCATCGTGACAAGGAGTCAAACGCTAATATTAATAATCGACTCGTGAATCATGATCGAGGAAAGAATGTGTCCATTGAAGTTTCCGTGCGTAATTCTGTCTTCATGTAGTTGTCTATTCAGTCGCAGCGTTGACAAGTGTCCGCTGAGTGGCGTGCTTGTAGCAGGGAATCCCAGAATTTGATACATTTTCGTGTGTCTGAGAATAATAATAATAAAAAAATAATAAAAAGTTTATTTCATAATCAACAGGTTTTAACAAATAAGTTGTAGAGGCCTTCTTTTAAGTATGGAGATACCTGTACCAGAAGACCTCCCTCTTCCATAACTATGTATACAACATACAGAGCCTGTTAATAACAGAATTTTTACAAAGTAGGTAGAATAAAAAATAAATAAACTAGAAGTAGAGAATTTAAAAATAAATAATTAATTAGATACTTGAAACCGTAATCTCAGACAATTTATACATTATCCCCACTTACTCTATTTCTGTCTATTTCACTATTTCAGCATTAGCCATTCCAAGTAGGTTTTGGAGCGAATGGGTTGTGACAAAAAGGTTCGAAAAAACTAAAAATTAATCAATTGATGCAATGAAATTTGAACCCCGACGGGTATTACATTGAGCTTGTTTTTCTAATTTGATAATTATCTCAGATTCCGATTTCAGGCAAAGACGAGTGAGTAGTGTGTGTGTGTGTCTTTCTGCGTGCAGGGGGTGTGGTTATGAGTGTCGTGTGTGTGTGTCATTGTGCGTGTGTGTGTGTGTGTGTGTATGTATTTGTGTGAGCGAGTAAGAAAGGGAAACCAAAAGCATATTATCGGTGTGAATTAGACAGTTGTATATTAATTTTATTAAGTCCATGTTATCATTCATTTCGTGTGTAAGGTAAGTTTAGTTTAAGTTTTAGGTATGTTTATTTTATTTTTAATTTATTATATCATTATTAAATAACCGGATTCAGAAGTGCTTCAGTTTCCTCATAATTAAGAGTCTTTAGCCATGCAGTCAGGGCTTTCTTGCATTCATAATGGGTTTTTTGGTTAAAAGGCATTTTCTTGCTTATGGCGTTATAAAGAAGAGTAGCTTGGGCAACATACTGCCGCTTTGCGAATGCGGTACGAACTCTAACTCCGGCTATACGACCGTGGTTTCTTCTTTTTCTGAGCGTATTAGGGTCAAATACAGTTGTTTTATGCATTTTTAAGGTAGAGTTTAGGATATATAACTGTCTTACAGTTAACAGGTCACATAGTTTGTAAAGCTCGTGTGTAGAAAAACGATACGGTTTAAAGTACATATTATAGTTTTGATAAGGGCACGCTGAGATCTTTCCACATCTAAGAATTTAGTTTTAGAGGCTCCCCCCCAGATAGGAATGCAATAGGTTAGAACGGATTGGGCTAGAGCAATGTATATTTGTTGAATTAGCCTGGCTGATGCAACATGTCTTAGTAATTTAAAAATCCAGATCATTTTTCTGAGACGTTCATTAACCAATGCAACGTGATAATGCCAAGAGAGTCGCTGATCAAGTATAATACCCAGATATTTCGTCTTCTCAACCTTCTCGATAGTCGGACAAACGCAATTAGTATCCTGGATATTGTGACATTGGTGTATCTTTATACTAAAATTTATATCAGGTTGGGTTCTATTAGTTAGGGCGAAACACATGTAGATAGTCTTTTGGCTATTCAGCGTGAGTAAATTAGTTCTTAGCCAACAAGCGACTTTAGATAATCCCACTTCCGTATCCTGCCGCACAGACTCCCAATTGTCGCCGATAAAGACCAGTGCAGTATCGTCGGCATAAGAGAACACTCGAGCACCACCTGCCCTAACCTCACATAGGTCGTTAATGTAAATTAAAAACAACGTGGGCCCGAGAACGCTCCCCTGTGGTACACCGAAAGTGATATCTGAATCTCTGCTAGTATACTGTCCAATTTTGACCTTTTGCGTTCGATGTGAAAGATAACTTTTGAATAATTCAAGAGGTGTGCCTCTTATTCCTATGTATTCCAACTTGCGTACAAGAATGGGAACAGACACTGTATCAAAAGCCTTTTTTAAGTCGAGGAAAACTGAGAGGCACTTCTTTCCTCGATCAAGGCTTTCAGTAACAAGAGATGTTATAGCTGTTACTGCATCTTCAGTCGATTTGCCCTGTCTAAATCCATACTGCGCATCAGACAATATTTCATATTTATTAAGGAAGTCTATTAGTCGTTTGTTTAACAGTTTCTCCAATATTTTTGATAAAGCAGGTAATACTGATATAGGCCTAAAGTTACTAACATCATCTCTGGGTCCACTCTTGTACACTGGTGTAATAGTAGATTTCTTTAAGAGTTTAGGAATGATACCTTTACTAAAGCACAAGTTCGCTAAGTGAACAATAATTGGGAGAACAACGTGCTTAGCTAATTTGAGAAAAATGGTTGGGATGTTGTCCCAGCCAGGGGCACTACTTGATTTTAAATTCATGAGTAAATAGTGAACTTCTTCTATATCTGTATCCAAGAGAACAAGTGATGTTAATTGAGTATTATATACCCCTAAGTCAGTCCCAGCATCCGATCTAGTATCTGGTAAGATTTTTTCTCCAAGTTGTTTGCCACATGATTAACTGCTTCAATTGGTGACGACTTATTGTCTAAAAGTTTAGTGTTATCTGCGTTAGTTTGCTTCATATGCGTTACGTTTTTAATATTTGACCAGTCTTTTACTGTCTTTGGTAGAATTTGCTAATTGTGCCCTCTCATACCGGCGCTTCAGTTTTTTAATTAGTTGATTACAATAATTTCGATATCTTTTGTAACTAATTTTTAATATATCATTGTGTGGGTCATTCTTCAATTTCTTCTGCATATTATTTCTATTTCTGATACATTTTAAAATGCCGGGGGTTATCCAGGGTTTTATAGTTCGCTTAGTTTTAGTTAAAGTAGTCGTAATAGTATTTTCTTGTAAAGCTTCCAAAATTTTTTCAATCAAAAGTTCTACCACTATGTCAGGGTCATGAGAAAACATGAGTTCGCCAAGATTTTTGTCTACTAAAGATTTAAGTGCCATATTGAAGTCTGTAGTTATTTTTGTCTTCTGAATTTTATTTTTTAGTTTGATTTTGATAGGTTTAGGAATAATAGAGAATGATCAGTAACAGATGTATTTAAGACAGCTATGCGAGCAGATAATTTTTCCTTGTTAAGCTTTATCATAAAATGGTCGAGGCAATTGTTTAATCTAGTAGGATAAGTGTGTCCTGCCAAAAGTCCATGCAAAGATAACATTGCAGAGTAGTTTTGTCTATTGTTGCGCTCCTGGGCCGGCTCAGATAGAGTTGGTGTTAGATTTATATTTAAATCCCCAGCTAAGGTAATGCAGTTACAGGACTTTACAGAGTTCAGATATGTATCGAGCGAATTAATAAACATGTCTGCATTGGCATTTGATGGGGATCGATACACCCCTAGTACAATATTATTATTATTAATTTTAATTTCTAAAGCAGAGGCATGGGTCAATTTAATTTCTCTGACGTTTACTGCAATATTATTAGCGACATACACAACTACCCCGTCGTTTTTATTCATGTGATTTGTTGTTTGGAATGCTGAGTAGTTCAGAATAGTAGGTATAGGTTTAACAGGATTAAGTTGACTTTCAGTAAGAATCAGAATATCCGGCTCGAATTTTAGACTAGATAGAGTCAGTTGCAGGTCATCTATGTTACTATAAACGCTTCGTATATTTTGGCACAATATTTTGCAGTCCTTCTTTTGCACAAGTATGTGTTTAGGCAGATCTTCAATATCACAGTGAAAAGCCTGAGCTATATTTGAGTCGTCTATTTCGTTGAGAGTGTGAATCGAACTATCCATTAAATTTGATATTGAAAGGACCGAGGGTGAACTTCGCAACATGTTTGTATAATGCAATTGATGTACATAGCTGGTAACATAATTTGAATAACCGTGGAGAATAAGATGCTTGTTGATTGGTTTTTAAGTATGTGAGAGTGTATGTTTGTGAGTAGATTTCGGTTATTGTGTATAGAAAAGTATGCGTTAAAGTGAGTGTTTGTGTAGTAGTACAATTATTCATAACAAGTGTAGTAATAAAAATAAACATAATTACTAAGAAAACAAAATAAAATGAAAAATGTAAAGAACTGTGAACAGTTAACATAATGTTAGGGTAACCATATACGTGGACTGCAAGTTTCCGGTCTAGTCAGGTTCCTTGTGTAAGCTGGTGGATCTGTGCTTCAGACTTGATCGTTATTCTTTGCGAGATTTCATCTTTTTTTAAATATACTTTGCCGTAAGCTGTCCAACAAAATTTAAATTTCTTAGCCTTGACTAGATCACGCGCAAGAAAGTGCAGTCGAGAGCCTTTCGCAGTAAGCTGCTCTGACACAAAGATGGGAGAAGTCGTATTTGAGCGGCATCCAAGATGTTTGGCGGCAAGCTTGCTTTGGGATCTAGTATTAAAAGACTTACACATCTTGAGCAGTTCAGTCTTCAAAAGTGTTGAGGAGGTTTCTACAATGATGGGGGTGTTTTGTTCATCCTTCCTGCTACTCACTCTGTACACGTCTTTGATGTCGGTTTTCTCAATTTTGCAGTCAACAGCTTTAGACAGACAAAGTACCATCCCAATCAGGTCTTCTTTCGTTTCGCCACTCGTTTTCGGTACGTTTTTTAACTGCAAATTGGTTTTCCGATTTGACATCTGCATATCTTCGATTTTGTTCTCTAAAACCGTTATATAATCTCTGTCCTTGGCAGCCTGTTTTTCTAATTGATCAATTTTACCAAGCATGTCCTTGTTTTGTGCTGTGAGAAAGGCAACTGAGCTCTCAATGTTTGTGTTCGTCAAACTCAAAAAACTCAAAACTCAAACTCAAAGCATTTATTTCAATTAAACCATTTACAGGCACTTTTGAAATGTCAAGAAGTCGGTCAGTCAGAAATATGAAGCTAGTTGCCCATTCCAAAGCGTAGTAGGTACCTATGGAGAAGAACGGGCAAGAAACTCCACAGACACTCTTTTAAATCAAAATTTTTTTTTTACAAAATATTGGTTACATCATTAACGTTGAAATTATACATGTGAGAACAATGTAGAAAGACGTGCACGTTAAAAGCGTCCGTTATAAAAATATAAAAAACAGAGAACAATTCAAAAATTAAAATAAGCCGTGGCAGCTAAGAGATGACCAGTCTCTACTGACGGCGCCCGTTCACGAACATGACGCATGGATTAGCACCATTCAGCTCAACCATTTTGAAGGGAGCTAAATGATCCAACACACGCGCCACCGCCAGCGAAACATTAGAGTGAGCATGACATAATCTCAGCCGCCAGGGCACATTCAAGTCAATGAAAGACATACCCAGTACCTAAATGGTAGCTTTACAGTCGGTACATAGTACTCACACATGTGCTATGCAATTATACAATGCTAAGACATTGAATTTATACAATGCAAAGATAGTTTTTAAAATCTTCAGCAGCTCCAACGGTATTTTCAAATGCTAATCAATTAGTTTATGCTTGTGGAGCAGGACCAGCAATGAGCCAAGCATTTTTATCAATTATGTAATCCCCCAACTTATAATATGCCTGCCTACATAGTGTGCGTTTTATACAAGATTTGAATTTCGTCTCATTCAGTTGAAGTATGTGGGGAGGAATTTTATTGTAACATTTTAAACAGTACCCCATGAAAGATGAGTCTACTTTAGCCAGTCTGAAACCTGGTTGAACTAATAAATCCCTATTTCTTGTACAATAATTATGTCTATCACCTCTTTTACTAAAAATATGTAAATTTTTTCTTACGTACATGATATTTTCATAGATATATTGACAAGGTACCGTCATGATGTTAATGTCCTTAAACAGTTCCCTTAGAGAATCGCGCCTACGGAGATAATATATGGCTCTGATAGCTCTTTTCTGCAGAATAAAAATAGACTCGATGTCTGCAGCCCGTCCCCACAGCAGAATACCATAAGACATGATACTATGAAAATAACTGAAATAGACTAGCCTCGCGGTATCTACATCAGTTAATTGACGGATTTTTCTGACAGCATATGCTGCTGAACTTAGCCGTCCTGCAAGAGATGTTAAATGAGGACCCCATTGTAGCCTTGAGTCGAGCGTGATCCCTAGGAAAACAGTTTTATCGACAAATTCTAGTTTCTCTTGATTCAATACTATCTCACAATTACTACTTTTAACATTTGGTAAAGAAAATTTTATGCATTTTGTTTTTTTTCCATTTAATACTAAATTATTAGCAGTGAACCAATTTTGGACCTGCAGTAGGGCGTTATTTACGTCGTCAAAATTTGTAGCACGTCTATCTACCTTAAAAATTAAGGAAGTATCGTCAGCAAATAACACCATTTGTGGTTGATTTTTTAATAAATGGAGTAGATCGTTAATATACACTAAAAAGAGGAATGGACCCAAAATCGAGCCTTGTGGCACACCCATTTTTACTTTTAAACCTGGTGAATTGATACCGTTTATTTGAACTTGCTGTTGTCTATCATTTAAATAAGATTTTACTAAATTTAGCGCAAGTTTTCCAAGTCCGTAATGTTCAAGTTTCAAGAGTAAGGTTTCGTGATCGACGCAATCAAATGCCTTTGAGAGGTCACAAAAAATTCCTATTGCGTCTTGGGCCTCTTCCCACGCGTTAAAAATGTGTCTTAATAAGGTTACACCGGCGTCGGTCGTACAACGTCCTTTGGTGAAACCATACTGTTGATCGTGGAGGATTTTATTTGTGTTGAAATGATTGAGCATTTGATTAAGCATTACCTTTTCAAACACCTTGCTGAAAACCGGCAACACGGATACGGGTCTATAATTATTGGTGTCTTTACTGTCCCCGGATTTGAAAAGTGGTATTACCTTGCTGTATTTCATTAAATCCGGGAAGACTCCTTGATCCACACACAAATTAAATATTAAGGCTAAGTAAGGCGCTATGGTCTCAATTATGGAGGTACAGATTTTAATGGACATTCCCCAAAGATCTTCGGTCAATTTGATCTTGATTTGCTTAAAAGCTTTTATTACTATTATGGGGTTAATATGCTTAAAGTTAAATTCAATCGGGCATGCTGAAACATTCAATTCAAAAAAAAACCTTACTAAATCAAAAGAGAGCGAGGGCGAGGAATTTAAGGTTTCAGTAGTTTTAAGTGGGACACTGGTAAAGAAATTTACAAATTCTTGAGCAACTTCTTTGCTATCGCAAATGAGACCACCACATGACGTCTTCAGGGTGTACTCCGAATTATGCTTTTTGTTCCTGTTCGTTTCATTATTGATAATTTTCCAAACCGTCTGTATTTTATTGTCTGCTGATTTAACCTTGTTGCTAATGTATAAGGCTTTAGCTGTCTTACAAGTGTTCTTAAAAGTTCTAGAGTAAGAAGCAACATATTTATTAAAAGTTTCCGTGTTAATATAAGGCTTAAGGCCATACAGCTCGAAAAGTCTATCCCTACTTTTCCTGAGTCCTTTAGTTGCCCAGTCACTAAATAAAAACTTAGGGCTGATAGTCTTAGTGTTCTTCTTAAAAGAATTATCGAACTCGGTTTGGACTAACGAAAAGAATTCTTTATACAAAATATTAACATTGTTCAATGTAAAGTCCTGATTACTTAACTTACAAACTAAAGTGCTATTATATTTATTTAAATTAACAGATGTTATTGGTCTGTATTGTATCTGCACTTTTTGTATTGGAATGTTGGACTCAAAAGTTATGGTTTGACCACTGTGATCAGATGGGAGATAATTAACTATTGCTTTATCTAAATAGTCGCAGCAACAAAACACATTATCAATACATGTAGCAGTAGTCGTAGTTATTCGGGTTGGTTCTTCAAACACATTTGACAAATTGAATGATTTGAACAGATTTAGAAATCTACTGGTATTTGAATTATTTTCTAAAATATTAATGTTAAAGTCACCACAGATAATTACTGATTTATTACCAGTTGCAAGTTTTGCCAAAACATCTTCCATTACTGACTCAAATATAGAGTAGTTTTGATAATTAGGGGGTCTGTAAACGCACACTATGACATGCTTATCTAGCTCAACACAAGACAGTTCAATGCTATGTTCAACCGATAGTTCAACTATGTCATTACGGGTTTTTGATTTAATACAACTTTTAATTAAGATTAGTGAACCACCATGCAGCATCGATTTTCGGTTATAGCAACTAACCACACTATAATTCTCATAGTTAATTAACATTTGATAATATTTTAACCAATGCTCAGTTAAACAAATAATGTCAAACATTGTTTTTTCTAAAAACAATTCAATTTCCAATTGTTTGGAAGAAAAACCTTGAATGTTTTGATGAAATAATTTCAAGGATTTCTGCTTAGCCTCTTTTGTACAGTTAACTACAGTGCTAGAAAATACCTTTTTGTTATTAAATGTAACTATACTGTTATTGGTACTTTCTGTTGTCTTACAAACTAGTTTAAACTATTTGAGTTAACCACCTTAACATTAGTAGTATTACTAATTGTGGTGCGTCGTCCTCTGTATGTTAGACAAAACTAGGCTAATCTTATTAATTTCCTTTTCAATTTCCTTCCGCTGGTCAGCCATAAGAGAAGATATAAAACTCTTAATATCGGTGTCATCATCCACTCGTGGTCTTTTGCGAGACTGACTAAAGTTTGGTGGTGTTTTTTCTTGACTCAGTTGGTTTAAATCCGATTCCGACATTGATTTATCCATTTGGCTTTCAATGATACTAGGACAATAGTAACTTTAGGGAGTTTAAAAAGGCGCTACGTTTTTCTAACGTTGAGACTGACACGTTAAGATAATAAAGTAATCCGTATTCGACCGTGGACGCTCCAGGATATCAGGCGTACAGAAAGCACAGGTGATTTGGTTCAGTCCTTGTAATTTTCTATCAAAAATATTACGAATAGATGGCTTAATAATATTGATCGTTGCCCGGAGTACTAGGCGCGCAGAGATCACAGGTAGTAGGATTCCGTCCTTGTATTACTCACATTTGCAAGCCTTGCGTACACGCATAGATTTACTTTGAAGGTCGTTTGTCGCCGGTCGAAACAAGACGGAAGTATAATCGTGCGTGCGCTGTGATGTTCAAATGCGTGAGCAGTAATTAGCTAGCGAGTTATTAATGAGATGTGTTGTTGTCTCACCCGAGCTTGATGATACGCTCTTCTCTCCAGTGAACAGGGTTTCACTCCTGGTATTTTATGCACTCCTAGTTTTTACGTTTGATTTTTGGTGAATAATTTTAAATTAATATTATAAATAAAAGGTTTGTAAGCTTCACAGGCACGTCTACTCTTTACAGAGGTCCGAGGGGAGAGGAAAGAGAGAGAAGAGGCTACGAACTTGCGAACATTGTGCAACAAATGTAAATCATTTCGATTTTTACGGACAGACCACAGGCGTTCATCGTTATCTTGTAATCTACAATAAAAGCCGAATGTCATATTTGATTGTGTAATTAAGAAAACGTGTTTTTGGTCTCTCTAAGTCGTCTCTGCGCCCCCGTAGGGGGCGCGAGGAATCGGTTTTGGGGCTTTTTTGGCCCCTTGCCCGAGGGATTTTTCTCTCGGGCCACGAAATCGTGGGCCGGTCACTGGGTTTCCCTCCCCCTCCTAGGAGGGGGTGGGAGTGCTTTCTTGCACACCTGTTCGCTGAGGCGTTTACCTCCCCTCAGCGCGTTGGGGTGTGTTTCTGGGGTGTATCTGAGGGAGCGCCCGAAGTGCTTCTCGGCGCCCGTGCGACCTGGCCCCTGCCGGGTGAGGTCCCTAGTTCCCTAGGGAAGGCCCAACAGAGGCCGGTCTAGCAACGAGGGCGTCGGTTTTGTTTGGCGCTCCCCCCAGTGGGAGTCTTGCCCGCTCCCCATAGCGTGAACCAGGTCTAGCCAGTAGCGCTGCGGGGCACGGGGCGTTGTAGTGTGTGTCGAGCGACTTGAGTTGTGTGTGCGTCGCTCGTGTGGTACCTTTTGGGTTTTTCTGCGAATGTGGAGTCATGTGTGTGTGAGCCGCGCGCGTGACGCCTATATTAACCTAGGACGCTTTGCACGTGGCGGGCGTCGTGTATTGAGTGTGGAGTTCTATTTGTCATGGGTAAGCCGCGTGTAGACTGAGTGCGCCTTACTCAGAAGGGTCAATCCGGTTGTCTGCGATGGTGTCGCGCGGGAAGCGCTTGTAGTCAGGAGGGCGCGCGTGCCATGGTGCTATGTCTCTGATGTGGTGTAGTTCAGAGACGTCGGCACGCGCGAACATCCTCCGCGTCAGATTTGTGCAGGAGTATTCAATGCTCTCGACACGTAGGTCCCTGTGGATTACAGAGTTCCTCACGAACCGAGGAGCTTTTGTTATTTGACGCAGCACGATGTTTTGCTGCGTCTGAAGCTTCTTCTTGTGCGTCTCGGCCGTGAGGGCGAGCCAAGCTGGGGCGGCGTAGGTGAGTTGCGGTCGCAGGTAATTTTTTAGATCCCCAGCTTGACTCGCAGTGGGAGGCGTGACGAGAGCACCGGGCGGAGGAGGTGTTGTGTTACCTTTACCCGCGCGACGGTGTTGCAGACGTGCGGGCCCATGGAGAGCCGGCTGTCGAGTGTGACCCCCAGGTACTTGGCGGTCTTGGTCCACTTGACCTCGGTCCCCATGAGCTCAAGGCTCGGTGGGTGCGTACGGCCGCGTGCCGTGACAATGATCGCCTGCGTCTTACCTGCGTTCACCGACAGTCTCCATTTGCTGAGCCAGTCGGGGAGGTCGTCCAGGGCGCGCTGCATCTTGATGGCCGTGTGGTCAGCCGACAGTGAAGTGGTGATGTACGCGGTGTCATCGGCGTAAAGCGCTAGTTTCGCTGTGTGCGTGGCAGGTATGTCGTCGGTGTACACAGAGTACAGCGCAGGCGAGACACAGCTCCCCTGTGGCACCCCCGCGGTGACGGGACGTGCGTTGGAGAGCTCGTTCTCCACCGAGACCTTGATGGACCTATCCTGTAGGAAGGAGGAAACCACCTGGACCAAACGACGGGGCGCTGTGGTGAGGGTGAGCTTATATATTAGGCCGGCGTCCCAGACCCGGTCGAATGCCTTTTCCATGTCGAGGAATACCGCTGCGGCGTACTCTCTCTTGTTCACGGCCGCCGTGAGGATGTGCAGTACCCTCGACAGCTGGAGCGTCGTGCTGTGCTCGGCCCGGAACCCAAACTGTTCTGGACGAGGCGTTATGTGCGGTGTTAGGTGGCACAACAGGAGCGTTTCAAACACCTTGGAGGTGGTGGGCAGGAGCGTGATCGGCCGGTAGCTTTCTGGCTTCAAAATGTTCTTCCCGGGCTTGGGCAGCATGATGACCTTCCCCAGCTTCCAGCAGGAGGGGAAGGCGCCGGTTCGGAGTATGCCGTTATATAGGCGAGCTAGTGCCGCCACCGTTTTCGTGAGCTTCAGTTGGGTTTGGCGTAAATTGACACTCCAAATGGGCAGCAAATATTTCGGCCCGGTCGGCCGCCATGTATCGAAGCGCCCCGTCGCTGTTTAGGAGCAGGCGCACCGGGGCTGGGGTGTTCTTTAGACGTCGGCAGATCCTGTGTACCGACGTCCAGTCGCAGTCAGCGGAGTGGATGTAGTTCTCCCAGCCCTCGCTGTTGTGTGCCTGTAATTCGGCCTTCACCTTGTCCGTGACAACATATAATAGAATATATGAAATATATGCAGAAAACAAAAGAACATAAAAAACGGTTACGGAGAGGTTATGATTTATTGTTCATCATGCGTTTGTTTGGTTCTGCGTAAGTTAATTATTTAATCTAATTAAGGCGACTGAAATATCGTGATCACATGCTAATATTTAATAGATCATTTGACGTTTCCTAATGTAATTTTGAAATATTTTTTTCTCAATTCACTTCTGTTTTTGTCTCTTATTTTTTGAGTGCATGCACATAACTCGACAGGTTTCAGTAAATTGCTTGCAGCTTCTCTATTCTTTTAATTTTCTATGTGCAATGCTCGTAACTCTTTTTGGTGTTTCTGCTAATATTTTATTTTTCTCGACTATCAGCTCCACGACTATGTTCCTATTGGTGAAGGGCTTTTTCAGGCGCATGTTTTCTTAATTTTATAGCGGAATCATGAGTGATCGTCACAAAACTCCTCGAGTTTTTGCAAGCAGAACGTATAAAGAAATCCGAAGAAACTTTAGCTAAAACACCCAAATTGACCAGTTTTTTTACGTCGTCAAGTAAAGAAGAAATCCCTCAGGATCCTAACACAACAGCAGGAGATTCAACAGTAGATGGAGATGTCGTCGATAGTATTCAAAATCATCCTGAGGTTGAGGTTTCATCAGGCAACACCACACAATTTTCTATAAGCGAATATCAGACCCAAGGGGAAGCAAAATTTTGCGGTCACGAAAATGACATCGGTCTTTGGCCTGCTAATATTAGGTCTTTACCTATGAAATTGCCGTTCTGCAGTACCTACTGGCCATTTCAAATCAAAATAATTTTTGTTCGGCTAAGAATTCTAATTTCAAATTAATTTTATTTTAAAAACATGGATATTTTTTTCGAAAAGTAGTCATTTGTTTATTGATTAGTGTTACATTTTCATCGCATTTCAATCTTTTTCGTCATCATGGATACGTTAGAAAATCGAGTAATTATGGAATATGAGTACCGCCGTGGCAGCAACGCGGCACAAGCGGCACGCAACATGAACGACGTTTACGGAGCTAACACTACAAACCAACGCACCACCTGTTATTGGTTTGCTCGCTTCCGTTCTGGAAATTTCGACCAGAAAAATGAACCTCGCGGTCGTCCGAAGACTTTGGTCGACAATGACGAATTAAAGGCGATTGTGGAAGCTGATGATACACAATCTACGGCTGAATTAGCAGCAGCTTTCGACGTTAGCGTCAAAACAATATTGGTCCATTTGCGTCAAATTGGCAAGGTAAAAAAGCTTGAAAAATGGGTACCCCACGAACTCAATGATCGCCAGCGCGAAGTACGCGTCGAGACGTGCCTTGCACTGCTCAACAGACACACCAATGAAGGAATTTTGAACCGCATTGTTACCTGCGATGAAAAATGGATTCTGTTTGATAACCGCAAGCGCTCAGCAAGTTGGTTGGATCCTGCAGTGCTATTGTGCAGTGCTCATCTCACCGTGAAAACTTAGGTGAAGGGAGCTCGGAGTGAGCTGTCAGTCCCTAGCAGAAGGTGGAATGACAGCTCACTTCAAGCTCACTTCACCTTCGTTTTCACCGTGAGATTATTACAGAATAGACCGGCTGGTTCAGCACCTAAACAATGCCCTAAACGAAAACTTACCCCTAGAAAAGTGATGGTCACTGTTTGGTGGTCTAGCGCCGGTGTGATTCATCACAGCTTCTTACCAAACGGGGTGAGTATTACTGCAGATGTGTACTGTGAAGAACTGAACACAATGATGGAGAAGCTGGCACATCTCCAACCAGCACTGGTCAATTGCTCGTCTCCGCTGCTCCTGCACGACAACGCGCGACCTCATACTACACAGCAAACGGTCTCCAAGTTGCAAGAACTGGGGTTGGAAGCTCTCCGTCATCCGCCCTACTCACCAGACCTTGCGCCTATAGACTACTACTTTTTCCAGAATTTGGATAACTTCTTGGCGGGAAAAAAATTCAATACCCGAGAGGCAGTACAAAATGCCTTTGAAGAATTTGTTGCCTCCCGTCCAGCTGATTTCTTTAAGAAGGGTATCAATAAACTGCCACTGCGTTGGCAAAGATGCATTGGTTGCAAGGGGTGATTACTTCGATTAATACAAATAAAAAAACATGAAAAAAAATCGTTTAAATTTTTTCATACAAAACGGCAATTTCATAGGTAAAGACCTATTATAACAAAGGAAATGATCGAATATTGTGCGTAAAAAGGTTCCACAGAACTTCAAAATTGCGATCAAGTATCTCTGCAAAATTTAGTTCATCAAGATCAGCCGCGAGATAATTCCAACTTTGTTCGGAAATGCACGAAGAACATGTTTACACGCCGCAATAAAAATCAAGAGACCGTCAATCGATTCTGGCTTTGTTTTTCTCCAACTACGGGGAAAATATATTGTAATGCATGTAAATTGATATCCCCTCAAAACAACCACAAAAAAACTCAGTGGAGAAGGTTTCAGCGACTGGAAGCATGCATCCGATCGTCTCTATGAACATGAGATTTCGAAAACTCATTTGGAATCAGTAATGAGTTTCGTGCAACGGGGAAAAGTCACAGGACGCATCGATCAAGAGCTAGCGATGCAGGAGGCTCAATAAATCGAGTATTGGCGAAAAATCCTGAGAATTATCGTTAGTACCATTAAATTCATTGCTGAACGCGGATTAGCCTTTCGAGGTGACAATGAAATTGTTGGCTCACCAAGAAATGGAAATTTCCTGGGCATTTTGGAATTGCTAGCCGAGTATGAACCAATCCTGGCAACCCATTTGAAAGAGCATGCAAACAAAGGGAGTGGTCATGTCAGTTACCTTTCGTCCACGATTTGCGAAGAACTGATCGGTTCTATGGGTGATAAGGTACTAACTGAAATAGTATCCAGGATTAAAAAATCAAAATATTATTCCGTATCAGTGGACTCTACTCCCGACGAAGCTCACATCGATCAACTAACTATAGTTGTTCGATATATGGAAGGATCGATGCCAAAAGAAAGGTTTCTCACCTTTTTACCAAACTGCGGTCATAATGGCGAAGCCACAGCAAACGCTCTGCTCAAATTTTTAGGTGAGCATCAAATAGACATCATGGATTGCCGCGGCCAATCATATGACAATGCTGCAAACATGAGTGGCAAATACAAGGGGATGCAGGCTCTTATTTTGGAGAAAAATCATTTATCGGCGTTTGTACCTTGTTGTGGTCATTCTCTGAATTTAGTGGGAAAGGCAGCTGCTAACGCTTGTCCATCGGCTGTTCAATTATTTGATTTCGTGCAGAATTTGTACACGTTTTTCACAGCCAGTACAGAGCGACACCGAATTCTGATCGAGAAACTATCGGAGAAGAAAAGCGGCCAGTTTTTAGTCTTGAAAAACCTCAGCGACACTCGTTGGTCTTGTCGAGCTGAAGCTACGAAAGCCTTAGTCAACGGCTATTCGGAAATCGAAGAAGCTCTAACCAGCATATCTTCCAATAAAGAGCAAAAAGAAATCGTGAGGAATGAAGCAACGCACCTTCTCCAGAAGATGAGTGGTCTCGAAACCGCTTTGTTTGCAACATTTTGGAACGATATCTTGGAGTGATTCCCGAAAGAAGACTCGAAAATGATTCTTGAATCGGTAATGCGTGCACTAGAATCATTGAAATCATTCGTGGAATCCAAACGAAATGATTTTGATAAGAACGAGGAAGCAGCCAAAAAAAATATCCGATACTGATGAATCACGCACCCGCACCAGAACGAGAAATGTGAGGTTGAATCCGCTCGATTACGGGAAAGCACAAGACGCAAATCTGTCACCCAAGGAGAAATACAAAGTATCCGCCTTCATCCCAGTGGTTGACCAGCTATCTGTTTCTCTTACTGAAAGATTGCATGCCTATGAAGCTGTACGTTCGAGATTTGGATTCCTGAATCACATCGAGAAGATGAATGCTGAAAATTTGCACGCTGCAGCAGAGGCATTGGTGAAAGTGTATCCGGATGATTTAGAGCCTAGTCTGGGTAATGAGTTGGTTCAATTTGTGTCTTTGATTGACTCATACAAAAAGGAAAAGGACTATGGAACAGATCAATCGCCGGAACTATTTTACTACCGAATTCTCGAAAATCAAAATTTCAGAGCTACATTCCCAAACCTCGAAATTGCATTGAGAATGTATTTGGTTTTGATGGTAACAAATTGCACCGGAGAGCGCTCATTTTCAAAAATGAAAATTTAAAAAAATAGTCTTCGAACCACGATGGGACAAAACCGTCTATCGAAGCTTTCTCTCCTGAGCATTGAAAGCGATTTACTCCGATAACTGGATTTTAACGAAATCATTAACGATTTTTCGGCGAAAAAAGCTCGAAAGGTTCCGTTCGTTAACCCTAAAATTTAATTTCAGATAATTCTTGTTTCCGTTTATATTTATATGTGTTTGTTCAATATTAAGGGCATCTACTTGGTTTCACAATAAATTATTTATTGAAAAACTCGACTGAAAAAAAATTGTTTACTTTATTTGGAAAATAATTTGCGGCGAGGGGGCCTCCGCTCCTTTGTTGCCCCGAGGCCTCTGGACCTCTAAATCCGGCCCTGGTGTCAAGTATTACAAATCGAGATAGCCTTATTTACACGTACTTGTTTAAGTTTAAGCTTTAGTTCAACATAATATTACTAAAGACATAACATCAGTATACACAAAAATTTACATCAAAATTAATCAAGAATGCAACTTGTATCATTCAACACGAAACTTATTTCCCGTTCTAAAATATAGTATAATAGGGTTAAACCGATTAGATAGAAAAATCAAATAAAATTCAAGCTTCAAGATTGTATACTCAACTCAAAACTGCTACAAGTCGAGTATATCACTTTTCACCGAGGGTACAGAATTATTACTAACACTAGTTTATAAGCTCGCGATTGTACTAACAAATATGGATGTAATCGTAAAATGAGTCTGAAATAAATTATTATTTATTTATTTTACACTAGTCTGTGGGTCTGTCACACCAAAAGATCGCTGAATGCCCTGCGCATCCAGTATAATACCTAATATCTTCAGGATGATGTTGGGGCTCCCACGCTTCTGTAGTAGACTCGTGACTTTTATTTTTTATGATTTTTAATAATTTAATGAATTTAATGATGATTGTGATTAGCTTATTAGTATGTTATACAATTTTATTTTATGTACCTATCTATTTCAGTAAAACTAAAATAAATATATTTTAGTTATATTACTATTATTGTATTTTAATCTTTGACTACTAACATAATTTGTAAGTACCTAACATAAATATGGATCACTGTATCTAATAAATAAATAAAATTAAATAAGGAGAGTCCGGCCTGCCGGCTTTTGTTAGGCTTTCGGTCAACCCCGCCCCGCCAAAAGAAGCCGAACGAAAGCGCACGAGCGACACGCGATCTCGCGATCTCGCATGAGGAGCAAGCAGCCCGGGGTGGGTGGAGCTCGGCGGACCAGAATCAGTTGGCGCCAAAATCGTTAGACTAAACTCTACTTAGTTATAATTTATAATGAAAATCTTTTTTGCCATAGAATGGTTTTAAGTTTTGATTTAGTAACTAATGAAAGACTTTTCGTTTATCTAATTAAGTAAGTATAAAGTGGAGTAAAAAAGGCTAGAGAGATAGGGGAAAGATATACGTTTTATTTCTGTGGAAGCGATGGCAAGCAAAATGGTGTGGGTATAGTTTTGGATAGTCAGTTGAAAGAATGTGTGGTGGAGGTTAAAAGAGTGAGTGATAAGGTGCAGGAGAATTTGTATGACTCACAGGAAGCCAGAAGGAACTCTACCGGATTACAAAAGCAAGAGAAAGGAGAACGAAAGATATAATTCACATTAAATGTATATAAGACGACGCCGGTAAGGTTTTGTCCAAAGAAGACGAAATAAAATTAAAAGACTAATGAACGAAGAGAATAAATGGAATGGTTTGCTCAAAGAGGTACAAGTAAATATGGGTTTGGTGATAGAAATGAGTATGGATGAAAGGCAGTTTAAAGTATGAAAAATGGAAAGGCCATGGGCAGATGATATACCAGTAGAAGTATGGAAGTGTTTAAAAGAAGATGGATATATGTGGCTGACTTTATTATATAATAAGCTGTTGTATGAAGAGAATAAAGGTGATGTACAGGACTGCAACAACTATCGAACGATAAAGATCATGTCACATAAGTATGAAAGTATGGGAGAAAGTAATAGACAAAAGACTGCGAGAGGAGGGTGAGATTACCCCAAACCAGTTTGGGTTTATGCCAGGTCGAGGAACAATGGAAGCCACCTTTGAACTCCGCCAATTGTACGAGAAGTACAGACGTGCACACCAGAACTTGCACATGGTGTTCATTGATCTTGAGAAATCGTATGATAGGGTACCTCGGGGTGTATTATGGTGGGCCTTTAAAGAGAAATGTTTGCCCGGGAAGTATATAGAGTTAATTCGTGCTATGTATAGTCAATCTCGTACGTACGTCCGGTCGGCTGCTGGCCATACTGACGAGTTCAGTGTGGCTGTAGGCTTGCACCAAAGGTCGGCTTAAGTTCTTACCTCTTCTTGTTGATTATGGACGCTTTGACGTCGGTCATACAGGAAGAGGCACCCTAGTGCATGCTGTTTTTCGATAACATTGTTCTTGTTGGTGAAGATGAACCTGAGATCCAGAGCAGATTGGAGAAATGGCAACAGAAGCTGGAGAGTGTTGGCTTGAAAATCAGCAGAACTAAAACTGAACATATGTTCTGCGATTTCGGCGGTCTCTCCAGTTCTGGAGCCATAGCGCTTGATGGCACGCTTCTCCCAGTTTGCTTCGATTTTCGGTATCTCTGTTCACTCGTGCAAAGCAATGGCAAAGTAGATCGGGTGGTTAAGCACAGAATTAACACCTTAGACTTTTTATATTTAGTTTAAGGGCAAGATGCCCTTAAACTTAACGGGAAGATATATAAAACTATGGTTAGACCTGCTGTCTTGTATGGATCAGAATGTTGGGCCACAAAAGAGATGAATGAAAGGCAATAGCATGCAGCTGAAATGTGAATGCTCAGAGGGATGTGTGGTGGTACACAAAACTCAAACTCAAACTCAAACTCAAAGCATTTATTTCAATTAAACCATTTACAGGCACTTTTGAATTGTCAAAGAGTCGGTCAGTTAGTCAGAAAGTTGAAGCTAGTTGCCCATTCCAAAACGTAGATCTCTATGGAGAAGAACGGGCAAGAAACTCCAAGGACACTCTTTTAAATATAGAAATTACAAAATCCTGGGTACAATACTTTTGTTGCTTCTATATGTGAGAACAATGTAAAATAAAATAATAATCAAAAACGATTAAAAATATAAGATTAAAAATAAGCAATGGCAGATAAGAGATGACCAGTCTCAACCGACGGCGCCCGTTCACGAACATGACGCGTGGATCAGCACCATCCAGCTCAACCATTTTGTAGGGAACCGAATGATCCAACACACTCGCCACCATCAGCGAGACATTTCACAAATGGATAGAATAAGAAATGAGTACATAAGAGGAAGTCTGAAAGTGGCATCGATGGCCAAAAAGTTGTGCAGTAATCGGTGACATGGGCATGTGATGCGGATGAATGAGGAAAATGTCGTGAGGAAAGTGTTGAGTATGAATGTCGATGGCTATAAGAGTAAGGGAAGACCAAAGAAACGATGGATGAACTGTGTGGAAGATAATATGGCTAGAAAGGGGGTGACCACCGAGATGACAACAAATAGAGAAGTATGAAAGAAAGGGACATGTGTCGCCGACCCCAAATAAATTGGAATAAGGGCAGGAGAATGATGAAAATGAAAATGGAGTAAAGATAATTACTTTATTGTATTATTATATTATGTAATTAGATTATATGCTTATTGATTGTTTTAGTTACTTTCAATGTAAAAAAGTTACAAATTACTAGGTATAGTAAGATCAAAATGTGATTCATAAAAACATAATTAAAATTAAAGCTAAAGAAAAAAAAGAAAGAAAATACGTTTATTAGCGGTAAACTTGACGCAGAGAAAGAACAAAAACACGAAAATAACAACATAGTCACAAAGGAATAACAGTAGTAAATACACAAATAAAATAATATGTTTTTTCTTTTTCTTTTAATACCAATGTGTGTCAATGAATGTCTTTTAAGGCAAAATGTCCGGCTAAATATGAATCTGTGTCCGGCGTTTCTATTTTTGGGCCTGGCAACCCTACTCGTAACTATATTGAGCTGTAGTACGTCATATAAAGGCCTATTCAGATATAAGCGTTATCGCTGTCGCGCTCGGTAGCGATACTGGTTCAAAGTGAAGGCGCACCTATCGCTGCAGAGCGCGACAGCGATCTTAAATCGTAAGTTCGTAACACTTCCAGCCGCTCTACTCTGTAATCATAAACTCACCGTGGAAACTTAGGTGAAGTGAGCTTGAAGTGAGGTGTTATCCCACCCGATGTTAGGGATTAGCACTATTGACAGCTCATTTCATCTAACAGGTTTCTTAGTGCCCCCAAAAACGCAGTATAACGCGTTCCAACTAAGAATAGGAATGACCGTGCGCCATATTGGAAAAACAGTGTCTCGTTTTCTCATTTTGTACCAAAGTCAGTGAGATATAACAAACACAGATAACCACAAGTTTAATAAAAACTGATATTATGAAACAACATTATTTTCTTAGCAAGCCCTTCTTTTTAAGTCTGTAGTTAGTAGTATAGTTGACAGATTGAGGTCATTGACGTTCATATTCTTAGTTGGAATTATAATATAGGAACCTAAATGGCAGCTTACGTAAAATAAGTGTGTGCCTGTAGCGCTGAGCAAAGGGGCGAGCCGGTCGGACACGCCAGCAGCACCGGGTGAGGCAGCACATACACGCCGCGCTCGCCGCCGCCCGCGCCGTCGCCGCGCCCTCCCTGCGCAGTGGACCACGGTCACAAGTGTGTCGTTGTACGGTGTACCCGATACAAGATAGTCTAGCTAGGTGTAGGTAATCGGGGTTGCGCGCGAATGTGCCAATATCTCCCGAGTCCCCGACTCATGGTAGCATTAACAACCGCGGGGTTTTAGTCGGTAGGAGTTCGACATAACCCTCCTATATCCGGACGGAGGGTGACTGCGCAGGTCTAATTTTGCGCAATATTGACATTCAAATTGCCTTGCCTGCTACATCTATATTATTTGATTGATGTGTACCTAACATCTTTCCTCTCGCTTATGGGAGTGATTGCGTGAAAAGGGACGGAAGTGTATAACTAATCTGTGGTATAACAGGAAGCCAGGGAAGCGCGCACGGTGATAAAGTTGGATAATGATGATGATGAATATTGTTTATACAAAGAAAGAAAGAAAGAAAATAAATTTATTTGACTCAGATCAAGGCACACAATATTCACACAAAAAACAAATAAAACAGAGAAAGCTTAAAACAGTATTGTGTGCCTCACGGCTGCGCCAAATAGGCCCAGTTCAGCATAAATGCCAGACAACTAGTGTCTGACGCCATACACCACCATACAGGCTGGGGCAAAAGTAATGTCATAATGTGAATGTGGCATAATTTTTGCAAATGGCGTCATCATGTCATTGTGCATTTTGATACATTATGTTGTACACAGTCACACAGCTTAGGCAACAATGGAGATTTTCAAACACCAATTTCCGGGCTTTGTGATCTTACGTTTTGGCGATTTGAACTGGCCGGCCAGATCGCCAGATATGACGGCGCCTGCAGACTCTTATTGAAATCTTGCGTTTTCCACAATAAACCACAAACCTTGCAAGTTTTAAAAGCCAACATTGAAGAAAAAGTCACCAATTTAGAGATTGTTTTGCTAGAAACAATTCAAAATGTTTACAAATGTGCATCACCTCAGGAGGTGGTTATTTGACTGAAAAAAATCAGATGTCATGAATTTCACACCTTTAAATAAACTTTCCGCGAAAATAGAGCCTAACTTTTTTTCATTTCAACAAAATGGCAGCCAATTCACATTATGACATGACTTTTGCCCCACCTTGTATATAAGGTCCCATTAAAATACATGGACAAACTTTTAGAAATCATTCAGACCATCAAAATAAGAACGATAATCCAGCTAACGAATATACACAAAAAATATTGGTTACCCATACCCAATGCCATTTATTATTTTAGGTCAAAATAAAATCACTTTAATCAGTGTTTTTTTTTGCTTGGATATCTTTGGTGGACAAATTTTAATGGGACCTTGTATACCAGTTTTAAGTCTTCGTCTTCCGTCGGCAGTCCCGGAAGTGTGTAACAGGAAGCCGCGGCAGCGCGCGCTATTTGATTTGACCAATGAGCGCGCGCGGTGCTAGAGTTAGCTGTCAGAGGGTACCAACCCAGGGAGGGCCAAAGGCTATTGGTGGGCTGAGTTTCCGCGCAGGTCAAACTGCTGGAACCCAGACCTCTGAGGTGCTTCCGCTGCCATGTGGGCAATCACGTGGGAGCTAAATGCACCTCGGAGGTGGACCGCAGCGGTCACTGCTACCGCTGTGGTCAGGCCGGTCACAAGGCCGGCTCGTGTAACGCCACGCTGCACTGCGCTGTATGTGCGGCAGCTGGCAAGCCGGCGAATCACCGGATTGGGTGCAGGGCCTGCGCCCCACCCGCCAAAGCCAGAGGCAAACCCTCCGCCACCGCCATCACGGCCGCAACCGCCGCCACCGCCGCCGTTGCCACCTCCACTACCATCGCTGTCACCGCCGCAGCCGCCACGGCAGGGCCTCCACAGGGGGCACGGGAGGGGGCTGACATGGAGTGCCAATAATGGCTCCATTGCGCCTCCTCCAGGCGAACATGAACCACTGCGCCGCAGCTCAAGATCTGTTGCTCCAGAGCATGGCGCAGTGGTCGATTAACATCGCCGTGGTCGCTGAGCCGTACTTTGTCCCGCCCAGGGACGACTGGGTGGAGGACCTGAGCGGCTCAGTGACCCTAATTTTGTCGGCCGCCGCCGGTACTCCGTCCCTCGAGGCTGTTAAGAGAGGACGGGGTTGCGTTGCAGCACGGTTCGGGGAGATTGTTGTGGTAGGGGTATACTTCTCCCCGAGCCGAACTCTTGCCGAGTTCCACAACTCCCTTGCGGAGTTGAGAGTCGTCGTCGTCGGGTTCTGTGCCCTTCCCGTGTTCGTCCTTGGGGACTTCAATGCCACCAAGAATGTGGCTTAGGGTTCCCGGTATACGGACACACGGGGCAGGATGGTTGAGGACTAGGCTCTGGAGACAGGCCTGGTCGTCCTGAACCGGGGTTCTGTCCCCACGTGTGTGCGGATGTGGGGTCAATCATCTGACGACAGTGCGCAATGCGTGCGTTGCTGCGCAACGCCGGTACAGCAGGCACCGCAGGCTCCGTATTCGTCCTCCGGATACGGAAGCCATTCAGTACGAGGGGTACAGAGTGGCTAAGACCGCCCTCCAAGCGGAGATCTTGCGGGCCAGGGGAGTGGCCCGCGAGGAATCGCTGGAGACTTTGAACAGGGACCCGTGGGGATGCCCATACAAGATAAAGAGAAACTCCGCCCATGGGCTCCCCCGCTGACGCAGAGTCTCCGGCCGCAGCTTGTGGGGGACGTGGTGAGCGCTCTGTTCCCTTCGAGAGGGGAACTGTAACGAATCTACTGCTTATTAAAATAAAAGGGAAAGTAGACAAGTTAAAAATATATAATTTGAGGTAAAACACAGAAAAATAATTAAAAAAATAACCTAACCTACCTAGCGCTCTCAGAAAAGAAAATATTTACAGAGGAAGTATGTTACGGCTTTCAGGTTCGAGTCGTCCTGTCAGTTCTGAAACATCCAGATTCGTTTCCCAGATAAATCTTGATAAATTCACAGGCAATGTAGAAGACGTCAGGCCTCTTTAGCTCTGAGGCCTGAAGATCCGCTTCCCAGTCTCTCAGACAGACCAGTCAGGACTTAGTAGTGGAAGGTCCTCCTGGCAAGAAACGTAGTCCCGTGAAGACAGAGTATGATTTCAGGGTGAAATGTATATAGACCAATTTGCAAGACTTTTCTTGAGGAGATGTTTCCTTGAGCGCTTCCAGATCAGCTCTGCCGAATGGGTCCGTAGTCCCTCTGACGTTAATTTTTCAAATTATCTTTTTCTTGTTCTTTCAGAATTTAATTTCAAATTCAGAGATCGAAAAGGGCCAGACATATTCGTACCAAAAAACCTCTTTGATGAATTCTGAGAGCGTTTCAATTATTATTATAAAATGTAAGTTAGGATACAAATATTTTACAGTAAACAATTATAATTGCCTATAAAATACCATATTTCAGCTAAACATATTGATAAAAATAATTTAAATTATATAAATCAAAAGTAACCTTCATGGACTAAGCCAGTAAGAAAACTAGAGAGAAAATTAGAAGAAAAAAATAATGATAGCTTGACAGCCTGACGTAAGTGTCATAACATTGAAAAATATGAAAATTAAAGAAAACTAATCGTTTTAGAACGATTCGCAAAATAATAAAGCAAAATCAATAAACGAGTATAATACATAATATTAATGAATGCATAGTGTAAGTATATGATGTAGTGTCTGTAGTATGTAGATACTATATTTCCCCAATGACCCCGAGAAAATTTTTGGTCTAGAACAAAAATTTTGTAAAGGTTAAAGTATTACAGCATTCACAAGACGTACATACTTCATTCAAACACACCGACATCTTACGTAGTTAGGTCAGGTAGGATTCACATTCAATGATCACTACACGACCTGATAAATCAATAACAGTAGGCTTTTTTTTGGAGTTGTAATCCGCTCACGTCTAAAACCACTAATGAGATGAAAAATAAAAAGATTTTTTAGTTTAACAAGGGCTTATTTTTATGGAGTTGTTAGCCGCTCCAAATAAACTTTAGTTGATATTTAACAAGGGCTTATTTATAAGGAGTTGTTAGCCGCTCCGAATCAATTTTAGTTGATATTTAACAAGGGCTTATTTTTATGGAGTTGTTAGCCGCTCCAAATCAACTTTAAGAATTGATCCAATCAACTGCAGAAGTTGATGGTGACCAATAAGAGAGGTTAGGTAACCTATTCCTAAAAGCACATAAAGTATCTAAACAACCGATGAGTCTAATAAGAGGAAGAAAAGAAAAGAACTCTAAAGTTAGAAGACGAAAAGAAGATGGAGATGAATCATGAGTAATGTGATGAATGAAATTATTTTCATAATTATATACATTATATTTTAAAATCTTTAATATGCCATTTAGCTTGGTTGCCATTAATATCCTCTAGTATATAAACTAATGGAGATAGTTTCTGCAACACAGTGGACTTCACATATTTTGGCGCTAATTTTGCGCTGAAATAAGTCCCAGCCTGACTATTTACATAATTTTTTCGCCAGACTGTATCTCCTATGTTATATTCTTTAAAGGAATGACTTTCGTTGTAACGAGAAGAGTTACGAGCATGAGCAATATGGAGGGCTATTTGGACTTTATCGAAAATTGCAGACAATAAACCTATGTTAGTAGCATAGATGTCCCTAGGTAAAAACACGATTTCATCAAGATTATTAGTTGGCGTATAAAGTGAGCCAGAATTAACTGTTTCACGGCCAAAGAGCAAAAAGTTAGGAGAGAAACCAGTTGTAGTATTAGTTGTACTATTCATAGCGTATTGGATTTTAGGAAGGTGGATATCCCAAGATCTGTGGTCTTCACCAACCAAAGATGACAAAGCTGTGATTATAGTACGATTGTATCTTTCAGTGGGATTAACTTGAGGGCAATAGTTAGGAGAGAAACATATGAATGGTATGTTATATCTGCCCAGAAAGTTACGAAATTCATGTGATTGGAATTGCGAACCATTATCCATAATAATAGTCTGAGGTACTCCATGAACTAGAAAAACAAAATTTTCTAAGTTAGAGATGATGTTAGCACTAGTAGCTCGTTTTAGTGGAAAGATCAGGGAATATTTAGTGAAACAACAGTTAACTACTAAGATAAATTGATTTCTACGTCTAGTCATAGGTAGAGGACCCATTAGATCCAAAGAAATCGTTTGAAAGGGCCTAGAACAAATTTTTGGTTTACCCATAAGGCCAAAAGGAGAGTGATTTGCGTGTTTGTAAGTTAAGCAATTATCACAGATAGAAATCATTTTAGCAATATCCTTAAACATAGCTGGCCAGTAATATAGAAGTGATAATTTTTTATAAGTTTTAAAAATTCCTAAATGAGGCTGATCTGGGGATCCATGGTTATCTTTGATAAGGGTTTCCCGTAGGTTAGGATGAGGAACTTCTTTCCACGAGAAATCTTCAGTTAACGCGTAGGGAGATTGAGTATAGCGGAATAATTTATTATCGCGAATAGTATAATTGGGAAATTGATCAGAATTGTTACGACATTCTAAAACTAGTTTGTTATAGTGTTCCAAAGCTGGAGATACGGGTTGAGGATTAAGTGAGATAGGATTAACGCCAAGTGGAAATGTAGAATTACGAGAGAGTAAATCAGGAACTAAATTGTCTTTACCTCTTTTGTGTTTAAGAATAAAATTAAAAGACGATAACCTAAGAGCCCACCGCGCGAGCCTACCGGATGGATTGGACAAATTTAGAAACCATTTAAGTGATGCGTGATCTGTATAAACAGTGAATTGTTTCCCATTATCGATATAACAACGCCAATGTTCTAAAGCTGAAATTACCGCAAGAGTTTCTCTCTCTGTTGTTGAGTAATTGCGCTCGTTTTTATTAAGAGATTTGCTCATATAAGCAATAACTACTTCTTTATCGTCCTTTAGTTGTGTTAACATACCACCGATGCCAAAGTTAGAAGCATCGCAATGTACAGAGAAAGGGAGATCATAGTCAGGACAAGCTAGTATAGGAGTAGTAACAAGAGCTTCTTTTAGTTTATTAAAAGCTAGAGTAGCATCTTTATCCCAAATGAATTTAGGGGCGTTTTTACCGGAAGAAGTTAATTTATTAAGTGGATTTGCAATTGTGCTGAAGTTAGGAATAAAACGACGAAACCAGCTACAAGTCCCAATAAATTTTCTCACTTCTTTACGAGTAGTAGGAGTAGGAAATTCGAGTATTGCTTTAATTTTAGCCGTATCTGAGCGTAAACCGTTTTCATCCACAATGTATCCTAAGTATTTTAGTTCATTTTTAAAGAATTGACTTTTATCGAAGTTAATAGTCAAATTAGCAAACGTTAATTTCTCAAGAACTTTAACTAGATAAGAGATATGCTCTTCAAATGATTCAGAAATGATTATTATATCATCTAAATAACAAAAGACTTTATTGTCAAACTCAGGAGTAAAGAGCATGTCCATAAGTCTTTGTTGAGTAGCCGGAGCATTAGTTAAACCAAAGGGCATGATAACAAAGCGATACATGCCTCGACCAGGAACATAAAAAGCTGTTTTATCTTTATCTGCTTGTTCTTTCAAAGGAATCTCCCAAAATGCTTTGGCAATATCAATGCTAGAAAGAAATTTAGCGTTTTTTAGATTATCTAAAATTTCATTAACAAATGGAAGACTGTAAGCGTCTCTACGAGTAACTGAATTTAATTTACGACTATCAACGCAGAAACGCCATTCGCCATTCTTTTTAGGAGTAATGATAACCGGAGAAAGCCAAGGACTTTCGCATTTTTCAATAACACCCAATTCTAACATTTTATCAACTTCTATAATGAGAGCTTTTTGTTTTTCAGGAGAAAGACGGTAACAACGTTGTTTAATAGGAGGTGTATCACCAGTATCGATATGGTGACTAATAAGATGAGTGCGGCCCAGTACTCCTCTACTTTCGAAGGATATAGCTTTAAATCGTTTAATCAAGTCATCAGCGATAGTTTTTTGCTCTAAAGAGAGATGATTATATGGGAGTACTTGTTTAGTAGTTTCAGTAACCACTGAACATTTATTAATTGCTTTAAAAGCCGAAGAAAGAATATGTGGAATAAGATTAAATTTTTTCCAAAAGTCGACGCCTAAAATAATTGAAGGAGATATATTTGGAAACACGAAGGCTTGGATTAGATGAGTTTGATTATTGTATCTAATCGGAATGTCAATTAAACCAACGGATTCACTTTTATGATTACTGGCAGTAGTAATCGTCATTGAAGATGACTTGGATAACGTGAAGCCTAATTTTAAAATATCTAGATGGGAGTTATTACCAAGTATTGTAATAGAACTACCGCTATCTAGTAAGCCGGAAAATATTTTGTTATTGATAGAAATATCAATAAAAGGACGATTAAAATCTTTTTCATTATCATAAATTGAAGTTATTTTATAACAATGAAAGAAATTTTTTATGGTTTGTAACCAATCATGCCAGTCTGATTGATTAAAGTTTTTATTACCCAAGTCATTGTTTAGTTTTTTGAGTTCTTAGTTTTATTACAATTAGGGCAATCAGTAGATTTAACATCTTTTAAACCACATTTGAAACAAACAATTAATGTACGAGGTTGCGAGCAATTAGTTAGTGTATGACCATTAATGCGGCAGCGTACACAAAAAGCATTATTATTAGTTTTGTTAACTCAAACTCAAACTCAAACTCAAAGCATTTATTTCAATTAAACCATTTACAGGCACTTTTGAATTGTCAAGAAGTCGGTCAGTCAGAAATATGAAGCTAGTTGCCCATTCCAAAGCGTAGTAGGTACCTATGGAGAAGAACGGGCAAGAAACTCCACGGACACTCTTTTAAATAAAAAAATTGTTACAAAATATTGGTTACACCATCAATGTTGAAATTATACATTTGTGAGGACAATGTAGAAAGACGTGCACGTTAAAAGCATCCGTAATAAAAATATAAAAACAAAGAACAATTCAAAAATTAAAATATTAAAATAAGCCATGGCAGCTAAGAGATGACCAGTCTCTACTGACGGCGCCCGTTCACGAACATGACGCATGGATTAGCACCATTTAGCTCAACCATTTTGAAGGGAGCTAAATGATCCAACACACGCGCCACCGCCAGCGAGACATTAGAGTGAGCATGACATAATCTCAGCCGCCAGGGCACATTCAAGTCAATGAAAGACATACCCAGTACCTAAATGGTAGCTTTATAGTCAGTACATAGTACTCACACATGTGCTATGCAATTATACAATGCTAAGACATTGAATTTATACAATGCAAAGATAAATCTTCAGCAGCTCCAACGGTATTTTCAAATGCTAATTAATTAGTTTATGCTTGTGGAGCAGGACCAGCAATGAGCCAAGCATTTTTATCAATTATGTAATCCCCCAACTTATAATATGCCTGCCTACATAGTGTGCGTTTTATACAAGATTTGAATTTCGTCTCATTCAGTTGAAGTATGTGGGGAGGAATTTTATTGTAACATTTTAAACAGTACCCCATGAAAGATGAGTCTACTTTAGCCAGTCTGAAACCTGGTTGAACTAATAGATCCCTATTTCTTGTACTATAATTATGTCTATCACCTCTTTTACTAAAAAGATGTAAATTTTTTCTTACGTACATGATGTTTTCATAGATATACTGACAAGGTACCGTCATGATGTTAATGTCCTTAAACAGTTCCCTTAGAGAATCGCGCCTACGGAGATAATATATGGCTCTGATAGCTCTTTTCTGCAGAATAAAAATAGACTCGATGTCTGCAGCCCGTCCCCACAGCAGAATACCATAAGACATGATACTATGAAAATAACTGAAATAGACTAGCCTGGCGGTATCTACATCAGTTAATTGACGGATTTTTCTGACAGCATATGCTGCTGAACTTAGCCGTCCTGCAAGAGATGTTAAATGAGGACCCCATTGTAGCCTTGAGTCGAGCGTGATTCCTAGGAAAACAGTTTTATCGACAAATTCTAGTTTCTCTTGATTCAATACTATCTCACAATTACTATTTTTAACATTTGGTAAAGAAAATTTTATGCACTTAGTTTTTTTTCCATTTAATACTAAATTATTAGCAGTGAACCAATTTTGGACCTGCAGTAGGGCGTTATTTACGTCGTCAAAATTTGTAGCACGTCTATCTACCTTAAAAATTAAGGAAGTATCGTCAGCAAATAACACCATTTGTGGTTGATTTTTTAATAAATGGAGTAGATCGTTAATATACACTAAAAAGAGGAATGGACCCAAAATCGAGCCTTGTGGCACACCCATTTTTACTTTTAAACCTAGTGAATTGATACCGTTTATTTGAACTTGCTGTTGTCTATCATTTAAATAAGATTTTACTAAATTGAGTGCAAGTTTTCCAAGTCCGTAATGTTCAAGTTTCGAGAGTAAGGTTTCGTGATCGACGCAATCAAATGCCTTGGAGAGGTCACAAAAAATTCCTATTGCGTCTTGGGCCTCTTCCCACGCGTTAAAAATGTGTCTTAATAAGGTTACACCGGCGTCGGTCGTACAACGTCCTTTGGTGAAACCATACTGTTGATCGTGGAGGATTTTATTTGTGTTAAAATGATTCAGCATTTGATTAAGCATTACCTTTTCAAACACCTTGCTGAAAACCGGCAACACGGATACGGGTCTATAATTATTGGTGTCTTTACTGTCCCCGGATTTGAAAAGTGGTATTACCTTGCTGTATTTCATTAAATCCGGGAAGACTCCTTGATCCACACACAAATTAAATATTAAGGCTAAGTAAGGCGCTATGGTCTCAATTATGGAGGTACAGATTTTAATGGACATTCCCCAAAGATCTTCGGTCAATTTGATCTTGATTTGCTTAAAAGCTTTTATTACTATTATGGGGTTAATATGCTTAAAGTTAAATTCAATCGGGCATGCTGAAACATTCGCCCTTACTAAATCAAAAGAGAGCGAGGGCGAGGAATTTAAGGTTTCAGTAGTTTTAAGTGGGACACTGGTAAAGAAATTTACAAATTCTTGAGCAACTTCTTTGCTATCGCAAATGAGACCACCACATGACGCCTTCAGGGTGTACTCCGAATTATGCTTTTTGTTCCTGTTCGTTTCATTATTGATAATTTTCCAAACCGTCTGTATTTTATTGTCTGCTGATTTAACCTTGTTGCTAATGTATAAGGCTTTAGCTGTCTTACAAGTGTTCTTAAAAGTTCTAGAGTAAGAAGCAACATATTTATTAAAAGTTTCCGTGTTAATATAAGGCTTAAGGCCATACAGCTCGAAAAGTCTATCCCTACTTTTCCTGAGTCCTTTAGTTGCCCAGTCACTAAATAAAAACTTAGGGCTGATAGTCTTAGTGTTCTTTTTAAAAGAATTATCGAACTCGGTTTGGACTAACGAAAAGAGTTAATTGTATTAACTTGAGGTTTATTGTTAAAACGATTAAAATTTGTTCTAGAGGAAAACGCGTTAGAGGTTGAGGGTTTTGACGTTAGATTAGAAGGTTTATAATTAAATTCAACAGTTAAAGGATTATTTGTAGTTTGAGGTTCGCTGAAACGTTTCTCTTTGTCTAGGAATTCTTCATATTTTTGACAACATGAAATAAGCGCAAAAATAGAGTTAATATTATTATTTGCGATATAAGGTGAGTAACAAGGACGGATGTTACGAATAATGATTTGGAGTTTTTTAGTATCCGATAGTTTTACTGAAAGTCTGGAAAACATGCCAGACAGTATGGAAATAAAAATAACAATAGATTCATCCTTTCCTTGAGTTCGACTATTAATGGCTTCTAATAATTTATGATCATAGTCAAAACCGCCAAAGTCTGTAATCAAAGCTTCGCAAAGTTCGTCCCATGATAACAAAGAGTCACGTTTAAAACGGTACCAGTGTAAAGCGTTATCGGTAAGTAATTCGAACGCATGATCAAATAATTTGTTCGAAGAAATACTCCTAGAAATACTAAATTCCTGTATTTTCTGGATAAATGAACGAGGACAAGAGTTTCCGTCGTATTTTATTCGTTTTAATTCGTTAAGGGAATTATTGGGAATAGAGTTTAGAGGTTGAGACTGAATGTCGGGGAGTATAGTATGAAACATCGTCTCATTGGGACTATTAGGAGTAGAAGAGGGACGGTTGACTGCTATAGGTTGAGGATTGATGTCGTTGGAAACAGTTGTTAAAGAAATAAATTTTGATTCTAAGGTGAAAAATCTCTCTTTAGTTTGAGTTAAACGATTTACCTCTGAGGGATCTGAATCAGTATCGATCCTCTCTAGTCGATGAAATAGATGATTAATAAAAGTTTTAATTTTTTTGTTGAATCTATGGTTACCCTGTTCTAACGATAGTATTTTTGATTCGATATAATTTAGTGAATTGGTAAGTTCGTCCAAATCAGTTTTAACATCCAATATCGAGTCTAAAATATCTTCAGAGGGAGTTTGAGGTGCGAGTTGAAGAATTTGTTTTTTAAGCTGTATTACTGTATCTTTTGGTTCCTCTAATCTTATTTTGATTTCATATTCTAGCTCAGCTTTGTTTAAAAGCTCAAAGAAAATAATTCTATCCATTATTTAAAATTAATTCAAAGATGATAAAAATGTGTGAAAGAAGGAAAATGAGGTAAATGAGGGTTAATGAAAACTCGAGAGAGTGAGTGTTAAATAGGACTCAATATGATCAGATTAAATCATGCAACTATAAAAAAAAATGTGTAGGGTAGTGAAGTATTTGAAATAGGTGTTATAAAGGTGTTTAGCTTTGTATAAACGATTATAGGATATTCTCCTATAATACGTCGTAGAGTAAGCCAAACCCCAACTTGTAAGTGACCACGAATGGTTTTAAAAACACTCACAAGCGAAGAATGGATACGTTTACCAGTGGGTAAACGTTGTGGTGTGCAAGTGTGTGGGGTGCAGGGTAGTGAGGTATAAGTAAAGAGTTATGTGTGGGTGGTAACGATTATAGGATATTCTCCTATAATACGTCGTAGAGTAATCCAAACCCCAACTTGTAAGTGACCACGAATGGTTTTAAGAACACTCACAGGCGAAGAATGGATACGATTACCAGTGGGTAAACGTAGTGGTGTGCAAGTGTGTGGGGTGCAGAATAAGTTTGTTGAGTATGTGGATGTGTTGAGTAAAGAGGAGAGCTGAAGAGGAAAAGTAAGTTAGTATTAGACGTATCTGAAACCAAATACAAGTTATAAAAAAAAGACTAAGCCAAATAAGAGTCCAAAAGGAAATAGTACTAGTGATAGTTTGTTTTAGAATTTTGAAAAATAGGATTGGATAGAGCTAGCTTTGATTTTACGTTGGGCGCCAAACTGTAACGAATCTACTGCTTATTAAAATAAAAGGGAAAGTAGACAAGTTAAAAATATATAATTTGAGGTAAAACACAGAAAAATAATTAAAAAAATAACCTAACCTACCTAGCGCTCTCAGAAAAGAAAATATTTACAGAGGAAGTATGTTACGGCTTTCAGGTTCGAGTCGTCCTGTCAGTTCTGAAACATCCAGATTCGTTTCCCAGATAAATCTTGATAAATTCACAGGCAATGTAGAAGACGTCAGGCCTCTTTAGCTCTGAGGCCTGAAGATCCGCTTCCCAGTCTCTCAGACAGACCAGTCAGGACTTAGTAGTGGAAGGTCCTCCTGGCAAGAAACGTAGTCCCGTGAAGACAGAGTATGATTTCAGGGTGAAATGTATATAGACCAATTTGCAAGACTTTTCTTGAGGAGATGTTTCCTTGAGCGCTTCCAGATCAGCTCTGCCGAATGGGTCCGTAGTCCCTCTGACGTTAATTTTTCAAATTATCTTTTTCTTGTTCTTTCAGAATTTAATTTCAAATTCAGAGATCGAAAAGGGCCAGACATATTCGTACCAAAAAACCTCTTTGATGAATTCTGAGAGCGTTTCAATTATTATTATAAAATGTAAGTTAGGATACAAATATTTTACAGTAAACAATTATAATTGCCTATAAAATACCATATTTCAGCTAAACATATTGATAAAAATAATTTAAATTATATAAATCAAAAGTAACCTTCATGGACTAAGCCAGTAAGAAAACTAGAGAGAAAATTAGAAGAAAAAAATAATGATAGCTTGACAGCCTGACGTAAGTGTCATAACATTGAAAAATATGAAAATTAAAGAAAACTAATCGTTTTAGAACGATTCGCAAAATAATAAAGCAAAATCAATAAACGAGTATAATACATAATATTAATGAATGCATAGTGTAAGTATATGATGTAGTGTCTGTAGTATGTAGATACTATAGAACATGCCTCCCCCATGTTCATGCCAACCCCGCCCATGACTCCGCCTTCTGCGGTGCCCAATGCGGACCACTCCGCCGACGACGACGACGATGCTCCGGAGGTGACCGAGGTAGAGATGAGAGTGGCGGTACGTAGGCTGAATGCCAAAAATACCGCCCCAGGACCCGACGGCTTACTTGGGAAAGCCTGGGTCCTGGCCTTGGAGGCTCTTGGGCTTCGACTAAGGGGGCTCCTAAGAGCATGCTTGGAGAGGGGCCAGTTCGCACTTTTCTGGGGAAACTGGTCCTCATCAAGAGGCCGGGGCGCCCTGCGGACTCTCCGTCCGTTTACGGGCCCATCGTGCTGTTCGACGAGGTGGGCAAGCTCTTTGAAAGAGTCATTGCAGACCGCCTCGTCGGGCGGCTGGTGCGGGTGGGGCCGGATTTGGCGGAGAGCCAGTTTGGTTTCCACAGGGGGCGCTCTACGGTGGACGCCATCATACGCGTGCGAGCCCTCGCGACGGGGGATGCAGTGGCCCAAGGTGGGGTCGTCTTGGCGGTGTCTCTAGACATCGCCAATGCCTTCAATACTCTGCCCTGGAGTTGCATCAGGGAGGCACTCCGGTATCACCAGATGCTGACCTACCTCTGTCGTGTGGTCGAGGCATATTTGACGGACAGGGCCGTCATCTTACCCCGGTCACCAGGGAGAGTGGAACCGGCGAGAGATGTCGTGCGGTGTCCCACAGGGTTCGGTTCTGGGGCCGCATCTGTGGGACATCGGATACGACTGGAGTGGAGATGTGGGCAGCCTCCTCTGGACTCTCCCTCTTGAACAGAGAAAGCGTCCAGACATGCGTACGGCGGCAGGGTGGCTCAATAGTGGACGTCACTTTCGCCACCCCTGCGTTGGCCGCGTGCGTGTTGAACTGGCGGGTGGACCTGGTGGAGACTATGTCGGACCACCGCTACGTACGGTTCGACATCTCTACCGGTAGCCCCGGAGAGACGCGGCCCCTCTCGGTGCGATCACCGTTCCTGCGATGGGCTCTCACCCGCCTGGACAGGGAGGCAGCGGGGGAGGCGGCGTTCATCCAGGACTGGTTTTCACCACCTTCCGCCGGCCTGGATATGGACACCGTGGCGGGGCACCTGAGGGAGTCTCTGACCGAGGTATGCAATTCTAGCATGCCTCGATCTTGCCGACCACTAACCAAACGCGCCGTGTACTGGTGGTCGGTGGTACTGGCGGGGCTTCGAGCAGCGTGTGTGGAGGCAAGGAGGGCCTACATGCGAAGCCGGCGGCGGCATCGACGAGACCACGCCATCGAGGACCACCTCTATGAGGTATACATGGAGGCAAAAATGGTCCTCGATAGGGCCATCGCCGCCGCCAGAGATTCGGCGAGAGCGGAGATGCTGGAGGGTCTCGACAACGACCCCTACGGTAGACCATATAAGGCGGCGCACAACAAATTGCACCCCTTTGGTCCCCCAGTGGCCGAGACCCTGGAGCCCTCATTTCTGGATGGGGTGGTTGAGTCCCTGTTCCCGTGCAGGGACAACTTCACCCCACCAGTGATGGTCCCATCGTTGGGGATAGCTCCGCCAGCTGAGGAAGAAGAGGAGGCCCCTCCTGTCACGGAGTCGGAACTTGGCGCGGCGATTCTTCATATCCGCGCCAAGAAGACAGCTCCGGGCCCCGACGGTGTTCCGGCAAGAGTGGTGGCGATCGCTGCCACTCAAATGGGAAGAGAGGTTTCGGGACCTCTTCAGCGCATGTCTTGCGTCTGGGAGGTTCCCGAAACCATGGAAGGAGGGGCAGTTGTGTCTCCTTCGCAAGGCGGCCCGCCCAGCAGACTCCCCCTCGGCATACCGGCCCATCGTTCTGCTCGATGAGGTCGGAAAAATGTTCGAAGGGATAATCGCTGCCCGCCTAAAAAGACATCTGCGGAGTACTTGTCGGCCGGACTTGTCGGACGCTCAGTTCGGTTTTCGGGCTGAGCGTTCCACGGTGGACGCGCTGGTCTGCCTTAAGGGCCAGGTGAAGGGGGCGATGGAGGCTGGGGACGGATATTTGGCTGTGTCATTCGACATAGCCAATGCCTTCAACCCCGTTCCCCACTCCACCATCCTAGAGGTGCTCCGATTCTACGGAGTGCCTCGATATATGCAGAATCTGCTAGCCAGCTACCTGGAGGATCGGGTGATCGTCCTGATAAATAGTACTGGCCAAGTTCGGCGGTATGCCGTTGAGGCCGGCGTTCCGCAGGGGTCAGTCATAGGACCTCTCCTCTGGAACATCGCCTATGATTGGCTCTTGCGGGGAACTCTCCTCCAGGGCGCGAGTGTCGTCTGCTATGCGGATGACACCCTCCTCACCGCCCGGGAGAGGAGTTTCAAGGAGGCGGCCAACTTGGCCTCGGCCGGCGGATCCTTGGTCGCCGGGAGGATCCACCGCCTAGGTTTAACGGTGGCGCTGCACAAGACCGAGGCCGTGTTCTTCCACTGACCTCGGCAGCGCCCCCCACCTGACGCCCACATCTTCGTGGAGGGCATCAGAATTGAGGTGAAGGCCCAAATAAAATATCTGGGCCTTGTACTCGACAGCAGGTGGCGCTTCGGTCCGCATTTTAGCGGGCTGTCGTCGCGCCTGCTGAAGGTCGCAGGCGCGCTCTCGTGGCTACTTCCCAATTTGGGGAGGCCCAGTGTCTGTCTAACATAATTGAATTTTTCGTAGATTTAAGCAAATTTGTATTGAGTGTTTTACCTTTTTACCTGAATATACTTTTTTATTTATATTATTTATTATTATAGAGCTCCGGCGGGCTCTCATGGCGTCATGGAGAGTGCGATTGTCGCAACCCAGTGCTGGGCACGCCACTATTGCGGCGATAAGTCCCCTCTTTGAGGAGTGGCTAGAGAGGCGCCACGGCGTCCTCACTTTCCGCCTGACGCAGGTCCTCACCGGACATGGTTGTTTCGGGATTTTCCTTTTTCGTATCAGGCGGGAGGAAACGCCCGGATGTCATCACTGCGTGGATCGCCCGGAGGACACGGTGGAGCACACGGTGGAGGTCTGCCCGGCTTGGGCAGAACATCGCCGTGTCCTCGTGGAGGCGATCGGTGGCGGGGATCTCTCGCGTCCGGCCCTGGTCCAGACCATGGTACGGAGCGAGCGGGCATGGGAGGCCGTCACCTCCTTTTGCGAAGCAGTAATGCTCGCGAAGGAGGAGGCAGAACGCGTGAGGGAGAGGCAACTTTCGCGCCCTTACGCCCCTTGCCGCCGCAGGAGACGCCCTGGACCTCGGGAATCGCAGGCCGATTCTCAGACACCGTAGGCGCGGGCTTGAGGACGGTGAGCAATGGGTAGCTCGCCGTCCGATAAGGACCAGCAGTGCTATTCTGTAACCATCTCACCGTGAGAACTTAGGTGAAGTGAGCACAGAGTGAGCTGTCATTCCACCTGCTGCTAGGGACTGACAGCTCACTCCGTGCTCACTTCACCTAAGTTTTCACGGTGAGATGGTTACAGAATAGCACTGCAGGCCCGGGTCGCGTTGTGTTCCACGCGCGCCTCAAAGAGATGTCAGCAAATGAAGGGGTCCGATAGGACCAATGCCTGCCGGGGTTGCGGGAAAGTCCGAAAGGGATACCGTGGCCCCTGGCAACGTACAGGCAACGGAAGGAACACGGGTGGGTTTTAGTCAGTAAGAGTCTGACACGCCCTTCCGCTCCACCCAGAGCGGGAGAAGTTATTTGATAGTTTCCGACGAAAAAAAAAAAAGGTACCATCCCATTTTCCGACAGGTTGGTACCTACTGTCAGCCAAGATGTCAGATGTTACACATCATATCCGACTACTGTAAAGGTTTCATTCCACCAAAATAGTGTTCAGCACATTTGTTGACAAACATTTCGTGCAGAACCCCAACAGTGCGTGTGTACTTGAGCTGTAGATGAAGTTTGTCTGTCTACACCGGCAAAACTGCGCGTCACTTTTGTAAATGTGCTGTGCAGCACATTTTTACATGAACATGGTCTCCGCGGGAGCGCTCTGCTTTCAGTTCTGTCGTTAACGTACGCAGTTGCGTACGCGTCTAGGTATATATTATGAAATCCCAGAACCCTATGATTTCGAGTCAGTCGTCTTTTTCTTCTCTCTTCGGTACTGAGCCAAAATAATTTTCCATTCCTTCAATACCTCAGTGGAGTCACAATTGAAAGTAAGACTCAAATGTTGAGTAGCATGATGCTTTTTATTATTATTCTGATAGTCAGGTTGACAAGAATCCCATAGTGTTGGATGAAAGATTTGAACACTCCAATACTTTTACAAATTGTTTTATTGGTACTTAACACCTTAAATTGCAACTCGAGACCACTTTCGTCGTTTTTATCGGAGAATGGAAAACTTTTTCTCGCGATTTTTTTAGGTTTTTTTTCTATACTTATGTTGCGGACGGCACAGGTACCTACAGTACCGCAGTCGCCCTGGGACAATCTCCCACTGATGTTTGATGTGTGCTCCCTTCTTACCTGAGCCTGGACGGCTCAGCTGGCTACACACACCACCACGTACCCCTGAATACGTACCTGGGTCGGGTATCACTACCCAGTGACCACGACACAGACTGTTCTGATAAAGAAATAAAACACCTTTGTTTTTAGACTAATTCAGAGACTCCAGCTTGCTTAGTTGATTATGATACCTTATTGATGGTTGATTTGCGCCTACATTTTCTAAAAAAATTGCACGCCTTTTATACTAAAATCCTTAAAGATTTTTGGGTGCAAGCCGTATTCTCGGAATTTTGCATTTATTTTACCCTTTATCAAAAAACCTTACAAAACTTAGTACATTATGTCTTTACATAACTAATAAAGCACAATTACAAGTCATTTACTTAAGTAATTAAATCATTTTAGAACAAACAATTATACATTTCTAGTCAAGTAAAATTTTCTTACATAAAAGTGACTATATCTTTTTATTGCACGGACCGATTTTTACAAACTAAACATACAAATTAGTTTTAAGCCCACACCTTTCATTTGAGACTTAGCAAAATATCTCCATAAACAAAAAAGTAGGTATGTTTTCAAGTTACGTAATTATCTATGACAATTTTTCCTTACAAAAATTTCCTTTCCATCACGATGGTCCCAACGTGTAGGTCTGTGGCGCTGGTTCTTCCTGGAGTCCTCCTCGGCAGCAGGGTGGGCAGGTATTCTCGCAGCTAACGTTGCCAAAAGTGGTCGGCAAGTCGCTGCGTAGCCTCCCAAGTGTGCCTGCCCACGAGCTCGTTGTCTCCGAAGCTGCCGACTCTCATAGCGCTGCATGACCGCCGGAGGAGGAAGTGATTTGGAGTGAGTGCTTCCTCCTCAAGGCTCTCGGAGAGATGGGTGAGAGGCCGAGAGTTGACTATGTGCTCGGCCTCTAGCAGGAGGGTGTGGAGTACCTCTTCTCGTGGATGCTTCTCGTTGAGTGTGGCGTCCAGTGCGGTTTTAATGGATCGCGCCAGACGCTCCCATGCGCCGCCCATGTTGGGTGCACCCGGAGGGATGAATTTCCACTGCACGCCGATCATCTCTGCTTCAGAAGTGAAGTCTTCTTGTTTCATGGCTTCCAATGCTTCTTTCAGTTCTTTGTTCGCGCCGACGAAGTTAGTCCCGTTGTCTGTGTAGATTGTCTTCGGCATCCCTCTTCTTGCGGCGAATCTTCGTAGCGCCATGACCATGCTGTCGGTAGATAGTGACGGCGTAAGCTCAATATGCACAGCCGTTGTGGTTAAGCATGTGAACAGAGCTCCCCATCTTTTTTCATGACGTCTTGCTACGGTGATTGTCATCGGGCCGAAGTAATCTATGCCGGTGCACGTAAAAGGAGGGTTACTGTGCATCAGCCGTTCAACAGGTAAGTTACCCGTCGGTAGTTCTTGAGGTTTCGCCTTCTTCGTCTTGCACCACTGACATTGATGCTGAACTGTCTTGATTGCCGATCATAGTCCCAGCACCCAGAAGCGTTGTCTTATCTCGTTCATGACCGTTGCATGATTCCCATGATGCTTGTAGTTCCTTTCTGTTACTTTTGAAGACTGTCGTTGCTTCTCAACTGTCTTCTTTTTTCCTTGTGTTGCTTTCCAGGTGGGATCTTTCTTGCTGACGTTGACCTTTTCCTTGCGTCTGCAGAGTTGTATGAACTGCAGTACTCTTGCTGTGGCTCGCCATAGTCTCTTCCATGATGAAAACCTTTCAGGATCGGGTGATGGGTGGGTGATGCTTACTGCCGCTGCGATGTCTGTTGTCTTCTCTTCGCCGGTGGTTTCTTTTTTGAAGGTTCTTGCCGCAGGCCAGTGAACTTCTTTTCTTTTTAAGAAGTCTGGTCCGGTGTACCATCGGTGATCGCAGTTGAAGTTTTCTGGCACGTCGCGTGTTGCATCATCTGCAGGGTTCTGTACCTATCAGTCACGTAGATATATAAACTTTATCCCACTTCTGACTTGAAAGATTTGACCACTCGAATACTTTTACAAATTGTTTTATTGGTACTTAAAACCTTAAATTGTAACTCGAGACCACTTTTGTCGTTTTTATCGGAGAATGGAAGACTTTTTCTCGCGCCTTATTCAGGTTTTTTTCTATATGTCAAAAAAACTATGGGTTGCCACAACTAAAAAAAAGGATAAAGTATTTAAATATAACAAAGTTGCAACCCACAAATAATATAAGTTAAATAGTCGATTAATGTGTATGCTAACATGGATGTGTTTCGACCACTTGTATAAATGGAACAATTTTATCATTCGTCCACTCCATAATGCAAGGCACTGCGTCGGTGTGTTTGGATCTGCCATATATTTTAGTTTTTGCCACCGACTACCAGGTCGTCAGAAACCTTAGTCTGTCAACCAGTTTCACCAAGGGGTATCGTATCGTATTACCTAGTAACTGGGTTGTGGAGGTCAGATAGGCAGTCGCTCCATGTAAAATACTGGTATTCAGCTGCATCCGGTTAGACTGGAATCCAACCCCAACATATTAGGGAAAAGAAAGCAGATGATGAGACGAACATATAACCAACCTCCTCCTTTTTCGAAGTCGGCTAAAAAGGGCTTATTTAAGCAGCAGATATGAACAATTTCTAATGGAAAAACTCAATAACGGTTTACCCCATCTGGGAATCAAACCCAGGACCGCACGCTTAGCAGCCGCGCTTGCGACCACGAGACATTGGTGTGTTACAACTGTTACAAGTGAGCAGATTGCACTGGATAAGTCTTCTTAGCTGCATAGCGTGTCGATGGCAGTCTGATCGAGCTTGCCATCGATACGCTATAGAGGAGAGATCAAGAAGAATGTGTGGTGGTGTGGGTGTGTGCTGTTGGACGGGCACACCTGGGCTTGCGCGAGCGGGCTGGAGGCGGCGGGCAGGCGCGGCGAGGTCTGCGCCGCGGCAGGCGCACCGCGCGCCGGGGACCGCTTGCGCCGGTGCTTCTCCACCACCACCTGTCCGACGAAGGATTATTCCACTTTGCCCCACCAATCTGTCCCACCAGTTGGACAAAGTGGGATGTTCACAATTTATCGTCCACTGTGTCCCACTAATACGTTTTGGCGGGGCAAATTACACTCGCATACTTACTTTGAATTCACTTTTTCCCCCTAGGGCTGGGGCACTATATTGTGGCGAAAATAAAAACACTTTTACCTTTTACTTAAAAAATAAATCAAATAGAAACTATTCGTAGGTACGAGATTAGTATGACTCTTATAAAATGGCCTTATTTATTTCTATGTCAACGTTATGCATAGGTTTACTACGAATTAACTATTCAAAAGAGAAATTGAAATTTCTACCCAATTACTATAAAATCACAGATTTGCAAATAGTTAAGTAACTATTACAGAGATTGCATAAGCAAATTTTTCTGCGTTTGCGCACTGCATCTGATCCGAAACCGAGAAATGGCGATCCGGAGTGCCTGAAGTACCTAAAGACGTCCACTGCCGGATATAGGCCTGCCCAAGCACCGCCACTTCAACCCGTTCTGTGCTTCCCATACCCAGCGGATTCCTGCGGCCTTCACAAGGTAATCGGTCCACCTCGTGGGAGCCTTTCAATGCCACGCCTTCCGGTACGCGGTCGCCGCTTCAGAAACTTTCGCCCCATGCGGCCATCTGTTCTGCGACCAATGTGCCCTGCCCATTGCCACTTAAGTTTAGCAATTCTTGGGACCATGTCGGTTACTTTGGTTCTCCTACGGATTTCTTCATTTCTGATTCAATCACGTAGAGAAACTCCAAGCATAGCCCTCTCCATTGTCCTTTGGGTGACTCTTCTAATAATGAGCCCCATTAAGAGTGACCACATTTCAGTGCCATAGGTCATCACTGCTGGCAACACGCACCGGTCAAAGACCTAAACAGCACAACTTTACAGAATCCGGCTTGTTCGGGAGGCTGGAAGTCGTTAAACCTGCGCGCGAGACTGTTCGTGATGACTCTTGAAAACAGCTTGTAGACATGGCTCAGAAGTGAGATGGGCCTATATTTCTATTATTATTATTATATTATTTATATTCTTAAGGAATTGTCAACATTCTTAAAGACAAGTATCACCACACCTCCGTCCTGTGGCGTTTTGCCCTCGAGTACGACGTAATCAGACAGCTTCTGGGGGGCCTTCAGAACGGGTTTTCCGCCGATTAGTTAGAACTGGTTAAAACATTTTAGTATGCACAACTGCTCGGAGGATGTGGTAACCTGTAAGTAGGAGCCTGTGTCGTCGTTGGAAGCGAGGTGAGGTCCGGCGTCCGCCACACGCCTGCCCGAACCCGCGCTGCTCTCCGCCGGGAAGTGCGTCGACACCGACATATCCAGCTCTGTCAACCGACATTCAAAAACAATCCATTTAAACATTGATATACAACGTGTTACGTTAAATGCTCAAAACCTCAGACATCCCAACAGATTTTTTATTCAATAGACCTATTTCAGAGAGAGAAAAAAATCATAAAAAAAATGTAAATGTAATCCCAGTAAAACTAAAACAGCACATAAAAATGTGTTGTTTTAGTTTTACTGGCAATTCTGATCGTTTCTTGCGTCTGCGACGACGCTCTTGTCTTATTCATGGTACTGTATGGAAGATTCGTATTTGCATTGAAATAAAAGCTATTATTATGCCGCGTATGAGAAAATTTAAATTTTGTTGACAACAATTTGTGTTTTTACCTATTTTGGCGGGTTTGCACATGTGATGGCTTGACCTATTAATAAATAGACATGGTAACTTCTTTAATGAAGATTTTTTGAAAAATGTGACCTATTTTAAAAAGTGGTTCAATTGATTCCGCTCGTTATTCAGATCAAACTATTTTCAGGTTTTGCGCATTTAACAATAACGAAAGAGCAAGAATTACTCTAGACAGAGTGGGTCATGGAAATTACAGTGATAAGGTCTGTGTTAGTCTTACGTTACCCAAATTCGTGTTTGTCAATTCGATTTCTTTAGCTTCTACTCCTCTCTGCGCTGTGCTAGTTGTGTAATTTGACACGTATTTTTGTGGCAACAGGGTCATTGTACAATTTTATTCTATCGATAGGATAACATAATCGCTTCACACGAGATTTGTAAACAAACATCGTATCACCATGACAAGTCAGGTGAAGCAACCCATAAATCCATATGATGACCAACGTCAAATCTAAAAAAGGTTATGAATGTCATGTAATCTACCTATTTTATGATCCCACTAAAAACATTTCATGTAAAGTATAATAATATATGTATTACAAGCCAAAATCATAAATTTTGATCAAGATGTAAGGTTTGTAGAGTACGACTTGTGCCGGGAGGTTTGTGGATGTAAATGCTGAGCCAGTTTCCCATGGCCCTCCCATCACGGCGATGTGGGAACACTGCTGAGTTTCAGTGGGTATACTGTCATTCCGACAGGAGTCCCACATACCCCGTCTCGTCCCCCACGAGTGGCAATGCATAAAGCACTTCTCAGCGATTTAAAAAAAAAAAAGGTTAGGTTCAGGGACTCAGCGGATGGCGCGGGCCTACCGCACGGGGTGGAGGGCGAGAGGAGAACGCCCAGCCCCGGAAGAGCGGGAGGCCGTCCGGCGGGAGGCGAGGGACGCCATCGTCGTCCATTGGACGGGGGAACTCGCCACCGTACCCTCGACGCGATTGGGCCGATCCTGCGAGACTGGCTCGAGCGGTCACATGGGTTCCTCTCCTTCCGTTTGGTGCAGGTACTGTCCGGACACGGTTGCTTCGGATCGTACCTGCAACGAATCGGACGGGAGGAGACGCCGTCGCGTCGTGCCACGACTGTGGCGCGGTGAAGGACACGGCGCAGTACACCCTCGAGGTGTGCCCGTCGTGGTCCGAGACGCGCCGCAGTCTCACCGCGGTGATTGGAGCGAACCTCTCACTCCCCACCTTGGTTAACGCCATGCTGGGTAATGAGAGATCCTGGGCGGCAGTCGCCTCCTTCTGCGAACAAGTCATGTCCCAGAAGGAGTCGCCGGAGCGCGCGCGGGAGGACGATCCTCACGCAGCGCCGCTCCGAAGGCGGAGGAGGGGTCGCAGAAGACGTCAGTTTGGTAGTCATCTCCGACTCCTCCCAGGTGGAGGCCAGCAGGCAACGGATGCGGTTGCCTATATTGCACAGGCCTCCACCAGTATCGGACAGGCCAGGTGTTCCCGGCCATTCCCGTAGCCCCCCGACCTGGGGGACATGTGGGGCCCGCCAGCTAGGCGGGCATGTGCCGGGAGGGTTGTGGATGTAAAGGCTGTGCCGGTTTCCCATGGCCCTCCCATCACGGCGATGTGGGAACACCGCTGAGTTTCAGTGGGTATACTGTCATTCCGACAGGAGTCCCATATACCCCGTCTCGTCCCCCACGAGCGGCAATGCATAAAACATTTCTCAGCGATTAAAAACAAAAAAAAAGGTTAGGTTAGGTTTTTGTTTTGTTTTTTTTTGTTTTAGCAGGAGTGGGAAATTCTCATGGATGCCCAGACTGCCTCACTGGTGAGCCAGTCTGGGCAGTGCCAAACTTTTACCGGCTAAAACCCACTCCTGCCTTTGCTCAGTGTCCCTGTGACATGATCAGAGACCTTATTTGACAATGATCTGATTGTAGTCGTTAATTTTTATTTTTATTCTTGTCAGTCCTGTTTTAGGAAGTGGAGAGTTACTGGAAGCAGTTGCAAAGTCAAAGTCAAAGTCAAAGTCAAATAATTTATTTCAATTAGGCACAAAAAGGCACTTTTGAACGTCAACATTTAAATAATAATTGATTCTAGTTGCCCCTTCCAAAAGGTAGTTTTCGTATGGAGAAGAGTGGGCAAGAAACTCCACCGTTACTCTTTTAAAATGTTTTCACAATATCTTGTATACATCAATTATATCATTATATGTGAAGACGATGCACCTACAATAAGATTACTATACCACGTTAGGTAAAAATAATGAAAAATTAAGGAATGACATATAAATTAATCATGTGATAGATGCATGGTGCTCACATATTTACCTCCCCCTTTTTGCCTCGTTAAATTCTATTTTTGCGTGTCTAATAATTTTTAAGCCAGCATCTTACATACCTACCTTATAACTTATCAACTTATTTCTCTATTAATATTTATGTTTTTCTTTTTAGTTTTATTTGTTTTTGTCTATTTATGAGTCTACCTATGCTAATAACTATAATATTCTATATCTTTTTCTTAATCTATACTATATTTATAATATGCCTATGCTAATTTAAAAAACAATATATCATATAGACATATTTCATAATCTATTTGCTTATAATTATTTCCTATCCTATGAGTTCTAGCTACTAATTTTACATAAAATTTTCTGTCTTATATAATTCACTGTATAGGTGGCGCGAGGACTCGAGGGTGCGAGGCGAGAGGCTGGCGCGGCGACATTTGGAGCTGCGTCGGTCCCAGCTTCGCGCAGTCCTGGTGGCGGAATGGCGGGACAGGCTTTCACGCCCTACCGCCGGCCCCGTCACCATCGGGGTGGTCCGGCCGGTGCTCGAGCGCTGGCTCGGGAGGAGGCACGGCTCCCTGTCGTTTCGGGTGACGCAGGTGCTCTCGGGGCATGGTTGCTTCGGGAAGTACCTGTGTCGCATAAACAGGGAGCCGGACGCTCGGTGTCACCACTGCGTCGACTGTCGGGAGGACGTGGCTCGGCACACGCTGGCAGAGTGTGCCGCTTGGGAGGAGCCACGCCGTGCCCTCATCTCAGGTGTCGGCAGTGACATGTCGCTGCCAGCCGTTGTCAACTCAATGGTCGGAAGCGAGGAGTCCTGGGACGCGGTGGTATCTCCCTTTCCGCAGTCTCCTTCTGCGAAATTACTGTTTCGCAGAAGGAGACTGCGGAAAGGGAGTGGGAGATTGCTTCCGCTAACTCGATCCGCAGCAGACGCACCGGGCGTCGGCGGAGGGCGGATAACGCCCCCCTAAATGGGTCCAGGGGCGACGGATCTGGGGAAATCCGTCGCCCCCTACTCCTTAGGACCCGAGATGGTGGCGCGTAGTGTTCCACGCGCGCCTCTCTATGACTTAAGGGGGGAGTTTAACACCTCACTCCCCCCCTAACTCGAGGTGGCCCGCAGAGGCACTAGCCGGGGATCGCGGAAGTCGCATTAGATCCCGTGATCCCCGGTGCAAGTGTGAGACGGAACACCGGGGTGGTTTTAGTCAGTAAGAGTCTGACAGACCCTTCCGCCCTCCCCAGGGCGGAGGATATCCATGAGAATTTCCCCCCGTATTCAAAAAAAAAAAAAAAGGTTAGGTTAGGTTGGGGTGCGTTCAGAAAACCTCCTCGTGTGCCTGGGTGCTGCTCGTTCCTTTCGAATACGTTCGGGGGAAAGGGCAGTCATTGGGCCGGTGCATCCTGGGTACGGCCAATAGTCTCGGAGAGGGTATTGACTGTGGCGAATTTCTGCGTGGGGGGGAGCCTTATGTTCCTGGTCGTCCACTCACCCCTCTGCTTACAGAGGGTGGATCGAGTGGGCGTAGGACGTTTCACCACATGTCTGTCTGTTTCAAACAGAGGACATGGTGAAGAAACATGGGTGGCGCTCGTTGTGCACTCACCCTGCCAACGAGCTAGCAGCGGGGGATCTGTTTCTCCCGACTGCAACCGTTGAAATCGTAATCTGTAACGAGATCATGGTCATGTTTTATGACTCGAAACGGGACGAGGATCTTGGCTTGATCGCCCGGATCGCGAGGAAGATAACCTCTATAAAAAAAAACCTCTAATACCAAGTTTTGGTGCGCGGCGAGGGTATGAATGGCTGAGGAGTAGTGTCATCTGCAGCTTTTTAGTTGTAGGTGGCGCATCAGTCGCGAGCGCACCTCCAGCCAGGGATTAGTGGACCCCCTGGATGGGTTAGAAATGTACACTTACCTAGGGACAGGGGGTAACCCTAGGTGGACTTTTTAGATCCCCCATACTCGTGGGATTAAGTATGGAAATTGCAAAAAAATCTAACAAAAGCCAAAAGAAAGAGAAGATGCCGATCGTCTTGGTCGAGCGGATGGGTGTGGGTGCGGTGTCGGATTCCAACAACGCGTCCGAGAGAAATTGTGTTGCGAGTGTTTCGGGCATAGGGAATGGCCGGGCGATAACTGGGTGGGAGACCTGGATGGCTCGGTGGCTCCCCAAACCGCCCCCTACAGGACTTCGAAAACTATCTCGGAATCCTGGCCACCGTGGTCGGCAGGGCGGCGCCGCGGCAGGTCTCCGTACTGGGAGACCTGAATGCCAAGTCGGTGACCTGGGGCAACCCGGCCACCGACGCACGCGGGCGGGCAGTGGAGATGTGGGCATCCTCCTCTGGACTCTCTCTCTTGAACAGAGGCAGCGTCCAGACATGCGTGCGGCGGCAGGGTGGCTCAATAGTTGACGTCACTTTCGCCACCCCTGCGTTGGCCGCGCGCGTGTTGAACTGGCGGATGGACCTGGTGGAGACTATGCCGGACCACCGCTACAGGTTAGGCTTTTTTTTTTTTTTATTTATACTTCTGCCTCCAACGTGATCGGAGCCTATGCCTGTCAGCTGTACTTATCATTCCAGTTCTCTCGCGTCTCCATACGTATGCTTCGCTTGATGAATGAAATCGGACACTGGTCGTAGTCAGGTTTTCTTTTGGAGTTTCCAGCGGCCTCTTTTGCTAACTGGTCAGCTCTTTCGTTCCCCAGTAGCCCCACGTGAGCTTTAATCCAGAACAAGTTTACCACCTTGTTCTGACGAGATGCGGATCTTATATTATCCCTAGCTTCTACAGCAAGAGGGTGGAGCGAACCGGGATTTGTAACTGTTTGGAGAGCCGCCATTGAGTCGCTGAAAACTCCGAAAGAAGATGCCTTGAGCTTACATAGTTCCCTAGTCGCCCTTGTTATTGCCAGGAGTTCAGCCTGGTAAACAGTGCAGTAGTTTGAAAGATCAAGTTTGAGGGCTCTGGTCTCAACCTCACCACTCCATATGGACAATGAAGCGCCAACCCCTCCTCCGATTTTGCTCCCGTCCGTAAAAATACGGACGTCAAAATTGCAGTTGTTGTCCAGTTGTTCTTGATTTACCAGGCTGTCGAACTGCAAGATATCGCGTGCCGCGGGATGGGGACTCTCTGTTGCAGCGGTCATTCGCTCGACCTCTCTGCCCCCCAGCGACGTCAGGGGCACCCCTCGCTTGGCTTCATACAATAACGCCGCCTCACGAACTCGGAGGTCAAGGGGGAGTACTCCAGACAGCACCGGGGCTGAGTTCAAGCAGACCGTGCGATATGCCTTGCACATTTTCTGGGCGATTCCACGCTGAACAGTCCCCAGCTGTTTAATTATGCCCAGTTTTCTTAGCAGCCGGTGCCCAGACGCTAGCGGCGTAAAGTATTATGGGCTCTACAGTTGCAACATAGATTACCCGAATAACCTCTGGGTGAAGCCCCCAACTGACCTTTGCTGCTCTGCACAGTTGTTTGTAGATCGCGATTGCTTTCCTACAAACGAGTGAGACGTGGGTGTTGAAGGTCAGTTTTTCGTCGATGGTTACGCCCAGAAGCTTTATTTCCTTCGACGTGCCAATGGCGATCCCACCCATGCTCAGGCGTGGTGTGTCATATTTTAATCTCTTTGTTATCACCATAGCTGTTGTCTTGTGCGGTGCAAATTTTAGTTTATTCTCGACACCCCACGCCAAAACATGGCCGAGAGCGGCATTGGCACATTCCTCCACCTCTAGTGCTGTGTCTCCGTCAAATACTAAAAGAACATCGTCCGCAAACGCCTGAATATAGTTACCCCATTTTCTGCTGCTTTAAGGAGGGGGTCCAGCAGTAGGTTCCATAAAATTGGGCCTCCAATTGAGCCCTGGACACAGCCCTTGTTTGTGCCCTTACTATATTCTTCCCCGCCGTACCTGATCGATACCTTTCGGTTTGTGAGGTAACTGTCCATGACCCGCCTAAGGTTGATTGGGCACTTTTCCTCCGCCAGACGGACTCTTATCGCTGGCCACCAAGCGCTGTCAAATGCTCCCTCTATGTCGAAAGATACGAGCGTTAAAATCCTTTTTTGGGCAAGTTTTTTGTAAACATTGTAACGTATGTACTACTTATCAAAATAAAAAGGAAAGCAGACAAGTTAAAAATATATAATTTGAGATAAAATTAAAAAATAACACAGGAAAATAATTAAAAAATAACCTATCCTACCTAGCGCTCTCAGAAAAGAAAATATTTACAAAGGAAGTATGTTACGGCTTTCAGGTTCAGGACGTCCGTCAGTTCTGAAACATCCAGATTCGTTTCCCAGATATCTTGATTGATTCACAGGCAATGTTGAAGACGTCAGGCCTCGTTAGCTCTGAGGCCTGAAGATCCGCTTCCCAGTCTCTCAGACAGTCCAGACAGGACTTAGTAGTGGAAGGTCCTCCTGGCAAGAAACGTAGTACCGTGAAGACAGAGTATGATTTCAGGGTGAAATGTATGTAGACCAATTTGCAAGACTTTTCTTGAGGAGATGTTTCCTTGAGCGCTTCCAGATCAGCTCTGCCGCATGGGTGCGTAGTCCCTCCGACGTTTATTTTTCAAATTATCTTTTTCTTGTTCTTTACAGAATTTAATTTCAAATTCAGTGATCGAAAAGGGCCAGACATATTCGTACCAAAAAACCTCTTTGATGAATTCTGAGAGCGTTTCAATTATTATTATAAAATGTAAGTTAGGATACAAATATTTTACAGTAAACAATTATAATTGCCTATAAAATACCATATTTGAGCTAAACATATTGATAAAAATAATTGTAGCGTTGTGTTGCACGTTGCACCCGCGTCGCCGTGTCAAGGATAGGTACTTCCCTTGCTTCCCCCCGCCAGCGCTCACTCGCGTGGCCAGTCGGCTCCCCGCTACGCACCGAGCGAGACAGACCGCGCCGCGCACGCTGCGATCGTGCGACGGCCGCCGTAATGTAACGAGAATATTGTTACCTTATAATACATAATAAAGCTACATATTGTGTTATAAATTGCGCCCAACTCGTGGCACGTGCTCCGTACGGCAAGTACCTAGTAGGTACCTACCTACGAAACGGAAAATAACCGACGCGAGTGCGAACGAAATCCACGCGAACAGTGTTCTACCTAGTCACGGATCCACTACTGGACTATACTGCCGTTTATAAAGTTTGCGTCCATCACCGAGTGTTACCGTCGAGAAAATGCCGCCGAAAACACGCCGCGCGCACGCAAACGTGGAGGAAAACGATGTTTCCAGTAGCGATGAGGAAAGCCACGTGGTAGCTAACCCCGCGAGCGTGAACACGACTACAACGTCTACACCGATCCCAGCAACGACATGTGGTAACATGATTTCCATGTCCGAAGAACAGCTCACACGATTGTTATCCAACGTCATGAGAAGCGTCGCGACGTCGACGCCGACGTCAACGAGTAGTGACCCTTCGGGACCGACTCAACCCACCGCTGCACACACTGGACCGACCGTGCCTAGCATGCACGGAATGCACAACAACTTTACCCGGTGCACGGCCCGCTTTGACGGAGCCGCCCGCAGTACCGAAGCCCTAGAAGCATTTGTCGAGAGCGTGCTCATCTACAAAGAGTGCGCAAGTGTATCCGACGAACACGCCCTTCGTGGTCTACCTATGTTGCTGACCGGAGACGCCGCAGTGTGGTGGCAAGGAGTGAAATCTACAGTGGAGACCTGGGACGACGCGATACGCCGCCTTCGATTCATGTACGGCGCCCCGCGCCCCACCCACCGGATCTTACGAGAAATATTTGCGCGTGAACAAAGTGATAACGATAGTGTCGATTCCTTTATATCGCGAGTGCGGGCAGAAATGTCGCGTATACCATATAAGCTACCAGATGTTATGCAAGTAGACATAGTTTACGGCCTTTTACATCGTAAGTTTCGTAAAAGAGTGTCACGCGATAGTGTAAGTAGTGTCGACTGTCTTCTCGAGCGAGCGAGGTATTTTGAGGATACGCTAGGCGAAGTAAGTCATACTAAATCACTAATTCAGCCTCATAACGCGAGTATTTCGACTAATAACAGTAATAACACTGCAAGTTCCGCGAAATCTCGAAATGTAAACATTAACCCTCCGACGGCAACGGTTAATCAAAGTAATCCTTCTCGCGCTGTGTCCGACTCTAGTTCGAATATTTCTAACGATACGAATTCGAATTCGAAACGTGTTCGACCGCGCTGCGCTTTCTGTAAACGGTTTGGTCATTCGATAGATGAATGCAAAATAAAAATAAAATCAGGTGATCAAGATAATAATGCACCGCTGTCTTGTTACGGCTGCGGTCGACAAGGAGTAATACGCTCGAAGTGTCCGACGTGTAAAAGCACACCCTCCACCGATAAGGTGAGTTTCCAAAGCGCTATCACCCATAAGTCTGATATGTCACACCCTACGGTCAAGATAGAAATTGCGTCTTTAGTAGGTATTGCAGTGCTGGATACAGGTGCTACCGAGAGTCTCGCTAGTCCCGGACTCTATAAAATATTATTAGATAAGGGGACCACTTTCACGAAAACACGTCGCAACCTCGGTCTCGCCGATGGAACGCAGCAGGTACGTGAGTTATTATCATGTGACACGAACGTCACCATTCAGGGACACGTTATCCCCACCACTTTCCTAGTGATACCGGAAGCGGATAATAGAACGCTTCTAGGACAGGACTTTATCGCTAGAGCAGGTATAATAGTGGACCTCCAACATTACTGTTGGCATTTTAGTAATTCCCCAGGGCAGAAATATGCTTTTGTGCAGTCTTTTAGCCTTACATCCACCAGCGATGCAGAGCTGATGCAGGTTGATACCACCAGCTTGGCGCTGAGAGAGGATGAAGGGACGAAGCTGTCACCTGCTCAAAAGACACAACTCAACCAGCTTATAACTGAGAGAGTTGAGCGCTTCGCCACTGAAGGACCTCCTACAACTTACGCTACTCATCATATTCGGGTTGACGAGAAGGAGGAACCGACCGCTTCACCACCCTATAGGATGTCTCAAGGTAAGAGAGAGTTGTTGGACGGTGAGCTTGAGAAGCTACTGCGCGCAGATGTGATAGAGGAGTGCGAGTCGCCGTGGGCTGCCAACGTTGTCTTAGTTGCGAAGAAGGATGGCGGAGTCCGCTTATGTGTGGACTACCGTAAGCTCAACGCCGTGACTGAGCCGGATAGGTACCCGCTCCCGCGCATGGAAGACGTGCTTCATGCAGCGAAGACGACCAACTACATGACGACGCTAGACCTCCACTCCGGTTACTTTCAGGTTTGTGTCGCTGAAGAGGACCGTGACAAAACTGCATTTGTTACACCCTCCGGCACCTATAGGTTTAAGAGGATGCCGATGGGCCTTCGCAACTCTGGCGCCACGTTTCAGAGATTAATAGATCGTTTCAAGTCAAACCTGAGTGTGCCTATTCGAGGACAAGAGGTTAATGACAGCTCCGATATCCCAGATCCCCAAAGAAGTAGGCCTGTGACTATTCTTGGATATCTGGACGATCTAATAATCTTGTCACCGAGTTTCGAAGGTCATATTGAAGATCTCGAAGCTATCTTCGACAGACTCAAAAAGTTCGACCTTCGAGTCAATCGAAAGAAAAGCTGCTTCGCCCGTGACTCTGTGAGATTCCCTGGTCACATAATTGTTCCTGGCGGTCTACAAGTAGACCCAGAGAAAACCTCAGCTATTGTTGACATGCCTGCCCCGAAGAACGAGAGGCAGCTCAAAGGTTTCCTGGCAACGTCCAGCTGGTTTCGACGGTTTGTACCCAACTACGCTACAATCGCTAAGCCTTTGACTGACCTGCTCAAGAAGAACAGCAGTTGGAGATGGCATGATGAGCAGCAGGCTGCTTTCGAGCGCATCAAGGAGCTCCTGGTCACCGCTCCCATTCTTCGCCAGGCTGACGAGTCCAAACCTTTCTCCCTCCGGACAGATAGCAGTGGCTACTGTCTCGGCGCTGTTTTGATGCAGGGGGAGGGCCCCGACGAAAGACCCATAGAGTATGCCAGTCGCCTACTCTCGCCAGCCGAGCGCAACTACACTACCACCGAGCGCGAAGCACTTGCTGTCGTCTGGGCGGTCACGAAGTTCAGAGGTTACGTGGAAGGCTCGGAAGTGGTGGTTAAGTCCGACCATCAGCCGTTACGTTGGCTGATGAGCCTTAAGTCACCCAGTGGTCGTCTTGCCAGATGGGCATTGACCCTTCAGGCCTATAACCTGCAGATACAGTACTCCTGGAAAGGTGAATGTTATCGCCGACGCACTGAGCCGCCCCGCTTGTTGCGAAGAGAACCCAGCTGGTTGCAAGGTATGCTTAGTGACCGTAGATATGCCACATAGAACACCTGAGGATGTGCGCTCTAACCAACTCAAGGACCCAGAGCTGAAGAGTATCGTTGAGGATCTAGAGAGTACCGGCGATCCCTTCAGGGGGAGAAGGTGGTCAGAGAGAGGATACTTAGTGTCTGATGGTGTATTGTATAGGTGTGCACCCGAATTGGAAGACGCCGAGTCCGCCTGCCTCGTGGTCCCTAAACACGAGAGAGAAGCTGTCCTCGTAGAGTTCCACGACGCTCCCACAGCAGGCCACTTTGGTGTTGAACGTACCCTACAACGCATCAGAGTGCGATACTTTTGGCCAGGTATGAAGTCTTTTGTCACAGACTACATTAAACACTGTGCAGCTTACCAGCGATACAAGATAGATAACAGGAAGCCAGCAGGACTACTCCAGACTCCTGCACACACCCGACGATTTGAAGTAGTGTCGGTCGACTTGTTCGGACCTCTACCAAAGACTTCGAAAGGTAACCGTTGGATATTAATTCTAGAAGACACGTGCTCCCATTGGGTTGAGCTGTTTGCGTTGGAGAAGGCCACCAGCGTGGAATGCTCTGAGATTTTAATATCCGAGGTCTTTCTGAGGTATGGAGTCCCGCGTAGGATGATCAGCGACAACGGGGTGCAGTTTGTCGCTGAGGTGATGCAACAGGCTTGTCATGTGATGGGTATCAAACAGTCTTTGACACCGTTGTATCACCCAGAAGCGAACCCCGTTGAGCGGAAAAATCGTGACCTTAAACCACAGTTAGCGATACTGGTAGGAAAGGATCACGCATCGTGGGATACTCATCTCGCGGCCATAAGGTTTGCGATGAACTCCGCTGTTACAGCGAGCACTGGATTTTCACCAGCTTTCCTTACCTTCGGGAGAGAGCTGCGCGCGCCATCGGACGTCGTGGCAGACATGAAGACCATTGTAGACAGCGATAATTTCGTCCCTAATATCACTCCATACTTACGTAGGTTATCGACTGTACTGCTTGATGCCCGAGATGTCCACGAACGTAACCAGTCTCTGCAGAAGAAGTACGCAGATGAAGGCAGACGCGCTCCTCCAGAATACAAGGTAGGTGATCTCGTTTTATTGAAAACGCAAGGGATGAATGATGTCGGCCCCGGGCAGTCTGCGAAATTTATACCCCGTAGGGATGGCCCTTATCGCATCCGCGAAGTAGTAAGCTCTACTACTTTCCTAGTGGAGGGAGTTACTAGAGGTGAACACGTAGGACGTTACCACGTCTCTGATTTGACTCCATTCATTGGTGAAGTCGAAGCTCCCGTTAGAGAGAAGCGCAGACGCGGTCGACCGCGTAGATTTGATTGCTAGCCCGAACGCGAGGGCGCTATGTTCGAACTAGAGGGGGAGTGTGTAGCGTTGTGTTGCACGTTGCACCCGCGTCGCCGTGTCAAGGATAGGTACTTCCCTTGCTTCCCCCCGCCAGCGCTCACTCGCGTGGCCAGTCGGCTCCCCGCTACGCACCGAGCGAGACAGACCGCGCCGCGCACGCTGCGATCGTGCGACGGCCGCCGTAATGTAACGAGAATATTGTTACCTTATAATACATAATAAAGCTACATATTGTGTTATATAATTTAAATTATATAAATCAAAAGTAACCTTCATGGACTAAGCCAGTAAGAAAACTAGAGAGAAAATTAGAAGAAAATATAATGACAGCTTGACAGCCTGACGTAAGTGTTATAACATTGAAAAATATGAAAATTAAAGAAAACTAATCGTTTTAGAACGATTCGCAAAATAATAATGCAAAATCAATAAACGAGTATAATACATAATATTAATGAATGCATAGTGTAAGTATATGATGTAGTGTCTGTAGTATGTAGATACTATAACATACTGCATGAGAGCATAGAGGGAGTCCTCGGTGCTTTTCTGCGGCATGAATCCGTACTGACGGGTACTCATCCTTGGTAATAGGTGGAACTTAAGGCGGGCCACCAGCATCTTCTCGAAAATTTTACCCAATATAGGCAACAGTCCAATCGGCCTATACGATTTGGGAGTGGAGTAGTTCTCTTTTCCAGGCTTTCTAAGTATCACGACTGTTGCCTCCTTCCAGGCTGTGGGGAAGTGATGGTGTTCTAGGCACTTATTTAGTCATTTTAAAATTACCTCCGGGTCGTTACCCACGGCATGACAACAAATGTCGGCAGTAAAGCCGTCTGAACCCGGTGCCTTCTTTGGATTAAAGGATTCAATTGAATTCTTCAACTCTGCCATCGTAAACAGTGGGTCGCAAGGATCAGTCTGTTCGCCAGAGTTTATGTTTTTGGCTTTTATTCGAATGGACCGGTGATGAGCGTTGTCACATTCTATGAGGTCTTCCGGGTAAAACGTCTCCGCTAGAAACTTCACGGAACCTTTCGCATCCAGCACATCACCTGCATTCCTTTCCAATGGCAGGTCCTCTTCTCTGCGCTGCGTCCTACCAATCACTCTATAAATTCCCTCCCAAACCCCCTCCCTATCCTGTCTCCCACAGAATTCCTTCCAACTCTCGGTTTGAGCTTTGGCCGCTTCTAACTCATACTCTTCTTTCTTTTTCAGGTACTCTTCTATGACCTCCGACCTCCGGATTTGGGCTGCACAGCGGATCCTGCGCTTCTTGGTGGCGACGGTTTTCTTCAGCTCCTCGAGTCTCTCGGATCACCACGGCAAGGTTAGTTCAATGAAATGAAATGAAATGAAATTTCATTTCATTTCATTTCATTTCATTTCATTTCATTTCATTTCATTTGTCAAAACAATAGAGGTAAAAGAGTAGGTATTTCAATAGGTATTTTGAAATTTAAATAACTCAGCGAGCTTATAAAAGAAAAATCTGAAAATTTGCACACATATTGTCAATAAAGTAACAAGTCTAATAATTAACTAAAAAATAGGGGTCTTCGCTCGTTCTTTCGAGCTAGGGCTGTCACATCTGGATGTATTTTGAAAAATCTTGCTGAATTTTTATCTTCGCTTCCAGGCTACTTATCAACAAGCGAAAAACGGAATAGTGTTGCTTACGTGGTCCGCTTCAAGGTGATATGTTGACTGTGATCCTGGGAACGCTAGTTCTGAAGTCACGCTGCACGTGTTTTTCGGTTTTTCCCCCGTAGCAGCGAGGGGCAAAGCAGGAAAAATCCAATACTTTGCGAATATATGCCGTGGATTGGTGCACCCCAAATAGCAGTACAAAAACAGGGGGGTACCGCGATGAATCCGGCGCGGCGCCGCACGCAAAAAATCGTCTCCAACACGAAGATTTTTCGAAAGTTAACCTCTCAGAAAACAGTTTTCGGGATTTCAAAAGAAAACCAATAGGATTTCCACTAAAACACTGCACTCCTTTTGATGTATGCACTGAGACACTCACTTTGGTAAAATTTTTGATTCGAAATTCGCACTTTTGCTATTTTAACGGATTTTTCGAGCGCGGAGCGACTTAAAAATGATCTGCTCGCGGCGAGGGGTGCCGCGCGACTTACAGGTTAGGTTTTTTTTTTTTTATTTTTTTTGTTTGGCAGGAGTGGGAAATCCTCATGGACGCCCAGACTGCCTCACTGGTGAGCCAGTCTGGGCAGTGCCGGACTCTTACCGGCTAAAACCCACTCCTGCCTTGCCAGTTACCTCTGACATGATCAGAGCCTTTTGTAGTACTTATCAAATTTATGCACTTCATTTTATTTTGTCGTTTTTTTGGGGAAATTGGAAAATTTCGAATCTGTCGGTTCCACGCTTGTTTTTTATGAAATTTACTAATACATGGTTTTAAATTTTTCTTTTTATTTATATTTACTATGTTGTTTATTGAAAACTTATACTAATGGCTTGCACTTTTTTAACACGCTTTTTAAAGACATTACTCAATTAAATAGATGGTTTTTTATGTTTTATTTGTATTTTCTATATTATTTATCCTACATACTTACTATTAACTTTACTATACTATTTTCATTTTCACTCTATTTATTCTATGGCTATTCTAATATATAACAATATATCACATAGTCATATTTTATAATCGAACAATATTTTTTCTACTTTTTTAATAGTTACTATAATAGCTATAATAAAGCTCATGTCCTGTTGCTTACATATATAATGCCACTTCAGGTATAACTGCTCAACGGCCTTCGCTCTCTGGACTGGCACAGCACAGCGTGATTTCCGCCACGGCATGTTTTGCTGCTTTAATTGGGCCAATTTCTCATGAAACTGGCACCAATTTGCTTTGATCACACTGAGTGAGCACGCTGTAGCTTCGATGCAGTTGGCGTGGCACCGTTGCCGTCTTACAGCGATTCGGGAAGTCGCTGGGTCATCCTTAGCAGTACGCTATTGAGGCTCGGGCCAATGCGTCCCACTTTCTATGCACCGGGCATTCACTGCTAAACGCATTGTGCTCGTTGTGCCCGGTCTTGGCTCTGGTACAGTTGATGCACACCGCTGCTTCACCAAGCTGTTGGTCTGGGCAGTCTGCTCTGAGATGCAGGCCGCCGCAGTGGCTACATAGGTCGGCTGGCTCTTTACAGAAGCGTTTCCCGTGACCATATCCTAGGCAGCGGGTACACTGTACCAGTGGCGTCTGGTCTTCAACGCGTACTCTCTGGAGGTCAATTCTCAGCCTCCCTGCTTCAATCGCCCTCCTCCAGATCGTGGGGGACACACTTAAAACAATGTGGCTCACGTGCGGGTTCCTTGTTTTCCTCCTGTACCTAATTTTAATCCTTGCTTCTTCGCCTCCGAGGTCGTAAAAGATTTCCCGATTCTGATTCCTGAGGGCTTTGAGGACTTCTTCGTAGCTGTGTACCAGCAAGACGTCCCTCAGAATCAGAAGCGGGTCCCTGTTCGTCACTTCCTCGACGACGAGGTTCTCTCCGGCTGCTTCCAGTCTCTGTTTTATTTTTCTCCTCTCCTCCTTTGTAGTGCAACCCATTATTATTTTCCTGTCCTTCGCTTTCCTCACTCTTTCCACTTGCACCCAACCTTCTTTCGCATCTACTGCCTTTCTAATCCTCTCCAAAACCTCCTCTCCCGTGTCGAATTCCTGCGTTGAGGTAACCACCACAGAGTGCAGCGTCGCTCGCTCCAGGGTCTGTACCCCGGTCTGGCTCTCGCGCGCTGCTGCTACACCAGCATAGGTTCTTTCGTCAACGCTTTCCCGATGCGCCAAAGCTTCCCGAAGTTTTTCCATTCGCTCCGTGTTTTCCTTAATCAGAAAGCTGTGCTCTTGCATAGTTTTCATGAGCTCAATCTGATAAGTACTACTCTCAATGCGAATGGACTGGGTACTTTCATCGGCAGTTGGTGTTGCTGCAGGTGCAACTGCCGGTGTGGCAGCAGGCGTCACAGGAGATTTGTTCCTCTCCGACTCTTTAACTAATTCGTAGAGTCTGTTTATGGCGTCGAGCACCGCCGTCTTAATCTCGGTCTTGAGGTTGCGAGAGTTGCCCAAATGAAGCTTAGCTTTACTTAGGCAAGCTCTCGCCTCCGCTGTGAGACTGGGGTATCCGGATTCAGTCCTCTTTGGCGGTTTTGCGATGTCCGTATTTCCTCGGCGCGTCTCCAGAGTGCTGGTGGCAGGTGGTGTGGCGTTACGCTTTGGGATGACCGGGGACTTAGCCTGGGGCTCAGCTTTCCCGGCCTCCCATTTCCCGATGCTACGCCTCACGCTGGGAAGCGAGGGTTCAGCCTTCTCCGTCGAACGCGGCGAGCCCCTAGAACCCGACGAGCTTATATCTTTGGCCGGTGTACGTAACATGGTGACGGCTTTAGTAAATGTTACGTTCATAAAAACAAAAGGCCAGTTAGAGGACACTGGTGTTACTTCTGTGTCCCTGTAAAGGGGGGAAATGCACAGAAAGCAACCAAAACTAATATAAAATAAAGTTGTCCTACGGTCGGACGACCATACGGTCACTAAACGGTGGTAAAATTAGAAAGCTCCGTCACCTTGTTTTAGGCCTGGTCTTAGTTAAGGGGACCTAGATGTAAATAAAGGAGAAAGAAATTATTTTTTTATATTTTGCCAAGAACTGAAAAGTTTATCTGGCTAGTGACAAAAGGGAGGGTGGGGGGGCAATTTTTTGCGGTTCTAAGTACGCTGTTCTAAGTACGCTAGGCGCACGTGCGAGGTGTAAAAAGACGCGTCTCCGCGCGGGCTAGCGAGCTATGTGGTTACTGAAATTTAAGCTGAACAACATTTTTGACTTTTGGTCGAAAAACGTATTTTTCGGCCGAAATGTATGTGAAAACCGGGAATTACGACTACCAAACGGGACTCGAGCTCGCGGAACGCACACCAGAATACAGGTAAGGCAGGTAATTATCTATTGAAACTAAAATCTGAAATGGTTTTGAAGAAAATATTTTGAGATAAAAATTAATTTGTTAGGTTAGGTTAGGTTAGGTTCTACGTGGGGTGCATGTTGAAGAGCCTCCACGTGGCGCACCCTGGGCAACGTCAGCTCCAATTGCCCACCTGCTTTTGGTGGACAATTGGGGCTGGCGGCTAATCTTCAACAAACTGGGAAGGGCCGCGGTTCCATTCACCGATCATCTTTGATGGTCGAGGAAGGGAACCGGGCTAGGGGCGGGACGGCTAGTCCGTCATGGGGATAGGCCTGGTGGCCATCTCACGTCCACACCCCCTCTGCTTGCAGAGGGTGAGTCTAGTGGGCGTAGAGTGGGGAGGGAAGAGGAAGACAACCTCTATAAAAAATTACCCCAATCTCAAGGTCGAGCGTGCCGAGGGGATGAATGGCCGGGGGGTGTCCGGTCGCTAGCGCTGGGGAGGGATACAGGGGAAATGGGACCATACCCTTCAAAGGAAAAATGAAAAAAAAAAAAAATGAAAAAGACAAACGATAAAAAACTACCCCAGGGCGGTACCGGCTGCTCTGCAGCTGGAGAGTCCGCCACGTTCCCTTCGGGAACGTCAAGCCCCCATTCGTATTCTGGGGGGGGCAACGAATGTCTTCCGATTGCCGATGGCAACAAGAGTCGAGGAGGCTCATCGCGGTCTCGGTCGTTCGAGGACCTGACAAATCCAGATTTGTCGGGTCGTCGAATGGGCGGCACCGCCGGCCAGCGAGAAAGGGAGCTCCAAAAGAACCCGGAGTTCCCGCGCGTTGTGGTCGCACCACTTGCCGTCACTGACGGCAACGCGAGTCGAGGAGACTCAAGTCCCGAAAGGGACCAATCGTCCGACCGGGGGGAGTCGCGGAGGAAGCGCGGTCCTTCCCCGGTCGAGGTCAACGTGGCGGCGGCTAAGGTGCCAAAGGCACGGGGTGGGCGAGGTCGCGCGGTAGCGAGTGGAGTCCCCGCTCGGCTGCCGGAGCGCGACAAGCGGGGTCGCTTTGTGCCAGTTTCGGCGGAGAGCGACCCCGAGCCAATGGTGGAGGAACAAGGTGGGGGCAGCACTGCGTCCCTGCTAGAAGCCAACCGAGCGGAGGCTAATGCAGGAAAGAGGGCTCAAGTGAGGACTGTCGCGGCTGACGAAGTCAGCGAGTTGGCCCGACAGGCCCGTGAGCGGCGCTCTGCTCGGATGGCTGCTGGAGGGGACATCACTGGGGTGGCGCTCAGTCGCCAAGTTTTGGACGGCGTGGATGTTGTCCTGAAGGTTGCCACCAAATCGGGCAACTTGAAGGGCACATTCACGCGTGCTCTCAAGGAGGCGGCTGAGGGGATTCGGGAGGCGGTTGAGGTCCTCCTTAATCGCACTAGCACGGAGGAGACGGCGAAGCTATGGGAGGAGAATGGCCGTCTCCGATCCGAGTTGGAGGACCTCAAGCGACAGTTCGCCGCCCAGAGGGCAGCACCTGCGGCCTCCGGCTCCTCTACCGTCGCGGCCCTGTCGTCGGCTCCATCGGTCCCGTCGTCGACGCCTGCGCTTGCGGATGCGGAGGTCGAGAGGATCGCACGCATCTGCATGATGCAGTGTGGTGCGATGTTGGGTGCCCGGATGGAGGCCATAGAGGAGAGACTCCTCCCGGCGGCAACCCTTCGCCCACCGCTCGCTGCGGACAAGCGGAGGAAGGAGGGGGCCGCTTTTCAGGGGCCCAATACCACCACGGCGGCTGGGTCCAGCCAGTCGGGAGGGAGGACCGGGGGGCCCACGGAGGGTACGCGTGTCCCCACTTCCCGGGCAGCTGCGCCACCGGCGGCCGCGCCCGGGCCTACCCCGGAAGCCTGGACGACGGTCGTCAAGAGGGGCCGCCGTCGCGGGACGAAGATGGCACCACCGCCACCGGCACCCGCTGGAGCACCGGCACCGAAGAAGGCCCGGGGACCGCCTAAGGTCAGAGCACCACGCTCCGCGGCTGTAGTGCTCACGCTGCAGCCCGGAGCCGTCGAAAGGGGCGTTACCTACGCGGCGGTCCTGGCAGAGGCGAAAGCCAAAGTCGCGTTTCCCGACCTCGGCACACCGTCCGGCTTCAAACTGAGGCCGGCGATCACGGGAGCGCGGCTGCTCGAGGTGTCGGGTGCCTCTAGCGGCGAAAAGGCGGACATCCTGGCCGCCAAGCTGAGAGAGGTCCTCAATCCGGATGACGTCCGGGTGTCCAGGCCGATGAAGACCGCTGAGCTGCGCGTCGATGGTCTGGACGACTCGACGACCCCGGCTGAGGTCATGGCGGCCGTCGCCCGAGTAGGTGGATGTCCGCCCGAAGACGTGCGGACGGGCGACATTCGCGCCGACGCTTCCGGGCTCGGTACGATTTGGGTGCGGTGCCCGGTGGCGGCGGCGAACAAAGTCGCTGACGGTGGGCGTTTGTTGGTGGGGTGGGTTGCAGCGAGAGCTAAGCTGCTGCAGCCCAGGGCCATGCGGTGCTACCGGTGCCTGGACTTCGGGCATGTCCGAGCACGGTGCACCGCCGAAATAGACCGCAGCGACCAGTGTTATCGCTGCGGTAAGCCCGGCCACAAGGCGGCTCAGTGCTCGGCGGCGCCAAACTGTAGCCTCTGTACAGCTGCAGGGAGGCCCGCCGGACACAGGGCGGGTGGAAAGGCCTGTGGCGTGCCCGCCAACAACAAAAAGAAGAGAAGGGATGCCAAGGCTGCGGGGGGCTCTTTACCCCCCCCTCAGCCTGGCTGCCCTTCGGCCGACTCCCGGCCTAGGAATGGTGCGGAGGGAATGGAATGCGCATAATGTCTATACACCATTACCATTTCCTCCAAGGCAATATCAACCACTGTGCCAGAGCTCAGGATCTCTTGATCCAGAGCATGGCAGAGTGGTCGATTCACGTGGCTGTGGTCGCCGAGCCGTACTTTGTCCCCCCCCGGGATAGCTGGGTGGGAGACCTTGACGGTTTGGTGGCCATCATTGGCGGGGCTCTCGTCAACCCGTCCCGAGGTCACGGCTGGGTAGCCGCCCTCGCGGACGGCATTGGCGTTGTTGGAGCGTATTTTTCGCCCAACAAGAGTCTCGCCGACTTCGAGAGGTTCCTTGTCGAGTTGGGTGCCGTCGTGGGCCAACTCCATCCTCGCCCCGTGCTGTTGCTGGGCGATCTCAACGCCAAATCTGCGGCGTGGGGATCCCCAGTGACCGATGCTAGGGGTGAGGCATTGGAGGAGTGGGCGGTCACGACTGGCCTGGTCGTCCTGAACCGGGGCTCGGTCCACACGTGCGTGCGGCAGCGGGGCGGATCGATTGTCGACGTCTCGTTCGCTAGCCCTGCTGTCGCGAGCCGTGTTCGTGACTGGCGAGTCGCCGTGGAGGTGGAGACGTTGTCGGATCATAGATACATCCGTTTCGACGTCTCCGCCCAAACCGCTGGCGGCCGCAGATCATCAGTCTCGCGAATGGACGGCCCGCGCTGGGCGCGCAAGCGCATCGACAGGGAACTTCTCGAGGAGGCCGCTATTGTCCAGGCCTGGAGCCGGGAGTCGGCAACGAACGGACCCGTCGACGTCGACGTCGAACAGGAGGCGCTGTGGTTCCGCGGGGCGATGACGCAAATCTGCGACGCGTCCATGCCCCGGGTCCACGCACAGTCCGCAAGGCGCCAGGTGTACTGGTGGTCCGCCGAAATCGCGCACTTACGAGTCGCGTGCGTGGCGGTGAGACGCCAGTACACCCGTTATCGAAGACGACGTCGTCGGGTCCCTGACGAAGAAGCCGCGCTGTATGAGGTGTACCGCGCGGCTAAGGGGACTCTGTGGCTGGCCATCGGGGAGGCGAAGACGCGAGCCAGGGAAGGGATGTTGGAGACTCTAGACGGGGATCCGTGGGGGCGCCCTTATCGAGCGGTTCGAGGGAAACTAAGAGCCGCAGCGCCCCCACTTACGGAGAGTCTCCAACCCGAGCTGCTGGATGAGGTAGTCGCAGCCCTCTTCCCGGCAAGAGCGGAGCACACTCCGCCGCCGATGGCTTTGCCCACAGCCGCAGAGTCTACGGAGGAAAACGCCATCAGCGTCCCAGAGGTGACACAGGCAGAGATGGGGGCGGCCGTGATGCGGCTCCGGGCCAAGAATGTGGCTCCGGGGCCAGACGGAGTTCACGGCCTAGCATTAGCCCTCGCTCTGAAGGAGCTAGAGCCCCAGCTAAGAGGACTCTTCACAGCGTGCCTGGAGCGGGGCCAGTTTCCCACTTTGTGGAAAAGTGGTCGTCTGGTCCTGCTCAGGAAGGCGGGGCGCCCTGCAGACTTGCCGTCCGCGTACCGGCCCATAGTGCTGCTAGACGAGGTGGGGAAGCTGTTCGAGCGTATACTCGCAGCCCGCCTCGTCGGCCACTTGTGCGGAGAGGGGCCGGACCTGGACGAGAGCCAGTTCGGCTTTCGGCATGGGCGCTCCACCATACACGCAATAGCGCGTGTGAGAGTCCTGGCGGAGGAAACGGTGTCCCGGGGTGGGGTGGTGGTGGCGGTGTCCTTGGACATCTCCAACGCCTTCAACACCCTGCCCTGGAGTTGTATTCGGGAGGCACTGCGGTACCATCGGGTGCCTCCCTACCTCCGCCGCATCGTTGGGGCTTATTTGGCGGGGAGGTGTGTCACCTACGTGGGACGTGATGGCGGAAACCAGCGCCTCATGTCGTGCGGTGTTCCACAGGGATCGGTTCTGGGGCCGCTCCTGTGGAACATCGGGTACGACTGGGTGCTGAGAGGCGAGTTCCCACCGGGCGTGGACCTGACGTGCTACGCGGACGACACGCTGGTCACGGCTCGGGGGAAATCGCACAGGGAGGCAGCGTTGCTGGCGACGGCTGCGGTCTCACAGACGGTGAGCCGCATACGGCGCCTCGGCCTGGAGGTGGCCCTCAACAAGTCGGAGGCCATGGTGTTTCATGGTTCCCGGCGGGCGCAACCGCCCGGATCACACATCGTGGTCGGGGGAGTCCGAATCGCTGTCGAGCCCACCATGAAGTATCTGGGACTGGTGCTCGACAGCCGATGGGATTTCGGCCCCCACTTCCGGCGGTTGGCGCCCAAGTTGTTGGGCGCGGCTGGGGCGCTGTCAACGCTGCTTCCCAATCTGGGGGGCCCGAGCGCCGCTTGTAGGCGGCTCTACGTGGGGATCGTGCGATCGATGGCCCTTTACGGGGCCCCGATCTGGGCGGCTGACCTGACGGCCGGTAGCATCTCTGTGCTGCGAAAGCCGCAGAGAGCTATGGCCGTCAGAGTCATCAGGGGGTACCGCACGATATCCCACGAGGCGGCTTGTGCACTGGCCGGATCCCCGCCCTGGGACCTGGAGGCGAAGGTACTCGCGTCACTGTATCGGTGGCGCGAGGAAGCGCGGGCGCGGGGCGAGCGACCGATGCAGCGCCATTTGGAGCAGCGTCGGTCGCAGCTTCGCGAGGTCCTGGTGGCGGAATGGCGGGACAGGCTTTCACGCCCTACCGCCGGCCTCGTCACCATCGAGGCGGTCCGGCCAGTGCTCGACCTCTGGCTCGGGAGGAGGCACGGCTCCCTGTCATTTCGGGTGACACAGGTGCTCTCGGGGCATGGTTGCTTCGGGAAGTACCTGTGTCGCATAAACAGGGAGCCGGACGCCCGGTGTCACCACTGCGTCGACTGCCGGGAGGACACGGCGTGGCATACGCTGGCAGAGTGTGCCGCTTGGGAGGAGCCGCGCCGTGCCCTCATCTCAGGAGTAGGCAGTGACCTGTCGCTGTCGGCCGTTGTGAATGCAATGGTCGGCAGCGAGGAGTCCTGGGACGCGGTGGTATCCTTCTGCGAAGTAGTAATCTCGCAGAAGGAGGCTGCGGAACGGGAGAGAGAGATTTCATCCTCTCACCCGGCCCGCAGCAGGCGCACCGGGCGTCGGCGGAGGGCGGACAACGCCCTCTTCCAGCCCCCCTAAATGGGTCCAGGGGCGACGGACCCGGGGAAGTCCGTCGCCCCCCATACATCTGGACCCGAGGTGGCGGCGCGTAGTGTTCCACGCGCGCCCCTCTTAGACGTCGCGGGGGGAGTCAAACACCTCACTCCCCCCGCCCGACGAGACGGAGCCCGCAGAGGCGGGCTGGCACCAGTCGGGGTCGCGGAAGATTTGAACGTTCCCGCGACCCCGGCGTAGGTGTGAGATGGAACACCGGGGTGGTTTTTAGTCAGTAAGAGTCTGACAGACCCCTCCGCCCGCCCCAGGGCGGAGGACATCCATGAGGATTTTCCATCCCGAACAAAAAAAAAAAAAAAAAAAAAAGGTTAGGTTCTACGTGGGGATCGTGCGATCGATGGCCCTTTACGGGGCCCCGATCTGGGCGGCTGACCTGACGGCCGGTAGCATCTCTGTGCTGCGAAAGCCGCAGCGAGCTATGGCCGTCAGAGTCATCAGGGGGTACCGCACGATCTCCCACGAGGCGGCTTGTGCACTGGCCGGATCCCCGCCCTGGGACCTGGAGGTGAAGGTACTCGCGTCACTGTATCGGTGGCGCGAGGAAGCGCGGGCGCGGGGCGAGCGGCCGATGCAGCGCCATTTGGAGCAGCGTCGGTCGCAGCTTCGCGAGGTCCTGGTGGCGGAATGGCGGGACAGGCTTTCACGCCCTACCGCCGGCCTCGTCACCATCGAGGCGGTCCGGCCAGTGCTCGACCTCTGGCTCGGGAGGAGGCACGGCTCCCTGTCATTTCGGGTGACACAGGTGCTCTCGGGGCATGGTTGCTTCGGGAAGTACCTGTGTCGCATAAACAGGGAGCCGGACGCCCGGTGTCACCACTGCGTCGACTGCCGGGAGGACACGGCGCGGCATACGCTGGCAGAGTGTGCCGCTTGGGAGGAGCCGCGCCGTGCCCTCATCTCAGGAGTAGGCAGTGACCTGTCGCTGTCGGCCGTTGTGAATGCAATGGTCGGCAGCGAGGAGTCCTGGGACGCGGTGGTATCCTTCTGCGAAGTAGTAATCTCGCAGAAGGAGGCTGCGGAACGGGAGAGAGAGATTTCATCCTCTCACCCGGCCCGCAGCAGGCGCACCGGGCGTCGGCGGAGGGCGGACAACGCCCTCTTCCAGCCCCCCTAAATGGGTCCAGGGGCGACGGACCCGGGGAAGTCCGTCGCCCCCCATACATCTGGACCCGAGGTGGCGGCGCGTAGTGTTCCACGCGCGCCCCTCTTAGACGTCGCGGGGGGAGTCAAACACCTCACTCCCCCCGCTCGACGAGACGGAGCCCGCAGAGGCGGGCTGGCACCAGTCGTGGTCGCGGAAGATTTGAACGTTCCCGCGACCCCGGCGTAGGTGTGAGATGGAACACCGGGGTGGTTTTTAGTCAGTAAGAGTCTGACAGACCCCTCCGCCCGCCCCAGGGCGGAGGACATCCATGAGGATTTTCCACCCCGAACAAAAAAAAAAAAAAAAAAAAAAAAAAGGTTAGGTTGGGGGATCCCCCACAGCGCATACTTCCACGCAGTATCCCCCGGGCAACGCCGTGTCTGACCACCGTAACGGAGTGGCAGACCGGCGGCTAAAGTGCGCTGTGATTCGCAGACCAAAAACGCGGTCGTCTGCGAATATGAAGAAAAACCAAAGTCGTGACGCCTCTGGGCGCTTTTATTCGGATCGCTCCTCACAGGGCGATTCAAACGGCCCTTCTCAGGGCCAACCCAAAGGCCCTTCTCAGGGCCAATCCAACGGCCCTTCTCAGGGCCAACCCAACGGCCCTTCTCAGGGCCACGCCGGCGGCGCTTTGGCGTCAGAAGCTGACCGCGCACCGTCCGCGGCCAGCTTGTTCAGCAGGCCGGACGAGTTGTCGGACGCCGACGAGTCCAATATGGACACGTCGGCGGCCGAAAACGACCGCCCCAAGCGGAAGAGGGCCGATCTGAGGCTCGGGTCCGGGGGCTCCTCGGAGTCGGTCGGGAGTAGGGCGAAGAAGAAGTCGAAGTCTAAAACGGCTTCGACTTCTACTCCGTCTTTGGCTCACGATGTGGGCTTGGTGGACGCCGAGCGCCAGCTAAACCTGGCGAAAAGGGCGCAACTCCAGGTGGACCTGGAGGAGAGGGTCGCCGCCAAGGAGCGGCAGGCGCAAGCCGCCAGGTCGAGGGCTGGCTATGGTGCATCCAATGTACTATATGCTGACCACTCCCTGGCGGAGTTGGAGCGCATGGCACAAGAGGACAAGGAGGAGGTTTTGGAGGTCGCCTCAAAGTCCTCCAATTTGAAGGGGACCTTCCAGAAGGCCCTCAAATGCCGGGCCGCCAGCATGCACGGCATTGTCGTGGAGCTGGTGAAGCGGACGGCCACGGACGAGACGCGGCAGCTGCAGGCGAAGGTGGATCGTCTGCAGGCGGAGGTCAGCCAGCTACACCAGAAGCTGGCTGAAGTCACGGCCCGGCCTGCCCAATCTGCCCCAGATGCGGTGGTGGGAGGCTCCTCCTCCCCTGCCAGCCTTGAGGCAATAATCCGCGGGGTTGTCATGGAGGAGAGAGCCTTCATCAGAGGCTGCTTTGCGGGTATTGAGGACCGGCTCTTGCCGGAAAGGCGGCTCCGCGGCTCTGGCGGTGGACTCATATCCGCCGCTAGCGGCGGATATGAGTCCACCGCCAGCGGAGCCAGAACCTGCACCTCTGGGAGGTCCGGCATCGAGCAAACAGCCCCACGCCCCGAAGCCCTCCAAGGCCAAAGGCAAGGGCAAGAGGACCACGGTGGCCCCTCAAACACCCACCACGAGCGCGGAGGGAGCGTCTGCATCGTCTGCCACTCCAGCAGCCCCCCGGAACTCGGAGGGGGAAGACGCCCTTCTTCCCTCCACCACCCCGTCCAACCAATCGTGGACGGAAGTGGTCAGGGGGGGAAAAGGGAAAAAGTCGACCCCCAAGTCCGCTGCGACTGCTCCTGCAGCCAAAAAGGGTCCAGCCGGCGGGAGGAAGCTGGTTCCTCCCAAAACCGCGGCCGTCGTGGTGACCATCACCCCGGAGGCCGTGGAGCGGGGCGAGACTTATGAGTCCGTCCTAAGACGGGCTCGTACCAACGCGGATCCTTCCCGGCTGGGGATCGGCAACATCACGTGCCGCCGAACCCTAGCCGGGGCTCGAATTTTCGAGTTCTCGGGGGAGCAGCGCGGCGCAAACGCGGACCTCTTCGCAAAAATGTTGCAAGAGGTCATCGCGGATGCGGCAACGGTCGTCAGACCTGTAAAGACCGCAGCCTTGGAGGTGGCCGATCTGGATGATTCGGTCACCAAAGAGGACGTGGTGGCGGCCGTTGCGGTGGCTGGAGGCTGCGATGCTGGCGCGGTGAAGGGTGGAGCCATCAGGCTCGGCCGCCGTGGCATGGGCACCATCCGCATCGAGTGCCCAGTCGCTGCGGCGGGGGCCGTCCTTACTGCGACCAAAGGACGGCTGCTTGTGGGCTTCAGCTCGGCTGTGGTTCGGCCACTTGAAGACCAGCCTATGCGTTGCTTCAAGTGCTTCGCGTTCGGCCACACCCGAACCACGTGTCCCTCCAAGTACGACTGGGGAGACTGCTGCTTCCGATGCGGGCAGGAGGGACACAGGAGTGCCACTTGCCACGCCGCCACGCTTCGCTGCGCGGCGTGTGCCGCCAGTGGCCGCCCCGCGGACCACAAGATGACGGGCAGGAGCTGCAAGCCACCCGCGAGGAAGGGCATAGTGCCGGCGCAGGTTCGCCCTGTTGCCACCACCGCCACCACTGCCGTCGTCACCGCTGTAGCTCCAGCGGCGGTAGCTGAGGAGGGGTGTGCGATGTTGGAGTAATGGTTTCCGACTATCGCATCCTCCAGGCGAACATCAACCACTGCAGAGCGGCCCAGGACCTGGTGGTACAGGTCATGGCCGAGTGGTTGGTGAACGTAGCGGTGGTCGCCGAGCCCTACTCAATCCCCGGCAGCTGGCTGGGTGACGAGGATGGCTTAGTGGCACTAGCGGCGCGGTCTTCCACAGACTCCCCTCCCCTCTCGCTATTAGAGAAGGGACCGGGATATGTGGCCGCCGCGTGGGGAGAATTAGCCCTTGTGGGCGTCTATTTCTCCCCAAACCGCCCCCTACAGGACTTCGAGAACTATCTCGGAGTCCTGGCCGCCGTGGTCGGCAGGGCGGCGCCGCGTCAGGTCTCCGTATTGGGAGACCTGAATGCCAAGTCGGTGACCTGGGGCAACCGGGCCACCGACGCACGCGGGCGGGCAGTGGAGATGTGGGCAGCCTCCTCTGGACTCTCCCTCTTGAACAGAGGCAGCGTCCAGACATGCGTGCGGCGGCAGGGTGGCTCAATAGTTGACGTCACTTTCGCCACCCCTGCGTTGGCCGCGCGCGTGTTGAACTGGCGGGTGGACCTGGTGGAGACTATGTCGGACCACCGCTACGTACGGTTCGACATCTCCACCGGTAGCCCCGGAGAGACGCGGCCCCTCTCGGTGCGTTCACCGTTCCCGCGGTGGGCTCTCACCCGCCTGGACAGGGAGGCAGCGGGGGAGGCGGCGTTCATCCGGGACTGGTTTTCACCACCTTCCACCGGCCTGGATGTGGACACCGTGGCGGGGCACCTGAGGGAGTCTCTGACTGAGGTATGCAACTCTAGCATGCCTCGGTCTTGCCGACCGCCACCCAAACGCGCCGTGTACTGGTGGTCGGCGGAGCTGGCGGGGCTTCGAGCAGCGTGTGTGGAGGCAAGGAGGGCCTACACGCGAAGCCGGCGGCGGCGTCGACGAGACCACGCCGACGAGGACCACCTCTATGAGGTTTACATAGAGGCAAAAGCGGTTCTCGATAGGGCCATCGTCGCCGCCAGAGACTCGGCGAGAGCGGAGATGTTGGAGGGTCTCGACAACGACCCATACGGGAGACCGTATAAGGCGGCGCGCAACAAACTGCGCCCCTTTGGTCCCCCAGTGGCCGAGACCCTGGAGCCCTCATTACTGGATGGGGTGGTTCAGTCCCTGTTCCCGTGCAGGGACCACTTCACCCCACCAGTGATGGACCCACCGCTGGGTATAGCTCCGCCAGCTGAGGAAGTAGAGGAGGCCCCTCCTGTCACGGAGTCGGAACTTGGCGCGGCGATTCTCCATCTAAAAAGCCATTTGCGGTGTATCGGGCCGGACTTGTCGGACGCTCAGTTCGGTTTTCGGGCTGAGCGTTCCACGGTGGACGCGCTGGCCCGCCTTAAGGGCCAGGTGAAGGGGGCGATGGAAGTGGGGGACGGATTGTTGGCTGTGTCATTCGACATAGCCAATGCCTTCAACTCCGTTCCCCACTCCACCATCCTAGAGGCGCTCCGATTCCACGGAGTGCCTCGATACATGCGTGATCTACTGGCCAGCTACCTAGAGGATCGGGCGATCATCCTGGTAAATAGGGCTGGCCAAGTCCGGCGATACGCCGTTGAGGCCGGCGTGCCGCAGGGGTCAGTCATAGGACCTCTCCTCTGGAACATCGCCTATGATTGGCTCTTGCGGGGAACTCTCCTCCGAGGCACGAGTGTCGTCTGCTATGCGGATGACACTCTCCTCACCGCCCGGGGGGGGAGTTTCAGGGAGGCGGCCAACTTGGCCTCGGCGGGCGGATCCTTGGTCGCGGGGAGGATCCGCCGCCTAGGTTTAACGGTGGCGCTGCACAAGACCGAGGCCGTGTTCTTCCACGGACCTCGGCAGCGCCCCCCACCTGACGCCCACATCTTCGTGGAGGGCGTCAGAATTAAGGTAAAGGCCCAGATGAAATATCTGGGCCTTATACTCGACAGCAGGTGGCGCTTCGGTCCGCATTTTAATGGGCTGTCGTCGCGCCTGCTGAAGGCCGCAGGTACGCTGTCGTGGCTGCTTCCCAACTTGGGGAGGCCCAGCGCGCGATGCCGGCAACTTTACGCCGGCATCTTGAGAAGTATGGCCCTTTACGGGGCTCCTATCTGGGAGGACTCCCTCCAGAGGAGAGAGAACGCCACCGCCTTGCGGGCGCCCCAAAGGGCCATAGCCCAGCGGGTAGCGCGGGCCTACCGCACGGTGGGCTTCGCGGCAGCATGTGCTCTGGCCAGCACCCCTCCTTGGGAACTCGAGGCGTGGGTGCTCGCCAGAGTGTATGAATGGACGGCGGGGCGGAGGGCGAGAGGAGAACGCCCAGCCCCGGAAGAGCGGGAGGCCGTCCGGCGGGAGGCGAGGGACGCCATCGTTGTCCATTGGACGGGGGAACTCGCCACCGCAGCCTTCGGCCGCCGAACCCTCGACGCGATTGGGCCTGTCCTGCGAGACTGGCTCGAGCGGTCGCACGGGTTCCTCTCCTTCCGTCTAGTGCAGGTGCTGTCCGGACACGGTTGCTTCGGATCGTACCTGCACCGAATCGGACGGGAGGAGACACCGTCGTGCCACGACTGTGGTGCGGTGGAGGACACGGCGCAGCACACCCTCGAGGTGTGCCCGTCGTGGACCGAGACGCGCCAAGGTCTTATCGCGGTGATGGGACCGGACCTCTCACTCCCCGGCGTGGTCAACGCCATGCTGGGGAATGAAAGGTCCTGGGCGGCAGTCGCCTCCTTCTGCGAACATGTCATGTCCCAGAAGGAGTCGGCAGAGCGCGCGCGGGAGGACGATCCTCACGCGGCGCCGCTCCGAAGGCGGAGGAGGGGTCGAAGAAGACGTCAATTTGATAGTCATCTCCGACTCCTCCCAGGTGGAGGCCAGCAGGCAACGGGTGCGGGGGCACCCTTGCCTGTATTGCACAGGCCTCCACCAGTGTCGGACGGTAATGGCCAGGTGTTCCCGGCCATTCCCGTAGCCCCCCAACCTGGGGGGCATGCGGGGCCCGCCAGCTAGGCGGGCATGCGCCGGGAGGGTTGTGGATGTAAAGGCTGAGCCGGTTTCCCATGGCCCTCCCATCACGGCGATGTGGGAACACCGCTGAGTTTTAGTGGGTATACTGTCATTCTGACAGGAGTCCCACATACCCCGTCTCGTCCCCCACGAGCGGCAATGCATAAAGCATTTCTCAGTGACAAAAAAAAAAAAAAAAAAAAAGGTTAGGTTAGGTTTTTTTTTTTTTTTTTTTTTTTTTTTTTTTTTTTTTTTTTTTTTTTTTAAATTTCTGCTACCTCCAACATAATCGGAGCCTATGCTTAGCTATCGCATTCATTCCAGTTCTCTCTTGTATTCCTCTCGCACTTCCATTCTGCATACTTTATCTTTCTAGCATTCTCTCATCTTTCTTTCTTTAAGGGTAGGACGCCCTTTTACTATTTATCTACTCTTTTTCTTTTATATTTATTCGGTTTTTATTTAGGAAAAACAAAAAATAAAACAACAACACCAATATTTTCTGATTACAGGCTACAGGTTACAGGCTTATTTTAACTTATTTCTATTTTGTAATACTAATTCCTTATTTTTAATGCATACAGATTTCTTATCTACTCTTATGACTAGTTACATGTTTTATTATTTTTAATTGTTCTTGGGCAACTCTGATATTTGTTTCTTGTTCGTTTTACACATACATATTGTTAATTCTAAATGATTAATGCTTAACATTAATATTGTACATAATATTATGTAAACATTTTTGCTTATGCACTCTTATTTCTTTTTATAACCCTTTCACATATTTTTACGCAATATTCTAATAAGGTCTCTCTTTTTTTGCCCGCTATTATTTGCCACATATTCTCTGGGTCAATTTTTGTGTCGAGCTCATGCTCAGCATCCATTCTTTCCCTGTCGAAGACGGGGCAGCTGAATAATATATGTGGCACCGTTTCATCAGCTTCAGGATCGCAAATGCACGATGAGCTCCCCTTGCACTTGAAACGGTTCAAGTATTCTGAGAACCCACCGTGCCCCGTCATAATTTGTGTGACTACATTGTTAATTTTGCATTTCCTGATTATCCTGTAAGCCGCCACCGCATCCGGGAAAAACAGTTTGGTCACTGCAGCAGTTTCTGCGGACCTGTATCTATGGTTCCACTCTTTCAGCGTCGCCGTGCGAATGCATCGCTTGACGTACGAAACCGGACACAAGTCGTAGTCAGGCTTGCGTTTGGAACCTTCAGCGGCTCTTTTGGCTAATTCGTCGGCTCTCTCATTTCCTTCCAGACCCGCGTGAGCTTTGATCCAAAACAAGGAAACAGCCTTGTTTTGGATACACAGTGATCTTATGTCAGTGGGTGTTAAAGGTCAGCTTTTTGTCGATGGTGACACCTAGGATTTTGATCTCGTTGGACATGGCAATGTCAATCCCGCCCATGGTCAGGCTTGGGGTGTCGTATTTTAGCTTGCGAGTGATAACCATTGCATTGGTTTTATGCGGGGCAAATTTAAGTTTGTTCTGTACACCCCACGCCCGAACATGTTCGAGAGCGGCACTGGCACGTCCCTGGATCTCCAGCGATGTGTCACCATCAAAGATCAGCACAACATCGTCTGCAAATGCCTGGCAATAGTCACCCCTAGCTTCTAGACTGTTAAGAAGGGGGTCCAGCAAAAGATTCCATAATATCGGTCCCCCTATGGAACCCTGAACACAGCCCTTACTTGTGGCCTTGCCGAACTCTTCGCCTGCGTACCTGACCCTGACCTTTCTATTTTTGAGATAGCTGTCGATGACCCTCCTCAAGCCAATTGGACATTTTTCCTCAGCCAGGCGGACTCTTATAGCTGGCCACCATGCGCTGTCAAAAGCTCCCTCTATGTCCAAGGATACTACGACTACTATTTTCTTTTGTTCCAGCTTGTTGCGTATGTGCTGCATTAGTGCGTAAAGGGAGTCCTCTGTGCTCCTCTGGGGCATGAATCCATACTGGCGAGTACTCATCCTTGGGATCAAGTGGAACTTGAGGCGGGCCACCAACATCTTCTCGTAAATTTTGCCTAGTATTGGTAACAGACCAATTGGTCTGTACGCCTTTGGGGTGCTGTAGTCGGTTTTTCCAGGCTTCTTCAACACGATCACTATCGCCTCCTTCCAGACTTCAGGGAAGTGGTGGCATTTCAGACAAGCGTTCAGAAGAGCGAGGGCCACCTCAGGGGCAACTCCGATGGCCTGGCAGCAAATATCGGCGGTGAAGCCGTCTGCTCCTGGAGCTTTTTTGGCGTTGAAGGACTTGCACGCCGCCATCAGTTCAGCCATCGTGAATGGTGGATCGCATGAATTATCTTGCCCTCCAACATTCACAACGTCAGCCTTTTCTCTGATAAGGCGGTGATGTGTGCTGTCACTGTCCGTATGGTCTTCTGGATAAAATGTGTTCGCCAGTAGTTCGACTGATCCTTCCGCGTCCAGCACCTCCCCGTCCTTCACTAGCGGTTGGTCCTCTCCCCTTCCCTTGGTCCTTGCTATCACCCGGTAAATCCCTTCCCAAACCCCCTCTCTGTCCTGTTTTGCGCAAAAGTTCTTCCAACTCTCGATCATGTCTTTGGCTGCTTCTGTTTCATACTCAGCTTTCTGTTTCAGGTATTCTTCGACAACCTTCGATCTTCGGGCCGGTGCAGCACACCTGATTCTGCGTTTTTTGGTGGCGACCTCCTTCTTCATCCTCTCGAGTTTCTCGGACCACCACGGGAAAGTGAGCACTTCGTTACTCTTCTTCATAGGCATTGATGAAGTGCATGCGTCTCTTATTATTTGTGTGTATCTATTTATAGTTATATTAAGTTGGTCAGCTGTATTTAATTTGTCAATTTCTAATTTAAAGATGTTGTTCTCTCGCATTAATTGGCTGAGTTTCTCACGAAACTCAGGCCAATTTGCTTTTTTTGTATTGAAAATTCTGGTGGTTCTGTTGATTTTAATGCCTTTAGACCTTTTTAATTTGATGTTGAAAACAATCCCGTTGTGATCCGAGCTAGTGAGACCCTCGTCTACCCTCCAGTCGTCCACCAAGTCCAGAATATCCGTCGAGCATGCTGTGATGTCAACGTGGCTGCAGTAACGTTTTCCCCCTCTGATCGTGTCGAAGGTCGGAATTTCCCCTCTGTTGAGTATGTTAAGGCTCAGCTCGTTAAGGACTCCAGATACTTCTTCGCCCCTGTAGTCAATGGATAAGCTTCCCCACCAGGTGCTTTTTGCATTTGCGTCTCCTCCAACAATCCACATTCTGGAACCTACTTCTTCCTCGATGTGTTTTAGGTGCTCGAGGTATGGGCCTACTGGCTGGTCCGGCTCAAAATAAAAGGAGACCAGTGTAATTCTCCAGGCACTGGTCCGGATCCCCACCACGGTGATGTTGTTCGTGGTGAGTTTCGGGTACTGCGTGACTATAAGGTCTTGATCGAAGACTGCTATTGCAGCCTTTACAGTCCCATCTCCGGTATCAGTGCTCTGAAAGATTCGAGCACCCCTGTAGTTTCTCATGGCCTTAGCTCCACCCACATATGGTTCCTGGAGGAGAGCAACCGCAACTCCGCGTCAAAAGTCAAATCATTTATTTCAAGTAGGCCCGTATAAGGCACTTTTGAACGTCAAAAATTTACAAAAAAAATTAATTGATTCTAGTTGCCCCTTCCAAAAGGTAGTTTTCGTATGGAGAAGAATGGGCAAGAAACTCCACCGTTACTCTTTTAAAATGTTTTACAATATTTTGTATAAGTACATTAGTTATATAATTATATGTGAGGACGATGCACCTAGAATAAAATTATTATACCACAATAGGTAAAAAGAATTAAGAATTAAAAATGAAGCAACAACAGAAAAACTAATTATGTGATAGATACATGGTGCTCACATATTTACAAACATTATAAAAGTAGACTATCCTCCTAAGATTCCACAATTAATAAGTCAGTGTGCGAGGAATTGGTCATAGAAAGTAAAATGAATGTCAAAATGGCCGCCGAACTGTCAAGAGTTGACTTTAATTGCCCGTAACTTCGGAACCCTTCATCGGAGAAAGTCCGGATTTCAAATGTACAAATTGGCGTCACTTCAGGTATCTCCCGAAAACGATTTCAGCGACAAAAATTTTTTCAGCCTGAAAAGTCCTGAAACCTTACAATAACTAAATTTCATAAAATGCTTTAGATAATAGCAAAAATCCGAGAACAATCGGCCCAGCGGCTCCCGAGATATAGCACGTTGAAATTTTAAACCTAAAAAACCAAGATGGTGGAATTTAGTCTAAATCTCAATTTTAGAGATATAGTACCCGTGTTTGGGCTTATATGGGTCACAATAAACTTATTGGACCCAGTCCCGATGCCAAAATTAATTATTTCCCATTAAATTTTGAATAAATGCCAAAAAATAGATAAAATTCTATATCTCACGAACCACTGAACGAAAAATTCTGGAAAAAATGTCAAAAATGGGAGAAAAACGTGGGCTATACAGTGCAATTAACAAATCTAAAAACAGCATATAATTTTATGGAAAAATAAATAAAAATGTGATTTTATGATAAAATTTCTTATAATTCAAATACTACACAATTAAAAATTCTAAGATTTACAGTTTCTACTCTACTGATAAGCGCGCCAAGGACTGCAGTTGAAGATCTTGAAAATTTTTATTCGGTATAAAGATATATCAGTCTAAATTTTGAGATTTCAATATCCTCTTAAAAATCAGATATAATAGGTACGACAAAAATACTTGCGGCACCAGTCTAGGCCCTAAGAAGAGATGATGTCTGCAAAGTTTCAGGCGTCTAGCTCTGCGTTTTCGATGTTTTCAGCGCCACGTGGTTTTTGTTTTTTCAAGATAACTCCGGAGGGCTTGAATTTTTCAAACTTCTAGGTCGTCAGGATGGTGTGCGGGGGCAAATCCCTCCACTTTCTTCAATAAAAAAGGGGGGGTATCGATCTGGATTAAGCAGCGTTTGCGATTGAAGTTTCTGTTTCCAAAATTAACCTCTAAATATTGAGGTTTTTCAGGTTTTCACTAACTTTCACTGCAATCCGGGTATGAACACTCACATGGGCGTTGAGATTTCACTTTGCCCCACAGATAGACACAACTTTCATCAAAATCGGATGACTTTTTACCACTTTTTTGAATTTTTTAAGACGGAGCGACGCCGAAAACGATCCGAACACCACGAGGGTTGCGGGGGAACTGGGTTAGGTTAGGTTAGGTTAGGTTAGGTTAGGTTAGGTTAGGTTAGGTTCCTGGCGGAGGAAACGGTGTCCCGGGGTGGGGTGGTGGTGGCGGTGTCCTTGGACATCTCCAACGCCTTCAACACCCTGCCCTGGAGTTGTATTCGGGAGGCACTGCGGTACCATCGGGTGCCTCCCTACCTCCGCCGCATCGTTGGGGCTTATTTGGCGGGGAGGTGTGTCACCTACGTGGGACGTGATGGCGGAAACCAGCGCCTCATGTCGTGCGGTGTTCCACAGGGATCGGTTCTGGGGCCGCTCCTGTGGAACATCGGGTACGACTGGGTGCTGAGAGGCGAGTTCCCACCGGGCGTGGACCTGACGTGCTACGCGGACGACACGCTGGTCACGGCTCGGGGGAAATCGCACAGGGAGGCAGCGTTGCTGGCGACGGCTGCGGTCTCACAGACGGTGAGCCGCATACGGCGCCTCGGCCTGGAGGTGGCCCTCAACAAGTCGGAGGCCATGGTGTTTCATGGTTCCCGGCGGGCGCCACCGCCCGGATCACACATCGTGGTCGGGGGGGTCCGAATCGCTGTCGAGCCCACCATGAAGTATCTGGGACTGGTGCTCGACAGCCGATGGGATTTCGGCCCCCACTTCCGGCGGTTGGCGCCCAAGTTGTTGGGCGCGGCTGGGGCGCTGTCAACGCTGCTTCCCAATCTGGGGGGCCCGAGCGCCGCTTGTAGGCGGCTCTACGTGGGGATCGTGCGATCGATGGCCCTTTACGGGGCCCCGATCTGGGCGGCTGACCTGACGGCCGGTAGCATCTCTGTGCTGCGAAAGCCGCAGAGAGCTATGGCCGTCAGAGTCATCAGGGGGTACCGCACGATCTCCCACGAGGCGGCTTGTGCACTGGCCGGATCCCCGCCCTGGGACCTGGAGGCGAAGGTACTCGCGTCACTGTATCGGTGGCGCGAGGAAGCGCGGGCGCGGGGCGAGCGACCGATGCAGCGCCATTTGGAGCAGCGTCGGTCGCAGCTTCGCGAGGTCCTGGTGGCGGAATGGCGGGACAGGCTTTCACGCCCTACCGCCGGCCTCGTCACCATCGAGGCGGTCCGGCCAGTGCTCGACCTCTGGCTCGGGAGGAGGCACGGCTCCCTGTCATTTCGGGTGACACAGGTGCTCTCGGGGCATGGTTGCTTCGGGAAGTACCTGTGTCGCATAAACAGGGAGCCGGACGCCCGGTGTCACCACTGCGTCGACTGCCGGGAGGACACGGCGCGGCATACGCTGGCAGAGTGTGCCGCTTGGGAGGAGCCGCGCCGTGCCCTCGTCTCAGGAGTAGGCAGTGACCTGTCGCTGTCGGCCGTTGTGAATGCAATGGTCGGCAGCGAGGAGTCCTGGGACGCGGTGGTATCCTTCTGCGAAGTAGTAATCTCGCAGAAGGAGGCTGCGGAACGGGAGAGAGAGATTTCATCCTCTCACCCGGCCCGCAGCAGGCGCACCGGGCGTCGGCGGAGGGCGGACAACGCCCTCTTCCAGCCCCCCTAAATGGGTCCAGGGGCGACGGACCCGGGGAAGTCCGTCGCCCCCCATACATCTGGACCCGAGGTGGCGGCGCGTAGTGTTCCACGCGCGCCCCTCTTAGACGTCGCGGGGGGAGTCAAACACCTCACTCCCCCCGCTCGACGAGACGGAGCCCGCAGAGGCGGGCTGGCACCAGTCGGGGTCGCGGAAGATTTGAACGTTCCCGCGACCCCGGCGTAGGTGTGAGATGGAACACCGGGGTGGTTTTTAGTCAGTAAGAGTCTGACAGACCCCTTCGCCCGCCCCAGGGCGGAGGACATCCATGAGGATTTTCCACCCCGAACAAAAAAAAAAAAAAAAAAAAAAAAGGTTAGGTTAGGTTAGGTTCCCCACCGAAGGTGTCTCCACGTTGTTGTCGTGGTGGGGCTTGTGCGTCTCAATGATCTTGGGGCTCTGCCGGTAGAGTTACTCATGCCGGAAAGGTCCAAGTGAGAGACCAGACTAAGAGAGACACCGGGATGGGGTCGCTCCTGATCGGTCGACGATAGTCGATCGACATTGGACGCGACCATGCCGCTGCGGTGTAGGCACACCAAAGCGGCGCGTGTTCTCTCCTTGGGAGAGAACTTTCGGCGGGTTCGCTGAGTCGGGTTGCCGGACAGCGGACGGAGGCATGTTTAATGCCGCCGCCGGGGGCTTGGCTTCATTGCCTGGCCCAGAGGAAGGCTACCTCTAAGATAAAAAACCACCCAATCCTAAGCTTTGAAGCGCGGTGAGAGGATGAATGGCTGGAGGGAGTCCAGTCGTTAGCGCTTCCCCTGTAGAGCACCTGCCGCACTCTACAGTATGTAGGCTTACCGGGTATCTAGGCTCTGCCCGGTGGACATTTGTGACCTATATCTACTCGTGGGATTTATATGGAAGACCAAAACAAAAAATCAAAAGAAGTGCCGATCGTGCTGATCGAGCAGATGGGTGTGGGTGCGGTGTCAGATTCTGACACCACATCCGAAAGGATGAGTGTGGTGAGTGTGGCGAGCGCAAGCTCAAAGCATTCACGAACGGAAGAGGCTGAGCGTCATTCCAAATTTTGGAAACGCTCGCGTAAAGGAAAGGAAAAGCTGGCAGGGCTGGCAGGCCTCTCTTCTAGTGAGGAGAACCTACCGGCCGCCAAAATACCGACAGGAAGAAGAGGGCGAGGTCGCGCAATTGCTGGAGCGAAAGCTCCTTCCACGTCGCGCGACCCTCAAGGGCGCTTCCTCAAGCGCCCCGACACGCCGGCACCCAGCGGAGGTAGTGGGGACTCGGGGACCAAACAAGTGGAGGGTGCTTCTACCCAAAACCCCGTTTCCTTGGTCGCCGCAAAGGGGGAAATAAACTCCGCTAACAGAGAGGAGAGACGGGCAGTGGCCCTGGATGAAGTGGCTGTAATGGCCAGTCAGGCTAGAGACCGGCGGTCTGCTCGCATAGCCGCTGCCGAAGATCTCTCAGCGGTGGCCCTCAGTCGCCAGGTGATGGACGGTGTGGAGGTCGTCCTGAAGGTTGCCACCAAATCGGGCAACCTGAAGGGCACATTCACGCGCGCTTTAAAGGAGGCGGCGGATGGCATTAAGGAGGCGGTTGGGGTCCTCCTTAATCGCACGAGCTCGGATGAGACGGCTAAGTTGTGGGAGGAGAACAGCCGTCTCCGATCCGAACTAGAGGACCTCAAGCGGGAGTTCGCCGCCCAGAGGACAGAATTGAGAGGGCAAGAGCGTGCAGTTCCCGCCGCTGCCGGCTCCTCTATGGCCATCGCCCCGTCATCGTCGTCGTCTGCCCCCATACTTGCGGATGTGGATCTAGAGAAGATCGCACGTATCTGCATGCTGCAATGTGGGGGCATGGTGAATGCCCGTCTGCAGGCCCTGGAGTCGAGACTCCTCCCGGCCCAGACCCTCCGACCACCGCTTGCAGCGGACAAGCGGAGGACGGAGGAGGTCGCTAAGCCGGGGCCTGCAATCACAGCGGCCAAACCGGCGATGTCTGGGAAGGGGGCCAAAAAGCCCGCACAGGGGCCAGGGAAGCCCTCGGAGGGAGCGCCCGCACCCCCTTCCCACACAGGTGCACCCTCGGCGAACGCGCCCGTGCCCACGGAGGAGTCCTGGGCGACAGTGGTCAAGCGCAGCCGGAAGAAGAAGGGAAAGGCGGCAACGCCACCCGCTCCGCCCGCTGCCGCAGCCACCAAGACGAAGAGGCCGCGCAGAGCACGTGCCCCACGCTCCGCGGCTGTAGTGATCACGCTGCAGCCCGGAGCCGTAGAGAGGGGTCTGCTGTACAAGACGGTCCTCGAGGAGGCAAAAGCCAAGGTCGCATTCCCTGACCTTGGCACACCGACCGGCTTCAAATTGAGGCCGACGGTAACGGGGGCGCGGCTGTTCGAGCTATCGGGTGCCTCGAGCAGCGAAAAGGCGGACATCCTGGCTGCCAAGCTGAGGGAGGTCCTCAACCCGGAGGACGTCCGGGTGTCCAGGCCCGTAAAGAGCGCTGAACTGCGCGTCGATGGCCTGGACGACTCGACGACACCGGCTGAGGTCGTGGCGGCCATCGCCCGAGACGGAGGGTGTCCGCCTGACGCCGTGCACACAGGCGACATCCGCGCCGATGCCTCCGGGCTCGGCACGATTTGGGTGCGGTGCCCGGTGGCAGCGGCGAACAAGGTCGCTGACCAGGGTCGATTGCTGGTGGGGTGGGTTGCAGCAAGAGCAAGATTGCTGCAGCCCAGGGCCATGCGGTGCTACCGTTGCCTGGACATTGGGCATGTCAGGGCACGGTGCACCTGCGAAACAGACCGCAGCGATCAGTGTTTCCGCTGTGGTCGGCCCGGCCACAAGGCGGCCGAGTGCTCCGAGGCACCGAACTGCAGCCTGTGTACAGCTGCAGGGAGGCCCGCGGGGCACAGAGCCGGCGGAAAGGCCTGTGGCGCCCCAAAGGGCAACAATAAAAAAAAGAGAGGGGCAACCAAGGCTGCCGGGGGCTCTTTACACCCCCCTCAGCCTGGCTGCCCTCCGGCCGACTCCCGGCCTAGGAATGGTGCGGAGGGGATGGACTGTGCCTAATGGCGCTGTTCCATGTCCTCCAGGGCAACATCAACCACTCTGCCAGAGCTCAGGATCTCTTGCTGCAGAGTATGGCAGAGTGGTCGATTCACGTGGCTGTGGTCGCCGAGCCGTATTTTGTCCCCGCCAGGGATAACTGGTTGGGTGACTTGGACGGTTTGGTGGCCATCATCGGCGGGGCTCTTGTCAACCCGTCCCGAGGTCATGGCTGGGTAGCCGCCCTCGCGGACGGCATTGGTATTGTTGGGGCATATTTCTCGCCCAACAAGAGTCTCGCCGACTTCGAGAGCTTCCTTGTCGAGTTGGGTGCCGTCGTTGGCCGGTTCCATCCTCGCCCGGTGCTGTTGCTCGGGGATCTTAACGCCAAGTCTGCGGCGTGGGGATCTCCGATCACCGATGCTAAGGGCGAGGCGCTGGAGGAGTGGGCGGTCACGACCGGCTTGGCCGTCCTCAACCGGGGTTCGGAGTACACGTGCGTGCGGCAGCGGGGCGGGTCTATTGTGGACGTCTCGTTCGCTAGCCCCGCTGTCGCGAGCCGTGTCCACGACTGGCGTGTCGCCGTGGAGGTGGAGACGTTGTCGGATCACCGATACATTCGTTTCGATGTCTCCGCCCAGACCGCGGGCGGCCGCAGTCCGTCGGCCCCGCGGACGGACGGTCCGCGCTGGGCGCGAAAGCGCATTGACAGGGAATTGCTCGAGGAGGCCGCTTTTGTCCAGGCCTGGTTCCGGGAGTCGGCAACTGCCGGACCCGTCGACGTCGATGAGGAGGCGCAGTGGTTCCACGGGGCGATGACGCAAATTTGCGACGCGTCCATGCCCCGGGTTCACACGCAATTTACAAGGCGCCAGGTGTACTGGTGGTCTGCCGAAATCGCGCAGATGCGCGTCACGTGTATAGACGTCAGACGCCAGTACACCCGATACCGGAGAAGACGTCGTCGGGTCCCTGACGAAGAAGCCGCGCTGTATGAGGTGTACCGCGCGGCGAAGCAGGCTCTGTGGCTGGCCATAGGTGAGGCGAAGACGCGTGCTAGGGAGGAGAGTTTGGAGACTCTGGACCGTGATCCATGGGGGCGCCCTTATCGTGCGGTCCGGGGGAAACTCCGGGCCTGGGCGCCTCCGCTTACGGAGAGTCTCCAACCAGAGCTGCTGGAGGAGGTGGTCGCAGCCCTCTTCCCGGCGAGAGCGGAGCATGCTCCGCCACCGATGGCATTGCCCACAGCCACAGAGCTTGAGGAAGAGAACGCCAGCGTCCCACGGGTGACACAGGCAGAGATGAGGGCGGCCGTGATGCGGCTCCGGGCAAAAACCGTTGCTCCGGGGCCCGATGGCATCCACGGCTTAGTGCTAGCCCTCGCTCTGAAGGAGCTTGAGCCCCAACTGACAGGACTCTTCTCAGCGTGCCTAGAGCAGGGCCAGTTTCCCACTCAGTGGAAATCTGGTCGTCTGGTCCTGCTCAGGAAGGCGGGGCGCCCTGCGGACTCGCCGTCCGCGTACCGGCCCATAGTGCTGCTAGACGAGGTGGGAAAACTGCTCGAGCGGATTATCGCAGCCCGCCTCGTAAGCCACTTGTGCAGAGAGGGGCCGGACCTGGACGATAGCCAGTTCGGGTTTCGGCATGGGCGCTCCACTATCCACGCTATATCGCGAGTGAGAGCCCTGGCGGAGGAAGCGGTGTCTCGGGGCGGGGTGATGTTGGCGGTGTCCTTGGACATTTCTAACGCCTTCAACACCCTGCCCTGGAGTTGTATTCGGGAGGCACTGCGTTACCATCGGGTGCCTCCCTACCTCCGCCGCATTGTTGGGGCTTATTTGGCGGAGAGGTGTGTCACCTACGTGGGACGTGATGGCGGAAAGCAGCGCCGCATGTCGTGCGGTGTTCCGCAGGGCTCGGTCGTGGGACCGCTCCTGTGGAACATCGGGTACGACTGGGTGCTGCGGGGCGAGCTCCAGCCGGGCGTGGACCTGACGTGTTACGCGGACGACACGCTGGTCACGGCCCGGGGGAGCTCGTACAGGGAGGCAGCGTTGCTGGCGACGGCTGCGGTCTCACAGGTGGTGGGCCGCATACGGCGCCTAGGCCTGGAGGTGGCCCTCAACAAGTCGGAGGCCATGGTCTTTCATGGCCCCCGGCGGGCGCCGCCGCCGGGATTTCACATCGTGGTGGGGGGGGCCCAAATAGCTGTCGAGTCTACCATGAAGTACCTAGGATTGGTGCTCGACAGCCGGTGGAATTTCGGCCCCCACTTCCGGCGGCTTGCGCCCAAGTTGTTGGGTGCGGCTGGGGCGCTGTCAACGCTGCTTCCCAATCTGGGGGGCCCGAGCGCCGCCTGTAGGCGGCTCTACGTGGGGATCGTGCGATCGATGGCCCTGTATGGGGCCCCGATCTGGGCGGCTGACCTGACGGCCAACAGCTTAATCGTTCTGCGGAAACCGCAGCGGGCTATGGCCGTCAGAGTCATAAGGGGTTATCGCACGATCTCCTACGAGGCGGGTTGTATACTGGCCGGATCCCCGCCCTGGGACCTGGAGGCGAAGGTGCTCGCGTCACTGTACTGGTGGCGCGAGGAAACGCGGGCGCGGGGCGAGCGACTGACGCAACAACATTTGGAGCTGCGCCGGTCACAGCTCCGCGAGGTCCTGGTGGCGGAATGGCGGAACAGGCTTTCGAGCCCTACCGCCGGCCTCGGCACCATCGAGGCGGTCCGGCCAGTGCTCGACCACTGGCTCGGGAGGAGGCACGGCTCCCTGTCGTTTCGGGCGACGCAGGTGCTCTCGGGGCATGGCTGCTTCGGGAAGTACCTGTGTCGCATAAACAGGGAGCCGGACGCTCGGTGTCACCACTGCGTCGACTGCCGGGAGGACACGGCGCGGCATACGCTGGCAGAGTGTGCCGCTTGGGAGGAGCCGCGCCGTGCCCTCATCAGTGAAGTAGGCAGTGACCTGTCGCTGCCGGCCGTAGTGAGTGCGATGGTCGGCAGCGAAGAGTCCTGGGACGCGGTGGTCTCCTTCTGCGAAACTGTCATCTCGCAGAAGGAGGCTGCGGAGAGGGAGAGGGAGATCACGACTCTACTCCCGATCCGCAGCAGGCGCACCGGGCGTCGGCGGAGGGCGGACAACGCCCTCTTCCAGCCCCCCTAAATGGGTCCAGGGGTGACGGACATGGGGACGTCCGTCGCCCCCCATTCAACAGGACCCGAGGCGGCGGCGCGTAGTGTTCCACGCGCGCCCCTCTTGGACGTCGCGGAGGGAGTCAAACACCTCACTCCCTCCGCTGACCTGAGGAGAGGCCCGCAGAGGCGGGCCGGCACCAGTCGGGGATTGCGGAAGTCGCTTTTGTTCCCGCGATCCCCGGCGTAGGTGTGGGTTGGGAACACCGGGGTGGTTTTTAGTCAGTAAGAGTCTGACAGACCCCTCTGCCCCCCCAGGGCGGAGGACATCCATGAGGATTTTCCACCCCGGAACAAAAAAAAAAAAAAAAAAAGGTTAGGTTAGGTTAGGTTAGGTTCTGGCGACGGCTTTGGCCACCTGCTTTTGGTGGACAATTGGGGCTGGCGGCTAATCTTCAACAAACTGGGAAGGGCCGCGGTTCCATTCACCGATCATCTTTGATGGTCGAGGAAGGGAACCGGGCTAGGGGCGGGACGGCTAGTCCGTCATGGGGATAGGCCTGGTGGCCATCTCACGTCCACACCCCCCCTGCTTACAGAGGGTGAGTCTAGTGGGCGTAGAGTGGGGAGGGAAGAGGAAGACAACCTCTATAAAAAATTACCTTAATCTCAAGGTCGAGCGTGCCGAGGGGATGAATGGCCGGGGGGTGTCCGGTCGCTAGCGCTGGGGGGGGATACAGGGGAAATGGGACCATACCCTTCAAAGGAAAAAAAAAAAATGCACAAGACAAACGGGAATAAACTACCCCAGGGCGGTACCGGCTGCTCTGCAGCTGGAGAGTCCGCCACGTTCCCTTCGGGAACGTCAAGCCCCCATTCGTATTCTGGGGGGGGCAACGAATGTCTTCCGATTGCCGATGGCAACAAGAGCCGAGGAGGCTCATCGCGGTCTCGGTCGTTCGAGGACCTGACAAATCCAGATTTGTCGGGTCGTCGAATGGGCGGCACCGCCGGCCAGCGAGAAAGGGAGCTCCAAAAGAACCCGGAGTTCCCGCGCGTTGTGGTCGCACCACTTGCCGTCACTGACGGCAACGCGAGTCGAGGAGACTCAAGTCCCGAAAGGGACCAATCGTCCGACCGGGGGGAGTCGCGGAGGAAGCGCGGTCCTTCCCCGGTCGAGGTCAACGTGGCGGCGGCTAAGGTGCCAAAGGCACGGGGTGGGCGAGGTCGCGCGGTAGCGAGTGGAGTCCCCGCTCGGCTGCCGGAGCGCGACAAGCGGGGTCGCTTTGTGCCAGCTTCGGCGGAGAGCGACCCCGAGCCAATGGTGGAGGAACAAGGTGGGGGCAGCACTGCGTCCCTGCTAGAGGCCAACCGAGCGGAGGCTAATGCAGGAAAGAGGGCTCAAGTGAGGGGTGTCGCGGCTGACGAAGTCAGCGAGTTGGCCCGACAGGCCCGTGAGCGGCGCTCTGCTCGGATGGCTGCTGGAGGGGACATCACTGGGGTGGCGCTCAGTCGCCAAGTTTTGGACGGCGTGGATGTTGTCCTGAAGGTTGCCACCAAATCGGGCAACTTGAAGGGCACATTCATGCGTGCTCTCAAGGAGGCGGCTGAGGGGATTCGGGAGGCGGTTGAGGTCCTCCTTAATCGCACTAGCACGGAGGAGACGGCGAAGCTATGGGAGGAGAATGGCCGTCTCCGATCCGAGTTGGAGGACCTCAAGCGACAGTTCGCCGCCCAGAGGGCAGCACCTGCGACCTCCGGCTCCTCTACCGTCGCGGCCCTGTCGCCGGCTCCATCGGTCCCGTCGTCAACGCCTGCGCTTGCGGATGCGGAGGTCGAGAGGATCGCACGCATCTGCATGATGCAGTGTGGTGCGATGTTGGGTGCCCGGATGGAGGCTATAGAGGAGAGACTCCTCCCGGCGGCAACCCTTCGCCCACCGCTCGCTGCGGACAAGCGGAGGAAGGAGGGGGCCGCTTTTCAGGGGCCCAATACCACCACGGCGGCTGGGTCCAGCCAGTCGGGAGGGAGGACCGGGGGGCCCACGGAGGGTACGCGTGTCCCCACTTCCCGAGCTGCGCCACCGGCGGCCGCGCCCGGGCCTACGCCGGAAGCCTGGACGACGGTCGTCAAGAGGGGCCGCCGTCGCGGGACGAAGACGGCACCACCGCCACCGGCACCCGCTGGAGCACCGGCACCGAAGAAGGCCCGGGGACCGCCTAAGGTCAGAGCACCACGCTCCGCGGCTGTAGTGCTCACGCTGCAGCCCGGAGCCGTCGAAAGGGGCGTTACCTACGCGGCGGTTCTGGCAGAGGCGAAAGCCAAAGTCGCGTTTCCCGACCTCGGCACACCGTCCGGCTTCAAACTGAGGCCGGCGATTACGGGAGCGCGGCTGCTCGAGGTGTCGGGTGCCTCTAGCGGCGAAAAGGCGGACATCCTGGCCGCCAAGCTGAGAGAGGTCCTCAATTCGGATGACGTCCGGGTGTCCAGGCCGATGAAGACCGCTGAGCTGCGCGTCGATGGTCTGGACGACTCGACGACCCCGGCTGAGGTCATGGCGGCCGTCGCCCGAGTAGGTGGATGTCCGCCCGAAGACGTGCGGACGGGCGACATTCGCGCCGACGCTTCCGGGCTCGGCACGATTTGGGTGCGGTGCCCGGTGGCGGCGGCGAACAAAGTCGCTGACGGTGGGCGTTTGTTGGTGGGGTGGGTTGCAGCGAGAGCTAAGCTGCTGCAGCCCAGGGCCATGCGGTGCTACCGGTGCCTGGACTTCGGGCATGTCCGAGCACGGTGCACCGCCGAAATAGACCGCAGCGACCAGTGTTATCGCTGCGGTCAGCCCGGCCACAAGGCGGCTCAGTGCTTGGCGGCGCCAAACTGTAGCCTCTGTACAGCTGCAGGGAGGCCCGCCGGACATAGGGCGGGTGGAAAGGCCTGTGGCGTGCCCGCCAACAACAACAAAAAGAAGAGAAGGGATGCCAAGGCTGCGGGGGGCTCTTTACCCCCCCCTCAGCCTGGCTGCCCTTCGGCCGACTCCCGGCCTAGGAATGGTGCGGAGGGAATGGAATGCGCATAATGTCTATACACCATTACCATTTCCTCCAAGGCAATATCAACCACTGTGCCAGAGCTCAGGATCTCTTGATCCAGAGCATGGCAGAGTGGTCGATTCACGTGGCTGTGGTCGCCGAGCCGTACTTTGTCCCCCCCCGGGATAGCTGGGTGGGAGACCTTGACGGTTTGGTGGCCATCATTGGCGGGGCTCTCGTCAACCCGTCCCGAGGTCACGGCTGGGTAGCCGCCCTCGCGGACGGCATTGGCGTTGTTGGAGCGTATTTTTCGCCCAACAAGAGTCTCGCCGACTTCGAGAGGTTCCTTGTCGAGTTGGGTGCCGTCGTGGGCCAACTCCATCCTCGCCCCGTGCTGTTGCTGGGCGATCTCAACGCCAAATCTGCGGCGTGGGGATCCCCAGTGACCGATGCTAGGGGTGAGGCATTGGAGGAGTGGGCGGTCACGACTGGCCTGGTCGTCCTGAACCGGGGCTCGGTCCACACGTGCGTGCGGCAGCGGGGCGGATCGATTGTTGACGTCTCGTTCGCTAGCCCTGCTGTCGCGAGCCGTGTTCGTGACTGGCGAGTCGCCGTGGAGGTGGAGACGTTGTCGGATCATAGATACATCCGTTTCGACGTCTCCGCCCAAACCGCTGGCGGCCGCAGATCATCAGTCTCGCGAATGGACGGCCCGCGCTGGGCGCGCAAGCGCATCGACAGGGAACTTCTCGAGGAGGCCGCTATTGTTCAGGCCTGGAGCCGGGAGTCGGCAACGAACGGACCCGTCGACGTCGACGTCGAACAGGAGGCGCTGTGGTTCCGCGGGGCGATGACGCAAATCTGCGACGCGTCCATGCCCCGGGTCCACGCACAGTCCGCAAGGCGCCAGGTGTACTGGTGGTCCGCCGAAATCGCGCACTTACGAGTCGCGTGCGTGGCGGTGAGACGCCAGTACACCCGTTATCGAAGACGTCGTCGTCGGGTCCCTGACGAAGAAGCCGCGCTGTATGAGGTGTACCGCGCGGCTAAGGGGACTCTGTGGCTGGCCATCGGCGAGGCGAAGACGCGAGCCAGGGAAGGGATGTTGGAGACTCTAGACGGGGATCCGTGGGGGCGCCCTTATCGAGCGGTTCGAGGGAAACTAAGAGCCGCAGCGCCCCCACTTACGGAGAGTCTCCAACCCGAGCTGCTGGATGAGGTAGTCGCAGCCCTCTTCCCGGCAAGAGCGGAGCACACTCCGCCGCCGATGGCTTTGCCCACAGCCGCAGAGTCTATGGAGGAAAACGCCATCAGCGTCCCAGAGGTGACACAGGCAGAGATGGGGGCGGCCGTGATGCGGCTCCGGGCCAAGAATGTGGCTCCGGGGCCAGACGGAGTTCACGGCCTAGCATTAGCCCTCGCTCTGAAGGAGCTAGAGCCCCAGCTAAGACGACTCTTCACAGCGTGCCTGGAGCGGGGCCAGTTTCCCACTTTGTGGAAAAGTGGTCGTCTGGTCCTGCTCAGGAAGGCGGGGCGCCCTGCAGACTTGCCGTCCGCGTACCGGCCCATAGTGCTGCTAGACGAGGTGGGTAAGCTGTTCGAGCGTATACTCGCAGCCCGCCTCGTCGGCCACTTGTGCGGAGAGGGGCCGGACCTGGACGAGAGCCAGTTCGGCTTTCGGCATGGGCGCTCCACCATACACGCAATAGCGCGTGTGAGAGTCCTGGCGGAGGAAACGGTGTCCCGGGGTGGGGTGGTGGTGGCGGTGTCCTTGGACATCTCCAACGCCTTCAACACCCTGCCCTGGAGTTGTATTCGGGAGGCACTGCGGTACCATCGGGTGCCTCCCTACCTCCGCCGCATCGTTGGGGCTTATTTGGCGGGGAGGTGTGTCACCTACGTGGGACGTGATGGCGGAAACCAGCGCCTCATGTCGTGCGGTGTTCCACAGGGATCGGTTCTGGGGCCGCTCCTGTGGAACATCGGGTACGACTGGGTGCTGAGAGGCGAGTTCCCACCGGGCGTGGACCTGACGTGCTACGCGGACGACACGCTGGTCACGGCTCGGGGGAAATCGCACAGGGAGGCAGCGTTGCTGGCGACGGCTGCGGTCTCACAGACGGTGAGCCGCATACGGCGCCTCGGCCTGGAGGTGGCCCTCAACAAGTCGGAGGCCATGGTGTTTCATGGTTCCCGGCGGGCGCCACCGCCCGGATCACACATCGTGGTCGGGGGGGTCCGAATCGCTGTCGAGCCCACCATGAAGTATCTGGGACTGGTGCTCGACAGCCGATGGGATTTCGGCCCCCACTTCCGGCGGTTGGCGCCCAAGTTGTTGGGCGCGGCTGGGGCGCTGTCAACGCTGCTTCCCAATCCGGGGGGCCCGAGCGCCGCTTGTAGGCGGCTCTACGTGGGGATCGTGCGATCGATGGCCCTTTACGGGGCCCCGATCTGGGCGGCTGACCTGACGGCCGGTAGCATCTCTGTGCTGCGAAAGCCGCAGCGAGCTATGGCCGTCAGAGTCATCAGGGGGTACCGCACGATCTCCCACGAGGCGGCTTGTGCACTGGCCGGATCCCCGCCCTGGGACCTGGAGGCGAAGGTACTCGCGTCACTGTATCGGTGGCGCGAGGAAGCGCGGACGCGGGGCGAGCGGCCGATGCAGCGCCATTTGGAGCAGCGTCGGTCGCAGCTTCGCGAGGTCCTGGTGGCGGAATGGCGGGACAGGCTTTCACGCCCTACCGCCGGCCTCGTCACCATCGAGGCGGTCCGGCCAGTGCTCGACCTGTGGCTCGGGAGGAGGCACGGCTCCCTGTCATTTCGGGTGACACAGGTGCTCTCGGGGCATGGTTGCTTCGGGAAGTACCTGTGTCGCATAAACAGGGAGCCGGACGCCCGGTGTCACCACTGCGTCGACTGCCGGGAGGACACGGCGCGGCATACGCTGGCAGAGTGTGCCGCTTGGGAGGAGCCGCGCCGTGCCCTCGTCTCAGGAGTAGGCAGTGACCTGTCGCTGTCGGCCGTTGTGAATGCAATGGTCGGCAGCGAGGAGTCCTGGGACGCGGTGGTATCCTTCTGCGAAGTAGTAATCTCGCAGAAGGAGGCTGCGGAACGGGAGAGAGAGATTTCATCCTCTCACCCGGCCCGCAGCAGGCGCACCGGGCGTCGGCGGAGGGCGGACAACGCCCTCTTCCAGCCCCCCTAAATGGGTCCAGGGGCGACGGACCCGGGGAAGTCCGTTGCCCCCCATACATCTGGACCCGAGGTGGCGGCGCGTAGTGTTCCACGCGCGCCCCTCTTAGACGTCGCGGGGGGAGTCAAACACCTCACTCCCCCCGCTCGACGAGACGGAGCCCGCAGAGGCGGGCTGGCACCAGTCGGGGTCGCGGAAGATTTGAACGTTCCCGCGACCCCGGCGTAGGTGTGAGATGGAACACCGGGGTGGTTTTTAGTCAGTAAGAGTCTGACAGACCCCTTCGCCCGCCCCAGGGCGGAGGACATCCATGAGGATTTTCCACCCCGAACAAAAAAAAAAAAAAAAAAAAGGTTAGGTTAGGTTAGGTTAGGTTAGGTTAGGTTAGGTTTTTTTTTTTTTTTTAAAATGAGTTATCTACCGCAGACATAATCGTCCGCGCCTTTTTTTACTTATTTTTAATTGTTTACAGTTTGTTTATTAACATTTGTGACATATGTCGTGTTCCGACATCGGACACTTATCTTGATATCTTAGATACTAATTAAAATCTACGTGAGTCCATTTTTTTTTTTTTTTTTTTTTTTTTTTTTTTTTTTTTTTTTTTTTTTTTTTTTTTATCATGCACATGCTGACTGTTATTTTATTATTTGTTATTTATTTTAATACTAAGGCATTACATTAAGTTTGGTTCTATTTTTACGTTACTATTGATACAAATTGGGAGATTGGTGAATTTAAATTTGTAGTTCTTAATAAATTTAAGGTCTTATAAATGAGGATACAGTTATAAAAGAAAAATTTTGTTGTTGACTTACAGTAATTGGTTTCTTAAACATAAGAGAACTACATGGCGGTGCGAACCGACCAGCCCCGCACGACGGCGTCCGTTCACGGACTTGACGTGCACATCCGCGCCCCCGAGCTCGACCATTTTTTAGGGAACTCAAGGACCGGTTGCGCAGCGCCACCGCTGGTGGGCTTTTACGCGGGAATGACAGACTCGCTCCGCCATGCAGTTTTACATTTAAATTTTAATGATAATTATTCTAAGTTTTACATAGTGGTTTGGTTAGATTAAATTAGGTTAGGGTTTGGGTAGGTGTTTTTTGGGTAGGGTTTTGGGGTTTTGGAGTGGAGTGGGTTTGGTTAGGTGGTGTTGGAGTGGGTTGAACTGACCAGGGACTTCGCGAGCTTAAACAAAGCCTCCATCACAACTACGTCTCGATGCTGGATGGCCGTCTTGAGGTTGTAGTCGACGACCGTCTTTGTCGGAGCATCCATTGCCTTTTTTGCGAAGCGGCCCGTGGCGTCATCGGCGTCGTCGGAATAATAGACGCAACTGGCTGTGTGCCTCGATACCGCCACTACCGCGTGGGAGACGCTGTCGTGGATTTGGAGCCTCCTGGACTTGGTGTTGATGATGACGACGTTCTCGTAGGTCGACCCCTGGGACTCGTGGATGGTCAAGGTGCGCGACCCTTCGCCGGACCCGTATCCCTGGCTCACGAGAGAAGCTTTCTCCTCTTGAGTGTGAACCAGGAACAGGGTGTTCTGGGCGGTACTGGGTATTTGCGCTCCTGTATACCGCTCCACCCTCAGGGAGTGGACCCGCGACAACGACGACTTGGAGGAGTATATACCGGGGTATATCTCGCTCAGTGCAACGGCCACATCCATCGGGTTACGGTGGGTGCAGAGCAGCTCCCGGGTGATGCCAGCCACCAGATTTGGACGGGTATACCTTAGTTCAAAAAGGTTCTCTCTGTCCAAAAATGGAAGCTGGTTTACATCCCCGATGAGGACAAGTTCGCTGGCACCAGACAACTTGACCGCCATGACTATGGCCCCAAAATGGTTCATGAGAGCCTCGTCTACCGTGAGGCGGTAGCATTTCTCATCTGATTTGAACCCGTTGGCTAAGATTGAGGCCATAGTGCGCACCTTTGTTTTTACGAGATCTCCTAAGCGGTGCGCTAGCTTTTCCCTGAGATCTTTGGCGGCTTCAGTTGTCGTGGTGGCGATGACGTCCTTCTCCTCATCGAAGTGTTTCAACATCCAGGTTGTCTTGCCGCAACCCGGGACTCCATTGACCCACTCGATTCTGGGTACCGCCCAGCTTCCCTGCGATGCCGGACTGTCTGAAGTCCCCAAAATGGACTGAGCCATTTCAAGGATCTTTTCGTCCAGCATGATCTTGGTACATTTGGCGGTAACCACAATCGAGTCGTCGTTTGGTGCGTGGAATGTTATGTTGCCCGAGCGCTCCGTTTCCTCCTCGTCCAGGGTCACGAACCCGTTCCTCGCGCTAAAGGCTGCCATGTACGACCCCGCCATTTCCCCTTTGATGACCTGGGATGTGGCGTTGTCGTACACTGCTGCCTCTGACTCCTCGAGTAGAACCCTTAACAGACCTTCTGTGTTCCTATGGAAAGTCTGCAGGATCTTACTGCATGTCGCGAGATTGACCTGTCTGGTCGCTCTCACGATTGCTACGTACTCGAGGAAGGCGCTCTTCACATGGTCCGTGGTGCCCAAATTCGTTGAGAGGATCGGCGGGCAGACTTGCCCTTTGTCGGCTCTGGTGGGCTTAGGCTTAGGTGGTGGTGGTGGTAGTTTTGGTTTTTCTGCTGTGAACCTTGCCGCTGCTGCTGCCTGCTCGTGTGATGGTGGTGATGTGACTGATGATGGTGATGGTAGTGTCGATGATGGTGATGCTCGGCTGGTGCTTGGGAGCAGTGCGCTGAGGAAAGTGCCGAAGGCTTTCAGGCGACTCCTCGACCTCTCCCGGGCCTCCGGGGTAATGGTCTCGCTCTGCTCCTCTGCAGCTTTTTCGGCGGCTGCCTTCTGCTGGACCCTTTCCGAGCCGGTTGCGGTGGTCGGGGTTGTTGTGGGGCTCGTCGCTCTGGCTGTTGGTTGTCTAGGGGTTTTGAGGAAACTCAGAGTTTCCCCTCTGTCCTCATAGACAACGACCTCGTGTTGCTCTGAGGCTTTTAGACAGCCGAGGAGGTCTGCGACGTCTCCTCTTTCCCCTCCGACCACCATCGCGTCGACGCTGATGATTCGGGCTGCGACCTCCCTGTACTCCCCTGCTTCCCTGATCCTCTGAAGCAGTGCACTCGCCTGGGCGAATGGAGTCTCCTCTCCCCACTCGAATAATGCGATCGTTTTTCCTTTGGATCGCAATAGACGGCATCGGTGAGAGGACACTTCCACTTGAGGCAGTGCAGCATACTTGCTGCCTTTCAGAGTGGTCTTTGTGGTGCTTCCGTTGATCAGGGCGGCAAGGCCTGGCGATATCGGGATTCGGGCTCCGGCCCGGCTCGAGCCTATGCAAAAGCTTATGCCAAGCTTTTCACCATCTCGGTTCATGAACAGGGCTACTCCTCGCAGCCTGACGCCTGGGACTCCGGCTCCTCCGCATGACATGAAAAGAGTGGTAGTCATGGTACCGAGGGCCGGTTGAAGGCTAGGTTCCGTTGGTGGTGGTGCGGTTGAAGTTATTGTTGAATTGACTAACGATGTTACGGTGGTGGATGGTGTTTGTGTACGACTGCGCAAGGCTGGGTCAGTTTTGTTGGCCTTTGCAGCGACAGTGGCGACTTTGCTCGCGAATGCCAAGAATGGAATTCTGGTAGCCGGTCTCCCCATGATGGTGTGGAGTGTGGACTGGCTAAGCTGGATCTCGAATTTGACTTCCAGCTCCATTCTGTCTTGGGCGAACCTTGGACATTCGAAGAGCAGGTGCCAGACTGTTTCCTCGCAGCTGGGGTCACAGACGCATGAGGGACTATCCTTAAGATGGAATCGGTGGAGATACGCTGAGAATCCTCCGTGTCCTGTTAGGACTTGTACATGGACCGGTGTGAGAACTGCTTCTCTAAGTATTCTTTTCGCCGCTAGGACGTCTGGGAAGAACACTTTTGTGACCGCTCCTGTGCTGGAGGACTCGTATCGCGCTTGCCACTTCTTGATAGTCCCCTCCCGTATCTTCCTCCTCACGAACGATACGGGGACCTTGCTGTAGTCTGACGCCTCTGATGTTAGGGCTGCCTCCTTGGCCAGCTCGTCCGCTCTCTCATTCCCCGCTGTTCCCACGTGGGCCTTAAGCCAAAAGAGCCTCACTTCTCTGCCCTCCTCTCGGATCTCTCGGACGCAACTCTTGATCTGAAGTGCCAGGTGGTGAGTGACAGACGGACTCCTCAGCAGGTCAAGTGACGATCTTGAGTCACTTAAAATGCTTACGGAGGCCGCCCTGGATTCTCTTGCCATCCTGACTGCTCTGAAGAGTGCGTACATTTCCGATTGGAAGACGGTGTTGTGGGGCTCTAGGCCAAAGGTGCTGGACGTGGACTCCTTCCCGTTTTCCCACCAAGTTAGGGCAGCTCCGACTTTCCCCTCTATCTTGCTGCCATCGGTGTATATTTGGGGACCGATTACTTGGTGGGTCTGCAGGGTTTCGGGAGTCAGGTCCTCCAGGCATGCATACTCGGTTGTTGTGAGTAGTGCTGGGTGGGGGTTTTTGGAGTGGTGCACGTTGCACTCCAGCTCATGACCCGGTGGTATGAACTCTAGGGAATGGCCCTTTCTGATCTTAAAAAGGGTGGCGGCCTCAATTACTCGGAGATCAAGGGGGAGTTGGCCTGACAGTACAAGTGCCGATGTCAGAGACACCGTGCGGTACGCTTTGCAGATCTTCTGCGTGAACCCCCTCTGCAGTGAGTCAAACTGATTTCTTGTCATCAGTTTCTCAGCCGCAGGGGCCCACGCACTCGCTGCGTACATCACGATGGGCTCTATCACCGACACGTATATCGTCCTAATTATCTCTCCGTTGAGACCCCAGGTCACCTTCGCGGCGCATGCGAGCTGCTTGTAAATGTCGGCGGCCTTTTTACAGGTCGCGGACACGTGCGCGTTGAAGGTGAGTTTGGAGTCTATAGTGAGACCCAGCAGCTTGACCTCTTGGACTAGGTTTAGCCGCGTACCTGACATCTGGAGAATCGGAACGTCGTACTTCAGTTTTCTCGTTAACACCATCGCATTTGTTTTATGCGCGGCGAAACGAAGCTTATTCTGAAGTCCCCATTCCGATACTATGTCTAGGGTTTCGTTGGCTGTTTGCTGCAGGGGACCGGCTGTTTGGTCTGAAAAAACTAGGACGACATCGTCTGCGAAGGCTTGACAGTAGATTCCCATACTAGCCATTTTGTGTAGGAGTGAGTCTAGGATAAGGTTCCAAAACGTCGGTCCGGCAATTGAGCCCTGGACGCATCCTTTGGTGGTACCCTTCTCGCTAGTCGCTCTGGCGTAGTTGACCTTGATGTTCCGGTCTTCCAAGTATGAGGTGACGAGTGTGTAGAGGTTCTTTGGGCAGTTCTTAGCTACCAGCTGTTTCTTGAGTGCGGGCCACCACGCGTTGTCGAAGGCACCCTCTATGTCCAATGATATCAAAAGCACGATCTTTTTCGCTTTGATTTCGGCTCGTAAGTGGCCCATTAAGGCATAGAGGGCGTCTTCGGTTCCGCGCTGCGGCATGAAACCGTACTGGTTGCTGTTGAGTGTGGGGAGGAAGTGCCAATGGAGTCGGCCAACTAGGAGCTTCTCGACGATTTTTCCTAGGACCGAGAGCAGACCTATTGGCCTGTAGGACTTTGGGCTGGTGTAGTCGTCCTTTTTGGGCTTACGGAGAATGCACACGTGGGCGACCTTCCACTGCTTGGGGAAGTGTGACAGCGACAAGCACCTGTTGGCTATCGCTAAGAACACTTCCCTGTCGCAGTTTATTGCCGCGGTGCAGATGTCTGCCGTTAATCCGTCGGGACCGGGGGCTTTTTTCGGATTTTGGCTCTGGAGAACCATTTCCAGCTCCGCGGTTGTGAAAGGCGGATCGTCGGCAGACAGGCCTTGGGGGTACTTCTCCTCCGCTAGCTTCCTCAGGGCAGTGTGGTAGGGCTGTTCGGCATCCGTTGAGTCGTCAGGGTAGAAGGTTTTTGCTAGAAGATCCGCGGATTGCTCCGGACTGAGCGTCTCTCCTGCGGTGTTTCTCAGGAGCGCGTCGTCCTGTCTTCTAGCTGTCTTCCTTATTACCCTGTAGATGCCGTCCCACATGCTCTCTCGGTCCTGCTTCGTGCAGAACTGCTTCCAGTTGGCTGTGGCCGCTTCCGCTGCTGACGTATTATATGTTTCCTTAGCTTGCTGGTATTCTTGAATGGTGAAGTGTCTCCGGGTTGCGGCTGCGTTCCGGATCCTTCTCTTCTTTCTAAAGACGTCTTTGAGGAGACGGTCCAGAGAAGGGGTCCACCAGGGGGGCTTTGCGTCGAACTTGGGCAACCCCAGTTTTGGGATCGCTTCCTCGCATGAACGGTGGATGTGATGGGTGAAGTTGGTGATTAATGTCTCCAGATCCTCTGGATTCGAGACGTCCGAGACTCGGACCGGTGTGATGTCGCTGTCCGCCAGACTTGTCTTGAAGTGTGTGCAGAAGTCGGACCACTTTGCCTTCTTGGTGTTGTAGATGCGCGTCGAGATTGGCCTTAAGGGTTCCAAGGCCTTTTCTAAGCGCATCGAGAAGGTGATTGCGTTATGGTCCGACGTAGTGAGACTACGTTCTACACGCCACTCCTCGACCTTTCCTAGCAGCGACTGGCTGCATACCGTCACGTCGACGATGCTGGTGCACCAACGGTCTCCCCTGTAGGTCTCGAATGTTGGGACGTGGCCCGTGTTGAGGATGTGGAGATCTCGTTCGTTGAGGAAAGAGTTGTACGCTGCCCCACGGTGGTTTTCGGAGACACTTCCCCACCACTGGCTCCAGGCGTTTACGTCTCCTCCCACCAGAGTGTTTCTTGTGTGTAGTTTATGCAATGTGGTGTGAATTTGTGTGAGGTAGGGTTCAATGTCCTGGTCGCCCTCCAAATAGACCGATAGCACCCCAATTCTAAGCTGGCCCACCTTCAGCAAGACGGCGGCGATGTTCTCGGTCACAATCTGAGGGTCGTGGATGACCTCCAGGTTGCTACCGAACACGACGATTGCCGCCTTGACTGGCTTTTGGCGGTTGAGGCTGCACTGGATGACTTGCGTGCCGGGGATTTGTTTCATCACACCTGTTCTTCCTACGTAGGGCTCTTGAACAAGTGCTATTGAAACTCCCTTTACCTGAGCCGCCATGTGTAGTTCTTCTGTGGCCAGCTTGGAGCGCTGAAGATTGACTTGGATGAACTGCAATCTTGCTGTCGGTCTAGTTGTGTGTTGGAGGGTGACTGGTTGTGGGGTTTGGGTGTTATTTAAGGTGCCCTTAGCAGTAGGAGACGCGCGATCTTGCTATACCGTCCCACTTTTGGCGTTCCTGGCAGTCTTCGCTGAACGCTGTGTGTGCCAGGTCGCTGTCCACCTTTTGTGCTATTTTGCAGTTCGCGCACGTGGGCTGTTTGCCGTTTGCTCGAGTGAGGCAGTCCGCCGAATTATGTGCACCGCTGCAGTAGCTGCAGGTGTCTTTTCCTGCCTTGCATATGGACTTGTTATGTCCATATGCGAGGCACTTTGTGCACTGGACTAGGGGGGACTGGTCCTCAATCGAGCATCGCTTGATGCCCACGTGGACTTTCGGAACTGCTGTATAGCATTTCCAGAGCTCTGGGGAGAGCTCCAGAACGGGGTGGCACTCGTGGGGGTTTCTGGCACGCTTCCTATAGCGCACCTTTAGGGTCTGTCCATCCACAGCGGCGTTTTGCAGAAGATGTTTGTTCTGCGCTCTTAGGAGATCGACTATCTCTCCGTCGCTGTAGCTGGACAGCACTCCCTTTATGCACACAAGTGGGTTTTGGGGTTTTGGTTCTTGGACCTTGAGCCCTCCGTTCGACCGGACTTGGTCTCGGATGACGGTCAAGTCCGCCTTACTCGCGCACCTCAGAACCACCTTCTGGTTCCGCGCTTTCCGGACTGTGTCGACTCGGGCTCCGCTGGTCTTGAGGTCCAGGGCGGTCCTGATCCTTTCAATGACATTGTCCCCTGTGTGTTGTGGGTTGGTTGAGGAGATTATCAATGTGTGGTTTGGTTGTACAGGTGGTTTAGGGGGCCTCGGCGTACTGGTGACCTGGGCAAAGGTTTTGGGGCCCTGGTGTTGTTGGGGCGGTCTTTCCGCTTTGCCCAGATCCGCGACGCCTTTGCGGATGTCCTGGAGGGTCTGCTTGACCTCCCCGACTGCTAATTCCGCTTCCAGATTCAGCGCTGGCGCCTGGATTTGCGGTTCTTTGTCTCGCAGTACGCGGAGGTCGGCCGAGACGATCTCGAGTCGTTCCGAGATCGGCTGTAAATGTTGAGGGAAGTTGATGGGTGGTTGTGGTGGTGGGGGAGAGGGGACAGGCCTGTTGGCGATGGCCTGTAATTGGAGTTGCAGGTTCTGCAGTGCTGCCTCGAATACCTCGGTCTTGAGGAGACCTGTTTCTAGGGTGGTCGGGTCCACTTCGGGTTGCTCGGGCTTCTTGAGGTCCTCTTTTAGCTTGTCTAAGCACTGACGGAGGACGTCCAGCTGGTTGGAGATGCTGGATACGTTTGTGTCCAGGCGTTTGAGGCCGGCGCCCATGGAATCCCACTTGGGATCCCCTGGGGCTCTCTGGCACTCTTGCCTCGTCCTCTCGTGTTCCTGCTGGTTCTTGAGACAAGCTGACGCGACCTCGTCCTTGATACCCTTGATGCCCGTGAAGGCGTCAAGGGTCTCGTGCCCGAGCCATTCGCGGATTCCTTTGGCCTCCTTTTTTGTGTCGGAGACTTCTGTCCGCATTAGAGAGAGCTCTACCTTTAGGGCCATAAGTTCCCGAGTGTGAGCTCTCTCGACCCGCAAAAGCTCCTTTGCGTTTCGAGAGCGCTCCTTCTCGAGGTTAAACTTATGCCTAGCTCTCGAGTCTGCCAGTGACAGTACCGTCTCATAAAGGCCTTGGAGGCACTCGTGGGCTGTTACTTTGCACTCCCGCTTCATGTTCCCGGCGGTCTCCAGTGCAACTTTGCCCTTCTGCAGTAGTTCGTTGGCCTCTCTGGTCGCAAGGTCCATCTCCACCCCCGTGCCACGTTTTGGTGTCCTGTAGAGTAGACTCGGCCGTCCCGACTCGGAACGTTCTGTATGGCTGGTCACTGAGGACGCCACCGAGCTCTCTTCGTCCGACATGATCTGGTGGGGAGGGGAGATGCCGCACTGCTCCCAGTGGATGATGGTTTCCGAAATCCTCCTGCGATCCACTGACGATGGTGATAGCGGTATTGCGCTGGTTACGTCGGGTTCCGACGCTGCCTTTGGCGCCACCGGCGCTTGTGATGGACGCGCTGACGTCTCCGAGACTATTGATTTGGCGGAGTTCTTGATTGCCTTCTCGCGGAGTGATTTAGTTACTTTGGCGACGTCCGTGGTAGTTTTGCGGGTGGTGGAGGACTGCTTGGAGGACATTGTTAGCTTTGTGGTGGAGTTGTTGGTTAGTTAGTTACAATTATTATTAAAGAGTTAAGAGTTTAGTGTAATGCTTAATAAAGAGTTAAAACTATGCCTTAGTATGGTGTAGATTGTAAATATATATAAATAATTATTATTATTATTTTTTTTTTTTTTTTTTTTTTTTTTTTTTTTTTTTTTTTTTTTCTTTTTTATCTTAAGTCTATGATGGACTCACGGAAGCTCCGCTGATGTTCTGCGTGCTGTCCGATGAGGAGTACGACGATATGCTTAGGTTCGGTGGACTGAACCCTTGTGCGCGCTGGTGGTGGTCTTCAGTGGAATTTCGGGTGGGTCGCTGGGACGCTGCTGGAGTGTGGTGCCGAAACTGGAGATTCTGTCGGGGCCAAGTTGTAGAGCTGCTCGAGCCCTTTCAAATGAGCCCAATCTCGGTTCTCTAGCTCCAACGGGTGCGAAGTTAGACCGCGGGGGGGTGAAGTCGCCCAGAGGGGGGAGGGGGGAGGGGGAGGGGGTCTCGTGGGGAGACTTTTTTGGGGGGGAGGGGAAGTGGGGGGGGGGGAAGGTCTCGTGTGGAACAAGTTTGGTGGGGGTGGGGGGGGTAATATGGAAAGTGGTGGGGGTAATAAGGAGAGTGGTGGGGGTAGTAGTGATGGTAGTGGTAGGGATAGAGGTAAAGGGTGGTGAGTGAGGTGAGGGCTTAAAAAGGGGGGGGGGGACTATCTCGATGGGTTGAGGTGGGGGGGGTCAAAGAGGGGAGGGGGAGAGGTGGGGATGAGGGTACCCTTGGTGGCTCAGGCAAGGTCCTGAAGTCCCAAGTCGGGTGAACCCAAACTCGGGGGGGGTGGGACTAGGGGTTGAGGAGTTCCCTCGGGGCAAACCTGATGGTTGGTCGTGGAGTCGTCAGGCTGATGTCTGGTCTGCAGGCAGATTCCTCGGGCCGGCTTTGGAGTCTTCAGTGAGGGCTGGGATGGCTGCTGGTACGTCACGCCTCGTGTATTTCGGAAACACGTGTGGGAAAAGTGAGGTTATTTTAGGTTAAAACCACGTTTTTTCGCGTTTTTCCCACCTTAATAACTCCCAGGTCCCTGCTCCGATTCTCCTGATCCTTGATTTACTGGACAGGTCTCTGCCGCGGCTTTCAGGATTATTGTAGGCAGATCGACTCCACTAACCTTTGCAGACTTATAACCCTCCAAAGTTCCAGGGGGCCCACTCCGCAACCCGTTGACGTAGAGACTTGCCCACACGTTTCCTGGCGAGTTGTCACTACACAATTCCACTGAACACTTTTTTTTCGCGCTAACTCAACACGGTTTATTTTAGGGAATTATTTACCGTGGAGCAGATGTTTATCGTGTGACAGTAAGTCGGGTACTGGGTTAGGTTAGGTTAGGTTAGGTTAGGTTAGGTTAGGTTAGGTTAGGTTAGGTTAGGTTAGGTTAGGTTAGGTTAGGTTAGGTTAGGTTAGGTTAGGTTAGGTTAGGTTAGGTTAGGTTAGGTTAGGTTAGGTTAGGTTAGGTTAGGTTAGGTTAGGTTAGGTTAGGTTAGGTTAGGTTAGGTTAGGTTAGGTTAGGTTAGGTTAGGTTAGGTTAGGTTAGGTTAGGTTAGGTTAGGTTAGGTTAGGTTAGGTTAGGTTAGGTTAGGTTAGGTTAGGTTAGGTTAGGTTAGGTTAGGTTAGGTTAGGTTAGGTTAGGTTAGGTTAGGTTAGGTTAGGTTAGGTTAGGTTAGGTTAGGTTAGGTTAGGTTAGGTTAGGTTAGGTTAGGTTAGGTTAGGTTAGGTTAGGTTAGGTTAGGTTAGGTTAGGTTAGGTTAGGTTAGGTTAGGTTAGGTTAGGTTAGGTTAGGTTAGGTTAGGTTAGGTTAGGTTAGGTTAGGTTAGGTTAGGTTAGGTTAGGTTAGGTTAGGTTAGGTTAGGTTAGGTTAGGTTAGGTTAGGTTAGGTTTTTTTTTTTTTTTTTTTTTTTTTTTTTTTTTTTTTTTTTTTTTTTTTGCTCAGTGTCCCTCTGACATGATCAGAGACCTTGTTTAACAATGATCTGATTGTAGTCGTTCATTTTTTATTCTTTATTCTGTCTGTCCTGTTTTAGGAAGTGGAGAGTTCCTGGAAGCAGTTGCTTCGTTTAATCCTATTTTTACGTATCCAATCATTTTTAAGCCAACATTTTATATACCTATCTTATAACTTATCAACTTATTTCTCTATATTATTTTTCTTGTTTTAATTTTATTTGTTTTTGTCTTTTTTGAGTCTACCTATGCTAATAACTATAATATTCTATATCCTTCTTAATCTATACTATATTTATAATATGGCTATGCTAATATATATACAATATATCATATAGACATATTTTCATAATCTATTTGCTTACATTTATTTCCTATCCTATGAGTTCTAGCTACTAATTTAACATACAATTTTCTGTCTTTACATTCTATCAAACCTGGCAGACTCACATCTGCTATTATATAATTTTGTTTTTCTTTCAGGTACTGATCAAAGACCTGCGCACTCCAGACCGGTGCATCAACGAGTTCACTGGACCACAACGGTAAGGTAAGTTTGTCCCAAATTTTTTCTATATTATCTGTGTTAATATTTTCGAATAAACTAATTACTAAATCTATTTTATATTTAATTGTGTCAAGTTCAAATGTATTTAATTCTAAGTCGGCTTTAAATTGGGCCAGTTTCTCATGAAGTTGGCTCCAATTTGCTTGTTTTCTATGATAATTTCTTTCGTTCCTTAAAGTTTTTGTTGTTTTGGATTTTTTAACATAAATTTTGAATACAATACCGTTGTGGTTCTTACTTCCGGGAAACGCTGGATGGCCCTCAGCAATACGCCACCGACAGGCGCGCCAACGCGTCCCATTTAAGGCGTATTGGGCACTCGCTGTCAAAGGCGTTGTGGTCACTCCTGTCTCCTTTGGCCGATACACAGTTGTGACATTTTGGCGCTTCCTCTGCCATCCGTGACGGGCAATCAGCTCGCAGGTGAGGGTCACCACAATGAGTGCAGAGGTCGGCAGGCTGTGTGCATAGTTTACGACTGTGGCCGTAGCGCAGACAGCGAGTGCACTGAACCAGTGGTGACTGGTCCTGCACTCGCACTCGTTGTAGGTCAATGTGTACACGACCCGCCATAATCAGCCTCTGCCACACTAAAGGGGACACCTGCAGGATGACGTGGCACATGTGAGGGTTCCTCGTCCTTCGACGGTACTTCACCCCCAACCTTACGTCCTCCTTTGGAATGTCCCCGAACAGGTGGGTGTTTTGCCGTTGGAGAGCCTGGGTAATCTCCACATCTGTGTGGCAGGAGAGGACGTCCTTAAGGATAATAAGCGGATCTTTGTTCTTGACCTCTTCTACCACTAGATTACCCGCTTTTCTGATTCTTTCGGTCACCTTGGTCATTTCTTCCCGGGTCTTGAATCCAACGACCACCTTTTGGTCCCTCGCCTTGCGCAGCCGTTCCACCCGAGTGCCTTCATTTCGGGCATCTACCGCCGTCCTGAGCTTCTCAATAACCTCTTCACCGGTGTCCTGATCATTGACAGATGATACGACCACCGAGTGAAGAGGCTCTTGGATGTTCTGCTTCGGACAGACGGCTACCATCTCCGCGAAAGTCGGACCTTGGCCTGCGATGTAGCGAGGAGCCTGCTGGAGATGTTCCGACAGAGCTTGGGTATGGTGTTGGCACTCTTGCAGTGCCTGTTTATGCTGTTTGAGGCCTTCCACAAGGCTCTGCATCAGCTCTGTCGGTTCCTCCATTATCGTCCTGGGCTCATTCTGGGTTTTCCCTTGATCTCCCTCGTCGGCAGCTTTTTCTTTTTCATTTTCGGCTTCCTTCACCAGTTGGTAGAGCCTTTCCACTGCTTTTGTTATTTCGTCCTTAATTTCTTTCTTAAGGTTCCTGGAGCTTAAGAGTTGGATCTTTGCTTTTGAGAGGCACGCCTTTGCCTCCGTGGTTCGGTTAAGGTATCTCACGGGTTTTGCTTCTCGCGGCGAGCTCTCTTCAGTCCCCTCTGGCTGTTTTGGTCCATCAAACTTGCTCTGCTGCAAGAGCGATGTTTTGGACTTGAGTTTAGGGGGAGTAGACAGTGGGGTCTTCTTCGTAGGCGTTGGTGTTTTGAGAACCTGACTAGATGATGGTCTGTCAGCTTCCAACTCCCCAATACTACGCCTCACCGACGGGCCAGCCTCTGCCAGTCGCGGCCTTGCCGTGTTTGAACTCTCCTCCGGGCCTTTAGGCTTGTTCACCGGTGTTCTCATACCAAACATCATGGTAGGATTTAAAATAGGGGACCGCGGTACGACTAAATTTTTTCAGGGGACACTAGAATCTGAACTGAATCCCTGTAAAGGGGGGATCAGTCAGTTGTAAGTACAAGAAAAACGAGCCCTAAAACAAGGACTCGGTCAGGAAAATTAAAAAATTGTTATTAAATTGCTTTTAGGCGGCGCTAAAATGTCTTGAAAATCGTCAAATTCCCTGCCTACTGTAACCGAAAGGTAATTATGTAGCTGGAAGAGCTAAAAACTAAATAAACTTTTTTGCCAAGAACTGAGAAGTTCACCTGGCCAGTGACAAAAGGGAGGGTGGGAGGGCAATTTTTTGCGGTTCTAAGTACGCTAGGCGCACGTGCGAGGTGTCAAAAGACGCGTCTCCGCGCGGGCTAGCGAGCTGTGTGGTTACTGAAATTTAAGCTGAACAAAATTTTTGACTTTTGGTCGAAAAACGTATTTTTCGGCCGAAATGTATGTGAAAACCGGGAATTACGACTACCAAACGGGACTCGGGCTCGCGGAACGCGCACCAGAATACAGGTAAGGCAGGTAATTATCTATTGAAACTAAAATCTGAAATGGTTTTGGAGAAAATATTTTGAGATAAAAATTAATTTATATTTTCGTAAAGTTGTAGGCAGATCGACTCCACTAACCTTTGCAGACTTATAACCCTCCAAAGTTCCAGGGGGCCCACTCCGCAACCCGTTGACGTAGAGACTTGCCCACACGTTTCCTGGCGAGTTGTCACTACACAATTCCACTGAACACTTTTTTTTCGCGCTAACTCAACACGGTTAATTTTAGGGAATTATTTACCGTGGAGCAGATGTTTATCGTGTGACAGTAAGTCGGGTACTGGGTTAGGTTAGGTTAGGTTAGGTTAGGTTAGGTTAGGTTAGGTTAGGTTAGGTTAGGTTAGGTTAGGTTAGGTTAGGTTAGGTTAGGTTAGGTTAGGTTAGGTTAGGTTAGGTTAGGTTAGGTTAGGTTAGGTTAGGTTAGGTTAGGTTAGGTTAGGTTAGGTTAGGTTAGGTTAGGTTAGGTTAGGTTAGGTTAGGTTAGGTTAGGTTAGGTTAGGTTAGGTTAGGTTAGGTTAGGTTAGGTTAGGTTAGGTTAGGTTAGGTTAGGTTAGGTTAGGTTAGGTTAGGTTAGGTTAGGTTAGGTTAGGTTAGGTTAGGTTAGGTTAGGTTAGGTTAGGTTAGGTTAGGTTAGGTTTTTTTTTTTTTTTTTTTTTTTTTTTAAATGAGTTATCTACCGCAGACATAATCGTCCGCGCCTTTTTTTACTAATTTTTAATTGTTTACAGTTTGTTTATTAACATTTGTGACATATGTCGTGTTCCGACATCGGACACTTATCTTGCTATCTTAAATACTAATTAAAATCTACGTGAGTCCATCTTTTTTTTTTTTTTTTTTTTTTTTTTTTTTTTTTTTTTTTTTTTTTTTTTTTTTTTTTTTTTTTATTATATGCTCATGCACATGCTGACTGTTATTTTATTATTTGTTATTTATTTTAATACTAAGGCATTACATTAAGTTTGGTTCTATTTTTACGTTACTATTGATACAAATTGAGAGATTGGTGAATTTAAATTTGTAGTTCTTAATAAATTTACGGTCTTATAAATGAGGATACAGTTATAAAAGAAAAATTTTGTTGTTGACTTACAGTAATTGGTTTCTTAAACATAAGAGAACTACATGGCGGTGCGAACCGACCAGCCCCGCACGACGGCGTCCGTTCACGGACTTGACGTGCACATCCGCGCCCCCGAGCTCGACCATTTTTTAGGGAACTCAAGGACCGGTTGCGCAGCGCCACCGCTGGTGGGCTTTTACGCGGGAATGACAGACTCGCTCCGCCATGCAGTTTTACATTTTAATTTTAATGATAATTATTCTAAGTTTTACATAGTGGTTTGGTTAGATTAAATTAGGTTAGGGTTTGGGTAGGTGTTTTTTGGGTAGGGTTTTGGGGTTTTGGAGTGGAGTGGGTTTGGTTAGGTGGTGTTGGAGTGGGTTGAACTGACCAGGGACTTCGCGAGCTTAAACAAAGCCTCCATCACAACTACGTCTCGATGCTGGATGGCCGTCTTGAGGTTGTAGTCGACGACCGTCTTTGTCGGAGCATCCATTGCCTTTTTTGCGAAGCGGCCCGTGGCGTCATCGGCGTCGTCGGAATAATAGACGCAACTGGCTGTGTGCCTCGATACCGCCACTACCGCGTGGGAGACGCTGTCGTGGATTTGGAGCCTCCTGGACTTGGTGTTGATGATGACGACGTTCTCGTAGGTCGACCCCTGGGACTCGTGGATGGTCAAGGTGCGCGACCCTTCGCCGGACCCGTATCCCTGGCTCACGAGAGAAGCTTTCTCCTCTTGAGTGTGAACCAGGAACAGGGTGTTCTGGGCGGTACTGGGTATTTGCGCTCCTGTATACCGCTCCACCCTCAGGGAGTGGACCCGCGACAACGACGACTTGGAGGAGTATATACCGGGGTATATCTCACTCAGTGCAACGGCCACATCCATCGGGTTACGGTGGGTGCAGAGCAGCTCCCGGGTGATGCCAGCCACCAGATTTGGACGGGTATACCTTAGTTCAAAAAGGTTCTCTCTGTCCAAAAATGGAAGCTGGTTTACATCCCCGATGAGGACAAGTTCGCTGGCACCAGACAACTTGACCGCCATGACTATGGCCCCAAAATGGTTCATGAGAGCCTCGTCTACCGTGAGGCGGTAGCATTTCTCATCTGATTTGAACCCGTTGGCTAAGATTGAGGCCATAGTGCGCACCTTTGTTTTTACGAGATCTCCTAAGCGGTGCGCTAGCTTTTCCCTGAGATCTTTGGCGGCTTCAGTTGTCGTGGTGGCGATGACGTCCTTCTCCTCATCGAAGTGTTTCAACATCCAGGTTGTCTTGCCGCAACCCGGGACTCCATTGACCCACTCGATTCTGGGTACCGCCCAGCTTCCCTGCGATGCCGGACTGTCTGAAGTCCCCAAAATGGACTGAGCCATTTCAAGGATCTTTTCGTCCAGCATGATCTTGGTACATTTGGCGGTAACCACAATTGAGTCGTCGTTTGGTGCGTGGAATGTTATGTTGCCCGAGCGCTCCGTTTCCTCCTCGTCCAGGGTCACGAACCCGTTCCTCGCGCTAAAGGCTGCCATGTACGACCCCGCCATTTCCCCTTTGATGACCTGGGATGTGGCGTTGTCGTACACTGCTGCCTCTGACTCCTCGAGTAGAACCCTTAACAGACCTTCTGTGTTCCTATGGAAAGTCTGCAGGATCTTACTGCATGTCGCGAGATTGACCTGTCTGGTCGCTCTCACGATTGCTACGTACTCGAGGAAGGCGCTCTTCACATGGTCCGTGGTGCCCAAATTCGTTGAGAGGATCGGCGGGCAGACTTGCCCTTTGTCGGCTCTGGTGGGCTTAGGCTTAGGTGGTGGTGGTAGTTTTGGTTTTACTGCTGTGAACCTTGCCGCTGCTGCTGCCTGCTCGTGTGATGGTGGTGATGTGACTGATGATGGTGATGGTGGTGTCGATGATGGTGATGCTCGGCTGGTGCTTGGGAGCAGTGCGCTGAGGAAAGTGCCGAAGGCTTTCAGGCGACTCCTCGACCTCTCCCGGGCCTCCGGGGTAATGGTCTCGCTCTGCTCCTCTGCAGCTTTTTCGGCGGCTGCCTTCTGCTGGACCCTTTCCGAGCCGGTTGCGGTGGTCGGGGTTGTTGTGGGGCTCGTCGCTCTGGCTGTTGGTTGTCTAGGGGTTTTGAGGAAACTCAGAGTTTCCCCTCTGTCCTCATAGACAACGACCTCGTGTTGCTCTGAGGCTTTTAGACAGCCGAAGAGGTCTGCGACGTCTCCTCTTTCCCCTCCGACCACCATCGCGTCGACGCTGATGGTTCGGGCTGCGACCTCCCTGTACTCCCCTGCTTCCCTGATCCTCTGAAGCAGTGCACTCGCCTGGGCGAACGGAGTCTCCTCTCCCCACTCGAATAATGCGATCGTTTTTCCTTTGGATCGCAATAGACGGCATCGGTGAGAGGACACTTCCACTTGAGGCAGTGCAGCATACTTGCTGCCTTTCAGAGTGGTCTTTGTGGTGCTTCCGTTGATCAGGGCGGCAAGGCCTGGCGATATCGGGATTCGGGCTCCGGCTCGGCTCGAGCCTATGCAAAAGCTTATGCCAAGCTTTTCACCATCTCGGTTCATGAACAGGGCTACTCCTCGCAGCCTGACGCCTGGGACTCCGGCTCCTCCGCATGACATGAAAAGAGTGGTAGTCATGGTGCCGAGGGCCGGTTGAAGGCTAGGTTCCGTTGGTGGTGGTGCGGTTGAAATTGTCGTTGAACTGACTGAAGATGTTACGGTGGTGGATGGTGTTTGAGTACGACTGCGCAAGGCTGGGTCTGTTTTGTTGGCCTTTGCAGTGACAGTGGCGACTTTGCTCGCGAATGCCAAGAATGGAATTCTGGTAGCCGGTCTCCCCATGATGGTGTGGAGTGTGGACTGGCTAAGCTGGATCTCGAATTTGACTTCCAGCTCCATTCTGTCTTGGGCGAACCTTGGACATTCGAAGAGCAGGTGCCAGACTGTTTCCTCGCAGCTGGGGTCACAGACGCATGAGGGACTATCCTTAAGATGGAATCGGTGGAGATACGCTGAGAATCCTCCGTGTCCTGTTAGGACTTGTACATGGACCGGTGTGAGAACTGCTTCTCTAAGTGTTCTTTTCGCCGCTAGGACGTCTGGGAAGAACACTTTTGTGACCGCTCCTGTGCTGGAGGACTCGTATCGCGCTTGCCACTTCTTGATAGTCCCCTCCCGTATCTTCCTCCTCACGAACGATACGGGGACCTTGCTGTAGTCTGACGCCTCTGATGTTAGGGCTGCCTCCTTGGCCAGCTCGTCCGCTCTCTCATTCCCGGCGGTTCCCACGTGGGCCTTGAGCCAAAAGAGCCTCACTTCTCTGCCCTCCTCTCGGATCTCTCGGACGCAACTCTTGATCTGAAGTGCCAGGTGGTGAGTGACAGACGGACTCCTCAGCAGGTCAAGTGACGATCTTGAGTCACTTAAAATGCTTACGGAGGCCGCCCTGGATTCTCTTGCCATCCTGACTGCTCTGAAGAGTGCGTACATTTCCGATTGGAAGACGGTGTTGTGGGGCTCCAGGCCAAAGGTGCTGGACGTTGACTCCTTCCCGTTTTCCCACCAAGTTAGGGCAGCTCCGACTTTCCCCTCTATCTTGCTGCCATCGGTGTATATTTGGGGACCGATTACTTGATGGGTCTGCAGGGTTTCGGGAGTCAGGTCCTCCAGGCATGCATACTCGGTTGTTGTGAGTAGTGCTGGGTGGGGGTTTTTGGAGTGGTGCACGTTGCACTCCAGCTCATGACCTGGCGGTATGAACTCTAGGGAATGGCCCTTTCTGATCTTAAAAAGGGTGGCGGCCTCAATTACTCGGAGATCAAGGGGGAGTTGGCCTGACAGTACAAGTGCCGATGTCAGAGACACCGTGCGGTACGCTTTGCAGATCTTCTGCGTGAACCCCCTCTGCAGTGAGTCAAACTGATTTCTTGTCATCAGTTTCTCAGCCGCAGGGGCCCACGCGCTCGCTGCGTACATCACGATGGGCTCTATCACCGACACGTATATCGTCCTAATTATCTCTCCGTTGAGACCCCAGGTCACCTTCGCAGCGCATGCGAGCTGCTTGTAAATGTCGGCGGCCTTTTTACAGGTCGCAGACACGTGCGCGTTGAAGGTGAGTTTGGAGTCTATAGTGAGACCCAGCAGCTTGACCTCTTGGACTAGATTTAGCCGCGTACCTGACATCTGGAGAATCGGAACGTCGTACTTCAGTTTTCTCGTTAACACCATCGCATTTGTTTTATGCGCGGCGAAACGAAGCTTATTCTGAAGTCCCCATTCCGATACTATGTCTAGGGTTTCGTTGGCTGTTTGCTGCAGGGGACCGGCTGTTTGGTCTGAAAAAACTAGGACGACATCGTCTGCGAAGGCTTGACAGTAGACTCCCATACTAGCCATTTTGTGTAGGAGTGAGTCTAGGATAAGGTTCCAAAACGTCGGTCCGGCAATTGAGCCCTGGACGCATCCTTTGGTGGTACCCTTCTCGCTAGTCGCTCTGGCGTAGTTGACCTTGATGTTCCGGTCTTCCAAGTATGAGGTGACGAGTGTGTAGAGGTTCTTTGGGCAGTTCTTAGCTACCAGCTGTTTCTTGAGTGCGGGCCACCACGCGTTGTCGAAGGCACCCTCTATGTCCAATGATATCAAAAGCACGATCTTTTTCGCTTTGATTTCGGCTCGTAAGTGGCCCATTAAGGCATAGAGGGCGTCTTCGGTTCCGCGCTGCGGCATGAAACCGTACTGGTTGCTGTTGAGTGTGGGGAGGAAGTGCCAATGGAGTCGGCCAACTAGGAGCTTCTCGACGATTTTTCCTAGGACCGAGAGCAGACCTATTGGCCTGTAGGACTTTGGGCTGGTGTAGTCGTCCTTTTTGGGCTTACGGAGAATGCACACGTGGGCGACCTTCCACTGCTTGGGGAAGTGTGACAGCGACAAGCACCTGTTGGCTATCGCTAAGAACACTTCCCTGTCGCAGTTTATTGCCGCGGTGCAGATGTCTGCCGTTAATCCGTCGGGACCGGGGGCTTTTTTCGGATTTTGGTTCTGGAGAACCATTTCCAGCTCCGCGGTTGTGAAAGGCGGATCGTCGGCAGACAGGCCTTGGGGGTACTTCTCCTCCGCTAGCTTCCTCAGGGCAGTGTGGTAGGGCTGTTCGGCATCCGTTGAGTCGTCAGGGTAGAAGGTTTTTGCTAGAAGATCCGCGGATTGCTCCGGACTGAGCGTCTCTCCTGCGGTGTTTCTCAGGAGCGCGTCGTCCTGTCTTCTAGCTGTCTTCCTTATTACCCTGTAGATGCCGTCCCACATGCTCTCTCGGTCCTGCTTCGTGCAGAACTGCTTCCAGTTGGCTGTGGTCGCTTCCGCTGCTGACGTATTATATGTTTCCTTAGCTTGCTGGTATTCTTGAATGGTGAAGTGTCTCCGGGTTGCGGCTGCGTTCCGGATCCTTCTCTTCTTTCTAAAGACGTCTTTGAGGAGACGGTCCAGAGAAGGGGTCCACCAGGGGGGCTTTGCGTCGAACTTGGGCAACCCCAGTTTTGGGATCGCTTCCTCGCATGAACGGTGGATGTGATGGGTGAAATTGGTGATTAATGTCTCCAGATCCTCTGGATTCGAGACGTCCGAGACTCGGACCGGTGTGATGTCGCTGTCCGCCAGACTTGTCTTGAAGTGTGTGCAGAAGTCGGACCACTTTGCCTTCTTGGTGTTGTAGATGCGCGTCGAGATTGGCCTTAAGGGTTCCAAGGCCTTTTCTAAGCGCATCGAGAAGGTGATTGCGTTATGGTCCGACGTAGTGAGACTACGTTCTACACGCCACTCCTCGACCTTTCCTAGCAGCGACTGGCTGCATACCGTCACGTCGACGATGCTGGTGCACCAACGGTCTCCCCTGTAGGTCTCGAATGTTGGGACGTGGCCCGTGTTGAGGATGTGGAGATCTCGTTCGTTGAGGAAGGAGTTGTACGCTGCCCCACGGTGGTTTTCGGAGACACTTCCCCACCACTGGCTCCAGGCGTTTACGTCTCCTCCCACCAGAGTGTTTCTTGTGTGTAGTTTATGCAATGTGGTGTGAATTTGTGTGAGGTAGGGTTCAATGTCCTGGTCGCCCTCCAAATAGACCGATAGCACCCCAATTCTAAGCTGGCCCACCTTCAGCAAGACGGCGGCGATGTTCTCGGTCACAATCTGAGGGTCGTGGATGACCTCCAGGTTGCTACCGAACACGACGATTGCCGCCTTGACTGGCTTTTGGCGGTTGAGGCTGCATTGGATGACTTGCGTGCCGGGGATTTGTTTCATCACACCTGTTCTTCCTACGTAGGGCTCTTGAACAAGTGCTATTGAAACTCCCTTTACCTGAGCCGCCATGTGTAGTTCTTCTGTGGCCAGCTTGGAGCGCTGAAGATTGACTTGGATGAACTGCAATCTTGCTTTCGGTCTAGTTGTGTGTTGGAGGGTGACTGGTTGTGGGGTTTGGGTGTTATTTAAGGTGCCCTTAGCAGTAGGAGACGCGCGATCTTGCTATACCGTCCCACTTTTGGCGTTCCTGGCAGTCTTCGCTGAACGCTGTGTGTGCCAGGTCGCTGTCCACCTTTTGTGCTATTTTGCAGTTCGCGCACGTGGGCTGTTTGCCGTTTGCTCGAGTGAGGCAGTCCGCCGAATTATGTGCACCGCTGCAGTAGCTGCAGGTGTCTTTTCCTGCCTTGCATATGGACTTGTTATGTCCATATGCGAGGCACTTTGTGCACTGGACTAGGGGGGACTGGTCCTCAATCGAGCATCGCTTGATGCCCACGTGGACTTTCGGAACTGCTGTATAGCATTTCCAGAGCTCTGGGGAGAGCTCCAGAACGGGGTGGCACTCGTGGGGGTTTCTGGCACGCTTCCTATAGCGCACCTTTAGGGTCTGTCCATCCACAGCGGCGTTTTGCAGAAGATGTTTGTTCTGCGCTCTTAGGAGATCGACTATCTCTCCGTCGCTGTAGCTGGACAGCACTCCCTTTATGCACACAAGTGGGTTTTGGGGTTTTGGTTCTTGGACCTTGAGCCCTCCGTTCGACCGGACTTGGTCTCGGATGACGGTCAAGTCCGCCTTACTCGCGCACCTCAGAACCACCTTCTGGTTCCGCGCTTTCCGGACTGTGTCGACTCGGGCTCCGCTGGTCTTGAGGTCCAGGGCGGTCCTGATCCTTTCAATGACATTGTCCCCTGTGTGTTGTGGGTTGGTTGAGGAGATTATCAATGTGTGGTTTGGTTGTACAGGTGGTTTAGGGGGCCTCGGCGTACTGGTGACCTGGGCAAAGGTTTTGGGGCCCTGGTGTTGTTGGGGCGGTCTTTCCGCTTTGCCCAGATCCGCGACGCCTTTGCGGATGTCCTGGAGGGTCTGCTTGACCTCCCCGACTGCTAATTCCGCTTCCAGATTCAGCGCTGGCGCCTGGATTTGCGGTTCTTTGTCTCGCAGTACGCGGAGGTCGGCCGAGACGATCTCGAGTCGTTCCGAGATCGGCTGTAAATGTTGAGGGAAGTTGATGGGTGGTTGTGGTGGTGGGGGAGAGGGGACAGGCCTGTTGGCGATGGCCTGTAATTGGAGTTGCAGGTTCTGCAGTGCTGCCTCGAATACCTCGGTCTTGAGGAGACCTGTTTCTAGGGTGGTCGGGTCCACTTCGGGTTGCTCGGGCTTCTTGAGGTCCTCTTTTAGCTTGTCTAAGCACTGACGGAGGACGTCCAGCTGGTTGGAGATGCTGGATACGTTTGTGTCCAGGCGTTTGAGGCCGGCGCCCATGGAATCCCACTTGGGATCCCCTGGGGCTCTCTGGCACTCTTGCCTCGTCCTCTCGTGTTCCTGCTGGTTCTTGAGACAAGCTGACGCGACCTCGTCCTTGATACCCTTGATGCCCGTGAAGGCGTCAAGGGTCTCGTGCCCGAGCCATTCGCGGATTCCTTTGGCCTCCTTTTTTGTGTCGGAGACTTCTGTCCGCATTAGAGAGAGCTCTACCTTTAGGGCCATAAGTTCCCGAGTGTGAGCTCTCTCGACCCGCAAAAGCTCCTTTGCGTTTCGAGAGCGCTCCTTCTCGAGGTTAAACTTATGCCTAGCTCTCGAGTCTGCCAGTGACAGTACCGTCTCATAAAGGCCTTGGAGGCACTCGTGGGCTGTTACTTTGCACTCCCGCTTCATGTTCCCGGCGGTCTCCAGTGCAACTTTGCCCTTCTGCAGTAGTTCGTTGGCCTCTCTGGTCGCAAGGTCCATCTCCACCCCCGTGCCACGTTTTGGTGTCCTGTAGAGTAGACTCGGCCGTCCCGACTCGGAACGTTCTGTATGGCTGGTCACTGAGGACGCCACCGAGCTCTCTTCGTCCGACATGATCTGGTGGGGAGGGGAGATGCCGCACTGCTCCCAGTGGATGATGGTTTCCGAAATCCTCCTGCGATCCACTGACGATGGTGATAGCGGTATTGCGCTGGTTACGTCGGGTTCCGACGCTGCCTTTGGCGCCACCGGCGCTTGTGATGGACGCGCTGACGTCTCCGAGACTATTGATTTGGCGGAGTTCTTGATTGCCTTCTCGCGGAGTGATTTAGTTACTTTGGCGACGTCCGTGGTAGTTTTGCGGGTGGTGGAGGACTGCTTGGAGGACATTGTTAGCTTTGTGGTGGAGTTGTTGGTTAGTTAGTTACAATTATTATTAAAGAGTTAAGAGTTTAGTGTAATGCTTAATAAAGAGTTAAAACTATGCCTTAGTATGGTGTAGATTGTAAATATATATATATTATTATAATTTTTTTTTTTTTTTTTTTTTTTTTTTTTATTTTTTTTTTTTTTTCTTTTTTATCTTAAGTCTATGATGGACTCACGGAAGCTCCGCTGATGTTCTGCGTGCTGTCCGATGAGGAGTACGACGATATGCTTAGGTTCGGTGGACTGAACCCTTGTGCGCGCTGGTGGTGGTCTTCAGTGGAATTTCGGGTGGGTCGCTGGGACGCTGCTGGAGTGTGGTGCCGAAACTGGAGATTCTGTCGGGGCCAAGTTGTAGAGCTGCTCGAGCCCTTTCAAATGAGCCCAATCTCGGTTCTCTAGCTCCAACGGGTGCGAAGTTAGACCGCGGGGGGGTGAAGTCGCCCAGAGGGGGGAGGGGGGGAGGGGAGGGGTCTCGTGGGGAGACTTTTTTGGGGGGGAGGGGAAGTGGGGGGGGGGGGAGGTCTCGTGTGGAACAAGTTTGGTGGGGGTGGGGGGGGTAATATGGAAAGTGGTGGGGGTAATAAGGAGAGTGGTGGGGGTAGTAGTGATGGTAGTGGTAGGGATAGAGGTAAAGGGTGGTGAGTGAGGTGAGGGCTTAAAAAAGGGGGGGGGGGACTATCTCGATGGGTTGAGGTGGGGGGGGTCAAGAGGGGAGGGGGAGAGGTGGGGATGAGGGTACCCTTGGTGGCTCAGGCAAGGTCCTGAAGTCCCAAGTCGGGTGAACCCAAACTCGGGGGGGGTGGGACTAGGGGTTGAGGAGTTCCCTCGGGGCAAACCTGATGGTTGGTCGTGGAGTCGTCAGGCTGATGTCTGGTCTGCAGGCAGATTCCTCGGGCCGGCTTTGGAGTCTTCAGTGAGGGCTGGGATGGCTGCTGGTACGTCACGCCTCGTGTATTTCGGAAACACGTGTGGGAAAAGTGAGGTTATTTTAGGTTAAAACCACGTTTTTTCGCGTTTTTCCCACCTTAATAACTCCCAGGTCCCTGCTCCGATTCTCCTGATCCTTGATTTACTGGACAGGTCTCTGCCGCGGCTTTCAGGATTATTGTAGGCAGATCGACTCCACTAACCTTTGCAGACTTATAACCCTCCAAAGTTCCAGGGGGCCCACTCCGCAACCCGTTGACGTAGAGACTTGCCCACACGTTTCCTGGCGAGTTGTCACTACACAATTCCACTGAACACTTTTTTTCGCGCTAACTCAACACGGTTAATTTTAGGGAATTATTTACCGTGGAGCAGATGTTTATCGTGTGACAGTAAGTCGGGTACTGGGTTAGGTTAGGTTAGGTTAGGTTAGGTTAGGTTAGGTTAGGTTAGGTTAGGTTAGGTTAGGTTAGGTTAGGTTAGGTTAGGTTAGGTTAGGTTAGGTTAGGTTAGGTTAGGTTAGGTTAGGTTAGGTTAGGTTAGGTTAGGTTAGGTTAGGTTAGGTTAGGTTAGGTTAGGTTAGGTTAGGTTAGGTTAGGTTAGGTTAGGTTAGGTTAGGTTAGGTTAGGTTAGGTTAGGTTAGGTTAGGTTAGGTTAGGTTAGGTTAGGTTAGGTTAGGTTAGGTTAGGTTAGGTTAGGTTAGGTTAGGTTAGGTTAGGTTAGGTTAGGTTAGGTTAGGTTAGGTTAGGTTAGGTTAGGTTAGGTTTTTTTTTTTTTTTTTTTTTTTTTTAAATGAGTTATCTACCGCAGACATAATCGTCCGCGCCTTTTTTTACTAATTTTTAATTGTTTACAGTTTGTTTATTAACATTTGTGACATATGTCGTGTTCCGACATCGGACACTTATCTTGCTATCTTAAATACTAATTAAAATCTACGTGAGTCCATCTTTTTTTTTTTTTTTTTTTTTTTTTTTTTTTTTTTTTTTTTTTTTTTTTTTTTTTTTTTTTTTTATTATATGCTCATGCACATGCTGACTGTTATTTTATTATTTGTTATTTATTTTAATACTAAGGCATTACATTAAGTTTGGTTCTATTTTTACGTTACTATTGATACAAATTGAGAGATTGGTGAATTTAAATTTGTAGTTCTTAATAAATTTACGGTCTTATAAATGAGGATACAGTTATAAAAGAAAAATTTTGTTGTTGACTTACAGTAATTGGTTTCTTAAACATAAGAGAACTACATGGCGGTGCGAACCGACCAGCCCCGCACGACGGCGTCCGTTCACGGACTTGACGTGCACATCCGCGCCCCCGAGCTCGACCATTTTTTAGGGAACTCAAGGACCGGTTGCGCAGCGCCACCGCTGGTGGGCTTTTACGCGGGAATGACAGACTCGCTCCGCCATGCAGTTTTACATTTTAATTTTAATGATAATTATTCTAAGTTTTACATAGTGGTTTGGTTAGATTAAATTAGGTTAGGGTTTGGGTAGGTGTTTTTTGGGTAGGGTTTTGGGGTTTTGGAGTGGAGTGGGTTTGGTTAGGTGGTGTTGGAGTGGGTTGAACTGACCAGGGACTTCGCGAGCTTAAACAAAGCCTCCATCACAACTACGTCTCGATGCTGGATGGCCGTCTTGAGGTTGTAGTCGACGACCGTCTTTGTCGGAGCATCCATTGCCTTTTTTGCGAAGCGGCCCGTGGCGTCATCGGCGTCGTCGGAATAATAGACGCAACTGGCTGTGTGCCTCGATACCGCCACTACCGCGTGGGAGACGCTGTCGTGGATTTGGAGCCTCCTGGACTTGGTGTTGATGATGACGACGTTCTCGTAGGTCGACCCCTGGGACTCGTGGATGGTCAAGGTGCGCGACCCTTCGCCGGACCCGTATCCCTGGCTCACGAGAGAAGCTTTCTCCTCTTGAGTGTGAACCAGGAACAGGGTGTTCTGGGCGGTACTGGGTATTTGCGCTCCTGTATACCGCTCCACCCTCAGGGAGTGGACCCGCGACAACGACGACTTGGAGGAGTATATACCGGGGTATATCTCACTCAGTGCAACGGCCACATCCATCGGGTTACGGTGGGTGCAGAGCAGCTCCCGGGTGATGCCAGCCACCAGATTTGGACGGGTATACCTTAGTTCAAAAAGGTTCTCTCTGTCCAAAAATGGAAGCTGGTTTACATCCCCGATGAGGACAAGTTCGCTGGCACCAGACAACTTGACCGCCATGACTATGGCCCCAAAATGGTTCATGAGAGCCTCGTCTACCGTGAGGCGGTAGCATTTCTCATCTGATTTGAACCCGTTGGCTAAGATTGAGGCCATAGTGCGCACCTTTGTTTTTACGAGATCTCCTAAGCGGTGCGCTAGCTTTTCCCTGAGATCTTTGGCGGCTTCAGTTGTCGTGGTGGCGATGACGTCCTTCTCCTCATCGAAGTGTTTCAACATCCAGGTTGTCTTGCCGCAACCCGGGACTCCATTGACCCACTCGATTCTGGGTACCGCCCAGCTTCCCTGCGATGCCGGACTGTCTGAAGTCCCCAAAATGGACTGAGCCATTTCAAGGATCTTTTCGTCCAGCATGATCTTGGTACATTTGGCGGTAACCACAATTGAGTCGTCGTTTGGTGCGTGGAATGTTATGTTGCCCGAGCGCTCCGTTTCCTCCTCGTCCAGGGTCACGAACCCGTTCCTCGCGCTAAAGGCTGCCATGTACGACCCCGCCATTTCCCCTTTGATGACCTGGGATGTGGCGTTGTCGTACACTGCTGCCTCTGACTCCTCGAGTAGAACCCTTAACAGACCTTCTGTGTTCCTATGGAAAGTCTGCAGGATCTTACTGCATGTCGCGAGATTGACCTGTCTGGTCGCTCTCACGATTGCTACGTACTCGAGGAAGGCGCTCTTCACATGGTCCGTGGTGCCCAAATTCGTTGAGAGGATCGGCGGGCAGACTTGCCCTTTGTCGGCTCTGGTGGGCTTAGGCTTAGGTGGTGGTGGTAGTTTTGGTTTTACTGCTGTGAACCTTGCCGCTGCTGCTGCCTGCTCGTGTGATGGTGGTGATGTGACTGATGATGGTGATGGTGGTGTCGATGATGGTGATGCTCGGCTGGTGCTTGGGAGCAGTGCGCTGAGGAAAGTGCCGAAGGCTTTCAGGCGACTCCTCGACCTCTCCCGGGCCTCCGGGGTAATGGTCTCGCTCTGCTCCTCTGCAGCTTTTTCGGCGGCTGCCTTCTGCTGGACCCTTTCCGAGCCGGTTGCGGTGGTCGGGGTTGTTGTGGGGCTCGTCGCTCTGGCTGTTGGTTGTCTAGGGGTTTTGAGGAAACTCAGAGTTTCCCCTCTGTCCTCATAGACAACGACCTCGTGTTGCTCTGAGGCTTTTAGACAGCCGAAGAGGTCTGCGACGTCTCCTCTTTCCCCTCCGACCACCATCGCGTCGACGCTGATGGTTCGGGCTGCGACCTCCCTGTACTCCCCTGCTTCCCTGATCCTCTGAAGCAGTGCACTCGCCTGGGCGAACGGAGTCTCCTCTCCCCACTCGAATAATGCGATCGTTTTTCCTTTGGATCGCAATAGACGGCATCGGTGAGAGGACACTTCCACTTGAGGCAGTGCAGCATACTTGCTGCCTTTCAGAGTGGTCTTTGTGGTGCTTCCGTTGATCAGGGCGGCAAGGCCTGGCGATATCGGGATTCGGGCTCCGGCTCGGCTCGAGCCTATGCAAAAGCTTATGCCAAGCTTTTCACCATCTCGGTTCATGAACAGGGCTACTCCTCGCAGCCTGACGCCTGGGACTCCGGCTCCTCCGCATGACATGAAAAGAGTGGTAGTCATGGTGCCGAGGGCCGGTTGAAGGCTAGGTTCCGTTGGTGGTGGTGCGGTTGAAATTGTCGTTGAACTGACTGAAGATGTTACGGTGGTGGATGGTGTTTGAGTACGACTGCGCAAGGCTGGGTCTGTTTTGTTGGCCTTTGCAGTGACAGTGGCGACTTTGCTCGCGAATGCCAAGAATGGAATTCTGGTAGCCGGTCTCCCCATGATGGTGTGGAGTGTGGACTGGCTAAGCTGGATCTCGAATTTGACTTCCAGCTCCATTCTGTCTTGGGCGAACCTTGGACATTCGAAGAGCAGGTGCCAGACTGTTTCCTCGCAGCTGGGGTCACAGACGCATGAGGGACTATCCTTAAGATGGAATCGGTGGAGATACGCTGAGAATCCTCCGTGTCCTGTTAGGACTTGTACATGGACCGGTGTGAGAACTGCTTCTCTAAGTGTTCTTTTCGCCGCTAGGACGTCTGGGAAGAACACTTTTGTGACCGCTCCTGTGCTGGAGGACTCGTATCGCGCTTGCCACTTCTTGATAGTCCCCTCCCGTATCTTCCTCCTCACGAACGATACGGGGACCTTGCTGTAGTCTGACGCCTCTGATGTTAGGGCTGCCTCCTTGGCCAGCTCGTCCGCTCTCTCATTCCCGGCGGTTCCCACGTGGGCCTTGAGCCAAAAGAGCCTCACTTCTCTGCCCTCCTCTCGGATCTCTCGGACGCAACTCTTGATCTGAAGTGCCAGGTGGTGAGTGACAGACGGACTCCTCAGCAGGTCAAGTGACGATCTTGAGTCACTTAAAATGCTTACGGAGGCCGCCCTGGATTCTCTTGCCATCCTGACTGCTCTGAAGAGTGCGTACATTTCCGATTGGAAGACGGTGTTGTGGGGCTCCAGGCCAAAGGTGCTGGACGTTGACTCCTTCCCGTTTTCCCACCAAGTTAGGGCAGCTCCGACTTTCCCCTCTATCTTGCTGCCATCGGTGTATATTTGGGGACCGATTACTTGATGGGTCTGCAGGGTTTCGGGAGTCAGGTCCTCCAGGCATGCATACTCGGTTGTTGTGAGTAGTGCTGGGTGGGGGTTTTTGGAGTGGTGCACGTTGCACTCCAGCTCATGACCTGGCGGTATGAACTCTAGGGAATGGCCCTTTCTGATCTTAAAAAGGGTGGCGGCCTCAATTACTCGGAGATCAAGGGGGAGTTGGCCTGACAGTACAAGTGCCGATGTCAGAGACACCGTGCGGTACGCTTTGCAGATCTTCTGCGTGAACCCCCTCTGCAGTGAGTCAAACTGATTTCTTGTCATCAGTTTCTCAGCCGCAGGGGCCCACGCGCTCGCTGCGTACATCACGATGGGCTCTATCACCGACACGTATATCGTCCTAATTATCTCTCCGTTGAGACCCCAGGTCACCTTCGCAGCGCATGCGAGCTGCTTGTAAATGTCGGCGGCCTTTTTACAGGTCGCAGACACGTGCGCGTTGAAGGTGAGTTTGGAGTCTATAGTGAGACCCAGCAGCTTGACCTCTTGGACTAGATTTAGCCGCGTACCTGACATCTGGAGAATCGGAACGTCGTACTTCAGTTTTCTCGTTAACACCATCGCATTTGTTTTATGCGCGGCGAAACGAAGCTTATTCTGAAGTCCCCATTCCGATACTATGTCTAGGGTTTCGTTGGCTGTTTGCTGCAGGGGACCGGCTGTTTGGTCTGAAAAAACTAGGACGACATCGTCTGCGAAGGCTTGACAGTAGACTCCCATACTAGCCATTTTGTGTAGGAGTGAGTCTAGGATAAGGTTCCAAAACGTCGGTCCGGCAATTGAGCCCTGGACGCATCCTTTGGTGGTACCCTTCTCGCTAGTCGCTCTGGCGTAGTTGACCTTGATGTTCCGGTCTTCCAAGTATGAGGTGACGAGTGTGTAGAGGTTCTTTGGGCAGTTCTTAGCTACCAGCTGTTTCTTGAGTGCGGGCCACCACGCGTTGTCGAAGGCACCCTCTATGTCCAATGATATCAAAAGCACGATCTTTTTCGCTTTGATTTCGGCTCGTAAGTGGCCCATTAAGGCATAGAGGGCGTCTTCGGTTCCGCGCTGCGGCATGAAACCGTACTGGTTGCTGTTGAGTGTGGGGAGGAAGTGCCAATGGAGTCGGCCAACTAGGAGCTTCTCGACGATTTTTCCTAGGACCGAGAGCAGACCTATTGGCCTGTAGGACTTTGGGCTGGTGTAGTCGTCCTTTTTGGGCTTACGGAGAATGCACACGTGGGCGACCTTCCACTGCTTGGGGAAGTGTGACAGCGACAAGCACCTGTTGGCTATCGCTAAGAACACTTCCCTGTCGCAGTTTATTGCCGCGGTGCAGATGTCTGCCGTTAATCCGTCGGGACCGGGGGCTTTTTTCGGATTTTGGTTCTGGAGAACCATTTCCAGCTCCGCGGTTGTGAAAGGCGGATCGTCGGCAGACAGGCCTTGGGGGTACTTCTCCTCCGCTAGCTTCCTCAGGGCAGTGTGGTAGGGCTGTTCGGCATCCGTTGAGTCGTCAGGGTAGAAGGTTTTTGCTAGAAGATCCGCGGATTGCTCCGGACTGAGCGTCTCTCCTGCGGTGTTTCTCAGGAGCGCGTCGTCCTGTCTTCTAGCTGTCTTCCTTATTACCCTGTAGATGCCGTCCCACATGCTCTCTCGGTCCTGCTTCGTGCAGAACTGCTTCCAGTTGGCTGTGGTCGCTTCCGCTGCTGACGTATTATATGTTTCCTTAGCTTGCTGGTATTCTTGAATGGTGAAGTGTCTCCGGGTTGCGGCTGCGTTCCGGATCCTTCTCTTCTTTCTAAAGACGTCTTTGAGGAGACGGTCCAGAGAAGGGGTCCACCAGGGGGGCTTTGCGTCGAACTTGGGCAACCCCAGTTTTGGGATCGCTTCCTCGCATGAACGGTGGATGTGATGGGTGAAATTGGTGATTAATGTCTCCAGATCCTCTGGATTCGAGACGTCCGAGACTCGGACCGGTGTGATGTCGCTGTCCGCCAGACTTGTCTTGAAGTGTGTGCAGAAGTCGGACCACTTTGCCTTCTTGGTGTTGTAGATGCGCGTCGAGATTGGCCTTAAGGGTTCCAAGGCCTTTTCTAAGCGCATCGAGAAGGTGATTGCGTTATGGTCCGACGTAGTGAGACTACGTTCTACACGCCACTCCTCGACCTTTCCTAGCAGCGACTGGCTGCATACCGTCACGTCGACGATGCTGGTGCACCAACGGTCTCCCCTGTAGGTCTCGAATGTTGGGACGTGGCCCGTGTTGAGGATGTGGAGATCTCGTTCGTTGAGGAAGGAGTTGTACGCTGCCCCACGGTGGTTTTCGGAGACACTTCCCCACCACTGGCTCCAGGCGTTTACGTCTCCTCCCACCAGAGTGTTTCTTGTGTGTAGTTTATGCAATGTGGTGTGAATTTGTGTGAGGTAGGGTTCAATGTCCTGGTCGCCCTCCAAATAGACCGATAGCACCCCAATTCTAAGCTGGCCCACCTTCAGCAAGACGGCGGCGATGTTCTCGGTCACAATCTGAGGGTCGTGGATGACCTCCAGGTTGCTACCGAACACGACGATTGCCGCCTTGACTGGCTTTTGGCGGTTGAGGCTGCATTGGATGACTTGCGTGCCGGGGATTTGTTTCATCACACCTGTTCTTCCTACGTAGGGCTCTTGAACAAGTGCTATTGAAACTCCCTTTACCTGAGCCGCCATGTGTAGTTCTTCTGTGGCCAGCTTGGAGCGCTGAAGATTGACTTGGATGAACTGCAATCTTGCTTTCGGTCTAGTTGTGTGTTGGAGGGTGACTGGTTGTGGGGTTTGGGTGTTATTTAAGGTGCCCTTAGCAGTAGGAGACGCGCGATCTTGCTATACCGTCCCACTTTTGGCGTTCCTGGCAGTCTTCGCTGAACGCTGTGTGTGCCAGGTCGCTGTCCACCTTTTGTGCTATTTTGCAGTTCGCGCACGTGGGCTGTTTGCCGTTTGCTCGAGTGAGGCAGTCCGCCGAATTATGTGCACCGCTGCAGTAGCTGCAGGTGTCTTTTCCTGCCTTGCATATGGACTTGTTATGTCCATATGCGAGGCACTTTGTGCACTGGACTAGGGGGGACTGGTCCTCAATCGAGCATCGCTTGATGCCCACGTGGACTTTCGGAACTGCTGTATAGCATTTCCAGAGCTCTGGGGAGAGCTCCAGAACGGGGTGGCACTCGTGGGGGTTTCTGGCACGCTTCCTATAGCGCACCTTTAGGGTCTGTCCATCCACAGCGGCGTTTTGCAGAAGATGTTTGTTCTGCGCTCTTAGGAGATCGACTATCTCTCCGTCGCTGTAGCTGGACAGCACTCCCTTTATGCACACAAGTGGGTTTTGGGGTTTTGGTTCTTGGACCTTGAGCCCTCCGTTCGACCGGACTTGGTCTCGGATGACGGTCAAGTCCGCCTTACTCGCGCACCTCAGAACCACCTTCTGGTTCCGCGCTTTCCGGACTGTGTCGACTCGGGCTCCGCTGGTCTTGAGGTCCAGGGCGGTCCTGATCCTTTCAATGACATTGTCCCCTGTGTGTTGTGGGTTGGTTGAGGAGATTATCAATGTGTGGTTTGGTTGTACAGGTGGTTTAGGGGGCCTCGGCGTACTGGTGACCTGGGCAAAGGTTTTGGGGCCCTGGTGTTGTTGGGGCGGTCTTTCCGCTTTGCCCAGATCCGCGACGCCTTTGCGGATGTCCTGGAGGGTCTGCTTGACCTCCCCGACTGCTAATTCCGCTTCCAGATTCAGCGCTGGCGCCTGGATTTGCGGTTCTTTGTCTCGCAGTACGCGGAGGTCGGCCGAGACGATCTCGAGTCGTTCCGAGATCGGCTGTAAATGTTGAGGGAAGTTGATGGGTGGTTGTGGTGGTGGGGGAGAGGGGACAGGCCTGTTGGCGATGGCCTGTAATTGGAGTTGCAGGTTCTGCAGTGCTGCCTCGAATACCTCGGTCTTGAGGAGACCTGTTTCTAGGGTGGTCGGGTCCACTTCGGGTTGCTCGGGCTTCTTGAGGTCCTCTTTTAGCTTGTCTAAGCACTGACGGAGGACGTCCAGCTGGTTGGAGATGCTGGATACGTTTGTGTCCAGGCGTTTGAGGCCGGCGCCCATGGAATCCCACTTGGGATCCCCTGGGGCTCTCTGGCACTCTTGCCTCGTCCTCTCGTGTTCCTGCTGGTTCTTGAGACAAGCTGACGCGACCTCGTCCTTGATACCCTTGATGCCCGTGAAGGCGTCAAGGGTCTCGTGCCCGAGCCATTCGCGGATTCCTTTGGCCTCCTTTTTTGTGTCGGAGACTTCTGTCCGCATTAGAGAGAGCTCTACCTTTAGGGCCATAAGTTCCCGAGTGTGAGCTCTCTCGACCCGCAAAAGCTCCTTTGCGTTTCGAGAGCGCTCCTTCTCGAGGTTAAACTTATGCCTAGCTCTCGAGTCTGCCAGTGACAGTACCGTCTCATAAAGGCCTTGGAGGCACTCGTGGGCTGTTACTTTGCACTCCCGCTTCATGTTCCCGGCGGTCTCCAGTGCAACTTTGCCCTTCTGCAGTAGTTCGTTGGCCTCTCTGGTCGCAAGGTCCATCTCCACCCCCGTGCCACGTTTTGGTGTCCTGTAGAGTAGACTCGGCCGTCCCGACTCGGAACGTTCTGTATGGCTGGTCACTGAGGACGCCACCGAGCTCTCTTCGTCCGACATGATCTGGTGGGGAGGGGAGATGCCGCACTGCTCCCAGTGGATGATGGTTTCCGAAATCCTCCTGCGATCCACTGACGATGGTGATAGCGGTATTGCGCTGGTTACGTCGGGTTCCGACGCTGCCTTTGGCGCCACCGGCGCTTGTGATGGACGCGCTGACGTCTCCGAGACTATTGATTTGGCGGAGTTCTTGATTGCCTTCTCGCGGAGTGATTTAGTTACTTTGGCGACGTCCGTGGTAGTTTTGCGGGTGGTGGAGGACTGCTTGGAGGACATTGTTAGCTTTGTGGTGGAGTTGTTGGTTAGTTAGTTACAATTATTATTAAAGAGTTAAGAGTTTAGTGTAATGCTTAATAAAGAGTTAAAACTATGCCTTAGTATGGTGTAGATTGTAAATATATATATATTATTATAATTTTTTTTTTTTTTTTTTTTTTTTTTTTTTTTTTTTTTTTTTTTTTCTTTTTTATCTTAAGTCTATGATGGACTCACGGAAGCTCCGCTGATGTTCTGCGTGCTGTCCGATGAGGAGTACGACGATATGCTTAGGTTCGGTGGACTGAACCCTTGTGCGCGCTGGTGGTGGTCTTCAGTGGAATTTCGGGTGGGTCGCTGGGACGCTGCTGGAGTGTGGTGCCGAAACTGGAGATTCTGTCGGGGCCAAGTTGTAGAGCTGCTCGAGCCCTTTCAAATGAGCCCAATCTCGGTTCTCTAGCTCCAACGGGTGCGAAGTTAGACCGCGGGGGGGTGAAGTCGCCCAGAGGGGGGAGGGGGGGAGGGGAGGGGTCTCGTGGGGAGACTTTTTTGGGGGGGAGGGGAAGTGGGGGGGGGGGGAGGTCTCGTGTGGAACAAGTTTGGTGGGGGTGGGGGGGGTAATATGGAAAGTGGTGGGGGTAATAAGGAGAGTGGTGGGGGTAGTAGTGATGGTAGTGGTAGGGATAGAGGTAAAGGGTGGTGAGTGAGGTGAGGGCTTAAAAAAGGGGGGGGGGGACTATCTCGATGGGTTGAGGTGGGGGGGGTCAAGAGGGGAGGGGGAGAGGTGGGGATGAGGGTACCCTTGGTGGCTCAGGCAAGGTCCTGAAGTCCCAAGTCGGGTGAACCCAAACTCGGGGGGGGTGGGACTAGGGGTTGAGGAGTTCCCTCGGGGCAAACCTGATGGTTGGTCGTGGAGTCGTCAGGCTGATGTCTGGTCTGCAGGCAGATTCCTCGGGCCGGCTTTGGAGTCTTCAGTGAGGGCTGGGATGGCTGCTGGTACGTCACGCCTCGTGTATTTCGGAAACACGTGTGGGAAAAGTGAGGTTATTTTAGGTTAAAACCACGTTTTTTCGCGTTTTTCCCACCTTAATAACTCCCAGGTCCCTGCTCCGATTCTCCTGATCCTTGATTTACTGGACAGGTCTCTGCCGCGGCTTTCAGGATTATTGTAGGCAGATCGACTCCACTAACCTTTGCAGACTTATAACCCTCCAAAGTTCCAGGGGGCCCACTCCGCAACCCGTTGACGTAGAGACTTGCCCACACGTTTCCTGGCGAGTTGTCACTACACAATTCCACTGAACACTTTTTTTCGCGCTAACTCAACACGGTTAATTTTAGGGAATTATTTACCGTGGAGCAGATGTTTATCGTGTGACAGTAAGTCGGGTACTGGGTTAGGTTAGGTTAGGTTAGGTTAGGTTAGGTTAGGTTAGGTTAGGTTAGGTTAGGTTAGGTTAGGTTAGGTTAGGTTAGGTTAGGTTAGGTTAGGTTAGGTTAGGTTAGGTTAGGTTAGGTTAGGTTAGGTTAGGTTAGGTTAGGTTAGGTTAGGTTAGGTTAGGTTAGGTTAGGTTAGGTTAGGTTAGGTTAGGTTAGGTTAGGTTAGGTTAGGTTAGGTTAGGTTAGGTTAGGTTAGGTTAGGTTAGGTTAGGTTAGGTTAGGTTAGGTTAGGTTAGGTTAGGTTAGGTTAGGTTAGGTTAGGTTAGGTTAGGTTAGGTTAGGTTAGGTTAGGTTAGGTTAGGTTAGGTTAGGTTAGGTTAGGTTAGGTTAGGTTAGGTTAGGTTAGGTTAGGTTAGGTTAGGTTAGGTTAGGTTAGGTTAGGTTAGGTTAGGTTAGGTTAGGTTAGGTTAGGTTAGGTTAGGTTAGGTTAGGTTAGGTTAGGTTAGGTTAGGTTAGGTTAGGTTAGGTTAGGTTAGGTTAGGTTAGGTTAGGTTAGGTTAGGTTAGGTTAGGTTAGGTTAGGTTAGGTTAGGTTAGGTTAGGTTAGGTTAGGTTAGGTTAGGTTAGGTTAGGTTAGGTTAGGTTAGGTTAGGTTAGGTTAGGTTAGGTTAGGTTAGGTTAGGTTAGGTTAGGTTAGGTTAGGTTAGGTTAGGTTAGGTTAGGTTAGGTTAGGTTAGGTTAGGTTAGGTTAGGTTAGGTTAGGTTAGGTTAGGTTAGGTTAGGTTAGGTTAGGTTAGGTTAGGTTAGGTTAGGTTAGGTTAGGTTAGGTTAGGTTAGGTTAGGTTAGGTTAGGTTAGGTTAGGTTAGGTTAGGTTAGGTTAGGTTAGGTTAGGTTAGGTTAGGTTAGGTTAGGTTAGGTTAGGTTAGGTTAGGTTAGGTTAGGTTAGGTTAGGTTAGGTTAGGTTAGGTTAGGTTAGGTTAGGTTAGGTTAGGTTAGGTTAGGTTAGGTTAGGTTAGGTTAGGTTAGGTTAGGTTAGGTTAGGTTAGGTTAGGTTAGGTTAGGTTAGGTTAGGTTAGGTTAGGTTAGGTTAGGTTAGGTTAGGTTAGGTTAGGTTAGGTTAGGTTAGGTTAGGTTAGGTTAGGTTAGGTTAGGTTAGGTTAGGTTAGGTTAGGTTAGGTTAGGTTAGGTTAGGTTAGGTTAGGTTAGGTTAGGTTAGGTTAGGTTAGGTTAGGTTAGGTTAGGTTAGGTTAGGTTAGGTTAGGTTAGGTTAGGTTAGGTTAGGTTAGGTTAGGTTAGGTTAGGTTAGGTTAGGTTTTTTTTTTTTTTTTTTTTTTTTTTTTTTTTTTTTTTTTTTTTTTTTATTAATACTTCTACCTCCAACATAATCGGAGCCTATGCTTGGCTTAATAATCTTTATAATAGGCTTATTAATCTTTATAATCATCCTTAATCTAGCTTATTTCTATTTCTTACTAACAATTTAGGACTACTTCTTAATACTAGTACATGTGTTATTTCAATTTAAACACTAATTTTATTTCTCTATTCTTATTTCTAGGACAGTTTCTTACGACTACTTACACTCTAGTTATCAAATTGGGCAATCTATAAATTAATTTGTTTTCAGGCGTTTCCAGGGAAATTTATAACGTCTATTTTCAATGCTTGACCCTAATATTTTATACAATATTATGCCAACATTTTTACCTAGGCACTTTTGTTTCTTTTTATTACTTTTTCACAAATTTTCACGCAATATTCTAAAAACAGCTCTCTCTTTTTACTTGTCATTATAAGCCACAAATTTTCGGCTTCGAGTTTAGTGTCGAGTACGTGCTCAGCCTCAAGTCTCTCTCTGTCGAAAACGGGACAGCTGAATAATATATGTGGCACCGTTTCTGCAATTTCAGGATCGCAAATGCACGATGGACTCTCCTTGCACTTGAAGCGACTTAAGTATTCCGAGAATCCACCGTGCCCCGTCATAATTTGGGTTCTTACGCTGTTTATTTTGCACTTCCTGATAATCCTGTAGGCCGCCACCGCATCCGGGAAAAACAGTTTCGTTACTGAAGCGGTTCCTCCGGTGTTGTATCTTTGGTTCCACACGTCAAGAGTTGCCGTTCGAAGGCATCGCTTGACGTATGAAACCGGACACAGATCGTAGTCGGGCTTCCGTTTGGAACCCTCAGCGGCCCCCTTGGCCAGTTCATCAGCCCTCTCATTCCCCTCCAGCCCCGCATGAGCTTTTATCCAAAACAAGGTAACCACCTTGTTTTGGACAGAGAGAGACCTAAGGTTAGCCCTTGCCTCTACTGCCAGGGGATGGTGTCGATTGTAGTTCTGGATGGTTTGGAGGGCCGCCATGGAGTCGCTGAAAATTCCAAACGATTGCGCACTGTGCTTTTTGATCACCCTGGTTGCGACGCATATCGCCAGAAGCTCAGCCTGGTAAACAGTGGAGTAGTGTGGGAGAGCCAGTTTGAGAGCCTTGGTTTCTGCGTTACCACTCCATACGGATAGTGCCGCTCCAACCTTGCCGCCAATCTTGCTCCCGTCCGTGAAGATACGAACCTCAAATTCGTTCTGCGCATCTAGTTGCTCTTGGTTTACCAGGCTTACGAGCTCTAGCTCAGCGCGCTCTGCAGGGTGTGGAGCCTCCATTGCCGAGGCGGCCTGCTCGACGCTCCTATCGCCAAGTGCTGGCTGAGGCACCCCTCTCCTGGCCTCATATAGCGATGCCGCTTCGCGGACTCGCAGGTCGAGAGGTAGTATTCCAGCCAGCACTAGCGCGGAGTTTAAGGAGATCGTCCGGTATCCTTTGCACAGCTTTTGCGCAATGCCACGCTGGACTGCTCCCAGTTGCTTCTTAATACCTAGCTTTTCTACGGCTGGAGCCCATACGCTGGCGGCGTACAGGATGATTGGTTCGACGGTGGCCACATATATTATTCTGATGACCTCAGGGTGAAGCCCCCAGCTGGTCTTTGCTGCCCTGGTTAACTGCTTGTGGATGCCTATTGCCTTTCTGCATACATTTGTGACGTGTGCGTTGAATGTCAACTTTTTGTCGATGATGACACCCAGGATTTTTATCTCATTGGACATGGCAATGTCGATCCCACCCATGCTCAGGCGCGGGGCGTCGTATTTTAGTTTGCGCGTTATAACCATTGCGTTTGGTTTTCTGTGGTGCAAATTTTAGTTTGTTTTGAACGCCCCACGCCCGAACATGTTCAAGAGCGGCATTGGCACGTCCCTCGATCTCCAACGCTGTGTCACCATCGAAAACCAGTACAACGTCGTCTGCAAAGGCCTGGCAATAGTCATCCCTAGCTTCCAAGCTCTTAGAAGCGGGTCGAGCAACAGGTTCCAGAGTATTGGTCCTCCAATAGAACCCTGGACGCAGCCCTTGCTTGTGGCCTTGCAGTACTCTTCACCTGCGTACCTGACCCTGACCCTTCGGTTCTCAAGATAGCTGTCGATGACCCTCCTCAAGCCGACTGGACACTGTTCCTCGGCCAGACGGACCCCTTATGGCTGGCCACCATGCGCTGTCGAAGGCTCCCTCTATGTCCAATGATACAAGGACTACTATTTTCTTTAGTTCCAGCTTGCCGCGTATGTGTTGCATTAGTACATAGAGGGAGTCCTCGGTGCTCTTCTGGGGCATGAATCCATATGACGAGTACTCATCCTGGAATCAGATGAAACTTGAGGCGGGCCACCAACATCTTCTCGTAAATTTTACCAAATATAGGTAATAGGCCAATTGGTCTGTACGCCTTTGGGGTGTTGTAGTCCGTTTTCCCAGGCTTCTTCAAGATAATGACTGTTGCTTCTTTCCAAATTTCGGGGAAGAGGTAGGTTCTCAGGCAGCCATTCAGGAGAGCCAAGGCTATCTCAGGGGCACTTCTAATAGCTTGGCAGCAAATATCGGCCGTGAAGCCGTCTGCTCCTGGCGCTTTTTTGGGGTTAAAAGACCCGCACGCTGCCATCAGCTCGGCCATTGTGAATGGTGGATCGCATGATTCATCTTGCCTTCCAGCATTCACGACATCGGCCTTTTCTCTTATTAGGCGGTGGCAGGTGCTGTCAGTGTCTGAGTGGTCTTCTGGATAGAAGGTTTTCGCCAGTAATTCCACCGAACCTTTTGCGTCCAGAACCTCCCCATCCTTCACTAATGGCTGGTCCTCTCCTCTTCCCTTGGTCCTCCCTATCACCCGGTAGATGCCTTCCCAGACCCCTTCTCTATCCTGTCTTGTGCAGAAGTTCTTCCAGCTCTCGATCTCGTCTTTGGCTGCCTCCGTCTCATACTCAGCTTTCAGTTTCAGGTACTCTTCAACGACCTTCGATCTACGGACTGGTGCAGCACTCCTAACTCTACGTTTCAAGGTGGCGACCTCTTTCTTCATACCCTCGAGTTTTCTCGGACCACCACGGCAAAGTAAACACTTCATTTATTTTCTTCATCGGAATTGATGAAGTGCATGTGTCTTTAATTGATTGGATATAAAGATTGGTTATTGAGTCTAGTTGTTCTGCTGTTTTTAATTTGTCTATTTCTATTTGGTTGAATTTACTCTCCTGCATTAATTGGCCGAGTTTCTTACGAAACTCGGGCCAATTTGCTTTTTTCGTGTTATAAATTCTAGTGGTTCTATTTATTTGTATGCCTTTGGACCTTTTTAATTTTATATTAAAAACAATGCGTTGTGATCCGAGCTCGTGAGTCCTTCGTCTATTCTCCAGTCGTCCACTAGGTCCAAAGATGTCAGTCGAGCAAGCCGTAATGTCAACGTGGCTGCAGTATCGTATCCCCCCTCTGATCGTGTCGAAGGTCGGAATTTCCCCTCTGTTGAGGATGTTCAGATCCAGCTCGTCGAGAGCTCCAGACACTTCTTCACCCCTGCGGTCAATGGTCAGGCTTCCCCACCAGGTACTTTTGGCGTTTGCCATCTCCTCCAATAACCAACATTCTGGAACCTACCTCTTCCTCAACGCATTTGAGGTGCTCGAGAATAAGGTCCGATTGGCTGGTCCGCTCAAAGTAGAAGGAGACAAGCGTGATCTTCCAGGCACTGGTTTCGGATCCCCACCACGGTGATGTTGTTCGTGGTGAGTTTCGGGTATTGTTCGACGATGAGGTCTTTATCGAAGACCGCTATTGCGGCCTTAACTGTCCCATCTCCGGTGTCAGTGCTCTGGAAGACCCGAACGCCCCTGTGACTCCTCATCACCTTTGCCCCGCCAACGTATGGTTCCTGGAGGAGAAGCAACGGCGACCCCGCGCTTTTCCGCCTCGGTCATAAGTTCGTTTGTCGCCAGTCTTTTCCGCTGGAGGTTTGCCTGTACTAGTCTATAAGGGTTTGGGTTGCCTTGGGTGCCCTTAGCAATACTGCTACAGTAGACCTTGCTATTTCATCCCACTTGCGGCGTGTCGGACATTCCAAGCTAAAAGCGTTAGTGGCCGGCGTCCGTGAGCTTGGCTCTTGTGCAGTTCTGGCACTTAGGTGGGACACCCGTTAAAAAGTCGGCACATTCCGACTTCAGGTGCGGCCCACCGCAGTGACAGCACAAGTCAGCCGGTTCCTTACAGTAACGTCTGCCATGCCCGTAGCCCAGACAGCGCGTGCACTGCACCAGTGGGGTTTGATCTTCAACCCTCACGCGCTGCAGGTCCAACGTGCAGGCATCCGAGTTCTGTTGCCCGTCCCCCAGATAATTGGCGAGACGCCAACCACAACGTGACAGGTGTGTGGGTTCCTGGTTCTTCTCCGGAACCTCACCACCACACCTGTCCTCCTCCTTGTCGAGGTTGCGAAAAACATCTTGATTTTGATTCCTCAACGCTTTGAGAATGTCCTCGTCTGAGTTTACAGAGAGGACGCTCCTGAGGATCAGCAATGGGTCTTTGTTTTTCACCTCCTCGACATGGAGGTCCTGATTTTTCTCTTACTAACTTTCCTTTTAGCTTATCCCTTTCTTCAGTATTTGGAAGCCCATAATTATCTTTCTGTCCTTAGCCTTCCTCACCTTCTCCACTTTCACCATCCTTCCTTTGCGTCTACCGTCTTTCGCACTTTCTCCAGTACTTCATCTCCAGTCTCTGTCGTCGTCTTTGGACGTAATAACGATAGAGTGAAGCGTGCTCCGCCTTGGCAGTAATTTCTCGGAACGAGTTGCGGCCACACTCGCATAGGTACCCCTATCCAAGAATTCATTTTGGTGGTCTATTTTCTCCTTGAGCTCCTCTATTTTCTTATTATTTAATGCTAGGAGCTTTGTGTGTTCTTGCATTGTAACTAGGATCCTACTTGTGTCAGATTCTTCGAGAGAAGGAGAAGTTGAATCTGTGGCTAGAGGCTTTGGCTCTGTCACTATCCCTGGCCCTTTGCTGGTCGTTTTTTGCTTTAAAGCTTTTAGCTCCGATTCGACTAACTTAACTAAATTGTAAAGTCGTTCCGTGGCTACAACGACAGCGTTCTTTATCTCCGTCTTAGTGTTTCTGGAGCTGTCGATGTGGTATTTAGCCTTCATTAGGCAGGCTTTGGCCTCCGCTGTCCGGTCCGCGTATTTAGGCGGAGAGTTTCCGTCGACGGACTTCCTTATATTAGTTGTTTTGCTCTCCTGCGTGAAAGCTAGTTTTGTTTTCGTTTTTGCAGGGCCGGCCTGCGACGTCTTTTCATTTGTAGAGAGGGTGGGGCTGCTGTTTGCGGCTTCCCACTCTCCTATACTGCGTCTAACATCTAGAGGGGCAACTACCCCAGGTTTAGACGGTGATTTTTCACTGTCGGCCTTTGCTGGTGGAATTTTGATCGGGGGTGGCGGAATGACAGAACGGGGGGGAGTACGGACTAAAGACATTTTTTTAATAAAATTTATTTAAATCTGACGTGAAGAAACTGTGTTTTTGATGGCTGAGGGATGGGTGTTTTGGTGGTTTTTGACTAAAAACAGCACTATTAGCAATAGGGTGCACTAAAATACAATAAAAATATTTGGCAAAAATATCCTCGATTATCTACCCTGCCACTATAGGGTGGGTGGGCGGGGAAATTTTTTCCGAGATAGCCAGGCGTGTGAGGTGTCAAAACACGCGTCTGCGCGCGGGCTAATGGAAAACGGAGTGTTTAGAGGTAGGCGCCGAACAAAATTTTGAATTTATAGCGAAAAAACGTGATTTATAGAAGAAAAATAGGTGTTTACAGAATTTTTTTGTTCTACCAACCAACGAGACAGAACACGAAACGCGGTCCAGCTTGAAGGTGTGGCAGGTAAGTAATTATAAATCCCAAAATTACCGGCGTTAAACCGAAAATCTTCGAGTTATTCGAGATTTTTGTGTTTTTACAAAGTGAAATTTACGAAGTATAGGTTTTAATATTTTTTAAGCAATAATATGGATAAGGATAGGTGGGAAGGCAGGGCAGAGCCCAATTAAAATTAACTACGCCGAAAACCGCTTCCAAATCCGTCTCCTAAGTGCAAAGTTATTGTAATTAATGTTGAATACTGTATCGATAAGGTGAATTTTGAATAAGTAGGTATATAAAAATTTTCCTCAGTTTTTCCGAGATAGCCACGCGTGTGAGGTGTCAAAACACGCGTCTGCGCGCGGGCTAATGGAAAACGGAGTGTTTAGAGGTAGGCGCCGAACAAAATTTTGAATTTATAGCGAAAAAACGTGATTTATAGAAGAAAAATAGGTGTTTACAGAATTTTTTGTTCTACCAACCAACGAGACAGAACACGAAACGCGGTCCAGCTTGAAGGTGTGGCAGGTAAGTAATTATAAATCCCAAAATTACCGGCGTTAAACCGAAAATCTTCGAGTTATTCGAGATTTTTGTGTTTTTACAAAGTGAAATTTACGAAGTATAGGTTTTAATATTTTTTAAGCAATAATATGGATAAGGATAGGTGGGAAGGCAGGGCAGAGCCCAATTAAAATTAACTACGCCGAAAACCGCTTCCAAATCCGTCTCCTAAGTGCAAAGTTATTGTAATTAATGTTGAATACTGTATCGATAAGGTGAATTTTGAATAAGTAGGTATATAAAAATTTTCCTCAGTTTTTCCGAGATAGCCACGCGTGTGAGGTGTCAAAACACGCGTCTGCGCGCGGGCTAATGGAAAACGGAGTGTTTAGAGGTAGGCGCCGAACAAAATTTTGAATTTATAGCGAAAAAACGTGATTTATAGAAGAAAAATAGGTGTTTACAGAATTTTTTGTTCTACCAACCAACGAGACAGAACACGAAACGCGGTCCAGCTTGAAGGTGTGGCAGGTAAGTAATTATAAATCCCAAAATTACCGGCGTTAAACCGAAAATCTTCGAGTTATTCGAGATTTTTGTGTTTTTACAAAGTGAAATTTACGAAGTATAGGTTTTAATATTTTTTAAGCAATAATATGGATAAGGATAGGTGGGAAGGCAGGGCAGAGCCCAATTAAAATTAACTACGCCGAAAACCGCTTCCAAATCCGTCTCCTAAGTGCAAAGTTATTGTGGGTTAGGTTAGGTTAGGTTAGGTTAGGTTAGGTTAGGTTAGGTTAGGTTAGGTTAGGTTAGGTTAGGTTAGGTTAGGTTAGGTTAGGTTAGGTTAGGTTAGGTTAGGTTAGGTTAGGTTAGGTTAGGTTAGGTTAGGTTAGGTTAGGTTAGGTTAGGTTAGGTTAGGTTAGGTTAGGTTAGGTTAGGTTAGGTTAGGTTAGGTTAGGTTAGGTTAGGTTAGGTTAGGTTAGGTTAGGTTAGGTTAGGTTAGGTTAGGTTAGGTTAGGTTAGGTTAGGTTAGGTTAGGTTAGGTTAGGTTAGGTTAGGTTAGGTTAGGTTAGGTTAGGTTAGGTTAGGTTAGGTTAGGTTAGGTTAGGTTAGGTTAGGTTAGGTTAGGTTAGGTTAGGTTAGGTTAGGTTAGGTTAGGTTAGGTTAGGTTAGGTTAGGTTAGGTTAGGTTAGGTTAGGTTAGGTTAGGTTAGGTTAGGTTAGGTTAGGTTAGGTTAGGTTAGGTTAGGTTAGGTTAGGTTAGGTTAGGTTAGGTTAGGTTAGGTTAGGTTAGGTTAGGTTAGGTTAGGTTAGGTTAGGTTAGGTTAGGTTAGGTTAGGTTAGGTTAGGTTAGGTTAGGTTAGGTTAGGTTAGGTTAGGTTAGGTTAGGTTAGGTTAGGTTAGGTTAGGTTAGGTTAGGTTAGGTTAGGTTAGGTTAGGTTAGGTTAGGTTAGGTTAGGTTAGGTTAGGTTAGGTTAGGTTAGGTTAGGTTAGGTTAGGTTAGGTTAGGTTAGGTTAGGTTAGGTTAGGTTAGGTTAGGTTAGGTTAGGTTAGGTTAGGTTAGGTTAGGTTAGGTTAGGTTAGGTTAGGTTAGGTTAGGTTAGGTTAGGTTAGGTTAGGTTAGGTTAGGTTAGGTTAGGTTAGGTTAGGTTAGGTTAGGTTAGGTTAGGTTAGGTTAGGTTAGGTTAGGTTAGGTTAGGTTAGGTTAGGTTAGGTTAGGTTAGGTTAGGTTAGGTTAGGTTAGGTTAGGTTAGGTTAGGTTAGGTTAGGTTAGGTTAGGTTAGGTTAGGTTAGGTTAGGTTAGGTTAGGTTAGGTTAGGTTAGGTTAGGTTAGGTTAGGTTAGGTTAGGTTAGGTTAGGTTAGGTTAGGTTAGGTTAGGTTAGGTTAGGTTAGGTTAGGTTAGGTTAGGTTAGGTTAGGTTAGGTTAGGTTAGGTTAGGTTAGGTTAGGTTAGGTTAGGTTAGGTTAGGTTAGGTTAGGTTAGGTTAGGTTAGGTTAGGTTAGGTTAGGTTAGGTTAGGTTAGGTTAGGTTAGGTTAGGTTAGGTTAGGTTAGGTTAGGTTAGGTTAGGTTAGGTTAGGTTAGGTTAGGTTAGGTTAGGTTAGGTTAGGTTAGGTTAGGTTAGGTTAGGTTAGGTTAGGTTAGGTTAGGTTAGGTTAGGTTAGGTTAGGTTAGGTTAGGTTAGGTTAGGTTAGGTTAGGTTAGGTTAGGTTAGGTTAGGTTAGGTTAGGTTAGGTTAGGTTAGGTTAGGTTAGGTTAGGTTAGGTTAGGTTAGGTTAGGTTAGGTTAGGTTAGGTTAGGTTAGGTTAGGTTAGGTTAGGTTAGGTTAGGTTAGGTTAGGTTAGGTTAGGTTAGGTTAGGTTAGGTTAGGTTAGGTTAGGTTAGGTTAGGTTAGGTTAGGTTAGGTTAGGTTAGGTTAGGTTAGGTTAGGTTAGGTTAGGTTAGGTTAGGTTAGGTTAGGTTAGGTTAGGTTAGGTTAGGTTAGGTTAGGTTAGGTTAGGTTAGGTTAGGTTAGGTTAGGTTAGGTTAGGTTAGGTTAGGTTAGGTTAGGTTAGGTTAGGTTAGGTTAGGTTAGGTTAGGTTAGGTTAGGTTAGGTTAGGTTAGGTTAGGTTAGGTTAGGTTAGGTTAGGTTAGGTTAGGTTAGGTTAGGTTAGGTTAGGTTAGGTTAGGTTAGGTTAGGTTAGGTTAGGTTAGGTTAGGTTAGGTTAGGTTAGGTTAGGTTAGGTTAGGTTAGGTTAGGTTAGGTTAGGTTAGGTTAGGTTAGGTTAGGTTAGGTTAGGTTAGGTTAGGTTAGGTTAGGTTAGGTTAGGTTAGGTTAGGTTAGGTTAGGTTAGGTTAGGTTAGGTTAGGTTAGGTTAGGTTAGGTTAGGTTAGGTTAGGTTAGGTTAGGTTAGGTTAGGTTAGGTTAGGTTAGGTTAGGTTAGGTTAGGTTAGGTTAGGTTAGGTTAGGTTAGGTTAGGTTAGGTTAGGTTAGGTTAGGTTAGGTTAGGTTAGGTTAGGTTAGGTTAGGTTAGGTTAGGTTAGGTTAGGTTAGGTTAGGTTAGGTTAGGTTAGGTTAGGTTAGGTTAGGTTAGGTTAGGTTAGGTTAGGTTAGGTTAGGTTAGGTTAGGTTAGGTTAGGTTAGGTTAGGTTAGGTTAGGTTAGGTTAGGTTAGGTTAGGTTAGGTTAGGTTAGGTTAGGTTAGGTTAGGTTAGGTTAGGTTAGGTTAGGTTAGGTTAGGTTAGGTTAGGTTAGGTTAGGTTAGGTTAGGTTAGGTTAGGTTAGGTTAGGTTAGGTTAGGTTAGGTTAGGTTAGGTTAGGTTAGGTTAGGTTAGGTTAGGTTAGGTTAGGTTAGGTTAGGTTAGGTTAGGTTAGGTTAGGTTAGGTTAGGTTAGGTTAGGTTAGGTTAGGTTAGGTTAGGTTAGGTTAGGTTAGGTTAGGTTAGGTTAGGTTAGGTTAGGTTAGGTTAGGTTAGGTTAGGTTAGGTTAGGTTAGGTTAGGTTAGGTTAGGTTAGGTTAGGTTAGGTTAGGTTAGGTTAGGTTAGGTTAGGTTAGGTTAGGTTAGGTTAGGTTAGGTTAGGTTAGGTTAGGTTAGGTTAGGTTAGGTTAGGTTAGGTTAGGTTAGGTTAGGTTAGGTTAGGTTAGGTTAGGTTAGGTTAGGTTAGGTTAGGTTAGGTTAGGTTAGGTTAGGTTAGGTTAGGTTAGGTTAGGTTAGGTTAGGTTAGGTTAGGTTAGGTTAGGTTAGGTTAGGTTAGGTTAGGTTAGGTTAGGTTAGGTTAGGTTAGGTTAGGTTAGGTTAGGTTAGGTTAGGTTAGGTTAGGTTAGGTTAGGTTAGGTTAGGTTAGGTTAGGTTAGGTTAGGTTAGGTTAGGTTAGGTTAGGTTAGGTTAGGTTAGGTTAGGTTAGGTTAGGTTAGGTTAGGTTAGGTTAGGTTAGGTTAGGTTAGGTTAGGTTAGGTTAGGTTAGGTTAGGTTAGGTTAGGTTAGGTTAGGTTAGGTTAGGTTAGGTTAGGTTAGGTTAGGTTAGGTTAGGTTAGGTTAGGTTAGGTTAGGTTAGGTTAGGTTAGGTTAGGTTAGGTTAGGTTAGGTTAGGTTAGGTTAGGTTAGGTTAGGTTAGGTTAGGTTAGGTTAGGTTAGGTTAGGTTAGGTTAGGTTAGGTTAGGTTAGGTTAGGTTAGGTTAGGTTAGGTTAGGTTAGGTTAGGTTAGGTTAGGTTAGGTTAGGTTAGGTTAGGTTAGGTTAGGTTAGGTTAGGTTAGGTTAGGTTAGGTTAGGTTAGGTTAGGTTAGGTTAGGTTAGGTTAGGTTAGGTTAGGTTAGGTTAGGTTAGGTTAGGTTAGGTTAGGTTAGGTTAGGTTAGGTTAGGTTAGGTTAGGTTAGGTTAGGTTAGGTTAGGTTAGGTTAGGTTAGGTTAGGTTAGGTTAGGTTAGGTTAGGTTAGGTTAGGTTAGGTTAGGTTAGGTTAGGTTAGGTTAGGTTAGGTTAGGTTAGGTTAGGTTAGGTTAGGTTAGGTTAGGTTAGGTTAGGTTAGGTTAGGTTAGGTTAGGTTAGGTTAGGTTAGGTTAGGTTAGGTTAGGTTAGGTTAGGTTAGGTTAGGTTAGGTTAGGTTAGGTTAGGTTAGGTTAGGTTAGGTTAGGTTAGGTTAGGTTAGGTTAGGTTAGGTTAGGTTAGGTTAGGTTAGGTTAGGTTAGGTTAGGTTAGGTTAGGTTAGGTTAGGTTAGGTTAGGTTAGGTTAGGTTAGGTTAGGTTAGGTTAGGTTAGGTTAGGTTAGGTTAGGTTAGGTTAGGTTAGGTTAGGTTAGGTTAGGTTAGGTTAGGTTAGGTTAGGTTAGGTTAGGTTAGGTTAGGTTAGGTTAGGTTAGGTTAGGTTAGGTTAGGTTAGGTTAGGTTAGGTTAGGTTAGGTTAGGTTAGGTTAGGTTAGGTTAGGTTAGGTTAGGTTAGGTTAGGTTAGGTTAGGTTAGGTTAGGTTAGGTTAGGTTAGGTTAGGTTAGGTTAGGTTAGGTTAGGTTAGGTTAGGTTAGGTTAGGTTAGGTTAGGTTAGGTTAGGTTAGGTTAGGTTAGGTTAGGTTAGGTTAGGTTAGGTTAGGTTAGGTTAGGTTAGGTTAGGTTAGGTTAGGTTAGGTTAGGTTAGGTTAGGTTAGGTTAGGTTAGGTTAGGTTAGGTTAGGTTAGGTTAGGTTAGGTTAGGTTAGGTTAGGTTAGGTTAGGTTAGGTTAGGTTAGGTTAGGTTAGGTTAGGTTAGGTTAGGTTAGGTTAGGTTAGGTTAGGTTAGGTTAGGTTAGGTTAGGTTAGGTTAGGTTAGGTTAGGTTAGGTTAGGTTAGGTTAGGTTAGGTTAGGTTAGGTTAGGTTAGGTTAGGTTAGGTTAGGTTAGGTTAGGTTAGGTTAGGTTAGGTTAGGTTAGGTTAGGTTAGGTTAGGTTAGGTTAGGTTAGGTTAGGTTAGGTTAGGTTAGGTTAGGTTAGGTTAGGTTAGGTTAGGTTAGGTTAGGTTAGGTTAGGTTAGGTTAGGTTAGGTTAGGTTAGGTTAGGTTAGGTTAGGTTAGGTTAGGTTAGGTTAGGTTAGGTTAGGTTAGGTTAGGTTAGGTTAGGTTAGGTTAGGTTAGGTTAGGTTAGGTTAGGTTAGGTTAGGTTAGGTTAGGTTAGGTTAGGTTAGGTTAGGTTAGGTTAGGTTAGGTTAGGTTAGGTTAGGTTAGGTTAGGTTAGGTTAGGTTAGGTTAGGTTAGGTTAGGTTAGGTTAGGTTAGGTTAGGTTAGGTTAGGTTAGGTTAGGTTAGGTTAGGTTAGGTTAGGTTAGGTTAGGTTAGGTTAGGTTAGGTTAGGTTAGGTTAGGTTAGGTTAGGTTAGGTTAGGTTAGGTTAGGTTAGGTTAGGTTAGGTTAGGTTAGGTTAGGTTAGGTTAGGTTAGGTTAGGTTAGGTTAGGTTAGGTTAGGTTAGGTTAGGTTAGGTTAGGTTAGGTTAGGTTAGGTTAGGTTAGGTTAGGTTAGGTTAGGTTAGGTTAGGTTAGGTTAGGTTAGGTTAGGTTAGGTTAGGTTAGGTTAGGTTAGGTTAGGTTAGGTTAGGTTAGGTTAGGTTAGGTTAGGTTAGGTTAGGTTAGGTTAGGTTAGGTTAGGTTAGGTTAGGTTAGGTTAGGTTAGGTTAGGTTAGGTTAGGTTAGGTTAGGTTAGGTTAGGTTAGGTTAGGTTAGGTTAGGTTAGGTTAGGTTAGGTTAGGTTAGGTTAGGTTAGGTTAGGTTAGGTTAGGTTAGGTTAGGTTAGGTTAGGTTAGGTTAGGTTAGGTTAGGTTAGGTTAGGTTAGGTTAGGTTAGGTTAGGTTAGGTTAGGTTAGGTTAGGTTAGGTTAGGTTAGGTTAGGTTAGGTTAGGTTAGGTTAGGTTAGGTTAGGTTAGGTTAGGTTAGGTTAGGTTAGGTTAGGTTAGGTTAGGTTAGGTTAGGTTAGGTTAGGTTAGGTTAGGTTAGGTTAGGTTAGGTTAGGTTAGGTTAGGTTAGGTTAGGTTAGGTTAGGTTAGGTTAGGTTAGGTTAGGTTAGGTTAGGTTAGGTTAGGTTAGGTTAGGTTAGGTTAGGTTAGGTTAGGTTAGGTTAGGTTAGGTTAGGTTAGGTTAGGTTAGGTTAGGTTAGGTTAGGTTAGGTTAGGTTAGGTTAGGTTAGGTTAGGTTAGGTTAGGTTAGGTTAGGTTAGGTTAGGTTAGGTTAGGTTAGGTTAGGTTAGGTTAGGTTAGGTTAGGTTAGGTTAGGTTAGGTTAGGTTAGGTTAGGTTAGGTTAGGTTAGGTTAGGTTAGGTTAGGTTAGGTTAGGTTAGGTTAGGTTAGGTTAGGTTAGGTTAGGTTAGGTTAGGTTAGGTTAGGTTAGGTTAGGTTAGGTTAGGTTAGGTTAGGTTAGGTTAGGTTAGGTTAGGTTAGGTTAGGTTAGGTTAGGTTAGGTTAGGTTAGGTTAGGTTAGGTTAGGTTAGGTTAGGTTAGGTTAGGTTAGGTTAGGTTAGGTTAGGTTAGGTTAGGTTAGGTTAGGTTAGGTTAGGTTAGGTTAGGTTAGGTTAGGTTAGGTTAGGTTAGGTTAGGTTAGGTTAGGTTAGGTTAGGTTAGGTTAGGTTAGGTTAGGTTAGGTTAGGTTAGGTTAGGTTAGGTTAGGTTAGGTTAGGTTAGGTTAGGTTAGGTTAGGTTAGGTTAGGTTAGGTTAGGTTAGGTTAGGTTAGGTTAGGTTAGGTTAGGTTAGGTTAGGTTAGGTTAGGTTAGGTTAGGTTAGGTTAGGTTAGGTTAGGTTAGGTTAGGTTAGGTTAGGTTAGGTTAGGTTAGGTTAGGTTAGGTTAGGTTAGGTTAGGTTAGGTTAGGTTAGGTTAGGTTAGGTTAGGTTAGGTTAGGTTAGGTTAGGTTAGGTTAGGTTAGGTTAGGTTAGGTTAGGTTAGGTTAGGTTAGGTTAGGTTAGGTTAGGTTAGGTTAGGTTAGGTTAGGTTAGGTTAGGTTAGGTTAGGTTAGGTTAGGTTAGGTTAGGTTAGGTTAGGTTAGGTTAGGTTAGGTTAGGTTAGGTTAGGTTAGGTTAGGTTAGGTTAGGTTAGGTTAGGTTAGGTTAGGTTAGGTTAGGTTAGGTTAGGTTAGGTTAGGTTAGGTTAGGTTAGGTTAGGTTAGGTTAGGTTAGGTTAGGTTAGGTTAGGTTAGGTTAGGTTAGGTTAGGTTAGGTTAGGTTAGGTTAGGTTAGGTTAGGTTAGGTTAGGTTAGGTTAGGTTAGGTTAGGTTAGGTTAGGTTAGGTTAGGTTAGGTTAGGTTAGGTTAGGTTAGGTTAGGTTAGGTTAGGTTAGGTTAGGTTAGGTTAGGTTAGGTTAGGTTAGGTTAGGTTAGGTTAGGTTAGGTTAGGTTAGGTTAGGTTAGGTTAGGTTAGGTTAGGTTAGGTTAGGTTAGGTTAGGTTAGGTTAGGTTAGGTTAGGTTAGGTTAGGTTAGGTTAGGTTAGGTTAGGTTAGGTTAGGTTAGGTTAGGTTAGGTTAGGTTAGGTTAGGTTAGGTTAGGTTAGGTTAGGTTAGGTTAGGTTAGGTTAGGTTAGGTTAGGTTAGGTTAGGTTAGGTTAGGTTAGGTTAGGTTAGGTTAGGTTAGGTTAGGTTAGGTTAGGTTAGGTTAGGTTAGGTTAGGTTAGGTTAGGTTAGGTTAGGTTAGGTTAGGTTAGGTTAGGTTAGGTTAGGTTAGGTTAGGTTAGGTTAGGTTAGGTTAGGTTAGGTTAGGTTAGGTTAGGTTAGGTTAGGTTAGGTTAGGTTAGGTTAGGTTAGGTTAGGTTAGGTTAGGTTAGGTTAGGTTAGGTTAGGTTAGGTTAGGTTAGGTTAGGTTAGGTTAGGTTAGGTTAGGTTAGGTTAGGTTAGGTTAGGTTAGGTTAGGTTAGGTTAGGTTAGGTTAGGTTAGGTTAGGTTAGGTTAGGTTAGGTTAGGTTAGGTTAGGTTAGGTTAGGTTAGGTTAGGTTAGGTTAGGTTAGGTTAGGTTAGGTTAGGTTAGGTTAGGTTAGGTTAGGTTAGGTTAGGTTAGGTTAGGTTAGGTTAGGTTAGGTTAGGTTAGGTTAGGTTAGGTTAGGTTAGGTTAGGTTAGGTTAGGTTAGGTTAGGTTAGGTTAGGTTAGGTTAGGTTAGGTTAGGTTAGGTTAGGTTAGGTTAGGTTAGGTTAGGTTAGGTTAGGTTAGGTTAGGTTAGGTTAGGTTAGGTTAGGTTAGGTTAGGTTAGGTTAGGTTAGGTTAGGTTAGGTTAGGTTAGGTTAGGTTAGGTTAGGTTAGGTTAGGTTAGGTTAGGTTAGGTTAGGTTAGGTTAGGTTAGGTTAGGTTAGGTTAGGTTAGGTTAGGTTAGGTTAGGTTAGGTTAGGTTAGGTTAGGTTAGGTTAGGTTAGGTTAGGTTAGGTTAGGTTAGGTTAGGTTAGGTTAGGTTAGGTTAGGTTAGGTTAGGTTAGGTTAGGTTAGGTTAGGTTAGGTTAGGTTAGGTTAGGTTAGGTTAGGTTAGGTTAGGTTAGGTTAGGTTAGGTTAGGTTAGGTTAGGTTAGGTTAGGTTAGGTTAGGTTAGGTTAGGTTAGGTTAGGTTAGGTTAGGTTAGGTTAGGTTAGGTTAGGTTAGGTTAGGTTAGGTTAGGTTAGGTCTAGGTTAGGTTAGGTTAGGTTAGGTTAGGTTA